>CANTUV010000048.1:2787128-5569256 GCA_947685225.1 Garcia nutans | reverse complement strand
CTTATATAAGGTATCGAGGTGTTACAAAAAAATTATATTTGCAAAATTTAACTATTAAGTAACTATCTATAAACGGTAAAGACTAAATATCTATAAATAGGGGTGGACATTAAATAGTTAACTGATTGAGTCTTTGATTAGCTAACTGAAAATTGAGTGTGATTAACTGACCATGTTAATTTTTTTATTAGCTCATTTAGAAAATTTAAAGGAGTTTGATTGTCGATTCGATTTAACTAGTTTTGATCTGTTTAACCATCAACCGAAAAAATTATATAAAATATATAATTAAAAAATTAATCTACAAAAATATATACATGAAGAAATTAATTGTGTAAAATTTGATAGACTAGATTAGTAAGTTACAAGAAAAAATTGTAATTTAACATGTGTTTGCATGTTAAATCACAAGTTTTTGGATCCTTACTAATAATAACTAAAAAAAATTATTTATTATTTGTATTTACTTTTACTATTTATCTTTGTTTTTTATTAATTGATTAGTTAGATAAATATGTTTCTGAAGTACTAATTTTTTTCACACTATATGTATTTTTGTGGGAATAACCTTAAAAATATAGTTAATTTAAAGTTTATAAGAAATTTTGGCACTTTCATCAAACCAATTGAATGTTAACTAATATTTCATTTAATTTAAGAATTTGATAAATTAACTAATAATTATAGTTAACATATAACTAATGATAAATTTATTAAATTAAACAATAATGATATAGTTAATAAAAATAATTAATTTATAAATACACTAATATGTTTGTATATTAATTAGATATTTATAATGAATATAGAAATATATAAAGCAAGTTATATATAAAAAATATAATATGTGTAATATATAATTTTATATAAAATTAAAGAGCTGGTAAATTTTATTTTAATAAATGATATTAAATTTATATATAAAATAAAAATAAAAATAAAAATACTTAAAAATTATTAATTAAAGTGTACTTATATTCCCTATGTGATATTGTTTCAAAAAAAAAATATTCCCTATATGATACAATTAATGTTCACATTAATGAATGATTGACTAATTAGACTATTTTTAACTTGGGATAGATTTGTCTTTGCACATTTATTCAGCCAGTAAAATTACATTAATGACCCTTTTATAGACAAAATATAAACAAAAATTATGGACATTTATCATAATCTTATTATTATTATTATTATTTTTTTTTTATTTTAAAAAAAGATTCGATCCCCAGAAAACATTTTGGGGGATCGAACCCCGCACCTTCCCCTAGTGGGTTGGGTGCTAGCCCGCTGGACTACCCTCAGCGGGTTTATTATTATTATTATTATTATTATTATTATTATTATTATTATTATAAATAAAAATATTATTATTTGGGTTTATGAACTTTTGATAATAATTTTAAATTAATTGCTCTAACTAATTTGATCTTAACTAATTTGCTGACTGATATTTATGAGCCTAATTTCAAGTTAAAATCCTCAAAATGAACTTATGAACTTTTTATATCAATCATAGATAAATTGTTTTATTACTTTTATTGTCTGATGCTTGTTTTATTTTAAAACAACAATTATATTTTTTGTGATATCTAATCCACTTAAAATTTAAATTCAATGGTCACAGCCCTTTTCAAATCTCTTCTTCTCATATAAAATCGAATTGGAATTTCAATTTTTCTATTAAAAATCCTAAAGTAACATCCTTTTATCATAAAGGTATAGAGGCTTCTGTTTTCTTTTCTCATAATGGGAGTACAAATAGACTTAGCCAACAACACGCCTCTCAATTGCGACTCTTGCTCTGTCATGTTCTATCCAATAACGAATGCCATGAGAAGCTATATGAAGAATGTGCAATCTAATTAGAAGGTGGAATGCAAAGGAAGCTAATCAATCCACAATGAAATTAGCCTC
Source organism: Garcia nutans (assembly GCA_947685225.1). NCBI lineage: Eukaryota > Viridiplantae > Streptophyta > Magnoliopsida > Malpighiales > Euphorbiaceae > Garcia > Garcia nutans. The sequence continues at coordinate 5,567,339 of CANTUV010000048.1, read as the reverse complement.
TCTATAGACATTTTAGATCTTCACTTGCCAATCCACCTTTAGTAGATATTTCACACTAAAGATGAGGTTAACACAAGGAGCTTTGTGGGATTTTTTATGATTGATGTAGTTGACTACTTAAGGCACTATCAATCTCCACCAGTAATTTATGAATACCAGCATTCCATGCTAACTACAAGCCTTGATAAAAACTCCACAACTCTGATTTGTCAATAGAGCATGAGCCAATATGCATGGCGAACCTAGAAATCCAGCCACCATTATGATCTCTCATAATGCCACCTGCAATTGAGCGAAGAAAACTGCCTCTCAAAATCCCATTTGTATTAACTTACACCAACTAAAAGGAGGAGGGTACCAACCAATCATTACATTCTCCCCACCAGCGAAGTGAAAAGTTGATGCTATTATCAACTTTGTGAATTAATCCCACGCCATGCACACAAGTATGTATATCTGAGAGGGTGTTATTGGAGAAGTCGTTTTACCCTTATAAATCCATGTGTTCCTAATTTTCCATAAATTCAATCAAACCATACAAAATAAATGGACCGGGCCATACCATATTCCTGACCCCTTCGCAAGCTTAGTTTGGCAATGAACTAGTTCTCAAAATTCATGGAGAAGAAGTTTGGCAAAGATACTTTGTTGGAATGTAAGTGTGTGAGAGAGAAAAATCTCATATCGAAAAGTGATGGATTTAGTGAGAGATACATAAGTGGAAAGGAGCCACAAATTCAATGCCTCAAGATTTTAAGTTGAAGTTTAGTGTTATATCTAAGAAATGTGTTCTCTCACTGGGTCTATGAAAAAAAATTTTATAAACAAGTGGGCTCTCCGGACTCAACAATACTCTATGGATACAGGAGAACCATACCTATTTGGTAATGGGGCAATCTCTCAAAATGTGAATAATATCATCAGTACTAGCACCACATCTCGCACATCCTTCCATAACCCCTATGTGTTTTCTGCATCTAACCACGTCAGTAATGAGTTTGTTATTCATACAAGTCATAAGAAAACTATTATCCTGTAGGCCCAACCATTTCCAAATAAAATTTCATTTAGCTTCCTTGTCTTCCCACGAGTTGTCCATGTGAAACTGGTAGGCTTACTTCATCATATATTCATCATTAAAGGTAAAAGCCCACTAAATCTGATCCTTTTCTTGGCTTTAAAAGGAGGAGGGATTGATGCAATATTTAACACCATATTTTGGCAACATATTGAAAAAATCTGACCACTTCCAACTATCTCTCTTATTAGTATAGTCTTGAAGTCGCTTGTCAAGATGATCTATAAGAATAGGATCGATAGCTATATCTTTTAATATGCAATTATCATCAACCCAGCAATCGCTCCAAAAAAGAACTTTATTCCTAGTATTCATCACCCAGTGACTTCCCTCCACCGTTTTGCTCCAAACCTTCCCTAAGGCTTTCCAAATACAAGAACCTCTCACAAAGTTGGGATTCAAAGAGACTTCATGATGCTTGAGGCCATACTTCCCTTGAATAACCCTAACCCACAACTTATCTTGCTTCTTAACGATCAATGAATTGAGCTTCATAAGAAAAGCTTCGTTCATTATGGATGAATTCTTCTCCTAGAACTTCTAAATCTTTTGGATTGCATAAAACTTTTTAGCTAGCCAAGTGAAATTTCGGGCTCTCTGGAGAGGAACCCCAAATAAACTTCCTGCATAACTAGTCAATTTACTTACATCCCCTTGGTAATGTTGTTGATTGTATAACATAAAAAGGTATTGTGACTAGAAAATGCCTGTTAAGGTTAACTCTACCCGCAATTGAAAGGGATAAAAAATTCCAAGCTGAGAGTTTCCTAGTAACCTTTCCAAGAATAAAATCATAAGTGTGCTTCGAGACTCTCATGTGGAGAAAGGGCATTCCTATGTATTTGCCTAAATCCTCTGTACATTTAAAACCCAACAGACTACTAACGTCTTGTTAAGTAGGCGGAATGAAGGTATTTAACATTATTTTTTTGGAAATAAGAAAAAAGAGAAGTTTTTGCAGGTTCAAATTGAACACCCAGGAAGACAGTACATTTTCTACAAGAATAATTAAAGGCCCTCCGGAGATGCTGAAATATTCTAGAGAGCTTCTCTAGTGTCCCAGACATCGTCTAAAACATCATAGAACAACATAACGAATAAGTTGTTGCCCCTCTTGACAATGTCAAAACCTCTAGTAAACTTCCATGCTTTATTTAGTACTGCCTTAACAGAACTTGCATTGTATTATTGGAAAGACGTAACTTTCGTACAAGAATAATCTTGTTTAGTTTAAAGAAATTTTCAGAGGTAGGCTCGAGATCAAGAGTCACATCTACACTAGCTAAAAAATCTGTTTTGATTATAATGTCTTCTAAATCTTCCATAGTGGGCTCCATGAAACATAGGAGAGTAAATGAAAAAGAATATTGGTGAAGTGGTCAAAAGAGCACGGATGGATGGACCATGAGAGATAAAATGAAAGAATAAAGATGGGGGAGAAAGGGAGTTAAGATCTTCACCTACCAAACTGAGCAATGTCTTCGAGAACAGAAGGAGGGAACTCTACTTTGAGAGAGAGCTCTTTTTTTTTTCTTTTCATTTTTGCCTCTTCTTTTGATATTCGCTGTTTATTTTAACTACAATTATATCTTTAGTGGTATTTAATCCACTCAAATTTCAAATTCAATTAGTTTGAAATCTCTTCTTCTCATATAAAATTAAATTAGAATTTCAATTTCTCTATTAAAAATCCTAAAGTAACATCCTTCTATTATCACGATATGGAGGCTTATGTTTTATTAAGGAATGAAAGTATTTTCTCTACAAATATCAAAAAATCATTTATTTAGGTAGAAGAAAAAAGAGAAGTATTTTGCAAAGTAACATTGAAAACTTTTTAACAAAAATAAATTAAAGTATAATATGTGGTGGTGTCCCATTCAAATGGAACTCACAAAATAAATTAAAAAAAAAGAAAGAGGAAAAGTCAGCTTGCAAAACGCAAGCTGTGACAAAGATGCAAATGCAAGCTGTGTTACATCATAAAGAGGGAGAGAGAAGGCCTATAAATAGGTCTTTTCTCTCCTAATTAATAAATAACTAGTTTTTTGAAAGAAAAAATTAAAAAGATGAGAGAAAAAAAATATTATTTGTAAGATAATATTTTAAGTAGTAAAATAGTGAGATTTTATTTTAGGTGTTTGGAAAATACTTATTAGTATTTTGAGTTTATCTCATTTGTGAGTGTTGTACTTCTAGAATATTATTTTTCTAGAATATTATTTTTCTAGAAAAATCTCTCTCTTGTAATCATACTATTTATTAGTGGAAAAAATTTATTCAGAGTTTGTTCCGTGGACATAGCCCAAATTAAAAGGCGAACCACATTAAATCTAGTGTGTCATTTATCTCAATATTAGAGCTATTATCAAGTGTAGTTATTTTGTTATATTGTGCTATTAATTATTCGAGTAAAATTATATCTAAAAAGACTAAATTTTAAGCGGGACCGTCTGTGACCCCTCCAGCATTTCCTGAAAATTTTCTTGGTATTTATCTTTAGTACAGTATTTCATATACTATTTACTTGTATAATAGTAAGTAATTTGTGTGTTATTAATACCCGCTGCATAATAAGTGATATCAGAGCCTGGTTCAGACAGGTACGTGGTGTTGAAATTATTCTCTTTGCATTAAAGAGATGGAGGCAAAAATAAACAAGATGATCGGCTCAAATGACTCGAATTACCACATATGGAGAAACAAGATGAATGATCTTCTATTTGTGATGAAAATCCATTTGCCTGTGTTCGCTACATTAAAACCTAATGAAAAATCAGATGAAGACTGGGAGTTCGAGCATGAGCAAGTGTATGGCTTCATCCGACAGTTTATTGAAGATAATGTGTATAATCATATTTATAAAGAGACTCATGCAAAGTCCCTTTGGGAGAAGCTTGAATAGTTATATGCTTCTAAAACAGAGAATAATAAGTTGCTCTATTTGACTAAACATGTCAAAATTAGTTATTGGAAAGGTACATTTATGGCGGACCACTTGAATGAATTTTAAGGTTTCGTGTACCAGTTATCAAGAATGGGTGTAAAATTTGATGATGATGTGCTCGGTCTCTTAATACTTTCCTCTCTGCCAGAGTCGTGGGAGACTTTAAAGATTTTCATCACTAATTCAGAGGTTTATGGTGTTGTCAGTTTGGAATCTGTCAAGAGTTTGATTCTAAATGAAGAAATGAGAAGGAGATCTCAAAATTCAGTATCCACATCTCAGCCAGATGTTTGGGTTACTGATTCCAGAGGAAGAAGCAACTTTAGGAGTTCAAATTCAAGAGATAAGAGTCGAGAAAAGTCAAATAAATATGCAAATATTGAATGCTATCACTGCAAGAAGAAGGAACACATTAAGAAATTTCGTCGGAAGTTTAAGAAAGAATATGAGAAGAACAAAGGCAAAAAAATCAAACGATATAATAGCAGTGATGACGAACAAGGAACCATGGCTGCCACCATTGAAGAATTTCATGTCATTTCTAATGATAATGATGTGAATATAGCATCCAGTGAATCAGACTGGGTAGGAGATAGTGGTGCCACCATTCATGCCGCATCACATAAAAAACTCTTCTCAACATATAAACAAGGAGAATTTGGTATTGTCAAAATGGGAGATAAGGGTGTAGCCAAGATCATCGGCCGAGGTGATATTTGTTTGGAGACAGAAAATGGGACAAGTTTACTCTTGAAAGATGTCAGACATGTTTCCAACCTTCGGTTAAACCTGATTTCCATTGGCATACTTGATGATGAATGTTTCAGCAGTACTTTCAAGAATGGTCAATGAAAACTTACTAAAGACTTCTTGGTATATGAAAAAGGCAAAAAGTACTCCAAGCTATATGTGATGCAGACAAACTCTTCAGTGATTCCGTTAATGCAGTGGAGAAAGAAAATATGACTGAGTTGTGGCATAAAAGATTCGGTCATATAGGCAAGAAAGGGATGGCACAATTGGTGAAAAAGAATGTATTATTCGGAATTGATAAAGTGAATTTGAAGAAATTTGCTGACTGTCTGGCTGGAAAATAAAACATTGCTTTCAAAGGTTCCACTCCTTCCAGAATGAAGAATGTATTGGATCTGATTCACTCAGATCTGTATGTACCAATGTCAAAGTCACTTAGTGGTGCTCAATATTTTATGACTTTCATTAATAATCACTCAAGAAAGATGTGAGTATATACTTTGAAGTCAAAATACCAAGTGTTAGATGTGTTCAAGAAATTTCATACCTTAGTTGAAAGGAAAACTGGGAAGAAGTTGAAATGAATTCGGACAGACAATGGTGGAGAATACATTGGATCATTTGATACGTACTACAAGGAGCATGGTATCCAACATCAAACAATGCCTCCAAAAACACCGTAATTGAATAACTTAATGGAGAGGATGAACAAGACTTTGATAGAGAGAGTCAGATGTTTGCCCTCACATTCAAAGTTGTCTAAGACATTTTGGGGTGAAGCTCTATATGTTGTAGTACATGTACTTAATTTTTCAGCATGTATTCCTCTTCAGAATAATATTCCAGAGAAGGTGTGGTCAGAAAAGAATGTTTCCTATCATCATTTGCGGGAGTTTGGCTGTAAAGCTTTTGTGCACATTCCCAAGGATGAGAGGTCGAAGCTTGATGTCAAGACACGTGAATGTGTATTTATTGGCTATGGTCAAGATCATGATCAACTTGGCTATAGATTTTATGATCCAATTCAGAACAAGCTTGTCAGAAGCCATGATGTTGTGTTTATTGAAGATCAAACCATTGAAGACATCAGCAAAGTGAAAAAGAATATTCCTGAATTCAATAGTGACTCAATAAACTTAAAGTTAGTTCCTCCAAAGTTGGTACCAAGACAAGTTGGAGAAGAAATACAAAATCGTCAGCCAAAAAATCTTGACATCGATGCTCCCACAGAGGTCCAATCAGATGATGATGAGGACCAGATTGAAAATCAACCACCACCACCAGCAGAAGTTCCTCAGGTTCCATTAAGGAGATCTACTTGAACTAGACAACCTTCTACTTGATACTCTAATGATCGGTACATGTTGCTTACTGATGAAGGAGAACTTGAGAATTACCAAGAAGCTATAGTAGATAAAAATAGGGAGAAATGGATTGAAGCCATGCAAGATGAGATGAAATCTTTGCATGAAAACAAAACTTTTGAGCTGGTGAAGTTACCAACAAGCAAGAGGGCTTTAAAGAATAAGTGGGTATTCAAGATAAAATATGAAGAACAAAGTTTCCAACCACGATTCAAAGCCAGATTAATTGTTAAAGGATTCAGCTAAAGGAAAGAAATTGACTTTGATGAGATTTTTTCACCAGTGGTGAAGATGATATCCATTCGTACAGTGCTGCGATTAGCTGCAAGTTTAGACTTGGAAATCGAGCAGATGGATGTTATAACTACTTTCCTTCGTGGTGATTTGGAAGAAGAAATATACACAGAACAACCAGAGGATTTTAAGAAAAGAGAAAAAGAAGATCATGTTTGTAAGTTAAAGAAAAGCTTATACGGCTTGAAGCAGGCACCGAGACAGTGGTATAAAAAGTTTGAATCAGTTATGGGAGAGCAAGGGTATAAGAAGACTACTTCATACCACTGTATTTTTATAAATAAATTGTCTGATGATGATTTCATCATCCTTTTATTATATGTGGATGATATGTTGATTGTTGGCCGGAATGTTTCCAGAATCAACAGCTTGAAAAAGCAGTTGAGTAATTCTTTTGCAATGAAAGACTTGGGGTCAACAAAGCATATTCTTGGCATGAAGATTACTAGAGACAAAAGTGCCAAAAGGTTATGGTTGTCACAAGAGAAGTACATTGAGAAAGTACTTCAAAGGTTCAACATGGACAAAGCTAAAGTTGTTAGTTGTCCTCTTGTTAATCACTTTAAACTTAGTTCCAAATAAAGCCCTTCGATGAAAAAAGAGAAGGAAGAAATGGAGAAGGTGCCTTATGTCTCAGCCGTTGAAAATTTGATGTATGTCATGGTATGCACAAGGCCAGATATTGCTCATGCAGTTGGAGTAGTGAGTCAGTTCCTTTCAAATCCTAGTAAGGAACATTAGGATGCGGTGAAATGGATTGTCAGATATCTCTGTGGTACTTCTAAAGTATGTTTGTGTTTTGGAACCAGCAATCCTGTGTTAGTTGGCTATACAAATGTGGATATGACCAGTGATATTGATTCAAGAAAGTCTACTTCGGGATATTTGATTACCTTTGCACGGGGAGTTGTATCATGGCAGCCAAAACTACAGAAATGTGTTGCTCTTTCCACCACTGAGACAGAGTCTATAGCTGCAACAGAAGCAAGCAAGGAGCTATTATGGATGACAAAGTTTCTGCAAGAGTTGAATTTTGAGCAAGAGAAGAATATATTATACTATGACAGTCAGAGTGCCATTCATCTCAGTAAAAACTCTACTTTTCACTCACGATCAAAGCATATTGATATAAGATATCACTGGATTTGAGTTGCACTAGAGATGAAACAGTTTTAGCTTCAAAAGATTTACATAAATGATATTGGCTCTGATATGATGATTAAAGCTCTACCCTCGGAGAATCTTGTTACTTGTAAAAGGATTGCTGGTAAAAAAATTTCACCCACTTGAGTGTGAGGGGGAGATTTGTGGTGGTGTCCCACTCAAGTGAAACCCATAAAATAAATTTAAAAAAAAGGAAAGAAAGAGGGAAAGTCATAGCTTGCATTTTGCAAGTTGTGTTACAGCATAAAAGGGGAGAGGGAAGGCCTATAAATAGGCCTTCCCTCTCCTAATTAATAAATAACTAATTTTTTGAAAGAAAAATTAAAGAGATGAGAGAAAAAATATTATTTGTAAGATAATATTTTGAGTAATAAAATAGTGAGATTTTATTTTAGGTATTTGGAAAACACTTATCACTATTTTAGATTTATCTCATTTGTGAGTGTTGTACTTCTAGAATATTATTTTCTAAAAAAAATCTCTTTCTTGTAATCTTATTATTTATTAGTAAAAGAAATTTATTCGGAGTTTGCCCTGTGAACGTAGCCCAAATTAAAGGGTGAATCACGTTAAATCTAGTATGTCATTTTGTCTCAATATTAGAGGTATTATCAAGTGTAGTTATTTTATTATATTGTACTATTAATTATTCGAGTAAAATTCTATCTAAGGAGACTGAATTTTAAGCGGGACCGTCTGTGACCCCTCCAGCATTTTTTGAAAATTTTATTGGTATTTATTTTTAGTATAATATTTTATATACTATTTATTTATATAATAGTAAGTAATTTGTGTGTTATTAATACCCGTTGGACAAAATAACAGATAGTATTATAGTGAAAAAGAGAGAAAATAACATTGTGACCTTTTTTAAAATGAATTTTATAGGCATGACAATCCTTGGTTCAGTGTTGCTATTATTATTAGTAAAAACAAGGAAGATTGTTTTTTTTTGCCAAAATTTGACACTTTGTTATTTTTTTTCTAATTTCGGTTTGAAAATTCTAATTCACAAAATCTCCAATTTTAGTCAACAAATTATTTATTATTTATAATATGACATGACAAAATTTTAACTCATTACCTTTTGCTGGTAGCAGAAGCCATTAAATTTTAATTTAGATACCTATTGACTGATTGTTTTAAGTATTTTATAAAAGGGTTAATTATAATGTGTGTGTGTATATATTTAATTTAGTTTTTAATTTTGTCCAAATTTTTAATTTTAATAAGAAGATAAATGAATTTTGATAATTTATAATATTATCATCTAATTGATTGAAGCAAATGAAAATTGCTAAATTGCTCACTTGTCAATTCTCGAACAGTTACTGTAAGTTGGGGTAATAATTTATTAAATGAGTCAAGAATGTATGTGTTAGTTAACACAAATGGTAATATGATTTGTTGGTCAACACAAATAAAAATTCTTATTGATTGACAAGTAAATAATTTAATTGATTGCATTTTCCTTAACTCATAATATTGTAAATAATATAAAAAAATTATCTCTTTTACTAAAATTGAAAATTTGTGATAAAATTTAAAAAACGGATAAAATGTATATATTTTTTTGTAATGAACCCTTGATATGATTATTAGTAACTAATTGTTAAAATATTTAATAATTATTAAAATAGTTTTTAAATATTAAGAATAATTTTTAATAAAATAATTTATCCTTTTATTTAAATAAATAATATTTTTATAAACAATAATTATTTAACTATCTTACAATAACTACCATCATTAAACAAAATTTAGCCAAATGAATTTGATAATCGAGTCTTGTTGGAGTTGAATACTTTACACAATATTTATATCCCTAAACTTTACATGGGATGGGGTTAAGACAGACTATGTTTTGACCCTTTTTCTAAATTGAAAATCTGATAAATAGATAAAAAAAATATTTAACCAAAATTGAAGTAAAAAAATTAAATTTAAATTTGGTAGGATTTTATAATCAAAGTTAGATGTAAAATCAATTTTAGTATTTATGTTTAATATAAAATCATAACTTCAATGAACCTAAACTCGTCGGGTTGAACTTATTCGAACTAGAATAAATTTATCAAAATAAATAAATTATATGTGGATTAAATTTATTCATATAAAATAAATTATAATTTTTAATTATAATTTTTTTTTATTAATTTTATAAGTTTAAAAAGTGCCCTTTAAAATAATTTGTTGGGTGGTATGATCTTCAAAAGAAAAATTATTAGAGTCAGAATTAAAATTATTATAATTTTTTAATTAACGAAAATATTCTTATAACTTACCTTTTATACTATTGGTTTACTTACATTATTTTTAGATAAAATATTTATTTTTATTAATGTATAATAATAAAATATAGTTTTTTACTAGTTTCATCATATTAAGTATTAATAAAATTTTGAAAAACTAAATTAAAAGTTATAAAATAATAAATTAAAATAAAATATTAAATATTATATCAAATAGAAAATTTTAATATTTCCCATATTCTTTTAAAAATTAGGAATATTATTCTTGTGTATATATCTTTTACTTATTTATATTAAAAAAAAAAGATAGCTAATTTTGTTTATAGTTTTTTTAAATAGTTGATATTAATATTCTTATAAACTATATATTAATTAGTTTTACGAAATATTGTCAGAAAGTAAAACACATTTTTAATTTTATTTATAAGTATTAACTAGTATATATAAAAAATTATTATAATTTTACTATTAATAGCTAAATATAATTTATTTTTTAGATTAATTTAGTATATTATAATCTTCAAAACTTATAATTGTCTTATTCTGTTTAATATTAATAATTTTCACACTTTAATAAATCTAATTTGCAAAAAAAAAATACTATTTTCCTATGTGGTATCCACACGTAAAAATTGACGATGATAAATTATATGTTAAAAAATAGTTTAACGATAAAGAATTAAAGGCATATTTTCATTAGCGGCTTTTTAATTAAATTCCCAACAAGCAGGTTTGTTAAAATCCCTAATGGGATTTTATTTCTTACCTCATAGATGAAGGAAACTCAAAATAAAATCTCTCACATTAAATGAAATTAATTGAAGCATTTAATTAAAGATTTATCAACCAAGGGATTAATTTGTGGATTTAACAAATTAACCAAGGGATTGATTTGTGGAATTGAATGTTTTTTGTGTTTTATTTCAGTTAATTAACCCATTAATTAATACTCTAATCTACGTTTAATCTTTAATTATATTTTCAAAACCAACACATCTATATGCATATAAAAAGCAAATCAACAAAGAGCCAATGCTAACTAAAAACTAGTGATTATAATTAAGAAAAAAAAAATAGAGGATTTGAAGCTAATAGAAAAAGTTGTAATAGTACCAGAAAAAACCCACAAAAAGAAGAAGAATTTTCTTATCAAACATAGATTTATCTCTTGTAGTATATCAAGAATCTGTTTTATTTTTTGATCCTCCAAAGAACAAAATTAGGTTTTCTGAAGCTCGTAAGAGCTTATATAATGCACTAACTCAATTGCTAGTTCCTTATGATTTTATTGCAGGAAGGATTGTTCAAGCTATGGATGATAATAATAGACTTGAAATTGATTGTAATGGTAACGGTGTTGTTGTTGCTGCTGCAAAAATTAGGTCTAATTTGATTCAATTTGGTGAGCTTTTAGCACCTAAGCCTGACTTCAGGCAATTGGTTGCTTTCTTGCATGAAGAAGGTGACAAAGAAATGGAGCTCCATGACCAGCCTATCCTTCTTTTACAGGTCAATTTTCTTTAAAAAAAGTTAAACCAAATTAATATCTGTTATTAATTACTATTATTGAGAAGAAATCTTGGTATAACGGTGAGTATGGTTTCCATGTGACCTATGATCTATACCCCCATGGATTTGACTTTTTTTTTCAACCTCGTACATTGCAAGACCATTCATGCATCGAACTGCTTTTTTTTTATTAGTTATTATTATTATTGTTATGAAAATAACAATAATAATTATTATACTTTGCTGTCTTTTAACTTATTGTTAAGTTGATTAATTCTATTACAATGACAGATAACAGAGTTTGGGTGTGGAAGCCTAGCACTAGCCTCAAGATACAATCACTGTGTAATGGATGGTACTGCAGTTTGTGAATTTCAGAAGAACTTAGCTGCCTTAACTTGTGGTGATGGAATGATTATTCTGCCAAATCCTCATAGAACCATCTTCAAAGCAAGAAACCCACCACTAATCAATTATACCCACTATGAATACTCCATAAAACCAAATACACATGCCACCTGCAACTTAAGCTTATTCACAAGCTTAATCGCCATTAACAACTGCTTACCACACAATTATAATAATAATAGTATTAGCACGACTCGCTTAATCTATATTTCTCCCAAAAGAATTGCTAGCTTGAAGAAAGCAGTTCTTGAAGATGGGAACTTGTTAAATTGCTCTACTTTTCAAGTTGTTGCTGCTAAAATATGGAAAGCAAGAACTATTGCCATGAAAATGAAAGAAGAGATTATTACTACTATGTTATTTCCTGTAGATGTTAGAAAAACAGTGCAGCCACAAGCCCCAAATGGGTTTGCAGGAAATGCATTAGTTCCTGGATTTGCAAGAGCAGAAGTGAAGGAAGTGAAAGAGAAAGAAGAGTTTTATTTGGTAAAGAAAGTGAAAGAAGGGATTAAAAGATTGGATGATGAGTATGTAAGTCTGGGATAGATTGGCTAGAGGTTTATAGAGGACTTCCTTCTTGTGGAGAAAACAGCTTTTCAGTAGTGGCATGGTTCAGATTAGGGCTAGAAGACGATGTATTTTCATGGGGGAAGATTAAATGTGCCAGACCAATCACAGTTAAGCCTGGTTTGGTTATTCTATTGCCAGGGCCACAAGGAGAAGGAGGTCTTCATGTTTGCTTGGAATTGCCTCATCAGCAAATGGATGAGTTCTACATGTTATTGATGGAATGATGAGTCCTCTTTAATTAAGAGATACATTAATTTTCTTTTCCAATTCCAAAAGCTTTGTACAACGTAGGAGTCTTAATTATATAATAACAGGAAAAGCAGTACTGAATAGCTATATTTTCCCTTAATGTTTGTCTTTTCATTTACCATCAAGTTTTCCACCAAATTTACAGAATCTAATCGCTGGATCTATTAGAGCACCAATTATCTCTCACCCGTGAGAGAGAAGACCAAAGAAGGGATTTGTTATCGCAGACTTAATTTCAGATCCTGCTGAGTTTAATACTGCCATGTCAACTTTGTCACGAGGAAGAAACAAGAACTTCCCCCCTTCAATTCTCTCAAATCCACAAAGTTCAAGAAATTCAATACCACCTTTCAATCTTCCAACTCTATCCTGTTGCCACATTGTTAATGTACACATCCTTAGGATATACTTTAGATGCATAATTTTCCCATAATGTATATAGAAATTCAAAAACCAATTTAATTCCAGAAGCCAAAAGGCAGATTAATTTCTTCATCTGAATATGCTAGTTAAGCAAACGAAGGTCAAACAGCATAATTTTAACACCTATAATGCAACTGATGGTGAGTGAAATTTTTTTTTATGAAAATAGCCAATCTTGTAGTTTCCCATCATATGGAAATTATACTTCATGGAGCCATGGAGGGTAACATCTCAATACATATGATTAGCAACTAATGCCACAGAAATGACTTCGTCAGCACAATCAATCACAGAGGTAATTTACCTGGAATAATGGATTGCTGATTCGGATCTTCCTGAATTTTTCCGCATCAGGATCCTTCACAACATTCCCTACATATTTTAGAAGAGTTTGGAAGGCCCTTTTGACAGTAGCCTCATCATCCTACTCCTCAGAAACATTAAAAGAAAAGAAAATAATAAAAATGGGGAATATAATGCTAATTCAGAAAGACAGAATATAACACAATTCATAGAACATGTGCAGTACAACGGAACTTCAATCTGATAAAGCAACTTCCGGAAGTTAGCTAATAGGCGTTCTGGCTATGACTTGAAATTCGGACAACTTTTACTGAGATGGTCAGGTCTTCAAGGATTTATATTATTTTACAAGAAGACTCAACTCATAGTTCTTTTTAAAACTCAAATTCCTAGTTCTAGATCAAAAGTTGATAATTATTATCTTTAGCTGTTTATGACTGCCAGAAGAATGTAGTTAATGATTATCAAAAGAAAGCCATTAACCTTGTGATTACGCCTGAGAGACCTTAAACATTCTCTTAATTGCTCGGCCTTTTTAGGAGAAATAAAAAAGTTCTGCAATTTAATGAAAATGACCAAAAGCCCATGGTTATCAGCTTCTATCTGCAATGGATATATGATTTTTCCGACACAGATCATTAAATGATACTAAACCTTTTTTTCCTGCAAAACATGTGTGGGAGGATTTAAAGCTGTACCGCTAACTGATGGTGGCAATCCAAGCATTCGCCTTCTTTCTGCCTGAAGAAATGTAACATTTTCAAGATATATCTACATTCAGAAAAAAGATTTCTGATAGTGATAATAGAGGATCATAGTCAATCAACACTAATGGGTTTCAAAATTCTTCGATGCAATTTACATCACTAGTCTTGAAGGATGGCTACAATGCTTTAGAGTCTTTTAACCTCAGTAAAGAAAGGATTGGAGCACTTATGTTAGAGATCTTCTCTTTACCCCTAGCCTATCATCTGCTGGCATGTTAAGCAAATCTATAGCAGATCTTTTCACCAGCTAAATACCTCCGGGCAGTTGCTTATTCTACAATAAACTGTTGTCTCTTTCCACTTTAAGTTGTTGTATGCCTATAAATTATTTTTTTAAGATATCTCCCTCTCACTCGTTTAACCTTTTCAGGGTTTGGCTGGGAAATTTGAATTAATCAATCACAAATAGCATATTGAGATGCCGGAAAAATAATAACTAAACATGGAAGTGGTGAACACCTTATCAGCTTCTAGTTTCTGACGAATTTTCTCCCTTGCCCTTTTCTCTTCCTCTTTTTCTGCTTTCCTCAAGGCTAAATAACTGGAAAAATTTTCAGAGCTTCAAATTGATGATCATTTCATATATTAAGAAAACGGCAGAAAATTACATAAGATTGCCATAAATAAATGCAGATTAGGGACATACCGTTTTCTTTCATTATCAGCAATTCTCTTTGCCTTGAGGATTTCCTTACCTTCTCGTATCCTTTCCTATAATAATTTTAGCAGCCTGGTTATACAAACTAAATACCAACGGCGCACTATCTAATGTCAAATTAACCATTTAATCATGTTACTTTTGGCACAAATATGAAAAGATGCAAGTCGGAAAATCTCCTATGCTTTATCTAGCAAATGACTTCAACACATATTTACAAGTGTTGACTTGCTCTATTGTAGCAATAAAATAATTGTATGATGAGAGTAAGATGGAAAATGTATTAAAGTCTTCTTTTTTGTTCATCTATATGTATATATATTAGCATGGTTTACGGAAAAGCAGTTTTAACAACAAAGAAAAACCATGATTTATAGGAAGAAAAGAAGGAATTGTCAATCGGCAAAAGGAAAGAAGAAACTATCAAGCTAAATGCACACACTTTCTCGCTTTGCCGTTCCAGTTTCATTTCTTCTTCTTCCTTCCTCTTGCGAGCTTGATCCCTAAAAGTGAGTAACAATGAAGAGAATATATTAAAATGAGCAACACAAGGCAACAAAATGAAAAGCCCAGATATCAAGATGGATGAAGCATCAAAGGACTAATCAGAGCAAAGTAAAAGATTGCTTCTAATAATTGATGGCAATCAGCATCAAATCTTTATCATAAAAGAAAGTATGAAGACCAAACTTTAATTCTTGCTCATTATGCTGTGTTTCATCAATACTTTGAGATGGTTGAGGAGATTCAATATCAATGTTCACTGCTATCTGGATTTAATTAAACAGATAAGACAAGTAAGTCTGTATGACAATTTACACAAGGCTAAGGTCACAGGATGTATTCATTTGCCTAATAAGAACTTCCCACTTATTACCTAAAATTTGACATGAAAGTAAGTGAAAAACCAAGTCAAACCAAAATGTTCTTATTTCTAGAACAAACCAAGAAATAAGATGATGAAGCTGAAGTATGCAGAAAATTTTCAGTGTCAAATGGCCCAGAGGCCAGAAATTTTGACCAAAGTAACTTTACAAATAAAGACAAGAAAAAGGGAAAGAAAATCTAAATATCATTTTTTTTACTATGAAAGATGGAGGATTTTATGCTGCAAAATTTGAAACTCGTAGTTTGATTCGAGCGTGAATTGATGTAAAATACTGTAGATACACTATTACTTTCTCCTCCAAATGAAAAATGGTTGGGAGGAAAACTCAATATCATCTAATTAATGGGATTTCAATTGCAGATATCCCAAAGAAAAGAAAACCAGCATCAATATGAAAAAATTTTAGAAATCATACCACGGGCATCTGATCAATATCTGGGTCATTCTCATGATCAATGATCCAATTTATAGCAGCCTCAATACTAGCATTGCCTGAAGACGAAAACTTTTCATTTTCACAAAATGATTAGCAAAAATCTGAATTACATATCACAATTTACCCTATTCAAACTCTGAATTATACCACTTTCCATCACTTTACTCATTCCCAATGTTTAAGCAATAACATACACAGTTACACTCCTCAGCTCTTCAATATGACATGACTCCTAATTTTTACCATCAAAATTAATAAAATGTCAAGGCAAAAATACACCTGAATGATGAAGTGCCCTAGCTGCTCTGGCAAGCGGGAATCCCATATCTTCAAGTTCCCCAAGCAATTTTTTGTTTACTTCCAATGCATCCATCTCTGTAAAAAATTGTGAAATTTTAATAAAATTAAAATAACCATATCCATGGTATAAATAATTTCAGATAAAACATATCAGACAATTCATGATTCAGGGCACTAGTGGTGATGGATACCAAAAAAGGCAACAAAAATCTTGAAATGAAAGACCTTATCAATTAAATTTTGCCTCTTCAGAGATCAAAACGAATAATATAATTTTGAAAATAAAGCCATTGAGAGAGGGGGAGAGAGAATTTATTAAAGTTTCTGGAAACTGAAAATAGAAGAGAGGTATAAATGGGGCAGCGGGAAAATGAGAAATGGAGAGAAGCCCTGAAATGCACGCCATGTCTTAATTATTCAAACACTGAAATTTTTCTTTCCATTTTCAGATTCTTTACAGATTCTATTCCATCAATGGAATTGGAATTTGGAAAACTTTACCAATTTCTCTTTCGTGTTTCATTTTTTTAATATACCTTTTGCAGCTCTGCTTTCTTTATTCCCACGAAATGACCTGGGAAGAGCAAATGTAGAGAAGATTTTTAAATTTTCAACTCAGTCCCGCCAACTGTTTTGACTCGACATATATACAGATTTTTAATCTAAATGAAACAATTTTTTTTTAAAAAAAAATTTAAGATATTCGAATTTAATCTATTACTCTGCATCATTTTCGCATATTTGATTTATTATTTCTTTTTTGAGAGAATATTTGATTTATTATTTTTCAATTTTCCAATAATTCACCAATATATATAATTTTTATGCTATTTGCTCCAAAATCAACATTACATAATAGTTAGGTTTGATTCGAGAAAAAATTTATGCATCAAAGCACAGGCAAAACTATTAAGAAATAGCTTGGTAGTCAGATTGTGTGTTAAGTATGGTATAATTAAACTGCTTCCCATGATAAATTTTTTTACCTGAAAATTTAGAAAAATTAAGTTTTAAATTATTAAGAGGATTTTAATCGATGTTAGAAAATTCAAATAATAAAACGTAAGTTTTAAATTATTAAGAGGATTTTATATCTTATATCTCTTATCGTAAAAACCATGACCTTATCATGATGTGAAGTGAATCTAAATTTTTCAAGTTATTTAAGTCGATTATTTAAATTTTTTGAAACATTAGGGTCAACGCCACCGATATTGGAGAAATTTAGCTAGAAAACCTATCTTTCAATCTTTTTTTCTTTTTTTTTTTAAAAATCCAATCTGATTTTATTCTAATTAATTAATTAATTAGAATTGACAATCTCCTAGTAAAATTCAGTCCTAATTTATAAAATAGGACTGAATTAATTAAATTGACAATCTCCTATTACAAAAAATAATACAGAAGTGTATCTTAAAAAATAAAGAGGGAATTATATAAAATATCTTATTTTTTTTCTTTGCAATTTCATTTATAATTTTTTAAAAATATATATATTTTTGTTATTTTTCCATTTTTATGATATATATATATTTAATACATATTAAAAAATATTGTATTTTTTAAAAACTTTTCATTAATACAGTAGTTTTGAAAATTTGTGTATTTATATAGCATTTTTATTTTTTTTTCTCTTTAAGTTATTTTTATAAGTTTTCCTAAAATAAATTTGTTTTTACCAAGAAATTTGCCGATTCTCACCATCCAAGCCCAAGCCCAAGCCCATATATAAAGATTTAGTGGCTAAAGGCTTAAAGCAACCCCACCATTACAAAGAGCGGTTTTTCAGACGGTTCCAGAAACTGTTTGAAGTGTTTGAAGATCCTGTGGAGACAAACTTTCTAGAGAAACTATGATCAGTTGATTAACTAATAGCCGTAGAAGGTTAAAATGAAAAAGCATGAAATGTTTATAGAGGTCGAGAGACATAGAGAACGAAAATCCCACAATTTTGAAGTTCAAATGTCCTCCAATCTCAAAGATTGTGACATTTGCAGCATGGGACGAGCAGAAACTGGACTTGGGATCAATAGGAAGGGCTTTTGGACTTGACCCATTAACGTTGAAGCTCAATGGTCACTTCATCAGTAGAGGGCTTGATTTTGTTTCTTGCTCTGTTACATTTAAATTGCTTCTCAAGTTCTTTTCTGCTAAGGCTTGTCTACTGGTAAAGACGATAAGGATGCGATTCTTGTTGATGGCAAACTCTGCAAATCTGGGAGTAAGCGTATGTTCTTGATTTTTCTATGGTTTAGGATTTGTTTTTATTTTTATTTTTTTCTTTTTGGTTGCTGAAAAATTTTGAGAGAAAGAATCAACAGCTTGAATGACTGTTAACATTAATTTTCTTCTAAATTTGTTTAGTTGAGGGGAGAAATTACAGAATTTTAGTGTTATTTTTGAAGTAATTTCCTTTTCTTTTATTTTAAAATTTAAACCCATGAACCTGTAAAAATTTCATAAATATTGATTGATTGTTGAATTTTCAGGAGGATATGACCCTCAAAATATCAACTTGCTAATGAATAAGAAGTTAAAGGACAATAATTCAGGTAAAAAAAATCTGATTTTCTGCTGATGATTTCATTTTAATGAGAGCTGCCTTTTGGGCTGAGCTTTTTGGTCATAATTTAGAACTTGTTTTTTAGAAGGGTCATGCTCAATGTATGAGAATACTTGCTTTGAAAAATGTCAAAAGGGTCAGCTCTTTTTTGGACATTATTTCTGTTTTCTCAAATTCCTAATTAGTATTTTGTGACTGCATGATCAATTGGATTCTCTGTAATTGATATATAAATATATGTGTGGTTCTTGAGGACGTGAGATTCAGGATGGTGATCAAATGTTCAAATTCGATACTGGCGTTGGCTTAAAGAGAAAGGAGTCGTTGGAAGATTTTTAGTTCACTCAAGAAGTTAAAGATGAACAAGGACACTTCAGGTAATATAATATGTTGACTTCGCAAATGTTCGATGACCCTTTGCCCTGGAACTATAAAATATTTGAAGCTTCATGAACGTAAGATCAATGGAACTACAATGTCATTTATTGTTGCCGTGTTTTATAATTCAGCTGGTGATGTAATTGCCTTGGCATATTTGGATTTTTTCTTTTATTACATGGGACGTGTTTGTGCCTTTTGCAAGGCTTTCCTGGCGTAAAGATATAGTTTCTCAGTTAGTGTTCAGAATTATTACAATGTTATTGGCTATTTTCCAGAACTTGGAGAGAGAGGAAATAACTACCATGGAATTGTTTCAAGCTGCAAATTGAAATGCAGCTACGTGAGCAGTAATTTGAAACGGGCAAGAGAAGATGAGGTGATCCTGGACGCTGCTTGCAAAAGAATAAGATGAAAATTTTTCTTGTTAAACATTTGTTCTTGGTTCCCGATCGCAGGTGTGAAACCTATGTATGTCTTCTTTTGTCTTTATTTTTGGGTGTAATTGTACTGCCTTTTCTTTTAATAATGTAAAATGTTTCAAGCTGCTAATTCTGGCAAACTAATAAAAATGGTAGAAATATTTTACATCAGAACATGAAGTCATGTAAAAATGCGGTGATAATATTTTTGCCACGCTTCAGCTCATTCAAGCGGATTTGGGTCGATGTCTGGTTAGCAATCGTTCCTTCTTGATGGTATAAGATTCTTCTTGATTTCATATCAATATTACAAATTATCCATCAAATGAAGGGAATTAATTCAGTAATTACTGGTGTTAACTATAATAGTATTGCCAAACAACAGCAAACACAACCACTAAAAATACTTTCAACAAGAATTTAGAGTTAATCAAGGATGATGATTTTGTTGGTGACCCGGGAGTTTCCTGTGGTCTTCCTTTTAGCTTAGCAGACAATTTAGAAAATAGCTCAGGAAGCCGACCACTTTTCTTCTCAGCTGCAAGCAGGAAAATAAAAAGGCATCGGTCAGGAGCAGGGTAAAGACACAGTCTAAGTAAAAAAGAAGTATGAAACTTGAGCGTAATGATATCCAAACATGATGATAAGCTGAAAACAAATGACAGATTTGCGAGAAGCAATGAATATAGCTGCCATTATTCACAACTTCCCCATCTAATAATAGCACGCAACCAAATAATTCAGAATATTTATTTTATCACTAACAGCAAGATTGTGAAGCTAGGAGCAATTCATAGAATACTGCCCGTGGAATGTTTTAAAGACGGTTCGTTAACCATGAAGCAATTATGATCTTATCCAGGAGATAAAGTTACCTCTCTTGTTAAGAAACCTTTCCTCCTCACGAACACGCCTTCTAAGAACATTTAACAATGATCCAAAATACAATGCAAATACAGTGCATGTGATTGTGATGACATTGTATGGCATGCTAAAATCAGGAGTTGTCAACGGTACAATTAATACTTCTGTATAAGAGAGAATTGGTGTTTTTTCCTGCACCACAAATTCAAAATCAATCGAAATCCAAAATGAATCACACTAAGAACCAACAAGATTTAGGAAATTAAGTACCTGAAATTTAGAAAACATAGATGACTTGTCCACAGAACCATTGCCAGAATAGAGCATGCTGGTATAAAAGTTGGGAAAGCTTATTGCAGCTGATGGAATATCAAATCCTTGATTAGCATCTGGAGGATATTCATCAATGTGCAGAAAACCCTATGGACGTATCATAAAGCAGATGAGAAACTGAGTGCCAAGAAAGTTTAGTTGGATAAGAAGCATAATAGTATCATGAAGAATTTATATCACTTTGTTCGATACCCTATGTTAATAGGAAACCAGGATTCTTCAAGATTTACTTTAATGCGTTTCAAAAAGTACATAACAGCAGACTAAGAATATTAAAAAAGTCTAGTATCCATCCTTCTGAAGTATAAATCAAAGTTGAGTTCTATTTCTAAATTGAAGACAGGTGACCAGAGTCATAAGATTTGTGGAGCGCTGCAAATCTCAAACACATTCAAGCAATATTTCCTGATTTGCGAATATAAAATAAATATCCAGTACTTAGAAAAGAGTATGAATAAGTGCTGCATACTATATATGACAAATTGCATTCATGGATCAATGCACAAAGTTGAATATTTTCTTTTTTTCCCCACAAAAGGAAGGAGGATATGCTCCTTAGTTCGTGGGTTGGCCATATCAGGATGTCATTATATCAGCATTTACTGTACTTTGATAAATCTTAATCATGAATCACTAAATACAAAGTCAAAGCTGAAAACGAAGTGCCAATCATACCTTATCAAACTCTAATGTTAAAGCAGCTGATTTCACATCACAAGGAAATTGCAAAACCATCTCCATCACTCCAGGTGATATTTTGTCTTTGGAAGGAGAAACATGGATCTTCTCTATAAAATCTCCAACAGCCTTTGATTTGTCATTCACAAACAACTGAAGAGTATGATAATATACCTTAACATACCAAGGCACAACTTGGAAGATATCAACTCGCAACTTATATCCGTTACTGGCGCTACAAGTGTCCAAGGAAGCACCATCCAATTTTGTAGACTTCAACAAGATAGCAATTGCACCCCTTTCATTCCCACTTCCCATCAAGAACCTACTAGCATGCAATGGGGCTGATTCGCATGACCAAGTTACAGGAACTTTCCATGTAAGGCTTAGATCAAAAGGAGAAGAATCACTGTATTTATGAACTGAGAACTCATAAAGGACAGAGGAACCCTTTCCATGACTGCTATTCTCTTCTTCAAATACCCTGTCTGGGTTAACTGACAAGTCAAAACCGGGTCCACTCCAAAGCCCTTCAGAAGCTACATTGCCAGTCCTACTATTCTCATTTTTCTTTAAACCAGCAACAAGACCTCTCTCAAGCTGAAGATATACATTACTAAATTTGGCAAGAACACATCGTTCACTGACTTTTTGGCCAAATATTGAACTCAAAGACCAGCTTGGTTGAAAATTCTTTTCACTTAAATAAGTCAGACTAGTTCTTTGATTATGAGGCTGAAGAACAACAGTAAGTGTTTGTTCTAGAACGATGCCTGAATTTATCCCCTCTGAACCAGATTTATTAGAGGTCAAGTGCAACCGCTGAGAATGATAAAATCCTCTATAAATTGATGGTCTATCCATTAACGCTGAAAGCCCAGCTTTGTCTCGACAAGGAAGGAGCTTCAACCATGGAGTTAAGTTCTCAGTGCAAACAGCTTCACGAGGCAATACACCATATCTTATTTTGCCCAAAGCTGGCTGGAAGCTCCATTCAGGAGCTGAATACATTGTCGAGGACTCGAGGAAATTAATTGAAGCACAGAAAAGACCTGAAAGAGTGTGAGTTAAATTCTTCCAAGAAGCATCAACTTGATCTTGTGGGACATCAAATACAGCCCACAATTCAACTCCAGGAGGCTTAGCATTTTTGCTGGATAAGGGGTCAAATCCACCCCAACGTTCATAGTTCCAACGACCTTGTGTGAAAGACAATTCCATTTCCTTAATCTGAAACTTCTGCACCTGTTCAAGTAATGCTATTCCATAAATTATATATTATGCCCAATCTCAAGAAAATAATAAGACACACGTACATACATCCGATTTTCAAATTCAATGATCAACCTAAGAAGAAGACTAAAAGTATAAACACCATACCTGCTCAAATTGAATACTAAAAGCTCAATCAGCCAATTTTTTTCCCAACCTCGAATTTTCTCAGAAAACAAACAAAAGAAACAAAAAAATAAATAAAGAATACCAGCTGAGAAATGGCTTTTGGGAAGAGGTGATGGTGGCGGCCACTAGAATTAGAGGGAGGAGTCGTGCTTTGGAAGTGGAAATGAGCCAACAATTTCCGATCAGGCAACGGTCTCAACAACAATTCCTCATAAAACTCTTCCTCTTGTTGTTGTTGTTGGTTTTGTTCGTTTATGGTGGATCCAAAGGCGATTGAAGTAGAGAAGAGTTTGAATACCAATATTAGAAAGAGTATGAGAATCGATTTTAATGGAAGCGCCATTGAAATTGATTAGCTGTTCAGTGTTGTGTGTGTGTCATAAAAGAAACCAGACAGCATCCGCCATGACAGACCTGCTTTGATTTGGGTTTGGAGCTCTCACTCAAAACTCAAATAACTGATCAGTAAAAGACTTTCTTCGTGATGGTTGATGAAGTTTTGCGGCGACTGCAGCGACGGTCAAGATTTGGCCTTTTTGGCCCTTTTCCTGCTGAGATAAAAGCCCAATTGATTGAAACCAACCAGTTCATTTCTTTTGGAATTTTGTTTAAAAAAAAAAGAAAAAATTTTCAATAATATTTATTTTTCTTTAACTTTAAATTTCAAAAATATATCACCATCAGAGTTATACATCTATTACACTGTATATTTTGTATGTAAATCTAAAATGCATTTAAATGTATAAAAAGGATATAAAAATTGTAGATTATTTTAAAAAAAATAAAAGTTAAAAAGTTATATATATTATTATTTTTTCTTTTTAATTAATTTATGCGTCAATAGAAATTTAGAAAAAAAAATCAATAATTTTGATAAAGTCTATGAATATGAAAAATTTTTTATAATCATTTTTTATATTAGGACTCCTATTTAAATAATTGAGTTATAATCTAACGTTAAGAGTATTTTTTTTTAAACAATTAGGATTCGATTTTTCCTCTCTCGTATTGTAATACTGAAAAAAATAATTTATTTATTATAAATGCATAAAAAAAATTAAAGTAAAGAAATATGATTTTATTATTATTACAAATTTAGTATACAGCGAGCTTTCATTTTTGGAGATTTCAATTATTCCAAATAATCAATTAAATGAAATCTCATCCCTCTGCGCAATTATATAATCAACAAACCATAATTAATGGTTTATTATTAGTAAGGCATTCAGGGGGAGGTACAGGAAATCTATGCCTATCAGAACAGCAATCACTAGTTAGATATTTTTTTCTGACATATTGATACGATTTTTGTTGTGCAAAGTCCAATTTCCAAAATTTCTCCAAAGTCCACCAATAATTTGAAGAAAAACATGGTTGGATTGTTGAGCTCCCAAATACTGAGCAGCCACTGACCCCAAAACCTTGGAAATGAGCTTGAAATGGGGCATTGCTCCAATTAGTCTTAGTCTGGCCTCCATCTGTTGCCCAGCTATCTCCATCGCACAAGCTTGCCTCTATTTTCATTGCATGTGTAGGATATTTTACTCCCATTTTCGTATTGTTTTTGAAAACTCTTATAGGAATCTCATCCACATAAAATCTGACAATTAATATATAATCAAAATTATGTTGTTCATAATTACTTTAATTATAATCTAAACAAATTTTAATAAAAAAAATTAAAGAATTTATTGCCCCTTAATATGTATTCCGAGAATATATATAATTAAATTTCATATTAGTATAATTATAAAAAAAATAGTCTAGTATTTAAACGAACAATGTGCACAGTCCAAAAAATAATTAAATCCACTAAAACTATTATATGCAATATTTTTTTATAGTCACAAGACATTATTTTTACAACTCGAATTCATAATTTCATATTACACAAGTATTAGTATAATTAAAATCTGAAAAAATTGTGTTTATCTTGTAGATAATTAATTTGACAAAGAGATTGAACATACACAATCTGATGTTGATTCCAAAGAATGATGTAGTTGTGGAAATTCTTGGTAGGATCAAACCAAAGATAAAATCTTTGCTCTCTATTCCCTAAACCATTAGCAAAGACATTTGTTTGTAAAGAAATTGGCTTTCCTTCTCTGTTGTCTAAGAACTCAAAGTCTAGCTCATCATGATTATGACCTTCTGAAGTTAGATGCCATTGATTATATATTAACCCACCAAGATAACAATTAATATTTAAATAAATATAAGAGTCGTATTAATTAAATTTATGCTCACATAAAAAGCTGTAGCAACTCCTGCAGAATCATTTCCAGGTAGCTTAATTCTCTAATGAAAGAATCCAGACCCATAACTTAGCTTGGATCCAAATCCAGCTCCTGCAGAAATAGAGGGCATAAAAATTAAATTAAGAAGAAAATAATTTATGAATATAAAAACAATTTTTAGTGTAGACATTAATGTTACATATACATATACAATATGAAACTATTAGACTGTCAAGGGCGAGAAAAATCTCACCATATATGTAGGGCTGTATATCAGGCCCGTGGCCCGAAAAACTCGGTCCGAAGGGTTTCAGGCCGGGTTGAGCCGGCCCGAGCCCATACTAGGGTCGGATCACGAGTTTTAAAATCTAATCCAAGTTATGTTCGGATCGGGCCTCGGGTTAGAATATAAATTCTCGGGCCGGCCCGACCCGGCCCGAGATATTAATTTTTTTATATTTTTTTAATATTTTTTTAAATTTATATTTTGATAATTTATTTTTTAAAAAAATTTAAAATATTATATATAAATAATGATATAATAATTTATATATTATTAGATATAATTTAGTATAATAAATTTTTAAAGTAATATTTTTAGGTAAATTTTATTAATTTTTTTTTAAAAAAAATATTATTTTTTAATTTTAAAAAAATCAGACCGGCCCGAATCCGGTCAGGCCCGACCAGGCCCGAAGTGGCCCGGCCCAGCCGGATCGAACTTGAGGCCTGGCCATGGGCTATAAACTGCAGCCCAAAAAAATATCTGGCCGAACTTCATGCTGGGATCAAATCCAGTCCTTATACACCCCTACATATAAAAATGCATGCGAAGGTTATCTTATAAACATGCAATGATGAGATCAAATATCTAATTATTCTTTTGTTAATGTAATTACTAATTAGTAAATGGTGTTCGCTAATCATATAAATTGATTGATTTTTAATTTTATGAAAAAGTTTTTTAAGTTTTGACTCTTCAATTTATCAGATATCATACAAATTAAATTCAGAATTTAATCGTTATTTTAGTATGTTATAAATTAATATTATAATCTATTTAAATATTTTATAATTAATAATATTATATTTAATTATTTATATTTTTAAATTATAATTATTTTTATCTAAATAATAATTATTTTAATTTTTATAATAATTAATAATTATTTAATATAAATAAATAATAAAATGAGTAGATTATAAAAAAAATTTATTTATTAATTAAATAATTTAATTTTTTTAAATATATCGTATTATTTTGAGATTGAAAGAATATTTAATTAAAAAAAATGTTAAAAGTTGAATCGATACAGTAATATTTAATAGGGATATTTGAACATTTGGCCGACATTTATAACAAGAAGTTTTTTTTATATTGGTTTACAGCTAATAAGAAGTTAATTAATGATCACCATACTGAAACCACTAGCTTCGGATAAGGATGAATCCAATTCATTCAACTCCAAACGTACATATCGTACTCGCACCCTGTAAAAAGCTGCCCTATTTGACTACCCAATCTTCTCTCGCCACTCAAATCCTTCTCCATTTCCACCGTCCGATTTCCCCGTTCTTTCTCAATTTGAGCCGTCGAATTCAAATCGCAGTGCCACGATCAACGATTCTAAATCTCTCTCTCTCCCTTTCTCAATGCGGAATCCAAACTTCTATCCAATTCAATTTATTCACGCGCACTACGTCTCTTACTCTCGCTCGTGAAAAAAGCAGCTGAACTCGCAGCATATAATACGCCGCGTGATATCCAATGGGCAAATTAGAGAATTCATTTTAAGAATTTCATTAACAGATAATATTACGGCGATGCCACTGAATTGGAAGCACCACGGGCCTTTTAATATAATAAAAATTGAAATGGCGTATATATAACGCGTTGTTGTTGCCGTTGTCGTTTTTTTTGGGTGTGAAAGTTGCGAAGAATCGATATATATTTTATAGAGTGACGTCTTGGAGAGTACCTGTGGGCTTAAATATATTGGGAGAGAAGAAGAATCGCACCTGATAACTACACACACATAAATAATGTCTGCAACCGGTGGTGGTGGCACAGGCGGCGGCGTTCAGGAGGAGGACAAGAAGCCCATGGATCAGTCGGCTCATATTAATCTCAAAGTCAAGGGCCAGGTATGCGTGCAACTGTATCTATGCTGAAATTGAAGCTTTTTCTCTTGGACTGATATGGTTTGTTTAGGGTTCGCATGGTGCGTTGTGTATTCATGAGTTTGGATGAATTAGGCAATTTAGGTTTAGAAGTTTAGTTGAATTTTCGGAGCTGGAAATAAGTAAATGGAATTGATTTTTGAGATTAAGGCTTCTTGATTTGTTCGGCTGTAGGATGGCAATGAAGTCTTCTTCAGAATCAAGCGAAGCACTCAGCTGAGGAAGTTAATGACTGCATACTGTGACAGACAATCAGTGGAATTCAACTCCATTGCCTTTTTGTTTGATGGGCGCAGGCTGCGTGGAGAACAGACTCCTGATGAGGTAAAGCTAAGTTTCTACTAGGTTTTTTACCTTTATCTTTAAGGCCATCGTAATTTTAAGTTCCATTTTAATTTCTTTGATCTCAACTCTGGACTACATGTTAATCCCTTGTTTTGCACAGTCATAATAGAATTTACCCAATTCAAATGAGACATTGTGTAATGTTACCTATTGGACAAACTATTTATTGTTTCCAATTTATTAATGGCGATGAGTCATTAGTTCCCTCATGAACTGCAAATTTTTTAAATAACTTTTCCCAATTTGCGGCAGTGAGTTGCAGAATGAATGCCAATCCTTGTCTGCTAGCGAATTGCTACTTTTAGAACATACAACATGATCATCTTAAATAATTGTTTATTTAAGGCCTAATTCATTAATTGCCTTTTTAAATTTGATAATTTTGGTTATTTTGTCAATTATATTTATGCATTTGTTGAATTATTTTTTACACTTATTTTTTTTTATTTCAATAGAAACTTATATAATTAAATATTTATCATTTTGCTTTTTGTACTCAGTCTATTCCATATTCAATAGACACCACCACCTACACAAAGATAGTGTTACCACCCAGACAAAGATGACAAAGATAGTGTTACAGTGCGTGTAAAAAGTGTATTTGATACAAAAGATACAAGTGAGATTGCAAAGTGACTAACTATTGGACTAAAATAAATAAGTATATGGATCAATATGACAAATTCATAAATGCAGAGCAAAATTATTAAAACTGTCAAATTCAGGGAATAATTAATGTATTAAACTTCTATTTAATAAAAAATTTGCGAAGTTCTCTGAAAATTATGCAGAAGTGATCTCACATATAGTATTTATTGTATACCCTTTTTTTTTTAAACTTGAGAACAGCTTGAGATGGAAGATGGAGATGAAATCGATGCAATGCTGCACCAGACTGGGGGATTTATATACCCGTGAATGCAAGTCTTATTGAATGGATACCGTGCGAAAGCCACTGCAGAGACTTGATGAAAATATATTTTCATGTATGGGAAAGCTATTGTAAATTTAAACTGATACAGACCTACAAAGTTCTGAGTTATATTAAAAAAATTTAATATTCTATATGGTATTGAATCATCTGTATTTGCTTTTTTATTGTCTTTAAACTCAAAATTTTCTTTGATTACCTTGAAGAAATTAGGCTATGACCAGGGGATCAAAATTGTGTCCAGCTTTTGGAGACGATGTGTTTGTATTTTCTTTTGATTTTTAATTTGCTCATACCAACATCGACTACAATATTTACTGGCAAATGTATCTGCGACTCTTCAGAGATGATGCCTTGCTTAAATAGTTTACTTGAATTGATTTTTAAGTTCATAAACAGTATGAATTTTGCTATCTTAAAAGTCCCAAATAACGGTACCATATAAATTCACTTCCATTCAAGGTTTGCCCCATGCAATGGATTTTGAATGTACCGGAAATATATTTGCTTCTTTACAAAAGAATAAACAATATGGGACAAATGGTATCTTAGAAGAACTATTTCCCCAGGAAACCTGCTATTAGTAACCTAATCCACTATAATAAAGTGGAACAAAAAAATTAACCAAAAAAACTGCCCCCAAATCAAGATACCTTCAAAGCACAGGTAAGAATCATTTAGCCTCTTGGGCATTTCAAGAAATAAATCATGCCGGTAACTGAAGCTTCTTGTTGTTTTTCCAGCTGCACCACAATGTTAAAGCGGAAGCATGAGTGAGAATATGGCCACCGCAATAGCTAGTACATGGAATATATTTGAATAGGATCTTATACCTCTCAAAGTAATAATAGAAGAAATCAGCATAGAGCAATGTTTGTACAAGCCCTGAAATCCAAGCTGCAAGCAATGCCATGAATCGTGAGATTAAGATCTTCGATATAGAAATTATAGTAAAGAATGATGAAATGAAAAGGACAAGGCCTAATTACTATAACTGCTGCATTTTTTTTTTGGCAAATCATGTTAACAATGCACAAGTTTGAAAGCTCAGTAATATAAATTAACAAAAAAAAAAAGTTTAGGCATGCCATGTTAGCAATTTCAAGTATAATTTCACCTGAAATTAGATTGGTGATAGAATTGGAAACTCCAATAGAAAATTCCAAAATTAAAAGCTCATGATAGAACTATTAAGAGCGCTAAAGTAGAAACATTTACAATAGAAACCACAAGATATTGCCAACATCACCAAATTGATATGAAACTATCACAGGTAGCCTACGGATATCAGAGCACAAATACTTACAGGAGAAGGTCATATTCTGCAGGAATTTCACTACTCAGAAATGACAAACAACTAAAAGTACGAGTCATCAAACTCGTAGGTTTCCTCAACGAACATGGAAAAGAATCCAGATATTAATTTGTAATTTGGCTCAACAACACAAATGATAAACTCCTCTTTCTATTAATGCCTTACTTTATTATAAGTGTAAGCCAGGCAGCTAACCATACAAAGGCCATAAGAATAAGAAAAATAACATGGTGATTCCAGCTTTCCATATTAAATGATCTTAAATGTTCGTTCTAACAAACGAAACATATTTTTGAATAAATAAGCCTGAAGTAAATACAGCTCACCTTGTTTGGACTCGAGTAGGCGTGAGAGGAAAATCATAGATGAATTTGTTTTACACGTTTAGTTAACTTGGCACAATTTGATGTTCCATAAATAAATACCTTGGATCATACAAGAGGGAACCAGGACATCTTAATTCAAAGCTACACATGAATAAGCTAGACAATAGCTCGCATATGAATACAACTCTATATTTTGAGCCTTGAAAATTCAAGTTTTGTATCTAATTGCCCAAAATTAATGAACCTGACAATAAGGTTAAGTTCATTTGGCAGTTCAACAAGTTATAATGAACCCAGATGGAGCTACTCTGACAAACACAATTTAAAAGCATAGTTATTAAAGGTGCACTAAAGCATGATAGGTTTTCAAGCGTAGGCACAAGGTGCTTGTGCCCGGTTTTTAATTGGCATGTGCAAGAAACATAAAATTTGCATTAAAATTAAAAATTAGTATCATAAACTCACAAGGCAACTAATCTGTAGTCAATATTCCATTCTTTCACATAATTCAGTGTGTGTGTGTGTTCCATAGCTCTTATGAAATTATTAGTGCTTATGAGTGAAGGAAAACAATAGAGCATTAATGCACTCTCCTTATGTGTAAAGGAAAAGAATATTCCAGTTTTCTCAAGATTCAGTTGAAAAAAAAAAGAAAAAAAAAGCAGAGAGAAGGATAAAAAAGAAGAGATAAAACTATTGAATGAAAGGTCAAGAAAATGGAGAATAATAGATAGAAAGAGTAGAGGAAGGAAAGATAGAGAAAGAGTGTGGTTAGGACTGTGTATACCCTATTTCAAGTATTATTTTCTTATTATGTGCTTTCATTTTTTGGAGCAATTTTTTTTCTTTCTTTGGCGCTATTGCAATTGAAAACATTTGCCAGCACCTCTCTAGTCCTTATCCTATTTGTCTAGTTATTTCTTTCAGTTTAATTAGATGTGTTGAAATAAATCAGAAATAAAAACGCCCAAACTTTTATCAATATTTTAGATTAAATAAAATCAAATAAATAGGAAAAATAAATGTTGACAGACAGAACATAGAAAGCACGCCTTTGTTGCACCCTATGTCTGGAAAAAGGCTCTGCCGCCTCAGTTAGATCACCCACCTAACCATGATAGAGAAAATAAACCTTAAGCTGAGGTGCACCTTTAACAAATTTGGTTGATGGTTATATGCCATTCCACCGTGACATACGTGGAACACAGGAATCAACAAGGCTTGATGATAACCCTACACCCCATAGATCAAAAGCATTTGAAATAATTTAAATACCCAAAAACACTTCCTTCTCTTGACCTATTGGAATATGATCTACAAAAAGACCAGCAATCTCTCAGACTCGTATTATCATAATTGGGAAACGCAAGATAAATACTAAGATTTCTACATGATAAACTAGTTAACTATCAGGTGAGTGATCCCTTGGAGTTCAGAAATAATTGGTGGAAGAAGAAATAGCAAAGATTATAAAATATAAGCAAGGGGGTCCTAATATGTACACAGATGGAAGCAAAAGTGTGCACAATGTGTGCATTCGTGGATATGCACATGTGTGCATCTATTAGAGACATAGATAGAAAAGACATGCACACATGGAAAACAGAAAGAAAGGTCATACTTATCCAATGGACATAGTGTGGCTCAGTGAAGTAGCGATAAATCCAGTTGAGAATGTATAGAGCTCGGTATGCACTGCATAAGAATGGAAAACATTGAATGAACAATTTATGCATCATCCTTTTTCAAAACCGTTGGAGTTCAAGAGAGCAATTTGACAACTAATGATACATGAATTCTGACAAGCATGTACAAAAATATAAAACTTAAGCCAATTCTGAGGTAAATATATATATACACAAATAGACACAAAAATTCTAAATATTATTTCAAGTAAAAGGCAGTAATCTTTGCTAATTGATAAAATCTTATATTTGTTTTTTCTCTTATTGTGTATCAAAAGGAATTGCACACTCCAATGGAACCATAAGTAGGTATTGAAATGACATCCTAAATCCCATAAAGGAACACCAAACACTATATAAAATAGAAAAAGTAGATATGTACAAGAAATCGCGATTCTGAAACCAATAAGAAGAGATGTCTTGTAGTTATATATCATAAGAAACCATTTTGACAACAAATGCATGAGAATAACAAAGATGAAAGATTTAGCATCATTGGTCAAAATCACAATTCTGAAAAAGGTGGCTTACCCGAGAAGAAATACATATTGCCCTGTCAAGTTGTCAATATTTCTAGTTCTTTGCAACAACACAAGCTGAGGAAGTATGGCAACAGCTTCTAAATATATGGAAAATGCCCACATCACCTAATCAATTTTGTTGTGGAGAATATAAGAACGTGAAAAATGGGGAACGAAGGAAAAGCTACCTTTCTCACATGAAGTTCAAAAATACATGTAGTTCTTGAAAATAGACCATGCAATAGTATGCATAGATATCAGTAAACAAAAAAAAAGACAGGTAAAATATGATTCCAACAAACCTCCTTAAATGTGAATCTCTCGTTAACAAGAAGGGCCAAAAGCAAGCAAGGCAGTATGAGGAAATAATGGCGGAAGGTGTCTTGAGCTTTATCATAAGACCTATTGACAATTTTGTGGTTCCTCATGTACCAAACAATTGAAAATGAACTTCCCAAAAATATCAGCTTCATGAAAATATTGTAGAAAGATATGAAATCTGTAAATATATCCAAATAGCGAGCAGCAAAAACAAGAGCATAGAGTTCTTGAGTCTTCAAAGAAATACCTGCATAAATATAGCAAATTCAAATGAAGTATAACAATACCGCATGTTCTAACAGGGAAAAAAAAACAAAAAACAAAATATAGATAAATCTTGACCAATCCGAATCACACCGAAATGGGAATTACAAAAAGAAAAAAGAAAAGAAGAAGATGGAGGAAGGCGGAAATCTAGTGGAGGATTCAAATTTAGATCAACAAAAGAATTCTAATGGATGATAATAAAGATGAAGAGGTTGAGATCTCTCTGCACAACAAAATTAGCATGATTAATTCAGTTTCAGCTACAAATAATACATTGGCAGATAGCATTGTTGGGAATCAAGATTGGGACTACGAACTGATTCGGATATATAGTTAGGGGAAATACTGGAATGGACAATGCGGAGATAGTAAGAGTGAGCTTGTACTTGTGGGATTGCCAAATTATTTGTGTATTGAAGATAATAGTGAGTTAATAGCATCAGAAAACATCTTCAAGCAGCCAACCTAGGCTTTATCTTCTAAGCAGAAAAATTAAGCATCTAGCAAAACAATTTCAATA
The DNA here is from genome assembly GCA_947685225.1 of Garcia nutans. Lineage (NCBI taxonomy): Eukaryota > Viridiplantae > Streptophyta > Magnoliopsida > Malpighiales > Euphorbiaceae > Garcia > Garcia nutans. The sequence goes on along the minus strand of CANTUV010000048.1, from coordinate 5,533,684 downwards.
ATGCAAAGAAATGAATAAATCTTCTACTGTTTTTCAAACAATTCCATCATATACAAACAAACAAAAATGAAAATACAAAGAAATGAAACCATTATTCGGAGAAACGGAAAGAGACGTACCAGCGCATGATTTGATGGTGTGGATCTTGAGAAGCAAGACAAGAACGCTTGCTAGGTGAGTCATATCACCTGCTAATCTAAATATATTCATCTTCTTCTTCTTCGCTATTCGATCTGCCAATCTTTAATCAAATTTAATTTCTGTCGATAATTTATTGTTTTTTCTCTTTATTTTCTTACAGTATAGCAAAGAAAGAAAGAGGCGAGCTTCGTCGTTCAGATCTCGCAGCAGATAGAGGCCTTTCCTTTTCCCAGAGATGAGTGAATTTTTTTTTTTTTTTTCTTAGCGGCTTGTGACCGTTTTGTGTTTTACTTTTTTTTTTTTACTTTACCAATCAGATCTTGCACTGTCAGCATATGTGACGAGTTATTGACCAATTAGATAACGAGTATTTTTTTGTTTTTCCTTTCTTTCAAAGCGAAGCAAAATGAACAATTTGTTCTTTTCAATTAAAAAATAACATAAACTAATTAATACTCCCCTTGTCATGATCAATTTTACGATAATTTACAAAAATTAAAAATACTAAATGAATAATTAATAATATTAAATATAATTATAATAAAATTTTAATACATTAACTAATATATTAAAATAAAAAATAAATTATAATTTGAGATAATTAAAAATATATACGAATTCAATTATTTTCAATTTTATTTAAAATTTCAATATGAAATAATTGTGATAATTGAGAATAATACCTTATATTTATAGATTTAATTATTTGGAATATACTTAAATTGAGACTCTAGGAATGAGATAATAGGTCATATTAGTAGTAGAGATAATAATGTGTTGAGTATTTTTGGATACTCGATTCATTTATGTAGAATATGAATAATTTATAAATATATTTGAATGTGCATAAATAGTATTTTTATTATCTGTAGCATATTTAGATCGAGTTCAAGTATTTATTTTTAGATATTCGTTATTTTAATCAGTTATATATTTTAATTATATTTTATTAATTTTAATTAGATATTTATTATATTTTATTTTAATTATGATATTGTGTGATATGAAATTATTTTAACAAAATTGTATTGATATCAAATATTTATTTATAATTATTTTAATTGATATAAACATAATTTTATAATTTAAATTTTATAATATTTTTAAATTCTTATACTTAAACAGGTAACTAAACGAGTTCGAATAGTAAATGAATAATATTAAATGAATTTGAGATGAATACGAGTATAGTTATATAATTGAGTTTAAACGAGTTCAGGTAATTAAATGAATTTAAATTTAGATATGATAATTTTTATAGGTATCTTATTCATTGTCACTCTTAATTCATATTATTTTGAATTATTCTAATAACATAATCATGATGAATACGTATATAGTTTTATTGTTAATTGTGTTAAAATATCTCAGTTTTAACATAATATTAAATTTGAAGAATTATACAAACACAATATGTTTAACACATTTATGTAGCATTTGATTTTGGTGAGAATCAAAATGAAAATGAATATTTTCATTATTATTGTTTGATTAGATAAAATAGGTCATTGTCAATTACTTCTCTCTTAATCATCTTTGATTCTTAATCAAAATCAAAAATTAAAAAATATGATTTTAGAATAGAATAAAATCAAAAATTATTTTTTATTTTTAGTATAAAATAAATATAAATATTTTTTTCTAACTATGAATAGGTTAAATAGGCAGTATAAGTTTGTATGACTTACATATAACTTATTTAAATAAATTTATTACACATATCTTATTCGTATGATCTATTTAAATATGGTGTTGTATTTATATTGACATGGCTAATAAATTTATTATATTTTTATTGACCATAATCGTAAAAAATGGGTCAACATGACATGAATACAATTTAACTATTTATTTTTTATACTCTTAATGACATTAACTCAATAAAAGTCAATTTTAATTCTTTAATTTCATATTTATGTGTGTCATTTTGACAGCTTTGCTTAAACAGTTATTTAAATTTCAAATTTCACGAATGATCGAATTTTTCTTTAAGAATATGCAAAATAAGTATATGTTTATAATTTAGGGAAAATATTCAGTTAACCAAACCGAACCAAATCAAAATTTATACTAATATAAATTTTTAAGACATCTAAAATAATAATTAAAATTAATAAAAAAAATAATATATAAAAAAATTTTGGTTCAATTATTGGTTATAACTAAATTAACCGAATAATAGTAATTTATATTCTAAGCATTATCAATTGACATATATTAATGCAAGAATACAAATAAAAATAATATTTATTACTAAAAGTGCTAAATATAAAATATTAATAGTAAAAAATTATAATAAATAATATATTATTAATAAAATATATTTAAAATATTAATAAATAAAAATTTGGTTATGTTGATTATTAATTTTAAGATAACCAAACTAAAAATTGATAATCGATAGGTTTTTAAACAAAAAACCAAATCAAATCGAAAATTGAATTACTTATTACAAAAATAACTAAATTTCATATGTTTGATTTGATTTTTTGGTTAAAATTAAATAATGCACATCCCTAATTTATATAATTATTTATTGAGATAAATATAATTTAAATATAAAACATAATATACAATCTAAAATTATTCCTTTTTGAAATAAATATAATTTAAATATAAAACATATATAATATAAAATCTAAAAATACTTTTGAAATATATATCGTGTTATATATATGTTACATTATGTATATTCATGCATTTCTTCCCCCGTATGTTAATAAAATATGTGTCTATTATCTAAGTTATATTATATAGACTTACTAAAAATATGATTATATTTATCAAAAAAAAACTGATAAATGTCATTTTCATATTTCTTTAAATGCTACTTATAATATCTAATTTAATTGCTATATTTTTCAAGTCTCCTCATATCCATTTTTTTTTTCACATGTTTTAGTATTTTTACAATTTTTTTTTCTCATAATTTCCATCTCCAGTCATGTCTAGTGCTCCCATTGTAAATAAGGCATATACCATTTCATTTGATGTGATTTAAAAATATTTTAAATTAAATTGATGATGGCTGCAAAAAAAAAATACAAATCATACTAAAATATTTAATTATTAAAATCAAACTAAACTAAATCGCAATAAGAAAAAAGATTTGGTTTGATTGGTAAAACAATTTAATCCATTTTTTGTTTTCTCACAAAGGAAGGAAACATCACAAACTTTTTTAAGAGCTTACAAACCAAATGTAAAATACACCAACTAAATCATATTGTAGCTAAACCTTGATTCCATGGGGAGGTTTCTCAAGAATATGCAAGCTCAGGGGGGAATTCAACGCATAGGATGTCATTCAATATGCCGCAAAATTAGCTTCTTTATATGTATGGTGAATTTTGACTTGCCAATCCATTTTAAGCATATCAATTTGATCAATTTTGGTATTACCCCTGATCATCAAAGGACCAGTAATAATTCAATTTTTAAATTATTTTAAAATAATATTTTTAAAATATAAATAATTACTTTATTATCTAATTAAATTATTATTATTTAAATTATAAATTTTTTAAATAATTTTTGATATTTTATAAAAAAATAGAAAAAGAAAAGAAAAATATATGTATGTATTTAAAAATAAAAGAGAAGAGAGGGAGGGGGAGTTAGAGAAAACAAGAGAGAGAGGGGGAAAGCGAAGGAGAATAGTGACATTCGATATTTTTTTTAAATCTATCGTCGTCAAGTAATCATTTTTTGTCACATTCTTCACCATTCGATAGCTACTTTTCCAACAAGTCCAGCGTCATTGGTCTTGACGCCAAAGGCCACTGGATCACTATTTACACGCTACACTATTAGGATACTATTTTGGGCCGGTGATACTATTTTGGACTGGTACCATTATTTTTATAATAAAAAATAAAATATAATAAATGAATAATAAATAATAAATATATGTGATTAATAATAGATTAATTAAATATATAGATAATTAAAAAATTTTTGAAGTTAAATAAATTTAGAATATATAATTTTAATTAATTATAATTAAATAAAAATTTATTCATTAGTTAAATTTCAATGAAAAATTGATTAAAATAAATTGATCATTTATAATTATTATTTATCAATTATAGTCAAATAATTAATATGTTAGATTGAATTATATTATGATTTTATGTGAATATTAAAATTTTAACTGATTATTGAATTTTAAATGATTAAATAAAACAGTTAAAGTATTGTATTAAAATTTATAAATAATACTTTTATGATTATAATAATTAAATTATTATTATTATCATTGCATTAGCGAGGATATATTGAGTTGTAGAGGAATGTTAATAAAAGTATATATGAGACAGTTGAGTTGATTATTATGATCTATTTTAGAAGTATTGTTTGCTTGTTTATTTCAGCGAGAGTAATATTCTAATTATAAGAGATGTTCTGCAAAAATTTTGGTAGAATTTTGGCAAAATCTTTAGAATATTCTATCCGTCCACATTCTTATAATTTTCGCATATTATTTGAAAATAATTTTCTGGTATCATTTCACATTTAGTCATACATTATAAAAAGATTTATCGATTTCATCCACAATGAGTTATATAGATTAATATAATATATCACTCTCCTAATTTACATTAGTAGTTATATTTGCATAAATGCATTTGATTGCTTGTACTATACAATTATAATTATCATTATTAGTATCTGATGATGAAACATAATGTATGTTGGTGTATAAGTTGATGGCTTTTTGATGAATATGATATGTAATATCGAATAGAGTTAGGATAATGTGGGACCACATATGATTAGGGATATGAGTTATGATATGATGATACCATATAATGATGGAATTAGGACTGAAGTGACGGCATGAGCATTCTCATGCTCAATGCTATTTGTCAGTCGGGTAGCGCTGCTTAACTATGACTGTAATGGTTGACCCTATATATATTAAATTTTAAGATAAATGTATAAACTAAGAAAGTCAAATATAAGGATAGGCTCCCCAGTTTGAAGTTTAGTGTGACCCTATTGACTTACTTTTATCCTTGCTTGCTTATGTGATTTGTTGATTGATTATTATTTGTATGAGCACGTTATGCATAAGATATTTGTATTATAATAATTACTATATAGCTCATTGAGTCGAAAACGCTCATTCATGTTCACCATTTTTTTTCAGGTTGTAGATTGAGCCTAGAAGTGCTGCTTATTCATGTTATCATACCTTATTATTTCACAGCAAGAGTATTAATTGTATATATTTTATTATATAATTATATTATAATTATTTTCTAAAACTTCACATGATATTTCTTTTTTCTCTATCTTCTTATTTATTTTGGTTCTATGGTTTAGTTAAATATATTTATTAACAAATTGTGATGATGATGATGTGATATTATATTAAAGTATAATATTAGTAGGTTTGTGGGCTCGGTTCGAGATAATTATTGCTGTCACCATCTAAATTTAATGAAAAATGAGTTGTCAAGCTTACTACGGGTTCTGGAAGCCACTGGATAGCAGACACATAACCCAACACAACAGATGCACAAGTTCCAACATGGCAGGTGCACAACCTCAGCAGGCGCAATAGCACAACCTCGACATTATAAACATTCACTGACACGTGTCAGTCTTGTCCCCAAACATAAAGTATAAATAGAGGTAGATCCCTATAAGTAAAGGGCTTTTCCCTCGACTTCTTTCTTCAATCAGCAGCTGAAAACTGATCACTGACTTAGACATTAGAGTCTTTCCACTGTAGTCTAGCCTCACTTATATTTAGTCTTGCAAGTAGAATGTTGGCTGCACCCTAGACTGAACTCAAGCTACACATCACTAGGAGTCCTCCTCATCATCAGTGGTCCGGTGAGCGTGGACTGGCTAATCTCCGAGTAATGGATGACAAGACTCTTAACCCAGCCCATAACCAAGAAGATGAAACTCGTAACCCAAACAACAGCACACCCCTAGCCCTGTACGCCTCAAGATCAAACGGTAAGAAATACCCCCCCATCAATCCAACCCACCATCCAATTTGTACCTTAGCCCGGGACCTTCAACAACTGTCCATAACGCAGAAATAACACTCTAAGGACCCTCAATTCCCTTTGCTCAATTGACTCACATGGCAACGAAGATGTTACAGTCTCCAAACCTAACAAGCCAGGCAGCTCGAGATCTTGCTGCCACCTTTAGGGAATTTATTGTGACCTTTAAACCGCAAATCCAAAGGACACAAACACCACCCTTTAAAGAGCACTATCTGCCAACCCCGCCAGCTGCCTTTGACCACTCATACCAGCCATAAGAAAACCTCCAGGTGCCAGGAAGTCAGGCCAGGAGGAGACTCTATTCCCCTGAGCATTTCGAATCCCAGTCACCAACCTACTCAACCACAACCCTAGTAGAGCCCAAGGGAAAGAACATCATGATGACTGAAAATGATGTTAATGCTCTTGTGGAAGAAAAGTTAAGAGAATGCATAGGAGACCCACACTACAATATGAAGCCACCTTCAACTCTCCCTTGTCAAAAGAGATCCTAGAGGAAGTTTACCCAAACTTTCGCATACCCAAGCTAGTAGAGTACGATGGGTTGTCCGATCCCCGAGTGTATATGGATTCCTTCTTTAACACTGTCCTCATTCACACTAAGTTAGACTATGTCATATGCAAGTTATTCCCTAAAACCTTAACTGGTAATGCACAACTATGGTACAAGAACCTTGAGTTGCACTCTATCACTAACTTCAAGCAGCTGACAGAGCTATTCATTAACAAGTTTGTGTCATCAATCGACCTTAGGAGAACATCTGCAGATCTCTTCAAATTGGTGCAGAAATCTAAAAAGACATTGCAAGAATATATCATAAAGTTCAACAACATGGTATGCAATAATGTGAGCCAAATCTCAACTCCACTCTAAAATCTTTTATTGTCCTTCACCACTAAGTTATGGGAATTACCATCTACTTAACACCTATTCAAAATGTAAATATACATAACACATTAGAAGCACATTTCTAGGTGTTTCAACCTTTAAACACTAATTAACAACATTCCTTTAATTTTTCAAATTTTGCCCTAACTCACTTTAATTTTAGAATTCTATTCTAACCAATTCTAATTCCTATTTTAAGTTCATTTCCATCATTAAAATTATTTTATAACATGATTTTAATAATTTAATTCAATTAACATCAAATCTTTAAAAATGCTATTCTAAAACCCTAAATCACCTTCTTATTCATCCAAACTCTAACTAAACCTAAACAAATCCATCATCTAATCTTAAAATCATTATTATCATATCAAAATAACATCATACATACCTATTCCAACAATTATCTCATCCTTCATCAAAAACTAAATTCTTACATAATCATAAATTTAATGAAACTTCAAAATTGTAAAAGAAAACTTACTAATTAGAAAGAAAACCACAAAAACTCACTTCAATCTTTTGAAATCCTTCCAAGATTTGATGTTTAGATGAAACAAGGATCTCCATTTGGCTCTTCAATATTGTAATATCATTTCTCGTATAATTAAATACTTTCTTTTCTCAACTAATGAATGAATCAATGATAATTTTTCCATCTGCTTCTCTCTCTCTCTCTCTCTCTCTCCAACTTTCTTTCTCTAAAACCCTAGATGTGAATTTTCACAATTGCTTTTTGCATATTATGAGTGAATATTAAACTATCCTATCACTAATTTGTTTGTTAATTCATTTTCAAATGTTTCTTAAAAAAATTCCTTAATAATTGTATATGTAATAAATTATTATAAATGAGTTGTAGTTAGAATTCATTTACAAAAAAAATTATATTTTTAAAAATATATAATTTGAAATTTGCTTTTGACATAATTTCATATTTTTATACTTTTTTAATTTAAATATATAAATAAATTATGTTTATTATTGCTTCCTAATATACCTTCAATATAACAAATATAATTTAAAAATAAATATATTCTATATTTAGAATTTTGTAAAATGTAATAAAAATTAGTTAGGTAAAAAAAATTGAGTTAGAGAAAGAGAAAGGAAGCGTAAACAAAGAGAACAAAGAGGAGGAGGTTGAGAAAAATAGAGAGGATATAGGAGGGAGAGAGAGAGCATGAAAAAGGGGAAAAATTAATATTTTTATTATTTTATTAGTAATGTAAAATTTATTTATTTTATTGGAATTCAATTCAATTGTATTTAATTTCACGATTTAAATTTGTATAATTTAAATAAATAATTCTTAATATTTCAAATGCAATTTATTTTAAGAATATAATTCCTAAGTTGATTAAAATGGGTCAGCAATAGGCCATCTTTCTCTGATTGTTGCAGAGGCGTGAAGTTTCAGGGGAGCTCTAAGCTGAGGACAGAAAAATCATAATTGGAACAAAATAATCTTTGAATTAGACTACTTACAGCTGGTGCAATCGTTAAAAAGGCATCCAAGGACCTTTTTATTTATTTATTTTTTTTATTGTTGGGCTAATTTTAGGAGATTGAAAATCTCTCATCTAGAAGCTTAATGAGATCAAAATTTATTTTGTTTGGCACTCTGCGAACTAGGATACTTACTCGCTAGCTTGAGTTGTTGGTTTTATGACCGAGTTAGTTACTTGGGTTTTTAACCCACTTGTGTTTTTGTTTGATGTTTTGAACTCTTAATTTTTTTTGTTGTTTCATTATTCAGTATTCTATAATTTAAAAATTGTATACTAATTTTTTAAACTCTAATTTGATTCAATAAAATTTCTCATGGAGTTAAAAAAAAGGGTGGAGCAAGATTGTGCTAAACAATAATCAATTATATTAATTATAAGATTCATATTGATTGTTCATTTGGCATCATTATGAACTTTTATTATATAGAGAAATATTAATTATAGTCATTTTAGAGAGTGATTATTGAATAATATTATTTTTATTGATTAAAAATATTGATTATAATATCTCTCATCATAAATAAATTTATAATAAAAATTTTTAAACCAATAGAAAAGAGATTATTCAATAATTACTCTCTAAAATAACTACAATTAATATTTTTTTTTGTTATATATTATCTTTTTATTTCATCATTTTGCAAATATGAAAACTCATTTATTAGTTTGAATTAATTATTTCAAGTTAAAGTTAGGAATGGTAATTAATAAGATATTTTTGAGTATTTGATCTGTTTATATGGGATATGAATAATTTATAATAGGTTTAGACAATTATAAATAATATTTTTACTATTTGTGACGGGCTCAAATATTTATACTTGGATATCTATTATCCGAATTTTATTTATATTTTTTAATTAAATTTTATTAAATTATTATATTTTATTTTATTTTAATTATAGCATTATGTGGTATGAAATTATTTTAATAAAATTGTATTAATATTAAATATTTATTTATAATTATTTAATTGAGATAAAAATAATTTTATAATTTAAATTTTATAATATTATTAAATTTTTATACTTTAACGAATAATTAAATATATTTAAATAGTAAATAAATAATATTAAATGAATTTAAGATAGATACGAGTATAATTAGAATATGATTTAGATGAATTTGAATAATTTAAAAATTAAACGTATTAGAATTTGGATAAAATAATTTTTATAGATACTCAACTGGTTATCACCACCGGTTAAAATATGAAAAAATTAAAATTAAAATTTTTAAGAAAAAATTTAAAACAAATTTTTATAAAATCTACATAATCGACAAATTATTAAGGTAACGTATTAATATGAATTGCTACAATGATAAGATCTTTGTTGATCCTTGTGGGGGAGCAGAGAGGATTTTTTTCAGCTCTTATTGACTTTTGCCCCAAATTGTTTTTAAACTTTTAAAATGTTTTATATTTATTGTTAAAAAATATTTTAACCATACGGATGGGGAATGTATTCTTCATGTTTTCCACAAGCACCAACACAACATTAATTCTTCTAGACTATATATTTTATTTATTTTTATTAATTAAATATAAATGATAATGATACTTAAAATTTAAATTTTAAAATTTTAATAAAAATAATACATATTTTTTTATCATTAAACTACACCTTAATAGTTGTTCTAAAATAATCATTCAAGAATATTATTCATGGCTCCTTGTTGAAGCTTTTATAGTCTATAGATTCATCTATATTTATTTATAAAATGAAAATAAGAAAACAAAATGCTAGGTTATTAGATTTTATTTATTATAAAGTTAATTTTAAAATTTTAAATTTAATTAAGGATAAAAATAAAATTAAGAAAAATTATTTTCCTCTTCGCCTCACCTATATTTTAAGTTGGGATGTGAAAAAATTAAAATAATATTCATTAAGATGAGAGGAAGACTTATGCTCCATTCATTTTCATTTAAATTTTACACTTTTTTTCTAAATAAGAATACAAATATACCTTCCATTTTTTTAGAGTTTATTTTTATTTTTTACCCTCAATCAAAATAAGATGGCAAGGTAGATAAAATTTGAGAGAAAATTCTATCATAGACTGGATGTATATATATTTAACCAATAAAAATTAAATAAATTAGGTTAATTTTAATATTTTAAATTCAATATTTTATAATTTGTTGGATATATTTTGCAATGCACAAAGCAAAAAATAAGAAAAAAAGTTCAGTCAATTAACTTTCCTTATCATACCAATAAATACAGAATATATATTATTTTTTTATAGAATTTAAATATAAAATCAATTTTATTAATTATTTATCTTAATAAAAAAAAATTACTATCTCGCATGCCACTAGAAACTCAAAGAAAGGGATTTTTTTTAAAATATCTTAAAAAATAAAAGTATTTTCAAAAATATCTTTTTTTAATTTCAATTTTAAAAATATTCTTTTAAAAATTTTTAATTTTAAAAGTAGTATATTTTTGATATATATTATATATATTAAAGATATATTTTATTTTAAAATATATATATATATATATTGAATATATATTTAGTATATTAAAAATATATTAAAAAATATAAAATAATTTTAAAAAAAATTAAAAATTACGATATAGAGTGTAATTTTCCCTTAGAAGAAAAGAAGAACCCATCCCAATATTGAGGCCCATGTTTCTAACCTCACATTGTCACGCCTTCTCTTCCCTACTTACGAAGAATTCGAAAAAAGACAATGTCACGTTTCCATTTTTTTTTTCTTCTCTGAAAAAACTATACCAAACACGCGCCTACTTTTATAAAATACAGTTTTCGATCTATGATTGGAGAGTTGCCCACGCTCCAAGATGTACGCGTGAACGAAATAAATCCTCTAACAATGAAGCTCTTATTAGGAAAGAAATCTGAATTTAAATGATAATTAATTAATAATTAGGGAAATATTTAAATCTGATTAGATAGAATAGTCTAATAATCCCACGAGTAACGGACTCTGTAGTGGGTTCCACTGAGTCCTGTCGTGGTCCATTTCTCCCTTCTTCTCTGATATTTCCGATTTCCATGTCTTATTTAAAATTAAGAACGAGACAGCGACAGTGTTATTATGTATAGAAATATTATTATTATTTTATAATTAAATAAAATGGCATAAATAAGGTAAAGAAGGCAGAGATTAGTAGAGGGTTTAGAGACAGAGAGAGTGAGAGAGTCGGCGCTTTTTCTTTTACGGAGCACGTATCTCTAGCATCTCAACACTCTCACTCTTTTAAGTGTTTTATATTTATTTTTATGGTTTGTGTCTCTGTAATCTATATATCGATCTCTGGCTAACGGCTATCTTTTGATGGTAGTAGTCAAAGATAAAAGAAAAGGGTCGGATTTGATTTTGCGAGATTACATTCACTGATGGATTACAACAATGACCGGTAAATCTCTCTTGTTTTTTACTTGTTTTCGTTAATGGGTTGGTTTGAAATGCATGTTTTGTGAAATGTTTCTTTTTTTTTTTATTTTGCTTTAGTTTTTATTTTTTGTGAGATGGGTTTTTCATTGACTTATGTTTTTTTTTTCAATTTTTTGTATGTGAGGTTGATAGGTTTTCTGATCTGCATTTTAGTTTTATTTACATATTTATGGATTTTATGCTGCTTCTTTTTATGTGAATTTCGATTTGCTTGATTTTCTTTATTTTTTTAATTTCTTTTAATAATTTGTTTGATTTCTGGGTTTGATGGAATTATCTTGTACTGTTTGAGAGCAAATGATGATGATAATCAGTATGTGGGCTATGAACAAATTGGTGGGTCATTCTATTTTGTTTACCTTTTTCTGATTTGTTAAGCAATTTAATATCAATTACAAATTGTCTAAAAAGTAAAAAATTTATAAGATCCAAACAATAGAAATGTGCCTTTACTCTGCATCTGATGTTTGCTCTGGGCTGTAAAATTGGATGCATTTGGCTGATTTTACAAGTTTCTCCTGCTTTTTTTCCTGTTACTGTATAGTATATTGTTATTATTATGCTGGGTGATGATCTAATTTTCAATTTGATTTTGTCGTTGAAATTTGTGAGAGTTATGTTGACCTCAGGTAGAATAAAGCTGAAGTTAGTGAAATGTAGTAACTGTATTCTGATTCTAAGGACAACATTCTATCATCAGTTTGCTTCTGGTTTGAGCTTCATTTTTTCCATGATTATACATTTTTTTTTTGTTTTTTTTTTCCTTGGCTTTAGAGATCTATGCTGGTAAAAGTCTAATGAACTATATTCTTTCCTTCCTTCCTTTGTGCAATGACAGTGGAGAAAATTGGGATTGGCAAGGTGAGGATTATTGTATCCAAAAGGATTCTGGTTATGGTAAGTTAGGTTGGTTTCTCATTTGCTCGCAAGTGAAAATGTGCCACTCAACCTGATGTTTGGTGTGAGAGAGGTAACAGACAAATGAGTTGCTGATGCCTGGGTGGTGTTATTGTTTTCAGCAGATGTTTCTCAGTGTTTATGGAATGAAGTGACTTTGAATGAGGAAGATCTCTCCTACATGTTAGATGAAACAACCCCACTTAAGGCTTGTGGGGATTTGGCTTACCATATGAATCAGAAAGGTATGGCTTAATTCCCCGGTTTTTGCTTTTGTCTAAATATGAGTCAGTTGTTTTTAATTGTAAAGAATGTACTTCAGATAACACGCACAAGGAATTAGAAGAGCAGAGGGAAACTTCTTCACAATTAAAGAGGCGCCGAATGTTACAGTTCGATAGTCAAGCAGTAGATTCCGCATTTTGCAATGAAGAGATATCATCTGTATTTCTACAATCAAATGTAAATGCTAGATAGCCGCTTTTCTTTTTGGAGACTTTCTTCTTCTAAAGACTAGGTGTTGTAGCCAAGATGAATATGCTATCAGTGAAATTTACGTTTTTGTGCTGATACTGCCTTTAGATTCTTAATATTGAAAGCCTATCATATACGCGTCCTATTATGTGTTTCCATATGCAAACCAATTATGGAATATATTATATTTTGATGTGGTAGATATCTAATTAATGGTCAAGGTATGGAGCTTTAAAATTCAGCATTATTGGATATCATGCTGTTTTCTTTAACTAGCTTAACTGAAGCTCTAGAATTGAATATTAATGCCTGTATACTGTTTTCTGTACTGTTTGTAGTTCTTATTCTTGGTATATTATTATACATATGGTACTGAAGTGTCCAATTTCTACTTATTAGAATGGATCAACTCTTACTAATTTTGTGATTAAGTACTTTTGGTTCTATGTTTAGGAGGGAGAGGAGTCTCTTCAAGAAGTTTTACCTCAAGCATCAGAGTGGGGTCCTGGATTTTCAGGTTTTCCAGTCTGAAACCAAATTGAACTTGGAGCATCTGACTTCTTCACAATGCTGATTCTAGGATTTCTAATCATGATTTTATATGTTTTAGCAGATGTTTCTGCCTCCAGTTATGAAGTCCTGGATCAGTCTTCTGAGGGCTGGCTTGCTGAATGCCTTAATGACACTGAGATGCAATATAGTCCCAATGATATGTATGCTTCTTTATACTTTACGATTCTAGCTTCATTACTATTCCACTAAAAACTGATTGATCAATTCTGTGAGACTCAGGATTTTTCCTGGAGCATCTGATGTTCAAATTGATATTTCAGGTATCTGCATTATTTTCTCATTCTCATGCCATATGAACAATTATGTCTTTTATGTATCAAGTGAGGTGCATAATGTCTATCATGCAAAGAGCATAATATTAGCTTGCTGCTGTAGAATTCTGCAGTGGTCCTCTTGGGAATGAAGCTAGTGCGATTCAAAAGCGAATTACCAGAACTCCTCGAAATGTAGTTTTTAAAGGTGCTCCTCTTTTCACAATGTTCTTGTTGTTGCTTGTATTACTTGGTACATTATTTACTGTCACTTCTAATACCATTCACACTATAGGATGATTTGCCATAAACTTCTTGTTCCTCTTTTTGTTAATTGGTTCCTACATCTGCTGGAAGAAAGGAAGCAACTTGAATCATAAAAAATATCACCATAACGTTTTGAATACATGTATTCTTCTTGTGATTTGAAATGTTTTATTATTTTATTTTTTGGCATACGGTTTTTGTTTCCTGGCAAAAACCAAATAAACTTATCATGCTTGCTTTATGTGTTGCCCCTTAGGTAAGAAGTCTTTCATACGAACACCCACTAAATTAGCTTCTTCTGTTGTCTATCCATTTGCCTTCATCAAACCCTGTGGGTTCCATGGAGATGTAACTCTCAAGGACATAAACCAGCGGATCCGCACTCCTCCACCTTCAAAATCAAAGCAAAGTGAAGAAGATCCTGCTGCTTATCCCACTTCAGCTTTTTCTGGGAAGCCTGTTGTTGGCAAAACAAAAATTCGTACTGAAGGCGGAAAAGGAAGCATCACAATTATGAGAACCAAAGGATAAG
This sequence comes from Garcia nutans, assembly GCA_947685225.1. Lineage (NCBI taxonomy): Eukaryota > Viridiplantae > Streptophyta > Magnoliopsida > Malpighiales > Euphorbiaceae > Garcia > Garcia nutans. Next base: position 5,518,684 of record CANTUV010000048.1, on the reverse strand, counting down.
TAGATAGTGTCTTTACAAACTTCTTGTTTTGCAGCCAAATGGACTCATCCCATATGCTGTAGGGTTGAGTTGTTCTTAATGGTTCTTTTACCTGTACTATTCTCCAGCCTTCAAGTATAGATGTTGATAGTGAATCTTTTTTGTTCAGGCTGGTCTTGGAATTCATAAATCTCACTAATAAGTGTTGTGTTTCCAAGTAGTAGTTTAGATGTCAATGGCATTTATATCATACATATTTGACTTCTATCTAGGACTTGCGAAATCTTCATGTCAATGAAATTTGTGTATTTATTTTTGTCTTCAGAATTTCTCTGTTCTGAATTCCCCTAGGGGTGCAAAGCTTACAATATGGGAACTCTTTATTTAACATGTAGAAAGCAGCAACTGTTATTCAAATGAAGGCTTATTTGTTGTCTTTGTGGTGTCTGGTATTGCAAACCAAAGCTGATGAGTCCTCTTGTTTTACCGGAGGGCGTTTATCATGGTTGAAGGTCGCAGATTTAGTGGTTCGCAAATTCAATTGAGTATTTATTTTATTTTATTTTATTTTTATTTATTATAAATGAAACTTTAATCATGTTTAGATGATTTATGATTATGTTATGAATTTTTAGCTTTACGTTTCTTTATCAAATCATATTAACTTAAATTTACATTTTAAGCGTAATAACTTTTGCAAGCTATGATGATAGAAAAATTTGAAGTGTAGTAGAAGCATATGATTACGCAAAATACATAATTTTTGGTTGTTTTTTCCAAAATTCAAAGGCTTTTTTTTTTTTTTTCAATTTTAACCTTCTGTGTTTGTTTTTTTCAAAATTTTTTTATATGTTTTCAATTTTTTTTTCATTTTGAAATAATGTCATATTTTTACAAATATACAATATACACCTATCTATCAAACATTTAACATTTATATAAATATCTATCAAACATATACAAATCTTCTACCAAATATTTAAAAAATTTATTTAATATTTTTAACTTAGTTTTTTTATTTTATATTTATACAATATACACACAATATATACACAACATCTACATAACTTACAATGTCTATCAAATATTTATATAAAATATACCAAATATTTATAAAATATTTATACAATATCTATATAATTAAATTAATATTTTTTAACTTTATTTTTTGTGTCTTCAATATATAAAATTAGTTTAAAAATAAATCTAATGATTTTTATTAATATATATTTATATATATTTTTTATTTTTTGAGTGTTATTTATAGTTAAAATTAAAATTTTTTATGTACAAAAATTAATGCATTTTATATGTTGAAATTTTTAATTTTTAATATTTTATTGAATATTTTATTTAATAATGAAGTTTGAGGAAAAAAAAGATGAAAATTAAAATAAAATATTATTTATAGTGAGAGTAATTATTTTTTTTAAAAAAAACTTTATTTTAATGAGTATTGAAATATTTTTATAAATTTGTTCTAACTTTTTTTAAAAGTGTAAATATTTTTTTATAGTATTTTTGAACAAAAAAAAACTTATTTTTATGAGTAGTTGTGTAGATGTCCTTTATAATATATATTTTTATGTATTTTAATTTTCATTTTAATAGTATGATTTTTCACAATAATATCTTAATTTATAATTCATGAATTTTTAAGTTACTAATTTAGTAGTTTTATATAATTTTAAAATTTAATATTTTAAAAAATATTTTTGATAAATTTTTTAAATATCATATATATACTCTTAAATTATTTTTTATTTTTATAATCTATTAAAACCTTAAAAAATATCATGAAATGAAATAAAAAAAATTTTAAACTATATTATATCATATTACTTTTTCAAAATTTGATAAATATTATTTATAATATTATATAATATAATATTATAATATATTATATATTATTAAACATTTTATCAATCATTCAAATAAAATATAATGGTGAGAAATTTTTTTCACTATTTTTAATATTTTTATATGGAATTGAAAATTCTACATGAGTTAAATAAGATAATTTTTATAAGTATTTAAAATAATTATTGAAATAATTTTTTATTAATTATATATGAGAATGAGTATACCTATGAGAGAAATGTACGTTTCTATTAATCAAATTATATTTTAATGATTAAATAATTTTTTTAAAATTTTTAAATATTTACTAATTATTAATTATTGAAGGTTACTTACTCCTACCAACAGACCCATTAAATTAAGTGGACCTAAAAATTTGATGTTTACAAACATCAATCTACTCTATAATTTAAAGTTGCAGCAATTTTTTTATTCATGCTATAGTGATTTTATGTGAAATATTAAATATATTCTTATTTATAGTAGTAAAATTTTTTATTTATACTATAATATTTTTATACGAAATATTAAATATACTATTATTTATATTATGTTATTCTATGAAATATTTTTTATTTATATTATAGTAATTTTATGTAAAATATTAAATATACTTTTATTTTTATTACCAAGATTTTTTATTCATATTATAATATTTTCATGTGAAATATTAAAAATATCCTTATTTATATTAAATTATTTTATAAAATAGTATATTTCATATAAAATATTAAATATATTCTTATTTATATAAAATTATTCAATAAAATAATTTTTTTCGCCTGCTTGTTTATCCCTGTTAGTGAAGATAATAATTAATAATTTTATATAATATTTTTATTAATAATTTTACATAATTTTTTTTCTTATTGTATAACTAATAAGATAAAAATTTATTTTAATATAAAAAATTTTATATTTCATTTCTATTAAAAATAATAAAAATAAAAATATGAAAAATTTATATACATTTCGAAACCGTGAAGAATTTTTTTTTTCTAGTATGAATTATAAAATAAAAATAAATTACACAAAACTGTCTGAACTCATTTCCTCTGATTAAACAAAAGTTGAAGAGCACTCCTGTCCGAATGCTCCCAGCCTCCCACCCAAAGAACTAACTTTATTACGAATATTCTCCATTAAGATGCTCCTCAAACGAGGTTATCCATTTCCAAAACATACAGTCATTACTGTATAATTTTTTATTATTTCTTTTAGAATATTCTATTACATCATTTGGTGGTGGTTTAATATTGGGTTAATTTTATTTTTTGGACTATTTTTTTTATACAAATTTCAAGATATTATAAGAAAATATAAGAAATATAGCACCATTTATTGGATTCAGGTCGAGTCAAATTGTCTTAATAATTTTCCACTGGATTCATTATCCAATCTGAAATTTGTTAATAAATTTGGCCAAAATTAATTTAAAATATTTTTTTTAAATTTCAAATAAAAAAAAGAAGTCAACATAGAATTAAGATTTCGCTTGAGTTATTATCCAGTCCTACTTTTAAATATTTTTTTATTTATAATAATTAAAATTTGAATATTTACATATTAATTCAGTCTAATTTAATCTGAATTGATCAGATTAAAATCAAATTAAACTAAATTAATGGGTCATTGGACAACCCTATTTCCTAATTAAATGTATATTTGATAAACAAAAGAAAGTTCTTTCTTTAAAAAAGAGTCTTTATACAGATTTGAAAAAAATTAAATTTATAATATTTTTTTAAATTTTTTAGGTTTATAAAAATTTATAGTTTTTTTTATAAATATATTAAATATATATAATTTATTATGAATTTATAAATTTATATAATCAAATTTATTATAAATTTATTAAAATTATTAAAATAAAAAAAAGAGAAATTGGCAAAAAATTCCGTTTCAGATTTTCTAATATATATATATATATATGTAAGAGTTAAGAATAAAAAATTTTAAATAATGGACAACGTGGCATTAAATTATTGGAAGGGGTGCACACAACCTGCCCCAGGCCTTTTCTGTTGTAACTTCTAGTAACTGTTCAAACATCTAACGAATAGAATAGAGAATAGGCTCTTTTTCCTATTCTTCTCGCCTCTTTTTACATTTCAATCCATTTCTCTTTCACTTTCATTATCATTTTACGAAACTCCATAGCTATATCTATGTTTTATTTTATTTTTTTCCCGATGTAAAATCCATAACTATGGCAGCTTTTCGGAGCTTCTCTGTTTTTGCGATCAGAGCTCTGTTTCTACTTCAACTTTTAATTACAGCTTTATCAGTTCATTCCAAGAATAAGATTCCGTCAACTCTGGACGGTCCTTTTGATCCCGTTACCGTTCCTTTTGACGTCAGTTTGCGTGGCTCCGCCGTCGATTTGCCTGATACAGATTACCGAGTTATCCGCCGAGTCAAAGGATTTGAACCAGAGCAAATATCGGTTTCTTTATCTTCTTCTTACGATTCTGTTTGGATCTCTTGGGTTACTGGTTCTCTTCTTTATTAACATTTAGGTTTCTTATTAAATTAATTATTAGTCTTGAAATTAATTAATTATGAATTTTTGGATTTTGCAGGGGAATTTCAAATTGGTTATAATATAAAACCATTAGACCCAAAAAATGTTGGCAGTGTTGTTCGCTATGGGTTTTTGAGATTTCCATTGACTCATGAAGCCAAAGGATATTCTCATGTTTACAGCCAACTTTATCCTTTTCAAGGTCTTCAAAACTACACTTCTGGGATTATTCACCATGTTCGTCTCACTGGTAAGCTTTTCATTTCATCGGTTTTTTTTTTGTAAATTTGGCTCAGAATGGAACTTACTCGAAATCTTTCAGTCTTGGAAGCTCATTTCATCGATTATCAACTCTTTTATGTTTTTATTTTCTGCCAATTTTTTTAACACCAAAAATATTATGATTCTACTCGCAATATGAGTGTGGATTCCACTGGAAATACGCCTGAAAATAGTGTGAAAGAGTTGGTTATACCTTGTGTATGCAAAGATGAATAGGAAATATATTTAGGTGTGAGAATGTGAAAAATAGTAGGAGTGCCTTAATAATGTCTCTTGAATTCAAAGAAACGGTCACATACATATATGGCCAGTTAGTTGCTTGGCCGATTTTCTGATTTGAAAATTAGATATTCACGATAAACCTGCATTGATTGGCATTTGTTTTTCTTTATTGGTGTTTACAGGGTTAAAACCTGACACTAAATATTATTATCGATGTGGGGATCCTTCTATAGAAGCTATGAGTGATATCTACTCATTCAGGACTATGCCAATTTCCAGTCCAACAAGCTATCCCCGTAGAATAGCTGTTGTGGGTGATCTTGGACTTACATACAATACAACTTCAACAATCAGTCACGTAATTAGTAACAAACCTGAACTTGTTCTGCTTGTGGGTGATGTAACTTATGCAGATCTTTACCTCACAAATGGAACTGGCTCCGATTGTTATAAATGTTCATTTCCAGACTCACCTATACATGAGTCCTATCAGCCCCGTTGGGATTATTGGGCAAGGTTAAATTTTCCCTTTTTTTCTTTTTTAATTTTTTATATTTGAGTTTGCGTTGGGATAAATTTTTGATACATTAATTGATGTCTGTTTGCTTGCAGGTTTATGCAGAATTTAATTTCAAAAGTTCCTATCATGGTGGTTGAAGGGAACCATGAAATTGAACCACTAGCTGAAAATCAATCATTTGTTGCTTATAGTTCTCGATTTGCATTCCCATCTAAAGAAAGTGGATCTTTATCTACTCTTTACTACTCTTTCAATGCTGGAGGGATACATTTCATTATGCTTGGAGCATACATTGCTTACAATAAATCAGGTACTAAAAATGAAAGCAGGTAATTTATTCAGGTGAAGCACAATTTCATATAGGGCTTTTGATTATATTTTTGAAATGTTAAAAGGAATTGAAATTGATTCAATCAATTTCATTTTTTTCTTTTTCATATTAATTCTACACTCTATTATAATGTAAGTTCTATTTCTTTAATTCACAGCTGATCAATACAAGTGGCTGGAGAAGGACTTGGCTAATGTTGACAGATCACAAACTCCGTGGCTTATAGCTACATGGCATCCACCTTGGTATAGTTCTTATAAAGCCCATTACAGAGAAGCAGAGTGCATGAGAGTGGCAATGGAAGAATTGCTTTACTCGTACAATGTTGATATAGTCTTCAATGGGCATGTAAGCGATAATTAACATTTACCTGTTAGTAGATTATACTAAAGATCACTAACTAAATTATGCATAATTTAGCGACCATGGATACAATTTACCTTTTAAACTGAATGTTTTATTTTGATAACAATGGCAGAAGGAATTTTTTTTTCTTTCGATTGAATCATTTCCAAATGATACTGTATATTAGACTGATTTGAGTCATTTTCTACTCCTACTTCTATATTTTAATGCGCTTAAAATGACCATAGATTGAATTTCTGATTGTTGCGATTTGCAAATTTCGATCCCGTGCATATGCATCTTGATATATATAGCATGTACTTATCAACCTGAGCATGTTTTATCTCGAGCACATTAACAACCCCTTCTGTTAATAATCAATTTCCAGGTTCATGCATATGAAAGATCAAATCGAGTTTACAACTACGAATTGGATGCATGTGGTCCTGTATATATTACAGTGGGAGATGGGGGTAACAGAGAGAAGATGGCTATTGAACATGCTGATGAACCGGGCAAATGTCCAGAGCCATCAACTACTCCTGATCCTCACATGGGTGGCTTTTGTGCTACAAACTTTACAACAGGCCCAGCAGCCGGTAAGTTCTGTTGGGACCGGCAACCTGATTACAGCGCCTTCCGGGAATCTAGCTTTGGCCATGGAATTTTGGAGGTACTCTTTCTTTGAATGTTCTGTCTCTTGTAGTTGTACTACTAAAGTTCAACTTGTATGAACTTAATGCAGTTGCATCATCATTGAAGTCCCAAAGGACACGGACATGAAAATACAGAATCTAAAAGGCATAGTGCCTAAAAGCACAGGTTTTTAAACTTTGGCCGTCATGACAAACTCAGTCATGGTTTAGCGGATTGTGAAAATGTAATAATCATAGTCAATCCTGTCGTGAATTTATTGAAAAAAGTTCCAGTATTGGTTGTGGAGATATGTCACGATCACTGTGTTTCACTTTACATTTACTTTATGCCTATGTTAGTTAATATTAAAAACCATATTTGAAAGCGAACTTGGATTTTAAACAATGGAATAGGAACAACTCCTAAAATCAACTCTTGATACCCTAAAATGAACTGCTTGGTAGAAAGCATCTGCAGAAACATGTTCGGTGTTATTCATGATATTGCGAAAGATTATAAGATAAAGAATATGCCATTGATATTTGATGTATGTATTTGGTATCTAATTACGCTATAGAAGCTATTCATATTGACTGCAGAGAAAATGTTAAAATCATGGCTGAAATGAATAGCTTGAGGGCCTGGCGATGTTATCAGAAGTTACTTTAACTTTCAATGTGAATTGCAGGTGAAGAATGAGACTTGGGCATTATGGACATGGCATCGGAATCAAGACTCTGACAGTAAAATTGGGGATCAAGTTTATATAGTGCGGCAACCTGATAAATGCACTACTAAGCGTGGGTTCATGTACATGTAAGTGGTTTTAGTAGGAAATTCTGATCAATGAAAGCTCTCAGCTTCTTAACCATAATAGGGATGATGGGAGAGGAGGTGCAGATAGACTTTTGACAAGTATATGTAGAGAAATATAGTAGGGGCAGCATTCCGATGCCTTTGATGAGCATCCCTTGTATGCAACAAAACACACTAGAAAATCACTAGCCATCACTGCATTGTAAAATGCAATTAGAGAATGCTATTAGACAATATGTAATTTATAATACAAGACAACTCTGTCTCTATCCTGATATTATTGGAGTTTGATGAGTCTCCAAATCCATAAACTTATCTAGTTTGGCTCCAAATTATATTACTATAGAATGGGAATCCTGAAATTACAAAAGAAAGGGGACGTGCTTATTATTTGAACAAGTACATATTTGGAAAGAAATGGGGGAGGAAGCAGGTGCAAGATTCCATTAAGAAAAAGCACAATATAAGCAATCGTTATACAGGGTTGCTAATAGCTAACAAAATGCCAAGCAAAAAGGCAAAATGGCTGGACTTTCCATCTTTGGAACCTATAATAGATCATATGCAGGTGAGGTCTACATCAAGGTGGTGTTCTTCTAAACTTCGGCAAAACATACTCTTGATATATGTTATTTGGCTAAGGTATTTTTAATAAGTTATGGTTTATGCTCTGTGAAAAAAATAGGCTTATACATACTCAGCTGCTTGTATTTGGTTATTTTATTACTTTATTTTCTATTCTTTTTGAGTAATTATATAGTCTATTGTACTTAATTATTTGCTTATCTAATAGCCCTCTCTTTCAACATAAACAGATATGAGTTAGAGCGTGAATCGCAAATGCGGCAATATTGCAGACAAATAAATGCCTCATTTAAAAATATTTTCTACGTCATAAAAAATGATGACATGTGTTAAAATTTTATCCATATCATAAAAAAAGTAAGTTATTCTCCAAAAATAAAAAAATATAAAAATATAAAAAAAAAAAGAGAAAAGAGGATACAGTTATGATTCTGATGCCGGTGTGGAGAGCTGTTTTGTTGGGAACATCAGTATTCCGATAGACACGATTGAAATTACAACGCCGCTGGCCGGAAGGCGATTGGGAGAGAAAATCCGGTGGTCAAGCGGTGAAGATTGTCAGAGTTTGATAAAACATAAAAAAAAGTCCTCTTTCCTTCTGCCATCTTCACCTCCGTTGAGAATTCGGCAAATATAAGAACCAACCACCAAACTTATACAAATTCCTTACTTTCTCAAACTCTCTGCAAACTTATTCACTAATTAATCAAAATTCAAAGTAAATGCAGCAAATTTACACAAACAAGCAAATTTCGTTGCATTTTTTAAAATCTACACATACAAACAAATAACAAAGAAACGAACATGCTTCTGCAACCAAAACAGAAGCCTATGCTCATCGAGAATGAAAGAAGCATGAGTTCAGAGAAGATAATATGGCAAAGTTTTGCACAAAAATTAACCTATTTCGAAAAACACATAATTACAGTAAAGAAAATAGCCATCCCAACTAGAATTCACAATTAGTAGAACAACAATCAAAATAGCCCCAAATTCAAGTATATGAGACATCAAACAATTCATTATTTTAACAATTCCTGCAATTACAATCATACGAAAATAATAACAAGAATAACAAATTTGAGCACATAAGCATTAATAATCTCAATATAATTCACATAAATTAAACCCAAAACTCCAAAATCTAAAAATCAAAACAACATTATTAAGGTAAGAATATGCTGTGGTGAGCCCAATGTTGTGGAAATTGGGCTTTTTCCACCGAATTAAAAAATAATTTGTGAATTACTGTGATAAAAAACTACACTAGGTAAATTTTCAGGAAAATGGAGGAGTCACAAGCGGTCTCACTTAAAACTCACTTTCCTTAGGCTTATGCGTCGTTTGACAGAATTTACCTAGACATGTAATCTCTTTTCACAATAACCACCAAAACAGAGTTTTGCCCAACAAATAGCTATTAAATAAATAAAAGAGAGAGACACCAAAATTTAACGAGGTTCGGCCAATTATGCCTACGTCCTCGAACACTACCAAATTATATTTCACTAAAGAAATATTACAAAAGAGGGAGAAGAGAAAACTTGTCGAATATACAAATTTAGGACAAGTTGGGACAGATTGAAACTAAAGGAGCTGAGCCCCTTTTATAATAAAAAATCCTAACACTTTCTTCATAAAATCCCGATGTGGGATTTGTATAAATGCATTATATATATATATATATTATTCAACATGTGGCATTTGAGCCACCTACCAGCCACCTATTTTGACACCCAATCAACCTTGGGACCCACATATTTTGAAAATAAATTAAAAAAAACAAAAAAAAGGTTGATAAAGAAAGACGGCAAAGTTGAAGGAAAAACCGGCGCAATTTGCTCAAATTGCAAATTGAAGGCAGATTGACGGAGCAATTTGAGGATGCATTTCCTACGCGTTAAACCTGCCTATAAATAAAGGCATATGTAATTCATTTTATAAAATAACACGAAAGAGAAGAATAACATGTGTTAAGAGAAATTTAAATTATTCAGTTTTAGAAAGGGTTTTCTAAAACTAGGAGAGAGAAAATAGTGAGAATAATTTGGGATGTTTTTGGAAAATACTTTTGAGTGTCACTATTTTGTAATAATCTCTTTGTAAGCCTACTATTTATAATAGTGGAAGAATTGTTTAAATTTTTGTCCCGTGAATGTAGCCCTAAACAGTTAAGGGTGAACCATGTTAATTGTTGTATGTCGTAATTTTATTATTCTGCTATTTTTATTATTCTTGTAACTTTATTGCGGTACCCTAACAAAGTGGTATCAGAGCTAAATGTTTCGATAGGTCCAGCCAGGCAGATAGCGACACTGGATCCGTAGTTATATTTTAAAATAAATATACCACGACGACGAAAAAACTACGACGAGTCCATTGGTGCAGTCCGTTCAGAAAAATATTGCAGAAAGTATTTTATTGTGAATAGTAAATTAGTAACACAAAGGTGACAGTACTATTTATTATTATTTATTACTGTTGTTGCAGCATTGTTCACGTATAGTACTATTCACATGTATGATTACTATTCACGCATATAATTATTATTTACATATATTGTTACTATTTATGGTTACTATTCATGTATATTACTATTCAGGTATATGGTTTTTGTTGGTGATAATATTCTGCTCGAGTCAAAATGGACGATAAATCAACAGGCACGATGGTTAAAATCAACTTATCGAACTATGAAGTATGGAAGATATTAATGGAAGATCTTTTATGTTGCAAAGATCTCTTTAAGACGATTGAGTTGAAAGGAGTCAAGCCAATTTCAATAAATGAGACCGATTGAAAGTCGACTAATAAAAAAGTAGTTGCAACTATCAGGCAGTCTGTTAAGATGAGCGTCATCAATCACATCGCTCATGAGAAAGATGTCTATTCAATCTGAAAGAAGCTGGAGGATATGTATGAGCGGAAGAATGCCCAAAATAAAGCTTTAATTAGAAAGCTTGTAAATCTGAAGTACAGAGATGGTGAAAGCGCTTCAGATCACTTGGGCAAATTCCAAAAGATTTTGAACCAACTGACGATGTCAAAGATAGTGTTAGAAGATGAGGTACAGACACTATTCTTATTGAGTTTCTTGCCGGACAGTTGGGAGACGCTGGTTGTCACGCTCAGTAATATGCCAGAGCGGACTCTGACCTTAGCCACAGTTAAGGAAAGTATTCTGAATGAAGAAACTAGACGCAAGGAGAATGGTATGAGTAGTAACTCAGTTGCACTCATCTCAGTTACAGAAAAGAGAGGGAGAAGCAAATCCAGACATCCTCAAAATTAAGACAAACGTGATAATTCACGGAGAAGATCCAAAGTCAAGAAACGGTGTCACTTGCCATCATTGTGGAAAGCCCGGTCACATTCGAAAGCATTGCAGAAAGTGGAAGAAGGAACGAGCCAAAGAAAATGATGAGGAAAGGAAAGACGATACAGAGGTAGCTTCAGTAGCTATTGATGTCAACACACTTGGTGATGGCAATGCGTTGATTTCTCATGCTGGTCTTAGTGAGTGTTCCACTAGTCAAGATTCTCTTTGAATTATTGACTCTGCATGCTCATATCATATTTCTTCAAATAAGGAATATTTCTCATCACTTACCCTTGGAGATTATGGCCATGTCAAGACTTTGAATGGCACATATGTGAAAAATTACGACATTGGAAAAGTATGCATCAGAACCAATGCTGGTTATGATCTTTGGTTGGAAGATGTGAGATACACTCCTACGGCAAACTTCAATCTGATCTTAGTTCATCGTTTTGATGAATTGAGTTATGCAAATCTGTTTTTCAACAGAACTTGGAAGCTTTCCAAAGGAAGAAAGTTCAGCACCCTCTACTACACCCCAGCTAAAGTTTGCACAGGAGTAGTGAATGCAGTTGAAGATTCATCTGCTGAGTTATGGGACAGACGACTTAGTCACCTGAGCGAGAAAGGAATGGAGACTCTCACCAAAAAGAAAATGTTATCTTTGAAAGGTTTGCCTCTGAAAACATGCATTGATTGTTTGTCTGGTAAACAACATAGATTTTCCTTTGAAAGATCCCCTTCTCCGTCTAGAAAGCCTGGTATTCTAGAATTAGTACACACTAATGTTTGCTCAATGGTCGAAAAATCGTTGAGTGGTTGCTCATATTATGTCAGCTTTATTGATGATCATTCTAGAAAGGTGTGGGCTTTACCGATAAAGTTTGGATATGTTTAAAGTCTTTCATGTCAGTGTTGAAAGAAAAATGGGAAGAAAGTTAAAATGTGTTACAGCTGATAATGGTGGTAAATACAGAGGACCATTTGAGAAGTATTGCTCAGAACACAGCATCAGATTATAGAAGATAGTTCCCAAAACTCCATAACAGAATGGAGTTGCAGAGAGAATGAACAAAACCATTGTTGAAAGGGTTAAATGTATGCTCTCTCATGCCAAACTTCCAAAGACATTTTGGGCTGAAGCAATGAGAACTGCAGTTTACTTGATCAACCTTTCACCTTCAACCTCTCTCAACAGAAATGTACCAGAAAAGGTGTGGTCAGGGAAAGATGTTTCTTACGATCATCTTAGAGTATTTGGCTGCAGAGCTTTTGTTCATATTCCAAAAGATGAAAGATCCAAGCTTGATTCAAAGTCAAAATAGTGTATTTTCTTAGGTTATGAAAATGATGATTTTGGGTACAGATTATGGGATCCAGTTGAAAAGAAGCTCATCAGAAGCAGCGATGTAGTATTCCTAGAAGACCAAACCATTGAAAACTTTGAGAAGAATGAAAAGCCAAAGTTTGTCAATGAGTTTCCTGTTAATCTTAATGCAGAACCTTGTGTAGTACCACAAGGTGATGAAGGAAATGAACAAGAAGATGATGGTGAAACTGTTCAGAATGATGTTGAACCAGCTCCTACAGAAGAACCGCCTCAATTGAGAAGATCTGCGAGAGGCAGGATACCTTCCCAGAGATATTCTCCTAATGAGTATGACTTGCTGACTCAAGGGGGAGAACCAGAGGACTGCCAGGAGGCAATGAAAGATTCTAAAAAGAATGAGTGGTTGAAAGCTATGCAAGATGAGATGCAGTCCTTGCATGAGAATCAGACTTATGAGTTGGTAAAACTATCTCAGGGTAAGAAAGCATTGAAGAACAAATGGGTGTTCAGGTTGAAGACTGAACAGAACAACTCACAGCCAAGGTACAAGGAGAGACTGGTTGTGAAGGGATTCGGTCAGAAGAAAAGAGTTGACTTTGAAGAGATTTTCTCACCCATAGTCAAGATGTCTTCTATTAGAGTTATGCTTGGTTTAGCAGCTAGCTTAAATTTGGAGATCGAACAACTTGATGTAAAGACCGCTTTCTTCCATGGTGTCTTAAAAGAGAAAATTTATATGAAGCAGCCATTTCAGAGTCAAAAGTAAAGAATACTTGGTGTGTAGATTGCAGAAGAGTATGTACGGCCTCAAACAAGCTCCCAGACAGTGGTATAAAAAGTTTGAATCTTTTATGGTGAATCACGGGTATGAGAAAACTACTTCTGATCATTGTGTGTTTGTGAAAAAGTTTGCAGATGGCGACTTTATTATTCTCTTGTTATATGTGGATGATATGCTAATTGTAGGCTATGATACTAAGAAAATTGAGAGCTTAAAAAAGGAGCTTGGAAAATCCTTTGCCATGAAGGATTTGGGATCGGCAAAACAGATTCTCGGAATGAAGATTTCTACACACAGAAAAAAGAAAAAGTTGTGGCTGTCTCAAGAGAAGTACATCGAGAAAGTTCTCAGCAGATTCAACATGAGCAATGTGAAATCAGTTTGTACTCCACTTGCAGGTCATTTTAAATTAAGTTCCAAATAATGTCCTTCAAGTGAGAAAGAAAAAGAAGAACTGAAGAAGATTCCTTATGCATCCGCCGTTGGCAGCTTAATGTACACCATGGTATGCACAAGACCGAATTTTGCTCATGCTGTTGGTGTTGTTAGCCAATTTCTATCAAATCCAGGTAAAGAACACTGGAATACAGTGAAGTGGATTCTCAGGTATCATAAAGGCACTTTCAAACTCTGCATATATTTTGGTGATAACAGACCTATGTTAGATGGTTCCACAGATGCAGATATGGGTGGTGATGTTGATTCACACAAATTAAAGTCTGGATATATAATGACCTTTGCAGGAGCAACAGTTTCTTGGCAATCAAAATTGCAGAAATGCGTTGCACTCTCATCCGCTGAGGTAAAATATATCGCCATTACAGAAGTTAGCAAAGAACTCTTGTGGATGAAGAAATTCCTACAAGAATTAGGTATAGAACAAGAGAAGTATGTTCTGCTATATGACAGTCAAAGCGCAATACATCTCAACAAGAATTCGACCTTTCATTCAAGGTCAAAACACATCGATGTGAGGTATCATTAGATACGTGATGCACTAGAGATGAAGTCATTCAGATAGAAAAGATTCATACTGATGACAATGGCGCGGATATGATGACTAAAGCTTTACCTATAGAGAAGCTTGTTGCTTGCAGAAAGATAGCCGATATGACTAACGTCCCCACTTGAATGTATAGGGGGAGATATGTTGTGGTGTGTCCATTCAACCTTGGGACCCACACGTTTTGAAAATAAATAAAAAAAATAACAAAAAAAAGGTTGGTCAAGAAAGACGGCAAAAGTTAAAGGAAAAGCAGGCGCAGTTTGCTCAAATTGCAAATTACAAAGTTAAGGCAGATTGACAGAGCAATTTGAGGATGCATTTCCTACGCGTTAAACCTGCATATAAATAGAGGCAAATGTAATTCATTTTATAAAACAACACAGAAGAGAAGAATAACACGTGTTAAGAGAAATTTAAACTATTCAATTTTAGAAAGGGTTTTCTAAAACTAGGGGAGAGAAAATAGTTAGAATAATTTGGGATGTTTTTGGAAAACACTTTTGAGAACCACTATTTTGTAATAATCTCTTTGTAAGCCTACTATTTATAATAGTGGAAGAATTGTTCAGATTTTATCCCGTGGACGTAGCTCTAAATAGTTAAGGGTGAACCACGATAATTATTGTGTGTCGTAATTTTATTATTCCACTATTTTTATTATTCTTGTAACTTTATTGTGGTACCCTAACAGAATAACAAGAAAAATAGAGAACTGAAATCCATAGATACAACTTGAGAATTTGAGATAGATACAACTATGGAGAGCAAGAGAGAGAGAGAGAGAGGGAGATACAGGCCCTTGAGTAATTTGGTATCCAGAGGTGGAAAGAGATGAGGTAAAGAACATGCAAGAGTCTTAGAAATCATCATCGTTATCAAAATTGAAGGAGCCGAGGTAGGTGGTGAAGGAGTTGAGATCGGAAGTTACGGAAGCGATGCTTAAAGATAATGTTGTTCTCCACTGTCTTGCTCTTATTTTCTTTTTCTTTTGAAAGCTTTTTCTCCAAATCTTTTACTCTTCTAGTCAGGTTGGTTATGACAGCTGATTACTCTTTCCCTGCCTCAGTTAATTTCTCCACCATCAGCCTCAATTAATTTCCAGTCAGGATCTGATTATGGGCAGGAGGCAAAATTGGGAGTAATAGTCTAGCTGAGATGGGAGGATTATGAGAAATGATTATGTCTATGATGAGGCTAGTTTCTGGATTTTAAAGAGAAGGAGGCACAAATGGAGATTAGCCAATCTCTCGATTGATCCATCCTTGTAAATCATAATATAGAGGAGCTCTCTTTTAGTTTATGGGTGATAATGCTGGGTTTGACAATTGGAGGTGAGGCGGTGGCGATTGGCTGCCTGATGACGATTGAGGACGGTGGCGGCGATTGATTTTTCTTTTTTACATTTTTTAAGGTTTTAAGTCTTTTGGTTTAAAAGTAATAATTTAACTTATTGAATGGTATTTTTGAGTTTTTATAATGTATATAAGAAGATTTAGACTTATTTACGCACTCACAACCAAAGATAGGAAAGAGCTAGAAGGAAGAAAAGACCGATTAACTCGCTTTCTTTTATTTTAGATAGAGAGAATTGTCCTACTTAAATTAGCACCCACTAGCCGGTTGGTAATCGACCTACTTACCTTGCTTATGGACCAGCTGCATAGCTAAGCTTTGTTCTATTAGTTTAGTAATTGCTAATAAGACGATTTCTTTATCCTCATCAAAAGATCTCGAGATGCTAATTTATGAAAAACGAGATGAGAAATTCGAAAGAACTCATCTACTTCATTTCGTGAAAATCCCAATTGTAGGTTCCTATATTTATGATATAAGAAAAAGATTTTACCTTACCTACAATCCTCCTTTCAATATGTTTCTGCTGAAACTTCATTTTCAACAATCCACTAAGACTAACGTATCTACAACTACATCCCCAAACGGCAATCAAATGGAGGCATGAATGCAAGATGTTAGCGAAATGATCGGCTGGACAAAGGTTAGGGCTGCTTTACTACATGCTTCTTGCCACATCAGCAACCAATGATCAAATTGTTATGAAATTGAAAACTACAAAGGCCTATCTGGTTATTTAAAAAATAGAGGGATAAAGTAATTAATCGTGCCAACTACAAATGATAAATGATGTATTAAGTCAAAGAAATATATAGTAACCTGTGTTTGTCCTGCTTGAATTGAAAATGATTTGTGAATGGAAAGATTTGGAGTTACATGCAGCTATTTGAAATTTGATTTTTTTTTAAATTTCAGCTTTAAGTATTATATATTAAGTTGAAATTAGAAAATTCATAAATAAAATTTTTCATTAGTTATATTTGATTTAAAATTGAATTTTGATCAACAAAATGAAAGCAAATTTATTCGCTAATTAAGTCAATTTGTGAAATCGAAATTATATTTTTAATACATAACTTATTCGGTTATAACCATCCCATCTCATTTAACATTTTTGGATGGAGCCACATCATTTATATTTTTCTATATTAATAAACACAAACCGCTCAATCAGTCTCTCAATCATAAAATTAATAAAATTCTGATTTTATTATTATAGACCCTTAATTTTTTACCGGATTCGGTCTGATATTTAAAAAAATCTAAAATAATTTTTGTGGTATTTATTTTATTTATTATTTATAATATTTATTTTATTTTATTATTTATTTTTACTTTTATAATATTTAATAGTTATTTTTAATAAAAATAAAAAATATTAAAAATATAAAAAAATTAGTGACGACAGAATTGACGACGAAAATCGCTAGAGACGAAAATCGCTAGAGACGAATTGGCTTGGGCCAATTAGCCACAGGAGCACCTGCGACAAATTAGCCACAGGCAAAACCTGTGGCGAAATTGCGCCCCGGGCGCAATTTTGTGATGCCCAGCCCTCAATTTCGCCCCCAGCTCGCCCAGTGCCAGTCTTGCTTGGGCCCGCGTGCAGTTTTAATCGAAATCTTATTTTACTTGATTTTTTATTTTATTTCCTTAAGCCATTAGTATTAGGTTTTTATTTTTTATTATAAATAGCACGACAAAAACATACAAAAGGAAGAAAAAAAAAGAGAAAATTTTTGGACAACATAATCATTAGAGAATTATTCAAGAATTATTGAAGGACTTTTGGACTTTCTTTTGAAATTGAAAAAAGCAACAGAGACGAGAGACAACCCATAATCAAAGCAGCAAGCTAGGTCGTCTGTCTTGGTTTCAAGCTAAACTAAAATTTCATTCTACAAATTATGGTGGAGCCAACAAATTACGGTACACATCTAATGTAACTCAATATAACATTATTTGACGATTTTTAATATTTAGTTGGATTAATTACAGTAGGTTATAGCATTTTGTTTTATTTTCATATTAGTTCATGCGAAATGATTTGATGATGTTGTTCGTTATTCAAATAAAATAAATCCACAACATATTATCTTAAGTTACAATGACTCATAAGTGTTAAATTGATATTTTTAATACATCATTATTTAGTTGCAAATGTTTTCCTATAACCTTATTTCTCTAGTATCAAAAGCTTTATGTAAAACCCTAAAATTATTTTTTAAAACCCTAATATCTTAATATCCAGTAAACTAATTTTTAAAAATCCCAAAATTTTATTTTCTAAATCTTAAATCATAAAATCTTAATTTTCAACACCAAAACATACAACCCTAAAAGTCAGTTTTTAAAATTTTTTGGGACGCTGCCCCCTTGACCTCCGCCCGCTAACCGACTAGTGGAACCATCGTATGGGCTAGTCAAAGGGGTCAATATTTATTTATATATTACAAGTTTTTGTGTTTAACTTCCTTTATTTTAAATTCTAATTTAGTTATTAAAATTTTAAAAACTTTAATTTAAGATGTAAATCCTAAATTTATATATTTATTGTTTTATTTAATTTTAGATTTGATTATGTAGTTTATCATATGTCTTGATAATTTATTTATTTAAATTTGATATTTGATTTATTTAATTTATCATAGATGAATATTTTTTTAATTATTATTTGTTTAATAAAATTGTAAGAGGTATGTTTTCATGATTGGGTACCTCATTAATTAATTTTCATGTAATTTAAGTTGTTTTTATATTTTGAAATTAATATAAAGGATACGTTTTTACTTTTTGATGGGTGTTCTATTTAGTTTTAGACATTAGATGATGTAAGAATAAATTTTTATTCTCGGATGAGTGTCCATTTATTTTTTTTGTTTAAATATTATTTTGATTTTAATATAATCATATTTTATTTTGATTGTTGCATGTAGTATGGATAATATTATTATATTTAAGAATTTTATAATATTAAGACCTAAAAAAATACTGGTTTCAATGAACCGGGCATTATGGGGGTGCTAAGTCATATCTCACATTCTCCACAAGTATCCAACTTTCTGAACCTATTAGGGGTTGAAAATTTCTTAAGAATCGAGTCATACATTTCTTTATTTTTTTTTGTCGGTCCGAATGGTGATTTTATTTTTTTCTGGCTTAGACACATATTCTCTAAGATTTCGAGCCTAGTAATTTTAAAGTCGCAATAACTATTTCATCGAAAATAGAGATAAAAATCTTCGCTCATAGATATACTTTAAAATTATAATAAAAATAATAAACATTTTTTATTAATTTTATTGGAAAAATAAAAAATAAATCAAACGCCGGACGTTTTCAATGAAGTGGTCGTATCATAGCCAGCAATTTTGATGTATATGAGTTGTGGATAATGAATTGAAAGCCATGATAGGTTGATGATTTCTACAAGTTATTGGCTGATTTGGCTGAAACTTTGGGTTCATGATCACTGGTCTAGTTAGTAAACTGTATCTATAATATGAAGATTTGTAGAATTTAGTTTAATGAGATTGCTTATGTTTATCATGAAGCAATTTATTCTTTAAAAATGGGAGTGTAATTCTTTTTATCTCCTGGTTGGGCATGTCAAATTTCAAATTTAATAAAGATTGAAAGCTTTTGTTATTATTAATTTACTGTAGCAGAGAGAAATCTAAAATTTTAAATTAAAGACTTAAATAAAAACGTCTTATGATCAATTTATATTTTGATGGTTAAAAAGAAAGCTGATTGATTAATAAATATTAGAATATACAAATTTAATAAAATATAGTGACTAATATCCATCCAAATTCCAAAAAAGTCGAATCAATCTGTTAAAAAACAAAGGAAAAAGAAGAAGAGTCGAATCATTAATCTAATTGAAAAACCTTATTTTAATAAAGAAAATGGACCTCAATCCTCTTGATAAATAAATCACATTATTTATTTGGTTGTTTGTCGTAGTATGTCATAGGCAATTACTTAAAAAAAATAATAATAATAGAATATGTTTGAATCTCAACTAGCATGACCTATCAGTTGTTGGCATTATCCATACATACAATTTCTAAGCCAAATGCCAAAGCTAGCAACTCTTTTTTCCATTCACAAATGCTGGATTTTGGTCTCATTGAAACTTTTTTTTTTTTTTTCCATTTCCCCAAAACTTATCCAAACAATTCTTTGAAAATTCGATAGTAATCATTTTTTTAATTTAATCTATTATAGTTTTATAATAGTTTGAGTATTAAAAAAAATCAATATAGCCAATTCAATTATGGTGAGAAAGATTGAAGTTTTATTGAATTGAATGAATTTGGATAAAAATTAAATTTACCAATGTAAAATAAAAGATAATTTCAAAATAAAATAAAAAATGTTTACACAAATTTAAAATTACTTGTCATTGTAGTCATAAAATTGCAAAATGAAATTTCTTGTCATTGTAATAACATTGCAAACTGAAAAATTAAAAGAAAAAAAAATAGAAGGAACTAAAAAATATCAAGAATTTCAACGATGAAGCCATTGCAAAGAGGGCAATTACCCCTTTGTACCCAAAGCTCTCTTGCACATAACCTGCAAAAGGTATCACCGCAGGGGATAAATGCCGCACCTTTATGTCTAACCATGCACACGCAGCATGTATGTTCTATCCCATCAGAGCCGTTCATTTCATCATCAATATCTTCTTCTTCCTCGCCTTCTTCAAATTCATCTCCCATTGTGTAACTGGACCCCACCAATCCCATCTGTCTATCTGTCTCCTCCTACAAGTCCATTAATGACATCCTTACTGGTTGCGCCTCCACTGATCCCGTGTTCATCGGAGATTCCTCCTCCTCATCATCATCGCGCTGCTCCTGCTCTGCTGCAGCTGCTGCTGCTGCCGCGGCTTGAGCTGCTGTCTCTGCCTCTGCTGCTTCCTGAGCCACTATTGCTTCCCTCGCCGACATTGTTCTCTCCTCTGTCAATACCGCTCCTAGACGGCGGCTACTTTGCCCTGGATCTTCCTCGCTGTCCATGAGCTGAGTTAACTCGGGACTCCTAATTGAATTGCGCCTCGACATTTGTGCTCTAAGACTCCGTGAAGGAGGCTCATCTCCCGCCTTGTGGATTTCTTCCAACCTCATTGAATCGGATGGAGTCAGTCCCGATGAACCGAACCGAGAGGAGCTCCGGCGAGACATTTGTGGTCTGTGACTAGACATCGCCGAATTATCATTAGAGTCATCGGCGTGAGTTGAATCGCCTGAGCTGACGGAGGAGGAGACAGTAGTAAAACGCACCGAATTCTGGCGGGACATAAAGGATCTTGATTGCTGGTAATTATTTCTATAACTATGGTTGTTATTCTGGAGAGGAATATCGGAAGCCGGAATAGGAACAGAGGAGGTCCAAGCAGAACCGGATCGCTTAAGACGAAGACGTTCTCTGAACGCTTTCCAGGTTTTCTTATCTTTTTGGCCAAACACGGAGCCTTGATGAGGCTCTTCATTGCGGATTATATCTAAAAGAGTTCTGTTCACCTGAGCCGGCGTTTGAGCCACCGTGGTCGCTGTCCGCTTCTCAGCCCCCAACACGGCGTCGAGAGTTAAGCCGGCTAGCTCTCTGCTATTCTCAAGTGCTGACATTTGACCCAAAAGCGTGATTCTCCGGTGGCGGCCACCCCCCCCCCCCCCCCCTCCCCCCCCGACCTTCTTCCATCAAAAGAAAACCTGAATTCAAACTCCTGAAAAAAAAAGAAAAAAAAGATTGAAATAGGTAGTTAAATTCCTGAATTCTTCCAGAATTCAAGAAAATGAAAAATAAAAATCTGTTTGGGAGGACCACTATATCTGAACGACCAGTTTCCTTCAGCCAAGAGAGTGCCTCTCTTATACTAAGAGCTTAAACAGTTGCAGGAGCAAGGATACCCAACCAATTGCAAGAGAGAGCCTCAATGAATACACCGTTATGATCCATGATTATTGCTCTCATACTAGACCTATTTGCATGGCTAAACAGCGAGGCATCAACATTGCATTTTAACTGGCCGAGCCTTGGTGCTTGCCATGTGGTATTGCTCACTCGTCTGGATGTACACTGTGAAGGAAGACGAGCATTTCTCAGACGTAGCTTAGTGGATGACCATTCCTGCCAACCAAAAATAGCCATGTTAACAATGGAAGGTGAATCATAGAGTTTGTTCTCCTAAACCCATTTATTACGAGTGAACCACAGCCACCACAACACATGACAAATTTTTTCAATCAAAACATCATCTCTGTTGGCTAAATAGTAAGAGAGAAAGGAGACCATATCATCAAAGCTATGGACAAAACCCAACGTATTCCAGCAAGTAACAGCCCGTGGACAAATCAGAAAAAGATGGTGAGCAGATTCTTCTCACTACAAAATGCACAGTTGCTAGCAATTTGAATACCTTTTCCCCTTAAAGTAATTCTCGTGGGCAGAAAATTATGAATGAGGCGCCAAAGAAAGTGCTTGATCTTAGGAGCCACATTTAATTTCCATAAGCGAGACCAGATGTTGAGAACATTAACAGGAAAAGGATCAACAAGAGCCGATGTAGCCACATGGTAGCCACTCTTGACCGAATATGATCCATCCTTAGTAAAATGCCAAATAAGCCTGTCTTGATCCAAAGAGCGTTTCATGAGGATGCGAGTTATAGAGTCAACATCTGCTGGTACCATAGCTTGAATTGAATTTACACCAACTCCTGTATTGATGATCTATTAGCATATCAACAGTTGCATCAATATTATTATCAGCAATAGCAGAGCTAACAAAAAAGTTATTATCATCAATCAACCATGGATCTCTCCAAATTCTAATAGATGAGCCATCACCGACCCTCCATCTAATACCATGTTTAAGCACATCCAAAGCATCTCCATACAAAGCTAGGGTTCTTACCAACACTAGCATTAAAGAAATCCAATCTCGGGAAATATTTTGCCTTGAAGAGTTTTGAGGGAAGAGTACTTTGGTTGGAAATAAGCAGCCAACCTTGCTTTCCAAGCATGGCTAAATTAAATAGATGGAGTTGTCTAAACCCGAGACCACCACTTTTCTTAGGAATATATAAGCGAGACCTGTTCACACAAAAACAACCATCAAACTGTAAATCTCTTTTTATTTTTTGGAGAACATTATCATCAGTCAAGGTCTCCGTGAGGAAAACAAGACTTGGTTTGTGAAAATTAACCAAATCCTTGAGGGCTCGAACTGCACGAGGATTCCCCATTCCCATGCAGTTCCAACTGATGCAATTCATGGCTTCCGGCTCCAGCCGATAATAGGTTTTTTGAATGAGAAAGCTGTATGGGCTTAGTAGGACTGTGTGTGGGTGATGGAGGAGCACCAACTTCTTTCTCAGCATCAGAACGACAGCATTTTTTGTTTTCATCTATAACCATAAAAAATCTTCATTTTCTGCATGGCTATTAACATGGGGGCCTATAATCGAAGGCCCAGCTGTCATGTCCATGCACGTATCACTTTTAATTGTTTGATTTGAATTGGAACAACTACCGTTATTATCGACCAGATATGCGCTAGAGGATATTTTCCCTTTTTCGAAATTCAAATCAAATTCCTCATTTTTAACAATGATTTCAGCAACTGATCTGCCTTCCATAATTTGAAGCCACCTATTTCCAGTTTTACCCTCCTCGATGGCCATGCTTGCCCTCAACCAAGCTCCCCACCCTTAGACAGTTTCAGCTGTTGGATTATGGAATGGGACCTCACAATCTGAATCTGCATGTCCAATGATTCCGCATAAAAAGCAGAAGAGAGGAAGTTTCTCATAGCGGAATTTGACCATGACCTTGCTCTTATCCCTTTTCTTAATAAGCTTGCCTCTCTTCAATGGTTTCCGAACATCTAATTTCACCATTATTCTCATACATCGACGAGCAATGGAAAGTTTGCTGGTAGAGTCATATTGAATAAACTCACCTATAAAATTACCAAACTGAATGGCAAGCTGCTCCGACATATAGCCGTGGGCAAATCAAGAATCTGAACCTATATTTCTGTAAAGCAAAAAACCATTCCACGAAGGTCAGCAACATTCTCAATCTTATTTAAAACCAACAATTGGTTTTCAAAGGTCCAAGGGGACCCATTTAACACTTTTTGAAAGTCCCTGACATGGAAAAACTGAAACATAAACAGCTTCTCTTCTATTTCTTTAATCAGAATTCCACGTCCAGGACGCCAAAGTGATGCCATGTTGTCTTGAAAAGCACCAAAATTAATTCTGCATTCAGTAAGCAATTTTCAAGCCAAACACAACTCATACACAAAATCAGACTCATTGGGTTTTATAGGCTCCACAGAAAACACTTCTAACTCATCTCCTGCTAGATTAAGGTCTTCAAAAGCCCCTTCTATATCCATATTTGTACTATACTAGAGAACGTGATGCAAGAAACTCTGAGAACAAAAGAAAACATGCACTTAGCATGACTTTTAGCCTTCAAGCACTCTCTAAACAACAACATTAATTCAATACGATATGATTTTTTTCTCTGTCTCATGTCGTTACATTCAGCTTTGCTCGTTTAAGTTAGTATTAAATCTAATATTAGTCAAAATATAATTTGTCATCTAGAGCCAAATTTTGAATTCATTTCCATTAATTATAAAGTTTCTATTAATTTAACATGCATGTATTTTTATTCTTTACGTGAATAATTGAATATACAATTTGGTAACTTGTACTACTAAACGTTTTGAATGAAAGATTTAAAGTTTTATTTAAATAGTTATTAGTAGCCAATAATTGATGTTTTAGATTTTCAGCTATTGATTAGAGTGTTTAATATTTAATAATCTAGTTATGGATACTCAAACAAATTGGATGACTTATGATTTTTTTTTTCAAACATATGGTAACATTAAAAAAATTATTTTATTAGTTTAATGTTTCTCATTATTCATTATTTTATATAATAAATAAAATTACTTAGAAAATAATTATTTTTTAAAATATAAAACTTTCTAGAATTTTTAATTTTAAAAAATTATGAATTATCATACTTTTTGACTTAAAATTTAAATATAAGTATGAGTTGAATGATTGAGTGTAAATTTCACCATCTAATAGTATATTTTAAAGGATCACTAAAATCAAGGAATTTGTATCAAAAGCATAAAATTGAATTTTTATTAGTAATATTTTTTTTATATTTAAAAATTCATTTTTGAAACCACTAAATTAAGTGTATTTTCAAATTTTGTTTGTCAAACTTCAATATGGACTCTCTCTCTCTCTCTCTCTCTTTTTTGTTTTCTTTTCTCTAATGACGTTTAAAACTTGATTGATGATAGAAATAAAATCCTAAAATTAATTTTTCTTAATTAAAGATTGTGCTATTTTCAAAATTGTGCAATTTTCTTAATGATAGTTTATGAAAAGATTGTGCTATTTTCAAAATTAAAGTTTATATATATATAATGGGACACTCAATTTTATTAATTTTATTTTTAAGTATCATTGGTAAAAAAATTTTACCATCATAAAGAAACTTTAATATTAAAAAATGCAAGAATTTAATGTTATGTAATAAAAATAAACTCAACAAAAAAAAATTAATTTCATTTTCTCATAATAACTTTTTCTAATGTTAGATTGCCATTGATTGCTAGAAACTTTTCAATTCTATTTTTTTTTTTCAATCATAGTAAAATATGGGCAGCCTCTGAAATTTTGTGTATAATGTGCAACTGACTCCTTGAAATTTTATTTTATTCAATTGAATACTTTTATTTTTAGACCATTGTAATTTTTATATTTTTCGACTTATTTGAAAATATAATAAGTTTTTTTATTTCAATTTATTTTTTCCACTTCATCAAAATTTTTATAAATCGGTTGAAGGCAAGAAAGTGGATTATTTATTTTATTTATTTTTAAAGGAAGTGATCCATTATTAAATAAAAACAGGATAAATAAATTAAATAATTTTTTACAACATCAAATATTATACTAACATAAAAAAATTAATATAAATTTAAATATTTATTTTAAATAAAATAAAATTAAAAGTAAAATATTTCATGTTAGTAGAAACATAAAATATTATATAACATAAAAAGAGAAATAAAAATATAGAAAGTGATTTGATCATTTTGACAAACAAAGTAAAATAGAAACCCAACAAATTTCATAAACTAGTTTTGACCTGTTTAAATTTAGCCTTAAAGGCTAATTTGACACCAATTTTTCATAATTGTTGCAAGGGTGCTTAAACTAAACAGTTTTTTTTTTCTTTTTTCCTTTTGTCTCTTCTTTATTTTTAATTTTGTTTTTTTATTTCAAAATTTATCTAAAATATTAATTTTCTTTACAAAAATAAAACAGTAGATGTTAATTTTAACCCCAAAAAAATATTGAAGAGATGTAATTGATCTTTTATTAAAATCTTAGGACTCAAATTAGCATTAACCCTTTAAATTTATTTTGCTAGTAGTACTATGATATTTATGGGATCTTCTCATTAATATACATAAATTAAATATGGGATGCCATCTTTAAATTTGTCTAGAGAAAAATTTAATTTTAATTGACGCTAAATTAATACAAAAAATATTTATAATTCTTTAAATTAAATATGAAACTTTACAAATTCAAAGATATTGGATGGCCGGTGTGTACCATTTCTCATTTATGTTTGGCAGGTTTTGGTAA
Source organism: Garcia nutans (assembly GCA_947685225.1). Taxonomy (NCBI): domain Eukaryota; kingdom Viridiplantae; phylum Streptophyta; class Magnoliopsida; order Malpighiales; family Euphorbiaceae; genus Garcia; species Garcia nutans. The sequence continues at coordinate 5,492,084 of CANTUV010000048.1, read as the reverse complement.
ACTCTAATACAACAATTGGGATCCATACTAATAATTTATTTCCAGAGTTTTTTATATTCAAAATATTAAAAAAAATTCACTCTAATTCTATTAATTCAATTCAATGAAATTAATGATGAGGGAAAAATTTCCAAATAAATTTCATAAAACTACCAAAACAATTATATTATGGATAAAAATATACTTTTATGCCTCTTTTTTTTCCCTTTCTTGTTCCCTCTTCCCTTTTCTATTCACCACTCATTTTATATTTTCATCTCACTTTATTGTACTTTGTTTTTTTTAATATTTTTTTATCAACTAATTTTTTATTACACTTTTATAAATTAAATATTAATTTTAAATATATAATGCATTTTTTATTATTTTATTTTTTATTACACTTTTATAAATTAAATATTAATTATAAATATATAATGTATTTTTTATTATTTTATTTATTATTGTATTTATTATACTAAAAATATTTTAAAAAATGAAAAATAACTTATTTATATATTTATTTCAACGTAAAAATATGAAATTTAATTGAATTTTATGTTTTAATTTGTTTTTTTCTAAATATAAAAATTTATTTGTAAATGAATTTTATTTGAAATTAATTAACAAATGAATTTCACATTTATTCTAAAATGACCATTATAATTACAATTAATTTTTTTTATTAATTACATAAGGGATTGGGCAAACACATAGGACTCAAATTCACCTAAACTGGAGCAATAATGTTTCTGACCATTATGTCACAGCTTGGTAGTTAACTAGAAATAAAATTAGAGTATATAAGTAAACCTATTAAGGTAATTTTACATGTGTATGTGTATTGTGAACTTAATACTCTTTTTTAATTATCAACTTCTCTCAATTCAATATTAATAGTAATTTTTTTAATAAAATCAATTTACTTTTATTTCTTATAAATACAAATCTTTAGTACTGAACTAGATAGTTTAATTTGACAAAATTAAAATAAAAATTTAATATAATTTCCAGCACCTATTTATATTAATGCTATTATTTAATAATTTAAAAAAATTAATTCTATTCAATAAAAAAATGTAAGTTTCATAATATAATAAAGTAGGGTATCAGAATATAATTTTTATTTTTGAAAGATTCAATGGCTGATAACAAAACAAAGTTTACGTTGGGGTTGGTAAGCATTAAACCTGCGCAGCAATAAAGAAAAGAACAGAAAAAAAAATATTATATCAGCTTTATGTAATATAAATTCATCATTAATGAACTCACATGTATGACCATCATTGTTTAATTCTGCTGGACCTCCTGTAAGTCTCTTATTCCTTTATTATGGGATTTATTATGATAATAATTATAAGGACCACAATAATATTATGATGTAGTTTTACTAATTTTTTTAATAGTAATTTTGAAGTTATTTAATAATTATTTTTCTAACTAAATATTTTTTTATAGTAATTTTAAAGAAACGGTCGAAACCACAGATGCAATGCTTTGTGTAAAGCTCTAAGTTGGACTAAAAGAAATGAATTGCAGAAGGTAAGGTTTGTATTAGACTCAATATTACAGGTCCAAGCCACGAGAGAGAATGAGTCCTATTTTGGGTTCATATATATGCTGGAGAACTTAGTTCTTGGAGAAGATCATTAATTATTCCTCAGAAAACTTCGATCATAGGATGTTTCAATGCAAGAATTAGTTCTTCAAGAAATTACTATTTATCATATTATATATATATATATGAAAAATTTTTATATGAATTTAGTTCATGTTCTCACTCATAAACCATCCAATTATAAATTATAATTTGAATTATAATATTTAAAAAAATAATTTAAATAATTAATTTTTTTTTTCAAATCATGATTTGTGATTAGCTTGGTACATGAATGGGGCCATGGATCAGGTCTATCTAAGAATTTTTCTATATATATATATATATATACTTCAACAATAAAATGCAATTATAGAAACAAAAACCCATTAGCGAAAGCCACATGAAAACAGAATTACACATGGTATATTCATAGCTTTCAGCGCTTAGAGAAAAAGAAAAAAGAAAAAACACACTATATGCTAATTTCTTTACCTCATAGCTCAGAAACTGTATTTGCGCAACTTGACCAAAATTGCTTAGTAGATCATGTTTATGATGTTACTCAAGAATTGGAAATAGGCATGTCTTCAGGAACTACTCATTAGTAAAGTTTCCCATATTTCCCAGAATCCTACAGCAAATCCAATCCCCATCCCAGCATAAAGAGATGACCTATCAATTCATTCCATTTTCACCTGCTTCAGTATTGTTTTAAGTGTCATCAGTACTTGATGGATCTTGAACAGTTCTTTCACCAGGGCATTTTGGAAGTAGAGGTCCACAAAGACCTGAATTATTTGATTATAAGTTGAGGCATTGAAACTTTGTAGTTGAGTGCTCTGTTGGAATTCTACCTGTCAATTGGTTATTTGACAAGTCCAATATGCCAAGAAAAGATATATCAGCGATGCTTGATGTCACCAGAAAGTTGATTGTGAGACAAATCAAGTATTTGTAATGCTTTCAACTTGCCAATTTCCTCAGGGATGCTTCCCGTCAAACAATTTTTTGATGAGTTTAATAAGTGGTGGAACCAGAATTTAAGTTAAGGGGATAAAAATTTCAAAACAAAAAAAAGATAAATTTATATTTAATTTTTTTTCATATTAATAAATTAATATCAATAGTTAATATTAATATTAATATTTTATTTTATTTTCATATTAAATATTTAAATATTACTTTAAAAAATTACACAATATATATTTTTTAAATATTTTTTATATTTTTTTAAGATATTTTAAAGAACAAGTTTAAACTTATTATCTTTTTTTGATACATTTATATGATAAATTTTATGAATTTATTATTAAAAAATTAAAAAAATCTTGCAAATTTAACTGACTATATATTTTTTATCTTTTAATAAAAAAACTAACCCGAAAATTTATTGTCGACGAAAATTTTGGTGGCCTGGTGTGCTGGTCTGATCTTGGTGAGCTGATGGTGATTGGATAAAAAAAAAATTATACCTTTGAACTTTGGTGCTGCTGGATGCTGTGGGCTTCGTGCACTTTTGTTTCTTTGTGTGGATTTGTGGTAGGACTTGGTTTTAACACAAGTGCAGCTCCTTATATATACAATCTTTATTTTTTTTTAACCACTAGGTATAAATTTTTTTTTTCATTTGCCAAGCAGGGTCTGCTGCCCCCCCAAACCCTGCTTGGATTCGGTATTGGGTTCAGTGAAATCATTCCTAGCAAACTTGTAACTTGTTCTGGAATTCCTCCAGTAAGATTGTTGTTTGAAAAATGAATGACTTTCACTAATCCTAGAGTTTTGTGATACTCTTGCTCGATTCCTCTCCATATAACCCATGCGTAAGCAAAATAACCAACTCCCACAGTTTCTAAATTCCAATATGCTCCATTCAATTTACTATAAGAAGTAAAATACAAATGTAATAAAGTTCCTTGCAAACTTTGATTCTAAGTCATCGCAGTGAGATTGTGAGGCAAGATGGGATAGTTCCTGATAAATTATTGAATGAAATATCTATTATCTAAACAGATGTAAGATTACATATTGATAAAGGTGTCTTCCCATAAAAATCATTTTGATTAAGCTTAATTATCTATTAAGCTTTGCATATTCATTTGCGAAGCATGATTAAGCTTGTTAGGCGACCAATCCATTTTGATAACTTTCCAGTTAACATATTCTCTCCTAGATCATGAAGCTTCAAAGAAGAGCATTTTTTCTTGGATGAAGGCAATTTACCAGTTAAACTGTTGTTCCGTAAACGCATTGTTTCATTTTGAGAAAGGGACCCGATTGAGTTTGGTATTATTCTAGACAAAATATTATTCTCTAGATTGAGAAACTGTAATAGTTCCAGGTATGACCAACAATATGGAATGCCTCCAGATAGAAGATTGTCTGAAAGGTTAATATAGTTCAAAGCACTATGCATTATTGCACACAAGAAAGATAAGGATCCTGTAAACTTATTCTTAGAGAGATTGATTGTAGTTATATTCAAAATAAATTTAGGTAAAGGGTCATGAAATAAGTTGTGACTCAAATATATTGTTGAAAAATATAGAACTCGGGTGATATGTCAGGCACCTTTCCATATATGTAGTTAAAGGAGGGATTCAAATATTGCAATCTAGGAGGAAAATTCCAAAACCAGTCAGGAATTGAATCTGAAATCTGAGAATCGGAGATATCCAAGTAAGGGAAATTCCTCTGGCCTTTCAGGCAGGCAGGAAATTGGGAATAATTATACAATAAAACCGTTGTATTACAACAAGCCAATCGAATATCAACATGTGGCAATGTTGTAATACAACAAGCCAATCGAATGTAAAACATTGCCACATGTTGATATTCGATTGACTTGTTGTAATACAACGGTTTCATTGTATAATTATTCCAAATTGGAGACCTAATTTACAAGATCATAGTTTGACAGTATCCAACCGACAAAAATGATATTTATAGCGATGTAAGTAGAAGTTAGATGAGAATAAAAGATTATAACTATCATAAAATTAAATTTAAATTTAAATAGGATAAAATTAATCATAATTTTGATAGGATAAATTTAATTCAATTAAGTAGTCATCCACATATTTCCTAGCACTTCTTTTTAAATGATTACTCCTATGAATATACCTCGTTAAAATCTACTAAAAAAATTCAGTGTAATAAAAATTTAACAAAGAAAAAAGAATACAGTATTTATAGGTAACTTTCCCTTAAAAATACATCAAACTAAGATATTTTAAGTGAACTCATCTCAACTTTGTGTACATATCTTTTCAATATTGACATCGGCAGTGTCTTTGTGAACAAATATGCTGGATTATCATTTGAATGAACTTTGTAAATATCGACTTTTCCTTCCTTCATGAATGTAAAATAATTTCGATTATATATATTTAGTCATATCATCTTTTATATAGTCTTTCTTAATTTGTGCAATACACGTTATATTATATTCATGCAATATTATCAGTTTGTTGACTTTTATAGGTGATCTGCAAGCTTCTCTAATATGTTTAATTATGATTCTCAATCATACACATTCATAACTGGATTCATAAATAGCTAGTAACTCTAAATGATTTGATGAAGTAGCAGTGATTGTTTGCTTCACACATCACTATAAAATAGAAATATTAATATATGTGAAAGCATAACCCATATCAGATGCACCATGTAGATAATATAGAACTTGTTTCACTCCATTTTAATGTCTTCTAGTTGGTGTAGAACTAAACATTGCAAACAAGTTAACTGCAAAAACAATATCTGATTTTATAATGTTAGCAACATATAAAACTACCAATATTATACTGAGATATGGTACTTCATGATCAATAATCTTTTTATCATCTTTTTGTGAGCGAAAAGATCTCTCTTTACATCAAGAAAATGATAAACTATTGGAGTGCTTAATAAATAAAATTTATCCATATAAAATCATTTCAAAATGATGTTTGATGGATAAAAATTTTATCTGGCAGATACTCAACTTGAAAACCAAAACAAAATTTAATTTTTTCAAGATCCTTCATTTCAAATTCATTCCTTAAATAATATGCTACAATTGAGATCTCTTCTAGAGTTCTCACTATATTTAAATCATTAACATAAATTGCAATTATGATAAATTTTGAATTTATTTTCTAGATAAAAACAGTAAGGCAAATAAAATTATTTTCATATCTATTTTCTCTAAGTATTCAAATAGGCGATTATATCATATCCGTCCAGATTACTTTAGCTTGTATCATGATCTTTGAAGCTTAACATAATATGTTTATCTAGGTATTATATGCTTCAAACATCTTGATGCTTCATGTATTTTGAATCATTTAGAGATTTTCATATATATATATACATATATATCATTATCTAATGAGCTATAAAAGAAAACTGTCACAACATCTATTAAACGAAATACCAATAGATCAGAGAAAGACAAAAAGAAATCAGAATACCAAAATCTTAAAAAGAGAAAGTGGACGAAATGAAATGTGAAAAAAACTGACTAGAAAATTGAAAAAAAAAAAAGAAAAAAAGAAATGTGATGGAAAACATTAACTGTTGCATAAAATTAAAAAAATGAAAAAAGTTAAAAAAAATGAAAAAGAATAAACTTACAATGGTATATTCAAAAAGAGAAAGTAAAAGAGAGGTAAATAATATAATTTCCTCCAAAACATATATAAATAAATAAAAAAAGTCCAGTGGGCAAAATCAAACCCTTTATTTCAATTCTTTCCAAAGAAAGAAGATAAAAATAATTATAAATTAAAAATTAAAAAGTGTCTTGTTTTGGAACTTTTTTTTTCTTAAATAATTATAAAGATTTTAAGGGTTTACATAAAGCAAAAAATAGATACTGAAAATATATAAATTGATTAATATAATATATAAAATTTCATAAATTTCATAATTATTTAACTTTTTTTTTAATAAAACGGGTTACGTGTTTCACACTATTAGTTCAAGAAAGAACATACGTGTGATAAGCCTATAATACCAATTTTTCTTATTTTTACAGGATTCACTTAACTTGAATTTTTTTTAATAAAAAGGAAATTAGCTTAAAAAAAATAAGAAAATAACTTCCTAGAAGAAGAAATTTTATTTAAAAAATAAAAATTTTATTAAAAATAAAAAAGCTCATTTTTTTAATATTTCTTATTTTTTTTTATGTCAAGTGAATCCCACAAAAATAAGAAAAATTAATATTATAATTTTGGAGGGTCACAAAATCAGCCTCATTAGCTGTCCTAATAATTTTCATACTATAAGACCTATTTTATTAAAAAATGAATTTAACTTAATAGTTTATTTAATATTATTGACTAAGTGAAAGAAACAATATAGTTTTTCATCGTTCAAAGTGCTATTATTTATCTTGATAGTGATCTTTATCTTACATCTCAATCTCATTTATTTTGATAGTGAATTGTTATTAAACAATTCCAACTTCTGGGAATTTTACTATGAGGCAAATCAAGTAAACATAACATAGTCATAAGTCAAGCTACAATACTCAGTAAATAAATAAAAATTGCAAATTCACAAATTAAATTTAAAAAAATTAATATTTTTCAAATTTATATCCTATTCATAGTCACGTCTCCTTCCAATTAAACTATTATTTATTTATTCATTATTTAATCAACTAGCTTTTAATCTCTAAGACTCGCTGTGACAACTATCTCTGTAATTTCTTAATATGTTAAATTAATTTATTTAACATCTAAAGCAATTCTCCCCAAAAAAGTCTTAATATATTCTCCTGTTAAGCGTTTTCTTGCAAAGTCCAGTTATGCAGGAAACTTGCAAATTTTCTAATTTAATTATAATTTGTTTTTAATCCAATTATACAATTATATATCTCAATACCCCATATTTTTAACATTAATAATTTCAGGTTTACAGATTTTTTTTCATTTTTTAAATTCTTAAATATTTATAATAATAATAATAATAATAATAATAATAATTTATTATTATTATTATTATTATTCTGACCATGCATGTTTCTTATTGTTATTATTTTGTTGTTCCATATATTGTGATCATGCATGTTCAAAAAAATGTTTCTTAACCTCGATTAGGGTCCAATTGGCTACTGAATAAAATTGCAAGTTTAACTTGAATAAAATGTCATTTGACTTAATTGGATATAAATAATAAATTTAGGAGATTTTTTTTAAAAAAATAATATTGACTAAGTGAAAGAAAAATATTTATTCGCTCTAATTGCTCTTGTTTATCCAAAAATTATATACAATTGTGATTATGATTAAATATCTTAACTGAAATAATAAACTAAATAAATAATAATAAATCTTTTATATTTATCACTAAGAAATTAAATGGTTCTTCCAAAAAAAAATTTAGAGTATATTTTTTTAAAAAAAATTACTACTTATCATTGTTTCATTAATTTGTCATTATAATTAGAATGCTTAATTAAAATTACCGTTGTAATGTATAATTTTTATTTGTTTAACCTATTTCTCAATCCCACATATAATGGAACCAGTGCATTAAATTCAAAATGAGGATGAAAAGTTTTTTGAAAATTATTTGTAATTATTCAAATTCACGTTAATATTTTTTTAATACAAAATAAATTTTTATTAATAAATTAAAAAATACATATGCAATATATAAATAAAATTATATAATTTTAAAGTACATAAAATAGACATAACTAATGAAGTTATTGGATTTCCTTAAACTTCTTTAATGCAAACAGTGAATAATGATAATATATCGCAGGTATTCTAGCTTTCATCGAGACACTTATTTCATCTATCAACTTTAAAAAAATATTGAGTCACCTTCCATATAAGAATGATATCTCTATTAGAGAATGACAAACCTCTATCAGAGAAGGATAACCATTCATTAAAAATGACCAACTTTCATTAGAAGCGGACACACAACCTTCAAATAAGAAATGACAAAGTCAATAATAAAAACTTAAATTGAATTTAGTTTTATTCTAAAAATAGGGAAAACAAAAATAAGAACCAAAGTTGAATTTCATATCTATATTGATTTGAAAATTTAATTTAAAGATAAATTATAAATAAAAATATACAAAACTAAAAAAAGAAGAAACTAAATTTATTCTGAATCTGTGTAGAGTAGAAGCACTTATCACTGGATTTTATCTCTACGTGATTCTTTTAATATTTTTAATTATATTAATATAGCATTTAAACTCACAGTTTGATAGAAAGCGCTCTCCATTTAATGGCGATTGTTCCAATATCAATAGCAAATTTGAATCTGATATAATAAATTTGAATCTGATATAATAAATTAAATACTATATATAATTTAAAAGAATAAAATGTTTTGATAAAAAAAACTTATGTGAAATAAAAACTAATAATATCTCATAAAAGAAAACTCAAACTAAAAATAATAGGATTAATACAAAAAGGAAAATGCTATGGGGATAAATAGTAATGATTATACATATTAATATAAAATTCAAAAATACCTCTCTTGTTTTGTCACAGCTTGATCCCTCTAGCAATGTCCATATATAAATAAACACTAGTTATAATCGAGCTGAGTTGAATCGAGCTGAACTTTAAAAAATTTAAACTTGACTCGTCATAAAATAATCAAGTTCGAGCTCGAACTTGAATCAAGCCCTAGTCGAACCTAAACTAATATTGATTCAACTCATATGTCATATATCTTGAACTTAATTTAACTAAGTTTAACTAGCTTAACAAACTTATTTTATTTTTTATTTTTCATTAATCTTTTGGACATTTTTATAGCATAATACTAAAATTAACATTTTTAAGTATGACATAGCATAATACTAAAATTAACATTTTTAAGTATGACTAACAATATGAATATATATGAGTAAATTTCACTGATCGTCCCAGATAAATTCACTAACGCACACTTTTATCCTTTATTATTAAATCGTCCCATCATGATCACTAAAATATACCCATTACTTACATTTTTATCCTTGAGTTCATCTTCCATCCAAGGAGCTAATAAAAATTTGACTAGGCGTCGTACCAGCTGACATGTCATCTCTCCATGTCAGATCTCACTGTATCTCGTGTTGAATCTAATTGCCTCGATCTTCTCTTATCTCTTCTCATCTTCTTCTCATATACTCCTATGTAGTTGTGCAGAAATTCTAGGAATTGTGAAGGCTCATATTTAGTTATCCACAATTCTGACAAGAGTCTGATCAAGCACTGGAAATCGGCCACTGGGCTTCTCTTCATAATGGTAAAAAGCACCATCCAAGCTCTTATCACCGAAAAATCACGAATATAAAGAGACAAATAGGAGAAAGCTTTTGTTGGCCATCCCCAGCATTGATGAGGCCATTGTACCATTCCACTGGGCAAGATTGAAATTACCTCATGAGAGTAGTTGTGGCACTGAAAATGACAAGTATTGTCCTTATTCAATTTATAGGTTTTGGGTTTTAAGCCATTTTTAGATAAAGGTGAGTTCTTTGAATTTTTCAATTTCATATTTTAGAAGAGACTGTTTGATTTAAAGATGTTTTCTTCTGCTTCGATTGAAACTTTTCTTTAAATGAACTCTGTGAGTGTTGATTTATTGATTTTTTAGTTCAATTTTTTTATATTTTGAATACGAATCTAATTTGAGCATTCAAGTTTGAGTTTGAGTCCAATATGATTATATAAATTTTAAAAGTATATGTTTCATGGTCCAAAAACAATAAACTTTCTTATTAGAATTTCAATTTCAATTTTGTTTTTTTTTTTTATTTTTGAAGCCCAATTTATGGTTTATCTCATGTCCATAGAGAAGAAGGGTGCCTAAAGCTTCTGTTATCCTTTCCCAAACTAAAATTAGAAATTAATATTTTTTAATAAATTAAAATTAGTTGAAATCTAAAGATATTTTTTAATTTAAAATAATATGTATTTCAATTTTCACTTTTTTTACACTATTTCTTTTTAAATATAGAAACAAAAAGAGAGTTGCAAAGGGAGAATGAAAACTAGAGAGAGATGAATTGAAAGAGTATGAAGAGAGAATAATTGAAAGTATACAGTTGTTGTCGGTGAAAACGAAGAAGGGATGGAAAACTGGGGCGTGAAAATTTTCAGTGCGTGTAAAGAGGCAGAGAGAGATAATGGAATCTAACGTGGAGAGATGACATGTCAGTTGATATGATACCTAGTTAGATTTATGTTAGCTTCTTAGATGACAGATAGACAAAAGAATGAGAATGGGAGTAATAGGTATATTTTAATGATCATGATGGGATGATTTAACAATAAAGGACGGAAATGTTTGTTAGTGAATTCTTCATGAACGACCGTTGAAATTTACACAAATATATATTAATAAAAATAAAATATTATATTACTATAATTTTTTATTCTATTATAAATTACTAAATTATTTTATATTTTATATTATTTAATTTACTAATCACATATAATATATATTAATAAATTATATAAATTAAATTAGTTAAAAAAATTAATATATTCATATATATAATTTAATATGTATAAACTGAATTATATATATTTCCAATCCAATATAAAAAATGAGTTGCATGTGAGTTTAACTCACGAGTTTTTTAAATGAGTTGGCTCTTGAGCTAACGAGCTAAATATTTTTTAACTTGAGCTTGACTCATTTAATAAACAAACAACTCGAGTCTCAAGCATGAACGAACTTTTATCGAGCCAAGACTCGAGCTTGACTTATTTACAGCCTTTACACCAATACTTGTCAAAAGAGCCCTCTCTACTTTTTTTTTCATCCTTTAACACACCTCTATATGTTTAAAATAATATTAATAGGTCTTTAACTTAACTATTTCTCTTCTCACTATTGATATTGTATTATATGTGCATAAAAAATACAAATTTTTCCTATTTTCTATTTCTCTAATATACCTTTCTCTACATCGTAAATTACTAGTGAAACAATGAAAATTTCAAGAAGTCTATCTGAATAACACAAAAAAAATGGATCAAAATTATTTTCTTTTGAACAAGTAGTTTTTGCTGCAACAAACAAATTGAAAATCAATGATAATCTATTTAAGAACAATGATAATTTAGTGGCTCTACCAGGCATGGCAATATTAATTGGTGAATTGAGTAGAAATCATTCTTGTAAATTTATTGTTTTATAATGATAAAATAGAGATTTTTGTCATTGCAGGAAATGAAGGCAAAATCATTAAGTTTATTGAGGAGATAAGAGATTGAAAAGCAAATCAAGAACAAAATCATTAAATTTATTGTGATTGATATCCAAAACTTGTAAATGACCCAAATTTTTAAAATTTTCGGGGATTCTTACTAATAAACTATTATTTTTCATAGAGATTCCAACCAAAGAAGGTTGTAGAAAAACAAATTGTGTTGTTTAGTTAAAGGGAGAAAAGAAGAAAAACGAGCAAAAATTGGAAAGAAATATATCTATATTGTTTTAGAGAAATATGTAAAAAAAGATGAATTTATAGTATATCCATATTATAAAAATACCCTTTACATAAAAAAGAACACACTGTAACTCTAAACCTAATATGTACAAAAAGGTAAAGGCACAATATACATATAATTTAATAGCTCCCCCTCGAGATGGAGATTGATGAATCAATTCCATCTTAAACAATAAGAAATGACGAGCTTAAGCACTAAGAGGTTTAGTATACAAATCTGCCAATTGATTTTTAGAAGCAATATAAGCAGTAGAAATAAAATCATATAATAGCTTATTCCTAATAATATGTCAATCAATATCTAAATATTTTATCCTTTCATGAAAGACAGGATTAACTGTAATATATAAGGCTACATGGTTGTCATAATGCAGAGGTATAGGGAGAATAATAAGCATCCTAAAATCTTAAAGCAGATATGTCAAAAATTGAAAATCACAAACTGTAGAAGTCATACTTTCTATGTTCTGCTTCAACAAAATACCTAGCAACAATAACTTACCTTTTGGGCTTCTAAGAAATCAAACAATTACCAAGAAAAATATAATAACCAGTAATGGAGTTACGTGTCAATAGATAGGTACCCCAATTTGCATCACAATAAACACTCAAAGCAAAGGAAGAAGTTGCTAGAAAAAATAACCAAAACTAGGAGAACCTTTGAGATACTTAACAATATGAAGTGCTGCCTCTCAATGTGAGACCCTAGGAGTACCCCTAAACTGACTCAGCTGCTGTATGGAAAAAAAGATGTCAGGCCTACTCAAGTTCAAGTATAGTAATTTGCCAATTAATCTACAAAACATTTCTAGTTCAAGGAAAAAACCAGTAGACTCATCATGAGGTTCAAAACCAGTAGGAAGAGGAGTCTTTGCTAGCTTACATCCTAAAAGACCAACATCAGAAATAAAGTCTAGCATATACTTCATTTGGTTAAGATGCATGCCTATATTTGTTCTATGAATTTCAAGGCTTAGGAAGTATTTAGCATAACCTAGATCTTTTATGGTAAAAGCATCATCCAACTCCTTTTTAACAACACGGATTGCAGCCTCATCATTACCAGTGATTAAATATATCATCTATACACAATATAAGGGCTAAAAACAAAGAACCATATACTTCGAGAAAGAGACAATGATAATTAGAATATTAGGAAAAACCCAAAGTAGTGAGTTTAGAAGTAAATTCAATGTTTTATTGTCTATTTACTTGTTTCAACACATAAAGTGAACTTTTAAGTCTACAAACTTTATGAGAATCATTAACAGAATAGCATTGTTAATGTCTAATTGATGAATGACCTATGGTTAATAGTAGCCACAACTAAGAAAAGTCTCGTTGTTACTTAGCAACAATAGAGAAATTATCATGATAATCAACTCCCTCAATCTGAATATAACATTTTGCAACTAACATTATTTTTTAAATTATATTCCTACAAAATTGAATTGGATCTGAATCTATAATAAATAGTAAAAATATTTCTTTTATTCGTTAAAATCTATTTATAAATTATCTATATTCTATATAAATGAATCCAGACAAATTAAATATTCAAAAATACACAAACTATTATCATCCATCCGTCATCAACACCAATTTTATAATAATAGGTGTTAAAATTTGTATTAAGGTAGATTTTGTAGGTTTTCTTACGGTTTATAATTAGTGGACATCAATCTTAATATAACTTTTGGCAACTAATTTTGTCTTATAAATTATATTCGTACAACCTGAATTTGATATGAATTTATAATAAATAATAAAAGTATTTCTTATATTCGTCTAAATATATATATATATATATATAAATTATCTATATTCTATGTAAACGAAACTAAACAAATTAAATATTCAAAAATACACAAACCATTGCCGATAGGGGTGGGCATCGGTTGGTTAGATTAATTAACCGACCGAACTGGAGATTAACCGAATCAAACTCTAAGAAAATTATTAACCAAACTGACCAAATTTCTATTTATGTCGGTTCGGTTAATTAATTGAACCGGCTAATTTTTTTAATTTTAAAATGAAATTATATTTATAAAAAATTAATATAATTAAATAACTAAATAAAATTTATTTTAAAAATAAATAAAATATAACTTTATTTTGTAATAAAAATTTATATTTATAATAAAAATTTATATAATTAAAAAAATTAAACAAAAAGTAGTAAATAATTAATTTTTTAAATGGTCCGGTTAATCGGTTCATCGATCAAACCGAATCGATTAACTGTTAACTGAATCAAAAATCAAAAAATTAAAAATTTTCAATTGAATCGACCTAATTATACCATCGGTCGATTAACCAAACTAAATTTTCTGTCAGTTAATCAAATTTTGCCCACCTCTCATTTCCGGTCTCAACACCAATTATAACATAACAGTGTCAAAATTTGTATTTAGGTAGACTTCGTGGTTTTTCTTGCAACTTATAATTAGTGGACATCTATGTTAGAAGTTCCGCAACTTCTCGACTCTTCCATGACTCACCTTTTTTCAAAATGGGTCTTTTATTGAGTAAGTAATTCCTGCTCTGCATTGGATAAAAAAAAATTAAATAATTATAAATTTTTTGAGATTTTATATATTACATTAGTCAGTTTATGTATTTTTAATATTTAATTTTTGCATCTTCCAGTTTTAAAAATTAAATTCATTATAAATAATAAAAATCTAGTATTTTAATAAATATTTTATGAATTTTAGTATTTTAGTAAATAATTTATAAACATGATAAATTTATATATATATTTTTATTTTTTCTTGTATTTTTATCAAAGCTCAAAAAAAAAATAATTTTGTTTTAATTTAATAGGCCTCTCAATATGGGCCTTGTCTATGAAAGGCCCATCAATGCTTAAAGAAGAACATCTATGATATTCCAGTGTCTGGTGCGGACTATCAGCAACAGCAAAAGCACCAAAAATCCACGGCCACTCTCTAGAGCTCCACGAGCCCTATACCGAAGCCGTTGAACCAGCGGGTGCCGAAAAGTCCAAGACCAGTGCATAACATATCGGTACCCGTTTCAACGTCCACACCTGACGAAGAAATGAAACCGGTACCACTCCCTATTCCTCCACCTAGCAACAACAATGTGGAGCTAGCAGTGAATGAGAGGGGGGAGAGGAGAGGGACAATTGACTGGCAAAAGCTGAAGGAAAGAGAGGCGAGAGAGAACAAAGAAGAAATGAACAGGAAAATTGCATCGAGGAAGGCGATTTCTGTGATTCTTCGAAGAGAAGCAACCAAGGCTATTATTGAGAAGAAGAAAGGTCCCACCAATTCAAAGAAATTGCTTCCAAGGACTGTCCTCGAAACTCTTTACGATAGAATTACCGCTTTGCGCTGGGAGTCTGCTCTTAAGGTACGTGTGCTAATTTTATACTATTTGAATGTGTTTTCAAGAATTTGTTGGATATATGCGCGTGTTTCTTCTGTCATTAGTTCAAAATTTTAATTTACTCGAGTTTGGATATGGACTAAGTTAAATCCAGTTTTGTTTTTTCTTTTTTAATTTATTTATTATCCTAGAAAATGGTGCTGTTTGGATGCTGAGAAAATGTGAGACGATAATAGTACTATGGTCACTCTACTTATCATTTGTGTGCTTAAATGGTCATAAATTTGACAAAACTCTTTTGGATTAGCTAGTCGATGTTATGAACTCGTAATCTCACAGCCTCTGTCTAATATAATTGAAAGGAGTATCAAGTTTGGTCATTTTTCCATATCAAGTGCTGACAAACGATTAAGCCCAAGAAGAGCTATTAGTTTATTCGATTTCCAGAAGTTTCAGAGAACTAATTACTCTTTCCGTAGTTAAGATGGGTCTCTAGTTGCAGTTGAACTAGAAGAAAAACATGTTTTGCTCAAATTTTCAAGGGTGCCAAATTTGATTCTCTGTTACACTTCTCTTATACGTGTTTTGGAAATGAACTTAAATCTAAGCTGGTGATGGTACAGGTATAACTAATTTGAAAATCATTTGTGTTTTATTGGTCTCTTGAGATGATAACTTAGAAAAGTAAATATTTGTTTTTCATTTTCAGGTTTTTGAATTGCTAAGGGAACAGCTATGGTACAAGCCCAGTCCTGCTATGTATATCAAGCATAGTCATACTGGGAAAGTGTAAGCAACCTGAAAAGGGTCATGAGCTCTTTCAAGCTAGATTGATGAAGGCTGTGTTGTGAACCGTGAATCCCATACTGCTTTATTATTTGCTTATGGTAGAAGTGGTCTTTTTGACAAAGCATTTGCTTTATTAGAGGAAATGAAGAGCAATCCAGATTGCCAGCCTGGTGTCCATACTTATTCAATCCTCATGAAGTCATGCCTCCAAGTTTTTGCCTTCGACAAAACTGAGGTTTTGCTTTCTGATATGGCATCTCTGGGCATCAGACCCAACAATATAACATATAACACTCTTATCGATGCCTATGGCAAAGCAAAAATGTAAATGCATGACCCACCTCAATTTTAAAAGTTCAAATGCCCCATCTGGCTGCTGACAATATGATGGGGGAACAATATGATTACTGGATTCGTTGCCATTGGTTGGGGATGGAAAGCAAAAAAGAAAAATGCTGAAACATTTCTTGCATCTATTTTCAGGAAATTCCATTTATTTCTTATGTGCAGAGATAAGGTAGTCATGATGCTGCTTTTGTAATTTTATTCATGCTCATCTTGGCCGCCTCCTTCTAGCCTCTCGTTATAAGTTCTGTTTTTCTGTACTAGTCAACTTTTCACCTATTGATTATGGGAGAAGAAATTGGTTTTTTATGTCATTGGCAGCCAGATGAAGCATGATAACGCTCTTCAATTACAAAGACGTCAACTTATCGTTTTTATTTTTAAAAGGTTTGCAGTGATGGAAGCAACATTGGTGAAAATGCTCAGCGAGGAGAATTGCAAGCCTGATGTTTGGACCGTGAACTCCACTATCAGAGCCTTTGGCAGCAGTGGGCAAATCGAAATGATGGAGAAGTGTTATGAGAAGTTTCAGGATGCAGGAATTGAGCCCAGCATTATGACCTTTAACGTTATCCTTGACTCGTATGGAAAAGCTGGAGATTACAACAAAATGAGTGCAGTGATGGAATACATGCAGAAATACCATTACTCATGGACGATAGTAACCTACAATGCGGTGATTGATGCATTTGGGCGGGCTGGGGATTTGTAACAGATGGAGTATTTGTTTCGGCTAATGCGATCAGAAAGAACCAAGCCAAGTTGTGTTACACTTTGCTCTCTTGTGCGAGCTTATTGACAAGCTTGGAAACCTGAAAAAATTGGAGGGGTCTTGCAGTTTATTGAGAAATCAGATATAACATTGGATACAGTGTTTTTCAATTGTTTGGTGGATGCTTATGGAAGAATGGGATGCTTTGCAGAGATGAAAGAGGTGCTTGAGCTGATGGAACAGAGAGGATGTAAGCCTGATAAAGTCACTTACGAGCTATGATTAGGGCCTATTCAAGCAAAGGGATGTCCAAGCATGTGAAGGAGCTCCAAGATCTTGTAGGGTCAGTTGAAGGGCCTCAATTACAGAGAAAGAAACCTGATTTTTGATGAAAATTTCCACGTCATATGTTTCTATGCTTTTATGTATATTATTGCTTTGCTTGTTTGTGATTATATTTTTGCATGCATCCATTTTTAGAAAAATGTAAAATTCACTAACTATGGTTAGGGAAAATCAGAGATTAAATAAATGGCTACAATGTTATTTTTTAAGCGCAATAGCTAAGTTAATCATGAGGAATGAAAATGTGATTACATTAATCAATAAGATCTTAAGTACAAAGGAAATGTCTAATGAATGGAGACAAAGTAATTTGATATCTATTTTTAAGAATAAAAGAGATATTCAGAATTACTTAAATTATAAAGGTATAAAGTTTTTGAGCCACACTATGAAATTGTGGGAGAGAGTTGTGGAACACCATTTACGGTTAGATATTTGTATCTCTTCAAATTAGTTTGGTTTTATGTCTGGTTGATTAACTATGGAAGCTATTTTTCTTATAAGAGATTTGATGGAAAAGAATAGAGAGATGAAGAAGAACTTACATACAGTAGCGGAGCCAGCTTCTCGGGGAGAGGGGGGCAAAAGGAGAAGGTGGGGGGGCTGAGCCTCCACTTTTACTACTCCGACTAGCAGAAACTATTCTTAAAAATATACGTCTGGAGGCCGGCAGGGGGGGTCGTCAGCCCTCACCCGATCCCATCTGGTTCTGCCCCTGCTTACATATGATTTTTATTAACTTAGAAAAGACGTATGATAGAGTTTTTAGAGAATTTTTATTGTGGGTCTTAAAGTGTAGAGAAATATTTATATGATATATCCAAGTCTTGAAGGATACGTATGAAGGAGTCATCACCAGTGTCCGCACTGCGGAAGGGGATACGAAGGATTTTTCCGTTTTTATTGGATTACACCAAGGTTCAGCTTTGAACCCTTATCTTTTCACATTGGTCATGGATGAGCTAACAAGACATATATAGGATGACATCCCTTGGTGTATAATGTTTGCAGATGATATCGTATTAATAGATGAGACTCAAGCAGAGGTAAGTCAAAAGTTGAAGTTATGGAGAAACACTTTGAAATCTAAGAGTTTTAAGCTAAGTAAGACTAATACTAAGTATATGCATTGTAGATTTAATAGTGAAAATAGAAAAAGAGACAAAATTATTTTAGACGGAATAGTAGTATCTCATAGTACTTATTTTTAATACATTGGCTCTATTCTTCAAGAAGATGAAGGTTGTGAAGAAGATGTAAATCGTATGATTAAAACTGGTTGGATGAAGTAGAGGGTTGCTACAGGAGTTCTATGTGATCGAAAGATGCCAATTAAATTTAAAAAAAAAATTTACAGTATTGCAATACGGTCTGCGATGATGTATGGCAGTGAGTGTTAGACAGTAAAAAAACAACACATGAGTAAAATGCATGTTGCGAAAATGAGAATGATAAGATGGATGTGCTGTCATACTAGGATAGATAGAATCCGCAATGAGTGCATTAGAGAAAAAGTGGGGATAACACATATTGATGATAAGATAAGAGAGCATAAATTGAGATGGTTTAGCCATGTGAAATGAAGACCTAGCGATGCGCCGGTTAGAAAAATCAAATAAGTTAGAGTAGATATAGCTAAGAGAGGCAGAGGTAGGCCTAAACTGACTTGGTTAAAAGTAGTCCAAAATAATCTTATGATATTACATCTATCAGAAACGATGACCTTAAATCGTATTGAGTGAAAAAGAAGAATCCATATAGCTGATCCCAATTGACTTGGGATTAAGGTTTTGTTGAGTTGACTTGCGTATTAATCAATTATATTTTAAATGAAAATGTAATAATTTTAGAAATTTCAATTTGGTTTGATTTTATTTTATTTTCATTTAAAATATAACTAATGTTGATTTCATAAAACCTTTTTTTTTTATTTTCATATTTGAAATTGTTTTTTTTTTATTTTTCTTAAGTTGTTTTTTACTTTTCATCACGTAATTTTTCATTTAATTCAACGAGTCTTCTTAACGGGTGTCATATTTGACACCTTTTAAATAGCAATAAATATTTTATTTTTTTAAGTGATCGATAAAAAAATTACACATATTATAAAATTATTGTAACAAATTTTAATAAGAATAAAATACATCTCAATAAAAAAGTATAATATTTATTATTATTTAAAAAGTGTCAATATGACACATTAATGTAATTTCTAATTAAAAATAGAATTGATCTTATTTTAATTTTTGTAATTTCTAATTAAAAATAGAATTGATCTTATTTTAATTTTTCATGTATGAATTTGAAATATAATTTTATAATATATTTTTTATATTATATTATATTAAGGGAGAAAATATGTACTTACCGTTTAGTTATATTTCGAATAAAAATATTTTTGGCATATAATTCAAATCGGTTAAATGTTTAATTTGGATAATTTTTATTCCCATCAATTTGAACATTGTTATAGTGGGGTTAAAACTATTCACTCTATACCGGCTAAATTCAACCGTGCATGCCCTTTTTCTGGTAATGTGGGTTGAATTTTGGCTTGCCTGCTCCTTGCAACAAGATCAGCTACTAGGTTTTTCCATTTAAGAATTTTTATTTAAAACCCTTTTCATAACACTAAATCATAGCCCTTTTAGATTGGTTCTGTGGTTCGATCCTGCGAATTTCCATCCTATTCGATTCACTCATACACAGACATATATAATACTTAATATCTCAATTTCTTAATATGTCAACTATTAAAATTAATAGAATATGCTTTTACTATAGCAATGAAATAAGCAATTTTTTTATTTTATTTCTACTTTAAAATTTTTATTGAATCTTTTTATATTCATTTATGTAAACTGTAAATTTAATTGAAAAATCTGACTTGTATTTTAATTTATTTAAAATGATTTGTGTTGTGATTAGATTGAATAATAAATTGATTTAGTATTTTAGATTTTAGGTTAAATTAATTATAAATTATAAATTAAAATGTTGAATATAAAATAAAAATTTAATATAAATTGTGATTATCTTAATAAAATTTAAACTATAAATTATAATTAGGTTAATAACATTGAAACTATAAATTTATAATTACTCGTCGATAATTTTTTTTTTTGTAAATTTTGTCATTTCTTCGATAACTTTTTAGTTCCGTCACCGTTCATTCGTAATTCAAATCTTAATCCATATAATTAAAAAATATTTATGTATTTCAAATAATTTTCTATACATATCAAATATATTAAATATGGATTTATAAATAAAAATTTTTAAGACGTGTTAATATGAAAAATAAATCTACTAAAAATAAGAAGGAATATATTCACTTCTTAAAAAGGCTAACTAACATGAGAACACTATACAAAGTCTTATTGGCTTACAAGCCGACTGTATGAAATACCGATTAAATCATAGTGAAGTCAACCTTTAATCTCATGAGGAGCCTCTTCTATAACATATACTTTCATGAGAAAATTCACTGCATAAGATGTCATTTAATATGCAGTAAAGTTAGCTTCTCAATATATGTATACAGTTTTGACTGGCCAATCCATATTAAGTCCTTAATGGCAACCAAAAGAGCTGCATTAGAATTATGATGCACACTTTTTTCATTGATTAAGTACACAACACTCTTACTGTTATCCTCGACCTCTGGTCTTCGAATAACTTTATTCCTAGCAAGGGTAAGTCCTTGGTACAAGCCCCATAACTCAACCTTCATAATAGAGCAAGTATCAATATTCATGGCATATCTAACTATCCAAGCCCTAGAATGGTCCCGAGTTAAGCCCCTGGCGCTAGTTTGCCTTCTATTGTTCCTCGGTGAACCATCTGAATTGAGTTTGAAGAATCCCATGTTAGGTAGTTGCCATCCAACCATCTTATGTGCCTTCAAGCGAA
The DNA here is from genome assembly GCA_947685225.1 of Garcia nutans. Taxonomy (NCBI): domain Eukaryota; kingdom Viridiplantae; phylum Streptophyta; class Magnoliopsida; order Malpighiales; family Euphorbiaceae; genus Garcia; species Garcia nutans. Next base: position 5,470,577 of record CANTUV010000048.1, on the reverse strand, counting down.
GCAGATGCTTGAATCTTTTGCCTAGTTCATTGGCCAACCCAAATTCATGGGCTTTGTTGCAGATATCCCAAATATCTTCGGTATTGTTTCTAGTTATATTTATATAACTATTTTAAAAAATAACTTTTATTTTAAAAATACTATAAATTTAAAAATATATATACTTTTATAAAAAATTTGAACAAAATTTTAAAAATATCTCATTCTTCGCTAAAATAATTTTTTTTCAAAAATATATATTCTCTTACTATAATTAATATTTTGCTTTAATTTTCATCATTTTTTTTATCAAACTTTACTATTAAATAAAAATATTTGAATAAAATAATAAAAAATAATATTTTAAATTATTTTTCATCATATAAAAATTATAATTGTTTATAAAAGATAAAATTTTAATTTTAATTATAAAAAATAAATAACACTTATAAAAAATAAAAAAGTAAAATATATAAAAATATATTAATAAAAATCGTTAAATTTATTTTTTAAATAAATTTTACATATTATACACAAAAAAATAAAAAATACACATAATTTTATTATATAAATATATAGTAGATATGTTATGGATTTCGTAAATGTTTTTATTGATATTATGTGTATACCATGCTTTTGTTATTTAAGTTGTGCATATTTTATATAAAAATTATTTAATGTTATGTAAATAGTGTGAATGTTTTGTAGATATCGTGAGAATAAAAATTAAAAAAATAAATTTAAAAAAAATATTAAAAATATTATATAAATGTATAGTAGATGTATTGTAGATGTATTAAAAATGTGTTATAGATATAGTTTGTATTGCAGTGGCGTAGCCAGGATTTTAGATAAGGGGGGTCTAATTCAACTTAAATACTAAACATTAAAAATATCAAATTATAAAAGAAATAAAAAAATTCCAGATTATAAACTACAAAAAAATAATAATTTCAATTTAACTTCATACTACTTTTCTCAAAAAAAAAAAAAACTTCATACTACAAAATCAAATTAAACATTTCAAATTTATAATGTCCTCAAGTATTCAAGCCAATTTCTTAATTCATTATTTTTCAAATTTCAATTCATTTTAGCAAGATAAAAAAATTGCAACAAAATAAATATGAGATTAAAAGTAAGTGGTGTACCTATTCTTAACTTGTTGCCGCTGCCTTGCTGGTGCCAATCGGTGAAAGAATGAAATTGAAAAAGGAAGAAACTGTTATCTGAAAAAAAAAAGAAAGAAAAAGGAATTAACGAAGAAGAAACGTGAGAAAGAAGAGAAAGAGTCACAATTAAGTTATTCTTGTTTGTTTGTAATGGGCAGAGTCATTGACAAATCTTATTTGTTTGTAATGGGCTTGATTAAAAGGCCCAGTTTTAAAGATTGAAAAAAAAGGATGAAAAATGTTGGGAGCATGGATCGAAGTTGTGTGCTCTCACATAGTAAGGCTAAGCTGTTCCATCTCAACCAATGTAATATTCATTCTCAAATATACCTAAAAATTTTTTATTTTTAACTGAGGGGGGAACAGGGCCCCATGGGACCCCCTTTATCTCCGCCTCTGTTGTATTGTTGAGTATGTATTATATATATATATTATGTATATAATATATATATGCTTATTTTTTGTGTTTATTGAAAATTTGATATTAAAAAATATTTAAATAAAAAAAACATAAACAAAATAAAAGCGAAAAAACAATGAAATTACAAAAATTAGCAAAAAAAAAAGAAAAAGAAAGTTAAAAGCATAGTTTTGAAAAAAAAAATAAAAATAGAGTCCGCGTCCGTATTGATGAAAATAAAACTCACATAGCAGGTATACAATGTAAATTTCCCTTGTTTCTATCTGCCCACATTTTCCAGCAAGCTATTCCAAGTAGGAGAGGCCAGCTTTGAGAGCCCTTAACAATGAGATTGGTCATAACCCAAGAAGAAATCCGATATACTGCCACTGTCAAGGACTTTTTAAAGACATAAGAACAAAGTTCTCGAATTCAAGTGCTATTTTTTAATGTGGCCAAAATTTCTATTATTTTTTGTTAGAATTACTAAATTATAGATTTATTAATTTCTTATTTTGTAACCTAAAATAAAAATTTCAAAATAACTTTCATAAATAAAAAAATATATTATTAATTATTTTTAACTATTTTAGTGTTGGAAGGTATGGAAAACTTCACAGTGAATTCATTGCTGGTGATATTCAATGAAAGGGACCATATCTTAAATATTCCTCTTAGTCTAGTTAATCATGAAGTTAGATGGTATTGGTATGGGATAAGAAAGGAGTATATGCGCAGGAAAATAAAGAGCGCCTAACAAACTTCAAACAATTTCACCACTCAGTGCTTGTTGATGCAATATGGAAGAAACTTTGGAACCTTCTTCTGTTTGTTAATTGCCCATACACTAACAAATGCTGGAGATTATCACTAATTATAATGAATTTTTTAATAAATTCAGGTGAGTCAATCTTAAAAGCTAGTTGATCTTAAAAGCTAGTTGTTAAAGTTGAAGAGCTCATATCTATATTAATCACTTGTATGCTTTTTATTTATTTAATGTGGGATTTTTTTCTTGTATATATTTTTATTAGTTCCATCAATTTGCAACTGAACCAAGATAATTTTTGTTAATTCCAGTTAGTATTTTCAATTTTATAATACAAACTTTTATGAGAATTTTAAATCTTGAGTGACACTCCATAATTGAAAGTCTAAGGAATAACCCATACCGAAAGAAAAATAATTATTTGAAAGCTTATCACCATATGAAAAAACCCACCATGAGGTAAAAACAAACACTGAAATTCCATCACCAGACAAATTGAAATTGATAGATAATCCCAGTCCAAATTTAAGAGAAATAGAGTTGTAAAAATCAATTTTTGCTCGGACACTACATAGAAATATTAGAAAACTAGGAATGTGAATGTTGATGGTAGCAATTTTTAGACATGGCTCATATCTTTATTTGACAAGTATAGTAGAGAAGTCTTAACATATGTTTGGGTAATTCTTTGGGTTGTCTGGATAAATAGGAATGATATTGTGTGAAGTAACATATCTCATCTTATGGATGAATTCATGTTTTTCGTCGCGTCCATTCCTTATTTCATCTATTCTATTTTCTAATGAGTTTTTTTTTTTTCACATTTCATTCTTTCCATTTCCCCTTATTTTAAGATTTTTAATCTTTTGATTTCTTTTTCACTTTCTATCTATTGGTGTTTTATTTGTTGTTTTCTTCATTATTTTTCTTTCGAAATTTTTATTTTAAGATGTTGAATATATTATTATTTTAGATAAAGGTTCTTTTAAAATTCATGAAATTCTTGAGCAAAAGTTCTAAATAAATTGTATTTCGGTATATTAGATTATTATTTTTTAATTTATTTTATTTTGATTTTATTATTCTTCAATTATAATGCTATAAGTTTTTTATTCCTCAATTATAATGCATTTTACATATTCAACAAAATATTTCAAATAATTTTTTCTTTGTAAATATTTTTATCTTTTTTCTCTGAATTTATATTTTCTGAATAAGTATATCACATTTCTTTTGAATTTTATTTGTTTGTTTTTTAAGTTTTATTTATATTTTTTATAATTTATGAAGGTTGTATATATTAAGTAATATTTATATAGTATCTATATAATATCTATATAATATATACAAGAGCAGAAATATAATATATATGCAACATCTATATAATATTTACGTCGCAATTAAAAACATATATACTATATTTATTGTAACTCAACGTACACATAATATTTATACGAAATCTATATGACATTTATACTATACTTAAAAAAATATAAAGGTTAAAGTATAACATTTACTTAGAATCTACATAATATTTACACTATAATTAAAAATATATAAAAGATGTGATATCCATATAATATTTATAGGATACAATAGTATATAAAAGACTAAAATATAATGTATATGCAATATTTATATAACATTTGCATATTAATTATAATCATATAAAGACTGTAATACAATATTTATATAATATTTATTCAACATCTGCATAATATATTTAAAATTTTTTAAATAACATATTTTGTTTAAATATAAATAATTAAAAAAATCAACTGCACAACATAATAATATGTAAGAAATTTTATTTTTTATTTTTTATATATTTTTGTTTATCATACACGAAACATATATACATATACTGATATGTCCGAGGGTTTGGAGGGTTGTGGATCAGGTTCGATAAAGGTAGCACATAAAGTCGAAAGAGACTGGTAAGCCCATGTTTGATCCAAATAAAGGAAATGGGTGCGCATCCGCTGACAGCTTAAGCTTTTGGTAGGAATGGTTAGCGTTCTTTCCGGTTAAGCCTTGTTGGTGCAGGGTCAGTACCAGAATGGGTGTCCACCTGGGAAGTGCTTGGCCTGGCCGCATCTTTTGGTATCAGAACCTATTATCGGGTCTGGTCCCACTGCTCCAAGTTCGAGGACGAACTTCCTTAAAGAGGGAGGGAATGATATATCCGAGGGTTTGGAGGGTTGTGGATCAGGTTCGATAAAGGTGGCACGTAAAGTCGAAAGAGACTGGTGAGCCCATGTTTGATCCAAATAAAGGAAATGGGTGCACCTCTGCTGACAGCTTAAGCTTTTGGTAGAAATGATTAGAGTTCTTTCCGGTTAAGTCTTACTGGTGCAGGGTCAGTACCAGAATGGGTGTCCACCTGAGAAGTGCTTGGCCCGGCCGCATCATATGCACACTATTTATATTGTATAATTTTACATCTTATTCCGCTATTATATATCTTATAATTTAGATTTCAACACATACTCAATATTAAAATATATTAACACAATTATTAAACCTTATATACTTTAAAATTTTGTTTTTATGACTTTTTATTAACATATATATAATATTTATACTTCTTGCTACTAATTTATTTTATATACACGTAACATTTACATTTTTTTTCTTCTTATTTGTTTTAAAGGAAAGTGTATATATGTCCTGAAAAAAAAAAACAATTTTTTTAATCTGAATTTTTATATCATTATGATATTGATTTCTCCTTTTTTTAATTTATATTGATTTTTTATTTTGAATCTAAAGTTGTGTTTTTGTCGATGATTTCTTCTTTTTTGCTATGATCTATTTGAAAAGGAAAGTGCATACATCTGATTTTGTTTTTCCTTTTTTATTGTCTACTGTTATTTTCTACTTGTTTAATTTAGTTAGCTATGATTTTTGAATATAAAGTTATTTGCAGTGATTTGTTGAATCACAGAGATGAAGATTATGAAAAAGAGATTTAATAAGATAGGAAAACCTTTGGTTAATGGTTCCAGTTCCGTTAATTTTGTTATATTTTTATTGTTTTAGAAGTATTTTTCTGTAATTTTTGATTTGGTGGACAATATTTTTGAAAGTAGATTTTTCAAATTTTTGTTTTATATTTTTTTCAAAATAAAAAAGAAAAAAATTATATTGTATAGTACATTTTTTATTTTTATTTTAAGAATATCTTTAGTATATTTTTAATATAATAAATATATATCTAATATATAGTGAAAAATGAAGTATATCTTTAATATATTAAATATATATCAAAAATATATCTTTAAAAATAGATTTTTTAAAATAAAAAAATAAAAAAGGTGTTTTTAAAATAAAAAATAAAAAGTGAATATTTTTAAAAATGTTTTTATTTTTAGGATATTTTCGATGCAACCAGCAAAAAGAAAAAAAAACTCAAAAAGTCCATAAAGTATCTTCATCGTCTTCTTCTCCACGTTAAGCCCAAGCCCATTACTCAGACAGAGAGAGGTGGCAGAGAGAGAGAGAGAGAGAGAGAGGTCTCACTCTTGCATAGTACCCGTTCGAAAACCAAGCCTGGGCGAAAAAAAAAAAAACACGCACGAAAAAAAAAACAGAGAGAGAAGATACAAAAATTCCCAAAAAAAAAAAAAGAAGAAAAAGAAAAAGAGATAGGACTTTTTGAAGAGACAATAGAGAGAATTACGTATACTCCATGGCTGACATTTGCAGCGACGGGTTTAACACTAGGGCAAAAATTCTCCCTCTTGTTTAGATTAAGGTATTGCTCTCACTACTCCAAAACCCTAGGAGAGAGAAACTATTTACTACAGAGGGACGCTTCTTAATTGACCCAGTGCTGTGCCCTAGCTCCCCAAATTTGTAATTCAGGTGATTATTGCTCCAATAGTTAGGTTTATTTCCCTCTTCTTTGGAAACCCTAGAATTGGAGTACAATGTTGAATTTCTGCTAATTCTCTGTCGATTCAATTAAATTAGGGTTTTTTCGTGTGGGGCAAAGGATTTCAATTCATTTCTCTTGTGGTTTTGTTGCGCATTTTGGTTGAATGCTTCTGGATTTATTGTCTCAAGTCATTTGTATTCACGCTAATGGAGGAATTAAATGTAGTAACTCGGTTTGCTCTTGTTTCCACATTGCTGGCATGCTGCTTTTGAGTTTGTTAATGGGCGACTCTGTTAGAATTTGAAGGGACATCTTGGCGCTAACCATATTTCTGCTGTTATTGCTTATGAGCTTGAACATGTCCAACTTTTTAAGTAAATTTATTAGTTGTTATGCAATCTCTAGCTGCAATTTCAATGGATGTTTTGTGTTTTTTTGCTGAATTTTTTAATGTTTGAAAATTGAATTGTGAGAATCAGATTCTCTCGCTTACTCATAAGATATGTTCTGGCTACTTAATGCGTTCCTGTTTATGCAAGCCAAGTTTGTTCTGATTTTTGTGTTGTTTGTGATGGATATAGCAAAATAAAATAACTATGCGACATTGGTCGGGGCAATCATGTCAATTATAAGATGATGTTTGAGGGTTTATGTATTATATGGGAATTACTCTAGTGCAGTGATGATAAAGATAAATGCACGTTCACTGCTCGTTTATCAGTAAGTCAGCTTAAAGGGAATGGACCTGGTTCTCAAGAGATTGATTATATGTATTCCACACTCTTTATTTTTCAGAGAATGAGGCATAGTTGCCAAAATGCTAACATGTCTGTGCTTCGCTTGTCTAAGGCAATCCTTCTATGGCTTTATTTCTCATACAGAAATAACCATAATTTCAGAATGCTTCGTAAATTTGAATTTTGATTACTTCCCTTGCATTCAGTACGTCTCAATCATTACAGATGATGAGCGAAAAGCATATCCAAGTCAATTTATGTTCATGTGGCTTAATGAGGCTCATATGACTAATAGAATATTAAGAAGCAGGCATGACCTTTACAATAACCATTAATCATTATCTATAATAATCTTAGATAAGTGCTTATTTTTCCCTGGCCTATCCAATGAAAAATGTCTTTGCATAACATGTGTTGATCTTGTTATCTAGTGTTAATATTACAGATACCTACTTTGTCATATTAAATTTCTAGAGTAAGTTGTATCTCTGCTTCCTATATCAGTCATTTTGTAATGACAGTTGGAATAAGTCAATTTGGCCTTCTCCAGTTGTCTGAGCCCATTCAATTTTCACTTTAATAGGGAGTTTAACCATCATGGCACTAGGGTTGCTGCATTTTCAGTTTAATGCTTTTTGATTTCTGGTATTGATTACATTATTCTAATATTTCTTTCTTATTTTTGAATGAGTAATTTGATAGGTTTTTGAATCGATGGGAGGGGAAAGCTTCTAGCTACTGAGGTAGGAATGCATGGATGTGGCTCAGGATCTATTCTCCTAGTAAATGCTGAGGTTGATTCCATGGGAGGGGTTGTTGACGGGGGAGTTGGAATTGGCATCAAAACCTCTCCACGCCAAGCAGCGATTGAGAGAGCTCAGGCAGAGCTCAGGTGATGCAAACATACATCTTTCTGTTATGCCATTATTCATAATTCTATATTTTTTGTAAGAGTGACTTGACATTGCATTTGTTGTAATTTCTTGATAAATGATATAGATTGTTCAATGTTAACAGACAGGAGTATGATGTTCTTGAGGAAAGGAGAAGAGAGCTAGAGTTTCTCGTGAAAGTATGACAATTCATCCTGCTTTTATTATTTCCATCCCTTCTATGTATCAACAAGCAAGTTAAATATTTCATTTCCTGCAGGGTGGAAATCCATTAGACTTTAAATTTGGGACCGCAGCTTCTGTTAGTGTCCAGTCTACTTCTCTAACTGATCATCATACAGAACATTTTGTAACTAGGTATATTCTTTTATCTTGTTCTGTTTCACCATATTACAGTTATGAATATGTAGGATTGGGTGCCAAATGCTTTCCCTTCTTCACTCTTCCAATTTTGTAACTACAGTGAAGCTAAAGGTAGTTTTGCATTGACTGCATCACCCCATGGGGACTCCGTGGAAAGTAGTGGCAGACCAGGGGCTCCCACTGTTTGTGAACCCAATAGTGCTGATAATTTTGATGGTGAAAATGAGATTCTTGATGGCGAAAGGAGCACTAAACATCCTAGTAGGAGGAGTAATCTTATTCCATCAGAACAGTCTTCTCAGATGGATGGGGCACAAAATGCCAAAGAATCAGAAGATTCTGCTATTGTTCGTCCATATGCTCGAAGGAACAGGTCCAGACCAAATCGTGATGGCGCTCGATCGAGCTCTACTGATGTAGTTCAAAGTTCTGGTGGCCATGGATCTTTCATGAAGGTTCATGGGGGTTTGAAGGATGTGAAGGGGTCAATGTCTGAAATAAACAATCAGAAGGACAAGGTTATTCCTTCTGTTTCTCATCCAAAGTCCACTGCTTCAAACGGTGATATGGTTTCTCAGATTGAAATGACAAATGTCCATTCAAACTTGGATCTGGATGGTGCTCTGGCTTTGGAAGCTAAAGCAAGTCTGCCTGAAGATCCGTTGGATGCCACTGAGACCAATACTTTAAGGTGTGATCAGCAGTCAAAAGTTGATGCTCAGAAAATTCCCATGGAGATGACTTCTGGCGTGTGTGACCATACTGGGGGAAAAGAACATGCCACTTCTGTTGCTCCTGAATATCCATCTGTTGCTGCTGCAGAAAAACCTGAGAATGAAAATGGTTCTGTGCAACTAAATGGATTTGGTGATGCAAAAAGAACTGGCAATGAAGCAATAGGAACAAAAGGATTAGATTCAGAATCCTCTTGCACGCAAAACAGTCTATGCTTGGATGTGAATAATGAGAATGATTTTTGTATTAATCGAAGAAGCAATGATACCAATGGAATTCTTCTAAACAGAACATCAGAAGCCGATGGAATGAGAAATTTGGTGACTGGTGAAATGGAAAATGAAAAGAATGAGACTGAGGCTACAGACAGGAGTGCTGTTATAAAGGAAGATAATGATTTCATGCATCAAAACAACTCTGGCAATGATTCTGTCAAAATTAAGGAAGAGATACTGAGAAGTTCTGACTTGCAAAAAGAGTTGAAATATTCTAACTTTGAAGGAGTGGAGCAGAATGACAATGTTGCATCTGAGGCTGATAAAAAACTGTGTAATGTGTTGGGTGATGAATCCAATCTGAATAGAGAAATCATCTGCTCTGCTGGGCCTCAGGGCTCTATGGATTTCTCTGTTCAAGAATCACAGGAATCTACAAAGAAAAACCCTTCTGTGGCTCCTGACTCTCGGGCTTGTTCTGATAGCCATTTGATAGTTGTAGATAAGGCTCATGAAGATTCGATTTTGGAAGAGGCACGGATTATAGAGGTTAGTTATTTATACTCTCTTATAATTCATGGTTTAGTTTGTCAAACATTTTAGGAATGTAATTTCCAACTATATATACCTTTAAAGATATGTTGAAATGTGGTAAACAGGCCAAACGTAAGAGGATTGCTGAGTTATCTGTTAGAATTCTACCCTTGGAAAGTCGCCGAAAATCTCATTGGGATTTTGTGCTTGAAGAAATGACATGGTTGGCAAATGATTTTGCACAGGTTGGCTGTTGAATAAATGATACTATTACAAATTTCTTGTGTATTAACTCAACTCGATTATCTTTTGATGGTTTTTGTTCGTGCTTAAGACTGACAAGTTTTCCTATGCATTTAAATTGCTACTAGCACCTATATTCAAATTCATCTCTCTTAATTATTTTTCTGTTGTTCAAATATTTGCTTGTAGGAGCGTCTTTGGAAAATGACTGCTGCTGCTCAAATATGCCACCGGGTTGCCTTTACCTATAGGTTGAGAGTGGAAGAACAAAATCAACATTCGAAGCTGAAAAAAGTTGCGTATACTGTTGCAAAGGCTGTCATGCAGTTCTGGCTTTCAGTTGAAGTGCTTCTCAATAAGGATGATCAAAACATTAGTTTGAAGAACTGCAAATATGATTCAAGGAGGTTTGAAGGGAATGAACTTTCCAAGGACAAGTTTGGAGAAAGCGATAAGGTGCAGTTTGTTTACTTCTTGACTGACTCATTAGCAGTTATTCTTTATTATTGTATCCACCTGGTAGTTGCCGATTTGTCTTTTTCACTTTTCTGTTTCCTACTGATGTGTTATTCTATTTATCATATAATTTTTTCATGTCGGTAATCCTGGACCATTTAATTAAAGTATGAAGATAATTTTTCTAGTGAGCAGAGGAATAATTTTTTAAGAAAAGAATGAATTGAGCTTATCTGTTTCTTCTAAATGTGGATGGTATTTGAGGTGTTTCGTGTTGAACGTTTATTAAATGCTGTAAACATGGCTTTAAGATCCTTAATTGAGTTTATAATTGCATGAAGTTACTGAAGTAGTTGGGTTTTAGGCTCATGTAAGAAGTTATTGATATTTGGACTGATATTCTGGTTATTAACAGGATACAAGTAAAGAGTTAGAGAGAGAAAATTCTGGAAAGAATCTTGCAAGTCCGATTCAGGGATATGCTTTAAGATTTTTGAAATTTAACAGCTCTACAGTTCCTTCCCTTCAAGCAGAAGCTCCAGCAACTCCTGATAGAATTGCCGATTCAGGCATTGTTGGAACATCATGGGAAGATCACCTTACAGAAGTATTGACTTACTTTATGCATGCTCAATTTCATTTTAAGATCACTTGTCAAATTTGATTCCATCATATCTACATGTTTTTTATGCAAGTGTTTCACTTGCTAGTTGCTGTACCATTTAGATGTTGATATTTTGTGATACTGTGTGATTTACCATTGTCATATTGTTAACTTTGTAACTCATAAATCATTCATCATGCATTGAACTTTTTGGGTTTGGCAGGAAAGCCTTTTCTATGCGGTTCCTTCCGGTGCAATGGAAACCTACAGAATCTCCATTGAATCTCATATGGTACAGCGCGAGGTAAATAAATCATTCTAGAGTGTTTTATGCTTGCCTTTTATTTTATTTCCCTTTGACAGTAAAAGATGGTTTATGTGAATTGGACGAGAAGTATATTGAAAAATGAACTGTACTTCATGCTGGATGCCTTGATGTTTATGTTGGTGAACCCACATTTTTACTGTCATTCCAGTGGATGATGTTTTTGCTTTTGGAATAAGGGATATTGGCATTATTATTTTAAAGACTTTGGATGAACTTTACTAACATTGATGCTTTTATTGTTGTTTTCTTATTTTTCCATTCTTACTTACTTTTTAAGTGGTTTCCCTTTCTTTCAGAAGACAGGCAGTAGCGTGCAAGAGGAAGTTGATACATCCATTTATGATGGTACAGCAGGTAATGTTGAAGCTATTTTATTTACCAGTTCTTTCTTTTATAGTTATGGGCTTTTTATATGTTCATTATCAAATTCAGAGTTCGGATATCTCGAGAATGCATATGATGAGGAGGAAGGAGAAACGAGCCCATATTATTTGCATGGAGTCTTGGAAGGTTGCAAGTCAGCGAAACATGATCGGAGGAAAAGGAAAAACTTTCTGAAGTTTCATTCTGCAAGATCATACGAAATTGGACATGATTTTCCTTGTGGGAATTTCACACCTGGGTCTCAGCAGAATATATTGCTGGGTAAAAGGCCTGCCAGTAATCTTCATGTCGGTTCAATTCCTATAAAACGCATCCGCACTGCTGCTTCTAGGCAGAGGTTTACAATTCCTTTTGGTGCTGGTGTTTCTGGGGGCTTGCATGCTCCAGCAAAGACGGATGCCTCAAGTGGAGATACTAGTTCTTTTCAGGATGACCAGAGTACACTGCATGGTGGTTCCCAAGTCCAGAAGAGTGTGGAGGTTGAGTCAGTTGGGGACTTTGAAAAGCAGTTACCATATGGCTGTGCAGAGACATCAACAAAGCCTAAAAAGAAGAAGAAGGCTAAGCATATGGTACGTGGGAATCTTTATATTTCAAGGGCACTAGGGATTTGCTTATCATAGTAGGGTATTGAATTTTCTCAATTCTTTTTCTTCCTGTATTGCTTGTTCAGTTGCATGATTCTACTTGGTTGCAGGGTTCTGCTAATGAGCCAGTTTGGCCTCTGGATTCCACTGTTCATAGTGAACAGGTGATTAAGTTCCTACCTCAGTGTCTTTCAATTTTTAATTTTTTTCTTCCTTTGCTCTCTTTAAATAGTTTGTTGATGTAATATGAACTTTTTTAAGAGAAATAGAATGAGCTCCACTGTAGATAATCTGTTTGATGTCTTTTGTAGTTAAGATATTAAAAAATTTTCTCTCAGCTCTCAGATTATTTTTAATTTTGTTCTTGTTTGTCAAATCTATTAAAGTCTCACAACTGCATTTTTCTCCCTGTTTGACTATGATATGCATTGTTGGAAAATATTCTTGGAAGTTTCAACCGGAATCGTTTGCTTGTTTAAAAGGTGTACTTTTATATTTTTGTTTGTGAGCTGTCTCATACCTTTAGGTATGCAGATATTGCATGATCAATATCGATTGCATGTTAAGTTCAGGAGCATAGTTAGTAGAAAGGCTCACGTAATTGTGGTCCTAGTGCTTCTACTGAGAAAGGTGGTCAGCCTCTCATAGTTGCATGCCTTATCACTTAGGTACACATTTTCTTCCTGGTGCACACGTTATCTCCTACGTGTACTTCCTAATTTTCATCTCCAGTTAGCTCCCCCACCACCACTAAACACTGAACTTGCTGATCTACCAGACTTCGGTGCCAATGCACTCAAAGTTGCCTGAAAGTTATCACTGTCACTGGAAACTAACTGGAATCCAGCCAGACCACAACCTCCGGAATTTTCGGCTGCCAAAGATTTCTATGCCCGATACTTGCTCTTGGAATCCCTCTCCTAGTTTGGCTCCCCTCCTTTCTATTCCCTCTTTGGCTTCTTTGTTTCTAATTTACCAAGGTTCTCTCTCTGGGTTAGTGGGTTACCCTAGTTTCTGTTATCCTTTTATTCTACTTTTAATTTTGTTACAAAATTCTGAGAACATCACTTCTAAAAAATGCAACTATAATCTGGTAAACCGAAGAACTTGAAAAGTTAGCTGTGGAAGATTGCAAAAAGAAAAATATATCTTGTGAGCTTACTTTATTTGTTTTATACCTTTTCTCGTGATGGTCATACATATTATTATCTTTTAATTCATGCTTTCAAGATTGTTAATTTGGTCAAATAGTGCTAATTTATTGGTCAAATAGTGCTAAAAATAGCTATCTAAAAACATTTATTTTTGGTTTTGCTTCTGCGTTCAGAGGGATAATTCCAAAAAGAGATTGGAGAATCATCTGTTTGACTCTAATGGGACCAGTGGTAATGCTGTTTCTTATTTTGAGTTGCTTTAATGGTTATTCAACAGGTGACATAGTCTCTTAATTTTTTAAAATTTTCAAATTTGTCTCAAGGTTTATTCTATGGGCAACATTCTGCAAAGAAGCCAAAGATAATGAAGCAACCACTGGATAATACTTTTGACAACATGGCTCCAATGAGTGGTTCCATTCCTTCTCCTGTGGCTTCCCAAATGAGTAATATGCCCAACACTCACAAAATCATGAAATTGATTGTTGGTAGGGACAGGGGCAGAAAGCCTAAATCGCTGAAGGTATATTTTGATCTGGTTGCGGCTAGATTTTCAAATTTTTGTTCTTTGTTATCCTATTTTGATTTAACATATCTCATCTCCTATGTAGGTGCCTGCTGGGCAGACAGGTTCTGGAAGTCCATGGTCACCTTTTGAAGATCAGGTTGGTTTATCTTGATTATCTTCCTAGGATCTGTTCTTTTGAATCATTGTTGTGATTGAGTACCATTTTGATGTTCTGTTAACTCAGGCACTTGTGGTCCTTGTACATGATATGGGTCCTAATTGGGAGCTTATAAGTGATGCCATTAACAGTACCCTTCAATTTAAGGTAAAATGATGTGTGTTCTATTTGTCTTCTTGTTAGCATACATTCCTGGTTGTTGTGGATGATGGTAATTATTGTATTCCTTTTGCAGCATAACTTTTCCGTTCTTGTTTTTTTGTTTTTTTTTTGTTTTTTTTTTTAAATTTTCCCCCTCCTATTTTGGCACATTTTAGTAAAGTCTTCTAGATTTAATGATTTTCTGCATTTTGTTTTTTGATGATTAAAAAAAAAATTCTATGTGTGCTTCCATGTGTTCAGTGTATATTTCGCAAGCCTAAAGAATGCAAGGAGCGTCACAAAAGTTTAATGGATAAGGGTGCTGGTGATGGGGCTGATAGTGCTGATGATTCAGGGTCTTCTCAATCTTATCCATCAACTTTGCCTGGCATACCAAAGGCAATATTTTTTTTCGTTCTCTGATAAACACTTCCCCTTGCCATTAATTCATTCCCTCTGATTGGTAAAACATATTTATTTGTTTGTTTATGTTACATATTTGTGCTTCTTTCATTGTTTTATATTATTGCATTTCTTGCAGGGCAGTGCCAGACAGTTATTTCAACGCCTGCAAGGTCCAATGGAAGAGGACACACTGAAATCTCATTTTGAAAAGATTATTATGATTGGGAAGAAATACCACTGTAGGAGTCAGGTTTGTCAACAATTCTAAGTTTGCATGTATGCAGATGGTTTTTTGTTGCTTATTCTCTGATATATACTCTCTATAGCTACCTTCTGACACACTAACCTAACCATGACCTATATCAACAGTTTGTTGTATCGCCTCAGTTTAAATATTAACACTTCCAGTCGCATCTTTTTTCCTCGATTATCTCATGAGTTTGAGCTTGCATAGCATAATGTGAACTGACCTTATCAAATGTACAAGCTTTTTAGCATGTTTACCATTGAAATGATATATTATAACTACATAATATAAAGCATGTCAAAAATAGTAAATTGCATAATGGATTATTTGCATGTTCTAAACAGAACAAATTTTCTGAGGTTGCATCTCTCAAGCACTTGAGATGATTTTTTTTCCCCTTTTTTGCTTTGTTTGCATGCACCTTTGTTTTGCGTAATTCTCTCTTTGACTGTTATTTTGGGTCTGTTTACATTGCATAGAATGATAACCAGGATCCTAAACAAATAGTAGCTGTTCACAGTTCTCATGTTACTGCTCTTGACCAAGTACCCACAAACCAAATTGGAGGTGTTTTAACGTAAGTTTCCATGCCTTGTTACATATTTATTATGTAGTCTTTTATATATTCCGTTTATGAGTGCTTATTTCTCCCCAAAAGTTTCCTAATATTGTGTTTTTATATTTATTGGTATCTGCATAAGTGCTTTTGTCTTGTGCAAGCAATTGTTATTACTTTCCATTTTATTGTGTGGATGTAGGCCCCTTGATCTTTGTGATGCAGCTGTATCTAGCCCGGATGTTGTTTCCATTGAGTATCAAAGTTCTCATGCAAGTGGTTTGCCTTTGCCAAATCAAGGAGCTATAGGATCGGTACTTCCTACTTCTGGGGTAAATTCTTCTTTACAAGCATCTCCTGGTGTAGTTCTTGGCAATAACTCGTCCCCATCTGGTCCACTCAATGCTCCTATCAGGTGGGTGTTATTGCTTGAGGTTGTCATTATGTATATACTTGTTTTAAATGGTATTGTTTTATTAAATTCTGATTCCTATGCTGAGATGGTGGGTCATTATACCATTGTCAGGGATGATAGATATGTTGTTCCCAGAGCATCTTTACAAGTTGATGAACAGCAGAGAATACAGCATTATAATCAAATGTTATCCAACAGAAATTTGCAGCAGTCTAACTTGTCTGTTTCTGGTGCTGATCGCGGTGTTCGTGTGCTTCCTGGTGGAAATCCTGCGGGTATGATCCCTGGGATGAACAGAAGCATGTCCATGCCAAGGCCAGGCTTTCAGGGAATGGCATCATCATCAGTGATGAATTCTGGTAGCGTGCTTTCCTCTGGGATGGTTGGGATGCCAAGCCCTGTTGGTATGCAGCCTGGAAGTGGCTCTGGTCAAGGGAACTCAATGATGAGATCTCGTGAGCCAATGCACATGATGCGAGTAAGTTCTTTTCATATATACTAGTCATTATTTCATGCGATTGCTTGGCATGTGAATTTATTAATATGGTAAAAATTATACGTCAAATACAAATAATAAACCTGCATTAGAAATATTATTTTTTCTTATTTATTTTCTTATACTTTAACTATGCTATTTATCTTTCTTTTCTCTTGTGATTCCTTGAGTTCATGAATTGTCATGTATTTATACATAGTTTACTTATTTTTATTTTTTTCAATGTAGGTAGTACAAGCCTATGATAAAATATTAGCTCGACATGATCCACTTGAGACTTTTAGCATGTTAATGTGTCAATCCATAATGTGCAAAGACTCTCTCTCTAGCAACATTAAGTTCATTAACATTATATTCTTATATGAACTCCATGTTTTAACCACTAAAATTCACACATGGAATAAGGGCCATAGACTTAAATTAAGAATATGAAATTTGAACTCATGAACTATGTAGTGATAATTTTTTATCAATTAATTGGCATAATCATTATCTATGCTACTAGGACTCGGATACTGGTGTCGGATACGGATATATATCTATGTGTCAGACTCGTGAAAATTAGAATTAGAAGATACTAGAATATGTATCCAATTTAATATACGGGTACGCGGATACGTTATGTGAATTAAATAAAATAAAAAATAACTATTATCTAAATATATTACTAATATCCAAAACATATCTAACTTCAACATAAATATAATAATAATTATGATTTAAAAAAAGAAATATATCAATAATTAGCATCTTAATAACTATTCTATCTCTAAATCTTCCTCCACATCAAAGATAATTGTCTCCAAATCCGGACCATCAATGGATAAGTTAGCAACATCAAGCAAGTCATCCTCTCCCATCGCAAATATGTCTGCACCTATAGACAAAATGATTATTAATTTAGTATTTATAAATTTGTAATATTAAAACTTAAATTAAAAAACACTAAATTAGAGTTACTAATATCCCAATATTTTGAAGCTCCTTTAGTATAGTCCTCTTTCCTTGAAAGCAAACGAATGTTAGAGTGAACATAAACTAAATCTTCTGACCTTTGAGCTGTTAATTTATTCCTTTTGATATTTTGAATAAATGAATAGGTACTCCAATTTCTTTCGCAGCATGAGTATGATGCTGGTTGTGATAATAACTTGAATACTAAAGCTTGCAGTAAAGGAGTTGATGCACCATAATTAGCCCCCCAAGAAATTGGATCTTCATCTACTCTTGCATACATGACATGTGGTTGGTTGAAATAATCAGATGAACTAGAAAAATATTCCATACTCCTTTAGCACTCTTCGAAAATCATCTTCATTAGAGAAGAGTCTTCTCAAACCTTTGTCCCTATTTAGAGATACCTCTTCGTTATCATTTGGTGCTTGTTGATGGATACCATTATTTTCACCTTGAAGCCACTGTTCACTATAGTACTTAGGCAATAATGAGTGAGCCATGCAATGAAGAGGAGTATTGCTTTTGTTCCAACGATTCCAAAATTTCATGAATGACATCAAAGAAGTTTGATTGGCCTTGTAGCATGTCTTTCCCTTTTTGTGCAAAGATGATACTTTTCACATTCTCAATCATTCTATCCCACACATCATATATCAAATGCGAAACAGAAGTATCTTTATCAGCAGCCTGCAACATATCGACTGTGGGTTTGGTAAAGCTTAAGAAATAATCAATTTTGTCCCACCACCGATCACTAACAATGAATTCCTTCACTTCCATTGCTTTGATTTCAATAGGAATTTTTCCACTAATTCTAAAAGTTTTCCAATCGGGATCCATAACCATTTGCTCTAGTGATGTCTTCACATCTTTCAATCTTTTGGAATTGAAGAAGTAAATCTTGTTTCTGCAACTTTTAATAACCTTAGTTTGGAGTATCTATTAAAAAAAAAGGTAAAACACATTAGTAATGGTAAATATTAAAAAAATAATGATAAAAATTTTAAAAAATTTAAAGCATAATTTACTAATTACCTGCAAAAAATTGCCAATGCCATTCCATGATTCATAATAAAATTCCTTATCTCTTGGATATCATTCAGTAAATCTTTTATCCATTTGCATTCAAAATAATGCAATGACTGTTTAGATGAATCACACATATTTTTTAAAGCCAAATTTAAGCAGTGCACTAAGCATGAAGTCCAAAAAATATGTGGTTATTGTGTTTCAATTATGATACCAGCTGACTTGAAATTTGTAGCATTATCAGTCATGATTTGCACCACATTTTCTGGACCAATTTGTTCCACCACTTCAATAAATAATTTTGATACATATTTAGCTTCTTTAATATTGCCACCGGTATCAATTGCTTTCATGAACATCGAGCCTGGAACAGATGCTATCATAATATTGATTAATTGACGTCTTTGTCGATCACTCCATCCATCAGAACATATGGTTGCCCCTTTCTTTTTTCAAGAATCTCTAATAGGTTGGAGTAATCTATCCACGTGTGCTCTTTCTTGGACAAGTAAAGTGGTTCGCAATCTGTTATATGTAGGAGGTATATAACCACTCAAGTTGCCATTACCTAGTATTTGACTGTATTTTCTAAAATGAGGATTTTTGCAAAATTGAATGGTATTCCATCGGTGTAAAACATCCTTGTTGCTGCTTTGTCAGTTTCAATAATAGTAAAAGCCTTCTCCAAAGGACCTTTTCTTTTTTTGTGATGTGAGAGGTCTGAACCAGGTGGAAGTGAAGTATATTGTATTTTCTCCTACTCTCCAACACTTGTTTTTCTTTTTAAATTCAGCCCTCTCATTCTCTTCTTTTATAGTCTTGAAAACATCATCAGAGATTGATTTGCAAACTTAAATACCTTGATTTGGAATTTTCAGAAGATGTGCTTTCACTTTTGTGAGTGAACCTATGACTTTTTTATTACACTAATTGCATGTCCACACTCTATTTCCTCCTCCACCCACTGGAACGGATAAAATTGTCACATGGTTCCATAATTGTTTATCATCAAAATTAGTATTTTGACTCCTTGGCCTTCACATTTCTTTCCCTTTGCTTTCCATTGTTTTTTTAGAGGACCAAATTTTAGGGTTTTTTTTTTTTATTGTATTGCACATACAGTATGAAATATGGAGATATATTTATATAAAGGTGAAGATGAATGTAAAACTGTAAATTATACCTTAAATATATCCTTGATAATCGTAAAAGGCAAGAAACTGATTGAGTTAATGTTTGTTTTTTGAATAAGTGGATAAATATAAATATAATAATAATAATTAATAAGTCCAACTCTACTGCACTACTGTCATTTAAAAGAGAAAATATATATTAATTATTAATATATTAAAATTCCTAATAGATAAAGATAAAACAAAAACAACTCATCCAGACTACTTGAAATTTCAAAACTGATGAAAAGATAACAATCAATAATAAATAATAAAATAAAAGAAGTGGGTTTAACGTGTTCAACCAACCTTTCACTTCTCATTGTCTCTTTTTCCTTGGCGTGTCCGTTTTTAAAGGAAACGTCAGACACATATCTCGTGTCCGGACCGGTGTCAGATCGCGTCGACACGGATACTTCAGGGTGGAGAGGAGAGTCCGAGTACCATAGATCCTTATCAATTTAGTTGCTAAACTTATTCATGAAAATAAAATAGGGTTAATACATCCATTGCCATTTGAATTTGATAGTTTGGATCATTTTGCTCTCTCTACCATTTGATTAACCACTTTGTCTCTCAGACTTGCACTTTTCATAACAATTTAACCCTTATTTGCATATGTGGCATAGTGTGTGATTTCCATTTCCTAAAGGCGCGTGAACATATTAAACCTATTGATATGCTATGTAAAATATTAAAAATGTCCTTTAATTAGTTAAATTATTACTTTTAAAATTCTAAAATTATTTTTATATTATTTGTTAAAAATTAGTTGAATTAAAATGTATTCATAATATTAAATTTAATTTATTTAAATTTATTTATAATATTATATTAAATTAATTGAAATTTATTTATAATATTATATTAAGCGAAAATTTAATTAGAAATTTTAATAGTTTTATTTGTAAATAAAATAATAATTATAAATAAATTTAATTTAAATAAAAAATTAAAAAAAAAACTAAAAAACATATTGCCAAAGACATTCAATTTCACCTTCAATCCAAGAGTCGGTAATTACAGTAAATCGGAAAATTTTCCTCTCTGTGGTTGATGCCGCCTTCTAAGATCGGTAGCAGAGCCGATGATTACATTTTTTTTCGGTTACTAACAACCCTTAATCATATATATATATATATATACATATCAGAGAGAGTGCAAGAGATTTCTTTTTATTTTTGTGAACCCAAAATTAAGGCTCGAACAAGAAATACCTCATGATTTCTTAGCAGCGGCAGTGGTGCGGTGGCAATTTCAGGGATTTTAATAATTGAGTTCTCTCCTTTTTCTATTTGTTAGATGTGCTTCACCGAAAGTTGAAAACTTAATTCAACTACAAATTTCTTCTTGAATTCTTTTTCATAATCTTCTTCAGTGCTTGTATTCTCTGGGGTTTTAACTCTTATTTGGGTTTTTAAAACCTAGAAAATATTGTTTGGACTCTAATTTTAGTGAAATATTGATCAATATTGCTTGGACTGTTGTAAAAGTGAAATATTGCTTGGAATGTTGTAAAAAAGAACATGATTTCTTTCTGGGTTTGATGCAAAAGAGATGAACTGTGCATATGGGATTGTTATAACTACGAAGATGTGAGCACTGTGTTTAAGGTTTATTATATGATTTTGACGTGGACAAAATTGTTGTTGAGGTGGACAGAATTTGTTAAACATGGCATGAATTTGTTAAATTGCTGGTGATGTGCATTTATTGGTAGAGAGTGCATTTTACGCGCTATACATATGTTGCATATTCTGTTTTTTAAGGGTTAAATAAGTATGAAATTAGTAAGTTTAAGAGGCAAAGTGGTTAATCAAAGAGTAAAAAGGGCAAAATGACCAAAGCTGCTAAGCTCAAGGGGGCAATAAATGTATTAAGCCAACAAAATACGGTAGAACTGTCATAATGGAAAAACACACGCACAATAAATAGACTCAGAAAAATATGAAAATATAATTCCATTGCTTTTTTGATTTCTCAAGTTAACTAATGTGAAAAAGAAAATCCTACAAACTGGAAACACCAGCCCAAGATTATATCGCTGTAAATGAGTCCTCTATGTTCTGGATAATCAAAATTATGATAATTTTATATTATAAACCCTTTTTTTATATATTAATGTCATCTGAATATTTCTTATAGCAGAGAGAAATAAGATCTCAATATTAATGTGTCAAAGTTGCTGACTTGGGATTGACCGTATCTGGTGATCAATCCCATTTTTTGTACTGATTACTTCAGAAAAAAAAAAGGAAAAATTTATGTAAAACGTCCAAAATGAAATTTTTTCAGGATTCATGTCTAAAGTTATATGACAGTTTATTTAAATTGAAACCAAAAAATAATTTATCAAATTTAAATTGAAGAAAAAAAGATATTAGTAATAGTAATAAGTGAGGCCAAATAAAATTGAAAAGAATCACTTTGTTTTACTCTATGAAATAAAAAAATTAATGATCGAGTATATAAAATGATATCGAATTATTCTTCCACAATCTGAATAGTTAAAAAGATTACCTTCATAAAAAATTGTATTAACTGGGAATAAGAAACTGAATAAAGCAAGCCCACCCTGTATGAAATTTTAGCTGTAGATGGTGAGTCCATATTCATTATTCTGTGAAATACTTTGCATGTGTGCAATTTTTTAATTGGTGCTTCCACTCAAGGCTTGAGCTTCTCTTTGAAGGGCATTAGGAGTTGCCTGGTGTGCATTTCCCCAACTTATGGAGCAGGCAGTATTTTAGATGTTTGATCCTCTTAGAATTGTTTGCTTATATATTGTTTACATACATTTAAAATTCGCTTTTTGATAGGGATCCATACGCAAGTATTAGTAGGTTAAGAGCTAAGAATTATTATAGGATTATACTTCTATATGGAATTGGGTTTTTAGACTTTATATTGATTAATCAATTTGTCCTTCCTTCTAAATAATAGTCCTAAACAATAATTTTTGTCCATTCAAATGTTCTCCTTCCCCATTTCCACTTTGATATGTGTTATAGCTGTATATTATTGTTGATTAAGGTTGCTTCCATTAATTATCACATGAATTCACACTTTTAAAGGTTCAAATGTGCCCTTTTCAGTGAATGATATTTGGAATCATTTTCGTCTGATGTATTAACTACCTGAGCTTATCCTTTGGACCTAAAATATGGCTTGTGCATCATTTTGTGGTGACATTTTTTTTCATTTTATTTATGATTTTTCTCATTATCTTCACTAGGATTTAGAATAATGGTTTAGGTATATAAGATCATTTATTGGTGTTTTCCTATCTTTGATATTCAAATTCATCAATGAAGTTTCATAATGAATTTCGATGTTGGCATTTGATCATTTTCATAGCCATTCTCCTTTAATCTCTACATTAGTGCATCAATACTTTCTATTATTTGACAACAGTATTTGTTTTTGTCACAGACTGGCCATAACTCAGAGCATCAAAGACAGGTGATGGTACCAGAGCTTCAGATAAAGGTCACCCAAGGAAATAGCCCAGGAATTCCTGCTTTCAATGGGTTGAGTTCTGTTTTTCCTAATCAGACCACCTCTTCAGCTGCGCAGGGCTATACTGGTCATCCGCAGCAGCAGCATCAAATGCCTCTACAGCAATCCCATGTCATGAGCAATCCTCATCCTCATCTTCAGGGCTCCAATCATGCTACAGGATCACAACAGCAAGCATATGCAATTCGATTTGCTAAAGAAAGACATATGCAGCAGCGGCTTCTGCAGCAGCAGCAGCAGCAGCAGCAGTTTGCTGCAACTGGTGCGTTGATGCCACATGTTCAAACTCAGCCGCAACTCCCCATATCATCATCTATGCAAAATAGTTCCCAGATTCAGCCACAGATTTCATCACAGCCAGTATCACTTCCATCATTAACACCACCGACTTCCATATCGGTGCAGCAGCAGCAGCAACAGCAACTGCAACATCAACAGCAACAGAAACATAGCTTGCCGCATCATGGGATCAGCCGGAACTCTCAAACTGTTGCCAGTGGATTGACCAATCAGATGGGGAAGCAAAGACCACGGCAGCCACAGCCTCATCAGCAGTTTCAACAATCTGGCCGAGTCCACCCTCAGCAAAGGCAACATTCACAATCCCCTCAGCAGGCTAAACTTTTGAAGGGAATGGGAAGAGGGAATATGGTGGTGCATCAGAACCTTTCCAGTGACCATTCTCATATGAATGGCCTTTCTGCACCTCCAGGAAACCAAAGTGCGGAGAAAGGAGAACACAACATGCACTTGATGCAAGGTCAAGGATTATATTCAGGCTCTAGCTTGAATTCAATACAACCATCTAAACCATTGGTTACTCCCCAATCCTCAAACAACTATCAACCACAGCAAAAGCTATATTCTGCATCAGCTTCATCAAAGCAAATGCAGCAGATGCCTTCTCATTCGGATAATAGCACTCAAAGCCAGGTTGCATCAGTTTCTTCTGGTCATTCACTATCTGCAGTCCATCAAACCCTTCCAGCCGCAGTGATTGCTTCCAACCATCAACATTTGCAGCCACAATCACATCAGAAGCAGGCTGGCCAAGCTCAACCAACTGTTCAGAGAGTGCTTCAACAGAGTCGTCAATTGAGTACTGATTTGTCAACCAAGTCTCAAACTGATCAATGTCATAACGAACAGCAGCGTATGAGCAATGTTTCACCGATCAGTAAAAGTATCACCACACCAGTGTCTCAAGCATGTAATGATTCTGCTAATGTCGTTTCAGTTGTTTCTTCTGTTTCGTCACAGTGGAAACCATCAGTACCCTCCTGTGATTCTGCAGTGACAAATCCATCCGCTCAAGTGGGTTTTATTGGAAGCCCGCCTCTTACTAATTCAGCTGGAAGTGAACCAATGGCATCTGTCAACCAAGGTTTAGTCCAGAGGCAGTTATCAGGAGGCTTGGCCCAACATGGGAGTGCTGGAGCACAGTGGCAACAGCAGCCACAACTATCACAATCAACGCCATCTTCTTCTCAACAACTGTTCCAGCCACAAGAGCAGCAGCTACAACAAGAACAGCAGTCACCACGACAACAGTTGCCACTGCCATTGCACTCTCAGCAACAAACACAGCATCTTCAGTCCGCACAAGGCAGTTTGTATATCAGGGCCACCAATCCTCAGCTGGAATGAAGCAATCTTAACGGATTGAGCAGTTCTGGAAGCCGTGGGTACTGCCAAGGCTTGGTTTGCATGCCCTTATAGCAGCAATGTACAGGTAACTTTGGTGTTCTTTTTTTTTCCCAATTCTTGTTAACCAGTGTCAGATAGGGCAGGCACTACATAGACTCTGTTCAGTTAGCATGCACCAGTAAACAAAATTCTGTTACTTTATCAGCTTCTTTTTCAGTCATACTTTCACTGTGCTTTTTTCCCCTTTTTCAAGTTAGATTTTTGGAGTTATTTTTAGGCGAGTCAATATTCCAACCTTTATTTTTCATAGTTTTATTGACTTGCATTATACTTCTGACTTGTTTAGTCTATTTGTAGATGGGGCATCTCAAATTGTTTTTATTAGAAGGGAGAAATAATATAATCGTGCCATGTATTTCATGCAGATGAGGCTGACTACTCCACAAGGGCATTGCAAAATGGAAAGTGGTGGTGATTTTGATTGCAGGTTTTGTTTAAAATTTTACTAGAGATATCCACTGGCCGTTTTTTTCGCTTTTTATCTAAATTTGGGGAAACCATGTATATTACCACTTGTCTAGGGCATTTGGAAGATGGAGACAGATATAGGTATGTGTAAAGGGTCTCGTCTCTCTAGTTCTTGTACGTTTCCCCACCTTTGGCCTGGTTTCCCTGCTCATGTGCAGAGGGGCCTGTTTCTCTTTTTGGCGCCCCGGTAGGTTAGTGCATGCATTTGTTACACTTGCAGGTGATGTTAGTGATCATTTATGGGCAAAAAGAAAAAAAGCCTTGGAAATTTTGTGAATACAAAATCTCTCTTCTACACACTCCATCTTGTTAGTGTTATGATCCATCACCGCCATGAGCACGCTGCTGAATTATTACTTGGTATTGGCATCTAAAATTTGCATAATGCAAATATCTTGATGGCTCATCATCCCATCTCTCTCAGCAGTTCTTGCCGTGGGAGTTGAATTAATTTTAGTATTTTTCTTTTCATCCATTTTTGGTTTCCTAATTCGTTGACAGATCAAAAGAGAAGAGGATCATAAAATAATTGTTTGAATTTGTTAGAAAATGCAAATTGAAATTCTCTGGAGCTTGGCTTGAACCATGGACATGATTTGTTGCATGATTATATATCACATTATTAAAAACAGGTTGTGCATGATGATATGCAGTGGCTGATGGTCGCCTTTAGTCTTGCCAGAATATGCCACTTATAATGTAGAGAAATTAATTAGTTCTGTGACTTGTCTAGGCAGAAATCTTTAAGAGAACAATGTTATTTTTGTAGCTGAATCCCATTCTCAGGTTCATCAGGACAAAAAAAAAAGGCATATTTTTCCCTGAAGTTTCAGATTATTGTATAGCTTAAACGCTCAAAGGCAGTAATTAAAGCTGACTGACACATCTGATCAAAATAAATAAATAAATAAATAAAGCTGACTGACAGAGCGCTGCTTGATCACAATATATAAAGTTTGTTGCCGTGAACCAGTGACTGACTGACACTGCTTGATTATTTACCATGAATAGATAATGCAAGTTTGAATATTTTTAACTAGAAAAAGAAACACTGAGAAAGGCAAAATAATAATAAATTAGAAATTAAAATGCTGGTGAAAATATAAAGCTCCATATTTGAGGATCCAAAAGTAGTAGTAGGTGAGGATCTGGATCTGAAAAAGAAGAGTTGCAGTGCGGTTTCTTTTAACAGTGATTTCAAGATTGGGTATTAAATTTAGGAAGAATTAGCGGAAGAAACCATAGAAATATTATCCTTAGTCAATGGTATTTTTCTCTGCAAGTTCAATCCATTACAGCCATAAGCATATTTAACAAATAACACCGAAGATAACTTTGCATTTAAACACTAAACTAAAGACACTTCTATATTGCATACTCCGATATGATAAAATCAAAATTTAAAAATTATTGTTAGCAGTGACCCAATTTTGACTATAAAGAATATTCATTGATTTCTTTCTTTTTGTTTAAAATGAATGGTCCATCATCTTCATATCCTCCCTCACCCCAAAAGCTGCAGAAATCATTCCAACAATTTTTTTCTGTGAATCTAAAATCATTTCAATTCGCTTATTCTCCATCTCCATTCTCCACTTCTCTGTCTCCTTCATCATTTCCATTTTTTTCCTTTCCATTCCAACCATTATCTCTGTAAATGCTCTAATTTCTCCAGCCAATCCCAATTCCTCCTCCTCCTCCTCCTCCTCTGCCATTGTCATTTCCTCTCTCTTTCTTTTCTTCACAGCTTCCCTTAACAACCCAGAATCACTTCCTGCAAATCGGTTAACAATGGTGGGTTTTCGCAGTATATAATTGATACTCCTTGACTTACTTTTATACCCATAATCTTCTTCTTCCTCATTTTCTTCATCATCAGTATCATTAGGTGGCGGTGCTGGTGGTGGTATCAGAGTCAATGGTCGTGCAGAGATAGGCATTGGACCTCGGTCCAACGACTCCATGAGGTCAAAATACTGCCAGGAGCAAACTCCGGTGACAGACATACGCTGTCGCTCCTCGCGGTATCGTTTCCGGAGCTTCTCCATCTTGTGGCGGCACTGGATGAAGGTTTTTGTAGGTTCGTTGTAGTCATAGCCACAGCAGGCAGCGACGGTCTCCGCCAACTCTTCCCACTGGTTGGCCTTAAGTGGCCCTCGTTTCAAGGAGTACCATTTTTCTTGGTAGGCTTGGATTAGATGAACTGTTTCTTGGTGAGTCCAGGGGAGGGGATGGGGTTTCTTGGTTTTCGGCTTTGATATTGGTGATTCTGGTGGCGGCGGAGAGAGAGATGGTGATGGTGTAGCCATTGTGGCAACTAGGACTTAGGGTTTGGCGTGTGTGTGGTTTTTGTTTGTTTGGAGGAGTGGGTTGGTGCTAGTGGCGACGGCGGCGGAGCTGGCAGCTGTCGGTATTAGGTGGGAATTATGCCAGCCAAATAAGCTTGGGTCTTTGAACTTTGGTTGAATGGATCCAAGCCCGAATTATACTGGGAAAATGACAATTTTTTAAAATCTTTAGTTTACAGTCCTATTTTATTCATTTTATTAAAAATTTATAAACTAATAAATTTATAATAAATTTATTAAAAATTCATTTTAAACTAATAAAAATAATATTTTATAAATTTTAATATTTTAATAAATAATTTGATAAATTTAAATTTTTTATATATTTTTATGGAAAGTCCAGTTAAATTATGAGCTAGCCCAATATAATAAGAAGGCCTGTTCACAAGCCCAACATTTGGAAAGTCGTTGCATATGGATTCAACCACTTTGTGATTCGTTGCATGTAAAAATTCTGTTTCGAACTTAACATAATCAATCCAGTGACAAAATTTACTGCTTTGTTTTCAACTGAAAAAATAAAAGAATATGCAATCATCTGCCAAAATCAATGGATTCCAACAAGAAACCAGCTAGAATTTTTTTCATTAATTAATTCCTACCGAAATAGAGATGAACTATAGAATCTGTTCAGTTTTACCATATCATGAAATGGTAGAATGTGTTCAATTTTACCAAATATGAGGCATTAAAATGTATAGGTTAGCAAGTCGTATTCATATGGTATTATTGATTTATTCTAGTGATTTAATAGGAAAATGTTTTCCATCTATCAGTTGTGTCAAAATATTTTAATTCTAACATGATATGAAATTTAATCGATATATTTATTTAAATGAGTTATATATGAATTTTTAAACTCTGACAAAATTTATATATGAAATAAAATTATAATGAAAATGATAGTGAATGCAAAAAATAAAATATGCAATTTAATGTACGAGATATGGATAAATTTTAGATTTTTTTTACTAGAATTTAGTGATAAAAAAGACAGACGAAATGATGTGCATTTGTCAACACGAATTTTATTAATAAAATATTTTAAAATTACATTATTTTAGTTAAATAAAATTTCGGGTATTTACGTATCAATCCGCTGCATTATTTATTTTAAATCGTGTCCGTTAAAAAATCAATCCTAATTTCTAACTTTAAGTTGGCTGTGTTATAATAATGTTTGATATGAGGAGAACATACCAACATATTTCTGAATATTTTTGTTTCGAGTATTTGTAATAATTTAAAAAATCAATTACAAATTATATTAGATTATGTTTTATTTAAGAAAAAAAAAACAGAATCAACCTATTAATTAATGCACCTATTCTTTACGAAAACACAAATTTAAAATTTTCGAGAATGTTTTTACTTTTCATAGTATGAAATGACACATTATACAAATTGCTCATTTTCTGTTTTTATCATTCAGAAATCGTAAACGACCGCCCCTAAGAGTAGAATGTGCGGAATTGAAGGCTTGATGTCAGGAATTTCCACAAATATTTAATGGTTTTGACTTTTAACGAAACAGATGCCAACCCAATTCCACAATACCGCAACAATATATCATTTTGCAACATAAATAATGCCAAATTGTTATGGATGTCAATAGATCTTGCACAGATTAATGTTGAAAAAATGGACTATGCCCTAATTTTAAAAACATAAACAACTTAGTTAACCTCTTTCCTGAAATGAGCATTGGGTTTCGAAAATCAATGTGGTCATAATATTCTCAGTAAGAGAAGACAACAGAAAACAAAATTTCATGATATTTACAGAAGCATTGAGAAATACTTTTACAAGTGTGATAGCTCTCTTTCATGCTTATCTGATACATCTTGAAATATATTGCCAGACGAAGAGCGGAATGTTCTTTTCTTCTGCAGGCTAAGAACCTGAAAGAAAAAAAAATGAAAATTTAAAAATGAGATCATGCTTCTCAGAGTTGTAGAATGACCACAATTCTGGCATCAAATGAGAGATACCTTGAATGCTAATCCATTTGAATCTGCTGTGACAATTTTTAATTGGCCATATGGGAATTCTTGAGAATGACAAGAGATTGTGTAGTAATCAACAAACTTATTTTCAGAGAAATGCATCATCTCATCTTTCTGGGGGAAAATATCTGCAGTGTCTTGGCCAGCAAGAGTTCACCCCCTGCAATTGGCACATCTTGAACAATCAGTATGCCCATCTTGTCTAACGTAGTAAACAACCAGTCTAGTATAGAATATGTTAACAGCCAGTCCAGTATAGAACATGTCCCGCATTACAAGAATCAGAAGATACACAATAGTCAATATTTTAAAGGCACAACTTGCAAGAATTAAATGTGCAGAGATGTTTCGTTTTCTTTAAACTGAAATATACTTTTTGCTGAAAAACAAAATAATTTTAAATTTGATGTGCTGATAATCTAGAAACCACAATACAAAATTCTGACAACTCATCCAGAATAGTGCAAGAATAATGAATAAAGCGGGTACACATGCTAACATAATAAATGTGTTCATAGTTCTTTGTATTTTCTATTTCTTTGTAATACCCTTATTTCTGTCAAAGGGAGTTTTGCTTCTGACATTTTTAACTTGGTTTGTGTAATTTCTCAGAATCAGCAGCAAGTGCTCAAATTTTACTATAGCATTAATAGCTTAAATGATCTGACTGACGGCACCAAGGAGATGGCAAAAGCAATTAAACTAACATGCGAGAAAAGAATACTAAACTTAGGTTTTATTGCATGAAAAGCCAACTCTAATGAATTTTAGCAACTTACAGCTAAAGCACTCTCTTTAAGATTTTCCAGTGACTCGGCCAGCTCCACCTGTTTTGATGCAGTTGCAAGCAGCGCCTGCAAAATAAAAGCTTAGTCTCAACAAACCAGTTAAGAACAACCAATGTTTAGGGGGAAAATAATGATGTCTTACTTTCTTTGTCTTCTGTAGGTCATGTTCTATAGATCTAATCCGACTCAATGATTCATGAAGCATATCCTCTTTCTCAGGAGGGATTTTGGTAGGTTTATTAACCAGCTCATTTACCATTGCTTCTAAATTTTGCAGCCTCTGCCAGCATGGATGAATGGAGCCCTCTTTCATTTCCTGTGAAATTTGGTGCTCTTGAGAACTTGAATCTGTCAATGGTGAGTTGAATTGGTTGCATGGTGGCCTGTCTGCTGCATGTTGGGCTGTAAAAAGTCTCCCAATCCCTGGAAGGAGAAGATATATCCATGCTAACAGTTTGAGCATGAAGTGAACCATAAAACTTGTTATAT
The DNA here is from genome assembly GCA_947685225.1 of Garcia nutans. Classification (NCBI taxonomy): domain Eukaryota; kingdom Viridiplantae; phylum Streptophyta; class Magnoliopsida; order Malpighiales; family Euphorbiaceae; genus Garcia; species Garcia nutans. The sequence goes on along the minus strand of CANTUV010000048.1, from coordinate 5,439,715 downwards.
GGCGAATGAACTTCTTCTGCACCACGGTTGTGCTTACATCATTGGTCGAATCATCTGTCAGAAGACGAAGAAGATCATGAATATTTAACAGTTTGCTTCCAGAAGGAAGATTAATAGATAAAACTAAATGATTAGCTTTTCTAGAGGAAGAAAAAGATATGACAAATCAAATCCTTGCACAAAATTTATGAGTATGCAATAATAGGAGATCAATTTTAACAAAAATAATATGGATATAATCAGTCTGTTACAATTCAGACTATCTGAGATGACACACTCAAATAGCTCCTATACAAGCACCGAGCCAGCATCTTCTGTTGTTTTCCAAATGCGCAAAAAATTATTGAAAGACAGTTTTAAGCATGTCAATATTGTAATTTGATGGACCATACAGTGTCATGCAGGTATTTAGCCATTTCTGGGCCCTGTGCCACTTGTGGAAACCACTAAAACTTACAGTCTGACAAACAGCATGAAGTACAGGCATATGCAAGGCAATGCAGCATTGAATTCCATTTTTCTATTCTCCGAAGCAAAAGGATATTTCAAATGGCAAAACTACCTAAGAAGTTGGTAATCTTAGAAGTTCTGGCACAACCATACATAAATTGAGAAAACAATAAACTTCAGACTTATATCCAATTTAAGCATGGGCATGAGATTTCCGACAGATGAACAAGCCAACCGTAAGCAGTACAGTATGTGACTGTAAATGAGTTCTGGGACTGGATAACCAACAACAATTGTATCACCATCACAGGTATGAAATAGAGAAAATGAAAATAAAAGAAAGAATAGGTAAAAGAACCTCAAAATAACTTATAATGATCTCATCATTTGATATGCCAACAATTTTTGAGGCAAGGTTTAGTTAAAAGGAAAATTGTCAGATTACGTACTTTTTGAACTAGAACCTTCAATCCTTGCAGGCATGCATGCAACCATGCTGCAGAAAGAAGTGTGGTCACCCGTTCTTCCCTAATATAATATAGGAGCCAAGTAAGTTTAACAGCTGTACACTAAAATGACTCTCAATGAACTGAAAAGTGATATACTTGAAATGTGGACACATAAAGATGTAGCCTATCACTTTATTTTACAATAGCACAGAGCACATTTTTCAAACAAATTTAGAGAAAGAATAATAAATTCCCACTGAATCCAAATAGGTGAAAAATGAAAACCAACGGACAAATAAATGTCATCATTGCCTATTTATGTAATCTTTAATGAGCACATGAAAATTTTAGTTTCTTACTTCTAAACTGCTTCACATTGGCATTTGTTTCACAAATTTGAATGGGGAAGAACAAAATCACTTGGTTTAGATTGCCAAATAACTTCAAAATCAAGGCTTTTACATGAATAGGTTTCACATAGTACTTCCTATGACTAACCTCCCACCTTTACATGACACTAGCATCCACATCAGCATGAAAAATTAAACTTTTGCCATAAGAGAAAAAATTCAAAAGCTACTTTCAAGGGATTGATATGTTGATTGTTGATGTTTATGACGAGACAAAGTTTAAATTTCCTTGACTGTGTGGTCTATGCATTTTTTTTCCACCCACTTTTCAGTGTGTTTCTTTAGCAAACAACATTAACATTTGTTTGAATTGAAATGAGAACTTTGATTTGTTCAAATTTTGGTGCTTGGAAACTATTACATTGTAGGTTTAATTAACAAGGGGAGGAGTTCAAAAACCAGCTCTCTAACTCTCTCTTTCTCTTGATTGAATAAGGGAAGGAGACGGAGAACGAATAATATGAGAACCTAGAAAAATCCCAAAGAAAAAAAAATCAACTGAATTCTATCAATATGAATTTATTTAGAAAATGTAAATTTATTTATAAAACCAATTCACTTAAGTTCTATAAATAAAATTAAATCGAATTTCAGACATGATTTGCTCATTGAAATTAACAGGAAACTATTTCCTGAGAAACTAGCATCAGCTAAATCAGTGATCCAACTGGTCCAGGGTACATGTATAACAATAGACATTACATAAGATCAAAAGATATTAGGGATCAATCAATACCAATTAGCATTAAAGAGAATCCAGACATCTGAAAACCAAACTCTAGAAACTTACTTGCTCAGAAAGTGGCATTTGTTGACTGAAAGCCGAAGTATTTGGCTTCACATCCAAGCCTGGACCAGCAGAAGATATTTCACTTCTGGAAAGCTGCATGAAGAAACATCATGTAGCTATATATATACAGAAGCTCATAAATGATTATTTACGTGAATAATTGTTCTGAAACTCACCTTAGATGCAAATAACTTGATTTCTAAATCATCATCATCATCTGAACTCTTCATTGTCCTCAAGTAAATTGATTCTCCAGCATGCGCCAGCTGAGAGAAAAGTCAAATATTTGAGTTCCAGGCATGAAAACAAGCGGCATTAATGCAAAAGTTGAAGAATGCAATTTTCAAACACCAATATTTACTAATGATTAGTGCTGCCAAGGTTCAAATTTTGCTTGAAACTGACAAGGATCGTACTTTCATTATTTCCAGATCTTTCCAGGGTCCTTTGTCAGATCTGAGGCAACCACCTTCATTTTGGCATGAACAGGATCCACCAAGAAATTCTGGCAATTGGCTGTTTTGCAAGAAAATGCCAAAACAGATTTGCAACATGAGTTAAAACATTCCAACTGTCGCATATTGCACGAATAGAAAGGGAAAATTCCAACCTTGAGTCTATGATTTCCAACAACTTGTTTTGAAATTTATTACCTAAAACCTGTGGAACCATATCAGATGATTTAGTATTAGCTCAGAGAGATTTTTGGTAGCAAAAGAAAACAAAAATCAAGAGCTCGTACATTTATCTTAGAAGTAGTCTTAGGGTCAAGAAAGCTTTTTGCTGTGTTCCATATAAGTTTGAATGCATGACTAGCATTGACAATGAACATCTGATGTAATGTCTGTTAAGAAAGAACAATTATAAGAAATGATAAATAAACAAGTAAACCAGGTGACATTTCTATTTACTTTCATTTTAGCAAGTAAAACACCTCAGGATAGTTGTCACCATCAATTTTCTGTATACGCATAACTAGATCATTTGCAAGCTTTCCAAAATTCACTAAATTCTGCATAGACAATAAAATGTCCAGTGACAAAAGCATAGTAAAAACATATTTCATATGTAGAATTGCAATAAATAATCTGGCAAGCTCTAAAATTACCAGGCCTTGCACATCCAGTATTGTTATTGTAGAATCTATGTGCCTCTTGGCTGCAATAGAACATGCAGGCAATTTCTCAGCAAAAGTCTTCTCAAATCCCTGAATATGATATTTCAAAAATCGATCCACAGTGGTTACATTCATTAGCTTGGTGGGTTCAATTTTTCCAAGTCTTTCAATATAAACAGGTCTACCCTCTTTGTCTACACCATGGTAACCGTGAGGATAATATCTCTGAACTTCCTCATATTCATCATATACAAAATCCTAAGCAAGAGCAGATCAATCAATCATTTACGATGTCGTAGAATAAAAATAAAAAAATCTGTAAACAAATGATCAGGTAGAATGAAACTTTCAGTAGCAACTATCATTAAGTTTAACTCGGTAAAAGATGGAAGCTCCCTGCGTCAAATGCCAGTCTTCATTTCAGCTAAGACTTGTTTTCGTGCATCAGATAATTAACTCAGCATTCAATTATTTCTAAAACAAAAATGCTTATCAGAATAAAAAAAAAGAAGAAGAAGAAGACACCGCAATGAGATTTTTACCTGTAAAATAGAATCTACTCCATGCTCTTTCCTCCAGTTCAGCATTTCTGACCACATCAGGAGCGTTTTATCAAGGTTGAATTTTCGAGCCTTTAGAAATCTGAAATAATGAAAAACTCAGTCTCAGAAATTTGAGTATAACTATAGGTTTTTATAGGGAAAAAAATACAGAGAAATAGTCATAACAGAATTTTATCCTATAGTTCTGAAATAGCTTCTTGTAAAATGGAAGCACTAGATGAGTGAGAGAACCATTATTTGGAATTTTGATACTACAACAGCTCAAAGTCACAGCATCCAAACATATAAATGTGACAAATTATATCCCGTTTTTAATAGATGCACAAATTTTATGTTCATTTGATAGTTCAATAGTAGCCATAAAACCATTTTGCCAAATCTCCAACGAAACTGGATTGTTTGGCAATCCCATAACTGTTTTCCAAGTGCTGAACCTATACAGTCCTGAACCACTACTACCATCCATTGATTGAGCAAGTTCTGAATTGGTTCCTTGAACATCTACTCCATTACACAATGCTGCTTCTTATCATAAATCATTGCGCAAATCAAACAACTATATTAGCAAAGTACTGATAATCACTGAAGCAATTGAATTACCTCAATAGGGTGTGGTAATCATCGTGACGAGGAGGAAGCAGATCTTTTGCAATCAATGTCTGGCGAAACGCATTCACAGCGGCTTCCTCCTTGGCATCCCGAACATCATTAATCGAAATCGCAGAGAACCGGCAATCCGCAACACGCTTGCCGCGCTTCCTAAGACTATGCGTAAGCCTAGTAGATGCACTCATTGCTTTTTTCTTAAGAGATCTAACCTTTGTTCTTCGTTTCTCATCTTCAGAAGTCTCCAGATCCAAACCTTTAGCCATTTCATCCTCCTGAATCGAAATCACCTCCCCTGGCATTCTCGTTTAACGTCCAAAATAACTGTAATTCAGAGATTAAATCATATATCAAAATATCTCAAAGATTTATAAAACCAAAAATACACAAGACAAACCAACCAGAGCACCACGATTCTCGATTAACAAGGAAAATCGTTAAAAAAATGGGGAAAAAAATCAAATCAAGATCCAGAAAATAAGATCATAATTAGCAAAAAGAAAAGCCAAAAACGAACAGCATTCATTAATGGCGTAAATAACAACATTATTATACCTTTTCTGAATTAAAGAAAATCGCATTCAATCGATTCAGGATTCAGAAATTGAATTTCTATACATATATACAGAGAAAAAGAAAATCCGTCCCTCTTTTTCTATATATATACACGATAAGAAATGGAATTGCTTTCAGATTACGAAGGTATTTTGATGCTTTCTTTCTCTCTCCCAGACACGATCTGTTTATAATGTAAAATAAAAACGTTAACGGGTTCTCTCTCTAGAATGGAATTTCGACTGTGATCTGTGTTGAGTTGAGTCAGAACTGTTATAAAATATGAGTTCGACTCGCTCAATATCAGTGAAATTCCAATTGAGCTAGATTGAGTTAAAATTCAAGCTCAAGCTCCAGCTCAAACTCATACTCTTCTTTTAAATATTTGAATTTAATTTATTTATTGATATTAAAATAAAATATAAAGTAGTAATATAAAATATAAAATATATTTAAAATTATGTTAAATTTCAATATTCCAAATAGCTGGAATCGGTTTAACTCGATAAATATGATATGAAATTAGAATATTTTGACTTTGATAATAAAACAGAAACGGGACGGGAGCTGAGGAACGCAGCTGCAGTTGTTGCTTTCCAGAAACGAGTGTCGAGAACGGAAAGCATGATCGTTTTCAATAATTTTTTTTATTTATTAATAAGTCGCTCAAATTCAAATATATATTATGATATACCTGATTTAAATAGCTTATAAATTAATTTTTTGTATTATTTGTAAATTAAGTTATAGTAATTTATTAACTATGCGTATGAACTTTCTCAATAAATATGTTTATTTTAACTTTTCTTTATACTAGAATTTTAATTAAATCGTTTAAATATTTTTTAAAATTTTTATTGAGTACAAATATAAAATTGAAAAATGAATCAATCATATTTTGAAAATCAAATATTATCTAATTAATTAAATTTAGCATAAATCAACATTGTAATATTAATATTAATTTATTTTTTGATAAACATGATTTTAACTAAACTTTCAAATTTGATATTTCACATTTTATTGTTCTAACTGAGATTGCATTGGGAAACCTATCTATTGAATTAGAAAAATTGTAACATAAAATTTATTATTATTATTATTATTATTATTATTATTATTATTATTATTATATACCAAGAATAACTTGTTTGATTTAAATAATTAGAATATTTACATTAATATTCTTAATTTAATATGAAAAATATTTTATAATTTATTTTTTGAAATAAAAATTAAAAATATAATATAACTAATTTAAATAAAAATTTAATATTTTGATTCAATTAATTTAATTTTGTAAGTACTAATAGTTCATTTAATTTTATTTAATTAAAAAAATTACTAATCAAAGTAACGGATTGCGCGCTTTATTGAATACGGCCTGTTGCCCTGTTATTTTTTCTCCCTTGTTGCAATTTGGTGTTTAATTTATTAATGGAGAATGGTGGTTTAGTGGTTAGTAGGTGTTCTTTGTATTTACGCTACGCGTGCGCAACAAACAAGCAACTTTCCTTCTTTGCCATTTTGTTTTTAAATGTTTTTCTTTAATTTAAAAAAAAAAAAGAACTACGTGACTCTCCACCTAAATTAGGCCACGTCATATTAATTATTATTTATTATTATTATTGACTAAATACCGAACTAATGACTTAATAATGCAATAGTTTTACAGGCATTTCCTTATCAATTAAAAAAAAGCAAGACTATTTAAGTCAATGAAACTTAATCTAATGATGATAAGAAATAATTTAAAAAAACTATATATTACCAATTATAGCAAATAAATTATAAATTAATTTCCCATAAAGAAATTAGTGAATAAATGGAATAAATCTCATTGGCTATAATATTTTTTTTTCTTTTACTGGGTTTTAATTTAATATGGTTTCTAGTAACTTGTCTATTTCACGAGTCGAGAATATCATTAGTATAATTAATGATCTTTGTACAAAATTAAGGTTTATTAATAATTAAATAAAGTTTGGAATAAATTAATATCATAAAGTTTGATACTTCCTACTTTTTATTTCTTTCTCCGTCTCATAATAAATATTGTATAAAAATAATACATACATATAAAAAAATAATTAATCATTATAAATTTTATAAAAAATTTATTTTAATTTAACTAAATACTCTTTTTTATCTTTGTTTCTATCTATTCTCTTTCAATAATTAATAAAAATAATATTAAAATTTTTTAATTAATACTTTCTTAAATTTTTAAAAATAACATTTAAAATAAAATAATTTTTTTATATAACACTTAAAATAAAATTAAAAAATAATATTTATTTTAGATTTATATTTAATGCTAAGACTTTATCATTAAATAAATGGATTGACTAAAATACAGGAAATTCAATTTAAAAAAAAAAAAAAAGTTGCAGGGCAGCATTCATCTCGAAAAGCCTTTCAATCGTATATGTATTTGATAGCATTTCAAATAACGCACCGCTTGACTTCAATAACGTATAGAGACAAATGAAGAGAAGATTCAAAAGGCAAAGATTACAACTCAATCACAATAGGGCATGTGGCAGTAATGAATCCTTGAGAATCAAATTCATCATAATTAACATTGTGAATTCATAATTCAACCTTCGAAAAGGAATTAGGAAAAGTCAAAAAAATTACCCCTATGAAATGATGTTATTTTTATTTTTTAAATCATTCCAAATCAAACTGAATAGAACTATAAAAGTAGTATAATCCTCCTACCGAAATTGATATTATTATTTTAATTATTACAGTTTAAATTTCAAATAGCAAGTTCCTATCATTATCATTGCAAACAGGCGAGCTCATTATCCCTATTGACTGTTCAATTCCTATGATGTTTACTTGTTATTGGAATTAGGTTAAACATTGTTTATAAATCTACCCGAGATTTCACTTGATATAGAAAAAGATAAAATTACAAATATATACATCAGCATGGTTTTTTTTTCAAGTTCCTGGAAGATTCATCTATCAATTTACAGAAGAAAAAAAAACGCAATTTCAAATTTATCAATAATAATAATGTAAGAATACTTGCCTCAACCTCTGCCTCCCTGCGGCTAGAAATAAAACTAGGCAATCTAAAATTGCTGAGTCAGTCCATGACAGTCACCAGAACTCACATATCTAGTACAACAATAATCAATTCACCAAAAATATGTTTCCCTACACTGCATGTAAGGCTCAAACAGAACATGTATAAAACCCTGATGAGATGCTGTTGAATCCTATAATATAGAGGAGAAAAAAAAATTTTCGCTCATTGTTCTCTCTTCTCCTCTTGATGATCATCATATTCGTCATCCTCATCATCGTCTTCATCATCTTCCTCATCGTTGTCCTCAAAAAATAAGCTATTTCGAGAAAGTTTGCTGAGTTCGCCTTTGCCATCGTCATCATTCAAAAGGTCAAGACCATATTTTGTGTTGCCTCTGTGTTTAACAAGAAGCCACCGCAGCAGTCGGTCTTCCTTGTTTAGATAATGCAGCTCCTTGTTGATGTTGGGCGTAGCCATCATTGTAATCTGCATAAGTTGTCCCTGAACAAGAATAGTAGGACCAAGAGTGAACTCATCATTTATGTTAAATCTCCATCAAAATTTATAATTCTAATCTTCCTCTAAACTTACGATCCCATAGTGTTTTGTTTTTATGATTCATACTGATGAAACCTAGGACCTACACCAACACAATCTGTTTTCACCAAGATAAAATCCTAAGCTTCAGGGCAAAATAGTACCTTTTCACAATATCCATTTCTTGTACTATCAATTTTCACTCTCATACTCAAATAACCAAATTCAAGGGGAAAATGAAAAAAAATTAATCATGTCCATGAACAACAAACCCTGATTAAATAAAAGACTCATAAAATTATTTATCAAACACTGCAGGCAGTTTAACATTTTGCTTTTTTTTTAATGCTATATGAAAGTTGAGACTGAACTATGAACTAAATAATTGAAAGGAATAACACATAAATTGATCTGAACATACTTATATCAGTACAATCATGGATTTATATGAGAATTAACCCAGTAAAAGCTTCTAAACAAAACATGAAAACTATCAAATAGTATCGTTCATTAAAGGATTTAAGTACCGCCAGTATTATATTTTTTAGGAAAAGAAAAGATTAAAAAAAAAAAGAAAAAAGAGGAGAATACTAGCCAAATGTAGAGCATAAGACACTTGCTGGACAAACCATGACAACAGACCAAAATTATTGCGAAAATGTAAAAAGTGGACATGAAAAATCAAAAGATTAAAGAAAGAAACTTCAGTATATTCTAGAAACTGTGCACAAGAATATTCACCTGATAATATCTTCCATCAAGCTTCTTAATACCATAACCCAAATGAACAGAGCCAAATGATTTCATATCAGTAAGAACACCATTTCTAGTGTAAACATGTTTTCCTACTCTAGCTACCAATTCCATCAAAGCTTCCTTCATTACATGAGGTTTCAAGAGAAGCATGCAATCATAAAGAGGCATTTTTCACCCTTCTGCTCTTCCTAGCTGAACTCCTGAAGCATAATTCTTCATTGGAAAACTATGATCTAAGCACACTTTTCATTCAAAAAATTATTACCTAAAACTTCTCAATGCAAAAAACAGACAAGACAAACAAGGAAGAAGTTAGAAATACAGGCAGAAGACATCAACTGATTGAGACAATCAAGTGAACGATTATAATAAAAGAAAGAAAATAGGAACAGAAAGAAAAATGGTATAAATGATTTAAGATTTGTTGTCAATTACAAAATCTACAAATGAATAACAAGAATATAAAGGAAAAAATTAACAGAAAAGAGTCAACACTGCAAGAGGACAGCAGTGTGTGACAAACAGAGAATGCTGACTGATCTGATTAATTTTGCACTTTATTCCTGGGCTAAAGATATAATGTATGGCACCATTTATCTTGCACTGCACAAACTCCTTTAGTCAAGAGCTGGTTTTTGGCCCATGTTAAATATATGTAGCTGTATTAACTTACTGTCTGGCAATACTAGAGCCAACTAGCTCGGCCAGCTGCAATCAGATATACTTTATTACTCTTGAAGAGTTGTCAAGACCAATCTTCGGCACAGCCCTACCTCCACCCCCCAACTAAAGCAAATCCGAATCTGGAATTTGGCCAACCTCAAATCATCTAATAAAGCCTATTCACAATCCTAATCTGATTTTTGTCCAGGTACTATAAGCATTACAAATACCAAGAAGCTTACAAAATTTTTTGTTGAACAAACTTTTGAATTGCAAATCCCTTGGTCATAAGAATTCTTCGCTTATTTTTGAAGTGATCAAGCTAGAATTAGGGTTTCTTCTATATAGTTTAGGGATTAAAATTGGTTAATTAAAAAACTCAAATCATGGTTTTCTCACATAATATCTACTCAGCTATGATTCAGAAAACTAAAGATGAATAAATTTTTCCCCACGTCTATTTACCGATGCAACAATTTCTAGGAAATCAAACAGAACAGAGAAATTAAGGAAATGACAAATAAAACGAAAAGCAGATCTACCTTCGAGGAGCTGAGCGGCGAAAGAAAGAGAGAGCAACTAGTGAGACGTCAGTGGCTTTGCTTAAACCCTTTATCCTCCTCTGTTCCCGGCTCGCGACTAACTTATTGTATGTTTCATATAACGATCTACTCCCCCTAAAATCGTCACTTTTGTTAAAGAAAAAAAAAAAAGAAAATTCGTGATTCTTAAATTGTCATTTTATATATAATAATTATATTTTTATTATTAATATCTTAATTAATTAATGAAATAATATTATATTATTAATGAAAAAATATTTTAATCTATTTTAAAATAATTTTATATAATATCTAAAAAATTTAATTATTTTTTTAATAAACATATATGAACTGAAAGGAATAATTTCAGTAAAATGGATAGAATATTATTATTATTATTTTTAATGTTTTGCTTAATATTAATTTCTTTATAGTCTAATTTAAAATATTAATATTAATTAATATTAAGTAATAAAATATTAATTTATAAAATTTTATTTAATTACCGTGTGAAATATATATAATCTAGCTGAAATTTTTTTATTTAGTAATATGATAATACGACCCATCAACTTTTGGCGAAGGTTTTGTTTTTTCTTTCTTTTAATATGTGATAAAATATTTTGATTATTTTATAAAAATAGAAAATGAAATAAAGAAAGATAAAAAATTACAAATCTTCATCTCCTAATAGACATTCAATGCCAATTTATTGAAACTAACAATTGAATTAGGAAACTAGCCAAAAAAAAAAGAAAAAAAGGATTCATTCAATAATTAGACTGTTCTTGATTATTGAATATATACATTTAATAATTAAATGGTATATAAAAATTGCACTTATATGTGTTAACACGTATATGAACAATTTTTAGTTTGAATTTTACAATGACATTTGATCATAAATTCATTTTTCAAATAAATCATTGTCATCCTGAAAAAAATCATGTAATAGTAATCAAACATAAAATACTAATAATTCATCATTTAACATGCAAAAAATATAAATGTACTCAAAGTTATGAGCTTGCACAGTGAGCCTAGTCATATTATAATATCAACCATGTCTTAGAATTGCCCAATTGGCTCACCCTTATGAGATTGGCTGATTTTTTGTTAAATCTTATCGAGTAGGGAGTCGATGTTCCCATTTTTGTTATTAGTGTCATTTTTGTTAATTCTTTACCACTCCTTAATGCTGCCCCATCATGATAATCCCAGCAAATGCTACAAATATTCGAATGGTTATGACAAATTATATATTATTAACTACTAAACACGAGTGCACGCTGAGGGATAGCCCAATGGCGACCTCCCCTGGACAGATCCTGATTCCATTTTTCCTCCCATATTATAAATTTATAATGCTAAAAAAGAAATAAATAATGAATACGAGTCAGAATCATAAAATCTATAGTAACAATTCATAGAAACTGCTTGCTGTTAATATTTTTTATGACCAACTTATCATTTTTCATTCATTGCTATATGTAAGTATGAAATCAAATCCACAACCAAAAAATGTAATATGTTTGTCTCAGGAAACCATATGTTGCCAAAACACAATAAAAGGACATTCAAGAAGTAGCAGCAGTTTCTTTTGTTTTACCAAAGCCTGTAACTACTGTCAAAGTACTAGCAAAATAGATGGTTGATGGAAGGAAATATCAAGACAAGATTTAAGCACGTCATCGGAAGTATGGATGCTCAAGCATTAGCTGATGAGCAAATTAAAAAAAAAAAGCAACAGATAAGCATATGATATGAATAAAAGAAAAAGCTACTTTAACAAGTGCCTCAGAGCATTGGTAAAGAAATAGATAATTTCAAAAACAAATGAACTGGTACTTCTTCCTTCCCCTTCCCTTTCTGATAAAACTTTTAAAATCTACTGTCTTTTATAGGAAGTTTAAAGGAAATGTTCTTGTGAAGAATGAAAACTTGTATGCAGCATTGTAATATGGTGTGTGCATCAGTACATGTACACACTCATGAATCAAGATAAGTATGATAGGAAAAATTACTGAAAGAAGTTCAACTCCTTCATATTGGAGACCAGTGAGCTCTTCCGCCAGGTTCTGCATATGAAATATACATAATACAATTACATAGGAATCCAGAAATGAAATTTAAAGAAGAAAACCATTCTCATGGAATTTACTACCTTGGGCTCATGGTGACGTAACCAATCAAGGTTCTGATATTTCGAAGTTAATCCAGGCCAGGTTTCTTCAGTTGGTGAACCCAAGAGGCTTATTCACATAAGAAATTTAATTTAAGATTGCACTTCAGAAAGCTAGTTATGCACAAAAAAATAATGATAATTAGATCTGGTCAATACCCAAAAATGGCATTCAAATTTCTGAAACTAGGAGAAAACTGATTATTCCCCTTTATAATCCTAGAAGAGAATAGGGGCTTCTGTTTTACCATCTCCCCAAAAATGCAACCAGCTGACCATATATCAACCGAATTGGAGTATACGAAGTTGTGAAGCAAGAGTTCAGGTGCAGAGTACCCGGGAATCACCACCTGGAAATCACAATTAAAAGCAGAAACTAAAGTGTGAGAACTCTGGAAATAATAATTCTAGGTAGTAACAAACTGCAAAATAGCCTTTTAGCTGTCACCAACACTCTTGTTTTTGAAAGAGTATACAGAGGATGAGGGGAAGAAATTTTTTTCTAAAACCAGCTGGTATGCGTCTTTCTTTTTTCCTTCTGCTAATCAGAACATGGACGAAATAGAAAGCTCAAAGTAGCTATATATCATAATATACTGAGATAATTAACCCAAAGTAGAGTATAACAAGTGCAACAGGCGAATTTATACCTCATTACTGTAGCCTGCTATAGGAATTTCCGTTGATCTAGCAGTTCCAAAGTTGGCAAGTTTCACTATCCTTTTGTCTCTATCAATTAGTATATTACCAGGTTTTATATCTCGGTGAAGAATTTTGTGAGAATGGCAAAATTCTACACCACGAAGAATCTGCCGTAGAAAATTCTGTCAAAAGATAAGAAGGAAATTACTCACCAAGAAGTCATCATCAAACTCAGAAGGATTCACTTGGAGATTGTGCATGCTTTGTGAATATTAACTGTCCAGTATGTCACTTCTTTTATCTTTGTGACAATTGCTAATAAAACTTTTGAGATCAACCTAGCAAGTTTTCATACTAATTTACAGCCGAGGACCAAATCTAGTAAGATCCGCATTTCTGCTTATAGTGTCCTTATGATTGTTTTGGTTGTTTTATGTATATAGTCTTGTGATCAATTTGTATAACACTGTTTAAGTTGATAAAAATGGTTTATTTCTGAAGGAGATCCACGTGTATTGCATTCCTCATACGTGTTAATAAAAATCTGAGTTGGTGGTCATATCATGTACGTGCTTTTCACGCACCTAACATCAGTCTCAAATTGTTAAAAAAAGAGTTAAAATGTTACGAAAAAGTCAAGTTTAGAGAGCAAATGGTAACACGAATAGTTAGGAGGGCAAAATGACTAATGTTGCAAAGTACAGGGGGGTAAACTATGTATTAAGCCAATACGAAGCAACTGAAAAGATAATACGCAAATCTCATACATTTCCTAAAAATAATTAAAGGACATACCATGAGAAGAAGTAGTAGCAGTTTCTTTGTTTTCACCAATCCTGTCAATGTACAAATGGCTGATCGAAGGAAAAATATCAAGACGAGTTAAACACCTTGGAGATATGGATGCTGAAGTGCTGCACGAGCTGTAATTCTATTTCTTGGATCCAGCTGAAGCATTTTCTGTTAACAAACAAATGAAAAGCAACAGATAAACATTTGATATGAATAAAGAAACAGATAACTCATGAACAAACGAATCTAGAACTCAATTATCAGATTTCTAGAATCTACTTTTATAAGAAGTTCAAATAAAATGTTCTTGTGAAGAGTCAGAGCATAAGGTATGGGTGTATGCAGCATTGCAAAATAGGTGTGTGCATCAATGAATGTATACATACTCATGATAAGTATACTAAACTTACAGAAAGAAGATCAACTCCATCGCGGTCCAGCTCAGTGAACTCTTCTGCCAGATTCTGCAAGTTAAACATATGGAATACAATTGTAAAGGAGCTAAAGAATGAAATTTAAAGAAGAAAACAATCCACATGGAATCTATTATCTTGGGCTCATATTGATGAAAAAGAGGAAAGAACTCACAAATTGAGGTTAATCCGGGCCAAGTTTCTTCAGTTGGTGTACTCAAAAGTCTTCACAGAAGAAATTTAATGTGAGATTGCACTTCAGAAGGCTAGTTATGCCCCAAATTAGTGATGTTTAAATCTGATAAAATACCTTAAAATGACATCCAAATATTGATCAACACCGAGCATTTGAAAACTCTCCCCTGGCTTAATAGCAGAGAATAATAGCTTCTGTTTTACCATCTCTCCAAATATACAACCCACTGACCATATATCAATCGAAGTAAAGTACTTGCTGGAGCCAAGTAAGAGTTCAGGTGCACAATACATTAAGGTACCTGCCTGGAAATTACAATTAAAAGTAGAAAAGTAAAGTGTGAGGAATCTGGAAATAATAATTGAAGGTAGTAGCAACCTGCAAAATAACTTGTCTGTTGTCACCAATTTCGTTGTTTTTGAAAGAGACTATACAGGGGAAGGTAAAAAAAAATTCTAAAACCAGCTGGTTTGCATTTTTTCTTTTTCCTTTTACTAAAAAGAACATGGAAAATGGCAAACTCAAAAGTAGCTGTGTTATAATTCAATGGGGAAATTAATACAAAGTAGAGTACAGTAACTGAAAGAAGAAGTTGCTACCTCAAAACTGTAGTCAATTGCAGGAACTTCAATTGATCTAGCCAATCCAAAATCTGCAAGTTTCACTATCTCATTGTCTCTATCAATTAGGAAATTACTAGGTTTTATATCTCGATGAAGAACATTGTGAGAATGGCAATATTCTAGACTTTGAAGAATCTGCTTTGGAAATTTCTGTCAAAAGATAACAAGGAAATTACGGACCAAGAAATCATCATCAAATAAAGAAGCATTCACCTGGGGACTTTTGGATGCAAATGAAAGTAGAAGAATATAGACACAAGAAACCTATGTTTTCATATATTTTCAGAAGGAAATGAGGAACAGGATCGACTTTGAATTTGAATGAAGAAAGTTAATAGGAATAAAAAAAATAAGTTAAGCTAATCATATAACTGTTTTTCTAATTTAAATGAGCTATAAAACCAAAATCAGGTACTGAAAATAATATATTAAAAAATTACTTACTTTTACTAAAATTGGGTCCATAAAAGTTCTTGGACTGCTGGCCATAAGCTTATACAAATCAGTGTGCAGATACTCAGAAACAAGATACACAAAATTCCCACTGCTCTTCAAGTCCAACAACCTGTAAACCACAATTGCTAAGTAACATTATTTACAATTAGATAGTAAACAAAACAAAAAAGGATCAGCACGTAATTGAAACCATTCAATGAGTACAGTTTTATTTTTTGAAGAATCAGATGAATACAAATAATATATGCACAAAACCATTTAAACTTTACAGTCAATATAGTAATGCTATTTATCATGTCTTCTTGGTTTGCAGAAAACCATTTAAACCAATAATGACTTGAATATAACAGTAAAATTATTAACAGTATGCTGCCTTCTTTTTCTTTTTTCATGTTCCATCACTACGTTATCCAATATCCTTTACCTGTAGATCAGCAAAACATAGCTATAACGGAAGGCGGAACATATTGCAGTATATCAAAGAAGATTATTATCCATACAATAGGACAACAAAAGCAGAATTTAGTATAAAGTCACCTAGAAAGGTATAGATAACAAACAGCTAAAGCAAAGTAAGTAACAAAGCTTAAACAATCCTTACAACTCACAAAAATCACGTCCAACATCCACTGCAAAAGAGTTTGCCCCTAT
The DNA here is from genome assembly GCA_947685225.1 of Garcia nutans. NCBI lineage: Eukaryota > Viridiplantae > Streptophyta > Magnoliopsida > Malpighiales > Euphorbiaceae > Garcia > Garcia nutans. The sequence goes on along the minus strand of CANTUV010000048.1, from coordinate 5,423,279 downwards.
TTCTCTAAAGTGCTACGTTAAGAAAAGAAATGAATCAATAAATTGTAGAAGTAAGAAAGGGAGAATGGATAAAATTATCTCACAATTATACTGAATTATTGTCGCACTGGTACATCATTATTTTCTAACAAGTCAATAGATCATTAAGCCTTTGCAATAATTTAATCATCAAAATAAATCACTTGTTTTAATTTGACATCTCAATCTTTTAGACTATTCTGTGGATCATCAACAAAACAAGTTCGTATATCCTCCCATTCTCTAAAGGAAGAAAACTATCTGAAATGCTTATCTAGTAATTTTCTCATGGCATCTTTCAACGATCATGTTCTGAAACTGCAGCTTTTGAGGACTGCTATAAAACTAGATACATTTACATGAAATTTTATGAATTTACATCATGTTAATAAATTACTTCTACTCTTAGACTCGATAAAAAAAACCTGACATTCTATGAACGTAATGACATATTCTACAAATTTAATGTCCTGAAACAGGAGTTATGCCTTTATCATCTAACTGTTGCCACCCTAAATAAATAACCACAGCAATTAATGGAGCTTACTTAACAATGTTAGCGTGGTTCATCTCCCTAAGCAATGAAACTTCTCTTATTGTGTAGCTATCCACACCATCTTCAGAAGAAACAGGAACCATCTTAATAGCTACATATTGGCCTTTCTTTTCATCTCGACACAGGTAAACTATGCTAAAGCCACCAACTCCTAAAATCCTGCGTTTCTTATACCCCCACTCTTTCAACTTTTCCATTTCACCCAATCAAAAACTCAAATTTCAGAATACCTAACAGAGAAGGTATAATAAAATGTGTCAATAAATATTAAAACAGAAAAAGGAGAATAACATTTCACAGGAAACATTTAAAAACAATCTAACAGATCATAGTGCAATAACAATAAATAAATAAATAAGCCTTTTGGAAATATTAAGCATGACTTTGTAAAATTACTGTCTTTCAAAAAATTTCCTTAAAATTTGTGTAATCCCGAAAATTTTCATTGTTTTCTTTCAGTTTATCAAAATATTAAGCATTAACAGTTCCTAACAGCAGAGAATTCTCTTTCCTTATCCGAACTAGGGCAGAATTGAAAATGTATAAAATTAATCGCTAGTATTTCAAGAAATTCCTCTTTCAGAACTTCAATAACAACTATAAACTTCCCCTTCATCAAGACTATAATAATAATTTGATATTTAGCGTCGCTATGTCTTATCTACTTACAAAATAGAAAAATGATAATGCATTTTCAGTGAACAATCTTTTTTCTCATAAAGAATCTCTACCATGCATAAAATTTCAGCATCCATTAACTGGAAAAAGAAACTTAAAAAGAAGAATAAGAAATTTCTTTTTTGATTTCCGAATAGCAGGAAAATTGTACAAAAAGGAAAAAAGAGAGAGAAAGAAGAAAACTGTGGTTGGTTGCTGAATCTTGGATTTAACAAAAAGAAGAAAAGAAAGAAACATACATAGAGACAATGTTGAATGAAATCATGGAAATTTCTTGTCAGTTATTGCTCGAGTAAATAATTTTTCTACATTTTCTTGGAAGCCAAACAGAAAAAGAAACAATTTTACCTGTATCGCTGATCACGAACTTCACGATAAGGAAAGAAGATTTATAGTTTCTACTTTCCAGAGTGTAAAAATGGAAATTCACGCAATTTATTGACAGTTAAAAGGCATTTCCCGCCCAATTTAAGGTGGGTCTACCACCTTGTTTGGCTGCTGTTTTTAAATACAAACATTAGATGAATATTAACTTTATCATATTATATTCAGGCATCTTCTCAATTTCAATTTTTTGAGTACATGTCTATCAATTTTTTACAACTAGACTTTTAAATTATATTTTTTTTATTATGAATATTCATTTTCTTTTTTTCTTATTCTATATTTAAATATGTTTATTTTCTATAATTGATTTAATTTATATATCTATTTTAATTTATTTTTTTATATTTTCATATTTACATAACAAAACAACATTCTGATTTTTTGTGCGCCGTGAAGCCAAAAGTATTATTCGATTCTCATTTTTAATAATTTGTTTTCATTTAATTATTTAATTGTTGTTAAATAAATAAATCAATCAATTAGAAATTGCTCAATTAGAACATTCAATTCCTTCCCAAGAATTAACAAGAAAATGAAATAAAAATATATATTTATTTTACTTTTTTTTTACTGTCATATAAATTAAGATTTAAGACATTCCGGTGAAGGAATATATATTTTTAGTTAAAAAAAAGTTATAATCAAATTATATCAAAATTAAATATATTAAGGTTGAGTACATATTGAAGAGTTAAATTATTTTCGATAAAAATAACATAAAATACTTATTATAATGAATAAATAATTTTTAAATATAAAAAATAATTAATTGTTTTTTAATATTTAAGCTATTTGAGTTATGATAATAAACAGAGGTAAATTATGATTAGATATATAATCCAAGAAATAACAGAAAAAAACATCTATAAATCTATGGTGTGTGAGATTCATTTTACAGAATCTTACAGAAGACTCATTTTACAGAATCTTACAGAAGATTCATTTTTCAATGCAAGGTTCCTGTAAGATTCATTTTTCAATTTACAGAAGAATTAACTCAATTTTATCAACAATCTATAGTGTGCAGGAGCACTTTCCTCAAGTGTTCTGTGCCATGCAAGACTCACCTAAAATTATGGGGAAAAATAGAAAAATAGAAAAACAAGCCGCAGTGGTCCTGCGAACTATGCATGGCAGGACCTGTTCTTTTTATTCAAGTTTCAGAATTTACAACTCTAAGATTCTTCACACTCTTATAACATCAAACACCACCAAAGGTTAATCTGGATAGTTGTCTGATGTGACTTTGCAGGGTCATATGTACAAGTTTCTGGCTTTTGGGAATAGGAGGATAACCTAAACATGATGCTCATTCTTCTCAGTCCTGCTGATTCATTTAAGCACTGTCAAAGTATTATCCAGACACGCTTCGGCTATGTCTTTTCTTCAAGTTCGCCTGAGAGTGAAGAGCATTTCGCTATGATAGAAAAAAAAAATCATGAAAATTAATCATCTGGTATGATTTTCTGAAGCAGAAAGAGTCATATCAGTTCAAAAGTAAAAAAGTTGCTGTCAACTAGTGTATCATTTGCAATCTAAAGAGGTAACTACATTGGAGTTAACTAATAGCTAGTGCGTCATTCATGCATTAACAAAATTAATATCAATAAGCACCATGCAGAAATGAATGAAATCAAGTTTTCTAATCTTGCTGCCAGGGAGAAAGTACTCAAAATCTGAGTTGTGTGAAAAATAATCTGATACTGAAATAGTCAACCCCACTCGCAGATATTGGGATAATACTATTCCTGGATTCTGCATATTGTTTTCTGCAGTTAATTCTTGGGCTGATGATTTAGCTCGCTAAGATTTGTCCCGTCGTATGAAGCTTTAAAACACTCCTGGTCTGTCTTATTCAATAGAAATGCCTATAAATGGGTTTTCTAATCAGTTGCAGCAAGCTTACATGTCATGTTAATTGGATATAGAATTTCCTTATCTAATTGCCTTCCTCCTCGGACGCACAAGACTTTGAAAAACCTTTACAGTTAGATATTTGTTTTAACAAAGCTGCATCTACTTAACTCTTATGTACATGTTAATTAGTGAAAGTAAACTGGTGGTGGGCCATATTTCTACTACACATCTTGGTTAGCTAAGCAGAAATCTATCAAAGAATTAGACATGAAAAAGGAAGATTCCCTAAAGGCCTCAGATGCGCCCTAACATTTAAAAATTTACACTTTATTTCCTGTAGGGTCTGCTTGCATGGTGGTACACTGAGGTTTAATGAAGTAGAGTACAATAGAGCAAAGTAAAATATTGGTTTATATCAAGTTTGGAAAGAAAGGAAGAAAACCTCCAAAAACCTCCAATTTAAAGGTTCAATGAAAAGGAAGATAACCTTCATTTTTAACCCTTCAAAAACCTCCATTTACCTTCTCATACTTTATGAAACCTGCAAGTATCTCCTCCCAAACACAATATTAATTTTTCCATGCTATATGATATCTTCCACTACCTCTATCCAAACATACTCTTAGTTTCATAACAGCACAATAGTTTCATTCCCTAAATACAAAATAATTTTTTATAGCATTCTAGTCCTTGCTTCTAAAATTGTCCCCCTAGTGTGAAAATTAAATAACCATAAAAAAGAGAAGGACTAAAAACCATAAATAGTAAAAAAATACACCTTAGAAGATGATGGAGGCAACGAAGCCTGCCTCACAGGGTCTCTCAGCTGCTGAATCTCTCTAAGTTGGTTCAACATATCCTCCACAAATTTCAATTGTGTATTTACCCTTTCCCTATGCTCTGCAGAAAATGTTAACTTCTCGTTGCCCTCTTGTACTATTCGCAGCCTTTCTTTAAGCCATTCAACTTCATTGTCAATTTTCAACCTCTCACCATCAACTGGAGATGGAGACTTCCTCCGTGAGTCAATAAAGGTTTTGCACAGTGAACTACCTGACCCTAGTAACTTGCCATGCATATCAAAACTGCTTCCATGAACTTGAGGGTCAATTTCTACTGCACTCACAGTTGGACAATCACTAAAAAATTCACTGCTCTGAACTTCAGAATATGAGGCAGCAGTACTTGTTGGTCCATTTTCTTTTCCACCATTATCCTTATAAAGTTCAGTCTTATCATCAATAACATGAACATCATAAACAGTTGATTCCGTTTCAAGCATGGAACTATGCAGGTTGCAGCCTGCTTGATTCCAATGTTTCCCATCTTCTTCCACCTTGTCTCCAAGGCTGCAATAAGTTTCGGGTGCCTCCATTTCTGGTGATATCATGCTGATATCCCTTTCTGTTTTTTCTTCCCCAGCTACACTAGCAGTTTTGTGCGTCAATCCTTTTGAAGTCAAAAGGTCTGAAGCTAACTCCTTATGCTTTGACATCATTCCTTTCCCCAAAGCAGTATGGCTATGTTCATAATCTGATGACCATTTTGCATTAAATGCCACTTCCTTCTCACCAATGGATTTTTTTTTCTCAATCTGCAGCAGCAGAGGTAATGGATTCTCGTTTGAATCAGTGGAAAGTGACTGGCTCGGTTCTTTGCTATTTATCATATAGCCCAAATCAACTTCCACCAGCTCATCTCCCAAAAAGTTCATCTGCTCAAAAGCTTTCACTTTCTCCTCCAGAGAATAAATCTCCTTCTCCCTCCTAACAAGGATCTCTTTCAGAATTTTCATCTCTTCTTCATCATAAGCAAATTTTTCTTCTATCATCCTATGATACTGCCTTGCTTCCATTTCAATAAATGCCTTATCCTCTTGCAACCGCAATATCATGGCCATGGCTTCATCAGCTGCAGTTGCAGCAGCAGCCCTCTCTTCCTCTAACTCCTGGAAAAGAGCTGCATTGGCAGCCTTCTTAACTTCAAGTTCTTGTTGCAACTTTTGGAATTGGACCACATTTACATCATTTCCAACACTGTAAAGCCTGTCTCCAGCATTACAGGTAAATTTTTCAACAGATAATTGATCCCTGTTGATGTCTTTACACTCTCCATAGGACCCATCCAATATAAAATTATGCCTGACTCGTTCACTGAAATCATCGCCATTTAGAACATTTTGATCACCTAAACAAGGACCACAAATGGTCAGTCTGCATTGTGGTGCACTATTCGAATATGGGAAATAATAAATTCAAGCTTCAAACTAATCCAATTTAGAACTCATATTTCAACCCTATTTAGAATTTTCCAAACATGCGCAAGATACATTTAAATCTTCTCATCAATTTTCTAACACATACACAAGATACCGTTTTTATTCCAATTGGAAAGTTAATAATTAAAAACATAGAGCACAAATCACCAAAAACAAATTTCAAGATGACATATACAGAACAGAAGAAGAAACAAATAGAAGTCCATAGTCTATAAATAAGAAAAAAAAAGGTTCATTTTTTGGGTGGAATAACTATTTTTAGGAGCATATTTTTACTCACCTAGGAAACCATCTTCTATTCCGCTTCCAAGATCCAAGCTTTCCTTGATTTCACTTCGCATTCTACTTCCATCATAACGGGCGAGGGAAACACCTACGTTAACCGAATGGGTGCTATTAGAATACAAAGCAGGAGAAAGTTTTCCATACCCAGCTCTTCTGCGCCCTCGAATCACAGACTTATTATGCTTCTGGTTCACAATCTTCTTCCCCTTAGCATCATACCCAGTTTCCCTATCAACAGAACTTTGCGATTGTGGACCAGAAAGCGAACTAGAACATACTTCTTCCTCCAATTTAAAAACCCCATTTCCACATTTTCTACATCCAAACCCCTCCACATGGAAATTGCAAGATTTGTGGTCAAACCAAATCAAATCAAAAGGAAACCTACTCTTTGCCAACTCTTGAACAGCATTAATCTTTCTTATTGGCCAATCAACCAGCAGTCTGTGCAAGCACAAAGCATCGTTTTGGTACCCAAAAAATCCACTACAAGGACATGGCATATAAACACCAAATAAACTCAGAAACTTAGAAGGGACAAATGCAAAAGCCGACCAACATAACAGGGTATAAGAAATAGCAAGCTCAACGAATGCCAGAATAAGACCGCCCAGACTCCAAGAACGAACTGCCCTAAAACCCATCCCCGCTTAGAAAGCTCACAATCCCCGATTCAGTAAATAATTCTGAGAACAAATTTGTTAACAATCACCAAGAAAATGCAAAATTTGAACTCGCTCTAATTTTGAACAATAACCCACCACGAGAAATGCGATTCCAATACAGAATTATGAACTAAAACACACATACACATGACCCAAAACTCAAGAAAAGACAGAAAACTTCAGTATTCTAGAAACGAATCCCAGAGTCTGTATAAAATTCTGAGAAGCAAAAGTTGAACAAGCATCAAAAGGATGATAAATTTAAACTAACTCTGAATTTTAACAATAACCCACCATGAGAAAATGCAATTTCGATATAGAATTTTAACTAAAAATACACAAACATGAGACACAATAAGAAGTAGAAGAAGAAGAGACAAAAACTCCAAGATATTCTATAAACAAGCAGGTCTAATTAGAGGATCAGAACCTGCATCAGCAGATAAGTATCAATAAAAGGAAAACAACAAAGTGAGAAGAAATAGAAAAAGAAAAAATCGAGTTGATTAAGCAGCTGAAAAGGAAAGATGAAAGATGAAAGAAACAATCGAGTTGATTAAGCTGCTGAAAAGGAAAGATGAAAGAACCTGAAATTTACAAATAAGAGAAGAAATTGAATGAAGGGGTGAGAGGGAGAGATGAAGAAAGAGTGGCGGGTGAGTTGGCCTAAACAGAAGAGGAAGAAAACAAAAACAGATGTTGGGGAGACGACACGAGCCATTAAAGGTCCCTATGTAAAGGAACGGTCCAAAGACCAGGCAAGTTCCTTCCTCAGTCTCTTCCCATGAACATAACTATTATTAGACAATGGAAAGCCGTCAACTTGATCACGGCTCTGACATGAAAGTAGCCGATTTTTGTAATTGGCTAAGATTGATATATCACATTTCCATCTTCTTTGCTGTCACGCTGGCTGCTGAGGGTCTAGGGATTTATAAAATAATAGTGTATTTTTGGATAGACAGAAAAAAATAATAAATGGATAAAAAGATTTCTATAAAAGCAATATCTATTTTTTAAAAAAAATATATCCTTTTTTTTAATTTTATCAAATTATTTTTTTTCAATTATTTGATAAATTAGCTAGTTGTTTTATCGCAATCATCAATCATTGAATTTTTATTTTTTGAATCAGAAGATTTTTTTTTATAAAATAATTCAATTTGGGTAATCATTAATTTAAATTTAAATTGGAATATTGGTTTTTTTATTGCAACATGACATTCTTAAAATAAAATTACTATAACATGAAAAATTATATTTATAAAACATTTTAACTTTGATAATATTTTAATTTTTATATGAATTTATATTTTTTTGAAGTGAATTATACAAAAAAATTATGAAATTAAATTACTACTACATAAAAAAATTATTTAGTGCATAATCATTATTAAATTTTATAACTCAATATCATATAATTATCTTATAATATATATTATTTTTTCATAAAAATTCAATATTTAATAAAATTATTTAAAATTGAGCATTATAATTTAAATACATAACTAATTGTCACTCAATTTTAAAAATTCGTTTATAAAATAAAGTGCTTATGAGTCACGAATTGCTGCTAAAATCAAATATTAAAATCTTAAATGTCAATATTCTAGAAAAATATATATCATAAATGAAAATATGTGATTTTTTTTTATTTTATTGGGAAGAGGTTGGGTATTAAATATAGCTCTCCATGTGAAAATAACTCATTAATAAGATCATTACTCCAATTATATTCATTCTTATTTTTAATTTAAATTTCATAAGATCATTACTCCAATTTATTAACTGGAGAATCTTTGAACTTCAAACATCCAAAATGTCCACTTACTCTTTTAAAATATTTAGGAGTTTATTTTTTCCCCTTTTTATTTATTTGTTTTGTATGGTGAAGGAAGTATAATATTATTGCATAGATTTGAATTTGAATTTTTTTATTAATATATTATTTTTATAAATTTTAACTTTAATTATTAAAATTATTTTTTTTAATTTTAAATATAATTTCAATAATTATTAAATAAAAAACTATTTAATATTTTCTGAGAGAGTGAGAATTTGATTAGATAGCTTATAAGATAATTGAAAAATTAAGATTGTTAAACAAATTTGGGGATGAATTTAGCCTGAATCATAGATAATTATACATATATAAGCTAATAGAAAATATTTTTTTATTGTTAATTATACATATATACATTTATATATAAAATATTATCTTAATAATAACAATTACATAGATTAATTTATAATATGGTGTACACTTCTTTTAAAATTGTATACACGAATTTAAATTAAATAATAATAGCAATACTATATTTTTTTTTAACAATTGATATGCGAGTGGAGGCGTATGATTTGGATTATGTTTATATATTATGAATATTTTATAGAAAATAACATCATTATAAAAATATTTATTTGTAAAATTATTTATAATATAAAAGCTCTTGAAATATTTTAATATGAAAAAAAAATGAAATGTTTATCAAATGCCTAAAAAAATGGTGAAAAATTATAAAATAAAATCATGTTAAACACGTCTATAAGAAAACAAGAAAAAAGAGTTTTCAGTCATTTATATATGTGGAGCTAAAAAAATACTATGTTTATTTTTAACCAAAAATATCAAAATGAATTAAAAATGGTATTTAGTCATTAATAAAAAATAAAAAAAATAATATCATATTCATTTTTATATATCCGTTATAACAGATTATATATTTTTCTTTAAAATCAGACTAATAAGAAAAAAAAGAATTAAAAAATATTTTAAAGTGGGTGCCTTAAGCATTTCTACTGATAAAAATATGAATTAGTAATAAAATATAAATTTTCAATCGAAATAACAATAGTATTGTATTGTTTTTTTAGATGAAATAACAATAATATTGTTAGTAATTATTAATAAATAATGGAGATTTAATCAGTTACTGTTGGCAGTGGAAACTCATTGGATCAGAACAGACTTTAGTGCGAACGAACGGCTAACTAACAGACAAACGCAACCGTCATAAATGGTTGGAATTATAATAACAATAAACAATTATTTTCTGGACCACTTTTTTGTAATGGGAAACAGGATAACAAAATATATTAACTTTATTTATTTATTTTTAGATAGATTAGTAAAAGTCATTTTATAATTATTAATTAATACACAAATAATTTTTAGGAAAAATTTTATCATTGCTAGCTGAACTTGTACATTTTTTTATTTTTGTGTTTTTATATTATCTCCATTAGCTCATTAATAATAATAACTTGCAGTGATGAAATCAAAACAAAGGTGAAGGATGATAAAATTTTCAAGCAAAAAAATTACGGACGAATTTATATTTAAATTTATTTTTATATTAAATAATTAAATGATAAATTTTTTATTATTTTTATTTTAATATATAAATACTATAAATTATATAAATATAAAATTAATTATAATTTTATATTATATAAATATAAGTATATTAATTATATATGTATATAAATACACACATAACTTGGATATTGTTATTAGCCTCGTGATCTTTTTTCGATTTCAGTAATCTAATTTTTTTTAAAAACTAGAGATATACAAATTAATAAAATTCTAATATTCAAAGGAGAATTGTTGAACCGCCAAATAAGCATCTTTAAATATATTTATATATTTTTTTTTTTTCTGATGAAGTTGTCTAGAGAAGGATTTCTACTCAAATACTAAATTATAAGACTAGAAAACTTCATCATTGGGATACTAAAAATAAAGTCTATGAAAGATAAAAATATAATAAAAATTATGAATTTCACCGTCTGTTTTATCCTAAACTTTATAATATCTGGCAATAGTTTTATAATTATTCTGAATAGACAAAAATATTATTCATTAACTCATTAATATTAAAAATATCATACTTTAACTTCATTAATTAACTAATTAATAATAAGGGTATAATTGAAAAAATATTAATTAATTTTTTTATTTTATAAAGTGATAAAATAAATAAAAAAAATTTAGCAAAAATAATAATTTAAACGAAGCGAAAGTAATATTTTTTTTTGTCAGTTTAGTGTTCAAACTTTAATAATAAGTAATATTTGAGTATCTCATACTATTTTACTCAAAATTTCAATGATAACTTGGCTAAATGAATCTTATTTTCAGCTGAAAAAACTTGTCATGTCATCTTTTAACAGTAAATTGATTCATCTTCTTTCTCGTTCAATCATTTTATGCTTTTTATGGATTAGGATTCTAAGTTAGAAGAGATATTTAATTGAGGAAGAAAAAGGAAAAGAGGAAATCTTTTAACCACTCTGTAATTTTAGTCTTTTTGGTCCATCAATAATTAGTCTCCTTCTTCTAATTCTCTCTCTCTGTAATTTTAGTGCAAATATATGGAAAAATATTTGAGTTTTGGATATTGGGTGTTTGCGTTTTGGATATTGGGTGTTTTTATATTTAAAAAAGAGAGATAAAGTAGAGAAAGAAACCTAATTATTTAGTTTCTTCAGTGTTGAAGGAGATATACTTCAAAAACTCTCTCAAAGTTCTCAAAGCAGATATTCAACATGCTAATACTCAAGCATTGAAATGTTTTCGAATTTTTTATTTTGGGTTTTTCAAATTTTTTTTTGTCTTAATAAGCTTGGTTTTTTTTTTTAGAATGGAAATTTTATTTTAGGATTTGTGTAATTGTTTTAATCAGTTTTATTGTGAATGGTAAAGTATCCAATTTTCTATTTTTGTTAATGTTTTAGTTTGTTGGGTTGTTTTGATTTCAAATTATGATTTTAGGTTGAGATACACTATGAAACTTCTTCAGGGGTTCATTGAAATTCTCTAAATAATTCTATCTTCATTCTCCGTCTATCTCTTAACTGTTGTAAATATGTAATGATAATTCTTTTTGGATTTCTTCTTCCTTATTCTTCCTCTTCTTCTTCTTCAATCAAATTTCTCTTCTGACTTAGAGCGCTAATCCACAAAGAACAAAATTATTGAATAGGGAAGAAGATAAAGAATAAGAGCATTTTAGCTAGTTTACTATCAAAGTGTAGCATCCACTTAATTACTAAATTTTAATTTAAATTAAATTAAATTAAATAATTTAAGGGGTAAATGATGAGTTAGAAGTGAGAAATAGGTAATATATGTGAAATATAAGAGAAATATACATTACATATAAAGTCAAATATGAGTTAGAAAAATCAACAGATGAATAGTAAAATAAAGGGTAAAATAGTAATTTTATTTAAAAAAATAAATTAATTAATAAAATTAAAAAATGATTATATTTTTGGGTGGAAGAATTTATTTAAAGAATTAAAAATAAATAAATAAATAATAAATTAAAATTAATTAAATATATATATATTTTTAAAAAATGAAAAAGAAAAGAAAAGTCAAAATTAAAACTTACCTTCTTCTTCTTCTTCCTCCACCATGGCCGAAATTTACCAAGCTTAAGGGAGGGGATTTTTGCTCCACCCAACAATAAATTCTTCAAGTTTTAAAGAATTGGTAAGTTTCCAACAAGTAAAATTATTTTAAGTTTTTTTTAATTTTTATAAATTTATGGAATATGTGAAATTATGATCTTTGAAGGGGCTATTTTTAATTGGCTAAATGGTGTTGGATGATGTTAGTCTGATATATATATAATAATTTTAAGCTTGAACTTAATAAAAATTTGAATTTAGTTAGGGGTTTGAAAGAGAAAGAGAGAAAGTTAGGGTTTCCGGAATAATATATTTAAAGAATTTGTATTTATTTAATTTTATGATTTGAATTATGTTATTTAATATTGTTAATGATGAAAATAAATTTAAATTACCATTTGGAATTACTTAGAAGGAAAAACTAAAATCAAAGAGGTTGAGAGCAAATTTTAGAAATTGTGATGGTAAAGTGATTCATTATATTTTAATACTTAAAATACATTAAAATATGATGCATTATGTATATTTAATCTAAAAAGTCAATTTGAAATGTATTGGAATAAATTTTTAGAGTTAAAGTGCACGATGGCAAAAATTTGAAAAATTGTAAAATTAAGCTTTAATTCTTATTTTAGGTTTTAAACACCTAAAAATGTGATATTAATTTATTATGTTCATTCACATTGTATATAAGTGTTGAGAATATAGAATTTTCATCAACTTAGTGGTGAAAAACTTTTGGATGTTTTGAAAGTGGAGTAGAGTTTTAACTCCATTTATCGCTTTAAAGAGATTAGTACATACTTTTGCATTGAGTGTGGTTAATTTTATTAATTTTGAGCATAATATATTTCATTATGTGAATGTGTATGTATGACATTATTTGAAGTAACAATGCTTGATTTGTGTTTTATTTTGACATGAAAAACCATTTGAGAATAACTAAATAAAATTTTTATGTAAAATGTGTAAATGCAATTTATGCACTAACATGAGGAAGTAAACTATATTTGTATTATTTATGATAATGAATTATGAAAACTATGGTGTGAGTCAAGATGTATAAGCACATTGAAAGAAATATGTATTATGTATACCTTATATATTATCTAGCTACCGGAAGATTACGCTTGGATGTTGGTATACCATAAACCAAAATGAATGAGACATTGGACGTCACATAAATATTTTACGCCCAAGTGAGACACCAATAATAGATAAGGCAACGAACCTGAAATTAGATAATTGTATAAGATGTTTGGACTTATGTTTAGAGTGTTGTTTAATGTGTATAATAAAAAAAATATTTGACATTTATAACATGATGTAATTATGGTATTACACATGTATGACATCATTTTTATATTTAATTTAAGTATGTACTACTAGACAATATGCTTAGCACGATTGAATTTCATCGCAAAGGTGACAGAGTAGGTCCGGGAGATTCGGAGAGTGTTGCTAGACCACCCTAGGCCTAGATTTTTATATGTGCAAATCTTTGTGCTATTGAGGACCAGTGCCACTTGCATATCATTTATATACTTTTAGACTTTTTAAAATACTTTTAAGTTTGTACATTATATATATATATATATATATAATCATGTATATGGTGTAAAATATATATTTTTCCTTTGGTGTAATATATTAAATAACAATAGAATTTATATGTATATATATATGAATGTATTTTGATAAAATATTAGTTGATTGAGCCGTTAGATTATTTTGGAGAAATGTATGTATTGAATAAATAATTAAAGTGTATTTTAATTGCAGGTTGAGTTATTTAAAATTTGAAATTATCCAAAATACAAACAAAATTCTGGCGAATTTTTTAAGAGATTTTTCATTTTATACATTTTTACTTTTTAAATTACTAATGGTTAATTTTATTTATTTATTAAAATACATTTTAAGTATTATTGACTGGTTACCATAAAAGTAAGAAAATTTTTAAAGAGACTATAATGTAATATTTTTGTATTCAGTATACGTTTTTTATATATACCATGTGTATATATTATATGTACATAAGGTATAAAAATATTACACAAAAAATGATGTGATGAGTTTTTCAGCTAAAAATGGGATCTACTTAACATAGTCATTGCTAGAATTTTGAGTAAAATGCCTGAGACACTCAAATATTACTTGTTGTTAAAGTTCGGATACTAAACTGATAAAAAAAAATTATAAAGATAATAAAATAGGAAAAACATGTAAATTCAGACACATATTATATAATTTTTCTAATATTTTAATGATTAAAAGAGCTCTGATTTTTTTGGCCAATAAAATAATTCTAATTTTAATATATTTTAGTGATTATATTATAACATTTGTTTTAGTGAAATTATCATTTTTATAAAAAAAAATTATACCACTAAAATTATCACTTTATATAATAAAAAATTAATTATTTTTAACTATATTATTATTATTATTAATGAGTTAATTAGTAAAGTAAAAATATAGTAATTATTATATTAATTAGTTAATAAAAAATATTTTAGTTAATGTAATATAATTTTATATAATATTGAGATAATTTAGTGATTTTTAATTGATATGCATGATCTGAATTTAATTATTTCACTAAAGCAAAGATGATATATTTTTAGTTTCTTACCATTTAAAGTTAAATCCTTCAATTTTAAATGAAATAAGATTTTAAATATTTATTACCTCTTAACTTTATTGTTTTATTAAAAATCATACGAAGTAAAAAAAAACTTGGATTATATATAATATTTCAATGATAGAGTGCAACCAGAAAGTAAAAAATTAATTAATTAATTAATTTAAAAAATAGAGAAATTTAATTTGACGAAAGCTTTTAGATTTTATTTATTACTTTTTTCGCATTAAATAAGAGTTATACTTGCCCATTGTACATGTAAATAAGATAAATATATATATATATATATATATATATATATATATATATAAGGAATTTAAAAGCTCTAATTTCTGGGTAAATCTTAGAGTATATTTGCAAACAAAAATCATAACATTGTCTCGTATGATTGTAAGTTAACAGCATTAGAGTATACAATAAATTGAAATAAGAAGTATTAAAATATATGATATTACCCTTTACTAAATTTTGAACTTTCTTCTGTAGCATTTCAAATAATTATTAATCTATTTTTAAAAATGTGTATTAATGAATTATCTATTTAGATATTTGCGATGCAGTTAATTATTGATCATTTTTAAATGAAAAATTTTAATATGAACTTGCATCACACCCCACTCAATGATTAAATCAATTAGAAAGCGTAATTTAAAAATATAAATTAATTAAATTAATTTTTTAAAATATTATAATTTAAATTAATATTTTTTATGAGCTAGGTCGAGTAAGGATATGGACTAAATCAATGATAATTTTTTTTAAATATTATATTTAGAGAAAGGGAATCAATTATAAATTTATTCTTTTAAAAAAACATATTTATCATTAAATCATGTGCAATTATTTACCATATAATTGATATAATATTAACCAAGCTCATAAAAATTTAGACGGCAACTTAATATTTCGTTATTTTATTTACTAAAATTCAAAATTTTAATTTATGTTAAAAAAATTATAAGTTAATATGAGGATATATTCTTAAATTTAATTAGAGAAAAATTTAATTTCAATTATTACAAAATTACATAAAGATACTGTTTAAAAATATTTTCATAATTATTTTAACCCATTATAGTTTTTAATGAGTGTGAAGAAAAAGAAAAATTATCCAAAAAAAGGTTCTCTTTGATCCACCAAATTAAAGGATATTAAATTCCTATATTTTAGGGAAAAATTATTAATTTATGGTGGATTTATATGAACATTCCTCATGTGAAATGAAATCTCAACGCACAAGAAAATATTTTCTCATTGTTATAAGTTGATGTTAATTCCTATTATAAAAAAATAAAAGATTATCAACATTAATCAAAGTGATACAAATATTCTCATTTTAAAGGCAAGGAATCAATATTTGATTTTTCTTTTTTATTTTTTTTTATAATATATGATTTTATAATATTGTTTGATGAAGCTTGTTGGCCCACAAGTTAAAAAAAACGTGGAACATTAAAAAAATAAAAAAAAAATCTGATAAAATCATGAATTACAGCGTTAGACAAAAATTTAAAATTTTCTCGGCCAGAAAATAAGATTCCATTATGCGTATGTCACGTAATTATTAAAAACTGGAATATTCCTTTTTACCATCCTCACTAAGCCACGTGGATCCAAAGCGCTTCTGGAAATTGGAAAAGAGGCCCACTTTTTAAATCACTGGCGTAGACCGACAGAGTTTCCATTTTCACATCATCGCTCTTTGTTCTGGCCAAAGTCTTTGCAGAGCTCTGTAAAAATGGCTATAATGTCGATTTTAACGCATAGCAGATCCTTAAACTTGTTCACACTAACACCTGTATCCTTTCATCGACGGCCACCGCAGATTACAAACATTCCGGTTTCTCGGTTCTTTAGACCATCAGTTCTCAGGTAACTTTTTTTCATTGTCTTATTTCCGGCCATTTTGTTGTTTGGCTGCTCAGAAAGGAATATTTTAATGACTTATATGTTTTCTTTGAATGCCTCGTGTTAAAGAAGCAGTATCAGAAGCTTTCAGCGAGAGGATGCTGAAAATTATGAAGCTATAGATGATAGTTTGGATGGACAAAATAGGGCTGTTAATGAGTTACTCAGAAATCAGAAAAGCAATGATAGTGCTAGTGGAAATTCATTTCTGATAATATTAGCAGCTGCTTTGGGTGTAGCTGCAGTTATTACAATCACATCAATTGGTCTCAGAAGGCCTGGTGTTGGCTCATTCTTTGGAGTTCAATGTCTGGCTGAAGGTTCGCAATCTCCGGTTATTGCTTCACCCCCTGTGGGTTTTACTTTTAAAGCTTTTGGATACAGAATCATACTTCCGGAATATGCACCAGGGTATGTTGTTCTGCTCTTATTTCTTTATTTATTTTTTTGATATCTAAAGTTCCCATTCGATTATATTGTCCAAGTTTTTCTACACCTATTTGCTTTGAGTTCAATTATATTTGGATCTTTACCGATGAGCCAAAGCTCAGTGTTAAAGGAGTCATCTTCTGGTTTATAGGGCTGCGAGTTCGAACTCCAATTGAAACCTAATTATATACCTTTTGTATTGTAATGGATCTTTCTTGCTTCCTAGATGGCCTTGCCTCTGTATTTTTTGTTGAATGGTTCTATTCTAAAGCTTATCCTCCAATGTTGCGTGGTAGGTGGATATATTTTTGGTTGCTCATGGCTGCTGGTTGTGGACTATTCATCAGTGAAGAGGCCTTAAATGTTTGGGTCTGTCCTTTCTACTGGTACTTCTGGTTTGCTAACTCAAGTGGAGATACTTTAGCTCTTTAGACCCGGCAAAGTTTTCAGTTCACACTGGAAATCTTTTATAGCTTTTTTTTTTATATTTTTATTTTCATTTGTGATTTTTTTATTTCTCTGGATATTTTTTAGGTTGGTATATCATTATCTCGGATGCTGACTGTGGATGGAACATGGCAAGCTTTTGTTGAATCATTCTCCAGAAATGCTTCACGCATGATGTCCACAATTCTCTGGGTGTACTGGTTAGTGAAACTCCAACTTGTTCTTTACATGACCAATTCTAAAACATGCTTCAGTTCCTTAGCATAAGGGTTTTGAATGGTAATAATTCTACATGAAATAAAGTTTTAGAAGGCTTTTGAAACTTGTACCTTCATGTTCATTCAATTTGAGGTTCAATTGGAGAGTGATGATATAGATGATGATATAAGGCTCAAATCTCCCATCAGAGCTGACGATATAGATGAATCATGAATGAGATTTATGATTTTTTCTTTTGATAAGTTGCCCCTTGTTTCAAATTTTATGACACTACTGCTCCGAGTTTTGAATACTTATGGCAATAACTTGTGACCTGTGAATCTTATGTGGCAAATGACTCTTCAGGGGAGTTTGTATCAGTGATATGGTACCATTCTACCTTGGGAAGCTTTTCAGGGAAAGCGGGGCGACTGATGATGTTTGTTCAAAGGTTTGTTCTGAGGAATTACTTCTGGATGCTTTTTCTTGGTTATTGCACACAAATCATGCAGTTAATGTTAAGCTTAAAGAATTTATTTGCAACTAGCCTGTACTTTTTTCTTTCAAGAAATGTGTTATGCATTTGATTAAAATTAATAATGGCTATAGTTAGGCATTGGCGAAGAGAAGGTGTTGAGAATTACACGCGTTGTGCAAAAATATGGCAATCTTGCAGGCGTAGGTGAGTTATAAGAGCCCATTTGCATTTTGCATATGCATGTATTGTGTAAGTGCAATATTATGATCAATTGGCAAATTATGAAATTTATGTTACTTTTTGCTGGCAATGTCAACATAAGTGGACTCTTATATTTCTCAATGAACAATTATGATTACATTTTAGTTTGCTGTTAGATAATTATTAGATAAGTAACTTTGTTGTGGGCATTGGTTGTTACAATGCATACTTGGGCAGTGGCACAGGCGCATGGATGCTAGTGTGGTCCCTGTTTATTGTGATCTCTAGCTAAAAGCTACTTTGATGATATAAGTTTCAATAATTTTATCTGAACACTTTGTAGCATGTTGAAAACATGAACATGTGATGTAGTTGGAGGGTGAGCCTTGAAGGACATTAAGGTTGCTCCTTTTAACTGGAGGGCCATAAGTTCAAGTTGTGGAATAGCCTCGCTGCAAATAATAGGGGGAAGCTTGTGTATGGTAGAACAGCCACCCACTACCCCTCCTCCACTGCCAAACAGACACCTGCACAAAAGGCCTTCATGTCCTTTTTTCTAGTGGAAGTTGGTTAACCGTTAATAATGTTATTATGCCAATGAACTCTTTTGGGGAAAGCTATAGTAATATTCAATTTTTGCTATATTTAAGTGTTTTTCAAGATGACATTGAACTGTTGAAATGCTTGCCATTATCTTGGGTTCTACTACATGGATTTCTTGTATGATGGCTATAATTCCTCTGACCCACTGTTTTGGGACTATCTTTATTCTTGATCAAGGTACATGCTTTTGCATCTCGTGCGTAGCTTAGTAGATTTGAGACAATATTTCCTATCTATTTCTTGTTTCCTTCCCGCACTAAAGTTTTATGTTCTTGAATCTTGAGATTTACCATATACTGTCTGTCATATGAGATAGATGCTTTCTGTTTAAGAGCTTGAGAGGATGGTGCATCTTTACTTTTGCCTTTGCCTGTATGTAGCATGATATGAATTGGTTGATTCCTTTTGACAACTGGAAGCATGTTGCCTGTTGTATCAAATTTGTTATGTATGCATGGTTGTGCCATCTATACTTTAAATCGGATTTCCTTACACTGTTCTCTATCATGACCTGCAGTTGAACGGTTTTCACTTGGAGTAAGAAATCCTACAGCTTTTCTGGCAGGGACATTGGTTAGTGTTCATTATATGTATTCAGATTACATGTCGATTTTGCATGTCGAGAATGGCTGTTAGGTTTCGAATGTTCTACCTTTGGTTTCAAATGTTCTACCTTTGTTTCCTGTATCTTTTTTTCTTTGTGGTTCTCTGTTTATTTAGCATGGCTAATTTTATGACAATCGGCATTTGCTTCATTAGAGCACAGCTTACTTGACCTATGAGTAGACATGATGGCAGCCAAAATTAAAGACACTTGGTTTTGGTTAACACTCTATTTTGCTTAGAAACATTAAAGCATTTGGAGTGTTATCTTGGATATGAGATGGCAAGGAAGTGGGTCATGCATTAAAAGCACTAATTTGTGTCATCTCTTTAGACAATATGCATGTCAAGCGAAGAGAAAAGTGAAGGAATTCTGAGAATCTGTGAACACTAGAAACTTTAGATTCTCTTTTAAATACTAGAGTGAATAACCAAATGTTGAATGTATATGCCATATTTACATGCTGTTCATATTTTTCATGAACATCTAATGCTACTACCCATCTCAAGTCATGGGATTTCTATGATCCTACCTAATGATGTGCTCAGTGTTGAATTTTTATTTTATACATGAATAAACGCTAAGGAATCTGAGTTGTTGAAAGATATGTTTGTCAAAATTGATCATGCAATAAAGGTATCATTTGATAATCGGGGTGATTCACTTGCAATTTTATTATCCTATTTGTCTGGACTTCATTACCATAAAATAATTGTTTATTTACCATACAATATGCATTTATTGGTTGCTTAGAGTTTTCAATTCTTGGCTCTTTTGATATGATATTTATATGCAGGGTGTAAGTCCAGAGTTTTTCTTTGCTGGAGTTTGCTGTGGCTGCTTGATCACCCTCCCATTACAGGTCTGTTAAATTCAATCGGAAAATTACTGTTGCTATATTTTTACGTATATATGCATTATTTTGTCTGATCAATCATGAATAGTTTCTAGTTTGAATATGGTAATTTCCAGTTAGCGTGGTATATATAAGAATTGAAACATTTATGATTAAGAAGGTAGAGGAGTATCCATCAAGGAAAGCATCAACCAGATTATCATTTCATGACAGAGAATCAAATCAAATGGTTCTATTTCTCAATCAAAATGTCTACGACATGTATGATTGGATACCAAAAGAAAACCAAAGTTCCTCTTTCTTATATCGGCCGTGTGAGATTTCCCTGGCTGTATTAGCAGAACAGCGTCTCAATATGTAACGCGGTTACCCATTACTGAGA
The DNA here is from genome assembly GCA_947685225.1 of Garcia nutans. Lineage (NCBI taxonomy): Eukaryota > Viridiplantae > Streptophyta > Magnoliopsida > Malpighiales > Euphorbiaceae > Garcia > Garcia nutans. Next base: position 5,402,384 of record CANTUV010000048.1, on the reverse strand, counting down.
GTTAGATGTGTATTTGCTCTTGCGCTGTGTAGAGACAAGGACAAGTAATACATTCATGGTTGCAGGTGATGCCATATTACAGCACCAATAGAAGTTGTTGAAAGATTAAATACAACACCAAGAAAAGAAGCTTCATTGAATTCTTTAATTTCTTGCCTATCTCCTTGAATTCTTGGAAGTAATGGTGATTCTTGATTAATGGGTTCTTGGGTTGTTCTTTTTCTTGTCAATATTCAATTTTAATTTTTTCCTTTTAGGGAGAAGAAAAGATGAAGTTTGGTTTTCAATTTATTTTTGCAGAGAAAGAAAAGTGAAGAAGAGAAGGAGGAGAAAAGAATAAGAGAGGGAGTTGACATTTGGGGAATTTGTTGGTTTGATATTATTTTAATTATTTCAATAATAACGAGAACTGGTTTATTGGATTATTTTATTTTATTTTAGTGTTAATTGGAGAGTTGACTAATGGGAAGCGCCTGGGAAGAGTGGTAATAAGAATGCTTGAATCATAAATTAACTGCCGCGTTGTGGGCAGTTAAAAATTGGGGTTGATTTTCCCAATTTTTGTCATTGTAATTCAAGAGTATAACTGATCTATTTTGTGATATGGGTGGAATTGACTTAGCTATTTTACAATATAGGGTGAAATTAATATTCCTAAATGGAAGAATTTTCCACGTGAATTGGAATTGGTAATATTTAAAATCTTAAAAACTTTTCCCCATTTACAAATAAATAAAAAAAGCGTTACATTTATTATAGTTTTGTGCAGGCAGCTTGTTATGCTGCTTGACTCTTTGGTTTGACCTATTTTCTGGCACTTGATCACTACACTTAGAATGACAGGATTTCAATGGTTTGACAAGCTTCTGACCTAGCTAATGAAATCAAATATTCTGTATCTAAGGTCTTAGTTTTTGTCTATTTTATTTAGAATCCCAATAAGTAAACTTCATAAGAGTTGCTAGTTACAATGCTAATGCTGCCTGTTTCTTGTTGGTTGAGTTCAGCTAGCGATTGGCTTTCTGTTGAGGGAACGCCCCGTGGTTGCCCTTGCTACCGTTGCCACAGTTGTGGTAAGCCAAATTCCCTTGTATTGGATTCTGATGTTATAAATGCCAGCCTTTAATTTGTAAAATCATGCAGGGTGTTTGGACAATTTTTCCATATGCTGTGGCTGCTTCAACAGCACTGTTCCTATACCTAAGACGCCGCTGCTCTATCTAGTTTCACTCCAATTTGTTGAACTCGATGCTCCCAAATTTGGAGAACAGTTAGAAACTATCAAATTCATATGTTCAGCAGTACTAGAGCTAATTGTTTCCTAGATGAGTTTACATGTCTGTTTGAAACTCTCATAATTTTCTTTTTTCATACCTTTCTTTATATGCTAGATATAAAGTTGCACTTTTATTTTTCTTCAGGACGGAGATTTTAGATTTATTGGCTCTAGCAAAAGATACTGTTGAGCTGGTTTTACTTATCATCGTAAATAAAATAGCTACATCATGTTAAAAATGATACATTGTGACGAGAGGGCATGCGAGTGAAAAAGGTGCAATTCAAAATTTTTCCTATATTTCAATTTCCCAATATATAGCAAGCTGATCCCTTTCTTTTCTCGGGTATTATAGACCTGTTATAATAAGCTTGTTCACAGGTTAATGCATTTCATGCACATTGACAAAAAAAAAGAAAAAAAAAATGAACTCCAGGATCATCTTTCCCCAAGAGGCCAAGACTTTTTTTTTTTAGTAGAAGAGGCCAAGACTGATAGGCTGCACATTAAACATTGAATGGTATCTCCATTATTGACTTGTTTGATTGTTCTGAGTTTATGATCCTTCAAAGAGCATCTCCATTAATCTGAAAGTTTGAAAGATGAGGTTATATGACCTGCAACCATAGTTGCAGCTTGAGATTCTAAAAAGCTTGAAATGAAAACAAATTCTCTTTTCATTAACTGAACAGATATAGGTAAATGTGTAAGTACTCTGTTTCTCTCTAAGATAGTCTTGTGCTGATGGTTTATATAGCTTAATATCGCCCATAAAAGCTCTGTTCTTGAAATTACTACAAAAGGTACTGCTCTCGAGGACAAATTTTGACAAATATATAAATATTTTTCATTTGTATTGATCTAGTACGAAATTTACATGTCGCAAGCTGCAAGATATGATAGCTGAATGTTGTAGGCTTCTTTAAGCTCTGCCAATACTTCTGCAATATTAGGCCTTTGAGAAGCCTCTCTCTCTACTGATCTTACAGCTATTGTGGCTGCCTTTCTCATGCTTTCCACATCAAATGTGCCCTTTATGCTATCATCAACTATCTCAAATGCACCTGCCTGCAAGTATGGCTTTGCCTGCATTTTGACAACTGTAGTCTTTAAGAAACTATGGACAGAAAAAGAAAAATCACAATTTTTATATCATCTTTTGCAGCTTGTATTTTAATACCCATAAAACCAAATTGAAGGAATCTGGAGTTCCTGAGTGGCGCAACGGTTCTCTCCCACAAATGAGCTCTAGAAGAACAACTCCAAAGCTATACACATCACTTTTCTCTGTAAGCTGTTGGGTAGAATAATACCTGAACATGACATCGTTTTAATGAGTTAAATTCATTGTTTTGATTTTGGTTATGAGGCATATTCGACCAGTTAGCTACTAGTGCAATGGCAATGAGTTAACATTCATTAAGAATAATTAGTATATGATAACATAATTGAAAAACTTACTCAGGATCAAGATATCCAGCAGTGCCCTTAACAACAGTAGTCACATGACTTGCGTCTGCTTGCATTACTTGCTTAGAAAGGCCAAAGTCACAAACCTTGGCATTCATGTCCTTGTCTAGTAAAATGTTGCTGCATTTCACATCACGGTGTATGATTCGTGGTTCGCTCCCATAATGCAAATAGTCCAATCCTTCAATGGCAATGAATAAATTCATATCCTCGTTATATATTTATCTTTTTTTTTTTACTTGAAACTCCTATTCAGAGATAGATGCATACAGATATTGAGATACACATACCTTTAGCAGCATCAACAGTAATTTTCAGTCTACGAACCCAGCTTAAAGAAACTTGCTTACTGTTAAGACCTTCAATGACAAAAAATGAGGATTTTATCAGGCAAAAACAACAAAAGAATTCAAAAATGTTAGTCTAATTGAAAAAGGAAGAATTTCTGTTGATTCTTAACATACCATAAAGATGCTCAGCCAATGATCCACCGGGTAGATACTCATAAACTAGTATTTGCTGCTTTGATTCATAACAAAATCCTTCCAGACATACAAGATTCTGATGACGAATTCGCGACAGCAAATACACCTAACAATACAAGGCAAGGGAAGTAAGCTTAAAAATGACAGCAAATACACCTAAAACTGGTAAGAGGAGTTCAAATGATGTATAAAACCTCATTAATAAAAGAATCAGCCCCAAGTTGAGTCTTATCGAACCGCACTTTTACAGCTACTGGTTTACCATCTGGTAACTTTCCAAGATAAACAGATCCAAAACTGCCACGGCCAATAACATCCTTAAAATTGTTTGTAGCTGATTTGATTTCTTTATAGGAAAATACTTTTGCAGCATTCCAATTTCGCATCTCTACTGCAATTTCTGTGTATTAAAGACTTTTCGAATTAGTACCGGTATAACCACTAACTAGCTTCTATTGTGATATAAATAATGCAACTTTTACTTACTGTCTAGGTATGTAACTTCAGTCTTTTGTTTCTTAGTGTACAAGAATACTGATAGAGAAATGACAAGAAGAGCAAGAATGGTTCCTGCGGCTGCGCCAAGTATAATTGCCATATGATTACCTTTATTGGGCTTTTTTTTGGCAAAGATTGTAACTTGTGGAGTTTCAATTGAAGGATTAGATGAAACATCGTTGCAAGACATTGTAGAGAAGGACAGACATGGATTCCCTGATGTCCTGCAAAAATGCTGATGCATCAGCATTTCTAAAAATCAAATTATGTAAATGATTAAAAAAAAAGAAAAAGAAAAACAAGGATATCACTGATGAGCTTTGACTCAATGGCATTCAGTCATCTTCAGGGCTGTAGGCTTACAAGTTTGAACCCCAATTAAAGCCCGAGTAAAAAAATAAGAATATCAATTTCATACCTGACTTCCAAACTTTCTCTATTCAAAGTCAGTGGAAGGCTGCCTTGCAGTTTATTGTTTTCCAGGTTCCTAAAGAATGAAAAGAAAGAAATTTCAGTTTTGGACACAGAAACATATTATTTCTTTAGTCACTGATAGATTTGATTTTAATAAGCTTACTTACAGTAGATGAAGGTTCTCCAACTCTCCCAAGCCATCAGGGACTGCTCCCTCTAAGCTGTTGTTTTGCAGGTCCCTTCGTGTCAAAGAATTTTATTCACAACATTAATTAGTATCATTTTTTATGTGTGCTAATTGAGATATCACAAACATAAAATTTGAATTTCACCTACAAAATCTGAAGGCTAACTAAGTTCTCGAATTCAGTTCCAAAAGATGTTATTTGATTGAAACTCAAGTTACTGAAAAAAAAAATCAGATTATTAGTAAAAAAATATTAATTATTACTTTCTCAAGAAACTGCAATTTGTTGGATTCTTATTTTAATACAGCGGTTAGGTTATGCATTACAGTTTCTCAAGGTGTTGGAGGCTTCCCAAGTTCTGTATCTCTCCAGCAAGTGAAGTGTTATGCAAATCCCTAAAGTACAGTGCCATGGGATGAGAAAAATGGAGTTTGAACGAAGTGAAAGAAACACCAGAAGATTCAAAAACAGTGTTACTGATTAGACTTTACAGTGTTTTGAGGTCTAACAAGTCACCAAATGTTGGACTGATTGTCCTTAAATTGATGTCTGAAAGGTCCCTATAAGAAAATAAAGAAGTAAAAGAAGACATAAGCGCATAATAGATCTGCAAGGCTAATAATTTGAAAAAGAAAGTAGAATGATTTTATATGATCATACAGTGATGTGACTAAGCTTCCTTCACATCCAATATGGTCCCATGATTTTGGAGAACATGGGTCGCCTTTCCATCCCAGATCCAATCCAGTAGATTGCTCAATAACCTGAAGAGCTGACACTGCAGGAAAATTCAATAACCATGAGAAAAATGGAGCCAAATTCTAGTAGTCTAGTGGTCAACTGCTTGTCTACTAATGCAGAAACTTATCAAATGTAATTAGAAACTAGAACCTGTGGTTGAGGAAGCTTCCAATGGAATTTCAACAATCTCATAAACCTCAATACCATTGATTTGCGGAGAGAAGTTGATGCTTTTCAATGTAATATTCAAGCTTTTGATTCCTTTTTGAGTTAAGTACAGAGCTCTGGCTTCAGACATTTTCACAGTATAATCAGATTCAGCAACATCCCCATTGATAAGAACTTCAAACGAGGGAGACACAGGAAGAATCCCAGCAAAGTAAAGGACAATGTGGTAGTCCCCATGTGCATCAAGAGCAAGATTGTAAGTTAAAACATCTTTTTTTGCAAGAACTCTTGCCGTCTGAAGAACAGCAGCGGGTGGATTCTCCCTAAGACTTGACAAGTTGAAGTTAAGTAACTTCTTGAATCCACTTGACACATGAAATGGTGTATAGTTTTGATCAGCATCCCATATTCGATCATATGAATCCAAAGGGTACCTGTTTAATTTAGTTCAATCCAATAAAAAACCTTACAAAATTAGCAAAGAAGACAACATTTAAAGGCCATGAGATCAAATGAACTTTGATTCTAAAATTGTGAGTTCGAACCCAGTCAAAGCCTAATTAACAAAACTGAAAGGTTCATGCATACCTCAAGGAACCATTTGTGTAACCACTATTGATTCTATAAGACTTTCTGAGAGACTTATCAGGGAACTCTCCAATGCCATTCTGGTAAGCTCCTTTGGGAAGTGGCCGGATTTCGATTGATGAAATAACCGGAGATCCACCATTAGGAATGGAATGTAAACAGAAAGAAAGTGTATCTTTGTTAACTGGCCATAAGAATTCTTCAGTCCATGGATCACTCGTAGAAAGATTTACAGTACTAGTAATAGCTGTGCCAAGAGAAACAGAGAAAGCAGGGGGCTTTCCAAGTTTATCATAGTTCTCGTAGACAAATTGAGCTCTAATTAGTACTACGGAGGACACATTCTTCAATGGAAGCTTATAACACTTGCGAGATTGTTCAGAATCTGGGAAAAAACGAGCAGAGACAGTAGTTGAAGAGGTACCCTCAATGTAATTAATGGTGGTTGTGTTGCCCGTGCTTATATATTCACCATCAGGAACCCATGAAATGTTTGATGAATCAGTATAATCTTTAGTTCCGCCACAGGATAAACTCAAGAAACCTGTGAGTTTTAGACACAAATTGATTAAAGAAAGAAAATTTTTTTATGTGAAAATCAAGAATGTAAAATCAGTAACTAAGAGCAATACTTACCACGTTGATCACTGCAGAAAACATTTATGAACTGAGCAAAGAACAAAATGAAGACGACCAAGAAGACTTTGACCCCCATAGAACCAACCCTTTCAAAGAATCAAAGAACACAACCTTGTATTTATTCAAGAAACTAAACTTTTAACCAATGACTTAGTTACTGTAGGTGCCCCGGAGATTTCTGAAGTTTCAATGAAAAGAAAAAGAAAACCTTTAAAAATTAAACAAATGAAATTTAATTTTATTATAATAGAATCATTTTCAAAGTAATTAAATTACAGTCAGATACTAATTACTAATTAAAAAATAAAAAAATTAACGATTTTAGTGTTCGTTGTATTTTAATTTTTCTTTAGCAGAGTACGTTATGTGAAAAGAAGGAAAAAAGGTCGCAAGATTAGTTGGTTTTGGGGGGTGACAAGTTGATTAAAAAGTGATGATTAAAGGAGATGATATGAACATAAGTCATTATTAAAGAAATAATAATGCTTAAAACGTTAGCAGTGGTAGTTAAAAAAGGCCGCTCAGAAGTAATTCAAGCAAGAAAGTCTCGAACATGGACTGGGTCGTTTCAGCCTTTTTTTCTTAAAAGTAGTATTTTCCAATAGAGAGAACTCTTAAGGGAATGCTTGAAAATGGGTTTTTTTTTACCAAGTTTCATCACATAGCTCAACAAAAATGTGGAAAAGTTCAAAAGCAAAATGGCTTTGCTTAAATTCTCTTTGGAAAGCCATGTCACGTTGCCATTTTTTTTGAAGACTTTATATAAGAGAGAATTTTTTGCCTCATCAAATGTACGGGATAAAAATGTTTTTATCTTTTGGATGCAAAAAATCTAAACTCCTCCATGAATCTTACAAATGTTTTAGAAGGAAACAGTTTATCCTTTTTTTTTTTGTTAAATTAAGACTTTATTTTTTTACCTAAATTTATTAACTCCACTTGATAAAGGTGACTGAATGGACAATTATAAAAGCTATTATTACTCCCCCTCCATTTTATTTGCTGTTTCATATAAAAATAATAAATTAAAAAAATTAATTAGCCATTATAAATTTTATAAAAAAATTATTATAATTTATCTAAATATTATTTTTCATATTTCTCACTTCATTTTTTACCATGTATATCTTTCTTACTTCACTTATTCTCTTTCATTAATTAATAAGAATAATATTAAAATTTTTTAATTAATACTCCTTTAAATACATAAAAGTGACATTTTAAATAAAATAAATTTTTTTCTTACATACACTTAAAATAAAGTAGAAAAAGTATATTTTAATGCTTACTTTTCAAGTAAGTAGGTAATTTGAAAAGTTGTAATTGTTTTAGTATAAATTCTATTATGATTTATCTAAATACTCTTTTTATTTTTGTTATTTTATTTATTATTCTGTCTTTCTTTCTCACTTCACTTATTCTCTTTTATTAATTAATAAAGATAATATTAAATTTTTTTAATTAATACTCATTTAAATTTATAAAAATAACACTTAAAATAAAATAAATTTTTTTCTTATATGACACTTAAAATAAAATAGAGAAAATATAATTTTATACTTATTTAAGTAAGTACGTAATTTGGAAAGTTATAATTGCTTCAGTCAATTTTATTATGATTTACTTAAACACATTTTTCACCTTTTTCACTCCATTTATTACTCTTTTTATCTTTTTCACTCCACTTATTCTCTTTCATTAATTAATAAGAATAATATTAAAATTTTTTAATTAATATTTTTTTAAATTTATAAAAATGATATTTGAAATAAAATAAAATTTTTTTTCTTATATGATATTTAAAATAAAATAGAGGGAGTATAGTTTAATGCTTGATTTCCTAATTAATTTGGAAAGTTGAAATTGCTTTAGTAAATAATATCAATTCTTCTTAAAAATGTTTCGGGAGTATAGTTTAATGCTTGTTTTCCTAATTAATTTGGAAAGTTGAAATTGCTTTAGTAAATAATATCAATTCTTCTTAAAAATGTTTCATTGCCTATAGATTGTTTATCCTAGTCCTGAGATATTGTTAATTGTCCTTTTTTTATTATTCAACGATGAAATTAAATAAGTATAAAAGGAGATGCTGGCTTCCATTTATAAATAATAGCTTAGATTATAAGTTTTCATTTTTCTACTGTTATTTTATAGCTTAGATTAGGAAGGAATGAATAAGAAAATTAGAAGTGGAACTGGATAATAAATATGTAGTTCATCTTCTTGTTCAATCTGTATCAACTAGAACAAATAGTGCCTTGGTCCATAAAATAAAGGATTTAATCAAAATGGAGTGGGAGATTAAAATTATATAACGAATCGAGTCCAGATCACAATTTATTGACTGGACTAATCACAATCTTCTATTTAAATTATAATATTTAAAAAAATTAATTAAAAATAATTTTTATTTTCAAATAAAGAATTATAATTGGACGGATTTATAAGTGAAGACATAAATTCAGTTCACCTTAAAATTTTTCAGTTTATAGATAGACCAATCAATTTATTGATTATTTCGTATTTATTATCAAAAACTATTGAAAAAATTACATTCTTTGCTAATTTGTATAGTTTTTTTTATATTTTACCAGAGTTATTTTAGTCATTTTATAAAAATATATAATAAACTTAAAATAATCTCATACTAAATTTATAAAAATTATCATATATATAATAAACTCATAAAATTATATAAATTTGATAAATTTATAAATTAATAATAAATTTGAATATATTTTTAAAAATCTAATAAATTTAATTTTTTTTATTTTTTCTGATATTTTTATAAACATCCCAAAACTATTCAATTAATCGGAGTACATGAGTTTGCAAGCCCCTCATGAAGCTAGACAATGAACCAGGGGCGGAGGCAGGTGGGGTAGTGTGGGGGCTGACGACCCCCCTGCCGGCCGCCGGAGGTGTAAAACTGATATGGACAAACTTCCCTCAGCCCAACCTCCCTCAGTCCCAGCCTTCCTCAGCCCCCCCTTCAGCCCCTCAGTCCCTTAGTCCCAGCTCCCCTTGAGCCCCTCAGCAGCTCAGCTCTCTCAGCTCAGCCCCTCCTGCCGGCGGTCCTGGCTCCGCCACTGCGATGAACTCACTGTGATTTAGGAGTCGTTTGCCCAAGAAATTTAGGTGTGGAGTTTTTGAGTATCTCCTTACTTTTATAAGAAAAAATATGGAAGGTATTCAATTTTTTTTCCAAGATTTCTAATATTCATAACTTCTAAACCTCTATTACTGTTTACTTATTTTCAGACACAAATTTATTTCCAAAAAAAAAAAATTCAATCAAATAATTTGGTGGAGTTTGTTAAGTGTTTTAATTATGAAGGCCATGAAACGACTTTTGATATTAGAATTTAATTTGATGGTGGAATGGTGCCTACAAAACAATCATAATTTTTTTTTGTTTGTACATATAAAAGTGAATAATAATTAGTATATTTCTTTTATATAATATTATCTTTTTCATTTGTCTTTATTAATATATTTTTTTATTGCACTTTAATTTATCTATATTCATTTTATAAATTATTGTCCATGGGCAAGTGGCCCCCAGGGATTTTATTAATTCATTGTTACAAAATCACCCCACAATCCTCAAAGTTTCTACCTAAATCAAAGAACAAACATAAAAGTTGTACATTGTTAAATAAAAAATTGATTTAATTCAACAATTTGATGCTTAGAACATATAAATTTTCTCCTAAAAATTAATTTGATCTTCTTTAATTGGTTAATTACTTAATTTATTAAATTTTGACTTATAATCTTCTAACTAAGGATTGCTTTTAACATAAAATAATAAAGCTATATCTACTAAAGTGAGTTTAATTTATTCTCAAAAAAAGTGAGTTTAATTAGTACCTAATGGTAATTAAGGCGATCGATAATACCATTTTATAGTTAAGAGAGTGTAAAAATTAAGTTTCAGAAATAACAATGATCCTTTTTTTTTAAATATTGAAAAGCTAGAAACTATCTAAGTACAATTTTTTTTGGACAAATTTAAATTTTGAATGATATAATTTGAAGTATCATTAATTTTAATAGCATAATATTATATCTAATTCACTCAGACTTTAAATATTAATTTTTATTGTCTCATGGATTTATTTTTTCACGGGATATCTACTTGATAAATTATTAATTTTTTTAATATCAATTACTTATTTAACTAAAAAAGCAATTATAATTGCCACGAAATTTTTAAAACGATGAATTTACAAATCGTGAATAAAGGACAAATTAAATGGATATAATTTTTTTTAAAAAAAAGAGGCATGATTGATAATTGTAAGGATGAAGAATTGATTAAGTATGAAATTAAATTATATTAAATATTAATAAAAATATTAGTGTATTATTATGATGGATTATGCTTAATGAAGCCGCATTTATATATATATATATATATATGTGATGATGATGATCTTATAGAATTATAATGTTGAAAGTTGCTTAGTTACTTTGCTTGCAAATTCATATTCGCACCACAATCATGTCTCTTTCCCTCTAAGGAAAGGTACCTTTCAATTCTTCAAGTCATTACTGAGAAGTTCAGCCCATAATGTCAAGACTCAAGAGATTCAACACCCACTCTCCATTCTCTTTATCAACTGCTAACCTTTGCCTGGTATGGTCGAATTTCAGATCTTAATGACTGAGAAAAATTACAGACATAAAAATTATGGCCACGTCTTTCATTCTAATATTACGTTAAACTCTTTAAAAGTGACTGTGAATATACATCTTGATTATAAGTCGATTCTAAATTTAATTAATATTAAAATTTTCAAAAATATAATATATTAATTCATAATTTTCTTCACTAATTAAAGTTGTTGTCAAATTCATAAATAAGTTTTGTATTACACTATTATTCTTTTTTTTTTGTTTGTTTCGGTACGATAAATTTCACCGACTTATATATTTATTGAAGATATTTGTTTTCACTCAACAAGTTCAAAAATAAATTTTTATGATTGGTGATTTTGCATTCAATAATTATTTTTGGAAATACTGCTTGTTAGAATCAAATCCTATTAAATAATGATATACTTGTTTCCAATATTATTATCATCCTACTAATATATGTTTTCGAAAATAGAATTTGGAAGCTAAAAAAACAATTTGATTAACTTAAAATATATAAAAAGAGAAGTTCCATGAAATAATTAAACTTTCATGACATCTCGCAAGCTGTTCTCCAATTGCTACCATTTTCTTTTGTTCTGTATGCGGATTTAAAAATAACGGTCTAATTTGGAACAACATGTCGCTTCCGCAGGTTATTTAGGACAGGTCGTTAAGAATAGATGAGCTGGAGAGTGCAAGCCGTAAAGGCTAAGGGGAATCATATCAATCATGGCCACGCGAATCTTTTGATTTGAAGCGACTATAGTTTTGATGAGTCGTTGAGTAGGATAAATCTTGTGATCAGTGAACGACCAGTCGTTTTTCTTCCCAAATATATTGGTGTCGACAAGCTTAGTTAAAAGCTTTCTTCCCCATTTTCCCCGGTTCTTTCCTTCAGCATTGGAAAAGTCATCTTGTTTTAGGAAGAAATTGATGGGAAAGGAACCGGAATAAGTTCTTTCCCACTTGAATGAATATATGAGGAGTCACTAAGTAAAATTCAACAAACAACCAATCAACAATCTGCCTCAAGATAAACAAAAATTATTCACACATAAACACAATGATTTTTTATGTGAAAAACTCCTTCAATGTGAAGGATAAAAACCACGGGACCTCTCTTGGTCCAAGTAAAAGAGTTTCACTATAAAAATCAATGTTTACAGCAACTACAAGCTACTACAACAACCCTCAAGTAAAGTAGCAACACAAAATCAACTAAATAATAAGAAATAAACAAGAGAATGGAGAAAAATAACTCAAAAATAGCTACTGTTCATGCCAATGGATGAGCTCCGATTGTTCAAATTCAATCTTCACCGTCCATATTAAAGAACAACAAATTCTAAACATGCTCACCAAATTTCAGCCAAATTTGACCACACATGACTGTTCGATCAATGAAGAAAGATAAACTGGTCGCTATTGCAGAACTGTACGTAAACAGTAAACTTCGAGCCACAAATTTTGAAAATCCAACCTTCTAAAACAGATCTCCACCGTTCAGAATAAAGAACGATGAGTCCACTAACTGCTGTCCAAATTTCAGCATGATCGAATCAGGATGACTGTCCAATCGCTGAAAAACCAAGACTGCCATGTTGACTCCTTTTGCAAAAAAAAAAATCTTTCTTTCTTTTCTCTCCCTTTTCTCTATTTCTTTCTTTTTAGTGGCTGATACAAAAATGACACACATACTTATAACTTAGGGTAATATTAGTATATAAATATGCTAAACATTAATAGCCTAATGGGCTAAAATAAGTGGGCTCAAATATTGGATTTTCACATAGGAGGGAACCCAAAAACCTAATAATTCTCCCCCTTCCCGACTATGTGAAAGAGTTTGTCAAACCGAAAACTCTATAACATGTCTCAAACTTTTCTCTTGGTAAAGCCTTTATGCACATATCAGGACCATTATCATCAGTGTGTATTTTCTTAAGTTCAAGTTTCTTAGAATCCAAAACATCACGAATTCAATGATACCTCATATCTATGTGTTTGGATCTACTATGAAAAGTAGGATTCTTACTGAGATGAATAGCGCTCTGACTGTCACAAAATAAGGCATATCTCTTCTGTATAAAGCCAAGTTCATTCACAAACTTCTTCATCCAAAGCAATTCTTTATATGCTTTAGTTGCTGCAATGAATTCGGCTTCTATAGTAGACAATGCAATGCATTTCTGCAATCTATATTGCCATGCCACAGCTCTCCCTGCAAAGTGATCAGATATCCAGAAGTAGACTTTCTTGAATCTGCATACCCTGCCAAATCAGAATCTGTATAACCACTGAGAATAAGCTTTCCAATCCTAAAACACAACTTCAAACTAGCAGTGCCACAGAGATATCTCAAAATCCACTTCACAGCATCCCAATGCTCTTTTCCTGGATTAGACAAAAATCTACTAACAGTACCAACTGCATGAGCTATGTCTACCCTAGTGCAAACCATAGCATGCATAAGGAACTTTCTGCATATATTCTTTCTCTTGCTCACTAGAACCCACAATGAGCATATCATCAACATATAGTAACAAGATGATAAAATCACCATCAGAAAATCTCTGCACAAAAATACATGATCAAAAGTAGTCTTCTTGTAGTCTTGTTGAACTATAACTGACTCAAACTTCTTATACCATTGCCTAGGTACTTGTTTCAGCCCATACAAACTCTTTTTTAGTTTGTAAATATAATTTTCTTTTCCTTTTACCACAAAATCTTCAGGTTATTCCATGTAGATTTTATCCTCTAAGTCACCATGAAGGAAGATTGTTTTAACATCCATTTGCTCAACCTTTAAATCAAGAGTAACAGCTAATCCCAAAATAACACGAATTGATGACATCTTGACCACTGGTGAGAAAATCTCATCAAAGTCAACTCCTTTTTTCTGACTGAAGCCTTTGACAACTAATCTGGCTTTGTATCGTGGAGATGAGTAATTCTCTTCTTGCTTTACTTTATAGATCCACCTATTCTTCAAGACTTTTCTATCTTTAGGAAGCTTCACCAATTCAAAGGTGTGATTATCAGCTAAAGACTGTATTTCATCTTTCATAGCTGCAATCCATTCTGCCTTTTGCTCACTCTCAATAACCTCTTCATAGCATTCAGGTTCTTCTCCATCTGTCAAGAGTATATACTCATCAGGTGAATACCTGGTAGAATGCGTTCAATCTCTAGTAGACCTCCTAAGTGGAGCTTCAGGTTCCTCAACATATACCTCTTGTTGATCATTAACTACTTCATATTCAGGAGCACCAACCTCATTTGTATTCTGATTATCATTTTGCACATCACCATGATTCTGAACCTCAACTGCATCAGGCATATGAGTTGTAGGAGATAAGTCTAGGTCAATCAAACCACTAGTCTCAGGCTTTGATTTCTCTACCTTGTTGATATCTTCAATAGTTTGATCTTCTACAAATGCTACATCACGACTTCTGATAAGTTTCTTCTGAATTGGATCATAGCATCTGTAACCAAACTCATCTTGCCTATAGCCAATGAAGATACACTGTCTAGTCTTAGCATCTAACTTGGGTCTCTCATCTTTGGGAACAAGCATAAAATGTTTGCAACCAAACACTCGTAGGTGGTCGTAAGAAACATCCTTACCATACCAGAACCTATTTGGAACATCATTTTCCAATGCAATTGTGGGAGTTAGATTAATCACATATGCAACAGTATACAAAGCTTCACCCCAAAAAGAGTTAGGCAATTTAGCCTCTGAAAGCACACATCTGACTCTCTCCATCAATGTTCTGTTTATCCTTTCTGCCAAACCATTCAGTTGAGGAGTCTTAGGAGGCGTCTTCTGATGTCTAATACCATGTTCTTTGCAATATGCATCAAAAGGCCCACAATACTCACCACCATTATCAGTGCAAATATATTTCAAATTTTTTCTAGTTTCTCTCTCAGCAGAAGCTTGAAATTCTTTAAATGCACCAAGAACTTGATCTTTGAACTTTAAGGTATGAATCCAAAGTCTCCTAGAATAATCATCAATAAAGGTCACAAAGTAAATTGCACCACCAAATGACTTTTCCTTCAAAGGACCACATACATCTCAATGTACCAACTCAAGCAAATCATTTTTCTTGGAAGGAGAATGATGTTTGAAAGAAACTCTCTTCTGTTTTCCAGCCAA
The DNA here is from genome assembly GCA_947685225.1 of Garcia nutans. Classification (NCBI taxonomy): domain Eukaryota; kingdom Viridiplantae; phylum Streptophyta; class Magnoliopsida; order Malpighiales; family Euphorbiaceae; genus Garcia; species Garcia nutans. The sequence goes on along the minus strand of CANTUV010000048.1, from coordinate 5,387,102 downwards.
GCAATGAACACACCTGTCTAACTTTGTACCTTTCAATCCCGAAAATAAATTTCTTTTAGCTAGACAATCTAGTTCCTTCTCACTAATATGACTTAGCCTCTTGTGCCATAATTCTGAAGAGTTATCACATTCAACTGCATTAACAAGATATGTAGAGATTGAAGCTTGCAACCAATATAAGCCTTAAGCCATCTTTCCTCTACCCATAACCAATGAGTCTTTGCTGATTTTACTTTTTCCATCATCAAAAGTGCTGCAATAGCCATCACCATCAAGCTTACTAGTAGAGATCAAATGCAACCTAATGTCAGGTGCATATCTAACATTTTTTAGCTCTAATTTTATTCCATTTTAGGTCTCCAAACAAACAGTTTCAATGCCTATCACCTTTGATACTCCATCATTACCCATTTTCAAAACTCCAAAATCACCCAGAGTATAAGATATGAAGAACTCATTCCTTGATGTAACATGAAAGCATGAACCACTATCAAGAACCCAAACAGTATCATCATAGGCTACATTGACATCATCTGAAGTAGTAGTGACAACACGATCAGTATTGTTATCATTACCTTTCCTTTCTTGCTTTCCTTTGTCTACCTTGTTTTCTTTCTTCCACTTGAAACAATATTTCTTGATATGTCCTAGTTTACCACAATAATGACATTCAAGGTTCTTATACCTTGATTTTGATTTACTCCTGCTCTTGCCTCTATTTTGATCTTGACTCTTACTTTTACTTCTCTCCCTGTTTTCAGTAACCAAAATTTCTGACTGTGAAGTAGATGCCCCCTGATTTCTTCTTCTCATCTCTTCATTTAAAAGATCAGTTTTTGACTACGACATGATTACACCACTTTTAGGAGCAGAATTAGTCAAAGATACACGAAAGTTTTCCCATGAGTTAGAAAGTGTATTCAACAACTAAAGTCCAATAACCTCTTCATTAAATTTGACACCCATGCCAGATAATTGATCAAAGATATCTTGAAATTCATTCACATGATCAAGTATAGAGTTACTTTCTCTATATTGCAAGCGTATAGCTTGTTTAAGCAAAAATAACTCATTGTTACCAGTTTTTGAAGCATACAAAGTTTCAAGCTTTTCCGACAAGGTTTTGGCATTTTTTTCATTAGCAATATGATTCAACACATTATCTTCTACCCATTGCCTAATAAAACCACATACTTGCAAATGCTTAAATTTTGATTCTTCATTAGATTTAGACTCAGGTTTTTGAGAAGCAAATACAGGTAAATGCAATCTTTTCACAATAATAAAATCTTTCATTTTTCCTTTCTACTTGTGATAATTTGTGCCATCCAAGCAAACCATTTTACTCACATTCACCTCCATCATTCAAACAAGCAAATAACCAATGAACTAATGAACTAGCTCTGATACCACTTTGATGAGAAAGGAACCGGGATAAGTTCTTCCCCACTTGAATGAATCTATGAGGAGTGACTAAGTAAAATTCAGCAAACAACCAATCAACAATCTGCCTCAAGATGCACAAAAATCATTCACACATAAACACTAACGTGGAAAACTCCTTCAATGTGAAGGATAAAAACTGCGGGACCTCTCTTGGTCCAAGTAAAAGAGTTTCACTATCAAAATCAATGTTTACAGCAACTACAATAACCCTTAAGCAAAGTAGCAACACAAAATCAACCAAATAATAAGAAATAAACAAGAGAATGGAGAAAAATTACCCAAAATAGCTACTGTTTATGCCAATGGATGAGCTCCGATTGTTCAAATCCGATCTTCACCGTCCAGATTATAGAACAACAAATTCTAAATATGCTCACCAAATTTCAGCCAAATCCGACTACACATGACCGTCCGATCATCGGAGAAAGACAAACTGGTCGCTGTTGCAGAACTGTACGTAAACAGTAAACTTCGAGCCATAAATGCCGAAAATTCAACCGACCAAAACAGATCTTCACCGTTCAGAATGAAGAACGATGAATCCTCTAACTGCTGTCCAAATTTCAGCCTGATCGGATCACGGATGACTGTCCGATAGCCGGAAAATCAAGACTGCCTTGTTGACTCCTTTTGCAGAAAAATAAAATCTCTCTTTCTTTTCTCTCCCTTTTCTCTATTTCTTTCTTTTTAGTGGCTGATATAAAAATGACACACACTTATAACTTAGGGTAATATTAATATATAAATATATAAGCATAATAGTCTAATGAGCTAAAATAAGAGGGTTCAAACATTGAATTTTTACATAGGAAGAAATCCAAAAATCTAACAGAAATTTTGGGTATTTTCATCGCAATTGGATTGATTATGGGAACGAAGCGATGATTGCATTGGTTACACGGAGAATAATTCTTGGATATGAAGGTTATTGATCGTTCAGGGATAAATTTCTGAAGAAAGATGACAAGTGTTGTATGTACGAATTGGACAGTTGAAATTGTTGGATTCAAATTTCGATTTGTCTCTCAATCCCTGAAGTTGGAAAGATGTGGTTTCACAGCTATAAGGTATGGAAATTGTCTTGTGTTTGATATTTCTAAGTGCTGAATGCGGTTAATAGCGAGGCCTTTGAGGAATATAAGAGGGCTAAGAAAGAGGCAAAGAAGGCTGTTAGTGTAGCTCGTGGCAGAGACTTAGAAGAGATTTATCAAAAGTTAGGTACTAAAGAGGGAGAAATGGGCATTTATAAGATTGCAAGGATGAGAGAAAGGAAAAGCAGAGATTTAAGCCAAGTCAAATGTATAAAGGACGAAGATCAACGGGTGTTGACAGGAGATGTTGAGATTAAGGAGAGGTGGAATGCTTATTTTGAGCAGTTATTCAACCCTGAACATGAACAAGATTTTCAAGGTCTTCATGCAACAAATGATTATATCAGCTGGTCTAGGAGGATCTTGCATAGTGAAGTAAGAGAAGCCTTGAAGTATATGAAAGTTGGTAAAGCTTGTGGCCCGGATGGTATTCCTATAGAGGTTTGGAAGAACCTTGGAGAGGTAGGAGTTGCCTGGTTAACTAAACTCTTTAATGCTATTATGAAAGGACGTAAGATGCCGAATGCCTGGAGGAAGAGTATCATGGTACCCATATATAAAAATAAGGGAGACATTCAATGCTGTACAAATTATCGGGGTATCAAACTTATGAGCCATACTATGAAATTATGGGAAAGGATTATTGAACACAGATTGAGGAAGCTTACAAGAGTTTCGGAGAATCAGTTTGGGTTTATGCCAGGGAGATCTACCATGGAGGCTATTTCTCTTCTAAGAAGACTAATGGAATTGTATCAAGAGAAGAAGAAAGATCTCCACATGGTATTTATTGACTTGGAGAAAGCCTATGATAGAGTACCAAGAGAAGTGTTATGGTGGGTTTTGAAGAGGAAAGGAGTCAACGACAAATATATCAACATCATCAAGGACATGTATGAGAATGCATCCACTAGTGTGAAAACACCTGGTGGAGACACTGAGGCTTTCCCTATTACTACCGGATTGCATCAAGGTTCGGCCATGAGTCCATATTTATTTACCCTGGTTATGGACGAGTTAACCAGAAGCATACAAGACGATGTTCCTTGGTGTATGTTGTTTGCTGATGACATTATTTTAATTGATGAGACTAGTGCTGGTGTAAACCGTAAGTTGGAAGTGTGGAGAAAAACCCTCGAGGACAAGGGTTTTAAGTTAAGTAGGAGTAAAACAGAATATATGCACTGTGAGTTCAGTCTAAGGAAGAAGCAGGAACATGAGGTTAAGTTGGATGGAGTTTTGGTTCCTAAAACCAAGCACTTCAAATATTTGGGTTCGGTGTTCCAGAATGATGGCCGTATAGATGAAGATGTGGCTCACAGAATACAGGTAGGGTGGTTGAAGTGGAAGGGTGCGACTGGGGTTCTATGTGATAAGAAAATACCTCTAAAAGTGAAAGGTAAATTCTATAGGACGGTTGTTAGACATGCGATGCTCTATGGTAGTGAGTGTTGGGCAACAACGGGACAACATTTGCATAAGATGAGTGTGGCAGAAATGAGGATGCTAAGATGGATGTGTGGACATACCAGACTGGACAAAATTAAGAATGTTCATATTCGACAAAAAGTCCAAGTAGCGGACGTCGGAGATAAGGTGAGGGAAGGAAGACTTAGATGGTATGGGCATGTTTTAAGAAGACCTCCTAATGCTGCGGTTCGTAAGTGTGAGAATTTGTTGATTGAGGGGGCTAGAGGTCGTGGCAGACCTAGAACTGTGTGGAAGGAGGTGATAGCAAGAGACTTACGTGCCTTAGATCTTGATGCGGATTTGATTAATGACAGACTTGAATGGAGACGTAAAATCCGTGTCTTGGAAGGGGCCTAAGGCTGGAGTATCTTTTTTGGTGTCTTTTGAGCTTATTTTGTTGAGAATTCATACAGCCGACCCCAACTTATTTGGGATTAAGGCTTAGTTGTTGTTGTTGTTATAGGCCATACACTTCAAACATTCTTCATTTTGGATCAGTTTACTAATTTCAAGCATGTTGGAGAATTCGTAGTTTTAAACCTGTTTTAATTGATCTTGTTATTACTATTGATGAGCTCTTCTGGTTTACTATACTTGACTGGACTGACAGTGACTTTTAAAATATTCAGAGTTCATTATCTAGTTTTTTTGAATTCTTTGGATGGAAGATTTAATCTCTGAACGCAACTTTCAACTTTCCAACTTTGACTCTGAAAAGTTGCTCTGACTTAGTCCACCTTTCCAATTTTTAATATTAATTGGACTTAAATATCATTTTTCCAACTGGTTCCCAAGACAGCAGAGTTCGCTGTTGAATTGAGATAAGTAATTTAGATGTGTTAAATCTTTTCTATTCTTAGAAGTATAGAGGCTTTCTGGGAAGGCCATTATTATTGACAAATTTCAAAAAGAAAAGGACTTGGAGACATGAAGTCAAATAAAAAACTCTATATTTATGATTCTTGTTGAAGAAAATCCTTTTCTTAGACTTTTTATTTAGGCGACTGCCGTGTAAACGTCTAATTGGACAAAAGTCAAGTGCAGAAGTCCAACGAAATGGATTGGCAATTGGGCATAGGTTTTTGCAGATATAAAATTTGAATCTGAAAAATATTGTAGTTTGTCTCAGTACTCTATTTTGTTTAGTTTCAGCTTCATTGTGATTGTGATCATGAATGAAGGTATGTTCCTTCAACATCAATTACCGTTCTTCTGGATTATATGCATTCTAGCCATCATCAGACTTAGCCTCCTAGAATCTGCAAATGCAACTGTCTCTTGGAGATGCATTGAAAGTGAGAGAGTTGCTCTCCTCAACATCAGGAAAAAGCTCAATGATCCGGCGGACCTACTCTCTTCATGGACAGCTGGAGAAAAAGACTGTTGCAGGTGGAAGGGAGTTGCATGCGACAATCAAACTGGCCATGTGGTCAGGCTTGATCTCCAGCCAGAAATCATAAATGAAGGTGATGGTTTTTCTAAATGGAAATCGTTGACGGGTGAGATAAGCTGTTCCTTGCTTGAATTGCCATATTTATCTCACTTAGATCTCAGTAATAATTTCTTAGAAAAAATACCGGGTTGTTTTGGTTCACTCAGTAAGTTAACATATCTCAACTTGTCATTCAATAGCTTCAGTGGTACATTTCCTTACCAGATTGGTAACCTCTCTAAGCTGCGATATCTTGATCTCAGCTGGAATTATGATATGAAAGCAGACAGTTTTGAATGGTTAGAGCGCCTTGCTTCTTTAAGAGTCCTTCACATAAGTTTTATTACCTTTTCTAAAGGGGTGGATTGGCTCAAATCAATCAAAACACACCCTTCTTTGTCAGACTTGGTATTGCATAGATGTCAATTTCTTGAAACTAATCCTTCATCAATTTCCCATGTTGATTCTTCCAAATCTCTTGCTTCCCTACGCCTCTGGTTTAGCAGTTTCAATGCCTCAATTCATTCATGGTTGTTCAATGTTAGTACTACTATTCTTGATCTTCAAATCCAAGATGACCAGTTGAAAGGTCCGATTCCAGAATATTTTGGAGACATGAAATCACTTATACATCTTGACCTTTCCTACAATCAACTCGAAGGTGGCATACCGAAATCCTTTGGGAATCTTTGTCACCTGAAAACATTAGATCTGACCCACAATAACCTGAGTGGACCATTTCCTGTGATTTTAGAAAACCTCGGTTGTTCTAAGAATTCCTTAGAGATTCTAAAGTTAGGTGAAAACCAACTGAGAGGGTCAATTCCTGATGTCACTGAATTTGAGTCGTTGAGAGAGTTATATCTTGATCATAATCATTTGGATGGGTGTTTTCCTAAAAGTTTTAAACAATTCTCTAAGCTTCGCATTTTGAACCTTGAAGGAAACCAATTGGTCGGATCATTGCCTAATCTTTTAAAGTTTTCATTGCTAACTGAGTTGCATATGGCAAACAATGAGCTCAATGGCAGTATCAGTGGGAGCATAGGAGAGCTAACTAGCCTCCAAATCTTAGATGCTTCTGCAAATAAATTCATTGGAGTGCTCTCTGATGCTCATCTGTCTAAACTCTCCAAGTTGCAGCAGCTAGATTTGTCTTATAACTCTTTAACTTTGAATTTGAGCTTTGGTTCGATTACCTCTTTTCAATTGGATACTATCAAACTAAGCTCTTGTAAATTGGGTCCACTATTTCCTGGTTGGCTTCGAAGCCAAAGGAATTTCTCTTACCTTGATATCTCCAATTGTAGTATCTCAGATGCCGTTCCTAGCTGGTTTTGGAATTTGCCTTCCAAATTACAATATTTGAATCTATCCTTTAACAACATACATGGTGAGGTGCCAAATCTTTCAGCAAAATTCTATACTTTTCCTGCAGTTGATCTGAGTTCCAACTTGTTCCAAGGACCTATACCACAGTTCCTTTTTAACACAACAGTGCTTGATCTCTCCCAGAATATGTTTACAGGATCCATTTCTTTCTTATGCACTGTAATGGATAATGCTTTGACCTATCTTGACCTTTCTAACAATATGCTGTCAGGTGGCCTTCCTGGTTGTTGGACACAACTGAAAATGTTGGGCATTGTGAATTTGGAAAGTAATAGTTTTTCTGGGATAATCCCAAACTCAATAGGTTCCCTTTATCGACTTCAAATGTTGAAATTGAGGAAGAATAATTTAACAGGTGAACTACCTTCATCCTTGAAAAATTGCTCTTTTTTAGAGTCTCTAGATCTTGGAGAGAATAAGTTAACTGGAAAGTTGCCAGCATGGATTGGAGAAATCCTAAGAAACTTGATTGTGCTTCGTCTACCGTCTAATGAGTTTTATGGGAACATACCTTCAGCAATTTGTCATCTTAGTTCTCTCCAGATAATGGATTTTTCTTTCAATGATTTATCAGGATATATTCCATCTTGCTTCAACAATCTCACTGCTATGGTTCAGAATCACAGTTTGCATGGAATCATATCCCATTCATATTTGTATTCATATAGTTATTGGAATGGAAGTGATGATTGGGGTACAAAATATAATGGAGTATATTTTGATTATGCATCAGTTTTATGGAGAGGAATTGAGCAGAAGTATGGAAAAACTCTTGGATTACTGAAGATCATTGATCTTTCAAACAATAATTTGACCGGTAGAATTCCAGAAAAGTTGACTTGTCTGGTAGGGATAATCTCACTGAACCTATCGAGAAACAATTTGGCTGGAGTCATCCCTAGGGAAATGGGGCACTTGAAAGCATTGGAAGTACTTGATTTGTCTCACAATCGACTTTCTGGTGACATTCCTGGAAGCATTGCTGGTATATCGTTCCTTGGTGTGTTGGACTTATCGAATAACCAATTTACTGGTAGAATACCAACAGGCACTCAACTGCAAGGTTTCAGTGCCTCAGCATATGCAAATAATTCAGGTCTTTGTGGACCTCCACTATTAAGGAAAGGAACTAAAAATAGAAGGTTTATATTCTGCTATTAATACAGAATCAATTAGGATTATTGTTTTTCCTATTCTAGCATATCTTGGTTGTATATATTTTCTGTACAAACATCACAAAGACATACATATAATTTTCCCATCTTCTTGTTTTCTTTTCTAAGTTACAACATGGTATCAGAGCCATTCTTTCGACTAGATAACAGTCGTGTGTAGGCTTCATCATCTACCAGTTTTTTACCTTTTCTCTGCCAATGGCTGGAGAAGATAGCTATAGTGGAACCTCTGTTCAAACCGAGAATTCACCAAGTGGTGTATCTCTCATTGAGCAATTAGCCAAACTCCTGCAGAAACCTGCTCAAATCAGTCAATACCAGAATCCACAAACAGTAAGTATCAGTACAAAGTTAAACCAGTTCAATTACTCATTATGGGCAAGGTTAATGAAATTGGCAATAGGTGGCAGAGGATTACTAAGCCACTTATCTGGTAATCCAGCAGCACCAGCAATTGATGATCCAGCATACTCGATTTGGGAACAGAAAGACCTCATGGTCTGCACATGGCTTCTAGAGAACATGGAGTCAGAACTAGTACCTAATTATGCCGAATACCCGTCAGCTAAAGCCTTGTGGGATGGATTGGCTTCGATTTTCAGCCAGAAGGATGATGCCCTGCAACTATATGAATTAACAGTGAAAGCACATGGCATGAAACAAGGAAACAACACCATAGAGCAATTCTATAGTGACTGTCAAAGAATCTGGAGGGAGATTGATCTCCGGCAGCCTAACCCAATGAAATACGAAGAGGATATTACCGTTTTTAATCGACTCAAATCGGAGGCTCGCCTGTACCAGTTCCTCAGTGGGGTAGATGACAAGTTTGATACCGAGAGAAGGGATCTCCTGAAGGAGAAGCCGCTGCCGTCAGTTGAGAGAGCATTCTCCATCATCCGGCGAGAAGGTACAAGGAGGGGTCTGATGGGTCCCGAGAAAAAATCAGAGGTGGTTACAGGAATCGGCAGTGGTTTAACAGCTCGACCTCAGGGAGAAGACATCATCGGTCAAGGGTTCGCCACCAGGCCTAGCTCAGATCCGGCCAAGAATTACCGATCATCACAGCGAGGCGGCGGCGGAGAAAGGATCGATCGATCCAAATTAAAATGCAGTCACTGTGGAATGATGAAGCATACAAGGGAAGAATGTTTTGAGCTCGTCGGATTCCCAGAGGGATGGAAAAGCCGGAGGCAGAGGAATAGTCAGAAGGGAAGCGCTGCCATGATTACCGGCGAGCAAGCTCAAGTGCCGGCTATGGAGAGGAATGAAGAAGTCAGAAACAAAAATATGGGGGTAGCGGCTGTGGTGAAAACGTCTCAAGCTGAAGTAGGGTTTAAAGGAGGTAAGGAGCCTTTTTTACAATCCTGCCCCTCACAAAGTTTAAAATTGCAGAAAGGGCCCAGAAGTATTGAAAAACAGCAGTATAATCCTGAAACTTTTAAAAAATGTCAGTTTAATCCTGGAACTAATTTTTTTGTTGAGTACCAACAGGGACAGAATATTACTGAGAAAAATAACAAATTGTTAGTTGACAGTGGAGCGACAGATACAATGACATTTGATCAGAAAGACTTGGTTACATCCTCAGTACGACTGAAGAATTCCATTCAAAGTGCTAATGGTGGATTGTCTCCAGTACATGGAGCTGGAACAATTGAAATTTCTCCCAGTTTAAAATTAAAAAATTGTTTATATGTGCCAAGTCTGTCATGTAAACTGTTATCTGTCAGTCATGTGACCCAAGAGCTGAATTGTATCGTTCTCATGTTTCCTACTTTTTGCCTCTTACAGGATATTCAGTCGGGGAAAGTGATTGGACGTGGCACTGAAAATGGGGGACTCTACTATGTGGATGAAGTGGTTCAACAAGGGACTGCTGCGCTGGCTCGCGGATCAGTAGAAAGACAACAGTGGTTGTGGCACCGGCGTCTAGGTCATCCATCCATAGGGTACCTTAGAGTTTTATTTCCTAGTTTATTTTCTCATAGTGATATTTTGTCATGCGAAACATGTCTTTTGGCTAAAAGTCATAAACAGTCATACAAACTATCTAATAGTAGAACTCAAACAGTTTTTTCCTTGATTCATTCTGATGTTTGGGGACCTGCTCCACAATCAGGGTCAGATATTTCTCACAATGGTTTCAGATTTTTTGTTTTATTTATTGATGACTGTTCTAGAATGACATGGGTATATTTTTTGAAACATAAATCTGAAGTTGCTTCTAAATTTATTGATTTTCATAAAATGATTGATACCCAGTTTCACAAAAAAATTCAAATCCTGCGTTCTGATAATGGGGGCGAATATGTCAATTCTACCCTTAAACAATTCTTTCAGGATAATGGCATTATTCATCAGACTTCCTGTCCTCATACCCCTCAGCAAAATGGAGTTGCAGAGCGAAAAAATCGTCTGTTACTTGAAATGACGAGAGCAGTCATGCTAGAATCTCATGTTCCTACTTACTTATGGCCTGAAGCTGTAGCAACCTCAGTGTATCTTGTGAACAGGTTGCCTACAAAAATTCTAAATCTCCAGACCCCTCTCAAAGAACTATCTAGTCATGTAAGTATTCCCTCAGTTTTAACTCTTCAGCCCCGTATCTTTGGCTGTTCTGTATTTGTTCATGTTCCGAAATCAGAGCGAACCAAGTTTGAAGCCTGTTCTCTTAAGTGTGTGTTTGTGGGATATGGTAGTCATCAGAAAGGGTATCGCTGTTATCATCCTCCTACTCGTAGGGTATATATTTCTTTAGACTGTGACTTTCTAGAAACAGAGTTTTTCTATTCTCACCAACCCACTGGTCAGGGGGAGAGTCAAAATGACCCATTGAGTTGGTTAACTAGTGTGTCTTGTTCTGTCACACCTACTGTGTCTTATACAGGTCCACAAGAGCTAGTACGTGGTTCCACCGAACCGTCTTGTTCCATGGGACAGAGTTCTTCATCAGGTCCTGAGCCTGAATTCCCACTGAATGAATATGAGGTAAATAATGATTGTACTAACAATGATCATAATCAAAGTATGTCTTTTGATGGAAATAATGCAGATACCAGAGATAATACTGGGAATATAGAACAACAACCAGAGTCCAGAATAGAGCCAGGAAAATATGTGTTACCTCCCAGAAGTACAAGAGGAATTCCCCCAAAAAGATATGAACCAGAATATGAGCCTAAACAGTCCAGGTATCCTATGGCTAATCTTGTCAGAGGAAGCTTGTCTCCTGCTGCCCAGGTCTTCTCAGCAGAAGTATATTCTGAAGTTCTTCCCAAAACTTTACAGGAGGCCATGAGTCAGAAAGAATGGTACGAAGCTATGAAAAGTGAGATGACAGCTCTTGAGAAGAATGAAACCTGGAAAAAATGTATGTTGCCTACTGGGAAGAAGTTGGTTGGGTGCAGATGGGTCTTTGCAATTAAACACCGAGCAGATGGGTCCATAGAGAGATACAAAGCTAGACTAGTTGCAAAGGGGTACACTCAGACATATGGGATTGATTATTCAGAAACTTTCTCTCCAGTTGCCAAGATTGACACTATTAGAGTATTGTTCTCAGTAGCAGCTAATCATGATTGGCCATTGTATCAGTTTGATGTAAAAAATGCCTTCCTTCATGGGGACTTAAAGGAAGAAGTTTATATGGAACCACCTCCAGGTTTTTCTGAAGAATTTCACCATGGAGAAGTTTGCAAACTCAAGAAAGCTCTGTATGGACTAAAGCAGTCTCCAAGAGCTTGGTTCGGGAGATTCACTGTTGCAATGAAAAAGTATGGATATCAGCAGAGTAATTCAGATCATACTTTATTCATTAAGAAAAATGGGGGAAGAGTTACTTGCTTAATCATATATGTCGATGATATGATCATAACTGGGGATGATAAGGAAGAGATGAAGCAGCTGAGAGAGAATTTATTCCAGGAATTCGAAATGAAAGATTTGGGCCAGTTAAAATACTTCCTTGGAATTGAAGTTTTGAGATCAAAGAAGGGAATCTTTATCTCTCAACGAAAATATATTCTGGATTTATTAGCAGAGGCAGGTATGTTGGATTGTAGGCCAGCCGATACTCCCATTATTGTTAATCATGGCCTGAAGATCGTAAGTGGGGGCCCAGTAACAGACCAAAGGCAATATCAGCATCTTGTAGGGAAACTGATATACTTATCCCATACTAGACCTGATATTGCCTATGCAGTAGGAGTCCTGAGCCAGTTTATGCACCAACCCCAGGGAGATCACTTGGAAGCTGCCCTAAGGGTTGTTAGATATCTGAAGGGTTCTCCAGGTAGAGGAGTATTGTTTCAGAAATATGGGCATCTTGAAGTAGAAGCATATACTGATGCTGACTGGGCAGGAAATCCAATTGATAGAAGATCTACTTCAGGATACTTCACCCTAGTTGGAGGGAACTTGGTCACTTGGAAGAGCAAAAAGCAGAAAGTTGTTGCATTATCAAGTGCAGAGGCAGAATTTAGAGGAATAGCCAGAGGGCTAACTGAGGTACTGTGGTTAAGAAAGTTACTTGCTGAAATTGGGTTCCCAGTCCAGAAAGTAAGCAAACTCAAATGTGATAATCGAGCAGCGATCAGTATCTCTGAAAATCCAGTGCAACATGACAGAACAAAACATGTTGAGATAGATCGACATTTCATCAAAGAAAAACTGGATGGTGGTGTCATTATTCTCCCTTATGTTCGGTCTGAAGACCAGTTGGCTGATGTTCTAACCAAAGCTGTCAATGGCCGGATTTTTTCAGAAATTATAAGCAAGTTAAATATATGTGATCATATTATTTAACTTGAGGGGGAGTATTAAGGAAAGGAACTAAAAATAGAAGGTTTATATTCTGCTATTAATACAGAATCAATTAGGATTATTGTTTTTCCTATTCTAGCATATCTTGGTTGTATATATTTTCTGTACAAACATCACAAAGACATACATATAATTTTCCCATCTTCTTGTTTTCTTTTCTAAGTTACAACATCCACTTCCTCAATGTCCAGGTGAAGGAACATTCCGCAATCCATCTGGTACAAAGGGCACTGGAAACAGTGCTGAAGCAGGTGAAGAATGGTTTGATAGATCATGGCTTTATGCTGGTCTAGGGGCTGGATTTGTTGTGGGATTCTTGGGATTCTATGGGGTTTTAATTATAAGTAATTCCTGGAGACGCTTCTATTTCCAGTTCTTGAAGAATATAGTGCAGAGAGGCTCTACCTGGTGATGGCACTGAATGGCAGAAAAGGCTTCATTTTTATGTTCTTTCTATAACTGTATCCACAACAATCTTGAACCTACTGCTTTGAATGCCTGCTTGTTATTATATGGATAAAGTTTCAATCTACAATAAAATGGTTTAAACAAACTGTAATTTGCAATATATTCTCTACTTGTTAGTGAATAAGAACTAGTTTGTACTTTTGATTTAAAATAGTGATTCTGCTGTGAACGACACACTACTAAAATTTTGGAATTCACTTTTCTGGTGTCTGGAGGTCTCGTCAGGGAACTCGAAGTAATAAGGTTTTGCATTGGGAGTAATGCCTTGTAGTTGCAGGCTAGTTCCTACTTTGGCTGGAGCCTTGGTGAACTCTTATTATCTTGGTTTGACCTCTTAAGACTTGTTCATAGAGAAAGTGGCTTCCCATTTTATAGGACCAATCTTTATAGTCATATTTATTTCTACTATGTGATAATTCATCATTTCAGATGTTAGAGATAGGATTTGATTAATTTATAAGTCAATTTTTTAAAAAAAAAATAATTTCTTTAAATAGGAGGCATTTTAATTTGAAGATAATTTTAATATTATTAAATTATAGGTAAAATGATGTAAACTTAGCTCTATATACCACCCGGCTTCACATTTCCGGCTAGTGATAAACTCAATCATTTGTCATAACTCAGGTTTAGCAACTAGGGACGCGCTAGGGTTGAGTCTAACCACCTAGCCAAAAACACCCAAAGTCAACCTTAAGGTATTAGTACTGATTCATTAAAATTCTTATATTATAATTCATGTTAGCTGTGATCCACTAAAGCTCTTCTATATAATTCAAATCAAAAGTCTTTTTTCCGACTTGGGACTAGAGCATCACCCTCATTGCCTAGATCTTGGTCCACCAAGTCAGAGTCAGACTCATGGTTCAAATATGGGCTCACCAAGTGTGCGAACTCTAGAGGTTGCTTCTATGATGTAGCAGTTAGTGCCTTTGTAGTACTTAGCTTGGCATTTCTGACTAGTGGTCGTTTCTAATATCATTTGTCATGACTTAAGCCTGGCAAATAAGGCGACACTAGGCCTGATTATCTTATATCTAGCCCCAAAGTCAAGTTTGAGGTGTTAATAGTAATTTACCGAAGTCTTTATATACAATTCAAATAAGAAATTCCTTTTGCTATGGTGGATTGGAATATGACAGTAGTGGTTTAAGAGGTTGAAAATTAAATAATTAATATTATGAGAAAGTATAAAAATCTATTTCGCAGTTTCCTTTTCTTTTTTTTTTGAAAGGGGCTCATAAAAATGTTCGTTTTTTGCATTTATAAACATGACGCAAGGATAGAAGTGTTTGAAAATATATCAAAACCCTTTTGCAGAAAAATACTAAACAAGTTAGTTTTTATACTTTCCCCTCAAAATTATATGAAATCTTTCTTCCAGTGATTACAATGAAAAACAGTGATATAATTCCTATTTTTTTTGGCCAATATAGAATTTCTATTTTTTGAATCTTAAAATCAAATAATTAGAATGAATAAAATTCAATTATCAAATTGGATGAAATCTATCTTTTAGGTGATCACTTTTTAATTTTTTTAATAAAATAGGATTATTATTATTGTTGTTGTTGTTGTTATTGTTGTTGTTGTTGTTGTTGTTGTTATAATTAAATAAAAGGGGGAGAACATAATTTAGAGGGGAAGCTATCCAATATAATATGCTAACCACTACACCCACAACTAAAGCGCCGCTAAACCATGTAAACGCTCCCACTAGTACAGAGCAGAGGAAGAGCAATAACTACTAGTAAACTCAAGTCTCAAGCGTAATTGAGTTTAACCATCACTCCAACACCAAATATAGAGCCAGGCAATGAAGCAGATCTAGTAACCCCTGACTTAGCTAGAGAATCAGCAGTGAAATTGGTTTCTCGCTTGACATGAAGGAATTGGACATAAGGCAGTAAAGAGATATATTTGTGGATTTTAAGTAAATATTCCACTTACTCCATGGGGCATTAAAAATCTCATTCTTGACCCAGCTGGTAACAATAGATGAATCTGACTATGATAATTTGACAGTTCCTTGTCCATTCATTATCAAGAGACAGAGAGAGCTTTAGCTATTGCTTGAATTTCAGCCTCATTAGAATCAACTAGCCCAATAAAGCAGAAAAATATAGCAACAAAAAGTCGTTCATGGTTTCGAAGTACACCATCAATACCAGCTGGGCCAGGTTTACCCACTACTGAACCATCAACATTCCACTTAATAGAGCCAAAAGGAGGGGAGACCAAGAAATGACAGCCCTTGAGTGCATAGGAGGATTCCAGAATTTCACAGTCAGAAGATCCAGCAAAGTCATTCACAGTGTAAGGAAAAGAAGGATGACAAGCAGATGTCCAATATGCCAATCTCACCATAATCAGACCAAAAAATCTTTCCTCATTCAACACATGATTATTGAAGACAATATTATTACGTTCAAGCCATATAGCCCAGATTGTGGAAAAGAAAGAAGAAATACAGACCTTGTGGAGAAATTTGCCTGCTGGAGGTAAACACCACTGCTCATAAAAGCTCTTTTATTGAAGAAGGAATGCACCAGATTAACTTCTACCACTTGAGGAGCTTGTACCATATACGAATTCATACCGGGCAAGTGAGAAGACGGTGATCAACATCTTCAGGATATTGGAGGCATAAGGGGCAAATATTGTTTGAAGGCTCTAGCAGGCCAATGCACTCAAGATGGGATCTTACATTTAGTTTCCCTTGACTAGCAGTCCACACAAAGATTACCACTTTTGGTGGAGCCAAACTTTTCCACAAAGAACACCGTGGGAACGAGCTTGGAGGGTGATTAAGATTTTGCAATTGTTGACAAAAAGATTTGATAGAAAAGTTGCCATTTTTGTTGTACCTCCACACAATTTTATCATCCACCGAAAAGTTGGGGGAGTAACCAGAAATCTCATGCATAAAGCTATTAAAGGTAGGAGTTTCCCAACTGAAAAAGGTCCTACGCCAAGGAAGATTCCAAACCATGATTCCCCTTCCTGCCTTCCCAACTCATGTATAAAACAGTTTTGGTTAAAATAAAAGGAACATAACCGAGGAAAATTTTCAACTAGAGATGTATTACCCGCCCAAGGATGGTGCCAAAATCAGATATTCCTACAATTACCAAGCCAGAACTGGAGTCCCTCGGATATAATCTTACAAGATTCTGGATGAGATGATGATGAATTAACAATATCCTTCCAAACCATAGATAAGTGGCCGTTATAAATGGCAGGTAGAGAAGAGCCCTTTCCGAATTTAGCCCCAACAACATGTTTCCATAAAGATGGGTTAAAATCAAAAAGTCTCCAAAGCCATTTAAAAAGCAACGCCCTATTTTTGTTAAGGATTGAACCAACCCCTAACCCACCTAGTTCTTTGGCTTTTTCAATTACCCGCCAATTAATGGTATGTAGCTTTCTACGATCCTCTTCCAGAAGAAATTTCTTTAGAGTTTTGCGATTTCCTTAGTGACGCCCTTTGGAATTTTGTATATAGATAAATAATACGAGGGTAGGCTGTTTAAGACGGATTTAATAAGTGTTAATCTGCCTGAGGTGACGAGCTTTCCAATTTAGAGAGCCCTGATCTGATCTTGACAAGAACTGGTTCCCAAACCGAGCGATTCCTTGGGTTGACGCCAATAGGGATGCTAAGATATCTTTGTTAACAAATCTGGCCTCCTCTTTGACATGGCCTCCGATTCGAGAGTGTCGAGTTACAAAACTTCTCAAGTTATTGGACTTCTCCTCCTTAAAGATTTGGGTTACTTCTAAAATAGCCTTAATTTCAGTTAACACTTACCTTATATGGGCTTAGATCCATCACACAAACTTTTTTTTTTTGACTTCTTTTATGGGCTTGATCTTTCACACGCAGCCTCTTTCTCTTTAGGCTTCAAAGTGTTAGATTTAATTTACTAGTCCACCCAAGTCTTCAAGAACATGTTGGTTCATACTAGCCTAACAGGGTCTTTAAAATAATATTGGGTTTAGCTCCACTCAAAATTTTTTTCTTAGGTCCTTTGGATTTTCAATACTGTTAAGCTTTGGGCTCTGATACCAAAGTTAATAAGTGTGGATTTGCAAAGCTTATCAAGTGATTGGGCTTCTCCTCCTTAAAGATTTGGGCTTATTTTCAAAATGGCCCTAGTGATTTTAGTTTCAGCTTTCCCACTTACATATATAAGCATTTTTCTTCACCATTTTTCGATGTGGGGTAGCCATCTTCAACAGCCACTTCCAACAATCTTATAGGGAGAGCATATGATTGGCAATTTAGTAAAATGGCAACTTGGTGACTCCATTCAGGAGGAACATTAATACCAACTAAAGTGCTAAATTGACTTTTAGGCTAGAGAGATACTCAAAGCACTTTAGAATTCGTTTAATATTCAACAGGCAAGACATATAGGCAGGATTGAACAACACAATGTCATCAGCAAATTACAGGTAAGACATAGGGAGGGCATTTGGTTTAACTTGATTACCTCGAATCAGACCAAGTACAATAGCTTTCTTGAGTATCACGCTTAGGCCTTCTGCAGCAATGGAGAAATTAAGGGGACAAGGGGTCTCCTTGTCGAATACCCCTTGAGAGTGAGGACTCTGACAAAGCCCCATTAACCAAAACTGAAGACGAAGCTTGTGTGATGTAGGCTTTCATCCATGACAACCACTTTTATACGAAACCCATTTGGTTCATTACTCCGAAAATATAAGTCCATGATACAGAGTCAAAGGCTTTTTCAAAATCAAGCTTCAGTAAGACCCCAACCAAATTTGATTTCTTGCATGAATCTATAACCTCATTTGCTATCAACACACTGTCCAGAATAAAACGACCTTTAATAAATGCTGACTGACTATCGTTTACAATTTCACCCATGACAGGCCTAAGCCGCAGTGACAATGCCTTTGAGATCATCTTCTATACCCCGCCTATGAGACTGGTAGGCCTGAATTGTTTAACAGTGTTTGCCCCTGGAGATTTAGGAATGAGCACGATAAAAGAACACAGTTTTTGGCATATAACCCATAGAATAAAATTCGGAGACAAGCTTCATCGCATCATAAGATATCAGCTGCCAGTACCTTTTATAGAAATTGAAATTAAAACCATTTGGCCCCGACGATTTACCACCATCACAGCTGCACACTGTATCAAAGATTTCTTCTAGAGAGAGGTTTTTCAAGAGTCATAGCAGAAGATACCTGCAACTTTTTGAAGATTAGACTAGTTGGAGAAGGCCTTGACACAAGCCTTTCGGAAAATAGCTGCTCAAAGTAGTTACAAATTGCCAACTTAATCTGAGTGGGATTTGTTATAGTTCTATTATCAACTAACAGACTACCGATATAATTTTTTGTTCCTTTCTAATAATTGCTGAGATTTGAAAATATAGCGTATTGCAATCCCCTTCTCTCAACCATTTGATTCTAGAGGCCTGCTTCCAGTAAATTTCCTCATGTTTGGATTTTTTCCATAGGTTTAGCCATATTAGTCTTCTTTTATGATGAAGAGCTACTGAAGTAGGAGAAGTTTCGACGAGCCTATCAATATCCACTAGCTCTGATTCCAATTCACAAATCCTGGAGCGAATGTTGCCGAAATGTTCAGCATTCCATCTTTTCAAATTAGCCTTCAGAAAATGAAGCTTTTTGCATATAGCATTAGCTCCGTAATCCTGCAAGGTGGCCTGATTCCACCATTGCCTGATGAGGTTATCAAAGCCAACATGTTGCATCCAACAATCAAGAAAGTGAAATGGTTTTGGGCCCCAATTAACAACATCAGTTTCAACAAGGAGAGGATTATGGTCTGAAAGTCCACGACAAAGACCACTTAATCTTAATGAGGGAAACCTATTCAGCCATTCCATGTTTACCAAACATCTATCAATTCGACTCTGACAAATAGAGTTGCCCCAAGTGTATTTACACCCGTTTAATGGGAGATTGATTAACTCACAGTTGTTAAAAAATTGGTTCAGCTTTATTGAGCCCGATAAGGAGATGGCGCTAGTGCTTCTATCATTACTGCAAAATGTTTCGTTGAAGTCTCCCAGTAGAATCCAAGGACTAACCAAAAAGCTTATAAGATTAAGAACCTCATCCTAAACTACCTTCTAGCTACTTCAGTAGACGGGACATAGGTAGCAATCATAGGAAGCATCAATCCAAGTTTCGTCCAGCGCAATCTATGAAGAACTTTTGAGAATTCTATTACATTTGAAAGAATCCTTTTTCCAAGACAGAAGGATGCCACCTGATGAGTTGACAACATCTATTGAACAAAATCAACTTCAAAATTACCCCAAATACTTCTAATTACATATTGATCTACTCAGTGGCGGAACCAGAGACTTGTTGAGGGGGGGGGGGAATTGCTCGTGTTAGGTCGTCGCCGTCGCCGTCGCCGTCACTGTCTCTCTCGCCTGCTCGCCGGTCATCTGCTGCAACTCGTCTCTGTCTCTGCCTCTCTCGCTCTCGCGTCGCTCGAGCCAGCAGCAGCCTGCTGCTACTGGCTTTTAAATTTTTTTTTACTCTATTAAGTGAAACGGCGCCGTTTCAAGTAATAGAGTAAAAAAAAAAAACTGAAATGCCCCAGTAAATTCACGTGAGAGGTTGTCTTCAACCTCTCACGTGAACGGGTCTCTGCACTGCTGATGACTGCGTCTGCGTGGGAGGGGGGGCGGAGCACGGCAGCAGCGAGCAGCAACGACGGAGGGGGGGGCGGAGCTCTCCCTAGGGAAGGTCGTCCGCCCCCACACGACCCCCCCCCCTGGATCTACTGAAGCTATTTTTGTTTCAATAATCACAAGCACATCGACTTTCTTCTTAACAACACTTCTCTTTGCCCGAGATCCCAGTCCTCTAACATTCCATAATAATATATTCATGGATGTTTATTAACCACCCCAATCACTTTTTAATGTTAATGGGTGCGAATTAGGCCATGACAAAGTGTTTCATATGATATTTTCAAAGTTGAAACTCTATGAACATATAACCTTGGGGTTGGATTTTCATTTCATTTCTAAAAAGAATTGAAAGCATCTAAGCAGCCAATATAATCTATTTGCTTCTGATGATCTATATGTATCCTATATTAAATGCTTGCTTGAATTTGTTTGTTTTCTAGATTTTGGGAATTTTGATTCTCAAAATAGAAATAATACATAAATAAAAGTCAGCCAAATATAATTGGAGAAGGAACAAGGAGATGAGAGGCCAATAATCTTCCCATCTCCCATTCTATCTCCCGAACGAAATAAGGTTTTAGAGAGAAAATGGAACAGTAGTGGAAATGGCCATTTCAAATAATAACGTACAAAATCGTGATTTTTGATAATTGAAAAAAAAAACATGAACTATAGATGAAATATGATTGAGATAATAATGGGTGGTTTGATTAGTGAAAAACTGATTGCTGAAAAATGTATTTTACATAGATATATTATTGAAATTATATTTTATTGAAAAACATTATATTACTGTATTTAAAAAAATAAAACAAAATATTAAAAAAGTGAATTGAAAAAAATATTATATTGTTTTCTTATAATTCAATTTTACTAAAAAAATTTATATAATATTTAAACTATTATTATAATATTTCTTTCTTATCTTACCGTATCTTAAAGTATGATTATAATTGTCTTTTGATATAAAACTTTACAATCCATTTCCATAGTAAAATTATTGTTTTTACTCTCCTATCAACTGATTGGTAAAATTTGATATATCTAATATTTTATTTTATATAATTTATTTATAAATAAATATGATATTTTTAGCTACAGAAGATTATTTTATCAATGTACGTTTGGATTCAATTTGTTACCCTCAGTTGAATCAAAGAAAAATGATTTTCTTAGGATAACATTGAATTTGTCAAGAATCACCTCTAAAATAGTCTTCCAAAACTTGGAATCCTTCCAAAAATCACTATTTTTCTTTTAATTCGTGGTTGGAATTCAAGAGACTAATTTTTATGCTTTTCTCTCCCAAAATGCTGTGTTTCTATCCAAAAATTATTGATGCTGAAGTGAATTGAAGAGGGAGATATTTATAGGCTTAAAATAGAGTGATGTGTGCTCCATATGCTCTTAAGGATGGCTGTTTGATCACCTTTGGACACAGAGAGATAAAGAGTGATAGCCCACAAAAAGTTCTAGAAGCTGATAAGGATCAACTCCCTCTAGTCGAAACTCAACCTTCCTTTATTCCTAAATTCGAGCCCAATTTTGTTATTAATAACTCAGAATTGTCATCTTTTACTTAATTAAGCCTAGTTTATTATTAAACTCTCTTCTAAGCTCGAATTACCTTTCTAGAGGTAATTCTTGATTCCTTTATCGTCATCTTTCTGAAAAATCTTATGTGTTGAGATAATGCTCCGATTATCACCATCAGATGATTCGTAAAATTGAATCATGTAAAATCCAATGCTCAAAGAAAGGGAGTATCCAATAACAAACTCAAGGAGTGTTGAATCATGAGTTTGCTGTTGGAATATGGAAGCTGAGAAGATGAGAAAGGTCGCATGAAAACTGTATTTTGGAGGAAATATTAGTAGGTATTTATCAACTTTATTTTGAAACCTCTGGTTTAAATTTTATTTTTCAATGATTGTCTTTGTATTATATTTGAAACTTAATTATTGACATTTGGGTTATTAGGCTTCCCTTTTTGTAATCTGTAATTATATATATACAAAATCAATGAAAGACAGATGTTATGTTGGACTTCCAAAACAACTTAATTTATTGAATTTCAAAAGCTCTGTTTTCAGTTACTGTTGGTTGCATTTTCTGGTTGTCGTTGTTACTCACTCTAAGAACATTTACATTAAAAAAGTATAATAGGTAATTGACCACTAATAATTATGTTATATGCTAGTTTGCTTCCACCAAGAAGCAAGATATATTCATTGGGTCATTTAGTAGGATGGTTTCCAGGATAAAGGAATTCTATTACACTAGACCATTCACTGCAGTTGACTAACAAATATTTTATTCTTCTAGTCCTGTAAAGATAAGGACAGTACTTGGAAATGGAATTGTAAATTTAAAGCCAGAAGACTAAGTTTGGAGATGTATGCTTTTGTAATCAGATATCACCCCAGATAGGCAAATGAATTGTTCTACTTCCAATAATTTTCAAGTTTGATAATTAAATTCACAGGGACATTGTGGATATATAAAATGATTAGTTAGCTACTAATTTCACTCAAGATTCCATAAATAACGTAATCTACTTTAATTTCCTGTCAGCTGATTTATTGTTATTCTGATGCCAACTATCTCCATGACAGGCGGTAGATCCCTGCAACTTCACCTATTATTAATATGGGTGTTATGCATACTGTCAGGACCCCAATTGAGATTAAGAGAAGGATCAAATATGGAAGTTGGTATGAATAACAAGTAATGAGAAGTAGGTATGTACTCAAGGAGAATTTAAAGCTTGCCATTAGGAAAAACAATTCTTCCTTGAGGACAAGAGAGATTTTAAAGGGGGTGACGTTAGGACCCCAATTGAGATAGAGAAGGATCAAATATGGAAGTTGGTATGAATAACAAGTGGACTTGAATTGGGTTACAATAGCTACAACAGCTGCAGGGAGTACAACTGTATCTCCAACCAACTCAGAAGATTTTACTAGTCACGTGTGTAGTTAGTTAGGAGCAAGCTATAGAAGTGTGAGCATTGTGGCCATTGGATCTGGTGAACAAAATTTGTTAGATCTATTAACAGAAAAGTCTACAAATACAAATCCACATGTAATGATTGGATCATCATTCAGAAATTAATACAATCAGACTTTCTATTTTTCTCTCTTTTCCTTTCTTCTTCCTTGCTGTCAATTCAACCAGCTACCTGACAACCTATGATTAATTTCAGCAATGGATCAGGAAATGTGACCATAGGGTGCCTTGAGAGTGAGAGACGAGCTCTATTCAGCTTCAAGAAAGGCCTCCATGATCCAGACAACCTTCTTTCCCCACGGACAAGTAGTGGAGAAGAAGATTGTTGCAGATGGAGTGGGGTTAAGTGTGACAAACACACTGGTCATGTTGTAATGCTTGAACTCCAGCCCAGGATGTTAAGAGATGATCTTTCTTTGATGATGGGACTGAGTGGTGAGATAAGCTCTTCTTTACTTGAATTAACATATCTGAATCACTTGGACCTCAGTCAGTGGCGTAGC
The DNA here is from genome assembly GCA_947685225.1 of Garcia nutans. Lineage (NCBI taxonomy): Eukaryota > Viridiplantae > Streptophyta > Magnoliopsida > Malpighiales > Euphorbiaceae > Garcia > Garcia nutans. The sequence continues at coordinate 5,363,582 of CANTUV010000048.1, read as the reverse complement.
CAGCATGTTGATGGAGCCTGGGCAAGGTCAGCCTGTTGCAGGTCGCCGCTCACCCACCCACCATCCCAGCCGAACTCAAAAACTTCCGGCAGCCAAGCCTGGGCGTCGGCCCACCCTTGCCCACCCCTAGCTATTCCCCTGACCTCAGTTATAATGGTTTCCAAAAAATACGAGATTTTATTGGTTCTCTCACAAACTTTACCTTGATCTGTCAGGGAATAACAGTGACGTAGCCAGCTGTTTGTCGGAGCCTGGGCACGGTCAGCAGACGGACGAAAAGTCATCGACCACTTCATAACGTCGTCGTCGGCATTTAAAGAAAAAAAATATAAAAAAAAGCAAAAAAAATATAAAATTGAAACGGGCTTTTCCTTCGTCTTCAACCTTGAACGCCTGGCAGCCATGTTTGAGACTTTGAGTCTCTGCAACTCCAACTCAGCAACTCCCTAGCTCACCCACCTCAAAATTTCCCGACAGCCAAGCCTGGACAGCGGACCAGGCCTGCCTACGTCCCTCGGGAATAGTGCTAATGGTAACTTTCCTTACCAACTTGGGAATCTCTCTAAGCTCCAATATCTTTATTTCAGCAATGATTATGAGATGAGAGCAGACAGCATGGAATGGCTTGATCATCTATCTTCTTTAAGAGTCCTCGAGTTAAGTTACGTCACCTTCGGTAAAGCTGTGGCTTGGCTGAAATCAATCAAAATGCACCCTTCTTTGTCAACCTTGCAATTATCTAATTGTCAATTTCCTGAAATTAATCATTCATCTCTTTCTCATGTTGACCCTCCAAATCTATTGCTTCCCTTTACCTCGACCATAACAGATTCAATACCTCAATAACCTCATGGTTATTCAATGTTAGGACTGCCCTTGTTGATCTTTGGATCTCAGATAAGCAATTGAAAGGTCGTCCGATTCCCGATTCTTTTGGAGACATGATATCTCTTGTAACACTTGGCCTAAGGTGGCATTCCATCATCTTTTGCGAATCTTTGTCAGTTGACAGAATTATATCTTACCTACAATAATCTTAGGGGATCATTGTCTGCTATTTTATAAATCTGAGTTGTGCTAAGGATTCCTTACAAATTCTAATGTTACATGAGAACCAACTGGGAGGGTCAGTACGTGATATTACTGAATTTCAAGCCTTGAAAGAGTTAACCCACATTGGAAAACACAAAGAAAGAAGGCACTATAATTAATGGCCCTTGAAGGACAAAAAGTCTAAGGCCATTTTGTCATGTATGGAGCCCAAATTTGCGAAGAAGCCAATAAATAAAGAAGCTCATTCCACAAAGAAAAACTTAGCCCACTTGAAGATTGAAGAGCAAGTCCAACACTCCATCTTACAATCTTGGATCGGGCCCATAAAATCTCCATCATTTCCTGAAAGATTTAAATATTCATCTAAGCTTTAAATTTTGAACTTGGCAGGAAACAAATTAGTTGGATCATTGACTGATCTTTCAAAATTTTCACTCATGACTGAGTGGTACTTTGCGAACAATGAGTTAAGTTGTTTAATTAAAAGCATAAGGATGCTCTTTGATCTCCAAATCTTGGATGTTTCTTTAAATAAGTTGAGTGCAGTTATCTCAAAGCTCATCTGTCCAACCTCTCGAAATTGCAGCAGCTGGACTTATCTTACAACTCTTTGGCATTGAATTTCAATTCTGACTGGACACTGTCTTTTCAATTGGATACTATCAAATTAAGCTCTTGTAAGTTGGGCCCTCAATTTCCTTATTGGAAAGATTTACTCTTTATTGGATATTTCAGATCCTATTCCTAACCGGTTTTGGAATTTCTCATCCAGGTTAGTGTATTTGAAACTCTCCTTTAACCACATATATGGAAAGGTGCCTAACATATCATCGAGGTGCTATACTTTTCCAGCGATAGATTTGAGTAACAACTTATTTTATGGCCTTATACCTCAATTTCTTTTTAATATAATTGTAATAGATCTCTCTAAGAATAAGTTTACAGGATCCTTTTTTTTTTATAATAACAATGTCAATTTATTAAATAAATGGGGAAAAACATATTTGTGGGACATGAAACTACCCAAAAGAAATCAGACCATACATAGCCAATAAGAACATCCCAAAAATTTGTGAAAAAGGAGCAAGATAAGAAACAAAACCAGCAACATGGAACATTCCAACACCATATACCACAACCCAACAATAAGAACCACAGCAGCAAACTGCAGCAGAAACAACCCAAGGTGGCTAGGGGACCAACAAGATTAAACTCATCAGACTCTTCTTTCTCCTCAACCTTCTCTTCCTTTTTGGGCTAAGCCGCAGGAGCTGTACCACTGCTGCCACCAGCAGCAGGAGCTGCAGCAGCAGCGACAACTACACCATCTCTATAAGATACTGAAGCCAATTTCTCCCTGCTAGAAGCAAGCAATTCTGCAACATCCTTCCCTTTAACCTGGGACAAAAATAAATTAATTCTTTCCTCGTTACCTTCAGCTTCCACTGTAATTCCACCTCTAATAGATCCTTCCTTATCTATATTAGTTGTAGCATTATCACTGAATTTCAACCAGATCAGCTATATCGGTGGGAGTGGAAGTGTAGCTCCAGCTCTAAATTTGTTATGCTTGTTACTCTATAACATCTTGTTCGAACATGCTTCTACCAAGGACCATGCCAAGATAATTTAATTACTGCTTCCATTGGTAACCTGAGATTCTAATCATTATTCCATCCAAGCTTTTAGGCTAGAGTCTCTAATGAAACCAGCTTCGGCTAAAGCGTCCGCTAAACAATTTACTTCGTGAAAAATATGCAAATAGCTAGCAGATTTGAAAGACGAAGATAAATACTTTATCTCATACCAGACCTCTCTCAGTTTCCATGGAACATCGTCAAAAGATGCTTTAGCCCAAGAGATAGCATTACTGGAGTCGGATTCTATTATTAATGATCTACCAACCAGGTTAGGTTTGGAAAGGGACATTTTAATAGCAGCAAGAATAGCTCTGAATTATGCTTCATTAGAGTCAAGAACCCCTGCATAGTAAGAAAATATAGCAATGAAGTGTCCCAAAGAGTTCCTTAAGACACTTCCAATGCCAGCGTTTCTAGGTTTCCTAATGGCAGAGCCATCCACATTCCATTTTAATGATCCCGCAACTAGAGCCTGCCAAGATATAGATTCTTTTTTTTTTCTTCACATTTTCCCAGTTTTTAATACAGTCCGAAGATAACAAGAATTAATCAACTGAATATGGAAAGGATGCATTAGAAGCTGAGGTCCGAGCCTGATTAGAATAATATCAAATAGTTTCTGTGCATCCAAAGTTGCATTATTGAACACAATATTGTTTCTTTCTAGCCAATTTGACCAAATAATAGTGAAGAGGAGTGAGCGCCACACCTTTTTTGCAAATTTACCATAGGCAAAAGAATCCCATTGTTCAAAGAACAGGCGTAGAGATTTGGGAGAGCACCAGGAGAGACTCCTCTAGTCCATTAATTTGCTCCATATAGTCCATGAAACTGAACATGTTAGCATTAAATGATCAATATCCACTTGTTCATTGTGGCATAATGGGCAAATATCCACTGTGGGATCAAGAATGACAAGTCTAACCAAATTATATCTAGCGTTAATCCTACCATGCAGAGCTAACCATGTGAAAATTTCAATCTTGGGTGGGGCAGTGGACTTCCACATATTCTTCCATGAGGTCGGGGGCCAGGAGTTAGGACAGGAGTTAAATTGCTCATATAAGGATTTTACCGTAAAGAGACCGAAATTGTTGTAGCGCCAAATAAGCCTATCTTCAAATTTTGTTCTGGGCTTAGCACCACCAATAAGGTGTAGCAAACCCATGAGAGAGCCGACCTCCCAATCGAATAACCTCCTTTGCCATTGGAGCTGCCAGTTCCAGGATCCATCAATATATATACCATCCTCACTAACTGTGCAGTCTCTAGAGCTTGATAGGTTATACAGTCTTGCAAAAGAGAGTTGAAGTGTTGCTTGTCCAATCCACTTATCCTGCCAAAACTTTATCCGAGATCCATCACCTAGCCAAAAAATAGTTCCTTTATTTATAATTTTGTGGCAATGCTCATCACCACTTGTCTCCTTGACGATATAGACCCAAATAATTGAAGTGCCTTTGCATTCCTAGGGGAACGTAGTTATAGGTGGACCATACTTTCCAATTATGACTTGTTTCCAATGTAAATCTTTACCATCCGCAAGCTTCCATAACCACCTGATGAGAAGAGCCTTATTTTTTGCAAGTAAAGAACCTACCCCAAGGCCACCAAGGTGTTTTGCTTTAGCGATGGTGTCCCAATTTATGCAATGCAATTTTCTTTTGTTGTCTGGACCATTCCAAAAGAAGCCCCTTTGAATCTTCACTATTTCTTTGGCAACCTCTTTAGGCATCCTGAACAAGAACATGTAGTAAAGAGGCAAGTTGTTGGGAACATATTTAATCATCATGACCCTCCCAGTAAGAGATAAATGACGCACTTTCCATGAAGCTAGCTCTGTTTAATATTTTAAATTATCGGATCCCATGTGGCAACACTTCTTGGATTGGCACCCAATGGAAGGCCTAAGTATTTTATGGGAAGAGAGCCTTGTTTGCACCTAAGTGTTCTGGCAGCATTTTCACACCAAAGTTGACTTGAATTTAAACCAATCAACATGCTCTTTTGGAAATTAACTTTGAGCCCAGAGATGTATTGAAAACAACATGAAATTCTTTTGAGATTGACTAGGTACCTTAGTTCTGAGGGGGTAGAAAACAACTGTATCATCAGCAAACTGTAGAAAGACAATAGGAGAAGATGTTCCTTTAGGAATCCCTTTCATCATACCCAACTCAACTGCTTTGTTTAGAATAACACTTAGTACCTCTGCAGCGATGGAAAACAAAAATAGGGATAGTGGATCCCCCTGGCTTGTACCTTTATGCATAAGGACTGATTTAGTTGCAAATCCATTAACCAAAATAACTAATTTTGTCCCCTGAGTACAACCCTTTATCCATCGAATCCAGCAATCCCCAAAATACATTCTTCTTATTACCTGGACAAGATAATCCCAGGACACAGAATCGAAGGCCTTCTTAGAATCCAACTTGATGAGTGTTTTCCGTAAGACCCTTATATCATATATACACATATCAGTCTATGTAAAATACGCATATACAATATAAGCGTATCATAGCTCAGTTTTTACAAATATTTTCATATTTCTTATAAAATATTTCAAACTTATAATAACCTTAAAAGACAAATAAAAATATGAATTAATGCTTTAGAAAGCCAAAAATATTGATTTTACATTATAAATCTTTGAAAAAAATTCGTCAAAGTTTTGTTTATATTTTGGATAAATTTCAAAATTTTAGTTTACATAATTTGCAATAAAATATACTCCCAATTCTCCAAAATAGCCTAACGACTCAAATCAACCAATATTTCATAAAATGCTTAACCATATTTAGATAATAATACATATATTTCATGTTTCAACTTCTAACATTTAACCCAAAAGAAAATGAATTTCAATCACCTGAGCATTTTGCCCAATAGTACATACTTTGGTATAAAAATAGAAAATAACATTATACATGTGCAATGCTATAACATACAATATACCTCAATGCCAAGCAATGTATATACACAATTTTATTAATATACCAATCATTCACACACATATAATGGGCCCATAAAGCTCTATTTACTATCCTAATTCCAGAATTATTGCCTTAAGTTATTTTATTCATTTATGACACCAGCGTATCTCGCCCTAAGGCATCATACTATCAGTGACACCAGTGTACCTCGCCCGAAAGTATCATGCTATCAATGACACTAGTGTATCTTACTCGAAGGCGTCATGCTATCAGTGACAATATTCTAAAACCAAGCTGTATATAAGGTAACATGCAATTATATTTCTTTATCTACTACTCATAATCAACATCATTTTCTCATACATTACAAATGTAACTCATTTTACACCTTAGTGCAATATTTGCACTTTTTACATATCATCACTTTTATTTTAGTTTTAAAAGTCATATTATACAACATTTAATTCAACTAAGCATTGTTACTTCAAACAATGTCACACATACATACACATTATCAAATAAGTATCATAACATATTTACCATATATAATGTGTTATGCCTAAAATAATGAAATTAATTTTGCTAAATACCAAAGTATGTACATACCTCTTTAAAGCAACAATGTGAGCCAAAACTCCACTCCACACTAACTTTTATTATTGCCCTTCTTTCCTTGGTTAAGAGAATTTAACTTTACTCACTCTCTAACCAAAAATGTGATTGAACATTATTAATTATGGTCACAGTTCTATACATTTTAGTTATTAGACATGAATTAAGTAACATTCTAATAAATTTTTATTTTCTTGCCTTAAATGAACTTGAACTTTGGAAAAACCTCTTCAAACAATTCTAAATTGAGTTTCAAGCTCAATTATATTTTTAGAGTCACATTCTAACATATTCTAAGCAACCAAGTTCAATTTAACTTTCATTTCCTTTAATTTCTAAAATTTTGTCCTAGCCTTCTTTGATTCTAGAAATCCATTCCAACCAATTCTAATTATTTTTTAAAGTTTAATTATATCTTTAAAGTCATATTCTAACACATTTTAAATAATTTAATTCAATTAATACCCATCCTTTAACTATGCTTTTCCAAAACCCTAAATTCAATACTAACCAAACCAAACTTCAATTAAACTTTAACAACTCATCTATTTAACTATAAAGTCATAGTTTTCTCATCAAAGTAACATCATTCAAATTCATTCTAACAATTATAAAGCTCTTCTTCAAAAATCAATTTCTCACATAATTCAAAATTTTAAAGAAATTTAACAAATTCACAAAAGTATTTACCAATTTATTGATAATTCGCCAAAATTTCCCTCAATTCTTGAAAATCTTATCAAAAACTAGCATTTGGATGAAGAAAATTATTCATTGGCCATGGATGAAAATAGGCCCATGAAGAAAAAGAAGAAGAAAAAAAAGAGTAAAATAATAATTTTTAATTTCTTTCTCTTTAATTTATAGCCATATATTAATATATTAATTAATTAAATATTAATTAAATTTTTTCATCATATTTCACTATCCTTTTATTATTTATTTATTTATTTTTTAACCTTTCACTTTCTCATTTAATATTTGACTATATATATTATATATATCACATATATATTACATATATATTTTTATATTCTCCTATTTTTAATACCTTTATCTAACCTTTAAACTTATTTATTAATTAAATTAAATTTAATCTTGGTAAATTTTGAGGATGTTACGTTCCCTGATAGTAGCTTTTTTGCTGGAGTCGATAACCTCATTTGCAACTAGTATACTGTCTAGAATGTACATTCCCTGAATGAAAGTTGATTGACTTTCGCTGATGATCTTATCCATGATAGCCTTAAGCCAAGATGCAAGAGTTTTTGCCAAAATCTTATAAACACCATGGACAATACTGATACAACGGAACTGCTAAATAGTTTATGCATTCTCCACTTTTGGGATCAGAACAATGAATGATTCCTTTGTCTCCTCAGGTAGCCTACCACGTTCATAAAATTCTTGGGCAATTTTCATGAAATCTCTAGATAACATGGACCAAAATTTTTGGTAAAAGAACATATTGAACCCGTCGGGACCTAGGGGCTTGTTCCCGTCTCACGAGAATAATGCCCACTTGATCTCCTCCATGGGAAAAGGCCTTTCGCCAGGACAGGGTCAATCTGTGAGAATGGGAGGCTGGCAAGTGAAGAAAGCGAGGGGATAACTTCTTGGAACATGTCAGTATAGAACCTTGTAATTTTGTTTCGGATTTCATTCACCCAATTATCAGTTTGTTTTACTTTCAGAGCATTAATGGAGTTTTTCTTCCTTCTCAAGATTGCAGATAGGTGAAAGAATATGGTATTGCAATCCCCTTCTTTAATTCATTGAATCCTCGATTGTTAACGGCAGAAGGATTCGCTTTGCCTGTGCTTGGCCCATAACTTAGCCCATAAAATCTTTCTTCTACTCAAGAGAGTCGTCTGTTGTGGAGAAGATTCCAATTCTATATCGATAACATCGATATGCTCCTCAAGGTTTGAAATGTCTCTGTCCAAGTTACCAATTCCTGTAGATTCCATCTCGAGAGCCTCTTCTTAATAATTTCCAGTTTTTGAAATAAATTTGAATTGAATACATCATTGGTTATGATTTCATTCTACCAGGTCTCAACCATTCTCTTGAAGTTGTGGTGCAAGAACCAGCAGTTTAAGTTGCGAAAAGGTTTCGGACCCCAATTAAGTTGCTCTCTGTGGATGTTTGACTCTGTAATTTGACTTGGCTTTTGCTGCACTAAATGAAACGCACCGTTTCTGTTTAGGGTTAAACCCGGTAATGTTACTTGGTATATATACTGCTGTTAGTGCTAGGGTAACACAAATTTTTTTTTCCCTTTTCTGTTTTTAGCTTTTCTCTCTCCAGCGGCGCGATTATTTCTGCTCTGCTAGGGTTTGTTCGATCTTTGCTGTTTCTTGTAAATAACCTGTAACAAGAGTATTAGCATCTTGTTCTGTGAGTGGTTAAGAGTGAAGAAAGATTGATCTGTGAGAAGAGTTGTTTTGAGTGGCTGTAATCTGTCATCTGTAATCTTTGATTCTGATTAGTGGATTGATCGACTGAGGATCTCCTCCTCCTTGGATGTAGGCTTTCTTTGTGAAAGCCGAACCAAGTAAATCTGCCGTGTTGTGTTTTTTGTGTTTCTTTCTTTGGTTCTGTGAATTTGGGTTCGAAATCGTAACAGTGGTATCAGAGCGATCGCGATTTCGGTGACTCAGGTTGTATCTCTCCTTGTTTCTGATTAAACGCTTTTCTGTTTTGATAAGTTTTTTTTTACTTCCAGGGTTTTCTATTCTTCTCTGGTTTTAACCGAGAAGTTATTTACGATTTCGATTTCAGTTTTTTTCTTTTTCTTTTCTTGTTGTTTACTATATTAGATCTGGTGACTACTGGTTTTTTTTTTTGTCTCAGGTTTAGTCGAAGGAAGAAAAGAACAAACTGAATCGCTCTGAAACCCTAAAAAACAGAGAAGTGATGTCGATCACTAAGATCAACGTCGAAAAATTCGAAGGAAAAGGGGATTTCGCTATCTGGAAAGAAAAGATGTTAGCCATACTCATTCAACAGAAGTGTAAAAGGGCACTGGATGGTCTGGAAGCACTTCCTGCAAACCTTGATGATACTGCAAAGCAAGATCTGATGGATCTTGCTTACAGTACAATTATTTTGAATCTTGCAGACTCGGTACTCAGAAAGGTAAGGGGTAAGTCTACTGCTCCTGAACTTTGGGCTAAACTGAATGAACTCTATACTGTAAGGTCTATGTCTAGGATAGCGTTTTTAAAAGAACAGATATTCAGTTTTAAAATGGACTCTCAAAAATCTATAGATGATAATCTTGATAATTTTCAGAAATTAATTCTGGAACTTGCTGATGCAGGGGAAGAATTAAGTGGGGAAAATCAGACGATTATCCTCCTTAATTCTATCTCTGAGAACTACCAAAATGTGAAAGATGCTCTTAAATATGGTAGGGATAAGCTCACTGTGGATGATGTGATGAATGCCCTTAAGATAAGAGAATTGGAGATTAAAACTGTTAATAAACAGAAAACCAGTACTGAGGGTTTGTATGTTAAAGAAAAATCTAAAGGAAAAAAGAAAAGAATTAAATTTAAATCTCAAGATAATAGTCAATCACATCACTCTAATAACAATTCTACACAGTCTGACAAGTTTAGTAGTCAAAATACAAATAACACTAGCAAATTTGATAGAACATGCTACTATTGTAAGAAAAAGGGTCATATTAGAAGGTTTTGTAGAGAGAGATTGAAAAAGATAGAACAGAATAATAATAATGAGTCTGGAGCAGCAAATTCATCAACACAGGTTGATGATATTGAAGCTCTAACTGTTACTGACAATAGGAATACTGATGTTTGGATTCTAGACTCTGCTTGTTCTTTTCATATGACTCCACATAGGCATTGGTTCACACACTATCATGATTTGGCTGGCACCAATGTGTTAATGGGAAATGATACTTCATGTAAAGTGTTAGGTATTGGCTCTGTTAGATTGTCAATGTGGGATGGTAAACTGGTTGAGCTAACACAGGTCAGACATATACCTGATTTGAAGAGAAATCTTATTTCCTTAGGATATTTAGAGGAATTGGGCTTATATCATATAGGCAGAGATGGATTTCTAAATGTCTTTAAAGGAAATAGGTGTATTATGAAGGGTAAAAGAATAAACAGGTTATATCATCTAGAAGCATCATCAGTAACTGATGTTGCAGCCAACACTGAGTCCAGTTGCAACTCCACCATTCTGTGGCATAGAAGGTTAGGCCACATTGGCTTTAATGGGCTGGAAAAACTCTATAAACAAGGGGCATTAGACATAAATGAGTTTTACAAACCAAATACCTGTGAGAGTTGTGTGATGGGAAAGTCACATAGACATAGCTTTGGTTTTACAAAGTATAGAGCTAAGGAATGCTTAGAATATATTCACAGTGATCTTTGGGGGTCATCTAATATACCTATGTCATTGTCTGGGTCACAGTATTTTGTCACATTCATAGATGATTTCTCTAGAAAAGTATGGATATATTTTCTGAAAAACAAAAATGATGTTTTTAATAAATTCTGTGAATGGAAAATGTTAGTTGAAAACCAAAAGAACTGTAAAATTAAAACTCTAAGGACAGACAATGGACTTGAATTCATAAACAATCAGTTTAATGAATTCTGTACCAGAAATGGTATTGAAAGGCATAGGACTTGCACATATACACCTCAACAAAATGGTGTAGCTGAAAGGTTTAATAGAACTATTCTAAATAAAGTTAGATGCCTGCTGTTTGAGTCTGGATTAGGTAGAAAATTTTGGGCAGAAGCTGCTTTCACAGCTTGTTATCTAATTAATAGGTCACCAGCCTCTGCTATAAACTTTAAATGTCCAAATGAAATCTGGAATGGGAGATCAGTTTCTTATTTGCATCTTAGAACCTTTGGGTGCACTGCATACATGCATAATCAACAAAGTAAGCTAGATCCTAGAGCAAAAAGGTGTGTCTTTGTTGGTTACCCAGCTGGGGTTAAGGGGTACAAACTTTGGATCCCTGCATAAAATAAAATGGTAATTAGTAGGGATGTAACCTTTAATGAGAATGAATTTTATAAGACTAACTTGCAGGTGAAGCAATATGAGTTAAATTCAGACCTTGACATCTTTGAGGTGGAGTTAGACAGGTTCAAGCCAACTGATCAGACAGCTCCTCCTCAGGATTTAAATGATGTTGCAGAAAATGAAGGACATGTGCAAGCTGATGGTTCTGACCAAGGTTCAGAACATGAAGATCATGATTTGGATGGTTACATGTTAACCAGAGACAGACAGAGAAGGGAAACCAGAAGACCAGCAAGGTTAAATGATTATTCCTTCAATACTGTTAATGTTGAACTAACTGCATTTGCCTTTATGTCTGCAGCAGTCATTGAGACAGGTGAACCAATTAACTATGAGCAAGCTAAGGCCAGCTCGAACTGGAAGTTCTGGAAAGCTGCCATGGAGGAGGAAATGACATCTCTGATAAAAAATCAGACCTGGAAATTGGTTCCTAAGCCTCAAGGTAAGAAAATAATAGGCTGCAAGTGGATTTACAAGGTAAAGCCTCCTGTCCCTGGTCTTGATAAAGCAAGATATAAAGCTAGGGTAGTTGCTAAAGGTTTTTCTCAAAGAGAAGGCATTGATTTCCATGAAATTTTCAGTCCAGTGGTTAAACATGTTTCAATTAGATTAATAATGTCCATAACAGTTTTATTGAACTTGGAATTAGAACATATGGATGTCAAGACAGCTTTTCTGCATGGTAATCTTGAAGAAGAGCTGTACATGACTCAACCAGAAGGTTTTGTGGTAACCGGTAAGGAGAATTATGTGTGTTTACTGCAGAAATCTTTGTATGGTCTTAGGCAAGCACCAAGGCAATGGTATAGAAGATTTGATGAATTTATGACAAGTAACAGATTTAAAAGAAGCTGTTATGATCCATGTGTTTACTATTCTGTTTTGCCAAATGGAATGTTTATATATTTGTTGTTATATGTAGATGATATGCTAATTGCTTGTAAGTGTATGTCTGAAATTAACAAGTTGAAATCCAAACTGTCTAAAGAATTTGAAATGAAGGACTTAGGTCCAGCTAGGAAAATTCTTGGTATGAACATAGTTAGGAAGAGAGATAAAGGCATTTTGTTGTTAGATCAAATTGACTATGTGTCTAAATTTCTTGAAATGTTTGGTCTAGATAAAATCAGAGTTGTTTCTACTCCAATAGGTTCACAATTCAAGCTGTATTCGAGTTCTAAACCACTTACTGTTGCTGAAGCTGATTATATGAAAAATGTACCATATCAAAATGTGGTTGGAAGCATTATGTATGCCATGATCTGTACAAGACCTGACATAGCATATGGGGTCAGTTTAGTGAGTAGATTCATGAGTAATCCAAATAAAACTCACTGGGATGCTGTTAAATGGTTGTGTAGGTACCTGCATGGTTCAAAAACAGTAGGTTTGATGTTTAAACAGTCTGATATGCATGATTTTGATGTAATTGGTTTCTGTGATTCTGATTTTGCTGCTGATTTGGATAAAAAAAGGTCTATTACTGGTTATTGTTTCATATTTGGCAATAATATTGTTAGTTGGAAATCCAGTTTACAGCATATAGTGGCCCTGTCATCCACAGAGGCCGAATATATAGCTTTGACAGAAGCTGTCAAAGAAGCCTTATGGATCAAAGGTATTGTATCTGAGTTGGGGTTTTCTCAAAGCAAAACTTGTGTGTATTGTGACTCTCAAAGTGCTATTCATTTAAGTAAGAATAGTGTGTTTCATGAGAGAACAAAACACATTGATGTGAGGTTACATTTCATTAGAAATGTGATTTCAAAGGGTAAAGTTGCTGTTGAGAAGATCTCTACTCTTAATAATCCTGCTGATATTCTAACTAAGGCTGTTTCTGTTTCTAAATTTCAGGATGCATTAAGCATGCTTGGAGTTCAGAAAGTTTGAACATAAAGATGGTTATTACCTGAGGAGGAGAACTGAATGTTGATCAACCAGAATTTCAGAGTCAGGTGGAGATATGTGGATGTTTGACTCTGTAATTTGACTTGGCTTTTGCTGCACTAAATGAAACGCACCGTTTCTGTTTAGGGTTAAACCCGGTAATGTTACTTGGTATATATACTGCTGTTAGTGCTAGGGTAACACAGATTTTTTTTCCCTTTTCTGTTTTTAGCTTTTCTCTCTCCAGCGGCGCGATTATTTCTGCTCTGCTAGGGTTTGTTCGATCTTTGCTATTTCTTGTAAATAACCTGTAACAAGAGTATTAGCATCTTGTTCTGTGAGTGGTTAAGAGTGAAGAAAGATTGATCTGTGAGAAGAGTTGTTTTGAGTGGCTGTAATCTGTCATCTGTAATCTTTGATTCTGATTAGTGGATTGATCGACTGAGGATCTCCTCCTCCTTGGATGTAGGCTTTCTTTGTGAAAGCCGAACCAAGTAAATCTGCTGTGTTGTGTTTTTTGTGTTTCTTTCTTTGGTTCTGTGAATTTGGGTTCGAAATCGTAACACTCTCTTTCTAGGTACAACGGGCAGTGGTCAGATAATCCTTTCCTCAAGCCCCAAAGTTTAAGATCAGGAAATTTAGTTAACCATTCATGGTTGATAAGTAAACGATTAATTCTACTCGCAGCCAGTCTATTAGCCTATTAAAATTTCCTTCCTAAGAGGGGAAGATCATATATTTTCACAGTTGTTGAAAAAATCAACAAGGTATGCAGTACCAGATCGAGAGCAAACCCCAGAGCTTCTTTCTGCATAAGATAATACCTCATTAAAATCACCAAGGACTATCCATGGATCCAATAGAGAGGATTTGAAGGCTTTGATCTCCTCCCATAGACGATTTCGATCTCTTTCAACGCTTGGTCCGTATATAACAATGATAGTGCATTCGAAGGAGGGAATAGCCAATTGCCCTTGAATTGCTAGCCAATTTGCACCTTTATGGGAGTACGAACTGTTAAAAGATGATTTGCTCCAAACTAGAAAAATTCCCCCAGCGGTATTGATAGCATTTATAGATACCCACTCAGCATCAATCGTGCCCCAAATGCTTCTGCATAAAGATGTATCAGCATTTGATATTTTTGTTTCAACTATTGCCACAAAATCTAACTGTTTTCTCACTACCCAGCTTCTAAGGGCTTTGCGTTTAACTCTAGCTCCAAGCCCTCTTATGTTCCATAACATCTTCATCTATAAGTTGTATCCACCCCATCTGAATCTTCATCACTAATTATCCCACTGAGTCCTTTACAAATTATAACTTTGTCTGCTTCTTTGAACAAGCCTAAATCAGCGCCAACTTCCCAAGTCTTTTCTACTTCATCTCTAGATTTTATAGCACGTCCTTTCCCATCCAATGATTTCTTGTCTGATTGTTGTACTCCATCTGCTGCAAGTAAGTTAGGGGTTTGTCTTTAGCAGAACAGTTTATCTTGTTCATATTCTTGATGTTTGAATTAAAAATAGAGTGTTCAAGGAGATTCGTCAGTAAGGCTTGCTCTGGTATAGAATCTTTTCTTCTCGACTTTCTCTTGTTTTTAACAGTCCCACCTATTAATGATAGCTTTTTCCTTGATTTGGTCGTCGATTTTGCATGATCTTTGATTTTCGCTAGCACCACGTCAGAGTCCACTTGATCACCCTCATCATCAGAGCAAAGTTGAGAGTCCTCTACTATAGGATCAGGGGACCTTGGCCTTTTATAAAACATTGCTAAAGCCACAGACCCAAAAGACGAGGACCGGGCTTCAACATGGTTATGAGAACGAATTCGTATTGGTCCAAGAGTGTTGTAGCCCATAAGAGTCTTGCCCAACACTTTCACTTGTTGATCTTTTACTTCACCTATCTTTTATGCAGGGACAGAGTTGTAAATTCGTGGCGCAAGCATAGGAATCTGTGCATAAGTCACCTGAGGTTGATTCAGCCCACCTAGAGTATTTAAGTTTGACTACTCGATATTTGGTGGAGTGTCATGGGCAATTGTTGAAGGTAAGCATGAAAAAGGGGCTTTTTAATTAAATACAGCGAAAACTCTTATATTTTATTAAAATATGATTTTTTTTATATATTTACTCCAATATATTAGAGTTAAATTATAATATGAAATTTTGAATTTCGATTTATAATTTTTTTTATAATTTTTGCCAAATCAAAAATTTTGATTTGATAAAAATAATTTTTTTTTTACGTACATGGAACATACACTGATTACAATTTAAAAATAAATTGTGTCCATGGCCAAACTCAAACTTTTAGTTTCGATTTGGCCATTTTATTAATAATAATAATATTATTATTATTATTATTATTAAAATAATAATATTAATAATAATAACAATAATTAATCATAACTATTGGGGTTAGTCCAGTGGCCACCTGATGTTATTCTCCACGGAGAGGTCAGGGGTTCGATCTTCCAAAAATGATTTCTGAGGGTCAAACTTTTAAAAAGAAAAAATAATAATAATTAACCATTATATTAGACTTAAGTAATTAATAATTTTATTCAAATTTAAAGATAATTAATAATAATATAATTATATTAATTTTAATAATAAATATTTATGACATACTTATAATTATTAATTATATTTATTAATTATAATTATACTATTATTAATTATATTTATTATTAGTTATATAATTATTAATTATAATTATACTATTATTAATTGTCTTTGAATCCAAATAAAACTATTAATTACTTTAATCAATATAATTATTACTTTAGTCAATGTAATTATTACTTATTGTTATGGTTATTATTAATTATTAGTATTATATAATTATTAATTATAACTATCATTAGTTATATAATTATTAATTATAATCATATCATTAATAATTATTTTTGAGTCTAAATAAAATTATTAATTACTTTAGTCTAATATAATTATTAATTATTGTTATTATTATTATTATTATTAATTATATAATTATATTTTAGTTTTTATTATTTATTATTATTATTATTTTAATTATTAATTATAATTTTATTAATATTAATATTAATAATTATTATTATCATTATATAATTAATAATTAATAATAAAAAATTAATAATTAAAATTAAAATATAATTATATAATTATTAATAATTAATAATAACAATAATAATAATTAATAACAACCAACAACAATAATTAACAATTATATTGGACTCAAGTAATTAATAATTTTATTTAAACCCAAAAATAATTAATAACAATATAACTATATTAATTTTAATAATATATATATGGAATAATTAAAATTAATAATTAAAATTAATAATTATATTTATTATTAGTTATATAATTATTAATTATAATTATATTACTATTAATTATTTTTTAGTCTAATAAATCTATTAATTACTTTAGCCAATGCAATTATTACTTATTGTTATCGTTATTATTAATTATTACTATTATATAATTATTAATTATAATTATATCATTATTAATTATCTTTACGTCTAAATAAAATTATTAATTATTTGAGTTCAATATAATAATAATAATAATAATTATTATTAATTATTATTATTGTTATTATTAATTATTAATAATTATATAATTATATTTTAATTTTTATTATTATTATTTATTATTATTTTTTTAATTATTAATTATAATTTTATTAATATTAATAATAATAATAATAATTATTATTATATAATTAATAATTAATAATAATATTAATAATAAAAAAATTATAATTAAAATTAAAATATAATTATATAATTATTAATAATTAATAATAATAATAATAATTAATAACAACTAGCAACAATAATTAACAATTATATTAGATTCAAGTAATTAATAATTTTATTTAAACCCAATGATAATTAATAACAATATAACTATATTAATTTTAATAATATATATATGACATAATTAAAATTAATAATTAAAATTAATAATTATATTTATTATTGTTTAACTATTTTTGGCTCAAATAAAACTATTAATTACTTTAGTCAATATAATTATTAATTATTATTATTATTATTATTATTAATTATTATTATTGCTATTATTAATTATTAATAATTATGTAATTATATTTTAATTTTAATTATTATTTTTATTATTAATATTATAATAATAATAATAATAATAATAATAATAATAATAATAATAATAAAATGACCAAACCGAAATTGACACGATTCATTTTTCATTCAGTGGGTATTCTGGCTCCCAAGTTGACTGAGGCTCTTGCACTTAGGTCGGCATTATTTTGGATTGAGTTAAATTTGCGGCAGAATGTGGACGTGGAGATTGATAGTAAGTTAGTAGTTGATACTATCCACTCTTCTCATGTTGATGATTCTAAATTTGGTATCATAGTTTTTTTATTGTTGTAAGTTACTTAAGAGATTAGTTAACTGTAAAATCTCATGGATAAAGAGGAAAGCCAATGAAGTTGTTCATAGTCTTGCTAGGGCCGCTTTGTCCTATGATTGTTTCACTCATTGGAGTCAAGCTCCTTCTTTTGTTGCTAATTTGGTTTTGTTGGATTTTGTTGGTCAAGGATTTTAGTTTTGAGTATATGGGGCTAGCCTATTGGCATAGGTTAGTATTGTCCGTTGATCTAAAGTTTTTTATTTTAATAAGAGGTTATCTTTTCTACAAAAAAAAGATGAA
Source organism: Garcia nutans (assembly GCA_947685225.1). NCBI lineage: Eukaryota > Viridiplantae > Streptophyta > Magnoliopsida > Malpighiales > Euphorbiaceae > Garcia > Garcia nutans. The sequence continues at coordinate 5,345,670 of CANTUV010000048.1, read as the reverse complement.
AATAATTGATCCCTTCCAACTTTACTTTTTTCCCAATAAAAGAGATATTCATTAAGCAAAGAAGAAAAGTACAACAGCTTAAACAGAGGGCTGGATAATAACCCTTCTACGACAAAAAAAAACTAAAAGTTAAACAGTCTTCTATAAAAAAAAAAAAAACTAAAAAACTCTTTGTTGCATAATATATGAAAACAAGAAAAATATTTAATAAAAGATGGATATCCTACTGCAGATGCACAGATAAACATAATTCAAATATATTAAAAAGGAACCCCAAAGGGTTACCAAGCAAGAAAACTAATCCAAACAAGGGACAAAAGCAGCTCTTCAACCAAAGAAGAGGTCACACTAATAGCAGACTTTGTTGTGTAATTTGAAACTATTATCTTCCCAACATAAAAAACTTGAAATAGCTTAGAGGGAAAATATTTTCATGGTCTCTGATAGTGATACTCTATAAGATGAGACATTTGTAGAGAGATGAAAGAACTAGGGAGACAATAAAAAACAACCAGTAAATACTCCTCAATTGAAAAAATATAAACCATAGATTCCACCAAGAAGAATGATTTGCTTCTAGTATTATCCACAAAATAAATGCCTTCAAAGGCTCAAAGAAAGCAAAGGGAAAAAAAATTCCAATAACTACATAAAAGAGAAGGATAAATTTAGGAAACCAAATATGTGGGAGAGGTCGATGTAGAGCTACCATCAACAAGAGTGCCAGTAACAACCATAGATCTAGAGCATAAAACAAAAGGAAAAACTCTATAATAGAGAAAATGAAATTTCACTAGGAAGGAAAGTGGAAAAAGTCTAAAAAGAAGTTCATCTTTCCAATTTCACTTTGATCCAAAGACCATAATTAATAAAATGTACGCATCATACTTGACAATATAATTAATATTTAAGCATCATAAAAATAAATTATTTGTAATAGCTAAAGTTCAATAAAATCATCAAAATAACACTTTGATAAAGTGGTACCATATCTTTCTCCATATCTATAAGCCTATTTTATTAAGACTTAGATCACAAATTAGTGAGACTATTTTAACTGAATCATGTACTAAAATATTTTGATAAAAATTTGAATGAAGCTCTCATTGTTGTTTTATCATTGAGTATTCATATAAATAAAAAAAGATGAATATTATTTTTATGATTATCATTTTATTTATTTTTTTTGTTTTTTGTTTTTTAAAGCTAGAGACTATTTTTGGTTTTTGTTTTATACTTTTAAAATTATGTTTTATATTTTTAAAAATTATATTATAATTATTAAAATTTTAATTTAAAAATAAAGACATAAGAATTTAAAAAATTAAAAATCGATTTTTGCAGTAAAAAAATTATTAATATAAAATGCCATATTAAAAAAATTATTGGCATAAATGCCTTATCAAAATCATATATTTTATATATTTCAAATTTAGTGTAAAAATAATTTTTATTTAATTAGGAAAATTTAATGGTACTGAATGCTATTTAATTTTTTTAAAAAAATTAAAATTAAAATATAAAAATCATCTTGAATATAAAAATCATAACAGACACTTTAGATTTCGTTTGGTTTACCCTTATGAAACTAATTACCTGAATAAGGAAAGGAATACCTAACATTTTCCTTACCCAAGTATAAATTTGATTTCCATAAATTCCATTCCCAAACATTTTTTCAGATGTAGAGTTATTAATTTGTCATGTACTATTCAAATATTAATATTAAATATATAAAATAATAAAATATGTAAGAAAAGCCTAATAAAAAAATGTTACATCATATTAAACATTAACTGAGTATCTAATTAATAAAATAAAAATGAATTATAAATTTTATTTCAATTGATTATTTTTTTTTTGAATTGTCATTTTAAGAAATATAAATAAAAAATAATTAATAAATAACTTAATTAAAATTAATATAAATTTAGAAATAAGTTATTTAAAATTAATTAAAATCAAAATGGTATAAAATATTGAAAAAATTAATATTGTTAGCCAGAATAAACTTACTTGATGAAATAAACCTTAACGAAATATAGGATAAAAATTAAAATACATTTCAACTTTTTTTTTTTGAGTATAAATAAATTTTGAACTTAAAAACTAAAGTTAAATAGTTATTTAAAAAGCTTTTGACTACTTAAAATAATTAAAACTTTAAACATGGCCATCTAAAAATTATAAAACTATCACTAGTCATAAATGTGTATGTTATTAATAAAATTATAAAAATTTACTAAAAATCTACATTTTTTTTATTATTTTTATACACAAAAAACAAAACAACTATATAAAAAATTAATTTAATTACCGATTCCTTCATTTTTCTCACTGAATCAAATATTTAAGAAAAAATATAATTTTGATTTGTTTTTTGCTTCATTCCATTTTCTATTTCAATTTCGATTACAGAGTTTAAACCAAATGAGCCTTTAGTTCTTGTATATAAAACTAAAAATTTTATTAATAAACTTTAATTCTCGATATGTTAATTTACATAGCATTTTTATTTTTGAAATTTAAAAATATAATATGTGTTTAATTTTTCATACGTATTTTATTTTGAAACATTTTAGTATAAATTATTTTAATTTTTAAAATCTTATACTTTCATTTAATTGAAATGAAATACTATATCATAAAATAATTTAATCTTTTAAAATTTTACCCTTTTCATTTAATTTAATTTAATGAATAAAAGTGCCAACTTTTAAATAAGAATTGGAATATCAATTAAAATAAATTTCAAGGTATAATAATAACTTATCTAATTTGTAATATTTATATATTCAACTTTACCAAACATCAATTAATTAAGATGAAAGCATGAAAGTATATGAGTGATGACTGTTACAAATAGCATAAATCTATTAATTTTGTGATGTAGGCTTCATTTTTCTAATGATTAAACTCATAACTTTTTTTTCTAGTTCATGAAATTTAACATATGAAGAATTATCAAAATTATAAAAATTTTCAATGTAACTTGCAAATTTAAAACAAATGCTATTATTTATTTATTTATTTTTTTTTCAGAGCTTACCCACCTTGTTTAATTTTCTTTGTCCGCCAAAAACACTAGACGCTAAGGTGATTTTTTTTTTCTCCCGCATTAAGGAAAGTCAATCACACCAATCATATAATTTTATACTGTTCAAGTGAATTGAATTGACTAATTTGATTATGAAGTTTATGAAATTAAAACATGATTACGTGTAAATAAAGATTAATGAAATAAATTATTGCTAGGTAATAGTTCCTGCTTTTTATTAAGGGTTTGCATAAATTAGATCCATCTTTTGTTTGAATTTAAATTTGATTGAAGTCAAATATAAATCACTCCTTCAAAACTTATAATTCAAAGTTTGATTTAAACTCATATTTGACTAAGTTAATTTTTGAATTGAGTTATTCGATTAATTTGATTTTTTTCATGAGTCATAATTTAACCTAAATTTTAATAAAATATTATTATTATTTTTTATTTTATATAAAAATAAAAATACTTAAAATTTAAATTCAAAATTTAAATAAAAATAATACATTTTTTTAACGACACATAGTCCGCCAAACCATGGCCGAAGAAAAAAAATAAAATTGAATCCCGCAGCCGCAGGCATGGGCAAACCGCTCGCCTCCACTTTTTGTGGCATCAAAGGTAGTTGAATTGGATAGTTCAACTGACATTTGCTTAATATACAATTTTGGTATAAATTTAATATGATCAGACTTAATCACTTAAAACTATAGCATTTACATAAAAAATAAGAAAAATAAATTATAAGAAAAGTGAATAATTTAATTTAATTAGTTCAAAAAAATTATACTTCATATAATCTCTAATATTCCAAATAATAAGTTAATTGTTTTAGCACGCCGAAATATAGTCTAGCGGCAAGTGTACCTCCTTCTAAATCAATAGACTCAAAATTAATTTTTCTTTCTCTAATATAATATTAAAAAAATTTAATTATTCTATTTTTTTTGTCTATCAATTTATTCAAAATTTATTTCAGTTAAATTTGCTATGTTGAATAATGAACAGCACCACTATTATTTTATGAAATTGCTATTTAGTTCTATTGACATAACAAAATACATATATAAACATATTATAAAATTAATGATAAAATTATAAATAATAAAAAAATGAAGAGCAAAAACTAATTAACTTAAAAAGCAATTTAGAAAATAAGAGCACTTATATATTTTACTCTTTTATTGTGTATATAAAAACCTTATAACCATCTCTATTCATGGAGTTAGAATGATACATATTAATTAATAATTTATTAATACGATAATAATAGAGATAAAATAATTAAGAGACAATGGGACAAGATAATTAAAGAGATGAAGAAATAATGAGATAAAGAGATTATGAGAAATATCTACTCATTAATATTTTATCATTTATAACATTCTTTCTTGGATGTTTTTCTATTAAGAATATATCTATTATTAATACACATATATGCTACTTCATTAAAAATTTTGCCAGAAAAAATCTCATGGAAAAAAAAATTTTTGGCTAAGAAAAAAAGAGTACAGCGTGTATTTTACTCCCTCTCATGAAGACGCCATTTTACATCTTTGGGTCTGCATATTCCAATACTATATTTCAGCTTTTGAAATGTTGCAGTGGGTAGTGGCCTTATAAACAAATATGTTAGATTGTCACTTGAACGAATTTGTTGAATATTTATTTCTCCTTTATTTTGAAGATCATGAGTAATAAAAAAACTTAGTGAAATATATTTCTTTCTATAACCTTTGATATAAATTTTTTTTAATTGAGCTATATATGCTGTATTTTCTTCATATGATATTGTTGAAATATTTTCTTGAAATAGCAAGCTACACATATGTTGAATATGACTTCTCAATGACCTTAGCCGAATACATTATCAACTTGCTTCATGCATTGCTATTATTTTCTATTTGGGATAGAGCTTTATGTGGATCAGATAAATATCATGCATCTGTACAACCAACTATTTGTGATTTAAATTTATTAGAATAAAACAAACTCATATCAATTGTTCCTCGGAGATATCTACCATTCTAATGTCTTCGCATTGGATAAGAACTAAATATTACTAATAGACTTACATCAAATGCTATGTCTGATTTCATATTATTAGCAAGATACATTAATGCAACTATAGCACTTTAAATATCGTACTTCAGGACTAAAAATTTTTTCATTATTCTTTTGAGGTTGAAAAGGATCTTTATGCACTTATAGTGATCTCACAACCATTGGGGTACTTAATACATGTGCTTTATTCATATAATGTTGCTCTAAGATTTTTTTGTATAAGTTGACTGATAAATAAAATTTTCATCTTTTAGATGCTCGATTTGCAGGTCGAGAAAAAATTTCATTTTTTCAAGCTATTTTCATTTCAAATTCTTTCTTTAAAAGATCAACTGCTTTTTTGAAACTCTTCGGAAGTTCCAATGATGTTTAATCATCAACATATATATCTATTATAATAAATTTTGATCCAAATACTTTTATAAAAATACATGGACAAATTGAATCATTTTTATATATTTCTTTTAATAAATATTCACTAAAACTATTATACCATATTTGTCTTAATTATTTTAATTCATACCATGATTTTTTTAATTTTATTGGATAGACTTCCCAGGAATATTGACATGCCTCGGACATTTTAAATCCTTTAGAAATTTTCATATAGATTTCACTATCAAGCGAGCTATATAAATAGGCTGTAACAACATACATTAAGCATATTTTTAGCTTTTCATATATTGCCAGATTTACTAAATATCTAAAATTAAATACATCCACGACATGAGAATATATCTCCTCATAGTCAATATCATGCCTTTGCAAAAATATTTGTGCAATTAATCGTGCTTTATATCTCACAATTTTCATATTTTTTCATGTATTTTCGCACAAATACTCATTTATACCTCACTAACATTATACCTTTAGGTGTTTGGACTACAGGTCCAAAAATTTTGCACTTTGAAAGTGAATTCAATTATACTTAAATTGCACTTTTCCATTTTGGTCAATCATTTCTCCGCCTATGTTCTTCAATAGATGTAGGTTAAAGATCCTCATTTTATTTTAAAATATCAACAGTGACATTATAAATAAAACTATTATCGACAACTATATTTTTTCTGCTCTATATTTTTTTCATAGCATCGTAACTTATTAAGATCTCATTATTTTTATAATTCTCAGGTACCTGAAAATCTTATGGAGTTATATAATTAGTTATGTCTTCGATTTCTTTAGGAGCACCAGCCTCCGAAATAAGATCATCTTGATTATTTATTCCTCTCATTTTTTGAGAACTTTTATTTTTAGAATCAACTAAGTCTACCATGCTTCTAGCATAGATTACCGGTACTTGCATTATCAAATTGCCATATAAGAACATCAATTCAAATATGATGAGTATTTAAAACTGGTATATGAGATTTGGTAATTCTCTGTAAATATATATGACAGTTGATTTATAATATTTTGTAAATATATTATCTTTTGAACTTTAGATTTACATTGCTTTATTAGAGGATCTAAATGAGATAATGATAATACATTTTATATAATTTTTCAGTTGTTTATTCTTTCCCTCTAATGTTGAAAAAATAATTTCATCAAAATGACAATCAACAAATTTTATTGTAAATAAATCTCTAATTAATGGTTCAACATATTTAATTATAGAGGAGATTCATACCCAAAATATATTCCCAATCTTCTTTGAAAAGCAAACTTTATGTGTTGTGGTGAAGCAATTTGAACATATACCGCATAACCAAAAATTTTAAGATAAGAAATATTAGGTTCTTGATCAAAAGTCAATTATAATGAAGAGAATTTATGATATCTTATTGACCTAATGTGTATAAGTGTTGTCGCATGTAAAATAACATATCTCCATATAGAAATAAAAAAATTTATCCTCATAAGTAATGGTCTAGTTATTAATTGGAGGCATTTAATAAATGTTTATGCTATACCATTTTGTGTATGCGCATATACAATATGATATTCAATTGTTATTCCAATTGACATACAATAATCATTGAAAGTCTAAGATGTAAACTCACAAGCATTATTAAGTTGAATTGACTTGATTATATAATTAGAAAACTATTAGAAACATTTGCACTTTTAGAACTTGCAAAATAAGGGATCAATATATGAACAGAAAAATTAAGGAGAAGAGTAATAGAAGTAATCACACAAGACACAAAAATTTATATGGTTTGGCAATTTATCTATGCTCGCGGGAGATTTCTCACTTTATTTCTTAGAGAGAGAATACAACTGAAATTTTTTTTTCTCACAATTTAATATATTGTTTAACATATAAGGTACTCTATATATAGTATTTACTTTACCCTATATATATAAGGAAATCTTTTTCCTTAAGAAAATATTTTTCTTATTCTAACCTCTTTTCCATATTCAAACTGTATTATAAAATTAATAATCTTCCTCTTTATTGGAACTCATAGTACAAAATTAATTTGATTTATGTGTCAATATTTAATAATCTCCACCTTGAAGAATAATCAATCTCTTTGAAAAACTTGCTAAATTTTGAAATCTATACCTCCACCTGGAGTTCCAACATCTTCATAAATTCTCAATTTATGACTTTGAGCAAGTCCAAACAATATTTGAACTTCTCCAAAGGCAGCATTTTTATCAACATATCTGTTGTATTTTCCTTTGTGTATGTCTTCATCAACAGAATCTCACCTAAAGAAATTAACTCTCTGATTTTATGATCTATCACATTAATATGCTTTATTCTAGTATGGTACATTTGATTCTTGGATAACTCTATGGCACTTTGACTATCGCAGTATATGCCAAGAGTATGTTGCTTGAAGCGTAATTCTGAGACAAGCCCTTTTAATCTTATTGTACTTTAGTTTCTTCCGTTATTGCAATGTATTCTGCCTCTGTGGTAGATAAAGCAATCACTCTTTATAAGATTAAGCTCCAACTAATTGAACCATTTACAAGTGTAAAATTATAACTTGTAGTAGACTTTCTATCATCCACATCTTCAGCATAGTCTGAATCAACATATCCAATAACAGAGACCAAATCATCTATTGTACCATAACAAATCTCATAATCAAAGGTACCTCTCAAGTATTGGAGAATCTATTTTATAGTCTGCCAGTGTTCCTTGCCTGGGTTAGCCATAAACCTGCTAACTATATTAACTATATATGCTAAGTCTAGTATTGTACACACTATTGCATACATCAAACTCCCTACTGCACTAGCATATAGAATTTTTGCTATGTAATGTAGTTCTTCTTCTATTCTGGGACACTGATGGCCAGACAATTTAAAGTGATTAGCCAGAGGAGTAGTAACTGATTTTGCCTTATCCATATTGAATCTCTCCAATACTCTTTTAATGTAATTCTCCTGTAAGAGCCATAGATTCATGTTTTTCCTATCCTTGTTGATCTCCATGCTAAGAATTTTCTTTACATCACCTAAGTCCTTCATATCAAACACTTGACTTAACAAGAATTTAAGGTCACACATATCTTTCATGTATCTTGCAACAATTAACATATAATCAATATAAATTAACAAGTAGATGAAGGATTCATTCTTCAAAGGCTTAAGATATAGACAACAATCATACTCATAATAGGTAAAGCTAATACTTATAATGTAAGAATCGAACAGCTTGTACCATTGCCTTGAGGATTGCTTTAACCCATAAAGGAATTTCTTAAACTTGCATACTAGATGCTCATCATCTTGCTCCTCAAACCCTTCTAGTTATTCTATGTAAATTTTCTCCTCTAACTCACTATGAAGAAAAGTTATTTTTACATATAACTACTCTAACTCTAAGTTTAACTGAGTTGTTAATGTCACCAATGTTTTGATAGTTGAATGTCTAACTACAGGTAAGAACACTTCTTTATAATCAATCCCCTTCTTATGTGAGCATCTTTTTGAACTAACTATGTCTTGTATCTTATATTTTCTTTCTCTAAAGCTCATTCCTTCTTTCTATAGACCCACTTGCATCCAACTACCTTCTTCCCCCTAGGAAGTTTTGGTAACTCCCAAGTTTGATTATTGTGTAGTGACTCCATTTATTCAGCCATAACTTCTAATCATCTTTCTTTTTTTTGAAACTGACATTACTTTTTGAAAAGAACCTGGCTCTCCTTTACTTGTTAGTAAAGCAAAGGAGGTTGAATAATCATCTTCGCAATATATAGAGGTTTAATTATGTATCTAGGTCTATCTATGGTAATATTATGCTCATGTTGATGATGTTGCACTTTTGTACTCTCTGAATCATCATCATTGCTTTCAGATTCAACTACTGGTTGAATTGATTTTGAAGGACTATCCAACCCAAGCTCCATATCTACCTTGGAGGTTGATTCCATAGCTTCTTAAGATGATTTTTGCTTATTTACTATAGCCCGCTCATCAAAGATTACATATTTACTAACTATCACCTTCTTCGCCTTAGGATCCCATAGTCTATATCCTTTTACCCATTTTTCATATCAGACAATGATGTATTTTCTTGACTTTAAATCCAGTTTTAATCTTTCATCATTAGGGATTAATGCGTAGGCTGGACATCCAAATACTTTGAGTATAGAGTAGTCGATATTTTTATCTGTCTAAGCCTATTATGTGAACTTTCCCTCTAACTTACTTGAAGGTGACATGTTTATGATGAAACAAACAATATTTACTGCTTTTGCCTAAAATTGTTTGAGTAACCCTGCTTGTAATCTCATTACTCTAGCTCTTTCTAGTAATATCTTGTTCATCATTTTTGTTATCCCATTCTATTGAGGTGTCTTATGAACTGTAAAGTGTAGCTCAATTCCTTCTTTATTCTAGAAATCTATGAACTCCTTAAATGTATACTGGCCTCCATTGTCAGACCTTAAGCACTTCACTCTTTTTCATGTTTGTTTCTTAACATTGGTTTTTCACTCCTTGAACCTTGAGAATACTTCACTTTTCTCCTTCATGAAATATATCTAAACTTTTTGAGAAAAGTCATCAATGAATATTACAAAATACCTAGTTCCACCTTGTGCTGAACCCCAAATATCTGAGTGAACATATTTCAATATTTGCTTGCTTTTCTGTGAGAAAGTCTTGAATTGAACTCTTTTTTATTTTCTGAAGACATAAAATTCACAGAATCCAACTTTACACCATGTTATCCCATTCATCAATTTTCTTTTATGAAGTGCTTACAAACCTTGCTCACTTATATGTTTTAATCGCATACGTCATAGCTTTGATGCATCCAAACTATCTTCTATTGATGAATATATAGAATTGTTATTTACAATTGTACTGTCTTCTAGTCTGTATAAATTATTTCCTATCTGTTTTTCCTTCATCACAGTCATAGCCCCAATGGATATTTTAAGAACTTCACTATTTGGAGCTGCTGAAAATTTACACAATTTATTCTCTAATAAGCCCAAAGAAATCATATTCTTCTTCAATTCAGGAACATGTTTGATATTCTCTAATGTTATGATTATGCCATTGATAAGTGTAAATCGATCTTATATTTTCTATTAGATTTATGCATGTAATTGACTTGAATTAATTTATTCTAAGCTTATTTATGTGTTTCTGTTTTATTATTCTTGAATTAAGCTTAGTTGATTAAGCTTATTTATGTGTTTTTATTTAATTGATTAGCAATTGTTTGGCCACCAATTGTTAAATTTAAATAATCTTATAAAATACAAAAGTTGAATGTGATTTTTGATATGAAATCACCAACCTTGAGTATTTAAGTTTAGAGATAAATTAATTACTTAGGGATCCAGAATTGATATCTTGATTTAATTGAATTATACATTGATTATTTGACATGAGAATAGTAATTTAATTATTACCTAATTATATTCCTATTGCTTGAAAAAGAAGTGGATGAATTAAGTGATATTGGATATCTAGGAATTAGGAATTGAACTTTAATGTTTTATTAATTAGACCTATAGTAAAAACTCCAATGAAACCTAATCATACTCTTTTACCATTGATTATTTGAATGCCTAGTTTAGAATAATTGACTTGGATAGATTTAGATTAATTAGGTAAAATCAAATTAATGCAAATTTGCTAATTTTCAGATAATAGTTATTTTGAATTTTAGTTAATCAAATTGTTCTTTTCCAGTAGGATTGACTCTTACTATCACTATATTACTTGTTACGAATCGTATACATACGGTTTTAAAATTGATATACACAAATCGACATAACAGTCATCAAACATTTTAATTCTAATAATTTTAATTTCTACTGCTTTGCAAGTATAATTGTCACCCAATGTTATACTGCCAGCATCACATGCCTTCTAACTGTGGAATCAATCTCTATGAGAAGTATAATGTGATGAGCATGCTAAATCTAAAGTCTATGTGTCTGATTTTGAATCATTGCTTATCGTCGAGGCTACTAAGATATCTTCCTCTTCTAAAGCATCAACAGCTACACTGGCTGAACTTGAAGTTGCTTCTTCTTATCAGCCCCCTGATTTTTCAATAATGGACAATCTTTCTTCCAGTGACCCTTCTAATGACACTTGAAATATTCTTCCTTTAACACTCTTGACTTTGACTTTTCTCTTAATTTTTTTTTATTTTCTGCTCATTATTCCTTACGTTGCCTTTTCCATATTCTGAACTAACGAACGAACCCCTCAGCTTGCGAATTTTTTATATCCAACTTCTGCATTGAAATATGAGATTTTAAAACTGTCACCACTTCCTCGTAGTCTAGCGTCTCCTTCCCATATAATAATGTCATATTAAATTGATTGAAAGATAATGGAAATGAATATAAGAACATCAATGTCTTTTCCTCGTCATCCAATTTAACATGCATATGCAATAAATCACTAATCTTTTGATTGAACTAGGCTATGTGATTTCTTAAGTCTCCACCTTCTTTCATTCTAAATCATAATAAATAGTGTTTCATGAATAATTTATTGGTGACGTTCTTAGACATGAACAAACTCTCCAATTTTGTTCATAAACCTTTATTTATCTTCTCACTAATTATGTCATATACTATTGAATCTGCCAAACACATATGGATTGTACTGAAGGCGATTGACTCAATATCTTGCCAATCCTCTTCATCCATGTTTGCTGGCTTCGTTCCCCTTAACGCCTTATGAATCTTTATCTGTGTCAATAGATCATTCACTCTCATCTGCCATAGAGAGAAAATTTTCTTTTTATATAACTTGTCGAACTTAGCATGTGTTCCTAACCCACTCATCCTAACTTGAAGCTATAATACCAATTGTTAAAAATAAATTTACGATTTTAGAAATTATAAAATAAGGGATCAATCTATGAACAGAAAAATTAAAGAGAAGAATAAGAAGAGTAATCACATAAGACACAAAGATTTACATGATTCGGCAATTTGTCTACTTCCATGGTAGGTTTTTCACTTTATTTCTTAGAGAGAGAATACAACTAAGATTTTTTTTTCACAATTAAATGTATTATTTAATATCTAAGATACTCTATATATAGTGTTTACTTTACCCTAAATATATAAGGAAATCATTTTCTTTAAGGAAATCCTCTTCCTTAAGGAAATCTTTTTCTTATTCTAATCTCTTTTTCATATTTAAACTCTATTATAAAATTGATAACCATCCTCTTTGTTGGAATTCCTAGTACAAAATTGATTTGATTTATGAGCCATTATTTAACAGAAATTATGCTCTTAATCTAGTTATTTGAACAAGTAATTTCGCAAACATCAGGTTGCAAGATGATAATTAATATATATGTGACTATCTTATTAATGTATTAATTAAAATTATAAAATATTTAAATAATTCATATAGTGGATGAATAGGTCTACAAATATCACCATGAATATGTTTTAAAATACATTGGATTCAATTTGAATTTTAACCGGTGATGGTTTAAGAATCAATTTGCCTTGAGATCAAGAAGTACATGAGAATTCTTTAAACTGAAGAATCTTCTAGTTTTTTAATAAATGGCAATGTAAATTTTAAATAATTTTTCTCATCATTATCGAACCATGATGACCTAATAGACCATGCCAAATTATAAAAATATTTTAATTTATAAATTTCTAGTTTACTGTAAAATTTATTTCAATTATACTAATTTGTATATAGTACAAGCCAAAGAAAAGAATAGATAATTTTTCTAATATATATTTTTCTCCTGAAATAATATTTGTAATATGGAGATATTCTTATTTTTTCTCATTTACATTCTCAATATGATATTCATTGCTGCGAATATCTTTAAAACTTAATAAATTTCTAGAAGACTTTAGAAAAAATAATATATTATTTATAATAATTTTTTTATCCTCTTAGTAATAATATATTTGCTCTTCTAGAGTTTTCAATTATTTTTGTATTATCAAATATTTTAGTAGTAATTGTTTTATTTATTTTTAAAGAAGAAAAATATTTTATATTTTTAAGAAGTGTGTGTGTAGTTTAACCATCCACAATACATATATATTTTTCATTTGCGCTATACATATAATAAAAATTATTATAAATAATGTACTTTAAAGTCTCATAGCAAAAAAAAAATTATAATTTTATAAAAAATTATAATTACTTTAATAAAATTCTCAAATGGATTTCCATAATCATAGATCAATACTTTTATTTATATTTTAATCATAAAACTTGATTAAGATTAATCAAAACTTCATATTTATTCTAAATTCAGTTATAGATATATATGTAATTTTCATAATTTTTTCATATATTTACTAATTAAATCTTAATTTATTTACTAACCTTTAAATATACCATATTCTAATTTTTACTGATAGTCTCCCTTTTCTATTTTTCTTATATTAATAAATATTTACTAAAATTTATGAGATTTAAATCACGAAAATTAGACATATATATATACTTATATATAATTTTAGATTTTTTAAGTTCTTTTATCATATTTAAAAATTAAGTTTTTAAAACCTACAAATTCTGTTTCCTAACACTTTTTCTGGTAGTACATATTTACCTACTTTTTTTCATATACCAAACTTTATAATAATTTATGAAATTTTAATTACATAACACATACATTTATATAAACTTATATCTAAAATTTCAGAATTTTATACATAGATTTACTATATTTTTAAATTATATATATTTAACCTTATAGATTATATTCTTTCAGTCACTGCTCTGGCAGTACCAGTTTTTAATTTTATTTTTATAATTAAGAATCCATTAAAATTTATGAAATTTTAACCATATGTCTTAAAGATATTTATTATCTTATATGTAAAATTTCATATTTTTTGAGTTCATTTATTATGATTTTTAAATAGGTTTATCAATATTTATAGATTCTAAATTATTAGAATAGTTCTAACAGTCTATCTTCTCCTATTTTTCTTAAATAGTAAATCATCCTTATAAATTATGAAATTTTATACACCAACTATTAATACATAAATAAACTCTCAACTAAAATTCAATGCTCATTGAACTTCTCTAGGTCCAGAGGCGGAGATAAGGGCCCTGTTCCCCCCTCAGTTAAAAATAAAAATTTTTTAGGTATATTTGAGAATGAATATTACATTGGTTGAGATGGAACAGCTTGGCCTTACTATGTGAGAGCACGCAACTTCGATCTACGCTCCCAACATTTTTCATCCTTTTTTTTCCAATCTTTAAAACTGGGCCTTTTAATCAAGCCCATTACAAACAAACAAGATTTGTCAATGACTCTGTCCATTACAAACAAACAAGAATAACTTAATTGTGACTCTTTCTCTTCTTTCTCACGTTTCTTCTTCGTTAATTCCTTTTTCTTTCTTTTTTTTTTCAGATAACAGTTTCTTCCTTTTTCAATTTCATTCTTTCACCGATTGGCACCAGCAAGGCAGCGGCAACAAGTTAAGAATAGGTACACCACTTACTTTTAATCTCATATTTATTTTGTTGCAATTTTTTTATCTTGCTAAAATGAATTGAAATTTGAAAAATAATGAATTAAGAAATTGGCTTGAATACTTGAGGACATTATAAATTTGAAATGTTTAATTTGATTTTGTAGTATGAAGTTTTTTTTTTGAGAAAAGTAGTATGAAGTTAAATTGAAATTATTATTTTTTTGTAGTTTATAATCTGGAATTTTTTTATTTCTTTTATAATTTGATATTTTTAATGTTTAGTATTTAAGTTGAATTGGACCCCCCTTATCTAAAATCCTGGCTACGCCACTGTCTAGGTCAATCTAAAAATTTAAATAAAATCACTTCATAAATATAAATTCCAGCAACCTTCATACTCACATTTCATATTTTTATTTTCATGCCTCAAATCAATTTTTTAATATAACTTATTGATCAATTAAATCAAATATAAACCTTAATTTACAATTGAGTTTCAATTTATATTATTTTTTAAAACTTTTATATATTATAATATATGAATATCAAGACATGATGATAATTATCTTAAAATTTTTGGCAAAAAAATATGAAAATAGAAAATTTACCTTATAATTCTTGACAAAAGTACATCACAAATTAAGTTTGAATTTGAAAGCTTGGAATGAACAAATTAATAGAGTATCATGTTAAGAACGTGTTATAAATTAATGATAAAATTATAAATAATAAAAGAAAATAAAAAATAATTTAAAGAGAAAGAATATTTATATATTTCACTCTTTTATTATATATATAAAAATCTTATAACCTTCTCTATTTATAGAGTTAGAATGATACATATTGATTAATAATTCATTAATATGATAATAATAATAGAGATAAAATAATTAAGAGGCAAGAGGACAAAACAATTAAAGAGATAAAAAATAAAAAAATAAAAAAATAATGAGATAAAGAGATTAGAAGAAACATCCACTCATTAATATTTTATCATTCATAACAAGACCCTTATTTTAAAAAATTAATTATATAGTCCTTACTTTCTTTTTCTTTTTGGTCCCACTTGAATATTGTCTATCAAAATTTTATACTTTTTGCCCTTATCTTCACCTTTGATTTTCTCCTCTTAATCCATAGTTGGAATTGACATCATGGATTTTTTATCGCGGTTTTTTTTTTAATTATTTCATCCACATATATTTTCTTTAAATTATTTCATTCACATAATTTTTTTTCAAGGACACATAAAATTTCTTTTATATAAAAATTTGTTTCTTTATCGAGAATTTAGGGGAAAAAATCACTTAATGATTCATGTTTTAGACTAAAATTTTATTTTGCGTTTTGTTTGTTTGGTATCCAAGAAAATATTTTTTATTCCTGCTTATTTTGTTTTGTAAGGAGAGAATTTTATTATTTACTTTTTGGCATTAATTAGATATGCAATATATACCATTTGAGTTTTTTTTTTGGGCCTTTACTAACACGGTTAATATAAGCTATAAAGTTAAACCAATTTTGTAAAAAACATGATTGTTTTATTAATTTATGATATTTTAATGAAAGTAACACATACTCGTTGGTAGTTATAAAAAATATGAATTGAGAAAAGTTTTTAAAAAAATTAATTGAAAGTATTTTGTGAAAAAATAATCAAAAATTTAATTGAAAGTATTGTGAGGAAAAATTATCAAAATTTTGATTTTAAAATTTAGTTAATTAAGAATAAAATGATTTACATATATTTTAGAAGTATATGATAATGCCAGTCGACAATTATTGTTAAAATATTTAGCATTTAATTTTTTTAAATTACTACTATTTGATAAAAAAATCTTCTTAAATTACTACTATTTGATAATACTTATTTTAAAATTTTCAATTAAGTTAAAATTTGCATAAAATAAAATAAAATATTAATTTTTTAAGATTTTTTGCAATTAAAAATTATACTCCCTCCATTCCATTTTAAGTGTCCATTTAAGAATTTTTTTTTAAATAAGTGTCTATTTAAAAATGAAGACATAATTATCCTTTTTTTTTCAATATTATCTTTGTCTAATTGTTTATTAAACACATCATCATTATTTAAGAAAGGATATTTTAATAAAAAAATAATGTTAAATAAATTATTTTTCTTAAAATTAATAAAATAGTAAAAATGAACTCTTAAAAGAAAAACGAAGAAAGTATCATTTATTATATTTAATACTTAATTAAAACTTAAACGGTTAGCACTCAATGAATAGTGTTATATCCAATTCTTTAAATTCTTCTGAGGAGGGTGTATTAGATTATGATTTTGATAAATTTCAATTGATTTTAAAATTTTAATGATAGTCAATTCAGATTTATTTAGAATTTCATAAAATCTGACGGTATTCAATAATGACTTTTTAAAAATCTATTAAAGTCTAATGGTATTCAAAAAGTCATTGATTTTAATGAATTTTATAAATTTTTAGATTTTATTAGATTTTAAGATGTTATATATGAATAAAAAAAATCTCTCATAAATTCAGCCCCATCACAAAGATTTTACAAATCCAACATTCATCTCAAATTTTTTATATTTATATATGTTTCACAAAAATTTATTTTTTTTAATATAAAATTTCTCTCATATTTTATACTTATACTTAATTATGAAAATATTTTTAAATAATCTTTTATAAGTTGGATTTTTAAAAATTTTATGAAATTATACCATTATATAAAATTATTATTATATTTTTTAAAAAATTTATTCATTTATTTTTTGTTATGTATTAAATAGAAATATAATAAAAAATTTTGTTACAAGAAAAATTATTTTTTTAATTAGTTTATGTTTATAGCTATTTTTTTATTGAATTAACAAAGAGTTATTAGTTCATGTTACTTACTACATATGAAAGTAGTTATTAATTTATGAAATTAGTTTAAATTTATTTATTAATTAATATATAGATCAGTTAAACAATAGTAAAAAAATTTATTATTTGAAGTGTTTATAATTATATGTGTTGTATTGATATTTAGGTAATATAAGTTGAACAATTTTGAAATATTTTTTGGTTATGAATTTTTTTTATCTTATTTTGATATGTATTACATTTTAATAGTGTCAAATGAATTAAAATTTTAAAATATGAATGAAAAAATATTAATTTAAAAAAATAGTTATATATATACATGTTGGGTAATATATTTAGTATATACTGAATTGTCATATTAAATAGTTTAAAAATACATAATTTGCTTAAATTTTAATTGCAAATTAATGTTTATTAATTATGCATAAAAAATTTCAGCAGTATCTTTTAATTTTCTTTGACTGTAAGAAATATGTGAGTTTTTTGACAATTTATTTTGTATAGTATAATAAATATTAGAGATGATATGATGCTTTGATATATTTATCTAAGGTTATTTAATATTTCAACTTATCCTTATTTTTTTTATTTTATAATTTTTTTATCTTACAATTATGATATTGGAAAAACTTGTCTGATATCATGAATGTTATGTTTATGATATAAATTTTCTAATAAAATATATTATATTTTTATCAAAATATTAATTATATAAAAATTAAAATTTTATCAAAATCTATCAAAGTCTAATAAAAAAAATCTAATAAACTCCATTAAATTTCATATAGTATTCTAACAGAATCTATACATTTCCATTAAAATCTTTAAATTTCATTAAAATCACTAATTCTTCTAAAATCTATAAATTCTAACTATCTCCTTTAGAGCATTTAATGCTCAATTCGCAAGTTGACTATCACTAAATTATTCTTAAAATGTACTAAATCTTAAGCTTTTATTTTGTAATTATAATTTGACCAATTCATTTACTTACAATTACTTTTTTTAAAAATCTATAATATATGTGATTGTAATCCTGAAATTTAAAATTTTATTTATAATCTTAGAAAATTTAACAGAATATGCTAGACATTCAAATAATAAAAATAAAAAAAAATTATTTATATCTATAATCGCAAACATTATGTTGCATCGTGTGTTTCCTATTATTATAAAAGAATATTATTTCCAATGATTCATGAAATATTATTATATGTTATAATTTTTATTTAGAAAAGAAATTATATTATTGAATTTTTATCATGGCAATTAAGTTATAAAAAATTAATTTTATTATTACATGGAAACATATTATTTTTTATTTATTGAAAATATTTTATTAACTATCAAGGTAAATATATTGTTTTATGGTATATTTTTCTATTTTAATGAATTTAAAAAAGATAAATTCTTAACCAAAGAAATAAAGATACACAAATTAAAATTTAACTACAGATCAATATTGTGCTAAAAATAATTTTTTATTTAAATTTAAATAATTATTTTTAAAGCTAAATTTTATTTTTAAATAATTTACCAATAAAAAAAATTATAAGGTGAGAATGACATTTTTTTAATATATACTTATTACGTTTGCTAAAATAGTTAAAATTTACTTATAAAATAAATAATTAAAATTGATGTTTAAAAAAATAATATAAACTAACTTAAAATTAAACATTAAATACCATAAAAAAAAAGCATTGCGAAAAGAATTAAAAAAAATAAAAATAGCTCTATCCATATTAAAAACTCAGCGGTTTAGGACAAACAAAGGAAAATTAAGAGAGGGATTAACAGTAAAACTGATATTTATTATAATTTAAATAAGAAAATGATTAAATTATTTATAAATATGAATATATAATTATTAAATTAATTTGTTTTCAATGAAACCTTTTTTTTTTTTTTGAGGAAAAGGATCATGTATTATTAATTCATATCAGCAATAATAACATCACTGAAAAAGTCAGATAGAAAATTCCAACTACAAGGACTAGCATACTGCATGGAAATACAAATAAGGGAGTGCGCAACCATGTTAACCTGTCTAGGAACCCACTTAAGAATAAATTGTGATCGAGAGCAAAGAAAAGAACGACAGTCAGCCACTAAAAGTCCAAAACCCGAATTATCCAACTCATGAGCTTTAATAGCTTGAACTAATTCCTTGGAATCAACCTCCACTTCAACTCGATCCAGCTGCAAAGTTAACAGCCACTGAAGTGCAGCTTTAAGTGCCAACGCCTCTATAATTCTGGCAGACAAAGCTCAGTATAGAGGACCTGCATAAGCCTCTCAAAAATTGCCTTTCCAACTACGAACTACTGCACCAAAACTGGATTTCAAAGAATCACAATGGTAGGCTGCATCAATGTTACATTTCCAAGTGCCATTCGGAGGTCGTTGCCATTTCCTTTTGAACTAAAGCTTCACAACCCCGAGATTTACACTGCTGGACAGGTGAACACCTCAAAGAAACCTAACTGTCATAAGCACCATCAGCCGAACTAATAATATCATCCACTAGTGTATCAATAGCACGCCAAAGCAATGAATTCCGAGAGAACCACATCTTCCATAACAAGCAGCGGCATTTCTCCACTACATATGCTAGCTAAAGATTAAAAAGAGAGGATAGGAAAGCACAAAGATTATTAGACCTGTTCAACATAATAGAGTTCTTCTCTTCCCAACATTCCCAGCAAGCTTTCGACTTAACACAGTAGAGAAACACATGGTTAACATCTTCCATCTCCCCACATAATTGGCATCCCTCATCCATGACAACACCTCGCTGAATCAATCACGCTTTCATAGGGAGAATATTACGTGCAGCTCTCCATAAGAAAATTCTAGTCTTCCATCGGATATTAAGATTCCAGATTTTATCCCACACCTAGCCTTGTAAGTGTACATTAACAGGCTGCTCAAAAACAGTACAAGCAAGATGATACCCTGACTTCACAAAATACTTCCCCTTCTTATCATAGTGCCATACAAGAAAAACTTTTGAATTATCACGACAACTAAGAGGGATAGGTAATATCATCTTAGCCACTTCCACACCAAACAAATAGGCTACCTTCTCAACATTCCAGTGCTTGCCATCGGTATGCAACATATCAGAAATAAGGAATTGACCCAAACCTTCATTACACGAACTAGTAACAAGAAAATGATCATCAAATGGTGACCATGGGTCTGTCCATATTCGAATACGCTAACCATTACCAACTTGCCATCTAACACCTTTTCTCAACAAAACTTGTGAAGCAACAAGCCCTCTCCAAGTAAAGCTCGGGTTATGACTCAATTGAGCCAATAAAAAGTCTCCTAATGAAAAATATCTTGTTTTGAGAATACGAACAAGAAGGCTAGTTGGGCAAGACAAACATCTCCACCCATGTTTAGCAAGCATTGCCAAATTAAAAAGGTGCAAGTGAAGAAACCCCATCCCACCATTTTTCTTCTTCACACATAATCTGTCCCAACTCAACCAATGGATTGATCGTTGACCACTAGCTTTTGAACCCTACTAAAAAAAGTTCATCATATGCTCAAGCTCCTTACAAGTAGAAACATGTATCAAAAAGACACCCATACAATAAGATGCAATAGCTTGAGCTACCGACTTAATAAGAACCTTCTTACCAACACTAGAGATGAGTTTATTATGCCAACAACCAATTCTCTTCAACATTTTATCCTTCAAGAAAGCAAAAATTTGTTTCTTATCTCTACCAACCAATGAAGGCAAACCTAAATAATATCTTGTATCCAATGGCTTAGTAACTCCCAAGATAGAGGAAATAAAAGAGCATTTTTCAAGCACCAGGTTTGAACTAAAGAACATACTGAATTTTTAAAAATTTATAGTCTGGCCCGAGACCTTTTCATAAGTCCACAAAATCTGCTTTACTACCATAGCCTCCCTTTCAATAGCTTGAAAGAAGAAGAAAGAGTCATCAGTAAATACTAGATGAGAAATCGTAGGAGCCCATCTACAAACTCTACAGCTATGGATACTCCCCTCTAATTCAGCCTTGCGAAAAAGAGCTGAAAGACCTTTTATATATAAAATAAAAAGGTAAAGAGATAGATGATCACCTTGACGCAACCCATGTGAGGAATCATAGGTTCAATGTCTTGTCCATTTAATGCTACAAAGTATCTGACTGATTTAATACATAACATATCAGCCGAACCCATCTCTGACAGAAACTCAATTTAAGTATAATGGACTCCAAAAAATCTCAATTCACACTGTGATAAGCTTTACTAATATCCAATTTCAGTTTTACCTCTCCAACCTGTCCCTTTGACTTAGTTTTCATTGCATGAATTAGCTAAAAAACGACCAGAATATGCAAGCATTTATTCTAGAAGGAAGGTGGGCATAGCAGTCACCATGGCACCTTCTGCCAAATAGTCTGTTTCATGCAAAAAGCCCTCTTAATATGTGGAGGACAGAAATGAAGCCCATCCAATCCAATCAATACCTTAAATTTAAGAATTTTATATAAAAATTAATCAAAAAATAAAAAATATTTTTTTCAGAAATATTTATTTTTTAATTTGATAAACATCATTTATAATGAGTGATATATTAAAATTTCTTCAAAAATATTTCAAAACATTTAAAATATTCATTTTTCAACTTTTAATTTAAAAATTATCCAAATTTTAAAAAATATTTTTAATATATTAAAATTTATTATATTTTTAAAAATATATTTAGTGTTTTAAAATATATAAAAATTGTAACACATTTAAAAAATAAAAAATATATTATAATATTATAAAAAACATATTTTTCGGTCAAATTTAAAAAAATATATAATTTTTAGAAAAATAATATACCAAAAATATATAAAAATTATAGAATATTTTTTAAAAAGAGTAACGATTTTATCTGCATAATATTAAAAAATATAAATTAATTTTTAGTTAAAATGTTAAAAATAATATATATATATATGTGTGTGTGTGTGTGTGTGTGTGTGTGTGTGTGTATATATGTATATTAAAACCATACCATCAAATCTTCGATATGAAGTTCTAAAACCACAAAACACCAAACATTTATAAGTTCGTTGGTTGGTTAGTGAAAGACTCGTCTCAACCCTTACCAACCCCAAAGCCAATTTCAACCAAATATTCATTGACCTTGCCACCCCCCTCCTCTCTCTCTCTCTCTCTTTCTCTTCTTGTTGCTGTTGCAAATCCGCACTCGGCTGGTAAAGCCCACAGTTTTATTCCGTGTAAAAAGGCTAAAAGATCTCTTTTTTATCAAACCAAAACAACCAAAGAAAAATGGGTAGTACAGGGAAGGTCTTTACTTTGGCTGAGGTCTCTCAACATAACAACCCTAAAGACTGCTGGCTTATTATTGAGGGCAAGGTATGTTTTTCTATCCAATCTTGTCACATTCCAATTTCTTGGTAGATGGGTTTGTTTTATTGTCTTTGATATTGTATTAGGATGTAATTCTGCTTTCTGGATCTGTAAGAATTTTGGTGTTTGCTAATGGTATGTCGGTGCTAAATTTAGTTAAACTATGTTTGGTTTTCTGGTTTTTTCTATTGGTGATTATGGTTTCTTGTTTGCATATTCTTTTTTGGTTGGTTTAATTTTGAGTCTTGACATGGGACTGATTTCAATTTTTTGTTTGCTAGCTTATAGATCTCTTTGAAAACCTTTGCTAGTATGTAGATCTCTTTGAAAAGCTTTCAACTAACAATTTGGGGGTTCGAGGATGATTAATTATTCGAGTATGATCAATATTGGGATCCTTAAATTGCATGCACCACTTTCATGTTTTGAATAATCACACCATCGTTCACTGTAATGAAAATTTTGTAAGGATACTAATATACTATCATGTTCAGTATAAGGTATTAGCAATGGTATGCCACTACTTTGTTATAATAGACTTGATAATAGCATACGTGTGGACCTGGATTCATAAGAAAATTCATTTTATGGGTTGTTCATATAATTATTTAACGTAGAGAAGCGGTCAATGTAATCTAAAGACGCTAGTGTTTTTTATCTGATTTCCCCTTCATCTTTTTAGATTGCATGAGGAATGGTTTTCTGAATCATTATTAATTTTAGATAGCTAGAATATCAGGTCTGTTTGTATTCATTAGAATATGAAGATGTTCTTCTGCTACATTAGGTGGTGACTTGTGATGATAATTTAAGAGCTGTGTGTGTGATGATTCATTCATACAACCTGAAAGATGAATGTGGTAGGCTGCATATGGTTATGAGTCAGGAGAATTTAAGATCTGTCTAAACTACTTAACATTATGCTGATTTTGTCAACATGAATGACATGATTCTACTTGTTTGAATTGATTTGTGATTGGTGAAAATTCTGTTTGGATTGCTTAGTTACTAGATATTAATGGTTTCTTATTTATGAGTTACTCTTTCCAATCATCAGTATATCACATTCATCAAAAACTCAATTTATCTCAACATTTATGAACTTCAGTTTTAAAGTTCCTTAATAATTTGAGATAATTCTCAACATTTCATATAAAAATTCTCCCCTATTTTTCAGTTTGGGCGACTGAATTACTCAGATAGCAGACATTTTTATTGCCATTTATTGGATTGTCAATTTGTCGTATGTCATGTTATCATGTTGATTTGGTTGATACCCTAAAACCTCTAAGGAGGTGAAACTTTCCTGCGCGGATGCTCTTGGTTACTTCTGAGCATTTGTTTCTACCTCACTTGAGGATTCTTATCTGAAGTTACTTGTTGGATAGGTACTTTGGAAGAGTTAGTAAAAAGATTTGGCAAGAATGTTTTTTCTGAATATGGTTATTCAATTTTACTCAGACTTCAGCATGACAATCTGATCTGGTTCTGTGTTGGGCATTTGAATTTTCCAGACTTTCATGGATTTTTCTGCTATTCTGAAGTGGGTCTAAGAATCCTTATTCAATATGGGTACTTCACAGTAAAAAAGAAAAGTCTTGAAATGACTAATTTATACCAGAAAATCATGTGCTTAGGATTTTAGAGCAATTTAGCAATAGATAAGACATGACCTGGTGGCAATCAAACATAAAAAATTCAGAATTCTTGATTATGCAAGCTCAATTTTGATTAGGTACCATATTATGCTTCACATTGTAATATCCTTGAATATCAAAATTTATTTTTTTGGACCAGGTATATGATGTAACAAAATTCTTGGAAGACCATCCTGGTGGTGATGAGGTTTTGCTCTCTGCCACAGGTATGATATGTAATTATTGTATGTGTGAAGTTTTTTAGAAGAACCACCATACCAGTATGCACACATCATGAATGATCCTGTGGTTGGTTTACAGGGAAGGATGCAACTGATGATTTTGAGGATGTTGGCCACAGTAGCAGTGCTAGAGCAATGATGGATGAATTCTATGTCGGTGAGATTGATTCATCAACCATCCCTTCTAGGAAGGCATATGCTCCTCCTAAACAACCCCACTACAACCAAGATAAGACAACGGAGTTCATTATCAAGCTCCTACAATTTGTAGTTCCCCTGCTAATCTTGGGCTTGGCCGTTGGTATCCGCTTCTATACCAAATCAGCTGAGGCATGAGTTTTGAAACAAGAATCAGGAATTGAAGAGACGACCAAAATAAGTTTGTGTTATTTACTTGCCCCTTTTGGGGTTCTTAGGACATTTAAATTATGCTTGTCTACCCGCCACTTGCTTTTCCATGTAAAATTTTAATGTTATCTTTTTTTACTTCATATGCCACTGAAAAACACATTTGCTTCTTATTACATGACATCATTTTGTTAATTTTGGTAGCATGATTGCGACAACAATCAGTTCATTTCCTGGAAAGCAATATCTCTGGCGGGAAAAATGTCATTACTTTTTGTTACTTTTATGGCATATTATTACAGGAAGTAAATAAAAGTGTAAGCAAAAAATCCAAGCATACTTTTGAACTGTACTCGCATCATAAAGCAATGTTCAGGATGCTACTTCTCTGTCAATGATTGATATATCCCAAGGAATTCAATCTCTGTGGTTGCTTATGTAAACACCAAAATTCTTCGATGAACCTAACAAATTATCTTACCATGTGCTTTTGTCCTTTCATTATGGTATCAAATGCTTTATTTGCTAATAATAATAATAATAATAAATTGGAAAAGATTGTAGAAGGTTCTGATATCAATCCATTGAAAACATCAGACAAGCTTTTTGAAGCATGAATCACATTGCGGATGAGAAATGGTTATTCTCTAGGCCATTACCAAGATATGATGATCATTGCTATGGTGCATTTATCAATTTGCTGCTTGTACAGTTGTTCTCGTTCACTCCGTAGAGTACAGCTCAGTGGAGACTGCTTTGAATTGATACCTTTTCCTCTAATTTTGAGTCAAATTTGATTGCTTTATTATGAATTTAATTTGCAATTATATAAAATTAGAATCAAGTCCAGTTGTAAGTCAAATTTGATTGCTTTATTACTTTGAACTTAACTTGCGATAATATAAAATTGGAATTGTTAGATCATAGTCAAAACGCATTGAAAATTATAAGAATTTTCTGCGTACCATCACATGAAGATTATAACAAAACTTCGTAAACCAGCATCTGCTTCAGATAACATAGATTAACAAGTACGACAATCTGCAGACTACGGTTGAAGCTTGATATTATCGCTATATGCAACAATAAAAAAAACAGAATCCGTCTAAATATAACTTTGATATTCATACATTTATCTCCAAAGAACCTTCCTTAGTAACCATCGCCATTTCACTATGTGACAAATTTATTTCTGTATATCAATCAACAAGGTGGTGAATTATATTCCCTCTTCCTCTGCATTTTTTCATTATCAACCCACTAAGGCAAAAAATAGAAAATCATCAAATGGGAAGTGTAGCTAGTGAAAATGGTGTGCTGAAACTAGTGCTTCCAGGTAGGTTTGTGGAGATTCATAAAAAGCCTATAACCGCAGCTGAAGTTCTGCAGAAGTATCCAAGGCATTCTGTCACCCGGCCTGATGTTTTTGAGTATCCTTGGGTTGTAGTGAAGCCTGAGTCTGTATTGAACTTGGGAAAAGTTTTTTTCATTGTTCCTAATCTAACTATCTATAACTTGCTTAAAGCTCACAACGAGAAGAACCAGAAATCACCTTGTCAAAGCCAGTCTTCAAATATGAATATTAACAAACAAGTTCAAAATCAATACTCACCACTAAAAGCAGATGCCGGTTCAACACCAAAACATCTAAACCGCCATCGCGAACACCTTAATACATCACCCATTACTACTGCTACATCCTGTATGCGGATGCCTTCCTTAGATCAATATCGTGAATTGAAAACAAGAAAGCAAAACAAAGTTGGTTCTTGGCCTGAAGTTATGGTGAAGATCAAGAACACTCAACTTAGACTTGAAGAGAAAGAAGTTGAGGATTCAAGAAGAACTAAGATATGTATATCTTTCAATCATGAAGAGGATCAAAATATTGACACTGACATCAGTTCAGAGTTCTATAAAAGAAATGATGCTGATTTAGAGTTTAATTACAGAAAAGAAGTTACTATGCTAAAATCTTGCTTAAGGAAATCAGACAGTGCTCGAAAGTCACTTAAACTTAATGTTTCTTTTCTCTTGCCTTCCAAAGAAGAGGAGCAGCAAAGAAGATAAAGTTTCTAGAGAAGAGTTTGTAGGAAATTATTCCTGCAGTTTTGCAGATTTTTTTGTTCATTCTACGAGCCTCGTTCCAACATAGCCCCATTTTCCCAAGTTTCCTACAAATGATAATATGACAGTAAGGTAAAAATGTTTTTACTTGCATATGATGGTTCTCCATGCCTAGCAATCGTGTAAATTAACAAGAATCTTGTGCAGCAAATGCTATGCAAAAATGTTCTCAAGTATCACTTAATTTATTCTAGACACAAGTATAATGTTTTTCCTCCTATTCCAACCCCTGTGCTTTATTGGGTTCCTAAAAAACAGATTATATGGGGGTTATAGGGATTTTACAAGAACTTGGTTTTTCCCATATTGAACTTTGGATGGATTGAGTTAAAGGTTGTTCAAGGTTAATATGACTTACTAGAGTTTAACACAGGCAGAATTTGAGAAGAGTAATTGAGTAGCTAGTCATTTTTTTCTTTTCAATTAACAAAAATGTTGAAAATTAAAGGAAGTCGGGATAGAAAATGTTATTGTAATTCAGAAATCAGGATAACAATGTAGAATGTCACTGTGTCAGGTAGGTTCAGAATAAGTCCAAATGTGCACATAACACAAACCCCAACTTTGCAAATCAGAGATCACCATCTAAAAATAGTGACTAATGGGCATAGGGCTACATTGTTTCATTTCATATTCTGCCATCTAAGACTAAACTAGTCACAATGATACAGCAGCCTTATTTATCCTGTTCTTCCACATTCTATTCTATGCATCAAGCCCTTTTTTCTTGGAAGAGAAAAAAAAATTTCTCCATTGTCCATTTAAAGGAAAAGAAGGGGAAGAACCCGGTCAAGCCTAGTAGTGTGCGCTTTTCACCAAGATCCTCAATATTTTTTTTCCTGAATCTTGTTGTACTGTTCTCCCAGAAACAGAATATCTCCACAATTTTTTGCTTACTTCCACTGAAAATTATTACTAGTCATGTTGGAACTTTTTGTTATGAAATGCAACTCAAAGATCAAATAAAAAATGGGGATTGTTAAGCATAGGTACTTAAAGCTGAATGAGGAAGATGATCAATGAGAGAAGCAAATAACCATTCTGGACCATAATTATTAGTTGGAAAATAAAATGTGCAATAGTTTTATGCATCAGTTTTACAAGAAAATGAACATGAAATACTTGGAGAGAAGAAATGGCAAACCAGAGCATGCAAAACTCATGGCAGAATGGTTGGCCAAACACAAAATTTATTAATTTATTGTTCGTCACAAAGCAATCAGAATATCAGAAAGGATATATATGGTTTATAAGCACATTTCTAAAAATTCATGCTAAAAATTCTTTCATATGTACAATATTTCAAACAAATTCTTACAATAGTATTTTAAAATATATCGAAATTGCACTCTCCAAAAACCATGAACTGAAACAAGAACCTCTTTTCTTGCTAAACAAAACACATCATAAATCATATACAAGTGGGGAAAGAAGGCAATATTTATAGAAGTCAAGTAAAAAAGGTTAACAAGATCATGGCTCGCAGTTACTCAAGAAATGCAGAAAAAAGAATCCTGGCAACTTGAATTACCTAATCAGTGCTAGCACATGTTCTCTCAATCACTCTAGAATCTGTCCTGTGAGAATGCTTTGAAGGAGAACTTGATCCCCTAGAAGAACTATGCCCAAAGAAGCTCAGTTTTCCTATTTTCTTTGAGAACGAGCTCATGAACTTTCGAGAATGAGACTTTTGCATATCTGTCTTCATACAAACATGTTCCTTCTCTAGATCATTTAATCTCATCCTTAACCGAGCTAACTCAAGTTTCAATTCTCGGTTTTCTCGCCTCAGTGATGCATAGTTGTCTCGTGGAGACATTGCTGCACTGAGTGCACCACTACTGATCCTCCATGACTGGTGCATTGGTTTATGGTCCTCTTCACCATAAGAGCAGCACAATGCATTTCTGAGCCTTATTTGTTCAAAATAAAGCACTTGAACAATGGCCTGGAGGGGAAGACGTTCATTTTGTGCAGCATGTGCACCAGCTTCTTGTGAGAGCTTTTGGAAATCAATCAATTTGCAGAGCCTCTTCCGGTCAGAATCTGATAAACCCTGATGCGCCTTCATGTATAATTGAAAAAGAATTAGAGATAGAAAATTGGAAAAATGAACTACTGGTGCACAAATGAACTTTTTTCTTCTTCCAATCTTGAGATGAGACACTGTAATCTGCCACTTTAATTAATCACAATGACCTAAAAGTGAAACCTTTCTGCATCAAAAAATATTTTAAGATGAAGCTTAGCCAAGTTGTCAGTAAAGAAGAACAGTAAGGTGTTTGTTTTTGTATTCCTAATCTGGAAAGAAGTGCTTTTACTCAAATTGTTAAAAGCTCTAGTCTATACGCTATAAAGCTCTTTTTTATTCCTTCACTAATTTATTTTTTTCCAAATGCATATAAACTTACAGTCCAGTTATTGAAAATAAAAGAAGAAAATATCAGAGATACGTACCTTCAGATAAATATCAATTGCTCGATATAATCCATCATGTATAGTACGTGCATGCATTGGTAAAGTCTCTGCAATGACTATGAACTTAGAGAGCTTGAGGTTTGCATCAGGAGCAATTTCAGCAAGGTAATTGTCCACTAATTTTGCCACCTTAAACAATGAAGTTTGAGATGGTGAATGAGGACTATCAGATTCAAATACAGAAGCATCTTCCATATCATCATCACTATCATCTTGCTGTGAGAAATTCACCAAGATCCTATGAACTGTGTCAACATCAAATAATGTATCACCTGCATGCCTGAAAGATGGGATCAAAAGATCATCAAGAGTTGCAATATCCAACTGCGAACCAATTCTTCTCTCCAGATCAAGTCTACAAGCAATTGTGCAATCAAGCATTACAGCACTTCTCAAAAGACCAAAAAGGAAACTGATAGGAACTGCAAGTTTCTCAACTGGCAAGAGGTTAACAATTGTCTCAACAACAAGTCTTTCATGTCCTGTTGATATGAAATCAACTTTTGTCTGGCTAGATGGATTCCATAAACTAGATTTCTTTGTCAATTCTTTCTGAGCATAGTTCACAAGCGATGCTCCAATACTCTCAGGCCGAACCCCACGACACTTCATGGCTGTCATGACTCTTTGGTAAAGGTCAATCCGAAGAATAGAGAGATCTTCTATCCACCAATCTCCTTCGCATTTGGCTTGCTTGTTCATGTGAAGTCTTCCTGAGCTGCTATACTCCAAGCGTGAAAAGCTTGAAGCAATCTGCTCAGCACAAGCCTTTGAAGCTATTGCATCAATGCAGCAGCTAACTATTTTTAGCTCATCAGCAAGAGGAAGTAAGTTCTCACATTGCTGCAAAACTTCAACACACATTTCAAGGTTCTTACAAACAATACTTTCTAGATATTCTTCAGCACGAGAACCCAGATTGCCTTTTGAGAACTCTTCAGTCATTTCAAGGTAATCAGAAACACAGCATAGTTGTGCAACATTTGAAGATATAATTTCAAAGTTAATGCCATAACAGAATTTAGCTGCCAATTCAAATGTCTCTGCTCCTCCTGGTAGATTAAGAAGCTCCACCCTTGAAATATCAGCATCTCTATGTTCAGCAACCAACTTTCGAATTCTCCCGCTGCGAGAAACAAGAGGGAACTGCATTTTGAATTAGATTATTAGCTGTCTGTCAAAACCATGAAATCTAATACATGATCAAAGGGAAAAAAATGCAATTAGGAGTTACTCATGATCAAAGGGAAAAAAATGAATTAGTTACCTAAGATCAGTTAACAAAAATTAATGCGAAGAGATTTTGAATGGCAATAAACTAAAAAGAAAATTTTAAGGTCTTTTTCCCTCCAGTAAATGGAGGAAAGAAAAGGAAATGAATATATCTTTGAAAAAGATTCTTTTTTCTTTTTTTTTTCTTAGTTTTGTGGAACACCATTATTAGTATAATCGGCTTTTTCTAACACAAATACACAAATCTCCTACAAATCTGCATATTCCCACTTTTCTCTGCATTCTTTTTGTTTGTTGGTTAAGCACTTTAAGCTCTTGTTGCTGACAATTCAGGCATTTCATAAGAGGATATGTGAATGGAATTTTTTGTTCTCAGAAAATAGAGATGATTGCATCTCCCCTGACTGAGATACAAACAGCCTTTGGATTTACCTGTCCCAGCACGTCCAATAAATGCTGCCCACTTAGTGGATCTATAACCCAAATTTTGGGAATAAAAAGAAATAGGGAAATTTTAGAAAGGGGAAATTATTAAGGAAAATCCTTGATTTGCATTTTCTGACCTCGCAATTGAGATGATAAAATTTAAAGATTTACCAAAATTTAGAAAACAATATCTCGAAGATCGAAACAAATTAGTAATGACAAGATCAAGACCATAAGTATAGGATGCTAAGCTTTCATATTCTTCCCAGGTAGTTGATGGAGAAAAGAATTGAGTATTTTGGAGTGTATTACTCAGAACAACAATCTTCAATAACTAACCTTCACACTGAGTGCAGTTAATAAAACATTAATTTGCAATCAATCAGAAAATTTTCAGAAAAAATGCAAGATTCATGAAGTTTGCAGCTCCATAATTCCCAAAAACATACTCCTTTTGTTCATTTTACATTTCTACTTCTATTTATATACTAAATCATCCAAAGAAATTACAATATCAATCCCAATAGAACCTGAATTCCTTACAATTTTCACTGAAAAATTAAGATCTTTATCTGTTCTCTGCCCATTCACAATCAAAATAAACTTCATCCACCAACACAGAGTATAACCAATCAGTAATAAATTTGAACTTTCAGAGTAAGAATTGCAGAAAATATATACATACCTTATGCAATGCGAATGTCCCTCCACTCACTTCTATTGTGATATCACTAGGAACATCCCGGAAAATCCTACAAGAAGATAATTGTCAATTACTACGGAAGAACACTAAAACTTGCAAATATTTTGAAAAATAATAAAAAACATAGAAGTTCTTTGCAATGAAACAAAGTAGACAATCAACCAAGAAACATACACAATTTAACTTGAAGTGAGAAAAATAATGTCAAAGAGCAAAAGAATCAAATAAGATAGGAAAAAGGTTAAAAGATGAACATGGACAATAAGAAGATCTCCAATATATATGAAAAAATCAGAAAGCTTGACATAGAAATGCTAGACAGAGAATGCATTTAAAAGGAAATATTTAAAATTTTAGAAACATCTTGAAGCAAAAGGAGAAGTAAACAAATAAATGAAATAAAGCCATTGAAGATACAATAAGAAGGAAAAAAAAAACAAAACAGAGAACAAAAAACAGAGTAGCAGAAGGAGAAGAGAGATGCAAAAAACATGAAAAGTTATGAGCTTTTTATGAAACAAAAAACAAACCATTCATTGCATCTCTGCTTAGAACACTTGGCCAAGGAGAGCTGCTGCTGTTGCTGTTGATTGTGGCTCTTGTCCATGAAGGGAAAAACAAAGAAAAGAAAGAATGCAAAGAAAGAAAAAGCAAAGCAAGAAGATAAAAGGAACGAATATAGGAGAAACAAGGTGGGGTTAAAGGAGAGAAGGAGAAGGGAAGAAAGAGAATGAGACTGAGACGGATACCCAGTTGGAGATGTTGCTGTTTGTAAAGTTCTTTGGCCATTTTTGTTAAACAGGTGATCTTCAAAACCATAGATTGCAACTGTCCAAAGCAATGGGCCTCACTTTCACCCTGTTGTGGGTCATCCTTAAATTTCTCTTTCCTTTGCTTTTTTGTTCTGGTTTTTTATCTCATTCTCTATCTATCAAATAAATATGCCCAAATCAAAATCTTGAAATCACTCTTTGTATTATACTAAAAAAAAATGAAGGAAATGTCACTGTTGTTGTTATTGCTGGTTTAGCTATTGGCTATGCCTAAGCATAACTAAGACTAAGAGAGGGTAAAGTGGAGCTTAGCTTAGCTTTTGCTTTCAGATAAAGTCAAAAATAAAAAATAAAAAGCGGGAACATTTTGTCCTTCATTTTACATTCTGCAATCTTTGCAGTTAAAAACCACTTTTGTCCCCTCTTACATCCTCTTTTACTTTTTCCCTTTACCTGTTTGTCTGTCCACAGTGAAGCTAGACTTTTTAGTGAAAAGGGGCAAAATAAAAATATCTTTTTTTTTACAAATTTAAAGAGGGACAATTAAACATTTTAAAATTTTTAATAATATATATACACATATAAATAAAAAATTATATATATATATATATAAAAAAATTTCAAAATAGAAGGGGGCAGCTGCCCCCTTCTATCATGAGTCCCTGCGCCCCTCTGTCCTAGATTTTATTTTGCTAAATGTGAAGTATAATGTACGTAACTGTTTTAAAACTCGATTTAAAGAGATTTACCGTTTTTATAAATTTGGATCGGTTTCAAAATATGATTAATACAAAAAAAAAATTAAAGTGGGAAAGTGTTTGAATCTTCCCAACCTCTTCCTACTTACCGAAATGTAACAAAATCAGTTGGTTATCACATCATAATAAGCTGCAAGGGTTTGCTCAAAAGGGTAACAATCTCCCCTTATTTTATGTAAACCTATATGGTTAACTAAATTTGCACGTGAAGGTTACTTGAATGGTAAGTTAACTAAATTGTTCCAAAGAGCTCATAAGTAAATTGTATTCAAGTTTATATAATTTTAAATATTATATTTTATAATTTTCAGATAATGATTTATAAATCTTAATTTCAAGTTTAAAGTTTGTAAAAAAAAAGATAAAGTATAGGGGAGGGATAAATTATTCATAGTAATTGTTTTTTTTTTTCACTTGTTGACTATAATATTATGAGAATTTTGCCTTAAGGTATGTGAGTTACATTTCATTAGTACAAATCATATTCATAAACTCTTTAGTGGTAATAAATTAAGAAGTGGGTCCAAAGTTTATATCAATAGATCTTGATCTTGACTGGATTTTAGGTGCACCAATTCTCCATTTCTTAATACATCAAACTATTAAAATAAATCATTTTTTTCTAGTATAAATCTTATTATTATTATTATTATTATTATTATTATTATTATTATTATTATTATTATTATTATTATTTTGAAGATGGATCCCTAATTAATTATTTTGTAGATTGTTGGGTGTTTCTAATATATTCGGAATATTAATGTATACTAATAAGAATTCTACTTGCCCATTTTAATTGAAATTTTTTTTAACATATTTGGAGTTCCTAATATTTTTAAGTTTTGATAAATCTTATTGGGTGTTCCTAATCATTAGAATATTTCACAATATTTTTTTTAAACCATATATCAATTTCCCCTTATTTTCTTTTTATCCTAACATTTTTACTATTGGATACCATACACAACTCCATGATTTTAGAGGTCTAAAATTAAATTTAAAAATAATATATTTTTTATTTTTTAATAAAATTAGTAAAACCTTAAATTGTAAAGTCTAAATACAAAAAATTACTAATTTTGTGGTTAGTGTTCCCTCTTAGCTACAACCTAATATAAGTGAGATTTTTTAATATAAATAAATACGATTCTAAAAATAATTAAGCAACTTTTAGAATTTAATAATTTTTTTTGTTTTAATAAATTATTTAATATATATATATATATATGTAGAGTGGTACATATCATGAATGATAATTTTGTTACTAGTAAAGAAATGTTGCTGGCAGGCAGACAAAGTCATTTTTAGTAGCAACTGAATATTACTAGTTAACAACCAATATTTATTGGAAAATATTGTCTAAAGCCTTCATGGTCAATACAATTTCCGTACAATTTTTGGTTGTTCAAAAATCTTCTTCTTGAAAGCTGGCCATATCATTTTACTTATCATCAGACATTCGAATTTTCCAATAACTCATTGCTTGAAAAATTAAAATTAAAATTATTACTCATTTTATCAATCGTATATATATAAAAAAATTACTAGTAATTAAATTTTATGAATATATGAAAGGTAATTTCTAATGTTCATATTGAATATATATGAAGATATGGCTCTGGACCCTTTTGAGAGAGAGATTTTTAATATCGGTTAATGTATAAATTGATATAAAAATTAATATTTCGATCAATTTAAAAAATATATATATATATGTTAAAAATTATTAGAATTCCTTTTCGATTGCACAAATTGATGAATTGATGATCTATTTCATGTTTGTTCTATTTGAAAATATTGATTTAAAAAAATTCAACTTAATTTGATTCTATAAATAGAGTTGAATTGAATTATTGCATAAGAATTATTTTAAATGTTGAGTAAAAAGATAATGAATTCAATTTATTTTAATTTCGTAATTATTATAGTAATTGATACTATTAAAATTATATATCTATTTATATAATTTGATGCTAAATTAATTTTTTTTTACAAAATAATATGTTTTTATTTATTTTTAAATATCTTCTATAAAAAATTAAATTGTATAAATTATATTCTTTAAATTAACATGAATAATAATTAAAAAAAAGAATTAATTTCATGTAAATTGTTGCACAATTTGAAACTCCAAACAGGATTATGGGCCATATATTTATGGAGCAATTGAGGTCCCAAAAATAGTGAAAATATGTCTCCTAAAAGATATTGTAAATGGTATTTGTAACCAAAAAAAGACCTATAATTAAAGATATTTGTCCAATAGCACTATACATATTTATATATATTTATATTTGTCTGTCTGACTTTACATCCAATTGATGAAAGAATGTTGCCTTTTGTGAAGTAATAATTATTTTTTATGGAATAAAGTGGATTGAGAATTTGAAGTTCAATAAGTTATTTGAATTTTTAAATCAAATTATATAATTGAAGATATTTTATTATTTATATATCAAGGAAAAAAATTATGCTTAATATAATTTCAAGAGTAATAAAGTTGAATACATTTATATGTTAAAAAGACTAAAAGGCATAGATCAAATTCAAATATTATTTGTCTAAATGTAATTTGAGAGCTTTATTTGATTGTATAATTTTTTTTAAAAAAAAAAAGCATGGATGAATCCAGGATTTTAAGAGAAACTGGGTAAAATTTCTTTTGAAATCCTAGTTTAGTCTCTAATTAGGCCATCTTCAAGCTCTTTGACGCTACAATAAAGGCCAGATACAGTACTAGTGTGCCAAACCTAACGCACTATTATAGCAGCGTTATTTTATTTTTTTTTAATTTTTTTAAAAATACATGTTATAAATTAGATTTTAATATTATATACTGAATTGCCACTTGATAAAAATATATTAATAAATTTAGTTTTTTAAATAAATATAAAAATAAATTATTTTATAATTTAATTTTAATTATATCTAAAATGAAAAATATAATTTTTTTGAAAATATTTTAGTATTATTGAATTAAAAATTTATTAATAAGATAAAATAAAATAATAATTAAAAATTAAATATGTTTAAATTTTAAAATAACACTTTAAAATGCATTAATTGATCATTTATTGAAAGAATATGGTAATTCAAAAAATTAACTTATATTCCTACTTATTTTTGAAATAAATGAAATATATAGGATTTCTAAATATTATATTTTAAT
Organism: Garcia nutans; assembly: GCA_947685225.1. Classification (NCBI taxonomy): domain Eukaryota; kingdom Viridiplantae; phylum Streptophyta; class Magnoliopsida; order Malpighiales; family Euphorbiaceae; genus Garcia; species Garcia nutans. The sequence goes on along the minus strand of CANTUV010000048.1, from coordinate 5,308,536 downwards.
TAGTTATTAAATAAAATTTATTAAATAATTATCTCAAATTAATTTTTATAAATTAAATTATTTTAAATTATTTACAATCTAATAGTAAAAAAAATCGTAACCAATTTAATAAAAGAAAGTATAAAAAATATTCTATACAATAAAAGAAATATATTTTATAGAGTTAAAAATAATGCAAATGAGTTGGAGATGTAAATAATAAAAATGTAATGTTTACTTTATTTTAAGTGTTGGAGTTATTCTAAAATAGAGTTTGGATTGGAGATGACCTTAGTTCTTTATATTCTTGTCTAAGTGCTAGTTGTACATTTTATCCATAATTATTATTTTATAAATTTATTAATATATTAATAAATTATTTTTATTTAAAAATAAATAAAATAATAAAAATTTTGGATATAATATCTTTAAAATATTTGAAATAAAAAATATCACACAATATTAGAAGTAGAAATAATAAATAAAAATAAAAAAAATAAAGAAATTAATTAAAATTTTTAAAAAATAAAAATATATTAAAAAAAGATAAAAAAAATTTAATATTATATGGTTTCTCAATTTTCATTGTGCTTTTAATTTCTTTTTAGTGTCTTGATTCAGTGGATGAATTTAATTTAATTTAATTTAATTTTTTATTAATTTTTAAAAAGAGAAACATTTTTTTTTTGAAAAAGAAGTGATTTACTGATATTTATTTATTATTATTTTCTCTTCTTGCATGAGCTAAGAGATAGAGAAATAATTTAAAATTTTGAAAGGGCAAACAAAAAATTTTAAAAAGCTTTAATACAAAAATAAGTCGTTTTAAAAAAGAATAGATAGGGGAATTGCCCCTTCTCTACAACATAGCTTGGCGCCTGAAAGAAACAAAGAAAGAAAAACAAATTGTAATTCATTTTTTACTAGATAAACTACTCTCAATTATATTAATTAAAAAAAATTCAAAATTCAATCGATTCATTTCAGCATTCAAAAGTAAAATAATTTTTCAATAATATTTAATGTACAAGTTGAGTGTGATACAAAGAAAATTTAATTTTAATAAACATACAAGATTACAAGTATTTATATGTGTAAGTTTTCAGTGAATATGTTTATTAGTTTTGTTCATGTATTGAGTTCATTTTCCATCCAACTTTATAAACAGTTAAACCCAATTTAATTCGAATTAGTGACACTCAATTTCCATTCTAAAATGGGGGTGGTTTTGATTTCTTATTTAATTAAAAATCCATTAGTTTAATTTTGCTTAAAAAATAAAAGAATTATTTATACAATAATTATATATTATTATCTTTACTAATCAATAAATATTTATTTTCAAATAAAAATCCACTTGAATATTTTCAAGCAGAGAGTGGGGTTAGAGTAAATTAAGAATGACATTAGAGCATAAAGAGTAAAAGCAAAGACAATTCTCATCATGCATGTCTCTGTCTTGGCGAGGAATCTCCACCTTTGTTCCCACCCTATAAACAGAGATAAATTTGATCTTATTTTCACCCCTATAAAGATTCCTACAAGAATGGGAATTCGAAAATTTATATTTATTTTGAAGAGGAGTCTTAGCGCAGCAGTAAGTGTTATCGCCGTGTGACCTGAGATCACGGGTTAGAATCGTGAAAACGGCATCTTGCAATTAATTATAAGGAAAGGCCGCATATAAAGACCCAATAGGTCTGACCCTTATCCGAATCTCGTTTATTGAGAAAGCATTCGTACATTGGGCTGCCCTTTTATATTTATTTATTTATTTCTAAATATGAACCTGAATTTAAATCCGAAAGCATACAAATTTTGGTACTGTTCAACGAACTTCACAAAAGTTGATGTGAATAAAACTCTCAAATTTGATTCGAGTGGTGACTGTAATGAATTTGGAAGATTGAATAATACACAAAGCACTAAAGAAAGCCTGAAAATCAAGTAGTAGACAAAACCAAATATTGACTGCCCTTATTCATTTCAATAATGTCATCTTTGAAATATGGAAACATAGCTTCATTACATTACTAGCCCACTCCACTCCTTCTTTCCAACTTTTTTATTATACCATAAACATATTTTTCTCCTTCCTTTTACTAAATTTTTATCCCTTCTAACAATATCAATCTCCAAAACTAAATGTTGATTTCGTTTTCTTATATATACTTTCAATCAATTTAATAATAACACACTTGAAAAATATGCCCTTGTAGGCATAACTTATTATTAATAAATATAAAAAACTCGCAATTTTCATTCTATCAATATTGGCTCATAAAATGAAAAAAAAAAAACGTAATTATTGGAAGAAAAAAAGATAAATATATAAAGCATAATATAATCCATTAATTTATGTATAAAATGAGACTTGCCTACCTAATTTAGGCAAAAATTTTCTAACTTTTGCCTTTTATTTTTTATTTGTTTATTTTTTTACTTTCTTTTGCTTTAGAATGACTTTCATTCTATTGACAAGTTCATTTTTCATTTCTATCTTTCCTTATGTTGGGATAGTTTTTACCTCATATCTTTAGATTTTATTCTTTTGATGTAAGTTCTTGTTTTTCCCCCCTAATAATCTCTCTTTACTCCTCATTAGTACAAGTTTAGCTCCTACTTTCATCATATAGTTTTTTTTCTTTCCTTTATTATAGCCGTTAATTTTGAATGCATGAATTGAATGATATATATTCCACCTCTTTTTTTCCCCAAAAAAGTAATAAAAATTTAGTTAATATAATATAATAATAACAGTCTAAAATTTTTAATTTTAAGTTCATATTTTTTTACAATGAGAATGTAGGATATTTATTTAAAAATAACACACATGTATCACTTAAATCTCAAATAAATGAGTTAATATCTCTTTTTTTCTAATATTAAAAAAATAAATTTTAGTGACGAATGCAAAATATTAACATAAAATATTTTATCTTATTAATATTAAAAAAAATAGTGAGAATTTCAATTTATTTGGCATCAAATCAATCAAAACTCAAATTCTTTTATCATTTTGTGAAATTATCATCTCACTTTCCCCTTAAAAAGGAAAGCAAAGATTAAAAGGGTCAAAAAAGCATCAAAAAAAGGAGAAATAAAAAACATTGAAAAGGGCAAAGGCAGTGGAGGTGCGGCTACTTTTTTTAATAATTCTAATAATTTTATTTGACCAATCACCACCCTTAGCTAATGGGTTATTGTGATGAGTGGGACCAAAACTAATGGGTTCCACATCTTATATACAAAATTATTTACATTTTATAGGATATTATAAATTGTTTGATATGATATCACCAATCACCACCACCTCGGCCACAGGCACCACCACCGCCACCCACCACCCCACCACCTCGCCAAAACCACCGCCACCGCCATTCCTTTCATGTAGATAACAACAAAAAACTTTTCTTGGTTCTGAGTCAAAGTCTTTTAGGCATGTCCGGCATGCATGGTCAATTCTTAGCCAGAGACAATTAGACATAAGCATGCATAGAATATGGGTCATAAAATTAAAAAAAGATGCCTTTAAAGTTTAGGACTTTAGGGTTATCTTGTCATATATAGCCTGAATTTCATATGAGCTATGAGTTTTTATTTTTAGCTTTATTAGAGTATTTTTATTTCTTCTAATAAAATTATTCACAAAGGCAACACATTCACTTGATTGGTCTTTGATACCATGGATTCATGTTTTCTCTTTTTTGTTTTCTTTATTTGCTTTGATTGACATACTGAGCAATTAATTACAACTAGATTCCAAAATTAAGATATGAAAAATTAGATTTTAAAGATACTTTAGTGCAATTGTAATTTCTCTTCTTTTTTTTTTGTTATAAGCTCATTTTATTTATAAATAAAATAATTTTTTTAAAAAAATTAAAAAAAAAAACGAAAATTGATATGATTTTAAATACGGCCATGTCCAATTCTAATTAATAAACGGATGTAATTTCTCTTTTGTTAGCAAATAGAGGCAATTATGAAATGGGATTTCTCACACAAATTGAAAATTTTCAATTTTAAAATTAATGATATATTTTTTTGTTAATTGAATTGAATAAGATCAGTTGATTTTTTTTAAAGAAAGAAAGAAAAATCAAAATTAATGTGGAAAATTGGGATTCGAAGTCTCTATCACATATAAAATAATGTATAGCTTCTAATATATGATGTTTCCATTACAAAGCATATGCGATTAATAAAATAGGTGAGTTTGTAAGTTAATAAATAAAACCCTAAACAAAGTCACTAGGAAAATATATATCATGCCTCTGTTTGCATGCGCTATCTATTACTACGTATTACTCAAATACTCTCATCATTTATTTACTTTTTATTTATTTATGGACCAACATCACATTAATAACGGCATCCTATGTTTCCCATATTCCCAAACATTATTATTATTATTTATTATTATTATTACTACTACTACTACTACTACTACTACTACTACTATCACTTGTATTTTGTAATAATTCTTTGACAAGTTTTATTAGTGGGCCTATGGCCCAATGGCTTAACCTAACATACTTTTAACTTTGGGGAAATTACACCAAATACGTGATTTGGTGCGTTACATTTCAAATTTACGGCAATAGATTTTTTTTTTTGGTAAGTTTATAGATTTGAGCTTTTTTCTTTTCACATATACATATGAATGGCGGTGAATTTTTAATTTTTAATGTTTTTTTTTTCTTCTTTTTTTTTTATCTTTTGCTTCTATTCATGTATTTTTACTCATAAATAATTTTTTTGTTTAATATTCTCAATACATTCACAAAAATATAAATATATATATATATAATACACACATAAAAAATAACAACAACTATATAATATACACTAAACATACATACAACATCTACATCATTTTTTCAATATTTTTTTAACTTTTTATGCTTACAATATTCACTCAACATCCATATAACATACACACAATATATACAATAAATACATAGCATACATAAAATATATACGCAATATCTATAACATCTACATAACATACATAAAAGATACACTTAATACCTACATACTATTTACATAATAAAATTATTTTTTTAACTTATTTTTTATTTTTATAATATGTAATTTTTTTAAAAATAAATTTAATAATTTTTGCTAATATATTTTTATATATTTTATTTTTTATTATTTTCATGAGTATTTTTTTATTATTTGTAATTAAAATTAAATTTTCTAAGTATAAAATTAATATATTTTATATGTTAAAAATATATTTTAAAATATTAATTTTTATTATTTTATTAATAATATTTATTTTATAGTAAAATTAAAAAAAAAAGATAAAATTTGAAGTCAAAGATTGTTTATAGTAAAAGGTAAGGTATTTTTTAAAAAAATTATTTTAATATGGAGTGAGATATTTTTAAAATTTTGATATATCTTTTTAGAAATATAAATATTTTTTTTGTTTTGTATATTTTTTATGGTTCTATAAAAAAAATAATATTCTTCCTTTTCTCTCTAGGAACTATCACAACTTCGATTTATGCTGTGCCCTCGCCATTTGAAGGAACGAGTTGGAGGATTTAGTTTATACTTGTCAAGAGCATGTAGCTGAGTGAGTTTTACTAATTTTCAGCAGTTTAATCTTATTTTAAATTTATTCAATGGAAATTGTATTTTTACTGTTCCTTTATCAGTCAGATCCTTGCTTGAACCATTTTGTTTGTGGACAAGGCTTGAACCTGTGTGAAGAGGATGTGTTTACCACCTATATCATTATGTTTTAACAGAACTGGTTTTCTATTGTTGAATTTGAACCATACTTTACACCAAACTTTAAGTCTAACTTAAAATTTTCTTCTGCACTCTTCCCTTGTGGAAATGATGGGTTTCAATGTCAACACACATTCTTTTGTTCTGGTTTTTGGCATTATATGATACAAAAACTGCCCAATGTTTTTTGCTTTTGAAGGCATTGTCTCTGTTTAAACTCAATTATTGACATATATATTGGTTTAATAAAGATAGTTACTTTTTTTTACACCATATCTACTTCATAGTATTAGAGTTGCTTACACATGAAAATTGAAACAGTTAGATATTTAAACTTTTCAATTCAATTGTAGACTTTTGCTCATGTAAGTGTCATAGGAGTGTTAAGTTCTAGACATTGTCATTATTGTATGCATAATTATTATATTTTGTTAAAACTTGAATGGGATGAAACTAAGGTTCTGTATGTGTGGGTGGGAGAGAGAGCATTGGAAAACATAGAAAATGGAGTAAGGCTGCACTGGGAAAGGGACAAAAGGGGGTAGGTATCAGGACTTGAATTTTAGTTTCTTAGAGGCTTGCTAAGTCTTGTGTGTGATTTGGTTGGCTAAGTTGTTATAGGATAGCAAGGCTTAAAATGTTTGCTGATGAACAAAAAACCAAAGTGAATAATAATAAATAGAAGTTTTATTGTCAGCTGAAAGATTGAGTGGTCAATTTCTAGCTGACTCATGAAGCTTTAAGACTCGACTCAATAAGTTTCTGAATTATCTTGTTGGGATTAGCTGTATGACTCTTTTCCTCCTTCAGCTTGGCATAGGGCTATGTCTATGTATGGGTGTCACCTAGTGCAATCCTTCTCTTTTATCTGACACTTGAGAGTGTCTATACTTGATGCAACTGAAGTAATATATCATTCACAGGCAGAGTTCTGGAGCATCTTTTGACAAAGGATGAATTTTTTGCCAATCATCCAGCTTCTTGTCGCAGGATCAGACCAACTATTATTGAATGTCAAGTTCATACTAGTATATTTACCGTGGAGGTATCAATACAGATACATAGGTTGAAGAGAGTGATTCAATATGAAGTGTGTTGCAGATTCCATGAGAGCAGCATGAGTCCAATGAGCACCTGAGATTTTGTTTACACATGCAACTGCATTTCTTACAAGTAGGACTCTCTTAAGTGGGTATCACAATCTGTGCTATCTTACCATGAGAGTCCTTTGAATAATGAGGAATCAAGGTTTAGAAGACAATACGCAATTACGCAATTAAAAGAACAGGCAGTAGCCAAGCACAACACGTATGATTTGTCCATATATTGAATTGCACATTCAAGCACAAAAGTGATTTTTTGGTTCTTGGGTTAATTAACAGGTATGAGCTACAGGCTGTAAGACTAGCAAAACTTAAGAGGATGGAGACGGAGAATGAAATATCTTCAGATTCTAGCGCGATTGAAGTTGAAATGGCAGAAACAAAGCAAGCAATAAGTTCAGATCCTCCAACTCCATGAAATTGTTCCCTCTCAATCTTGAGTGGAAGCATTGGTGTATGTATTGGTCTAGTTTTGCTTTGTACCCTTTTCTGTATTGATCAAATTTTGCTCTGAAAAGGAACTGCTTCATCTTGTTATTGGCTGGGAATGGTCTGTTTTGAGTACATTTCATCTAGCATGCAAGTTAACAATGCTTTAGTTTGACCTTCCATAAGATCAGTTGCTAGTAGCTGGAAGGGACACGTTGGATGTTATCAAATGTGGAGAGTGATTATGTCTGGATCTTGAAAAGATGTCTGAAGACTTTTTTCCAGTGGCAAAGCGACAACGAGTGGAAGTCCATCAATCCTTCAAACCTTGTGATTTAACAGTAACACGCACCAATTGGTATCCATCTCCAGTCAAATGCATCACAAGATGTAAAGTAACAGAAAATGAAAAAATCAATTACATGAATGAGATAAGCAATTACAAATTGAACTATATGTACGTGATTTAGGAACAATATAAACAATAGAAATCATTTTTTACGTGATTTAGGAACAATAGAAACTAGCTCTGTGGATTGTATATTTCATCATTTCATACTCGAGGAAGCTACTTTTGTTGAAACAAGATGACATTTGGTTATTAGTTACTCAAGATCTTGAGCTGATTTTGTTTGATTTAATGCATATTGGCTTCATATGCTATATGTTAAGATGGGGGATGGATAAAGAGTGAGCTGCGTTTGGGTTAAGAATGGAAATGAATTTGATTAACCAACTCAATTCAATTCCTAATCTTTTTAAACGTGGCTTGCTTGCTTAGGCTTTTTATAAAACTACCTATAAAATCAAAAGTTCTATTTAAAAATATTGCTGTTGCAAAAATTTTCAAATTTACTTAAAAAAATCATAAAATTATAAAAATATTGTACATTATCATCCTATAAAAAATTTGTTGTTTTTACTATTTGTATATATTATTTTTTTTAAAATAAATATTAAGGTTATAAATTAATATCTCAAATAAGGAGTACAAGAAGCTTCCAAAAGTATATGACCCCTAATCAACGAGGGTAAAGAGTTAAAAGAAGAAAATGATAAAGTTACATCATTAATTCTAGAAAAGAAAGCCAAATAATGGGCAACTCGGTTACAATCACGGTAAATATGGTGAACCGTAGTATCATGGATCTTCATCTTTTTAGCCAAATCTCTAATAATAGGAGAACCTAAATCCGTCCACAAAACTTTCTGGATAAGTTGCACTAACTCAAGACAATCAGATTCCAATTAAAGAGGAAAGAAATCATTATCAAAACACCATGAGCAACCTGCCAAAGCAGCTAAAAGCTCAGCATCGAAGGAAGATGAAGTAGACAATTTGAAGCCGGCGGCGTGAAGAAAACCTCTATGTGCATCTCTAAGAACACAACCCCCAGCCGCTGTGTGAGATGTGAAGGTGGCATCCACATTCAGTTTATAACAACCACTCGACGGCTTTTTCCATGAAACAAGAATCGGTTTCAGCTTCTGTTTACCAAAGTTATCCGTGATTAAACCTACTGAGGATAAAAAAGGAATAGACTTCGCAAACTTCTTACCAGAATTAGCAATACTCCAAGACAAAATTATTTTATGGATGTCATTATACAAAACCATCGAGTAGCAGCTCTCATTTCCCCCGTGTAACTCGAGCATACATGCTCCATATGACCCATAAAATAACTTGAGGGATAAGACATTGTAGCCTACCGAAAGCCGATTTAGGATTCTTCATTAACCACCAATACACAAGTTCTTGTCTCAATGAACCTTTGAATGAAATATTGTCAAAAAAGAATAATCCAAAGTAGTTCCAAATTTTACCTATATGGAGACATTTATAAAACACATGATCAATTGTAGGAAGAGCATTGTTGCAAAAAGGACAACGAGAAGGGCCATATATACCCAATAATTCCAGACATTGTGGCATAGGAATAGCACCCCGAAGTAGCCTCCAAGTGAAAATTGAAAACTTTAGAGGTATAGAGACATCCCAGATTGCCCGATCCGTTAATGATATTGCCCGCTTCTGCCTAACACTGTTATAAGCAGAGGATAGAAGAAATTTGCCATCATGACGTTAACCCATCTCATGCTAGCATTGTCCCGAGAAGGGCCGTATATATTATATATATGTTATAAATTTTTTTAAAAAAATATAAAATTTGAGTTTATTTTAAATAATAATTTATAAAATAATATCTTTAAAAGAAAATAGTATAATTTTATAAAAATTTCTCAAAAAAATTATAAACATTTTATTATATAATTTTATATGTTTCAGATATGCTGTATATATATTACAGATCTATTATATATATATTATGTATATATTATCTTTTAATTTTTATATATTGTATAACTTTTATTTGTTGCTTAATTATATTATATGTATTATAAATATATCTTTTAGTATTTATACGTTAGTTAATTATATTATATATTGTGTAAATATGTTATAAATATATAATATATATATTTTAGATATTTTACTTTTTATTTTAGATATTGTGTATATATATATATATATTTTTTGTGTATAATGAGAATATAATAATAAAGAAATTATGTATAAAAAATATAAATATATATTAAAAATAAAAAATGAAAAAAAAAAGAGGCGCCTTCCGTAGATTTGTAAAAACATAGAGTCGTAATTTTGAAAATGCACAATGCAAATGTCGTATTGCGTGTAAATTCCCCTACTTTGTTTGCTGGTCCCTGCCATGATTGGCCTTTGAATCGGAAGTGATGGAGAGGGGACTGAGATTGGGAGGATTATGTTAACCATGTCTGCAGAAAAAGCAAATATATTTGCAGATTTTCCCTACAAGCAAATATGGCTTTTCAGTCAGATTCTGGTATATATTCTTGCTTGTGCTTGTTGATTCCTCTATTTGGATATTTATTTTTTATATGTTCACTGAAATTGTATTTATTTTCAAGAATAATTTTCTTTTTCAAATCACTATCATATTTTATTTAACTTAATTAAATATAAACTTGGAACAATAAGGTTTTTTTTATCTAGACGTTCTTTATATTTTCAAGAAAAATCAAAAGTGTCTATATTTCAATAATTATAAAATTTATATATATTATACGTATGTTTATTCCTTGACTTAGAAACTAGAGGGTTGAGCTTAATTCTTCTCAGATCCCTTGAAAATTAACTGAGATATTGATTTTTCTCTTTTAAGGGAAAATATGAAGAAATATGCATAAATTTTAGTTTGGATTGAAAATGAAAATAAAAATAAAAATGGGTAATTTTTACTAGTATTGTTTAGTTGGATAAAATAAATAGGGTAAGAGGAATTTTATTATCTCCACATGTTTTTTCTATGAAAAAACATAACACACAACATCAAATTAATTTTTTTAATTAATTCTCTTCTCTCTTCATTTTTTTAAATAGTTATTTATTTATTTATTATTTATATTTTATAATAAATATTTTTTATTAATTAAATTAATGTATACTATTTTTACAAATAAAATTTATAAACTGCTAATTATGAATTTATTTTAACATTTTTTGTTGATCTTTTATTTATTAAAATAAAAATATTTCATGATTCCAATTTCAGTTTTATTATAATCTAAATAGTTTTAAAAGGAACTGAATTCAAACTAGATCAAAGAAAATAAATAATAGTTATTTTGATTGTGTTTCCAAAACAGGGTAGCTATGCCAATTTCTGCTTTCCCATGAATCATTGTTCTTTGTTAAATTCCCATAGAGATATAACTTACTAAAACACAAAATAACATAGAAGAGTAACAATTTTTTCCTTGTCCCTTAGAACTCTGAAACTAAAATAAAATAAAAAAGGTCATAAACAAACGGAGAAGTGACCAATAACAAAATAAAGATCAAAACTTTGAAATGGCTCGCGAACAGACGCAAGCTATCATAATGGAAGAAGAAAACCAACTCATACCAAACATTCGTAGATAAAAAATAAATTGAAGGAAGAGAAGGACCAAACATCCTTCAAAGGTGACTGAGGAAGTAGTTCGAGTAAAACAGTGGAGATGAGCTTAAAAAATATATAGTTTTATAAGACACCGAGCAGCCACTTTCGTCGGCCATAAACTAAGCCAAAATAAAACAGGGAAACAAAGCTCTTGAACATTCACTAAAGAATCCAAAGGTAATAAATTGATTTACTTTTGAAGAGAGAATGTTAACCTCAAAGGCGACTGGTCACCTTTCATTATAGAAATGTTTAGAGACGAGAGATCCACCAAACACAAGAAGCAACTTCGATAGCAAAGTGAGAAAACCTTGTAGAGGACGGAGGTGAAAGGCCAAAATGACTTTTTAATAAAGAGGGATAAAATAAAAATATTATATATTTTTAAAAAAATTTAAAAGATGAGCAATTAAGTATTTTAAAATTTTTAATAATATATATACATGTATATATAAAAAAAATTTAAAATAGAAGGGAGCAGCTATCTCCTTCTATTGTAAGCGTCTTTTGCCAGTAAAAATAACCAAAAAAAAAATTCAAGATTTAACAGATTTATAAACCAAAACACCAAATTATAAGCTAGAACGAAAAAAATAATAATAAATTAGAAAGAGAATCAAGGTCTGTCGATGGCCAGAATTCCACCAACAATCCTAGACACGGAACTAAGGCTAAGAAAGAGAATCAGCTGCACAAGAGTGAGAGAAAAAAAAAAAAAAAAAAAGAGCTTAGATATAAGTCCTACCATTATTTAATGTTAGAGGCACTTCCTCTTCAAGAAATTTGAAATCTAGTAAAGATTTATTAACATATGACTTCTTATAAAAAGACAATAGTAATTCTTATTTTGTTATTTTACCTTCCATTTTATTAATTAAAAGTGATTTAACACTAAAGATAAAGATTATGATCTTAATAGCATATTTACTTTTATTAGCTAATTTAGTAACTCCAAAAAAAAATTAAAATTTAGTATATTCTCTAGTTTAAAATTTCAAAATGCCTTTACGGCACTAAATTTATTCTTCTAGCAATCAGCTTTTAATTTGTCAATATTATAGTCCTTCATATGATAAATAAATTTATAAAGAGGTAATAATTTTTGAATTTGAATATCAATTTTAGTGAAGCGTATAAAAAAATTACATTTTAAGAATTTTGACTGTGCGTTAATTAATATTTAATGTTAGAAATACTTTTTCTTCAAAAAATAAATTGAAAGTCAACAAATATTAAATACACATATACTTTTTTTTTCATATTAAATCGACAGATACATTTTTTATATTTTTTAAATTAAATATATAATATACACGTACTTAATATTATTTATTAAAAATATTTAATATATATATCGGTACAATTGAATATATATATATATTTATATTTCTAACTTAAATAACTTTTTTTTTTAATTTTTAACTAATTCTTTCATGAGTATGGCTAATCACCATAAAGAGATGAAGGGCTCTGTAGCATACTAAGCAGGTAGTCTCCTCCCTCACCAGCAGCAATCTTTCTCTTTGACTCCATGATGATTTAGACAATTAGGGGTATATATTAATCGTGCTCGATCAAATTTATAATATATTTTAATCTAACTAAACTTGAGTTATTATTAAAAAATTAAATTAATTTTGTCCAAAATTATATATATTTTCAATTGATTCATATATTTTTAGATTCAATGGATTATACGACATATAATATATATTATAAATATATTCAATATATAATTATATATAATATTATATAAAATTTTGAGTTCAGTTGAATTTGATTATATAATGTATATTATAAAAATATATCTATAATATATGTATTTATCGGTTGGGTTTAGATTAAAGTAAAAAAATAAATATTAATCAGACGGAATTTAATTTTTTTTAAAAAAATATATAATTTCATCCATATATACAAAATAATCCAACTAAATCTGATTAAATATTATTCAATTCAATCATATTCGGTTGGGTTCAAAAATTTTGCACACCCAATAGTGACAACTCTCCATCTCTATAAGCCATTTTTAAGCTTGAAAATGATAATGTCTATGAAAAGTATAGAAACACACTTTTGGGTTTTGCATCATTCTCTGCCTTCGCCACATAAATTCAAAGTATATTTCAAAAAGAAATATAACATGCAGAAGCTGCTGAAAACGACCTTAAGTTTAGCTCTCTTGTCTTCATCTGAAGAACACACTCCCCGCATAAATTTTTTCAAAATTATATGCCGAAATAACGTCTCAATTCTGAATTTACTTTTGGACTTGGAAGTAGAAATTAAATAATGATGTTTCAATTATTCACTCCTGAAAATAGTAATTCCCATCAGCATTTCTGTGAATGCTAAATAGCTAGAACAATAAAATAAAATAAAATGAAAAAAAAGAGCAAGATGCAACTACAGGTTTGAATTGAAGAAAAAACAAGCAAAGAAAAAAAAAAGAGAAGATAATAAAATGCAAGTTGAACATTTAGCAAAAACCTGTGATGCAAAAACATTGCAGAACCGTACTAATGCCCCATCTGAATAGGCAAACTCACCAATGCAGGGCTCTGTGTATTAATGCACATTCAATTAATGCCCCCTTTGACAACCTCAACATATTTACCACCACTAGTTGCTTTGTTTCAGAGATAAGAAAAAAAATCACAGGCAAAGTATTTAAACAAGAATCAAGAAAAAGAAAAAAGAAAGAAAAACTCCACTGCCAAAAAGAACCTGAATTTCTGAAGTAAGATTCTACAGAACAATCCAAGGCTGCAACAACCCCACCATCACCTCCTCCACCACCAGTGAGTTTGAAACCCAAATGTCCAAACCATAATTGGACCAGTAGTTCCCCTATTCAAACAAAATAAAATTTTAACCATAAGGTAAAAGAAAACAAAAAGAAGAAGGAGAGGGGAAATAGTACTGTCAAGCCTAGTGCTCTTCGACAGGTAGTTAAATAGAGTGGTCCTATATATAATCATAACATTTATATTTGATAGAAAATTTCAAGAAACATTAAATGCAATTAAGGAGGCAAAAAGAGTACTTAACCATCTAAACTAAACATTAGTTCAGTATCTAAACAATCAAAGAAACTGCCCTTGACAGCATACACACCACCATCAGCATATCTCACATAAAGTGGAGCCAAGTAGGGCAGAAAACAATCTTATGTTAGATTTTACAGGCTCAGCAACATCACCATCAAAACTTAAATTCAATGCAGGTAATGTTTGGTTGCATAAACCAAATGTATATTATGAAAATTGCAGGGAACAAAAATAAAGGAAAAGACGAGCACATATAATGAAAAATGAGTTACATTTATTACTAAAAAGAAAATTCATGATTCGTCTCTAAGTATAGACAAAAGTAAAATCATAATAAATTAAAAACAAAGAAAAAAAAAGAGAAGAAAATCTAGCAACTAGATATACCTCCTAAAATTACAATAATGAAACATCTAAATCCTAAGCTATATGTTCTCCACCCCATTCTCCTCTTAAACGATTCCTTCGTCTTTTCTGCTTAACCAAATAATTTTGATTCCATATCTGGCTAAATAAATAGTTCCATTAGCTGTGTTAGATTTCAAATATTTGAATTATGCATCCTCCATGCTCTGATTCTCTTTACATGAAAGGCTGACAGAACATACCACACTCACTAAAATCAGTACCTCCTTCAAAACCCTTTAGCGTGAAATAGAAGTTATGGGGAGTTGGAAACTTTAGTGATAAGATTCCGCTTACGGAATCACCTGAACCCATTCATAGTGTCCATGCAGGGGCAAATCATTCACCACGTCAAAGTTGTATCTGCAAAATTCCAGTAGACGGATAAGAAGCCTTATCTAAGCTTAATTGGAAGTGCAACATAGCTTGTTACAGCAATCTAGTTGAAATAAACAATTTTTTCTTTCTTTTTTTTTCACTTTGCTCACTAATTTGTGTGCTATGTATCATATTAAATATAAATTAACTTTAGTATATAATTTAGTGTGGGAGAAACCATAGAATCATACTTCTCAATGAATAGTCTCTGTTGCCTCTGTTCTGCACAGGCAAAAAATTCTTCCATTTCATGTGTTGTTGGAATATTTCTCTGTATGTCATTCCTAACTCTGCGGTTAGTTACACTAGAGCTTGTTTTTCTTGAGGTGGAACCTGGGGTTCCAATGGTATCTGAGTCTCTTATGAAGCTGCACGGTGTGCTTTCTCTTGTGCCTCTGCTTAGCAATGTAGTAAATCAAAATAATGCCATTACATGCGATTAATTTTAATGCAAAATTCATATGAAAGTTATTTCACTGTTCCAAAAAATAAATTTCAAAATTTCTTTCCAAGCAATAATTGAAAACTTGAAATATAAAACTAAACTAAAAATAAAATTGAAATTAATTAACTACTGTATTATTGTGGAAAAGGAACTTGCGCAAAGAAAGTAAGTAGCACTATTAACAAGGACAACGTCCAATTTGGAAGTCAGGAGCCATATGAGAGCAGGAAAACTGAAATCTTTTGTCACTTACTGATAGCCCTAAAACAGAGTATCCCACATAAATGTATCAGCCTGTAACTAGGTCCCACGAATATGATATATCATATCCACTAGCACAAACGAGGCAGAAGTATGTCATTTGGACTAGTATTGCAAGCCAAAAAATATATATATATGCTGAGGAAATCCAAACCCACCTACTATGGTAATTCAAACCAAGAATATCAGAAGCACTCTTTTTTGTTTTTTGGGTTCTCGTACTATGTATTAAATCAATTAAAACCATACTTCTACCTATTTAACGGATCTGAAATTCTAAATTATACTCAAAGGACCAGAAAATGGTAAAAAAGGAATAAGAAACCAGCAACAAAAGCATACAAAGATTATGTAGAGACTAGTAATGCTTAGGGACTGAGATGATCAATCAGAAAATTCATTCTTCATTCTATTTCCGTGGTACCCTTGAAAAATAGGTTAAAGAAGACTGAGAAAAAAAAAAAGAAGAGCAGAAAATCGATTTCCATAAAAGAAAAAAATATGCCACTGCAACATTAATAATTCTGCAGGTAGGCACATGTTGCACAATGGAAACCTGTGTAATACATAAAATAAAAGAACTAATATCCCACAAGTCACGAACATCACTAACCCTTTTCTGAAAGCAATTTTATTCAGTAGCAATATTATTAATGTATCACATGAAAGCGAAAGCTCAAACAGATTAAATTAATAGAGACCCCCACAAAAGACTTCTTTTCTATTATTTAAAAAATACATATCATTGAAGAGTAAAGATGAGAAAAACACCCCCATCATTTTAGCACAAGTTCTTATCCAGTGATGTACTACTAGTAACTGAAGTGAAGTAGACAATACAATTAACCACTCATACAAACACCCCCTAAATCATTAAAGAAAAATACTTTCAGCAAAAACAACACAGGATTTTTACCTCAATACCCAGAAAAACAACACTATGAAGGAAATAAAATTTAAAAAAAAAAGAACTTGTAAAGAATAAAGAATTAAGCATGCATGGTTTCTATATAAAGTTTAAGAAAGAAAAAAATGCATCCCATCTAATACTTGTTTTCAAGCTATAGAAGTAGTAAATGACCTTTTTTCTTTTCAAACTAGTAAATGAACATTTTTCAGTGCAAGAAAACTTACTTTCCTAGCACTTGTAAAAAAAATTTAAAAAATAGTAAAAGGGAAAAAAAAAGGATTCTTTCTTGATGGGCCAAAAAGGAACCAGAATAACCAAGTAACTAAAACAGAGAAAGAGCTGAGAACAGCGAGCAGTAAAAAGCTTAAAGAACACCCCAAGAGAAATCATGAAATAAACACAGAGAAAAAAAAAACACAGAGAAACCAGTGCAAGTAGCAATCTAAAACTTCACAAAATAAAACAAAAAAAAGGCCTTAAAATTAAGACAAAAGAAAAAAAAAATCAAACTCAAAAAATTAGATAGCGAAAAAAGGTGCCAAAAAAAGAGCTACATTGAGAAGTCCATACCCAAAAATAAAATTTTAAAAAAAAAAACATACCTTTCTTCTCTGGGTTCAAACTCCAAACAGTTCTCTCCAAAAGAAGCCTCAACACGCAAGTCCTCTGCTTCAATACCAAAACACCCATCTTCTTCCTCCACCTTCTCACAATCACCAGGACACACTTTCACCAAACTCTTACTCAACCTAGAACTCCCTTTAGAGTTCAATTTCTTTGCAGAGGAACGTTCAATTTTTGGGTTCTCTTCGATTTGTTTCTTGGTATCATTAAACAGAGTAGTAGTAGCAGTAGCAGTCGTAGTAGTAGGAGGAGGAGGAGGAGGTTTTTCAAGACGGCGACTCCTTAGCTGAAGGTAAGAGAAGGAAGAGGAATCTGGGTTAGGTATAGAAGAATGAAGACGCTGAAGAGCTAGGGTTTTAGCTCGAGTACGGACACCCAAGGTGGTAGATTGAGAATGAGAGAGTTCCATGACAGCAACGTCAGCAGAGATTTTAGACTTGTTCATGTACTTACCCATTGAATTCGAGAATGAAATTTGAATGTCAATCTTTCACTTACTGTAAAATGTGTGAGTGTGTTTGGGTTTCATAGGGAATACAAAACAGAGAAGAATAAATAAAAGAGAAAGAGAGGGAAAGCTTAGAGAGGGACCAAATCAAAACAGAGTATGAGAGAGAGAGAAGAAATAAAGTTAGGGTTGGGGGAAAACATTTCAGACTCGTTTCCTTTTCAACTTCTTCTAATTCTTATTTTTTTTATTTTTTTTCTTTTTCTTAGTCGGTGATTTTTTATCCTGTACAATTAAATATATAATTTTAAAAAATTAATAGTAAATTTAGTAAATTTTTTATAAAATTAATTACTAAAAATATATTTTATAGAAATATATTATAAAAATTATATTTTACTGAAAAAATTATATTATTATATTTAAAAATATAATAAAATATTAAATAAAAAAATAAATTAAAATAAATTAAAAGAATAATAATTTATTTTATTATAACTTTACTCTACATAAAAAGTTTAAGTAATATCTAAACTGTTGTTATAATATATCTTTCTTATTTTATCATATTTTGAATTAAGAGTACGATTATCTTTTAATATATGGATCTCTCAATTTACTTTTTTGGTAAAATATTTTTTTTATTTCTCCCTAAGTAAAATATTTTACCAACTGATTGGTAAAATTTAGTTAGTCCGATATTTTATTTTATATATATTATTTACAAATAAATATAGTATTTTGATAAAATAAAATTATTTAATTAATTTTCTTAAAATTTTTGTTCAACTAATCGTACTATAAATAACATTACAATATATAATTTCGCATAAGATATAATATAGTAATATAATTTATTTTTCTAAAAAAATAAAATCTTATTATAAAATTCTTATTTTAAATATAAAATAAATTGAATGAGAAAAAAATGGGAATTTAATAACTTTATATTTAACATTTTCTTAATAAATTTAACATATTATTATAAATAGAAAATTAAGGCATTCATAATTTAAAGATGGAGAATCTATCCATTTCATTATATTGTGACATAAAGAATTTATGAGTCATAACATTCGTAAAATAAATAAAAATTAAATACCATTTAATGACAAAATTAAATGAGAATAATTTCAGTTAAAAAATAAAATTAAAGGCAAATAATCATCCAACATTAAGAAGATGTTTCGCCTAACTTAAAAAAATGATTAAATAATTATAAAGTCTATAAAATTTTAAATATTATACTAATTAGTCTGTATATTTTCAGCACTTAATTTTTATATTTATGTATTTTTAAAAATTAAACTGTTTAGTTTTTCTGTTAATATTTTTATCTCAAAATTATTAAATAATGACTTTGATATTATAAAATAATTTTTTATTTTTTTATATATATTTATCTTTGTTATTTATTATATTCATTTGGTTTTAAATTTTATTTTATACATAGATCATCTGTAAAATAATAAAAGATATTATTCATATTATTTAAAATTATTTTTTAGTAATATTTATAAAATTAAAATAAATAATTTGTATATGTTGCCTAAAAAATAAAAAATAAAAAATAATATTATTTGTATTATTTAAAATTATTTTTTAATAATATTTATAAAATAAAAATAAATTACGTGTAAAAATATAAATAAAATTAAAAACAAGCATAGTTTAATAAATAACAAAAATAAATATATATACATAAAAGGATAAAAAAGTTATTTTATAATGTCAAAATCATTGACTAACGATTTGAGGATGAAAATATTACAGAATAACTAAGTAGTTTAATTTTTAAAAATATAAGAATGCAAAAATTAGATATAAAATACAGAAATTGACTAGCGTGATATATAAAATTTTAAGAATTTCATAATTATTTAGCTAAAAAATTAGTTTATAAGCATTGAGTGCTTATAAATTAATAGACTTGTAAGTATTTAAAATTATAAATTATTATATGTTTATTTTAAATGTTTATAAGTAACTGATAAATACTGAATATACTTAATAAAAAATAGCTTATAAAAATATTTATGGTTAAAAAGGTAAAATGATATAAAAATATATTAGTAAGAGCATTTATTGAAATATTTAAGGACAATATAATAAATTATTTGATCAAATAAACTTATAAACTAGCCATATAAGTTCATAAAATTATTTAAATAAATGTAGAGCTTATAAACTGATTTTTTATATCAAACTTATAAGCTAGTTTAACCAACTTATAAGTTCAACTAAACACTCTTTAAGTTTAAAGAAGAGAAAATATTATATCAAATTTTATTAATAAATTATTAAAGTTAAAAATAACTATAAAATGTGACCTAAAGAATAATAAATTTTGAAAAATCAATAAAATTAAGCCAACTTGGAAACTAATTGATTGACCTAATGGAGCACTACATATTGGTTGTAAATGAATTTTCAAGCTTGGACTCTCAACAATCACATTATACCCTTATATATCTGTTGTTCAACGTGACTTTATGCAATTCAGTCATCGCACTCCCAGTTATTCATGAGTGCTCTAGAGAACTTGTCAAGTATCTCATAAGAGTAGCCCAACTTGATACTCATATAGGTCATCCCATAAAAAATATATTGCATATTTATACACCACCTATAAAGAATATGGAAAATGACTAAGAGTTTAACTTAAAACTTTCGTTGCAATTTTGCACTATTTTATACTACAGGAGAGACATAATTTATAATGCTCAATAAATCAACTGATGACTTTGTTATTACCAATGACAATGCCCATTAATGTTTCATTCATTAATTTTATTCCTAAAGATTTAGTTAGAGGATTGACTAAATTCATTTTTGATTTCATATAGTCAATGCATATAATTCTATCTTTTTATAGTTGCTTAATCACATTATCTCTCATATGAATATATCTGTTTTGACTATTAAAAATTTTATTCTTTACCGTGACTATTGTCTTTTGGCAATCATAATGCATAGACATATATGGTGTTGGGTTTGTTCCCGACAAAATATTGGCTAATAAATTTTTCAACCACTCAACCTTATTACCAATCAATTCTAGAGTAATAAACTCTCATTATATGGTAGATTTAGTAATGATAGTTTATTCGCGGCTAATTTCTAAGTAATTGTACCATCACCAATGGTGAATATATAACTATTAGTGGATTTTATCTCATTTGAATATAAAATCAAATTAACATTGCTATATCATTCTAATAAATCTATTATATAAGATATCATAGTTCGTGGTACATCTCAAATAGTTCATTAGTTGGACCACTACATTCAAATTCTCATGATTTTGATTATGAGTGTATTTATATAATCTACACACAACATATGCAATAGGTCAAAGAAAAATCATGCAATGTGAGGTCAAGAAAAAATCATTAAATGCTTTAGACTTTTAATAAAGACATAACTCTTATTTAATAAAGTTATAATTCTTTATGAATAGTTATGTCATCTATAAATAAACATGATTTAAGATATTAAAATCTATATGTATGTGATGAATAATTTATCGGTGTGCAAATTAATAGAATTCTACTTTTACTCTCTTCTCTTAAATTTTTCTTCTTTTTTAATTTCACTTATTTAAAGATATATTAAAAGAAATACCTCTAAAAGTTGTTACCTAGAGATATTTATGTAATTTTATCGTATCTGGAAAATGATTTGTCATAACTTTATAGCAATTTTACGGGACAAATATCATTTAAAATATAATATTATTTACATTTCAAAACTACAAACAAAATTCATTCATCGTCTTCTCCTCGCTACACATTTTCCTAACATTAATCATAACTAAATTCTCACATATAACTTTAATCCTAGCTAAGCAACTCATGAAAAATCATACTCCCTCCATTCTCTTTATATTAGAGAAAAAAAAATATGGAGATTAAGAAGATAGCTAATGGATTTATTGATCATAATTTATCTTAATTAATATTAAATAAGTCTAACATTGTATATTTATAATATTAAGAGAGAGACAACTCATAGACATAATACTTTATGAAACATTTATGATCGAAATTTTTATGCTAAAATGAAATAGGTAAATTGCCCTCCACTTATATAATAAGGGCACATATTTGTACACAAATAACATAAATTATTGTGTATAATTAAATTATTTTCACATGATGCAACATTTTGGAAATTTGTGTATAATATATTAAAGAGGAATATATATATATATATATATCGTGTACAAATCTATAAATTCAGACACAAATATCAGTTGTCATTGAAAACTATTTCTCCTGTAAATTATTTAAAATACCCCTGATTAATGTTAAATGCACAGTTAAGGCCCATAATTAAATCTTATTTAGACAAGACGCTAGGACTTATTTAGTTAAAATTTAAAATTTCGTATAGGTTATAACAAAGTTTGAATGACGTATTTCATACTGAATTTGGTGACTTCAATAAACTATATTTGGGCACTAAAAATAATAACAATGATCTAAAAATAACAACATATCATTTAATACAAATACATTTATTTCAAAATTAGTCCACAACTTTGACATGAAAATTTTAAATTATGTCGATAGATACAATTTAAAATCGATCCCAATTATCAATTTGATATCGATATCACCACCTCTTTTAAATAATTAAGATCTTATAATTAAAATTAGTGTTCATATTGTGATATATGACAAAAACTAACTTATAGTTGTATTCTAATTAGTAAAATATAGCGTAACTTAACAAAATCTTTTATAACCATAGCATTAATTTATACATTGGAAAGCGATACATATTAATTATACAATTTATATTTGTCTACTACGAGTCTTGTTTGATGTGCAAAATACAGCTATTTACAAGGGTAATTTTAAAATTTTCTTAAAAAACACTCTCCAATAATTTTTATTTTAAGCACTTTTCTCTATAAAAAAAGAACTCCCTAAATAGAAATTTTCTTTATATAAATAAAACGGAGGGAGTATAATCTAAATAAAATAATGAGATTATATTTTAGGATAAACAAAAAATAAAAGTATCCCTTTCATTTTGGGAATGAGAGTGTAATAAATTATTATGAGTTTATCAACTTGGAAATGAGTAGTAATTAACAACTAATAAATAAATACTTCCTCTATCTTATAATGATAGTGACATTTTTAATCTCACGCATATTAAATTATGTTATTTATTTAATGAATAAATTTTTTCTTATAATCTTTCTATTTTACCCTTTATTTAAACTTAATAGTTATTTATTGTAATTTAAAAAACATAAATAATTAAATACAAATGTTGTTGATTACAAAATATTAAACATGAACATAATAATCAATTTATAATATAACTATAATCTAAATAAAGCAATGAGACTATATTTTGGGATAAAGAAAAAAATGTTCCTACCATTATAGGACGGATTGAGTATAAGTTTTGTTTAAAATTTTAAATCATGCCAGTAATAATATATTAAATGGTATATATAATTTCTTTTTTGCCAAATTTATTCTGGATAGGTATATGAATGTGGTTGCATATTCTTGAAAATAATTTCAACTAATCTTAAATTAAAAGTTAACTACTAGCACCTTGGATTAGACACTATCTAAATTTAGGAATGTAAATAATTATTTATAAACAGTAGCTATATATAACAATAATTATTGTTCCTATAATTAAAATCAGTACTTATAAATGGGAAAATTCAAATTCAAATATGTTGTTAAGTAAAGGAAGGGCATATGTTGAATTATTATTATTATTATTATTATTATTATTATTATTATTATTATTATTATTATTATTATTATTATTATTATTAATTAAAGGAGGTTGGTAATTATAAGACAATATTAAGGTTATTGATATATTAGATACCATCATAACTAAAATGTTTAATACTAGATATTTAGGTAATAATCTCCCATCATATATTAATCCATATATTTTTTCATTCTAAATTCATGTGGAATTATCTTAATACTCTTCTTCAAGTGACAATTGAAAATATATATCAAATTGTTATTTGGATTAAGTACTGAGCTAGCTGGGGCAAGACATCCAGCTTAGGAAACCATAAAGGAAATTCAAACACTCCTCCTAAAATACTCGGTTGGAACTGAACATTTAACTCAAAAAATCATAAAGAAAAATATCAATTGGGACTAGACATCAAATACAAATATGCTAATACAAATATGCATGATACCATGTTAATAAAAGAGTATTAAGATTATGACACATATATATATTGATATATCGGGTAATGATAATCCTTCATCATATATTAACTCATATATTTTTTCATTTCAAATTCATACAAGGTAATTCCACATAAACTTGGGATGAAAAATATTTGAATTATTATATGAAAAATATTTAAATTATTATATGGTAAGAGCCATTTCTATATTAATCAACATATTTTATATTTATTCAATATGGGTCTTCCTTCCCATAAACTATATTCTCATTACACGCCTCAAACTTTAACTTTCACATACATTCAAATAAACTTAAAATGAATGCTAGAAATACCATACCTCAATTCTTTACATTATTAATAAAGGAACCAAAACATGATATGTTGAATATTAGATTAAAATATAAAATTAGTGAAGATTTTAATGTGTAATAAAGGCATAATAGTTTTTGAATATTTAGAAGAGACACAATCATTTTCCAAAGACATCGTGAAATTGAAAATTCTAATTCAATTTTCAATAGTTATTTTGCAAAAATTTATGTCTTTTCAACAAAGTTATATTCTTTCATGAATAATTATATTGTTTCTAAAAAATATAACTATTGTTGAAATAAATTTACGCCTTTTATGAAGAGTTATAATATTTTAAAAACAGACGTAACTCTTGTTTAATAAAGTTATAACTTTTTATGAAAAGTTATGTCAATTATAAAGAAATATTATTTAAGATATTAAAATTTATATGTATGTGATGAAGAATTTAAAAGTGTGCAAATTAATAGAATTATACTTTTACTATCTTTTTTTAAATTTTTCTTCTTTTTTAATTTCACTTATTAAAAAATATATTAAAAAAATACCTCTAAAAATTATTATCTAAAGATATTTATGTAATTTTATCGTATTTGAAAAATGATTTGTCATGACTTTATAGCAATTTTATGGAGACAAATATCACTTAAAATATAATATTATTCACATCTCAAAACTACAACAAAATTCATTCATCGTCTTCTCCTCACTACACATTTTCCTAACATTAATCATAACTAAATTCTCACATAACTTAATCATAGCTAAGAAATCACGATAAATCATACTCCCTCCATTTTCTTTATATAGAAAAAATAAAAAAAATATGGAGATTAAAGTAGTAAATAAATTTATTGATCATAATTTATCTTAATTAGTCTTTTTTATAATAATAATATTTATTAGATTAAAAAAATCGATGAAAACGTATATAGGGCGAACCCATACAATCACTCAAAAGAATACCTCTTAAAAAACTAGGTAAAGAATCAAAAGAATTAAAGAAAAATTTTTTGTTGTGTAATCTACTGAGCATAGCAAAATAGTGAACAGCCTAGTTGTCTTCCATGTATATGTGCATAATTTGACAATCAAAGGAGTTGAGTAAGGTCTTCGTTTTTCCTACCAGTGATGAAGGATGAAGAGTTTGAGGACGAAGAAGAATGTCCACTAAGGATGAAGAATCAACTTCAATTTGAAAGTTGCTAAAACCAGCCTCTAAAAACCATTTGGTGTTGCTTGCAACTCTGCATTAAGAGCATCATCAGCATGAAGAACAAAAGAAATTGGACTCTACTAGTGCTCCAGGCCCTGATGGGTTTGATGGTAAGTTTTTCAGAGCTTGCCGGGATTTTTTAAATTGGGATGTTTGTAGTGTGGTGAAAAAGTTCTTCTTGGGTATTCCTATTTCGAATGCCTTTAGCAGTGCTAATATCATATTGATTCCCAATATTCAAAATCCAAATCTTAATTAGTCTTAAATAAGCTTAACCTTGTATATTTATAATATTAAGGGAGAGACAATTTATGGACACAATACTCTAGGAAGTATTTATAATCAAAATTTTCATGCTAAAACGGAAGAGATAAATTATCCTCCATTTATATAATAAGAACACATATTTGCACACAAATAACATAAATTATTGTGTATAATTAAATTATTTTCGTATAGTGCAACACTTTATCAATTTATGTATAATAATTGAAGAGAGAAGAAAAATATATATAAATCGTGTATAAATCTATAAATTTAGGCACAAATATTAGTCATCATTGAAAACTCTTTTCACCTGTAAATTATTTAAAATACCCCTGATTAATATTAAATGCACAATTAAAGTCCCTAATTACATCTCATTTAAACAAAACGCTAAGACTTATTCAATTAAAATTTAAAATTTCGTACAGGTTATAATACAGTTTGAATGACGTATTTCATACGGAACTTGGTGACTTCAACAAACTATATTTGGGCACTAAAAATAATAACAATGACCTAAAAATGATAACGTGTCATTTAATATAAATGCATTTATTTTAAAATTAGTTCACAACTTTGACATAAAAACTTTAAATCATATCGGTCAGTATAATTTAAAATCGTATCTCAATTATCAGTCTAATATCAATATCACCACATATTTCAAATAACTAGAGTTCTATAATTAAAACTAGTGCTCATATTGTGATACATGACAAGAACTAACTTATAGTTGTGTCCTAGTTAGTAAAATATATCATAACTTAATAAAATCTTTTATAACCATATGATTAATTTATACATTAGAAAACGATACATATTAATTATGTAGCTTATATTTGTCTGCCACTAGTCTCGCTTGATATGCAAAATATAGTTATTTGCAAAAGTAATTTTAAAATTTTCTTAAAGAATATTCTCCAATAATTTTCATTTTAAACACTTTTATCTATATAAAAAGAACACCCTAAAAAGAAAATTTTTATATATAAAGAGAATAGAGGGAGTATTAATAAAATTAATTTAAAATTTAATTTATTGGAATACACATCAGTGTTGTCCTTGACGATTTATAGTTATTAGGGGTGGCAATAAGTATGGTATTTTCGGAGATTCGTTTCGATTCGTTTATACTAGATATAGGCAATTTATAAATGGATTTGAGTCGGGTTCGAATATAGACCATTGGACATCCGTTATCTGAATCTGATTATATATTTATTATATTTTATTAAAATTTAAATTATATATTTATTATATTTTATTTTAATTATAAAATTATGTAGTATATGAAATTATTTTTAATAAAACTGTATTAATATTAAATATTTATTTATAATTATTTAATTAAAAAATATAATTTATATTTTAAATTTTATAATATTTTTATATTTAAATAAATAATTAAATTAATTTGAATAGTAATAAACATATTTAAAATGAACACATACATAATTATAATTAAATTTTAATAATTTAAAAATTAAATAAATTTAAATTTAAATAAAATAATTTTCACGGATATTACGTGCCTTCCACTTCTAAGGGTAATAATTATAAAGTAAAATTTACCAATTTCAGGGCTTTTTAGTACAAATTGGGAAATGTTTAATCACAAGTGTCAATGTCATTACATTAAACCTCTATTAATTCCCAAGAGGAATATTTTCTTTTGCCAAAATTTCCCGCCAAAACATTTATTTTTCTTTGTTTTGTTTTATTTATTTATTTAACAGAAGTTATATCAACGTCACCGCCACCACCGCCACCGCCACCGCCACCAACCGCTGCGACAATGGCATTTACTCTTTCACTACAATTACAATTAACTGCAACCCGGCTGCGGAAAGAGCTTTGACAATTTAGTTTAAATGGTAAAAAGTTAAAGTCGAAATTTTCAAATGTTAAAATTTTAATAATTAAATGAAAAAATAAATTATTATTATTTTTTTCACTTAAATTATCATCTTTTAACTTATGTATAAATATTAAAATAATAATTATATTTTTTAATTTTAAAATAGATTAAAATATTTTTTTATTAATTTATTAATATTGATATTATACTCTCACTTAATTAATTAATTAATAATAATATAATTAAAAACAGAAAAAATTAACTAATTATTTTGAATTTTTAAAACAATTATTTTAGAAGGATAAATTTTTATTTCAAAGGTAATAATTTTACCTGAACGAATGGAGCATTTATTATAAATACATGAAATAAAAGAAAATAAGTGACTGGCGGAAAAAAATCCTAATCTCAAATTTATTTTGCTTGGATTATTTTCTTCCTCATTTCATATGACTGATGAAATTGCAAGAATTGAGAGGTTTAATCATAAAAAACAAAATGCAAACCAAGAATTGGGTTTTCTTCTTTTATTTATTTTTTGTATTTTGTATTTTTTATTTTTCTTAAAAGTTATAAATTATATTCAAAAATAAAATGTTAAAGATATAAAAGTAAAATATTTTCATAATGTTATAATACTATTAAAGATATATATATATACTATATATATATATATATTATTTTTATATATTAGACCTGTTGATAAAAAATTTCTAAATTATTTAATTGTGTCAGCTATATTTTAATATTTCATGGTTAGTTTTATATTTACCTCAAATTGGTTATTAATTAAAAAATTATAAAGCAATTAAATTTTATAAAAACTTATACTAAAACAACAATTTTAGTATTGGAATCAAATTCAAGAAGAAAAATTTTATTATTTAATTTTACAAATGCAATTATTTTAATTATAATAATTTAATTACTGATAATTTATATAATATACATAGTTAAAAGGTTAAATGGAGTTGAATCAAAATTTAAAAGCTAAAATTTATGATATAATATATATACCAAAAATGCAATAAAAATATTCACAATAAAATTTTAAAATAAAGGTGTAATTTAGTGGTATATTATTTTTATTTAACTCTAAATTTTGAATATTAAATATCATCTCCCTCATATATAATTAATAAAAAAATAAAATTTTAAAATAAAATATCAATATTACAATTTTTAAAAAAAGTTGTAAACTTAAAATTAATAATAGAAAAATAAAAATCCAGGCAGCTGGCATTACTGAAACAAGTAAATGTGAAATTGTCAAATGACTGAATGACCGTGTAACTGTACGCACACAACAAAGGTATGAGTAATCGCATTGGATTCTTTTTTTTAAGGATAAAATAAAATAAAATACCCTACAGCTTACACCTGCAACTTTTTTTATTTAATAAAAAGGGCATCTCCTGACACTCTAATCCTACGGAGTAGGGTACCTACCCTATCCTGCTTTAAATTTACCTCCAAATTACCACAAAATCCTTAATTACAATAAATAAAAATGGAGTAAAATATATATATATATATATATACCCCATTTGTTTTAATTTAAATGTCTTTTTAAGATTTTTTTAAATATTTAATATTTAATAATTTAAAAAAATTTAGATTAAAGAATAAAAAATTAATAAAATATAAATATTAAAAAAATTATTAATTAAGAAAAAATTAATTATTCTAATTAATTTTTTTAATATGGAATTTTTTAAAAAAATGATATTTAA
This sequence comes from Garcia nutans, assembly GCA_947685225.1. Taxonomy (NCBI): domain Eukaryota; kingdom Viridiplantae; phylum Streptophyta; class Magnoliopsida; order Malpighiales; family Euphorbiaceae; genus Garcia; species Garcia nutans. The sequence goes on along the minus strand of CANTUV010000048.1, from coordinate 5,279,191 downwards.
TTTTTTTAAATACAAAAAATGATTTTTAAATTAGAACGAAGGTATGTAAATTAGACAAATTTCACCGTACTTTCTCAACAGTGGTAATTTAACTTATGCAATTGCCAATGGTTAACGTGTGAATTATTGAATTATTATCTAAAGCCAATGATGATTGAGATCCAAATCCAATCTCCACCACACTCCGCCTATTTTATTATTGTTTAATTAACTTAATATAATCGTTTTTTCACTTCCTCATGCTTTTTTTTTTTTCCATTAGTAAGTATTATTTTTATTTTTTAAAAGTAGGAAGAGTTAACTCACGCGCTGAAATCAGCGAGTGTTATACGTGTACTGTGGTTAGTGCGTATTCCTAGTAACCAAGGAGCCGCGCAGTGACGTAGCCTGCAAGTCTCGTTAAACAATGTACAGCAACGGAGACCATAATAGTTTTTGATCCGGTAGATAATTATAATTTTAAAAATATAAATAATTAAATATAATATTATTAATTATTTTCTAAATCCTTTTTATATAAAAAAATTTTCTATTTAAATTTTTTTATATAAAAAAATACTTAAAATAAAATTTATTGGAGCATTTTTTAAAAAAATTTTAAAATTATCCTTACAAATAAAATTATTTTACACATTAAATAAAATTAGTAACAAATAAACATAAATTATACAATTAATATATATCGCTTTCTAATATATGAATTAATGCTATAGTTATAATAAGTTTTGTTAAATTGTATTTTATTTTGCTAATTATAATATAATTATAAATTAGTGCTTGTCATATATCACAATATAGATACTAATTTTAACTATTAAACTATAGTTATTTAAAACATATAATGGCATAGATATCAAACTTTAAAGCATGATTTTAAATCGTATTCACTTATATAATTTAAAATTTTTATATTTAAATTATAGATTAATTTTAAAATAAATACATGTTAAACGATATGTTATTTTTAGACCATAATTTATAAATAAAAGAATTTCAATAACGATTAACATTTGTGCTGAATTTATAAATTTATATACGATCGATATATATATATTTTCCTCTTCAATATTTTGTGCACATATTTATAAAGTGTTATACTCTATAAAAATAATTTAATCCTACATAATAATTTATATTGTTTGCGTACGAATATGTGCCCTTATTGTATAAGTAGAAAATAATTTGTCATCTATTTTAAAATAAAAATTTAAGTCATAAATACTCACTAAAATATTATATTTATAAATTCTCTCAATATTATAAATTATAAAATTAAACTTATTTAAAATTAATTAAAATAAATTATGAACAATAAATTCATTAACTTTTTTAATCTTTATTTTTTTATATAAAGAGAATGGATAGAATATAAAATATTTAAATAAAAATATAATAATTAATTTTTAATATAATTATAATTTAAATAAAATAATAAAATAATATTTTAATAAAAAATATATTTATTATTTTGAAACGGAAAGATTAATTGATTATTATTATTATTATACTTTCAAAATATTTTTGAATCACAGAAATGAACTTTCTATATATATATTTTTAAAAAATACACGATGGAAATTTATATTTATTTTTTAATTTTAAAATATTAAATAAAAAAATAAATGTATTTCAATAATAAAAATAGAGAAAAAAACCAAAACAAAATTCAAAAATTATTAGTTTTGGTAATTGAAGTACAATAAAAAGCTATTCTTCTATTCATGGGAATGTGCAGACAAGTAAAAAAATACATTGTAGCCATAAGGCAGACAAAATGATTATTTTTTTCTCGCTGGAAATGGCGTATTAGCTTTAGTAATCATATAACCAGGAAATTACTTCCAGTAGAATTCTGATCAGCATCAGCAGATATAGAGGAGGCAGGGAATTGATCTTCTGCAACTTCTGAAGGATCATCCCTGTCGTATAAACCAAAGGCAGCATCCTCCAGTACTTCAGGCCCCATTCTAAACATCCCAGTTGGTTAGTGGGGCTTCACAAGTTCAAACTTGTGTTCTGGAGTATGCTGCTGATTGAATCTCCCAGGACATTTGGAGCAAGTATTATAGCACAAGTCACAAAGATCAAAACCAATTTTCTCGACACAATCTTTGCACTGGTATCTATTCCCAATTATAGGTCACATCTGTTAATGCAATAAGGATATGCTATTACGTGGTGTGGATATCATTAGCCAGTAAGGCAAACATTAATTGTAGCATATGGCAAGTGATTAAGCCCCTTAAAATTTATTACATGTTTATTCTTCATAAAAAAGAATGATTTTGGTTCTTTTTGGTTGATTGATGATTTTGGAGAAGTTAGTACTCATTATAGTGACATGCTAAGATTAGTCCTTAAGCCTCAGCTTCTCTTTTCCCTTCTTTCCCCTCTCTCCTCTCTCTCTTTTCAGCTAATTCTGCTGTTATTATTATCTGAATGAAATCCCACCCTTTCTTGATACAGTAAAAAAACTGAAGCAAAAAAATCAACAGTAATGATTGAGAAGTTAGCTTTAGAATGGGAAGGAGCGGACGCACAGGAAGTAGGGTTATCACTCTTGGACTCTGCTAGTTTCTGTTGGAGCAGAACAGCTTCTCTTCTCCGAGCATATTCTCCAGGAAACTTTTCCTCCACCAAGTGATCAAGCTCCAAACAGACTTTTGGGAAACCAATTGGGTGTATAGATTGACAAGCTTGACATTTAAGCGTCTCATCAGCTGGATCCATGATACAAGTCTCACAATACCCTGGAACAAGACAAAAACAATAGAAGAACAGAATAAAGATTTATCTTAAAAATTTCAAGACAGAAGGCGATATCTGATAGCATATCTCAGGGCTAATCAAGATGCAAAACATTACTATGACCCCAGTTAAGAATGACTGGACGAAAAAGCACTTGTTTGCACGCAGTGCACTGTATATCAGTGATTGACACCTGCTTGCTATTTCCATTAGGCTCTCCTTTACTGGTGAGCCTAAGCTCTGAACATGAGCTAGAGTTCAATCTAGCAGTTGACGAATGTTTATCATCCTCTGGGTAGTCATATTCTTGATTAGCATGCGATTCACATGCATTGCAACCAAGCTGTGGTGAGAAAAAACCCATTTTTTTCTCTTCCAATGAAACATGCAAATGTAACAAGGAAAAATATCAAGTTTTACTCATCCAACCTGATCAACATTAGTGATGCTCCAATAATAAATTTACCAAAAGCCAACTACAAATACACTTTGTCCCTGTGTGCAGTTAGAATATGAAAGATCAAATTGAAACTTGAATTAAATATAAGGTACAATCTCTAACAAACCTTATAGATTTTGCTAATGGCCATTCACAATCATTATTTTGAAGAAAGGTCACTGCATAACTTCATTGTGCCAGTAATTCAATAGAACACATAAGAAAATGGAAGATCACAAATTCATTAATTTATTCAATATAAAACAAGCTTCCCATTGAGCAATTTATCTCCTGCCATTTATTTATTTATTATTTAGAACAGCAGATCTATTCCAATCACGTTAACATCAACATTTGGTCAAGCTTAAAACCTGTTGGCTGAATTTACTGGCAAATCCGGATCTTGAAGTATAAGAGATCCCTATTCTCTTTCCATTCAGAGAGATGAGATCCCTCAAAAGTCAGGTACTTCTGATTAACATGTATTTCTAAGCTATTTCCCATCTAAGTAGAGTAATTGCGTAGGACTTTGTTACTCAAAAACTTTGTCAGATACAGGTAACTCAGCCCAAGAAATATTACTGCTTACACTCAGAATGATGTCTATTCTAAAAATTATTAAGACTATTGTGTCATTAGATACTTGATGGAAAAATAACTTCACATGCATTAAGGAATTTTAAGCTTAAATCATTGTATTCAAACAATCTCTCAAAGTTTCACGCGTGACTTCCCAAAATACACTGGTTATTCCAATCCACCAACAATAGCAATACACAAGTATTCCAATAGGTCCTCATTATTTACAAATTAATATTTGCCAGAGAGTTGATTCACTGTGATTCTTTTCTATAATATATATATATATATAATATGTACATTAAAAAAGGAAATCTCCACTATAACTATTATACCATTCATTACCTCATGCTAGGATAAATGTCGAAAAAAAAAACAGCAATTGTAGCTGTCGAAGAATGCTTCATTTATTAACTCACCTAGAATCTGTTCTTCCCTTCTCTTATAAGCAACGGGATACAACTTGAGGAGCAAAAAGTGCAACATTTGACAGGTGGCTGGGAAGTGATTATATGGATTCCTACAGATTGGACACTAAGACTCATGCAGAGCATTCATGGACTCATGCAGACACCAAAAACAGGAAATATGACCACAAGCTGCAACGAAAAAAGGATAATGAAGAAAAAGATATTAAGTTTGTATTTGATATTCTTAAAGTAAGCGTCATTTCTCAAGCAAAGGAATGCCTTACGGAGCACTATGGGTTTGTATAGAAGATCCCTAAAAACAAATAAAGAAATCAAATTTAGTATCAGCAATTAATTTTGGAAATTTTTTATATATACTAAAACAATAATTAGTCATATTCTACTTAGTATCAAATTAATAATTCTCTGAAGATAAAGATTTGATTATGGAGAAAATAAATTTAAAAAAAGGTTATGTTTTCCAATTACCATACAAATATATATTTTATAGAACATTTAATTTATATCAAAATATATTCAACTAAACCCCAAACCCTATTGTTTTCAAAAATTCATCCAAAGAACCAAAATTCTATTCACATAAACCATTTGTTAGGCCAACATTATCCAAGAGTTTGGACAAACTAAAACACAAAATTCAATAAGCAATTATGTAAGCATCAAATGGTATTCCTATTAGTTGAACTTAAACTAAAAGGCATATATAAAATCATACAGCATGAAATCAAATTTAACATCAGAATTTCCAATGTAACAAAAAAATAGTATCAACAACAAAATTTTGAAATATACAATTAAAATCAGCATATAATATCAATTTTGGAAATCAAATTGTACGATAATAATATAGAGAGAACTTACAGACAAATGCGACAAAAAAAGGAATCGGGAATCTCCTCCGATTGAACGGTAGTAGTGGCTTCTTCTTGACCCTTTCCCATGGTAAAATTATTGATGAATATGAATAATTTCTGAAATGAAACCCTAGACCTCGACAAAAAAAAAATAAAATTGAGAGAGGCGAAGCGAAATGAAATTGAAGCTATAAGAGTCGGTTTTATACAAAGACAGCAAATTTTCTGCTCCTATATAGGAGAGAAGTGGTGCCGGCGTCACCGTTTCAGCCGCCAGTTAACTATCACCGGCTAGGTCGACAAAGGTCCGTTTTTGAGCCGCTTAGTTAGTGTTCCTACCGAACACCCAGAACGTGTGTGTGTGCCAAACACCGACACCAGGTAGAAGTCCACGTGGCGCGTGACGTAGTGCCACGGACGCATTAAATTTTGGAGGGTAAAAATAAGGATAAAATATTTTTATTAATATTATTTGATTGAGTAAAATAAATAAGATAATAAAAAATTTATTGCTCTGAGAATGGGTAGTTTTCAATAGAATAAAAATTAAGTATAAATTATTAAGTAGTTTTTTAATTATCTTTTGTTAATTAATTTTTATTGATGTTATTTAATTAAATAAAATGGATAGAATAATAAAAATCTCATTATTTCATAAAAAATAAATAATTTTTAAGAAAATGCAAATTTAGTGTACATTATTAAGTTGTTTTCTAATTCTACCGTGTTAATTAGTATTGATATTTTAATTATTGATCGAAATCAAAAATTAAAAACGTATATATTTCAAGAGAATGAAATTAATATCTTTTTTTAGAATAAAATAAATATAATTAATTTAATTTTTTTAATTATGAATATCTTTAAAATATTTAAATAAAATATTTTTTATTTTTTATTTTTATCTTAATAAAATAAAATTAAATTTTTAAAAAATATAATTAATTTAATTTTTTATATTTTTAATTATAATATATCTGAACTTTTAAATAAATAAAATTATTTTTTCTTAAAAATTAAATTAATTTTTTTGAATTTTAATTTTTTATAATTAAATTATTTTAATTTTTATTATAAGTTTAAAGGGAATTGGATTCTAATTCCAAAGTTAACAAAAAAAAAATATTTTAATTTTGATTTCGTTCAATTCTATTCTAATTCTAATTTTAATTCTGACATCTGAATTAAATGTCATTTTTAGAGTTGATGTATATCAAGTCACATCAGCTTTTCATTAATTATAATAAAAATATTTTGAGAGTTTTTTAAGTGCGTAAGGTCGAAATAATTATACAATGAAATCGTTGTATTATAATAAGTCAATCGAATGTCAACATGTGGCTTGTTGTATTACAACATTGCCACATGTTAATATTCGATTGGCTTGTTGTAATACAACGGTTTTATTGTATAATTATTCCGTAAGGTCGTGATATATAAGAATCAAATTTTGTTAGATTATGAGGGTGTTTCTCAAAACTGGAGCTTTTCAGCTTATTGTGAATAAGTGATTTTTAGATTATAATCAGATTAAAAATAAGCAGTTAAGCGTTTCTGTAAACTAGCTAATAATCAGCTGATAATCAGTTTATAATCAGTTAAGTGTTTCTGTAAAATCAGCTTATAATCAGTTTTTAATTGTAGAAACTGTCAAAATGACCAAACTGTCCATGAATTTATTTATTGTATAAAAATAATTTTTTAAATGTCAATTCAAAATTTATTTTGCAATATAATAATAATAATAATAATAATAATAAAATTTAATAATAATAATAATAATAAAATTTCTTTGATGGGAACTAAAGTGTATAAGGTAGGCAAATTTGGAATATTGAAAATTAGGTAGGGATAGTATGGTCTTTTACTTGGTCAAAACTGCTTAAAAAATAAGTGCTTAAAAAAAAAGTAGCAAAACCCAACTTTTAAAAAACTGATTAAAATCAGATTATAATCTACTATTTAAGTTTTCAGAAACACTTAAATAAACAACTTATAATCTAAAAACAGCTTATAAGCAGTTTTGACCAGCTTTTAAGTTTTGAGAAACACCCTCTATATGATGTATTTATATAAAATGTATTATTATTTTTATTCATCAGAAAAAAAATGAAGATATATATATATATACACATAATACATATATATCTTGCTATATTGCTGCTGAATATTTGGAATTTGCAAAGTAATGCCTACCATTGAAAGCGAATATATATATATATATATATATATATATTAAAGAAAAATAAAAAGATTGAAGTATTTACTTTTCATAATTAAAAGTATAATAATAACCAAAATTTGTAGTTATTGTTTTTGAAAATCATCAGGCATTTAGGCCTTTATTAATAAAAAAAGGGCTAAATACTCATATATATTAAATAAACTGCGAAGTACCGGTAATAGTCTAATACTATCACTACCACCAGTAAATATTACTCTCACTGTTTGTATCAAAAGTATATTCAAAGGCATCCTCCTGAAGATATACCAAATTTTTGCTTCCATATCCATCAAAGAAAACAGAAATTAATAATTAATAATACCCAGAAAAATTTCAAGACATTTTCTTAACTAAAATATTATGTAAAATTCAATTTTTCTGCCCACAGATAAGTCTACTTTTCACTTGAAAATGTTATCAAAAGACCTTAGAAAACCTTCTCCCGCTGCTTCTGGATTTCCATTATCTTCGGCCAAAATGGAATAGGGGAAAAAAATCTGCATATATTTGTTTATACGTACTACAAATTACAACTACACCAATTAGTACATTTATGTTGGATAGAACTTTATAAATAAAATGCATAGGTGATCTAACCACCGTGGCATTGCTAGCTTCTCAGAGCTCTGTTGAAGCCAAAGCCAACACAATATTTCAAACTTACTTCCATAGCTTAACAGAACTGTCATGACTCGCAGAAGCTACCATTCCAGTTACAGGTGACTGTGCCAAGGCTGAGATTATGTTCCCGTGGGCTGGAATCTTCATACTCTTGTTCTCAGCCATATTCCATAGCTCCAAAGCCTGCCACAATTAAAATAGTAATGATAATAATAACAACAATTAGAAATAAATCTCGCTACAGTATGCGTTGCACGTGAATAGTTTTTTTTTTTTACGAGAGAATTAAATCTCTCGGACAAAAAAGAAATTTATACCCTAGTTTGTAATCACGCAGACAGCAGAAAATACGTGCAACCTAAAAATGTTTAGATCAATTAACTAACTTATATTGTGATTTTTACTTGTACTCCCATTGTCACAAAAGTTCTCCCACATATCTGTATTTTCACGTCCGTAATAGATGACCAATATTTGTAACTTTACAGGAAAATCAAACAACCTCCTCAGTTGCAAAGAATTTTAAAACAAAACGAAACTCATCCTGTATACCACATATGACATGTACAAACAACCCATTTCCATGAGATGTTCAGACAGCCAAAATACCAGGTATTGACAACATATACCATATTCACAGCGACACCAGGAGCCAATGCATAAACCATGAAAGACATGCCGGAAGACCCATAATCATGCAGTTCAATAAAAAGAAAGAATGCATATAGTTGTTCCGTGCACTATAATAGTCACAACCAAGTCATCGTAAGAGTGTGCCCATTCTGGCCTATGAAGTAATCCTAGAGAGGAGGACCTACCGAGATTCCTCCTATCGCCAAGAGAGTCTAGTAAATAGGATGGAAAACACAAGAGTGAAATTGGTTTCCACTGGAACTGAGCTCCTGAATGCATTCCTCTGATTCCAAAGACCAAATCTTTACCCAGTTCTGACAAACAGATGCCAAAATATCTCCATTTGCGTCCCAGCAAATGTAATTCACCATTTCGGAATATCCCTACAAATAAGATGGAAGTGGAACTATGGACATCAACAGTTAACCAAGAAAAATAATCACCTGAAATCCACTCTTCATTAGTGAATCAATTGCTTGAAATCAGCCCCAAATTACCAACAGCAAGAGCACATCATTTTAAATAATTAATACCTAGAAAGAGATGGCTTTTACCAAAATATGGAAGTAAATTTCATATTTTATCAAAATGGGGAATTTGCTCTCATAATTACTGAAATATGAAAGTCTTGAGTCAGATCCAAAGTTCAAATTTCAGTTTGAGATAAAAATAATTTTTTTTTTTTAATTTCACTCGATCATCAAGGGTGGAATGCAGAGAGATGATTGTAATTTATAGTTTTTTTTTTATATGATCCGAAACTTGTATTTTCGGTTTATACATATATAATATTTATATATGCTGGCTAAGGGGACATAAGTTTCCTCAACCAGCTTTTTATTAATAATAATAATAATAATAATAATAATAATAATAATAATAATAATAAATACCAAATAACAACAACAACAACAACAACAACAATAAATTAATTTCACTTTTTTTTAAAAAACCAATACACCAATAATAATAATAATAATAATAATAATAATAACAATAACAATAATAATAACAATAATATAATAAGTTTCAAAATTAATTTTACTTTTATTTTTTAAATCAATACACCAATAATACGAATAATAATGATAATGTGGTTTTTTATTGTTATTGTTGGTGTATTGATTTATGATACTTTTAATTTATGTATTATCATTATTATTTAATAATAATAATAATAAATAACAATAACAATAATAATAATAATAATAATAATAATAAATAACAATAATAATAATAATAATAATAAGTTTCAAAATTAATTTCACTTTTATTTTTTAGATCAATACAACAATAATAATAATGATAACAATAACAATAACAATAATATAATAAGTTTCAAAATTAATTTCACTTTTATTTTTTTTTAAATCAATATAAAATTGATAGTATAAAATTAATTAAAATTTTTGTATTATAAATCACATTCAATTTAACAATAACAACAATATAGTAAGTTTCAAAACTAATTTCATTGTATTTTTTTAAATCGATATAAAATTGATATTATAAAAATTAATTTAAATTTATGTATTGTAGATCACTTTTAATTTATGTGTTATTATTATAAAAATTAAATATAATTTATGTATTATTTTAATTAATAATAATAATAAAAGTAAAATTAATTTTGAAACTTATTATATTGTTGTTAATAATAATAATATTATTATTATTGGTGTATTGATTTTAAAAAAATAAAAGTGAAATTAATTTTAAATTTATTATTATTATTAATTTAAAAATAAAAATTAAATTAATTTAAAACTTATTATTATTATTATTTACTATTATTTTTTATTATTATTATTAAAAATAAAAAGTTGGCTGAGGGGACATCCCCTTAGCCAGCATATGTACATATTTTATATTACAAGTTTCGGTTCATATATAAAAAAAAAAAAAAAAATTTGCAACCAGTGAAGCAGAAACTACAAATTTCGGTTTCACTTAAATTTAAAAAAATTATTTTTTTTTTCAAATCGAAATTTGTAATTTCAGTTAGAGTTAAACCAAAAGTAATAGTTTCGGTTTCACTTAAACTAAAACTAAGACTTTCGGTTTGACTGTAATTACAAAATTATTAAATCAAAGGTGAAACTTTCGGTTAATAAATTATTAAAAAATTTCAAATAATAAATCAAAGGTGAAACTTTCGGTTTGATTGTTGAATTCCATATATTATTAATAACGAGAGTAAATCTTATATTTTGGTAAAATGTGAAATTTGGTCTCACATGACCCAGAAAGAGTGTGTTTTCCTATCAGTTTCAACGTCAAAGGTGGACACTATTTTATCTGAAGCTGCTGCCAGTAAATGTCCAATTCTTGGTTGAAATCTCACTTATAAATTATTATGAGAGAAATTATTATGAGCAATAAACAAGATAACATTGGTCTGAGAAAGAACCTACTGCTATATGTTCTGGCTAAAGTTTTTCTCAAGCACGGATTTGCCATCTACAGTATTACACATCATACCTTCTTGCCATGTCCCGCACTAGCTAGCAACTTCCCATCTGAAGAAAAATGACAGCAGGTGACCTTGCTATTTCTTGCCCGTATGCAACCAACCTCACCAAAAGTAAAACCTGCCATTGAGAATGTGGTTGTAGCTCAAGTGTAAGTTATAGTCATTCCCACTCTGTACAAAAACAATTAGATGATGCCATGGTGGATTGCGTTTAGTATATTCTTTTTGGTAGTCGGAGGAACTTTGCTTTAGTGTCCCATTTAAATGCCTTCCATCCCCTCCATCATGAGGAAGAAACTGTTCCATATTATCATCCAATGTAGCAATATCTCCACAGCAGTCTATGTCGTCCTGCACATAACAAATTGATGTCCGCAGAAACACATTCATGCTTGTAGCTACATTGGAAGGAAATCCTTCTGAACAAGGTCACTATAAAATAAAACTTTATATTAGCATGGACATAGTAAAATATCATGGGAGTACAAGACATCCCAGACATTTGTTAGTAGTAAGAGACAAGTACCAGTGTTGTTAGCAGCTCCAGAAGATGACTGTTGCTTCCTTTTTCTGTTACCCTGCAACCATCCATTAGAGAATTATCACATACTAAATTTTACCATGGTCTTCTAGTTAAAAAGCACTCAGTTACAGGGAAAATTGTACTAAAGTTGCAAATTCACTCATGAATCTGTCATGTACCTGACAGAGAAGGGAAGAAGAAGAAGAAGAGTAGAAAGTGAAAGAAGAAAACGTGCAGGGCAACAATTGCTAACAATTAACCATGCAAATGTAAATTCCAGCTCACTATAAGTCATCCCAACCAATTATTATCCTCCAGCTGTTCCTTTCTTCTTCACAGAGCCACATCAGTATCATCTCTTCATCCTCTATAATTTCCCTGCACGAGCTGTTGGCTCTTGGGCTGTTGTAATGGCCCAATGATTGATAATCTTTAGCTTTCCTCTTGACCAATAACCATTGGGCTCATGCCAGAACCAGCTCATAGGATAAGATATTTATATTATTTATTGGTAAGTGCAACCTGTTGCAGCTGCTGTTGCTGCTGTGATTGGTCCTGCTGTTGAGACGAAGAATGTTGCATCTGGGCCATCTTCATCTATTTAACATGAACAAAATACACTTAAGGCATTTAAAACTGATCAAAGATTCTGGAGTCTGGAATCAATATTGTTAGAAATGGTTATTAAGTCTAACATAAAATTGCATAAAAGATCTCAGATATACATTCTAAACAGTTTATTAAGAAAATATAGCGACGTTTATCTTAACCATCGTAATTTTCTTTTTTAAAAAATTAAATCAACTATTGCGGCTGTTACAGATACATTATGTGAAATTTAGCTACCATTGCAAAATCGTTGCTAAATATTATTTTGCAATAGTTATATCATTATTTAGATAAAATGGTCGCAAATTAACCTAGCAATGCCTTTATCAGTGGCGATTCTCAAACCGCCAAAAGAGGTATTTAGCAACTATTTTGCTAAAGCCTCATTTTTTTTAGTGAATGCAGCATGAGCTTGCTATTGTTGTATAAATGCAAGTACAAGAAATATAAGAAATATTGGAAAATTTAAATAAATAGATCTTGATATTTACAGGGCAACAGAATTGATATTTACAGGTAAATTAGCTATAAAAAATAAAATATATGTAAAATAAAAATAATTAATAAAAAATAAGAGATATTAATATTTAACGTGGTTTATTATTTTAATTTAGATTATGTCCATAAGTCAAATTTTAAAATATTTTTTAAAAAAAATATTCTAAGAGCTCAACACTCGCATATGTAATACTCTAAAAGCCTTACATTTGTCTTGAATGTTTAGTTATACCCCTTTTCTTATTTTTTGTTGGCTTTTGTTTCTTTTACACCATATATATTTATTTGCGTTAAGAATAGCAGCAACTAGCAAGGCCCTCATTTCATTTCATTTTTTTACTTTCTAAATAGTTTTTTGAAAATTAATATTTGAATTCTATTTATTACTTATATATTCAGCTCAATTAAATACTTTTTTTATTAACAATTATCATGCGATTATCATAAAAATATAAATTATTTATTAATTAAATTTAATATAATAATACTAAAATTATCTCCTAAACTACAAAATTATTCTAAAAAAATAATAATCATAACAATATCTACTTAATACACAAATATAAATATTTTTATATTTTATTTTCTATATCATTATTAAAATAATAAAAATATAATTTTTAAAATTAATTCATAAAAAATTAGTATAATTGGAGTTCAAATCTTAATTAAAATTTAACTTAATTTATTTTGACCAAAAATTAAAATTTAACTTAATTGATAAGATAGAATATGTATGAATATATTTAAGATAAAACTTGTATGTATTTATTAATTAAAATTATGATAATAATCAATTTTAAATTAGTGAAATGTCGAATTTTTGATATTATATTTATATTTTTGCTCTTAATTGACTTAATTTTTTCTTTTAATTTATGAGCCATTATATTTCATCTTTAATTGATTTTATTTTTTAACTCATAAGGTGTTATTATTATTATTATGCTCTAGAAGTTATTTTTTGAATAAAAGTGACTTCTCAAATTTTTATTTTTATTTAACTTTTAATGGATTTTATAAGTTAATTCTTAGAATAATATTTTTTAAATTTTTTAATTTTTAAATTATTTTATTTTAACTTTTTAAATGAATAAGATAAATTTAATTATTTTAAAAATAATTTAAAATAAAATAATTTAATAATTATGATTAAATTTATAATTTTTCATTACATGAGTATATTTTTTGATTTTTTATCTGTTTAAATTATACCAACTTAGTTTAAATTTTAAAGTATTTATTTACTCTTGTGCGCTTTCACATTTCTTTTTAATCATATCATTTTTAGTTTTTTTTTTTTGTCAAAAAAATTTAATAAGTAATAAATTTTCTTTTCAACTTATTAATTATTAATTTTAATTAAAATAATAAAATTAAAAATTAATACTTTGATCAAATCTCAAATCAATCTAAAAAATATCTTACATATTTTGATAATATATAAATATAAAATTTTTTAATATTATTATATAATTAATGATAAAATTATAGATAATTAAAAAAATCAAAAATTAATTAGCTTAAAAAATAATTTAGAGAGAAAGAATGCTTATATTTCTTACTTCTTTTCTCTTTATATATCTTAAACCTTACAAATCATCTCTATTTATAGAGTTAAAAATTAAATTAAATATTATATATTTTATTATTAAGATAATAAAAGAAACAAAGTGATAAAATAATTTGAGAGGCAAGATAATATGATTAGAAGATAAGATAACATGACTAAAGAGATAAGATAATTAAAACGATAAAAAGAAATATCTATTTTTTAGTGTCTTCAATTATTCATAATATTCTCTCTTGGATGTTTCTCTATTAAGAATATATCCCATTAAAATATTACTAGATAAAAATTCTGTAGAAAAAAACTAGTGAAGAAAAAAGAGTAAAATATTCCTAATATATACACATTTTCCTTCTCCTAATATTAATGAATATCTCTAAGGCGACACATGCTAATCTTGTAAACTAGCTTTTCAAATGTTAATGTTGGCAAAGTTTTTATTAATAAATCTGTTAAATTTTTACTTGAACGAATTTGATGAATATCTATTTCTCATTTCTTTTGGAGTTTATGCGTGAATTTTTTTTTTGGTGAGATATGCTTGGTTCTATCACCCTTGATATAACCTCCTTTTAATTGAGCAATACAAGTAGTATTACATTCGTACAAAATTATTGGACTTCTTTTTAGTAAATAAGAGATTACATGTGTCTTGAATATATTGACCCAATGATCTTAACTACATATATTCACGGCTTACTTCATGAATTATAATAATTTCTACATGATTTGAAGATGTGGTAATAATCATTTGCTTTGTTGAGCGCCAAGATATTGTAGTACCGCATTATAAAAATAAATATCATATTTGTGATCGTCCTTTATATGGATCAGATAGATATCCAACATCTGCAAATTCAATTAATTTAGAATTTATATGCAAATCCACGAAGATAACGAAATATATGTTTAACACCATTCTAGTATCTTCGTATTGGTGCAAAACTATATTTCGTTAATAAATTAACTGAAAAAGTTGTATTCGGCCTTGTATAGTTAGCTAGATATATTAATGCATTAATTGAGCTAAGATATATACTTCAATACTAAGAATCTCTTAATTATCTTTTTTAGGACTAAATGAGTCTTTCTTTACATCAAGAGATTGAATAATCACTTGAGAACTCAATGAGTGAGCTTTATCCATATTAAATCTCTTTAATATTTTTTTTATATAATTTGACTGATGTACAAAAATTTTATTTGATAAATGTTCGATTTGTAGACCAAGATAAAATTTTATCTTTCCAAGATATTTCATTTCAAATTCTTTCTTTAGAAGTGTTACTGCTTCTTCAAGCTCTTCAGGAGTTTCAATAATATTCAAATCATTAACATACACAGCAATAATAGACTAATAAGATTACTCACATATCATTGTTTTAACAAATATTTACTGAGACGATTATACCGCATTCGTCCAGATTGTTTTAACTTATAGAAAAATCTTCGCAATTTAATTGAATATTGTTTTCATGGTAATGAATTAAATGCTTCAAGCATTTCTAGTCCTTCAGGTACTTTTATATAAATATCACTATCAAGTGATCCATATAAATAAGCTGTTACAACGTCTATAAGACACATATAAAGTCCTTCATAAACTGTCAAACTTATTAAAAATCTAAGAGTTATTGCATCTATCACGGGAGAATATGTCTCTTCATAATCGATTCTAGATCTCTGGGAGAAATCTTTCTTATAAATACCCACTTATAACTGACATATTTTATATTTTCAGGTGTTAGAACTATCAATCCAAAAACTTTATATTTTGCAAGTGAATTAAATTCTGCCTGAATAGCATCATTTTATTTTGGCCAATCACTTTAATGTCGACATTCTTTAATAAATTTTAGATTCTAAATCATTGCTTCCATTTATTATATCAACATCTATTGTATATGTAAACTTTTAATTAATGATAGTTTTATCTCGACTCCATCTTTGATACGAACCAGCCACGAGGTAAGGATCCATTGGTACTTCCAAATGGGCCATTGACTAGGAGCAGAGCTAAGAAGTTTGGAGCAGCTATGGGATTGCATATTCAAAATCAAATTTCAAAGGAAGTGACTGAAATGGCAATGGAAAAGTGCACAATAGAGCTTGAAGAAGGCACACCAAAGCTGATTATGATGCTTAGTGTGAATATGGAAGCTAAAGGCTAGCTAAAGAGGTCCAACGTGCAAGAAAGGTCCATGGGGGTTCATATACAGCCTTGGGAAGTAATTTAAGGCCCATGGACAGCCCAAATAGTGTGGGGCATGTTCTTATTTTAAAGGGTTTTAGTTTGGTCGTTTTTTTATACTTTATATTTTCCTTAGTGGGTTAGAATGCGTGGTTTCCTATTTAGTTATTTCAGAATATTAATTTATTTCCATACTTTATATTTTCCTTAATAGATTAGGATTTTGACTTTGTAGCTTTCCTTTTCCCATTAGAATTAGGGTTTCGGATTTATGTGTGCCTTTTAGTATAAATATGGCCTTAGTTTTCTTGTAAGGACACTTTTTGAAATATTATATTCTCAATTTTCTTATTGAAATTTCGGCCATCATAGAACAGGAGTGGATTCTCTTTTTCTTCTGATTGCATCAAGAATTAGATTTACTTATCAATTTCGATTGTGACGTTCTTCTAATTCGAGCTTCCTAAATCCTTCCGTTATAAGTGTTCGTGCTTTGCTAAGCAATTGGGTGCTTTAGAAGGTGGTTTTTCCTTCGTTCTTGGTTTACTTCTATCAATCGTGCGTTGGGGTTTGAGGCCTTCATTGCCATAGGGTTCCGCGTCATTTCTCTTGTATAGACATAACTTGTTGAATCTCTTTATTTTCAAGATTTTCCATAATTTTATTATTCTTGAGTAATTGTTCCTCTGCTTAAGGCAGTTGATTAGTTGTGCCTATTATTTATTTTTGTGTCATCATATCTTCTGATATATTAATTTCAGATACACAAATTTATCTATTTTGCTCCTTTTTTCTAGGATTTTTATCTTTAGCATCAATCACTCTACCATATTTTTAGCATATACTGAATACATCCGTCGAAATACTGGTATATTTTTCATTTGTAATATCAATTCGAGCAGGAGTATTTAATGCTAGTATATGCGATTTAGTTAATTTTTTTATCATTGAATACATTTGATAATTGAATTGAAATATTTTGCAAAAAAATAATTTTCTTAACTTCAAACTCACTTCTATTTGTTCAATGATCATAATGAGAAATTGATGATGCATTCTATAAAATATCTTACTTTTTTAACTTTTCTTTTTCTCCACTAATGCTAGGAATACAATCTTATTAAATTGATAATCAATAAACCGTGCTGTAAAAATATCACATGTCATTAGTTTAGGATATCTTATAGTTAATGGTGATTCAAAATCAACATAAATTTTTAATCACTTTTGTGGGCCCATTTTTATATGTTGTGGTGCAGCAATTAGAACATATAATACACAATAAAAAATTCTCAAATAAAAAATAGTAGATTCATGACCAGATACAAGTTATAATAGAGAATTCATAATAAGCAGTTGATCTAATTTTAATTAGTACTGCTGTTGTAATATAGCATATCCCCAAGCTGAACTAGATAGTTTTATACTCATAAGTAATGATATAGCAATTAATTGAAGTCATTTTATAAAAGATTCTAGTAAATCATTTTATGTATGAGTGTGAGTCACAGGGTGCTCAACTGTAATCTCAATTGATACATAATAATTATTAAATGCTTGAGATATAAATTCTCCTATATTATCAAGATGAATTTTTTTAATTGTATAATCTAAAAATTGTGTTCGTAATATAATAATTTGTGCTAATATCTAATAAATGTAATATTATGAGTGGACAAAAATAAACATGTGATCATCTTGTAGAAACATCTATTAAAAATATAAAATATCTAAAAAGGCCACAAGATGAAATGATAGGCCCACATATATCTCCATGAATTCGTTCTAAAAACTGAGAAGATTCAAATCCAATTTTACTTTAAGATGGCTTAGTAATCAATTTTCCTTGAGCATAAGCAACATATAAAAATTCACTTAATGAAATAATTTTTTGATTTTTTAAAGGGTACCCATATAAATATTCTATAATTTTTCTCATCATTAAAGCACCAGGATGTCTTAAGCGATCATACCATATAATAAAATTGTTTGAGTCAATTAACTTTCAATTAATTGTAATATTAGACTTATTATATTTATGTATGTGAAATATAATCCAAAAGAAAATGCTGGCAATATTTTTATTATATGCTTCTTTTCTAATATTGTAGATGTAATATATAGATATTCTTTGTTGTTTTCATCTTTAGTCTCAATATGATAACCATTGAGACGTATATCTCTAAGACTTAAAAGATTTTTTTTTATTTACTAAATAGCAATTCATCATTTCTTATTAATTCTGTACTTTTTTGGTAACATAATATGGGCTCTTTTGAAATCTTAAATTAAATTTACGGTATCAAAAATTGTATTAACATTAGCCTTAGCTAATTAAATATGAGAAAAATATATTTTATCTTTTAGAATCGTATGTGTTGTTGTACTGTTTGCCAGATATAAATCTCTACCAGTGTTAAATAAGTGACCAGATAATTTTATTTTTTTAAAATAAAAATAACATAAATATCATAATATTTTATTTAATATATTTATATAAAGTACATATAGATAAAAATAAAACACACTTAATTTTGAACTTAAAATACTTAAAAAATAAAACACACTTGATAAAAATAAAAATCTATGATATTGAATAAAATACATTAATCAATATGGTCATTCAAAAAAGAATTTTAATCAATCATTAAACTATCAGTTTTTTCATCAGTTTTTTCAAAGAAGTTTGAAATATCCAAATGTGTAAAATTATTTGGATCATTATACTCAAGAAAATTAGTCTCCATAATTTTTTCTTTTCCTTTTAAAGAAGCTTGATAAAGATTCACAATATGTTTGGATATACTACAGGTATGAGACTAGTATTCTTTTATGCCACATCTATAGCAGATATTTTCTTCATTTTTATTTTGCAAATTCTTTTCTTTCTCATTTTTCTCAATATAATCTTTAGTATTTCAAAAATTGATATTATGGTAATTTTTATAACTTCGATAATTATTACTGTTGCCACCTCTAACATGACCACATCCATGACCATGACCATTATTTTATCTTCGTTCATACTTATTTATCATTACAATATTCGCTTCAGAGAATGATTCAAATCTAGTTGGTCGTAATTGATGATTTTTCATCAAAAGTTTATTATTTTATTCAGCAATAAGAAGACATGATATCAATTCAAAATATTTTTTAAAATCTCGCTCTCGATATTGCTATTGTATGAGCATATTCGAGGCATGAAATATTGAGAAAATTCTTTCTAATAAATCTTGATCAATAATCTTCTCAGCACATAATTTTAATTGAGAAATAATTTTAATAACTATTGAATTATATTCACTAACAGTTTAAAAATCTTGTAATCTCAAATGCATCCAATCATAGCGAAGTTTTAGAAGAATAACTATTTTTTAATAATCAAATCTTTCTTTTAAATTTTGCCAAAGTTCATAGAGATCTTTTACAGTTAAATATTCAGCTTTTAATTCTTCATGGAGATGATGATGAAGGAATATCATTACTTTTGCGCGATGCTGCAAGGATGCATCATTTTCTTCTTGAATTATATTTTCAAAATTCATAGCATCAAGATGAATCTGAGTATCAAGAGTCCAAAGTAAGTAATTATTTTTCAATAAATCAAGTGCAACAAACTCAAGCTTTGTCATGTTTAATATTGTGCATATTATTATATAATAAAATTATAATTAGTCACTAATATGTTATTTTTAATATATTATGTAAAGTAATAATAAATTATATTAAATCAAGTAAAAGATATAAATTGTATATAAATATATTATCAATATTGCACAATTTATAAATTTTTGAAATTAGAAATAAATATAATTGATATTAATAATTTAAAATATATTAAGAACAGTAAATAAAGATTATGAACAAATTAATGGATATATAGATATATTAACTAATATAAGATGATAAAAAAATAAAATTATGAGTGTAGGTGTATATATTATTTAATTAAATAGAAACATAATTATTTTGTTAATATGCAGTATTTATATTTTTATTATTATAAAATTATAACAATATAATATATAGTAAGTATATAATATATATGTAACAAGTATATAATTTTAATTTTTTTTTACTTATATGACCCTTATGTCGTTTTATTATTATATGTATGAAACAAAAATGATAGTATAGTTAAAACTATAATTTATTCTAGTCAAAAGTTTTTATTTATTTATTTATTATTTTTTATTATCATCATCATCATCGTTGTTGTTGTTGTTGTTGTTGTTATTATTATTATTATTATTATTATTATTATTATTATTATTATTATTATTATTATTATAGTTGTTCAAGCTTTTCTTTGATAAGAACATTAAATAAAATCTCATAAAGATAAGTAACATGTGATGAGAAAAATTATATACATAAAAATCTATAAACCATAAAATAAATTATATATATCAACTAAATTTAAAAAATAATAATTTATGTACAAAAATTATAATTATAGAATTCTCTTTTTTTTTTATTTTACCAATTGCAAAAATATATTTATATAGTAGTATATTAACACTTAAAATTATAGTCCATTATTAATTTAAATATAACAAGTGAATAAATATATTTAAAATAAACATAAATAATATATGAATATTACCTTTGATGAAATATGATTGAAGCTAGATTAAGATAAATGATGTAGAACAATCGTGTTGATAACGTGTTATATAATTAATGATAATATTATAGATAATTAAAAGAAAATGAAGAATCAAAAATTAATTAGCTTCAGAAATAATTTAGAGAGGAAGAATATTTATATTTCTAATTTATTTTCTCTTTATATATCTTAAGCCTTATAAGTCACCTCTATTTATAAAGTTAAAAATAAAATAAAATATTACATATTTTATTATTAAGATAATAAAATAAATAAAGTGATAAAATAATTTGAGAGATAAGATAATGTGATTAGAAGAAAATATAATATAACTAAAGAGATAATATAATTAAAGTGATAAAAAAATATCAACTTATTAGTATATTCAATTATTCATAATAAATGCTATATATATTTATATGTATCATATTACTATTTAAAATAATACTCCATCCGTTTTATTTTAAGTGTCGTATAAAAAAATTTATTTCATCTTAAGTGTCTTTTTTAAGAATTTAAGAAAATATTAATTAAAAATTTTTAATATTATTTTTATTAATTAATAAAAGAGAATGAATAAAGAAAAAAAAGAAGAAAAATAGTATTTATGTATATTATAATAAAATTTTTATAAAATTTATAATAAATAATTTTTTTTAATATGTATAGATCGTTCTTAAATTACACTTAAAATGAAAGGAGACGGAGGAAGTATTGGGTATCACAAACAGCGTTCCCAACAAAATCGACAAAATTATTTGCTTATATTATCTAAAGCGGATGACGATTCAGCTTCGATCTCATGACACCTCTATTTTTTTATTATTTAATTAACTTAATACAATCGTTTTTTCATGTCCTCCCGCTTTTTCTTTTTATTATTATTTTTTTATTTTTTTAAGAAGGAAAAGTTAACTCACGCGTAGAAATCAGCGAGTGCGACACGTGTACTTCAGTTAGTTATCCCTAGTGACCAAAGGAGCCTCGTTGTGACGTAGCCTGCAAGTCTCGTTTTACAATGTGCAGCAACAAAAGAGGGGGCGTATAAATAATTTATTATTATTATTATTATTATTATTATTATTATTACAACATCAAAATATTCTATTTTAAAAAAATACACGATGGAAATTTATTTTTTAATTTTTTAATTTTAAAATATTAAATAATAAAAATAAATATACTTCAATAAAAACCAAAATATAATTAAAAAATTAATACTCCCTCCATTTTAAAATGATAAATATATCATTTTTTATTTATCTCAAAATATAATTTTATTATTTTATTTATATTATAATTATATTAAAAATTAACTTTTTTTTTTGAAAGGTAAGAATCAATTGTATTAATAAGAACCATAAAACAGAATGAGCACATTAGGGATATTCTCCCAAATGCAGTAACGAGAAAAACGAATGGAAGCTCGTACCAAATTGTGAGCATTACCATTCATTGTCCTGCGAAGCCATCTGACTTGCAAATTTGCCCTAGAAACAAGCAAAGTCTTACAATCATGGACCAACAAACCAAATTCAGAGTTGTCCTCATAGTTTGAATGAATAGCTTGAACTAACATTTAACAATCTGAAAAAATCAATCCCTCTGTGTGTAGATTTTCCAGAATAAACAGCAAAGCCGAGCGTAAAGCCAGAGCTTCAGCAGAAGCAACTCCTTCAATCCTTCACTGAACCCAGAAACAACCTTGATAAAGTCACCTTCATCCGTCTCGATGACCAGTCCAAAACCAAAGCAATCTTCAGTATGAAATTGGGCAGCAACCACAAAAGCTTGCCACTCACCATGATCAAGATTAGTAACATTGTGCAAGGAAGAATGTGTATCAACAGCTTGGGGGTCGAACGCAGACCTCAAACTAGACAGAGACCTCCAGTCTGCTAAGTGTAACTCAACATCCAAGACAACTTTATTAGGAGCAGTTGGTTTGGAAGACCATAGGAGATCATTCCTTGCCCGCCACATATACCAAGCAGTGAAAGCAAAAAGCTCAGCAGCCTCTTTTCCAAGATTTGACCAAACCTGCATAAAAGAACCACATAAATTAGAGTTTGCTACAGGTGAGAAATCAAGAGCAAATTTTCAGCAATCATGGGCCCGATTACAATTGATTAAAATATGATCTGAGCTTTCTACTTGTGAAAAGTAAAGACATCGTTGGTCCAGTTCCACTCCTCTTGCTGCCAAATTAGTCTTCGAAGGTGAAACATCTCTAGATGCTCTCCATATAAACTCTGCCACTTTCAGTGGAATTTTCAACTTCCATATAATACCCCAAATCTCTCCATGTAAAACTACATTATTTAATCAGGCAAGTGAACAACTTGTATAATAACCAGATTTTACAGTATATCTGCCTTTCTTCTCTAAGTGCCGCATCAAAGAGTCACGAACATGATGCAAACTTATAGGAATAGTTAAAATTCCTCTAACATCCCTGGCAGAAAAGTAATTTATCAACTTGCCCACATCCCATCTTCTTTGACTTCAATCAATAAAGTCACATACCCTCCATGATCCATTAATAAACAACTTTCCATCCTTCGCCACAAAAGAACTATCTTCGGAATCCATGGATCCGAAGCCGCAATAATTTCCCGCCCGTCTCCTACTCTCCACCTAACTCCTTTCTTCAAAACATTTATAGTTGTAAAAATACTTGTCCACACAAAGCTTGGATTGGAACCTTTATGAGCTTTCAGAAAATCCTCCCTGGGAAAATATTTAGCTTTAAAAATTTTAAAGAACAAAGTATCTTTCTCTGTAAGAAGCCTCCATCCTTGCTTACCCAGCATGGCGATGTTAAAATGGTGAAGATCACGGAAACCCATACCTCCAAACTTCTTCGGCCGACTCATCCTATCTCACGAGAGCCAATTAATACCCTTCCCGTTCTCCTTCCTACCATTCCACCAATAACGATTCATAATAACATGTAGTTCATAACACAAAGAGCGAGACAATAAAAACACTGACATACAGTAAGATGGGATAGCCTGAGCCACCAATTTAATAAGCACATCTCTTCCTGCTCTTGAAAGAAAGCGATTATTCCAGCTATGAATGCGCTTCCACAATTTATCTTTGATATAGCTGAAGATTTGTTTTTTATTTCTCCCAATTGAAGAAGGTAGACCTAAATAGGTACCTCTACTAATCGGGTCAGATACCCCCACAGCAGCACAAATACCTCTCTTCACCTTTTGAGAAACACAGGGATTAAACAGAATACCCGACTTTTGGAAATTCACAGATTGACCAGACGCCAATTCATATTCAGATAAAATCCCTTTCACTGCATTTGCCTCCCTTGCATTAGCTTCAAAGAAAAAAAGAGAGTCATCTGCAAACAGTAAATGAGAAACTCTAGGACACCCACGCCCCACACTGCACCCATGAAGCAAACCCCTGCTTTCTGCTTTCACAGACAAGATAGAAAGTCCTTCTGCACAAATTAGAAACAAATAAGGAGAGATGAGATCTCCTTGTCTAAGACCTCTACCTGGGATGACAGGACCAACCAGTGAATCATTTAAATTCACCATATAAGTAATATAAGAAAAGCACAAAGTCATCCATTTAATCCAAACAGGGGGGAAACCCATAGCAGTCATAATAGCCGTAAGATAGTTCCAATCCACTTTATCATATGCCTTGCTAATATCTATCTTAAGTGCACAATAACCCAACTCCTCACTCCTTCTATTTTTCAAATTGTGGAGAGTTTCAAAAGCCACACAGACATTATCGGTGATCATCCAGTTTGGGACAAACGCCGATTGGTTAATAGAGATAACATGAGCAAGTGTCTTTTTGAGCCTATTAGTAAGAACTTTAGCACAATCTTTTAAATGACATTACACAAAGCAATCGGTCTAAAATCCTTAACAAATTCAGGTGAAGCAATCTTAGGAATAAGGACAATATTAGTCATAGTAAGGCATGATGGGAAAGTACCTTGTGTAAGCCAGGAGATTGCATATTTAAAAATATCATCACCAAGAACATGCCAATACTTTTGAAGAAAAGCTGAATTTAAGCCATCAAGACCTGACGCTTTATCCGGGTGCATGCTAAAAAGAGCAGTCTTAAATTCAACTTTTCTGAAAGGCTCCACCAGAAAAGCAGCATCCTCATCCGAGACTATTTTCCTTGTAATTTGAGCTAGGCCAGAAAAATCAACAACAATATTCTCGCAAAAAAGACTCTGAAAATAGTCTACAACCACAACCCCCATATGTTCATGATTAGTAAAACTAACTCCCTCGTTATTCTTCAACATCTTGATCTTATTAGTGCTCCGCCGCCCCTTAAAAATTAGCTGTTACATTCTCATTTAAATATTTAAATATTTTTTATCCTTGTTTGGCTCTATTGCGACGGACTGTAAATTTTTTTGAGCTCAAAAACTAGATATTATCTTATGCTGGTTAGGCGACGAGTAAATGAGATGGCTCATGAGTTGGCTAAGACATCGAATTTATATGCTAGTTGCTATTTTTGGAATGATATCCCTCTTGATCTGTTGCCTTTTCTAATGAATTGATATATTTTATTTAGCTTTCAAAAAAAATATTTTATAATCAACAATATTATACTTAATTATTTATATTTTCTAAATTATAATTACTTTAATCCAAACAATAGCTATTTTAATTTTTAATTTAATCCAAACAATAGCTTTTTTAATTTTTTAATTTTTATAATAATCAATCACTATTTAATATAAATAGAAAATAAAATGAATAGATTATAAAAAAAAACCTATCCATTAATTAAATAATCTAATTTTTCTTAATATTTATAAGATGAAAAAAAATCTCCAATACTTTGAAAGAGAGGGAACATTAGTTTTGGTAATCGAAGTACAACAAAAAGCTATTCTTCTATTCATAGGACACTGGGAATGTGCACACAAGTAAATAAATACATTGCAGCCATAAGGCGGACAAAATTATTCATTTTTTCTTGCTGGAAATAACGTATTAGCATTATTAATCATCTAACCAGGAAATTACTTGAGTGGTACAAGCTCAAACTTGTGTTCTGAAGTATGCTGCTGATTGAATCTCCCAGGACATTTGGAGCTAGTATTATAGCATAAGCCACAAAGATCAAAACCAATTTTCTCGACGCAATCTTTGCACCGGTATCTATCCCCAATTATAGGATACATCTGTTAATGCAACAAGCATATGCTATTATGGTGCTGTGGATATTATTAGCCAATAACGCAAACATTAGTAACCAGAAAGGGGGGGGGGGGGGGGGGGGGGGGGGGGGGGAGAGAGAGAGAGAGAGGATTCCATCATCTGCAATCAATAACATGTTGTAAAAACAATCCAAGTCAAATGCATTAACTTTCCCAAAGAACAGAGTTTAGCTTGTACTTCATACCAAGTGACACAAATGTATTCCTGAAATGATTGGAGAGATATCAACTGAGTGCCATGCCAAGATACCGCAATCTTTCTTTATACAGAGTGATATCCAAATATTATCTGCTCAGTAACTAAATAATATATACTGGTCCTAGAACAATAATGGTCAACCTACTTCCAGCAGATTCCACAGACAAGAGCACTAGGATGAGCTGATCAGATGTCCGTATTAGCTAAAGTCGAATATTAGCTAGCCTTCGCATGACAAATATACCGATAAAAAAAAATACATTGAATAACCAAATTTGAAGTGAGCTTGGTGCTGAATATGTCAGGTCAATAAAATGAGGGAATCAATATAATGCACAAAATGAAGGATTGGAAATTACCCCGCAACAATCGCAACCGATGCCAAGATGAGCCTTCAATTCATTGGCCATCTGTCGCAAAAACTCATCCTTTTGAGTTGAAGCAAAAATAAAATCTTTTATACTAGCTCTTGAAGAACCTGAAACGAGTTACGGACAATTTCCTATATATTAAGAAATTAGCAATAGAGGAGGATTTTAGGGCAAAAGATCAATTATAAAATGATGTTCCACTTATGTGATTGGACAAACATGCAGAACAAAATAACAAAATAGATGTCTTCTCAAGAAATATTATTGTGCCACCAGATCATGACATCTTAACATGCACAAAATTAGGAAGGGGTATGAATTTTCAACCAACTCAGAGAACACTACTTTCCTCGGATGTATAGCTATATAGTAATAACAATCAATCAAATAATATGTAACATATAGCAAGTGATTAAGCCGCTTAAAATTTGTTACAGGTTTATTCTTCATAAAAAAGTATAATTTAGGTTCTTTTTGGTTGAGTGATGATTTTGGAGAAGTTAGTAGTCACTACAGTGACATGCTAAGATTAGCCCTTAATCCTTAGATTCTCTTTTCCTTTCTTTCCCCTCTCTCTCTTCTCTCTCTCTCTCTATTTTCAGTTAATTCTGCTGTTATTGTTTTCTGGATTCAGTTAATTTTGCTGTTATTATTATCTCAATGAATCCCGCCCTTTCTTGATACAGTAAAACAACTGAAGCAGTAAAATCAACAGGACTGATTGAGCAGTTAGCTTTTGAATGGGAAGGAGCGGACGCACAGGCAGTAGGGCTATCAATCTTAGACCGTGCTAGTTTCTTTTGGAGCTCAACAGCTTCTCTTCTCCGAGCATATTCTCCAGGAAACTTTTCCTCCACAAAGTGATCAAGATCCAAACAGACTTTTGGGAAACCAATTGGGTGTATAGATTGACAAGTTTGACATTTAAGCATCTCATCAGCTGGATTCTTGATACAAGTCTCACAATACCCTGGAACAAGACAGAAACAATAGAAGAACAGAAGAACAGAATAAAGATTGATCTTAAAAATTTCAAGACAGAAGGCAATGACATCTGATAGCATATCACTGGGCTAATCAAGATGCAAAACATTACCATGACCACAGTTAAGAATGACTGGACGAAAAAGCACTTGTTTGCATGCAGTGCACTGCACATCAGTGATTGACACCTGCTTGCTATTTCCATTAACCTCTCCTTTACTGGTGAAGCAAGGCTCTGAACATGAGCTGGAGTTCAATCTAGCAGTTGAGGAATGCTTATCATCCTTTGTGTAACCATATTCTTGATTAGCATGTGATTCACATGCATTGCAATCGAGCTGTGGTGAGAAACAGCCCATTTTTTTTTCTTCCACTGAAACATGCAAATGTAACAAGGAAAAATATCAAGTTTTACTCATCCAACCTGATCAACAATACTACAATAATAAATTTACCTAAAGCCAACAACAAATACACATTGTCACTTTTTGCAGTTAGAATATGAAAGATCAAATTGAAACTTGAATTAAATATAAGGTACAATCTCTAACAAAACTTATAGATTTTGCTAAAGGCCATTCACAATCATTATTTGTGAAGAAAAATCACGGCATAACTTCATTGTTCCACTGATTCAATAGAACACAAGAAAATGGAACATCGCAAATTCATTAATTTATTCAATGGAAAACAAGCCTCCCCATGTTGAACAATTCATGTCCTGCCATTTAGTTATTTATTATTTAGAACAACAGATCTATTCCAATCACGATAAACATCAACATTTGGTCAAGCTTAGAATCTGTTGGCTGAATTTACTGGCAAATCCGGATCTTGGAGTCACAAGAGATCCCTATTCTCCTTCCATTCAGAGAGATGAGATCTCTCAAAAGTCAGGCACTTCTGATTAACATGTATACTAAGCTATTTCCCATATAAGTAGGGTAATTGCGACTTTGTCACTCAAAAACTATGTCAGATACAGGTAACTCACAAGAAATATTACTGCTTCCACTTAGAAATGATGCATGCTCTAAAAAATTATTAAGACCATTGTGTCATTAGATACTTGATGGAAAAATGACTTCACATGCATTAAGGAATTTCAAGCTTACATCATTACATTTAAACAATCTTACAAAGTTTCACACATGACTTCCCAAAATACACTGGTTATTCCAATCCACCAACAATAGCAATACGCAAGTATTCCTATAGGTCCTCATTATTTACAAATTAATATTTACCACAGAGCTGATTCATTGTGATTCTTTTCTCTAATTTTTTTTATAATATGCATATTAAAAACGAAAGTCCACCATAACTATTATAACATTGCCTTGTGCTAGGGATAAATGTCCAAAAAAAAGGCAATTGTAGCTGTTGAAGAGTGCTCATTTATTAACTGACCTAGAATCTGTTCTTCCCTTCTCTTATAAGCAATGGGATACAACTTGAGGAGCAAAAAGTGCAACATCTGACAGATGGTTGGGAAGTGATTATATGGACTCCTACAGATTGGACACTGAGACTCATATAGAGAATACTGAATCTCATGTAGAGCATTCATGGCCTCATGCACACACCAAAAACAGGAAATATGACCACAAGCTGCAACAAGAAAAGGATAATGAAGAAAAAGACATTAAGTTTGTATTTGATATTCTCAAAGTGTCATTTCTCAAGCAAAGCAATGCCTTACGGAGCACTACGGGTTTGTATGGAAGATCCCTGAAACCAAATAAAGAAATCAAATTTAGTATCAGTAATTAATTTTGGAAATTATTATATATACTAAGATTATAATTAGTCATATTCTCATAAATATCATCTACTTGGCATCAAATTAATAATCTCTACAGATAAAAATCTGGTTATGGAGAAAAAAATTTATTTAAAAAAAGGTTATGTTTTTCTAGTTACCATACAAATATATAATTTATAGAACATTTAATTTATATTTTAACTAAACCCCAAACCCTGTTGTTCTCAAAAATTCATCCAAAGTACCAAAATTCTATTCACATAAACCATTAAACTAACGCACAATTCAATAGAATTCATATTAGTTGAACTTAAACCAAAAGGAATATATAAATACAGCATGAAATCAAATTTAATATCAGAATTTCCGATGTAAAAAAAAAATTAGTATCAGCAACGAATTTTTGAAATATATAATTAAAATGGGCGTAAAATATCAAATTTGGAAATCAAATTGTACAACAAAAAGATGATTAATAATAATAATAACAGTAACAACAACAATAATGTAGAGAGAACTTACAGACAAATGCAACAAAAAAAGAAATAAGGAATCTCCTCCGATTGAACGGCGGCAGTGGCTTCTTCTTGACCCTTTCCCATGGTAAATTTTTTGATGAATATGAAAAATTTCGGAGAAAAGAGAAGTCAATAAAAGAGATTATCTCAGACAAGGTCTCAAATGAAACCCTAGACTTCGACAAAAAATTGAAATTGAGAGATGAGAAGCGAAATGAAATTGAAGCTATAAGAGTCGGTTTAATACAAAGATAGCAAATTTTCTGGTCCTATGATATACTAGAGAAGTCGTGCCGACGTCACCGTTTCAGCCGCCAGTTAACTATCACCGGCTGGCTCAACAAAGGTCCGTTTTTGAGCCGGTTAGTTATTATTCGCACCAAACACCCAGCATCCTTAGGAGTTGATGTGGCGCGTAATGTAGAGCCACAGACCCACTAGAGTTACAGGTGATATGAATAAAGCCACGTCAGCTTTTCATTAATTATATCCCCTCCATCAATCCTTACTCACAAAATAATTTATATATATTTTTTCTATTATAATTTTATTTTAATACAAGATGTATTTAATATTTTTTCTGTATTATCTAAATTATTATTATTATTATTTTTAATAATATTAAAATAATCATTAGAAATTTCAAATCATTTTTCATGAATATTAAAATAATTATTAGAAATTTCAAATCTTACTTCTTCTGCTCCAAAATTTTTCTCTTTTTTTTCGCACAGATTAAAAAATATTAGCTTTTTTTAGTTAAATAAAAATTTTGTTTCTATTGATTTTCTATAATACTACTCCCTCCATATCATTTACATAGAAAAAGTAAAATGGACACGAAAATTAAGAAAATTTTACTTTTTTTATCTCTATTTACTTAAATACCCTAAAAAAAAATCCCTCAAATTAAACTTTTAAGGCAATGGTATAAATGATATTTTATTTCATTTCACTTCCCAAAATTTACCTAAAATAACATATTTTCTATATAAAAGATACACCAAAAAATTTTTTTTTTCCTATGTAAATGATACGGAGGGAGTACTATTTATTAATATTACAATACTAATTATTATAAGAATGAAAATCATAGCATATCATTAATATTCAGCCCATTACAGTGCCAAATTTAAACTTTTTATTTTGGCAAAATTGAATATATTAAATATCACTATATTGATTAAAGTAAATTTAATTTTAAAAATATAAATAATTATGATAGTTTGTGTTGATTACAAAGCAATTAAACTAGGGTAAAATAGATATTTTATAAATTAATCATAATATATAAATAAAAAGTGAATAATAATTTAGGACATATAAAAAAAAGCCAATAAAAATTTTGGGATAGAAAAAGTATAAGAAAATAAAAATTAACATAAGCCATATTGGTATCCTTTAGGCAATAATAAAATTATATTTTATTGAGATCTGTTTTATTTTTGTTGAAATTTAAGCAATAATATTGAAATATATATAGTTTTCTTATTAATTATTTTAAAAAAGTGATTGTAATAAATTTAAATAAAAATAACACATATTTTAATAAAAATTAAAGTATTTATTATTTATTTAAAAAATATGAATACGGCACTCATTAACAAAACTCATAAGAAAAACCACTCTTTATTTATTTTTAACCTTTTTCAAATACAACATCTTACCAATTTAAAAAAAATCAAAACTCATAAATCTTTATAAATGATAAAGTTAAAAAAATAATTAATTAAATTTTAATTTTATAAAGTAATAATTTATGTGAGAATTTTTTTTTTAAAGTGATAATTTGAAAAAGTACTAAGTAACATTAAATATGAATATACTCTCCTCAGTCATAAATAATTATAATTTTAGAATAATAAATTTTATTCATAAATAATTATCACTTTATATTAATCAATATTATTTTAATTTTTATTCTAAATTTATTCTTATATAATTAATATGTAATGAAATAAGTAATAAATTAAGAAGAATTTAATAAAATAATCGTATAAAATAAATTATCACTCCCTCGTCTCACTTAAACTATTTTTTTTTTTTCGATTTTAAATAATCACTTTATAAAATTAAGATATAATTAATTTTTTTCAACTTTATCTTTACATTTTTTTTACTAAAAGATTAGATATTATAATTAATGAGGTGAGATATTATCATTAAAAAAAAAGTTAAATAAATAAAGGGCATTGTTTTATGTACAAACTCATTTATTCAAAATCTGTACAAATCATTTGAAAAGTCGATTATATCCTTAATATAAAAAAATTGTCAATTAGTGAGTTTTTTTTTTCTTTATTCCTTTCTTTCACTTGATGTAATTAATGATGGAATTATACTAATTCCATTACCTCATTACACATCATTAATATCTCATATGGATTTAAATTCTTAAGGATTTTGAAAATTTTTTATTATATCTATTATCCAATAAATAAAATAACATGTAATTATAAAAATATATTAATATTTATATAACGAATAAAATAATAGATACATTTATAATGAAATTATAAAAAATCTTTCTGTGCATTATATAAAAATACTGTTACACCAATAATAACTTAAAATTTTCATTTAATATGATAGAAATAATAATTGAAGTACACAAAATATATATATATATATTTTTTTTTTTTAAAGTTCGACCATCGAAAATACGTTTTTGAGGATTGAACCCCTGCCCTCCCGTAGGAGTAACAACATGTGGCTCGCTGGGCTAATCCCAGCGGATTAGGACACAATATATATATATATATATATATATATATATATATTGTTTTAGTTCATAAAGAATTTTCCAAATCCTAAATTTGTGGTCCATTGACTTCAATTCAAAGTAACAATAATTGTCAATGTTTTATATATAATTTAATTTCAGTGACAATTTCACAAATTTTATTATAATGTCTATTAAATTTCAGTTGATCATATGTTAAATTGTTTATAGTTCCAGGCAAATTATGTGGTGCTCCATAAGTCAATTATTGGTCAGGTGGTCACCACCAATAAAAAAAATATTTTTTTCGTATTATAATGATAAAAATATTTTTTTTTATGTTCTAAAATATAATTTCACGTTATTTTATTTAGATTATAATTATATTATAAAATGATCATTATATTCTTATTTAATATTTTATAATCACCAATATTTATATTTAATTATTTATATTTTTTAAATTAAAATTACTTTTGACCTAATCAATAACTATTTTAATTTTTACAATAATTATTGATTATTTAGCATAAATGGATAATAAATTAGATAATTTATAATAAAAATTTTATTTATTAATTAAATAACCAAATCTTACTTAATATGTGTGAAATAAAAGATGTCTCTGTTATTTTAGGATGGATAGAGTAGTAGTTAATTATTTTTTGAAATTATATAAATTCAAGCAATTAGCTTACCAACGGTCCCTCATGATTATTATTTTTTTTAAATTTACCATATCTGTATTGTTTAAAAAAATTTTGTTTTTAGCTTATAAATATATTTTTTGTATTAAAAACATGACAAAGTCTCGTGATTTTAATATAATGGCTCCAAATTAAATTTTATGGTTGACTATGACTCTACATTCGTCTCCAAGAATGAATATTCTTTTATTTTTTTGGTATTTTTTTTATAAAAATTACGAGTATATATAACTGATTTATAAATAATTAAATTATCTTTCAAATAATAATTTATTAAAAATTATATATACTTCTTATAAAATATTTTTGACCCTTTCAATGAAATAATCATAGATTCATCCCAGTTGGCCTCTTATCTTAATGTTCAATCTAAAGAACAAAAAAGCAAGAAACTAACAACAATTGAAATACAATTCAATTATTTTATGTCGTTGAGACCCATATTAATCACCAAAAAGATACTCCGGTCCTTCAGTTGAAATAGTCATTTTTATATTATACAAAACTATTAAGAAAGTTATTAAATACATAGATATTATATAAAGTTATTTTAAATGAATTAAAATAATCGCTATTAATTTATTAATATTATACTCTTATCTCATTAACTAAGTCATTAATTATAAGAATATAATTAAAAAAATTAATTAATTTTGAGAAAAATAATTTTTTTTTACAAAAATGATATTTTCAGCGGGGCGCAGGGAATATGTAATTGCACGGAGTCACCCTCCTTAATTAACTAACATAAACAATAAATTTTCAATTTATTTTCTTTTAAGTTGAATTGGTGGTATATTTTGCTTCCATCAAGATTTAAAATTTCAACGAATCTTTAATTTCTGGAACTAGTGTTATTTCTAGGATGAATACAATTCGTTAAGTTTAGGACTTAATTAAAATCAAATTTTAATCAATTTTCATATTAGAGGTGAATTTATTGAAAATTTAATCTAATATTTATTTTTTAAAAAATTATTTTTATTATATTCCAAAACACTAATAAACCTGAATTATTAATATGAATTTTTATAACTAATTAAAATTTACCAAAATTTTAATCTTAATGACACGGTGAATTTACCAAAAATTTCAATATAATATTAGAGATGTAACAAAAAAGTTTTTCGAAAATTATTATATCAAGAGAAAAAAAAAAAGAAACGAGTACACGAAAAATGACGGGCTCGGGCTTAGTACTAAAATCTTCATTCTAATATTTTTTATTCTTTAAAGTATGAGAAAATTTCATGATATATCACTTTTTTTAATTTTTTTAATGTTTTATTTTTTTTTTTTGAATCCAAAACCAAGACCTCATAATATTATTAATAAACCAATAAAAAAAAACAAAGTAGTTAAGGCTAACAAAATATAGCAGCAGGCAGTTCCCACCACTATCACTGTGCGACCTTAACTTGATTATTGAACAATAATGTTAAAAACAAATGAAGGAATAATATCTCAAACATGAAGAAAAGCATAAGAATGAGCTACTCTGGCAATCTTGTGAGCTGCACCATTCGCTTGCCTTCAAATCCAACCAAGCTTTAAGCCATTTTGATTATGAAAAAACACCCTGCAATCATGACAAATAGACCCAAAATTAGAGGGATTGGTATCATCAGAACAAATACCAAAATATGCTTCCTTGCAATCAGTTTCCATATCCACATTTCTCCAACCAGAACCAAAAACCCAACTCAAAGCTTCTCTAATAGCCATGACTTCTGTAATTTTCAGTTGCAAGATACCATCAATTGATTTGGCTATAGCTCCGACAAATGCTCCATTCTCATCCTTTAAAACTGCACCCAAACATGTCCTGTTCATATCTTTAAAGACAGATGCATCGACATTGAGTTTAAACCTGCCAACAGAAGGCTTTTGCCACACCATAATCACACTAGCATATTCAGTGCTCCCCGTAGCAATTTTACTTTGAGCGTTAAACCAATCAGTGGCCATCATTCTTGCTGTACCCACAATCTGCACCGGGGAAACTAGCACTTTATTCCACAACAGATGGTTTCGATGCACCCAAATATTCCAGACTATCATTACAAACTTCAAAACTATCTCCTCACTTGCAGACAGCCCATTGGAAAAGAAAGAGAAGATATCATTGCCAGTGACATGCATATTAGCACAACTCCAAACTTCTTGCGCTTTGAAGCAATAAATAAAAACATGAGCTGCTTCCTCCACTTGCCCACAATAGTCACAGGCTAGATACGTAGAAAAATATATGGAATCAAAGTTTAATTTAAGACAAATAAAAAAAAAACTCAAACTTCTTGTATTAATTCAAAAATATTAAACCACTCTTACAAAAGATGATAATCTCATAAAACATAAGTTTATTTCTCTCCACTCACTCTTTTTCTCTTATCTTTTTCTTCTCTCAAATCTATATATCTCCAAATGCCTAATGACCATTTATATAGCAAATATTAGCCTACTATTTTTGATAAATTTCTAAATCTAATTATTTTTAATATGAATGGTGCCCATTATTTTGACCAAGTTTGGTCGGTGCACATTCTTCACATTAAATAAAACATTGTTATTTATGTATATGGCTGGTGCATATGTTTAACATTAAGTTAAACATTCTCATTTACATGCATGGATAATGCACATGTAAAATATATAAATTGAGTTAATCAATTTTCAACAAATTCTCCCTTTAAACTCAATTCTCTTCCATCTTTCATCTCAATTGCCACTTTACATTTTTCGTGTAGAACAGTCGGTAGTGGTTTTGTGAAAATGTCAGCCACTTGATCATGACTCATAACGTGACTCATTCTTACTCGTCCTTTTTTCACTTATTCTCGAATGTAGTGAAACATAACATCAATGTGCTTGCTTTTTTCGTGATGAACATGATTCTTTGCTAACTTAATTGCTGACTTATTATCAACTCGAATATCTGTTGCTTCCTGTTATTGGAGATTCAGTTCATATAATAGATTTCTAAGCCAAACTGCATGACACACGCAGCATGATGCTGCCACATATTCTGCTTCACATGTTGATAATTTCACAATTGGTTGCTTCTTTGATTGCCATGTGAATGTCGTGTCTCCCATAAAAAATACATTTCCCGATGTACTCTTTCGATCATCTATGTCTCCACACCAATCACTATCCGAATATCCCACCAATTTATATTCTCCTGTCTTTGAGTAAAATAATCTGAGTGATTGTGTTCCTTGAATATATCTGAGAATTCTCTTCAATGCTTTCCAGTGTGTGTAAACTGGTTCTTCCATGAATCGACTTACTACTCCAACACTATAGGATATATCTGGTCTTGTGCATGTAAGGTAACGAAGGCTTCCCACAAGACTTCGATATTTTGTTGTATCTACTCGATCTCCACCATCAAACTTTGAGAGTTTTGCACCTGGTTCCATTGGTGTTGAGACTGGATTGCAATTCTCCATGTTGTTCCTCTGTAGGACATCCTTTGCATATGCTTCTTGTGACACAAAGATTCCTGTCTTTCCTTGTCTAACATCCAGACCAAGAAAATAATTCATCAAACCCAAATCTGTCATGTCAAATTCTCGCTTCATCTCCTCTTTGAAACTTTTAATCATCTCGCCATTGTTCCCCATAAAGATGAGGTCATCAACATATAGAGCAACAAACATCAATTTGTCTTTTTCTTTCTTCACATATAGTGCATGTTCATACGGACATTGGATGAACCTGTTCTCCTTGAAATACATATCTATGTGAGTATTCCAAGCTCGAGGTGCTTGCTTTAACCCGTTAAGTGCCTTTTTCAATTTCAACACCTTTTGCTTCTTTCCAATTATAGTGTAACCGGGTGGTTGTTCAAGATAGACTTTCTCTTCTAGCACATCATTCAGAAAGGCTAATTTGGCATTCATTTGAAATATTGGCAATTCAAATTGTGCTGCTTGAGAGATGAGAAGTCGAATTGTCTCCATTCTTACAACTGGTGCGAAGACTTCATCATAGTCAATTCCTGCCTTTTGTATGTAGCCCTTTGCAATAATTCATGCCTTATATTGCTCAATCTTTCCTTGAGCATTCATTTTCTTCTTGTATACCCATTTTACTCCAATGGGCTTGCTTCCCTTTGGCAAATCTGTGAGCTCCCATGTCTTGTTTTGCTCGATTGATTTGATCTCTTCATTCATAGCTGCTCGTCATTTCTCATTCTTCACTGCTTCTTCAAAGCTTATACTTTCAACATCTGCCAGAAGACATACAAGATGTACTTCTGTTGTGCAATCATATAGATCACGCAGACTTTGCATCCTTGGTTCAATTGGTTCCTCTTCATCATTAGTCGCTTGTGGACTCATTGCTTCTAGAGAAGATCTCCTCATTTGAGAACTCGATAATGGAATGCTTAATGATTCTTCTGTCTCCACTACTATTTCCGCAGATTTATTCCAATCCCAATTGCTTGCTTCATTCACCTGAACATCTCGACTTACCATTACCTTTTGATTTATTGGATCAAGCAATTTGTAGCCTTTGGTTTTCTCGTCGTAGCCAATGAACACAAATTTCTTGTTCTTGTTTTCTAACTTTATATGTCGTTGATCTGGCACATGTGCATAGGCCACACTGCCAAAAATTTTAAAGTGTGAAACTGTTGGCTTTTGGCCACTCCAAACTTCTTGTGGAGTTTTATCTTCCAACTTCGCATGTGGACATCTGTTCTGCACATAAATTTCACACTGTACAACTTCTCCCCAGAATTCTTTTAGCATCTTCTTAGTTTTCAACATTGACCGAACCATGTCAAGAATAGTCCGATTCTTTCTCTCTGCCATGCCATTTTGTTGTGGAGTATAAGGTGCAGTTAGGAGCCTTCTTATTCCATACTCCTCGCAATAGCTCACAAAATCTGTTGAATTATATTCGCCACATCTATCAGATCGTAATGCTTCAATAAACTTGCTAGTTGCCTTCTCTACCATGATCTTAAACCTTTTGAACACCTCAAATGCCTCTGATTTTTCTTTCAAAAAATAGACCCAAGTCTTTCTGGAGAAATCATCAATAAAAGTAATGAAGTATTTTTTGCCACTAAATGACTCCAGAGTGATTGGCCCACAAATATCAGTGTGAATTACTTCAAGAACAACTTTTGGTAGATATTCTGCCTTCTTCTGAAATGAGTTCCTTGCATGTTTTCCAAAAACACATTCCTCGCAGAACTTCTCTATATAGTCTATATTTGGTAATCCATGCACCATCTCTTTCTTTGACAACTTTTGTAATCCACCATAATGCAAATGACCAAATTGCAAATGTCATAAAGAAGATTTGTCATCAATATTAATTTGCATGCATCTTTCTTTGACATACATAAGGTTGATTTTGTACATCCGATTCCTTGCCATCTCGACTCGTGCAACTAGACGACCATTTTTGTCTTTTAGTTGAAGATCTCGACCTTTCATCAACACTGAGTATCCTTTCTCCATGAGTTGTCCCATGCTCAAAATATTGCTTTTGAGGTCGGGTACATAATAGACTTTCTGAATTAATCATTTCAGACCATTCTTTTGTTGATAGGAAATTGTGCCTCGACCTTTCACCTAGATTTTGGACTCACCTCCAAATGAAATGTGCCCATCAATGATTTGCATTTCTGTGAATAAATGCTTGTGTCTGCACATATGATTACTTGCAGCAGTGTCGAGATACCATACTGTCTCATTATTGGTATTCTCATTATCATGGGCCATCATGAGAAACCCATCATTGGATCCTTCTTCTGTGACCAAATTAGTATTTTCTTCAACTTTCTTATCAGCATAGCACTCTTTTGCATAGTGCCCAAACTTGCCACAGTTATAACAATTATCAAAGTTACAATCCTTTGCATAGTGACCAGGCTTGCCACTTTTGTAACACTAAATATTCGAGTGATTTATCCGACCACCTCTACCACGTCCTCGGCCTCGGCCTCTCCAATTTTGTTGGCTTATCTGCCCATTTCCTCCATGATAGTCATTTTGACCACGACCTCTACCACCACGACCTCTTCCTCAAGAGTTTTGAGAATAAAGTGCTTTTTCATCTATAATTGTTGCCTTTATTTGAAGAGCCTCTTCAAGAGTCTCCTCCTTCTTTTTCTTTTTACGTTGTTCATATGCTTCAAGAGAACCAGCGAGCTCATCGACTATTAATGTGGTGAGATCCTTTGACTCTTCGATAGCGCACACAACATTTTCAAATCAATCTGTCAATTATCGCAGTATCTTCTCCACAACTCGCGAATCATTTAATGTCTCACCATTTTGCTTGAGTTGATTCACCACGGTTTGAACACGTGTGATATAAGCTGATACACCTTCTGACTCCTTCACCTTCATGCCTTCGAGCTCACCCCGAAGGGTTTGGAGGTGAACTTACTTAACACGGTCAGCTCCTTTGAACGCTTTGTCCAAAGTATCCCACGCTTCTTTTGAAGTTGCCGTACCGGCAATCTTCTCAAAGCCCGACTCATCCACTGCTTGGAATAGCAGATAGAGAGCAGTTTTATCTTTTGCTCGTGTATCTTTTAACGTCTTTAGTTGGTTTGTAGTCATGCCTGCAGTATCTGTTGGTTTAGTAAAGCCTATCTCAACTATCTCCCACACATCTTGTGCGCCTAGTAGTGCTCGTATTTGTATGCTCCAATTGTCATAATTTAACTTTGTAAGACATGGCAGAGGTATTTCCCCCAACGAGCTTTCTGAATTTTCCATGGCTCTGATACCAATTTGTAGAAAAATATATGGAATCAAAGTTTAATTTGAGACAAATAAAATAAAAAAAAACTCAAACTTCTTATATTAATTCAAAAATATTAAACCACTCTTACAAAAGATGACAATATCACAAAACACACGTTTATTTCTCTCCACTCACTCTTTTTCTCTTATCTTTTTCTTCTCTCAAATCTACATATCTCCAAATGCCTAATGGCCATTTATATAGCAAATATTAGCCTACTATTTTTGACAAATTTCTAAATCTAATTATTTTTAATATGAATGATGCCCATTATTTTAACCAAGTTTGGTCGGTACACATTCTTCACACTAAATAAAACATTGTTATTTATGTATATGGCTGGTGCACATGTTTAACATTAAGTTAAACATTCCCATTTACGTTCATGGATAGTGCATATGTAAAATATATAAATTGAGTTTATCAATTTTCAACAGGATCAATATGCAAGCCCTTTTGGAGTAGTTTGAATTTAGTTGGAATAATATCTCTCATAATTCTCCATATCAGCATCTTCACTTTTGGAGGTACCTTTGCCATCCAGAATTGCTGCCAAGGACCCTGTATCTCTTCGATAAAAGAGTGCTCTTGTAAGCTCATAGTCACATAATATCCACATTCAGTAGAGGACCTAACAGGTTGTGGAGGGGGAGCAAAACTTTTATCTCTGGCCGTCGCTCGTCGCCAGTGATGGTGGTTCGGCAGTCGATAGCTCGCCGGTGATGGGCCGATGGCTGTTCTCTTCCTCCCTCAGGTCTGATCGTCTCCTTCATCTCTCTTTTTTCTGCTTGCTGCTACCACACTGCCATTGCCCTCTGTGAAATCACAAGGAAGAGGGGGTTGAGATCGTCTTTTCTGCCTACTGCTGTTACTGCCTCCATATATCCTCCCTTCTGGCCGCCGGTGTTTGGGGGGGGGGGTCGGACGACCCCTCGTGAACCCTATAGATCCGTCGCTGTCCACATTATTGATAGGCTGCAAATCCAACATGTTTATTACTTTGTTTTTGTGCTTAATTGATGTTATTTATATTGAAAAGAAGAGCTTTTACTTGGTTTTTATTATTTTGGGCAGGAATGGTGGATTTGCAATAAAGAGGCTTATTTGGAGTTTGATTGGAAGCATTGGAGCAAAATGGCATGGAGCTGAATTTTCTTTGTGGAGGCAGATTGACAGCAGAGGCCTTAGCCTTGCACAAGGCTAATAGCCAAGCAGACCTGAACGGGCTGATTTAATTAAGTGAAGGGCCCACGCGATTTAGTTGTATTTGAGGACTTTTAAACCGACTTGTAATAGGATTTAAGTAGTTTTTAGTGGGCCTTTTTGTTATATTAGGATGGCCCCACTCTTTATTGAGTATTTAAGTTATTTTTAGGGTTTTGGGAGGACACTTTTTGCCTCCTCTTTGATTAATACGAATTTCAGCATTCTTTTACATTTTTTTTGTTGTTCTTCCATGGCCATGTGTGGCTAAACTCTTTATTTCAGTCAAGGATTAATTCAAGGTTGAAGTTCTTAAGATTGTGAGGTTTGATTGTGCCTAATTATTCTTTTTGATTCTTTTGTATTCATACTTTTACTGTGGCTTATTGGGAAAATCCATCCTTATTGTATTTTTATTAGTTGATTGATCTGGCCAATTGATTAATTGATAGGATACATATAGCTAATCAATGAGATTAAATCCGTAATTGTTTATTTGAATTGATACAAGTGGCAATTGGTATAATTTGATTGGGTAGAACCTTTTGGGTTATATTAAGTAATTGTATGATCTAATCTAAATGAATCTCGCTAGTAGATTTGTTGGTTAGGGCAAGGTCTTTCTAGTGTTCATTGCAATCAATAAATTAAATCCTGTCGCTAGTATTAGAGTTGTTTATTGGTTAGGGGTTATTCATAGCGCTATGTTTTGCTTAACCTATTCAGAACGGAAAGAATTATATTTACCATTATTAGTAAAATGCCAGATTCACATATCCTCCTGAATTGTCTTGCTCAAGGCATGGATAAAACCTTATTAACATCTAACGGTAAGACTTGATTGAGCTTGGCAATATCCCAACCATCCCCATTAAGTAGCATTAAATCAGATACTCTCAAATCATGCTGACCAGCTGGAACTACTAAAGACACAAAAAAAGATCCATCATCATCAATCCACGGATCACTCCAAACTCTACAAGAAGAACGAGCTCCAACCTTCCACCTTAAGCCTCGTTTTAAAAGTTGCAATGTTTGCAAGAGGCTTCGCCACACATAACTAAGATTAGAACCCTCAATAGCATCAACAATCTCCTTATCAGGGAAGTATTTAGTCTTGAGCAACTTAGCAACTAAAGAATTAGCTAGGCTGCAAAATGAGTCTCCACCCTTGCTTGGCTAACTTGCCAAGTTAAAGCAATGCAGATTTCTAAAGCCGAGACCTCCAAATCTTTTAGGTAAACACAAACAATCCCAAGAAAGCTAATGAATTCTTCTCTTCCCTCCTCCTCTAGAACCCCACCAGAAACTATTCATCATCTTTTGCAATTCATCACATAAAGACAAAGGCAATAGGAAAGTACTCATACAATATAAGGTAATTGCCTATACCACCATTTTCACTAAAATCTCTTTACCCGCAGCAGACAGAAAACTACCATACCACCCTTGAATATGCTTACCAATCCTTTCTCTGAGGAAAGCAAAAATATGCTTCTTGTTTCTCCCAACTAAAGAATGCAACCCCAAGTATCTACTATGACCCAAAGGAGTAGAAACACTAAGCAACTCCTTCATTTCCTGACAAATAGTCAGTTGTGTATTTGGGGAGAAAAAAATTTCTGATTTAGAAAAGTTTATTGCTTGACCATAAGCTGCCTCATACTTATTCAAGATAGACTTGATTTCATCACCTTCAGTTCTATTAGCTCGAAAGAAGAAGAAACTATCATCTGCAAATAACAGATGAGAAACACTAGGACCATTGAGACTACTCCGACACCCATGGATAGAGCCAACTTCCTTAGATTTAGAAAATAGGCTGGAGAGACCTTCAGCACATAATATAAAGAGATATGGTGAAAAAGAATCCCCTTGACGGAGACCACGCTGTGGAACAATTGGACCTATCTCCCTCCCATTATAACAGACTAAGTAAGTAATTGAACATACACTGCATTATTAGGCTAACCCATTTCTGATCAAAACCCATGTGAAGGAGTATAAATTGTAAATAATTCTAATCCAACATGTCATAAGCCTTAGATATGCCAACCTTCAGTGCTACATGACCTTGCTTATCTCTAGTCTTACGTTTAAGCGAATGCAGTAGCTTAAATGCAGCAATCACATTATATGTAATAAGACGACCAAGGATGAAAGCAGATTGGAATTCTGAGATTATATTTGGTAATAGAGCTTTAAGTCTATTGGCAAGCACTTTGGATATGATTTTATAAATAACGTTACAAAGTGCAATCGGTCTCAACTCCTTCATGCTACTAGGATTAGATAACTTAGGTATAAGAACAATATTAGTATGGTTAAGCAATGGAGGAAAAGTACATTGATTTAACCATTGGATACAGTCGTGGATCACCCCAGGACCAACTATATACCAAAAAGTTTGGAAAAAGGTTGGGTTCTTGCCATCTGGTTCAGGGACTTTATCTAAATGCATACTAAAAATGGCATCTTTGAATTCTTGAGACTAAAATGGTGCAAGTAGCTGCTGACTGTCTGTTATTGATACCCTTGGTCTTACACAAGCAAGAACCTCCTCACAATTGCCTGCATGATTACTGAATAAGTCTGTGAAATAAGGCTTTATAATTTCATTCAGCCCCTCCGGTTCTGTAACCCATTGACCAGCATTATTCTTCAGCGCTCGAATCCAATTCTTCCTTTTCTTGATTGTTGCCGACCTGTAGAAATAACTTGTATTCTGATCGCCATACTGAAACCAATGATGCTTT
Organism: Garcia nutans; assembly: GCA_947685225.1. Classification (NCBI taxonomy): domain Eukaryota; kingdom Viridiplantae; phylum Streptophyta; class Magnoliopsida; order Malpighiales; family Euphorbiaceae; genus Garcia; species Garcia nutans. The sequence goes on along the minus strand of CANTUV010000048.1, from coordinate 5,234,954 downwards.
TATCTTTGCTTCCAGTACATTTCTTCTTGTGTTAAGCTTTGATTGAGCTCCTGATTCAACAACTCTACTGCGCGAAAATCATTTGCATTACGAGCTTCATAAATTTTGGAAGTCAAGTGCTATACATGATTTTTAAAATTAATCCTACAGACTTGCTCCAAGCCGCCGAATCCTTACCACACTCAGCAATCCGAGAGAGAACATTCAAACCACTGTACAAATTCCAGCTATGTTCAACAGCAAGACCAATACTTGATTCCTTTAGCCAGGAGTTCTCAAACCGAAACTTCCATTCTTTAGCCAGGAGTTCTCAAACCAAAACTTCCATTTTTGTCTGACAGAAAAGTTATGCTGCAGCAGTAATTTTAATGGGGAGTGATCAGAGACAGATGCAGCTAAATTGATCAAGACATACTAAGGTAACAGCTGAAACCAGCTATCATTGGCAAACATCATATCAACCCGTTCTAGAATACGATCCTCCTCCCTGGTACCCCTACGCCAGGTATAACCAAACCCTTGCATAGGTAAATTGTAAAGACCACAGTCAAGAATAGCCTGGTTAAAACCTGTATCAACGCAGCAGGATGAGGTCCCCCACCAACTTTGCCATCAGAACTTAAAATATCATTAAAGTCTCCCATAATGAGCCAAGGGAGTGTTGACAATCGAGATAAGGACCGAAGTAAATTCCAAGACTGGCTCCTTCTTCCTCTATCTGGAAAGCCATTAAGCATGTTAACCGCCAACTAGATTGAATAGGATCATTTAATAGCACATCTATATGATTAAAAGAAAATCCTGATATAGTCAAGGAGGGACAATCTTTCCACAATATTGCTAATCCACCAGACCTACCCACTCTGTCCACCACAAAACAACCATCAAATCCCATTTGCACCTTTAATCTTTTAACATAGCTTGAAATAACAAGAGTCTCCATAAGGAAGACTATACTCGGCTTCTCAGAGGACACTAGGTCCTTTAAAACACGAACTGACCGGGGATTGCTGAGACCTCAGCAGTTCCAACTTAGGAGAATCATTGATTTCGGTGGGTCTGGATGGCAGCACCGCTAGTCCATTAAAAAAAAAGGGCAGCACCGCTAGTCCATTATTTGGAATTAAATTTTCATTTTCATGCACAGAGGCTGAGGAAGTACGAGATTTCTGCTGATCATCTGATTCTCTTAACCCCTTTTTGGGCTCCTTAATTTCCATTACCACAGACTCATCTTGATCATTAGGCCCAGTATCCTAATCATTAATGTTTTATAATTTTTAGAAAATTTTAAAGATATTTTTAACTAAAAATATATTCTATATACACTTTCAGTATATTGTATATTAGGCAGTTGCATGTCAAATATATACTTTGATATATAAAATTAAGATTTGATGCATACTCTATAATTATTTCATTATCATAATAAAATTTGAAAAAAAAAATATATAACTTATATATCTTATTCGCATTGACAACAAAAAATAAATATTTTATGCGTATTCAACACTTATTTTTTTTTGGTCAAAAAACTTAAAATTTTTATTTATTATTTAAATTTTTTAATTTTCACTTTTAAAGTTTTGAAAACATCATTTTGAAATTAAAAAGTATTTATATTTCCCATGTAATGTAATCAATGATGACATTAAGAGATAGTTTGCTAATTGAGATATATTTTAGTCAAGGGTAATAAAGACATTTCAAATCATATAATGTTGAGTTTGTATATTTTGGATAAAATAGTTTGGAAAAATATGTTTATCCATGGTATTTTAGTCCTTTTGTTCTTTTTTTTAATAAGATTTAGAGTTTTTAAGGACCAACTTAATACCCATAAAAAAAAGATATTTTCTTTATTTTACTTCAAGTGTCGTGTAAGAAATTTTTTTTAGTTTCACTTCAAATATAGCTTTTAAAAATTTAAGGGAGTATTAATTAAAAAGTTATGATATTGCCCATATTAATTAATAAAAAGGAATAAATAAGATGAGAGATAAAAAATAATATTTAAATAAATTATAATAAAATAAAATTTTACTTACTCTATCTCGTTAAAATTATTATCATTAGCTCATACACATTTATTAAGAAAGTCATTAAAATTTTTAAATATTATATAAAATTATTTTGAATAGATTAAAACTATCTCTATTAATTTATTAATATTATACTCTGACTTTATTAACTAAATAATTAATTATAAGAATACAACAACAACAAAGTCTTAATACCAAGTTAATTGAAATCAGTTATATGGATTCTTCTTTTTCACTCAATACGATTTAAGATTATCTCTTCTGATAGATGTAACATCATAAAATTATTTTAGACCATCTTTGACCTAGTTAGTTTAGGCCTACCTCTGTCTCTCTTAGCTATATCTACTCTAATTTGATCAATTTTTCTAACCGGCGCATTGTTAGGTATTCGTTTCACATTGTCAAACCATCTCAATCTATGCTCTCTTATCTTATCCTCAATAGGTGCTACCTCCACTTTTTCTCTAATGCACTCATTGCGAATTCTATCGATCTTAGTATGACCACACATCCATCTTATCATTCTCATTTTCGCAACATGCATTTTATCCATGTGTTGTCATTTTACTGCCCAACACTCACTACCATACATAATCGCAGGTCGTATTACAGTGCGATAAATTTTTTTTTAATTTAATTGGCATCTTTCAATCACATAGAACTCCTGTAGCACTCCTCCACTTCATTCAACCAGCTTTAATCTTATGATTTACATCTTCTTCACAACTCCCATCTTCTTGAAAAATAGAGCCAAGGTATCTAAAATAAGTACTATGAGATATTGCTATTCCCTTTAAAATAATTTTGTCTCTTTCTCTATTTTCGCTATTAAATCTACAATGCATATACTCAATCTTAGTCCTACTTATCTTAAAACCCTTATATTCCAAAGTCCTTCTCCATAACTCCAACTTTTGACTTATCCCTGCTTAAGTCTCATTTATTAATACAATATCATTTACAAACACCATACATCAAGGGATGTCATCCTGTATATGTCTTATTAGCTCATCCATGACCAAGGCGAAAAGATAAGAGCTCAAAGCTGAATCTTGATGCAATCTAATAGAAACAAAAAAAAATTTTAGTATCCCCTCCCACAGTGCGGACACTGGTAATAGTTTCCTTATACATATCCTTCAAGACTTGGATATATCGTATAGATATTCCATCAAATCTCTTATAAGAAAAATAGCTTCCATAGTTGATTGATCAGACATAAAGTCAAACTGATTTGAGGAGATATAAGTATCTAACCGCAAACGGTGTTCCACAACTCTTTTTCACAATTTCATAGTGTGGCTCATAAGTTTTATACATCTATAATTTGAGCAATTCTGAATATCTCCTTTATTCTTAAAAATAGGTATCAAATTACTTTGTCTTCATTCATTAGGCATTTTCTTTATACTTAAGATTTTATTGAACAAAGATGTCAACTATGTAACTCATGTATCTCCCAAACATTTCTAAACCTCAATAGGTATCTCATCTGGTCCGCAAATTTTACCAAATTTCATCATCTTCAAAGCTTCTTTAACTTTCAAAAACCTAATCCGTCTAGTGTATTTTACATTTTTCTCCAGCCTAACATCTAAATCTTCAATATTATCACTATAGTTACCATTAAAAAGTTTCTCAAAATAGCTTCTCCATCGTTTTTTAATATCATCTTCTTGAACCAGAACCTTATTCTCTTTATTTTTAATGCAATTAACCTTAAAATAATTAATTATAAGAATATAATTGAAAAAAGTTAATTAATTTTTTTATTATATAAAATGATAATTTAAAAGAAAAAAATTTCTTGTACAAAAATAATACTTTTAGCGGAACATGAGAAATATCATGTCAACTAAGTTGATTTATTTTGAGAACTTTTTACGCTCGTGATGTAAGAATTGAAGTTTATTGGATTATATGATTTATTTACATAAAATGTTCTTTTTTTTTTAATTCATCAGAAAAAACTGAATTTTTTTTTTCCACTGCCGTTGAGTATTTTGCAATTTGCAAAGTAATGCCTATCATTGAAAGTGAACATAGTATATATATATTATAAGGAATAAAAAATCTAAGTATTTATTTTTCATAATTAAAAGTATAATAATCAAAATTTGTAGCTATTATTTTTGAAAATCATCAGGCCTTTATTAATAAAGAACGGCTAAAAAATACTCCTAAATATTAAATGAACTGCGAAGTACTGCTAACAGTCTAAATACTACCACTACTGCTAGTAAATATTACCATCAGTGTTTGCACCAAAGCATATTCAAAGGCATCCTCCGGAAGATCTACCAAAATTTTCCTTCCATATCCATCAAAGAAAACAAAAATTAGAATTAATAATACCCAGAAAAATTTTAAGACATTTCCTTAACTAAAATATCATCTAAAATTCATTTTTCTACCCACCGATAAGTCTACTTTTCAATTGAAAATGTTAATCAAAAGACCTGAGAAAGCCCTATGGACATTTGACAATTTCATACTACATTCTCAGCATCTAAAAATGATTCTCGTCAATTTTGTTTTTCAAATTACAAACAAAAATAAAGCCATACAAGCCTCTCAAATAAAAATAATATACAAATAGAAAGAAGCTCAAACAGTACAAGATATATTTGCCATTTAGGAATCTACCCTCAATCTTCTGCCAAGGAACTGCTCCTGCTCCTGCTGCTTCTGGATTCTCATCATCTTCGGCCAAATGGAATAGGGAAAAAAAATCTACATATATTTATATATACGTACTGCAAATTACAAATATACCAATTAGGACACTTATGTTGGATAGAACTTTATAAATAAAATGCATAGGTGATCTAACGACCATGACATTGCTTGCTTCCCAGATCTCTGTCGAAGTCAACACAATACGCGAACTTACTTCCATAGCTTAACAGAACTGTCATGACTTGCAGAAGCTACCATTCCAGTCACAGGTGACTGTGCCAAGGCTGAGATTATGTTCTCGTGGGCTGGAATCGTCATACTCTTATTCTCAGCCATGTTCCATAGCTCCAAAGACTGCCACAATTAAAATAATAATAATAACAACAATAATTAGACATAAATCTAGTTTAAAAAAAGTCATCATTGAACAGGAATAATGAACCTAAATTCCTTGCTCACCATGCATGTATGCAAAGACATGCGCATACATGCTAATGCAAAATTAAGAACCTGAACCATGAATCTATTCTTTCTAAGAGGAGAAAATGCATCATGAATAAGATGATAGCAAGAGATACCAAAATGCCAAAAACTCCTTAGTACAGTATATGCGAGTTGCATGTGAATAGTTTTTTCATTTTTCTTTCATAAGAGAATTATACATATCTCTGACCCCCCAAAAAAAAAAACATCATGCACACAGCCACAAAATACAACACAGTCGAGCAACCTAAAAAATGTTTAGATCAATTAACTAACATCTATATTGTGATTTTTTCAGAAGTCGCCCACATATTTGTACTTTCATGCATGTTGTAGAAAGAAAGAATGCGCACAATTGTTCCATGTACTATAGCAGTCACCGGCAAGTCATTATAAGAGTATGTCCATTTTGGTCTATGAAGTAATCCTAGAAAGGACCTACCGAGATTCCACCTATCACCAAGAGAGTTGAGTAACTGGGATGAAAAACACAAGAGTGAAATTGGTTTCCATTAGAATTAAGCTCTTGAATGCATTCCCCTGATGCCAAAGACCAAACCTTTACCCAGTTCTGACTAACAGATGCCAAAATATCTCCATTTGCATCCCAGCATATGTAGTTCACCATTTCGGAATGGCCCTACAAATAAGATGGGAGTAGAATTATGGACATCAAAAATTAACCAAGAAAAATAATTATCTGAGATCTGCTCTTCAGGCAATCCCTCCCTTATTTTAATAACAGTGAATCAATTGCTTGTAATCAGCCCTGGATTACCAACAGCAACAGCACATCATTTCAAATGCAATAAATACCTGGAAAGTGTGTGTTTGCCTATCAATTTCAACATCAAAGATGGACACTAATTTATCTGAAGCTGCTGCCAGTAAATGTCCAATTCGTGGTTGAAATCTCACTTGTGCAGCCCCTCCCTGAGCAAAAGATTGAAACAGAAACAATGATACAATGAAGCTCACAGATGAAAATTGAAAGATTTAACAAAAAATCTAAAAAGAATAATAGAATCAAGTAACAAACCTTAGAAACACGAGTGCATGAGAATGGATTGATATTAAAATAGCGAATTTCATTGTCATTATCACTAAAACAGAAAAGATCAGTTTTTTTAGGGTGAAAGTCCAGAGACATGACAGGCGTGTGCCCTGTATAAGCTTGCTGGCAATAGCTTGGCTGTGAGAAAAACAAAAAAAGAGTGAACCACAGTATTAGGGATAATGATGAATAACTTATGGCAACAATTGGGTATCACTGGCAGTACATAGAGCACAAGGTCAAAAGAGGATCTAAGTTACAACTAAAGATAATGTGAATAACAGGCTGACAACTAAAGGCTTCAGGAATCAACTAGTTTTATGAAGAGTAAGAAAAGCTGCTCACATTAGCTGCATCCCATAATCGTACGGATTTATCAACTGATGCTGTCGCCAACTGAGATGAGTTAGGCCTAAAACGAACATCTGTAATAACTAGTTTGTGTTCTTCAGGAGTCATCTCAGTCTGCAAGGTATCCATGTTCCACAGGACAACCTAATGCAAACAGCCAAAAGAAACTTATATGATATTTAGCTTCAGTTTGTATTCTAAGTATTTAAATTCTTTTAACCTGTTCTGCTTATGCTGCCAAAGATAAGTCTTTTATGACAGTTCAAACCCAATGGTGACCATGCAACTAGATAGATACAAGTGATTATGGACTCTTTCAAAAGGAGATTATATTCATCATAGACGCAATGGTTTCATGAAATTATGTTCTCTTGATTTTATAGTGCTAGGAAGTGTTGCATGTGCTTCCCAAGTTGGCTTTATGACCTCGGAATTTAAAGCCACTCTTGTTTATTTTTTAAACAAGAGTGGCTTAAAATTCCAAGCTCACAGAGCCAAATTGGGAAGCACAGCACACATTATTATGAGTAATAAACACTTGTTTATTTTTAAACAGATACATTATTATGAGCAATAAAAACTTGTTTATTTTTCAACAGATAAATTACTATGAGCAATAAACAAGATAACATTGGTCTGAGAGAGAACCTATTGCTCTGTTCTGGCTAATATTTTTCTCAAGCATGTTCTGGCTAAAGTTTTTCTCAAGCATGGATTTACCATCTACAGTATTACATGCCACACCTTCTTGTCATGCCCCGCACTAGCTAGCAACTTTCCATCTGAAGAAAAATGACAGCAGGTGACCTTGCTATTTCTTGTCCGTATGCAACCAACCTCACCAAAAGTAAAACCTGCCATTAAGAATGTGGCTGTAGCTCAAGTACAAGTCATAATCATTCCCACATTGCAAAGACACAATTAGATGATGCCATGGTGGATTACCTTTAGTAGATTCTTTTTGGTGGTCAGAGGAACTTTGCTTTAGTGTTCCATATAAATCTCTTCCATCCCCTCCATCATGTGGAAGAAACTGTTCCATATTATCATCCAATGTCGCAATATCTCCAAAGCGGTCTACGTCTTCCTGCACATAACAAAATGATGCCCTTAGAAACACATTCATGCTTGTTCGTTTATGCAACTTCCAGACTTAAAGACATTTAAGATGTAGCCACATTGGAAGGAACTCCTTTTGAACAAGGTTCAAATAACATACTATAAAACAAAACTTTATATTAGCATGGACACATTAAAATATCATGGGAGTACAAGACGTCCCAGACATTTGTTAGAAGTACAGACAAGAGCACATAATTCAGATTTGAAAGTTAAAGATGTGCCGGCTATATAATTTCTTAATTTTATTATATTACTTTTGTACCAGCATGCTGGAAGAGGATGCAAGACCTCCTGTCCCCTCTGGAGCATACATCATCAAGCCTTTTGACACACTATTAACATGCTGCAAATTATCACCAGGGGTGTGCGTTGATGGAGGAGAATTGGGCGAAGGACCCACGGTATTCCCAGTACCAGTGCTGTTAGCAGCTCCAGAAGATGAGTGCTGCTTCCTTTTTCTGTTGCCCTGTAGCCATCCACTAGAGAATTATTACTTACTACATTTTACCATGGTTTTCTAGTTAAAAAGCACTCAATTACAGGGGAAATTGTCTTAAGTTGCAAATTCACTCATGAATCAGCTCATAGAATAAGATATTTATATTATTTATTGGCGAGTACAACCTGCTGCAGCTGCTGTTGCTGCTGTAATTGGTCCTGCTGTTGAGACGAAGAATGTCGCATCTGAGCCATCTTCATATATTTAATATGAACAAATACACAGGAATAAGGCATTTAGAACTAATCAAAGACTCCCGAGTCTGGAATCAATATTGTTACAAGGGTTATCAACTCCAACATAAAATTTCATAAAAAGATCACAGATACATATTCTAAATATTTTAGAATTCAATGACATAAAAATGCAGCATGAGCAAGCTCATACTTAAAATTTCTGTATAAACGCAGCTACAAGGAATATAAGAAACAAGAATTTAAGAAACATGGATGGAGATGCATATATGTACACTTTTCAATAGTTTGATACTAATACGGATACAAGCATTTCATGCCTGGTTCCTTTATAAAGCTTCTACTTCGACAGGATTTTCCAATCCCATCCCAGGCCAACCAAAGCACATGCGCATGCACTAAACTCAAAGTAGAACGGAAGAAGGAAACAAAAAAGAAAGCGAGCCCTTCATCTTCCTCTTTCCAGAAAGCTTAACATTACTGAAACTTTGTTATTACTTCTAGAATGAAGAAAGGTACTAACAATGTTTGATTTTTGTTTAAAATATGATGATTGATTTGCTAGTGTTCACAAACAAATATATGCACAGGACACAGAGGCAGGAGAAATCCAAACAAAATAATACCCAACCCTCTCTCTCTCTCTTTTTCACCACACTCTCTCTGTGTGTTATCATAACTAAATAAGACCAGATGAGCCCCTTTATGTTTCAACTATTAGCATTAGTTGATAGTAGGTGGCTGATAGTCGACCAATAACGGCATTGGCTATTGCTTTGAACATGCTAAATAACCACTAAGTAAACAATTTACTCGTTGGATGTCATCATTTATTTTTCTTAATTAATCACACAGATAGAAGAGAGGGGGGGGGGGAACAATCCATGGTAATTAGTGTAATATCCCAAAGTATACCCTAAAAGTTTTGGAATAATTATTGTTGTATTTGGATTTAAGTGTATATGTTTAATGGAAAGAGAAAAGATGTAAAGAGAGAGTGTATATGTTGTATATATAGAAATATATATAATATATACAAGTCAAAAAGATGAAAGTCAAAGGAAGATATTTAATTATTTTAAATTAATGAAATTAATTAATTGGAAATGGAATTAAATATTTGGAAATTGAGTTAGTGGAAGTGGAAGAAGATATTTGCTTATTTTATTGTATTTTGCTTGGTGGAGAGGATTTTGAGGAGAGAGAAGGTTGAGTGTTTGACTTGGTTTTCTTTGTTTTCTTTCTTTCTTTCTTCTTCGTGTATCTTCTTCTTCTTCTCTTTTTCTGTGTTGGCCGGCAGTTCCATAGAGAGAGCAAGAGAGAGATTTGATATTCTAAACTCAAGATTGAAGGAAGTTTTCAAGTGATCAAGTTGGAAATTTAAGAGTTTCTTCATCTTTGGTAAGTTTTCCACTTGATTCTTTGATTTTCTTTGAGTTTGTGAGTTGAGGTTGTGGTTGATATGTGTTTGTTTGATTGTGGTATGTTCAAGAGTGTTTGGTTCAATTGATTTTGGATCTTGGGGTTGGATTGAAGGAAAGAGTAAGTTTGTTGGAAGAGAAAGTGTTGTGGTTGTGTTTTGGGTTTGTGGTGATGATTATGATTTGTGTTTGATGTATGTTTTGAGTTGTTTTGGTGTTTTTGCAAGTTTGTTATGGTTTTTGGGTGTGTTTAGTTAAGTTGGTTTGGAGTGGATAATGGTGGAAGTAAGAGGTTTGTTGGATGTGTTGTTGATGTTGCCAGAATCTGGATTTTTGGCCTGACACGCCCATGAGCACGGCCAGGTCTTTAGGCGTGTCAATGGTTCTGTGTTCTTGAATGGGTGACACGATCAGTAACACGCCCGTGTTGTTGAACGTGTCATAGCTACTGTGTTGGGGAAGAATTGACACGGCCATGAGCACGCTCATATTGTTGGACGTGTCAATGTTTCTGTGAGACAGAATGTATTACACGTCCAGTGACACGCCCGTGATTCTGAGCGTGTCAAAGCTTCTGTGTTGTGGAGTTAGGGCACGGTCAGGGACACGCCCGTGTTATTGAGCGTGTCATATTTAGAGTTTGCCCTAGTTAGTCCTTAGTCTTATTATCTCATGTGTATTTCTAAATAAGTGTGTATTATTCCTTTTGGATTAGGTTGTAAAGAGTTTGAGTTGCCCTAATCCAAGTATTGAAGGATTCTTGGAAGAGGAGTTTAGTGTTGTGTGTGGATTGCTTTTGGAGGTAAGTACACAACCTACATTATTGCATACATTTACATGACATTGGGACTTAACACATTTGGTTGTAAATGTGTTAAGTAATCTATTACATTGTGGATACATTTGATTGATGTTATGATTTGCATAATGTAGAAGATATGATGATTATTCAAAATGTATGTTCAATGCATTTGGTTATGAATACTTTAATGATGAATTGCTTTAATGTGAATTGAAATATGATGAGATGAAATGCCATTGTTGTTGGCTATGATAGTGCAAATGAAATAATTGGAGCATGATTGCTTATTTGATTATGGAATATGAAATGAGAAATGAATTAAGAAAGAGAATGATAAAGAGATAAATGAAATAATTGTGTGCTTAATATGGTATTCAATTTTCAGAGTTCTGGGTTTGGCGGCATGCCTATGAATTGCTGGATAGGTGAAAAGACCGGGTCGTAAGCCGAGTCCAGCTGAAAAATGAGAAATGTGATGTTTTTGGGGTGAAAAGACTGGGTCGTAAGCCTCAAAAACAAATTCTTAAAACTAGATTGAGTGAAAAGACTGGGTCGTAAGCTCAAATCTAGTTGATTATCCATGGATAAATGTATTGATGATTGTGATTATGGACCAAAGCAGTAACTCTGAACTTTGAATAACATATTAGTGTCTTTAGGGCCCATGCTTGTCTTTGTTTAAATGTGATTCATGAATGGTGAAACAATTGAATGATAAAATGAAAGGTAATGATATGAAATGTGATATTCCTATGTATTGTTTATAATGTTTGAACATATGATATTGGCATTGCATTGAAACATATTATCATTGTGGTTTGTACCACTAAGCCGTTGGCTTAGCGCGATTGTGGTTCATCGCGTAGGTGACAGGATAGAACCAGAGAGTTCAGCTAGACCAAGTTGAGTCTAGATTCTGAAGCGTTGATAGAGGGCTTAAAGATCAAAGACAAACTGCCAAACATGTATAAATTTTATGTTTTGTAAAATATTGATTTTGATATGTTTATGTATTTGTAAATACCATTATATTTTCCGCTGCGTATCGCATAAATGTTTTATCTATTGTACTTTATATTATGATTTAAATGTTTCAAGTTTTTTCATATTATTATTAAAAGGAATGAGTGGTTTGTTTAGTAAACCGTAGCACTCCTATATTCGGTATACGTATATTACAGGTGTAGTGTGTAGTGTACGTATACGGGGTATAGGGGTGTTACAATTAGCATTTTGCAATAAATAATTTTCCTTTACCAAAAAGTATGAACAACATAATTAATTATATAATTGGCCATAAATTTAAATGAAGTTTCTTGTTGCCATTAACTATATGCAATTATTTATAAAGACAATGGGCAACTAATCTAAGTATTTAATGGATATGCAATTATTTATAAAGACAAGGGGCAAATAATCTAAGTATTTAATGGATGTGCAATTATTTATAAAGGCAAGGGGCAACTAATCTAAGTATTTAACGGTTCGAAAAAAACAAAGTGTACACAATACAAAATGTGTATAGATGGGATGGCATTCTCATCATGGTAAGGTATCCAAACCTTTGGCGAGCTTGATTGTACAGGAGAGCATATTGATCCATCATTTCTTGTGGCTTGACCATCTTTTGTACTCAAGCTACCCCTAGGCAACTGATTTGGCCTTTGTGGATCCATGTCCCCAAAGTTGCTTGAATTTCCTAGGCTGCTCTGTGCTTGAGCCTGTGCCAAGACCTGTTGTTGCTGGGAAGCCAAAAGAAACTGATTTTGGGTCTGCATATTCTGTTTCTGCATTTGTACACCCAAACCTGGTCGTAATTGATCAATCCCCTGTAGCATAAGTTTTACTTTGTGGTCATGACATCGGCATATGCAAATAGAAAGATACATGGAATATCTAGCAAAAGAAAAGCCAAATACAACTTACAGTTAAGGGCCAGCCCTTCAATGGAAGACCTGTTACACCTTGATTCAACCCTGAACAAATAAGGAGAATCAATTTTTCAATCTAATTCAGAGACAACAATCATTTTTAACAAAGTTTAACAAGTTTAATCAACTGAATCCCTTAGGAAGTGAATAGCATATGATATACAAATTCCTATGTGAAAGGAAGTACCATGAAAATCACATATGTGAGAGAAGGGGGGGCATGTCATATATGCCTAAGAAGTGACATGAAAATAGCTTTTTAAATAGAGGACAAGGAAACAACTATTACACAGGAAATAGCAGAGTCCCATGGGCAAATCAGATAGAAAAGACATTTTGGTGTATTTTAAGTAAATAGGAGGTCCAACATTTCGGCAGGTGGAAACCCAACAAGATGTGGTATCAAAAAATATTTTCAATAGCATTCTGACAATGCTGGTGAAAACATGTGAGATTGAGCTGGCCAATGAATATCTGGTGAGATTCAATGCATAACCTAGCAAAATCCTGATATATCCTATGCACAAAAACCTTATTGCTCTCTCTATCTCTCTAAATGAATTATCATATTTCATAGGTTTCTTGGTTAGGATTTGAATTATTCGGTATGATTAAATTATTGAAATCCATTATCTTAACTAAATTGCGGCCATCTTCAATGGGCATGTCATATTATGGAATGTAATACACAGCCCCACAGACTTGTATCAGTGGTAACTTCATAAAAGACCACATAGGTTCAGCACTAAAACTAGTATTTGGCAATTATATTTTATTGACTAATCTGCCAAAATTTGAACCAGCTGAGCCAGAAAATTCTAAACGGCAAAATTTGACACCACAGAATTATCCCATAATATAACAACCAAATATTTAATCAATTAAGATGCTGTGTCTGTGTCAATGTGATGGCAGAAATATTAATTGTTAATCATTGTTAACAAATCCAAGTTAACTGTAAAAGATAACAAAATATTCATATAACTGTAAAAGATAACAAAATATTCATATGGTAGTCTCTTCCCATCATTACCTGCACCACTTAGTCCAGACTTGGATTGTAAAATTGCCTGTCCATAGATGGATGAGGGGTCCATGGGCAAACTTTTCTGTGTTGAGCCCAAGTTAACTTCACTTTTGATGTCCTATAAACTCCATGTGTGAAACAGGTCACAACTGGTGGAATGGACATTCCAAATGAACAGAAATATGAAACAGAGCAGAGAGTAGCAAAATTAAAGCAGAGGGTCTGATCCAGTAGTTACAGTTGTTAAAGGGGTTCGTGCCTGGATCTGCTGCAAAGCTGCTGACATGTTCCCTGAATTACCCTGTCCAAGCTGGCTGAACCCATAACAACTCAAGAAATTAATAATCCGCTCCGACTGGGGTTGGATGAATCTCAAATTAGAGGTCAAGTATAAAAATAAACATACCCCTGATGACTTGTTGCAGACTTAAAAAGAGCCATCCTATTAGCATCAATTAGAGCTGGTGATGTCTCTGAGTCCATAGAATGAGGATGTTTTATGCGCTCTTCATACATCTTCATAGCCAAGACACTGGCTGATGGCTGACCCATCATTCCTTCAGAGTTCATAGCATTTATAGAACCAGAAAGTGCAGGATGATTAGGGTCTCTCCGTTGCAGCTGAGCATTGTGATGTTGCATTAGTTGCAACTGCTGCATTTGCAGTTGCTGTTGCTGCTCCCTAACTTTGATTTGCTGTGCCTATTTCCCATTGAAATTGGAAGTCACGTAATAAAAAAAAATGAAAGTGAATGCACATCAATTAATTTCTCCACCAAGAAAAAGACCAAACAAAAGGAATGAAATTAGACATCAAAACACACCTCTATATAAGCTGCAGCAGCCTCAGAATGTTTCTCATTTGTCCTTGCAATAAATATGTCCCAAAAGACAGACCACCATTCAAATAGAAATCCTCCAGGCGCATCAATCGCTGTACAAAACAAAAATTATAACTTAGCCACAAAGCTGAATATGTGCTTCCAGAAAGTTCAAATCTAGCAAAGTAAGAATTATGCAATGAAGAAAACGCCCATCATTTGGTCTAATACATTTTGAACTTTGAATACTAACTATTTAACTAAAAAAACATAAAATATCAACATCCAGATACATAAACAGCCTAATCATATGTTAAATATATATTTATATATACATATATATTTTAACAATATTACCTACTGGATCTGTAGCCACCTTTCCTTCAGTCAAAAAAGCTTTTGCAGAATTATGCAATTTTCTCTTCAAAAAATAATCATGAATATACACATCAAGCCTATACAAAGAAAATAATAAATTTTATACACATCAAGCCTATACAAAGAAAATAATAAATTTATAGTGATGATTTTACTATTAACAAACTAAAGATGACTACAATATAAACAATTATTAAGAAAATACATACATCTTATCAGCTTCCCAATTGTTCTGCCCCATATTTCTGTTTTAACAGATTAAAGAATTAAAAGTGACAATAGCTGTTATCTGCAATACAAAGCAAAGCACTACTACTTCAGATCTCTCTAATGCAAATAAAAGCACAAAATTCTAAAGACAAACAGTATGAAGAAAAATCAAAGCTAAGCATATAATCTTGCCTTAATTTCCAAAAAGAGCAATTTCTAATTACGCCTAAGCTCACAATTATAGCTATGCCTAAGCAAATGCAATGAGCCAACAGTAACAAAATCTCGCAAGATCTCCAAACCCTATATTCAAAGAAAATCAGCCAAAGAAAATATCAAAATTAGCTAAAAACACACAAAATTCAACCACTCAAAAAAAATGTGTTAGAAAACTGTGAATTCCGTACAGCTAGTAATCAATCAGTTGTGAAGAACAAAAAAAAATTCTTGAATTTCCAAAGCGGAGCGCGATTGAAGATTCTCTTTGAGTATAAACGAAGTAGAACAGAACAGCTCGAGCTTTAACAGAAAGAGGCGAAAAGCAGTACTGAATCAGGAGCATGTAGTGACATTCTCGGAAAGTTCATTATGGTGCTTTACCTTAAGAGTCGTTTTCTCAGTTTAGTACATGCATACATACAGAAATATATAAAGCTAAGGTTCGGAGTTAGGTTCAGGCGGTCACGGTGCTGTCGAGCAATTAAATACCGAACGAGTTTTGAAAGGGAAGAAGACAGCTCACAATTCTAGATAATAATTTGCTGACGTGGACAAGTTAGAGAGGGTAAAATAGCGTTCGAAGTTTAACGATAATGATAGTTATAGAATATAAGTATGGCCACGGTTCGGTTGAACCGTTGAACCGGACCGGCGGTTCCGGTTCAGTTTAATGAACCGAACCGTAAACCGTAATTAAAGGTTCAAAACCGTAACCAGAACCTTCCTTTAAGGTTCTGGTTCCGGTTCTAAAATTTTTTACCGGAAAAAAAAAAACTACTGTGCAGCACATGCTGCAGAGTACTATACAAATGGAACATGTGCTGGCAGGTGGCCATTGGCTGGCCACCTGCCAGCAGCACACTGCCATGTGCAATGTGCTGTTGCCAACGGCACAATGTGTCGTTGGCAACAATTTTTAATTTTAAAAATTTTTTTATTTTTTTAATTTATATATATTTTACTAATTTACCTCTACTAACAGAAAAAAAAAATTATTTTGAGGGGTATTTTATGGAAATAAAAAATTTTTAAAAACTATAAATACACTATCTTTTTAATTCATTTTCTAATTTTTACACAATTTCTCTCAATTTCTCTCAATTCTCTAATTTATACTCTCTTAAATTCTTATTCTTATTATTTTGTTACTGTTATTTATTATTATTAGTAATATTTATTATTATTTATTATTATTATTATTATTATTATTATTATTTGTTATTATTAGTAATATTTATTGTTTATTATTAATTATTGTTATTATTATTATTTATTAGTATTGCTAGTAATATTTATTATTTGTTGTTAATTATTATTATTTTGTTATTGTTGTTGTTATTATTATTATTATTAGTAATCGTTTTCTAATTTTTATACAATTTCTCCCAATTTCTCTCAATTCTCTAATTTCTACTCTCTTAAATTCTTATTCTTATTATTTTGTTACTGTTATTATTATTATTAGTAATATTTATTATTATTTATTTATTATTATTATTATTATTATTATTATTATTTGTTATTATTAGTAATATTTATTGTTTATTATTAATTATTGTTATTATTATTATTTATTAGTATTGCTAGTAATATTTATTATTTGTTGTTAATTATTATTATTTTGTTATTGTTGTTGTTATTATTATTATTATTAGTAATCGTTATTGTTATCATTGTTAAAAATATTGTTAATTATTATTATTATCAATTTATATTAAAATGACAAGTTCTAGTCATTTTGATAATATAAATGATGAGCAAATTTCACAAGATATTAATATTTTGGATGACGAAGAAGAAGTGGATTGCCAAGTGCAAGACACATTTGATCAAAATCAATCTAGTAAAACAAAAAAATTAAAATCTAATATTTTTCTTTTACATTTTTCTAAACAGATAAATACGGAAGGCCAAAAAAGAGCACTGTAATTATTGCTCCTCTTCATTTAAATTTATAGACGGAGGAGGTTATGGAACATTATGGAGACATCTTCACAAAAAACATCCTGTTCAAGCTGGTATGGATAATACTCAAACACAATTGACGGGTTTTGTACAAGCGGGCTCATCATCTGCACCTACTCAAAAACAAGGTATTTTTCATTATGACAAAAATGTGGTCAAAGAAGAATTGGCAAGGTGCGTTTGTGTTGATGAATTAACTTTTAATTTTGGCTAGAAAATAGGATTTACTACTTTTATTCAAAAATATGTGAATCCTGCATTTCAACGTGTTCCCCGTTCAACTTTATCGCGAACATTGCGCAAGCTTTATGAAAAAGAAAAAAAAAAGATTTATGCACATTATTTACAAATTGTCATTTTCGTCTTTCAATTTGTAGTGATATTTGGAGTGATCATTGGCAAACACATTCATATATGGGTGTTACATGTCATTAGGTTGATGATCAATGAAATTTACAAAAAAGATTGCTTGCATTTCGACTCTTTGATGATAGACATACTGCCGATAATATATATAAAATAATAAAAAGTATTTTGGAAGAATATAATTTAGTTCAAAGAATTTTTTCAATTTCTTTTGATAATGTTTCTGCAAACACTGCTTCTATTAATGATTTGGAACAAATTTGTAGACCGAATTTAGGAGGCAAATTTTTTCATGTTAGATGCATATGTCATGTTATAAATTTATGTGTTCAAAGTGGTTTGAGAACTTTGAATTTTTTGTATGAACCAATTAAAACTGCATTAAATTATTTATGGTCACATCCTCAATTATATAAAAGTTGGGGTAAATTTTGTAAGCAATATGGTATGCCTTCTAAACGATTCAAAAGAGATGTTCCAACTCGTTGGAATTCTAGTTATGATTTACTTTGTGATTCGTTTCCATATCGTGAATTATTATGTAGATTTTTTGAACTTAATTCTATACCTATTACATTATATCCTACTCAATGGAATTATTGTGAAAAAATGATTGATCTTTTAAAAGTTTTTAATGATGCTACTGAACATTTATCTGGTGTTTATTATCCTACATCCCATTTAGTAGTTTTTGAAGCTTTGAATATTGCAATTGTTTTTGATGAGTATAAAGATGATATTGAATTAAAAGAAACTGTCATTGCAATGAAGAATAAATGGCTTAATTATTATAAAGATTTTTCTGCTCTTAATCTTGTTGCTTGTGTATTGGATCCTCGTGTGCGAATTGAAATTTTAACTGATTATTTAAACAATTATTATCTTCTATTAGATTTAAAAGATGTTAATATTATTGGAATAATAGATGGGGTTAAAAGAATTATTTTGGACTTATATACAGAATATGAATTAATATATGCATCAATGATTCCAGCATCACATAGGTGTCAAAATGAGGATATAAATTTATCATCTAGTGTAAGTAAAGCTGGTAAATTTTTAATGGAAAGGCATAAGAGACCTAAAACTACTACCTTAAGTAATATTGAATTTGATGCATATTTATCATCTAGCTTTGAATTTGATGGTGTTATTGGAGACTACAAGTTTCCTATTTTGCAGTGGTGGAGTCAACATACAAAAAAATTTTCAGTGTTATCTATTATGGCTAGGGAAATTTTTAGTTCTCTAGCCTCAACAGTAGCGGTGGAGCAAATATTTAGCATCGGAGGCCGTGTGTTGGATGAGTGTCGATCAAGACTAACACCTCACTCATTGCAAGCTCAAATGTGCATCAATGATTGGTCCAAAACATCAATGCGTATACAAGATTTAAAGTATAATGATGATGACGATCAAGATTTAGATTATGATGCAACAGACGGAAGTACGACAGGCGGTGGAAGTGGAAATGGTGAAAGCGAATAAGGCGGCATTATCAAATTTTTTAATTAAGTTTAAATTTTTTTATGTAGTTTTTTAATATTTCAATTATTTGTATTTATTGAATATTTCAAATGTAATATTAAATATTTATAATTATAATTTATGTAGTTAATTGATTTTTAGTAATTATGTTCAAACATTTTTTTAATTTTTTCTTTATATTTTAATTGTAATATTAAATATTTATAAATAATATTATTTATAAATAACTTAAACAATATTATTAATTTTATAAGTGGTGTTTAATCTAATAAAAAAATATTTTCATGTATTAATAATATTATTTTTTTAAATATAATTTTTATTTTTATAAAAAATAATTTGAACCGGCGATTCAAACCGGAACCGGACCAGTTCTTAAGGGCCTGAACCGTAACTGAACCGGCTCATACCGGTTAAGGTTAAGATTCACAAAAATTATGAACCGGAATCGATGGTTCTGAACCGACGGTTTCGATTAACCGAACCGTGGCCATGGTTAATAGAATAACGTCCGAGTCGCTTGGGAGTGATTCTGTGTCATGCGCTGAATTCACGTAGGACGCAAGCTGTGTCAGTCTGGAGAGTGAGACATAAATAGCCTCGCGATTGGCAGAGATTGGGCCGATCAGGCCTTTAATGGAGTGTGAAATGTGAACTTACGGAAATTTTTTGGCTTTTTTTTTTCTCTACTTCAGAGTCTTTTTATTAACATCAACTTCCAATTTTCATTGTTTCCACCAAAATTATAATTATTCCAAAAGACTTTTGTGGAAATTGACAGGTATATGTTGAATTGTCCAAATTTCACGTGACATCCCAACTCTAAAAACTGGAGGAAATTATAACATGTATAATACACTTTTTTTTTTAATATTCTATATTTTGTATATATTTTTAATATATCAAATATATATTAAAAATATACCTCTGAAAATAAGTATTTTTAAAATTTAAAATTAAAAAATGGATATTTTTTAAATTAAAAAGAAAAATAATATTTTTGAAAATATTTTTTTAGGGTATTTTTGAAAAAACCCCTAAAAACCTCTTGTGATTTTTGTATATTGCATTTTGTAATGTTGATTCATTTGTGTGAAAATGCTGAAAAATCTTTGTTTAAATGGTAATATTGCATAGGACTAAATAGAATAGTTTGAAATATATAATTAATTATTAGCGGTATAAATTTAAATAAATATGTGATATGTATTTTTCTACAGAGGAATATATTCTCTAATTTCTCTAATTATCTCTTTAATTTTATATAGAAATGTTATTGGTTCTGTCGGTTTTGTCAATTGTGATTTAGAAAAATCTTAAATAAAAATCAAATTATAAATAATTTGTTAACCGCATAAAATAGTTAATTGATATTCTCGATTTTCAATCAATTTATTATATATATATATATGTACAATTTGATATCCAACAAATTATATATATATATATATATATATGTATATATTTAAATATAATTCATTATAATAATAAATTTTAGCATAAATACACTATTAACTTATAAAAAAATATTTTTTGAATCTAAATATAACTCATTAAAATAATTTAATATATATGTTATAATTTATTATATGTAATTATAGATATAACCTATATATTTTATAAAAATTATAATTTATACAGAAATATATAACTTTTATTTACCGATATAAAAAAAATGTTCAGTTCAGAGTTGTGATAAAATTTCTCTAATAAAAACATTACATAGGAGATAAACTATCTAATACATTTTTTTTTATTATTTTTGTTGTATTAAAAATTATTACATATAAAATATTGCAATTTTCATTTTCATTTTTAATTAATTTTAGAAAAATTATATAATTTAATTTTTTTTATTATTATTTTCATCTTAATTTTCTTTCTAAGTGACGAGTTAATAAAAAACCATGTGCAATGCACCTAAAGATACTAGTTATAATAAAAGGTTCTAGTTGAAACATTTTTGGTTGTAACTTCTTGACATTTCAATTTTCACGTACGTAATTAGAGGTTTAAGTCGTACTTGAAGTTTGGTGAAGTGTAACTAAATATCACGGGAGATCGAAAACTTTAAAATTTTAAGTTGTTTAAGCATAATTCTTTCCCTTTAAGATTCTCTTTTTAACATATTTGGGGTCTTACAGGACAATAAATAATTATACAATGAAACCGTTGTATTATAACAAGCCAATCGAATGTAAAATATTGCCACACGTTGATATTCGATTGGCTTGTTGTAATACAATAATTTCATTGTATAATTATTCTAGGACAAGAGACTGCGCCATACAGAAAAGCAATATAAAAATGAATTTTACACATTTTAGAGGGTGTTTTGGGCATATGTGATAATAAATTTATAAATATTTAGGATAGCATTTCGCTTTGGAATTAGAATAAAATAAAATCACAATCATAATAATAATAATTTATTTTTTTATTAAATTTATTTTGGAATTAAAATATAATTCTTTTTAAAGCTATTTAAATTACAATAAAATCTAAATTGGAATCAATAACTATTTAAAATATTTTTATTTTGACAAATCAAATATTATCGAAATATATTATAATAAATAATTAAAATATATTATTTTTTTAATTTATTTAAGTTGTTATAGAAATAAAAAATAATTTCATTATATAAAAAATCAAAATTTTATTTAAAAATTCAAAGATGTTTGATTAGAAGAAATAAAAAAAATATTATATTTAATTTAAAAATTCAAAAATTAATTTAATTTTGTTAACAAAAATAAATTTATTTATTTAAAATTCTGAAATTTTGCAATTAGAAAAATGCTGAAAACAATTAAATTGATTATATTTTATTTTAAACATCTAATTTAATTTTATTAAAAAATTAAAAAATACATAATTAAAAAATTAAATTAATTATATTTATTTTATTATAAAAATAAAAAGAAATTAATTATATTCTCTTAAAAATAAATATCTTTTAACTTTTTATCCTAACCAAGAATCAAAACTGGTTAATAGAAAAGGGACAAAAAATCACTCATTCTCCTTTATAAATAATTAGAGTTTTATTATTCTATTTTTGTATTCAATCAAATAACATCAATACAAATAATTCATCCTTATTCATATCCGCATTCCCAACTAAACACTTTTGAAATTTTAAGTAATTATATGTTTGTCTTAAATTTATAAGTTAAGTGATTGATAAATAATTGATCAAATAATTTATAATTAGGGGTACATGTGATTTGATTAAATTCAAAATTTTGAAAATCTTCAAAAGTTTAAAATTTTAAAAGTGGAAGATCCAAAATAATCTGTATACAAAAAAAATCTACGAAGAGACTAATTATATTGAAACAATCCGGCTCATGTATATTGATATAGCATGATAGTCCAAAAATGTATTATATGGTCAATTACCAAAGACTAATTATATAAAATTAATGAACTGAGTTTAAATATTGTGATATATTTTTTGGATTGAGCTGTAAATTAAATTATAATTAGTTTAAATTTGGCTTCTATTCTATCAAAAACTTTGACTTCTATTGAAGTTATTATCATCGAAAAACCTCTAAAGAGGTTCATATATATAAGGAAAATTTTAATATAAATTCGGTTTATATTTTTTTCATAGATCAGTTTAATCATAAATTTTAATTTAAAAATAAAAATTAATAAAAAATATTTTTTAAAAATATTATAATTTAAATCAAAATTAATAAATTATCTAATATATAAATAGGAGATATATGGGCTAGATCTATGATAAAATTTCTCCCTATATAAATATAAATTGTTTTACAAATAAATATTACGTGATTGATTACTTTATTACCCTATTTTATTAATCATGCTTATTTACGTAAAAGAAAAATGAAAATTGTAAGTGAATTTATTTTGTTTATTTGTGTATGATGGATTAGAAACATCTAACAAAAAGAGGAATTTACGCCCAATTGCCTTTTCTTTCAAATATACAGATGTGGATAACTTTTTTTCATTTTCTACAATTTTTCAAGTTAATTTTTCTTTTTTAAGGAGTAATTTTAAGTTAATTTTTCTTTTTTTAAGGAGTAATTTTTCTTTTTTTTTATCTCATCCTTTTTATCTTTTTTTATATTTAATATTTATTTATAATTTTTTTATTATATTATAATTATATACACAAAAAATTAAATATATACATAACATATACATAATACACATATAATAAATAGTAATATATACATAATATATATCAAATATATATACATAATCTACACAATATTTATACAATATATTTAATATTTATATAATTTAATTCTGTTTAGTTTTACGTACATATAATATTCACATAATATGTGCATAACTTAAACATAATATATACAATAAATACATAAAATATAAATAATATTTACATAAAATCTATAATATCTATGTAACATATACACAATATGTACATAATATCTATATGATAAAATTAACATTTTTTAAAACCTTTTTTTTATATTCATAATATGTAAATATTATTTAAAAATAAATTTAATGATTTTTATTAATATATTATTATATATTTTGCATTTTTTTAATTTTTTGAGTTTTATTTATTATTTATAATTAAAATTAAATTTATTTTTTATAAAAAATATATTTTATCAGTTAAAATTATATTTTAAAATATTAAATTTTATTATTATATATATTTAATAATAAAAATAAAAAATAAAATTTATAATAAAATATTACTTGAAATGAGAGATATAGTATTTTTAAAAAAATTATTTTAAAGAGGAGTGAGATGTTTTTTAAAAAATATTAATTATATATATATTTTTTTAAAGATGTAGTGCTTTTAAAAATAAAATTTATTTTCAAAGTAGTTTTATAAATGTCCCTAACAAAAATATATAAGCCTGTAGTGAAACGTGAATGATTGGGCCATGCACAGCATAAAGCCGAGTTTTCAATTTTTGGACCAAGCCGCCTTTTTCAACTTAAGTCGTAGCTCCAAAGAACGAATTTATGTTTTTTTTTTTAAATATAAAAATAAAATTTCATTAATAAATAAAAAAATATATATGTAAATTATACATAAAATTATATAATTTAGACATGTAGCTCCAATTTCCAAAGAATAAAATTATAAAATTATACAGGTAGCTACAAAGAATGAATTTATGATTTATTTTGTAGGATTTAATAGAATTTTATTAACTTTATTTCCAAGTTTATTATTATATATTTTTATATATATTTGATATGAATGGTAATTTATCTTGACATAATAGAATTTTATTAACTCTATTTCCATGTTTATTATTATATATTTTTATATATATTTGATATAAATGGTAATTTATCTTGACTTAATAAAATTTTATTGATTTTGTAAAATAAATTATATTTTTTAAAATTAAAATACTGAATTCGATAATTATTCACAATTGGATTTTTACAAAAAATCTATAAATGGATTTTGTAAGTTAATGCACATGTTGGATGAATCATTAATTGAATTTAATATAATTCACATGCAGTGATTGAATGCATGAAGTTAATGGTTTAAAATTTAACTCCATTTTTTTTTCAAATATATTATTTTTTTTAAAGAATAACACATGATAATACATATACACAGAGATTCATAAAAAAAAAATAGAACATATTTTACAATAAAATTATAATAATTTTATTATCCCAAATTAATTAATATATTGTCTAAATATGTATTTTTTTTTTCTAACGTAGAAGACTGAAATCTTTATCCAGACTTTTCCAAATATTTGGAATGAACCCATTAGATCAAGCCAAACCCACACACATAATATTTCTCTAAATATATTATTTAGAGAAGTCAATAATTTAAAATTTTGAAATTTTTTATTTTTGTTTTAAAATACTCTATATTCAAATGTGAACATTGCTCCTATCTTTTTTAGTACGAAAATATATAATTTTTTATTAACTAACTTTGATATGTTAAAAAATAATAAATTTAATTTTTTTAATATTTTACATTAAAAACAAATATTAAATTTAATGTACATTATGATTCTTTTTATTATTTTAAACTAATATTTTATCTTTATATTTTTTGACAACCTATTATGTTACGATCCAAATTTGAGAACACCTAACCAACACTAGAAAATGAAAAAATATGTAGCTTTTAAAATTCGTAATCTGTCTGACAACTCATTTTTTGATAAAAAAAATGGATTGGGACAACAGTTACTATGTCAAATTAGGTTCGCAGGCTACTACTATACACAATCAATATTATATCGTATCATCATCATCAAACATTGATTAACGAACATATTTAGCTAAAAAAATAGAACTAAATAAATAAAAAGATAGATAAGAAAAGAAATATTATGCGGAGTTCTAAAATACACATATAATATAGTTATATAATAAAATTTATAAGTGACACTCCTATCGAGAAATGAAAGTCATGTTAACTCGATTAAGTATTTCTCTCACACTCAACCTGCAATATGGAAAAATAATAAACAGAAATGAGCATTTGACTTAATGAACTATATAGAAATTAATATAATATAGTGACCTTATGCGAATAATGCTTATGCAAATGTCAACCAAATAACTAAAATCATATAATCAAACAAAGTTAGGAGTAAGTCAATGGGGCCGCACTAAACCTCAATTTGGGGAGCCGATCCTCCAATCTGAGTATCTTAGTCCACGCGTTTCTCTTATATTATAATATATAGGGTCCACCGTCACGACCTTAGCCAAGCAGCGCTATCCGACTGACAAGCGGCGCTGAGCATAAGAATATTCTCACAGTTATGTCAGTCCTAATCTCATCATCATATAATGTCAACATATCATAACCTGTAACTTCGATCATGTGGAGTCTTGCATTATTCTAACCCTATCCGACAAACACATTTTATGTGCATCAACTTATGCACCGACATATATTATGCTTCTATAATCAAATGCTAATAATGATAATTATGTTTATATTGTACAAGCAATTAAATGCATTTATGCAAATATGACTATTAGAGTAATTTAGGAGAATGAGGCATTATATTAATCTATATAACTCACAAATATACAAAAATTTAATGATTCTTCGTAAAACATCTGATTGGTAATGGAAGACACTTGAAAATTATTTTTAAATGACAATAAAAACTATTAGAATATGAATGGATTTATGATTCTAAAGATTTTGTTAAAATTTTGGCAGAGTTTCCCCTATAACGAGGACATTCCCCTGAAACAAAATAAGAAATAACACTTCTAAGTATTACACAACCGTCAGTGTCAACTTAATTGCCTCATTTGTACCTCCATCAATATTCTCATTCCAACACAATAGTTTATTGAACTATCAATATATTCATTATATAGTATTAATTATAATAATAATAACTTGATTATTTTAATTATAAAAATACTAATTTTAATCAAGTAATTAGTTTTTATAAATTTTAAACATAATACTTTAACCATTTAATTTAATTACTTAATATTCTATTAACTTATTTAATATTTAATAATTAACTCAATTAGTTAATAAATAATAATTCCAATTAATTAATCAATTTAATACGTACATATATATATACATAATTAATTAATTTCTATATATTGATAAATAATAATTATAATTAAATTAATGATTAAATTAATTTAAATTAATTATCAAAGTAAATTGTAATGGTTGAAATTTTAAACAGTGAGTTCTTAAAAATTATTGATATGAGGTTGTGTATAACAAAGAAAGTGATTTAGGAAGTTGAAAATAATAACTAGGGACAAAATTGGTGATCTCGATTTAAAAATTTACGAAAATGCACTAAACTATAGAAGTGAATTTTAATAAGTTAGGTTATGAAATATAAATTGTATGACTTTAAATTAACTAGAGAAACTATTTTTATGATTTTATGAGATTAAAACTCTAATTAGAATTAAAATTTTAAGAAAAGGGTGCACCATAGCATGAGCTTGCCCTCACCTAATCAAGTCATTAGATATTATAAAAGGTGAAATCTAGAGTCTTCTTTCATTTCTATCATCTTCATCCACGCCACTTTCTTCTTCACCACCAAACTTCACTCTTCTTCTTCTTTCTTTCATTAATTAGAGCAAAAATCAGGGAAAATCATGACTAGTTGCAAGTTTTTTTAAAAGAATTAGCTAGAGTAGACAAGGTTATTCATAAGAAATCAAAGGAAAAGTGAGAAAAAATAAAAGGGAGGAGTTTTTAAAGAGATTTGTGCTTGTATATTTATGATTTGCTATTCTTAAATTTTCTTATGATTTTCATGAATTATGTGAGTTAATTTCACTACCTTGATTGAATTTTTGAGATGAAATTTATTAATTGAATTTGTAGAGAGAGCAAATATGAATATGGATCTAAGTGAAGAGAAGATTATTTGAATCCATTTTCTTATAATCTTAAACCTGAATTATAGTTTTTAGCTTAAAACTATGGTTAAAACTATTTTTGATTCATAAAAGGATCAATTTAGAGTTATGAAAGTTTAGGGTTTGGAATTGAATATGAGATTAGTTCTTTAAAATTCAAAATTGATTAAGAAAAATAGAAAAAATATATTGTAAATTCGTGCATGAGCAATCGTATGGCCATGCATATGCTCATGCTCCCTTCTGCACTTCAAAACTCTACATTGAAAAAACTCTGGCAGATACATGTATGACCAACTGCATGCCCATGTGTATCTAGCAGTAGCATTCATGACTAAATGCATGCCCACCTGCCCATGTGCATCCCCGTCTTTTTTGTACTTTTACTGAATTTTTATTATATTTTTCAAAATTCACCTATAAAAATATAAAATAAGACCAAATAACTAAAATCAAATGAAAATAAAGAAGTGTTTACTTATAAGTAGTGCTTAAACAAAATGTACATAATTGAGAAAGAAAGAAACGAAAATGCTATTGTATAAGGATTTAAAATATGGTTCGGTTGTATATTTATGAAGAGTTTGATTTAATTATGTATTTGGTATAGTGGGTGAATGTAGTGGTAAATTATTAAGTTATACTCGGGGATATGCAAAATTATTGTGAGATTATTATAAATAAGGGTGAGCTTAACCTAGAGAATGAAATGAGAATGCAAACCTTATTTGAGAAGAATTTGATACATAACCTTTGATGAGTAGAATGAATGTAAAGTTAGCAAAATAACTAAAGACAATTGAATGTTGGAATATTTGTTTATGATCAAGAAATGGAAAAGAGACTAGTGACTATTGTCTTTATAGAGAAAATTGGATTGACTAAGTCATATTGCAGTAAAGTATAGAATATTTATAACATTGTATATAAGTTAACGAGTGTAAAAATAATAAAAATGAAAGTCTTATGGAGAGAGAAATGTAGTAAGTACGGTTTCTTGAGTAGAGAAATAATAATGTATAATATAAAGTGATTGAATATAAATGCATTGAACTTAACATGATTGATTCACTTATAGTAACCTAGACTGGAATTTGATTTCATATATAGAGATTTAAATATTATTTATTTGACTGGAATGAATGGAGTTAATCATGATGTGTTAAGTATGCTTGCGATGATGATAGAAAAGTAATGGTTTTGAGATGATGATAGAAAAGTAATGGTTTTGAGATACGAGGGAACTTACAAGTGTTGGAAGAGTATTTTCTTATACTAAAGTGTTCTTAGTTAAATTATTATAGTTATTTAAACTTGATTTAATCTAATTGACTTAAGAAAGAATAGAGTTAGTAGTGAATTAATAACAAAAAGTAGTCGTTTTATATGCACGGGCATGTCATTCTAATTAACACAACTGTGTTGAGTAAATTTTATTACAAAAGACATGAATGAATTGGATTGCATGAGTGTGGCTCTAGAGTACCACATGGTCGTGTCCTGAAAGTAATAATAAAGAATTAAAATTTAAAATGATATAGTGTTTAAATCCTGGTGGCAACTAAGAAAGCTAAAGAGTTAGTAGAGAAGATGACAATACATACCACAAAAAAAAGTATTAAGTTACAAATAATTAATTAACAGAAGTGAAAATAAATGCATGATATTGTGAAAGTGCAAATCTCAAAAAAAGAATGAAAGAAGTGTGTTATGGTAATTGATATGATAACTATAAAATATTTAAGATAAGTGAAATAAGTATGTTGCCCCATTGTTATTGTTGATAAACCTAGTGTTCAGATTGAATGGTTAGCCAGAGGGTGAACGTCCAAAGTGATAGTGGACACTTTGTATCACCATATTTAATGGGCATTCGTGTCATAGTGGGCCATTGGCCAAATTATATACAGTAGATATTTACTTATTATCAGTGATCCGTTATTCGAATATAGGATTTAAAACTCAGTATATGTGGGTAAAAGTGTGATGATAATAAAGTATATTAGTAATACAATTATAGCAATGTATGAATTGAAGACATTGATATAAATATGATAACAAGTGTTAAAATTTAGGAATGTTATATTAAAATGAACTAAAATACTAAATCGTATATATGTATGTATATATATACAAATATACTTATAGATTGATTGAATATGTAGCATTGTAAATATAAATATGTTTAAGATATTTGTGTGTGTATATATATATATATATATATATATGGGTGTGTCAATTATGACAAGAGAGATTTTATAATCTTTATACGAACTAAATATTGTTTAGCGAATATAATAAAAGAATTTAAGCGTCAAATTGTATAACTGTGTTAATTGAAAATATCCTATAATATTAATATAAACCATGATATGCAAGTGACAAGTACAACGAAAGTGTTCAGATTTTAAGTGTGTGAAAATATCTATTATTAGGGAGAAATGTTATTTCATATAATAAATTCGCAAAATTCGCAATGTACATTTTATAAGTGATCTTGTATTAATTTTACAATGATTAAGTTTATTAAAATTATTTGTTTTGATTACAAAATGTGTATTGCATAATGTATTGTTATAAATAATTTACTTGTTATCATGGTTAAAGCATGTGTATAGAAGTAACACTAAATGATGAGCTTAGCGTGTTGAAATTTTTTTTAACACGTAGGTATAGTAGATCAGTGAAAGACTAAGAGTTGATGGATAGAAATTTTAGAGATTAATTGCAAGTGAAGTAAAGTTTTCAAGAAGATTTCTTATTAATTAAAGGTTGTATCATTATTTAGAATTTTTGGAGGTTTATAAGTGTTTTCATAGTGAATACATATATAAATATATTTGTATGTTGTTATTTATAGTGATGAATCGAATGATTTGTGAAGTTTACTTTGATTTATGGATGACATTTCTCTATCAAATTTCTTGTTGAAGTTATTGTAGCTATTTTAATAGCTAAAGGTGCAAAATTCTTTTAAGTATATTGCAATAAATGGGGAAATTTTTTAGTTAGTAAAATGTGTAGAAGAAATTGATACTAAGTTTTCAATCTAAGAGTTATCCATACTTATTGAAATGTATATATTGAATTCGATCAGAGTGTAAATATATAGAGTAGCATCTTCTGATAGTTATAAAGTAACATCTTCTGATAGTTCTAAATAGAAATGTCAGGTAATGTTACATAAATAATTATTATTTTAAATAATCAATTAAAATTATAATATTTAAATTACAAATCTTTATATAAAATCATAATTTAATTTAATCTAACTCATTAAATATTTGTCTATAATTAATAAACAATAATTATAACTTATCAATTTATTTTAATCAATTTCTCATTTAATTTGTACTAATTAATAAAATTTTTTATTTAATTAAAACTAATTAAAATTATAGATATACTAAATATATATTTTAATTCTATTAATTATTATTTAACAATTAATTAGTTTTAAATTAACACATTCTAAATATTCACATTTTAATCTATTAAACTATCAATCATTAATTATGCATATTTATTATTATTATTTTATTTATTCCTTTTATATTTACTATTTATCTATTTATTTTTATTATTTATTTATTTTTATTCTCATTTTTATGAAGTTTTAAAAAAGAGAGTTTTAAAAATATTAATATTACCAGGAATCGTTGGAAGCTCTCGAGAGGCGAATTGATTGGACGAAGAGTGAAAAGTACTCCGGTGGCTGATGGTGGCGTTTTTGGTGGCTCTGAACTCAACGTACAATGGGCTATGTGGTGGACTCTGGACTCATCGATAGTTGATTACCGAATGACAGTAGATCTGAGAAAAATCAATGGGCCTAATGTTTCACTCTTTTACTCACATGCTCTTCTATCTCCTCTATTAATTTTCTTTCCTTATTCATTTATTTTAAATGTACACACACATATATAATTAATTCTTCTTCTTTTTTATAAATAAAATATCAAATTTTAAATATAAATAAATATCAAAATTATTTAAAATTTTTATAATTTAAATAAAAATAATTTAATTAGATAATAAAATAATTATTTATATTTTAAAAATGTTGCTTTAAAATTAGTTAAAAACTGAGTTATTACATATTACATTATGGTTTTTACAACGTTCTAGTTCTAAAATCTCGCACTTTTTCATTAAAATAAATTAGAAGAATAAAAATATCAATTTTAAAATTATAAAAATAAAGTATTATTTATAGTAAAGTTTCAAGTTGTTATAATAATTTATTTTGACTCTATATTTCAATCATCTTTTTATTTTTTACATCTATTAACTTTTGTTTAAACAAATTAAGAGTAACAAAATCCACACTAAAATTTTTTTATAATATTCCTTTTAATATTATACAAATAAGATATTATAATTTTTAAAAATTTTAAATTATACCACTAAAGTTTATTTGAAAAGTATTAAGAAGAGAGCAAAGTTTTTTTTTTTTGGTCTTGAAGAAGAGAGCAAAGTTTATTTATAAATAATTATCACTTTAAAATTTTTTATTAAAATTAAAAATTATATAATAATTTATTTTATATAACTATTTTGTTAAATTATATATTACACATTTTATTATATATTAATTATATAAAGATAAATTTAAGATAAACATACATAAAATTTTTTACTGATAAATATTTATGAACGGTGTGTGTAGGAAAAAAGGTCTACCCAGAAAAAAAAAAAAAAAAAACCGACTGCGAACGCGACGAGGGAAATTAGAAGAAACGGTCAGACACGTGTCAAAAAACAATTGGGGATGGTGTTCCAGAAGGTCATAGAAGAGGAGGAGGAAGCCAAACTTCTGGTCGCGGTGCCATAAGTTTTCTAAGTTGAAGAACTGTGGGGCCCAATACCAACTATAAAATGTTAAAGCTTTTCTCCCAATTCCTTCGCCGGTTGTCACGCGAATTTTGAAGTTTCAGGTTCGTTCTTTCGTTCTCTGATTTGTTTATTTTTTTAAATTAATTAGTTTGTATGTTTAATTTTCTTCTTATTTGAATGCAATTTGATTTAGATCTGTATGTGTAATTTTTCATTAATGAAATTACTTATTTTAATTCTGATTTCTCGTTGATTTTGATAACAAATTTCTAGCATTTTATTGCTCGTTTTGCGTACTGTGAATTTTCTTTTTATAGGTAACGTTGTGATCTGTTTGATCTCTGATTTGAAGAAGTCTCGGCATCTTCTTTTTCATCGATTGATTAGTAGATCGTTTGTGGTGTTTAAGACTCTTATTGTTGCTGAAGTTTGTTCGTATTAGGAGATGGCTGAGGTAATTTTTTTTATCAAAAAAAATTCTCTCTGCCATTGGCACTGATAGTGTGGTTTGATTTTTGGCTTATGAGATTAAATTGGTGGCAGGAGGGTCAAAGGGTTACCTTGAATGTGTATGACCTCAGCCAAGGATTGGCGCGTCAGCTTTCAACAACATTTTTGGGGAAAGCAATTGAGGGTATTTGGTAAGTTTTTAGTGTCAGGGAGAGAAGCGAAGGCATAGTTTCTGGGCACTATGATATATTTGCATTTAAAAAGATGAACTAATTCATATATTCCCATAAAATGAGAAATTTTAGTTTGAAGTTGACATAATATCTGTTAACTTTTATACGTCTTTTCACAAATATATTAATCTTTTATCTTTGGTCTTGGTTAAAGTGGCTTCTATTTTTATGCTATGCAGCCATCTATTATTGGATTGATATCAATGTGGCTAGTCCATTGTATTAATGGATGGATTGATGTTCATTCTAAATAGACTATGGATAAGTATAAGTTTCTAGTCCAATACGGAACGAAAAAGACAGTATATTGGATGGGTAGAAGTTATGATATCGTTATTGACTAGTTTTTTCTACTTCTTATTGCTGTTTCTGTTCAGTTAGCATGCATATTTAGTTGAGACGTGGAGTATTGAATGTACTTGGTTTTGGTTTTGCTGTCTTTATGCTTAACTCAGAGATGTATTCATGGAACTTTTCTTGAAAGTTAAACTATGGATAGAATTAATATAGTAACATAGAGATGTATCCTTTCAGTCATCTTCTCTTCACTTACCTTTAAGATTATTGCTTGCATAAAATTCCCAAGTTGGAGGAGTGCCTGTTCCATTTTCTTATTTATCTGCCTTGTTTGTTTGTTCTTGTGCACGGTAGGCACACAGGAATTGTTGTTTATGGCAATGAATATTATTTTGGGGGAGGTATACAGCATGAGCCTGCTGGAAGGACTCCATATGGAACACCAGTTAAAATGGTAGATTTGGGCATCACACATGTTCCACAGGATGTATTTGAATTGTACTTGCAGGAAATTAGTCCTCGGTATACTGCTGAGACATACAGTTTACTTTCTCACAACTGCAACAACTTCAGCAATGAGGTTGCACAATTTTTGGTGGGTGTGAGCATTCCGGACTACATTATTCAGCTCCCTAATGAAGTTATGAACAGTCCAATGGGTGCTCTGATAAGTAAGTTGCCACCTGCCTTTAAACACTCATTTTGTTTAATTCATTGCTAAGGAATTATAGGTTACCATGCAATTTATTATAATGCCTTTTCATCTCTGTGGTTCTAAACGAGTAACACAGATTCTGAGATTTTTCTTAATGACCGTGCAAAGGCATAAAATACAACCTATCACTTTTTCTTTGCACATTCTTATTGAAAGAAAGATGTGGCATGGAACCTTATTTGAAGGGTATAAAGTAGCCAAAGATTTTTGTTTGAGAGAATGCTGTCCATTGATCCATTCTAAATGTTGTTTAAATTGTTAAAAACTATGAGTGATTTCCAGCAATACATTCCTAAAGTTAAATATGCTTCTAAATTCTGGACCTGTGATAGTCTTGATAGATTCTCATTTGGCTTGGTCAATTACAGTGTTCAATGTTATGCTTTCCCAACTCATCTGTTTTGGTCACTGATTATCCATTTTCTTCACTATGTAGTGCCTATGATACAAAATTTGGAGACAACCTTGAGAGCAGGAGCTGTCCCACAAGTCCCACAATTCAGGCCTTCATCAATAACCCAGAATTCACCAGCTGCAGCTATTGCTGTTAATGAATCGTCAGGTAATGGTCCAAGATCATCCACAAACACGACAACTAAAGCGGCTCATGATGAAGTGAAATCTGAGGAGACAAAGTCAGAACCTCCTGCTGTCAAACCTTTTGAAGCAGCAGAGAAGATGTCAGTCAATGGGGTTGCAGGAGACCCTCTAGGCAGTGCTCGGAGCAAGGTGCAGGAGGAGATTGGCCGTGAATTTGCAGCCTTAATGGCTACTGGCACGTTGCGTGCAAGTGAAGCTGCAGCTCTTGCAACTAGGAAAGTTATGCAAAAATATGGGAATACAAATGTGACGGTGCGACAGAGTTAAGAAATTGTGACAGGACTTGATTTCATATGGCCATTGTTTTAGCGAATTGTCAAGTGTAGGTTCAGAGACCGCAAGTTGTCAGATCTTGTTTTTCTTTGATCAGATATACGTGTACCAGTCTGTGGAACCTAAAATCAGCCATAGGTCTGAAATTTATAGGATCCACTACATTTGCCCCCCATATGTTGGTTCTTTAAGACATTATGGCACATTGCCTTACTCATTTTCTAATGAGGCTAATGCATTCTTCAGGTTGAGAATTCGCTTTCTGTGGGTTGTTATGTGTTTTGAAGTTTGCTCAACTTGATGATTCTTTTAAAAAAAAAAAGAAATATAACAAATAGAATTTTAATCTTACAGTCTGATATGCATATTCATAGATAAGGAAGGGCGACAAACTATAGGGAGGGAAAAAAATTAAATTAAGACAAACAAGGTCACAGGGCAGAGCAGGCCCCCTGAAAGCCTTTTTTTTCAGTTGCACAATTTCTTTTGTGAAGCTAGACTATAGAATAAAAAGATCCATGTTACATTTTCAATATTTCCAGCAGAAAGCATTGAATTATATGCATTTGTACTTGTAAATTAACTGTAATAATTGTGTAGTGATTTAATGGAACCAGCACCATTATGTTAGGAAATGACAGCTCTTAACACGTCAATGACTGATCTTGATGAGTTGAACTAATATTTTGATTTTCCGACGAAGCACTTGGTTCTCCTGATTGGTGACAGGTATCAGAAGGAATGTTGATTCCAGCAAAGCCAATCATCACAGCCGTAGCTCCAAGGTAGTCCATTAGGCCAGGAGCGTTGCCTGTCAGTGAATCCACTACAGCTGCCAATGGAACCTGAATTGTAAGACCAGCTGTTGCCACTGTGGTGGTTGTCAAAAGAACAGCCTTCGCCCATAAATAGTCACTCAGAACGTTATCTAATAAGCCTGATCAAGAAGGCAAATGGGAGGAAATTGAAATAAATAAATAAAGTTGGATGCTGATTGCTAAAGAAGCAGGTGTTCTTCAAAGCGGACCAATGTTATTACATAACAACATCTAGGCAAAATATATAAGAATGGTTAAAAGACATAGTAATTGCACACCTTTTCTATCAATCATAGAAAGATTTAAGTGGAAACAAGCACTAATCATGTGATATAAGGCATTGTGCCCAAAGCAGAATATAGCAAGTGGTTTATTAAATGTCGTGACCCTCAAAAAAAAGATAATAAAATGCTGTCATCTACCAACTTGACAAAATTATTTTTTAGTTTTTCTTTCGATTAAAGAGTGATAGATATTTAATAATGATGCGTCAAGTTCTCTCATGTGAGAGAAGATTTAATATAACATCCATCGCATCTGACCAAGAGGAATTTCCTCACCATACACAGGCACCAAACCACGCGTACACGATCAAGATATAATTTGTAAGATTAACTTGTTCTAAAAAGCTGTCAGTTTTGAATCTGAAAAAGGTTTCTTGGCAAGATTTGCAAGAAAAGACAGATGTATTGATAGAATATGCTGGTATCACATAAAGGAGAACATAATTGCTTTTGCATAACTTCCAAATTTCAGCACATACAGATAAACATCATGTTAAAGCAAGGAGATATGCTTCAAAGTTCAAACATCTAGGAAGTGACCTTGTCTAAAGATCAGAATTGTTCTTCACTGTCTTAGACAAGGATATGATCAACCACCAAATAGATACCACTGTCATACCAATTGGTATCACATAAAGAACATAATCACTTTTGAGTAACTTCCAAATTTCAGCACATATAGATAATCATCATGTTAAAGCAGGGAAGATATGCTTCAAAGTTCAAACATCTAGGATGTGACCTTGTCTAAAGATCAGAATTGTTCTTCACTATCTTAGACATTAATATGATCAACCGCCAAATAGATACCACTGTCATACCAATTGACTATGTTACCACTAGTGCAAACTATGAACACCAAGATAACTTGCTAAAACTAATTCCATTTCAGAAAAAGCAACATGAATTTTACCATTGACTTTCACAAAATCAAGTTATGTAAATATGAATCACAAACTGAAAAGGCGGGCAACCATATCCTAAGATGTATATCCAAAGGTAACACAGGTTCTGCCTCAGCCATTTTATTGGAGAGTATTACTGATCCCAAAGTTATAAACTTTAGGTAGTGAAACAGAAATAAATGAGTTATTGAACAAGATTCATTGAAGACAACAACTACCAAGCTATTTCTAGTTCAGATATGATATGAAGACAACAGCGTTATTTACTTCAAAGAAAGTTCCTACTCCCCAGTTAACATATTACTTCTATATTATATAATTTTAACAGAGGTATATTCTCAGGAATTGTCAGAATATTTTTAGTTCAGATATGATGTATTTAATATCCAAGTTCATCTATATATTTTGTAAATATATATTTGTAAATACTACTAATACAGTGCTGCCTCTATTTCTAATCCTCACTTAAGCCCAGCAAGTTATAATCTGTTTTTTTAGATCAACTTACAAAAAAAGACAGTATAGTTTGGAATCACAAGGCCAGACAATTTAGTTTCTTGAAAAGATGCTTAGACCCTCAAACTGACTGACTAACAAATTACAGAATTGATGACATTCCATGGTATTCAAACAAGGTTCTTGTACCCTAAAGAATTAGACCATCTAATATGTCACCGACAGAATAGAAATTAGAAGTATTTAAAGAAACTATGAACATAATCATAATATGGATGAAAGCATAGAAATCAATTTTGTTCAGGAAATATTGCATGCACACAATTAAATAATTAATAATGTTAATAAAACACTTTTTTCTGTCCAAGGAACATTAAAAAAATTGCTGACAGAACTCTTAATAACATTATATGCATCATTGCACAATTCAAGGTATAGAAAACGGCAAGAAGTTGCAACAACACGGCTTTCAAATGTCATCATGTGAAAAGTTGAACTTCCAAATGTCATTATGTAAGAGTGAATAAAATACAAACCTTTGCAATACACAAAAAGTGCTTTCATAATATGGATGAAAGCATAGAAATCAATTTTGTTCGGGAAATATTGCATGCACACAATTAAATAGCTAATAATGTTAATAAAGCACTTTTTCTGCCCAAGGAACATTAAAAAAATTGCTGACAGAACTCTTAATAACATTATATGCATCATTGCACAATTCAAGGTATAGACAACAGCAAGAAGTTGCAACAACACGGCTTTCAAATGTCATCACGAAAAGTTGAACTTCCAAATGTCATTATGTAAGAGTGAATAAAATACAAACCTTTGCCAACAACCAGACCAAGCTGCTTCCATGTAAGCATGCTAAAAGGCTCTAACATGGTGAAATTCAGTATAAGGGCAACTGGAAGGAAAATGAAGAGGTTGAACAGTCCTAGAAATCCAAGGAACTGTGCCATACTGGCATGGCCATTTTTTCCATCATCATCAGGTAATTTCATGCGAATAAGTGTAATATACACAGCATATAACCCAGCTGAGAAGAGAGCAAGAAAGTCTCCAAGAAGAAGGTTTGAAGCAGTTGCACTTAAACCAGTTTCTGAGTCACCCAAGCTAACAATTATAGTTCCAGCCATGCAGAGAAGAACACTTACAAGCTTCACCCAAGTGAATTTTTCACCCAAGAATGCCAGAGAGACCAAAAAAGTGAAAAGGCTGGATGCAGTGCTTAAAATGGTATTTGACTGCATAAAACAAGGAAGAAAACTTAATGGCAACAATATGACAAACAATAGACACACAGTAATAGATATTTGAAATATACCGTCACAGTAGTATACTTCAATGACAGATTGAAAGTCAGCTGTGCAAAAAACCAAAATGGACAGATTAACAGACTGACTTTTGCCACTCTAGTCCGTGTCCATCGCCCTTTTGCGTCCACTCCTTTTCTAGCCTCTTCTACAGGTAAGATATTTTCAAGTGCATATGATACAGATTCCCCTGTTGAATCAACACCATCTCTATGAGAACTGTTTTCTCCCTCTTCCATGAGAGAAGTTGAATTCAACCCATCAACTTTTGCATCTAAATCACTCTCTCCTAAAAGAATGACCTCCTCTGACTCTC
The DNA here is from genome assembly GCA_947685225.1 of Garcia nutans. Lineage (NCBI taxonomy): Eukaryota > Viridiplantae > Streptophyta > Magnoliopsida > Malpighiales > Euphorbiaceae > Garcia > Garcia nutans. Next base: position 5,196,015 of record CANTUV010000048.1, on the reverse strand, counting down.
CCAATTCTTGTAAAGGGCTACTCTTTTTATTCCTCCAGAAAAATAAACTGCCATAAGAATCCTCCAAGTAACGACCAATTTCAACCAAGGGAATGTAAACAACAAACAATGAATTGCAAATATATGTAATGAGAAATGGAGAAACCCCAGAATCTACGACAGATTGAACCACAAAACTAGCAGCTATCCAAATAGTTGCAACGGCAACTATATATATCAAGCCTAAAATCCATCTCCAAACTTTAGCTTGCATATTTCAGAACCCAATATTGAATCAACCAAGCCCTCAATCTTCCAAGAAAGCTTTATCAGATACACATACCACTCCAAATTTAGCATACACCATATCAATTAAAACTCTTTCATGGAACCCATAACACAATTTGCGCCCAAGTAACCTAAAATAAAAATATCAAAAGAAAACAAAACAAAGAAAGAAAAATAAATTAAAAAGACAAACAAGCAAGATTGCAAACAAAAAAGCCAATAACTTCAATTTGAAAAAGAACCCAAAATAAAATGTTGCTCAAATTAAATCCTCTAAAGCATCATTGACTTGGAAATTCAAATCTAAACGAATAGAAGTAGCAATAATAAGTATTGCATCAATAAAGATAATATAATTTGAATGAATCGAAACAAAATTGGGCTTACTTTTATTAACCTATCAGAAAATATAACTTAGGGTCACTTGGTCGTAGTTTGCGGGGAAGAGACAATGGAACCATAGCCATATCAGAGCTCTCTGCAACGAAAATGATTAATTGGATCTTCGTCGTTGTCCTGTTCCTCGTGGGTTGCCTGTAAAGTTCGTTGTTTATCATGACGTGGGCCAAGATTCGGAGTCCAATAATTTTAAAAAATAATAATAATAATAATTTTTATTTTAAAAAATAATATGACAACTAAAAATATTTATATTTATATAAAAAATTAAAATAAAAATTAAAAAATATCTTATTTTTTTACTAAAATAATTTTTTTAAAAATTATTTTTCTAACTACAATTAATATTTTACTTTAATTTTATTTTTTTAAATTTCACTATTAAATAAAAATATTCTAATAAAATAATAAAAATTAATATTTTAAATTATTTTTCATCATATAAAAATTATATTTTTTATAAAAGATAAAATTTTAATTTTAATTTTAAAAAGTAAATAACACTAAAAAAAATAAAATATATAAAAATATATTAATAAAAATTATAAAATTTATTTTTAAATAAATTTTATAAATCATACATATAAAAAAATAAAAAATACACATAAATTCATTATATAGATATTTTGTAAATGCGTCATGAATATTGTATATATATTATATTTTTGTTATTTAAGTTATGTATTTTTTATGTAAAAGTTATTGAATATTATTGAATACTTAACTATCTAGTGAGAATAAAAAATTAAAAATATAAACTAAATAAATATTAAAAATATTATTTAGATGTATTGTAGATGTGTTACATGTATAGTTTATATTAGTTTATATAGTTGAGCGTGCATTTTACATATGTTATATATATATATTATATATATGTTTTTTTGTATATAATAAAAATATGATATTAAAATTTTTAAATTAAAAATATAAATAAAATAAAATTAAAAAATGACAAAAAAAGGAAAAATAGCATGAAAAATGTAAAATTGAAAAAAATTACCAAACGGGAAATTTTATTTCGTGCACAGTTTAATTAGAGGATGTTTTTTAAAACAGGAGTTTTTCAGCTTATTGTGAATAAGTAATTTTTAAATTATAATCAGATTAAAAATAAGCAGTTAAACGTTTCTGTAAACTAGTTAATAATCAGTTTATAATCAGTTAAATATTTTTGTAAAATCAGCTTATAATTAGTTTTTAATTGCAGAAACTGTCAAAATGACCAAACTGTCCCTGAGTTTATTTATTATATAAAAATAATTTTTTAAATGTCAATTCAAAATTTATTTTGCAATAATAATAATAATAAAATTTATTTAATAATAATAAAATTTATTTAATAAAATTTATTTTTCAAAATTTATTTTGCAATAATAATAATAATAATATTTATTTAATAATATTAATAATTTATTTAATTAAATTTATTTGATAATAATAATAATAATAAAATTTATTTAATAATAATAATAATTTAGTTAATAAAATTTATTTGGAATATTGAAGATTAGGTAGGGATGGTATGGTCTTTTACTTGGTCAAAACTGTTTAAAAAATAAGTGCTTAAAAAAAAGTTGCAAAACCCAATTTTTAAAAAACTGATTAAAATCAAATTATAATCTACTATTTAAGTTTTCAAAAATACTTAAATAAACAACTTATAATCTAAAAATTACTTATAATCAGTTTTGACCAGCTTTTAAGTTTTGAGAAATACCCTCTTAATTCTAATTTAAATTTGTAAATTTTGGAAATAATAATTTTATGGAATTTCTTCAACAATATTTTAAATACTAATTTTTTAAAAAATAATTTTTTCTTTTAAAAAAATCACTTTTTAATTTTAAAAATACCCTTTGTAGAAACACATATCAAGTATATATTTTAATATACTAAATATATAATCCAATTTTCAATATATACATATAATATTTGATATATTAAAAAAATACTAAAAAAAATTAACTTATAATGCAATTTTCTCTAATTTTATTGCACCAATTTACTCAATCATTTTCCTATTTATTTATATTTCTCAATTCTCAACCTCTAATTTGTAAATTATAACAACTCATTTTCTTAATTCATCATTACTGTTATTTTTAAGAAATAAATTTGTTTTATATATTTTTTAATATTAATAAGAAAAATTCTAATTCAATCATGCTTTTAATTTTCTTAAAATAAAATTTATATCAACATTGGATATGTATTTATTATCGTATTAAACCTCTAATAATAATAATAAAAAATAATGAATTGCTACTACCAATATTGCCAAAAGTTTTTTTTTTTTTTAACTTTCTTCTACTTATAGTATGATCGGTTGATGTATCATCATTGCAATACATTTTATAGTGTAACTCAAATGCTTCAAGATGAAAATTTTTCTGCAGATTGGCTACCAAATCATATGTTCTAAGTTTTCCTCTAAGAATACATGTCTTAATACAAGTTCTGGATAGACTGTTTTCATAGCTTCGGATGATTTAATCGGTTTCAGCTATCTCAGACTAGTTTTGAAAAAAAAAATTACATTTTTGAGTAATTTAGGTTGACTGAAATTATATGTTTAATAAAGGCGTGATTTTTTTTAATATAAAAAAACTAGCTTTATTTGTTGAATTCAAAATGAAAAAAAAAAAACTCTTGTCTTATTGTATTTTTTTCTTGACTAAATTTTTATTTAATTTCTTTTGCCATTGAAGATAGAGTGGCAGATAATAGTATTGTGTAATGTTCTTCTAGGTGTATTGTTTTCTTTCCTTTTTTTTTTTCCTTTTTAATAAAAGTTTTAAAAAATCATTGCAATCAAACAAAACCAAAAGCCATCAATAATTAGGCACATTCCTTATAGTAATTCTCTCTTCTGAAAGATAAGTCACCCATTTAGCCAAGTGATGGGTCAAAGAGTTCATTTTTCTACGAATAAAATGGAAAGAAATTTTTCTAAAATTAGAGAAACTGATAGTCACATCTTTACAGAAAAGACCGAGACTAGTAGATGAGAGATCTTGGGAGTTTAGGAGATCAACAATAAATTTTTAGAATCAGATTCCACCAAAAGATACCAAAACACACATTTGATAGCCAAAGTAATATTAGGGTCATACTTAAGTGTTGGGACTCATTACCTTTTAATTATTAAAAAAAATAAAAAGAAAAGGAAGTAAGTTGTACACCAATGGAACAACTTGCTTCACCGCAATGAATTGCAATTTGCTTGTTCCGCGTAAATAATGCAAAGAGAAGGCTTATAAATAGGCCTTTCGATCCTCCTTTAATGTTAAATATAATATTTTTGAAAGAAAAATGAAGGAGAAGTAATAAAAAATTTTGAAAGAGAGAGTAAATTATTTATGTAAGATAATTTTATGAGTGATAAAATAGTAAAATTTTATTTTAAATATTTAAAAAAGATACTTATTACTATTTTGAGTTTATCTCTTATATGAGTTGTGTTTTTAGAATATTTTCTAAAAAAGTCTCTTTATACTATAATTTTGCTCTTTATTAGTGAAAGAAATTATTCAAGGATTTATTAATATAGAGAATTTTGTAAAAAAATTTCCTTAACCATCTTGTTTATTCCTTTTTATGAGAGTTTCTCTTATTTTTTTTTATAACTTTGTAATAAGAGATTAATTGGGTGTAATTGAATTTGTGGTTGTGAGTGTTATTTCTTCAAAATTTGTACTATTTTCAGTTTATTAGTAGGATTTTAATTTTTTCTTCACCCGTGGATGTAGACTAATGCCGAACTATATAAATTTGTGTTTTTTTATTTATTTTTTTTTATTTTGTTTATCTCACTTTACCCATTTAAATATTTCACTTCAGTATTTAATCCTAACAACTGGTATTAGAGCTTTGTTAATATTTATTTGGAATTAATTATGGTAATAACAAAATTTGATATTGAAAAATTTGAGCATAATGTGAATTTTGCTATGTGGCAAGTCAAGATGAAAGCAATTTTAACGTAAAATGATTTGTATAAAGCGCTATTATATAAGAATTAAATGTTTGTTACAATGAATGAAAATAAAAAAAGTAGAAATTGATAAGAAGGTTTTATTTACAATTTAGCTATGCTTGTCCAATGAAATTTTATGTAAAGTCCTTGATCAATAGATAAATAAGGATTTATGGAATAAGTTGAAATATTTGCATATCACAGAGAACCTTGTTACCAAGTTAATTGTTAAGAACCATATATACACTCTTTCTATGGCGAAAGATACATCAATTAAGTCTCACATTAATAAATTTTCTTCTATTCTTTTGGACTTGGCGAATATGAAGATTCCTTATCAAGATAAAGATTTAGCTCTTATGTTGCTTCATCCGTTACTTCCATCATTGCATAATTTACAACAAGTCTCTAAAGTTAGAAGAGGTAAAAGAATCTTCATATTATAAAGAGCTCTTTGATGTAGCATTATGACGATTTAGCAAAAGTTTTTATTGCTAGAAGAAAGTCTTCTCAGTTAAAAAATAGTCATCTGACTTGTAATTACTGTAGGAAATAATATATCGAAGCTGAGTATTTCAAGCTTTGGAACAAAAATAAAATAAAAATTAAAAAAAGGAATCCACTGAAGCCAATATTGTTCAAGAAGACAGTGATGTATATGTTGTGACTAAAAATGATACCAAATTCAAATAAGGACGAATTTTAGATTCTGCTTGCTCATTCCGTATAAATATTTATAGAGATTAGTTTTTCTCGTACACAAAGGAGTTGTCTTTATGGGCAATAACCATTCTTATAAGATTGTCAGTATTGTCATTATCAAAACTAGGATGAATGATTTGAATATTGACTAATGTTCGATGTATCTCTAATTTGAAGAAAAATTTCTTCTCTTTATCTGCTCTAGATAATCTTGGTTGCAAATTTTCTGTGAAGATGGAGTTTTGAATATTTTGAAAGGTGTCTTGTTATAATGAAAGCTAACCAAATTAGTATATTATATGTATTACAAGAATATACTGTTATGAATTTATTTGTAGTTTTTTCTTCTATGTCACATTCAAATGTGACTAAGATATGACATATAGGGCTTGGACAAAAGTGTAATAAGAGCTTGACAATGTTAGCAATTCTAAGCATTGTTTAAACTTAATTGACATTGGTAATTGCTAATTTTATCCTAAGAAACTATTTAAAGAAGGTGAGGAGAAATTTTCTAATTTGATACAATGAATTCAAATTAAGGTGAAGTTGTAAGTAGTTTATTGGCAATCAAAGTTATAAAAATGTATTGTCTTACTTTATTATTTGTAAGAAAATTACTAGTATGGATGTCACATTCACTTGAGTGTGAGGTAAAGATTTATTTGGAATTCCATTCAAGTGGTGTGATCCCTCACCTTTTAATTAAAAAAAATAAATGGAAAAGGAAGCAAGCTATCTACCAATTAGATAGCTTGCTCTACTGTATGCAATTGCAATTTGCTTGTTCCGCATAAATAACATGGGGGGAAGACTTATAAATAATTTGCTTGTTCCCTTTTAGTTTTAAATATAATATTTTTGAAAGAAAAATGACGAAAAGATAGTAATAAATTTTGAGAGAGAGAGAGAGAGAGAGAGAGAGAGTAATTTGTGTGAGATAATTTTATGAGTGATAAAATAGTAAGGTATTATTTTGGGTGTTTAAAAATAAAACTTATCACTTTTTGAGTTTATCTCCTGTGTGAGTTGTGTTTCTAGAATATTTTCTAAAAAAGCTCTCTTTTATAATTCTAATATTTATTATTAAAAGAAATTATTTCAGAGTTTATTAATATAGAGAGTTTTGTGAGAGAATTATTTTAGCCATCTTATTTCTTTTTTTTTACTAGTGTTTCTCTTCTCTTTTGTAATGTTGTAAGAAGAAATTAATTTAGTATAATTGAGTTTATTGTTGTAAGTGTTATCTCTCTAAAATTTGTATCACTTTCAATTTATTAGTAAATTTTAATTTTTTTCTATGAACATAGATTAGTGCCGGACCACGTAAATTTATTTATTATTATTTATTTTTTTATTTTATTTAGATAAATATTTTATTTTTTGTATTCAATAAAAAAAAGCCATATAGAATGGGTGTTGGATATACACGTCTTATTCATGGACTGCAGTTTTTTTGGTTCAACAGGACTAAGAGAGTTTACGGGCAAAAAAAAAAAGTTATATTATTTTTTTGTTGAGAAATATATAATAGTTGTGATAAGTGATAACGAATATTGGTCATGAAGCAAAAACTAATAATCCAAAATAATAATCAAATTAAACGAACAACCCAATAGTCAATAAGACTTCACTTATTGATGATCAAACAAACAAATATATATACAGAAAAACTATCAAAAAATTACTCATTTGCTTTATATAATAAGAAAATGTCAAACAAGTAAATGAATGATTCTTATGGAATTCAGCTAATTATTTAATCTGATTGCAATTGCGATATATTCAGCCAATTATTTTAATTGCGAGATATCATTGAAAAAATAAGAAATGTGTTTTTTTTTTTCACTGTATTTACATAATTTATTAAAAACATTTAAGCAAATCTCAATGACTAATGATGATAATTAAAACCAACCAACATTTTTTTTTGAGCAATGAAAGATCCAGTTCATTAAAATAGATAAGAAACACACTACATGCAGATACAGCAGAAGACAGTAATAAGAGATTTAACAAACAACCCTTTTTCCTTTGAAACTCTAGAGCTGATCCCTTCTATCCCTGTAAAAGAAGGCCATACGAAAATAGATAGATGGCCAAAATCAAGACCAAGGAATAGAGCCTCAACCAAACTTGCAAATAGATGCAAGATCACAATAAACATGTGAAAAATCAAATCAGACCTACCCCTAACATCCTCAAATAAGAGATAGAATGAGGGAAGAAATAGACCATAAGATCTAAAACGGGGCAGCAGCAACTCAAATCGCCAGGCCAGGGAGCAAATCTCCACTGGAAATTGGCAAGGAAAAGCCACCAAGTGTACCAAGTAGCCATTAACTACAAACAAAGAGTAGAACGCCATGGCGCAGGGCAGTAGGACGGCTCTCAGAGGTTCACCAGTAAGAACCAGAGAAGCTTGGAAAATTCTTGGAGAGAGCAAGATATCCTTGAAGTGCCAAAAGAGGAGTATCTTCTTTGAAGATCTAGAAGCTAGATCAACAACAAAATAGCAAGCCACACTAAAAGTGGAGAACAAAAACAGCCATATAAGGATAGAACTGAAAGAAAAAAATACTTAAGCCCATAGAACGCATAAAAAACCAAAACAAAAACTAAGAAAATTGGTGGATCTATGGCTGCCGCCGGCCAAAAAACCGGCGGCAGTCCTATATCAAACACAGATACTGTAGAGTGAAACCCTATAAACACAGAGAGAAAAGAAAGAAAATAAAAAAAAAAAAAAAACAACCAACATTATAGCGTATACTTGTCTCAAATTTCATCTTGTATATTGTATATATTATCAATTTCATCCTCTTACATTTTGTTAATATAGTAAAAAAAGAAAATAAAAAGAATTAAAGAATAATTTATGAAGACGATCGAATAATATAAAAAAATAAAATTTTACAATGAGGCAGTACTTGCAGAACGAGACATTGGATGCCTTCTTGATGAACATGAACGCCATGTAATGGCTTCAGTAATTTCTTCTTGACGTTCTTTACTATCTTCATCGTCTCCGGCAGTTCCAGATGACGGAGAAGGGAAAGACATCTGCGTAAACAGCTGCTTCAGCTGGACCTAATCCAAGAACACTTAGAGCAGTTACTACATCGCTCATTAATGGACGAACTGGTGCTTCCTCTTGTAAACACATGGCTGCAACTGCTACTGCTTGGTTTAAACCTCTTACTGGGAATTCTCCACGAAGTAGCGGATCTGCAAGTTCTGCATATGTACTTGGCTCCTTAAACACTGGCAGTGCCTGTTTATGAAAACCAAATTTACCCATTTACTAATTTCTAATAATTCTTAACAATTTGATGGTGAATTATTATTTAGATTTTTATAGTTAATTACCCAGGTGATGAGATTTTGCTCATCGTTTGATCTAGTAGTGTCAATGACTCTTCTTCCAGTAATCAACTCCAACAAAACAACTCCAAAACTGTAAACATCAGATTTAACTGTTAATTGGCCAGTTCTTTGATATTCAGGGGCACAATGACCATAAGTTCCCATTACTCTTGAAGATACATGAGTTTTATCCCCCACAGGTCCAAGTTTTGCCAGCCCAAAGTCTGATAATTTTGCATTGAATTTTTCATCCAGCAAAATGTTTGATGATTTTAAGTCTCTGTATATCACTGGAGGATTTTCCTTATCATGCAAATACTCTAAACCTTTTGCTGCTCCTAATGCTATTCTCATTCTTGTAAACCAATCTAATGGCCTTTCCTCTTGTGTAAGATCTCAAAAAAATAAAAATAAAAAAATGAACAGCATCATGATTAAAGTTTTGAATCAAACTCGTTACCGGGTGCTTCATATCCGGGATTCAAACTCGAAACCTCTGCCACTTACAAATATATACCTAGTAGATGGTCTTTAAGAGATCCTGATGCCATGTATTCATAAACTAGAAGTCTTTGATATCCATCAGCACAATATCCAATTAGATTTTCAAGATTCTGATGATGCAAAAGACTCAACATCAACACCTCCACAAGAAATTCTCTATTCCCTTGCAATCCATTCCTATCAAGTTGCTTCACAGCCACTATCTGATCAATTTACAATATTCCAACGCAATAAATTTTAATTAGTCTGGAAATTAAAACAACCCAATGAATCAAAATGATATTACTGAAATTAATATTTTAGTTTTGGTTTTAAACATCTAGTATCCTACAACCTAGAGCTTGAATCTGAGACCTCTAATTAAGAAAGAAGATGCCTGTGCTTTCTTATCCTACCCTTCAGTGGTTACAAACTTGAAATTAATATATATATTTTTTATTTTGCAGAATTACATATGTATTGCTAATTTCAGTTTCAATTAACCAATTACAAAGATATGATACTATATATATATATATATATATATATTTGGTTATCCTATAAGTTTTTTCACTTCTATCCGTTTAACGGTCTAAGTATAGAACGAATTTTATTCGGAGCATAAATTGTAAGTTAAAGCTCCTTTGCCCCTTCCTATGAGTGTATTTAGCAAGATTTGAACTTTTGCCTTTTTTCATTTGATCAATGGTGCATAACCAACTGAGCTACCTCTCATGAATAGATATAATATTTTATTAATTAGTTATCTGATTGGTCTTTTCAAGTTTTCCTTTGCAAACTCTTCCAAACCCACCTTCATCAATTAGATATTCTTTTCTGAAATTCTTTGTAGCTGCTGGCAGTTCACGAAAAGTAAAGGTTTGTGCTGCAATATTGTTGTTGCCACCTTCTTTATTGTTGTGGTTGTTGTTGTTATTATAATTACTTTGAGTTATGTCCTTATTGTTATTAAGTTCAACTTGGGGCTTTGATCTTGGAACATCTATAAAATAAAAGAATATGTTAATATTCTCATTTGCATTACCTTCTTAATTATGAAAAAAATAAATTAAAAGGCTCACTTGAAATTAATATTTAGTAAGATAAGAGTAGTATTTCAAAATCTACAATGGCAGAATAGAAAAGGAAATTTTTTGAATTTGGATTTATATTTTAATTAATTAAAAACATAGAGTAAAAGAATAAAAAAAAATCAAATTTAAATAAAAGAAAATTCCAATATTAATACATACCAGTAGGCAGCGGTGCAAAATTATTTTTATTGCGACGAGGAGGAGAGATTGGACGCTGTGGGACTGATTTTTTTGCTGCTATTTGTCCTTTTAGCTGCTTTCTTCTGCTGGGATGAAAAGCATGCAAAACAATTCATTGTTCTCAAGAATTAATTAATTTTTTTATATGAATATTTTTCTTTATTCCCAAAAAAAATTTCCTTATTGAAAAAATTAACCCAAATTAAAATTTAATTAAATGGGTTAAAACAATGGATTAATTTATAAAGAAAGAAACATAATTTAGCCAATAATTATAAAAGTAATAAATTAACTTCCCAAGAAGTTTATTATTTTGTGAAGAATATTTGGTAACATGAAAAAAAAAATTCAAAAACCCAATTCCCCAAAGACCAAATTAAATTAACGAATTAAAAAAAGAAGAAAGAAAGAAAAGAAAAGTTTTTTTTTTGACAAAAGGTTTATTTTTTTTCTTTTTTGTTTATAAAAAAACAGAATATAGATATGAAGTTGTCATCTAATTTTTTTTTTAAAAAAAAGGAGTATTATGAAAATTTAAAGAAGAAGAAGAAGTTTTAGGGCACAGCTGGGTTAATTAAGAAAATAATTAACACCAAGCTAAACCTCAAAAAAATCTCAAAAAATTAAAAGAAAATACGAAAGATTTTAAAAACATTACTAGAGAAAATAATTCACTAAAAAAAAGAAGAACGAGGGAAAAGAGATAGAAACTAACAGAAAATTGCAAGGAAATTGGAGAAGAAAGTGAATGAGAGGCTTTGATTTTTGAAGCTCTTTCTTAATAAGTTTGAGGGTTATAAATAATTCTAATTCTGTTATGGGCAAGTTTTATATTTTATTAATAGAAGAATAGAAAAATATTAAGAGATCAGACAAGGAAATAGTTAGTCATTAGTTTTTTTTTAAATTAATTAATCTTGAGAGTTGGTTTAATTGAGCTCTAATTCATAAGTAGATAATTTCATCATTTTTTTTTTTGAGAAAATTAGTTTCATCATTATTATTGAATATATTAACAATGACAAGTAAATTATTTTCTTAAATATTTATTAATTAACTAACTACTAATTATTATTTATAAAGCGAATGATTATCAACAATTTCTGATGATCATAGTTCAACCTTAATCAGGGAATCATTTCAACAAGTGATTATAAAATCATAAAAATAAATATAATAATAAATTTTAAATGCTTAATAATTTTAAATAATTAGCAATTTAAATGGATTCTCAACGATCTTTTCCCTATTATAGTTTTTGAAAGTAAAAAAAATTAAAATTAAAATTAAAAAATCTGTTTTGTTTTTCTTTGGTAAATCTTTCAATAATTTCGACTCAAAATATTTTTAGTTAATAAAAAAAGTTAATTTTAATATGATGTGAAGAAATTAATTTATGATGTTAGTTTATGCAATAAAAAATTTAACGTATAAAAAATTAGAAAAAAAAAATACAACCAGACATCTATGTACGTGCACAGAACTTGGAGCAGCCGGATGATACGAGTGAAGATATGGTATAACAATAGTTAATTAATGTGGAAATTAAGTTGAGTTTATTATTCAGATACGTATGTGTATTTATTACTAGTATTTATTAGTAAATTATTTTTAATGCGTGGTTACATTTTATATTTTATTAATTATATATTTTATTAATTGTATATTTTATTAAGTTTATTTGATTTATTTTTAAAAAATCTAGTAATGAGCAAAATATTATAAGAAGAAAAATGTTTGTATTTGGAAATGATTTAACTTACTAAATATTATTGTGATTATAACTCATAAAATATATATGTTCTACCATGAAACGCAGCACAGGGCCTTCTTTCCTTAATTTATTTAAAAATTTTGATTAATCATTTGTATTTGGTAAGTAGACAATTAGATTTGTGTATTTTGTGAATGTGATAATCTTATAATTTATAAATATATTAATCGAATTTGACCATTTCGTTCCTGAAAATTATCACCATTTATCATGTAATGCGGATTAATTAATAATTAATTTTACATAATCTTGAAGAACATTTTCCTTCCCAAAAGTCTTCTTTTTTTTTTTCAGTCTGATTTTTTGACGCTCAAAGAATTGAAAATCTCCTACCAGAATTAATAAAAACCTCTTATTTGTTCATTAATTTTTATTTCAAATATATATGTAGTCTTATGATCATTACTTATTTAATTAGTTTATTTCTTAAAATTTTAATTTAATCATATAATTTTCTGAACTCATATTTTTTTTTTACTTATAAATATAAATTTGTTAAATCATGTTGAGCCAGTAACGTATACATTTGATATAAAATATACAAATAAAAGAGTAAAGTGAATAATATTAATTAATACAAGTGTTTGTTAGTATAAAATACTACATGAAGTAAAGTGATAAAAACGTGAGTACAAGTAGCAAAGAAAATAAAATGAATAAGTGCATGGAGTTCCAGACGTATTGTGTCTTTTTTTTATTAGTATGCCATAGCCAAACATGCAGACTTACTGATCAGGGTAAAGAAAGCCCTCCAGAATCATTGAAATATTAAGAAGCAGTAACATAAATCTTCAAGAACAATGGCTAGGGATACTACAAATGAAGGAATTTTGTCCCTTATTCAATTTGATGCCATCTTTTCCAGTGGTGTGAATCTTTAATGAGCTTGGAGAAGAATTGCTTGCAGCTGTTGAACCCATTCACATCTACAGCTGCTACGTTATGTACTGAAGGATCATAGTTGAAAACTATTCCAAGAAAAACAAAAATAAATAAATCATTATTAACATCATCATCATTAGAACAAAGATTAGAAAAGATAATAATATAAGGTAATACCATGGGTATATATTTAATTAAGAAGTTAGTATGTCGCCAGCCTTGAAGTTTTTTCCAGTAGTCCAGCTTTGGTTGTTGAAAGTCCAGCCAGAGTTATCACCCGCTGTGTAAGCAGCTGCCTCAGTGACCTTCAATTGGACTAGTAAGTGTATAAATAAAGAGTTTTAGCCATGATTATAGCTTTGTTTGCACTGCTTCTTCCCTGTTGAGCCATGTTTTTGTCACTGATAAACCAACAAAAGCGAAGTTGGCTCTCTGGTTTCTTCCTCTAATTAAGGACAGGAAGTGTCAGTAATGTTTTTTTTTGTTTGACGAATAGTGTCAGTAATGTTCTTGTACGATTTAGTTTATATATAATAGGAAGTGTCGGTTATGACAATAGTTAGTGATTGTTTAGAGAAAATTTTAATGGGGATTTCATCAAAAAAATAATCTAAAAAATAACATTGCTTTTAAATATTTTTCAAAAATATCTATTTTTTTTAACTTTATATCCACGTTTTTAGACATGCATCTAATTTATATCAAGTATATACTAAAACTGTATATTTTTTTATATAAAATTTTTTTTTAAAAAAAAGATACAAAGTTCAATTTTCCCTTTTTAATAAATCCAGCCCGAGCCGGTGAATAGATATAATCAGTAACCTACTATTAATGTGTCTAAAATGCAAGTAATTAAGGGTTCCTATATTGAGACAAAATATATAAATGCATATATATATATATATATATGAAGATTCCAATCACAATGTCCTATTCCTTCCTAACCTTCACATGTCTAGTGTAAGAGAGAGTAATAAGAAATTTATAATCTCAAATAAGAAATTATTTCATTAAATTAAATACAAATGGGAAGCATTCACGAGACAAAACATGTCACTAAGTATTATATATTTTACAAAAACAAACGAGACAAATATTATGTGGGAACATTGGAAGCTTCCTTTAAATATTTTTCCTCTCTATTATTCTTCTATTTTAAATACAATAATTTCATCAAGCAAATACCCTTTTATACGCTGAAAATGACTAAGAAGATTAAGAATAACAATGCACTATCAGGCACATGAAGCCAAATAATTTCCTATTACATACCTATTCAAGTGTTGGAGAAGTACATTTGAAATCCCTTCTCTCCATTTCCAACTCTTCTCTTTTCTTTCGGTTTATCCATCTGCAATGTCTGTATCAAATCGAATGAGGGTGCATTCTGTGTTTTGTCTTGACGCTCTTGTTTCTGCTCCAAGTGCCAACTGACAACATAAAAAACACTCTAGTTTTGCACTAGCAGCTATTATGCTTGAAGTTTTACATCAACTTTGATGGCGGAGTCGGTTAAGATAATATCTTTTCCATTTTCAGCTTTTGGGTGATCAAAGCAATCGAACCTGATCCTCACATGTAAAGGTTTCATAAAAATAAGGTCCCTCAAATCAGCATTTGATTTTAACAAGAATTGAATGCATGAATCTATTCCAATTCCTCTTCTTTTCCCCGGGTTCAAAATATCAACTATCCTGGCCGCACATTGCTCCTGATTGTTGTCTTGTAAATCAGGATGTCTTCTAAGTTTTAGGTACAGTGCCGCACACACAACAACCTATTATATAAAGAAAATAGAAATAAACAGCTATTGATAATATTTTTGAACTGTCTGCCTGCTTTGAAAACCTAATCAGGCTAATCCACATTCCAATTACATATCTCAGGGCATTTTGAAATAAAATGCAGAAAGGGAGTTGTTGATAATATTTTTGACTTGGGATTAAGGCTTTGTTGTTGTTGTTGTTGTTGTTGTTGTTGTTGTATTTCTATCAAATGCAGAAAGGGAGTTCACTGTGACAAGATAACTCCCAATTAGGGGATAAAAGTCCCATTATTATTATTATTTTTAGTAACAAAGGTACAAAGTACCATCACTAAGGCAGAGATAACGAAACATAAAAAAAGGACAACCTACAAGGCATGTCTAGTTCACCTAGCAACTAAGACCAACCTACTTCAGTTTAGGTGACTTAACAATATTTTATATTCTGGAACTGAGTATGATAATCTTTTCAAGTTTTTTCAAGCCCAAAAGTTTAAGCATTATAAATATGTTTATTTCATTGCCTAAAGCACTGGATATCAGAAAAAGAGGTTGGATTTTAACTTTCTGATGAAGTATTATTTATCTGACATTTGGCAAGTTCGGACGGGTGTACATCCATAGGGAGAGAAAAGAAGAAAACATAAATTTTAACAAGCAGAAGAGTCTATGAACATAAATATATACCTCACTTGTTCCAGGACTTGTATTTATAGCACAATCAATGTGAACTTTCCAATCTTCAGATTTAACATCTAAACTTATCTCACGGTCTTCAACAGTTATATCTGGATCAGGGGTTGAAATGGCCAAATTATCCAAATCATCATACCAATGTTGAGAAGCACCAACCTGCACGCATGCACCAACAAAGTGGAGCTAAGGCACCAAAAAATAAAAAACTTCCAGGCAAAATGAATAATCAACATGATCAAAAGAAAGTGACATATTAAAAGGCAAAAGAAAAAAAAATACTGTGCCACTTAAAAAACCTTCTCTGAAGATCCCACTGCATTCTCTGTTCCTAAAATTTCAGTTGCAGCCCCTCGTGCCTGGCACCATATGCATCCTTCTTGTAAAGGTTCAACAAGTTCAACATCCTGAGGGATGTCTACATTTACTTGTATGTTAATCCTACCTGTTAAAAACACAATAAACAATCACCAATAAACATGGGACATGAGAAGTTAGTGTTGCTGGCCTACAAGCACTTGTTATCTTTTTGTGTATGTCTGTGTTTGTTGTTATCCCAATCAGAATGGGAGGGTCCGCATCACCGTATGTAAAAATTACACAGATGGTTGTTCAAGCACTAGATACAGCCCAAAAATATTATTGAAACAAAGTGTGCCTGAACGTGATTAGCTGAACCATTTATGAAAAAAGCTAGAAATTCACCAAGAACTATAGTTTTCAAACAGACCAAAACACATTTCAGTTTTTGGGCGTGCAAGAAATCTGCCAGAATAAAAAATCAAATGGCTTGAGCATATGTACCTGGATTATCAATAAATGCTTGTTTCATTGAGATTGGGATAAATATTTTGTAGAGAAAATAAAATTTGGACATTGCAGCCAAAATTAAGAAAGGTCTGATCTCACACGATGTGATAACTCTTTTAAGTAATGTCAGCTCAACAAAGATTTCATATAGGTTTAAGAAGCTACCATATACATTCAAGATTTTTATTTAGAATGATATAACATGGTAAGGGAATCTACTAAATGGTTTGAGATGTTTATTTAACATCAAAATCATGAGGAAAATATTGTGTTTGCAGAAGCATAAATGAAATTTTAAGGATTGTTTCCCAGAATTTTAGTTTAACAACTAAAGTTGGTGATGGAAAAATAAAACAATAGATTGGTAAAGGAAAAACATAACACGAAGATGTTCTTTCCCATCAGAGATATAGAAATGAACAACTTCAACAATAAAATACCAGGCAGCAAGCGGAAACATTGAAGATGATCCGTCCATATTCCGCTGGGTGAATATCTATCAAAGAAAAAGAAAAAAAAAATTGAAGAAATGAAAAAATAGGTTAGGTTCAGCATGAAAACATGCATATGCCGTAGTGGCCAGAAAAAGGATATAAACAGGAGACAGGAGAAACGTCAGTTTTGAAGAGCACAATTACTTACTCAGGATAAACTCTTTCCAAAGGAAAGGATGGCCAATAAGGAAACCCAAGGATCCCAAAATTTGAAAACTGGAAGTTTGAACAGACTCCTGATTCTATATTTAGTTTCAGCACTTTCTGTGCAACTTCGATGAAGTATTGCAATAAATAAGTAATCATCTAAATCAAATAACAGATGCACAGAGAAGGAAAAAAGTTAATGTGCTCCATATCTGAGTTACACGCGACTATGTAATTTTGAAAGGTTGTTACAGATGATACAAGACTAGCAAATGGAAAATCCTTTGGAAATCTGCAGTTGCAGCGAATCACTCGGCATCTGTTTTAAGAGGGATACCTTCTCCATTATCAACTGCCCACAGGTCTCCAAAATCTTTGGAAATCCTTTTCAGGTATTTAGATAAGTAAATATTAGAAATATATAGTTGATCAATGGCACGAGAGGAAAAAAAGATAACGGGAACCAATTTCATACCTTTGATAGATTCTTTTATTTTTCATGAAACCAAATCCATAATCCATAGGGTTTCAAAGCTGCAAATGAAATAAAACCACCCTTGTTTCACAGATTATCTAAAGGAAATCAGATATTTGAACGTGTTTTAATTGAGATATTGAACTAATACCAATGCGTCCTTGACAGGACCAACCTACAGAAAAACTAGCCAGCATGGACTAACTAAAGGACCTGAAGCAAGTAACGGGATGAACATTTGTCAAAATGAATCAAAACCATAAAGTATGACTGAGAGGCCATGTCATTTCTGTAACTTGGCAAAAGCATCCAATGCTGTTTTCTATCAAGCATTAAACTTCATTTTCTTTTGTCCCTGCTTGCTCTTTTACACTTATTTATTTTGGTTTTAGATTGAGTTTCTCCCACTTCTTCAATTCTTTCTTGTAACTTTCTTGTATAACTAGATCGAATTTAATGAACTAAAGAATAGTAGCTGATATCCTCAGGACACAGTCAAGTTAAAATATTTATCCCTCAAAAGTTTGCATCTTCGTTTTAATCTATAAAGAAAAAAAAATTGTAGGCTGAGTAGTCTAGCCATTTGAGCATCTTAGAGCATGATGTTCAACTACTATAGCGAACACAAAGAAAGCAAGTATAGTGCCTTCTTATTATCAAAAGTTAATATCAAGAACATCATCCTTTACCTGCGGTTGATGATGAAGAAACTATCATCCCCTGACTTCAAAAGATGCCAAGGAAACACCAGCAACTGGGAATCAATTTTCTTGGACTTTGAATCAATGTTGCTTGAAAAACCCATTTTGTTCACAATTCAGGTCCATATACTACTATCTCTTTTACTGATGCAACAGGTGGGATAAAGAGTCTCTAAAACCCGCCTCTGCATATCAGCTCATCTAATTGCTTAGTTCTAAGAAACAGAAATCAAGAAAGTAAAATAATAAGTCACAACTATCTTAAAAATAAATATCAGTTGAATGCCAAGCACTTTCTTGACAAAGGTTCTAATGAAACATCAATTTTCTTTTTAAACCAATTGCTATGCAACAAATCAGTAACAATTGACCACAGTATATGAAAATGCAACTGTAGAGAAATTTAAGGTTGAAAAGTTGGTATGTGAAAAGTGATTATTATCAGAATATATCCATGTTAAGTCTAAAGGAAACTATCCCTTAAAAAAATAGCTGGTTCAGCAGATCTAATTCACAAATGGTACAGATTTATGCTACTATGGCTTTGATCAAAAACAGGTCAGTTGAACACTTGAGCACATCCAAATTGATGCATCAAATTTAAGGAAACCATTAATTTCACAATATTGTAAAACACCCAAAAGTTTAAAAACAAATACCTCTGAATCTACAATATATAGACTATCCTCAGCATCATGATAAAAGGAAGCTGCAGGACGCAGTAGCTTGGCAGACTCAAATTCTCCATCTTCAAAACCTGGGCAAGAACCAATCTGACATATAAAAATGTAAGTCTAAATCTACGCTTTCTTTTCATCTTTTTCCATTGTATGTGTTAAACGAGAACAACAACAAAGAAAAGAGCAAAATGGTGATATGAGAAAATTTAAAGGTTATTGCCATTGAAGCCCTTTATAATATGAATAACCAAAAATCCAAAGTGGAAATAAGTTCGCCAACTGACATCTGCAGGACTACAAATATATTGGTAATGGATAAATTACATGATGAACTAGGACCCAATTCAGAAGCATGCACCGATTCATGCATACATTAACCATCCTTAGAAATGACTTCTAAAAACTCAATGTATAAAAAGTGAATACAGCCAAATGATGAAAGCAATAATCAGTGCCCGCCAGAGGTACACAGTTTTATCACAGAATGGAAATCACCACCACAATATATTAGTTACTTAAGGACTTCAATAGTTTTTAGAAAAGAAGATGATGATGATGATGAAGAAGAAGAAGAAGAAGGCTATTGCAGTTTGACTTGAACTCAAGATGCAACTTCAATACATACACAGTCCATAATCTTCCCATTTCTGTCTAATATGATAATTCGATGATGCTGTCAGAAAGGAATAGACGATCGCCACTTTCATCAGCAGAGACACAGCCTGGGGAAAAAAGGAAGGCATTTTTTAGTAAACAATGTCGTCTATTAAGCTTATTACATTAGTTAAAGCCAACAAATTACACATGGCTAAACTTAGGAGTAGGGCTGGACTGTATCTGGTAATCAAGCGTATATACCTGTGGAACCAGTTATTTTCTTAGATTTTTCACAATGGAATTTTTTTAACATTTTATTTCAAAGGGTTTCCTACCTTCTTCTCATAATTGGGTACACTGGTCAAACAACAAACTTTATTTCCATAATACCTAAAAGAGATGCAACTACAAGGTAAGGCAACAAAAAAACCCATGCCAAGGAGAACTCTACCTGGAAAGTAGAGGAGTGAGTTTCGCAGAGTATATGTCAAGTCTGGTTCCTTAATAACATCAGCTTGTTTCACCCAAGTACTTCTCAAGTTGTGTGAAGTAAGATTCCCATTTTGTTGCACTTTCCACTCCTCAATTTCTGGGAAGGGGTATCAAATGAGAAAATAAACATATATATTTAAGCACCTAAGTATGTTTGTACATGCAAACCTACAGGTATTCAGTTTAGACATAAAATTCATCAAGTTGCAGTCATATCCAGACAAAGATCACAGTAGAAGACAAGGACGAACAAAGAAGAGGAAACGGGTGAACACTTATGATAATCATTCTGACAAAAAGGAATACAATGATTACACATTACACCAAATGCAATGAAGACATTAATAGAATGTAGAGGAAAAGACAAATGCGCTGGCAGGGACATGGAAATAAGAGGAAAGGGAAGGGGGGAGGGGGCGACTAGTACAGCTTAGTTTTAAAACATTGTTGAACAAGAGAATCCTTTCCATGCTTGATTAGGGGGTATAAATGAGTTGAGCTACTCATGAATTATTCTAACTCAACTCATAAAATATTCGAACTCAACTCGTAAAATACTCGAATTGTTGGACAAGAGAATCCTTTCCATGCTAGATTAGGGGGTATAAATGAGTCAAGCTATTCATGAATTATTCTAACTCAACTCATAAGATATTCGAACTTGTAAAATACTCGAATTTGACTCGGTTCTAATTGAGTCGAGCTTAAAATCAAGTAGTTTACTAGAGCCGTGTTCGAGTATTAAGATTTTATATAATTCTAAATATATCTTATGTTATATATAGTAATTACTCATTCAGTCTTGAAATTGAGCTTATTCAAGTTTTTTCAAACTTCATTTTGATATTAACAAGTTTTTTTTAATGATAATCAATCCTAGTTTGAGTATCTATTCAAGTCACTCGAGCTTCAAAATGATAACTCGATCAAACTTGAGTCAAATATCAAGCCTCGAGTTATCCAATTGAGCCAAGCTCGGCACTGTTTCAGCTTGACTCAGCTCAATCAATAATAGATATTAAAAGAAAAACACATATAAATACCTTTATTAATCATTCCAAGATCCAAATCCTTCTCCTGATAAACAATAGGATCCCTAAAATCTCTGAACAAAATATAGCATACCTCATTTTCCATCTAAATAAATCAATAAAACAATGTGTTAGTCATACCACAAACAACTAAGAAAATTAAGAACCAATTACATCACCAAAGAACTCAACTAACAATTATCAAACAGATAAAGAAATCATGTGACAATATCAACTAATACTTGCATTGTTCAAAATCAAAAGATTAGCATGTGTTTGAATCCAAAAATGCAGTAACTCATGCTCAATGTGAATAATTCTCAACTAAATGAGCCAAATATATGAATTCTTTCATGACATTCCTGTCTGTTCAATGCAAATTTTATTTTAATAAATTAAGCATTCCCCTACTTTTGCAGAAATTGTCTCATTTGTCAACATGATAAACACGCGCACCTATCCACTAGCCATGTAGTGCTTTATGACATTTGATGTGTAATTTTTAAGTGTGCATAGTTATGCACCAGACTTGATATACTTGTACAATCAGTATATAGGAATATTTAGATTCACTTTCCATCACCTTTTTAAGTATTATTCTATCAGAACTATATGTAGGTAATGCAGGAAAAGTCTTCTGCACAACATATTGAATATGAAATAAACTAAAACGTATTCTATATGTCTATTGGTTTTTGTCATGTTGAAAATTATTAATATAAGGAAACATAATATGAGAGGGTTATGAATATATAAATAGATGATTCCTTGATGTAGATACTCCTCAACCTCATGCTTCGCACCAATTATCCATAAAAAAACAAGATGGAATCCAATTTGAGGGGGGAGAAGAAGATCAAAGACGATGTTACTTGTATTGCATGATCATAGACAGCTAAACAAACTTCCAAATAATTCCAGTATTTTCTATAATCATTCATCAGCATTTGCTGTGTTCTATACCAGAAGCAGCCCTTATCTTCATTGATGGGATAAAACAATAGAAAAAATTATCAACCTAAAAGCCAAGGACATATTATGACAGCGAATTGAATAGCAGATTAGTTTGACGAGAGGCAACGCTGAGCAGCACCTCAAAATACATTTATCTTCTTCTACTAATAACAATGTCCAGAATCTATAAGCAGTGATTCTTTATGTTTAGAGCATGAGAAAATAGAAAAATGGTCCTTGATGCATTCAGAGAAAGAGGCAAATCCTGTAGGTTCAAAAATTGGCAAAAATAAAATACAATGAATCCCTTGTAGAAGAAAGAGATACATATGAAAAAAAAATAAAGAATATCTGACAAAAAATGTTTCCTCCTAATTATAATCATATCACAAGTAATTGTACGGGACTTGAAGTTACAGAAAGACTCCATACAAATAAATAAAATAACCGATTCCAACACTTTTATCTATTGTTAAACATGACTGGAAAAAAACATTCTTTCATCATAACTTTAGTAGCCAAATTTGTAACCATCTTTAAAACTGCAATTTGTGGATGAAACTTATTACTATAATTTTGAGTTTAAATTAAGTATTATTACCTCACCTCTAAAAACTTCTTGTTTGACAATAATATGGAAATGTAATGTACTCCTTCATTACCAATGCAACAATGTTAGTTTGATCAGCCATAGAGCCAATCAGGGATCCACAATGAAAGCCCATGATGCAAAGCTGAGGAAATCTGTATGGCAAAATAAGTAACATCCTTAGAGGAAATCATCCATCAAGGCCGACTCATCCAAATTGAGGGAAAAAAAACCCTTAAGGAAGCAAATATTTGATATTCTCTTACTTTTGATGAACTGACTTGAGTTTTTCAAGCATACTAACAATTTGAGAATTCTCAAGGAATTGTCCAGCAAGGACCAAAAAGGTTCCATCTTTATTGAGTCCATCTTTATCTCCTTCAACCCTATTTATCCAACAATGATTTAGGCCTGTGCAAGTCATTCCAAAAGTTAGGAACAAACCATTTCAATTGCTACTGGAATATGCAACGTACACTTGCTAATTGCTCCAACACATATCTTGTGGCTCAAAATAAAATACAAAACAAGATTAAAGAAAATGTAACAACAAAACTTTGAGTATGTGGAGGCACAAATTTTGGATCAAACCTTGAAGCTCATAAAATTTAGATTTAATGAAGGACAATATACAATTAACTGGAGCAAGAGTAGACTCGTTTGACAGTTGTGATACTGTCGAGTACCTGAAAACAACTGTCATTGATAAGTTATTAAATTAACAACCCAAAATAACTAAAAGAATTCCTCAAAAAAAACTATAATTTCTATGAAATAATAACTTTAAAAAAAGCAAATAATTACCTCTTAGAATAAAACCGTTTGTCCACGATCCCCATATTACTAGCTTTGTTATTGCTTGAGTAAGGCACAGGAATTGAAGAGGAAGCTGAACAGAAATTTATGACTGCTCTTGATGGCTGTAACCGATTACCCGCAAAAAAAAATTGAAAAGAAGATTGAAGCAACATTATCAACCTCGGAGAATCGATTAAACATTAAAAAAAAAAGGCCAACCAGAGCAAATTCGAGACAAAAAAGTTGAAACTTTTCTCAAACGCCAATATCTGAGAGACATTTTTCTTGAGAAAGTGAAAATTTTCTATGTGAAGTTACTGTTTAGATGCAAAAGGGTCTAAGCATATTGGCGGGGTTTTTACTTTTTTCAGCCGGCTAGTGTTTAAGCCGCCCGATTTGAAAATTAAAGCGGAAGAGAATGTTTCTCCGTTGGCCCTTTCGTTCTGATTCAAAAGTGGCTTTTGAAACACATGTCAAACAAGGTCCAGTTTGAAGGATCTATGGCTCTTGAGAAATATCATCATCATCGTCGTCATCATCATCATAATAATAATAATAATAATAGAGTTCATTTTTACTGTCATAAATTTTTTTTTTAATTACAGAGTAATTTATTTTACTATAAGAATGCAGTAGATTATCGATAAATTTTTTTATCGATAATTTTTATTTTTTTATCAATAATTATATTTATCGACAGGTTATCGATAAAAAAAATTTTGTAGCCAAATCTTTCGCTGATAATCAAAAAGCCGACGAAAATAGAAATCTATCGAAAAATTTTTCTATAAAAATAATATGTCAGTAATTTTTTGATAGAAAAATAGTCGATAATATTTACCAACAGAAATTATTTTCGTTGGTATAGAAAAAAAATTACCGATAAAAAATTTTATTGATATTATTAATGACAAATTATCTGTCGGTAATACCGATAGACCGACTAAAATTATCTATATATGTCGGTAATACCTATAAATAATTTTTCATCGGTATTATGGATAGAATTACTATTCTGTGGGTAATATCCAAAAAATTACAGACATAAGTAAATATGTCGGTAAAAAAAGCCGACAAAAATAGAAATCTATCGAAAAATTTTTCTATAGAAATAATCTGTCAGTAATTTTTTGACAGAAAAATAGTAGGTAATATTTACCAACATAAATTATTTTCGTTGGTACAGAAAAAAAATTACCGATAAAAAATTTTATCGGTATTATTAATGACAAATTATTTGTCGGTAATACCGATAGACAGACAAAAAATTATCTGTATCTGTCGGTAATACCGATAAATAATTTTTCATCGGTATTATGGATAGAATTACTATTCTGTCTGTAATATTCAAGAAATTGCAGACATAAGTAAATATGTCGGTAAAAAATAAATTATTTTTTAAATTTTTTTAAATTTTAAAAATCTTTTTAAATTTTATAATATAATGTATGTATAAATTTTTTATTAATAAGAATAAAAATATAAAAATAAATTTAATATTTAAAAAAATATTATATGTAATAAATATTCAAATATAAAAATGTTGAACATAAAAATAAAAAAATGTATATAACCATATAAAATTAAAATATCATTGTACATATACAAAAAAAAAAACCTGTGTGTCAAGTAGCAGGAGGTGGTAAAGGTGGAGGTGGAAGAGCACCATTAGGCAAAAAGTGTCGTGATGGATCGAAAGTTCCTCGCATGAAGTTGGACATAAACTCATTAAGCTGTTGTTGAACCAACCTCTAAACCTCGGTTTGCATCTGCGCCTGAATTCAAGATTGAACCTGTGTCTCTACCTCCATCTGCACCTGCTCCTGGATCTGCTGCTGAACAATTAGATCACGCTTTGCCAACTGCTCCTTCAAATAATTGATCTCCTCCCGTAAGGCAGATGAACTACTAGAAGAAGAAGAAGAAATTGTGCTGACATACTGTGAGTCAAGTCCATATAGCTTCTTTTTCTTCTATTCGCCCATAGCAGATTTAAATAAGTTATCATCGTCAACAGGCATGTCGGACTAAGAGGTCTCCTCCCGAAAACAATGAAACGATCCTATATAATGTAAAAAAGATTCTTAATTCTATATTTTAAATTTAATTTAGGTAATATTAAAAAATTATGAAATTATCTTATATTTACATCCTGTGATCTACGATCCACAAATGAACGTCCGTCGTGACTCCGGGTGTATGTATGCACAAACAGCTCATAGTTATTCGGCGGCCGACCCATGTTAGACTCTTATTTAAAGAAAAAAAATGTTAGTTTAATAACACAAAAAAATTATAAATTAAAATATATTAAAAAATATAAATATACTTACGAGTATACGAGCATGATCATGATGTGATCGGCTGCCTCTCGTATGTGTGGACGGACCTGCATCATCCACAATACTGGACATCCTGTTATGAGAGGCAACGGCAGAACGTGTCTGCCCCTCGGGAGAGCTTCACCAGGCCTGCAGGTTTACTCATAACTAATCATCAATAAATGAAGGATGCTTCCTGCAGCCTTCACCTCACTCAGCATATCGCTGTAGCGAATAGCTGCCTTCTTGATGAATGCAATCTGGACAAGGCTATTAATAGCCTGGTCCAAGTAAAAATACTTTTGCAAAAAAAATCAAGATAACTAGTATCATCTAAATGTAAAATATTCACTTGTATATTTATATTAACTATTAAAATTTAATTTTCTTTTTAACCTTAAACTCTTCAAATCAAAAGGTTTTTGATGCGTGCCGTATGCTATATGCAATTACCGCAAGTGCACGGGTCGCTCAAGTAATAAAGTAGTGAGTGAGTTATCGTTCCACTGAGGACAAGGCCAAGCACTAATGCAAACCTCAACCGTTGTTTAGCAAATTAATATTTTTGTGGTGTTTTGTAATTAAAATACAACTAACCTAATGAATGCAAGTAATGAAATACAACTAACCTAAT
Source organism: Garcia nutans (assembly GCA_947685225.1). Lineage (NCBI taxonomy): Eukaryota > Viridiplantae > Streptophyta > Magnoliopsida > Malpighiales > Euphorbiaceae > Garcia > Garcia nutans. The sequence continues at coordinate 5,169,705 of CANTUV010000048.1, read as the reverse complement.
GAATGCAAGTAAAGATAAATTGAATGTTGTGTGTAAAAAGGATTGATATAAATGATACTATCCGGATATTGAATTCCCCTAGCCACAATTACATCACATATGATGGAGTTGAATTGGCATTCCTCTAACTTAGACTAAAACCTCTCTCGAGCGAATTAATCCCTAATCGCTAAGTAGAGTGCCGGAATCTCTTCTCAAAACACAATTAAATAGGTCATGCATTAAGAACAAGGAACTATACACCAAAGGATCTTGTAGGTCTATCTCTAGCACCCCAATCAATCATCAACCCTTATGAGTAATCAATTCATGCCAAGCTTTCTCAAGTCAATAACATGAAAATGATAACCAATCAATAAGCATGCTATCATCAATTGGCAATAATCATTAAGCATCACAAGAATAAAACAACTCAATCAATTAAAAGTATCTAGTTATACAAATAAGCTAGGGTTCTTCAATATCTAGATAGATAATGAATTAGTTCATGTTCAATACAATTAATACAACAACAACAACAACAATAATAATAAAATACATAAAAGGAGAAAATAGAAAAACCCCTTTCAATGTGTGCTTCTTGAATCTGCAGGAGCTGTCAATGGAAGATGAAGATGATGGAGATGGAGGATGAAGATGAAGAGTCAAGGAAAGTGTCACTCCCTCCTTGCCCAAAACGTGTATGCCCAAGCCTCCTCCTCTCAAATCTCTCTTCTCTGTCTCTGTCTCTGTTTTCTGCACAAAAACATGTAACTCTCCCTCTCTGCAGAAGCTCCCTCTTCTTCCTCTTCCTCCTCTTTTTATTTTCCTCCAAGCTCAAGTCAAACTTTCCAACTCACTTCCAGCTCACACCCCATACCTTGTTCCCCATATTCTATTTGTTTTGTATTTCTTTTGGCCAAAAGTAATTGGTGTGTCACAGCTACTGTGATTTTGAATAAATGGCACACCCAGTGACACGCCCATGTCACTGGGCGTGTCACAGCTACTGGAAACATTATAAAAGGCACGTTTGGTGACACGGGCGTGTCCATAAGCGTGTCCATTGATGAATTTTGCTCTTTCTTCATTGTTTTGACCATCCAAGGGAGTTTTTCCACTTTAACCTAAAACAAACACTTAAAACCAACTTTAAACAAAAATCAAATGAAACATTAACTAAAAACACATTAAAATCATACTAAAAACAAGTATAAAATCACTCTCATCAGTTTTCATCTCCGGAGAGACGGCCTTCTAAAAAACTCCTGTGGGATCCATATTTTGTGTTATGACATTCGGAATGTATCTACTGGAGGCCCCAGCTGGATCCATCATGTAGCTGCAAAATTAAAGAAACAGTACACATTTCTTTAAAATATACCGATTAAATCTAATTTAATATAAGCAATGTAAAAAATTAAAATACTTACTCTGACTCCCGAACAGTTAAATGTTGTATTCTACTATCATGACCTGCAGCTGATGCTGCAGTACTAGTATCACCAATGTGGGCATCTGAAGTGGCCGGGAGAGAAGAAGCAGCAGGATTTTTTGTCTGGACCGAGTGAGAAGAAGAAGTAAGATTCTCTGTCTGGGTTCGATGAGAAGAAAATGCAGGATCCTCTCTAAGCATATAGTCTATAGCCGTATAAACCAGAGGATCCTCAACAAAAGGCTGATCTGGGACATTGCGCAACTATAGAAGTGGCTGGCCTATATTACTAAAACCTCGACCTCCACTGGATTGACCGATAGACCCCGATCGATCCAATCCTCTTTCAGGTTCGCGATACATATCTGAAAAAAAATCATCAGTATAATTAATATGAATAAAATAGTAACCATATAAATAAATTTTCAATAAATGATATAGCTTAATTACTATTACTTATTGTTAGGATTCATCGTTGTTATCTGATTGGAATGATTCAGATTCAGAGTCCAGTAATGATTCATCCTATTCAGATTCTACCTCCATAGCCTCAATATCTATGAGTTCTCCAGTTGGATCATTTAAAGGATCCAGATCACCCTCATTTGTCCTATCAACTAACTATACATTTTCAGGATAATCTTCTTAGAATGTAGTATCAATCTCTTATTTATCGGCATACTTTCGGGTAGATCAATCTGTGATCTTGCTTTTATCTTACAAATCGCCAACCAATCAGAAGCGTCTCGTCTTGTGCTAGGAAAAGGAACGTAATATACTTGGACAACTTGACTAGCGAGAATGAACGGTTCATATTTAGCATATATCCTCCTTCTATTCACTTCCACCAAATTATATACTAGAAGAACTCTTGTGCCATTTATGGGATCATACCAGTCACATTTAAATAATATCACCCTTTTAATTGATAATGTCGGATATTCAATCTCTATAATATCTATTAATCGGTCGTAAAAATCAAATGAATTTTTACTATAATTTGATCTCTTTATACAAATACCACTATTTGTTGTTGCTCTCAAAGTACAGTGAGATTCAGTATGAAATTTATAATCGTTAACAAAATACACCTTATAACATCTAACATTTGGTAATGGACCCTGGGCTAAATCCTTCAAACAATTTTCAGAAATCATATTCTCATTTTTCCTAAATCAATAAAAAAAAATATGCATAAGTACAAAAATATGGCAAATTGAAGACATGACAGTTTTTTTAAATGTTAATACCAACGAATTATACTTATAAATTTTCAAAATCATAAGGAAAAATTATTCTCGACCTCAACATTAACTTGTGAATTCGCTATATTTTCATCCAAATCTCGCATGTGTTTAATGAATATACTGAAATCGTTTACCAAAAATAACATTATCATTCAAATTTTTTTATTTTAATTTCGACGTAAAAAATTCAGTTTCAGATAACTATAAACTTACTAACTTACTTGATATAAGGTGTAACTTCATCACAATTCAACAATATGTAAGTATGAACTGCATAATATTCTCTTTGTTTCAATCTTCGGTTGGTTGATTTACCTTATGGTCGACCCGAATGTTTGAAAATAGATAGAAGACATTCGGATTGGTCTTGTATACCTCCATCGTCATTCCGAGGGACTTCACACAATTTTATTATTATGTTAGGCTCGAAATAATAAGAACAGAAAGTTGATGTCTCTTCCAATATAAAGGCATTACGAATTGATGCTTCAACTTTCGTCTTATTTTTAACATTCTTCTTTAGGTATCGCAGATATCTTTCAAAAGGGTACATCCAACGATACTGTATCGATCATGTAATTTTGGTTTCATATGGTAAATAAACCGGTAAATATTCCATTGAATAAAAAAAACTCAGAGAAAATATTTGCTCCAATTTACAAATAATTATTGAAATTTCTTTTTGTAAATGCTCAATTTGGAAAACTTTTAGAGATGTTGTAGTAAGTTCTCTAAATAATAAGCTTAACTCCGTCAGAGCTTCTCAAACTTTTTTTGCAATAACTCTCTAAATGCAATGGGTAATAATCGTTATATAAATACATGACAATCATGACTCTTTATCCCGAACAATTTATATTTTCCCATATCAATACACATTGACAAATTCGAGACATTTCAATCTAAAAACTTTAAATTTTTTACCCAGTGGAATATTAATTGCTTTTTATTACGATCCAATGTGTAATTAGCTTTATGATACCTCCCAGACATTTCATCTTGTTCCAACTCCGGCCTTCTACAAAATATCCTCAAGTCTTCTCTTGATTTGGCATTGTCTTTTGTTTTACCCAGCACATCCATTACCGTATTAAACACATTCTCAAATATATTTTTTCAATGTGCATTACATCTAGGTTGTGCCTTATAAGATTTAAACTCCAACAAGGCAAATCCCAAAAGATACTTTTTTTCATCTACAATTTCGACATACAGTGCTATTGGAATTTTTATTATATTCAGTTACCTTATGAAGCCTTAGTTGCTCAATTTGAAACAATAAATCTTTCCTATTCAATATAGGAGGAGCATCTTTCCTTACTGTAACATTCTTCTTGAAACCTTTTCTACTTCTTCTGAATGGATGATCTGCTTTCAAAAATTTTATGTGATTATTAAACCAACTTGTTTTATCCCCATTTAGAAGAGTAAATGCTTTAGAATTAATCATGCAATAAGTGCATACTAATTTACCCGCAGTGCTCCATCCAGATAACATCGCATATGCAAAAAAAATTACTTATAGTCCACATAAGTGCTGCTCTCAAACAAAAATTATATTTCTCAAAATAATCATAAGTCACGACACCCTCATTCCATAACTGTTTCAACTCTATCATCAATAGCTGCAAAAATACATCAATTTTATGTTTTGGGTTATTTGGAGCAGATATAAGTACAGACTGAAATAAATATTGCTCTTTCATATATATCCATGGTAGCAAATTATGAGTGAGTATTACTGGCCAATAAGAGTATTGCTGTCCTGATGACCCAAAAGGCTGAAAACCATCAGTACACAGACCCAACCTAATATTATGATATTCAGCTGTAAAATCAGGATGTAATCGGTTGAAATGATTTCATGCCTCATAATCCAAGGGATGGCACATGACCCCATCTTTTTGCTCATGCTCATAATGTCATCTCATGTGTTATGCTGCAGCTTTTGAAATATATAATCTTTGAAGTCTTGGAGTGAGAGGAAAATAATATATTCTCTTAAAAGGCACAAACTTTTGCCGGCTTGTAACCCGACTCTGTTTGAATCTCGGTTGTTCACAAAACTTATATATTTTGTCTTCTGCATAATCACCATAATATAACATACATCTATTTTTACAGCAGTTAATAACTTCTACTGGCGAACCAAGCGCCTGAATAATTTTTCTTGTTTGGTAGAAATTATCAAATATTTCATTATCTTTGGGTATTATCTCTTTAATAAATTGGATTCATTGATCGAAAGCCTTTTTGGACATATGCTGCTCAGACTTCATATTCAAACAATGAGTCATGGCATATAGTTTAGTATATTTTTGACACCCAAGCCACACCTCTGTATCCAGTGAATTCAACAAATTGTAGAATCGTTGAGCCTCAATGTTAGGAGCCTCATCATGTTGTTCTTGATGAACCTCACTAGTTCCAGACACATCAATATTTGGCATGCCCCAATCAAACACATTAGACTTAGCTGCATCATATACCATTTGTGATATGGATTATCAAAGACAGATTCAATTGTACTATATTATTGTGGAATAGATTGGTCGACTATATTCTCTTCACCATGCATAATCCAAATAAAATAATTCGGAACAAAACCTCATTTCACTAAGTGGTATTTCACTTCATTTACTTTTCAAAAACTACGCTGTTGACATTTTATACAAGGACAACAAATTTTATTGCCTTGCATATAATTCCTTTGACTAGATGCAAAACCAACAAACTCTTCTAACCCAGTAACAAATGTCATAGGAAGAGTGCGATCCGTATTGAGTCGTTCATACATCCAACCACGTATTATGTTCATTTTACTTATGTATATAAATAAGATAATAAAATTATATCATAGGAATTAAATCTCCTTATATCTCCTTCATAAAAGGATAAGGCCCTAACATATTTAAAAATACAATATATATCTTATTTAACATACTGCAAGACTTTATACAAATTATGAAGAAAATTCGGTAGTATTTTTTCTAAGTTCTCTAAGTATATTATGTCAAATAATATAAATATTCATAATTTTGAGATTTATGAATATTTATATTATTTGGTATGCACTCAGAGAATAATTTAAGAGAGATACGATGAATTTTCTGCATAACTTACATACTATGATGTCTCACATTAATGTTAATGACCCAATAGATATATATTATTATTTCTAAACTGTCTAAATGGGACAATTCAGTGAGTTCTCATTTTTTAGAAATAAATGAGTAACTCATCAAACAAGTACTATGATTTATTATAAAATTATTTTTATTCAAACAAAACACATTAACAATTAATATTGAGTTAGCACACTCTTTTTATATTCTAACTTTATATTTACTCATGCAATTTTAGAAACTATGACTAATCATGCTCATAAGGTCTATAAAGTGTTGAGATCTGTTCTACATTAAATGAATTCTTTTTATTGGATTAAGAGTTGTATTTGTGATATTTATTATTCATGTATATTATTATTCACATTGCATTTATTAAGTACTTTATAAGTAATAAACTTATTTTATTATTATTATTATACTATTAAAATATTTTCATTATTTTCTTTTTTAGTCTTGATTGGTTGCATTGTATTTGCTTTTAACTATGTTCTAAGATTGTTGTTTAATAAATAATATATCGATTAAAGAGTTCTACAAACAAACTTATTATAGATATAAAATTATTAAATTATTTTTACTATACTATATGTGTTTAATACCAATTCTGTTATTTATTATTTTTTAATATGATCATGTGTCATATTTCTTTATATTATATTTTTTAAATATTAAATACAATTAATTTCTCTAAATATAAATTTTTTTAGAAATTATATATAAAAAAATTATAATAATCATCTATTGCATTTATTTGGACTTCTATATATTCTCTAGTAATTTTTTAAAAAAATTTGAATGAAATATCATTTTATTAAGATTTGTTTCTGTAATATTAAAATCAAATCTGTGTGATCATCGTCATTCTGTTTCTTCTTTTTCGCTGCGTTAATTTCTTTTTAATTTTTCTCTACTTCAATTTGTAATCAGTATTCTGCTATCTAATTATTTTATTTTTATCATAAATATATACTCTAAGTATATTTTACATACTATTTATTTATTGTTTATTGTTTACATTCAGCTAAATATTTGCTCATTGAATTTATTATTAATTATATATTAGATTTAACCACAAACAATTAGAATACCAAATTATTTTCACTTTATTCCTTTTACCTAAATAATAGTTCTTGTAATTGCGAGATATATAAATTTTTTATATAATTTATAATCACGTTGATATATATGTTAAAAATGTACTAGAAATGAAAGAATCATTATTATGTATGTTAAAAAAATATAAATTTTGAGAGCTGTAATTATTTGATCTCATATTTTTTACTATTAATATTTTTTACTTATCCAATTTATAGTAAAAATTTATAATCAAATTATTCTTTTAATTATATTTTAAATGTCAGCAAATTACAATTCAATTCCGCTTTACAATTTTCTTGTGGATTTACACTTTTGAGATTTTTTTAATTCAAGTCAAAATAAAATAGATTTTATTATATTGCGTTTTATTATTAAAGTTTGAATTATTATATTATTAATAAATTATCGCACTTATTTTTTGGTGAAAGTATTAAAATAACAATACTTATTCAAATATATGAAAATAATATATATATATATAAATATATATATATATATATATTTATATGTAAAAATTTAGGCACAAATATATTAAAAAATATTAATAAAAATACTATTAAAATATTTTACAATTTTTTATTATTAAGTATATATAAAATCAAGATTTAATTATTTAACCACAACCTAGCAATCACTAAAATAAAAAAAATACAATTAATTAATAATATAACCTCGCATTTTAATTCAAATAACTAATTACCTATAAATCAGTAGAATCACAAAATATATTCTTAATTGTACACCTTTAAAGTAAACCTAAAATACATAAAATACATTAATTATAATTTCTTAACGAAAAACTGCAAAATTACAAAAAAAAATCATAAAATTACCTAAAATAAATTCAAATCCTAAATTATTTTTATTTACCAAAAAAATTAAAAAATTATAGCAAATATATTAAATTTCTCCAAAATATTTTATATTTTTGAGACAAAATTAATTCTTTTATATGTAATAAAATTCTATAATTAATAAAAAAAGTATCAAATATTTTATAAAATAAAAAATACCTTAATAAAAATTAAACACCCTAAAATTTTTCTAATTAAAAATAAATTATAAATTATACCAAAAGTTTTAAATTTTTGTAAAACATATTTTATAACCATTAAAAATACCTCCAAATTTTTATATTTTTTTATTATGAAATTTATTAAATTAAATCTAATTTACTAAAATCTAAAAAAAAAGTCTAATTTACTTAAATTAAATGTTATTTACTAAACTTTTAAAAAACCCTAACAACAATCAAATAAGCCTAAAATATTATTGATCATTATAAAAAATTTTAAAAAATATAAATATTTTAAATTTGCCTAAAAAATTATTTTATAAAGTAAACAATCAATAAAAATTTATTCATTCTACCTTTTTTTTTTAAAAATTATATAAAAATCTAAAATTCTAAAATAATGCTATAAACACCAAAATAAATTCTAAAATATAACAATAAATATAATTTCTCAAAACAATATTTTATAACCATTATAAATACTTAAATTTTTATATTTGTTCATTCTACAATTTATTAAATTAAATCTAATTACATAAAATTTTTAAAAAATTCTAATAACAATAAAATAAATCTAAAATATTCATATTTACAAAAAATTTTAAAAAATATTATTAATTTTAATTTGTTTGAAAAATTTATTTTTTGCCCTAAAAAAACTATAAATTAATTTTTTTTTACTGAAATTTAAAAAATTAATTCATTCTACCTAATTATTTTATTTTAAACAATTATACAAAAATCTATAACAATACACATATTAATTTTTTTTAAACAATATAAATATCTTAAACCTAAAAATTCAAAACTATCCTAAAAATTCAAACAACCAACAAATAAATATACATATCAATCTAAACTACATAAATATAAACAATAACAACATAAAACACAAAATTTATTATAAATTAAAAATTCAACAAAAATAAAAATAATAAAAAATATTTAACAAAATTATTAAAAAAAATAAAATAAATACTTCTTACGATCTTCTTCTTCTTCTTCTTCTTCTTCTTCTTCTTCTTCTTCTTCTTCTTCTTCTTCTTCGTGCAATATAAGCAGTACCGAACTTTGTTTGGAGCAACACCAGTGGCACAAGAACGAAAATGGTACAGGAACGAAAATAGAGGAAGTGGTGAGGAAGATATGAATATTTAATATTTACCGAGAGATTTAAGTATCTCTCGATAAATTTACCGAGAAACACTTTAATCTCTCAATAAATATAACATTTACCGAGAGATTAATGTGTCTCTAAGTAAATTTACAGAGAGACACTTTGATCTTTCGGTAAATTTACAGAGAGATCGAGAGAAATTATAATCTCTCGGTAAATTCACTGACATATGATTTTTCTGTCGGTAAATGACTTAGACTAATTGATTGACTGACACTAATAATTTACCGAGAGATTTATAATTCTATCGGTATTACCAAGAAAATATTTATATGTCTGTAAGTTTTCTCAAAAGTCGAGCTATGTTAATTGTCTGATACTATGGAATTACTGACAGAAATGGCTTCCATCGGTATTACCAACAGAAATAATTTTCTCTCGGTAAATGCTTGATAAATGACGGCAAAAATTTCATTATCCTACTTTTCATTTACCGAGAGACAGTTTATCTTGTCGGTAATTTTCTCTCAGAAATAATATTTACCGACAGATGTATTTTTGTCGGTAATTTATAGACAAAAAATTTTTTTCTCGATAAATTTATAAATTACAGAAAAATAAAGTTTCTTTTGATAATACTGAATTAATAAATCATTTATCGAGAGAAAATATATTCGTCGGTACTATCAATAGATATATGATTTTGTCGGTAAAATTAGTAATAAATATAATTAATAATTATATTGAATTTTTTATTTACCGACAGTTAAATATTTTCGTCGATACTACCGATAGTTAAATATTCTCTTGGTAATAATGAATAAATAAATATTAATTATTATACTATTTATTTATCGACAGATAATTTTTTCACCAGTACTACAAACAGAAATTTATTTATTTCGGTAAAATTAGCAGTAAATATAATTAATAATTATTATGTTGAATTTTTTATTTACTGACAGAAATATTTTCTCTCGGTAAATTTTTATTATTTATCTAGAAAATATTTTTTTCGTCGGTACTACCGAGAAAAATAGATTTCGGTATGTAAGTTTTATCGGTAAATCCATTTGCCATAATATTCCGCCATATTTATCGACACAATTTCTGTCGGCAAATGGATCTGTCATTTTTCTGTCGGTAATTTGTTGGTAATTTTTTAATTTTATTTTTGCAATATTTTCTCTCGATATTACCAATAAATAAAATTTTATCGGTAATCCACTGCATTCTTATAGTATTTTATTTTTTAAATTTATCTTTTTTAAATCATTATTTTTTTTATATTTTATATTTTTTTTATTTATGTTTTTTTATTCTTAAATACTTTTTTGAGGCCATATTTTAAATATATATATACAAAAAAATAAATATATATACCGTATATATAATATATAAAAAAATACATAAATAATAATATCTACACAGCAAAAACTAAACATTTACACATATTTAATATCTACATAACATTTTGAATATTTTTTAATTTTATTTTTTAAATTTTTTATTCTCACAATATTTATACAATATCTATATAAAATACACACAACATATATAATAAATATATAATATATACACAACATTTATCAAATATTCATAAAATATATATAAAATATCTATTAAACATCTACATAGTAAAATTAATATTTTTTATATGTACAATATGTAAAATTTATTTAAAAATAAATTTAATATTTTTATTAATATATTTTTATCTACTTTACTTTTTCTTTTTTTGTGAGTATTATTTATTTTTTGATTAAAATAATTTAAAATATTAATTTTTATTATTTTATTAGAATATTTTTATTTAATAGTACATTTTGAAAAAAATAATAAAAATTAAAATAAAATATTAATTATAATGAGAAAAGTGATATATTTAAAAAAATAAAAATCCTTAGCGAAGAGAGATATTTTTAAAATTTTGCTTAAACTTTTTCTAAAAATATAAATATTTTTATTTTTTTATAGTGTTTTTGAAATAAAATTTATTTTTTTGATAGTTTTGTAAATGTCTCATAATAATTATAATATCTCAAAAAATAATAAAAAGGGAAAATCAATTTTTAAGCATCCTATAATTTTTGTACATTTTTTATATACTATAAATATGTTAAATATATATTTCTGAAAATGAAGTATATACTAAATATATATTAGATGAAAAATGGAGTACTTTTTAAATTGAGAGTCGAAAAATGTGTATTGTTTTAAAGAAAAAAAAGAAAAAATGAATATCTAAAAAAATTCCTAACAATAATAAATAATGTTATTTTTTATCAAACAAATTAAAATTAATTAAAAAAGCTTATTGCAAGGTAGCCTCCAAATAGAGAAAAATTAAACAATGAATTAGCTCTAACCATTTTCATAACGGCAAGGCAACATATATAATTGGGAATGATAACGGGTAGTCTACATTTAAAAAATTGCCCTATATCCAAATTCAAACTTGATTAAATTTAAATTAGTTTATAAGTAAAAAATTGCCCTTTATGCAAATTTAAACTCGATTAAATTTAAATTATTCATATCTATTTTAAATTTGATAACAATAATTATTTTATTATATGTATTCATTACAAATTCATTTATTATCTCTAGTTATTTAAAAATAAAAAATTTAAAAAATTATAAAATTATAATTATAAAATTATAATTTTCTCAATTTAATATTTATAAATAAATATTTAATATCAATATAATTTTATTAAGATAATTTTATATCATATAATTTTATAATAAAATAAAATATAATTAAAATTTAATAAAATATAAATAATATATATATAATCGGATTTAGATAGCGATACTAAAAAATATATATTCAAATCTATTTTAGATAATAAAAATATTATTTAAATTCATCTAAACTTATTTATAAAATATATATATTTTATATAAATAAATAAATAAAATATATAAAAATATATAATACGTCGTCATTTCTATATATGTATAATCATTATATGATTATTGTTTGGATTCAGTACTTAATAACATATATATACAACTTTGCTAATTGCTTATCTTTATCCAAAATCTACTTTATTGACGAGACAACAAAAAAAAAAAACACAAAATGCAGTAATTTTGATGAAACTTTATTATTAATTATTGCAAGAATATTTGTGTGCTCCAGCAAAATTGTAAGGCATTGACATGACTTTTACTAATTAGCTTAGCTTAGAGGGACTACACATTTTATTTAAATAAATAGTAATTTGTTTAAAGTGGATTGGAATGGACCCTTTCATCAATGGCAAAATTTCCTTCCTTCCTTCCTTCCTTCCTATTTACAGGCAACTGCTTCCTAGCTTTGCTCACCTCTTCATTAAGGCTCCTCTGTTTTCCATTATGCCACCAAAATGGCTGCAAGCTAATTTATCCATTAAAATCATTCACTTTTATTACTATTATTCCATGTTTTCCTTTGCGATGATAAAAGTGGTTTTCAAAATTCTGAAGTTGAAAAAACATTTTAATTGATAGACACTTTTTAAAAAAAAATATTTAAGATTTTAAAAATATTTAATATATCTCATATTAAAATAAAAATATCAAAAATAAGAATGTTAAGAAATTCGAAAATCAATAGCATACAATTTTTTCCTTTTATAAAATTATAAACTAAACTTATATATATATATATATATATATGTGTTCAGCGGACTAGCGACCCAACCTATTAAAAAAAATCGCGGGTTTGAACTCCCAAAATATATTGATTTGAACCTTTATTTTTTTTAAATAAATTAGAAATATATATATATATGGTTAAAAATCAACTGCACCAAAAACTTTTGCACTTTTAGGGCCATAATTTGCGGTTGAAAATGTAAAAGCATTACTCTCTATGGATAAAATAACACCTGACATACAAGTCAAAAGGGATTTGTCTTGAATTATAATATTGCTGAAAGAATTGCATAAATAAATAAATATATACATATATATAATTTTAGAAAGAAAAACACCATCGCAAGTCATATGATTGGCGGTGGACAAAAAGCTAAGTCCAACCAATCCAAATAGTATATGAAAAACTAAAATTATTTCTCACCAAAAACAAATTCACCTCTCTCTCTCTCTCTCTCTCTCTCTCTCTCTCATTGTGTCACAGCTCTGACACCACTGTTTCTCTAACAGATTCCTTTTTCTTCTTCTTTTTTCTGCTTTCAGTAACAACAATGAATTTTACAGCAATTTTTCACTAATTATATAATAAGATTTCGGATAAGCTAATAGAATTTGGCAACGTGTGATTTACTTTAATACTAATTAATGAAATGTAGCAGATGCTCATTTTCTTCTTCTTTTTTTTCGCTCTTTTTTTTGAAATTAATTAATTATCTAGAAACTCAATTTTCAATACTGCCCAGAGGCTGATGAGATCTTCTTTGGCTAAATTTTTCAAGATTTTTAACAGGGAATGTGAAAAAAAAAAAACTAGTTAAAGAAGAAAGTAATTTCCTCTTAACCCCAACTAGAAAAAGAGAGAAAAAAAGGGAGATACTTTAAGAAAAACAATTTATTTATTTATTTTTAAAAAAGGAACACAAGAAAGAGAGAGCCAAATCCAATGGACTCTCTAAAATTCAGCAAAGATCTTTCTTTTGAAAAAAACAAAAAGGGATTTTGGCTATATTCATCCACTTACCATTAATATATATATACATAAACCAAAAATCAAAGCACCAGTCTTATATCATGTATATAACTATATGAGTATGAAGACAATATATATATAAACACATACAAAATATATATATCAAAATAGAGTGTCTCTCTTGCTATACATTTCCAGTAAGAAAATAAAAAAGAACCCTTAATTTCCTTTCCCCCAAAATACAAAAACAAAAAAAAAAAATTTAACGAAAGTAGGATATTGATGATGATGACATAACAGCAAACTTAATAAACTTCTCAGTTCTCACTGATGAGGATAAATTACTAGTATTAATTAATTGGTGCAACTAAAACTATATATATATAACCATAAACATGACAAATTCGTAATAAATTCACCGTTACAACTCTCTGATCTTCCATATCTTCTTTCTTTAACCTTCAATTTGTCTTCATCCATGGCAATAGCGGTGCATAAATTTTATCCCTTTTTTTCCATATCAAACTCCTCTCTATATGTAATTAATTACCTGTTCGATATAGGGTTTGGCCCACTTGGAACTTCACGTGCCCCTGCTCCAAACTCTGAACCCTTAGATTTTGAAGAAGATGAAAAAGAAGGGCGTGAGTTCTGCGTTTGTTTTGAGTTCACAGTAGTAGTAGTAGAGAATGATTGTGTGGGTTTTTCCAAAAGAAGTCTTTTGATGGAAATTGAAGAGGAAGATGATGGGGTTACGAGTTTGGTAGGGTTATTGGAAATGAGAAAAAGAAAAATGAAGAAAAGAAAAGTGAAGAAGAGAAGAAATTGGGGTGATTTAGTGTTGGATTTAGTAGTGAAAATTGTTGATTGTGTTTGTTTTGGTGTTGCCATGCAAATAGAAAAAAGAAAGAACCACCCCCCAAGAACCCACAAGGGTTCAATATCCATGAACCAGCTGCAGGCTAAATTAGAAGGAAGAAGATGAAAGCAAAGAAAAGGATGGGAGGAGAAGCTTCAGAAAAAGTGAATAATGGAAAGGAGGTTTTGAAATTCGATACACATTATTATTATTATTATTATTATTATTATTATTATTATGGAGAACCAAGAATAACCAAGTTGTTAGCGTTAAAGTATACATTAAAGGTGTTGCAATTTTTTTTTTGTGTTTTTACCAAATTAGCCCCCTTTTTGAAGGTATATATCAATTATTTGTATAGCCCTAGGCATTTAGATGGAATAATAATAATTATAATAGTGTGAATTTTGAATTATTATCAACAACTTTATTAGTTTATTTACTTATATATATATATATAACTTAATAATTAAGTTAAAAGGGTTGGGGTAAATATATATATAGTTCAATTAGTACGTACATTACAACTATTTACAAGTAATGAGTTTCATCTATTGAACTCTTCACACATCAAAGTAACAAAATTAATAAAATTGATCAATAAATAAATATCAAAAAAAAAATATTATCCCTCATTAGTAAGAATATTAATTATTTTTATAAATAAAATATATATTAATTAGATGAACATTAATGATAAACTAGAATTTTATGACCTTTAACTTAATTGATTTCAACATAGAATGTTATAGCAAGCAATATCTCTATTTAAGGCAAAAATAGTAGCTACATCAATTTTATAATTATTCACAATAAATTATCAATTTTATTATTATTTATAAGCACTTAATATATTTTCAAATTATTTTTTCCAACAACATTGATTTAAATTAATATATTTTTGATGAAAATAATTTCAACCACTTATCAAGAAACAAGTTCAAATTTTTATTAGGATTATCAGTCTCCTTCAATACTGTTAAGTAAAATATTTGTTATAGTCATAATATTTCTGAAAAAAAATAAATTAATGCATGATAATTTAGTGATATGGGGCCATATTAATTGTAAATCAAATATTAAAGAATCTAGAAAGGTAAAAAGGCAGTGGCACCAAATATAAAGAGAGGGAGGTGAGGTGGTGGCTTTTTCCTGCTTGGCCGGTTCTCCAAGAAATATTTCTTTGACTTGTAAACCCTTAATTAAGAAAAAACATATAATACTATATATTATCATTCTAATTATTCTTCAGGTTAACTTCTTTTTTATTTTTTGCCTAAGAATAATCGTGAAGCAATTGGGTTTTTTTATGTGAATAAATAGATATAAATAGAAATTCTATTTGTCAAATGTCAATTAATAATCTTTGTGTAAATGATCTGATAGTACTTGATTTGGACATCGTGCATGTACAATGTTTGAAATGCATTCGGCAATTATGTGT
Source organism: Garcia nutans (assembly GCA_947685225.1). Classification (NCBI taxonomy): domain Eukaryota; kingdom Viridiplantae; phylum Streptophyta; class Magnoliopsida; order Malpighiales; family Euphorbiaceae; genus Garcia; species Garcia nutans. The sequence continues at coordinate 5,153,768 of CANTUV010000048.1, read as the reverse complement.
TTTTTTCTCTTTTGGTTTTTTCTTAATTTGTTATTCATACTACCCGCTTTATTCTTTTATTCTTAGAAAACCGAGCTTAGCCTTCAAACTCTCTTTTGTGTTTCTCATTTTCTCTGCAGTTTCGTTTGAGCTTGATTTGAATTTTCTAAGTCACATATCTTAGTTTAATATAAATATCAAATGATAAGATAGAGATTAATGATAGTATCCTTGCTTCTTGAGCTCATGTACAGAATTTTATAAGTTTTATATTTTATCGTATAACAACTTTGTATTGTGTATCAGCACTTTCAATCGAGCTTGTCCGAGCTTCTTTACACAGCACCTCTAAATCTAATATAAATATCAGATGACTCGAGGAATTTAGTGATATTATCCTCATTTACTCAGCTCTTTGACCGAGCTCTACATCATGAACACAGAAACCAAACTCTCAGAAGAACTGTAAGCCTCAATCTCGGACATCCCTAATTCGATCGAGCTCTCTGGACATCTATTGATGTAGCCGTCATACGACCTTTGAAATATCTGTAAATTACACTGATACAGCTCAGATTTTATCTCCTTATACCAATTATAAATAGAAGTCAACTCCCACATGTAAAATTCTCTTGGGATATACACACACTCTCTCTTTCACTCTTGTTTTACTCGGGTCAACTGAGCTCTGACTCAAGTATAAAAGCATTTCCCAGCCAAATCCGTCCTTTCTTTTTCTTATCTTGTAGATTAGTGACCCATCAGTAGCAGCACCCGAGCTCATCACCAATTATTAGCCATTGCAAGTGAGATTTCAATTATTATTCACGAAACAATATCTTCTATAATAATATTACAAATTTACAATACAAAAAAAAAAAAACTAGAAGCAACTAAAAACTAATTAAAAAATTGATATTTCTTTAAAAAGACTCGGAAAAAAATGTATATATTTAATATATTAAAAATATATAACAGTTCTATAAAAAATACATTTGACTTATCTAACATATTATATATAAAAATTGCATGATATTTATAAGAAAAAAAAGTTCAGAAAAGTGACATAAAATTAACTACATGCATAATATTCATAGCCAATAATTGCGCCCATAATTACCTTCTTATATTAGGAAAAAACATTATTATAGTATAAGAAAATGATATTTTAATTATAGTCAATATATAATTAAGGTAAAATTATATGTGTTTAATGAATGGAAATAAAGAAGAATAGAGGGAGAGGGAGAGGGAGAGGGAGAGAGAGAGAGAGAGAGAGTGTGTGTGTGTGTGGGTGCGTCTAAGTTTAGTGAAAATTAGTGTAAGTTTTACGGAAACAAAATGAGAAAAGACACAAGATAAAACAAAGTATCGTATTCTCTTAAAAAAAAATCAACAAACTGCTGCTTCCCTCTTTGTGAAAGCCCAAATTATACTTAATTACTTATACATGTCTCCATTAATTACCCCTATTATTATAATAATAATATTTTTTTTTTAAATTCGACCCTCAAAAATATATTTTTGAGGATCGAACTCTGCCTTTCCGTAGGAGTAACAACAGATGATATGACATTTATTATTATTAATTTTTAGTAATTACCGGTAGACGAGGGACATTTAAAATCAAATATGACACTTAAGTAGAGCAACATATCTCCTGAATATTATATTATTTTATTATTATTATATATATTTATTTATTTTTAAATTTAAATTTTTATTCAATAATTATAAGATAAAGTGAAATATTAATCACAAGAATTTACATAAAATATTAATATTTAATAAGACGTGAGCCGTATACTTATATATTAATATTTTCTTGTTTCAATTATTGATTCTGATAATTGCAGTATTGATTATTATAATGACAGATAAAAATTTTAGTTTAGATGGATTGGGGAGTCTATATTATTAGTTCGGATTCGATAGTCTTTTGCCTCTTTATTACTTATTTTTTTCGTTTAGCAGTTGCTTAATCCAGATTGATAGTGTTTGATTTATTAATATTAAATTATTTTTAATAGTGTAAATTATATATGAATTTAAATTTTGATTAAAAAAATCAACTAATTATTAAAGAAAAAATGAAATTAGTGATGCTGAAATTACATTTTTTTTGTGTGTGTGCTATATGTACGTCTTTGGAGTTTTGTGTGGATATAATTGGAAGAAAACATCATAAGCTTGTTGGTGTGCATGCAAATTCCCTTTTGTTTCTCAATTTCCTAATTAAAAATATTTAGTCTCCATAAAAACATTTTTAGTGAACATAACATAAAAAATATTACTTAAAATTATTTTAAAAAATAGTTTTCTTTAATAAAATTTTATGTATTATTAATTAGATAAGTACTAATGGCATTGCTGGCTTACCATTATAAATAAATCGATATCTATTTTTGTATTTGAGTGGATGAATAAATACAATCAAATATATATTCTTAATGTCTTTATACTATGATATGATTTTCGAAATTATAAAATTATACGAGTTTAAATTTCATATTAAAATCAAATCAATTAAAAAAATGATATATACCTTCTGCATAAATTAGGTACTTAGTGAATATTTTTAAAAAATAAAAAAAACTTAGGATATATTCGTTTACTTTGTAGATTTTTATTTTTTTAACTAAAAATTATTTTTAGTTTTTATTTTGCAAATTTTAAAAATGTGTTTTATATTTTTAAAAACTATATTATAATTATTTTAAAAATAAAAAATAAAAAATTTAAATGAGAGACGTTGAAAAATAATTTTTGCAATAGAAAAAAATTATTAATATAAAATGTCTTTTTAAAATCAAAATATTTTTTAAAATCATACTTTATAAATTTAATATTTAGCATAAAAACGATAAAAAAATCTAAAATTTAATGATATTACCAAACACATTTTGCTTTTTTTTCTAAAAATAAAATAAAAAAATTATTTCAAATATAACCTTAATCAATAGCGGTAGAATTAAAGTTAAGACCATTAAAAAAAACTATAAATATCTCTTTCAAAATATAAAATGGAGATAACATATGTTCTATTCCTTTTTAATTTATTTTTTTTCTCAATATTCATCATACAAAATCTTTGTCTGGAGCTTTGGAATTGAGAAATGCACACCTAATAAAGCCATCATGTGAAAAAAGTAGTAGAAAAAGAAAAATAAGAACATATATATAGTTGTAAAGAATAATATAGAGCATATGTTTAATTGAAATGACTAAAAGCTATTTAATTAGCTTACCATATATAATAAGGGCACTCACTTCACTGGACCACTTTGAAGTAAGCTTCCCACCTACTCTTGTGAATAACCAAAACTAAAATCAAAGCCAAAACCAAAACCATTAATGCTTGGTTTTTTTCACTTATCATGAAATGTAAAGGCCAGACAATAAAGGGCAAAAAAAAAAAAAATCTAATTTTCTTTAATTATTTATTAAAAAAATGGAGAGAAAAGCAATTTCATCATTAATTTTCCTACCAAAAAAGTTGATTTGAGTAACTAAACTACAAGCAAATTAACATCAAATTATTAAATAAAACATCAAAATTAGCTAGCTAGCTAGGTCCCTCCTTATAATTAACCACTCTCAAAGTTTATTATATATAGTGCAACATATAAAGCAATAATTTGATAGATTAAAAAGTTCATTAATCTAGTGTTGTGCATAAAAATTAATTGAATTTTTTTTAAATATACCCTAAAAATAAAATTATTTTAAAAAAATATTCAAAATTTTTAGCATAAAAATATCAACTTTTTAACTTTTAATTTCAAAAATATTTTATTTTCAGAGATTTATATCTAGTATATTAAAAATAACGCCACTTTATTCATTTAGTATACAATTATTTTTTAAAACATTACATTATATTAGGAATGGGAATCGTTTCATGCCTATTGTCAAAAAAAATTACACTTATTGCTAGATGATATTTGAGCGTGCTCTAATATTATATTAAAAATATATAAAAATTATAAAATATTTAAATATTATAAAAATGATATATAGTATAATTTTTTCAAAAATAATTTATATTATTATATAGTTAAAATCAATTGTATCTAAATTTAAAAAAAAAAGTAATCAACCAAATCTCACACGCTGATTCCAAGACATTGGGTACAAAAAGTAAACAGAATGGACCATAAAACTTTTAATATTTTTGTTGATGTTTGATGTGAACCCAATATCAGGTTTGGTTTCAACTTGTTAAAAGCAAGAAATAATGCTCTGTACATTAACTTAGATTATGGATACCCTACCTCCAACGTAGCGAATCCAATCAACACACAATCTGATGTGGTCTTGGATCCAACTCCCTCTAAAGCAATCAATTAGTGAAATGCCAGTTTGAAGCTTGGGCGATTTAATCAAAAGGATAATGAATCGTTTAAGCTTGGAGCTCGAAACATTAGCGTGGCAGGTTGAACTTGATAGGGTAAGGAAATTTCAATTTGATCTTATCATTTTGATATTAGGAGGGTCAAAATTATTTTTACTTTTAGAGCTTAGAATATTTGGATTAGGTAACAAATTTAGAATTATTGGGCACCGTGGATCCCTCAATATTTTCAGTCGATAAATCGGGGTTAGATAATATTTTTAGAATTACTTGGCATTGTGGATTCCTTAATATTTTCAATAGATTTATCACTTTTGAGACTATTTTAGTAATTATCTTAGTTTCTGTTATGTTGACTTAGTGATTCCATTTTAATTGTGCTCTGAAATTTAATAATCTTGGCCAACGCATCTATAATTTGGAATAAGATATTGTGATATGGCGGTTGGTTATCTATTTAGCTATTTTGCCTTTACGGTTGACAATTGTGTAGTGATATATGTGTTGTAGTAGGGAATTTTTGTGTTAGAACAATTAACCTTGGTTTCTACTTTAGGTTTCTGCTGTTGTTAGTATGCTCTTAGGCCTAATTCAATTTCGTTATGGCCATTTGGCAATTTTGGACTTGTTTAATTTGCCCCATTAGCTCCAAACCTTATTTGCTATTTATGGTCTGAAAATATATTGTCCTTGGCAGAATGTCTAGTCAATTTTGGTCTAGTTCACCATATTAGAACAATTTCAATTGATAGGCAGCTGTTTGAGTAACGATCGTTGGGATTTTACTCACATTGTGGCTCTTCTAATTCTCCACTGGCTACCTCAAATGGTTATCAGTTTCTGATTTGTTTATGAATTGGGCATATTGCTAATCAAGGTTCATCAGTCCAACGGAGTAACAAGGATATTTTCGATTGTTAGTTCATGGAACCATTGAGGTACGCTATATTCCACATAGCTATTGCATGGATACTATGGTTGTTTATGAAGTTATGCTATATATCTTTTGCATTTGAATCTTGTATCACCTCAGTCTAGATGTGTTATATACTTGGTTTTATTAGTAGCCATTGCATCTCGAAGGAAACAAGTCAATATGGGGTAGATCAAACTTTATATTATCAATAGTGCTCTCTCTTTTTCGGCCATTTCGATATCCTTTTGTTTTATCAGTGTACATGTACTTTCAATGATCTATTAGCATTTATATGTATTTTCTGGGTATCTTGGGATTTTTTCACATAGTATGGTGAAGTGTTAGTTTTGGATGTAAAGGGACGACCTATTGACTTGGGTGGTTAATCTTCTCCATCTCATATTTTTCTTCTTTCCTAATAATTAATAATATTAAAATTGACTTCTTATAAAAAAAAAAAGCTCTATACATAAAATGATATCTTTTCTTCTATTAGGTAAACTACAAGTTAGCACCATAATCAAAGACCATATTCTCATAATAATGCCATAATTTGTCAACAATTTGGAGGTAAGCTAAGCTCTCGATATTACAACATCTAATCTTGCTAAAGTTTTTTGTTTGGTCTTTTCAAGTCTTCTCTCTAATTCTAGTGACTAGCTAGATGTTATTAATTTAATTATAATAATAGTGATTAATTAATTTTGAAATTTGTTTTTAAGTTTAATTTATTAGTTTTTATTAAAAAAAAGAGTTTAATATACATATCAAATTTTTAAAAAAATATATTTTTTATATAATTACATGTACATATATTAAATCAGAATTAATCATATTCATATCGAAATGGTTCATTAAAAATAAAAATTTTTCAATAAATAATGACTTGATTGACATCCAAAACTATATATTATTACAGCTCTTATGCAAGTCAATATATCATTTCCCATCAAAGGAAATACTGTCTTATAAAACAAAGTCTAAGCCAACACTTTGTCTGAAAAACATATAGTGTATTACTTTACTTTTAATTTTTTTTTCAAATTTTACCTTTCAAATTTCATTAGGGTAAAAAAGAAAAGCTTATAAAATTTTATTTTAAAAGAGGGTACGTAAATTTAATTTTTTTTAAATATTAGTGCTTTTTTTTTTTAACTAAAAGTATGGGAGCATTTGCCGGTTGTCCCCTTGTCAATAATGATAGCGTTTTATTTTTATTTTTATTTTTTTTTATTGGGTCATGAAACGTTTTCGGTCAATGTTAAAGTAGAATATGTATTTCTTTTTTATGGGTGTATTGAGAAATCGAATTTAGATATATTTATTTTTTAGATAAAGTGAATAAGTTTTCCATACACATTAGTATAATAGTTCAATTTATGAGATAAAAATACATGAAAACAAATTAAAAAATAACTATATTAGCTTATAAAATATTTCATTATAATTCATTTGATTTAGTATAAGAATTAAATTTATGCACCTAAATGTAAAATAAGAGTTTTTCAGATCATATATACACTAATTATTAGAATATATTTTAATATGCTAACTAGAATATGTATTAATATTAAACTAATATAGGTTTGTTTTGATATAAAAAGCTGTTTTCAACTTATTTTTAAAATTTAAAAGATGATATACGGTGATTTTTTTTTAATTTTCCAACTATTTTTTTTTCTTTTTTAATATTTTACCCCTATAATTTTGCTGTTCACATACAGCCAACCACATTTTCATAGGAAACGAAAAAAATTGACCATAAAGTGAAATAAGAGAGTTGATTAGTTTTGATTTAAAATCATTCCAAATTTAAATAATCGATAGGATTATTTTAATTTAAATCTTATTCATGTTAAATTTTCATATTTTCAGTGCTCAAAATAAGGTTATTAATTAATTAATTGGGATACAGCTTGTATATATAATTATCTTAAATTGCTAATAATTAACTCATCTTACGTTGCTGATGGTAAAGGAATAGTAACTATAAAGGTTAATTCTATTAAGTGAAATCAACTAAATTTGACTTAGTTAGCCTATTAATTAATCAAAATTTTCAACAACATACATTAATTATTGCAGACAAAAAGTCAATTCCTATATAAACAAAAGAAGTTTCTTAATTTGAATTTTGAAACAAAGAAGAAGAAGAAGAAGAAGAAGAAGAAGAAGAGAAGTGTGATATTCATATTTGTACAGTATATATAAATGATGATAATCTTTTTTCAGTGTAGTTAGATGCAATTATGGTGAAAGATTTTCTGAAAGACCACAGAAAAAAAAATAAAATGATACTTTTAATTACCTATTTTCTTGAAATTATTATATGTACTCCAATTTGAGAAGGAATATTTGAATTTTTGTTAAGGAATCACTTTGCAAAGCATATAATTATTGTTTTCAATCGTATTTATTAATATATATAATATAAATTATAAGATCATCAATTTGACTAAATGGATTTGAATCCTTTTTTTTTTAGTACATGAAGGTGGACCTAAGCCACAACTACCTCAAATAAGAAATCCCAAATACATCTTGAAGAAGCCACGTAGAAATACCCACAGGGAGATCGTTGAGCACATGAAAACCAGGAGGAGTATAATCATAGGCGAAGTATGAAAGATACTGAATGATTAAAGTTGCAATATACTTTACAAATCATATTTACATAAATAATATCTCTTGATTGATTGTAAGATATTGAATGATTAAAAAAAAATATTGTAACTAAGTAATTAATTGGAAGAAATTAACCAGCCATTTTATGTCAAATTTTTATATATGTAAGATAGAATCAAATTTAAATGCAATAATTCAAGTCATCTATACACTTACTGTTAAATTATAATTAAAAATATTCATTTTGAGTTATATATAATAAGTAGCCTTATTCCTTAGATTCTCATCAATTTTTTTTTTATTTTTTTTTAGAATGATTTAAATCTCAATTAATTTCTCAATTACATTTTCTGGGTTTTTCTTTTCTCTTTGAGTATCAATTTTTCCCATTATGGACTTGGCAAAAGGTAAATTTGAGATTGCAGGTATATAAATTTAGCCTTAGTATATTAATTGAAGTATAGCTGTGCCAACTGCAACACAAAATAAGAAAGCAAACTGTAGCATATATAACTGTGTATGCTCAGACATATATAACCTGACAATTAATAAATTTATGTTTTTTGAATTCTTAATATTAATTTCTTCTCTCCAATGCTAATTTCAAAAAAAAAAAAACAGATTGTTGGGTAAATTCAGTAATGGGTGACAACAAGTTGTGTCAGAAAAATAACCCTACCTATCTGATATAAATAAAACATGATTTTTGTCAGATATTTGTAATTAATTTGCCTTTGAGTTTCAGATAACAGATATATACTGGAAACAACTTTTTGGTTTTTTCTCAGTCATTGATGAGCTGATTTTGAAACATGCATGCATGGCTATGGCTTCAGTTTGAATTTCTTGCATCTTTGACCCATTACTACAAGCATTAATTTTTACATAAATTTATAGATATATAGGTGGTGAATGCTGATTGGTTCTTTATCACCAATTTTCAAATAATTAGCTTTCTTTCAAACTAAAATGTGTGTGTATATATGTATATAAAGACGATATGTAATTTTTTTTATGACTTTTGTACTGTAATTTATAATCATTTTTCAAGATTAATATTGGTCAATATTGTGAATTTAAATTTAAATCTAAATTTAAGTAATTAAAGAAAAGATAAATAAAGAATTTTTCTCCAAACTCATCTTGAGAACCCCTATATATATTGAGCCACATACCATACAAAAATAATAAATCAATAAAAGGGATACATATGAGGTATATTGATACAATTGTTTTTATAAAAAATTACATATAATGGATGTGAATCATAAAATAGTAAAAAGCGTGATACAGCAAATACAGATTAATAATTAATAAAATACAGATATTATATATGATAATTTTGATTGGTGGCAACACATATAGTATTTTAGTCTAACAATTATAATTAGATGAAATTATTTTAGAAATGGCTGTAAAGATTGGAGTTTCAATAATATTAATTTCCCTCTTTATAATGCTTAAAAAGAAAATTGAAGGACCACTCTTAGTGTGTGAGTTACCTTGCATAATTTTTTTTGCATCTTATATTATATCCTAAAAATAAAAATAAGATATGAGTCCATATTTGCATGGGCTCAAACCATTAAATTGTAGCAGAAGCAGAGGTGCATATATATGAAAATGGAAAAGAATAATTGTAAGAAATAGTAGTCACAATTACATATTATTATTTTGATGAAAATGAAGAGAAAAAAAAGAGTAAAAGAAATGATATATATTTTTTTTCAATTTCTATCGTTTGAATGTTTAATTGAGAAGAAAATATAATTTTTTTAAGAAAATAATTCTCCTTAAATGACCAAAATAATTTTTTACCTAAATGATGAAAAAGAAAGAGAAATTATAAAATTATCTTTTATATGTCTATTTATTTATTTAAATTACAGAAGAGAAATCTCATTCCCCTTATTATTCAATTAATATTATCAAACATATTAAAAGAAATTAAATTTCTTTTCTTTTCTTTTCTGCTCATTTCCTTTATTGAAGTAAATTTAATTTTTCTTGTGTAAATTAACAACCAAACAAAGATGGACAATAACTTTTCTTTTTTTGAACTGAAATGGATAATAACTTCAGAACAATAAAAGCATTGGCTATTTAATTGGTTTTATTAAAGTAGAAAAATGTCATAAGGCTGCTCTCTTTGTTATTTCATTGTTGGACATCATTTATTTATATATATATATTATTTCTTTGTTATTGAAATTTCACTAAAATGTCGTAAAATTCTAAAAAAAAAATTTAGCAACTAACTAGTTGCATTCAGCTCATATATATATATATTAAAAAAATTATTAAATTCTGTAAATATTATATAAATTATTTTAAATAGAATAAAATATCCTTTTTAATTCATTAATGTCATTAATTATAAAAATATAATTAAAAAATTAATTAATTTTTTTATTAGATAAAGTGACAATTTAAGAGAATTTTTTTTTTACAAAATTAATAATTTTAGTGAGACGAATTGAATATTAATTACTCTCTTTAATATTCTAATCCTAAATTTAAGATTTTTTTTTTGTAAATAAATAAAGTGATTCTATTGGTCAAGACTTTAAAGACTTTCGGCCATATTAAAGGGCGTATTTATACTGCTATTAGGGTGATAAATGCTGCCTTCTTTTGTATATATTATGAAGATAAAGTATACGATTATCTCTTTAGAAAATTGATCGTCCTTTTTTAGTTATTATTTCCCACAATAATATATAGCAGTTAATTAATAAATTAAAATCCTTCAAATACATGAATAACAGTCAAACAATTCTATTCTATCCTCCTTTACTTTTTGCTTAATTTTTTTTTTCCTCTTTTAGTTTTTCTCCAAAGTGGAGATTAGTTTAAATATGGAAAACAAAAGACAGAAAAAGGGATTAGTCTTTGTTAGTTATTTAGTTATAACCTTCTTTACTAATTCCACTATATATTCATCTTTAATTAATCCTTTTATTATTATTATTATTATTATTCAGCAAATATATAAAAAGGATTTAATATATCAATATTAATATCTACAATTACATATTTATTTATAGATAGTTGAATAAAAAGCAGTGGTAAAAAAAGATGCATATTATAAAGTTTAAAAGCCGGTAAAAAAAATTACGGGAGAAATTCATGCATATATATATATATAATAAAAATGGAAAATATTGATTAGGAAAAAGCAATTGAAATTGACATGCATAAATATAATGATATTATATTAATAAAAAGGAAAAGTTGAAGAATTCCTCCTTTATTTTTTAATTAAATCCTTTTTTTGCTTTTTTTTTTAATTCAATGAAATCACAAAGACATGAAAATTCATAATCAATAATATGGTCTGTATTTACCTGACCAGTTCTATGTAAGGATTCTTTCATCAGCCAAAAAAAATTGAAATAAATAAATGGAAGTGGACAAAGATCAGTACTCTATGGACCACTCAAATTCACACACAGTAACAACACTAATAATATTTGATAATGATTCTGTAATGATGCATATAAAAAGGTGAAATATGCTGCATTGTATGGTGAAGAAATGTGCAGTATGTAATTACAAACATTGTATTTTGAAACCTTTTCTTTTTTTTTTCTTTGGTTAGGATAGTGATGCTTCATCACTTTCAGCATTTCAAATATGACTCTTCAGTTTTCTTCACTTTTGTTGTGTCAAAATTTCTCCCATTGTCTACATGTGCGGCTAGGAATAATCTCCTGCCAAAGTTATGGGTTCAAAATTCTAAGTTGTTATGCTTTTCTTTATTTTTTTAAATATATATATATATATAAAGAGATTTCAATGCACAAATACTTAATTATGATTACTGTTCGGTTAATTAAAATTATCGGTTTTAATTTATAATTTTTATAAATTTTAACTTTCACCGGTAAGAGCTGATTCAGTTAAGGTTCATATTCTTAAAAATTGATTCGGTTTCGATTTCGGTTTCGGTTTAAACTATCGGTTCAAATTAATTTTTTTTAAAAATTATATTTAAAAGAAAATATTATTATTGATACATGATAATTTTTTTTATGAGATTAAACACTATTTATAAAATTAATAATATTATTTAAGTTAAATCAAATAATATTATTTATAAATATTTAATATTACAATTAAAATATAAAGAAAAAATTTTAAAAAATATTTGAATATAATTACTAAAAATTAATTAACTACATAAATTATAATTATAAATATTTAATATTACATTTGAAATATTCAATAAATACAAATAATTAAAATATTAAAAAACTATATAAAAAAATTTGAACTTAATTAAAAAATTTAATAATGCCTCCTTATTTGCTTTCACCATTTCCACTTTCACTGTCGTCGTACGTCCGTCCTTTGCATCATAATTTAAACCTTGATCATCACCATCATTATACTTTAAATCTTATACACGCATTGATACTTTGAACCAATCATTGAAGCATATTTGAGCTTGCAATGAGTGAGGTATTAGTCTTGATCGACACTCATGCAACGCACGGCCTCCAGTGCTAAATATTTGCTCCACCGCTACTATTGAGACTAGAGAACTAAAAATTTTCCTAGCCATAATAAATAACACTGAAAATTTTTTTATATGCTGACTCTACTATTACAAAATAGAAAATTTGTAGTCTCCAATAACACCATCAAATTCAAAGCTAGATAATAAATATACATCAAGTTCAATATTACTTAAGGTAGTAGTTTTAGATCTCTTATATCTTTCTATTAAAAATTTACCAGCTTTACTTACACTAGATGATGAATTTACCATAACTTTTATATAATTGAGGATGTGACCATAAATAATTTAATGCAGTTTTAATTGATTCATGCAAAAAATTTAAAATTCTCAAATCACTTTGAACACATAAATTTATAACACGACATATGCATCTAACATGAAAAAATTTGCCTCCTAAATTTGGTCTACAAATTTATTCTAAATCATTAATAGAAGCAGTATTTGCAGAAGCATTATCAAAAGAAATTGAAAATTTTTTTTGAACTAAATTATATTCTTTTAAAATACTTTTTATTATTTTATATATATTATCGGCAGTATGTCTATCATTAAAAAGTCAAAATATAAGCAATCTTTTTTATAAATTTCATTGATCATCAACCCAATGACATATAATATCCATATATGAATGTGTTTGTCAATGATCACTCCAAATATCACTACAAATTGAAAGATGAGAATGACAATTTGCAAATAATGTGCATAAATCTTTTTTTTCTTTTTTATAAAGCTTGCGCAATATTTACGATAAAATTAAATGGGGAACACGTTGAAATACAGAATTCATAGATTTTTGAATAAAAGTAGTAAATCATATTTTCTCACTAAAATTAAAAGTTAATTCATCAACATAAACGCACATTATCAATTATTCTTTAACCACATTTTTGTCATAGTGAAAAATACCTTATTTTTTAGTAGGTGCAGATGATGAGCCCAATTGTACAAAATTCGCTAATTGTATTTGAGTATTATCTATACCCGCTTGAACATGATATATTTTTGTGGCGATATCTCCATAATATTTTATAACCTCATCCGTCTATAAATTTAAATGAAGAGAAACAATAATTACAGTGTGCTCTTTTTTGGCCTTTCGTATTTATCTATTTAGAAAAATGTAAAAGAAAAATATTAAATTTTAATTTTTTTTATTTTACTAGATTGATTTTGATTAAATGTATCTTGCACTTGGCAATCTACTTCTTCCCCATCATCCAAAATATTAATATGTTGTGAAATTTGCTTATCATTTATATTATCAAAATGACTAGAACTTGTCATTTTAATATAAATTGATAATAATAATAATTAATAATATTTTTAACAATGATAACGATAACAATTACTAATAATAATAATAACAATAATAATAAAATAATAATAATTAACAACAAATAATAAATATTACTAGCAATACTAATAAATAATAATAATAACAAAATAATAATAATTAACAATAAACAATAAATATTACTAATAATAATAATAATAATAAATAATAAATAATAAATATTATTAATAATAATAAATAACAGCAACAAAATAATAATAATAATAATAATTTAAGAGAGTGGAAATTAAAAAATTAAAAGTTAAAAAATTTAGAGTTAAATTAGATAATTAAAATTTGATGATTGAGAGAAATTATATAAAAATTAAAAAATAAATTAAAAAAATAGCGTATTTATAAATTTTTATTTTTTTTATTTTCATAAAATACCTCTCAAATTTTTTTTTTCTATTATTGGGATAAATTGGTAAAATAGATATAAATTAAAAAAAATAAAAAAAGTTGCCAACGGCACATTGTGCCGTTGGCAACAGACACACTGCACATGGCAGTGTGCCGAATGTGCCATTGGCAATAGACACACTGCAACGGCACACTGCCATGTTCTGTGTGCCTGTGGCAGATGGCCGGCCAATGGCCACCTGCCAACGAACGTTGCCACATGTAAACTGTGCAGTATGTGCTGCATAATTTTTTTAATTTTTTTTATTTTGAACTAGAATCGCCTGTTCGGTTCCGGTTCAAATATTTTAGAACCGGAACCAAAACCTTAAAGAAATGTTTTGATTTTAATTTTGAACATTTAATTATGATTTATGTTTTATTTATTCAATCAAACTAAAATTACCGGTCCGATTCAACGGTTCAACAAAATCTTGACCATGACTACGAATACTTCTGCAATAAGCAAATTCAAAAAAGGGTTAAACCCATAAAATATATTGCACGTGGTCTTTCCTTTCAATTGCAAAAAATTATTTCAGCAATTTAAACCGATGACCTTATTATACTGTGACAATACTTATTATTATGCTAAAACTTCAACTTCAGTGGCAATATTATGATATAAACATATAAAATGAGAAAAATCTGAGCTAAATAATAGACAGAGGAGTTAATAGAAGACTTGGTTAATGACCCACCAAGTTCTTCCAAATCTTATATAATTAGGGACAATATCTTTAGGTGGGAAACCTTACTTCATAAAAAGATGTGGACACCATGGATTGATTAATATATAATAATAAGAAGCTTCTCTTGAAAAGAAAAAATCATATAAAGATGGTAGGGCACAAAAATTATCTTCTGAAATATACTTTTGCTTTTGAAATCTTTTGAAAATTATTTTTCATGCGTGTGCCAGTAACTTTCTCGGCGTTCCCACCATTTCTTTCATAGCTATCAAAGAAATGACCAGCCATGCAAAAAGACAGGGAGAAACAACTACTCAACTACCAGTTTGAATCCCTTGATCATCACCTTATGGCTCAATAATTATTAAAATTCAGTATAAACATACATTAGATTGGTAGCTTGCCATGATCTGAACCTAAAAGCATGTGATCACTACTAGGAAATGGAAAATTTTAAATTTCATAACTCTTAATAAATTTGACCATCCACTAAATGATAAAACTGCAATATAACAGCAGTAATAATCACCACTTAATGGCTATGGGTTTACCTATCAAGCAGAACCTGTGCATATCATAAAACTGCAATTAATGGCTATGCGTTTGCCACTCAAGCCTATCATCTCAATAATCTCAATATCATTACTAAATTTCTGCTGTAAACTAAGCTATCCTCCAAACTCGACATATTAAACATATAATAACTAACCATACTATACAGTAATTACAGATAACTGAAACAACAATACAAATTTATAGAGTTTATAATGCAAAACAATCTGAAAATAATTACACAGCCAGATACAATAAGATAAGCTTCAACGTCGAAAGATGAAAGACAAGAATAAATCAATTACAATTTACTGCTCAAAGCTCAACTTGCAACAAACATGATGAAAGTCAAACTAGCTCTTCTTGGATCATCTGTTTTCTGGCGGCCAAAAAGATGCTTGAAATTTTAAAAACAATATGAATTTTGATTCACGCACCATCCTTGGAGTCACTGCCGGTCGGCTACATGCTACCATTGCTGGAGTTGGAATCAAACTCAGCTGGAAATGTCACCGTAAGTTTGCAATCACCGATAGCTTCACCATGAACGTACACCACACTGACTGTTGTTTCCACTGTAGTTGGTTCTCAAGTAACCGTCTGAAGTCCATGAAACCGGTGTGGCTTTGGTGTCTCTTAGTGCGCATGCATACTGTTAGAAGTTTTCTTTTGTTTCTGCAAAGTCATGTGCTTCTCACATGTTTTTTATTCTAGCTGTTTTCAAATCAAAACAGAATAACAAGTTTTTAGGGATTTTTGATTGAGCAGTTTAGTCGTGCTATCTGCACTACTGCGTTTGTTGCGTTAATTTCTAGTTTTTTTGTTCAATTTACTGCTATAAATGTAAAGGTTGCTAATGAATAAAATATATCCTTTGCAATCAAATTTATCTCTTCTTTCATCTTCTTTGTTTAAAATAAATTCTTGCCTTTGTTTCTGTATTTCTTCTTTCCATAAACTTACAATTGGTATCAGAGCTGTTTTCTTAAAGGACCTGTGTGAGTAAGATGGAGAGTGAAACCATTCATTCAAACCTTTCTCCTCCAGCTTTTGACGGAAAAAATTATCAATTGTGGTCAGTAAGGATGATGGCTTATCTTGAAGCCATGGATCTATGGGAAGCTGTGGAAGAAGATTATTTAATTGTTGATTTGCCTGATAATCCTACTATGGCTCAAATAAGAAGCCATAAGGAGAGAAAGAACAAGAAATCAAAGGCCAAAGCAACTCTTTGTGCTGCTGTTTCAGAAACAATTTTCGCAAGAATTGTCTCTCTCAAATCTGCAAAAGAGGTTTGGGATTATCTAAAAAAGGAATATGAAGGAGATGCGAGAGGTCGAGGCATGCAGGTGCTCAATTTATTAAGGGAATTTGAGTTGCAGAAGAAGAAAGATTCTGAGTTAATAAAGGAATACTCAGATAAGTTATTAGCAATTGCAAACAATATACGATTGCTAGGCACTCAATTTTTAAATTCAAGAATTGTTCAAAAAATTCTTGTAACCGTGCCAGAAAGGTATGAATCCGCTATCACCACTTTGGAAAATTTGAAAGAGCTATCTAATATCACTTTGGCAGAATTATTAAATGCATTACAGGCCCAAGATCAAAGAAGATTGATAAGGCAAGAAGGTGTTGTTGAAGGAGCTCTACTTGCCGAAAACTTGATTGCGGACAAAAAGAAAAATAGTCGCAGCTATGGCGGAAACTCAAAAATTGGTCATCCACCTTCCAAGTGTTGGAGAAGGCCCGACGCTAAATGTAGCCGGTGTAACCAGCTTGGGCATGAAGCTGTGATTTGTTATAGTGATGTTAAAGTTGAAGCTGCTCAAGTTGTTGAAGATGAAGAACAACTATTTGTAGCAACTTGTTTTTTTGCAAGCTCTAGAGAAGAGTGGTTAATTGACAGTGGTTGCACAAACCACATGACATTTGATAACACAATTTTTAAAGATTTAAAACCAATTACTCACAAGAAGATCCAAATTGGCAATGGAAGCCATTTAGCTGCAGAAGGTATTGGAACCGTTGAAATTTCAACTAGCTCAGGTACAAAAATTATTCATAATGTTTTGTTTGTACCTGAAATTAACAAAAATATCTTGAGTGTTGGTCAATTGTTAGAAGAAGGATTTGAAGTTTTCTTTAAAGATTCTCACTGTCACATTTTTGATGGAGCTGGAAAAGAAATCATAAAGATTAAGATGATAAGAAGAGGTTTTGGATATGTACCAAATGAGTTGTAGGAGCAACATAAGGAATTCAATGATGTGCTACGCAAGTTTGAAGCAAGCTTCTTAGACAAAAAATTGGAGTTTGCAACAACAAAAGCAAGGAGGAGTGTTAGAAGTTTTCTTTTGTTTCTGCAAAGTTATGTGCTTCTTACATGTTTTTTATTCTAGCTGTTTTCAAATCAAAACAGAATAACAAGTTTTTAGGGATTTTTGATTGAGCAGTTTAGTCGTGCTATCTGCACTACTGCGTTTGTTGCGTTAATTTCTAGTTTTTTTGTTCAATTTACTGCTATAAATGTAAAGGTTGCTAATGAATAAAATATATCCTTTGCAATCAAATTTATCTCTTCTTTCATCTTCTTTGTTTAAAATAAATTCTTGCCTTTGTTTATGTATTTCTTCTTTCCATAAACTTACACATACTCTCTCAAATTCAGGATATCATATAACTAGTAATTAAATACTTGCCTCATAATGCAAAAGGATTTAAGTCCAAAAGGACTTCCTAAGTATGCATAGTATACTTCTTGAGTGAAGGCTAGAAATTAGAATTTCAGGATGATACAAGTTGGTCTTTATTTGACCATTGGATGCTTCAGAACACTTTTTGTACCATCTGGAGAAGGATATTTACATTCAAGCTATCATTGGTTAAGTAAATACATTCACACCATAACCTTTAAAGCCTTTGAAGGGCAATAATTGTGCTCCCTAGGCCCTAACTGCTTAAGTTTCAGCAGCAACCTCATGCCCTCGTTCTTTACAGAAACCAGAACCAAGGCCTCATATGCATATCTAAACATTTCCAGCAGTACAGTACAAATAATTCGAACACCTCTCTGTCTCTCTCTCTCCTCTTAAGCAATTTTATCCTTAAAAAGGTCATCAATGGTTTCCTAACTGCTTAAGTTTCACTAGCAACCTAACATGCCCTTGTTCCCTCCCGAAACCATAATCCTAGGACTCATGCACATCAAAGCATTTCCAGCAATGCAGTACAAACAACTCAAACACCTCTCTCAGTCTCCCTCTCCCTTTTGATTAATTTTATCCTTGACAAAGATGTCATTAGTTTAGCACTAAAGCCTATTCTAGCCCTATTCTACTTCAGTTCAGCAACTAATTGAATAAGAGGAAGAAAGATATTTTTCTAACACCAAATGGTTCTAACTTCTAAAGAACCTACTGGAACATATTCACTTCTTTAGCAAGCATTCTGTACTTCAAATGCATACATGACTGTTTCAGATAGTTCTCCGTCACTTGAGTATGATTTTGATTTTACAGCAAACGGATGAAGCTATTAAGATTTATTATAAATAATTTAGAAGAAGCCTCAATCAACCTGGGCAAAATTGAAGGTTTGAACCTGACTCTTTAAAAAAAATCGTATTTCTCAAAGTAACTACAGCTTATATCAAGCCAAAAAGACATGGAGAAGCAAAATTATAAGGGAAACAAGGGAAAAGAAAAAAACAAAAAGGAATAGAAGTACCCTTGGCATCTCACTTCCATCGCAGGGGCTGTCTAATTCCAGTGTAGATAAGTCCTAATGACCTCCCAATCAACGAAACTAGAAAGAATGAGATGGCATTGCTAACTTTGTTGATGACAGCTCTAATAAGCAGCATGGTAACATCGGATAACTCGAGGTATAGACTGAAGTAGTATCTCCTGCAAAACAATCAAAGATAATTTAGAAAGGGCAACAAAAAGATCTCTACCTATAATAAGGAAAATTGTATAGCAGTTCAAGAAAGCAGAAATATGCAATTGGATGGCAGGAAAAATATTCTACCACATAACTAAATAAAAACACAAACTATACTTCAGAGAGGGATTAGCAGAACTGCACATAAGAAAGAAAGGAAGAAGAGGAGAGAAAGAGTAAGTGTGACGAGGTGGGGGATTTGAGCATCACTGTAAAAAATAAAGACACTAAGAAGTTGGTTGTCTCTTTTCACCAGGAGATCATACGAGGCACAGCTTTTTTTTTAGCAATTTTACAATATGTGTCAAACTGATTTCTAAAACTTACCCATTTTAGAGGTATACTCCTCATGTTCTGTTTCGCAATTAACTAAACCCTTATTCGACAAGAGAATTAATCCAAATATAAAAGTATTACCCTAATGATGCCAGGATCAGCTTATTTTTACCCCCACCTTGTAATTCTCTGTTTGAAACCATTGGTTTCTGGAAGGTAACACCATCGGCTGCTTACAGGATCAGCTTAACAATTATGGATATCTCAAGAAATTAGCCATGCACCATTTCTAATCTAAGAAAAGTTTTTAATTCGTTTCATCCATCCAGTTGCCATATTACTGAACATTTTATTTATTGTGCACAATCTCACGATATATATTCCAGTAATATAACCAAAATGACAATTCCACTCCAGCCACCATTCAGTTTTGATCCCATAGGAAACAACACAATGAACAATCTACAGCAGACATTAACATGTTGTAGTTCAAACCTTTAGGAAATACAGCTTAGATGTGTAGAAAGTGAACTACATCAAACAAGAAGTTTCTGCATATCAACTGCATTCATCATTATTTCAAATTAGAATCCACAATTACACACATTACATTTGTGATGTGTTCCAGTCAAATGTAAGGGTAAAAAAAAGCAGGACTGAAGAATAAAGATATACCACCCTGTCAAGGCCCTTAACTCCTTGGTGCGCTTAACAGGCATAGAGAATTGGTTTATGACAATATAACATAATGAAGATGGCATTGTTTCAGATTTTCTCCACATAAATGTCTTCCACCAGCTAGGATTTGCAGTCTGATTCTCAATTGGTTCTTCAATGGCATTTGTATGTAGGGTGTATAGATCAAATCGATCCTCATACATTGCTACAACTGCCTCAACATTTTGATACAACCATTGATTTAAAGCAACCTGTTATAACAAGGACATTTGGGAAGTCTCAACTATGTGTGCAATAAGTCCACATCCTGAAATATCATATATGAGCTAAAAGGCAACCTAAATATGATATGTGAGCTAAATGGCAACCTCCAATTTCTAACTTCTAGAAACCAATAGTTTCAAACCCCCAACCCAAAATTTTAAAAGAAGACATGAAATAAAATCACCAATGAAAAAGGGAGGAATAAAGGAAACGGCAAGGAATAAAGGAAAAGGTATAAACATTGCAAAATCTTTCCTGTTAAGGATTCAAAGGAGAAGTCCCAGGTTGAGGTGCATCTTTCAATCACCTGATTTTATGTTACATAATTCTACTAAAAATAAAGCATCATTAAGGAATATAATTTTTTCTCTTCCAATGATTGAGTTACTTGAGCAAACAATAACCCTAAGCGCGTTTGTTTTGCATCAAAAGTTCAATGGAATTTTGTGACCATTTCATGTAGCCAAATACATTATATACTAGAACTAAAGAGAAGTTTGTCCTGTAACCACAATGTGATCCAATTGAAATGTAATGGAGAAACAGAGAAACATTTCTGAGCAACAACAAATTTCCTCCAACTTTAGCACCGCAAGTTTCCATATGCATAGATGCATACAGATATAGCAGGTTATAAAATAAATGCATTGAAGACAAAAGCTCAACACAGCTAGAATAAGCAAATGAAGAATAGAAGTTCTATATGATAGCTCTGCCATGAATAACAAAGACCTAAGCAGCAAGAATCAAGAAGTAAATGAAAGGACAAGAGGAATTCCAAAAACCATTCTGGTTGATGGACCAACTATGCATGACAGACAACTGACCGTATTTATAGGCCCATGGAGAAAAACTACTATACCTCGTTGCGCAATCTTTGAATTCCTCGGGTTGATAAATTACACACGGTAATTCCCATTTTGTTCATTTCATTTGACAAATTACCATCAACAGAAATAAGCTCCAAATAGATACTGGCAATGCCATCTGCCAAAGTTATTACCAAGTCTTCCAATATGGAATCTCCATCCAAATGAAACAAGCTCTGGTCATAGCTGCAACTCTTCCTACTAAAAAGAAGATGATAGTACAGTAAATCAATGTCCCCAGGACATAAAGATTGGATTGATTGATTACAAAATCCAATATAAAGTTAAATTAGGAACAATACTACTTTATAGGTCATCAAAAATGCCTTTCAAGCCCCAATACTTGACCTGGTAAACTCTGGGCTTTGCAGTTGAGACTTGGCTTCCAGACCCGGACAATACCAAATTGTCAGGCAGGAACCAATCTGGTTCAGGTTTGAATCCCTTATTGATGAAAGCTGGCTTGCCACAGTTCACACTACTTTGGCATTTTAAATTTGACAATGATGGCATCTTTACAAATAGCCACATCATTCCACTAAAATATGCATTAGAATGTCGCAGAGAACCTAGATTTCCACAAAATTAGTATCCAACTTTTAAACTTTAGACAAACAGTAGAAGAAATCCAAACCCTAAAAAATATTGTGCGCTAAGCATTTATCAATTTACTAAGCCACTTGTTTCTGCATGAATTTGAAATAATACAGTAAATGCATGATTATGTCCCTCTAAATCTCCTTTTTATCACACCACAGTAAGTCTGTTTTCATTATCTACTTATATCTATAGAATTTATTATAACTCTAAAGAAATCAACGTGAAGAAAGCAAGAATACTATCATAACACATAAATAAGATAGTAATAAGATAAAGCAAACATGTCTCCTTGCACTGCTAAAGGTTGGCAGCATGTTATCACTGCCCCAATTAATTGCAATATGGAGGGTAAATTACACCCACTACCCCTCATCCATTGACTGACGCATATTATGGTCCCTCAACTGAGTTTTGTTACAAAGATATCACAAATATTATATTAACAGTTCCATGACAGTCCTCCAGCCAATATTATGTTATATTCACTTACAAAATGTTAATGCGGACCAATCAATATCAAGGTCAATTACTTTCAGTTGTGATCAATTGTTGTATCACTGGGTGTTCCTTTTTTTCAATGCCATCGAAAGTGTCATGTGGCTTTCATTTCGGTCAAATCAGATCTCTACGCGAGAAGAAAATGATAGCTAGAAAGCTTGTTTCCTTCAGGATCTTCGCCACATAAGCATTGTCAAACAAAGAGGTGGCATGTCAAACTAATTTTTCTTCCTCACATCTCTGCTTAACATTCCCCACTCTCCACTCTTCTCTCTTTCTCATCTGCTAACCTCTCTACTCCCTCTCTCTCTCTTTCTCTCTCTCTCCCTTTCTCTAGCATAATTTCAATTCCATATAGAGCATAAATGAAATAACCACCGAACTCATTAAATAACAATTCAAAAGCCATGAATCAAGAAACACAAAGCTCAAATCCTAAAAAATAAAAAATAACATAAAACCAGAAGAATTAGGGAAAAAATAGAAGATCTCATACTATTACTTCCAATATCATTAAGGCTGCTACTGAAACTCACAGAGCAGGGGGTGATGGAGTGCTGAATCAGCACCCTCGATCATAGGCAGTCTGCAATGCCATCACTTGAGCAAGACACCAGACTGCAGCCTTTGCAACAACCTTTTGAGTGTGCTATGTCACGTACTCAAGGAAGAAAATGGTAGGAAAGTAAATATGAGTAAATAAGGTCAGCTAATGATTGAATAACAGAATGTGAGAATGTGAGTCAGCAGGTGGTATTAGTAGATTCTCTTTATCATTTTTTGTCCTTTTCTGTTATTAAATAGATTGTACTGAATTGGGAAGCATTATGAATGAATACTGATAATTTCTCTCTTATTCTCCCCACTCTCTACTCTCTCTTTCTCTCTCTCTTCCTTTCTCTTCTTTTCCCTCTACTGTATCTAAGTGCTTGTGCTACTAACCTCTATGTTTCTTACAAATTGTCACGTACTTGAGGAAGAAAAGAGTAGGAAAGTAAATATGAGTAAGTAAGGTTAGCTAATGATTGAATAGCAGAATGTGAGAATGTGAGTCAGCAGGTGGCATTAGTAGATTCTCTTTATCATTTTTTGTCTTTTTCTGTTATTAACTAGATTGTACTGAATTGGGAAGCATTATAAATGAATACTAATAATTTCTCTCTTATTCTCCCTACTCTCTACTCTCTCTTTCTCTCTTTCTCTTCCTTTCTCTTCTTTTCCCTCTACTGTATCTAAGTGCTTGTGCTACTAACCTCTGTGTTTCTTACAAATTAGTATCAGAGCTTGCGATACTTGGCCTGTTATCCACATTCATTATTGCGATAAGTAAGTTGAGAAAAACCAGCAGTACTGACACCGAAGAAACCTCTGCTGCTGCGATAGAGGAGACAGATGAAGTTGATCGGCTTGCCTCCCTTCAAGATGAGATAAATGTGAGAATGGAATCCTTGCAACGAGAACATTGCAACTTCGACCAGCTAAGAGGGGAGCAGTTTAAATTGGAAACCCAGCTAGGCCAGATGATGCAGCTTCTAATGAATCTGCAAGACAAAGGTAGAACCCACTCCCAAAGGATTGTTGCCAAATCCACATTTGAAGCTTTGTGAAACAGTGTTGGGGGAGAGGATTGATGAGATGGAGCAAGTATTCAATCTTGCCTTTGGAAATGTGGAAAATATTTCAGGATCTACGATGTTCCTGAGGAGCGTAAGGTTGAGTTGGCTACTCTATATCTTTCTAAGGTTGCTGAGCGGTGGTATTGGAGGTGGATACAGACCCATGCCAACGCGAATTGGGAAGAATTTTCAAACGCCCTGCTCTAGAGATTTCGAGATTCTCCGGTATAAGATATGGTATCGGAGTTCCATAGGCTTCGACAAACAGGAACGGTGAAGGATTATTAGGAAGCTTTTGAAGAGAATAAAGCCAAAGTTGAGAGGGTAAGTCCAAATCTCTCTGGCTCTTATTATCTCTCAAGTTTCCTTGAGGGGCTAAAGGAAGAAGTGGGAGCGATGGTGAGGATGTTACAATCATCGTCGTTGAACACTGCCTTTGAGCAGGCAAGGCTTTAGAAGGTAGTGATCGAAGCTTCTCAATGCTCTTACCGCTCACAAAACGCACCGTACAGCCGATCTTCAGTTACCCAAGCCCAAGCCCAAACTACCAAACCCATAACCCAACCTCCTAACCCGACTACAGCAATCACCAAACCAGTCAACACCTACAAACCTAAGTCACAGCAAAATACCTAAAAATACCAAACTCCTTATACAACAAATAAATGAGGGTCAAATGCTTCCTATAGATGCAGTGAACGGTACTTTGCGGGACACATATGTGCAACGAAGCAGGTGATGATGCTTCATGGAATTGATGAAGATGAAAGAATCGATTCTGGTGGGGAGGAGTGGCAGGAAGTCGAAGACGATGATTTGGGTGATGAACCAATTGAGCAAGGTCAGCTTTCTCTCCACCTAATTGATGGAAGCCAGACCTACAATACCATTCGAATTCGGGGGCAAATAAAAAATAAGACCATCATCATCCTCAGTTCACACAACTTCATCAATCCTAAGTTGATGGAGGAATTGAAGCTTGCTACTGTTGCAGTCTCTCCTATGGCAATAACTGTGGCTGATGGTAGGAAGTTAACAGTCAAAACTAAATGTTTGGCATGTGGCTGGCTGAAGCAAGGAATGAAATTTCAGTTCGATTTAAGGGTGCTAGAGCTTGGGGAATATGATGTGGTATTAGGGGTGGATTGGATGAGAACTTACAATTCAGTTACCTTGGATTTTGTGGGTTGCAAGCTATTATTTAAGAAGGATGGCTAGGCTGTAGAATTAAAAGGCATCACAGAGATAAGCCAGCTTAAATTGATGAGTGGTAAGAGTTAGGGAAGATGATATAAAGTGGTTGGAGTGGCGTGACAACAAGATTGTTTTCAATCCAACTGACTACCATTCAACCTTCATCTACCCAAAGTAAATATCAGGATTCGGTGTTTCAGAGCTCCGTTCAAACCTTATTAACCAAATACAATCACCTTTTCTTGCTTCCAAAAAGTTTACCGTCGTTTAGACATATAAACCACAACATTAACCTTAAACCAAACATAGAACCAGTCGGTGTTAGACCTTACCCTCATTTCCAGAAAACGGAGATAGAAAAATTGACACAAGACAAGTTGGAGCAGTCTATAATAAGCCCAGTCAAAATCTCTTTTCTTCCCTTGCCCTTCTAGTTAAGAAAAAGGATGGTACACAACGTTTCTGTGTGGATTACAGACAATTAAATGATCTAACTGTCAAGAATAAGTACCTCATCCCAATTATTGAAGATTTGCTAGATGAATTATATGGTGCTACTGTGTTTTCTAAAATAGATTTAAGGGTTGGGTATCATCAGATTAGGCTTGAGCCTTCTGGCATTTATAAAACAGTCTTCAAAACACATGTTGGGCATTTTGAATTCAAGGTTATGCCCTTTAGACTAACCAATGCTCCAGCCACCTTTCAAGCCTTAATGAACCAAATATTTCAGCCATACTTGAGACAGTTTGTGTTGCTTTTCTTTGATGACATTCTGATTTATAGCAGAAGTATGGAAGAGCACCTAATGCACTTGGAAACTGTCTTTCAAGTTTTGTATGAGTAGCAACTGTTTGCTAAAAAGGAGAAATGTGTATTCGGTTGTGATTTAGTAGAGTATTTGGGTTACATAATTTCTACAAAAGCTGTCTCTACGGATGAACCTAAAATTTAGGTAAGATTAGGAAATTAATTTTGATTGGGTTGTTGAGCTTGTGACAACAAATTAGGAAATTATTCGCAAAATGAAAACAAGATTTCAGTTCACCATCAAATTGTTAATTTTAATTGTCAAAATATCACACAATTTGCTAATTTTTTCGGTGTTCAGCATCAGTAACAATGATATTTGTAAATGATTTCGATAAATTTGAGTGGCTATTGATCTCCAAGAAATGAAAATATAAGAGAGAACTGAAAAATATTCATAGAATTATGTATTAAGATTTTCTCCATAAGTTCTTTTGGTAGAATGGGCCAAACAAAAGAAAAATAAAAAAAAAGAAGAAGAAAATGTCATTAATAATAACAAAGCAAGCTCTGCCCTCAAGAATAGGAAATAAGAAATTTTAAACTCATACATTCTACACCAAAATAACAACCCACAAATCAATTGATTTTATTTTCAAATTAATCCATTGTTGTTTTTATCCAAATTTGTATAATCAATACTTGATATACTCCTCAGTAACGTTAACGTAATTAAATAAATTTTTTTTCCATAACCCATTAATTGATATATACCTCTCATCTTGTTTTTGTGCTTTTACTTTGATTATTGTCAGGTCCATGAAAATCATCAAAATAATATAAACTTAAGCTAAATAATCTTACAAATTTCAAGAATTTTTTCCATCTCCTTTTCTCCTCTCTATTTTTTCATAATTAATTCTAGAGCTATGATTGCAGGTTGTAAATTAATAGAATGCTCTTTTATAAGATGATGAGGAAACAGAGGGCAAAAGTTTTGAATTGGTGATGCTTGTAGCAGCGGCGGTGGAATGGACGAAGTTTTCCATGGTGGCTTAAGGATTTTTTACTGTTTTTTGATAAATTATTGTAAAAGAAAGAAAGTTTGATATTATTATTATTATTATTATTAGATGAGGCATATGTATGCTTTTGATGTGTCAAATTATTGTTGATATATAATTATTATTAGTGAGTTTGTATTTTATGCGCTATAAGTGTCTTGTATTCTTAACTTAAGGGTTAAATAGTTGTGAAATTGATAAGTTAAAAGAGCTAATTAATTACTTGAAAAGTATAAAGAGTCAAGTGACAAATGTTGTCAAGTTTAAGTGATCACATGTGTATTAAGCCAAAACAATAAAATGACTAGTAAAACTAACTAAAAATATTTTAGGTAGTCAAAATATAAAGGAACATTTACAAAACTATCTTCAAAATAATTTTCTTTTTAAAAAATATTACCCCTTACAAAAATTTAAAATTACTAAAACAAATACTTTTTCTTTCAAAATATCTCTTCTTTTTAAAGCAAATTTTTTTTAAAAAAAATATCTAATTTCTTATTTTAAGTAATATTTTACTATAAAATTCAATTTTTTTTAAAAAAAATGTTACTATTAAATAAATATATTATAATAAAATAATAGAAATTAATATTTTAAAATATATTTTTAACTAATAAAATAATAATAGAAATTAATATTTTAAAATAATAGAAATTAATATTTTAAAATATATTTTTAACTAATAAAATTAATTAATTTTTTATAAAAAGAAAATTTTAATGTTAGTTATAAATAACTAATAAATCTAAAAAATATATTTTAAAAAAGTAAAATATATAAAAATTATTAAATTTATTTTTAAATAAATTTTACATATTATACATATAAAAAAATTTAAAAAACGTTAATTTTATTGTATAGATGTTATGTATATATAGTGTATATGTCATGTAAATATTATGTAGATATTATATTTAAGTTATATATTTATTGTATATATATTATATATATATATTATGTGTATGTTATGTGGATGTTGTATTAATATTAAATAAATTGTATAAATATTGTGTAGATAATGTGTGTATGTTTTGTATATATTATATATATGCTACAATATGTTGTGTGTGTATTGTGTATATATTATGTATATATTTTTTTATGTATAATGAGAATATAATAATAAAAAAATTATTTATAAATAAATAATATAATAAAATGAAAAAACAAAAAAATAATAAAAACAGAAAAAAAAAAACAAAAAGTAACATAAAAATTCATAAAAACGAAAAAAAAAAAGGCCGTGTTGTACTTTTGAAACAAAACTTAAAGTTACGAAGTTTTGAAAATTGGATATCAAAAGTTCGTATTTTATGTAAAATCCTCAAATATAAAGTGGTGAACAACATTCGATCCATTGAAAATTTGAAACCATTTCTAATACAAATCTCAGTATTGTCTTCTCTCTTATTAGCGATAATTGTACTGTAGATTTTGATGACAATTCAATTTAAGATTCAATACTTTTGGCATTAAAATTCACTAATAAAAAATTTTTTCAAACAAAATTTAACCTATTAAGATTTTTTATATGGTAAAAATATATTATAACAAATAAACATTTAATTCATAAATATTTAAATATTTTTCAATCAGCTAATGAAATTAATTTATTTTCTTAAAAAAATAAATTCACATATTGTTCAATAGTAATAAAAATATATAATAATATAATTTTTAATATAAATTAAAAATTCAACTTTTAATTTTTTATTTTAAATATTTTTAGTCCGACTATTCAAATCGGTTTGAATAACTTTGTGATTTACGATTGATCCTAATTATAGGCATAGATGAATGTGAAGTCTATATCTTCTATATTGTGCCATATAATTTTATTTTAATTGATTTAAAAATTTAAAAAATTAAAAAATTTTGTTCATAATTGAATTATTTTAAACTCCATAAAATATTGATGGAATAATTTCATATTTTTGTACTAATATAAATTAAAATTTATTTTAAATTATATTTTCTCTGTCTCATAAATATAAATTTATTCATTATTTCAAAATGATTAAGAAATAATAACTATTTTTATTGAAAGTGAAAATTTACATATGTTTTTTTTCTATTATATCATTATTTTAGAGTGAGATTTATTTGATAATAATAATAATACTCCATATGAATATTATAGAGAATTTATATAATAACTAATTTATTAAAATGATAAATGTACTATAATTTGAGATAACCAAAAAATGAAAGGTAGTCTATCTTTGTAAGATAGAGGGGGCATCAATTTAATATTAAAAAATTAATTACTCAAATCAATTTTGTTAATTAAAATATAAATTTATATATTTTTCTTATATGTATTTACGAATTAATTGCTAATTAACAAACAATGATGATATAATTATATCATGTTTATTAAATCTTTATCTATGTAGTGTTTATTATTATAACAAGTGGGACGAATTTAAACAGTGTAAAATTCTTTTGTTGAGTGGGACGAAGTTTCTCCCCAAGGATAGTGGACACATAGAAAATCCCATATCTATGAACTCAACTTTACTCATGAAGTCGGCATGGTATATTCTTTTGCAAAAGAATAAGCTTTAAGTCGAAGTTATTTGCTAAAAATATAGAACCAACCTTGATAGAGAGAACAAGCTAACTATGGTCTAAGGGAGCTCACAATTCTGAAAGGCAATGTCTCAAATTTGGCCATATATTAACAAAGGTTGCAGATGTATTATTAGGAACATAAAGCATGAGTCTAGATGGATGTATGGGCTTCAATACAAATGCCCCTAACTAACATAGTGTGCAAGGGGTCCTCCCAATGTTGTCTTTCACATTGTCTCAGACTATGTCAACTCAAGGGTTAGTGGAATTAGGAAATGTTTAGAGACATCTCCCTAACTCAATGCTTTTGCAAATTGCATCCTTGTCGATTCCTAATAGCCTTCGTGGTGATGATAAAAGATGTTGGTCTCACACGGCAAATGGTAGATTTACTACTAGAACAGTATATGATCATTTACTAGACTTTCATGACAGGGATAAGGACTTGATATGGAGACTTGTTTGGCATTGGCCAGGGCCCAAAGGATAAGAACATTCTTGTGGTTAGTTTGCAAACGCAAGCTGTTAACAAATGCAGAATGCATATGCAAACACATAGCTTCACTAGATATTTGCTCCCATTATGAAAAGTCGAATTCATCTTACATGTTCTTTAAGATTAGCACTACCCTTATGTCAGATACATTTGGAATATTTTATTATCAGAATAACTTAGATAAAAGTTCTTTTCATTTAACACCCATGACTAGTTAATGTTGAAACTTATTTGTAGACTCACTATTGAAAAAGAGCCTTGATTGAGCAATAATATCCAATGTCACAACATAGTGTCTCTGAAAATGGAGAAATGAGGATCTCTTTTTGTGGTCCTTTAGGTAGATAAGGGAGTAAAGTAGGAGAAATCAAACGAAGAATGCATGGAATCATTAAGGCTTGGTCACTTAACATGGATGGCAGTGGAAACCAACATAAAATTTTTTTGAGATTTTGGTGTTTTTGGTAGCTAGCCCATATGGTTATTTCAAAATTAATACTGATGGTTTTCATATAACCTCCATGGGACATACATCGGTAAGAGGAATAATAAGGGATGCTAATGGGTACTAGACATGAGGTTTTCTAATGAATGTTAGAGAATGTTCTATTTCGCGGGTAGAATTATGAAGCATTTTATAAGGTCCATTACTAACTTGGGATTTGGGAATTAAACATTGCTATTTTAGAGACTGATAGCTTAGTTGCTAATGGTTTAATATTAGATAAATCTTAAGATGCACATGCTCATATGGCTTTGGTCATAAAAATTCGGGAGTTTTTTTCTATAAATTATAAAGTGTTGGTTACCCATATTTTTTAGGGAAGGAAACTTCATGGCAGATCATTTGGCCAAACTTACGCATAATTCTCCTTTAGGAATAACGAGGTTAGTGCCTCCTCTTCAATATGTTTTATATTGGCTATTGTATGATCTATATGGAATTTCTTATCTTTGCCAAATAATAGCCTAGGCCTAGTTTCCTTTTTCTTTGTAT
Source organism: Garcia nutans (assembly GCA_947685225.1). Classification (NCBI taxonomy): domain Eukaryota; kingdom Viridiplantae; phylum Streptophyta; class Magnoliopsida; order Malpighiales; family Euphorbiaceae; genus Garcia; species Garcia nutans. The sequence continues at coordinate 5,122,566 of CANTUV010000048.1, read as the reverse complement.
TACATTAATAGTGCATTTGATAAATTACTAAAAAAATTAATTAATAAAAATATATTTTATAGAGATATATTACAAGGATTGTATTTTACTAAAAAAGATTACATTACTTTGTTTGAAAGATGTAACAAAGTATTGAAAAAATAAATTGAAAAAAAATATTAACTTATTTAGTTATAATCCAACTTTATAGAAAAAGTTCAAGTAATACCTAAAATACCCTTATAATATATCTTTCTTGTTTTATCATATTTTAAAATTAAATATATGATTGTCTTTTGATCCGTCAATCTACTTTTTTAGTGAAATATTTTCTCTACTCTCCCTAAATAAAATATTTTACTAATTGATTGGTAAAGTCTAGTGGGCCCAACATTTTATTTTATATAGATCATTTACAAACAAATATAGTATTTTTAATCAAATAAAATTATTTAGTCAATTTTTCTAAAATTATTGTGCAACCAAATACACTATAAGTCATTATTTTAACATTTAAAAGGTGTGTAGATAAATAATAATTTAATTATTATTAGATACTATTTAAAACTAATAATAATTAGCAATAATATAGTTAAGAGATACAATGAGCGGTAGCTTAGCTTTAAATTTTTTTCCTTTCTTCATCCGTATATTTTTTTGGTTAATTAATTTATGTACTCTTAAAAATATATTAGCATTTTATGTGTATAATTTTTAATTTCGATATAAATAATGGTCCTATTGTTCAATATTTCTAAATAGCGGGCATTTACATATTTTATTTTTGAAATCTATTTACAGACATACTATACGGTAGTTTTAAAGTTGGAGAGAATTCCCAAAGGGGTGGCGGCGCAGTTGGTTAGCGCGTAGGTCATGTGGCTTCTAAGGACCTGTTTGGTTTAGCTGTTCATAGCAGCTGATAGCTGATAGCGGTTGCTGATAGCTGGTGGCGGATAGCTGGTAGCTGATTCGGATTAATGTTTGGTAAAAATACAATAGTTGTTGCAGTTTGAATGTACAATAGTTTTTCATATCATTATCTAATAAATATTAATTTTTATTTTATTTTAATAGGGTTAATATAGTCTTAATATGAATCAGCTATCAGCTGATATGAAAAAGCTCCGAATATGAGCTTATTGAAACAGCAGCTGTTTGGGGTTCCTAACAGCTATCAGCTGCTGTTTTAAAATTTTACTAAACATCAAATTTTACCAAACAGCTGCTGTTTGGGGTTCAAACCTCTATCAGCTGCATCAAACAACTAAACCAAACACCCCTAAGTCATCCAGAGGTCGATAGTTTAAGCCTTTCCCACCCCATTCGTCTTTTACACAATTTTCGGTTTTTGACTTTTTGGGCTTCCATAAGCCCTTATTTTTCAAATGGCCCGAACATTCGGATCATCCGTATGCATAACAGAGAGCACGAAACTTTTGATTACCTCCTGTCCCCTGCCAAAAACCCTAAAAGGCCAAAAGCCATCAGCCGTTAGCCCGTCGTCTCCTTCCATTTTTTTTTTTCATCTTTTAAGAATAAAACCCTAATCTGGTTCAGGTAGTTTTCTCTCTCTTTTTTTATATATTTCATTTTCCTGCTAACTTCCCTTTACAATTACCAATTCTTCTCTGCTTTATATTGAACTGATGGTTTCTTGATTTGATTGTCATTTTAGGAACAATAACAATTAAATATGGTGAAGAAAAGCAAAAGTGAGCAAAATCTATTTCTCTTATTGTACTTCTATCTATTGATATTGAGTGCTTTTTCTTTGTGATATTGCTTTTTTTTTTTCTGGGTCGTGATTTGCAGAGAGTAAGAGTAAGAGAGTAACATTGAAACAGAAGTATAAGGTTTTGAGGAAAGTCAAGGAGCATCACAAAAAGAAGGCTAAGGACGCGAAGAAACTAGGATTGAAGCACAGACGCAAGGTTGAGAAGGATCCGGGTATTCCTAATGATTGGCCTTTTAAGGAACAGGAGCTCAAGGCTCTTGAAGCTAGGCGGGCTCGTGCTCTTGAGGAATTGGAGCAAAAGAAAGCTGCTCGCAAAGAGAGGGTATTGATTCAGTTCGTTTATTTGTGTTCCTCTTTATGTTATTATATTTAATAATAAATTTTGTTGCGATGCTCTATCCTCATAGCTTTTATCTTCCGGAAGATGGGCATCAGTCTTATCAATTTGAAATTTAATGCTTTAGTTTGGAAGAGGGTGATTGGCTTGATTTAAAGAGAGAGGTGTTCATTTTCTTGATACATATGACTCCGTATGTATTTAGGATTTTTCTTTATTCTTTAACATTTCTGCTATATAGCTGCAAGGATTGCTATTATAATGTTGTTGTCCTTTATCTTAGGTGCCTTACTTATAATAAATATTCATATGCCTTTTCAGGCTCAAAAGAGGAAGTTGGGATTGCTCGAGGATGATGAAATCTCTAAGTTGGCTGATGTAGTTTCAGCAAAAGAACAGAATTTTGAAGGGCAAAATGACAATGGTGATTTTGTTGGAATTGGCAGAAACCGGGGTATGCTGATACTTAACTGGAAGAAGTGTTCTGCATGGAAAGTCTTGAAGATGAGATACACATTTCTTTCTAATTTATACTAAAATATTTTGTTTTTTTATACAGATAATTCGGATAGGGCATTCTATAAGGAGTTGGTTAAAGTGATTGAAGAATCAGATGTCATATTGGAGGTCCTTGATGCCCGAGATCCTCTTGGTACTCGTTGCAGTGATATGGAGAAGATGGTTATGAAATCAAGTCATGATAAGCGAATAGTGTTACTTCTGAATAAAATTGGTAATCTGTCAACCTTACTAGGCCTCACATATCTCTGTGTGTTCATGTTGATGCTTAAATTTATTGTTTACATAATGGGGGATATTGTGGAATGTTCCATTAGTTGTCTTAATTTTGCAATATCTGTTTTTTTTTACATTGTGTATGCAGATCTTGTCCCTCGAGAAGCTGTTGAAAAATGGTTAAAATATCTTAGAGAAGAGTTGCCTGCAGTTGCCTTCAAGTGTAGCACCCAAGAGCAAAGATCCAATTTAGGCTGGAAGTCTTCCAAAAAAGTATCAAAGACCAGTAACCTTCTGCAAACAAGTGATTGTCTCGGAGCTGAAACCCTTTTAAAATTGCTGAAAAATTATTCAAGAAGTCACGATGTATGTTGAGCATTCTGTTTTGTTATTTTTGTGTGGGTATTCTAAACCTCTGTGTATTTAGTATACGATTATATGTTTTTACTGCTGTTTTGAACTTTCTTACATGTAAAGCTGTGGCAACATGAATTTTGTCGATTTTTAATTATCTCTCATGCAGTGATCTCTTGCATACCCTGGCTTATGCAGATTAAAAAATCTATTACAGTCGGGGTAATTGGCCTGCCTAATGTTGGTAAGAGTAGTCTGATTAACAGCTTGAAGAGATGTCATGTTGTCAATGTTGGCGCCACTCCTGGGTTAACAAGATCAATGCAAGAAGTTCAGCTAGACAAGAATGTTAAGTTGCTAGATTGTCCGGGTGTTGTATTGCTCAAGTCTGGGGAGAATGATGCTTCTATAGCTCTTCGTAACTGCAAAAGGATTGAGAAGCTAGATGATCCAATTAGCCCAGGTAATTTAACCATTTTCTAAATGTCTTCTGCTCTATTTTAGACCAATTTGCCTGTATTTTAGGCTAAAGCGATTTCCATCAAGTTCTCTCTCTTCCCCCTCTTAGCTTTTAGAATGAAGGTTACAGAAACTATGATTATGCTGAAATTAATTGTTTTCTGTTGTTGCATCTTTCATTCTTATTGACATGCTTCTTTCATGCTGATATTTCTGAAAAAGATATCAATTTTTTATGATTATTTTTCTTTTTATTTTTTCCATTAAATAATACACATTGGTCCCTAGATTTTTATTCCCAAAAAACATGCACTGAAGTGCATTGTATAAGAAACTTGAAGTGCTAAATAGTCGTCCTGCTTTAAGCTCACACCATATAATCCAAGCTAAAACCAAAATTATGTTTGGCTTACAAATTCTTTTAGTTCTGTCTGAATAGCGTAAAAAGATTAGCTGTTATATTTTTTGTCAAAGCAGAAAAAAGATTAGCTGTTATATTTTTTGATTTATGGTTTTGTCAACCCTGCCTTTTATGTTATAATTATGTTATTGATTCACATTTTCTTTCTGGATAATACAGTGAAAGAAATTCTCAAGCTGTGTCCAGCCAGACTGTTGGTAACCTTGTACAAGACACCAAACTTTGAATCAGTTGATGACTTTCTGCAGAAGGTGGCTACTGTCAGGGGTAGGCTAAAAAAGGGCAATGTTGTGGATGTTGAAGCTGCTGCTCGAATTGTTCTGCATGATTGGAATGAGGGTATGCTGTCTGGAACTTTTGTAATTTCTGTCCGATATTATCTTTACACATAAATAGAAGCAAATATAAGAAACATGTTTTGCGAAAGAAAGAGAAGTTTCACTTTGTGATTTAAAACAGCATTATTTGTTGGATGCATTTCAGGTAAGATTCCATATTATACTATGCCTCCAAATAGGAATCAAGAGGAACCTTCAGAGGCTAAGATTGTTTCAGAGTTTGGAAAGGAATTTAACATTGACGAGGTTTATAAAGGTGAATCCTCATTCGTTGGAAGTCTCAAGTCTGTTAATGACTTCGATCCTGTTGAAGTTCCTCCTAGTTGTCCTATCAATTTTGATGAAAGAATGATAGAGGTATTAGAATCCCAGCTTTTTTTTTCATTGTAAAATTTATTAGCTCCAAAATGGCCTTATTTAGCAATCTGTTGATTTGATTTCATTTCTTTTGGTAAATATTTCCTAATTACTTTTTTACTTATCAGGGAGATGTAGAAACTCAGCCATCAACTCAAGGTGATGGACACAACGAAGAAATGAATGATGACAGTGAAGACCAGCTGATGGCTTCTGCTGAAGGTGATACAAAGAAAGCCAAGGCAAAAAATACAAGAAGCAAGCAAAATGAGAAGTTATATGCACCAGAAGGTATACTCAATACAAAAATGAAACGAGCCGAGAAGAAAAGGAGGAAAAAAGCTGCTAAAGTGGATGCCATGGATGATGACTACAACTTTAAAGTGGATTATGTGAAGAGAAAGGGTTCTGCCATGGATATTGAAGATGGCAGCGAGGAAGAAGATAATCAAATTATTGGTGAGGTGCCTACGCCTGGTGTTAAATTTGATGAGGAATAGGCAGGATACGCAACCATGAGATAAAAAGGGGGCTGTGTTTCCATTTCGAGGGTGAGTTTTACGTGTTTGTTAATGGTCATCTTATTTTTTAGATGAACGAATACCCTGAGACCCAAAAATATGAACAATGAAATTGTGAAATCAAATTGAAAATTTTGCTCGTCAAATGTGATTGATTTAATTATTCCAGCCATCCATTTAAAGGAGAAAATGCTCATTCTTTTACAAACAGCAATGACTTTTTCGTTGATCATTATAGTAACTCCCATCTCAAGTGTGATCATAAGTCTATATACAGGCCACCCTCTGCTGAAAATGATGTATTATGTGCATCTGGAAATAAGTGAATTGAGGCCAGCAGCCTCCAATTTTCACTTGCTGGAATATATTGATCTTGTAGTAGTTATGATGGTTTTCTAGGTAATCAGCACATGAAAAGATTAAGTTCATAATAAACTAATTCATCTTAGATTGCAAAGGTATAACTCTCTCTCTCTCCCTATTATTCATAAGAATATAATGATTATAGGATTTAGTGAACATTGCATAGGCCTTCAGTCCTCATCCAATGCCCCAGAAGCAGGGTCTGCACCTTTAGAGACAGCATATGTATTTGGAGAAGAGGTTGAATTTGCAGGAGTGACCACATCAGGGGTTGATGATGAGGTAGCCGAGTCAACACCATAAGTAGCAGTTGATGCATCAACTCTGGTTGCCTTGGGAACTAGTCCTTGTCCCTCCATGGCTTCCCGTGCTGCATTTCCCTTGGCTTTTTTGGCTCTTTCCAGCACATCTTCCTGCACGCAATGAATGGATTAATAATTGGCAGCAATGTGAATTGTCCAAGCTATGAACATCAACAGAGACACAGGACACAGCAATACAAGTAGTTCTAATAAAAAAAATTAAAAAAAAAAAACAGCCCACGACAGGCGTCTCGTTAATGTATAGTATATGGTGTTGAATCATAGAAGTGCATGACGAGGTAAGCATCTAAACTAAAACTATGAATACAATGTCGATTTGCATAAAAATTTATGTTCCTCATTATATCAGGATTAACAAACTTGATGTTACGTTTACTAAACTGGTTTATGCATTCGTCTTAACTATACATACATTCACACAAAAATGGCATGAGTGGAGGCTTATGCACACTAGCTTACACGCACATAACATACCCATGAAGAAAGCGATTTTAGGTATACCAGCAAGTAATCACAATGTTTATTGAGCAAAACCAACAAAAACAAGAGATTTGCACTTGACTTACAAGACAATTGACAAAACAAATTATCATTTTTTCAATTAGCAATTAACTTACAAGACAATTCATAAAACAAATCATCATTTTTCAATTAGCAATTAACTTACAAGACAATTAAAAAAAATCATTTCAAAGTCGAAGAGGCAATTGTTTTTTGAGCGCAATAGATGATGGTAAAGAAAAGACAGTAGGATTAAGAGAGCTATGATTTTTAGGAGGAAGAGAAGAGGAGAAGCTCCTCAAAGCAACAGGTCGGGAAGAAGAAACCCCACTCATTTTCTTGCACTTTCTTTGTCTTTCTCGCCTTTTCTTTCTTTTACTTGGAATTTTCTGTATCCATGTTTTTATTATATGAACAAATATATTGTAGTGAATTCTTGTGGGACAGGGAAAGCTTTTCGGATTCGGGCATTATCAGATCCGATTGTATTTGGTTCTTTGGAATCTTAACACTTCTGGCTTGGATTTTCAGTTTACCACCTGGTAGGAAATTCTGCAAATCCCTTTGCCTAGTTTATCTCGTAAATTAAAAAAAAAAATACAATATTTTCGAATTAGTGATTTTTTTTAAAAATCTATGATTTTTTGAAATTTAAATATAATCTATTATATGTATATATAGGTTGTTAAATATATAGCTGGCCACATGTTGCTACTCTTAATTGAGAAGGCAGAAATTCGATCCCTATCAAATCGTATTTCGGAAGTCAAACTTAAAAAAAAAAATACGCCTAAATAGACATATTATAGAAAACATAGTTAAAAAAATTAAATGGCTAAAATGAATTTTAGTGACCTAATAAGTAATGAAGGATTTGAAAAGTTTAAATGTCAAATGATAAATGCATAACAGTTAGAATGTTATTAATTAAAAATTAATAATTAACAGATGAAAATTTTAAAAGGTAATAAATTTTACTTATAAAAATAAACATTTAAATAAGATTTTTTTTCAGCCTATAAAATTATATATGCCACAGTAATTAATTTTAAAAAAAAAATTAAAATTTTTCTTTGGTCTTTTTTTTATGACAGTAATAATTTATTATGTTCTTATTAAGTAATGAAAATAGTTTATTTTTAGTAGGACAAATAAGAGAATTTTTATATATTGAACAAGTAACAGTGATTAATTTAGCATACTTTATCAATATCATTAGGATTTGTGCATATAATATGTAATTAAAGTAATTATCTTTGTCATAATATAATTTATTATATCTAATTTGTGATGAAATATATAGTGGAGTATTTTTTTTTAGTTTTTTAATTATTTATCTATATATATTTTTATTGTTTAATTATTAATTTAATTTGTTAACTATTTAGTAGTAAAATTATTAGTGCCAAAAAAATTGACTATGTTTGTGATAAGATAAAAAAAAAATTACTCCAATCACGTTAATCTTAAAATCTACTAAATTTACTGTAATTTAATTTAATTTAAAATTAAGAACTAAAATACTGAGTTAATGGAATATAATTTTACTTATTTTAAAATAATAAATGTTAAAGCTTATGTTAAGAAAATATTGCAGGAAATTTGTAATTAAGATCATTTATTAGAAATATCGTTTGTGATTCCCACTAAACTCATGGGGCAATTACCTATTTTATTAGAAATGCTCATTCTTTTACTTTTTTTATATATTTATATAATAACCCTTTTTTTTAAAATGAAATTATGTATGTGTTTGTAAAATACAAAATTAAAAAAAAATAACGCATTAAATATCCAATATTTTCTTTTTATATTTTCCATCATTCCCTATTTTTCATCTTTTTCATGGATGTAAATTCAAAATCTTTAAATTTTAAAAATGGTTCCAATATTATTAAAATTTAAAAGTTTCTTAATCTTGTTGTTTTCTAGGCAACTTACGATGGAAAATGAAAATCAATAATATGCTACAATTGGAGGAAAATAAGTTTCGCTTTAGCAATATTACAAATAATTGGTATTTTTAAAATCAGACCATATATCAAATCAAATTAATAATTAATTTATTATTTAATTAGTTCAACTAAATTAACTTTAATTTAATAATGTAAAAATATTAAGTATTTTTTTATAGATATTAATAAAAAATCTAAAAAAATTTAAAAATTTAAAAATAAAAATTTAAAAATAATAAAAATATATTTTATCAATTAAAAAATATCATATATTAAATTTAATACATAAAAAAATAATTTATTTTTTCACTTAAAATTTAAAAAATTAATTTTGATTCAGTTTAATCTAGTAGGTCTGATCAAATTAATTTTGTTAATTTTTATTATTTTTTTTTATAAATTTCATTTTTTAATATTTTGAAACCAGATTAACTTTTGATTTTTAGCTAAACTAGTTTTTGAACGGTCTATCTGACGTGGTTTTAAAAATACTGCAAATGATTGATTTTGATCAATAATTAAGAAGAATAATCTCCAACCAATAAGCAATGGATTTTTCTAATAAGTTTTTTTTTATTTTTTTTATAAATAATGATTTTAGATAAAATATAATTATTAAATATTTGTTTAAAAAATATATTAAACTGATTCAAAAAAAAGGTAGACAAAAAAATAATTTTTTTATCAAACTATATTTAATTATAATCAACTATTATTCGTTTGATATGTTAAAATTACCACTTTTTTACTCATTTAATTTATTTTTAAATTTATTTTATTTTATTTTAAATTGTTATTTTTAACCATTTCCTTTAGGGGATAAGTTAGAAAAGACCCGCAAAGTAATAACTATTTATTATTTAATTTTTAAAATCCTAAAATTAATTTTAAAATACAAAAACTTTTCAATATCCAATGCAACCATACCCAATGGGGATGAGTACCGTTCGACCCAATTTGAATATTTAAAAATCTTTAAAATTATTTTAAAAAAATGAGAATTTTAAAAATGTAATATCCAATAACGTTTCATGTATAAAAAAAAAACTCTATATTATATTATTCCATAATTTTTAAGATAATTTTATTCGGAAGTACAGTATTTTTTATACTAAAATTTATTAACTAATTTTTTTTAAAAATGAAACTTTATCAATCAAAATTTTTTTATAATAAAAGTATATTATAAAAAGATAAAAATTTAATTCATAAATAATTTAAATATTTTTAAAGTAGTAATAAAATACATTAGTTTTCAAAAAAAATATATAAATTTACATGTAGTTAAGCATTAATAAAAAAAAGCATGATGGTATAATTTTTAATACAAAATAAAATTTTAAATTTAATTTTTAACTTATACAAGTTATTTAAATTTATCTATATATTTTTTAATAACATTTTCCAGATGATTAAATAACTATGAAATTCATGTTCAACCCTAAATTACCAAGTTTTCAACACATGAAACTTCCATGAACAAACAATTACAATTTCCTTTTGGATAATAGTCATAAAATAATGTGAAATATATATATGAACTTTTTATTATAAAATTAAACTATAATTTAATAATTAAAACATTAATTTTATATTACTAAAGATGATTATTCAAATTTTAAATGTATATGATTAAATAACTATAAATTATTATTTGTTATTGTTGTGGCAGCTATAAAAATTAGATGATAATTTTTATTACATAATTCATAATTCATAATTTTTACTGACCAGAACTTCAGCATTACGTGGCACCAACGAAGTCTTCTATCATTTTTTTTATTGGAATATATCTTTACATATACATACAGAGTACTTAAAATTAAACTGGATTCAGATAGCTATAAAAATTTTAATTCACATGATTTTTATATTGCACTTACTAATTTTTTATGCTATAAAATAGATATTTCACATAATTTGAAATAATACATTAAAATAATTGTTTTCCTTTATTTCAGTATATTCCCAGCCGTGGTTTTCATGATTTTTTTTTTACTTTTATTGCAAATGAAGTTTTGTTCTGTTATTAGGCACTAATTAAATTAGTTAATAAATAATTATCTATGGACTACTTGACAAGACTGTAATACTGGCCACGAATTCCATGGATGCGACATTTTTAATAATAAATTCGCCAAATTCAGATTTTGAATCTTTTACCCAACGTATACTCAGCCTCTTCTACACGAATTTTTACTATAATATTTGTATGAAATATTATTAATTATTGTATTAGGTTTACATACTATTAGTTTTTAATATTTACAGATATAAAATTACGGGTTAAAATTTAAAAAAATTAGTAGCCTATAAAAAAAGGTTTTTGATAAAAATAAAAAAATAATAAAAATAATTTCTAATTTATCATATTTTTAAATTATTTATCAAAATATTAAAATTTATAAAATATTTACCAAAATATTATATTTTTATTAATTTATAATAAATTTATAATAAATTTATATAATTTTATAATAAAATAATTAAAATATTTTTAATAAAAAAATAAATATTTAAAAAATTCATTGAAAGTGAAAGGTATCATATATATTTTTTTTAATAACAATGAAATAGTTCAACATAAACTTATAATTTGGTGGTTGCGGGGCTGCGGGCTTCAAAGAACTAAAGATCAATTAATTACTTGATATGTGACGAATTTTTCTATTTAACAACTTTTGAACTCATTTTTTATTATTTATATATGGCTTTTTTTAAAAAAATAGGATCCAAATAACGACAATGATGCGATTTTTTATAATATTGATATAAATTTATTTTTTGAACTTAATTTTTTATTAATTGTACACATAGACATGTATAGATTATAAAATAAATCTTGCTCTAATTTTTTTTATATATTAAATGAATTTATTATTTTTTTAATATACTAAATACATTTAGAAAATTAAATATATAATTCTTGTAATTTTTTTGTACACCGAAACTTTGTTAAAAAAGATAATAATTGTAATTTGAATAATTAAACTCACACATTATGCAAAGTATTTAGGACTATTAACTTATTAATTGAGTGGACATTCAAAAAACTTATTAATTGAGTGGTTTTATTTTTAGCTTAAGAGTTTAAAATTATATTAAAAAAAATTTTCAATGTACAAAAACAAATAGAAAATTTTAATTACTTTTGGTATATTTATCTTTTTTTATCAAGTATTTATCTTTTTATATATTAAATCAATCACTTCTTAATATTTTAAATTTTTATTAAAAATATACTCTCTACTTTATTATTCAATGAAAAGACAACAATTTCTTTTTTTTTTTTTTAAGGATGAGCAAAAAATTTGAAGCCTGTCCAACTTAATTATTATCCGATTAATCCGATCGACTATATCGATTTAAATTGACTGAGTTGATCAATTTTGATTTATATATTTATTAATCAAATTAATCAAATTTGATAAAAAAAAATCGACAATAATGATCGATTTTTAAAAATAATTTTTTTAAACTACTATTAAGTGATGGACCGATATTCATTCCTATTTTTTTTTAATATCCGAACAATGATATAGATCATGTTTACATCAAGCTTAATTAACAATTATGACTCCCAAATCACATTTTATAAGATAGATCTCAAATTATTGTTTTTATTATTCTTACTACTTGCTAATATAGTAAAGAGAAAATCGTTTCTAAAGCACTTTCTTGTAACTTGGCATGACTAAATTGAATTTAATTGATTAATTAATAAACCAAAACTATGGAGTTAGTTTTTAATTGTCACAGACAATAATAATTTAATCTAATATTTATATAATAATATGTTCTAAGGGCAAATATTTGAGATAATTTATTTCAAAAACTTTTATTAGTTCTGAACATTATTAAGATTGAGACGAAAATGGAATATTCTCATTATTTATATCATCTAAATATTATATTAAAAGGAAGTACATATTTAATCTAATAAATATAATAATGTCTCGTGAAAAGATACCACTAACAAATTTTTTTTTCCAAACAAAATCTTGCAATAATAATTAATTCTTGCTACCCTATTATGACAAAAAAAAAAAAAAAGAAAGATGGTAGTTTTTATTATATAATAAAAACTGAATTTAAGAGTTTAAACTTTTTTTATTTATGTATCAAATAATTTTCTTAAATATTGAATTTTATAAAAAGTGACATTATAAAAAAACTGAATTTATATAAAACCATCTCATTAATTTTTTTTCTACTCTATTATATTTTTCATAGGTTATCAATATATAATGTCTTTTTATCATTTTTTAATTGATTCATGTATTATTTTTATATTGATATTCAAAATTGTTAAAACATAAAATTTAAATTTAACATTAATAACAGTTCCTTTATGCTATAATATTTTAAAAAACACAAATTATATAAAAAAATATTAGAACTCGTGATTTTAGAAATTAGCTCGATAATTTTAATTTTATCCAATTTAGTTAATTTTAACTTATAAAAAATAAATATTAAAATTTGATCGATAATATTAATTTATTAAAATTTTAAATTAAAATTGATAAATACAATAATTAGATTAAGTCGATTTTGCATATTTGCGCATCCCAATAAAAGAAGATAGATGCTTCTATTTTAATGGAAATTTAATCAAATTTAGAAATTAGCTAGCAGTATAATTAAATTAGCAACTAAAACTCATGTAAAATATAAGCAAGACTAATTTTTATAACATTATATTCGTATGATAAGTTGTCTCAGGTAATTTATTTATAATTTTAGCATTAATCGAATATATTTTTTATTTATTAATTTAATTTTAATTAAAACTTATAATTTATAATTTTAAAAATAATTTAGCACAAATCAAATCAAAATAAAAATTTTATTAGTACCTCATGTTATTTTTCAATGAAAGGACTAGTTCGTAGTTATGGTGTACGTAAAAGCAATGAATTTAAAATTTATTTTTTTTAAGTAGAAATTTGTTAAGAAATTGGTAATTATTATTGTTTTGGATAAATTAAGGAATAAAATAAAAAAAATAAGTGGGCGGGAGTACACACCTTGTCTTCTAGAATAAGAAATGGACTTTCTTCTTTTTTAATTTTAATTTCAAAAACTCAAAATCCAAAACTCTGAAAAATTTCAAATCGAGACTGCGTGGCAATTCCGTTATTATGTATGAAAGTGGAGGGTAGCTAAACCAATCATAAACAAAACTACGCCGCGCTACCTTGCCTCCCATCTAAGCGAAAAGGATAGTTTCTCTCTCTCCTCAATAAAATCACTTATTTCTCTGATTCATTTCAACTCTGCAACAACAAAAAGCTCCTCGCTGTTCTCTATCTATAGGGGTTATTTTTTGTGTGTTGGTTTCAGCGTAGATGGGGCAGCAATCGTTGATCTACAGCTTTGTCGCCAGAGGAACCGTGATTTTGGCCGAGTTCACGGAGTTCACCGGTAACTTCACCGGCATAGCCGCTCAATGCCTCCAAAAACTTCCGGCCACCAACAACAAGTTCACCTATAACTGCGATGGCCACACTTTCAATTACCTCGTTGATAACGGCTTTAGTATATTTCTCTCTCTTATCTGATTCGTCATTTTAGCTCTTTCCGTGATCTGATCTGTGTGTTCTTTTTGCTCTTTCTTTCTCTTTTCCTTTGTTTTGATCCGCGTGTTTGCTTGTGCTTTTGCGTGGTTTGGTGTGTTTTGGGATGATAATTAAGTTTAACATGTTTAAGCCTTTGATTGCAATAGCTTATAGACAGAGGTGTTTTTTGTCCCCTTCGTGATTTAGTTCTTTGATTAATGATTTTGAATGCTGATTCTAGCGAATAGTTTGCAAATACCCTTTACAAGCATATGATTAATGCTTTAATTGTTGAATCGGATCAATTTTTCGGCTTATGGATTACGGTATAGATTTGACGATTTTCTATAGTTATGGTATGTTTATGATAGGATAGTGGGCTTTGAGCTATTACTATTAGTTTAATGTTTGTTTTTGAACAAGAATAACAAAAATGGGGAGAAAAATCTAACTCAACCATTCTGATTATTTTCTTATGAACTAGGTCATATCATTTGTTTACCTTGATAAGTAAACAAATTTTAGGAATAATTTGGACGATGAAAGGGAAATATATTCAATAACTGGATTATAAAACTTATGCCTTTTCTTAATTAGCAAAAACTTTGTAGATTATGGAATTAGATTTGGACGTTAATGAGCACTAACAGTTATGGTTAGCGTTCTCTGCTTTTGTTGGATTGACTTAATTGTTATTAAATGAAAAGAAATGGTCATAATGTGATGACTATTTTTCTTATAGGCTTTGATCGATTCAGAATGGATAAATAATTGTTATTCAGATTTCTCAAAGCTGTTTTAAAACAAGTGCATTTATAAGGAAACAAGCTTTTATTGATAGGCCAATTCTTAATCTGCATTTCTCATCAATGTTTTAAAGTGCAATTAATGACAGGGATTTAGTTGCATTACCCAATTTGGGGTTGTAGGGTTGAGGGATCAGTTGGCCAATGGAACTGGGATAGGATGCAGTATCCCAAACCAGGTTTATTATCAATCCTGGATGACTGAACGGCTTAACCGATGCATTTGACTCTTTTGTCTGCAAGGCATGTAATTGATGGTTATTGTTCTTGCTCACATAAATTACAATAATGTCCACTGTTTACTCATAAAATGAGTTTGCAGAAGTGCTTTGCTGGGTTGGATCGGAAGGGCTGATTCCAATGAGAAGCCTTCCCCTACTCTTTCACCAAGTTATGTGAATCCTTGTCCATGAGACTATTAAAATCATTAAATTTCTAGATTTGTCCTAAAAGATGATTTTTCCATTGGAAAATCTGATCAACAGTTAAATTGCTGAAAGTCTGTTAGACAAAAATTACTACCATGGAAACCAAGCTTCTAAACTCCTATTAATCTGTCTGTGGATTTTTTTTTTTTGCATATCATTGTAGTAATCTGATAAGAATCAGTTTATGTGAACTGAAATGGTGTCAAATGAGCTGCCTAAATGCTTTAATTTTTGTTCAAAGCCTGCATATACCATGTGTGATTGATAATTTGTGTACCATGAGATTTAGATAATAATGTGTCTGATTTTGGAATGGGCAAGTAACAAATTAGCATCTTTATATGTAATATCTATTTAAGAGGAAAGATAACCACAAAATCCTTTTAGTTTCTGATAATAAGGGAAAAGTTATATATTCTAATGTAATATTTGATGAAACAATTTGGTCACGCTTCTTTTGCTCATTTGAATAGGATTTTCCATGCTTGGAGAATCGTTCCTATGTAATATTATATTTGGATGTTTTCCTTTTTCTTGTTAGAACTAATTGGATATTGTAAATCTTGCAGCTTATTGCGTAGTTGCTGTTGAGTCTGTTGGCCGACAGGTTCCAATTGCTTTCCTTGAGCGAATCAAGGAGGATTTCACCAAGAAATATGGTGGAGGAAAAGCTGCAACAGCGGTTGCTGGTGGCCTGAGCAAGGAATTTGGGTAACTGCTTTCATTTATTAACACATGAAACACACAGCAGACCTTTTATGGTAATCTTATTGATTTTGCAAATTTATTGATTGATATAGGCCCAAATTGAAAGAGCATATGCAATACTGTGTTGATCACCCTGAGGAGGTCAGTAAGCTTGCGAAAGTGAAAGCTCAAGTATCAGAGGTCAAAGGAGTTATGATGGAAAACATAGAGAAGGTGGGGCATTATATCTACATTGTATAATTCTTAAACATAATTATAAAACAAAGTTATCTTCTTCTGCATGGTCGGAGGAGGTTTTAGTTTTCTTGTTTAAAAGTGAAGGAGGTTCCTGTTGTGTGATATTGTTTCAGTCATGATAATAAAAAGCTTGAGAAGTTGAAGTACATTGCTAATGAAGTATTATCCTGCAGGTTCTTGATCGTGGAGAGAAAATTGAACTTCTGGTTGACAAAACTGAAAATCTTCGTTCTCAGGTAAGTGGGTGGACATCATTTGGTTTTTCCCCCACAATTCAGCTGTTTCTGTGTTAATTTGGAAATGGATTATATAAAGAGTAGGTTTCTGGTTGGCCAAGAGCTGACTGGTTAAATCCTCTTGGTCAGGGAAAAAAACCCTAACAAATCTAGGATATGGTTTATTTAAGAAACTTGCATAGGTCATTAAAATTGTCCTGGTATTAAAGTGTACAGATTAAAGAATTTCAGTTTAATAATATTTCCTCAAGTCATCTGGTGTCAGCTTGTTTTGTCTCAAAGCATGGGCGACAGTAGTTTTGTTTCAACTTGTCAATCGAATCATCTTGCTAAAATTGAAACTTTTGGTAAGTTTTTCTTTCATTTGTAAAATTGGCAGTGATGGGATGAGGCACTCTGGCTAAGCTTGGTGATCTGGCATGGCTTTCAGTCCTGTGGTCTCTTTGCGTACACCTTTTTTTTTTTCAATTTTTTGAAGCTGAAATAGATAATCATAGTAGCTCACTTAAAAAATGATTGTCTTCTGGCATATCCCTCCACTATGTTGAGTTTAAATTGTATCACTGTTTTCTGTCAGTCTTGTCTTTATTTTTTGACATGGATTTCTTTCCAGCTCACCTGAAAAATGATTGTCTTCTGGCATGTGCCTCCACTATGTTGAGTTTAGATTGTATCAGTGTTTTCTGTCAGTCTTCTTGTCTTTATTTTTTGACATGGCATTCTTTCCAATTTCCACTGACCAATTTGTGCTGTTGTTGCAGGCACAAGATTTCAGACAACAAGGAACGAAGATGAGGAGAAAGATGTGGTTTCAGAACATGAAAATTAAGCTGATAGTGCTGGCCATCCTGATTGCATTGATTCTCATTATAGTATTATCCGTTTGCAATGGCTTCAAATGTCACTAGTTTCATTGATGGCGATTTACCAATGCTTTTTTGCCTGCTACTTTCTGCTATAGCCCATATCAGAAGACAGTGCTTGTATAGTTTGTGTTTTTTGAATTCTTTTGATTCTAGTGAGTTTCCTCATGTGTGGAAGTTTGTCATTCCTTGTTTTTGTTGTCACACTGATATTTTTATTCATGAATGCCATAGTGTCATTAGAGCTGGAAGTAATTAGAGGCTTGTCAAAAATTGCATCTCAAATGTTGCAGGTGAATTCAGTGTTTTATTATGAGGCTCAGCCATGTCTAGACGTATATTTCCTGAGGCCCGTGCTTTTTTGATGCACATGGAAGCCATATGAACTTAGAGCCCTTTGACAGCGAGTCATTTTAAAGGCCCTTTATACCGTCCGTATGGCGACGGTTCGCTTGGTTTGACTGCCATTACTTAGATTAGACCCAAAAATGTGGTTGATTGGGGAATTGGTGGGTTAATTATTTTTTAAATATCTGGAGATGCACAGCTAGTATTTGGGATGCGGTTGCGATGACCAGAAATCTTTACGCCAATGCTGTTTGTTTATCCATTAAACCTCTGCCCAAAATTTATACAGAATCACAAGAGTTGCCAATTTTCTGGATTTGAGCCCAGCAACAGTGCAGTGACAAATTGTCATAAAACTGGCTTCATATTGGCGAAAAGGTGCATCTACTCTTGAGACCATGTCTATTTTAACACTGCCCAACAGGATACAAAACTCATCTTACATAAAAATTCATTAACAATAGTCTTTGTAACGAGCGTATCAGGTTGAATGACTTATAACTGAATGTTCAATACAACAAACCAAGATAAAATTTTAATGAAAATTTTCTTTTATTGAAGCATCTAAATAAATAGCTACCTAACTAATATAAAAGAATCCATCCGTAAACACGGTTTCACTTCACAGTTTTAGAAGTACAGAATCAAGTCAAGGGTAAATGTGCATCATAAAGAACTGTTCATATGTTTATTTCGACATTGTCAATCAGCCTGACCTTTCCAAACCAAGCAGCAACACAGACTACCACAGGACTCTTTATTTCTTCTGCAGCTTCCAGACTTTCCTGGTCTACAATCTGGCAGCAATCAATGCAATTAGACCAAAATGACTTCAATTTTTTAACATTAATTATATAAATGCCTTGGTTTATATATTCGACATGCATTGATCTAGCAAGATATTAAAAATAAAATAAAACCGAAGACCCCACTATTCATTTCAAGCGCTATAGATCCTTGAAAGAAAAAATCCATCCCTGTTCTACTGCAACGAAAGTTATTGACATGTCCAATATATACTGCCATAACCTTATAAAACTCAACAAGTAAAGAAAACACTTCGGAGTGGTGAGTTAAGATTGATTGATATTTGGTAATCTTGGTCTTCTACAATTCCCTCTTCGCATAACAGGCTGTTGAAACTTCTTTGATTTTGGTTTTCATAGCACAGTAGGTCGTGAGTTATTATGTTTAGTCCTTGTGACTCTTTAAAGAATTCCAATATACCCAATAAAAAGATGAAAGAAGTTCCGAAAGGAAACATGAAACACATGAAGGATTATGGAGAGAAAGATATACCAATTATGGCAGGTGGCAAATTCAAGTCTAGGTTCAGTGCCTTCCATCAAAATTTCATAATAATCAAGATAGATTGGTTTTTTCCATTTGGATCTTCCTTGACTAGTTATCGGGCAAAGTTTTAAGTGGCTTCAGAAACCAAAACTGACAAATTCTATGCCAACCAATAGCATGCTATCCAATACCTTAATTGGATCAAAATTACTGTTTTCAAAGATATCAAAATAAATCCAAAAAACAAACCAAGGGAGGGAGGGAAGATGTTCCTCACCTCAGCATAATCAATTTTTCCTCCAGCTTCATTTATTGCTTGGATGACCAAGTCTCTCAACTCTCTACAATTTTTTTGGCCTTTTTCTGCACATGATTTAGCTTTCAACAATGATCTACTTATAGACAAAGCCTGCAGGATGAATAGAAAAGGAAGTTACAATTTCATTTACATCGGATTATATTAGGAAATGGATTTATCACAATTTGCTCAACAGGAAAGTTTTCTGGTGAGCATTTTTTTTTCATTTTATATTAGATGTGATCAAACTACTTTAAATAAGATTTCTAATTGTAAAATTTAATACATTAACACTCCTGCAGAAGTGATAGATATATCCGATGTTAACTACTTTATATCACTGAAACAAGCAACGGAAATTGTAATTCATATGTTCTCCTGTAAAAGGTGGCTCTAAATTTGAGAACATGCATGAATTCGAGCACCGGGCTGCCCTTTTACATATAGAGAATATGCAACAACACATGAGTTTTTCAGCAGATGATGAAACTATATGAAATATTAGTGGTATTTTCAATTGAAATTTTAAAGTTTCGAGCATGATTGGGACAACCTTTTCCCTTTCTTCAGGAGAAAGGTTCACATTGCGTGAACTCATTGCAAGACCATCACTATCACGTATTACTTCACAACCTATTATTCTGATGGAAAAATCAAGATCTCGAACCTGCAGGAAGCCGGCCAGAAGATAAACCAATTAGTCAATCAGTCCATGAAAGTATACGGAAGCCTAAGTGTGAACCCTGAAAGATTAACAAACCAAAGCAAAGGATTCTAAACTTGTTTAGAGGCTCAAACCAAATATTCAAATCTGTTAAGCTGAAAACTGCACCATCACTAAGCTTAGCAATATGAAATTGCCACTAAAGTTTGTCAATTCATTTTCTGACCGCTGATAATTTTGAGATCGAATAAGTTAAATCAAATTTCTATACAGAAAAAAGCAAGATACAGTATATGATAAAGCATAAATCCATCCACTTGAATTGCACAACAAATTTGTCAAAAAGCAAATAAATTTGAAAACGTCCCAAAATCCTTTCTGTTTTAACCTAAAAATAATTGAAAAACAGAATCCTGTTTTGTCTCCCTAGGCATCTGAAAACATGCAAAGAGGATTTGAACAAGCATCTGCGACAAAAAGAAAAAAAAATCCTTACTTTTCCAAACATTTGAAGCATTTTTCCTAATTCTCATTGAATATCAGAACCAAAGCCAAATATCAAAGAAAAAGATTTAATTCTCACCATTCGCCGAATAATTCTCCACTGCTGGTAATCCTTCTTGCCAAACACAGCAACATCAGGCTCCACAATATTAAATAACTTGGTGACTACAGTAGAAACCCCTCTAAAAAACACAGGCCTACTCTTCCCACAAAGACCATTCTCTAATCTCTCCACTCTCACCCATGTCTCATGCCTCATCCCGTTATCCTCCACACAGGACACCACTCCTTTACCATCTAAATTCTTGCAATTATCCCCACTATCACCACACTTAACACTATAATTCTTGTTTTCGCTGCCGGTTTTGTAGTCATAGAGATTGTGGGGATGGAAAACAACATCAGCACCACCAGGAACAGACATAAGCTTGAGGATATCGCCATGGAAGTCAGATGGGTATGTGGAGAGATCCTCAGAGGGAGAGAATTGACCTGGGTTTACATAGATTGAAACTACAATTAAATTGGCGAGCTTGTGCGCTTCTTTGACAAGTGATAAGTGACCTTGGTGGAGGTAACCCATAGTGGGTACAAAAGCTATGGTCTTTCCTTGTGATCGCATGGCCCTAGACCAATTCCTCATCTGGGTTTTTTCTGTGATTATCTCTGGCTCCTTCGTGGCCTCCATTTTTAAAAAAATTGTTGCAGATTGAGGAAGCGTATATGGGTTTTATTGAGAGAGTGGAAGGAAGAATGACAAATAAGGAGAACAGCAACAAGGGATCAAAGGATTGGAGATGTGGAATTTGGAGTGAGTAGAGTCTATGTGGCGTCTTGGTAGTAGTGTTCTTGCGGTGGCGCCGTCTCTGCTCGGTGCTGACCTATGTTTTTTTTAAAAAAAACAGAATTCTTTATATTTCATCATGTCGCAACCTTACCAATTCTATTATTTAAAGTTAACATGTTATTTAATCAAATTTAAATTTAATACTATTTTATTTTTTATAGTACTTTTTTTTCTAAAAAAAATAATAAATATATAAATCAAATATTTACTAAATAAATACTTTTCTATTTTCATCCTACTTAAATTATGAGCCACTTATCATATTTATAAATTAACAAACATAATAAATCTCTATAATATTTTTATTTAATATTATTTATTAAATATATTTCATATTAAATTAAAAATATAATAAAAATAATATATATAAATTTATATTTTTAATAAAAATAAATATTTATGCTTAATTATTATAAAATAAAAAAAATGAGATTATCAATTAGTAAGGGAATAAGTACCAATTACAAGTTATTACAAAAAATTAAATTTCAAATTTTCTTTTTTTATAAAAAAATTCAAATATTTACTTAGGTTCAAAACCTATCAAAATTTTTACCTATTAGTTCTACAACCCAAAAGCTTTGCTCAGAGTCAAATTATTTGAATTTGGTGCTTATAAAAAGCTTGTTGGCATTTCATAATCATGCCTACAAAGCATAGCCTTTTTATTCAGAAACTGAAATTCGTTTGCTGATTTTTCAAACAAAGGTACAGTTCTTTTTCTTGAATACATATATATATTTCAAGGTTATTCTTACACTAAACAATGCTCGATTGCAACTAGGGAGAAAAGCTAGACTTTCTTACCTAAAATGGTATGAATAGTAATATTATATATATATATTAAAAATTATACTTTCTTCGTATCATTTACATAGAAAAAATAAGATGAACATGAAAATTAAGAAAATTTTACTTTTTTCATCTCTATTTACTTAAATACCCCTAAAAAAATATCCCTCAAATTAAACTTTTAAGGCAAAAGTATGAATAGTATTTTGTCTCATTTCACTCTCCAAAATTTACCTAAAATGGTATATTTTCTATATAAAAGATACACAAAAAAAAAAATTTTCCCTATCTAAATGATACGGGGAGTATAAATTTAAAGAGGGATAATTAAATATTTTAAAAATTTTAATAATATATATACATATATATAAAAAAAAATTTAAAAAAAACCCTTATAATATATGTAGCCTGGCCAATGATTACAACAAAGCAAACACCATTACCTCTAAAAGCAAAATATCTCACACCCCCACAATTTTTTTTTTTTTAAGAATTTTTGGAAAAATATTAACATGCTAACTGATCCCTCCATGAAGAGATCTCTTCAAAGATAGGAAGCCTTTTTGATCTCGATGAAGGCCATTCATTCATCATTTGCTCAAGCCCCTTTACAAAATTATCATCATCATCAAGATTGAAGCCCAATATGTCTGTTAGTGCAGACCGGGACTGTTTTGATTCCATTTCCATTAGCAACTCTTGAGCTCTTTTCTTTGTTTTGTAATCTTCCGAACCAGGTAATCTTCCTTCCAATACATTTTGAAGAACTAATTGGGCCTCATCAAATCGGGCTTGCTTTATAAGACAAAAGCCCAAGTTGCAAGCCTTGTTCGCGTCTGGATCGATGATTTGGGCTTTCTTATAAACCACCTCGGCTGCAATGAAGTTCGATTTCTGCATATACGCCCAGCCCAAGTTGCCCTATCATGAATTGAGTACATGACAATATGGTAATGAAAGAGAAATTTCTTTCCAAGAAAAAGAAAATGAAAATTTTAAACAGAAAATTGAAAGAAAAGAAAAAGAAAGAGAGGAAATAAACCAGTAATCTGGAAGTTTCTTGCTTGACAGAAACTTGGAATTTCTTGCCATGAGATCGAGCAGTTTTAGTAGGTTTGCCATTGAAGGCTTCTCCTCTGTATATCAATCTTAGCTTTCTCTTTAGCAAATTTATTTGTTCCTCTACCTTACCACATTTCTGAAAAAAAAAAATTGAAAATTTAATAAGGAAATGATTTGATTTTCAGGAAAAAAAATTTAGAAAAATTTAAATGGTACCTTGTACAAGTCAATAAGGACATTATCAAGTGATTCTTGAGCTTGTTTTGAACAACGGTTTCTAAAAGATTTGATAGCTTCAATGGCTTCTTCAGTTCGATCAACTTGTTTCATCACCACAGCCATGTCTTTTAGAGCACTGTCTACTCTATCTCCTTCATTTATTGCCTTCCAAAACCAAACTATTGCTCCTTCTGGATCCTTTTCTGCTAGCTGAAACATCAATTCCATGTATTTAACTCGGATAACTTACACCAGATCAACATCAGAGCAGTACTATTTGTCTACCAAATTCATCAGAGAAATTAAAATGCCTACACTGTCAGAATTCCTTTTTGTATGGAAATTTTATTTTATTTTATTTTTTGGTTATCTGATTTTAAATAAGCAATTTGATCTAATCTAGTCTAGCACATAGATGTGGAAATCATTAATTTCAGATAATTAATTAATTATTAGAAATATAACATATATATACATATAATATAAAAATATTTATGAACATAATACTGGAAATTATTGTATAATATGATATTAATTGTAAAGAAACAACATATTATTATCTAGGCTATAGAAGTATATATATGATTAGTTTGTGTAAGAAGGGAAGCCACAATATCATGATAGTTAAAAGAAAATTGCAGTGGAGGATGAGGAAAAGCTAATTAATTGATAATCATGCAAAAAGACTCACAGTCAATCAAGCTACAAAGAGATAATACATATGCGTCGTTTAAAATAAAAAAATAAATTAGGGTTTATCTTTGTATTTTGAGGTGAATTAATTATATATTCATGTATAATAATAATTATTATTATTATTTCACGGGGGGAAAATCACATGAAATCTGGGGAGTAAATAAACTATGATTAGCAGTTGAAATCATTGTATATATATGAGTGGAAAGCAAGAAATTTAAGCTCCAAGGACCTAAAAAAAGATATAATTTTATACATTCTAATAAAGAGAATTTGCATAAATTGGGATTAATTTACTGATTCATAAGGTTTCTATATATTTCTAAATTTAACTGTTAAAACATATTTTTTTATTTATATAAAAAACTTTACTTTATCCAAATTATCTATATGTAAATATATAAATCAAAAAATTAAAAAATTAAAAAGAAGAAGAAAGAGAGATCAAATAAATGAACAAGCATTAATTACCATAAGAAATAAACTATCATAAAGTAAAAATATATGAATTTTTTTTAAAAAAAAAAAAGAAAAAGAAAGAAAGAAAGAAAGAAAAGGAAGAGAAAGATACCTGAGCGTACTTGGCCTTAACATAAGGACCATCACCAGAAGGAATTTTGTAAATAATATGAAAATTATCTTTATTATTAATAATTTTGTTAGAGCTTCCACTTTCCATAACTCTCTCTCTGGTCTCTTCTTCTTTTCTACAAGAAGAGAGAGTTTACAGTTGCACTCTGTTAATAATACACACAAATCAGAACCTTAAAGAAAAAGAGACAGATGGGAATTAGGTGGGTCCAACATTGGTGGGGCAGTGGGGACACCAACTAGAAATAATGAATTTGGACAGCCTTGTTGTCTATGTTCTTTAAATTTTGGTTTTGTAGGATACTTTGATCACATCAATCATGTGTTATTAAAGTTCTTATAGCCATAAAACCTTTAAAATTACTATTTTTCAACAATTAAAATATAATACGGCAGCTATATATTATCATTTGATAAAAAAAATTAATTTCAACTTAATTTTTAATTATATTTTTTAATAAATTTAAAATTATATTTTTAGTAAATCTAAAATTATATATTTTATTTTTAATTTTTTACATATAATTATAAAATGATATGAAATTAATTTTTTTTATCATGCAATAATATTTTATTATTATATTATATTTTAAATAATATAAAATAATTTTAAAAATTTTATTAAGATAAAAATTTTATTTTTATATAGAATCAAAAGGTTAAGAATTGTAACTTCATAAAATAAAGTTCAAAAATTGTAATCGGATAAACACAAAACATAATGTATTATTAATGTAATTAGCCCGTCGATTATATGATATGCGCGTGCTGAGTATTTTCTATTTGACACGTGTCAGTTTTTGGTTTGTTACAAGCTATTCCCTTTCTGCTATGATCTATTGTCTTCCTTCTATGCTGTATATTATAAGAGAAATAATAAGAAATTCTATTTTTTATCGGATCTATAATTCGTTCATGCATGCGATTACTAATAATATATAATTTAAAAATAAAAATAAATATTAAAATTAAATTTTTTTTAATATTGTAGTTAATACTACATTATTAATTGAATGCATGAGTGAGATTGTAGATTGCATAAAATTTTGCCATTAATTTCAATTATAGACTCTAAAATTTTTATTTATTTATATCATTGTTTGATGAATTTTATTAACTTCATAATTTTTCATTAAATTTTCAACTCTATCTTTCAATTAAAAAATAATCATATGAACTTCACATAAAACTAAAAATCAATTATAAGTATTTTTTGATTTTTCACATGCCTAGAAACAAAAGGTTTACGGTAATTTTCACAAGCACGTGTGAGAAAATAGGGCAATTATTATTATTTTTGTCAATAGAATCCATGTAACTATAAAAATGGAGTCAAAAGATTTTAATATAAACTAAAATTTAAGAATATTAATGATGATATAAATTAAAAAAAATATATATTAAAAATGATCGATAAAATCAATCCAGAATTTTCAGAGGAGGCAAAGTGAGAATTTTATAAAGGATTTCAGGATAATGTACTGAACCTGGACTTATAAGCAGTGCAAGTTCACTTCAACAAACCAATTTTCATAGATTTTAGAATGGCATTTAATGTTGGCTAATTCGCACTAAGACTCTTAATTAGTGTCTAATTGGATTCAGATAAGGACTTTGCTGCTGCAAGCAAAAACAATAACCCCTGCCCTGGTGAATTCCACAGTATATGCCTTTTTCTCATTGAAAATCTTGTCAATTTGTTCTCACTATTTGTTCATAATTCTACCCATCCCTAAATTATTCTAATTTTTTATTTTATAGTGTATTTAGTTGTACAAAAATATTTAAAAAATTGACTAAATAATTTTGTTTAATAAAAAATATTATGTTTGCTTGTAAATAATATATATAAAAAAATATTGAATCCACTAAATTTTATAAATTAGTTGATAAAGTATTTTACTTAGAAAAAAGTAAAAAAAATATTTTACTGAAAAAATGAATAGAGAAATCTACATGTCAAAAGATAATCACATTATTAATTTAAAATATAATAAAATAAAAAAAGATATATTATAAGAGTAGTTTAAATATTACTTAAATTTTTTTATAAAATTAAATTATAATCAAATAAATTAATATTTTTTAATATATTTTTATAATATTTTATTACACCTTTTAAATAAATTAATATAATTTTTTCTAATAAAATATAATTTTTATAATATAATTTTATAAAATATAGTAATTAATTTTTTTAATAATTTACCAACCGCACCATTGTATCTCTGATTTTGAGATTGAGCTTTTTAAAATTGATTTCGTTATTACATTCCAGTCCTTAAAAAAAGGACGAAAGGAACAAAAAAAGATTTTTTTTTTAATTCTCTTTAACTGATGATGTAGTACCAACAGTACACGTCAGATTTAAAAGGAAAATAATTGGAATGTTGAAGAAAAAAAAGTTAAGGAAATTGAGAATGTAGAATAATTTTTGAGTTTCATATACAAAAATGAACCTAGACCGTTGCATAAACCAAGAGAAATTTATGAATGGATAAGCCAATTGCTTCAAACAAATGGAAAAACTATTTATCGTTTTGGTAATTTTGTTTCTTTTCTTCAGCTCAGAATTGAGAGCTTTATTATTTATCATAACATCTCAATACACAAAATTTGCAAAATCTGATTATTGGAGTATTACATAGTTTAGCACATATCCAATTATTATTTCAGTATTGTATTGTTGTTCAGAAATAAGTAGACAAGGAATGAGCTTGACAAGAATGAATAAAAGCCCTTGCTGGGCAAAATATGATTTTTCTCCCAACACATTTCTCCTGTTGTTTTCTAGTTAACTCGGGCAAAATCCCCCAGCCTAAATATGTTTTTTTTTATGTATATAAAAGGCAGCTACATCAAACAAAGTGCAAAGATAAGATTTAGAAGGAATAAAAAAATATGATAACTAAATATGAACATGGAAAGTGCAATCACAAGCAAAAGAAATCATAGATAATTTTCCAAGTCTCCTCTTGCTATTGGCTAAATGCAAAAATGAAGATAACAACCTTGCCCGCATCCATATATGATGGAGAAAAGCAAACACAAACCAACTGCTGCTCATGATAAGCCACATTTCATGCTACTAATAACAATATCTGGATAAACCTTTTGCCCATTGGTCAAGGCAAGCATTTAGCTAATGCAAAAAGAGCGCTCATTCCCTGTTTAACCCTGGTTTCCACCACCACCACCTCCCCTTGATCTACCACCCATCCTTCCACGACCACGGCCATAGCCTCTGCCCCCTCCACCTCTTCCTCTTTCATATCCACCTACAGCAAGTGATAAGAGCAATCATAACCAACACTAGCCCAAAATTTCACTTTTTTTTATCGTATTTGCAATGCAAGCTCGACTCAAAGTCCAAATTTGGAATTGAGCCTTCAGCTCCTTCGCACATGGCTACTAAAGGAGCATATCAACAATCATACGCATGAAGAAATTACATATGCGGATAAAAATCTAAAGTTTAAAATATAAATAAAAATAAAATCATACACGAAGTACGACACCAATGTCATACAAGACTTTGGTTGAAATATGTAGTTCCAAGCAACAAACTTACCTCGATAACCCCAACCTCTGCCTCGCCCACCACCACGACCCCAATTTGAATAACCTCCATTATCTAGAAGAAAGAAGGAAAAGAAAGTAGAGTTATCCTTTAGCAAACAGGTCTACAATCTGTAGTTTTAAAACTATCTATTAACTTGACATTTGTAAATTTGTACCTTGATAATTTCCTTGATAGTTCCCCTGATAATTTCCCTGATAGTTTCCATACCCATATCCACCCCTGCCCCAGTTCCGTCCTCTCCCTCTACCACGACCACGTCCTCGGACATATGAATCTTAAAATTAGAAGACATAAACACGTTAGGCTGAAAGCACACTACCATGATAACAAATTCTCATGTGGTTAAACGATTTACCATCACGAAAAGTATTATATGGAGCATGTGATTGTCTGGGTTGCTGCTGCTGATAGGGTTCTTTTGGCTGTTCCCCAGGTTGTGAAGCTTGGTACCTAGGAATGAAGAATTTGCATATCATACATAAAGCAAAAGGTATACAACTGGAACGATTTCAAACAAGAAGCTCAAAGCAGCTGAACAACCAGCACCAGCCCATGTATAAGTTGGACAAACAATGACATAGATAAATGAACTTACCCGGGAGAATTTTTGTTCAGTTCTCTAAAGGATAAGGTGATTGTGATCATTGACACTTGACGAATCTGCTCCACACTGCATCAGACACAAAACTCAGATGTCTAGACCACAGCATCAATACATCCACATACCCACATGCATGCTAAACAATGCAGATGTAATAAAACAAGTTTTGAGAACATACGGTAAAAGGCCCTCTTCAATGGGTTCCCAAACATCAGTTATGCTTACTGAACTGATGGCAGTATCTTGTTGCAAACGGGGATTTCTTCTCTGTATCATAGTATGAGAATGGACAGTAAGTTCAGCATTTCTTTTTTCCTTTTCAAAATTCCATTTTGAAAATCACACCAACCTTTATACCCTCTGCAATGGATACTGTCTTGCTGATTGCCTGCCCCATTGCTTTCAAGACAATCTCTCTTGCATGTTTCTCCTAGTTAAATGTCGCCAAGAAAAATAATGCATAAAATCAGTATTTTTCAGCCCAAAAGAAAGCTATGTGCAATTCATCGCAGATGCTGAAAAACATTTGAAATTTAGAAATATTGTTGTATTTATGATCCTGCGCAGCTGTTGATGGAAAGTGATAGTAGAAAGTCATCCTAAAATGCAGAACATAAACTGAAAAAAGATAAATAGTCATAGCAAATGGTTATCAAATTTACAACATCAGTGAAGAAATGTGAAGGAACTTGCCACCTGAGCACCACAGGTTCTAAAATATGACCATACTAGTGTAAGAATCCATTTTTTTCTATTTGTATTGGTTTACATTGATAAACTCATCTAATACATTCACCATTTGCAACTTCCTAATATCACTCATGTCTAACCTTTGGGTCAATCAAACAAAAGTTGCCAGTTTACTACTGAAAACATCAGTTTCCTATCTGGGAAAAATGGTGCCAGACTAGCAATTTTCTACCTTCAAGATGAAAAAAAAAATGTTTAAATGAATCGCTCAACAAAGAATTATCATCTATTGAGGGCAAACACCAACACCACCAAAAACCTATAAAACATGTAATGAGCTATTACAGTAGTATAATGTTACATTATGCCAAATTCTAACGCACAAAATGTATAGGAGAGTCACTGTTCACTTACTGTGGCTAGGAATCTTTTTTTTTTTGGTCAGATAGCTAGGAATCTTTAGGCGGTAGGACACAATGTATTTAAGATTATTACATACCCAAGCGCCCATTCATAATTTATGTTCCAGAGTATAGCAAATCTCTTATTTCAAAGACCTAATCCTCCTCACCCATTATATCGTTTGTTAATAGTACCATACAGTAAAGCTATATCAGAAACAAATAGCAAACAACCAAAACACCAAAGCCATTGTAGAGAAATCCAATCCTCAACTAAAAACTCGAGGAAATAATTATTGCAGGAATGATAGGCATATTGCAAAAATAACTAAAAACCCCATCACAAAAAAAGGAACAAAAAGTAGAAACCCCTAAAATTTCAAAGCAAGCACAACTGAGGAAAAAGCCTATAATCCAAATAAATCAAAACCCATTCAAAACAACAACAAACAACCCAAAATAACAAATACACGTATTTATTGAAACTCAAAAAATAAAGAGAAATTAGTAAAGTTACCTGTAAAAGCGAAGTAGCATAGCTGATATAGTTTCTGACAGGACCACCGGAGGTGATCCGGATCTCGTTCTCATTTATTGGAGATCCAGGCTTTGGTTTTTCAACCCTGGTGTATCTATCCATAATCCTTTCCTCTTGCTGGTTTTTAGAGAGAGAGAAGTGAAAGTAGTAGAGAGAGAAAACCCCTTTCTTTAAAACCCTAAGAGCAGAGAGAGAGAGAGAGAGAGGTTAAGTTAAAAGGGCTAAAACCTCTGAAACAATGCAACCCCTACAAAATCAGCCCTTTGGGTCACTTCCTTTCCTTATTGGGTCCTCCAACATTTTCGTTTTCACTTGATGCTATTGTGCGTGATTTTCACGTAATGCAGTGATTGGTTAGTGTTTGTGGACTGAGCTTTATTATTGGTTCGTGAATTAGCGAAATTTCTTTTTCTTGCTTTTCTTTGGCCCCAAGAAAGAAGGGACAGTTGGCCTTAAGAGTATTAGTAGTAACAGTAATAATAATAGTAATTTGTTCAAAAAATAATAATAATATCAATTAATTAAAATAATTTAAAAATAAAATATTTATAAAATATTGTATAATAAAAAATTTAAAGTGCCATAAATATACTAAAATTGTATAAAAATATGATATATTTTTATTATTTATTAAATATTTTTTTATATATGTTATAAAAATTAAAAAATTAATATTTTTCTAAACTAACAAAAAAATGAAACTTTAGAGAAAAAAATTAACATTTTATAATAATAATAATAATAAATTTAATTGGGTGGAGATCATAAATAATAAATATGTCATAAAGCCCAATTGATCACTCAGCCAACCCTGTAAGCAAACTTGTTAAAGCCTGTAGCCCTTAATTTAATAATGAGATCATCATTTTTTATAAATTAAAAATATATGTTAAATAATATGCGTATGACTATTTATTAAATTAATCTTATCATGTTAAAATTATAATTAGTATTATTTTATTCAAATTAGAATTTAATTGTAATTTATCTTCTCATCTGATTTCTACTTATACCACTATAAATATCTCATTATAGATAGTTCATTAGAGACAATTGATAATAAAGAGAATTCTCTAATTTCTCATTCTCTATATATATTCTATCTTCTTTTATTTACAACACGTTATCAGTACGATAGTCTCTTTAAATTATAATGGTAAAGGAAAAAAGATTTAATTTTTTAATTTATAAAAAAAAATTATATCTTTCAAATCAAGGTACGCTTCTGCATATTTAATTTATATGATTTAATATGATTAATTTTGGCTTAATTGACGTTTATGATTTTTTTTTAATAAGTAATATCAAATCTCTTCATGTTGAATCGTTAAGAAAAAGAAAAAAATATTATGAATTTTTTTTGTTTAATATATATATATATATATCTTGTATAAAAAGTTGTTCTGTTACAATATATAATATATATTTCGTTAACATATTTCCAATGACATATGTACTATTTTTCTATTATTTGTCAGCTTTAAGTATTATATATACGTAGAAATAGTTGATATCTATACATATTTTTAACTTGGATTCATGAATATGATATAAATTTTTTATTTTTTATGCCTATTAACCAATTGATTTAAACTTGAATTTTACGTGTATATGTATATGCATTTTGTGGTTCTTGATTCAAGTTCTTAATAAAACTTAAATTTATTACCCTTGATATTTTCTGATGAACTCAATAATGAGATTCACCTTGATATTGTGAATCTTAGAGATA
This sequence comes from Garcia nutans, assembly GCA_947685225.1. Lineage (NCBI taxonomy): Eukaryota > Viridiplantae > Streptophyta > Magnoliopsida > Malpighiales > Euphorbiaceae > Garcia > Garcia nutans. The sequence continues at coordinate 5,090,487 of CANTUV010000048.1, read as the reverse complement.
CTATGAAAAGAAAATTAAGTATTATCACATGATTGCTTAGAAGTAATAATTTTTTTTTATTACTCAAATGAGAAATTAAAAATTGATTATCTCATTATTAATTATTATGGTCTTTTTGATGAATATTAAATTTTTCATGCCTCAAATATGCTTATACAGTAGTTATATTGAGAGCAAAGAATTATAAAATATTTTGAACTAATTTTTTTATTTGTCTGTAGCTAAATAATTTTTTTAGCTTTTGATGAAAAACAATCAAACACATTCAACTATTTTGACATTATTTCCTGGAGTGAATGTGATATATTTTCAATATCATAGATGAGATCTTGATAAAAAAGTTATAGTGAAAAAAAAATTTCTATCAATTTTGAAAAATAAAAGCGCTAAAAAGATATATATTGGCACGATTTTCATAATTTTTCATTATTAGAAAATATTTGTTACAGTTAACATTAACAAAAATTAATGTTAATATGATATTTAATTCTGCAAATATAGTTGAAGACTCCATAAGAGTCCACCATATATTCTGAATTTGAGTAAAATAATATTTCAATGATGCATTGTATTTAAATAGATCCTGAAGAAATCTATTAAGTTTTAAAAAATACGTCGCAATGAATATTCTATTGAAACAAAATAAAAGAGATATTAAATTTTTATGTGTTAACTCTATGAATTTGAATCAGAAGTTCATATTTAATAAATTTTAAATTTCTTAACTAGATTGTACTTTATAAAAATAAAGATTGCTGAGTTACACTATACGTACCGGAAGTGCATAGATCTCAAAATTTTTATACTTTGGCATGATCATCTTGGTCATCCATGTTCAAATATAATGTGACGTATTGTTGAGAATATAAATGGACATCCACTAAAAAAATTAGAAAATGATTTTACTTGATGATTACTTTTGTGCTTCTCATACTCAAGGTAAATTAATTATGAGACATTCACCAATTAAATTACATTTAGAGTCCCTTGAATTTCTACAAAAATATATGAGGATATTTGTGACCCTACCCATCAATCTTATAAACCATTTAGATACTTTATAATTTTAATTAATGTTTCAATTAGATGACAATATGTTTGTCTATCGTCAACTCATAATATTATTTTTCTAAATTTCTTGCTCATATTATAAATTTAAGGTCAATAATTCATGATTATCATATCAAAATAATTTTTATAGATAATGCATATGAGCTCACTTGAAAAATATTTTATGATTATATTATCATTGAATATTTTATTGCATATATTCATACTGGATATGGTTTAATTAAATTATTATTAAGATTTTACGATCAATTATTATTCTTATGCTTATGAAATTAAAATTTTCAATATAAGCTCGGATACATATTATTGTTTATATTGCACTTTTAATTTATATTTGATTATCTGCATATTATAAGTTTTTTTATTTTGTAACATGTGTTTATCTAAATTAATATATCTTATTTAGAATTTGAAATATTAAAATTTCTTATTGCAGTGTATATAACTTTAAAGAAATAAAATAGATTATCAATATTATTTTGATATTTATATAGATTTTGATTATCTACATTAGATATTATAGACCTTTGCCGGTAAATTTTTTAGAACAAGATTTTTAGTGAGTTAGTTTTCACTCCATTAGGAAAAGATAAAATTAAAGGGTCAAAAGCACAATAGATCAGTTGGAATACACAAACTTTATTCAATCTTGATACATGCACAAATCAATGTGAACTGAAAGTTCAAAAATTAATTCGTTTACATAATGCTGCAAATCAGTTACCAGATATATTTACAAATATCCATTAGGTGTTCAAATAACATATTTCAGTTGTTAATACTCTTGCTCGATTGATTGTCCCTATATGACATTTTATTAATGTGACAGCTAATAGATATAATATACACCTGAAGCGTAGTAGACTATTTGGTTCAAAATATTAATTTTTGAGATAAGGAAAAATGAATAATTTCAAAATGACATTCATGAAGAGGTCAAAAGCAACATAAGTCAATAACCATATATTTCTAGAGAAGTAACCCCAGAAGTGATTTCAGTACCGAAAAATTATGAGATCTTGTTAAATTATAGAAATATACGAAAAGGAAATAAAATTATTGTTAATAATATGTTTGCATATATTGCTATTGAAATTATCAAAATATGCTTAAGCCTAAAAATATTTAAAATTATCGATATCGAAGTTATTAGCCAAAATGAAAAGTAATCAAGGCCGAGCTAGATTCATTTGCTAAATATATAATATTTGGATCAGTAGTCCAGACACTAGAAGATATCATACTCATGGGTATTGTATGTAAAAGAAAAAATATATGAGATTGAAAAAAAAAGTACATTTTCTCTATTATGAATGCAATTACTTTTAAACTTAGTTTTGCAACTTCCTGAAGGGCTCGATATTATATTATAATAATTTGCTCATATAGCTCTTAAGAGAAATGAGTTAAATGAAATTATGATATACAAGACACAACTTGTGGTATAAGAATTCTCACAAAGTTCTTGTATTGATTATGATAAGATATATTCTCCTATCATGGATATTATTATCTTTTGATTTTTTATCAGTTTGATAGCCTTTGAAAGGCTTGACATATATTTGATGAATATTGTGATAGGTTACTTATATAGTTCATTAGATAATGACATATATATGTAAATCCCTGAAGAATTTAAGATGCTTGAAGTATATAATATCTTGATAAATATACTATATTGAGTTTAAAGATTATGATATAAGCTAGGTGGATGTGGTATAGTCGCCTATTTGAATACTTAGAGAAAATGGATATGAAAATAATTTCATTTGCCTATGTATTTTTATCTAAAAGATAAATACAGAATTTATCATAGTTGCAGTTTATGTTAATGATTTAAATATAGTAAGAACTCCAGAAGAGATCTCAATTATTACAGACTATTAGCAAGAGAATTTGAAATGAAAGATTTTGAAAAAATAAAATTTTGCCTTGGATTTCATGTTGAATATCTGTCAAATGAAATTCTTCTCCATCAATCATCATATATTGAAAAAATCTTTAAACAATTTTATATGGATAAATCTTATCCATTAAGTACTCCAATGATTGTTCATTTTCTTGATGTAAAAAGTAATCATTTTCGCCCTCGACAAGATAATGAAGAGATTCTTAGTCCTGAAGTACCATATCTCAATGCAATAGGTGCACATTTATATCTTGCTAACAATACAAGGCCAGATAATTGTTCTTACAGTTAACTTGCTTGCAAGATTTAGTTCAGCTCATATAAGAAGACATTGGAATAGAGTGAAACATGTTCTATGCTACCTACGTGGCACATCCGATATGAGTTTATTTTTTCTGAAAGGAATAAAGTTTGAATTGACAGGATATGCTGATGCTGAATATCTTTCTGATCCTCATAAAACTCGGTCTCAATTATATTATATCTTCACATGTAATAATACTGTTATTTTATGATAATCTGTAAAGCAAATAATCACTGCTACTTCGTCAAATTATTCAAAGTTATTAGTTATTCATGAAGCTAATTGTGAATGTGAATGGTTGAAAAGTTTAATTAAACATATTAGAAGAACATGTAGATTACCTATGGAAAATAACCAACCAATAATATTACATGAAGATAATACAACATGTATTATACAAATCAAGGAAGACTACATAAAATATAATAGAACTAAACATATATCACCAAAGTTCTTTTATAGTCGTGAGCTCATGAAGGAAGAAAAAGTAGATATTTGTAAAGTTCGTTCAAGTAATAATCCAGCAGATTTATTTACAAAGGCATTACCGACATCAATTTTTAAAAAATATATACACAATATTGGTATGTGTTCAGTTAAAAATATATCTTAGTCAGTTGTATTTTTGATGAAATGCTACCTATAAATATTATACTATTTTTACTTCGCTAAGTTTTTATCCCACTGAATTTTTCTTAGCAATGTTTTAACGAGACATATTCATAATAATAGCCATCCAAAGAAAAACATTAAATAATATGTGGATCACTACTTATTAGATTAATCTTGTCTTATTAAGATTATGATTAATATTATCCTATTCAAATTAGAATTTAATTGTAATCTTTCTTCTTATCTAATTTCTACTTATACCACTATAAATACCTTATTATAGATGATTCATTAGATACAATTGATAATAAAAAATTCTCTAATTTCTTATTCTCTATATATCTTTCTTCTTTTTTTATTTACAACAATATATATATATATATATATTTTTTATTTTAAGCATTTAAAAATATTTCTATTTAGAACTTAATTGGAAATATAATCTACGTTTACTTCTGATATATACATTAGATATATATCTCCAAAAATGATTTTTTATAATTAGAAATTTAAAAGTATTTTTTTAAGAAAAATAAAATTAATATTTTCATTTGTTTACTTTTAAAAAATTATTGCATATAAGATCGCCATGTAAATTGGTAATTTGATTTAATGCTATAAGCTGTGCTAAATATAAATTCCCAATATATATACATATCCCAACTGACAAACCATGTCATCCTCATCTCTCTTAAAACTGTGAATCTGTGACAATGGTAAACGTAAACCTGTGACCAATCAAGCTAAATGACAAGTTGTATATATTTATATATATACATATATATTATGGGGAAAATAAACAATGCACGTTTAGTTCTTAATATTGTGCATTAAGTCAGTGCATCAGATAATTCACATCTTTACAATTCTGATTAGTAAATTATAATCAATTTTAAGTTCATCGATGCCCGCCTAGGAGAAGTCTTGAAGGATAAGAAACATGAACGAACACCTGCCCTTGTCCAATTTCATGCTTCTGTATATGAATTGCTGAGTTCAAGCTGCTGACCTTTTCTTACTGATAAGCAAGCTCTGGCAGATCTCCAGCAATATTTACATCATCTTCCTCAAGTGAAATTTCTCTATTATATGTATTATGTCAAATTAGTTTTCAAGAATTAGAAACTATATATGAACTTAGAGAAATAATTAGCAAATTACTAATGATTTTCTCGTAACATACTTAAAGGGTGAAAGCATAAGAAATATTTAACAGACTTCCATCCTATTTATTCCCTCCAGTTTACAAAGATGAACTTATTCAATAAAATCAGTATATTAAGAGTTATACAGTTCCAATAAAATCAACTTCCACAAACGAGAAAGTGTTTTGCGATCCAAAGTCCAGAACACTTGTTCAATACAATTTGAGCTTCCGACAGAAAAACTTGAGATTGAGTTTTCTCCAACGGCAAGAAAATGATGGGACGAGAAAAAGATATTTGGAATTACTTTTATCGCCCAACAAGTTAAACTATTTAGGCATTCATATGAACCTTTTTTCCATTCAGGAGTTCTATTTAAATTTTTTATCTCCAGGAAAATCATAACTTTACTACTATTTATATCAGGAATTATCTTCATTTTCCCATTCCTATTACAGTAAAAGGAAGTGGTCCATAGTTTCCCACCCATGGTTGAATAGGAATATTGAACTTTCAAAAGATCAGTTATCTTCTTTTTGTGCTTTTTTTCCCTTGTTTCTACATCAGCTTGCTGGTTCCAGAAAGCTTGGTGATAAGAGATCCAACATTCATGCTGAAGATATCAACATGTTTGAAAAAATATAAATTTTTGCTAGTGAAATCTAATATAGTGACCAAAAAGATCGACTAATTCATAAATCAGATAATATTTGATGACAGATATCCAGAGCACAGCACAGAGCCCAGAAATATGCAATTTAAACAATCTGCTCACGTGGTTATTGTAGATCTGAACTATCACACAGAATCCAAGCATTACAATTCACGAACTCTAATTAGCAACCACACTACCAATGCAACCAACGAAACTTGAGAACATATAAGAAGACAATAAAAAAAGAGTTCAGAGTTGAAAGAAATGAAGACATGTATGGTCAGACAAGATACTGGTAGGGAAACTTCAAGGCCACTTCAAGGAAAAAGCTACTTAATAGTCCATAATAACTAAGATTTCTTGCGGCTTTGGGAGGGCAGGAAATGAAATTAGATCAACCAATTAGAAATTTTCCAAATGGTTGATCGTTAAATCCAATTATAGATACTTATACAACTCAACAAAGCTTCAATTCTAAGTTAATTGAGATCGGCTATATGAATTCTCTTTTTTTACTCGGAGCGATTGTGGGATACATCTTCGGAGGGAAGTAGAGTTATAAGATCGTTTCGAACCACGTATGTCCAAATTATTTATATCCTTCATTTAAAACTAACTGATAGCTGTAGTGGTTATAGTCACCTCATTTTCATGACAATTATTCCTTAAGAAAGTTGAAGCCTCAGCAAAGACACAAGCTAGCCAAATCAATATTTAGCAGACTCAGACCGCCTTGATGGCAAGGGAAGCTGCAAGCAAGGGCATTAATTACACATTTCAACTTGCATTTAACAGAAACTGGTTTATTCCATAAGGCTATGGTGCAAGTAACCCATTCAATTACAACTCTAATTAGTGGCAGTTAATATGAGTATCTTGCTATTACTAAATAAGGCTCACAAGTGTTGCAGAGCAAAACAATTAATGATGACTAAGCAAATTTAGATCAACAAGAACCTTTTAGAAGATAAACTGAAATGATTAACAATTATCCAAAAAAGAAAATATATTTAGGCATAAACAACTACCTACAAAGTAATAAGAACATATTTCGATCATGAATCTTAGTTATGACATCAGATTTTCAAGCCAATAAATATTATGCACCAAAAAGATTTTCAGACTTACATATGGAGAATCTGGAAATTGTCTAGAAAATTAAAAAAACTTTTGAGTAAGAAAGTGCAAGGTGAAGCAAAGTTTTTGAGCCAAGAGATGGGAAAGAAAGCAGGTGCAGCAAAATCACAGTCCCAGTCTAAGAAAAAATTTACCTGGTAATAATTTGTAATAACACCCCACCCTGCCATATCTGCAAAAGTTTCGACCAATTTGATTACACTAGATCTGCATGTTATATTCCTGTATGTATGACATTCAATAAATCATATAGGATGAAGATAACTTTATCCTCGATCAGAATGCACCCAAGGACATGGCAAAACAAGTAACCTAACAGAAATAATGAAGCCCAAGGCAAGAAGCCATTTTATGCGGGTGTGATTCCTAGAAAAACCATACTGAAAATCAGATTCAATTGCAGCAGTCTATTCACTAAAATAAAGATAATTCAAGTATCACCGAAATACCCTTTATTTAAAACAACGATAAAGGATATGCTAAATGGGCTAAGACAATAAAAAATAAAATAAAATAAAGGAAAAGGATTGAATGACAGGATCTAGGCTTACCATGTAGACAAGCTAATCAATCATCAGACATAGGCTCCACCAGTCCAATTTCTTCCTCTTCATCCAGAAAAACATCGTGTGGCAAAACTGTAGAATAAAAACTGATAACTTTGTGAAACTTATTAACAGGTGATGGCAATGGGGGAACTCTCCTCCAGCTACATTTACCAGACTCACTGCTGATCTCACAAATACAAGCAGGATACTTTTTATGATACTCCTCGTTAAAAACATAAATAAGATTGCCCATTCCAACACATTTCAAGCTCGCAAACTTATCATCTTCCTCGATATCAACCAACCCATAAAGCAAATCCTGAGGCATAATCGCAATTTCACTGAATTCCATGTTTTTCTCATCAATCTTCCATAAATTGAAAGATGGCCCTCGTGGCCCATTACACATACCAGCTAAAACAAGCATTTCTTGACAGGCCCAGGTGGCCTCAATGTTTGGACTTGACTCCAGACAAGATTATACAAATCGAAAAAAGAAACAAAGAAAGTGTATATTCCAAAGACATAAAATCTGCCTTTGAATAGGGCAGAAGATAAAGTCTGAGATGAATTACCAGAGCGAAAATCAGCAGGCAAAGGAGGACAAATATCCCAAGAATCAGAAGAAGGGTTATATATTTCAACAGCCAACCGATCCTCAATATCGACCAAGTTACCAATAAATCTAACACCACCAACAACGATAAATTGAGGCTTGGAGCAAGAGGAATTGAATGATTGAGAAGCTTTATTATGATTAAAGAAAACACCCACAAGCGGATTGATTCTGGAAAATCGAAGAGGAGAAGTGGATTTCCAAAGGGGTTTGAGAACAGGGGACAAGGAAAAAGAAGGACCAGTGGAAAATAGAAATCCATTAGAACCAATGAAATCACAAGAAGGGAATGGAAAGGAAGGGAGGCGAAACCAATAATTAGAAGAGGGATCGAAGGCGAAAGACTGGTTGTTCTTGGAGGAGGTGTTGTGAAGACCATGGAGGAAGTGCCAAGGAAGGTGGTGGTGCGGGAGGGAAGGGAAAGAAGGGGCGGAAACAAGAGAATACCAGAATTTGCAGACGGCCGAGGCACAGACGAGGGAAGGGATAGGTAGGTGAGAGAGTATTAGCACTGAAGGTCAGTGGTTAGGGAAGTGAAGGGTTCCGACATTGGAGAGATTTGTGGGTCCCAGAGGAAAACTGAGAAGGGAGAGTAAGAGCGAATCAGACAAGCAATTCTATCAATTACTCTCATCAATTAGATCGATGAGATTATTATATCGTGGGTTTAATTTTCATTAATATTAATAAATACTAGTAATTGGTTATTTATAACTGAATTAATAAATATATTAATTCTGTTGATCTCTCTCGGTAGTATGCTCTTTTGCATCTTTTCTAGCCGTTAATAATTTTCACTAAACTCTAATTTCTTCTTTTTATCTTTTTTCTGCCTTTTTTTCTAAATGATGGAGCAAAGAGTTGCTCAGTTAACCATTGAAGATGAGGAGGATGCTCCTCTAAGAATAGCGGGCGATTTTCGTGAAGGGATAAATAATTATAGATATTGCATGGTTGACATATTTTTAACAATGACGCTAATAAACTTTCAATCTATGAAGTGCGTTTTGGCAGATATCTGGCATCCAATTGGAGGTATTACAATTTCCGAGATTGGTATGAAACAATACCTCTTCCGTTTCTATAATGAGTTGGATATCTCTAGGACTGACTAAGGGGCTTCATGGAACTTCAATAGGCATCTGCTGGTGTGGAGTAGGATCAAGGAGAAGGATGACCCGCTTATAATTCCATTGTTGAAAAGCAATATATGGGTTCAGATCCATGATTTACCGTCAGGGTTCAAAACTGAGTCAAATATGATTGCACTTGGAAACTTTATAGGATCCTTTTTGGAATATGACATGAAAATATTGAAGAGAAGTAAGGAACCTATGTTTATGAGGATAAAAGTTACGCTAGATATAAGAGTTCCATTAAGAAGGAGGAAGAGGGTGGTGGATGATAATGGTGAGAGCAAGGTGGTTAGTTTCAAATATGAAAAGCTACATGTGTTTTATTTTTTATGTGGCAAATTAGGTCACTCGGAAGCTTTCTGTGAGACGAGATTATACAAAAAGCCAGAAGATCTGGTTTTGGGTGGGATGAATCGTTGAAAGCCCTCCCTCCACGCCGGAATTTTCAGCTGGCAAGCATCTGGTTGTGTGATGATGATGGAGACAAATCCGAGGAATCAGGGCCGAATAATCAGGGATTGATAAATACAAATTTGAAAAAAACAAATCTCCAATATTTTAGGGATTCTTTCCTCGGGCAGAATGACAGTTTACATGAGAATAGAAAGGTGACCATGCAAAGGATAAATATGGACGTGGATGGGGGAGTGGGCCTGGGTAATGGGCTGGTTGAGTTAAATGAAGAGGACCCTATGGAAAAACAAAATGATGGTTAAAAATGGCAACGACAGCAACACTTTTTCTCTTCTATTTCTGGGACTTCGGATTTGGACAAGAATATGCAGTATGGAAAAGCGGCTAGTCCTGGTATTCAGGACAGCCGAGAACAATGATAATCTTATGCTAGAACTACCGGGGAATGGGCAAATCCCGGGCAGTGGAGGTTCTTAAAGAGTTATCTTTGAGATATAAGCCATGGTGTGTTTTTTTTTATTGAGACACGGGTGCAAGCTTCTAGGATGGAGGAAGTTCGAGTTCAGTTGGGTTTTGATAACGGTTTTCATGTGGGCAGCATGGGAAGAAGTGGAGGATTGAGTGTGTTTTGGAATAGTATAACTGTTTTAACGGTTGTACGATATGGGAAAGATTTTATTGATACAAATCTAGATGTCGAAAGAAATACGGTGAGGGTTACTTGCTTTTATGGTAATCCAACACGTACGAGGAGGTGGGAATTGTGGAATCGGTTGAGGAGTTTAGCTCCATTAGAGGATAAACCGTGGGTTTGTATAGGTGATTTTAACGAATTGTTATCTTTAGAGGAGAAGTGGGGGGAGGCTGACCATCCGAATTTTTTGATTCAGAACTTCAGGAATGTTTTGGGGGATTGTGACTTAACTGATATCCCATACACGGATAATATTTTTACTTGGTATATGAAACGGAACGGGCGAATTGTGACAAAGGAGAGGCTGGACAGGGCAGTGGGAAGCAGCTCTTGGTTTTCAATGTTTCCGGAATGTAAAGTTCAAACGCTGGTTTCACCTATATTAGACCACGACCCAATTTTATTGCAAACAAAGGCTGAGGTGTTTATTGGTGGGTGTCGTCGGTTTAGGTTTGACAAAGCATGGTTGTTGGATGAGAGGATTGAAGATGTTGTCAAATCAGGTTGGTTGCATGATCGTGATGTTGATTTATTAGAGAAGAAATGATTGTGTGTGAAAGAAGTAGAAAATTGGGGTCGAACCCGCAATAAAGAAAGAAATAAGAAGCGCAGATTGATCCAGCACTTGATTCGGCAATGTAAGGAAGAGGGTGACGTGGATGGTATTGAGAGGTTTAGTGCAGAATGGTTGACATATTTAGAGGAAGATGATGTACGCAGAAGGCAGCAGGCAAAAATTTTTTGGGCAACACATGGGGATAGAAATTCGAAGTTTTTCCATGCTCACATTAAAGGGCGTAGGAAAATGAATTTTATACAGGGGTTAAAAGATGATGCAGGTAAATGGTGTAGAGGCAAGGTAGAAATTCAGTCTCTAGTCTATAATTATTTTGCCGAATTATTTACTACGGGGATTGCTCATCCGAATCAAATTATTGACTTGGTACGGAGGAAGGTTTCAAATGATGACAATAATATTCTGTTGGCAGAATTTACTGAAGGGGAGTTTAAAGAAGCTGTTTTTAGCATGCACCCTAACAAAGCTCCGGGTCTGGATGGTCTTAATCCAGGGTTCTTTCAGCGTTTCTGGCATATTTTGGGGAGCAATATTGTTAGGGGATGTTCTTCATGGCTTCATAGAGGTATTTTTCCAACTAAATTGTCTGATACTCTTATTGTTATGATTCCAAAAGGGCCAAATCCTGAGTTGGTTAAAGATTTTAGACCAATTGCTTTATGTAATATTTTGTATAAGATTATGGCTAAAGTGTAGGCAAATAGATTAAAGAAAATTTTACCTCATGTTATTTCTCAAAGTCAGTCAACTTTTGTTCCTAGTCGGTTAATTACTGACAATGTTTTAGTGGCTTTTGAGACGATTCATAGTATGAAGAATTTGACTTGGGGTGAGGTGGGTTCTGTGGCATTGAAAATAGACATTAGTAAGGCATATGATAGGGTGGAATGGAGCTTTCTTGAAAATATGATGAAAAAATTGGGGTTTCATGATAAATGGGTAAATTGGATGATGCAGTGTGTGACTGGGGTGTCCTATTCTGTATTGGTAAATGGGGAGACTATGGGTCATATTTCTCCTGGTAGGGGTCTACGACAAGGGGACCCGTTATCTCCTTATCTTTTTATTATTTGTGCTGAGGGGCTTTCGATTTTATTTGAAGATGCAGAGAGGTAAGGGAAGGTTCATGGACATAGAGTTGGGGTTAGATGTCCTCGGGTCTCCCATTTATTTTTTACCGATAATTCCATTTTGTTTTTTAAAGCCACTATTCCTGAAACACAAACGGTGAAGGATTTATTGGGGGAGTATGAGAAGGCTTCGGGTCAAGCTATAAATTTTCAAAAATCTTGGATTTTCTATAGTCCTAATGTGGATCGCGATTGCAAGATGGAGATTGAAAATATTCTCAATATGACAAATCCATTAGGTGGTGGTTCTTATTTGGGACTCCCCTCTTTGATTGGTCGGAATAAGAGTCAAATTTTTTAATTTTTAAAGGATAGGTTATGGAGGAGGATAAATGATTGGAAGAATAAAATGCTTTCTAGAGCAGGCAGGGAAATTATGTTAAAATCTGTGGCACAGGCTCTTCCCTCATATTGTATGAGTGTTTTTCAACTTCCTCTTAATATTTGTGATTTTTTCCACAAAACTATGAATGCTTACTGGTGGTCAGGTAGTGGAGATAGGTCAAGGGGTGTTCATTGGTATGCATGGGATAGAATGTGTCAGTCGAAAAGATTTAGGGGAATGGGTTTTAGAGATATGCATTGCTTTAATATAAGTATGCTTGGCAAGCAGGGGTGGAGGTTACTCACTAACACTAACACTCTCATTTATAGAATTCTCAAAGCAAAATACTTTCCGAATGGGGATTTTTTTCAAGCTGAGATTGGTCATAATCCTAGCGGTACTTGGAGAAGTGTGTTGTTTGCCAAAAATATGTTGTTAAAGGGTGCTAGATGGCGGGTTGGGGATGGTAGGCATATTCGGGTTGGGTTGGATCCATGGATTCCAAGGAAGTCTAGCTTTATGGTAGAGGACGGAGTGATGTTTGTTGGGGAGAAGATGCTAGTTTGTGATCTTTTCATGGAAGGTAGGAGGGAGTGGGATGAGGAGAAAGTAATGAATTTGTTTAGTGTGAGGGACATTAGAGATATTTTGGCAATTCTTTTGAGTGTTAGGGGGAGTGAGGATAGGAGAATAAGGCATTTTGATAAAAACAAAAGGAGTGTATACGGTAAAATCTTGCTACCATTTAGCTTTAAAAGTGTTAGGTAGGGGGGGAGAGTGGAGAGAGGAGGAGTTTTGGGGATGAATTTGGGGTTTGAGGGTGCCACCAAAGATGAGGAAATTTATGTGGAGAGCTTCGCAGGGAGTGCTACCTACAAAATCTAAATTAGTAATTAGGGGGTTGCCAATGGACGATTTGTGTGGGTGTGGGGAAATGGAGGATGTGGATCATGCTTTGGTAGCTTTTCATAGGGTGAGGGAGATTTGGGATTGTGGTGGCTATTTAATTTCTAACATTGCTCCCTCTTTTCAGGAGTTTTTCTTGCAGGTACTTGGCTCAAATAATGCTGTAAAATGTGCAGAATTTGTTGCTTTAGCATGGCATATTTGGACTTCAAGGAATCAAATTGTGTGGAGCAACAATGTTCAAGCTCCATTGGAAATTCATAGGGCGGCAGTCAAATATTTACAAGAATGGACATCGGCACAAGCTACATCAACGTCATCAAGCTTATCTTCTTCTTCAACTTCTGGACGTGCAAATATTAATGCTGGAAGGAGAAGATTTGCAGCGGACAACTTGGATCGTTGGCAAGTTTTCATCGATGGTGCGACGTTTAACAATTTGCAAGCTTCTGGTTTTGCATGGATAAAAGAGGACATAGAGGCTCAATTTCAGCTAGCGGTCTTGGGTTTTTTCAGTGGCCTTTTTCCCGCAGCAATCACGGAAGCTTTGGCTCTTAGGAATGTGTTGCAATGGTTGGCACAACACTCTCAAGATCCGGGTACTATCTTTATGGATTCTCAAGTTATTATTTCAGCTTTGAATTCAAAACATGAAGATTTTTCAGAGTTTGGTTCTGTTATTTGTGATTGTAAACAATTATTAGTTTCTTGCCCACATATTGAGTTTGGTTCTGTTATTTGTGATTGTAAACAATTATTAGTTTCTTGCCCACATATTGCTGCTGTGTGGGTTAATCGGCGTGGGAATGAAGGGGCTCATACGTTAGCTAGGGCCTCCACTCATTTTGCACGACTTCAACTTTGGGAATCTATCCCACAATGTCTATTGCGTTATTATGGATAAATGCAGTTTATGTGTTTCCTTAAAAAAAACATAAATACTAGTAATTTTTATTATTAAAAATGAAATAAAAGAAAATCTAAATCACTAGTTAAATGAATGGTGATGATAACAGCCTGCCTCCCCCCTTATATACACACTTCATATATATATATGCATATACATATATATATATATGTATGTGTGTATATATTAATTATATATAAAAAAAGAGAAATATTTAAATTTGAATTTAAAATTTAAATGAGAGCAATGCATATTTTTAACTGTTAAAATTTAAATTTAATTTTAAAATTTAAATAAGAGTAACACATACTCTCAACTGTTAAGTTACACCCTAGTTGCCATATATTTTATTTTTATATTTTATATTTTAAGGTTAAGATAATAAAATAATAATTTTACATTTTTTATAAAATTATATATAAATAAATATTACATATTTTTTTGCCCCTATACTTATTTGAGAAAATTTGGACTCTTACTAATTTTTACATATTTTATTATATTTTTAATTATTTTATAAAAGTATATATTAAACTAATGATAAATCTATAATAAATTTATAAAAATTATTAAAAATATAATAAATTTTGTAATAAAATTATAATAAATTATATAAATTTAATAATGATAAATTTGAAAACATGATAAATTTATATTTTTTGACAATTTGGTAAAAAAAAACCCTCATTATTTTTAAAAATAAATTGTTAGAATGTGAACTCCTCGTAAATAGTATCATTAAAACTTATGATTGATCAATTAACTAATAATATAAGGACAATGTTATTATTATTATTATTATTATTATTATTATTATTATATCAGTTTTCTTAAATTTAACAAAAACACATCATTTATAGATTTTGTCAAAGCAAGGAACCATAGCAAATGTCGCCAGACAAAAGTGTGGGCAGAAAAACTATATAGAAATGAATCAAGTTTAATTTAATTCAATGGTGGGGGATGGAGATGGAACATTGATTGGCCCTTCAATTATGACGCATTTACTTTGTTTTGTGACCTCCAACTACATATTGTGATCAAACATTATAGTCCTTCAATTTTAAAAAAAATTATAGTATCCAGCCATCAAGGTGTAATTTTATGCCAAAAATTTAAGTTAGATGTGTTTCTTCCCTCGTAATCACATATAATTAATGAAAAAATTATACTACTATTCTTAATTTAAGTTACTTTACATACCATTTAGTAGCCTACCTAATAAAAACAACAACTTTTTGACATCTATATCTCAATTCGATGCATAAAGTACCCAAGTTTTAATTATCTATTTTGACTTTGAATGGGTAACAAGTAAGATAGTTTGGAGAATAACTTTATTTGTAACCTAATTTGTATAACATCTTAATATTTCATATTTGTCTCAAATGGATTAATATTTTTTTATTATTCACATTCGTATTAAATCTTATTAAAAATATTCATATATTAATACATTTGAATCCACTCAAACATGTTTATTTATATATTTTTATATACTATTATATATATATACACTAAGGAAAAATCCTCATATTGCTTCAAAATATTTATTTTTTTATATTTTTATTATAGAATAAATATTTAATTTTAATAACCTATTCATTGCATGCATTTTATTTTTTTATTTTTTAATTTTTACATCCCATTTATAAAAATTAGTATATGTTGTTTTGTTATACAATATATATTTTCTTTGTCATCATCCTATTAAATTTGATAAATCATATTAAGAAAACTATTGAAACGTATAAATAATATGAAACAAATATAAAATATTTTACTTAAATGCATAAATTAAGCTAAACTTTAGATATAATATTAGATAAAGATAATTACATATTTATGTATAATAGAAAAATCATTCAAAAGTTATTTATGTCACTAAAAGAAAGTTGATAAATGGTGACGCTTTAAATTTTTCATGTAAATTTAAATTTTTATCATAAATTATTTTTTATGATAAAAATTTAGCATTATAAAGATTATCACTGTAATCTCGTAATATTTTGTAAATGAGGCAAAAAAAAATTTCGTCGTCATAACTTTAGGTTTTAATGACAAAAATAAATTATTACCATCAATTATGTTACTTTTAGTGATGCTATTATCATCATATTTTGCATTATTAATTTGTCATTTAATATTGTATGTTGTCATTAAAAGTAAGATTAAATATGATAAGCAATAAATTTTTATTTGATGACGATAATATTTTAGTCACGATATATAAGAATATATAGTGACGAAATTATCGTCATAATTGTAGTATAATATTTGTCATTTAATATCGTTTATTGTCATTAAAAATAAGATTAAATATGATAATATCATTTGTATCAACAATAAATTTTTATTTTATAACGATAATATTTATGTCATGACATATGATAACATATAGTAATGAAACTATCATTATGTTTACAGTATAATATTTGTCATTTAATATCATAATTTTTCATAATATAGTACTTCACATTACAAAAAATTTTCTAATTAGTGACAAAAAATCTATTCCTAATTCGTCACTAAATCATTTAAATCAGTGAAAAAATTTTTTATCATTAAAATTTTATCGCCAATTTTTGTGACAAATTCTAATTCCATAGTAAATTTTTGTAGCAAATGTGACAAAAAAATCATTACTAAATTTGTGATGGATTTATGCTGTCACAAATTTATTCTCATTATAAAATCTCTCATTAAAATATATTATTAATTTTAAAAAAATTATATTTATTTTATTTAATTATATTATTTAACTATAAAATTAAACAAAATGCAAATAAAACTAAACAATTACTGAAAAAATATAAAATAAACAGCATACATTTATTTTATTAGTAAAAGGTTAAAAGTGTATAAAATAAATTCATCGTTAATAATTAAATAAAATGTATTTATATAAAATATCTACAAATCACCTAATGCATCATCATTAGTATTGGATAGAATATGAGGACTGAAGCTCCATAGGTTGTACGCCCATTTGTATTTGCACTAACATCCCTCTCCATTGCCATTGCATATCACAAAATTATTAACATTTTCACTCATGCTCTTCTTGAAGATAGCCAATTCATCCTCCACCTTTTTTTGTTCTTCAATCCTTTTTTATTCTTCTTCATGCTTGTGCTGAATATGTGCCAAATTTTTCTCTTGCTCTTTCTATATCTTTTACTTGAATCCCTTCAATCTTTCTTCTTTTGCAAAACTAATAATTTTCGATTCTTATTCAATAAAGAAAGTCAAATGAGATTTTATTTAATATATTTGAGTATATGAGAATGAAGTGAAGTAAAAAATTCATGCTAAATACTTGAAATAAATGCATAAAAATTAATTGTTAATTGAATATTGAGGTATTCAATAATTAATATAATGTCTGCAAGATAATTATAGTTTGCAGTAGAAAATTTTTCATGATAAAACGAACTTCATAGAATCTCAAATAAATTAAAAACGATAGTGTGATAATAGAAATGAAAACACTAATCTCACATATTGAGCTGACAATTGTGGCAATTAAATCAAGTCCATAATTAATTGTAAAATATACAGTAATAACATTTAAAATGAAATTGATAATTTATTTATCATCATTTTTAGCTGGAAAATGAAATATAATTGTCAATTTACATCATGAATTACTCCATAATGTAAAACATTTTGTAATTTTTTTTCAAGAATATTCTTCTGTAATTATAACTCACAAAAGTTAAAAGAAAAAATCAGTTCTTAAGCAATTATAAAATATATCAAAAATGTTGGATTACACTTGAAAATGACCATAAATCTACAAAAAATATAAAACATAAGACCAACAACAAGAAAATAAAAATAAAAAAAATATTTGATTAAACCACAAGTGAATGATTTTTTTTATCAGTACCACAAGTGACAGGAGGATGTACCAGCAATAAGCAGTAAGGCTTGGTGGCAGCGATCTACAATAGTGACATGCAATAATGATCTGCAACAATGATCTCAAATGGCGGTGTTGGCAATTGGCGATCTGGAATTCTAGATTTGGTGCGATGAAAGTTAAAGGTGATGGTGATAGGCAACTTGAAGTATGGAGATGACGTTGATGGTGAGGACTGAGAAACAGAGAAAATAATGAGAGAAGTTGAAGTTTGATGATGATGGATATGGTGGTGGCAAATTAGCAATGAAGAGGGGTTTTGGGGAGATAGTAAAAATTGAGAGGTGGCTAACTTATTAGGTTTGGGTTATAAAACAAAATTTAGGCTAAATGTAAATTTAAGATTCCAAAAAAATATTTATATATATAATTAAAAAAAATATATACACACTAAGACTACTTAGTTTTTTATTAAAATTAGGTAATTTTAAATTAATTTAATTTTTATATATAAAAAATAAAATAAAATTAAAATAACTATTTTTAATTAAATTAAGAATATTAATATACAATCCTTCTAATTATATATGTCATATAATTAATATAAAACATTACTTATATATTTAAATATATATTTATATTTATGTATTTATATACTTATATATAAGTAAAAAAAATACAAATATATGTATATTAATATATATATATACATATATGTAGTTACATATATAAACATATGCAAATATATGTATATATATATTTATATATAAATACATGTACATATAAATATAAATATAGATGTATGTGTCTGCATAGAAAATTATAATTAATGAGTAAATTATATACATGTATTAATTGTTATCTTATTTTCTTATAATATATGTTCTCTTTAATTATTAAAAAATTATGATATCAAATATTTTAATAAAGTATTTAAACTAACAAAAAAAAATTAAATTCAAGCAATTTATTATTACATCAAAATATATATAAGTAATCTCATACTATAAATAAATGTGTTCTATATTAATATTACTTGAACATATTTTTTTTATTATTTAATTTTTTATAAATAGTATATTTGATATTTTAATATAGTATATGATTGGTACGATTGGATTCCTTTTTTAAAATAATTAAATGAACTAAGTAAATGAATTATTTCATGCTGACATTTTCTTTTAAATGTTATTTTTTTGGGAAACAAAAGGAAAAGAAAATAAGTGGAATTTATTTATTTTTTATTAGAAGCAAGAAGATTTCATTAAATAATAAAACAAAGTACAACAGAAATAAACAGATGAAACGAAGAACATGGAAATCAACCAAATCACAAACAGAACACTATAACCAGAAAGAAAAGGGAAATAAAATAGAGCAGCAGAACAAAGAAAAAACCCAAGAAACTAGCACAACAAAAGACAGTACACTAATCTTCAATATTCTCTTTGTAGTAGGCACAAAGAACTCAGCTTTAGATAACCCTCCAAAGAACGACCATATAACACAAGAGCAAGATCTAGATTTGAGAAGAAATGCAAGATCCAATAGCTTGCTTGTCCTTCAGAATTAGAAAAACAAAAGAGTGATGAGAGAATGAGTAATTTTGCTACCCTATGCATTCTCGAATCTTGAAGCTGTTGTGGGAAGGGAAGGACCAGAGGTTCTACATTGGGGCCAAAGAGGAAGATAAAACCCTCCAGGGATAGAATCACACCCGACAATAGGTTTTGCTGGAGGCTTCTTTCTAAAACTCTAAAAGAGATATGATGGAGGGAGTAAAAATCGAAAGCCAACTACCAGAAGCATTTTGAATAACAAAAAAATTGAAAAGAGGTTTATTTGGGTCGAAAGATGAGAACTTGAAGCGTCCAAACCCAAATACGAGAGAAAAACATAAACAAGAAGCTCTAGAGAGCCTAAAATCGAAGGAACCAAGGGTGGTGTTATCTGAGAGTTTCGATTGCAGAAAACTTCCAGTAAAAAACAAAAGACAAATGAAGAAGAAAGTAAAAAAGAAAGGGGGGGAAACTGAGAAATAGATAAAGAGAGGACGAGAAATTTAGAGCTACTATTGGCAAAAACGCCAGCGGTGGCCCTAGATTTAGTCTGAAACCTATGATCGACAGTGAAACTCTATCAAAGAGAGATATGCTTCTTTATGTGGAATCTATGTTAGGTCTAATAGCAAATGGTTATAAGTTTGCATTGTCTACCTCAAAATATTGGCCGATTAATTATATAGCCACAAATACATGATAAGTGAAGAATGTAATTAATGAAATCATATGTGATGTCTTCTTTCTTTAATAGTGACCCATCAATTGTACCAAAGCAGTAGTTTTCTTCTTCAAAATTTTTTTTAATTCTTAATAATATATTAAAAATAATTAAAGTTTCTAAAAGATTAATTTTACCCCTTAAAATTTTTTTTAAATACTATACATATTTTTACAAAATTAAGAGATTAGATCTATCGCTGTCGCAATTTCTTATATCCATACAATACAAGCTAAATCTTCCATTAATCTGCTTACATTTTCAGTACGGTTGATGCTACAATTTAGTCATCTAATTAATTAACATCTCAAAAATAAAATATAAAAATAATAATAACAAAGAAAATAAAATAAACATCCTAGCACATCATGATACACTACTTCAATCACTTGAATATTCAGTCATGGAATATCATCTGTAGTCTTCTTGATTCTTTCATAGCTCTAGCACCACAACTGTTAATCAAATACCATTATAATTAATTAGTTAAATTTACATTTTATGCAGTGTCTGAGACTGAAACTAAATTGTGTGTGCTTCATAATGTCAGAGTTTCGAATTGCAGTGAAATATAACTTACATTCAGAGTCAGTGGTGATCCAATTTCCTTTCCTATTATGGAGAGGAGAAGAATTGAGTGAAAGCACGTTGAGTGTGAGATCTGGCTTGGTAGAAGAAGCCATTGAAATGGCGGAGTAAACAGAGGAAGTGGTGGAGCAGCTTTCAACATCCCATCTAAAACTAATCTTGGGAGATTCATTGCTCAGTTGATCATCATCTGGTACTGCTTTAAGTGTTGCTCTATTTCGAAAGTGTAGAACCTGAAACATTCATTTCAAGAATTTCTATAACTTTTTTCCCAAGATCTTACTAAGTAATGTATGCAACAAAATTAATTACCTTTCTTCCAATGAAATTTCCTCTCTTTTCAGATTTTGTAGCAGCAGCCCATCTCAATAGCTCCTTTATTCTAGACATGGTTTTGATTTTATCCCCTTTAAAAGTAGTATTATTATATTTTTTCTCCATTGAACCACATTGACCATTTGAGCTAGTTGATGATGAAGAAGAAGATAATGTTGTATCAGTTATTGGTAGAACTTTATTGCCTACTAAATTAGTGGCTGAATCCATTCTGTTATTCAAGTCTTCTTCTTTCTTCATTTTCATGGAGTACTCCCAGTAATTCTGCTTCTGTGTTCTCATTCTATTGATAGTGCTTAGTTGTTGTTGTTGTTGTTTTGACCCTTGGTTCTTAAACAGAATTATATCTTTTCCTTGATCTGTATTTCACAAAGAAATAAATTAAATGAGATGAATAATTGTTAGCTAAATTGATTAATGATGATAGTAAGGATAACTAACCTTCTATTTATAATTATAAATAAATAAATAAATATATATATATATATCTACCTTACTTATAATTCAATTATTCAATAGTCTATATATATTTTGTGACATTATAGAACATCTTACCATTGATTTTTTTCTTACTAGAAATGGTGGAAGCACTATTCTCCCTGGCTTGTTCTTGTGCTACCTTAAAAATCCAATGAAAAATCTGCTACAATGTATGAACAGGGAGCAAATAAGCTTTCAATTGAATAGTACGATACGTTTTTCTTTATCTAATTTTTCTTTTTATTTTTTGTCTGCAAAAGCTCACCTGCATATTAAGCTTTGATATTTTGAGACCCTTTAGTTATATATATACATATACATACAAGGGCAACTTTCTTGGTCAAATGGACAGCAAAGAGTGATCTATCTGTACTGTCTGTATGCAAGAGATTCTTGTATGCACTTATCAAGGCTTTGGACAGAGAACAAGACAAAGAAAAAATTGTGGAGTGAATCTAGTGAAGTCGGGGAGACAACTAGGCAGTGAGTGGAGAAACGGTTGGCTGTATGGTTCTATTTAACATGGGGTTTTATTTATATAGGATGATCATGTGGTTGGTGTTATTATTTATTAAGCAAAGATTTGTGATTTAATTAACAACTATGATCTTTTTTTCTCTTTGCCTTACACTTGTACTTCTCAATTTATCCTTCTAAATGGTCCCCAAGATTGGGTTTTTACTATATGCAATGTATTTTGTGGTTTTAGAATTTACTGCTGGAATAACTCCATTAATGGCTATGAGGAGAAGTTGAAGTTGCATTGCACTTGGAAGAGTGATTTCGAATTCTTAAAGATGCCGGAATTCTTAAAGACGCCGGTTTTGTTACACCTGCTTGAGACGCGATGATCTTACGGTCCAGGTTGACTTTCGTAGAACCCATACCTGACTATCTCTAGATCTATTTATTCATATTATATGTCACATAACAACTTATAATCTGAGTGAGCTCTAAATTAATTTTAACAAATTCTTTTATCCGGTTGCTCACATCAACATCAAATCTCTTCTATCATTGTTATAGATTGATTTAACCTCTTTAGCTTTAGAACATTAGAACATATTTACACATTTGAATGCACTTTGGTTTAACACATGCTCTAGTTTGTTATATGTTCATATTTGCATTAGTGCATTTAATTGAATTTAGTCATGGAAAATACAAATTATATTTGACTGATTTAATTATAATAGACTTATATACTAAATATTATTACTTTATATATACAATTATGCATTGTTTTCAACAACATGTGAAAAAACCAAACATGTGTTTTCAAACTAAGCAAAAACTCAAAATCCCCAATTGAGCCAGCTAGGTTAAATCAAATTTAGTGGGGAGGTCCAAAACTTGAATACCTAATCTCTCACCTCCACATGTGAAGAAGGAGATATTTTAAGAAAACAGAAAGGTTATATTCAAGATAGAGAGTTTTAGTTGGTGAAATAGGCACAGAGAAAAAGTATTCTTCCAATTGGGTACTCACATGAAGCTGAGTAAGACATTTATGTTAGAATACATATAATATATAGTACTAATAGTAATGAGACTAATTTTATTTATAATATTCTTAATACTTATGGTGTGTAAAGAAATACATGTCAGCTTTCTTTGGATTGGATTTTAGACGTGTTTTAGCTTCTCTTGCATATCCTTCTCATTCACTTAACTATATTCATGAATAGATTATAGAATTATATTATCTAATTTAATTAGGAAAACCCCAGGTCAGATGATGTGTCACTCTCCCTACCACTGTGTTTGATGTTGACGTGGCATTATCTTAGTGGTCTCTCTCACACACACACACACACACACACACACACACACACAAAATAGCCCCAAAGGCAAAGATATGAATCTAGCATACTCTGCCTGACTCGTCAAGGATGTTCTTCGCCTAAATCAAACTTAATCTTTTCCCTTCAAAAATTACATTCTGCATCCTATTTCTCTCCCTTGCTTTGTCTAGAGCTGGCCATTGCTTGTCCATGTTTGAAAAATGTTAAATTTTCTTAAGATTTGACTCGTTAATTCATAATTTTTTTTTCATTAATTGAGATCCCCAATCCGATTCATGATTAAGTCTAAGTGTGTCCAATACACATATAAAGAACCTAAAATATTTCTGGTCTTGTAACATTTTTAAGGTCTTCAATTCTAACCAAGGAGCAAAGAGTGGCATGAATATTTATTTCACATTCATCCTTTTCAGTTGTCATTCGAAATTTGTAACATCCATCATGATATTATATAGATTAAAAGTTCTCAAACTTGAATAATCTATTTTACGAGGTATAATTTGAAAGACAGAGGGCAGAGAAAAGAACAAACTCTAGAGGCAAAAATTGAATCCGACACTTTTACTTCCAAAATGCTCAACTCCTGCCTCTACAGAAAGCATGCTCAAAGCAAACTGTAAAGAACTAAAGATGACAGTCCGCAGGCAACATTCATCTTTTAGCAATTGGCAACGTGAATAAGACACAGTAACTGTTAATGATTCATACCCATGAACAATACATCAATAAAATGACATACACATTGTAGAAATCACACAAAAAATGCAACCATTACTACCCCACCATCGGATAGTGAAGAACATGAACAATAGAATTTTAATAATTAACAGAAACATAGCTCAATTCCATGCTTTCTGAGAGTTTCAGATCAAATGAGAAGAACCTGTTTCACATAATTGTAACAATCTGAATAACATCTCATATCAAAGTAAGAAAGATAACACAATCCAATTTCCCAGTTAGTTTAGATCTGCTACAATTGGAAAAAAATATCAGCCAATGGTCGCAAGGAATTGAAACCAACTCCAACTGAAACAGAAATGTCCCACGGCTGATGATAACAGTTGACAGACTGATCTTCATCATTCTTGCGATCACTTCTTGCCCTGTAAGGAAACTGATGAAGTTTGAAAGAGAATACAAATTTGTATCCAATGAACAAATGTTTCCTGCTTAAGCATCATCCCAAGAAGATAGGTTTCTGAAATACAGATTCTTAATCACCGCCAGCACTTCTGCACATTACTGGAACATTAATGGTAAAGATACCTATTGGGTCAGCACAAGGCAATCTGTAATACAATTCCTGTATGTACATATCAAACTCATATCCACTATCAAGAAACCTGATATTACTAGAAATCGCTTTCCGTCTCTCATGACTGATCATCAGACCTTGATTGAGTCAAACGCCGACGTCTTCTTGGGATTGGAGAAGCATCTTCACCAGCATCACTTAATGCATGCAAGTCATCATCATCATCTTCATCGTCATCCTGTAGACCCAACAGATTCTCACCCCAGAGAAATCGACGTTCAGGTAATGCTCCAGCTGATCTTCGGTGCCTTGTCCAAGCTCTTGACCTAGCTCTTGGTTCACCTACACCATCAATTGAGCCCATCATCTGAAACAAAAAGAAAGGAGTCCACCAAGGGGCATTGACTTCACCAGCCCCACCTTCCCTTTCAGCTGAGAACCTGTCACCATTTTCAATCACATAATCCCCAACCACAACAGCACCTGGCATGGCTGAGCGCATGGCACTGACAATATCACCATATTCTCTCTGGCGCTCAAGGCATCTCCAAGCTCGTTCTCTAGATGGATCAACATCAGAGGGTCGAGTTGTTGGGTGAACTCTCCTAGCATGTCTACGCAATTCTTGGTAGTTCCCAACAAATGAGCAAGATTCCCGGGAGCAACTTCGCTTCTTCAAATTAAGGTACTTTCTGGCTTCTTCTACAACATCCCACCCTAGCACAGTTCCTCGGCACAAAGGGCATTTTAAACTCAACCCTGATTCTGACGAGTTCTCCACATCACGCTCTTCAGGTTCAAGCCTATCATGAAATGACTCAAAATCCCCAGTTTCCAAATCACTGTCTCCTTGCAAATCTAACTGCCTATTAGGATCTTGGATACTATCTAAAAGTCCTGCCAGCATTCCAACAGAGGTTGCATCATTGCTTTCATTTACATTCTGATTTTCATCAGCACCGAGCATATGAGCTCTCAAAAGCAAACTTGTTTCAGAAGTATCACTAGAACTAAATGAGTTGATAGGTAAAGAATTACGCATAGTTGAATTGCTCCTAGAACCGTCCCTTAATTTTTTAAAGCGATCCAAGCAATTTGAATGCCTGCAACTTGTATCACAAATGTAAGATCTGCATCCCTTCTCATGTGAGCTGCATCGGAGGAGAACAGCATTATGTGGATGTTCCATGCAGATAGGACATGAGACCTCATCTAGCTCTTTGTGAAGGGCGTGGGCATCTGAATCAATACAATGTCTTCGTTTCACACCGGCCATCTTGAATGCACTGTAATAAGTTACTCAACATAGGAACTTATTAGAATACAAGTACCATTGAAAATGGATCACTGCTAATAGAACAGCATTGGTGCAGTCAAATATGTTTAGTATTCATGAATACACCAATGACTGAAAATTATTCATGTAAAGGTCAATAAATTTGACATAATGATCATTGGAAGTATCACACAAATATTAGAGTTCAAGATGTTCCTGGCAACAATAAATTTATAAGATTCCAGAGAACAATCATTAAAGCAGCATTGCTATATACAAAGCACTCAAATAACCAGGATTTCTGCCATGTGGTATTAAGACACCAAGTGAAGATATGTTTCAATCCAAGGGTTCAAAGGCTAAACCAGTATACCAATAATCATATTAAAACCTTTAAACTGAAAAAATACTCTCTCCCACAACATTTAATTACCATCCTAACATCCACCAAATAAAATCAAAGTCAAAACATCAAAATTTCAGTGTTCTTCGTTAGAAACCCAGCATGAAACTGCTAGTTTGATTTGAAAAAATTCTAAAGAAGATAATAAATATGTAAGTAGATACAAATTAAAAGTCTTCACTTTGGAAATCCATGACCATAAAAGATATCCATTTAGCCCCTTATTAATCTATGCAAAGAGCGATGAACTTGCTAAATAACAGTTCATATTCCTTCCCACCACATTGCGAAAGTTCTGTTCGCCCTTCAGTTCCCTTACAGTCACCATGCCTAATAGTACAGTTAAACTGTCCCAATATATCTCTTACCTTTCTTACAACTTTTTCTAATTTTTCAGAAATGTATTTCTCAGGCTATTCACCATCCTGCCTACCCAAAACATACAAAAAAGAACTCAGTACAATGCATTACAAAGATTTAAGAAATGTGGCACTTTATGGAAATTCCCAAGTTGATTTTCATGCAAAACAAATTTTTAGTTCAGCATACTATAGCAAGAACTTGGCATTTAGTAATCCATTATAATCCACAACATGCAATTAATAATGCAAAATTGTCTTCAAGTATTTATTATAAGAAAAAAAATACATAATTAGGAGATAATGGCCATATGTGGGACTCCTTCCCTTCATATTTTTCTATGCAAATGAGAGTAGTCTTAGAAACATGCTATAACTTCTTAACTATGAGGGTTGTAAAGAAACTAGGGAATCAACAAGCAAATGAAAAGATCAAGCTCCCAATGAAAATAAAGAAATTAAAAAAAATACTAGTGGAAGTAGTTTTAGAGCTTAAATCTATATGTTATATTCACCATTCTTGTTTCTCTGTCCATTGATTATAGCCTCACCAATCATTATTAATCAGTAGAAATGCACTTTAGAGGAATATATATACAAAATAAGAATGGGGATATAAAAGGAATCTAGAAATGTGGTTACGCCACAGCAAGAACAAGTGTAATCTATGGATTCTTCAGAAACAGACGCTTCAACAGATATCACCAAACCTACCAAAAAGTTTTAGCCTCAAAGAAGTCTAGTTGAATTTTCTTTAACTAAAAATGAACAATTCTGGTCAAAACAATAGAAACAACCTGTCAGCTCACTAGAAAGCTTGGAATTCTAATGCGATTCCCCAAGCATGTTGCCAAATCAACTTGTAGCCCAAGAGAAATAAATTGCCCATAAAATGTAACCTCTGAATATTGTTTATTGAAATAACTATGTACCATCTGTTGCATACAAAGATTTCATTCCTTCCAGGCAGACCTCTATTTTATGGAATAGCTTTAAGTGGAAATACAGGATAACAGTATTCTGCCCAAGTATTCCCAAAATACCTTTCTGTGCACCTTGTCCCTTCTTTAAGTTGGTGGACAAAATGATGGACTGCTCCATTACTACTTAGGTTCAGTGGTTCATTCTGTTTACAAAACCAAATTGAAGCTAAGACATAAAGAGCACTGTTATACGAACTGACAATGATATATTCTCTTGCTCCAATCTTTTTCAATTCTCAACTAACTTTTCATGTGACAAATCTCATAATTTATCACCATGTTGAGAATTAGCAGACAAGGCATCTTAAAAACTTAGCACACATATCTAAGGAAAAGAAAATCCATGGCACAACAAATGTCATTGAAAATATGATAAACATTAAAAAATAAAAGAAAAGAAAAGAGGTTAGGCTCAGCCTTACAAATAAATATCTTTCAACTGCATATGTACTCACCACTGAGAGCAACACTACAGAAATTCCTCACTGGAAGATTCTGAAGCTCTACTTGTATAAGCAATTGAAAACTACAGAATCTTTTAATTGACTTTATAAACTAAATCACAAGGCAAACACTCCTACAATACTCCAGAGAATGTATAAATAATGCAGTAATGCTTAATTGAACAAACTTCCAGTAATACAACCTTCAATAGATAATTTATCATTTATTTTTCAAGCCAATAATCACCAGTCAGAACCTGCAATTATATAATACAACATAAGTCAAGATCAGATAAACAAGGCCTTAATAAAAAATTTCATCAGCCATCACGAAAAACAAAACAAGAATCCGAAAGCAGAAATAATGCTATGGCAATGAAAATTACACAAGGTATAGACAAAATGAACTCTTAACAATTTATGATTCAAACCACACAAACTCTGAAAAACCAATAATAATAATAATAATAATAATAACAACAACAACCTTTACAAGTTGAGACAATGTTACATTGAACTAAATTAAAATTAAATGTGTCAACATAGAGGTAGATGGCCATTACTGAGAAAGCAAATAAGTCTTAATCTAACCTAAAATATTTTCATCACTAAAAACATAGTCCTGAATGTGCATTATCACACTTGTTATTGCTAATGTAGTTTAGAAAAATCCAAAGCATACATTTTTATCCATTTATCAAGCACAAAAAATAAATAAATCTCCACAAAGATAACCGCATAAAGTAACAACCCAATTAACCAGCAATTAAAAGTTAGAGTTGCAAAAACAACAAACTCTGATAATCCCAATATAATGAAATATCAATGGAATCCCATAACAGCTTGTCCAAAAGTGGGCATTCTCAAAATTGGAAAGTTAACTTTCAAGGTTTTGCTAAGGCAGATTGTTAACTTACCGCACAATCAAAACCACATAAACCCCAAACAAGATCTTCTTTTTCCCCATCCAATTCAACCTAACTCTACCAAGACCAAGCCCCAAACACCTACCTAAACTAATTGTAAGATAAAAATTAGAATCAAAATCAGAGAGTACCAAATTGAACAGAGATCAACCAGAATTAGAAATAATCAATACAATAACAACTAAAAAAAATCGGATCGTTAAACTGATTAATAGATAGAAGTGAGGAATTACTAAGGAAAAAGAATTGAATTCCTGGGGGATGTGATCCTTGCGTAAAGGACTTGCTGAGACATAGACGTAAGGAAGGTAAAGTGTGAGATCGAAAAGGAATGGAGAGATTGAGAGGGTGTTTCTCAAAACTGTATCTTTTCAGCTTATTATGAATAAGTGATTTTTAAATTATAATCAGATTAAAAATAAGCAGTTAAGCGTTTCTGTAAATTAGTTAATAATCAGCTGATAATCAGTTTATAATCAGTTAAGTGTTTCTGTAAAATCAGCTTATAATCAGTTTTTAATTGCAGAAACTGTCAAAATGATCAAACTGTCACTGAATTTATTTATTGTATAAAAATAATTTTTTAAACGTCAATTCAAAATTTATTTTGCAATAATAATAAATTTTATTTAATAATAATAATAATAATAATAAACGTAAAAGAATTTTGAATGAAACTAAAGTGTATAGGGTGGGCAAATTTGAAATATTAAAAATTAGATAGGGATAGTATGGTCTTTTACTTGGTCAAAACTGCTTAAAAAATAAGTGCTTAAAAAAAAGTAGCAAAATTCAACTTTTAAAAAACTGATTAAAATCAGATTATAATCTACTATTTAAGTTTTCAGAAACACTTAAATAAACAACTTATAATCTAAAAACTGCTTATAATTAATTTTGACCAGCTTTTAAGTTTTAAGAAACACCTGTGAGAATGTTAATTAAATTTATTGACGAAATTGGGGGGCTTTTTCCTAGTTTTTTATTATAGCTGATGGAAATGGAAATTTGTAAAATGAGAGGTCAGCGTCACACAGTCACAGACGGTGGCTACAACGCTACAACCGCCTTCTTGTTGGTGGCGTGGCATCCCTCTTGATGTCTTACACGTGGCTTTCCGTGCTCTAATTATATGGTAAAAATTATTATGTGATCAACCTGTTAAATTACATGTTTTGTTAATCTGAGCTCGCCTATATCATAAATGAATATTTCCTTACATGATTTCTTATTTATGATAATTAAAAATAAATAAATTCGAGATATTATTTTATTTTAATCCCTCATTTTTTTTACATTAACAATTTTAATTTTATATCTTTATAAAATTTTAATTAGACTAAATGAGGTAATCACCAATTATAAGCAACCATGAAGTGTTCAACTAATAATTTTATTGAAGAGTATTTATCTTATATTTTATATATTGTTTATAAACATTCATTTTCTAATAATTTTTAAATTTTATCATTTCATGTTAAAATTTTAAAAATTAAATTCATTTTTTTAATAAATTCATTTTTAAAAAATAAATTCAGTAGTATTAATTTATAAATATAAAATTTTAAAAGGTCATAAATTAATTTCTTTTAACTTCAATAATTTATTAAAGAAAAATTAGTGTAATTAAGAATTAAAATATAAAAAATAATAAATAAGAATTAGGCTAAATAATTATGTAGCCTTAAGATTTTACATATTATACTAGTCAGTTTTTATCAATGTTGTTAAAATCGGACCGGACCGGACGGTCGGACCGAAAAAACCGGGAATCGGCTGTTTGTCTGGTCCGATTTATAAATTAACCCGGATATAGGATGAAAATCGGGTTGGACCATGAAACCGGATAAAATCGGTGAACCGGACCGGACCGGTTTGAATTTTTATTCTAAAATTAATTAGGTTTGTTTTAAATTTTTAATACCCATAAAAGACTCTTCTGCTTCCCAAAAGTTTGTGCAATCAATTAAATAATGCATACTAATATATGTTTTACACAAATTAATGCATACTAATACTAATAGTTAAAAATTAATTTGTGTAAAACATATATTAGTATGCATTATTTAATTGATTGCACTAATTTTTAGATCAAGAGGAGAATCCAATTCAAGTTGGAGAAGAAGAAGATGATGACATTGAGCAAGATGAAAATCTCGGTGTTAATTTAGATGATATTGATTTTAATATTAATGTTTAAGACGTTAAATATTTAGTTTCTTTACTTAATTATATAATTTATATGTTATCATGACATAGTTTTATAATATAATTTAGTTTATCCTTAATTTTATATTATACAAATTGGTCTCCCTTTTAGAATTTTTAATATTTTTATGCGTAATAGTGCCGGTTCTAAAAAAGTCAAAAACCCGGTTGAACCGGTCCAACTAATAAAATCAGTGACCCAGTCGGGATGCCGGTCCGATCTCCGGTCCGGCTCTAAAAACATTGGTTTTTATATTTTCAGCATCTATTTTTTTTATCATGTATTTTAAAAAATTAAACTACTTAATCCATATATTTTCAAAAACTAAACTATTTAGTCCATGTATTTTTAAAAACTAAATTATCTCATTATGTTCATTCCAATGATTTTATCATTATAAAATAATTTTTTTTATTATTTTATATATATATGTCTTTGTTATTTTTCAAATTACGCTCATTTTTAATTTTATTTATATTTTTTATATATTATTTTTTTAATTTTATAAATACTGCTAAAAAATAAATTTAAATAATATGATTAATATATGTTATTATTTTAAAGACCATTTATACATATCATTTATTTTAATTTTATAAACATCATTAAAAAAATTAAAATAATATGAATAATGTATCTTATTATTTTGCAAATGATTTATATATAAAGTAAAATAAAAAAAATAAAATTAATTAATAAACAATAAAAATAGACATAGACACATATATATATATAAATAAGAAAAAAGTTATTTTATAATGTCAAAGTCTTTGACTAATATTTTTGAAAATTAAATATTGATTGAAAGATCAAGAAATTTATTTTTTAAAAATACAAGGATACAAAAAAATAGATATTAAAAATATAAAAATTAACTAGTGTAATATGTAAAATTTTAATAACTTTATACTTATTTATCTTAAAAATTACAGGGAGACTACTAAATAGATTTTTGAATATATAACCATCGAAGTATATTTTAGAGAGAAAATTATATAAAATACTATATTTTTATTTAAAATTATATTTTTACGGTTGGATATCTTTATATATATATATATCAACCTTATTAACTTTATATTTATACGGTCAAGACAAAAAAAATTACATTTTTACGATATTTTCTTTGTGACTTTCTTTTTCATAGAATGACAAGTAAGAATATTTATTTGAGTGTACCTCAATTATTGTCCAGTTACCTTGTAAACTTTTATTATTCTTTAATTTAATAATAATCAAATTATACCTACTTTTTTGTTAATAAAATAAAGAGATAAAGAAATAAGATTTCGTAAAGTATGACCTAAGTTGATTTAAAAATATATTTTAA
This sequence comes from Garcia nutans, assembly GCA_947685225.1. Lineage (NCBI taxonomy): Eukaryota > Viridiplantae > Streptophyta > Magnoliopsida > Malpighiales > Euphorbiaceae > Garcia > Garcia nutans. The sequence goes on along the minus strand of CANTUV010000048.1, from coordinate 5,057,860 downwards.
ACTAAGTTAAATAATAATTTAATTTAAAAACATAAATTAAATTAACTAATTTATACATATGATGTCATGTATATTTTTTTAAATTAATGTTTAAAATTATTAAAAAAAATAATATTCAAACATAATAATAATCATTATTATCTGAATCTATATTTTAAGAAAATAAAACAAATATTATAGTTTGCTTATAAAATTATTAATCATATTCTAATATTATTAAAAAATAATAGCATTATTTTTTTATTTCTCAAGAAAATTTTTATATAATTTTTGATATTATATGAATTAAATAAAATTATGATTGAGTTTTTTATTTTTCACTTGATATTTTATGTGTAATATATTTTTTTTTTATTTTCAATTGCTTAGATTGATTCATATTTTCACTTAAATGTACTGAAATATTTTAAAATTTTGAGTTAAAGATACCACATATATACCTGAAGTATACCTTTTGTTAATATGTTTAAAATGATATAAATTGAAATATTAGCATAATATTTGTATTTATTAAAATTAAATAAATATATTTTTTCAAGTTTGTTATTTATATAAAATAATTGCAGATACTAAAAATATATTTAACTTTTACTATTTTATAAGAGTTGTTTTTAGTTTTTTCAAGCTTCAATATATATATATATATATATATATACATATATAGCAGTTGCAAATACAAAAAATATACTTAACATATATCATTTTTTTGTAGTTGTTATTTGTATATTTTTTTAAGCTTGGAATTTATGTATACAATATAGTTACAGATATTAAAAATATATTTAGCATATATCATTTTCTTGTAGTTGGTATTTTTATATTTTTTTAAGCTTGTGTTTATATATATATAATATTTGTAGATACCTAAAATTTAGAACTAAAATTTTTAGTTTTTTCAAATTTGTAATTTTTAGTTTTTAGTTATATATATACAAATTTTTAGTTACAGGTATATAAAATATACTTGATGTATACCATCTCTTGAGAATTAAAGTTTTTAACTTTTTCAAATTTGCAATTTATATTTATAAAATAGTTTTACATACCTGAAATATACTTAACGTATATCATTTAATGAGAGTTGATACTTTCAATTTTTCAAGTTTTTAATCTTATAAAATATGTAGATACAAAAATTATATTTAACTTGTATCATTTTCTGTAACTTGACATTTTTATTAGTTTTTTTTAATTTGTAATCTATATGTATAAAATACATATTATTAATTAAAAATATACTTAATGCACATCATTTATTGGAAGGATCAAAATATCGATTAAATAAGATTTATCATGTTTAAAAATATTTTTTTTTGTTTTATGAAAATGGTTTTATTTGAAATTTGTAATTTGGTTGCTTTTTATTATTATTATATTTGGTTTATTTTACATTTTTAGATAGGATAATTCTTTATACTTGATTTTTATCAATAAATAATAATAATAATTTAAAATTATAATTGAAATGTATGACTAAACATCATATTTTAATGAAAAAGTTATAAATAAGGATATAAGTTTAACTCTCATAATCTTATAGTTAATTTTAGTATCGCTAAACTAAACTTAAAGAAAGAAAAAAATTAGAAAAAAAAATTTAATGTAAGTTAAAGAAATAAAAAAAAAATTAGAGAGAAATAATATATATTTGTAAAGATGAATAACATTTGATGAATAACGTTTGAAGCAAATATTAGGAGGGTTATGTTATGCTATTTTCAGACTATTATCAAATCAACTAGCATGGTACCCTCTTCAACTTCTCATTTGGTTAGAAATAAATTAAGCGAGGAAGATTCGTTAATATTAGAGCAGCCTTTTATGCCTGAGGAAGTTAAAGCTGCTGTATTTTCTATGGATGGTGACAAATCACCAGGTCCTGATGGCTTCAATGCTACCTTTTATAAAAAAATATTGGCAAGTTGTGGGAGAAGATACTGCCAGGGCAGTTCTTCAAATTTTGCAAGAAGAAATCATGCCACCTGAATTGAACCGTACAAATATTGTTCTTATACCAAAGAATGAGCAAATCAAAACCATGGGGGACCTCAGACCAATAGCCTTGTGCAATGTTATCTACAAAGTTATTGCAAAGGTTCTAGTCAATCGACTTAAAAAGATTCTTCCCAATCTGATCTCTGAAAATCAGTGTGTTTTTGTTCCGAATAGGCTAATAACTAAGTCAACTGATAATTACCTAGTGGCAGCTGAAATTCTTCATGCCACGAAGCGAAGAACACGTGGCAAAGAAGGGTGGGTGGCACTTAAGCTCGATATGAGCAAAGTGTATGATCGAATGGAATGGCCTTATCTCCGGTCTATGCTTGAAGCTTTTTGGTTCAATCATAGATGGCAAAACTTAATTTATCAATGTGTTAATACAGTTTCCTACACTATTTTGAGGGAAGGAGAAGAATTGGGGCCTATCTACCCACAGAGGGGAATCCATCAAGGAGATCTGCTGTCGCCTTATCTCTTCATTTTATGTGCAGAAGGCCTTTCAAATCTACTAGCTGAATCGGAGAGAAGGAAGTTAATCCATGGTTGCAAAGTCTCTAGGTCAGCTCCATCGGTGAACAGTCTTTTCTTTGTTGATGATTCATTTATTTTCTTTAAGGCAACAGTTCAAGAATGTGCCAATGTCAAACATGTGTTGCAACAATATGAGTCTGACTCAGTTGGCATTGGAGTTTAGTCCTAATGTCCCACAGGAGGCAAGAGAAGCTATAAAACAACACCTTGGTGTTTATAATTCATTGTGCAGCAGTCATTACCTAGGCCTACCAGCGTTGATAGGGAGGTCTCGAAAGCAAATCTTTGCTTTCATCAAGGATAGAATCTGAAAGAGAATGCAAAATTGGAGTAACAAATTTCTTTCACAAGCGGGTAGGGAAGTGCTCATCAAATCAGTACTGCAGGCAGTTCCAATTTATGCAATGAATGTCTTTTTACTGCCCACCACGCTATATGAAGACATTGAGAAGATGATAAACTCCTTTTGATGGGGAAGGAAGCGAGATGGGGGACGGAGTGCTCATTGGAGAAGCTGGAAGCGTATGTGTGGGGCAAAGAATGAAGGTGGGATGGGGTTTAGAGATTTCCATAATTTTAGTTTGGCTCTCTTAACTAAACAAACATGGAGGCTTATCTTATATCCTCAGGGGGGGGGGGGGGGTGGGCCAATTGGACCCCTCCCTTCCCACCACATATGTATATATATATACATCCATACATATATAAAATATATAAACTATACTTAATTATATAATAGATTGTCTCCCTCCCTCCTTTGTGTGATATATATATATGTGCAAACTATAAATAATTATATAATATATCTATATATAATTATATATGATTTATATTATATCTATATAATGCTTATATAAATATATATATATATATATAATATCTATACATATATAATACTTAATCTCTCAAATTTTTAATCTGTCAACTATTAATATTAATATGCTATTACTATGATTACGTAATAAGTAATTTTTTTATTTTAATTTTATTTTAAGATTTTTATTGAATCTTTTTATATTTATTTGTGTAAACTATAAACTTATTTGAAAATTTTGATTTATATTTTAACTTATTTAAAATAATTTGTGTTGTAATTGGGTTGAATAATGAATTGATTCAGTGTTTTAAATTTTATGTTAAATTAATTATAAATTATAAATTAAAATATTGAATATAAAATAAAAAATTAATATAAATTGTGACTAGATTAATAAAATTAGAATTCTAAATTTATAATTACTCGTCGGTAATTTTTTATATGTAAATTTTGCCGGCTTAAATTAATTTCTGGTGTATATCCTCACTCTTTGATGGCGAAAGTCTTTAAAACTTACTTTCCAAGATAACATCTATTTGAGGCTATAATTCCCACCAATGCGAGCTACGTTTGGAGAAGTATTGGAAATGCTATTTCAATTATTAGGGAGGGCAGCTGCTGGAGAGTAGGGGATGGGCAGACTATAAATATTCGGAATCATAAGTGGCTACCTGATAAGGAAAACAGATGTATTACCACTACTGTGAATGAACAAATGGGCTATCATAAAGTGGCAGAGTTAATTGATGGGGAAAGAAGGAGCTGGAAGGTGGATCTCATTGACTACTTATTTAATGATTGTGATGCCTGTCTAATTAAGTCAATTCCGATCAGCAGACATGGGTTGGAAGATAGCATTTTCTGGCCACACTCCAAGCAAGGTATGTATGTGGTTAAAAACGGCTATCAATTGGCACGTCAGATGAGCAGAGAAGAGCAACAGGGTGTTGAAGATGACAATCATATTTGGAAGCATTTATGGAAACTGAAGGTTCCTCCAAAAATTAGAACATTTGGTTGGAGACTATTTCAAGGATGCCTTCCAGTTAAAGAAGAATTAATCCGTAGAGGAATGGAGGTTAATTCGAGATGTGTTTTATGTGGAGAGAGCGATGAATCTTGTTGGAAGCATTTTCAGACAATTGCATCTGTTAATAAGGTGGTGTTTTCTTTTAAACAGTGGTGGATTTTAATAGCTGAGAGGACTGATGAACACATTCTAGCAGCAATTCTATCAACTAACTACAATTTATGGAGAGCTAGAAATCAGAAATTATGGAATAATGTCGTTGGTCAGCCTGCACAAGTGGTAAAAGAAGCAACAGAAACTCTGCTAAATTGGAAAAATGGCTAATACGTCTTATTTCAGCGGCGGATTCAGGTGGGTTGTGTGGGGTCGCACAATCCTTGACTGGCTAGCCGAAAATAAATGAGAGAAAAAATCAATTAGAAAAGTTTTACACCGTCGTTGATCTCTTGTCCAGAGCCTTCTTTTCCTGCAATGACGGTGAAAATTTTATCCCTCTTAATTGGCCGCTGGTTCCGCCACTGTCTGATTTGGTTCAACCATCAGTAATTCCGTCCAACGTTAGGTGAAACCAAATGAAGGCTTTATTAAGGTCAACGTGGATGGGGCTCTCTTTGAGGATATATCCAGGTATGGAGCGGGAATGGTTGTTCGTGATCACAAAGGGGAGCTAAAGATGGCCAAGGCTATCTCTGTTGCAGGTAGATTGGACCCTCTGATGGTGGCGGCATTTGCTTTTCGCCAAGCTTGCCTATGGTTACAGGAGGCAAATTTTAGAGAGTTTCACATTGAAACTGATTCAGCCCTCCTTGTGGCTGCGTTAGAAAGCCAAGAACCAATTAGATCATTCTTGGGAACTTTTGTAAAAGATTGTAAGGAACTGATTAGCTCACTGCAGTTGTCGTTTGGTTTTGTAAGGCGTTCAGCGAATGAGGTTGTGCATGTTATTGCTCGTGCCTCTCATTCCTACGCTGAAGCCATGTCTTGGTTTGAAACTCCTGCTTTTCTGGCTACTGTAATTGCGTTTGACAAGAATGAATAATAGCATTCCATCTATTTTCAAAAAAATTGGAGGAGAGAAAGAAAGAAATGTACAAATGGATGAGGAGAGAAGGAGAGAGAAAAGAAAAAAAAGATAATATAAATGTAAAAATTTAAGAAAAGATAGTATTTTTATAAATTTCTTGTTTGGATAGTATTTTTGAAAACATTTTACTTTTTTAAGTTATTTTTTGTAAACTTCCCTAGTTTAAAAGATTAAAAAAAAAGTATGATTAATCTCACCAGTGTTTTCCTTTTATATGTAATTAATAAAAAATCAAAGTAATTTGCCAAAATACTGGGGCTATTTCGGTAATTTCAAGTGTCCCCTACGAACCCAAACGCCGTAGGAAATGAAAAACACAGTCAAAACCACCATTTTTCAGTCGCTCTCACTGCTGAAGCCTAAGCTCTGTTCATTAAAGCCATGACTAGCAATCCTTCTCAACTCCTCCCATCAGGTCCTCTACATTCTCTTACTGTTTTCCCATTCTAATTTTTCTCGAGAAAATTAAGCAGGAAAATGTAACTGGCTAGTTTTTTTTTTCTTTTCTTTTAAATTTTCTTGGAATTTGTATTGCGCAGAGCTAATAGACAGGTGCATAGGGTCCAAAATATGGGTCATAATGAAAGGAGACAAGGAGCTTGTTGGCACCCTTAGGGGCTTCGATGTCTATGTCAACATGGTCCTCGAAGATGTTACTGAATAGTATGTTACACTCCCTCTGAGGTTTTTATCTTTCAAATTAGGGTTTAACTGAATTTGCTTGCTTTCAAGAATGTCATATTTGTGAAGTTTTGTACTTAGCGACTTGGTTATGAACTTTGTGCGCATACTCTATGTGTCTATGAATGAGTAATTACAGTAGTTATGGGATGCTCATCTCTAGCATGAAGAAAAGAGGCTTTTCTTTGGGAATTTCTTGGGGAAGTGTTTGTTGTTGTTATTTTATATTTGATGAGTGACTTCACATGGAGACTCGAGTATTTTACATTCTCAATTTTTGATAGGTACTGTTTTGTACAATTGAGTTTCATGATCAATATCAATATTACCTAGTTACTGGTGGCACATCTCCCCCCTTCTCGAGGGAAAACGAAAAACTTCAAGTTCTACCTAAAATGTTTATGCCGAAGTGGTTTGAACAAATTTTTCAACTAGGATTTTTATGGCCCCTAAGCTTAGTTATGGAGCTTATATTAAAAGACTGACAATAAGAATTTATTTTTTTCTCCCATTTATTGACTCCTCTCCCTTCTTCTCCTTGGATGGGATTATGACAAGATTACATAGGGATATCGCCAGATCCGTAGAGGCTCGCACATCTCTAAGATTTTGAAGATTTTACTATTCTATTGGATTTTGAATATAAGATACAATCAATCCAGAATAATTCATTTCTGAAATTTAAATATTAAAATGTAACTGCCAGAAAAACGTCAATAGATATTGAAATGAGACTGAATAATTTTATTATATTGGAATGCAGCATGTAAGATTTGTAAGTATCAACTATTTCTCTTTTCATTGTGACTGTTCTGTCTCTGAATTATTTTGATCTTACATATAGACAGAAGATGTTATGGTTGGAAAGGCTGAAAGTGAAAGATGATGGAAAGAGGTTGGGGCTTGAATGATGATTGGGTTTTAATTCAATTAAGCCAGCCAAAAGACTTCTGTTTTGGTTTTTGCATTGTATTTGTACCGTGGGATGATAGTTTAAGGTTGTCTTTATGAGCTTGTGGAGACTCATTGAAGGGGAATTAAAACAGTCTCTTAAGGATGAAACTGAACATTATGTGTTGATGGAGGTAATGACATGTTTTGCAAGTTTGCTAAGGTGGCAGTTGATCCCTTTGATTGGAAAATTTTGATGGCCGAGCAATCTAGAGGAATGAGACTTGATTGCAATCAAGTGTTACTGATGAAGACAATTGTTTTCAAAAAGCTGAATTGAAGACGGTTTTAAGTTTTTTGTACCCCTTATATATCATTATTGTGATGGAATGAGCAGAAAACGTGATATGAGAAGTGACAGCATATATAACGTGCACTATAAACTATGATACTCCCTCCGTTTCATTAATATAGGGAAAATTTCCTTTTTTGGTGTATCTTTTATATAGAAAATATGTCATTTTAGGTAAATTTTGGGAAGTGGAATGAGACAAAATATCATTTATACCCTTGCCTTAAAAGTTTAATTTGAGGGATATTTTTTTTAGGAGTATTTAAGTCAATAGAGATGGAAAAAGTAAAATTTTCTTAATTTTCGTGTCCATCCTACTTTTTTTATGTTAATGAAACGGAGGTAGTATTTTTTATGCCATTTGATAAGAGAGCTAATATTTATTTCATTGCTTCTGTTATCTTGTTTTCGTTCTCTCTCACTTTATCTATCATTTTCAACTATTCCTCTCTTCATATGCTAGGGCTTCTTTTTGTCAGTAAATAGTTTCTATGTTTTTGTTTCTGAATTTCTTTTTAATGTGCTTCTTTATTGGTATTACAGTGAAATCACAGCTGAAGGGAGGCGGATTACCAAGCTTGATCAGATATTGCTAAATGGAAACAACATTGCCATTGTAAGTAAAACATACGATTAATTCTTATTTTGGTCAAAGCCTATCATATTTAGTGTAATTGAAAGCAAAATATGAGCTCTTGGCTCTACATTTGAGCCATCTGGAAAAGTTAATGCAATATATCAAAAGTCATAAGCAAGTTCTTGTGTTTGTGCTTCATGAGTTATAATCATATTGATGAAAGTTGGGGAAGTGCAACTACCCACCACAATTGTATTCCTAAACAAATGATTAACAATGAGAATTTCAGTTTTTTTCTTTTTCCCCTATGCTTCTGTACCTAGATTGTAAACTGTAATCCAAGTTAGTTAGTAATTACCGTGAAGAAAAATGCTGCAAACATGGACGAGGTAAACTAATATTTATTTTGCAATGCAGCTGGTTCCTGGTGGTTCTCCCGATCCTGAATGAAGTCAAAAGTGGATATCTGCTTAGTTTTCCTTTTCAGATAACTAGTGACAGATTATATTCAGAGTTTTATTGGAAGTTTAGCAATTGAAAATGCCTTCTCTCATTTCTTATTGTACTTAACTCTATGGATGTATTTTTTAGTGAATGATCTGTTTTAATGATTAATGTTTCTTGTGCAATTCAGAGTGCATTACCATCTTCTTTCCTCTTATTGTAATTATTAATTCCTTATCTTAAGTGAAAAAAATAGATATATATTTAACCCCTGATTTCTACTATGATTGGAGAAGCTAGAAATTAATTTGAGAAAATTTTCCATATACATATTATATAATGAGGGTGTGAACTGAAAATTGAAATTACGCCATGTTTGTTACATAGATTTAGCAGAGAGAATTGAAGTATCAAATCAAAATATTAAATGAAATTCCACTTCCACTGCTGTGAAACAAGCATGCTCATGCTCTCTCAAGTCTCTCCGTCTCTCATCCTATTTTTTTTTTTTTTCAAATCATGTTGATTTGGATCAAAAGAATTTTATTATAGAGCTAATTAATTTTTATTAAATTTATGAAAATCAAATTTGATACTATGATTTTTTAAATACAATTAATTTTATAAAATTAATGAGAGAAATTGAAACATTTTGATTTAAAAGGTTGAAATCAAATGTCTTTCGTTAACCATAAAATATGGTAGAATTAGTGAATTACTGAATTTGAGCTGCATTCTGGTTTAGGAAATATTTTAATTAGACCGAATTTGATTTATTATTAAAAATTTAAATTAATTTCGTCTGAATTTATTTAAATTTTTTATTGACTCGTATTTTTTTGGTTCAAATTAAATCATATATATTATATATTATAAATATATTCAATATATATGATATTGTATAAATTTTTGGATTCAACCATATTCAGTCAAATTATATAATATATATTATAAATATATATAAATGAAAAAAAAAATTCGCGTGTTGCTTCGAGTTGTTTATATATATTTTTTATATTTTTATTGTTATTATTTTTTAATAGAAATGAAATATGAAATTTTTTATGTTAAAGTAAAATTTTATCTTATTAGTTGGATAATAGGAAAAAAGAAATTAATTTAAAATTATTATAAAATTATTAATTGCTATATTTACTAATAAGGATAAATAAATGGATGAAAAAAAAAGATCAAAACTATTTTATAGAATAACTTAATACAAATAAGGATATATTTAATATTTCACATAAAATATATTATTTTATAAAATAACCTAATATAAACAAGTATATATTTAACATTTTACATAAAAATATTGTAGCATAAATAGAAAATCTTGCTAATATAAATTAAAGTATATTTGACATTTTATATAAAATTACTGTAGTATGAATAGAAAATATTGTTAGAATTAATTTTAAATTATTAAAATTAATCCTCTAATTAATCATAAGTGTAGGCTAAATATATTTAAATATTAAATATGTATTGCAGTCAAATTAAAATAGTCAAATTAAAGTTGTGATCAAATTAGGATTGTTGACTATTGAGGTGTCCTACTCGTAATAGAATTATAAGTGTAGAGACCGATAAGAGTTTCTATTTTGTTGAAGGACCAAAATAGAAACTATCATCATCAGTTATAAATAAGGGGTCGTGGTCTCCAGGGGAACAGAATAATTTTGAGAGAACATTACGTTCCTTCAGTAGTGCTTCCGCTAAACTTAAAGTGTGTATCTCCTGGAAGGCGACAAACTCCAAAATCGTCTTCTGCTTCAACATACGATGATGTCAGGTACGCAATTTACCCATTTGCAATTTAATTTGAATAATCTAGTGATCTATGCATATTTTATGTTTTAGGGGAATCAGGTTTTCTTCCCCTTTCAATTGGTATCAGAGCCCTATGCTAGGTTGCTAGGTTTTTGGATTAAATTACTGTGATTATTTAATTGATTCTGAAAAAATCGAATTTCTGGACTTGAATTTGGATTTGTGATTTTTTCTGGAATCAATTAATTTTTGGTTGATTAATTAATTAAATTAATTAATTAAAGATTTAAAATATATATATATATTAAAGAAAAATATGCAATTTACGTCTGTGCTTCTATTATATATATATATATAATAATAGACGTAAATATTATTTTATGATACAGACGTAATAAAAATATAATAGAAGGAAACATATGATGTTATGCATATGATAGAAGGAAACAATTTACGTCTGGCTATGATGTTATATGCATATTATTAATAAAAATATGCACAGACGTAAATATATATATACGCACATGGCTAAAAGGAAACATAGCCATTATTTTATGCTTCTATTATTATTATTATTATTTTTTTTAATTAATTTAAAGTTTACTTTTATTTTTATTTTTTTATTAAAATATTTAATTGAGTTTAAATTTAATTAATATAAATATTGCAATTTCAGTTAAATTAAAGTTTAATTTTATATTTATTACAAATATTAAATTTTAATTGTATTTGAGAATTTATTAAATTGAGTTTAAATTTTGGTATTTTAGTCCTGATTGTGTCTAATATTTTTAATAAATTAATTGAAGCAAAAAGTCGCCAAAGTGACCTCTATTATGTAAATTGATTTAGTTTGGGATATTAGACAGGTGTATTAAAATTCATTGCGGGTAGTATACCGACCCAAAGGAAGGTTGCTATCTGGCTGAATTGAGAATACATTGCGGTAATAAATATGTGATAATTATTATGTGTTCATCCATGTGGATAATAAATCGGCCCAAAGGAAGGTTTATTATTTGACAGGACTGAATTGTCAATATTTGATTACTGCGTTGAGATGCCAATTACAGTTAATATTTTATGTCCAAAGATGAGAATATTAATGTTGTGTCCGGTATCTTGTTTCCAATATTTAAACTCTACTTCTGTGATTTGTTTCAATTTTTTGTGGATTGTGAGCTTATGTCATTTATTTATTTTCTCTGAATTCAGCTAGCATGCCGTGTAATCTCAACTTTGTCCCTATGAATGAAAATATTGATAATAAGACTGCTGATAAGGGAAAATATTTGGTTTTAGTCTGTTCTGAAGTTAATTTAACTTCGGTACCTAGAAACACTTGGTGGATAGATTCTGGTGCTACTGGTCACATAAGTGTTTCATTGCAGGGTTGCCTAAACTACCGAAAGCCAACTGACGGTGAAAGATACGTTTATATGGGAACTGACGAACCGGTAGAAGTAGAGGCGATAGGACATTTTAGATTGCATTTAAGAACTGAAAATTTTTTGGATCTAGTAGATACTTTTGATATTCCGTCTTTTAGGCGGAATTTAATTTCTGTTTCCCATTTGGACAAATCTGGTTTTACTTGTTCATTTAGAAACAATAAAGTTACTTTATCTATGGATTCAAAAATTTTAGGTACTGGTTTCTTGTATGCACTTCATAATCTATACATGTTAGATATCGATGCCTCTTATAATGAGACCATGCAAGTTAGTACTATAGGTACCAAAAGGAAGCTGAATATGGATAACTCAGCTGCTCTATGGCACAGACGTTTGGGTCACATATCCAAATCTAGAATAGAGCGTCTTGTGTCAGATGGTATCATAAATACACTTGATTTCACAGATTTGGACTCCTGTGTTGAGTATATTAAAGGTAAACAGACTAAACAAAAGAGATTAGGTGCCAATAGGTCATCAAACGTCTTAGAGTTGATACATACGAACATCTGTGGCCCATTCCCTACAGCAACTAGGAATGGTCAAAGATACTTTATATCATTCATAAACGATTACTCACGTTATGGGTACCTATATCTCATTCATGAGAAATCTGAGTCTCTGGACGTTTTCAAATCTTATAAGGCCGAAGTTGAAAATCAACTCGGAAAGAAGATTAAATTTGTTAGATCTGACCGTGGAGGTGAGTACTATGGCAGATATGACAGTTCAGGTGAACAACGTCCAGGGCCATTTGCTATTTTCCTGCAGGACTGTGGTATAGTCCCTCAATACACAATGTCTGGTACACCTAGCATGAATGGTGTATCTGAGAGACGTAACAGGACTCTTATGAATATGGTTAGAAGTATGATTAGTCATTCTTCTTTACCTGAGTCTCTGTGAGGAGAAGCATTAAAAACAGCAGTATATCTTCTTAACAGAGTACCAACTAAAGCAGCTACAAAAACACCTTATGAGCTTTGGACTGGACGCAAGCCCAGTCTAAAGCACCTTCATGTTTGGGGATGTCCTGCTGAGGCTAGGCCTTATAGGCCTAATGAGACAAAATTGGACTCCAAAATTGTTAGTAGCTACTTTGTTGGTTATTCTGAGCGATCTCGGGGTTTTAAGTTTTATAATCCTACTTCCAAATCTATTTTTGAGACGGGAATTGCAACATTCTTTGAGGATGTTGAGTTTGGGGGGAGAAATAAGGTTAGAAACATTATCTTTGAGGAGGGATCGAGTCAGGACCACTCAGTGTCGATTCCTATTGTTGCTCCTGGGACTGTTCAGGTTCCTAGACTTGTTAATATTCCAGAAGCAATTCCGGATCCAATACAAGACAATGTTGATCAACTTCCCCATCAGGATGAAGAAGTTGTTCTTCCTCAAGAACAAGCTTAACAACCTCAAGAATTTGAGCCAGAACCTGTGCCTTTAAGGAGGTCCACTAGAGAGAGAAGAAATGCTATTCCAGATGATTATGTAGTATATCTTCAGGAACATGAGGACACTGTAGACATGGTGGAAGATGATCCTATCAGCTTTCATCATGCCATGCAGGATTCCAACTCTTATAAGTGGATTGAGGCAATGAGTGAAGAATATAAATCTATGCAAGACAATCAAGTTTGGGATCTTGTTCTATTACCTGAAGGAAAGAAACTCATTGGTTGCAAATGGATATTTAAAACCAAGAGGGATTCTAAAGGTAATGTGGAAAGATATAAGGCTCGTCTTGTAGCTAAAGGCTTCACTCAGAAAGAGGGGATTGACTATAAAGAGACCTTCTCTCCGGTTTCATTGAAGGACTCTTTTAGGACAATCATGGCTCTAGTTGCACATTTTGATCTTGAGTTACATCAAATGGATGTGAAGACTGCGTTTCTCAATGGAGACATTGATGAAACCATCTATATGGTGCAGCCAGAAAAACTTTGTGTTTGGAGACCCAAAGCGACTGGTATGCAGATTAAAGAAATCCATTTATGGACTCAAGCAAGCTTCTCGTCAGTGGTACTTCAAGTTCCATGAAGTAGTTGTCTCTTTTGGTTTTGAGATAAATGCTGTGGAAGATTGTGTGTATCACAAGTTCAGTGGGAGTAGGTTTATCTTTTTGGTCTTATATGTAGATGACATATTGCTTGCTACTAACTGTAAGGACTTGCTGCACGAGACCAAAGTCTTTCTCTCAAAACACTTTGAGATGAAAGATTTAGGTGAAGCTTCTTTTGTATTAGGGATTCAAATACATCGAGACCGTACTCGAGGTATTCTTGGATTATCACAAAAGGGCTATATTGAGAAAGTGCTCAAGAGATTTAGTATGCACAACAGTAGACCAATTTATACCCCAGTTGTTAAAGGAGATAAATTCAGTCTTGATCAGTGTCCAAAGGGTGAACTTGAGATTCAGGAGATGCAGAAGATTCCTTATGCGTCAGCAGTTGGGAGTCTGATGTATGCTCAAGTTTGCACTCGTCCAGATATTTCATTCATAGTTGGCATGTTAGGACGATATCTCAGCAATCCATGAATGGATCATTGGAAAACAGCCAAAAGAGTCTTGAGATATCTTCAGAGAACTAAGGGACATATGCTCACATACAGGCGATCAGATCAGCTTGAGATCATTGGGTATACTGATTCTGATTTCGCGGGATGCCAAGACAGTCGAAAATCCACATCAGGCTACATATATCTCTTGGCTGGTGGTGCTATTTCTTGAAAGAGTGTGAAACAAACTCTAGTAGCTACCTCCACCATGGAAGCATAATTTGTAGCAAGTTATGAGGCATCCAATCAGGCAATCTGGCTGAGGAACTTTGTCACAGGGCTGCGCATTGTGAATGGCATTGAAAGACCATTAAAGTTATACTGTGATAATAACTCAGCAGTCTTATTCTCCAACAACAATAGAAGCTCTTATCGATCGAGACACATTGGGGTAAAGTTTCTGGCTGTAAGGGAGAGAGTACAGAGTGGACAGATATCCATAGAGCATATTGGAACGAACTCCATGATTGCGGATCCGCTCACTAAGGCTGTGATACCGAAAGTTTTTCATGAGCACACTGCTCATATGGGTGTCACATTATTTGAGACTATTTAGTTTCAGTGGGAGTTTGTTCATTATGGTTATACTCTGTTTTGTAATTGATATATTATGTTATTAATACTCAGTTTCTGCAGAAAAATAAAGTATTTATTTTGTTACACTCTGTATTATTATTGATTGATCTCACTAAAGTATGACCAGTTGGAAACATGCATGATTAGATCACATTACATGTAGTTTCCATGCTACACTCCTATTATTGATCTATATCATTTGAGAGTATTGGTAATGTGATTGATGGTGGTTTGAGTCACGATGAATGTGGCGACTGGCCCTTCAGTCCTTTATCGATATAATCAATGGACGAGATTGTTTGAGGCACCTTCAGTATGACTGCTTTTATGAGCTCATTAAGGAATATATATTTATATTTAATATATGTTAGCCTAAGTGGGAGATTGTTAGAATTAATTTTAAATTATTAAAATTAATCTTCTAATTAATCATAAGTGTGGGCTAAATATATTTAAATATTAAATATGTATTGCAGTCAAATTAAAGTTGTGATCAAATTAGGATTGTTGACTATTGAGGTGTCCTACTCGTAATAGGATTATAAGTGTAGAGACCGATAAGAGTTTCTATTTTATTGAAGGACCAAAATAGAAACTATCATCATCAGTTATAAATAAGGGGTCGTGGTCTCTAGGGGAACAGAATAATTTTGAGAGAACATTACGTTCTTTCAGTAGTGCTTCCGCTAAACTTAAAGTGTGTATCTCCTGGAAGGCGACAAACTCCAAAATCGTCTTCAGCTTCAACATACGATGATGTCAGATACGCAATTTACCTCTTTGCAATTTAATTTGAATAATCTAGTGATCTATGCATATTTTATGTTTTAGGGGAATCAGCTTTTCTTTCCCTTTCAAATATTTCATAAAATAATCTAATATAAATAAAACTATATTTAATATTTCACATAAAAATAATGTAGCATAAATAGAAAATTTTACTAATATAAATAAAAATATATTTGGAGTAAGATTACTGTAGCTTAAATAAGAAATTTGCTTCAAAATTAGATATATATATTTACGAGTCAGGCCGAAATTCAAATAAAAATAAATAAATACCAACTCCATTGTCCTATCGAACCTGAAAATTTTAAAAAATATAAATTCTATTAAACTCGTATATAAAACTTAAATCGACAGATCGGAATCGGTAGGTTTTGAAAAATTTGCCCATCCGCTGCAAACTCCCATTTTTTTTTTTTTTTTGAGCAGTTGCAAACCCCATAAGTAGGCTAGCAAGAGCAATTGAACAAATTTGCAATTGAAGAGTGGAGTGGTGACGGATCAGAGAGATGAGCTACGTATTATCAACGCTAACCAAGAAGAACGAAATCGATTCTATCATCAGAGACACCATCGACAAGGTTCTCGTCCTCCGCTTCGGCCGCGCCTCCGACGCCGTTTGCCTTCAGCTCGATGACTTGGTATAATATATTTCCTCCAATCTCTTTCTTTCTTTTTCTCTGAATTTACATGAAATTTGTGTTCAAAAATTTTACAGCTCTCTAAATCGGTTCGCGAGGTCTCGAAATTCGCAAGTGTAGCATTAGTAGACATAGATTCAGAGGATGTTCAAGTTTATCTCAAATATTTCGATATCACTTTGATTCCTTCTACTGTCTTTTTCTTCAATGCCCATCATATGAAAATGGATTCTGGGTAACCTTTTTTTTCCTGTTAATTTTTTTAAATTTTTATTTAGTTTGCAATAAAAGCGAATAATCAGAAGTGTTTGTTTTTCTCATGCAAGTATTCTTTAATTGTGGATTCTTTCAGAACTGCTGATCACACCAAATGGATTGGTGCCTTCCACACCAGACAAGACTTCATTGATGTAGTAGAGGTTTGTTTAGTCAATTTAACTACTTTGTCTTTGTCTTTGTTTTCAATTTATGTTTCTTATTATGTGTCAAATTTTAGAATGATAGATCCATATTCGCCTTTCTTTGATGATGCTGATTCACTTTCTGAATGATGTGTTTTATATGGATTAAATATTTCCCTCTTGGATGCAATTCCTATTGGAGTTGAAATATTTTATGTTGGTGAAAGCTAGAAATTGCTGACCTTGCATATGAGACACATCATAATTATCATTCTTGATTTACCTTGACCGTGTAGTTCATCTTTAACACCAAGTATGTGTTCATGATCTTTATGTTGTAATAAGATCGAATGGGTGGTTAATTAATTGCCCATTACAATGATGAATATGAGATAGCTAAGCAGAAGAAAAAGAGTCCATGAAGTGAGAAAGTTTTGAACAATTTGTATTCATATAGTTAGTTTGTGGAGAACCTAGTGCATGGAGAGTAGATAAGTACTCTGTATTTCTCAAGGTTTGACTTGTTTGCTGTGAGACCATTTAATTCTTAAACAATTTTAGGAAGATGATTAAGAAAACTGTAAAGTTCAAACAGATCATGGTAGTAAACATGAGAGAAAATGGCTTCAAGGAGAGAGAGAGGATTGATGTGGTAGACTGAGAAGATGGAATTGGATTAGGTCTTTTTTCTTCCCTTCTTGATTGGATTCAGGAATGAGGATAAAAAAAAAAATTCTGTGGGAGAAGTATTTGAAGTAACATATAACTCACAGTCATTTAAAATCCATCATTTTAAGCCTCTAAAATTTTTTATGGGTTTCATTCAAGTCCAAATCCATAAAATTTATTTAGTCCAAACTATATGGGTTTTGTTGAAACCTAAATTCAATGTTTCATGAATCTAACTCAACAAAAAGGAAATTAACATTTCACATACATTCTTTAAAGTTTGGTTGAAGACAATTTTTTGTCGCCTATTGTTTTGAACTTCAATCTATTCTCCATCTCCATATCCAAATGCGGTCATTATTTTGTTTAAGCAGCATGCAACTTTTATATTTTAATCAAAGTTCAATTATTTTCTTCTTTTTGGTGGATTTCATTAAGAGCATACAGGGCATAAACCAAACTGAAAAATTGCTTCCTATGTTTTGCAGGCCATATATAGAGGAGCCATGAAAGGCAAACTAATTGTGAATTGCCCTTTGCCCCCTGAGCGAATTCCAAAATATCAATTGCTGTACAAGGACTTGTAAAGGTTAGATGTTATGTAATTTCTATGCTCATATTATACTTTTCTACTGTAAATGTGGTAAAAGGTTCTCTCTTCGAAGGATTAAGAACATGGAACGAAGCGTACAGAGGAGTAATTAATCTTATTTTGTTTAGGAGTATTAAAAGAACTATTTGGTAACTGGATGTAAAAACGTTTTAAAATCCCTGTATTTCACCCTTTTAACTTCTAAGTAGAAAATACCTTAGAAGAGACGTTCCATGCAGAGAACAAATTGGTGTTTGTAGGATCAAAATCACAAGGGTCTTATTCACAGCAGGCTTTGAATGGGAATGTTATTTAACAATTGTGAAGTATCTCGCATTACATCGATAAAACAAGCTTAATTAATGTGGTTCTTAAATTATAAATTTTACATAGATATAGCATGAGATCATTCTTGGTATCAGGCTTTGCCATTTAGGCTTTTGTGGGAATAATTCCTTATTTTGGAAGACTTTTGCAAGCAAATCATATCTGGATTTTTGAGTGTTCTCTATTGGATGTTTGATTTAGCATTGACAATGGGGTTAATTGTAAAACTTTTGATAAGTGCGTGTTTCCAATGCCCATACATTACTTGGCATTTTCACCATACTCTGTTTTCTTTAAAAAAAGGCTTCAAATTACTATATAAAAGACATTTATACGGTGGAAAATCAATTCAAGCAGAAACTGAAACTAGCACTAAAATTTTAATGGCAATTCTAACTGTAAACATCAAGTCTTACACAAACCCAGAGTGAAATCACGAAACCCAAGCAAATTAGACTCCGTGACTTTTATGGAGGAACTATGGCATCAATATTTCCAATCTGACGATCTTAAGATGATTATTTTTTTATTGTCTAAAGCCATAAATGGAAAAAAATAATAATAATAAACAATACATATAGATGAAATTGTCTAAATGGGGGTATCCTTCGACAGAAGATTGTTTCGTTCAGCTGGTCGAGCATTGCATAGTTCGTCGGCATAATCTCTTTCAAAAACAGCCGCGGCCCCCATGCCTGTGCCTGCAATTACGTTTAGAACTTAATATAGTTAACAGATGTTGACAAAGAAGTTAAAATATCTTATCTACTACAGAGAGCACTTCTGCCTGATGAAGTTATTTACTTTTGCACCAAAACAACTATAAAAATTGAGGAGGAGAACTATAACAACTCAATGCAGTAATGGTTACGTAAAGTTATACCAAAAAGATTGGCCCCAATAAAACAAAGTCGCACAAAAATAAATTAGTACAATACATTGCCATGCCCTTACTAGGGTTGGGGTCCATCTATGTCTTTGTTCAGGTGGGTGAGTCGAGGTATATTTAATCTATATGCAGAGAGAGATGGAAAGAGATATACCTATGCACATTGAGATCACTCCAAAGCAGCAGTCCCGCCCCCGACGCTTCATTTCATGCAGAAGAGTTGCAACACAGCGAGCACCTATCCAAAACCAGAAGGTCACTATGCAATTATGGCCAACTGACTGTAAAATTCTGAACATCAAGTCGATGTTCTCAAGTTCATCCACACTGTTTTATTTATGTTTCATGATATTCTTGAACTGAATTAGTAATTCATCATATAGCCAATCATGCATGCACGATTCACAAATATACACGTGTGTCTCAAAATTCTCGGTATGGTTTGTTGAGCAATAATCATAAGATATCACAAACTATCACTTGTCTGATAGACTTATAATTGTAAATACCTGTCGCACCCAAAGGATGCCCGAGAGCAATTGCACCACCATTAACATTTACTTTCTCCGGATCAAGCTCCAGCTTCTTACAACAATAAACATACTGAGATGCAAATGCCTGAACAAAGAATATAAGGTTTCTTAACTCCATTTCTTGCACTCTTATGAGTAATGCCATTAAAAATATATGCAATTGTTCATTCTCAGTACCTCATTAATTTCAAACAGGTCAATATCATCAAGTGCTAGTCCAGCAGCTCTCACTGAAGCTGGAATTGCAAAAGCAGGGCCTATTCCCATTACAGCAGGATCAACACCAACAGCAGCAAAACTCCTGCAGGAAAAGCAGGTAATTGACATGATGAATTCATGCACACCTCTCTCAAATCCCAAATCGATTATGCATTTATCCACTAATGTGGAGTTATTATCACTGAGATCAATAGAGACCGCTTGTATGATCATCACTATCTCCTTTCTATTTATTGTGGAAAGAAAAACACTTTCCAGCACATCCAAGAAGCAAGAAGTTTTCTTATTATATCAAAACATGATGAAAAAGAAATGGAATTCAGTGATTCAGAAAATAGATAACATGCACTCTTGTCGAAGAAAGATAATATGGTATCACTGAGTCAGCCTAATTGCTCAATTATGGTATATAATCAAGTACACTACAATTGAGACTCGGACCATGGAAAAAGCCATATTTGACGCTTGCCAAGTGCCCCTCTGCAAGATAAGGAAAGTAACAAGTACCTGAACACACCAAGAATTGGAAGTCCCTTCTTCATAGCAACACTTCTTTTCATAAGCAGGACTGCGCTGGCACCATCACTCACCTGGCTAGCATTACCTAAGAAATAACAATAGTCTGATTAGCAATTGCATGATTCTGAGGAACAGGATATTAGGTGATTTATGTTGCGATGTTAAATACCAGCAGTTGTGGCCCCATCCTTTTTGAATGCAGGCTTTAGCCTGGACAGATCTGCAATGTTTGTCTGCGGTCTTATCCCATCATCCACAAAAATTGTCACAGCCTTTTCTTCACCAGTTTTTGGGTCCACAATCTTCAACCATCATCAGGTAGAAAACATGAGGAAGAAGAAGAATAATACAGAACGTAAAAAGCATTCTCTCTTTTGCTTACCTTTGTAGAAACTGGGATGATTTCATCTTTAAATTTACCAGATGCTGTTGCAGCAGCTGCTTTCCTATGAGATTCAACCTTTATAAAGATAACGTGTCAATAGTATTACACTTCATTTAAGCAGAAAAATATTACACAATGCTTAGAGTTCTATGGAGCATAGAGCGGCATGGTCTTGCTCTTGCCGTGTTACACCATAACGCTGTGCAACATTTTCAGAAGTGATACCCATAGGAAGAAGACAATCTCGGGCTTGTACAAAGCTCTCTACCTGTTAACAACATCAACAGAGTTCATATCCATATTTTGTTAACAAATTACTCAGTACTTCAGGTAAAAAGGAGAGAATTTGGATTTACTCTTGGGTTAACTTGCTGAACTCTACCAATGTTATCTAATGTCATGCACTCCAATCCAGCCCCAATGCCTAACATTAGGAAAGAAAAGAAAAATTAAGCACAAAATGAAGGTCATAAAAATAGACTCACAATCCAGAATCGCTCTTACCAATGTCATAAAATCCTGCTTTTATAGAAGCAGCAACATCAGCAACTGCCTGCAGGCCGGATGAGCATTGCCTGTTGACTGTTCTGATAGGCACCGTTTCTGGTTGAGAGAAATAAATCATTTACAAGAGAGAAAGATAAACTCTGAAATAAAAAAAAATCCAAATAGTAATTTTCAAAGAAAAGCATCCAAAGTTGCTTTTCAATCTCATAAATTATAATTCTAGTGTGGACATAGACTTTCTCAATCATAAATTTGTTGAGGTCTGCATTTTTTATAACACAAAGTCTAGCAGAATGAATACCATATATAGAATCCGATAAAATAAAAGAGAAAAATAGCTTATGCAGAGGTCCATAGGATAAACCAAAACCATACCAGGGAAACCAGCATAAAAAGCTGCCATCCTACACTCAGTTGCCCTTTGTGATCCAGGAGCTAGAACTGTGCCAACAACTATGTCCCCTACCTCACATGGGTTCACAGTTGTTTTCTCTATTAACGCCTACATTGAAGTTCAATTAATTGACAGGGTAGGAAGATAAAGGCTTAGTCAAAGCAAAAGGACATAAACTACGTCCAAAACAGTGATCTCATCAGACTTTTCTGAACCTTCTATAAAGAAAATAATATCCATGACCATTTATTCAATCACATCTAACCTTTAAAACTGAGCCAAGTAAATCATCAGGAAGAGTATCCTTGAAACCACCTCGCTTGGCTTTGCAAATGGCAGTACGATAAGCACTGTTTACATTAGGCAAGAATATGGCATCAAAAGAGGATGTAGAAAAAAGAAAATCTAAAAACACAACAATTATTCAGAGCTTATGAGTATTTTTATTCAGAGCTTATGAGTATTTTTATTCACAAATCAAGAAACTTACGCCACAATCACAACATCATCACCAAAAGCAGCTGTCCTTTGATATGCAGCACTGTCTCCAGCAGCACAAATTGAAGTCTAACAAATAAATCAGACATAGAAGATAAGAAATAATAAACCTCTAAAATTCACAAGAAAAAGTTTAATTTAATTAAGAGTAATTACAATCAATAGTAATTAAAATTGATTTATTAAAAACAGCACGCAACCATCAGCATATGCAACAATGAATCAAGATAAACTTACAGAAAGACAAGATGAATTGTGGGTCTGAGAAAAAGATGAAGAAGAAGAAGAAGAAGAAGAAGAAGAATTGGGTTGCAAATGAGCAAGAAGAACTTTCTGTCTGTTCAAAGCTTTCTCCATTTCTGTGTTTCAGATTCAAAAACGAGAATGTTTTATAAAAATTTAGTATTTTATACATACATACACCAACTATTAACACTTTCCTTGAAATTGAACTGTTGATACGAAGAAGAAGACAATCCCTCCATTATCAACCACGTTTTCCACATTGGGTATTTACATCCATGTTTCCTTTTTCTTTTGCCAATGAATTTACCTTTTTTTGTTGAACAATAAATTAAAATGCAAACTATTATTTATTACTCTCTAATCTAATCTAATTAATTAATAAATTACGGTAAAAGGTGATTACAATTAAGAATGATAAAGTAATTAAATAATAATACTATATCGGCGTATTCAAATTACTATTTTTATAAAAAAATATTATATATATTGTTATTTTATAAAATTAATAAAAATTAATTATTAGTTATTTTTAATTATACTATTAGTATTAATAAATTAATTAATAAAATAAGAGCATAATATTTTTAATATTATTGAGTTAATAAAGAATATTTTAGCTTATTTAAAATAATTTTATATAATATTAAAAAAATTAATAATTTTTTTTAATAAGTATATATAAGTTGAAAATAATAATTTAAACATGTCAATATTTTTTTTAAAAATACGTCATATTTAATTAGTTTGTCATTTTAAATAGGATTCTTTCAATTTTACTGAAATTATCATTTTTGTACAAAAAAAAAAGAAAAATTATTTATGCAATCAAGAAAAATTAATTACTCCCTCCATTTTTTTACTTTAGAGTAGGATATTCGCTTTATATAGAAAGATATTTAAAAATAAAAATATTAAAAATTATTTTATAAAAAAATTTTAAAATTATCGTTGCTAGTAATTATATTTGTACATCAAATAAGATTAGTGGTAGATAAATATGAACTATATAATTAATATGCATTATTTTCAATGCATAATTTAATGTTATGGTTATGAGAGTTTTATTAAGTTGTACTCTATTTTATGAATTAGATTATAACTATGAATTAATTTTTATCATGAATTATAAAATGATTACTAATTTTAACTATCAAATCCTAGTTACATAAAAGATGTGATGATGTCGATATTATACTAATAATTAGAACACAATTTTAAATTATACCAACTAATACAATTTGACACTTTATCATTTTTATACCACAATTGATATTTTTTTGTGCTAAAAAATAGCTTATTGAAGTCACTAAATTTATGTTACGATTTTGTGCATATATTTGAAAAGTGTTGCACCCTACTTTAAAAAAAATGTGCCATTTTTATTAAATTGTGTCTAAGTATTTTCAAATCTCCTTTGCATCAATTGAATGTCGATATCAGAGGTCAAAATTACTTTTAAGTAGTGCTCTATTTAAGAAAATAATTTAATTGTACACAATAATTTATGTTGTTTGCGTGCTAATATATGCCTTTATTATATAAGTAGAAGATATTTTTTTTTGTATGCTAAATTTCAGTCATAAAATGCTTCATGGAGTATTGTGTCTATGAATTATTTTATAAGTTCATTAATTACCTTCTTAATCCTCTTATTTTTTTTATTTTTCTCTAAAATAAGATAATAGAGAAAGTAGATTTTTTTTAACTATAACCTTATCATTAATTATTTAATTAATGAAATAAGAATATAATATTAATAAATTAATAGAGAGTATTTTAGTTCATTTAAAATAATTTTATATAATATCTAAAGAATTATGATTTTTTTAATAGGTGTGTATAAACTGAAAGCTTCAAAGAGACGAAAAGAGTATCTAATTAAAAGTACCATTATATTATATTTTTCTTAAAATATAATGCAATAAATAAAAAATTAAAATTTAATTAAGTATAACTAATATAAATTTTATTATATCGCCATATTTGAATAATGAGCATTCAAAAGTACGGATTTATATCATATTTAAACTTATCATAAATAATAAAAATATTATTTATAATTTTATTTGTTAATTATTTACAACATATAAAATATTCAAATATATGAAAACAATCCCTTCATTTTATTTTAAGTGTTATGTAAAAATTGTATGCATAGAATAAAAAAAATTACTTTATAAATTTTATAAAATTTTATTATAATTTACCTAAATAATATTTCTTATTTTTTATTTTATTTATTTCTTTATTAATTAACAAGGATAATATTAATTTTTTTAATTAATACTCTATTAAAATTTTAAAAATAATACTTAAAAATAAAATGGAGGGTGTACGCACCTAATCTTTGTCAATCTCTAATTATAATACTTCTAGTCGAATTAAGAATATAAACTTATAACTTAGTCAAATAATTTCGTAATAATGATGAACATTAATTAGGGGAAAGTTGGTTTTACATATTTATAAAAAATGATTACTGCAATTTAAAGAAAAATTGATTCAAGCATTGACTGACGGAGAATTGTTGGAAATTGATTAAGAATTTATTAGTATTTTATTAAGAGCAATAAACATTAATTAATATATTTTTCATGAGTTAAAGATCCAATGAATCAAATTTTTAATGGTTTGATTGGATCAAGTTTTTAATAGTTTAATGTCTATCATTTTTTTTGAACAATAGTTTAATAATTTAATGTCAATCATTCTTAACTTATAAAAAAATATATAAATAATAAAAATAAATAAAAATAATTATCAATTAGTGGATATTAGATATTACTAAATAAATCTTAATAATTTTATTTATTATATATATAGTAAGTACTAGGTAGTTATTATGTTCCTATAAACAATTTCAAATTCAATTTTAATTTTGCTTGCAAATAAAAATGAGCGTTGTGGTGGATATTAGTTTTAAAAAAAAAAGAAAAAAGAAAAATACTTCTAGACTTTTGGTGTAGGCAAAGTAGTGGTTGTGGATAGTAGTTTAATAAAAAATTTTAAAAAATAAATTAATTGTAGTGCCTCATAATATTAAAATAAATAAATAAATAAATAATAATGGAAAATGAGTGTGAAACCTGCTTTAATGAAAGTCACGTTGACTGAATGGACTTGCTTTTTCCAAGACCCACGAAAAAATTGAAAACTTTTAGTCAACGGGTCAACGCATGATATCTAAATTCCCCGTTTCCACACAACAAATTTATGGGTGTAGGTATTCACTTTCCATAAAAATACTTAATACCCCCTCTAAAAATATTTTTTTTAAAAAAATATATTTAAAAAAATCACATTAGAGAATATATGAAAAATATAATATTAATAACTTTGCCATTTATATTTACACATTATCCTCTCTATACATACCCATTTTAAATTTTAAAATTAGTTCAATCTATTTTACTTCTATTTTTTCACTTTCATACTCTCAAATATTTAATTATTATACTACTTATAACTCCATATTCTCTTATTGTTTAAAATTAAAATATAAAAAAATGACATAGATTACGAGTCTCTTAAAGAGTCTAAATAAGTATTTAGTAGTTTAAAACAATTAATATAAAATTAAATAATTCTTAGAATTTGTTTTGTTTTGCAAAAAGTTATTACAAAATTAAATATATATATAGTTATATAGTTATATATTATTGAATATTTTAATTTATTCATAAAATAGTAGCCGAGCAAAAGTACTTGTTCAACTCTGATTTATTGAATTACAACTTAATTTTAGCTTTGGTTTGATAAACATATTTCATTGTTCAATTAAAATACGATGTAATATTGATTTTGTATAATTATATCCTATTGAATAGAAACAGTTATGCATCATTACTGTATTAAACAAAAGCTATAGATGTCAAACACTTTAATTATAAAGTGTATAAAAAAATATTGATTTGATACAATATATATATATATATATATCAGTATTTTAGCCCATACACTGAATCATTTTAATTGTTTCCATCACCAACTTCTTTTAATGTAATTTTGAACCTATTATACCATATGCTTTCTTCCTATTTTTTTTTTTATTTTATTTTGGGGCCAATCCCTTCAACATGTGCATACAAAAGCATTGGCTCTAACTATTACATTAGTTAACTAGTAATGCAATCGTCTTTCACAGGTTCTTTACTGAAAAAATTAGGTATAATGGCAAAATAAAATATAGAGAAAGAGAAAAAAAAAAGTCTATAGGAGAAAAATTAAAGCCATGCAATCCAAAATTAAATCTAATAAGGTTTTTGGAGTTGAAAAATATAAAAAGATAGTAAATTTGCTGAATTATCTCTGCTTCTTTCTTTGTTAAGAAAAAAAAAATAACAAACTTAGAGAGAAAAGAAAAAAAATATTAAGATAAAAATAAATTTAATAGGTGGAGAGTGTAAATAAAAATTAGTTTTAATAAAGTAAATGTACTAATGTCTTTTGATGGGATGTAGTAATAAATATTAAATTTTAAATTTTATAATAGTGGTATATTAATAAATTAGGGATATATTTAATATTTTTTTTTGAAATTTAAATCAAATTAAATCATATAAATATATTATTATTATTATAATAAAACACCTACACAAATATAGAGTAAAATTTTAATTTTATCCCTGCTTTGTCTCCTTTTATTTTTTATTTTTTTAACTTTCTTTTTTTTCCATAAGTAGCTTTCCTTTCTTTCTTTTTTTTTTTATTTAGTTGTTTCAAGACAATTGTTTGGGGTTGTAGGTTTAAAATACTATAATTATACCTTAAATTTAAATTATAATAATAACAATTTTACATTAATTTAAATGTAAAAATGAAATTAACTTTTGACTTTATTATAATGTATTATAAATATTTAATTTTAAAATTTTAATAAAATTATTAATAATTACTGTTAAAAATTAACTATTTTAAAAATTAATATATTTTCTCATTATAAGATATATTTTCCCTTAAAAAGCTTAGATTAAATATGAATAAAAATATACCACATTTTGTTATTATAAAAATAGTACTATTAAATATGAAAACTTAATTTATCTAAGTATCAATAACTTTTTAAGTTTATAAATATGTATTATTAAAAAACTAATCTTTTAAATGTCTTTTTAATATAATTATAACTAAACATATTGTTTATAATAATTTTATATAAAAAATAACATATATCATTATTTTTCTTATATAATTTTATATAAAATAATTTTCAATAGATAATATATTTAATTTTAAAAAATAATAATTACAATTAAACATTAAATTTAATTTTTAATTTATTAAAATATTTTTCAAAAATTATTATTATTAATTCTATACAATTAAATAAGGTTTAACATTTTATTTTACTTTCAATAGATTAAATATATCTTATTATAAATATTTTTATAATATGTAAATATAGAAATTTTTAATATATATATTTATAAGTATAATACTTTTTATTTATTAGTTATATTAATATATAAATTATTTATTTACTTAAAATAATATAAAATATCATAAATTGCAGTATAGAGTACATCAATTTTTAATAAAATTTCTAATCAAATATAGATTTTTTTTATTTAGTCCTTTTTTCCATATTAAAGTATTTAACGGGTCATAAAATTCACAATTCACTACTTCCCTCTCCAGTACATAATACTAAAATTAAAAAAAAATTACTATAAAAAATATAAAAATACTATTGCCATAAACTTTTATTGAAATTAGCTTTCAATATTTTTATGCTAAAAGATTATTGATAATTATAATTTTTTCCTGTTAAAATTATGAAAAGCAATAGTTTTTATTTATTTTGTACTTGATTTACTTATTTAATAGTCATAAATTTTGTAATGAATTTTTTTTATTTATATATATATTTTTTAATACTTTCTCTTTTATTTATTTATTTATCTATTATCTTTATTTTTTTATTAATTGAAATGAATAATTTAATGATTTAAATATAACTTCCTTCCCTTAAATACAAGTTATTTACTCTTATTTTATCTTTTAACTCATTAGTCATTATATTTTGCTATTAATTAATTATATTTTTTCCTTTAACTTATGCACTATTATATTATTTTTGTTAGTCCATCATGAGTAGTACATATACTAAAATGTTTTAAGAGCCATTATTTTAATAAGAGTAATTTTTTAATTTTTATTTTAATTTTTAGTGAATTTTATTAAGTATTTCTTAAAAAAATTTAAAATGAGTATGTTATTAATTATAATTAGATTTAAAGTTTTATATTATGTGACTTTATCTTTAATAGATTTTTTATCTATTTAAAGATAATTTTATTGTACCAACTTAACTTAAATTTTAATGTATTTATTTATTTTTCTATTACTTTTATATTTCTCTTTACTTATATTATTTTTATACATATTTATAATTTTTTTTCAAAAAAAAAACAAGTAATAATTTTTTACTTATTATTTTGTATTGAAATTGCTAATTTCAATTTTTTTTATTTTTAATTAAAATAATTGAATTAAAAATTAGTATTTTAAATTTTTTATCAATGAAATCTTAAATCAATTTTTTTAAAATAATACCTCAATACATTAAACATATCTCATTGTAAATATGCTTAAAATGTATGAATATGAATATTTTTAATATTATGTATATTTATATATATATAATACTATTGTTATTATATTAATATATAAATTATTTTTCATTTAGAATAAAATAAAAAATTTCAAAACGGCAACGTAGTGCACTACAAAACTCTTCCTCTAATATATAGTTAATTTACTAAAAAACCCTTACTTTCATTCTATTTATTTCTTCTCTTTCTTTTTTTATTCCCATTTTTTTATTTTTCTTTCTTTTTTATTTTTCATTTTTTTAACCTTTTGATAACTTGAGAAACTTATATTATATTATTATATTAATATACCAAAAGAGCCCCATTGAAAGAATACTGAATTTTCAAAAAAATCAAGGGTCTTTATATATATATGTATACACACACACAAATAAACCATTTTTTTTTCTTTTTTTCTCTTTTTCTCATATTTTTATTTTCATGTCTATTTTTTTTATCCTTCTTTGATTTTATTGTTTTACTTCTTCTTATCTCTTTTTTTTTTGCTTTTTTAAATTTTATTTTTCTTTTTAATATATGATTTTCCTTCATTTTTTAATTGTTCTCTATAAAAATATATTAACTAATTAATATATTATCTCAAAGTAATTAACTAATTAACTCATTCACAAAAAAAATAACTAATTTCATTTTTATTTTTCTTTTTAACTGATGAACAATTATATTTTTCCCTTAATTAATATTTTATTTTTTATTTTAACTAATGAATAATAATAATAATAATAATAATAATAATAATTTCTACAATTCACTATTTCAATGAGTAACTTCTTAAATTCTTCTTTTTTATTTTTATTTTAATTTTTAATGAATTTTGTGAGTTGTAATTTTTAAAATAGTAAATTTTTAGGATTTTTTATTTTTATTATTTTACTTTAACTTTTAAATTAGAAAAATAAATTTAATCATTTTAAAAATAATTAAAAATAATTATATTACTCATTAATTTTGAATATATAGTTTCATATTATTTAACTTTATTCTTAAGTTTTTTTACCAATTTTTAAATGAAAACATTAAAAGCCAAAAAATAAATAATGCATATGAATGTTAACAAATAATTTTTTACACTATTTAAATATATTATTTTACTAACTTAATTTAAATTTTTTTTGTCACTTTTATATTTTCTTTTCACATCATTTTAAGCTAAATTTATAATTTTTCTTTCTACTCAATTTATAATTGTTTGAATTGATTCAAGAATTTATGATAAAAAAATATCAAAATATTAATTTTTAATTCTACTACTTTAATTAAAAAGAAAAATTAGAAAAAAAAATCCAAAGAAGTATTCGAATAAAAAATAAGTAAAATTTTATTAATTTAAATTTTTTTAAAGAGAAAGAACAAATTATAAATATGACTAAATATAATATTAGTAAAAAAAATAATTGAAGAACAAATAAATATGTTGAAATTAGAACTAAGTTTGTATTACAAGGATGTATTTAAGTAAGTAAATGTATATTAAAAAAAGTGGCCAAATGATATAAAATTATAAATATAATTATAATTAAAAATATGCTCATTTTTTAAGATAATTAAATTTATATTATCAATTTAAAAGTTAAATAAAATAAAAAAATTTAAAAATCACTATTTTAAAATTATAACTCATAAAACATGCTAAAAATAAAAATAAAAAAATAAAAACATGAAAACACATGTATATAATTATTATACTTTGTATATATTTTATATTTATTACTAGTATACTCTTTTCTATTTTATTGTTTATTTTCTTCAACACACATTAATAATATTTATTCCCGCACCAACGTGCCGTCAGCAATTGGCTTGTACATATACTAAAACTCATACATTTAATAAATAGTAAAATTTTCCCTTCAAAAAAAAAATAAATAGTAAAATTTAAATTTTATCCTTTTTTCTTTTTCTTATTTTCTACCATTTTGTATTTGTATTTTTTTATTTTACCTTTATTATTATTATTATTATTATTATTAATACTACTGCAACTTTAGAAATCATTATTTTAATAAAGTGACTTTTTAAATTTTTATTTTAACTTGTAATAAGTTTTATGAATTAATTTTTAAAACAATGGCTTTTAAATTTTTAAACTTTATTATTATTATTATTATTTTAACTTTTAATGAAAAATATAAATTTAATTATTTTAAAAATAATTCAAAATAAATATATTATTATTACAATTGAATTTATATTTTTTATCGTTTCACTTTATTTTAAATATGTTTTTGCTCATTTAAAAATATTTTTATTGTACTAACTTAATATAAATTTTAATATAATTATTTACTTTTCTATCATTCTTATATTTTTTTAATCATATAATCTTTAGTTAAATTTTATAATTTTTTATTTTTTCTAGAAAATTTAATAAGTAATAAATTTTACTTATTTTTTATACTCAATATATTATTTTTATTTTTTAATTTTTTAACAAAAGCAATAAGATTAAAAATTAATATGTAATTATTTTTTTTATCAAATCTCAAATCAATTAAAAAAAATCTTAATATATTAGGCATAACTTATTATAAATACTTTTATAATATGTAAATATATATAAACATTTTTAAAATATATGTAAAAAAATTTAATATTATATGCATTTATATATAATATTATATTTTATTTCTTAATTATATATTAATATATAAATTATTTTTTCATTTAAATATAATATAAAATAGATAGACCACAATATAGTGTGGATAAAATTGCATGTTGGTACTATACTGAAGCACTCACCATAATAAAATTGTAATTTTCCTGATTTACCATTATTCTCAAGAAAAGCTTTGAAAGAGTTTGGCTATAAATAGTACAAATGACTTTTTTATGTTAAAATTCTCACTCCTCCATTAATTGTAATTATCAAATGAATAAATTTATATATAAAGATAAAAACCACTCAAAATTAAAATTAAAAGTCTTTATATTATTTAAATTTAATTATCTATATTTTGCAGTTTTATATTTTTAAGTTATTTTTATAATTTATAAAAATTAATAAAAGTCCATGTCAATAATACATGTGCAATCAAAAATAAAAAAATCACAAAAATCTTATGCAAAAAAAATTACAAAAGTACTATGCATATATTAAAATTTTACATTTTTTATAGATGTTAAATATATTTTTATTATATATTGAATATATTTTTATTCTGGTGATTTCTAAAAATTATTTAATATTTGATTACAATATCTTTACTCTTTACTCCTTTGATCTTTTTGATTTATAAATTTGTTAATATTTATTAATTGCTTTTTCTATTTTTCTATAGTTTCATACAATGAACAACTAAAGTAAAGAGAGTAGAAACATTTTGATTGTACATAAGAAGAAAAATTTTGCCTAACATCAATATATAAATAATGTTTATAGTATGCTCTTTTGTTAAACCTATAACTATTCTTTTTTTCTATAAATATAAATAATTATACAAAAGATATTACAGTTTGCTATTTTTTTTATTAAACTTATATCTTAATAAAGCAGAAATTATATATATAAATATGTTGTTATATTTTATATATAAATAAATATTTTATATTTTATTATATATTTTGTATATAAAAATATTTTTTATATATTTTACATAAATTATTATCATACTTAATATATGTTATTTTTTATTTTTTTTATCATCTACACAATAATATTAATAATAATATTACTTTCCGCAACAACAAATGACCGGCCATAGTATATACTAAAAGTAGAATAGTAAAATTTTAATTTCACCCTTATTTCTTCTTTTTTTTAATGCCTTTTCTCACTTCCTATTTCTTCTTCTTCCTTTTACCATTTTACCTTGTTATTTTATTCCTTTTTTATATTATTTTGTATTTTTGCATAAGACATTTTTTAGAGTAACTATATATATATTAATCTTTCTTCTATACCAAATAATTTAAATATAAAATTAATTTAAAATATTAAATTTTAGATATTAAGTTTATATTTTTACCCTTAATTTATTTTATTTTTTCTTTTAATTTATAAATATTATATTATGCTCTTAATTGATTTCATTGTCTTTTTTAACTTATAAGTTATGTTATTACTACTACTACCACCACCACTACTACTACTACTACTTTATAAGTTATTGTTTCAATAAAAATGACTTTAATTTTTTAATTTTTATTATTTTTAATAGATTTTATGAATTAATTCCTAGGAAAATGACTTTTAAATTTTTAAAATTTATTGTTATTATTATTATATTTTAATTGTTAAAGAAAAATATAAATTTAATTATTTTAAAAATAATTTAAAATGGACATATTATTTGTATAATTGGATTTATAATTTTTTATTATTTTATTTTATTTTGAATAGATTTTTGCTTATTTAAAAATAATTTTATTATATCAATTTAATATAAATTTTAATATCATTATTTATTATTATACCATTCTTATATTTCTCTTTAATCATATCATTTTCAGTTAAATTTTATAATTTTTTTATTTTTGCCCAAAAAAATTACTAAGTAATAAATTTTTATTTATTCTTTTGTATTCAAAATATTATTTTTATTTTTTAACTAAAATAATAAAATTTAAAATTAAAATATTAATTTTTTGATGGATCAAACCTCAAATCAATTTAAAAACTATCTCAATACATTAGATATACCTTATTATAAATAACTTTGTAATATATAAATATATATAATTTTTTTAATATTATATGCATGTATATATAATATTATCTTTTATATATTGATTATATATTAATATATAAATTATTTATTTAAATATAATATAAAACACAGAGACCTTAAAATAACACGGATAAAATTGCATGCTCGTAATCTCTAAAAGTTATAGTGTTGGTTAAAAAAAAGTTATATATGGTAAAAACAATAATTTAAAAACTATAAACAAATATTAGAAAAAATTTAAGAGAAAAATTATAGAGGCAAATTTCAAACGAACTATGTATGAAAATATCCAAGTAAATACTCATTTTATAAATCTTATTATTTAATTAATAAAATTATATTTTCATTCATATAGATAAAAATCTTTTCATTTGACCCGAATCAATTTGAGTCAAATTTCCGAATCAACGATTGTTTAGTTGATATGACTCACTATATGAAACAAAATAATATCTTCTAATGATATTTGCAGTGCAACATTCATGTAAGCAATAGTGTGATAATATAGTCTTTATATGTCACTAGACTAATAATTCAACAATCCAATGCATGTAAAATTCAATTCAACTCATAACCAAAAATAATAATAAAAAAAAACTATTCGGATAGAAATCGTAAAGATGCCATGAAATCTATTATTAAAAGGATAATCAGAAGGGAGTTTATGGAATTGGAAAGCCTAAGATGGGGAAGCAAGTGTGAATCAAAACACAATTCTATTTATCTTTTCCCTCTTTTATGAGTTTATATATATATATACACATAAACCTGTGAGATTTCTAGCCAAAAAGCATACTAATCAGAGAATCCTAATGATGGTTATCTCATTTACTGGTACTTTTGTTACAAAAGAATAAACAAATGAAGATATTTCATTAAAAAAAGGTAACAAAACACAATTAATAGTAAAGCTATAAAACCCTATTCATGCTCACCCTCAAATTGCTTATCCTTTATGCCAAGGGCTTCTATACAAGATCCGCCAATCCTGGTAATTGAATATAGAAACAGGTGTGCATATACGTTTTCATGAGTGTGTTTTTGCCTTCAACTGTTTTGCCTGAATATTCTGTCCCTTCGCCTGAAGTGCCATAGACATAGCTCGAAGTCTACTAGTTATCTCAGTAAATGATGGCCGAGATTCAGGGTCAGGTGACCAACACTGTTGCATCAATTTACTCCAATCAGGATCACAAGATTCTGGAATTGGCGGTCGAAGAATGTTTTTCACAATCCCACCTTCAATATAATTTTAACAATCAAACAAGAAATGAGGACAATCAGAAAAGGTAATCTAGGATAATGACACAGAAAGAACAGAAACAAAACCGAGTCCCAGTGAAAAACAGTAGGTTTAGGACTAAAATGCTTAGATCAATTGAATCACCTGTTTCATGCATGTTTGTATTAAAGGAGAATGACTTAGCAATAACATGAACATTATATTTATCTCTTGTAGGCATGTGGGGTTGTAAAATTCTTAGCAATGCACTTAATTAGGATGTTACAAAATAAGAGCTCTGAATGAAAAAGTTTGATCAATGGTTTGATCCTCCTTTTCAAGCCAGTAAATACTTTATGTTTCCAGATACATAATTCATATGCCATGTACATTAGCCAGCATTTTCCCACCCAGAATCAGGTCATGCTAGGTCTCTCACCTTTCTATACCCTAAATAGAAGCATTTCATCAAAGGGGAAGGAATTGGTTGGTGGTGCAATGCCTTACATGTCCGGCAACAACACCATCACTGGCACAAACCGTACCAGCAGTTTTGCCATCATCACCAATACTATTAGAGCTACTCTCCCTACATCTCCAACCATCACTTGGTTTTACCTACACGATGAAACCATACATCTCATTGCCTTCCAGTTCCATGAGGGATTGTATATCAAAGAAAAAAGAGTAACATTTTGTCTCCTTGGCACAATGTGTAACCTAACCTTGATAACTAAATTGCATCATGTTTATTAAATGAACCACCTTTTGAGGGTTGCATATCTAAAGTTTAGAAGAGGGGAGAAGAGGTTTCACTTCCAGCAAGTTGAGTGTTACACATACCAAAATAATTTAAATGTTTAGGTACCCAATGCCTTACTTAGTGTCCAGAACTGCTCACAGAGGTGAGACTGCATAAATTTCTACGTTCCAGCCCCCATCTGGAACTCACTGGCATTCTACATCATTAACGCTGCTACCACCCTCTATCGGCACCAACAGCCTTCAACTTTGAGTCAGTTTTCAACACATCCCAAACTGAATTAGTATCAAACTTAGAATACTGAAAGCCAATTTCACTTCATTTGGAACTTCAAATTTATCCAATTCTAAGATAAAATGAGATGCCTCAAATGAAAAAAAAAAAAAGTGCATATTATACCTGTATTACATATAGTTAGACATGGTGGATACTGATCCTTACGAGGGTTTCATGATTCTAGTAAATTTTCACTCTAAATTTCTTTTATATATAATTATAAATTTTTTTTAGATTTGTCATCAACTAACATTCATTTTATATGGACATATAGAGATGATTATGTTAACCTGCATACAAGCCAAGAAAATGTTATTTACAAGAAAATGATTCAATTTGTCTTTACTTATCATCAACATTTAGTATTCATGATAATTCTTTCCTAATGAATGTAGAAGGAAAAGTGCAATGTCATTTCCACCTCTGCATGTACTAGTTTTACGATGCATACTTACCAATGATTGCACCACAATGCATATCTGCATAAGGTTCCTCCCCAGTCAAGATTTCCCAGAGTGAAATGCCAAATGAGAAAACGTCAACCTGGCCAACAAATAGGATTTCAATGATAGCTTTTCCAATCAATTCAAACTGGCAAGACATAGAACTATGGGGATTGATTAACCTTCTCAGAAACCCGACTGCTGCTTCCATTCAACAACTCCGGCGCCATCCATGGGAGTGTCCCTCGCACACCACCAGATACAAGAGTATTGCGTTCGATTCTTGAGAGTCCAAAATCTCCAACCTGAAAATGGAGAAAAAAATAAAAAGACAATTCAATACTTCAAATTAGAAAATCCTAACGAAAGTGACTTCATGTAGGAAGTTCCAGAAATTCAAAACTTTACATTAGATAGAATTTATAATTCCCCATTTTTTCAGTTCAGTCTTTAATATTGACTAAGATGGCTATAGGATTTTGAAATGTTTACCTTGCATATGGGCCTTTGGGGATCCCTTAGATTGACAAGCAAATTGTCACACTTGAGATCAAAGTGGACAATATTTTTTGAGTGCAAGTATTCCATGCCAAAAGCTGCATCCATGGCAATTATGAGTTTTTTCCGGCAATCAAGTGACCTGCATTTTTAAATAGGCTTCATGAAATACATGTATTAGTAGAGGATGAATACATATGGTATGAAGATTGATTTTTACCGATCCTTCTTGAGCAGGACGTGCCTAAGTGATCCATTCACCATATATTCAGTGACAGTTGCTAAGGTTCCTCCAGCCCCATCTGGCACTACCCCATAAAATGCAACCACATTTGGATGATGAAGATTTGACAGGATCTGTGCTTCCCTCCAAAAGTCTTTTGTCTGGTACAACCAAAAGAACCATCAATAATTGAAAAGTGAAAATTAATATAGACGACCATACTCAAACTGAAAGTGAATCCCTCCTCCTATCTCCTCTTGGTCATTCAAATACCATATATAACCAAAATCAATTTACTTACCAAACCACTTGCAGAAATCAATAATTTCCCTTTTATATTAAATACCATCAGGGATCAACCCTGTCCATGGGCTTCCCCACCAATCAGGTCATGTGTTCTCTCATTTGCAACCATCATGTCAATACTCAATATGCTACTTATGTTACCATAATTTTAGGCAGATCTATCCTTAAGAAAAAAAAATTGTTTGTTCCTCTGTGTGTATAGCCAAAAGTTGTGAACAGAAGCAATTGAAACTTCTAAATTCTTCAAAACATCATTATACAAGAAACACTAAGGAACACACAAAAAAACAATAGTTTTTACAACCATACTTAAGAAGGGAGCATATTTATAATAACAAAACATTTAAAATCTTTAAAAATGGAAAAGAGGAGGCAGACCAATAGCAGAGCAAATCTTTCATGTCAAATAACTGACAAATAAAGGGTCCAAGAGAACAGCAGTTCAATGAGAATAGCCAACTTAATAAGTTAATTCTATTAATTTTAACTGTTCTCCTCATCTAACGGCCAATCTGATTGTTAAACTTAACTACCGTGCAAACCCAATGTATAATCTAGAATGGACATCATATACCTGCTACATGAAATGCAAAATAATCAGAATTAGAAATATGCTTGAGAACATTTTGTGAATCATTCACTGGCCATCCAAAGAGGAAAGAGTTCCACATTTGTTACGAAAATGATTGGGAAGGAGAAAACACTGATAAGAAAATATATTGGACGAAACTCACCAAACGTTCTTGCTCTGATGATCTCCCAGAAAAGCAGCTCTTTTTAATTCTTTTTATGGCAACATCTGTTCCACGCCATTTTCCATGGTACACAGTGCCATATGTACCAGATCCCAACTCTATCAGTTCTTCAAGATCAGCATTCTTTATAATCTGTATTACAGTGTTGGAAACTTCAGTTGCAAATAGAACCAAATTGAAGCATAATAACTTCAATAAATGCATGATAAATGCAGCAAAACTAGGATTTCAGCAAAGATCAAATTGTTGGGGACTTATCTAACCAGCAAAAGTATAATTAACTGTCCATCCAATGGAGCCAAACTTTCATTCATAAGATGAAGTCAAAATTCCATTGCCTTTTTTTTTTGTCATAAATAACAATAGACTTCCAACTGTACACCTACCTTAACTCACAAATGATAAAATACACACAACAAGGTAAGATTAAGAAAAAGTTCAGAATGTATAACCAGAAGATTCAGAATTTTAGGATAGTCAATAGAATGTCCCACAAACGTGTAAGCTAATAATGACTCCATCAACACATCAAGGGAAGTTGCATATAGAGCTTGTCAACTATGCGAGTCATTCATCATCATCTTTGTTCACACAAGTCACTAGCCAATTGATAGTTGAAAAATCACATCCTTCTCAAAATCTCTGATGTGAGTGATAGAACAGCAATAAGATACCTAATTTTTACTTATTTTGCAAATAATTTTCACAAGTTATCAGGCACAACAAAAGTCAAAATATGACTCAGAATAGATGAGATTAGATATGCAATTATGAAATAACATTGTCAAAAAGTTCAGTTACTAAGATGTCTTTAATCGCAAATCACAAAAACAGACAACTTAGTCTACAAAATTTTGTAGCCTACAGAAATTTTTATCTTTAATCCTATGATAAGAATAAGTTAAAGATAGCACAAATTTATTTGTTCCAAGCATCAGGACAGTTGTACTTCTGCAATAAAATATGTTCAAAAAAGATAATAGGAATTCGCAACCAGATATTTGTAAATGCTTGCACATACCTGCAAGCCATAGATGCTGGCTTCCATTTCAGCTATCACTGCATCGCTAAAAGATTTATCCTTATTTCCATCATCATCTTTTGTGTCCTACAAATAAAGCAAAGGTACATGTGACACCTAGAAGTAAACATATGAATCATAACACTAGATAAATACTTGCACCAAATAACTTTTACCTTGAACTCAGTTTCTGGAATGATACTTTCAGATACTGTTGCGGCAGGTGATATAAAATCACTACTGGTTTGATTGGCAACAGGTGGACGAACATGTGGGATGATACTCTCAGTCTTCATTGTGGTAGGAGCCACCAAGTCACTGCTGGTTAGGTCAGTAACATACACAGCAGCATGTGGTGGAATGCCCCTTGCCTCAGTCACTATAGGGGTTTTGAAATCAAAGCTAACTGAGTCGGCAACATGGGAAGTTTGAACAGTAAGAGGCACAGTATCAGTAACATCTGACACAGCAACCAAGGGCTCCAGCTGATTTCGATCTTTATTTTTACTTGAAGATTCTGTTTGAGCTAACATTGCATCTTTATTTTTACTTGATGATTCTGTTTGAACTACTATTGCATCTTCATTTTTTCTTGATGATTCTGTTTGAGCTAGCATTGTATCCCCAACATTTAACTT
This sequence comes from Garcia nutans, assembly GCA_947685225.1. Taxonomy (NCBI): domain Eukaryota; kingdom Viridiplantae; phylum Streptophyta; class Magnoliopsida; order Malpighiales; family Euphorbiaceae; genus Garcia; species Garcia nutans. The sequence continues at coordinate 5,018,052 of CANTUV010000048.1, read as the reverse complement.
CCCATCAGAAGATCCTCTAAAACCCAACTTCTCACCCTTTTGACCAAAGAGACTTCCACACCTATCAACAAGTTGAGAGACCTTTCTTCCACACAAAGCATCTTTAGTGGCATTACTAGTTGTGGCATGGAAGTCATTCACATGCAATTTTGTATTTGAAGAGGTGTCATCATAAACTTTAGATGGATCTCTTGAGCTTATCAGCAAGGTGTCTTTGTTACCCATACTGTTTTGACTTTCAACAGGTTGAACTTGCGCTAGTTCAGGAAAAAAATCAACCAGAGAATTTTCACCCTGAGGCTGCTGCTTGCCATTGTTAAACAACTCAACTTCTGGAATGCTGGTCCTAGGGACGTTGCTTCCCCGCTCACTATTTTCCTTTTCACATAAACTATCATATTGACTATAAGTAATCCTTTGGTCCATCACTAGGATATCAGAAGAAGCTTGATAGTTGGGGAAGTGCTCCATGAAGCTGTTTACAGAAGGTTTGAAATCAATTGGTGGGGGTGCAGGGAGCCAATCCTCACATTTGTTCTCATATTCCACAACAACAGCTGGTGATTTCTCTTCACGAGGCTTTTCACCTTGATGAAAAGATGGATTACTTCTGTCAACTGTATCCATCATTTCCAAAGAAGACAAATTTTGTTCACAATGTTTTGTAATTTGGTATTGCTCAACAGCATTGATAGTGGCTTTCTGAATAGGTTCATACGTTCCAGTTGATTTTGAGCATGAAGAAACATTCAGCAAATCCAGCCTGCCATGTGACCTAGAAGTCTCAGTGTCCAATAACTTATTTTGTAGAGTAGGATTCACAAAATTAATATAATCATGAAGCTGCACTGCCTTTTCTCGTGAAGAACTGGAGACCAGTGAAGATAACTGTGTCTTGGCAAAGTTCAAGGGAGACGACGGACTCATTCCCTCTTGTGAACAGTAAGCTGACAACCCCCCATGCTCTTGTAGCTTTGAATCAGAATACGCATGTGGTATTCCATGATGAGTACCAATGGATTCTACAGATTCTGATAGCAGAGCCATAGTATCTTCCAGGCCAGAGAGAGGTTTCTCAGAGTGGAATGCCCTTTCCTTATTCATAGGCCTCTGAAAAGAGAAACCATCAAATTCACCTTCATTCGGATGAAAAACTGAAGGGGTTGCAAGTTGTGTGCCAGGGTTAAGGTTCTGGGAATGCACTCCTTGTTGTTGGTGAACAATATCAACATAAGGATGATGATGGTTCGTGAAAGCACCCAACCCTTGGGAGGGTTGTTTGCAAATAGAAGAAGTGCTGCAATTCTCAGGTGGCAACTGAGCTGAAATAAAAGAACTACTGCTACCGACACTGGACTTAACGCCAAGCAATTTTATATGAGAATTCCTAGAATCTTGATGCTGTAGAGGAACTGGAGAAATTGGAGGAGACTGATAGGGAGATCTGATCATACTGTGGGATTCATTAGAAAATATAGGAGGATTAAAAGCATTAAAACCACCTTTCATCTCCAAAAGAGGAGATGGGCAATGTTTGCGGAAGCCCAAATTGTGATCAGAAATACTTCCAGGTTGATTTACTTCACTCGCTGAAGCCTGCCCACCAGTGTTTTTCCAAGGATCAGGATCTAAGATGCCATTTACAGCAACAACGTACTGATAGTTGGGGCTGTTTTGTTGGATGGCAGTTGCCTCAAAAGATGATGAGTTTTCAGATTCACACAAAGGAATCAAAAATATTCGGAGTCTTTGAGAACCCCCAAGCCTTTCAAGCCCACGGTACTCCTCAATCATATTTTGAAGGTCTTCATCAGAAGAAACGGATATAAGAGCATCAAGATCCTCACCTGGAAGCTGATACTTGATGTAGTGAGATTGGTTGCAAATACCTTTAGTTTTCTTGACAAGTTCTTCCCATGCAAGATTCTTAGAAATGGAAAAAATGCGGGTCTCTCCTCCCACGTATCTGAGCTTGCCATCACTAGGCCTTGGCAAAATTTTACCTCCAGAACTGCAAAGGAACTTCATCTTTCCAGGTTGAGATCTATCTGAATTATTTAGCACATCAAAGTTACTATAAGAAGGGGATTCTAGTACATGAATGGATGTAGTAGATGGCCCCAAACTAGCATCCCTATCACTATTCAATTCACCCGAAGCCTTCCCTGATTTATGGACAATATCACCATCTTCTGTGTTCAGCCTGTCTAGCTTGTCAACATAAGCCCCACTTTCGGTCTCCTTTAAAGACCCTTTCGCAGACACAAAATCAGAAATATCATCAGCAGTCTCAGAATCCATTCTCCTCAACCCAAGTATATGAGCAAGATCCTCATATCCTCGTTGATGGTTTTGATCATTAATATGTGCCATTCTGTTTTCACAAACTTGAGCTGCAGTGAGCTGAGGGGAAGGAGGAATCCCCCTGGTGGTCACACGATCCTGGAGAAATTGCAGAGAAAATTCCTCACCTGTCTGGACAGATATATTATGTACATTTTTTCCTGTCTTTGGAATGAAGGATGCCAATCCCTGTTGCCGGACCCATTGAGTGGTGGTACTAGGCATCTCACTGGCCATTGAATCAACCAACTTCTTGGACATATTTAACAGCATAATAACATTGCCTTCTTCTTTTTTTTTTTTTGCACTACTATCCCCTCCAACCAAACAAATCAATAACACAGAGAGAACCAGCTCCTTATCTCCACAAAATGGATTCAAATTCAACTTTCACACACCATAGCAATGAAATTCAACTTTCACAATATCAAATTAATAATTCCTAACTTTAAAATCAAATTAATATAGATGAAATCTCCACAAACCTATCACTTCGATCTAATCAAACCCAGCACATTTACAATCCAATAACACAAAAAAAATCCCTAAAATTTCCAAAATTCACTATACATAATATACAGCTAGAACTCCAAAAACCCAAAAAAACAAATTGAACTATACATCTAAACCTGATCAATCAAAACCTTTATTTCCATCAACGTTAACCACATTCACAATCGCAGATCAAAACAGCAAAATTAATTTTACGAAAATCAATAAACGCCAATCCACCCAATATCATACGATCTCCTATTAACATTATGTACATAAAACCTGCACATATCGAAAAAACCAAAATAAGCTCGTATCAACAATTTCCAAAATTAAAAGTAAAAAAAAAAGGTATTTGCTCATTTATCTGTGTATATATATAAATATATAATAAAAAAAGAATTTAAAAAAAAAGAAAAGAAAACCTGCTTAAAATTACTTTTTGTTTCTGTTTATAATTCTCTATTACACAATTATAATTGTTGTTGTATTGAGCTTGTGAGCTGCCATTAGTGGTGCTTGGCATATGAGAATTGATTGCCAGGATCGAAACAGAAGAAAACAGAGGACATGGATTTCAATTGTTTAGAAAGGGAGCAAAAATGAAGAAAAGAAAAGCGCGACTTACGCCTGTAAGATCAATATTGCTCGGCTAATGGAGATTGGGAGGAGAGCGACGATGCCGAGAAATCAGCGGCATCGACTCGAGAGTGTGAAATTAAATAAGCTTTCTTTTTTAACTGTAAACTATTAATTACAAATAAAATAATAATTTTTTTTTAAAATTTTTATTTAAATTTTGCAAAGTTTCTCTTGCTTGATTGTTATTTTCTCTTTCCTACGTGGACCCCTTTTGTTCGATGTTTGAATTCATTGCCCTCTCAAATTTGAAATATATGAAATATTATTCTTAAATAAAATAAAAAAATATTGAAAAAATAATAATAATAACACAAATTTTTTGAGCAAGGAGACATGTACGATGTAGTTCCACGTGTACATTTTGTTTACATTTTGTGAACAAGTCACCATCCGCATACATAGAGTTGGCAACCAACGGAACACCCTTTAAAAATGTCAAATTTAAATTTAAATCCATTTAATTTTTAAAATATTTAAATCTATTTAAACTAGAGTATGATTATGTCCGTTCTACACTCATTTAATATTATTCGTTTATTATTCAAACTAATTTAATTATTCATTTAAACATAAAAATTTAAAAATATAAAATTTAAAATATAAATTATAATTTTTTAATTAAATAATTATAAATAAATATTTATTATTAACATAATTTTTTATCATATTATTTTATAATTAAAATAAAACATAATAAATATATAATTAAAATTTTAATAAAATATAATTAATATATAATCGAATTTGGATAAAGAGTACCCAATTACCTATATCCGGATTCAATCCAGACTTATCACAAATAGTAAAAATATCATATATATTCGTCCAAATCCACTTATAAATTATTCGTACTCTATAAAATGGATCGGGTACTCAAAAGTACCCGACCCATTGCCATTCCAAGGTAGAGATAGGCTCAACGGGCCTTTTGGGCTTGATATCTTGAATTTTGGTCCAGTCCTCACAAAAAATTTTGGTATATATTAGATTTTAAAAAAGCTAACGGCTGAATATTCAAATCTTTAAAATAATAAAAAATAAATTAAAAGATAATGATTATATTTTTCATTTATTAGTTTTTAAACTTCTTTTATAGAAAGTTATTGTTAATATTTTAAGTATGATAGAAAGAAATAAATCTTACAGCAACAAAAAAAATTAATTTTGATGAAAGATATATAAGTAAAAATGATCCATAAATTTAAGATTTAAGATTTTGCATTGGAGTGTGGTGTTAGGTTTGCGAAATGTGTTCTCTCACTATGACCACAAATAAAATCTCTTAAGTAAGTGGATTTTTCGATTTCAATAATTAATATCAGAGCTAGCCAGATAATAGACTAATTATCATATGATCACAAACTAAAATTTAGTCTAACAAAAAATTCTAGAATGATGGACCAAAAGAGTAGGTTGTCATCCATGTTTGACAAATGACAAACGAGTTAAGCCTAATTGCACTTTTATGATGGACTTGAAGAGTATATTATTATCTATGTTCGACAAATGACAACTAAGCTAAGCTTAATTACACTTGAGAGAGGAGTGTTGATGAACATAAATAATCTCGTATTGAAAAACTATAAAAAAATATAGTAACATATAAGTAATATAGATTAAGCCTTAACATAAGTCAATTTATATTGAAGAATATAAATAATCTCGAGTCAAAAAATATAAGAAAATATAACGACGTATAAGTGGTATAACATGAGTCTAAACATAAGGCAACTGGTTTTGAGTTGAATGAGATTTTAACCCCATTTATATGTCCACTAAATAATTTGACCCAACAATCTCAAGGTCCATATAGAGGGTGTTTCTCAAAACTGGAGCTTTTCAGCTTATTGTGAATAAGTGATTTTTAGATTATAATCAGATTAAAAATAAGCAGTTAAGCGTTTCTGTAAACTAGCTAATAATCAGCTGATAATCAGTTTATAATCAGTTAAGTGTTTCTGTAAAATCAGCTTATAATCAGTTTTTAATTGTAAAAACTGTCAAAATGACCAAACTGTCCATGAGTTTATTTATTGTATAAAAATAATTTTATAAATGTCAATTCAAAATTTATTTTGCAATAATAATAATAATAATAATAAAATTTCTTTGATGGGAACTAAAGTGTATAAGGTGGGCAAATTTAGAATATTGAAGATTAGGTAGGGATAGTATGGTCTTTTACTTGGTCAAAACTGCTTAAAAAATAAGTGCTTAAAAAAAAGTAGCAAAACACAACTTTTAAAAAACTGATTAAAATCAGATTATAATCAACTATTTAAGTTTTCAGAAACACTTAAATAAACAACTTATAATCTAAAAACAGCTTATAAGTAGTTTTGACCAGCTTTTAAGTTTTGAGAAACACCCTCATAGTTTCTACATAGTATCAAAGCCGGCTAAGTAATGGACTAATGGCCAAATGATCCCGAGTTAAAATTTAGTCTAGCGGACAATTTTAGACCCATTATTTGTATGATAAAATTGAATAATAGATTCTCATCCATATTTAATAAGTGACAACTGGGCTAGGCCTAGTTATACTTTAGAGGGAAGTATTGGAGAATATAAATAATCTCACATTGAAAAACCGTAAGAAAATATAGTGACATATAATGGTGTAGATTAAGCTTTAACACAAATCAATTGATTTTGTGTTAGATGAGATTTCAATCACATTCATATACCCATTCCAATCCCGTTCATATGCCTATTATACATTTGACCAAATATTCTTAAAGTCCATGTAGTTTCTATAAAAACTATAATTTATATATTTTATATAAAAATAAAAATAAAATTATCATTTTATTTCTTAAATTCAACTTAATTAATTTATTTAAAAAAATATTGACTACTTAATCTCAAATTTAATTTCATCAATTAAGTGGATTGATATTAATAATTATAAATCTAAAAAATAAAAAAGAGAATCACCCACTCTCTCTTAAATTTAAAGTAATAACAACTCAAATTTTCAATACCTCATATGAGTTACATAATAAAAAGGAAAAATGTATAAATATACCCCTACAATTTCTACACATATATAATTGATGCTTTTTTTTTTTTTGCTCAATTAGGCATAACTTAAAAAAAATGAAGTGTTTTAAGTCCTTATGAAATGGTGAAAAAAAATAATAGATTTGTTTTTTTTTTTTAATGGGACTCATATACATATTAAAAAATTAAAATGAATTTAACATATATAATTTTAAATAATAATAAGAACTAATCCATTAAAATTAAAAACTAATCCTTTAATAATAATTAGTTAACACAAATCCTTTGAAAATAGTTTTATTAATATAAAATTTCTTATTTTAAAAAAATTATTAATGTAAAATAAAATATCTTCTCAAAATTAAAACTGAAAAAAATATATAAGAACACGTGCACATGAGAAATAGTGACTAGACATATACCATAATAAAATCAATAGTAATTTTTATTGTGCCATGTTAGCCAATATATTTTCTATATACATATACTATTTTTTTGATGTGGGAGGCCAAAACTTCTATCTAAACTCCCCCACACACACTTGGTTCAGACTCCTCCACACACTTGAATATATAGTATGCAATTCGATTATAAGCTTAATGAGTCAAGCTATTTATAGTCGACTTGGTTGACCTGACAAACAACCAAGTCAATGGGCTTATACATACATACATACATATATTTGTGAAAGAAAGTTAAACCTTTCTTTTATATGTAATTTCGAATCGGGTTAAGCTGGACTGATCCAATGGTATTTTATTCGAGCCTGAGACTCTACTCGACATGTATTAGAGCTTCATGTATAATATATAATTAAATAATATACATTAAATTTTTATAGCTTATAATGCGAAACTTGTTATTTTATTATTTGAACTATTTTAAATAATATTTTTACACAATAATTTCATGTAAATATTTAAAAAATAAAAAATATAATATATAATGTATTAGAAAGTAAAAAAGGAGCTCTGGACATAATGAGATGTGTTAAAATATAAATAATATATAGAAAATTTCATAATAAAATAATATGTATCTGAATATAGAAAACTATTAACTAAAGAAGTACTTAAGATAATGTTTTGGTAGTGAGGTCTGAGGTAACTTTCACTCAAGGTATTAAAAAATTGTCTAATATAATTTATGATTATTTTCATTTGTTTTTTACATCAATAGTTGCTGTGGTATATCGACATAACGTTAATGTTAGCAATTCAGTGCATATGCTGATATGATATAATATTTTTATCCCCTTAGACTAATTTTTATGCTTTTGCTATCGCTTCATTATATAACATCTTAAATCAAATATTTATTTGCCAAATAAATATCAGCATTAAAATCAAAGATAATAAAATAATCAAAAAATAAACTCAATTGAATCAAATAATAATGAATTACTCCACAAATAAATCAATATAAGGATCTAACCTTAATTTTAGGTTTAGTTACACATATTTGAAATAAAAAAAAAGAGCTAAAGAAAATAACTGAAGACATGTTAAAACTAAAGCTAGCAAATAAGAAAGATTAAACTTATGAAATCTTTATATTGAATGAAACTATTGATCTTGAATCTCTTCTTAAACCAAGCCTCATTCTCTCTTTAAAGAATTATCAAGCAATAAATAGAAAATTGTAAAGAAAATTGGATATCCTAATTGAGAATGAGGCTTTGATATTTATAAGAGCTTGGAAAATCTTCTAATTTGGATATGAAAGGATCTAGGGTAAATTTGGAGTCTCATTGCTTGAATAGGAATCCAATTCTTAAAAGATTTTTGCTTAAAATTGAACTTCCAACTACCTCATAAAATTCCACGGTTGTCGCCTTGAGACTCCACGACCATGCTTAACTACACATAAACTGTCTCACTAAAATTTCTTCGTGGTGGTATCTAAATGGAAATTTCTTTCTTTTTTGTTCGGACAGTTCTGACTTCAGATCCATGGGTGTGGCTTCAGATTTCCACGACCATGCAGTAAAGTTTTCTTCTGTTCTAGACTAATTTTCTTTACACTAATTTTTAAATTGAAATTATTCTAATTTCACAAAGAAAATATATTAAATTTAATTGATAATAATAAAAAAATATAACTAGAATAATTATTAAATTATATACAATTTATGGTCTTGTCAAACTCTCTCAAACTTAAATAGTTGCTTGTGCTCAAGTAACAATAATAATCTCCGTTACAATATGCTTCATTATATATTTAATATTCTCATAATTTTGATATACAAAAGTTTAAACAATTAAAATTTTAAAATTCAATTATAAATCAAGTTCCATAGCTATATTTACTTCATCCTTCCCTCATTTATTTAAGAGTTCTAGCTAATTGCAACCAATTGTTACACTTTAGATAGGTGCATATCCCTTATATTCATCAATTAAGCACTTAAAATTTATATTTCTTCATATTTCGTCCACAACCTTCTAATTTTTTTATATTGGCAATCTTATGGGAAAAAGTTAAAAAATGAATGAGAAATATGTTAATGATAGTTTATAAATGTCATTAAGTCTAATTACACCCCTTAAATTATAGTGAAAATTTCACTTAAATATTTAAAGTTTTCTTAGGTCCAATTAGACTTTTTTTTTTTTTGTAAAAAACGAATCAATTGAACCCCTTGTTGTGATGGAAGTCGGATTTTCGTTAACTTTTATCTATATAGTATTGTGAAGCTCTTTTTTTTTTACAAATTTTTAATCTCATTGGTTTGTAAAAATTAAAAATAATTAATTAATTAAATAAAATATAAATAAAAATATTTTTTCTTCTTCTTCACCTAAGATTTATAGTTTTAATTCATCAAAGACCAATAGAAGCTGCTCATCACCAAGAAAAGATGCAAAATTATCACAGAAATACGTTACTTTGTTCTCCCACGGTGGAACAAAATTTTAACAAAAATTCATAATATTTCAATTATAATTATAGAAATAGCTAATTAAATAGTGAAAATTTAAATAGTAATCATAGAAATAATGAGAGAGAGAGATTCGAAAACTTTATTAATTGCTAACTGTTATTTCGTTCTCTCATGATAGAATAAGATTTCAACAAAAAATCCACAATATTTCAACAATAATCATAGAAATAGTTAACTAAATAGTAAAAATTCATATAATAATCATAGAAATAATGAGAGGGAGAGATTCAAGAGCCTCTCTATTATAAGGTCGAAATCAAAATAAAATATTAGGAAGACCAACCAATCAAGACAAATAATTATAATATTATGTTAAAAAATAAAATTATAAATTTAACATAATCAATATTCATAAGTTCGAATACATTTAACCTACCATGACTTAGAGTTAATTTTTTTTTAAAAAACTTTTTTTTGAAAAAAAGAGTCACTAATAATAATTTGTAAATAATTAACAATGAGTGATTATAGTTTATAAAACAATAATAAATATAACTTTTTATTTTAACAACTTTAAGCAAATATAAATTAAAGTTTAAATTTTTTTATTAATAATCAAATTAAAAATTAAAACTAAAATATAATTATTCTTAAATCATGATTTTAAAAAAATATAGATAATAATGTCGCACTTTATGACTGAAAACTAAAGAGATAAATTTTAAATAATTATAAAAAAAAACCTAAATAGTAGTTATTTTGAAACTAATATTAAATCTAAAAAATTAAGCTGACAAAAAAAAATAAAAAAAATATAAAAAGCTCATCTATACTGTGGAATTGTGGTGTCATGTTACAGCCATGGTTGATGAAATTATTTATTTTTCAATTTGAGATGTGTAAATAATAGAGTGAAAAAATAGTAAACTTATTCTATAAGCTTTTTTTTTTCTTTTTATAAAATAAAAATTTATTTTTGGGTTAATATATATTTAATTTTGAGCCAATTAAATATTTTTAGGTCAAAATTTTATACTTATACCAAGTTTATATCGAAAGAGTTTATTGAATGGGAAGAGTCCATTTTTTAAAATTTATAATATACACATATTTAAATGGAGAAAATAAAAAAAAGGGAGGAGCTGATGTATGTAGCTCCATCTCAGTTCCATTAATTATTAACTGTTACTTTACTCTTTCATGGTGAAATACGATTTCAATAAAAACCTATAAGATTTCAACGACAATCATATAAATAACTAATTAAATACTAAAAATTCAAACAATGATTATAAAAATGATAAAAGAGGGAGAAATTCAAGAAACTTATGGTGTATTTGGATATGAGAAGTAACAAGTGATTTTTTATATCTACAATTCCACAAAGAAGAAGAAACTTTATTATTTATTTTTATTTTTAATAAATCAATTAGGTTGGGATACATATGAAAAAAAGTATTCATAATGCCCCATGTGTATAAGTTAATGGCAAAATGATCTACCGTGATGCTAAGGGGTTAAATGATTTTCTTTTTTTTTTTTTGAAAAAAAGAAAAAAAAGTCTAATTGAATAAAAAAAAAAAGGGTATCTATGAGATTTTGGATATTTTAGGGATGTAATTGGATATTACATCCCTAAAGTATTCATAACATTGAGTAATAAAGAAAGAGTTTTTTTAATTTGTGCCTCAGAGCACTTGCTAAAGAGTATTGAATGTTTTATTTTTTTATTGAAATTTATATTATTTATATTAAAATTTCTTTCAATTATTTTTTTAAAATAATTAATAAATAAATTATATACATTATAAAGTTATTAAAATAAATTTCAATAAAAATAACTCACATCCTAATAAAAAATAAACCATTTAATCTTTCTTAACGTGTTTTTTCGTAAAAATCCACGCGAAAAACCAGTACCGGTCGTAATTTGAGAATATACGGCATACTAAATATGAATTGACCAAAATACCCTTGAATCGGACGCTTGTATACGCGTCCCCCTTTTCAAAATCTGACAGTGCCGTTCACAGGCCCGTCATCTACTGCATCGTGCGTGCCTTCTCTCTCTCGCTTCCCCCAGAATAGAGCAGAAAAGAACAAGAAAAGGGGGGTATCCCTCCAAATCCGCCGCTCTCTTGGAATCCAACCACATACGCCACTCTGGAAAGTTCTACAGATCCAGATCAAAGCACCGACGACAAAGCTAAGCTAGTATCTGGAAATTCGGCGATGGCGGAGTCACCGGCTAATCGCCGCAGCTCCTCCTCTTCTTCATCGAGTTCCGGCAAAGCCTCTGTGAAGATCGAGCAGGAAATTGGCGGTGGAACTAGTGCTGAAAACAAAGAGTTGGAAATTAAAGCGGTGGTGGCTGGTGGTTCAGTGACTAATGGAGGCCCGGATTCTTCAGGTTTCTTGAAATTTGCTCTATCAAATGAAATTCAGTTGAGTTTGACTTTTTTTTTATTTCTTTTGCTAATCTAAAAACAGGTCGTGCGGAATTCTTTTCTATATTTCGTACTTCTGTTAATTTGCGTGTATATATAAGTTGAATTGTCTGTTAAAATTTCTTATATACATCAAACATTTTCCTTTTTTTTTAATTATCAAAATTGTTTTAGAAAAAGGAGTATTAGATTGTACAAATGATTTAAGATGGAGACGTATTGGTCAATGGGTTGCTGTTGTTTATGTTGATATAACTTAGTTCATTGAGTCACGGGCAATTTGCAGCATGTTGACCCATGTTGACTTATTCAAATTCAGTATCTTTTGCTATCATGAAAATTTTTGCTTATACTAAGTTTCTATTTTAGTTATTCCAATAAGAAAAGCAAGTAGAGTATCAAACATGACATTTCTTTCTCTTTTTTTATGGATTTGATTACGAATAATGTTTGGCCTCTTTTGGCATGTGTTCGAATTTGCAGGAGAGTTAATTGAAGTTTTGCTGGCTTATGTAGAGTTTATTTATTTTTACAATAGATTTTTTATTAGCTATATCAAACTTTTTACTTGTTTAGAATACTGTAGAGACACTCGTTAAGCAGTCCTCCCTCTTGAGGACTGGTGGGAAGGGATGGGAGGCAGAGAGGGTGGTTGACTTCTTCTTTACATTTTTGTACTGCCATACTTTCATTTTCCATGCTGTTCATAATTGTAATGGCTAATGTATGATGAAATATAATGTAGTTCAATATTGCGAGGAGCATTTACTTCTTGTTTATTTCAATTCTTGTTATTATGGGCTTGAGTTTGTGATATAATCTGATATGACTGTGTTCAGGAATTTATGGCAGGAGTGCACCCAAATTAAACACATCACGACTTGAGATTCCTGGTACTATCAAATTAGAACCTACTCCCAGCGAGCTTAAATTGGATAGGTCTATAACTGAAACGCAAAGACGTCATAATATTCTTGCTGAAGAGACAGCACAAATTTTTGATGACAAGATTCCGGTCCAGCAGAAGGTAATACTCTTCAACCATGGTATTTATTTCCATTGAAATATTATTACCTGTATGCCGCAAATTTGTATGTTGTAGATGCTATTCTACTAGTATAATTTTTGTGCTCTAAGTCACAAACTCATACTTATTAGTACTACTATATGAGGTCATTGTTTTGATTATTTCTCTTCGTTATGATTAGTCTGGCTTTAAATATTTGTTGGAGAATGATTGATAGTGCCTAGTTGATTTAGTTTTACCATAGTTCAATAATCAAGCTGCAATAGGGTGAATACTGAATATCAATGCATCTTTTTAAGAAACTTTTCCCCACGAGTATCAATTACTTTTTAGTTAGTTATTTGCTTCAATTTAATTTACTATTTCCCAGTTATTTGGTGATAAATACATTTATTTGACATTCCACATGCATGAATGCATTTAAGGGAAAAAAAGATGAGATTTAGGAATTATTTTTGTTTAATTTTTGAGTTAGGAATTTTTATTTAGTTTTTTTTTATTCAGTTTGTTTTAGATTGCTTAAAATTAGAAATTTTTATTTATTTTTCCTAGTACAATTTGTTTTAGATTTGTTTCCTATGTTTATTTAGGTTTCTTATTAAGTAAGTACTTTAATTAGTATTGTGTTCCTTTCCAATTCATATTTTAATTGATAAACAATTCAGATTTTAAATAAGAGGCTTTCTTTGAACCCTCATTATTTTGTGTCCCAACCAGAATCACTATCTATTTTAGTCTTAATTGTTGAGATCTAATTGCCCTAAACTTTCCACTATTTCAATGTTCGTATGATGCTCCACATATGTTGTCCCATCCCATCATTGCCTTCTTTTTAACTGTTTTGTCTTACATGGGTGTTGGTGCTGTAATCGTCACTATCAGTACAAGCTTCTGTAGTTTGCCTCACAACGTAATATCTTTATATATATATGTGTGTGTGTGCTTTCGCCTTTTTCCATTTTAAAACTGTGGAACTTAAAATTAATAGCTATTTTGGTGATGCAACTCTATTTGGTTTTTATTTGATTCTATTAAAACTGCGCAGCTTCAATTGTTGAACAGAATAGCCACTGTCAAAGACGACGGAACTGTGGAATTTGAAGTTCCAGGAGATGTTGAACCCCGAGGTCTTGGCATTGGATCTGATGATGCAAATCATACAGTTGTTGATGATGAGCCTGCTGATGCAACAGATATTCAGTATATACCCCCACTGCAAATAGTTATACTTATTGTTGGTACACGTGGAGATGTTCAGCCATTCATAGCGATTGGCAAAAGGCTGCAGGTTAATTTGGACTTTTTTTATTTTCCCCTCCTTTGTTCCCTCTCTTTCCTGTTTGCTGTTGTGAGTTGTATTCTTGAACTGCTTCAACTTTTGGTTGTTTACTCATGCATTATGTTGGCTTATGCTATTTACAAGGCAAAGGCAGGTTCTTTTATATGAATTATTATTGGCTTAGTTTTTTCCTTTGGTCTTTGCTTCGTGGCCTTGGCCCTTGGATCACTCTATCCAGTATTCTTCACAGAACCCACCATTTTTTATGATTATCATTTTATTTACAACATTGAGACCCTTACATTTGGTTGAACTGTCTCAAGTGCTTCCCATAACAGTAGTTATTGAAAATTATTTCCTTAATGCTTGTATATGTAAGGAAGTAAGTCTAAACATAAATATTTATTTCTTAATACTCCAGTTAAGGACAACTTTAGCTTATCACCTAGTTGTGTGAACAAAAGGAAGTAAATGTGAAATCTAAATTATGGTCTTGTAGCTTTTTGGGACTTCACCATTTCAGTTTGTTAATTAGAATATTTGTGTGCAGGATTATGGCCATCGTGTTAGACTAGCAACTCATTCAAATTTCAAAGAATTTGTCTTGACTGCTGGGTTGGAATTTTATCCTTTAGGTGGAGATCCAAAGGTTCTTGCTGGCTGTATGTACCACTGTGCCTTGAAGGGCTAATTATTTACATTATTGCAGTTTCATTTCCACCCTTTAGTTCCATTCGAGCACTTTCATATCTGGCATGTGATGGGCCAGTTATTTACAATTGTTGCTGTAATGTTTTACTCCAAGGGGTATTTTCTGTGCACAAGGTTCCTTATTTTGCAAGGGTTGGGCAGGGCATCATATTACTCTACATGGACAGAGAATAATGACTTTGGATTGTTAACAAGGGATCATGGAAGTTATTTTCATATTCATTTAAAATGAAGAGAGAGAGAGAGAGAGAGAGAGAGAGAGAGAGAGAGAGAGAGAGAGAGAGAGAAGAGGGGTTGGGGGGGTGGGGGGTGTGGTTGGGATGGGAGAGAGATATAATTGATTTTCTATTACAATGTTCAACTTGTTGAACATTGAAATTTTTAATCTACTGTGACATTGCTTTGTGTTGCACATTATTTCAAGAACATTTAAGAATGTGGGGATCTTTTTTGTTATGTAGTTTGGAATATTTGAGCATTGTGCTGACCTGTATCACATATTTTCCAGTTACTGTTTATGGGCTTCATCCATAACTTTCATTTATTGGATTATTTTTCTTCTGCCAGACATGGTTAAAAATAAAGGCTTCTTGCCATCAGGGCCTTCAGAAATACCTGTTCAACGAAATCAAATGAAGGAAATTATATATTCATTGCTTCCAGCTTGCAAGGACCCTGATATTGATTCTGGCATTCCTTTTAAGGCGGATGCAATAATAGCTAATCCTCCAGCATATGGTAGGATTTCATCTTCTTTGCACATGTTATAATATTCTAAATACCTGCATAAATTTATTCTGAAACTTCTTTGTATTTGCTTTTCATACAATGTTCTGAACTAGCAATGATATTTTTCAATTCTGCTCCGCTCTTTCTCCCCTCCTCTTTTATGATTTCAAGTAGAGACATGGCTTTCAATTAGATTATATTTTGGTATATCCTTGAGATGCGCACGAATGATCTTTTTTATTTTTCCATTATATGCCTTGATAATGTGGTAAAGGATATTGCTTTAACATGCTGAGTTGTCTCTATTATTTTGATAGTTCTGTTGGATGATTGCAGAATTTCTTATTCAACATTTTATAGCTGACATTATAAATGTGTTTTTAGGGCACATTCATGTGGCAGAGGCACTAAAAATTCCACTTCATATATTCTTCACTATGCCATGGACGTAAGTCTTGTCTGGGTAATGGGATCTACCTGGGTTAATTGTGGATTTAACTTGTTATAGTTGATAATTTTGTGTTCATCTCGCTGCTATCAGTTTTTGTGTTACATGGTATGCTGATCCTAAATCTTTTTAAGCAATTCTTGGTCTTTTTCATCAGGCCAACTAGTGAATTTCCACATCCGTTGTCTCGTGTCAAGCAGGCAGCTGGATATCGAGTGAGCCCACTGCTTCTCGTCTTCCCGGCTTTTCTTTTTCTATACTTTGATTTCTCTGCATTCTTTGTTCTTTTCAAATTACTTGTAGTCATGTGCAATTTCTGCAGCTTTCATATCAAATAGTTGACTCATTGATTTGGCTTGGAATACGAGATATGATAAATGATGTTAGGAAAAAGAAGTTAAAGCTACGACCTGTCACGTATCTTAGTGGTTCACATGGCTCTGAATCTGACGTGCCACATGGGTACATATGGAGTCCTCACCTTGTACCAAAACCAAAAGGTACTTCATATTTGTTATCATATCTTTTTTCATTTTTGAGATTGGTCGTTCTGTATTGCTGAATAATTTTATTGTAGCTAAACTTGTTGGTTGTGCTGATTCTACATTATGCTCAGAACTGATTAGAAAGTCTTCTCTAACATAAGTATAATAATACTTTCTTTGTCTTGAACTCTTGTCACTTGGACATCTTTATGAATCCGGGTCTTATCTTTTTAAACAAAGAATGATTAGTGTGTTTGCAACGGTTTATCTTGGGTATTAGATTAGGGATTTTACGGTTTTATGGCTTTTGACTCCAAGTATTGAGCCTCAAGGCTCTTCTTCATATGGATGAAAAGGGTGATATGTGATTGTTGAGGAAATGGGGAATGAATAAAAATGTCATAATAAAACCTTCTAATAAGCTATATCTCTTTTTTCCTTCTGAATAATTTATTAGAGGGTTAACATAAGCTGTCATTTTTATGGATATTAAAAAAAAAAGATCTCATTGCACTTTATTTAAATTTTTAGGCAAAATATTTCGAGCACTAACCAGTCTTAGTATGAGCTTCTTGGAACTAGTTCATGTTCAGTATGATACGAGTTGATAAGCTCACTTGTGAAATTCAAATGCAACATCCAACTCATCGATATAGCCACAAACTATAAATTTAAAAATATTTAAAAAATTTATTGGGTACTTTAAAAGCATAGAAAAAAACGTTTACTTCATGAAAGTATAGAAAAAATATATTTTTCACAGAAGTGGTATCCTCTTTACTAGTTTTTATTCAAAATATTTTGGTTGCCTAAAGCAGCATATTTTTTCCATCAATGACTTGTATAAATCTTTTTTCTTTTTGAGCAAAACAACATGCATGTGTCCTAATTTCTTTTTGCATCTCTTATTTGGTATGCAGACTGGGGGCCGAAGGTTGATGTTGTAGGATTTTGCTTTCTTGATCTAGCATCAAATTATGAGCCTCCTGAGTCACTCGTGAAATGGCTTGAAGTTGGTCCAAAACCTATTTATATCGGGTTTGGAAGTCTTGTGAGTTTGTTTTCTGAGTTTTCTCTTTCATTATTTCACTAATTTTGATGAAATATGAATTTAATCTGGATTTATTATGCTTGCTTAGGGCTGCAAAATTGAACATAAAATGCTCCCCATGTGTTTGCTGGCTAAGATATAGCTTATTCCTTTATATACCCTCCGCCCCACTTCAAGTATCATTTTAGAAATAATTATACACACTAAGGTAATCATTAATGATTACAAATTTTACAAAAAAATTAATAGTATTTTACTTAATTACTCATTTCAATTATTCTTTTACTATTAATTACTAACCTTAGAAATATTTAATACTCAAGGGTAAATTTGAAACTTTATAATTAATACCATCTTGAATTTATAAAAGTGACAATTGAAATGGAGCAAAAATATTTTTCTTATACGACACTTGAAATAGAACGGAGGGAGTATATGATTTGTTTTGAAGTGAATTTAATTTGAAAATAAGTTTGCAGCCACAATTTAGAAGGAAATGCTGACTGAAACTTTTTTGCAGTCATATGCTGCCATGTGATTTCTTCAGATGTTAATATGTTGGTTACCTTGTGTGATAGAAGTAATAATGGCCTGTATGTTTGTCATGGAATTGACAAAAATTGGTCTCCAATTGCTTGAATTTCTAGGTTTTATTTCTCAATGGTTTTAAGGTAGAACATTCTGGTACTTCTTCAATAAATGACCTTATATGTTTCATGTTGAGTGATTATGACCATCTTCATGTCCTATAACTATATTGGATTCATAGTTGTCAAATTGAGATTTGAGTTGAGAATTGAAATCCTTATTTTCTGAATCGAGATTCAAATCAAATTGTAAGAATTTGGTTCAACCTTTCAAAATCATTTGAATTAATACACACACACACACACACACACACACACTGACATACTGTGTTTAATAAAATTATATTTACAATAAAATATTAATATAATTAAATAACTAAACAAAATTTATGAAAAGAACTAAATAAAACATAACTTTATTTTGTAATAAAAAAATATATTTATAATAAAAATTTATATAATTAAAGAATTAAAAAAATTAATAAATAACTAAATAAAAATTATTTTTTAAAATTTTCGGTTAATGGCTAACCGACTGAACCAGACCGGTTAACTGTTAACCGAATCGAAAATCGAATTAATCTAAATTCTTCAACTGAATAGACCGAATTCATCTAGAGTCGGTTAACCGAATTGTGCCCATCCCTAGACACGTGTGCGTGTTACTTACCTAAAATTCAGTTTGGTTAACCGAATTGTGTCCACTCCTACACACATGCGCGCGTGTTTGTAGATATATCTCCTATTAATTTTATCGAAAGATATTAAAATTTTAATTCCAAATCAAGTATGGGACAAATAATTGAAGAGAATGTTCAAAATATCAACCTTCCAAAATAAATTTTTAAAACAATAAAATATGTAAAAAATAATTTATACATTATTAGTATTTCGATAGTGTTTTAGTTGCCTTGACCACCTAGTAAACTTATGACACTAAAAGAACAGAACAAAAAAAGGGCAGCAAATCGCTGAAAGTCGAACAGGCCAGCAGGTGGGAAATTCAACAATGGTTAAAAAAAAAGAAATGTAACAGGAGTGTTTAGGGAAAAAAAAAAGAGAGATACAAAGGAAAGATATATATATATATATATATATATATATATATAATCAAGATTGAATGCAAGATAGTGTCAGCTCACAGCTATTCAAGTAAAGATTCCCTGCTCCTCTATTCTTTTCTTCTCAAATTTTTTCTTCAAAAAATGGTATGTGAGGTCTCTTCTTGTATCTAGCAGTAAGTTTGCGTGGATTTTTTTTTTGTCCTTTTTATTAGCTGAGGCGTTTGAATAGGTTGATTCTACTGATTTAGCGATTCTCACCATTCACGTATGATTCTTAGTTGATTTTGATTCACCCATAAGATTCAAATCGATGGGCTATTGAATCAAATTGAATTACACGATTTGAATTGTGGATCATATGATTCTAATAACACTGATTGGATTGATAGAATTTTACCATTCTAATAATATTGATTGGGTTAATAAAAGGAGGTGGGTGAATCTTCCATACAAGTAAGAGCAGTTGCCATCATATCTGCTTTTAGTTTCTTTTGTGCTTTTCTTCCTTGTTGCTTGTATTGGAGGGAAATGTCCACTTTGCATCCCAAGTTCATTTGATTTGGTTCTTATTCAAATTCTCTTTATTTTTTAGTTTTTCTGGAATGTCATTCATATATGTTACGGTCCCAAATCTGCGATCGAGTTATGGGTATCTCGTAAGTGGAAGTGGAAGGTGTTTGCGTGGGTGAAGATGAAGAATTCTTTTTATGACCTATTTTGAATGAATGTAAGGCTCAAGTTGAGGGAACCTTAATACCTCTGAGTTGAAGTATTCAAGACTGTAATGATTTTCAAGCTGTCTCCTTATTGAATTCAACTGAACTTAAATACATAATTACAGAGATACGGTTTCCGTTAACAAGGAAACAAAATGCCTTAGTGGAGGTAAGCCTCCTACTAATTAGGGAACAAAAAGCATGAACAGAAAGTGGTTCCTACAATACTGAAATCACAACGAGAATAATAACTGAAATAAAAACCAACTTGACAGTTTGGCTTGGGACTGCCCACGTGGCAGCTTACTCTTAAGGCCATGGGTAAACCGTTTGTAAACCTGGAGTGGCTTGTAAACCGGCTTGCTAACTATATATTTTTCCCTTTTCATGTTAGCCTGTTCAAGAACCAGAAAGAATGACCCAAATCATTGTGGATGCACTGGAACAAACTGGACAGCGTGGTATCATTAACAAAGGCTGGGGTGGCCTGGGTAACTGTAAGTTTCTAGTTGACACTTTGGACTTTTGTTTTTGTTTTTTGTTTTTTTTTGTCAATTTAAAGTTAAAACTCCAACTAGTCAGGGATTATGGTTTAATTCGTGTTATCTATTTGCCAGTATTTCTGGGTCTCTCTGTTTGTGTGCTTATGTGTTGAGCTTAATTTGCTTCGTTACAGTGGCAGAACCAAAGAATTTCATATACTTGCTGGATAATTGCCCTCATGACTGGCTATTCTTACAATGCAAGGCAGTGGTAGGGTTTTATACATCGCTTTGTTGCTTGCATAAATGTAAAACAGCTGTTATTGTGATAATCCCTAAATGAACTCATCTAGAAAGTCAAAATAAATATTTGAGGATTTAATCATGTATAGTCACATTAACTTGATTTGATTAGACAACACCAGCTGTACTTATTCTTTTCCAGTTTGATTGGTAGATGTGAACATATTTGATGATGGTAAAAAATTTTGTTCCCTAAATTTCTTTGGATGTATATTTTTCTTTTAACTTTCTTGGTTTTTTATTTGGTGTATTCATCAGATGTTCTAATCAGCACGCATTTTCACTTTAGGTCCATCATGGAGGCGCCGGAACAACAGCTGCTGGTCTTAAAGCTGCAGTAATGGCCAGAGCTCATTTCTTTGCATTTGTACTTCAGTTTCCATATGTTCTCTACCTTGTTGTGACCCATTGCCCTTTTTGCAATGTAGTGCCCAACGACCATTGTGCCTTTCTTTGGTGACCAACTATTTTGGGGTGAACGAGTACATGCCAGAGGAGTAGGTCCTCAGCCCATACCAGTTGAGGAGTTCTCACTTCCTAGGTTGATTGATGCAATAAATTTTATGCTAGATCCCAAGGTAACATATGATTCTTGGAACACAATTTAATTAATCCTCTATATATTTGCTAAACTGAGCAGAACAAGGAAATATAGTATCTATAATTTATGTGCAATGTTATGGTATTTGCCTTTTACGCTGCTGTGAGAAAAGTTCTTTGTCGAAAACATGGATTAAAGGTCATTAAAGTTGATTTTTAAGATGGATTTCACATATTCTAGTAATAGAAGTTACAAAATAGCTAAGTCGCACCCGGAAATTACATTTTGTCCAACTGCATCTGAAATGGTGTTTTCCTGGAAATAAGCAGTTTCTTAATGCCAAGAAGGCCCAATTTGAGGTGTGCGTTGCCTAGTAGTTTGAAGTCTTTCTGAGTTTGCTAAACCAGAAAACATCAAGTTATCTTTCCAAGAGTTCAAAGAACAGCTGATTTCAAGCAGACCAGAGTTATTCTAATAACTAATTATTCTATAGCTAAGTCTAGACCACAAAAAGAAGAAAATAAAAGGCATAGTCTGCTATTCTTATTTATAGCTCTTCACCACATGAATCATGTTTAGGGATCTTGAGCTTGGATAATTTCCTAGGAGGCAGTTATATAAAACCTGAGAAACTTCTGACCAAAACCGTTTTGTATGGCCTGGTGATAACGAGGAGGGTTAGAGATTTCAATGCTTACCAGTTTGGGAATGAGAGTGATACTTCAAAAAAAAAAAAAAACAAAAAGCAAAACAAAAAACAAAATTGTCTTCATTTGAGGAAAACACAAAATAGGAAATATATCAAAAGAAAATAGGAAATATATCAAAAGAAAAAGGAAAAAAAAGTTATCTGCATGCAGCAGTAAAGCTTTGGTCTCTGTAAAAGTGATTTGAACTGGAAGAAACTTAGTAGTTTGAATGAAGGAAATTACTTGATGGGCTTATGATGCCAGGTGAAGAAGCTTGCTGTTGAGCTTGCAGAGGCGATGGAGAATGAGGATGGAGTAACTGGAGCAGTGAAAGCATTCTTTAAGCATCTTCCTCGGATAAAGCCAGCGCCGGAGCTAGTACCAGAACCATCTAGTTTTCTCTCCTTTAGTGGATGTTTTGGTTGTGCCTGAATATTGGCTGGATAAATTTTGGTCCATTTTATGTATTGTTCAGTTACGCAACAGCAGCATAGTGATTAGATTCATCGGCATTATGTTTGTTTCTGCTGAACAAGTTATACATTAGCTTCTTTTCTGTTTGTGATAGAATCTCCATTCAAATTCCTGAATTGTAATTATTCCCATTCGTGCAGTTAATACTATTAAATGTAACAGATGAACAACGTTTTCAGGCATAATGAAATTTTATGTTGATATTAAAAAGGCTGTTCCTGCTTAGTGTCCTAGCTGGTATATGTTTGTATATTACCTGATGAATGTTTCCGGCGGTACACTTATCTAATAATGTAATTCAAATAAAATACCAATCTAATAAGTAATAAATCTTTACATAAATTACTTGAGTCAACTTACATATTTCTTCATTTTTCTCTCTGCTCTTGATTTTGGGTGGTAAAAGCATTGTTTTTTTTTCTCCATTCAATTTGCCGATCTATAAACTTATTTTCTTTTATGTGTCGTTTGATAGATTATTAAAAATATATTTATAGATACATATTATTAGAATTATATTTTATCATAAAAAATTATATTATCGCATTTAAAAAATATAATAAAATATTAAAAAAATAAATTAAAAAAATATTAAATTATTTAGTAGTAATTTAATTTTACTAAGAAAAATTTTAAAATATTTAAATTATTTTTATAATATTTTTTATTTTATTATATTGTAAAATAGAAGTATAATTATTTATTAATATGAGGCTATTATCATTTTTCTTGATAAAATAATTTTTTTTATTTTTTTAAATAAAATATTTTATTAATTAATTAATAAAATTTAATAGATTTAATATTTTATTTTTTATAAATTATTTATAAATAAACGTAGTAATTTTAACCATAATTATTTTGTCAATTTTTTTCTGGGATGGAGATGCATGGAGACGCTCTATTAATTTTATCATGTCCTTTTAGTCTTTTAATTTTAGTTTGAGGCTATAATAGTCATTTCATTATTTTTAATTACCGAACTACCCTTTATGGCAGCCATAATCTGGCTTTCAATTTAAAAGATAAAAAAATCAGGATGTGTTGCAGAGCTGAGGGCAGTTAATTGTCCTGAAATGGAGTTGGTAATGAAGTAAATGGAGGTAATGGAAGCCACGCGTAGGGGAGAGATGGAGAAGAGAAAATGAGCAACGGGGGGCGTGATAACGAGGCTTCAGGCAGAGGGGTATGCATTGCATTGCGAGTAGGAATGGATAAAAAGTGACAAATTACATGGAAAATGGCGGTGGCAAAAACTTGCAGAACCAGTGGGTATTTGCCCCATAACTATTTATAGAAAAGCAGAGGAATGCAGCAAAAAAGAGCCAAACCCTATTGATTTGCTTGCATGCAAACACAGTTTTTTAAAAAATAAAATAAAATAAAATATTTATATATATTAACACAAACCCATTGCACCACTACTGCTACTACTGCTGCTCATTACTGAGTTACAGACCAAATGGGTGACTGGTTTTAGCTTTTATTAAGCAACCCAATCCTTTCCACAATTGGCCATTGAAGATCACAAAACCTGATCATCCCAAGCTTAGCAAAAACTCTTGACAATCTGACTCTTCTTAATTTACTTCCTTTTTTTTTCGGTGTAAGTCTTCTTAATTCACTTCCTTTTCTCTCTTTCTGAAACAATTAATTTGATATTTAAAAAAATTTGACGCAGTAAAAGCACTACTCTACCACCTCACTCTCTATCTCTCTCTTTATTGAATGCTCCATGCTGGAGAGCGTAGCAAAATAGCAACAACACGTGACTACAAGGACTGCAACCAATGAGATAAAAATCATTTTTGATCGATTTTAAGCTAAAGCCAGCTACTTTACCTTGTGACGAAACTTGAAAATCAACCTTACATAACAGAGACTTAAAACTCTTGCAAGACCAAACCCATTTGCCCATGACACTGATAATTGTCAGAGCACCCAAAACAAATTAAGAAAAAAAAAAGAAAAAGAAAAGAGATTCCATTTTCCAATCCTGGCATTACTCTCCACCAATAACTCTCTACTGTTTAGGATTCAGAACTATCCCCACTCCCCCCCCCCCCCCCTCTTATCTCCTCTGTTCCCAAGCCCATACAGCACCTTCTCTCAAGCACTCTTTATAATTATTACACGTAGAGGCTGTTCACATTTTTCAACTCTTTTCAAACTTAGCTTCTCAACTCTCTTTTTTCAATTGCTACTACCACTCTTTTTCTTCTTCTTCTTCTTTTATCATATCAAACACTAAAAATATCTAAATTTTCACCATATTATTGCAGTACTTTCTCTGTTAAGAGCTTCATTTTTCTTTCTTTATTAATTTGACTATCTTGCTGTGTTCAAAGTTGATTCTTATCTCATGATAAATTCTTTGTTTATTGATAAGAGTTAACCCTTTTGATTATTGATAATTTTTTTGCTTATTCAGGCATGGAAATTGAAGAAAATGGTTCTCATCAAACAAATATGGAAGAAGATTCAAGAACAAGAGTGTTTCCATGTTTATTCTGTTCAAGAAAGTTTTATAGTTCTCATGCTTTAGGAGGCCATCAAAATGCTCACAAGAAAGAAAGAAATGCAGCAAGAAAGGCAAAAAGAGCTTCAGAATATGCACCACCATCATTTCCACCGCCTCCACCACCATCATTGCCAACGGTGTTTGCTCCAAGTCATCATCATCATCACCATTTAGGCCTATTACATCCTTCAATGTACATAACAGCCCATGCAGTCACCCTGCAATGTTATCCTAGCCGCCACCACCACCACCAATTTTCTGATAGTTTTGGATCCAATGGTGCACCAAAGTTTGATAATGGGGTTTTTTATGGTGGGAATTGTTCAACCCATGGGTATCATAATAACAATAATAATAATAATCACCATCAATGTGAAGAAGAGGATTTAAGTTTCTTGAATTGGCAGAGGAGCATAAGATTTAATGGTTTTAATGGAGGTGGGACAAATCAAAACCCAGCTACAATGGTCAATAACAATGCTGGAAATAATAATGAAAGTAAAGATCAAAAACTCGATTTGTCTCTGCATTTATGAATAAGATCAACAATGGTGGTAAGACAATGTTCATTCCTTCTTTTTTTTTGAGTTATTAGGATATATTATTATTTCCATTTTGCTTTCTTTTTTTTTAATTAGAAATTTCATGTCTTCATAATAAAACATCTGACTGACCTAAGTTATTTTTTTAGCAAATATATGGTGAATAATAGAAAATTGCCATTTTTTGGTTGGTTAATTGATTTGTATTTTGTAAGTTGGGGTGAGTCTTGACATAATGATACGATTGTTCTTCGTTGACATATTTGTTTAAATTAAATAAGGCAGAGCATATTGTAAATACCAACTTATATATTGTTAGATTTCTGTTAATATTATTTTTGGAACTGTGATATTATGTTGAAACTATTTATTAAATATTACTGTAAAATTTACTTTTAAGATAAATTTTGCATGTTTTCAGAATTGCTTATAAAAAGACTTCTTTAATATTGTTCTTTCAACAAGAGAAGAAACAGTAAGCACATAAAGCTGTATCAATCATATTTTCACAATCTTATTTTTTTTTAATTTCTAAATGGACTTTTTTTTTAAAAAAAATAATTTTCATTTTTTTTTATATTTACAAAATTTTCTTGATAATATGAGAGAAGTGAATTTCCTCAAAAACTTTAATTAATTCTTTCAGAGACCAAAGTGGAGTATATCAACTGACCAACGCATTTCAATTTTCATGACATATTTGTTATCGCATTCAACAATAAGCTTTGGTATGCTCAAATCCTTAGCAACGTGCAAGCTTTTATTTCCTGGCCGAAACAATTGATCAGTGTTTTTAATACAACTCTTATCAAAAGGCCATTCTTAGCTATCGAACAGCAAACATGGCAGATTATATTAGAAAGATTAGATTTCGATTATTCAATTTTATATTTTAAAGTTAATCTGCATTATCAAAATCTTACGTAGCCGTGAAAAAGAAGAAAAGTAAAGTAGTTTGATTATTGTTGAGAGTGGAAGCACTCAAGATCATAATGGGCCTTTCACAACCATAATGGTCTGAACATGACTTCCCAACGACATTGAGCTTTTGACAAAAATATAAAAAAAAATTAAAAATAATTTTAAATTTATCATATTTATAAAATATTTATCAAAATATTAAAATTTATAAAATATTTATTAAAATATCATATTTTTATTAATTTAGAATGAGTTTATAATGAATTTATAATAAATTTAATACAAGTTTATAATGAGTTTATAAATTTTACACATTTATAATGAGTATTATGAATTTATAATAAAATAACTAAAATACTTCTGATAAAAAAATAAAAAATTTAAAAATATGACAGAGGGTGTCATTTTTTCGAGGATATTCTTGTTAAGCCCATTGCTAAAGGCCCAACTTTCTGAAATTTAATTATTTTTCTAGTATTATTAAATGAAGTCTTTATAAAAACACCAACAAAAAAAATTTAAATTTACTATTTTTTTTAATTTATAAGAATTTATAATTTTTTTTATAAAAATATTAGAATTATATAGTTTATTATGTGTTTATTTTGAGTTTAAAAATTTTTATAGTTTATTACAAAATGAGTAAAATATTTCTTATAAAAATGAAAAAAAAAATTATAAAAGTTGATAGTGGGTGTGATTTTCCCTTGTTAAATTGTGAAAAGTGATAAATAAACTTGCAGATAGAAAGAAAATTAAATGGGGAAAAAGAAGATATTAGTAGTAGCACTTATAATGTGAAAAAGCTGGCAAAAATTGGTACAAACGACATTCCACAAACATCTACACATGATTTTTTGGCTTGACGAGTTGTACTTTTTTAATTTCAAATTTATTTTTTTGTTTTTGAGAAATAATAAAGAGAGGTCTTGAAAAGGGAAATAAATACTAAAAAAGAAACAGAAATCAATCAATTAATTAATTCACTATTTATTCTACCAACTAGCTCTAGCCTATATGTACATAAATAAATAAACCTTTCTCCGCCTCAATATTTTTAGTATTATAAAATAAATTATAAA
Organism: Garcia nutans; assembly: GCA_947685225.1. NCBI lineage: Eukaryota > Viridiplantae > Streptophyta > Magnoliopsida > Malpighiales > Euphorbiaceae > Garcia > Garcia nutans. Next base: position 4,990,589 of record CANTUV010000048.1, on the reverse strand, counting down.
ATTCAATAATTATTGCTTATTGCTCATTTTGCTGGCATTTTTGGCTGAAACCATTCAAATGTTCTTATTGTATTTTATAGTGTTTTATGAGTTTTCTCTTTTGACAATTTGTATGAAATCTTATATATATACAGCATTTCAAAAGAGATAATTGAGAATTGAGAATATTCCTCATGTTATTGAATTAGAGAAGGTTTAGCCATTTCTTATACATAGCCATTAGATTCTTCACATATGTGCGTATGTCAAAATCTTTAAACTAGCCATGTGAAAATAATTTAGGGACTCTTAATTATTTTGTATTAATTAGTCAAATGCCTATGAGATTTTTTTTTTAATTATCACATTGATACACAGCGATACACCTGCTAAAAAAATAAAAAAATTAAAATAGATATAGATAGAAAAATAGATATATGTTCAAACTAATTTGAAAAAAAAAAGTTCTAGCTAATTTGAGAAAAAAATGGTTTAGAATGATCTTACAGTTTTATATTTTTTAAAAAATGTAGTTCATAGTCACTCTGAATAAAAAAAAATCCATATAACTGACTTTAATTAATTTGAGATTTAAATTTTATTGAGTTGAGTGGTTGGATTTATGATAAATAGTATTGTAAACAAATATTAGCTAGTTTATAAATATTCTATTGCTAGAATAACATTGAAAATATAAATATACTTTTTTTTAATTTCTAAATAAATTAAATAATTAAATTAAAAAATGTTGGTTCAATTACATTACCGAGCACATTTGGATAAATGAGCATATAAAATTATTGCAAATATGAATTTAATTTTTAAGTGTAAAAAGTATAAAATACGAGTACAATGATATATAATCTTTAAATATTTAATTATTTTAATTACTATTGATGCCACTTCTTAGTTATCATACTCATGGATCGAGCACTATGTTTGGCTAGCCCATGTCACATTAGTCAGGATGTTCAAGATCGACTCTTGTGAAGTGATAAATTTCAATCTCGAGCTCTCAGAAATTGACCAAAATTCATATCACAAGAGTATTAGTCTTTCACACATTTATGATTTATGTTGCTATATTCATAATAAGCGCTGACATTATATTAAAAATTATCGTGCTCTACTAACTATAATTAAGGGTTAATCTCTAAAGATAAATAATTTTTTTCTACTTTTAAACTATATTATCAGCAGATAAATCAAATTAACTTATACATTAAAATTTCTCCCTTAAATTCTAATTCATTCTCTTTGTCTTGCAGGTAAGTGAGCTAAACTATAATATTCGAACTCGAACTTCAAAAATAGAACTGAGGTGTATTTTTATCATAAGTTATGTAAATAAAATTTTAATTAATTAGATTTTATTTATTTATTTATTATCATAAATTAGATTTTTGACTTGATTGATTGAATACTAGTTAATTAAGATGTGGATATTATAGAGGGAGGAATAGAAGGTATTAAAGAGAGAGAAAAAAAAAGAAGGGGCAATCTAACATTTTGCAATCATCAACATAAAAATGTGGATCCTCATTAATGTGCCGGATGAGTGAAATTATGAAGAAAAAAAAGCTTTTATTTTTTTTTAAATTATCAGTAGTAAATTAATAGACATGTTCATCCCGTTGGTTGATAACTTTTAAATTAAATATGGATAGTTAATTAATTTGATTCAATTAATTATTTAATCCTAATATATTTATTGTGTATTTTATTTATTATGTGTTTTTATATTAAATGGAGTATATAAGAGATAGAATATTATGATCTAGTTTAATATATTGCCTATTCTTTTTTTTTTTTCAATGACTATATTTCAATTCAAAAAATTAATTGCAATCTATATTATATAAAAGTTAAGGATCGAAGAAGTGCTCTAAAAGTGACATATTATCAATTTTTTAAAATAATATTATTTTATTTTTAATTAATTTTTATTTAATATAAAATATAAAAGTTAATAATTAATTATATTTATAACTTTTAATAGATTTTCCATTAAATAATTATAAATTAATATATTTTATAATATTGATTAAATAAATTATATTTTTAATTTTTAATTTTTTATAAATTAATTATATATTAATATAATTAAATATCATTGATTAATTTAAATATTTTTTTAAAAATTTAAAAAGTAAAAAAAATTATATACTTCTTAACTTTCAGAATAAATTAATTATAAATTCAATAATTTATTAATAATAATAATTAATTTTTATATTTTTATAAATTTTAAAAATTAAATAATAAAATATATGACTTTTGAATTTCCTAATAAATTAATCAATAATTTATTTAAATAATTAATTTTTTAAATTAATAATGATTTATAATAATTAATTTATATTTTTTTTATAAATTTTAAAGTTTAAATAATAAAAAATATGGCTCCTAATATTTCTAACAAAATAATTATACATTGATAATTTATATAATAATATTCATATTAATTTTAATTTTAATATCAATTTATAATTATAAATCCTCCTACTCATATTTTTCTCTATATTTAAAAAAATTATTTGAATTTCTATTTTTTCTCATTTTTATAGAATTCATATTTTTTTTTATAGAAAAATATATATAAATTTTATTCTTAATCAATAAAAGTATCAAATCATGAAATAAAAAAATTATATTTATTCATCAATACTATTTTAATGAAATTATTATAAAAATTAAGATAAATATTTTATTTTATATTTTTTATAATAGATTTTATTATTAATTTGCATATAAATTATGTTATATTTATTAATTATATTTATTTATATTTTATTATTTTCATAATTACCGTGTGGTGCACGGAGAAGGGATTAGTTATATACGAATTCAGAGGGAGGGGAGACCAGGCCTCTCATCCTCCACAATGTAAATTTTTTTTTAGAATTATATTACCAAAATTTAGCTATATATCATATTTGATTCCCTTTTTCTAATGAAAGTTCTCTTTAAAGGATAGAAATTAGTTTAGTTAGATACATCACCTTGATGTAAATATGGTATAAAAAATTGACACTTGATTTTTTTTTTTGCTCCATTACTTCTAACTAAATTGAAAATACTAATACTAATAATAATAATAATAATAATAATAATAATAATAATAATAATAATAATAATAATAATAATAATATTTCATAATCATTGGAAGGATAAAGTGAAATTGATTTTAGAACTTATATTTATATTATACCATCAATGTAATCTTTAAATTTAGATAAAAATTAATTATGTTTTCCAACTTTGTGAATTTGGTAAATTAGTAATAATTAAGTTAATGACTCAATTAAAAAAAAGTACAAAGTTAAGTAGTTTATTAACTTCAATCTAATCGAAATTTAGAAGTTTAATTGACAAAATGATATAATAAGTATTTAATTAATATTTTTTATAATTATAATTCAGGGTAAAATTATAACAATTTTCAAATTGAATAAAATAAAAAATATATATATAATTGCAAAAATATACATATTCATGAAAAAGTAAAATTTATTTTAAGACAACACTTCTTCATAATATTTGCTTAGTTTTACCTAATTATATTTATATATACATATATCAACTGTTGTATAAAATTTAACAAATATAACTCCAACATTGCAGTTTGTATTACATATATATGTACAAAGTTTAACTTAAATACAATAAACTCAGGCAAAAGTCTCATTAAAGAAATTATGGATTCCAACATTAGATATAATTTGTAAAAAATTTAACTTTGTTATTTATATTATCATATTATTGTCATTTTTACTATTAAAAAGAATAATATAATAAATTATGCTATAAAATTTCAGAATAAGTAAAATGAAATATTTGATAATTTATTTATTAAAAAGAAAGAGAAAGAAAGGAAAAAGTTTCAACATATTATAAATTGAGATGGCAAAGATTGAAAATAAATATAATTCTCTTAAGTTATAATAGTAGTTCCTAGCTCTTTCTTAAAATAAATTAAGGTTTTAATTTTTTTTAAATAATATGACCAATTTATCGTTTAATAAGTACTAAAACATTTAAATTAATATTGTTTTTTATATTTCTTATATTTAGTAAAAATACATTATTATTTTTCTTTATATATTATCATTTTATTAAATTAAAGTATGTACATGATATGCAGTCAAAGACTTACTCTGATTTAAATCATATATATGTATTTATATTTTCAGAAACCAATTACGTGGTCAAAGGTCTAATGTTCCTCTCAAATAGCTTAGTTTTGTTTCTTTTTCATAAAGGAATTGGAAAGCAAATGTAATATATATATATATATATATACACATAGTGTCGGAATTAGAAGATTATGGAGGGGGCAAAATTTTTAAGAAAAAAAATAACAAATCAAAACTAATTTTAAATTTTTTCAAAAAAAATTAAATCTAATTAGCAAAATCACAAAAATTTAATAATTTAATAAATTTAAGGTAAAATAGTTAAATGACCTACCTCTTATCGTCGAACGTCACCGAAAATGATAGATTGGTAGTCAAAAACTCGCCTGCTAGATTGGCAGACGGCAGCTCTTTCTCCTCTTTCTTTGCCTTTGGTGCAGTGGTTGCTTGCAGCTAGTATGGAAATGAAGAAATTTTTTATTTATATATATTTTTAAATTTATTTTAATTAAAATGATATGGTTTAAAAAAATAAAGTTTATTTTAACTGAAATTGTTTCCGCCAAAATAAATAAAAAAAAATAACAAAAATAAGAGAAGCACAAAGATGTGGGGAGGGGAAGGAGAGGCCGCTGGCCCCACCTCGGACATTGCCTATAAGGCTTTTAGTTCCTCCCGTGTATGTATGTAAATATATATATATATATACACACATTTTTTCAATTATACGAAATCATTTGGATTTTTTTTTCATATATATAAAAATTTTGAAAAAATTGGCAAATGCAGTTGCTGGGAATTTAGTTGACCTAAGTTGTTCGTAAGGTCAAATTTATTTATTATAATCATTCATTCAAGTAATCAGTAGCCCGACGCCTACATGTAGTGAATGGCCACTAGACCACCATCACTGCCATGACTTGCCGAGTCCATAAAGCTCTTAATATAGAACCCTTTTTTTTAATTAATTTAATTTTCACTCAAAGTCAAATTACTTGAAATATTATAGTAGTTTTTAAGTGAACATATAATATTATTTGATTAAATTTTTTGATAATTATTTTTTTGTAGGTTTAGATAAATTATGTTAAAAAAATAAAATGTTGAAGCTTAAATTTTCATACATAATTTGATAAATTATGAAAGGAATTTGAATAAGTGTTTGAAGAAAAAAAAAATACAAAATGGACATATTGCTGTCGGTAGTTAAAAAACTTTTATGAAAATTAAACTAAATTGTTTTCACTTTTGTGTGTGTATATATATATATGTAGACGTGACGAAATAAGAAATAAGAAATATTAAAAATTAATATGCTTCAATTTTTTTTTGAAGGGAGTCAAAATTTGAAGAAACATAAAATTTAAAAGCGTAAAATTAACTCTAATATATAATATAAAAAACATTTGGAAAAAGTTGCAACCATTTAATTTAATTATTAATAATAATGACACATCATATGCAAGTAATATGTTTATTTTGATTGTTAGAAATAACACTTCTAAAGTATCAGAATTTATAAATTTTGAAAAAAAAAATTATGCATATGATCTCGAAGTCTAATTATTTTTAATTTTTATAAAATTTTGAAATGTAAAATCTTGGTTTTATTTTTTAAATAAAAATTAAATTTGATATATAATAAAAGATAAATAATAACACTATCAAATTAATTATATATATTAATCGTTTTTCTTTTTTTATAATTAATTTTACATCTCATTAGGCTGGTTAATAAGCTCAGGTTATGCTCTATCAATTTTATGAGAAAGTCAGCAAATTAATTTATTTGTTCAAAATCTTCATAAAACGGTTAGTTCAGTCACTATAAGAAGTGGTTCTCCCTCCTAATTTTATCTTATAATATGTATCAATAAATTTATTTAATGAATGATTTTTTTTACCTTAAAAATTTTGTATATATATATATATATATGCATATGCATTACGCATTATGCTAATCACTCTGTCTTATTAATATTAAAAATTTATCTCACTACATATTGGGTGGGTTTCCATTGCTATCAAAAAGAAGTTGAAATCAAATTACAGCAACTAATAAGGTTGTTGATATTTGATATTCATACACCATATATCACATTTAGTACTACACTAATCAATAGCAATAGCAATGCAAGTGTTTGGTGATTGGAGCAGTTAATTAGGTTTGGTGTTAGTAAAACACTATAATCATATATACATATATATATTTAACTGAAAATTCTTCACTAAGTGCAACCTACCAACCTAATAAAATGACATTCAATTTGTAGCAGTCAATTTCAATCCCAAAAAAAATTACTATGATTGTTTGGGCATTAGAAAGAAAAAAAAAAGGAAAATCAAATTCCCATTTTTTTTTTTAGATTTTTGGTTTTGAATTTGACTAAAATTTGTCAAACAAAGACAGTTTGATAAAAGTCACCATCCTCATTCCATTAATTTCTTTAATTAATTAATTAATTTTTTTTAATTGTGTGATAGGGAAACATGTGGTTGGGGAAATTGAACCAAACTCACAACTAATGTTATCTCCTTGTCAAAATGGTTGCAAGAAAATAACAAGTGATCATTCTATGTATTTAATTATCTACCTCTCTTATTAACTAACTTATCTAACCGTTGATTTAGAATAAATAAATTACAGTTGAATAATTTATTTATAAAAGGAATTTAAGTAAATGGATTTCATATTTTAAAAACATAATTAAAAATATGAAATTCAATTAAATTCATGTTTTTATATTTGGAACAGAATTATTTTTATTTTTATTTTCTAAAATAACATCAATGCAATCAATATAATTGAAAAATAAAATAACATAAATATATTTATTTTATACTTGATATTTAATTCATATAAAATATTATAAAAAAATTAATTGAAAAAGAAAAATATTAGAAGGAGATCGTAGAAAAAATAAATGAGAGAAAGAGAGAGATTAAAAAAGACAGAGAGCATGAAAAAAAATATATAGTTTTGTTCATGATAACTATTTTTTTAGGTTTTATAAAATTCTTTTAAAAATTACAATTACAAATGGGAATTGGTTTAGTTATGTTCAATTTATGAAATTGAATTTTTAACATATAAATAAATATTTTTTTAATATTTCAAATATAAAAATTTTAAAAATGCGAAATTCAAAATGAATTTCTCTAAATTCTTTTTCCACTTCCATTATCTCTTTTAGAGTATTTAATGTCAATTGCAAGTTGATTATTATTAATTTTTTTCTTAAAATATCAATTTTAACCCTTTGTATTATGAGTGAACTTTAACTATATTTTTTTTCAAACAAAAATTATATAAAAAAAACGCCACTTTCTTCTTAAGTTTAATTTGCCTAGTTTTGTTAGTAAATTTTTTAAAATAATTTAAATTATAAAAATAATTAAATTTCTTATAACAATTTATAAATAGAAAAAATAACAATGATAAATGATTTCAGTTAAAATTATAAATTATTTTTATCATAGTTTATAGTAATTTTTAGATAAATTTTTAATTTATACATCTTTTATTTTTTTGGTTAAGAATTTATTTAAAAGAAAAATATTTATTTTAAAAATAATGTACTTTTTGTTTGATAATTAATAAAATATTTTTAAAAATAAAAATAGTGTTTTTTCACAATAATAAAATTAGATGTTCTGTAACATAATAAAGTATAACGTTTATCATAATCAAGAATAAAAATATTAAAAAAAAAATGAAAGAGTGGAGATTAGGGAACAAGCACTGTAATGAAAGAGTAATCCATATATAATTCCCCATTCTTGCAAAGACACCTTTTATCATTTATAGTGGAGATTAGGGAACAAGCACTCACTATGTGCTTTTTAATTTAGTTTGAAGTTAATAATTGCTTGGCTTAATTTGGATCAATGTGGAGAATTAAGCGACTAATTTATTGATTAGTAGTTGAGGAATGAGAGATTTAAGTAACTTAATTTCCTATTGTTGCCATAATCCTCTCATAACAATATCCTACCCACCTCGTTCATTTTCTATCGCAAGAATTGCTTGATGTGTATTTATTTTTAAATAAATCGAAAACAAAGGTTAAAATTGAGTTTTAAGTTCAATTAAATTATTTATGAAGGTCCTTAAATTATGCTTATTAATTAGTTTTTAATTCAATAATACTAAAATTACTTTTATAATTAAAAATTTTTAATTTTAACACCGAATATATATATCAGTTAATAAAAAAATATTTTAATTTAAATATATGCTTCGAATTTAACTTATAAGTATATTATTATATTAAAGTTTAAAAAATTTTATGATTCGTGTGATCCTACCCAATTTCATTCTAAAAAATAATTTATAAAAAAATTGCCTAATTATTTATTGATGCAAAAATTTTGACTAGCTGCGCCCACTTGTCAAGTAAAGTCTTTTTCATCCTAACGGTAACGCCTTAGAAAAATCATTAGAAGTAAAAGGAAATGTCTGGTATAACATATATAGTGTAGATTATAATTATACATCAGTATATTTTACTATTTTAAATTAAATGATATTGAAATTAATAAATTATCCCTGCAGCCATTGATTTCTAATTTAAAATATAGTCGGACTAAATTTAATTTTATGAAAGAAATATAAATTTAAAAAAAAGAAGAAGTAAAGAACGGCGTGAATTAAGCAGGAAAAATGAGGGAGGAGAAGAGAAGAAGCATTGAATTTGAAGAAATCAATTAAAATTGGTTGCCCTTGATTGGTGGTAAGTAGCGGCCCATCTGGAATTTTGAGAACACATACACACACTCAACTCTCCCCCAACCTATTAATTAATTAATTAATTAATTAATATCATCAATAATAATTTACTATTTATTAATTATATTTTTTTTAAAAATTATTCAAAGCGGGGAGAAGACGGTCGGAAGTTTAAACTTTTAAATTACTCATCAATAAATACAGGAATAGATGCTTGACCAAACATTTCGAAAGTATTGCATGCTATGAATCATATATTATAGTATATATTGCTTAATATATATATATATATATTTGGCCAAAAGTATAAGATTTTATTGATAACGAATGTAGGGAGAGTCCATATAATCAGATAATAAAATACATCTCAAAAAACGAGGCAAAAAAAGAAAATCAGCAAAACAAAAGCTATTATTATGTAACCGACTGTGTAACGCAAAAAAATGAACGGCTTAATATATATATATATATACTATGTAGAAAATGCCATTTATTAATTAATTACTTACTTGGCAAAGCCTTAGGTCCATGCTGGAAAATGGGTGGCGTATGTCTCCCTCTTCACCATATATTATTTTTATAAATGTTGCAATTAATTATCCGTTTTTGGTAGTCGGATTCCGTTGAATTCAGTTAAATTTTAAAATATATTTCAATTTAATTAAATTTAACTAAATATTAAAAATTGTTAGTGTGTAAATCCAACATAGTTTTAGTAATCTTGTGTTTATATGTTGATATTTGTGCTTAAATATGAGATTTTATTTGGTTTTTATTGTTTTGGTTAGGGAATGTTGGATTTAACTAAAAGGAACCATTTGGAGCTTAATTGGAGCATTTATGAGCAAAAGGACTTGAAGGTGGAATTTTTGAAGGACGTTTTGCTGCAGTCTGGAGTAAGCCTTGCCCAAGGCTAATGCCGAATCTTGCTGGAACGGGGCTGGTTTAATTCTATGATTGGAACTACGACTTGGGATGTCGTTTTGAGCCTATTTTAAGCCTTAGGAAGAAGAATTAATTATATTTTAAAGGGCACTTTTGTAATATTATGGTGGGGCCCTAATTTTAGACATTATAATCGTGTTTTAGGTCTTTTTACGGGAGTTCTCTTCTACCTTCTGCAGAGTTACGAATTTTAGAACATTTTTCATAACTTTTCAATGTCTTCTTCATTAGCCATGCGTGACTAAACTCTCTAATCAGTCGGAGGTTGATTCAAGGTTGAGATTCTTCAGGATTGTGAGGTTTTAATGTTCTTATTTGCTTTTAATTGATTATTACATTCATACTTTTACTGCAGTTTATTGGAAAACTATATTCTTTAATGTGTTTTGTTAATTTATTGAACTGATCAATCAATTGATTAATAAGATGCATATAGCTAATCATTGATGTTGAATCCGTAATTGTTTAATTGATTTGATGCTTGTAGCGATTGATATAATCTGATTGTAACCAGGCTTTCGGGTTATATTAAGTAATTGTATGATCTGATTTAAACGAATCTTGCTTTTAGGTTTATTGATTAGGGCTAGGTCTTTCTAGAGTTTATTGCAATTGATTAATTAAATTCTGTCGCTTGTATTAGGGTTGTTAATCAATTTGGGATTATTCATAGCGCTTGTCTTGCTTAATCTATTATACACGGAAAGATTGGCCGGAGATGCTTTTTCGATGGCTATAACTTGTCTATGATTTGATATTAAAAGATTATTTTTAGTCCGATGATCAATCCAAATGAATCTCATACCGCAAACTTCCTTTGACTGAATTCACCTCCCATTGTTCAGGTTTTTATTATCAATTTTGCTGTTTAATTTCGTTTTACATAATTAATTACACAAATCCCCGTTTTTCTTTTACTTTTAATTTTCAGTTCACTGTCAGTTCTGGTTAGCCTTGGGCAAGGCTAGTCCCTAGGGTTCGACCCTTCTCACACTTTCTACAGTTTTTGTTTTACAGTTGAGCAGGAATTATCTTGGTGGTTTCGACAACCATCAATTTTGGCGCCGCTGCCGGGGATCGAACCCTATATTTTTTAATATCAAACCAACTCAATTAAAATTATATATATTTTTTATCAACTTCTATATTTTTTAGTTAACTTGGATTTGGTCAAGTTTCACAAGCAGTGGGTGACTTTTTTTATTTTAAAAATATTTATATATAATTTTTTTTATCTTCACTAAAAATAATATTTTATCTAAAAATTTTTTACTAATATCAATTATTAATACATATATTTTATATATAGAGCCCAAAGCTAAATATAAATTGGATTGGGTTAAATAAATATAAGTTTGATTTTAGTTTAAATAATAAAATCTCATATCATTATAATATTTTTACCAAATAATTATTAGAAGTCTAGCCAAATAATTATTTTTTTAAATATATTTTATCATAAAATCTCGTGTGACCAGATATCTCACATCTTTCTCTTTCCCCCATCTCTCACGTTTCCCACTTTATCAAAAGCAAACCCTTCATCTTTTAATCTCTGTAAAGAAGAGTAAAAGCTCCAAGCCTCTAATTCCAAATTTAAGTTGTTATCACTGTTGGCCTTCAATTAAAATTAGTATTAATTTTTTTTATTACTTATTTTAATTAAATTTTCTAAACATCCCTTATAAATTATTAGTTAAGATTTTATTTTAATTTTATATTATTGGCTTTTATGTTGATGTAGGACGTAGACTGATAATACAAAAGTAAAAAATTTCTTGATCATTAATGCCAAACTTTTTGTCTTTATGATATTTGTTTCATAAATTTTCATTTTATTAGTTAATTTAGTATTGTCCAAAAAATCAATATATAGTAATTTTTTATTTTATTAGTTAATTCATAAATTTGAAATAATAATATAATTTATATTTTTTCTTATTTTAATTAGTATACTTTAATTTAATATAGCTATGGATAAAAATTTCTCAAATGATCAGGGATACAAAATATATAATTTTACTGAAATATTCATAAAATATATAAATTGATCCTATTAAAACTAAAATTCTGAATCTATTCCTGTTCGAGTTGGATCAATTTATATAATATATAATATATATTAATAAATATATGTATATAATATATTTATATAAATATAATTTTATAGTATTATAGATATAATTTTATGGGCTAGAGAATGGGTTGAGTCAAATTATATAATATATATTATAGATATATATGTAAAATATATAAAATATTATATATTTATATAATTAATTTTGTCGATTGAGTTCGGAATCAAATAAAAAAATAAATTTTAATTTGACAAATCGAATTTGAAAATTTTTTAAAATATAAATCTAATTTCATCTTAACATACACCATAAATCAATCGAATATGATAAAAATTATTGAGTTTGGTCGAGTTGGAAACTTATACATTACCCTAGTTTTTGGATTAAATTACATAAATATTTTACATCCCATTAACTCCAACAAATATATACACATCAATCAACTAATCATACTTGATATATTATAATAGGACAAATAAAATTGTGCACTAGCACAGTTTAAAAAATAAATATATCAGGACCGTCTTAAACATTTAAGAGGCCCTGTTCTTACATTGAAATTTAGGCCCCTAATATGAAAATCACAATTTTAATAATCAAGTATCTCAAAATATTTTTACAAAATAAAGCATTAAAAATTTATTACTTTGTTTAAATTGTAAATAATATCACAATACAAATTCAAGCTAATATCAACCTTCTTAATTGGAAGCATAAACATATTTGGATTTATATTATTGGGCCCCATAATTTTTTGAGGCCCTGTGCTATTGAACTTGTTGCCCCCCTTGTTAACCGGCCCTGAAATATATGCAACTTCATATTTTATTCTTAAAAAAAATACAGACTACGCGTGCCTTCTTTATTTCTCTCTCATTTCTCATTCGGTTTCTCCCTCCAGAGAGCTAAACTCAATGATCAAAAAAAAAAAAGAAAGAAATATAATCGCTCTAATTTTGATTATATGATATTTAGTGGATAAATATACATATTTTTATGCATTTATGGTATTTTTTGCAATTAAGTTTGTTTTTTTAAACTTTTTGGGAAAAATAATTCGAGACTAAATTTTATCTCTTAGATAGAGATTCAAACAAATTATGAACTATGAAGTTGATGTATTATATTTCTTTTATATATATATATATATATATATTATCCTTTCAAAATCGAGTCAAATAAGATCACAAAAAGTAGTAAAATTCTTTTTATCAAATTTTAATATAACTATATATTCAAAAAATTAAAATTAAAATCTATAATTAAACTAAAATAGTATCTTATTAATTGATCTATATGATCGATAGTTGATATATTATATTTCTAACATCTCAGGAATTTGATTTAATTAATAGTACTTATAACATTTTTATTGTTTCAATTTCTAAACCTTTCACTGATATAATTAAATATATTTCTGTGTTTTAATATAACTTAAAAAATATTTTTTTATAATAATTTTTTTAATTATTATATTAAAGTCAATCTCAAATATACATTTTTCTTGAAAAAAAACTAATTTCAAATATCAAATAAAAAAAAGATGCCACTTGTCGTGCGATAGTATTGTCTCATTCAAGTAATTTGATAATTTAATTAAAAAAAATAAAAATTAATTATAAAATTAAAGAAAAAAAATTCAGGTTTTTTCCCCTTAAGCTTTTCGTATATAATATCTCATATACGGTCTACTAATCATTTTATACATAAGTAAAATAATATTGTTAAGTCATTCTCCACATGATGCATGTCTATAGCATTATCGTTGGCACATGTTTTGCCGTTTTGGACGTAAAATGAAATTCTACGGATCCGTGCAGAGAGCAGTACGCATGTGCAATTTATGCGTCAATGCATCGCATTCACTCATAAAACCATCTAATTACAAAATTCTGAACTAATTTTTTTTAAAAATTTTGTTCTATAAGTATTATTTAAAACTAAAAAAAATTAACACTATATCTCAAAATCAATTAAAAAAATTGGCGTAAAAAATTATTTGAGCTGAGACATGTGACGATTTAAAGCAAAATTAAGGATTGATAGAGCAAATTTCTGAGACTTTAATTAAGTACAATTTATCTAATTAGTTCTCGAATTGTTATAGAATATTTAATTAATAAAATTGATGGAATTTAATGTGATTTTCCATGCCAGAGGATCAGTCTCAATATCACATGAGCTTTATGTGTTTGGTAGGGAACAATGTTGGGTTAGCCATTAAATTAACTTTGTTCTATTTTTGTTTTGCAAAAACATTTATAGCTCCTAATTTGATGAAACCTAAATAAATTCTCTATATTCAAAATAATTATAAAGATACAATATTGCTTTATATTTATAAAAATATTTAAAATTACGACTGTGTTAATTTATGACTTCATCATAATTAGAAGTTGAAGAATTTTCATTTAGAAATTTCACAATTAGATAAAATGATGAGTTTATAATGGACAAAAAAATCTTTAACAAAAAGCCTAGTGGGATGCATCTGCTTTGGAAAATAATAATAACTGTGTTCCTTTCTTTTTTAATTTATTCAGAGACGGTATGAGGAGGAATTTGACCATAAAATGTGAAAATGCATTGCTCAACTGTAAAGTGGAGCAACACAACACAGAAGGAACACAAAATAGAGTTGACTCTTGACACTAGCACCATCAATTATACTAGAAAATATCACAATTAATAACAAATGACCTCAATAAAGCTCTTTATTATGTTTTTTGAAAATTTGACAAAAAAGTTAAAATCAAATATATTGCCCATCAACTATCATCATTAAAATCATTATGCAATTAGTGCTATCTATATATTAGTGTTCTATATATTAGTGTTGTGCACCAAGATTAAATATTTTTGAACCGAACTGAAATGTCAAAAAAAAAAAAAAAGATTTGAAACTAAATTATACCGTTGACTTTTTTATTATAATTGAACTGAACTATACTGTTGATTTTAATTGATATAATTTTAGAGATTAAATAATATCTAAAGTAATAACTGTATCGAACTGTATCGAATCGTATCAAATTATTTTGAATTATAAGAATTAATTATATTTTAATATTTTATCTTATATATTTTATATAATAGGAATTAAATCTACTTACAACTTTTAATAAAATCTAATATACTATAATCAAATATTACTTTAGTACCTCGTTAACTTTTCATATATATTTAATTAATATACATAATCTAAAACTATATATATTTTTTAAATGAGTGTCTACTAAAGTAATTTATTTTATTAATGTTAAACATTATATTTTTATATTATCTCGAGACTTGAGAAAAAAAATAAAAACTATATTTAGAGAGTTTCATTATTTTTAGTTATAGCTTTTAAGTAGATAGTGAACTACACTACTTGAGATGATGATAATAGATAAAAATCATTATTATGTTAATTTTTTAATTATTTTTTAACTTTGGATTATATAAGTATTTTATTTCTAATTTTAAAATTAAATTATAAATAGTATGAGTTTTTGGATTGATATTCATTTTTCTTACCTTTTAAGAAAACACGTTGAATATCCATGTTGAATCGAATTTAATTGAATTATCTTGAAAAAATAAAATTTCCATTTTATATTGTCTAGAAAAATTAAGACAATAAATATGAAAATTTTTATTTTCAATATGGCTCTATAGATTAAATTTTTGAAATTTCCAACTTTCAATATGATTATGAAGATTTACAAATTCTCTAAATTAAACTGAAGCGTGCACAAGTCTAGTATACATGTATAAGCACCTTAATAAAATTTCAAAGGTCACATTTTCTTTTTCTAAGGTAATAAACAAATTAAAATCATAAAATTAATTTAGATGTTACCATAAAAAAGGCCACCTTTTTTTTTAATAGGGTAATGAATAAGCTTTCTAATATTTTTTTTCGTGATTTTTACACAAGTATTAAAGTAGTTAATGAATACTTTAGATAAAATAAAATATTTTTTTTATTATCACTTAGCATATAGATCAATTAGTAAATTATTATTTTAATTTAATAAGAGATTTTAAATTTAAATTCTTAAATATACACCTGTGTTAAAATTTAATAAGAAAAATTTTATCGTTTTTATTGTCTTATTTGGTTCGAATCTAAAAAAATAATTTATAATTTTTTTTATTATACCATTATTTAAAATATCTTTTTATTTTATTAATCAATTATTATGTATAATATTTTTAAATAACGACAGCGAGTTAATAATATGTTTTAATTATGAGTAAAGAGACAGATATATGAGTTGTGAGAGTGAGTGAAAGCAGCAAAGCTTGAGTTCTGGTAGCAAAAGGCGGGCCTACAAAACAAAATCAACGGAGCTTTTCCCTCACTTTAATACAATAGAAACACATCAAACAAAGTAACAATTAGTGGACCATCCAGGCCTCCAGCTAGCCTTTCGTGTGTGTCCGTCCAATCTAGCTTCCATCTCAAGTGAGTGGTTCATGTTCGTGGGTTCCACTTCCTCCTTAATTATTTTTTATAATTGTCAAACTCGAGTATAAATAATTTATAAATAAATTTTTTTAGATGGGTATAGATTCACTATATATGCGCCACGAATTCAAATATGATAGAAATTTAAATTTTTACGTTACCCACCGTTTAAACCCGGTTAAAAAAATAAAATTTACATTAATTATATTTTGTTAAATTTTAATTATTTATCATTATATTTTGTTTTAATCATTAAGTTGTGTAATATAAATTTTAATCGAATTATGCTAGTATTAAATTTTTTATTTATACATTTGAATGAGAAAATTATAATTATATAATTTAAATTTTATTATATTTTTTAAAGATTATTATATTTAAGTGAGTGATTAAATACTTCATCTATCCATAATTATATATCCATTTTACTTATTTCACTATTATTAATAGTACGTTTGATAAATTATAAAAAAAATTAATTATTAAAAATATATTTTATAGATGTATATTATTGATATTATATTTTATTAAAAAAATTATATTATTGTGTTTGAAAAATGCGATAGAATATTGATAAAATAGATTGAAAAAAATATTAATTTATTTGATTATAATCTAACTTTACTAAAAAAAATTTAAATAATATCTAAATTACCCTTATTAATTTATATCATGCGTAAAATTGAATAATTAAATCAGGGGTAGAATTATTTTTTGATTTTAATTCCTTCTTCCGGTGAAAATTTTTTCCCTAATCATTCTATGTAAAATATTTTACCAACTGATTGATAAAGTTTAATGGCCCGACATTTTATTTTACCTAAATTATTTATAAATAAATATAATATTATTGCTCAACATGAATTATTTTGTCAAATTTTCTAAAAAAACAGTGCAACTAAATGCACTATAAGAATAACATTTATTAGTGTTGTTTTTTACTAAATTACTTTTTTTTTATTAGTGTTATGAAAAAGTACTGAAATATTTTGAAAATTAAAATAAGGGGTAATTATCTTTTGATTTTCTAAGATAAACACTTATTTATGGATAAAAAAATATATAAAAGACATATATTCATGGACGAATGGAGTAAGTATGAATAATATACAAATATTGTTGAATGTATTTGGGATTGATAGATGAAAGTTCTTCAAAATTAAATGAATTTTTTCAAGTTACCCTATCTGTTACAATTCTTAAATTACTATACACTGTGATTAAGGTAATTTTAGTGGTTCCCACAGAAATTTCTTGCATTTTTCAAGCCCTTAAGGTTCTGGATTTACCGTAACTCCAACTACAAAGGGTTCAGAGGTGCTTTAGTATTTAATATTTAGTTAGTTTGAAAAAAAAATAATCTTAATCACTTTGAGTTAATTTTCCTAACAACAATTAAAACAATTATGTCAAATAGACCATACATAATCACTCATTATTTTTTTTATGATTACAGCCATAATTACTCTGTTGAATGAAATTACATCTACTGTTTCTCATGATTGTGGACATATAAAATGAAGAGGTGAATTGGGTAACTAATTAATTATTTTTCCTAATTTTGACGAGTAGTATAATGTTAATTGTCTATAATAATTCATACGTAGAAGTCATATATATACATAAAATTAAATCTTATCCATATATATTATTTAGATGGTATAAGAGATATAGTTGGCTTGGATTTAGGAAAATTATGTGGACCAACTTAAATTCACATTATAATATTATTATATGCAATTGGGAAAGACAAACGTAGTCACATACGTGCCATGGGCAATGTCTCTATAGGTAGTCCAATCATATGGGCTACATTTCAACATTATTTGGGCTCCAACCTCAAAGCCAGATTCTGCAATTGAGACCTCTTCTTTTCTATTTCTTTTTACAGGTGATAAATATGTTATATGTGTTCCAATTTGTTTTAATTTTTTTTCGGTTATGTTAATATATTTATATATTTATTGAATTTATGTAATACGTATGTTAAAAATACATGTTAAACATCAATAAATTTTTTTATTTTTATCAAAATGCATTTTATTTTAATTAGAATTTATTATAATCATTTCTCAAAATGATAAATAAAAAAATATACGCACCTAATTATAATAAATTTTATTAAAAATAAAATACACTATAATAAAAATTAAAATATTTATTACAGTTTAATATACTTTTCACACACATATTTAATAAATCTTTATCAATTTTACATAATACCGTCTAATTTATAAAATTTTAATAATTTTGAAGCAAATACTCATTAATATAAATAACTTTTGTAAAAAAAAAATATTATGATAAAGTAGACATAGTAATATATATAATAGACAAAAATATTGTAATACCGTGAATAAAACAAAGTTCGCAGGATCGACCTGCGATTTAGTTACCGAATATAGTTAATTAAAACTGGCGGCATTTTCTTGAAATTTACTTTAAAAAAAACACACTTACCGAAATAACCGGTAACCTTCAAATTTGACAGTCGTTTTACCGTACTCAGTTGGAGGACACCTGTCAATTATGAACATACGTACAATATACCATAATTTTTTAATTGGTAATTCAATGTCCGCCACGTGGCTACGTGAAAGCGAGTATTTAATTGACCGCTACCGGCGAGTACCGATTACAAGATACTCCTCTGCCGAAATAAATAAGCTCACTTCACTTGGTTTTCACGGTGGTCCGGGCGGAGGAAGAATGGCGAAGGGAGGGTGGATTAGTTGAGGTGTCAGTGTGATATGGGGAGGCACGTGAGTGACCGACACACATATGACATGGGAGAGTTAAAAAAAAAAGTGTATATGGAGTCAGTTAATGGCAGTTAGAGAGGTGGTGATGAGGTAGTTGGTATTGGAGTTAATTTAACTTAACCAGGGTTAAGAAAGGTAGAAAACTAAGTTAGGCAAGATTTAGCCTTGTAAGTTGTTTTGGCTATAAAAAGATAGCTTCTCTCGAGCTCTTCTTTGACTCATATCTTTCATTTTCTTGTCTTCTTTAAATCTTAAACAGAGAGAAACAGCCAGAGTCATAAATAGAGAAAGAGGAGGAAGCACCAATGGCGGTTTCGCTGAAATGTTTTTTTATATGTACATTGATTCTTCTAGTCCTGCTCTTTACTGTAAATGCATCAACACAGAACACCGACCTAAAATCGAGGTAAATTTGAACTTTTCATTATCGATTTTATTCTTAAATGCTATAGAATTCAATTCTCTTCAGTTTCCACATTTTAAATCGAATTTCTGTTTTTCATTCTCAAAATCTCTTTTGATCATAAATTAGCACAATGCGATGATTTTGTTTCTTTTTTCTCTCAGATTGGAGGAAAATCGACGGTTTCAGAGCTCCAACAACTCATCAGTGGCGGACGGGTGAGTTAGAAAACCGTCTGATACATTTATTTTCCTGCCATTCAGTGATGTTAAGCTTTTGAGATCGGGATTAAAAAAATTTGGAGCGTTAATTCTGTTATATTAAGTTTCATAAGAGTTGGTTGCTCTGTTCTCAACGTCACAGTAAAAATTCACTGTACAACCAATTGCTATCTTTTCTTAGCTGTGAGGTTGACTACTATAGTTTTCCTCAATGTACGAAAATGTCCTTGAAGATACCTCTGTTGATACTCCTGCTCTAGTGTTTTTTTTTTATGAAGCTCTAGTGTTCTTCTTAATCCAACTGTAGTTTATAAAATTTTGTGAGGGTAATTTAGTCTTCTAACTTGAGTGCAAAAAACTTGTATTTTGCTAAAATTTGTTTTTT
The DNA here is from genome assembly GCA_947685225.1 of Garcia nutans. Lineage (NCBI taxonomy): Eukaryota > Viridiplantae > Streptophyta > Magnoliopsida > Malpighiales > Euphorbiaceae > Garcia > Garcia nutans. Next base: position 4,970,495 of record CANTUV010000048.1, on the reverse strand, counting down.
TTAAAAAAAAAATTGTACAGGTCGGGTGATGCATGGAATCAGCATGCCGTTGAAAATCCGGAGGAGATTGCTTCTATTGTTGATGAGTTAGTTTTTTTACTTTTTTCAACCTTTTTGTTCGTTTCTATTTTTTTCTGTGCCCATGTGGTATTCTAAATTTTATCCTAATTAATTTGAACTCGATTTGCGTCGCTCACCTACTTAATTAATCAAATTCTTTTTCTTAAAATTTTATATTTTAATTAATTAATTTTTAAAGTATATCTGTGATATTAAAAGAGGTAGATTCCCATGATCCATGTTATTTAAATTGATAAATTAATTAAAAATATATATATTTTTTATCTTTTTAAGTCAAATTCCAAATCTTTAATTCATATCATTTTTTAAATTTAAAAAATGATTTTGTTAGTAGGAATTTGATGAGTCTTGATTTCTATGTAACTTTTTTTTTCCCTTTATCTATTGTTATGAAAATTTGATAATTCAAAATTAAAACCTTTTGCAATAAATACGAGAAAATTGTTATAAATGACAAAAACTTGTTACGAAAATCTTATTTAATGTTGCAAAACGTTTCTTGCAGTGATAAAAATCGTTTCGGGGGTTGTTATTAATTAAGCGTGTCGGCTATAACTTGAGATCGCGACTTTGCTCTAAAAAGCCATTCCCCCCCCCCCCCCCCCCCCCCCCCCCCCCCCAGTTTGCAGTCTCTTTTCCAAAAACCTGATGATACAATTTCTAAATGTCTCTTTCGCCATGCTTTAGTATTTAAATTCCACTCAGAAAACTTGGTAGAAAGAATTAACAGGATAAAATTAGGCTAGATTGAATTTTAGGCAATTTTTTTTTATCAACATTTATGCCTATTTAAGCGTCTCATAATTACATTTCTCGCACGGTATATCGGAAAGCCTTGATAAAGTAGTCTATCTCTAGTTTGAGGTTTTAAATTATATAGTTTCACTGGTTGTACGATTTTACTTGTAAATGGATTAGCTCAGCAATATTTGATATAATATCCATGTCAGGGCCATAGGGATCTTTGAGGTTGAAATTTCGGAAGATTGTAGACAATATCTAAATTGAGAAAATAAATTCGAGTTTTGGGCAAGTGGTACTCAGTAGATTGTTGTTTATAAGGATTGAGAAATTGAAGTTCAAACATAATTCAAAATTGGAAAATACAGTCCTAATAATTCTTATAGAGAAAAATATAAATATTATGAATTCAAAAAAATTACACATTTTATGACTGAATTTCAACTAAATTATCAATAATATTGAAATCCACTACAAAACTGTCATAAAGTTTTCAAATCTAATTATCCGATATGGTTATACTTATTTGCTTGAAAAATTCTTACCTAATCGAATGCACGTATATCCTACTAATAAAAAACTACTAAAAAAATAATTATAAGAAAACTAAAAAATTTTATTATGCGTCCTAAGTCTAGATAACTCTTTTCCTATTTGCTTCTGTCTTTATATGGTAATAAGAAATATATATATCCAGTCTAAATAAAACTTTTTTTTATTTTCTTCTATTTTTTATATACAGTAACTAGATATGTATATATTCAATCTAGATAAATATTTTTTTTAATTATTTTTGTTTCTATATATGGTAACTAGATACCGTGTATAGAAGAGTTTTATCCGTTTTGTATTTATATCTGACTCTAACTTCGAAAAATGATTAATAAAAAAAACTCATTTTAATTATAGTGGTTATTAATGATACGAGGACTCAAACATGTTCTTTAATCTGAAATATCTACTGTTGCAGTATCCCTAGTAACCTTTTAATTCTAGAGCTGCTTATGCACGTGCCCATGTCTTGAGATCCGCGCATCACGGTTTTAATTTATTTCTTGTCTTTTTCTTCCTCCTATCCAAATCTAATTCCCAAGCACATTACCTTACATGCCAATACCGACTTGTGCGTGAATTCGCATTTTCTTTTTTCTGAAATACTAACACGATAGTTTTTCGTAATTGCCTTCGTTAAGCAATCATTTTGACTGTTCATTTCAAACTCTGTCAGTGCTTTCCTTCTTCGTTTTATGCATATATACACACATATCAACATAAACACTCAAATTAGTATTAAATTGCCAATATGTAAGTATCTGTACAAACAAGATCCCAATCAATTTATCATATGTTCATTGGGTAAATTGGGATCAATTGCTCTGTGTTAACTGGATAAGTTCCATCAAATTGGACATGATTGGTCTCAAGATCCCAATTATTATTTGAAACAGTGATAATTTCTGTCATTGCCTTTTTGCTCAAACTAGGTGGGGTAGACAACTCAAATTTTTGCTCTCCTTCTCCAGCCTGTCAAAAGGCACATCAGCAACAAACCGCAGATGGCTGATCTGGTTTTCTACAATTAATAAGACTTTTTTTTATCAGAATTCTGTTCTGATCTAGCGGGTAGCAGCTTCTTAATTGAGTCTAGTTATTCAATATGGCCATTGTGAAGTCATTAAATGACAACGCCAAATTTTTATTTATCACCGACATGTAAAAGTACTAGAAGGAGCATTAGTTTGGCACCCTCGCATTTATTTCTTGAATATCGAGCTGTTGGGTTAGAAAATAATACAAATTCTCCGTATTGACCGTATCCATTTATCCGTATATCCATCTTCCACATTGTCACATGGCCTACATCTTTATATGGGACAACCTGCTTTAACTTGACAGTTACCAACTTTTAACCAATAAGCATTCATTTAGTGACTTGAAGCCACTTTCGGATGATTTTGATCCGGAGAAATTAATAAAAAAAACTTGATTTTTAGGATAATAGACACTGAGTTACTCCTAAATAAGAGACAAATTGATCTATAAATATTTATGACTCTAACAATTATTGATTTTTGTCAAAACAATGGTACTAACAATATAACATGTTTTTGTCAATTTACCAGGAGCATACGCAACAGTACAGCAAGAAGGAATTTAGGATTTTTCTCTTGTGTAACAGGCAACCCAATTGATGACTGTTGGCGTTGCGACCCCAATTGGCAGCGAAACAGGAAGCGCCTTGCTGATTGTGGGATTGGGTTTGGACGCAACGCTGTTGGTGGTCGTGATGGAAGATACTACGTTGTCACTGACCATCGCGATGATGATCCTGTTAATCCAAGACCTGGCACACTTCGTCATGCTGTTATTCAAGACAGACCTTTATGGATTGTTTTCAAAAGAGATATGGTGATCACTCTAAAGCAAGAGCTTATTATGAACAGTTTTAAGACTATTGATGCTCGTGGAGTCAATGTTCACATTGCAAATGGAGCTTGTATTACTATCCAATTTATCACAAATGTTATTATTCATGGTCTCCATATCCACGATTGTAAGCCTACTGGCAATGCCATGGTTCGTAGCTCACCTACTCATTATGGGTGGAGGACAATGGCTGATGGAGATGCAATTTCAATTTTTGGATCGAGCCACATTTGGATTGATCACAATTCTCTATCGAATTGTGCAGATGGCCTTATTGATGCTATAATGGGGTCAACTGCTATTACCATTTCCAACAACTACTTCACCCACCACAATGAGGTCGATTTCTCTTGCATCAGTCTATTTAACTAGTTGTATTTTTTCAGTAATTAGACTCACTTAGCCACTTTAGTACTACTGAACTAAAGCTGATTGATAATTTCTAAATAGCTTTCTTAAATGTTGAACAGGTTATGCTATTGGGACATAGTGACTCCTATTCAAGAGATAAACAGATGCAAATGACAATTGCCTACAATCATTTTGGTGAGGGTCTTATCCAGAGAATGCCAAGGTAAATGAAGTAAATGATCACTACTATATCGTTTTCTATTTGATTTTCCCATATGAATTATATTGATATCTAAACTGTGGATGGGCCAATGCACTGAACTTGCAGGTGTAGGCATGGATATTTCCATGTGGTCAACAATGACTATACACACTGGGAAATGTATGCTATTGGTGGAAGTGCCAATCCAACAATTAATAGCCAGGGAAACAGATATCTTGCCCCTAATAATGGTTTTGCTAAAGAGGTAAATTACCACATCTTGCAGATATATAATTTCCTATTTAGTAAAGAGTGCTATTAGATTATCACATCATCAATTTTTTAAAATATATTATTTCTACTTTTTTTATTTATAAAATTTTTCATTTAATTTTAATAATTTATATAAAAATTTAATAATTTAATAATTTCAAATAATTTCACATTAATATAATTTCATAATATTGGTTAAATAAATTATATTTATCACTATTAATTTTTATAAAATAATTATACAGTAATATTATTAGATATTATTAATTGTTTTATATATTTTTTAGAAATTTAAAAAGTTAAAAACATGACTTTTAATCTTTATAATAAATTAATTAATAATTTATTTATAATAATAATTAATTTATATATTTTTAAAAATTTTAAAAATTAAATAATAAAATATATGATTTTTGACATTCCTAAATTTGTTTAAATGTTATTTTTTTTCATTTTTAAATATAATTTATATTATTTTATAATAAAAATATATATAGATTTTATTTTTAATTAGCTAGTAAAATTGTGAAGTTATGAAATAAAAAGACTATTTGCTCAATTATATTGTTTTGATGAAATAGTTATAAATTTTGATGTAAATATTTTATTGTATATTTTTTATAATAAAATTTATTGTTAATTTACATATAAATTATTTTATATTTGTATATTATTAAATATATTTATTTATATTTTATTATTTTTATCATCGCACAAAGAGAGTATAAGCACCTAGTAATAATAATAATTATGGTATGATTATTTAATGGCTAATTAAATTATAACAAGAATGAAGATATATATATATATATATATTTTGGTCAGGTGACAAAGAGAGTAGATACAGGACATAATGTATGGAGACATTGGAACTGGAGATCAGAAGGAGACTTATTGTTAAATGGAGCATATTTCACTCCATCGGGAGCTGGAGCTGCAGCTAGTTATGCAAGAGCCTCAAGTTTAGGAGCCAAATCCTCTTCAATGGTTGGTGCCATTACTTCAGGTGCTGGTGCTCTTTCCTGTCGTAGAGGCCGTCAATGTTAATTCTCAATCCCTTCCAACAGGAAAAACAAAACCCAAAAACCGAAAAAAAAAAGGTTTAAAAATTTTCTCTTCCTTTAGTATTGTTATTACTATAGCAAGTTTGCAGCCATTCTCTGTTCCAGCCCATTCTCCTCTATATTTGTCCGTTATATTCCCCAAAATCAAATATTTGGCAAGTGTACATTACATTACAGGTGCCATAAGGCTGTCACAAATCCAAATACATAAAAAAAACTCCACTTGTCACCGCCTCCATTGATCGACCTCGGCCTGCTTAAGAAGCCGCAGTGTTGTTCACAATTTTCATTTTGTTTTCTCTTTTCATTTGCTCAAATTCTGTATTATAATTTACGAATTTTCTCAATTCCAAGTAATTGCAAAATCCCATATCAAAATTGAAAATATATTGTTTAATTAGAACCAAATTGCTTCTCTACTTCAATTATTTTTCTTTTTTAACTATGGATTGTTTATTAATGGGACACCAGTCACACCATTCTGCCTTATTGCACATGGTAGAATATATAATGTAATGATTAATTGATATTTTGCCTTTTTTACTTGCATCTTAGTTACCTAGACCATTCATAATTAATGTTTGGTTAACAACAACCCCTCATTGCTTGCATATGCTAACAAATTAAAGGGCATGTGAAGCATTCTTCACCTACAATACGAAGAATAGCATTTTCTTGCCAACCTGTTTGTTGCAGAGAGCATGTCACAAAGTATGACAATTCTAATATACCTTAGGCAAGTGTCCCCCTTGTGACCATGTGAATTTGGGAGATTGGCCTAACCCACTTTACCTTCATGCCTCTTAGTTTTAACTTCTTTTTTTTTTTTTCTTTTCCTTTCAAATTACCATATTAATTTACAAATTAATATCACAAATTAATAACAGTACCAACATTGGAATCTAAAAATAATAAGAAAATAATGCATGAAAATTTAATATGTTTCAATCTTCTCATAAAATAGCGAACTCTTAATGTATAAAATCTATTATTATTAATTTAAAAAAATATAAGTGTAATAAACTCTGATACTATAAAATAATCTTTTGGAGTAACATATATTGATAAATTTTTTTCTTAGCTAATTTGCACAAGAACATGCAAATAAATTATTAATGATAGGGAGGCTTCCCACGTATAGAAGCAAGGAATATTTTTTGTAAAATGGTATGTATACATTTGGTATATAGACATGCGCATAATCGTATAACTTGAAACCTTTTTAGAAAATTCAGAAAATTCTTAATATCTTTTACTGGAGGAAGATGTGTAACATCCTAATTTTTAAAAATTCTTAATTTTTAAAAATTAAATTAAATAAATTATATTTTAATCGAATAAATTAAATAAATAATTTTAAATAAAAATAGAAGAATTTTAAATGAAAAAGTGAAATGTATATATGATATATATGCAAAATATACATAACATATATAAAGTCAACAAAAATCAATTTTTAAAAATCAAAAGTCAAATTTTCAAGTGCATTTTGATAAATAAATTTTAAAAATTAAAATTATTAAAATTATTTTAAAATAAATAATTTTAAATGGAAGATGATATTTTTGGATTTTAAATATATATATATATATTATAATAATAGATATATATAAGGTGGAAAATGAAAATGGAAAGAGAGAGAAAATCTAATTTTGGTCTTCTTCTTCTTCTTCTTCTTCCTTGTGCCGATTTTTCATAGCCATCAAAGAGGGAGTTTTGCTTCTTCCAAGCTCCCAAAATTAAAAGATTTCAAGTATTCAAGTTGGACTTTTAGAAATTTTCTCCATATTTAGTAAGCTTTCTAACTTTTTTTTTTTTGAATTTCCATGAAAATAAGAATATATTTATTTTGGGTTTATGAAGTAGTATGATTTAATTATTAGAATTGGTATGTATAAAGTTATTTTAAGTGGTTAGTAATGATTTTAAGGTTGGATTGAAGAAATGGTTAATTTTGAGTAAAGATTGGTGAAGAGAGAGAATTTAAGATTATGAAATTTTAGAGTTAGTGAAATCATGTATTTTAATTGTGTAAATTAATTTTAAATGAGTTATTTTGATACATAAATAAGTATTTTAAAGTCAAATATTGAATTTGACTAAATTTAATTAGAGTTTGAGAATGAAAGTGTTAATTCAAAATTTTAAAAAATGATATTTTCAAAGTTGGTGAATTGATTATTTTATTATTTAAAGCTTGTTTTTTTAATAACAAAAGTGACGAATATAAATTTGAAATAATAATTGGATTAAGTTGGAATGTAAAACTTTCAATGAAGAAGATTATGTCATTTTAGAGTTTTATTTATAAGTGTGTGTTTATGTAATGTAATAGGTTTAAACATATTATTATATATTTTTAATAATATAAATAAATTTAAAACACAAAATTGAATGGCTTAATATAATTTTTTAAAGTTAAAGTGAGGTTAGGCTTAACTTTGGAGTTTTGATTTGAATGGTGTTTAATTATGGTTTAAGATTTAAATTGTCTTTAAATGTGGTATTAAATGATTATTTATGATCACATTTGGTATAGGCATTGAGAGGAAGTAGTTTGGCAAATTCAAGTGTTGAAGAGTAACTTAGAAGAAAATGTTAGAGGTGATATTTGAGCTTACTTTGGGTTGTTTTTAGAGATAAGTACAAACTTTAGATAAATTAGTTATGTTTGCATTGCATTTGGGCTTAATACATTTTAGTTTAAAAATGTATTAAGTTACTTGATGCATTAAATATGTATGAACATTGTACTATATTATGTGATTTGTTATAAATGGATTATATGTATTATGAAAAGCCATTGTTAATGGCTAAATTAATTAAAATGTGAAATATATGTATTATGTAAAAATGACCCAAAGTAATTGGATAATGTCATTGGTTATGTATGCATTATAGGCATTGTGCAAAGTCATTATTAATGGCTAAAGCTTATAAAATATGACTTATATGTAGATTATGAGAGATTACCCAAAATATTTGAGAGTTTTAAGAAAAAATGTGATGCATTGTGATGATATGTTGAAATATGATGAAATGAAATGAAATGAATGATATTGATATAAATGAGAAAATATGACAATGTGCCTAATTGATAATAAGAAATGATGCAATTTGCCTAATTAATTATGAAAAAATGAGAAAGAAATTGATAATGAGAAATATGAAATAATTGTGTGTCTAGTATGTTATTGAATTTTCAGAATTTTGTGTCCAGAGGCATTCCTATGAGGTTATCCTCATTATTTGCTTTCGGGGCTAGTTTTTGAGTAATTATTTGATTTGCCTTCGGGGTTAGACGCTTGGCATCACTTTGATATGATTTGTCTTCGGGACTATCTTTTGAGCATTACTATGATTTGCCTTTGGGGCTAGACACATGGTGTCAATATGGACCAGAACAATAACTCTGTGATTTGAATAACATATTAGATCCTTTGAGCTCATGTTTGTGTGTTGTTGTTATGCAAATTGTCAAATAATTGAAAAAAATATATTTAAAATGAAATGGTATGTCACATGGTGACATGATATATATAAGCATTATGCATTTGCATTACATATAAGTTTTATTGTTATCAAAGTTTGCACCGATAGAATTTTAGCTTAGCGCGATTATAACTCATTATGCAGGTGACATGAGAGGTCCGGTAGAGTCGGAGAGTTTTTTTAGACCGAGTCGAGTCTAGATTTGAGATCTTGATTGTAAAGTTAATTTTTGAGCATCAAGATCAGATACACTGCCAATATGTGTATATTTTATATTATCGTATATTTTGACGTTATGTATATTATATTATGTTTTGATGTATATATATTGTAAATTATAAAAAATAGGTTGAAAAATTTTATAATGTGAGTGTATATGTGGTTTGATAAAAATGTATATGTATCTGTATAAATATTTTGAGAAACTTGAAGAAATTGAGGACTATGGATGAAATGTATGAATGATTTTTATTGAAAGTTTTTTTTTATGCAGGTTGTGTTTTGTCGATAATTTGAAAATGTTCAAATTACAGACAAAATTCTGACAATTTTTTTTTAAAGATTTTTATGAAAAATACTATTTTGAAATCTATAATTAATAATAAATATTTTATTTGTTATTTAAATACACATTTTTAAGTATTTTAAATTTTAAATTAAAAAAATAAAATTTTTTATTTTAAACCGGATTGTGATATTTTTGTATCATATATATATTTTATATAAACTGAATATATGTATTATATGTATATAGAATATAAAGGTATTACAAGGTGAGTTGACACAGTTAATATATTATTATTATTATTTTGCCATAGTTTACTTTATTATAGTATGTATTTCTCTATTATATTTATAATTGTATTTTCACAATCTTTTACAACTAGATTTTCATATTATATTTTTTATGTTATATATTTACTAAAATTATACCATCGTGTTATTTTGAAAAAATATATATTTTAATTTTTAATAAAATAATATAAAATATAATTAATATTTTTTAAAAAAAGAAAAAAAATAAATCAGAAATTAAGAATAAAATATTATCAATTAAGTATAAATAAATAAAATATTAGTATAATTGTTATAAGATATTATAAATTGAGTATAAAAAAAGTAAATAATATAATTATTTTATAATTTTTTAAATATTATTTTTGTAAGCTTTCAAGAAAATTCTTCTATATAGTATATTATAAATTTTTTTAGCAAGCTTTAATTTGAGTAGTCTATTAATTTTTTTTATAATTTTTAAAATTTTTAATATGATTAAAAATGTAAAATATAAATTTTGTTAAAGTAAATAAAGTTTAAAGCTTATAATTTGCTGTAAAAATTAATTTAAAATGTCACATATTCTTCAATTTGTAGATTTAAAAAATTTTAGAGGCAAAATAAATAAAATTTGAGATTTAACATTCACATGTAATTAAATTATTCAAAATAACATAAATTTAAAAAAAACACATAGCAACAAAGTGTAAATATATAAAAAAAATAAAATAAAATAGTAAATTAAAATAAAATTGTAATTATCAGAAAGAGTAAAAGCTAAAAAATAACATTAATAAAAATAAAGAATAAAATAGGTAAAAAAACTGAAATCACTATTCATCTACATTCTTTTTTAAATTGTAGAATATAGATTCCTTTTTTTATATTTGTACATTCATTTTTCTGTATTTGATTTATTTTTTGAACTTTCTCATTTATTTTCTGTCTAGTACTTAGCAATTTGAAATATTTACTTGTGAAAAACATAGTGAAACTGTGAAAGAATTATTTAGAGGAAATTATACTCTACAGTACACTTTATTTTTTTTAAATATCCTATTTTTTAGTGTATCTTTAATATAGTATACATTGAAAAATATAGTATACTTTTAGTATATTATATATATACCAATAATATATCTCTGAAAATAAGTATTTTTGAAATTAAAAATTAAAAAAGAAGGGTATTTTTGAAATTGCAATAGAAAATTAGATATAGAAATATTTTTATTTTTTAAGGTATTTTTGAAGAAAATCTAGTTATTTAATTTGTATGGGCTCACCCAAAATTCAAGTCCAAAACGATCACTACAAGCCCAGTCTTATTTCAGTGCCCTTAACGTTTTTTTTTTTATTGGAAAAAATTACATAATGTATCACTTTTTTTAAAAAAAATTTTAAAATAATGATTTCGAAAATTTTAAAATACATATTTTTAAATTTAACTAAAAATAGATTGTATTTATATTTTTTAGTATAATATATATAATTTTAGAACTGAATATTTTTGAAATTAAAAATTTAAACTTGTGTATTTTTATAAGAAAATATATTTTTAAAATATTTTCATTTTTAATGTTCTTATATAAAGTTTTTATTTTAAGAATTGGGCTTGTATGCATAACCCCTCAAATTCCATCCATTCTTGTCAATTCCAAAGGGTTTGTTTAATTGGCAAATGATTTAATTCTTCGCATTATATTATAATTAAATTTCAAAATGTTAGAGCATCTCCAATGATCCTTATTTCAAAAGAATATTTTTTAAATAAATAATATTTTAATGTAATTAAATTTGAATTTAATTATAATATAAAATATAATTAAAATTTATATATAAAAAAATCTCTTGATCAGGGATCAATTTTACTATCTTAGGCCTAATTAATGGCTTCTCACAGTCACATGCACACTCCATCTATTTAAAGGGGTTTGAAGGCAGCCGCAAAGAAAATAAAAAATGGGGATTTCTTCAAAAATATCCTAAAAATTAAAAATATTTTTGAAAATAACCATTTTTTTTCTATTTCAAAGATAATTTTTTTAACTTTTAATTTTAAAAATACGTTTTTTCAATAATATATTTTTATATACGTTTAGTATATTAAAGATATATTTTATTTTTAAAGATATATATTGAAAATATATTTAGTATACCAAAAATATAATAAAAAAAAGATACTTTCGAAAGAAAAAGTTAAAAATTGTGTTAATTTTGTCAAAGAAAAAATATTGAAAACAAAGAAGTTGAAATCCAATTAGTAATAGGATACTTGACCTTTCTTTGTCAAATCCTTTTGATATTTGGATTACTATACAGTTCAAGAAACTTCATATCTGTCAATTCCTTACCATGCAATGAACCATCAATTGCCCTTACTAAAACCAGACAAGAACAAGATCAAGATCCTATCTTTCAAGTTTCTTTGCTCAGTCAATCAGCAAACACCATGCTTTTTCTCATAAAAGAAACTCGATGGCTCTTGTCCATAGAAGATGAGAAGGTTGAGGCCAATAACACATCCAATTCCACTGCTACTATCACTTTCAACATAACTTCTACATCAACCCATCATCGGAAACTGATTAGGGAACCCCATGTCCCCCTTGGCTCGCTGGCCGTTCCTATCACCACCCTCAATTTAGAAGTTGATAAACAAGATTTTCTTGCTTGTAACACCAATGAGGAGGCCTATTCAAAAATTTCTGACTTGGTAGCTTCATTAGATATTAATCCCTGTTATAAACAGAACATTGGCTATAATTTGGTAGCTCGTATTCTTGCTCGCTTAAACTCTTCATTAAGTACTAAGTTGATGTTAAATGTGGATATGAAGTTGGTGACAACATAAGTTGATGTTAAATGTGGATATGAAGTTGGTGACAACATATTGGTGGCAGGGAACAGTCCCTGCTAGCATGTCCACGGCGATTTTGGAACAAGTCTTGAATATTTTGCTGGGGAAGATGAAAAAAGTTGCTAAATCTGTTTAGAAGAGTTTCAAGCACTGTCAAAGATCAAGCGCATGCCTTGTCTGGATATATTTCACAGCCATTGCATTGATAATCATTATATCTTTGGCGTTATTAATCAATGATGTTGTGTTTTCGTGACAGTTTCATTCACTAAAGATTCATCATTGTAACGTCTTGTGCTTTTTAGTTGTCAAAACAGTTTCATATAATCTAAACATAATGTTCCTACTTCCTAATTGTTCCTGAGCTACTGGCATGCTATTAGCAGGAAGACTGACAGAATTAGATTTTGTTTTCTAGCATTAAGCAATAATATTTATAAGAGATGCGTTCTTAAGAATTATATAGAAGAGACTAAAAAGTGAATTCTCACATATACAAATGTAAAGTAGCATTACATCCATCAGCTGCTACTACTGCATAAGTTAATGAATAATGAGTAACAGATAAGAAACTAATTTTGTGTTGAAGAAAGCTTACCATTGACCTGTTTCTCGGTCTGTTCTCTTCCAATTGCCTCACAACTTCATCCATGGTAGGTCTAACTGAAGGGACTGGAGCACAGCATCCCATTGCAAGTTTCAGTGCCTGAACTAATCCTTCTTCCATTGGATTTCTTATACCTTTCAAAAGCTCCACATCAAAAACCTCCATTGTTGTTTCCTCCAAAACTGCCACTTTCACCATCGAAGGCAAGTCCACAAAATCACCACTTCTCCCATTTTTCCCAGGTTTTTTTCCCATCAAAATCTCCAGCAAAAGTATTCCAAATGCATAAAAATCTGTTCTAGAATTGCATTTCTTCATCTTCTGAAGCTCTGGTGCCTTGTAACCATCAGTTTTTGCAAGTGCCACTATTTCATCAGCCACAGATGGTACCATTAGCTTGTCGAGCCCAAATTCTGTAAGCCTAGAAACAAAAAATTCGTCCACAAGCACATTTTTGGATCTCACATTCCCATGTGTAATTGGTGTCTCAAGACCTGTATGAAGGTGGGCTAGTCCCCTGGCTACGCCCAATGCAATCTTGTGCCGCCTAGCCCAGTTGAGCAATGGTCTCCCTGCTTTAGTTTCTGCAATTAATCATATGATCAAATTAACAAGAGAAAAGAAGAATGACATACTTGTTCAAAAATTCACACAATATCAAATATATAAAACAACAATTTTCATGATATATATGCCAATGAAATTACTTGTTAGATCTGTTCACTATCTGTTCTTATAGTGCCCAAAAGCCAAGTAACAAGCAAAATAATTGGCATGAAGCAGACTTAGCGATGCATCATTGCCCATGCCATCGCTGTAATATGCTGCATTTGAAGCTCGATCTAGCCAGTGGAAAACACGTGCTTCTATGAGGCATGGGGTTGCAGAAGATCTATCACTGCAAAATCCAGGTTGAGCTAAGATGTCTAAATGTAAAGAAGTGTTACAAGTTGCATGATAGAGCTCTCAATCACAAGTTAGAGCAATAATTGAAGATTGACCATAATTAAATGTTTGAATAATCATAGTCAGAATAATATTCAAAGAATAATCAACATTAGGTGATAGATTAAATGATCTACAATGAACTCTACTTTCGCTGGAGAATGTTATCAATGATTTCAGTATGTACATGGCAATGAGACATAAACAATATATACAGGAAAGGCAAGAATGAACATACCATACAAGAGATCATAGAGATTTCTGTTTGGAAGATAGTCATATATGAGTAGTTTCTCCCACTCTTTTTCCATGGCAGAAAGCTCTCAAAGAAATCAAGTTCTCATGTCGAATCTTTCCCAATTGCTTAATCACAGGTAAGCAAGAACTCCTATCTTTACAACTACCTTCCCTCAACAACCTCAAAGCAATTGTACCTCCATCAGCAAGCTTTGCCTTGTAAACAGTCCCATAAGTAGTCTTCTCTGTTACTTGTCCTGTTGCATTCAGAACATCCTCTAATGTCAAATGCTCACCACCTTGAAATAAAATTAGCTTTCTTTCGTCACCACCACCAACGCCATTTCCACCAGCACCACCATTTTTTTCATCTTCTCCTTCCTCTATTTCATCTTCACTATCTTCCCTACATTTCCTCTTCTTATTTTGCATATAACCAATTAACAATGAAGCCAAAACTACAACTCCTGTCATTAATCCAATCACAATACCAGGAATTGCACCTGAGCTCAACCTTGAACTTCCACTACAACTTCTTAAAGGTAACCCACAAAGACTAGGATCATTCCCCTCAAATACATCCACACCAAACTTTGATTCCCCAAAAATAGGTAAAATCCCACTAAAATTATTATGTGAAAGATTCAATTTTTCAAGGTTTAACTGCGTTAAACTCGGAGGAATTGAACCAGAAAATATGTTATTAGAAAGATCAAGCTCCTTAAGCCCTTGAAAGCGAGTTAAAAATTCTGGGAAAGCCCCTGAAAATTTGTTGCTACCCACGTCAAGAAATTGCAGATTCTTGCAAGTAGAGTTAGGCAATGCAGGTTCAGGGAGAGACCCAGATAATGAATTACCATGAATCTTAAGTGAAATTAATCGATCACATAAATTCCAGATGGATGGAGCTAAAACCCCACTGAACTAATTGCCACTCAAATCAATATCAGAAAGTGAAGAGCTGTAACCAAGCTCAAGAGGAATAGTTCCACTCAGTGAATTAATGTTAAGATACAAACTTTGAAGCATAGAGAACTCACCAAGCTCTCTAGAAAGTGAACCAGTAAGATTAGCAGATGGGAGCTGGAGAGAGAACAAATGCAAAGATGGTCTTTATAAAGTGAAAGATTGGTCCATTCTGGTGCAGAAAGGTCACTACAAGAAACAGGGGAACCATTGGAGAAAATCCATTTGAGGCCTCTCCATTGGCAAAGAGGAACAGAAGAATTCCATGACGAAAGCAAAAGATTTTCACTATTACCTTGTAGTGATGGTTTGATCTTTCCCAGCAAAAGCCCGACATCTGTTGAAGAAGCAGCAGAAGAAGAAGCCAATGTCAAAGACTTAGCAAGTGAAATGGAAGAAGAGCGAATTATGCAGATAAAGACACAAAACGTAAAGTAAAGTTTCAAAACCGCCATGAATAAAGAAGCAGAGAGAGAAAGGGAAAGGTGACAACACTTATCAATGTGGTCTTTGTGAGGTTCTATACGAGAAATAATTATACAATGAAATTATTGACTTATTGTATTACGCGATATTCTATTTAATCGTATCAAAATGTTTTCTCTTTTTTGGGAAAACAACCGAGTGTTGACTATCAACTTAAAACTCTTTGTCTGGTTACCCTTATTAAACCCTTTGTCTTATTACTCTCTGTCTATGGCTATGAATGATTTGATCATATTTTATTTTTTTAATTATATATTAATTATTCATTTCAATTCATCATCCGCCGTTGTTTTTCTCGAAGATAATTATGAAAATTATTTTAACTTGTTTCGATGGTTTATACACTACAAGTATTTGCACCTTAAAATACAATAACACTATTTATGCATTGTTTTTACAAAATTAAATCAAGTTAAATGAGGCAAAGAATTTTAAATTTATGTGCTAAAACCAATTGAGTTCCTCTTAAAAAATAATACTCAATACAGTAATATAAAATAGGAGCATTAGTCATATTTTACTTATAAAATCTTTTAAATAATTAAGCATCAAGGTTCTTATAATCTCATTTATATTTTTAACAATAATTTTAATATAATATATAATATATTCTGTTATTAAACATTTCTTAATATATCATATATGTTATTAGAAGGTAAATAATTTATTATATTATAATATTTAATCTCCTAGATTATAATAATTTCATGAAATAAATATTTAATTTTAAATTACTAATTAATAATATTACTAAATAAAAATCAGACACTCAAGTGATATTTTTTATATTTTTATAAGGATCATATTAAATAAATAATTTGTAATTTATTAATTTTGAATATGAAAAAAAAATGTATGCTAAAGTAGTAAAATTTTTTCTCTATGCTTAATGGAAGAACAAACTAATCCCCACGTATTAATAACGTTTTTAGTTTTTGCAAATAAGAAAAATCTTATTAAGAAAATAAATGTGATGTTTATGACTCATTTTATAAGTTATTGGTGAGTTATTTTTATCAACATAACAACCATATAATTTATATTCTTTTACATATTTAAAATGTAAAAAAATAAAATTTTATTATAATTTTTCTTATGAAAGCATGTAACTATCAAATATATTTTTTTATTATCACATTCTTTAAAAATTAGAAGATATAAATATTTTCGTGAAGTAAAAAATTAAAAATTAAATCAACTTAATTTAAATTTTCCTGTTTGTAGTATATAAATTTTTTTCTTTGTAATAACTAAAAATTGAAAAATAATGTGTGCAATGTATTTCTATAATTAGATTATTTTTACATAAAAATACGAAAAATCATGAATTAAAAAAATGAAAAATTCTAAAGCAAATGAAATTTGATTTTTTTATGATAAATATTATTAGTTAAATAATATAGTTAGAGATATTTATTGGTTAAATAAAGATATTATAATTAATGTAAAAGAAGTGAAATGTCTATATATAGTAATTAATTATTAATTGATGGGCACGCTCTGCTTCGGAATTGGCCACTTTTGCAAATCTTTTTGGCTATTCTTTATTCTTTCATTGTTCAATTGTAAGGGCAGATCCATTAGATGTTTCGTGCTCATTTTTCTAAAAACTCTACACGTGTCTGATGATCTTTGACCATACATTTGACTCCATAATGTGAGGTGGAAGATGGGGAGCGAGTTTTGAATTTGAAAGTGTTGGTTGGTAGAGTGAAGAATCCAACTGAAGGGACCCACTTTTCTGTGGGTCAGAGTACAAAAGCAAAAAACTCAAAAATTAATATATATATATATATAACACTTTTTAATTTTTTTAAAATATTTTATATTTTTTTATATTTTTAATATACTAAATATATATTCAATATATATTTTTAAAAATTAAATATGCTTTTAATATATGAAATATATACTTAGAATATATTTCTAAAAAAATATTTTTAAAATAAAAAAATAAAAAAATACATTTTTAAAACTATTTTTATTTGTTAGGATATTTAAAAAAAAAAAGGTTAACCTATGTTGTCCACTGCTTAGACGTAAAGTGGGCCCAGAAGATTTCATGTTGAAAAAGTTATTTTCTTTCTTTCTAATTTTTTTTTTAAAAAAATTAATTTATTTGTATCTTCATTCTTTAATGCCCATCTCTCCAACTTTTCAACTTCGCCCGTGCTTTTCTATGATCTCAATCTTCTTAATCATTTTGTTAGAATGAGAATTTATGTGCTCCCTCCCACTTCAATTGTCTTTTTAAAAACAATTATCTATATTAAAATAATTATTAATAATTATAAATTTTATAAAATATTTATAATATTTTATTTAATTATTTATTTTAAATATTATCTTCTTATGAATTAATAATCTTATCACACAATAATAAATTTAAAACTTTATAATTAATAATATTTTAAATTTATAAAAATAATAATTAAAGTATAATAAAAAAATTTTCTTATATTATAATTAAAATTAAATGGATAAAGTATTTAATTAGATTTTTAATTAATCTTTTGCTAGTATTATGTTTATTGTCTAGAGTTATTCTGAGATTTAAATATATAATTTATTAATATTAAAATTTTAAAATATTTAATTCATGAGTATATTTTTTTCAATTAAATATGTGACTTCTGTTAGTAAATTAGTAGACTTTTATATTTATATTATTTTCTTTCATGGAGTTAAAAAAGATTTGTATTTTTTTTGTGTAAATAAATAATAGCATTTTTAATATAAATATAATATTTTTTTTATGTAGAAGTGACTTTACATTTTCAACTCAATCCAAAAATATGTATTTTTTTAAAAGGCATTAGGCTTCGATTAGGGTTTCAAAGTTGAAACACAACTGAACACTATAACCATTTTCATTAATAATGATGATTTATATTTTATAAAGGTAAAATATATAATTTGGCCCATATACTTTAGTATTTTTTTTCTATTGAGTCCCTATATTTTAATTATGATTGATTACATCCTATGTACTTATTTGTATTATATTATCATAGCCATTTGTTAACAGATCGTTAACATGTACATTAGACGCATCGTGAATATTGCGTGACCCTTTCTAACCCCATTAACAGATGAAGATTTTTGCAGCGTTTTTCCTCCCTTCAAACGCTTCGTTTAACACATACAAGTAAACCCAAAAAGAACCTTTCCTTCATTTGCTTATTTGAAGGAAGCTAAAATTCCTAAGTGCGTCAAATCAAAAAAAATTTTTTTTGGGCAATTTGAAGGAGTGAATTACGATGAAAGAAGTTAAGTGTAATGAATCCCTGAACAACTTTTTTGTGTTCAATTTTGTATGATTCTATAATAGATACATGTGGATGCTTTAACTTTGCTGAGGGACTACAAACATATTGTTTGTCTATTTTCCTATTTTTTTTATATATTGTTTTAATGTTTGTGGTCCCTTGTTAATTCATTTTGCATGATTTTTTTTCAAAATGGGAGGCACGTGCATTTGTTTGATTTTACATCATGGGGATGGTTTATGAAGGACATAGTATTTTATATTGGGGGTGAGATAAACATGGTTGGGCAAAGCCTGGATGTTGATTTACTCTCATATCCTAACTTGTTAAAATATGTGAAGGAGGTAGGGTATACAAGTATAGGGGGTTTGTACTATAAGAAATGAGAAAATGATAATTTTACATTTACATTGCTTTATGATGATAAAAGTGTGTGTGAGATTGAGAAAGGATTGATGAATGGAGATGTTGTGGAGTTACTTATTGACCATCAAGTTTGACAAGAAGAACCTCAAGGACCATAGATATAACCATTTGTCAAGGTTTGTGGTAATGTTGAAAACATTAGTTAGGAAGAGCATGAGAATGATTTTGAAGATGATGATGAGGGATGTAATGTTGATACAAATGATGAAAGGAATGATGATGAGTTTGATGTGATTGTTGGTATGCCAATAGATGGTGAAGCTGCTGCTATAAAGAAGGTAAAGGATTTTAATGAGAGAACTAAATGTTTAAGGAGGGCTGCAAATGAAAGTGATAAGAATGATGATGAGAGGACAGAGGTTGGAGATGGTGATATATTGGTTGATTCTGGATTTGAATTAAATGATAGCAGCTCTGTTTACTTTGATGCTGATGATCTAGGGATCTATTATTCATATTCTGATGAGGAATGCCCTGACACTGTATTAAGGAGACCAAGTACCAAAATTATTTTTGATCCAGTTGCTAACTAGTATAGAAGAACTATATACATGAAGACTTATGCATGTTCTCTTCAGCCTCTGAGAGGTAGAAATATGTGGAAGAAGTTGGACAGAGAAGTAATTATTCCATCTGCTTATCAAAAGATTCCTGAAAAGGTTAAGAAAGGCTAGAAGAAAGAATAAAAATGAGCCAAAGAAAGTTGGGAGATTGTCGAGAAAAGATATAATCATGACATGTAAGATTTATAAGGTCCCTGGACACAATGATAGAGGCTGTCCAAGAGCTCCTAAAGATGCACAGGTATTTTGACTGTTTCAACTTAGGTTTATTTCCTAAATTTAGCTTACTAAAGTGCTATTTATTTTTTGAAGCCTTCATCATCAAGGAAACAAAATAAAAATGCTACTACATAACCCTGCCCACCATCTCAGACCCAGCAAAATGCAGAAACATTTGCCTCATCAGTAAGAGAATCACTGAAATAGCTCACAAAAGGTGAACCAAAGTATTTACAAAAAGCATCTTAATGAGCATGGATGCATGCTTATATGTGAACGTCTTAATAGGTAAGAGGAGTAAAAATGTTGCAACTTCTTCATCCGTTATATCTGCATCTTAGCCAAACTCACAACAAAGCTCAAGTCAACCAGCTGAAAACCAAAAGAAACGTGATAGGAATACATGAAAGCCAATAGAAGTGATCAATTGCTTCATGACATGGGATTCAAATAAACATGCTTGCAATGGAAAGGAAAGACATCAATAACAAGGAGACAATTGCAAGAGGCTAGGAACAAGTATATTTCATCTCGGGAGAAAGATAAAGGACAACCAAAATCAAAATGAAGATATCGATGAATTTCTACTTTTTTTTGTAAAGCTCAGTCTTCTGGTATCTAAATGAAGATATCGATGAATTTCTACTCTTTTTGTAAAGCTCAGTCTTTTGGGATCTAAATGAAGATATCAATGAATTTCTACTTTGTTTTTTGTAAAGCTCAGTCTTTTGGGATCTAAATATATTTGCAAGGTTATGATGTAATTCAATATGTAGAAGCATTTATTTTGCTAATTAGAATTGGAACATTTATAGTGTAACCTAACTTGTTTGGTATTTTATCTACTATATATGTAGTTAATACTACATCTATGTTTCTGCTTTTGGAGTTGTCTAATTAATAGTGGTTGATTGATCTGCTTGTGTCAGAGTATTTAGGCTATTGTAAGGGTAGAGTACTAATGCTTATGTTGATTTGTAGGTATTGCTATTGCTGTGCATCAATTGTGCATGTCCTGCTATTGCGCAAGTCTTGGTGATGTGCATCTTATGTTGCTACTGCTAGTGTTGTGCAAGTGGTATTGTACACCTCCTGCTGCTACTGCATCTGTGCAGGTAGTGTTGTTGTGCAACTGCTAATGTGCAGCTGCTGGTTATGGGGATTGTTAATGTACAGGTGGTGATTTAAATTTAAGGTTCTGAATAATGTTGTCAAGACAACAACTGGTTTGAAATTTTTAGTATAAAAACAACCAATTTAGATATGGTCCCATAACCTTATGCACTGTAAAATTACATATTTGTTGCTTCAAAAATTGGTATCAACCCACTTGAAGTTCATACAAAATTCATTGCATACTTAATTTACTGTCAACTCCTACTTCACTACTACCCCATTAACCCAAATTCAATTCTAATAGCTTGTTTATACAGGCATGTTACAACCAATTCACTTCAACAAAAACACATATCACAACCACCAAGAATGAAATTAATGTAGCCTTGTAAAACTTCAAGCTTTTATGCATTTCTCTCATCTCACTAACGACTTGTTTCATCTCTATCTTTAGGAATGCATGCTCTAACTTCAATGCATAGAATTCCTCCTGTGACTTGAATCTGTTGTTAATAGTTCAAATTTCATTAAGCAGAATCAATGATTGTTCAAAAAGGCACTCATCGTGCCATTTAAAATACCTGCAATGGCTTCCCTATATACAATAACAACAAATCACTCACTAATTATCAATTGGCATTAATCAAGAACAAAAATTCATCAATTAACATCAATCATTTTATATTGGAAATGCTAAAATTTTATAAATTGTTTAACATTTTACCTATCCAGCGCAGGACCAAATTTTATGACTTGGATTGTTCTCAGTCCTATAAATAAAAAGCTTGGCATTTTTTTTCCCACAGAAGCACTTGTGCAAGCTCGATGAAGACATGTGCTTCTCACAATTCTCAAATTCATGTACCCTACTAGAAGATAAATTGTTTGAATCCATTGCCATTGCACTTTTTTTTACATTTTCAGCCAACACACCTATAAAATTCTGAAGTCAAAACAACCCAATGCAGACACAAAAATTAATTTTACTAATATGAAACAACAAAACATAATGAACCAGGACAAACCCAATCCCTAAAGCAAGAAATAATGCAAAACTGAAAAATACCTAACTCTCTCCTTTAATCGCAATTCACTCCTTCAAATTATCCACCATGAAAATTTTGATTTGATGCATTTAGGGATTTCGATTTTCATCTCTGATGTCGAATATAATGTTGGATTTGCTGGTATTGTGTAAATGCAGTGTTTGAAGAGAGGAAAAAATGTTGTGTTTAATAAAAATCTTTATTTGTTGATAAGGTTAGAAAAAAGTCACACGATATTTACAGCACGTCTAATATATGTGTTAATGCTCTGTTAATAAAGGTTTATGATAATATAATACAAATAAGTACAAGGACTTAATAAATCATAATTAAAATACAAGGAACTTAATGGAAAAAAGTATTAAAGTATGAGGTTAAATTATATATTTTGACTTTATAAAAAAGAACTATTCAGTTTTTTTCAAAAGCCATAAAACAGAAAAGATACAGTTAGTATGAAACATGCCATAGATTGATGGTAAACAGCTAGCTAGCAAAACAAATGCTATGTTCACAAAACCTGAAAAAAAACAAAAAGTTTAATATATATATTTTTGGGATTTAAATAAATAGGTATTTGCCAAAACAGTTTTATTTTCTGGAAAGAAATGATTTCTTATCTTCATAATTATAATATTTTTGAAAGTAGTATCAGAAATATATATTTATATATATGTATAAAATATTGGGAATAATATATATATATATATTAAAGGGGATTATATTGATTGATAGTATGGGTCTCTCATACATTAAATTTAATTAATAAAGTCTGCGGTAGTACCGTCCACTTATATATATATATATATATATATATATATATAAAGAACCTCCAATTTTGCCTTTTAAGGAAAAGACTATGCATGAAAAGAATAATTTTCTTCTTCTAATTAATCGACGCAGGGATATGAGGGAAAGTTGTTGAATTAATTCTAGGAAAAACGTTTTTTTTTCCCTCTAAACATCATTAAATCTGATGTAATTTTTCTAAACTATTATTCGACGACATTAAATCTTTAAATTTATCGGTTCAATAATTTTAAACTTTTTTTAACAGTAGTTATACACTTAAAAATCACTTGTCATTATAATCACAATTAAAACAATGCATTTTAGTTTTGTAATATTTTAATGCTAAAATGCATCATTTTAAAAAAAATATATATTTAATGTACTCATTTGCTATCTTTTCTCTCTCTAAAATTTCTCAAAAATTAAAATGGCTCATGATAATTCTCTTTCACCTCCTTTCAACACTAAAAATTTTCAATTACACCTTTAATTTGTACAGAATTCTAATTATTAATTATCAAATAAACTGATATCTTAGGTCTCAAATCTTGCCTATCTTCATAGCTCTCTTTCTTTCTCTCTCCACTATCATTCCGTTGGCAAAATATTTCATCCTCATAAATGAAGTGCTTCACTTTGATAAGGAAATAATAGAGGTAGTTTTTGTTTTTTTTTGGATGCAATTTCTTACGGATTTTGTGTTTTGGATTTTACAGTTTGATAAATGAATTTTTTTTGTCTACATTGTTGTTTCTAAGGAGGAGATTTGGTTTGATTTTTGAATAATTTTGGAACAGTCTCTCGCTTATAAATTCTTGATTTATTTATTTAATTACATAAATTAATTATTTAATTAGAGATTGAGGGCATTCAATAACCTATGTCCTTTAAAATCAAAGAGTATCAATTGAGAATTGGAGAGAGAGTTGTAAATAATTCTCCTAAATTTTTCAAAACGATGCGTTTTGGTGTTGAAATTATACAGAACTAAAATGCATAGTTTTGCTTCATTGTTTGTTAGAACTAAATATGATTTTAATGGTAAGTGATTTTCACGCATATAACTATTGTCAAAAAAAAAGGTTTGAAATTGTCAAATTGAAAAATTTAGGTGTTCAATGTCACCGAATAAAAATTTATGAACTTAATTCGTAAATGCCATAAAATTTAGGAGTCAAAACATGTATTTTCTTGAATTGAATGAAATTATGGTAGGTGTTTAGGAATATAAATATGGCATGTTTGTTACCATTAACTGTTGTAACTCACGCCAGTCCGAAGAATCATTTCTTCATTTAAAAATCAAAGTCCACCTGAAGCAGTAAAGCAATAATTATGTTCACTCTCAGACTTGCAATGGCTAACAGGGATTTTCTTCTTGCAATGGCAACTTTGTTTAGCATGCTGCAAATACACTATCATTAGGTCCTTTTGTTCCTCACCTGAAAAGACATATAAAATAAGCATCCGTCATTATAAAGTTATCGACAGGACTTCGGTGGAAAAGCTTCATCAAGTATGCTAAAAACGTTAATCACAACACTTTGTAAGCCAAAAGTAAAAGAAAATCCAGGCGATTCTACATTCTTAAAATATGCTTTATTTTATACCATTTTTGCATTTAATCATTAATATGTCAAAGATTTTTTTTCCTGCCTGATTTGGGCTTTAGATAGTTCAAAATTTGTT
Organism: Garcia nutans; assembly: GCA_947685225.1. Lineage (NCBI taxonomy): Eukaryota > Viridiplantae > Streptophyta > Magnoliopsida > Malpighiales > Euphorbiaceae > Garcia > Garcia nutans. The sequence goes on along the minus strand of CANTUV010000048.1, from coordinate 4,945,869 downwards.
TTTTGAAATCGTAAAAGCCTATTAACAATGTCTGTCTGTGAGTTGGGTCTCAAGCCTTAATCAATTATTATGGGTCAATTATTATAGGCATATCCAACAAAAAAAATTGAAAATTCATTATGTCTTTTTATTTTTCAAAAATGTTATGTACACTTTTGGTGGATACATATCTCTGAAATAATGGGATATATTGTATATCTGAAAGTGTGATTTTTTTAAATAAAAAATAAAAAAATTAGAAAGTGAATTTTTTTTAAAAAAAGAAAAGAGTATTTTAAAAACAATTTTTATTTTTTTAGATATTTATAAAGAAATCCCAAAGAAAAACTCTCTAATCAGGATTTCATTTCCCATCTTTATATTCTACATATTGAAGATTGTTATCAGCACAGTTCAGAACTTGAGAACTGTTATTAGCCCAGTTCAAAACATGAAACTAGAATTCTTATCATCCTAGATTTCATAACACAGAACCCCACATAATATGAGAATGCACAATTGCTGCTTTCAAAATTTCAGCTTAGCTAATTTCTTCCCAACCGCAACCCTGTCTACATAACATAACCTTTCTAGTTTTTCACTTTTACTTTTCAATATTTTTAACCATTTAACTTCAATCTTCTACCAATTAATATGAAGAGTAAAATTCCTTCTTGATAAGGCAGGAAAGGGAAAAATTCTTTGCATATATAAATCTTTACATTATTATGGCCATCACACACTTGACACAACCACACTGCATGATATAACTTCAATTTAAAACCTTGAAAGCGAAAGAAATATCATGTCACGAACTTACTGTATTTACTAGGTGCAGCTCTTAGCAACAGCTAGGTTTTTCTTTTGATGACCTATGGATCACAGGTTCAGGATGTGGTGGAAATTATCTCTTTGCAAAAAAATCAAGGAAAAGACTGGGTACTCTGGCACCCATCCTCCCCCTGCTGCTGTATAGTTCTCGAATGAGCCCTTTTCTAGGTGCAGCTCAATGATTAGCCTTTCACTTGGTTCCAAGTTGATCTCCATGGAAGTTCTCCCTACTCAGGAAGAGTTGGTACCAAGGTACATGTAGTAGCATCACCAAGAACACAGACTTGATTTAATTATTGAACCTTACCAACAAAAGAGGCAAGGCAACCTACCAATAATTCATGCAAGAACGGCTATTTGTTAACTAATTTCTATCCCATTTCGAGAGATGTAAAATATGAGAGAGGAAAATTAATGTTATAAATAGGTCCATCTCCTTTTTAATTATATCATTTTAAAAGTAAACTTATTTATTTATAAGTTTTATTTTCTCTTTTTTCTTTTTTATATTTCTTTTTTGAAATTAGTAATATTATTTTAATGGTATCCGAGGACGTAGGAAAAATTAGCCGAATCTTGTTAAATTTAGTGTTCTTTTTATTAATTATTTAATAGCTATTTTTGATATAGTTGTGGTGGTATTTTGCGCTGGTGATTATATGTCTAGAAAAATTCTGTTTAAGAAAAGATTTGGTATTTAAGAATGTCCATTGTGATCCATCTCTCTTTTTTGAAAATTATTCTGGTATAATTGTTGGTATAATTATTCACACACTGTACATGTTATTGATAAAAAATTAATTTAATTTTCACAACAAGAACATGCTCCATTCTCAAAATGTTGGAATCGTTTCCGATCACTGACAATAATCTTCCGTTTGTATAACTTGGAGATAAGACAATCTTCACATATAACTTGGGTTTGTGGGCTTGTACTGATTAAACCAAAAGCAATTGCAATCCTCTCACTGTGATAGTTTAATGCACTTTCTTTGTCATCTTCATCCATATTGAGCAAGACTTGTGTAGCGTTTGGCCTGTAACCTGCAGACTTCAATCGATTTGAAATTTTCTTCAACATTGAATGGATTTCTTTAGCCTTAGGATGGGAATCATCTTCTACACGAAATTCATGAATCACCCCATCATGCTCAATCCAACTACATCCGGGATCTTTCCTTATATCCACCTCCTTCATTTTTAGCCTCACTTCGGCAACTCCATCCCAATTCCCCCTAGAGGCGAATATATTGGAGAGAGCTATATAAGATCCACTATCGTATGGAAACAAATCAATCAAAATCCCTGTTACTCGTTCACCCATCTCTATGTTTCCATGAATTTTACAAATGCCAAGCAGTGCTTTCCATATCACATCATCCGGTTCAATCAGCATGTTTAGTATAAGTTGTTCAGCCTCTTCTAAAAGCTCAGCACGACGTTGAAGATCAACCAGACATCCATAATGTTCAATCCTAGGTTCTAAACCAACAACATTAACCGCATGACTAAATATCGAAAGGCCCTCTTCAACTAAACCAGCATGGCTGCAAGCACCCAGTAGACTAATATACACAACATCACTGGGTGTCATACCAACTTGTTGCATCCTCTTGTAATAATGAAGAGCACCCTTTGCTTGACCGTGCATTGCAAGCCCACCAATTACAGTATTCCAAGTAATAGGATTCTTTTTATTGTTCATCCTCTCAAATACCTGAATTGCCTTCTCAATGCTTCCACACTTTGAATACATATCTATCAAAGCAGAACCAAGCACATCATCAATCTCAATTTCATTTTTCTCTGCATACAAATGCACCCATTTACCTAATTCAAGCGCACCCAACCGTGAAACAGCAGGAAGAACACTAACCAAAGTCACATAATTCGGAGATGTATCTCCGTTTTGCATATCATGAAACATCTCTATAGCCTCCTTAAAATACCCATTTTGGGCATACCCTGATATCCTTACGTTCCATGAGACAACACTTCTTCGAGGCATATTATCAAACAACTCCCGTGAGGTTTTAAGGTTCCCAAGCCTCCCATACCCATCAATCATTACATTCCATAAAACCACATTACCCTCTTGCATCCTCTTATCCCTCACTAATTTACTGGGATTATCATATTCAGAAGCGTAATTACTAAATAACGCATGAGCATCTTCCATAACTCCACACATAACATACATCCTGACAAGATTGCTAGCAACGAATTCATCAGTATCAAATCCTAATTTGATAACAAAACCATGAACCTGCTTTCCTTCTTGAAGCCTTGCCGTTTTTAGCACATGCTTTTAAAACGGAAGGAAACGTGAATTTGTTGGGTTTTACAAGACTTTGACTACACATTTGACAAAAATATACAAATGCCTCTAATGGATTTTTATTATCATAATCATTCTCATGAGTTTCGGCAACAGCTCTGATGATGGTGTTCCAAGAAAAGCAATTGGGTTCGCGAATTTGGGTGAAAAACTTACGAGAGTATTTGAGGTCACGCTATTTGGAGAGGGATAAAAATTTGAGGATTTCGGCAGCGGCAAGAGGGTCGCTGATTAGACCAGTTTTGGTGAAGTGGGCATGAATTTGATTGAGTTGTCTAGTAGATTTGCATCTTGAGATTTGTGGGAAAAGTGAAGATGGGTGACTTGTTAGAGAGGGGTTAGCGGAGTCATAATACTGTATTGACTCATAAAGAAAATGGATAAAGTACAAGAGTTGTTTGCGTCTCAGATTCTGAAACTGAAATAAAAGGGAAAAATAACGCCCTTCCCAAAATTTTTTATTTTTTTATTATAGTTATTTTATTTTAAGTTTATTATAAATTATATAAAAGTTATAAATTTTTTATAAATTAATTATAAACTAGTCATAAAATTTATATAAATATAATATTTTAATAAATATTTTATAAATTTTAATATTTTTATAAATATTATATAAATATAATAAATTTAAAATTATTTTTAATTTTTTTATATTTTTATTTTTTTGAAAAAGAAGCAGATGCTTCTATATATTGATCTGATGATAAAAATCAATAAGGAAAGTGGGCACATTGACTCAAACCTTAAAGCAATCAAAACGAATGGAGGCTCTTGCCAACAAATGAGCACCCCGATTTGAAGATCGCTGAATCCAAGACACAGAAATGTTTTGCCTAGCCTGCAAAATGGCTTTACAATCTAAAATAAGCAATCCGAATTCTGAAAAATCAGCAACATCAGAAGAAAGGGCTTGAACTAAAGTTAAACAATCTGTAAAGAAGCAACCAGGTTCGGGCAACGCATCTCGAGCAAAAAGTAGGCCATGTCTAAGAGCAAGAGCCTCCATAATTAATGGGTTCCTGCCTCCTTCTGTAAAACCCGAAACAGCAAGAGTAAAAGACCCCTCACCATCCTCAAATAGGCAACCAAAACCCACAAAACCAGAATTCAGAAAGAGAGCTCCATCAGTGTAACCATGCCAAGCACTAGGACCCATTACCATCGCTGGACAAGAAGCTATAGACACCGGAGCAGCAGAAATAACATCAGTCATATTTACCGTTAAAAAATCATTCAAGAATTCCTTAGCTAACCGGACAATTAACGCCGGCGGTAACCACTTGGCAGACCACAAAAAGTCATTACGTGCTGCCCATAATTTCCATGCACAGGTAGCCACAAAAGCTGCTTTTTCCTTACCCATAATAGAATGAACTTGCTTAAAAAAATTTAAGAAAGAAAGCTCATTATCTACCACCTGCAATCCTGCAAGACGCCAAACTTCCACCGCCCGAGGACAATGTAATAAGACATGTCCATTTGATTCAGCATTAGCACAAAAAAGACAGACAGCAGGGACATCAACACCTCTTTCAAGCAATTTTTCTCGGGTTGGAAGAATTTACCTACAAGCTCTCCACATAAAGTCCTTAATTTTAGGGGGAACTTTAAGATCCCAAATTTTATTCCACACTCCATCATCCAGAAGCAAAATGTTGGTTGCCCAAAGAATTAAAAATCACATGATAGGCACTCTTCACCGAATACAACCCTTTTTTGTGGTAATGCCAAATAATTTTATCCTCCCGTTCCATAACGCTTAACGGTATAGCAAGAATTGCTTGCATATCCCTTACTGAAAATAGATTCATGATCTGATTAACGTCCCATCGCCGACTATCAGGCACAAAAAGATCACAAACCCGCATTGCATTTGGAATAAAGAAATTACCATCATCAGGAAGAAAACCATCATCCTTTGGGATCCACGGACTTGAATTAACATAAATGCTCTTGCCATTCCCAACCCGCCACCGAGCACCTTGTCTTAACACCTGTTTAGAGGACAAAACACTCTTCCACACAAAGCTTTGAGCAGGAGATGCTCTAGCCGTTAAAAAATCCCCCGTCGGGAAGTATTTAGCTTTGAAAACCCGATACAGAAGAGTATTGGTGTTGGTTAACAACCTCCACCCTTGTTTCCCTAGCAAAGCAGTGTTAAAACACTGAAGATCTAGGAACCCCATACCACCAAATTTCTTACTAGCACACATACGGTCCCATGATAACCAGTTAACCCCACGCCCATCATCACCATTCCCCCTCCACCAAAACTTGTTCATCATTAACTGCAAATCCTGACAAATTGAAACAGGCAATTTAAATACATTCATACAGTAGGTTGGAATAGCCTGCACAACTGCCTTAAGCATCACTTCTTTCCCGGCTCGTGATAAAAATTTATTCTTCCAACTAGACATCCTTTTCCAAAGTCTTTCCTTAAGAAAGCTAAAGATCTGTCGCTTGTTGCGACCCACCAAGGAAGGAAGCCCCAGATAGGTACAACCATGTAATGAGGAAGAGACACCCAAAACTGTTGAGATATTCTGCTTTAAATCATCTCTGACACAAGGACTAAACATCAAGCTTGATTTGCTAAAATTAATCGATTGACCAGAGGATTCTTCATATAATCCAAGAATAGACTTCACACACTGAGCCTCCTCCAAAGTAGCATCAAAGAAAAGTAATGAGTCGTCTGCAAAAAATAAGTGAGAGATTCTAGAGCAATTAGTAGCTGCACGACAACCATGGATTAGTCCCCTACGCTCAGCATTTTGTAGCAACAGAGAAAAACCTTCAGCAATAATCAAAAAAAGATACGGACTAATCGGATCCCCTTGTCGGAGACCACGACTCGGCTGAACAGGACCCACTTCAGTACCATTAATATTAATCAAATAAGAAACATCAGCAAAGCACATACGCATCCAATTCACCCAACGAGCAGAGAAGCCTAAAGCACTAAGCATGTTAGTTAAATAACTCCAGCTAACACGATCATAAGCTTTGGCAATGTCAATGTTCAGAGCACAAGCACCATTATTACCACGCAAACGACTCTTCAACCCATGAATAACCTCATAAGCAACCATAAAATTATCTGTTATCAACCTATCTTGGATGAAAGCTGATTGATAATCAGAGATTATTTTAGGAAGCACCAATTTCAAACGATTTGCAAAGAGCCTTGGACATGATTTTATATAGCATATTACAGAGAGCAATTGGACGATAATCTTTAACATATTCAGGGCGTTCACATTTAGGAATAAGAACAAGCAATGTTGTTGATAAAGAGGTAGGCAAAGTACCTTGCGCTAACCAAGACCGACATGCGTTGCTAACGTCCTTACCCAAAATCGTCCTACTTTTCTGAAAAAATGCCGGATTCAGTCCATCCACACCTGGAGAACATGTGACTTTTACGCCCATGGTGAGATGGGAAAACAATATTATATATATATATTTTTAATTTTTAAAAAATTTTAAAAATATATATTTTTTAAATTTAATAAAATATACATTATGTTTTTTTTTTGAAAAATATACATATTTTTAATACATTCCATGTAACTAATTTATAACAATTATTTTATAAAAAAATATGCATCTAGCATATCATACAAAAAATAATGACATATTATACGATTTTTATTTTTTATTTTTAATAATTTATTATTATCTAGACAATTAAGATACTCTCAAATAGTTTATACATAAAAAAAAAAACCCTCAAATAGTTTAGGGAAAATTGAATTTTTTATTTTACAAAATACTGCAACTCTAACTATTTCTTGTATAGCCCGATGGTAATCCACTGTAATGAAATTAATTTCAAGTCTGATATCCTCCAATCCTCAAATGCTATCTATTAAGTGTATTTCTGGCTAAATAAACAATAGCCTATTCATAATGGTATATTTAAATGCAGTTCCATTGATACACCAAATGCAAATCCATTTTCTGTTCATTTCAGAGGGCCCCAGTCAAATTTGCTCAAAGCTCAATATGCCGAACCCACAGAAAATCTGCCACTTTCCGAGTAGCCCCAGTAAATTTGATCCTTCGACTCTCCAAAAACTGCAACTGGAACAACAACAATCTGTCCAAGTTCAGTACTAGGAAGCAAGTGCTGGAACAAAATCCAATTCCAATTTCCCATCCATGGTCATATAATCACGTAATTTCAACACTGCTAACTCTTCAGTAGTCGGCTTAGTAACAATAAATTTATGGTTTACCATCTTCCAACCAAATATCCCTCCAAAAATGCCCCGCCTTACCTTCACCAATTGCCCAACGAATTCCCATCACCATTTATAACCAAGTACAGGCAATGCCTCTCCATACCAGGAGACTGTTGAACACGGAAACTAACTGGGATGAAGGAATTATCTTTACAATACTTGCTTCTTATAGCTCGAGCCCATAAAGCCTCTCGTCGAGTAAGGATTCCCCAATAACAACAACAATACAATAATATGCTTCTCAACAATTAGAATCCAGGTGCATACACCCCCTTATCTCGCAAATGTAATTTGAAGCTAGCATAATTCTCAAAAAGATATAACTAAAAACTGAAACCAAAGAGCATCCCGTGTATATATTATATATATATACATCTTGCATTTGGTTATAAAAAAAATCAGTTCTCTCTTATGAGTGCATACCCATTTCTAATTATAGGACATGCAAAATACATGGAAATTGATCACGCCTGCTGCTGTTACTTGTATTTCTCCATTATTCTTCTTGCTTCCTCTAAAGGGTCCTCCGAAGAATTTGCATCTCCACTACCTTTTGGCCTTTGATCTTTGTTCAAGGCAATGAAGATGAAATATACAAATCCCATCGTGGCCTGTGTATAAGGCAAAATACAATACTAAATGCGATTAAAAATAAACTCCTTAAAGATACTTTGGAGAAATTGTTTGAATCATAATGTATACATATAGAAGTAGATGTGTATAGGACATCCATGAACCCGAACATGCATTCGTTGTGCCAGGGCACATCTATCTTAAAGCAACTGGATAACACATTGAACCTTACTCTAGGATCTAAAACAAAACTCAGAGGCAAAAACAAGTGTCTTAACTCTCAAACACGAAAAATAGTCCAAAATTAGGAACATAATTTATTATTATGTTCCCGTTTTCTACACCACCCAACAATGAGCAATTGTGTAAAGGTTACCACATGGGCAGTGGGAAGATGTTCACAACTTCTCAATTCATAAATCATATTGGTTACTTAGTAGATGATAATCGATCGCTTTGAACTATTTCAGATAGATTCCCCAAGTGGAATAAAAATAGACAACATACCAGTGCAAATAAAGCTGTAGACAGAAATGACTACAGTACAAAGAGTGAAATGGTCAGTGCAACAATGGTTACTGCTATCCTTGCAACTGGTCTTGGTACAGAATCCTAGAACAGAAAAAAAAAAATATATATATATATATTAAATTAAAGAACTATCAGTTATCAATACTGATGAAAGCCACTAAGGAAAGGATACAAATTGAACTTACTGGCACCAGATTAGTTCCAGCTTCAACACCATCTTTCCCAACCTTCAATGCTGTTTGAAGAACTATTTTGCAAAACCAAAATGTCCATTAGTAATGCTAAAAACACAACTCTTTTTTAGTTCGCTTAAATTAGCAACATAGCAGAATAACTTTAGAAAAAGCAGTAAGCCAGCAGTGACTGATCAGTGTAGGAATTTGAACTTTACAGAAGAACAATTTGTCTCATACATAAAAAAAATTAATTAAAAAACCTTTGTGGCAGACTCACTGACGTAAATGTCAGTTTGGTAGGTCATAATGAAATATAATGCAATGCAATCAAATGTATTTCTAGCATAACAAATATACCCTAAATTATTATTTAATAAGAAATAAACCAATTCATTTTTATGATAAAGAGCATTGTAACAGGTACAACGCACGCTGCAAACCTTGATTAAATTGGTAATTTAATGGGGCAAAAGTGATTGAAATTCATTTGCAAGGAGGAAATGATACAGATGTTGACTGAACTGAATCTTATTCTTTCCGGAACTACTTTCAGGCATATTTGAGCCACAGTTTCTGCAAGTGCCTTGCAACAACCCTAGCCAATATACTCTCAGAACCACTAAAATTAACAAACACAACAGAAAATAATATATCTAACTTGCAGTGAACCAAAAGGTTTAATTTCACGAAATCCTAGGATTTCAAATTTCACAGGTTGATAACTAAAAATCCAGCTTTTAGCATTAAACCAAAAATCCAGCTTTTAGCATTACAATTCAATTTTTTCGAAATATCAATCAGCTAAATTTTGAAGCAGTAATTAACAAGATTTCTAACAATAAACATCTAAATATGATTAACTAATCAAATTTTCATGCAAAATTTGTAAGGACATACTCTCTAGCTAATCTAAGAATTAACAGAACTTCATTAAATCATAAATATTCATGATGAAACATGTTCACGACAATGAGTTCAAAAGAAATAAGAAGAAGCAAAATTAAAGTCAAAGAATAACAGACCTTTGAAGAAATTAAACTGAGCGGCGAAGACCACCTGAAAAGGCGAAGAATTACGCCTCGTCGGCCTTAGAACATGCAATTTTGGAAACGTAGATTGCGTCTTCAGATTCAAAAAGGAATTTGGGGAAACAAAAGGTGAGTTTAGGGTTTGATTTTTGAACTGTTTTGGAGAGTAACAAGGTGAAATGGAACATAAGCTATCAACAATGGCTGAAGAAGCCATTGATTTTTGGATTATTTTTTTTAATACCCTGTTGATTTCAGATGAAATGTAATCGGTCGGCTTTTTCTTTTAAACTAACAACAAATCAGACGCAACAAACGCTGAAAGAAAGGGCAACTTTTGGTCCGTTCGGTCCTTATCAGCCCAACTGAAGATTTTAAAATGGGCTGAACTTTTTTTTTTTTGTAACCTATCATTGGTGCAGAAGAAATGGATATTTTTAAATTTTTTTATTAATAATATTTTAATAATTTTATTATAAATTCGTTATAATTTATGTAAAATTTATATTTATTATAAATTAATTATAAATTTTTTATAAACTAATAAAAATATAATATTTTAATAAATATTTTATAAATTTTGAATATTTTATAAATATAATAAATTTAAAATTATTTTTAATTTTTATTGTATTTTTATCAAAAATACTTTAAAATTTTCATTTTAAAAAGAAATTTCTTCAAAAATATTTCAAAAAATAATTTTTTCAACAATGTTAAAGATTGTTTAATCATGAAAAATATTTTTACTTTGATTTTCTAATTCCTTTATATTTTTAATTTTCTAAATTTTTAATTTTTTAACTATTTTCTAAATAAATAAATAAAAATAAAAAAATAAAAAAATTAGTTTACAAGAGTCAGAATGGAAAACGAACCCATATATTTTATTAAGGGCAAATTTTTATTTAAAAAATAAGTAAAATTAATTTTTTAAAGCTTAACTATTAGCTAATAAATGTATAAAATTATTTTTTAAGTCTTTAAAGAAAAAATATATCTAGTTTAACAACAAATTTTTATTTTCATTTTTAATTTTCTAAAAATATTTATTTTTCACAACTAAATAGCCATTTCAACTTTTTGTTCAATCATTCACTTTTCTTTTTTATAAAAAAAACTCACTTTTTAATTTTTAATTTCAAAATTATTTTTAAAAATAAACATTAATTTTCAATGTTTATTTGTTTTAGTAAAGTTTTGAAAAAATGAAAATGACATTTAATATAAATAATTATTTAATTTAAAAAATAATGAAATAAAAACTAAATTTATCTGTTATTAAGGCATTTAGAGAGATGCTTATTTTTTGATTTATATATATATGTAGAAATTATGATAACTAGTCATTAGTTATGTGATGTGCCAATGCAATTTTTTTTTTATCATGATTATGATCAAATTTTTATATTAATGATTTTTTATCATAATAATCATTAAATTAAATTAATAAACTAAAAAAATTAAATAAATATATATATGAATAAATAATTAAAAATTAAAAATCATCCTATTAAATATTTTATAAATTAGACATAATAAATTAGATTGTGAAATAGATAATTATTTACTATCATATAGTATATATATATATATATATTTTAATAATGGTGATAAATTATGTTAAATTAATTTTTATCACCTTGCTATTATATATATCATTTGCTCTAAAAAAAGACAATCTGCATCACTTTAGTAAAGCATAATAAATCAATACTGACCCAAAAAAAAAAAGAGCAAAAAAAGAAAATTAAATATTTTTTAATCCAATCTTACTATTATTCTATATATATAACTTTTTAAGTTGAGAAATTTATATTTAGATATCTATATTTATAATTAAAAGTTTTTAACTCTTAAAATTCCCGTTAATTATTTATCAATTAATTATATTTTTTAAATAACAATAAATAATATTTATTCTGACTTTTAGACTTATTTATTGTTTTTTTAATTTTTGATTTTTTGTATTTTTTTAATTCTTCAGCTTTTTTAATTTTAATTTTTATAATAATAAATTAAAAAAATCATTTATTTTTTTTCCTCTGCTTACATGACATCTTACAAAATTTCCTTTTTTTTCTTTTTACTTTTATATCTCAAAATAATTTTTTTCCTTAGTTTATAAATATATAATATAAATTGTCCATTTTTTTAAATAGATTCAATAAATTCAAATTCTGTATATTTGAAAATTTATAATTATTAAATATTTTATTAAGAATGATAAATATTGGTGGGTAATTTTTTTTATCAATAACTTAATTCTAAACTTGAAAAATATTTTGATTTTAATAATTATTCTTTAATTTTTCATCATGTTATGATGCATATCGAGGTTTGCATTCTATTTCTTAGTCAATAACTAATAAACAATGATGGCAAACATTAAAGGCTATGTGCCCTTTAATATATTTATTAATAATTTTAATTAGTTGGTAAGAAAAGAATCATCCATGTTTTATGCAAAAAAATAAAATAAAATAAAATAATAATAATAAAATATAGGCTAATGTTTGATATTGTTGGAAATTAAATTTAGGTTTAGAGAAAACAAAATGTGGTATAGATTCCATAGTGGGGAATTCCCAAGGCTATTGCCTTGAACTATGGGCTCTTCCTCTTTGTACCATTATTTGATTTTAAAATAATCTTATCTTTTAACCAAATAAAATAAAATAAAATAATTTTACTTTATTTAACTTAATATATAATTAAAGGAAAAAACTTCATATAATTTTGATTTTTGAGTAAGAGGTAGGTTTAGTTAATTAGGTTCCACATGCCATACTTTACTTTGTCTCACTAGTCACTAATTGTCTTTAGATTTTTAAAGATTCTCCAAAATAAAAAAATAATAATAGTTTTAATTAGAAAGTATATGTTTTTTAATAGTAATTAGAAAATATTATATTTTTTCTTTACTGAGAGAGCAAAGGGATTTTTTTAATCAATAAAATTTGTTGAAACCATTCATGTTTATTTTTATTTTTTTTAATGGAAAGTTTTAAAAAATCATGTTTAAATCTTATTAGATGGAGAAGAATAATTATTAGCTTGCCATGAGCCTAAGTATTTATTTTGTTTCTCTTTTTTAGGAAATTCAATAACTAATTTACATTCATCATATTAAAGTTTAGGAAAAAAAAATCATATTCATAGTCAACTTTAATCATAATATATAAACTATATAATCGTAAAACTAAGAAAACAAATGATCACCTCTTTAAATTTTATGAATTAAATTAAATGATATAAAATAAAAATTAGATTCTCTAAAAATAATAGTAGTATTCTAATTAATGAGTAATTTAATTAACTAATTAATTAATTCAATAAAGTTTATTCTAAATTAATAATATGGTATTAATTAATATGTTTAACTATAAATACATTATCAAATTATTAATTAATAACAATTTATAATCTAGAATATTAAATTATAAATCAATAAACTAATGGTTTAATAATTGATTTTTTTAAAATATACAAGAACATGCATTTATACACACTAATATATAATTTTTTTAGCATTGACAAAAGAAAATAAAAAATGAAATTGTTGGCTATGTCTAAGTGAGTTATAAATTTATAAATTAATATATTAACATATGTAAAATAATACATCACCATAACTTATATATTATTAACAGTAATAACTTAAATTTTTTTTTTATAAAAGTTTGATTATTTCTGTTAAAATATTTTCAAGCAATTCACTGAACCAATTTTTATAAAAAAAAAACTGTCAAAATAATCAAATTTCATTTTGATTATAAAAACCATTATGGTAGATATTTGGACATGAAAAAAAAAAAAAGAGTGCCAGAGAATAAATTTCTTTTACTAATATGGATTAATGGAATGATGGGTAATTGGGTATCATAATGTGAAGATGAGGAGTACAATGTGTTTGGCAATCAGAGAAGCAAAAATTTTCTTCTAAAAGTGAATATGATAATTTGTCTTTGTTTATCTTTTTTCTTGAATTGCTTTTTTATATTTTGGTTTTTACAATATAACTATAATTGTTGCCATATCTACCTGTTTACTACCCACAAAAAAAATCCAAAATCAGTGACAACCCATAAATTTTCTTCAACATTTTTAAGCTATAAATATAATTTTCTGTGTTCACCAAACATTTAAAATGATGCAAGAACTGGTTTTAGGAAGAAAATAAGAAATTCAAGATTCTTGAGAAGTGTAAAGGTAATGCTGGTGTTTTCTTTATTTTTTTTAAAAAAAGACAGAATGGCCCTGTTATCAAAGCTAAAACAATCAATAATGATGAAACTCATTGAGGAAAACAATGCAATAACACATGGTGTATCTGCTAAAAACCTAATTCAAAATAAAGAAAAGATTAAGAAACAGAACTCCAATGTGAAGATGGTGGAGTTGTTGAAAATCTTTAATTTTTCTTGGTTTTCTTTATCACTCTCTGTCTGTTTTTTCTCTGTTTCTTGCTTGTCTGCAAAGAAAATAGTAATTTTGTTTTTTCTTTTAAGAATCAATTTATAGAGAGAGAGAGAGAGAGAGACTCAATGCAGAATCAAGAAGAAGGGTTTGGGATTTGAGGCAAATTGCCAATGCCGAAGTCGAGGCAACCCTTCTTCAACACCTACAACAAGCACAAACAACACCAACTAATGCTAAGGCAATTCTTTATCACCCATCTCCACCGCTACTCCCAGTACCACCACCATATCTTCCTTATTTTTCTTACATTTGTAGCATTTTTTGCTAATTCTGCAGCAAATAATGAAGTTGATACTTTGCTTTCTTGGCTTCATAGCTCTTCTTCTTTACCCTCTTCAGTTTTCTCCAGTTGGAACCATTTGGACTCAAACCCTTGCAAGTGGTCTTTTATCACTTGTTCTTCTCATAAGTTTGTCACTGAAATCAATATTCAATCTCTTGATATTGCTCTTCCTTTCCCTTCCAATATTTCCTCTTTTCTGTACCTTGAAAAGCTCGTTCTTTCTGGGGTTAATCTCACTGGAACAATCCCACTTAATATTGGAGACTGCAAATACCTAACAGTTATTGATGTTAGTTCAAATAGTCTGGTAGGTGTTATTCCTTCAAATATTGGAAAGCTCCAAACTCTCCAAAACTTGATTTTGAACTCTAACCAGATTACTGGGGAGATCCCAGTTGAGCTTGGAAATTGTAGCAATCTCAAGAATCTTGTTATATATGATAACTTCTTGAGTGGGAATCTCCCTGTTGAATTAGGCAAACTATCAAATTTGGAGGTCATAAGAGCCGGAGGGAACAATAACATCGATGGAAAGATCCCAAACGAGCTTGGAAATTGCAAGAATTTGCAAGTTCTGGGTCTTGCTGATACTAAGCTTTCTGGTTCCATTCCTCCTACATTAGGAAAATTAAATAAGCTTCAGACTTTATCAGTTTACACTACAATGCTTTCTAGTGAGATTCCAATGGAATTAGGCAACTGCTCGGAGCTTGTCAACTTATTTTTATATGAGAATGATCTCTCAGGTTCACTAGCACCACAGTTGGGGAAACTTCAGAAGCTGGAAAAGCTGTTACTATGGCAGAACAATTTTGATGGAAAAATTCCTGAGGAGATTGGCAACTGCAAAAGCTTGAAAATTATTGATCTTTCTCTAAATTTTTTCTCTGGCGTGATACCGCAGTCCTTGGGGAACCTCACAAACCTTGAAGAGCTTATGCTTAGTAACAACAACATTTCTGGTTTGATCCCAGCAGTTCTTTCAAATGCCACCAACTTAGTGCAGTTGCAGCTTGATACTAATCAGATATCAGGTTCAATTCCAACAGAGTTTGGTAAATTGACAGAGCTAACTGTCTTCTTTGCCTGGCAGAACAAACTTGAAGGAAGCATTCCTCCAGAGTTGGGTGCTTGCAGAAGCCTTGAAGCTTTAGATTTGTCACATAATGCACTTACTGGCAGCTTACCACCGAGCCTATTTCAGCTTCAGAATCTAACAAAACTTCTCTTAATTGCTAATGACATTTCTGGTTCTATTCCTTCTGAGATTGGTAACTGCAGCTATCTTATTCGTGTTCGCATTGCGAATAATAGAATCAGTGGAGAAATTCCAAAAGAAATTGGGTTCTTAGAAGTCCTGAGTTTTCTTGACTTATCTGAAAACCACCTTGGTGGGAAAATACCAGAGGAAATTGGAAATTGCAATGAGTTGCAGATGTTGAATTTAAGTAACAATACCCTCCAAGGTACTTTGCCGAACTCTTTATCTTCACTTGTAAGGCTTCAGGTATTGGATGTTTCTGCAAATCAATTTGTGGGTGAAATCCCATGGGATTTTGGTAAACTTATTTCACTTAATAGACTTATTCTAAGTAAGAACTCTCTTTCTGGGGAAATTCCTTCCTCACTTGGTCGTTGTTCAAGTCTTCAACTTCTTGATCTTAGTAACAATGCACTATCAGGCATGATACCAGCTGAATTGTTTAATATTGAGAGTCTTGACATTGCTTTGAATTTGAGTTGGAATGCACTTGCTGGGACAATTCCACCACAGGTTTCTGCTCTCAACAAGTTATCTATTCTTGATCTTTCACACAATAAGCTGGGAGGAGATGTAGCGGCTCTTGCTGCTCTTGAAAATCTTGTTTCTTTGAACATTTCCTATAACAATTTCACTGGCTATCTTCCTGACAGCAAGCTTTTCCGGCAGTTGTCAGCAACAGAATTGGCTGGAAACCAGGGATTGTGTTCTAGAGGTCGTGAGTCATGTTTCTTAAGCAATGCCACAAACATGAGCATGTCAAATAATGGTCACTTGAAGATATCACATAGATTTAAACTGGCCATTGCACTGCTCATCACCTTGACTATAGCATTGGCAATATTAGGGGCAATTGTTATTTTTCAAGCTAGAAAGTTGATAGGAGATGATTGTGAATCAGAGATTGGAGGGGATTCATGGCCTTGGCAATTCACTCCATTTCAGAAACTAAATTTTTCAGTAGAACAAGTTCTAAAATGCCTAGTGGAAGCCAATGTAATAGGAAAGGGATGTTCAGGAATTGTGTATCGTGCAGAACTCGACAATGGGGAAATCATTGCAGTGAAAAAGCTGTGGCCAGCCACAATAACTGCGGGAAATGATTGTCAAAATGAGAGGTTGGCAGTTGGGGGAGTCCGTGATTCCTTTTCAGCTGAAGTAAAAACTCTTGGCTCCATCCGTCACAAAAACATTGTTAGATTCCTGGGTTGCTGTTGGAATCGAAACACAAGATTGCTTATGTATGACTACATGCCTAATGGGAGCTTAGGCAGTCTTCTTCATGAAAGAAGTGGTGGTTGCTTGGAATGGGAAGTGAGGTACCGAATAATCTTGGAAGCAGCACAAGGTCTTGCTTACTTGCACCACGACTGTGTTCCTCCAATTGTTCACAGAGACATTAAGGCCAACAACATTCTTATTGGCCCTGAATTTGAACCATATATCGCAGATTTTGGGCTTGCTAAACTTGTTGATGATGATGATTTCGCTCGCTCTTCTGCTACTGTAGCTGGTTCCTATGGTTACATTGCTCCTGGTAAGTTCAACTACTTAAATTGCATATGGATTGTGTCTTCTTAATTTTATAAAGTTTTATATGAGTCATTTCTTTGTATGCAGAATATGGTTATATGATGAAAATAACAGAAAAGAGCGATGTTTATAGCTATGGTGTAGTGGTGTTAGAAGTACTAACAGGGAAGCAACCAATTGATCCAACAATACCAGATGGACTTCACATTGTAGACTGGGTAAGACAGAAGAGAGGAGGAGTTGAAGTGCTAGATTCCAGCTTAAGAACTCGCCCAGAATCGGCGATTGAAGAGATGTTGCAGACATTAGGAGTAGCTTTACTATGTGTAAATCCAAGTCCTGATGAGAGGCCTAACATGAAAGATGTATCAGCAATGTTTAAGGAAATAAGGCAGGAAATTAGAGATCAGGAGGGCTTGAAAGTTGACATGCTTCATCTCAATGGATCTTCAGGCAACAAACAACAAGAAAATAGTAACTCTTCATATCCTCAATGCAGCAATGCAAGCTTTTCTGCTTCTTCATTTTTACATTCAAATAATTTGTAAAAGATTTTATTATTTCTTTCTTTTTCTTGGAAGTTCATGTATTAATTATAAGCATATATATATGGAATCCAAGCTAGTTCAGTTTCAGAACTTGTGCAAAAGATCTAAAAAGGAAATGACATTTTCTTTACAAGCTAGCATTGGAGTTTGTTGTAAAAATTTACTTTGTCCGTCCGCTTAATTATTACTTTTGTTAAAAAAATTATTTATTTTAAATTATCACTTTATATAATTAAAAAAATTATTATTATTTTAATTATTTTTATTATTAATGAAATAATTAATGAAGTGATAATATAATAAATTTAATATTAATAAATTAATATAATTTATTTTAATTTATTTAAAATAAATTTATAAATATTTAAAAAATTTAATAACTTTTTAATAAACTTAGAAAGTGATATCAGTTAAATCAAAAAATCATTTGAATAGAAAAATCATTTGGTTTTTATTTCTTCAAAGTCGTAATTTCTTGGAATGAGTTCAGCATTAATATTAATTATATTTAAGTAAAACACTGTACCATCCAAAATATAACCCATGTACTAATTAGAAAAATGGAGGCATTCACGTGAAAGCGAGAAAAAGCACTACTATTATCAATAATGTTATATCCTCTCATGGAGTATTAGATAAGATTGGAGCAACTCAGAATAGTAAAAAAGAAACAACTTGTATCTAACTAATTACTTTTTTTTTTCAAGATAAATTCATCTTTTAATTAAAAATTAAAACTCAAAATCTTTTTTTTTTAATTCTGTACTTACTCTTTTTTAATTAATAAAAATTTATTAATATATAAAATAATTACTCCTCTCATCCTGCTAAAATTATTATTTTTATAAAAAATATATCCCTACCAAATTATCACTTTATAAAATAAAAAATTAATTATTTTTTATAATTATACCTTTATCATTAATAACTTAATTAATAAAATAAAAATATAGTATTAATAAATTAATATATAACATTTTAGTCTATTTAAGATAATTTTTTATAAAATAATACTAAATTAATCAAATTGATCAAGATCAAAAGTGTTTTGTGTATTAATTAAATTAGAGAAATGACTATTCTAATATTGCATTTATTATTATCTTAACAATAAATATAATGTTAAAATAATCATCTCTCTAATGCAATTAATGCATAAATATTTTTAATCCGGATCAATTTGGTCCATATAATATATTTGTTTTATATAATATCTAATAGAATTTAATAATTTTTTTAATAGTTATAAATTAGCAAAGATAGTTATTTCAGCGAGACAGAGGGAGTAATAAAATTTAATAATAAAATTCAATGAAGAACCCATACGTGGGATGGTGTGAATATCATTAAAAATTATAAAAAATTTAAGTTGACTTCAGTAGTTGGCTTCATAATTTTTTAATAATTTTTTATTTTTTTTATTAATGAGGAAAAATACTAAAATTTCTGTGACAAAATTAGAAGGAGATATGTGGTAATATGAGGTGATAGTAACTGATAACTGATAGTAATTTAGTATATAGTAGGTTGTTTTATGAAAGTGATATTACCAAGTACTAACATGAAAAATTATGATAATTTCTAGGGCAAGCAACTAAGCTCACGTGATCATTATAATTAATATATACATTAATTCAAACATTACATCATTTATGAAACAAAACCCCTAATTAATAGATTAGCAGTAAACTAATTCAAATTGCAGAGAAGTGCATCAATTTGGAGAAAAGAATCATTAATTCTGTTATAATATTGCAAGCTCTTCCTTTCCCTTCCAATCTTTCCTCTCCTTTCTAAGCTCACAATTTCCGACACTAACCTCACCGGAAAGTTCCACCTGAGATCGGAGACTCTGTTCAACTAAACTTATGACTTAGAATATGAAATGAATGAACGGTTACAAAATGTCACATGTGAAAGAGAAAAAATATACTGATGACTTTTGGACCGTTTTAATACGATCAACATGTAGGCAAATAAACAGAATAATAATATATATGCTTATATCTTCAAATTTAAGAGAAAATGCAAATATTTATTAATTTGTTGTATTATATAATTAATTTATTTAAATGAGTACATTTTTTCTGGAAAAATTCCAAACTATCACATGTCATAATTTTCATAATTATAAAATTCATTTTCTTTATTTTTTGGGAGGGCTAACTCATCACCAGCTTGTATCCTATGGACCTATACTACACCAAAAACTATTTTCTAACTGCAGTGCTGCAGGAAAATTTTTTTTTTTTAGAATTTATATGATATTGAAAAGAAAAAATTTAATATCAATAAAAATTCAAAATTACATTATTTGATTTATAAAAAATATCCAATAATAAAAAATATTTTAGACAAAATAAATTTTATGATTTTATGTTCAGATAAATTTCGAAAGTTCCACTTGCACATTTAGAATTTTTCTAGTCATTGACCAAAAATAGAATTATTGACTATAAATTTGTTGAGCTAATTCTTAGAGTTAATAGGTAAAAAAATTAATTTAATTGGTAAAAGTGTTTGATCTCTCAATTTTATTGATTAAAGTTTAATTTTTTTAAAAATTTATTTATGAGATAATTTTTAAATGCACACCCATAAATTTAACTTTCCTATATATATATATATGTATATAACATTCATAACACAATCCATATAAATAACTTTAACACACTGATGTGGAAGAAACAACCCTAACTTTCCTACAAAATATTCTTTCTAATTATGGTTACAAGTTAAAGTTGTAATCTGAACATTGTTTTTAAAAATGTGTGTTTTTATTTATAATAGTTTTTTGTAAATATTTATTTTCTTATTTATTTTTTGTAAAAATATCGAATCGAATCACTATTTTAGCATTTTATTTATCTCATTAAATATTTTTTAATATGTATTTTTATTTATTTTAGTTGTCTATTGCTTTTTTTTTTAAAAACAAATTTTCTTATTGTAACTAAGATTTTTGTAACCCTAAATCATATAAATTGTAACATTTTAGAATTTGATATCAGTTTTCAGAACTTAATAAAATTTCAGTAGGTAAAATTTTCTCTTTTCGTCTATTTATTTAAAAATTCTTAAACTAAACATATTAATAGCAATTATACTCATTTATTTTTAACTTCCGCTGCATTATATAATCTAGCTAAAAAAATTCTTTTATAGAATCAAATATGAATATCAAATATTCCATAAGTAACAAAATATTGAATCTAAATTTGTTATGAATATTGGAAAAATCACACTCCAATAGTTAACTCAAGAGGTTAAAGAGTTCAAAGTTTATATAAACTTTATATTGAAATTTCATACTTTAATGTGAGATTCCTAAGTCCTATACCTTAGCTAATAGGATCTTAATATTTTTTTCACAATTGAACAACCAATATTCTTGGCGGCTTATACTCCTATTGACGCTAGGCAGACACTCAAAATTTTTTTTCTTGAAACTGTTAGTCATTTTTATCTAACATATAGAGTATCTCTTTCTGAATCCTTGACAGCTCTTACTTTTACCGATATTGGTCCGACGTTCATATTTTTTTTCTCAAAGTTATTAGTAATTTTAATATGGTCTATAAAGTACCATTTTTTAAGTTTCGAATTGTTCATATGCGTTGATTATCTGATATCAGCTGTCATGAATCTTGAAAATTTCATACTTCAAAAAAAGCTAGCTTAAATAATTGGAGAGCCCGAAAAATAAAATTTTATTGGCCAAGATATGCGACTTAGAAATTTCATATTAAAAATATGAGAATTTAATGCGGGGTTTGTATAGACTTCGGGCTCTCCAATCTCTTGAGCTGATATTTTTTGAGGTGTAATTCTTCAATGGTTCATGACAAAATTATACCCTAAATATGTTAATTATAAATTAATTAACCTTTTTCTTTGAAGGCATGATAAATTAATTAAACCATAGTTTTTTACGTTAATAAAGTAACTTAATGATGCTAAATTAATATATATATATATATATATGTGTGTGTGTGTGTGTGTGTGTGTGTGTGTGTGTATAGAAAGAATAAAAACACGTAGGAAAGAAATAAAAAGGTTGGTGTACAAAAAGATACGTATTTACGTTTCTTAGGTCACATAAGAGAAAGAAGTATATATTGGAGACTTAGGAGAGGGGTAGTCCTTAATAAAAGGTTGTCTTCATTGCAACCAACATATTATGTATTGTTTGCATGACAGTGTCGTTGCAAACTAATTAATTAGGTAAAGTACTTGAATCCATTCCAAGTACGATATGTAAGAATTTTGGATAATTGTTATAAAGCTAAAACGTTTTAACCAAACTCTATGTTATATTAATTCTCGATAAGAAATTTGAACCGTTGCTTTGATTGTATATAGTATATCACAAGCCACACCGTAATATTAATTAACAATTTTTCCTCAAAACAATAATACTAACTCTTCTACTAACCACCAAGCTACCTATTATATAAAAGAAAAATTCCATTTGCCATGCCACTTGAAATATATATTTTTCAGCAATTTAATGATAATTAGTGACATCAAAATCATTTTCAAATCTATAAAATCTCAACTTCAAATGAAATTAGATTCATTTTTAAAATTATGATCTTTCTCTGAATTATTAATATTGTTTTCCAAATCTAAAAGATTTCGAATTTGAATTCGTATCACAACTCGATTAACAAAAATAAAATAACTTGCAAAATAAAATTGGATAGGATAGGATTAACATTGAACCATAATTATATTGTACATATAAAACGGTGACGTATTATCAACAATTAACAGTCACTAAGTGCACAACATTGTATAATGTGACAATACATGAAGGCCAGCTCCAAGCACATCCCACTTTTCCAACCCCAGCTAAGATTACAATAACTCTCAACATCTCAACATTAATTAATGATACAAACATTTAATTTTGTAATTGTAATTGTAATTATAATTATATAATATTATATAATATTATTATTTTATTATGTGCTCTTGATCTCCAAAAAGGTGGTGATCACTAATTTAATCTCTTTCCATAATCCTCTGATACACTCAGAAACCAGAGGTTGCTGATTGGATTGTGGAGAGAATCTAGGGTTTGCAAGCCAACAACTTACACCATCAGAAGATCTTGACCATCCACTTGTCTATCTATTTTCTTGCATGAAGGAGAGAGAAATTGTAATATTCTTCTTTTTTTTTTCTTTTTCACTCATTACTTTACTGTTTGAGTTTGATTAGAGGAGGAACCATTAACAGTAGCATGTGAATTTCTCTGTGATTTTCCTGCCTTCTGGTTCACTGATTTTGATCCTGGTTGCCTTACTTTCACTCCTCTAATCAACTGTTAATCATCAATTTTTAATACAATTAGCTAAGATTTTAGAAATAATAATAATAGAAAAAAAGATTGTTACAGGTGCTTACATATTTGCCACACTTGACATCTGAGTAGATGACTATGAAATCTCCTTCTTGGAGTCCATTTGTTCTCACAAAATCTCCTAAATTAAAAATAATAATGAAAAATCAGAATGATATATATATGAAATTAAAAGAAGAATCTAAAAAAAATATATTAATGAAAAAATGTCAATAAAATTTAAAAATAAAAAAATTCAATTACTACCCACCTGTGTTTTCAAGGAGATACATCCTGCTTTTGTTGTTGGGCCAGAATCTGAAACTCCAGGAGAAAAAATAAAAGGCAAAGGGTAGTGATTTAGTTTGCAATAATCAAGAAATGAGAAAGATCAAGAAATTCAAGAATCAGTAGCTAGTTACTGCAAGAAAATTTGACGAAATTAAGTGGAGAAAATCAAGAATGTACACAAACTGGTTAATTTTGCAAGAATCAAGAAATGTTTAAAATCTAGAATACCTATATCGCATGTTCCAAACACGAGATGTCCCTATGTCTTCCATTGCAATAGAAATGCCATCTCTTGCTTCCAGTTCTGGAAGATGAGTTTCTGCTTCTTTCTACAATAATAATAATAATAATAATAATAATAATAATAACAACAACAACAACAACAACAATAATAATAATAATAATAATAATAATTTTTAAAAAAAACCAAAAAAATATAATAACAAAAATAAAATAAAAAATCAGATAATTATTATATAATATATACCTTTGGCAACACCATCCTCCCCAAATTACCCACATCACTCTGCTTCAACACTTTCTGAAGAAGAAATCTCAAGTTCTTCTCTGGTTTCCAACCCTGAAAAGAACAAAAGCGATTACATATTATATATAAAAACAAAAAAATCGATCGATCTGCCATTATTCATAATTTATCACTTTACTCCTAAATCTACAGTTACATTATTATCTAAGAAAAGATCAGAGAATCCCAACAATAAAGACAATCTAACAGAAACAAAAAATAATTAACCCCACCTGTCGTCTCTCTGATGCCGCTTGGCGCTGATGAGTCTGATGGGTTTGCATGGCCGGTCGGTCCACTGAATGAAGCACCGGCGGTGCTGCTTCCATAGGAACAACTGAAGCGGTCGAAACAGGAGGAGGAGGCAAAGCCGCGGCAGATGTTGGCCAATAAACCCAATTACCAGGATTAGTTGGTTGAGCTGTTGGCACAATATTATCATTTGCAAGCCTTGCCTGGTGGTCTACAGCATTACTCTGGTTTTGGTTTTGGTTGTTGTGATTCCTATGGTGAGATAGAAATCTTCTCTGTCTAGCCATTCTCTTTTTTCTCGCTTCCTTTGTAGCCGATGAGCCCAACATATCGCCAACTTGGCTAGGGAGATACTGACATGGGTATTGATTTCCATAACCTGTAAAAACAGATGGATGAGTCGGAACTGAAACCGGCTGGATATTATTATTGTCTGGAAATGATGTGTAATGGGAAGCTAAAGCGAATTGTGATGTAGAACAGGACTGGGCGGAATCAAGCATCTGATATTCTGATGATTGCGGAGGTCGAGGTAGTGGTGATGGTGGTTGGTATGAGTGGCCAGCCATATTAGAAGCTCCAGGAACATATGAGTCACCCATATACCCAACCATGGGTGAAAATCCCGGCATGACTGTTGCTGGTTCGCCAAGAAAAGGCGAAGGTGTAAACCAAGGTGACTGAGAAAAAAAAGGATCTGATATGTGGTGATGATGATGATTATGATCTGGTGGGATTGAGTTACAATTCATATTAGGGTTTGGGTTAGGGTTAGGGTTAGGGTTTTGTAAAGGGTCTTGACATTGATAAGGAAGATGATTATTGTTACTAGTATTATTATGATTATCGAATGAAGATTCTTTAACTCGTCTTTTTTGAAGATGATTTGTTTGAACCCATTCAAGAATGAGTTTTAACAATTGCTTCATAGCTTCTTTACCACCACCCAAACGCCTAGCAGCACACTCTATAGTAGCTTTCTTGATTTTGACTTTCCTCGAGTCTTCAGCAGATACAGTTTTTTTGTTGCTCTTTAGCCATTCGAAGAACACCATGGCTAGATCTTCTGAAGCTCCTCCTCCTCCTTCTTGCTGTTGGGTTTCTTCTCCAATTCTTGTTTGCATGTTTAAGTTTTCGTTCTTCTGTTGCATCAGCTGCTCTTGTTGTGGTTTCTCTTCTTGATGAAACTCTTCCAAGAAATTCTCATCAGCTTGAAATATAGAAGAAGGGTCGAAAAAATCATTATTGTCAATCAGATCCATATACCCGAAATTCTCCAAGCTCATGCAACCAATACCTTCTAATCCTTGATAAATTTGATCGAATGGTTGAGGGATCTCCATCGAAGCAGTAGAAGACAAAGCTGCCTTGGATGCTTCTACTTGATTATATTGACTAATATTATCAGGATTATGTTGATAATGATAATGATCATGGAGATGATTATAATTATTCTTTTTATCATCTTCATCATCTGCATCAGACTTCAAAACAGCCCAAGAAGCAGCAGATGAAGATGATGTAGCTGAAGAAGATGATGATGAAGAAGCCATGGCCTTAACAGAAGCTGGGGTTGAAGAAGATGAAGAAGATGATGACATGCAAGGGAAATCTGGGAGAGGAGGGAAATCACCATAAAAGATTGAAGAATCATTAATATCTGATAGATCTTCTTGTTCTCTCTCTAACCACATCTCTCTTTCTTCCTTCATAGCATCACCCACAGTATCAAAACCACTTGTAGGATTTGTTACACTTTCTAGATCTTCACCATGCAAGTGCAAACTCTTCATTTTTCCACAAGAAAAATTTCAAAAAAAAAAAACAAATTGCAAATTGCAACTTGGAGAAAAAGCTGCTTTTTTTTTTTGAGCTCTGCTGTTTGCGGATAGATTCAGAAAGAGAGAAAAATAAATAAATAAATAAATAAAAGAGAAGGGATATCTAATAGAGTTAATTTTCCTGTGTACGGATAAGTGCAAAGAGAAAGATTGTATTTGATTAAGGAAGCAGAAGAAAGAGAAGGGCCCGCTTTTGATATGTCAATTACTCTACAAATAAGCAACATAAACCATCTGACCCCATTTTTTTTTTCATTTCTTTTCTATCTATCAGTATCACCAAACAAACACTCATAATGGATAACATAAACTAATAAAGCCTGTTCCAAGAAAGCGACTGCTAGCTCTTCTCTTAATCATACAATTATCTCAAACCCCACAACTACTTAATCCATGATAAACCCATAATTATATACATAAATTTGAGATTTATGTGTACAAAAATGAAAATCAATCTGTGAAGAAAAAAGGGTATGATTGATCAGTGATATGTAGTAGTTGAGAAGAGCAAGTATGGAGAAACCTGAAAACTGAAACCAGGATGCTCTCAAACGCTTAAATTCAAGTAGTTCAGAAACAAATAAAAACCTCATGTGTAATCTAGTCCGTTCCAGAGACTTTCAATTGCCATTTTCTAACCTTCCCTTTTAGCTTTTTCTTTAAAACAAGTTAAAATAATAGTTTTGGTGTTTTATGCAAAATTCAATTAAGCTAAGAGAAAAATGAATCATCTTAGAGAGAGAGAGAGATGTTGGAAATTTAAAAGAAAAAAATAAAAATATGGAAAATGAACATAGAAATTACATTTTGTACTCAATCATTTAACATAATAATATGCTTATTTATAGGCTTACAAGAGAATCAAAAAGTACCTAAAATCACTCAAAAATATTATATTAAATGCAAAAAATCTGCACTAAATAAAAAAACAAATCACAAAAATATTCTAATAACAAATAAATAAATTTAAATATTATGTTTTAAATTAATATTTCAACATCCCCTCTTAATTTAAACATAATATTTTAAAAAAGGTTTGAATGTTGACATTATTGGCTTTTAAAAAGGATTTGGTTCATACTGATTCAAACTGATTTGGTTCAAAATGATTTAAAATGATTTGGTTCAAAATGATTTGGTTCAAAAGGTTTAAAGATTTGGTTCAAAATATTAAAAAGATTTTGATTTGAAAGATTGAAAAAGGGTTTGAGTTTTTTAGAAAAGACAATCCTCTTCAAATTCAGCCTTGACCAAATTTGCTTCAATATTATCACGATCCTTTTTATTTGATTTGCACACTTTTGCGACATGACCCAATTGTTTACAGTCTCCACCAACAATATTTTTCTGAATGTGAAGACTTCTTGCAGCACAATTTTGAATAAGAGATTTAGCTTTATATCTTTTGGTTTTCTCATCAGAATGAGCCTTGATTTGAGCAAGGGTAGGATTGTTTGGAAGAGGTGCTATAGGCAGCTCTTCAAGAACAACTTCCCAAAGATCATATGCTTCAAGGTATGACTGCATTTTCACAGACCAGCTTTGATAGTTTTCACCATTGAAAATTTGGGGAGTACTTAGAGAAAGATTGATGCTAGCCATTTTGAAAACGAGGTTGAAAAATGGATTCTAAATTTAAGTTCTTCCTAAGAACAACCAGCGCTCTGATACCACTGTTGGAAATTTAAAAGAAAAAAATAAAAATATGGAAAATGAACATAGAAATTACATTTTGTACTCAATCATTTAACATAATAATATGCCTATTTATAGGCTTACAAGAGAATCAAAAAAGTACCTAAAATCACTCAAAAATATTATATTAAATGCAAAAAATCTGCACTAAATAAAAAAACAAATCACAAAAATATTCTAATAACAAATAAATAAATTTAAATATTATGTTTTAAATTAATATTTCAACGAGAGAGAGAGAGAGAGAGAGAGAGAGAGAGAGAGAGAGAGAGAGAGAGAGAGAGAGAGAGAGAGAGAGAGAGAGAGAGAGAGAGAGAGAGGAAAAGAAAAACCACTCTTGCCGCTAGTTTCTCAGGCTTACCCCGGATTTTGTGCCATTCGCCATACGTTCTCTCCTCAATGGTTAAACTAAGCGGTGCCACTGCCTTCGCTTGTTTCTACTTTAAACATTACTAGACAAACAGGGCATTTGTATCTTTTATTTTTTATTTTTTCTTTTTCACTAAGCCCTCGTCGTCAACCATAATTCAATAATTTATATTATTATTGTTATATAGTATTTAACCATTCAATAAAATGATGCAAATGCAATTATATTTTTTATATATTGGTAAATTATGTTTAATTTATCACTAACCATCTTTAATCTATTATATATATACATAAAAACACTAAAAAAGAAAAAAGAAAATATAAATTATCATGTAATATACGTTCACTATACAAATATCACATATATAGTTACTTATTTTTCTTTAAATTATTTATATCATCCATAATTTATTATTTAAATTATTAATGTATGAATATAAATTAGCTTAGATTTCAATTTTATTTTCTATAACACATTAAATCCAAATTTATTAATTAAAGCTATTATTGTATAAAAATAAGAGATATTTAACAAATGTAATAAACTATTAATAAATTAATGATTATTAATAAGTTTTAAACTGAAATTATGAGTGTATGAAGATAAAAAGTAATATATTTAATAAATTATTAATTTATGAATATAAAGATTTTATATATAATAAATTTAGTGATTGAAATTTTTAATTGATGTAAATAATTAAAAATAAACAATTTAAATATTGATATTTATAATGGAATCATATATTTAATCTCAATAAGTATTTATAATATTCTTTTGTAATAGGATAAAAAATATTACATTTGTGCACCGCAGGCTCATGACTAATTATTTGAAATAAAATTAACGATACAAATCAGCAAACCGCAATCAACGAAAATTTAATGATTTATAATCATATTAAATATATAGTATTTAATAATTCAATTATTAAAATTCGATTATGATGTAAAATTATAATTTTTAATATATTAAATGTCAAATTATGTATTTTATACATATTGTTTTTTACATTAATATAGTCGCTATTGCATATATAAAATAGATATTAACAAAAATACTATAGATAATTATTGAAACTTTTTAAGCATTTTTATTATATTTAAATAAAAGTTGTGCATATATATTTAGAATATGCTAATTGTCCATTTCATATTTTAATTATTATTTTACAATTTCATGTAATAATATATTTTTGGAATCATATTGAAATTCAAAATTTTCTTTATAAAAACTAATGGTCACACTAAAAGTTAAAATTATTAATTTTTTTTTTTTGAAAATTTAAAATTATTAATGTATTTTTACGCTATTTAAATTATTAATGTTAGTAAGCTGATGGCTGTGGAACTATCAAACGCTACTTTTATTTAGCTTCAACAGCTATTGAAGAGAAAACGCTGATAAACCAAACGGCTAATAAGATTCAAATTCACAATTTTTTATAAATAAGTGCAAATTTAATTAATTATGTTCATATAATATATATATATATATATTGATTATGAAATTTATATTATTGATGTTTGAAATTTTTAAAATAAATTATTTAATAATTTTTTGACCCGATAAATTTGTAAAATTTTAAAATAATTTTACATAAATGAATTTTCAATTTTGAGAGTATTGATTATGCCCCAAGTAGGCCATCCACGCAAAAATGAATAGCTAGCTGCATCAATTTTTGATATTGTAAACAATTTTGCAATCTTGCAACTCAATTTATTGGAATGCAGACCCTTTTTCTACAGAGTCAGCACTCCCATGAATGGTAAACAGTTAAAACAATTTATACAATAAAATCATTTTAAAATTTAAGAAATTCGAGAGAAAAAGAAAATTGTCTAAATATCAATATAGCCATTTTAAAATGTTCTGATAATAGCAGTGATATAATTTTTCTTTATAATAGATTAATCATGCACTCGCATTTTATGTAAATTCATTTTTTACTTAACTTATGTTCAAATATTTTAGCATATATAAATTATTATTATTATTATTATTACTTTAGTAGATTTAGATATTTTTTTTAAATAATTTTAAATTATATAAAGAAGATATATGACTCACTAAAAATATATATATAATGATATTGAATATATTAATTTATAATAAATTTTAATTGAAACCTATAAATATAAATATAAAAAATGAATAAAATGACTTCATATAAATTTACAAAATTGACACATTGCAGAAAAAAATTTAAAATTTTATTATGATAGAAAAAAAATTCTAAATAACTTTGAAGTTGATTTTTCTCACATATTTTGCATAAATTTAGTTTTTTAAATTTCAAATAAAAAATTAAAATTACTCTACATTAAAAATATAAAATATTTAGGGTGGCACAATAGCAATATTTGTGATTTGTCTACATCAAAATTAATCTAATGTTAATATTTAAAAAATAATAATAAAATAAAAATATATTAATATTTTTTTTCTATATTAACGTGTTATATTTTTGTTGGAGTGGAGAATACTTATAAAATTATGTTAAATTCAAATCAAAATAAATTGGTATATATATCTATGAAAAAAATAGTATAATTTTCCCAATCTTGAACAGTTGCATCCAATTTCAATTTTGTCCAATTGTACGTATAACAAGGCAATAGATCCAAACTAAAGATGAAATTTCAATTAATGAAAAAAGAAAAAACTGAAAATGTATACTCAATTATGAAAAACTTTGTCAGTAGTTTAGTATTTTTTTTTAAATAAAATTCTTTTTTGCTTTAAGCAATGCTATTATATTTCTATGGATAAATATCATCCAAAATTATCCCTTTTCGATTTATCTTTAATTTCACCTTATTATTCAAAGCATTATCGATTCTTTAGACGTCTCTGTGGATATAATATAAAATAAAAATGGTTTGACTTTATTTAACTTATTTATCATGCGCATGGAAATTCTTAGATCGATTTGCATTTGGACTCATATGAGTGCAATAAAAGTTGAATAAGTTTTTTCTTATTTAAATTTAAAAGAACGAATTTGTTATTTTTTTTTTTGTAATTTCTTATGTAAGATATTTATAAATTTTTTTATTTATTGTTATATATTATTTTTACTTAATAAAATTATATATTTTACATTTATGAATTAGTTAAAAGGTTTTTTTGTTATTTGCGTAAAAAATATTCTTTAAAATGAATATTTACAGGACAGGTTGTATATATTATAGTTTACAATTCACCTAAAATTCAGCGAGTATATTCTCATTGGATATACGGTTGGATGGGTTGTTCCAAGAGTAGAATTAAATTAGGTAACATTAAAAAATGAAGTGTTAATATTCAAAAAATAGATAGCTTTGTTGGTTAAATAGTAGGGAAAGATGTGAATTTGAATCTCACTAAACACCTCTTTAAAGAGGAATAAAGAATCTTATCCTATGATATATGTCCGAATAAAATTAGGTCTATATTTAAAATAGTTAAACGAATAATAGTAGAGACATCTGTGGTGAAAATTAAAAAAGAAAAAGAAAATGAAGTGTTAATAATTTAAGAATTTATTTAAAAATACTTTTAAAAAGAATTTATTTAAAAACATATAATATTTTCTTCCTCTCAAGAGCAATAAATACACCTTTTTTTATTTATCTGCTAAAATAAGAGTTTATTATAAAAAAATATAAATTTATATTTTCACAAAAAGAACTAACTTTTCTTAATATAAAATAAAAAATGTTTCCAGATGGATAGAGTATTTCATTCATTTTATGGATACATTCAAATTTATGACAGTTACTTTATTTAGTGTAAATTTCATTAATTTAATGAACCTATAATTCAAAGTTTGTGTAATATAAAATTTTTAATTATTTATCCTAATCAAATATATGAAGAATTTGAATAAAATTTGTATTGGTTATATTTTCGCAAATTACATGGAGTAATTAAGAGTGCAATAATCGTACATGTCAAACAAATAATGATTTGACAAAAATTAAATACTACTATGTAGTTTTCCGTTAGAATATTAAATGAGGGATCCATAATTAGTTTATTTTTTAAGATAATATAGTATAAATAAATTAACAAAGTTAAAATTTTCATTATATAATTCTGAGTTTCAAATTCCTAATAAATGGACTATCACTCCCCCATTTCCTTTTAGGTATCTACTTAATAAACTCCTTTTGTTTCTAAATAAATATTGATTTAGAAAAATAAAATATAATTATCTATTTATTTCAAAATTATCATTACCTTTTCAATTCTCAAAATATTTTAAATCTTATTTTCTAAGCCTTAATAACTTGCTTATTAAATATTGTTTAATTATTTTAACTAACTCAGTATTCTTGTAGCTTTTCCAATTATTTCAACATTCAAAATAGTCTTTCATATTTCGTTATAAAATTTAAATTAGACCAATTATGTAACCAATATCTAAAAAATGGATGAAGCTGAAAATTTAAATGAAAGAATAGTTAATGAATATTGGAAACTCGACACAAGTTGAAGATTTCACGAAGGTAGATTCTAATAAGACTTTATCTTAGATAAAGCTAAAAAATATCTGATATGTTTGAGGGTTTGGAGGGTTATAGATCAGGTTTGATAAGGTGACACATAAAGTCGAAAGAGAAATAGTTAGCGTTTTAGGGTTTGGGTGAAATCTGCTAAAAACTTAAACTTTTGGTAGAAATAGTTAGCGTTCTTTCCGGTTAAGCGTGCTAATGCAGGATATGTATCAGGATGGATGATCTTCTAGGAAGGGCTTGACCCAGCCGCATCATTTAGTATCAGAGCCTATTTATCAGGTCTGGTCCCGCTTTTTCAGGTTCGAGGACGAACATCCTTAAAGAGGGATGAAATGATATGTCCAAGAGTTTAGAGGGTTGTGAATTAGGTTCGACAAGCTGACACATAAAGTCAAAAAAGACCGATAAGCCCATGTTTGATCCAAATAAAGAAAATGAGTGTGCCTCTACTGACAACTTAAGTTTTTAATAGAAATTGTTAGCGTTCTTTTCAGATAAACATGCTAGTGCAGGATCAATATCAAAATGGATGACCTCCTAAAAAGTGTTTGGCCCAGTCATATCAATAACGATGTGTTAGATTTTAGTTCGAATGTAATTGCAAATTGTGGGTACAAATTTCCTGATAGAGGAAAATAAACTTTCAAGGAATTAATTTTTCGATGAAATTTTTGGCTCCAAAATTCCATACTGATTTTTTTAAAAATTATTTTTTTTTCAAGGAGATTTTTTTAAAAAAATATATTTTTATATATTTAATTTGAAGAATAAAATAGGAAAGCAAAATTAAGCAAATTGAATTTTTTGCTTTTTAAATTCTCTATAAAATCAATTATCTTGTTTTATGAAATGGTATTTTAATAAAATTTATAAAAATAAATGATATTTTTAATATTAATCAAATAATCAAAATGGATACTTATAAATAAATGGAGGAAATATTTTAAAATATTAATTTATAAGAAAAATATTTATAAATATACATGATAATTGGTTCGTGTGTTATGCCGGTTTAATCTAAATTCATCGTGTTTGTGATTTTTTTATATCGTGTCATATCGTGCTAATCTAAAAAATATATCATATCATACTAGGTCGTATTGAAATTTAAAAAGTAATGGGCCACCGTGATTTTTTAGCTCTTATATAATTATATTGTAGCATAATAAATAGTATCATATCGTCCTAATATATGGGTTAATTTAATTTTTTAAAATAAATTTTATTATTAATTTTAGACTCGAGCTGTCTAAAGTCATATAAAAATTTTAATTACAAATTAATAATTTAATTTAATTATATAACCTAAATTAAAAATATAAAAAATTTTGAAGACTTTTAATAAATTAAATTATTTGAAAATTTTTAGGTTATATAATTAAATTAGGTTATATATGTAATTTTTAGGTTATATTTATATTAAGATAAATTTAATTTTAGAAATTAAATATGCAATTTTATTAAAATATCTTAATCTAAGAAATGGTAAAAATTATTAGCTTAAAAATGGTCATTCTTAGTTTAAAATTAAATATAATATTATTTATTTGATGAAAAAATAATATTCAATGAATATATTATTTTATCATTAACTCATTAAATAAAATATTATTTATTATTAATTGTAAAAAAAAATATTGTGTATAATTTTATTCAAATATATATAAATATATAGTATATTTATTTGGCATAATACATGGTATCGTGCTTGACTATTTGCCGTGCCATGCTAAGCTATCTCAATAGATCAGATGTCCTCATCCAATCAAGTCTATAATACTTAAACGTATCAAGTAAGATAGATTATGACACATGAGCCATACTGTGCCAACCCTGAAAACAGATTGGGCTGAGTAGCCCAGATGTCGTGCCAACCTAATTTCATGTGTATTTATAAACAATTAAAAATTATACTAAGAATAATTTTATTTATCTTATCCTAAAAAATAATAACAATTCCATTTATCTTTTTTTTTTAATTCTAATAAAAGGGATCCACCATCATTTGTAAAAAGAAAAAAAAGGTGAAAAGGAATAGATAAGGGGATGTTTAGTTGTAGGAAACAGCTTCAATTTTTCAGAAAAAATTTTATAGAAAAAAAAATTTATTATTTAATTAGAAATATTTAAAAAAAATTAGAAAATAAGTTTTAATATTTAATAGTCAATAGTTAAATTTTAGAAAATTATTTTTCGTTGTTTAAATAGTTTTCTAAATAGAGAACTCATTATTCAAAAAAATATTGAAATTTATTTTCATTTTGATTTTTATATATTATTTTATATTTTTAACTTTATTATTATTTTTATTTGAAAATAGTTAAAGAATAAAAATTTTAAAAATAAAAAATAAAAAATTATAAAATAAAAATAAAAAATATTTTTCATAATTAAACAAACCTCTAATAATTTTGAAGGAGAGAAAGAAGAACACAAATAAAAATATCCGAACATGTTAAGTTCCATAATTAATTGGATCACCAGGTAACATGCATACCATGCCTTTATGCTATTTTTCCTTCTTTCTTTCTTTTGGCCAGTGGCTTTATGCTATTTATGACTGTACTTTTCCCAATTCATTTTTTTTTACTCTTGATTTCAATATCCAAATTTGGATAATTTAAATATAATTTAAATATATAATTAAAATATTTTAAATAAGTTCCATGTATCAATAAAGAAAAAGAATTATTTATATATATTCTAAAAGATATATTCGTTTTCATTTGAATGAATCTGTGGCTAAGTAGCTACCGCATCTTCAAATTAAATATTATTACGTGTATATTATCCTCAAATAATGAATACCCTTTTAAATTAGAAAAATTAAAATTTTAAAAATGGTTTCATTTTTTTTTGAACCATTTTATAAATGGTTTCATTGTTAAATAAATAAATTTTAAAATATTGAAATGCACTAATTAAGGGCAACTATGAAACAATCAAACTAAAAAATAATAATAATAAAAATGACACGTCAGCTTTGTCTGGATTCGTAGGGCGAAGCGGCGGCGGCTACATATAAAAATCCTTTACGTGTCCGTTCATTTGTCTGACGTAACCTCTCTTTTCAATTTGCCAATAACCGTGCTGTTCTGTTCCAAGTCCTGTCTTTATCTGCCGTTTCCGTCCTTTTAGATTCACATTGCTAAACAACCTTCGTTTCTGACAGACTTCTCTTTTCATGCCACGTTTCCCTTTCTTCGTCATGGCAACATTCTATTGGTCTTTGCCGTTTTCTTTGATTCCGTACACTAAACTGCGGGTTTTCGTGGCTCTTCACATGGCTCTGGGTCCTTCCTTTACTTTTCCTTCAATCATCTTTTGCCACGTAGTATTTTCTATTTCTTTTTTATTGACCGTTAATTTTATGAGTCAAAATAATAATAATAATAATTCAGTTTTTTTTTTAAAGTTTTAATTTTACTGACATCATTCGGTGTGGGAATTGGAATTTTGTAAGTGACGCCAGACCAGACTGGATACAGTTTATAAAACAAAAATATATTGCTGGCATATTAATTTCCCAATATATAAGCAAAGAATAATGAGGCAATCAATTCTTCAACGAAAAACCAATTTATATTTTATTTTCACAATTAAATATAAATTATCTTCAAAAAAATTTAAATATAATTTTTTATTGTTTATATATTTTGGCTTTGATATGTATATAAAATATTTTTTTTCATTTAAATCGATAAATACACTTTTTATTTATAGAAATTATTTATAATATTTATTTTTTAAATAATTATATGAACTAAGCTATATATTTGATTATATATATATATATATATGTTAAGACTGTCGTCCAAATAAAATAAATAAATGAATTAAATATGGAAGATTCCAAGTTTAATAAATACAAACTTATAATCTAATTAATAAATAATAAAATTTTTAATATTAATAATTAATTTTTACTATTGGCTCTCTCCAATTTATATTAAAAAATTCAAACCAAACCAATAAGAGAATTTCGCAACTTCACGTGTAAACGTAGGAGAAGGGGGCCGTAATTGAGAAATGTTTGAGGGTGGTCAATGCAATTTACGGGCCTTTGATAAAAATATAAAAAAAAATTAAAAATAATTCTAAATTTATTATATTTATAAAATACTTATCAAAATAACAGATAAAATATTTACCAAAATATTATATTTTTATTAGTTTATAAAGAGTTTATAAAGAAGTTTTAATGAGTTTATCATGAGTTTATAATTAGTTTATAAATTTTATATAGTTTATAATAAATTTATTATGAGTTTATAATAAGATTACTAAAATATTTTTAATAAAAAAATAAAAATTTTTAAAAATATGGTAAAGGGTATTATTTTTTTAATTTACGGTGCATGTGGTTTGGATAAAAAAGTAATACCAAACTGAAATGTTCCTTTAGGAGGGGGTTTTGTGATTAAAGCCCTTTTCTCATTACAAATCATTCAAGATAAGAGTGAAGCCACATAAATTATATTATATTATATATATATTAATATATATAATTATAAAAATATATCATAAATAATTGAAAATAATAATTAAGATACATATACTTTTTATATCTAATTCTATCCCAGTTTCATTAACAAGGCGAGGCAAAGATTCTCCCTCGGGTAATATCAAGAAATTTTATCAGTGTGTTATTAATTATATATGTGTGTAGTAAATATGTAGATATTAAACCGTCGTTTTTTATTCAATAAAAAACAATATAGCAAAAAAAAAAAGAAAAATACATATTTATAACCGTCTTCAAAATACTTTTTTTTAAGATGTGTCCACAATTTTGAGTTTGAATTTAAAAAAAATTGATTTTTTTAAAAAAATTATAAACTCACTAATTATTAAAAATGTGCATCACATCAACAACATTGTTAGATTTTTTTTTTTATATGATAAGAATGTCAATTTATTGAGTCAATGGGGAAAAAACATATTTATGGGGCATGAAACTGCCCACAAAAATCAGGCCCATACATACCCAAGCCTAAGAGCATCCCACAAATACGTGAAAAACTAATAATACAAGAAGCAAAACCAGCAACATTGTACATTCCAACACCATATACCACAACCCAACAACAAAATCACAGCAGCAAAAAACTGCAGTAGAATAGTGTAACAGAACAATCCAAGGCAGCTAGGAGACCAGTAAGATTGAACTCATCATACTCTTCTTTCTCCCCGACCTTCTCTTCCTTCTTGGGCTCAGCCGCAGGAGCTACATCACTGCCACCATCAGCAGCAGGAGCTGCAGTAGCGTCCAGGGGGCCAAGATACATTTTGCACTTCTCTTTTTGAAAATTTTTATATATATAATATTTTTTAAGAATTTTTAAATAATTTATTAATTTTTTTAAAATTTTTAATTGCTCCCTCTTCTTTTTAATTTTTACAAAAAGTAAAAAAAATTATAAAAAATTATTTATTCTATATGCAATAGTCATTTTTTAAAAACTTGATAAAATATTGATAATATATAAATACAAAAATAAAATAAAAAAATGAATAAATTTTCTATCTAAATTAATTTAAACTCATTTAATGAATTAAAGTACTCATTTATTTTAATTATTTTTTAAGAAATTATATTTATTATTT
Organism: Garcia nutans; assembly: GCA_947685225.1. Lineage (NCBI taxonomy): Eukaryota > Viridiplantae > Streptophyta > Magnoliopsida > Malpighiales > Euphorbiaceae > Garcia > Garcia nutans. The sequence goes on along the minus strand of CANTUV010000048.1, from coordinate 4,907,616 downwards.
TTTTTCTCTTTATTTTATATTTGTTACGAACAATCTTATAAATTTAAAATTTTATATACATATATATTAATATTTTTTTTATTAATTATTTTTTTAATAATAAAAATATATTATTAATAAATTTATAAAATACTATTAAAATAAAATAAGAGATAAATAATTATAAAAAAAATAAAATTTATGAAAAAAAAATTTATCCCCCTCTATTTCAAAATTTGACTTCACCCTCTAGTTGCGTAGACAGTTTTTATAAGATACAAAAGCCAATTTCTCCCTACCAGAGGCCGTCAATTTTGCAGCAGCCAGCGCTAGCTTATCCTTGGAAGATCAGTGTGCAAACCCACGACCTAATGCTTGAGGTGCTTTGCAATCATTATTACAGAAGGATCCAGCTAGTGTTTTATAAGAGAAATATGAGTCAAAGCCATGCGAGTAATTCAGCACTTCTTGCGACTCCTGATTTAGCCAAGTCATCAGCCATCGAATTTGATTCTCTCATACAATGCAGGAAAGATACAACAGAAAAGTGATTACTTACGCCTTTTATTTTGTATAGGTTTTCCCAGAATTATTTTCGGTTACTAATTATTTAAACATTAAATGTATTTTTAACTTTTCATTAAAAATAATCTTAATTAAATTCTCATTCGTATGAAAAAGAAATTTTCTTTAATTTAGAGAAATTTTAATTTAATTTGTTGAACATCGGAATTTATGCAAGTTGAAAGAAGAAATGATCAATCACAACGGAACAACGGAATTTTCTTTAATATATCTGATTGATGTTCTCAATCACAAATATGATCAATCATAAATTCTGATTTAAATTATAATATTAAAAAATTAATTTTAATTATTTTTTTATTTTTAAACTACAATTTATAATTAACCTGATTAATAAGTTAGGACATTGATCCGGTTCATATTAAAAATATATATATATATATATTTATAATATAGCTGGAAATCAGTTTCTTATTATTGGATCTGAAAAATGAGCAAGTTTGTAATATATATAAAATATATATAGTAATTAATTTTATTTTTTATTTTTTTATGGCTTTCGACCCGTTAACACCAACAGAGAAGAATGAGAGATCCTGACGTATGAAAATGATTTATTTTTTATTATTTTTTAAAAGAAAAAAAAAATTCAAAAGCATAGTAATAACATAGAGCAAACTTTATGACAAAGCATTTAAAATTGCACAGTTCTACTCCGCGTGAGCAATAAGTAATAAGCAAGCTGTGCTGTCGTCCTCTTCTTCCAACTATTTTTCTCCATCTGCATGTGCTTGTGGGACAGCTCAACCTCTCTTTATTTCTCTATACTGTAGGTTCATGAGATGAGATCTACCCTCTTTCTCTTTAATTTCGTTTTTTTTTTAATCTTTTTTACTTCCCATTCTTTTCTTTAATTTCTAGAGTCTAATCGAATCTAAGGCGGCCACAAATTCAAATATATATATAATATATAATATAAGATACCTAGCTGTGAATTTATTAAACCCCATTATTTAAATTACATTGCCTTCATTAATTTTTTCTTGAAAAATAACTAATGGCTTATTGGAAAGAAACATACTTATAAGAGAGTTAGAGTTTGGTATTCAATCTTGATAATTCATAAATAAATATACATAATATACAATAACATAGTCGAAATGATCCCAATTGAATTGCTTTGTCTTCGTCTCAACTAGTTTAATCACTGCACGAAGTATATGACAATGTTCATTATATTTAATAAAAAAAATCACGAATATTTTACTTAATTGATACATGAGTTCATATTAATTGTTAATTGAAATTTGAATATAATTTTTTTTTTTACTTTTGATTGTTTTTAAACGAATTGAAAATACATGAGATACAACTTAGTGGTAAGTATAGCTCCTCTAAATAGATGAGTTCGATTCCACTTTTTTCCATATTGTAATACTTTGTGTAACATGTGAATGCTATAACTTTCCTAATAAAAGCAAATGAAATTGATGGGATGTTACATTTGGGACCTCTGAGATTTTCTTAAATTATATGTAATAGTGGATTCAGAAATTTAAGTGAAAATAATAAAAATTTAAGACATCATATATGATGATAATATATATTATTTACTTAATTTTTCAAAATTAAAATTTAAGAAGTTAAAAAATATGAAAGGATTCAGGGTAACAACAAAAAAGAATTCATAAGTTTGGAAACTAAATATAGAAGTAGAAGAAATTAAAAAAGAAGTTAAAAAAAATTAGAGGGCAAATTTAACAATTATTTAGAACAAAATAATATGTAGCGAAGAAGAAATTAGGAGTGAAAAATAAATTTGATTCATGAAATTTGAGAGAGCTACGCATAGAATTTAACTTAAAGGTGCTAAAAAAAGGAGCAAATATGAAATTAAAAAAAATAGAGGTAAATATCCAAAAAAAAAAAAAAACAGAAGAGGCCAAGGTTGGTTGTCCTCTATCTATGCCAATGATTATATATAAATCATATTCTACCTCTTAACTTAAGAAATTATATAAATTAATTATGCTTTTATTTTCTCAATGCTTCTTTCATTATTGATAATAAATTTTTAAAATATAATACAACATTGATTTATTTATAAAAAATATCCACGTACGGTTGGATAGTAGAAAAAAAAAATTCTGTAATAAATGTTGTAATAGTAAGGAATAGTTAGGTTCATTAATTATAAATAAAAGAGTTCACTCCTCCCTTGTGAACTAGGATTATATGTAATTTTTAGATCAACACCCAAGAAGTAATTTTGAATAAAAAGACCTATGAAATTAATATGAACTCTTAATCTCAATTGTAAAATCTATACATAAATATGATTTGACATAGAGTATTAAAGTCAATATTTGGCTCATATATAATATACTTATTAATGAATAAATGTTGAAAATCACTTAATTAGCTTATGCTTTGATCAAGTTATTTTATTATTAATTGATGTAAGATCATTACGTCCCAACACAATTCTTTAAGTATAATACGACTGGCCCTTGACTCAACATTAATTGGCTGATTGTTTTACACATCTTCTTGAATTTTTGCTCGGACTGATCAGTATTATTAAATAGAGAACAAGATATGAGTCTCAAATTTATAAGCTGTTTGGGCATATAATTAAGATTCTGATAACATATTAAAAATTCATGAGATTTGCACATTCTTAGACTTATGAGTAGGCAAATGCTAAAATACTAAAAATTATATAATACAATAGTTATTTTAACTAGACATTCTAATAGAATAACAAACTAATATAATTATTTATGTTTGTCAAGATAAATTATAGGGTTCATCAGATAATAACCGTTGTAATGCGTAATTTTTTCTGAAATCTCTCTGCATAAAAAACTAATTATCTTATGTTAAAATTTTTAAATTATTTTACCAATATACACTGGTGATTTTGTTGCCCCACCCCAGGTTTAGTTTCCCGCATAGGAAATTCTTGCAAGATAAAATGTCAAAAAAAAAAAATTAGATCTCTAATTTCTTATAAATTATGAGTCAAACCATGGATTATATTCTTATATTGTGAGTAAGACATTTAACCAGTTAATTATTAATTCAATCGTATATTAATTTACGTAATTTTATGTTATATATATACTTTAAATTTTTCTTGCCATATGCATGCAAAAGGAATATTATACATAAAATTGAGTTCATGCATCCAAAAATTATATTTTGCTGCAATGAATATTAATTAGATATGTCTCGAGACTAAACTTCAATTCTATAATTAATTTATAGGTTCTGAAATTGCCATTTATTATGCTAGGTGTTATAACAAGTATTTTGAGGTGTCTATCATAAATTGTTGAGACAATATAAAGCTACCCTCCATTCTCGTAGGCGGATACCATATGGATTCATTCAATGCATTTAATACAATAAACTGTCCCTCACAACTTCGTCAGGCGTATAAAACGACCTCACAGCTTTATAGTAGAGCACAAAAACAGTACAATTAGCGCAGGGGATCCGGGCGATCCTTCAAGAAAAGAGGAATAATGGCAGCTGCAAGGTGGACTTGTATGCTTGTACTTGCTCTGGCAATTGCTAGTGCAACTGCAAGAAATATGCCTAAAAAAGAGGCCGCAGCAGGCCTCGATGATCAAAAGAATTTCGTTGCATTTGGTGGAGTTGGTGTTAATTCCACGTAAATTAAGTGGATAGTCCACTAATCTAGTATTTTATTTTTATAAAATTATCCATTTATAAAAATTGTAGCCAACTAAACTACCCATTAAAATAGAGATAATTATTATTAAGATAGGATAATGTCTTGATGGAGTGAAAATTTCTTTTTTAATTTAAAAACTAATAGATAATGGTTATCACGTTTAGTTTTTACTAAAAAAAATTCTAACCCTCTTCTCTCATCTATAAAAGGAGCACAAAAAATTCTCTGTGACTATGATTAAAAAAATTCATCAATTACAGTTCTTAAAATTCTTGTGCATAATAGTTAAATAGAGAGAAGAAAAATGTTTAGAATTAAAGGTTTCAATCAAAAGGGCTCTTCAATTCTTCAATGACCGCTTCATCAATAAACGGTATGTCAGTTAATTTATTATTTCTTAAGATATTTTGAGTTCAATTAAATAGGACATCAAATTTATTTCCGCATTAAAATTCTTATAATTGGTATCAGAGCCTATTTAATTCAAATATTTTAGAATTATAATGTTATGATTGTCATAATATTTGTTATTGTATTGGATTTAATTGATTACGATTGTGACTAATATTTATAAACGAATTAAAATTTCATGACTTCATTTTGTGTGGATCCATAATAGGGCAGATTATTATTAGTTTAGTTTTCATTTTGCGAATTTACAATGTTCCAGATGAATTCATCTTTACTATTAAAACGTAATAACGAATGTTGGTTTTGCTTCTGTAACTTAATGCATATAGTATAATATTAAAATTATATTATGATAGGCCATGATATTATGACTTCTGGATTTGTTGTTTTACAAAATGATTTTGATGAATACTGGGACCATTATAGTTTTACATGCAATATAATATTATACTGTTTGATGGGCGATTGTAGTTTTTTGAAGCCATCTAACATATCGAACAAATGCTATGCATATACATATGTTATTATATGAAATACAAATATCATTCGAATGGACAGATATACTGATAATATTTGTGTCTTCATCGAATTGAATTTGATGAATTAAAAATTGTTTGTTTTGGTTTGTAACCATTATACAATTGTAATGATTACAAATTAAGGGACAAAAATAAATTGTATTATATATTACATATTCTTACATTGCTACATATCCTAGATGTATTTTTGTATTTACATGTCAGTATAAATAATTATATATATACAAGGTATTATATCTTTAAACAATATATATTATATATATATTTGGTAATTTATGGATATGAACATTAGATAATTATTCGCATAATTAGTATGTGAATTTATGATGCAAATTATGTTAAGTAGTTTTATGACTTAAAATTTACTAACTTAGATTATTACCAAAGTAACCTAAGTTGATGAGTCTTGTGATAGTTAAACTACATAAAAGAATAAAATATTGTGAGATAATTTATAGATATATAGTTCATTGGTTTAGATAGTTGCCAAAGAGACCTAAGTTAGTGAATTATATATTTATATAAATTGTATAAAAGAACTAAGGGAGACTTATAAAGAAATAGTATTTTGAGAATGTTTATAATTAGAAGATTGAGGTTAGCCCAAAAGTGAGTTACATTCTACTAATTATAAAATAATAGTATTATTTTATGCTATTTAGAAAAGTAATATGTATACCTAAAGGTAACATATAAATAACATAAAATATTAATATAATTTTAAAGCTCCCTTCGAATAAATACTAGATATGCTACAGTTTTACCCGAACAAAAGCTATAGTGATATCAATAGTTCATCGCTATATATTTTAAGTTTATATTTGAAGCCTTATTGTGAGCATTATTCTATTTTGTACAGTTCCCACTTCTTTATACTCCATTGCATCTAGAATGATAATATTTGACGGGTCAAATTTTTCTAAGTGGTATAAAAAGGTTCAATTCTCACTGGGTGTATTGGATCTTAACCTGACTTTGATAACTGAAAAGCCATCTAAAGCTACCGATGATAGTACTTCGGAGCAGGTAGAACAATTAAAGGCTTGGAAAAGGTCAAATAGACTCAGTCATATATTTATGAGAATGACTATTGCTAATAATATCAAGACCTCCCTCCCTAAAATCGAGATCGCTTCAAAATTTTTGAAGTTTGTTGAGGAGCGCATTAAATGTGCTGATAAGTCCCTCGCAGGCACACTGATAGCTGAAATGACTACCATGAAGTATGATGGTTAGAAAGGTATTCATCAGAATATTTTGAACATAACTGAAAAGGCTGTGAAACTGAAAGCACTGGGCATGAATATGGATGAGTCCTTCTTGGTACAGTTTATACTTAACTCACTTCCATCACAGTTTGCTCCATTCAAGATCCACTATAATACTAACAATGAGTAGTGGAACTTGAATGAGCTTAACAGTAAGTGTATTCAAGAGGAAGTGAGAATAAGACAATATGGACAAAATTTTGCCCTCGCTGTAACTTATGGAGCCATAAAGAATAAAGGATAATTCAGAAAAGGAAAGCACAACCCATCAAAGAAAAATAAACCTGGAGAAAGTAGCCAGAGTTATGAAGGTCAATTCATTGTGAAATGCCATTTTCGTGGTAAGAAGAGACACATGAAGAATGAATGCAATAAACGTAAGAATTGGTTCGAAAAGAGAGGTATAAATCTTTCTTTTGTATATTATGAATCAAATCTTGTTGAAGTTCCTTCTAATACTTAGTGGATTGATTCTGGAGCTACAACTCATGTTACTACTTTAATGCAGGGATTTCTTACAACCCGGAAACCAAGGGAAAGTGAAAAGTTTCTCTATATGGAAAACTGTCTCAGAATAGAAGTGGTAGTTGTTGGTACATATCGCTTGCTTTTAGAAACTGGTCATCAGATGGATCTTTTAAACACTTTTTATATACCTTCGATTTCTAGAAATTTAATTTCTTTATCCAAATTAGATGTTGTTGGATATTCATTTTATTTTGGTTGTGAAAAACTAAGTTTGATGTTTAATTCAATAACAATTGATTCTGGCATTTTATATGATGGTTTATATAAAATTTTTCTGAATTATGAATTTGCACAAGTTTTAGTTACCTTGCATTCAAATGTTGGTTCAAAACGTGACTTAATTAATGAAAATTCTTCATTCTTATGGCACAAAAGACTATGGCATATCTCTAGAGAAAGAATCGAGAGATTAGTGAATGATAGAATTTTATAAAATCTTGACTTCACTGATTTTCAAGTATGTATGGATTGTATAAATGAAAAACAAACCAAGCATACAAAGAAAGGTGCCAAGAGAAGTAATGGGCTTCATGAGATAATTCATATAGATATTTGCGGACCACTCTCCATTCCTTATTTTACAGGAGAGAAATATTTTATCACCTTTATAGATGATCTGTCTTGATATGGATATGTATATCTAATGCATGAAAAGTCTCAAGCCATTGACATCTTTGAGATGTACATCACAGAGGTTGAGAGATAATTAGATAAAAAGATTAAAATTGTAATATCAGATCGGGGTGGTAAGTACTATGGTAGATATGATGAATCAGGATAAAATCCTGGTCCTTTTGCTAAATTCTTAGAAAAGCGTGACATTTGTGCTCAATACACAATTTCAGGTACGCCACAGCAGAATGATGTTGCTGAAAGATGTAATCGTACATTAATGAAAATAGTTATGAGTATAATGAGTTACTCTGCTGTACCTATTTCCTTGTGGGGTTAAGCTGTAAAAATTGCAATGCATATTCTAAATAGAGTTCCTAGTAAGGCAGTTCCAAAAACTCCTTTTGAGTTATGGACTGGTAAGAAACCTAGTTTGAGACGTATACATATATGGGGTTGCCTAGCAGAGGCAAGAATCTTCAACCCATATGAGAAAAAGTTAGATTTAATAACTATTTCTGGATATTTTATTGGTTATCCAGATAAATCAAAAGGGTACAGATTTTACTGTCGTAACCATAGTGTGAGAATAGTTGAAACCGGTAATGTCAGATTCTTAGATAATGGCGAAATTAGTGGGTGTAATGAACCGAGAAAGGTAGACATTGAGAAAATAAGAGTGGATATCCCACCACCCTTTTTCTCTCAAGAAAATATTTCTCCTCAACCTATTCTTCAAGTTGAGAAAAATGAACAAAATAATAGAGATGAATCATTACCTCAAGAAACTGTTGCCATTGAAAATATTATAGAGCCACCACAACCGGCTTTTTTGAGAAGATCTCAAAGGGAAAGAAAATCTGCCATTTCAGATGATTATGTGGTGTATCTACAAGAATCTGATTTTGATATTGGGATAAGGAAAGATCCGATCTCATTTTTACAGGCCATGAAAAGTGATTATTCTAATAAATGGATAGAAGCCATGAATGAAGAGTTGAAATTTATGGACCATAATGATGTTTGAGATCTTGTTGATTTGCCTGATAATTATAAACTAGTTGGCTGTAAATGGGTCTTTAAGACCAAGCGCGATGCCAAAGGCAATATCGAACGATTTAAATCTAGACTAGTGGGCAAAGATTTTACTTAGAAGGGGGGAATAGATTATAGAGATACTTTCTCTCCAGTTTCTAAAAATGATTCGCTTAAAATCATTATGGACCTTGTAACATATTTTGATTTAGAGTTATATCAAATGGATGTGAAAACTGCTTTTTTGAATGAGAATTTGGATAAAGATATCTATATGGAACAACCTGAAGGGTTCACAAAGAAAGGAAAGGAACACCTAGTATGCAAATTAAAGAAATTCATTTACGGTCTTAAAAAAGCTTCCATGCAATGGCATATTAAGTTTAATGATACCATTACATCTTTTGGATTTAAAGAAAATATCGTTGATCAGTGTATATATCTGAAAGTTAGTGGGAGTAAGTTTATATTTCTGATACTGTATGTGGATGATATTTTGCTAGCTAGTAGTGATTTTGGTTTATTAAGTGAAACCAAGGAATATCTTTCTAAAAACTTTCAGATGGTTGATATGGGTGAGGTAAACTATGTTATCGGCATAGAGATCTTCAGGGATCGATCTCGAGGACTACTAGGTTTGTCTCAGAAAGGTTATATTAATCGAGTTTTAGAGAGATTTAATATGCAATCATTTTCAGCGGGTGTTGCACCTATTTCAAAAGGTGACAAATTAAGTAAACGACAGTGTCCAAAAAATAACTTTGAGAGGGAGCAAATAAAAAAAATTTCTTATGTATCAGCTGTAGGGGGTTTGATGTATGCTCAAACGTGTACCAGACCAGATATCAGCTATGTTGTTGGTATGTTGAGAAGGTATCAAAGTGATCCAGGATTCGAACACTGAAAGGCTGCAAAGAAGGTTATGCGATACTTACAAGGGATAAAGGATTATATGCTCACGTATAAAAGATCAGAACAATTAGAAGTGATTGGATACTCAGATTCATATTATGGCGGTTGCCTTGATAGCTTAAAGTCAATTTCAGATTTTGTCTTTATGCTAGCTAATGGGGCAATCTCGCGGAAGAGTATAAAACAGTCAATTACTGCCTCATCTACGATGAAAGCTAAATTTGTTACTTGTTTCAAATCATGCTTTGTGGTTCCAAAATTTTATCTCAGGGCTTGGTGTTGTCGACTCTATTTCTAGGCCGTTGAGAATTTATTGTGATAACACCGCAGCTGTTTTCTTTTCTAAAAATGACAAATACTCCAGCGGATCAAAACACATGGACTTAAAGTACCTCGTTGTTAAAGAAAGAGTCCATAAATTGTCACACCCCATTCTCTTAAGCCATAGGGTGAATTTATCTCCTAAATTACTATACTATTAATTTTTATAAAATATCACTCACAATTTATTTCCTTAGTATACTTCTTACACATACAATAATAATATCCAATAATTTCTAACACTTAAAAAAAATAATACATATTTAATTATTGTTCAACATAAAAATGTAATTACTTTTTAAACAAATCCAAACGATACTTATGTTGGCTCGACTTTTACTATACACTGATCGGAGTAAGAGTAGAGGTGATCTACTGGTCTATTCTCCAACGGTATCTGAAATGATTATAATAAGGGGGGGTGAGTCCAACTACTCAGTGAGAAGATAATTATACAACAAAGGGGAACAAATAAGTTTTTCTTATATACTTACTAATTAAATTCATACTGCTGCATAAAAATTTTAAGAACATAAATTCACCATATCATATAATAAATTTTCATCAAATATTTTTTTTATTTATTTACACTCAATATATATAGTCCATAGAAAAACATAATACCTTAGGCGTAAGTAAATATATATTTACTGACACTCTAAGGGTAAACATGGCATCTTGGGCGCAGTGATGACGCATGGCAGCACCAAGAGCAAATAAACATGGTCATACACATGTGCAGAGCTGCCCCCAAAGGGCGACCACCTGATATACGCCCCAAAGGCTATATGTATACCAAGCGCTGTCCCAAAGACAGTATCATATCATAATCCGTCAATTCCTTTAACACCCCGTCATCACAGGTGTCTCTATTAGAAAACATATAATGAGTGTATATAAAACATTTATTTAACTGTATCAATAAATAATTTTCATACCATAATTCAAACATTAACATACCATTATTTGTTCCCATTTTTTTTAAATATATATTCATAAATATTATTTTACCTTTCTAAATTATTTTATAAAAAATTATTTTAACAAATAACAATTTTAATAAATCATATATATACATAATAAAAATTACCAATGCTATATAATTACCCACTCACCTTATTCGATAGCTCAACTTATTTAATCGACTGGTCTCTCTCTATGTTCTATACTTGCAGTAGAATCCAAACCTAAAGTGATATAAAAATAAAAATTTACTAAAATATTATCTAGGATTTATTATTTCTATGAGTTAAATAATATGAAAATATAACGTGGAAATGATTCCTAAAATTCTAACGAATTTTCAGCGAAGTTTCGGCATAACTCGGCTATTCCCAAAAATTTTAAAATTTATACTCCAATTAGTATTACACAATTATCACCCCAATAATTTATCAAATATTTCAATAATATTTTTAATGACTTAACATAATTTGCATGTCTAAATTTATTAAGTATTTATATTATTATTTTTTTATACATTTATATTATATTATTTTAGTTTCTTTAATTTAATAGTTTAATAATATTTATTTTATTAATTAATATGTAATTATATTTTAAATAGTATCTACTTTAATTTTTTCTATTTTCTTTTGTACTATTTTCTTATAATATTCCATATATTGTAAAATAATAATAATAATAACGTTAATAATAACAATAGTAATATTAATTGTATTTCTTTATACATTATTCAATTAATTCATTTTATTAGAATAATTATTTATTTATGTCTAATTGAATCATAATAACTTATATTAAATTTACTAATAATTATATTAATAACTATATATATAATTTACTTTCATCTTAATAATTTACTTTTATTTTCTAGTAACTACTTATAACAAAATCAATAACTTAAACAATAAAAATAATATTAATATTATGTATATAGTTAAATAATTATTTAATTACTATTATTTCACATTTAATAATTTATATTAAATTTAACACTAAATAATATTAGTAATAATAATTATAATAATAATACTAGTTATTGAAATACATTTATTTAAAAATTAAAATAATAACTTTAATATTTAATAGTTATAATTGTGGTAAAAATAATGATAATAATAATACTTATACTAAAAGCAATAATTACTAATAAATATAATAATTTTAATAATACTTTATTACTACAACAATAATATTAATATTTAATAACTAATTTAACATAAATTCATAAATTCTAAAATTTAATTTATTTTTAATCCTAATTTATTTTTTTTGTAAATATTCATATACACATACTTATTTCTATTTAATTTATGATTTATTAATTCAATAAATCAACAACTATATTAACAATTTATAATTCATAAATATTAATTATTTTAAAAATTTAAAATAATTAATTATCAATTTATTGATTTATATATATATAATATAAGAAATCTTCTCTAATTTATTGGTAATATTCACAACCTAAATATTTAATTAATTTAATCATACTATATTTTAAATTTAAATTTGCATTCTAATTACTTAATTTATTTAGTCATTAAGTAATTAATATCTAAGACTAATAATTTATTTTTTTTAAACAAATAATTAATCTAAATTAAATAAAAATTCTACTAATTAATCAAATTAATAATATTTAATCTAACTCATTAATTACTAATTAAATTTTAATTTATTAATTTTAATTCTTAATTAATTATAATTATAATTCTAAATAAATTATATATATTTAATTTAATTTTTTTTAGATTACTATTCATCAAAATTCTAAATACATACCCTAAATTAGCAAATGAGGTGTCAAATTAAAGTTTATAAAATGAGGGTTCCAAAAATACCCGGATCGCCGGAAAATAACGTCGAAAAGTGGCCGGAATAGTGATCGGAAAATTTTTCCGGCAAGAACTTTGACCGGTGCGTGACGGCGGCTCCGGCGTCGGTTGGAGGTGATTCCGGTGGCGTTTGGCTCGAATTTGGGCGGCACGGGCGGTGATCCGGCTCGTGTCACTGTTTGAACGGCGATCGGCGGTAGATCTAAAGAATTCTCTTTCTCTCTCTCTCTCCACCGATTTTCTGTTTCTCAATTTTGTTCTCTGTCTCTTTTTCTCTTTCTTTCTTTCTTTCTTTCTTTCTTTTCTTTTCTTTTTCTTTTCTTTTTCTTTTCTGTTAGTATATAATATAATAATTATTTTATTTTTTTTTAATTGCCCACCTACTAACAAGTAGGTGGGCACGTTTTTTTTATTTATTATTATTATTAAAAAAAAACAAGATATTACATAAATAATAAGTGTCAATTGAAAATATTAGTACCACACTTATGATTGCCTATCCATTGACTAAGAAATTGCCTCCAAAGACATATATGGAATATGTTATAAGGATGGGTCTTTTGAGTAATCCATAATATGTACGATGGATATTTTAGTGGTTATGTAATTGACATTTTTACGCATTTAAAGTTTTTGTTTCTGTTCTTTCCTGTTTTTCAATTATGGGTGCACATTTTTATTATTTGATCAATAGAAAATGTCTTGACAAGATAAATTATAGGGACTGTTTTGGCTTGATGAATTGAGTTTGCAAAGGTTATTGATGTGTAGTACATAGAAGAAAATATGATATTGAAATCATATAACCACTGTGACTCGCATTTATAATTTAAGCTTATTTCAATATTATAGTATAACACTTTGAGTTTGTTGGCTACCTTATTAAAATTCGTTATCACTTATCAAATTCTTTTATGAAATTAAATAAATGTATTTTGATGTAAAAAATATATATATACATATATATATATGTTATAGTTTTCATAATCGGTTTAGTGGACCAAGTGGGAGAATATTAATTCCATGTAAATTAAGTGGATGGCCCACTAATCTAGTATTTTATTTTTGTAAACTTATCCACTTATAAAAGTTGTAGCCAACTAAACTACCCATTAAGATAGACATAACTATTATTAAGATAGGATAATGCCTTGATGGAGTGAGAAATCCTTTTTTAATTTAAAGACTAACAGATAATGATTATCACGTTTAGTTTTTGCTGAAAAAAATCTAGCCCTCTTCTCTCATCTATAAAAGAAGCACAAAAAACCTTTTGTGACTATGATTAAAAAAATTTATCAATTACAGTTCTTAAAATTTTTGTGCATAAGCGTTAGATAGAGAGAAGAAGAGTGTTTAGAATTAAAGATTTCAATCAAAGGGGCTCTTCAATTCTTCAATGGTTGCTTCATCAATAAACGGTATGTCAATTAATTTATTATTTCTTAAGATATTTTGAGTTCAATTAAATAGGACATCAGATTTATTTCCGCATTAAAATTCTTACAGTTGGTGGCTTTGCCAGCGTTGGTGGTGGTGGTGGTATTGGCGGTGGGTTGCCAAATCTCGACAGTGTTGGTGGACTTGGTGGATTAGGTGGACTAGGTGGCTTAGGAGGAGACAGTGGAAGTGGTGGAGGTCTTGGTGGTGGTATTGGTTGGGGAATTGGCGGAGGCGGTATTGGCGGTGGAAGTGGTTGTGTTGATGGTGGCGTTGGCTCTCTCCTTCGCCCTTGATTTCACTTCATGGCGAAATTTTTGTTATATGCAGTTATGTTAGTTAACGTTGTCGGTGTTTTATTCCTTGTCAAGTAATAGTTTGGAATTTTGTTAGCAATCTGTATTTTCTTCATCAAAATATAAATTATTGTCTACTTAGTTTAATAGTATTTTCTTTTAGTTGACGGACCCTATTATATATCTTCAAAATCTTGAGGTTAATTATAATGGAAAATTCTTATAATTTCTCGTTTACTATATGTGTGCTTGTACAACCAATTATTGTAAGTAATAAAAATTTAATAATTTAAAAGCATAGATATATCCTGGATTGTTATATATATATATATATATTATAATATAGTATTAATTAGTTTTTGATCCTCTACATAGTTTTATTCAATAATATGCCAATACAGAAATGGCGAAATCAAGGTGCATGTCTCTTTTTTTTTTCTTTTTTTCTGTAGATCATGTAAAGAGACCTTAACAGTGTGAAATATATATATATATATATATATATATATATATATAGTGAGGGAAAAAAATCTATTTATTCAACCAACAAAAATAGCTAGGGTTACAAAAGGGAGTATAATAGAAGAATTAGCTCAAGGGAAACGACTACAATGCCCCACTATCACTATTTTAAATTAAAATATGTATAAAAATGGCATTTCAACGTCCTCTAAAGAGGGATAAAAAATCATTCCCATTTTGAACAAGCCATTATAGTGAATAATAGGATTAAGAGGTTTTGCAAGCAAATTGTAAGCTGCAATTTGGAAGAAATATGCTGAGAAAGGATAAATCCTAGGAGTTTTGGTTTTTTATGACGTATAAGGTGGCCTCCTAATGCTGGAAACAACAGAAAATTCTGGGTTTTATCTTTTTTTTTCTAATTTTTATTTTGAATTTTTTAAAATTTTAAAATTTTTATTATTTAAAAATATCATATAGGTCTCGCATTCTCATTTTATGGAAACTTCTAAAATTAGTTTTAATTGACGGCAAACCCCAAATTGATAGAAAATTAAAAATTTAAGCTTTTTTTATGAAAATTTTTTTAAAGCTTTTTAATGTATTAAATTGAATATTTGAAAATAATTCAGACTTTGAATTGTGACATATTCCTAATAATTCCTTTATATAGCCATAACCCTGCCGTTAAACGACAGCTTGTTTCGGTTGTGAACATGTTAAAAAATCATTGAAAATGTAAGTAAAACATGGCTTGTCGTTTTGCCTTAGTAAGGACACTAACTCAAACGACTGGAGTGTGAATCCAGTAACTTTTTTTTATCAGAAAAAGACGAAATATCATTAAATCAAATTTGTATCGTATAAAAGTAAATTGTCCAGTTGAGGAGGTTGGTTCGCTTTTTTATGTGGGTTCAAAATAGATTTTAGGGTTGCCGAAGTAGTCCAATCATCAGCTCTCTTAAAAATTCTTGGAACATATGAAAAGAAACAAGAATGGAAATTCCTAACCTCACTTCATATATTCATATGAAATCTTCAATCTCCCATAGGCAAGAATCTAGATCATTAATCGCTTTAATTAGGAGGAGACAATCGAGTTTAAAGCAACAAGCAGTTAAATTAAGACCAAGGGCTCTTGGCACTGCAATCCATAAAGTTTTAGTTTCATTTTTTATAACTGAGACAGAGACGTCTATGAGACAGGCCACCCCATCAAGAAGCATTCCTTCATAGGTTCTAATCTATCTTTGTTAAAATGACAAATTTTTCAAAGGCTTTTTAGCAAACAACCCAATCTGCCACGTCAAAAATTAACTAGGATCGATAATTTCCATAACTTATCCTAAGATAGGATTAAAGTAAATAAACTTCTTGCACCAATTGACCAAAAAAAAGTTTAAACTGAAAAAAACACGTATTTTAAAGATTTTTTTTTAAGAGATTAGACCTTAAAATATATTAATCAGTCAGTGTTGGTGACAAAGGTAAAAATATAGGTGTGCAAGTAATTGTAATGAGACATTGCAGCTATTATAAGATATCTTTAGTAATGTAATTTTATGCTGCCTATTAAAATATAAATTGGCTAGACTTTGGAAAAAAAAACATAACAAATACCAAAATTTGAAGGAGCCATTCCTAAAAATAATAATAAAAAAATTGGGGAAGGCAAGGGCGGGATAATATTTTTTTTTCTTTTTGGTAAAATTGATAAAAATAAAAAATGAAAAATTAACTTTATTATATATATAGAATAAATTACATTGGTCGTCCCTCGTATATACTCAAATTTTCATTTTTGTGCTCCATCTTCAATTTGTTACGTTGAAATCCCTTAGATATTTAGTTTTGTATTAACATCGTCCTTCCATTCATTTACCATTCAAAATCCTAATCAAAAGTCAATGTAGTGTATGATGTGACATTATATCAGCTCCTAAAGTGATATAGCACTTTAGGACTGACGTGGTGTATGATGTGGTTCACCACATCAGTTCACATGCCACATCAGTTCCTCCTTTAAAAATCCTTTAAATTCAAAGGAGAAACATGTAGGTACATTAATCTGAATCAGCCCTACACCTAATGTATAAAAGCCCAACATCTTTACCATTTGAGCTACAATCATAACTTATTTATATATATGTCATGATCCAATCCCAAAGGCATATGATCGGTATTGAGTGACGAAAAACTTGAGACACCAAATCTCACGGTCAGCCTGACGTAATATAATCGTAAAAACATTCAAATTATCACATCATTCATTAAATTACAAAATCAAATATAAAATTTCAACATTTAAATTTTATGGAGTATCTAAAAATATAAATACATACCAAAATAAAATAAATTGAATGTTTAAATTAGTTCATATATAAAATCCATTGCCGGAAAAAGAAAGCAGTATCCCTGAACAATATCATAAATATTCACCCTGAGAACCTTAAAAAAAATAGTGAGACAGAGATGAGTATATCATCTCTGTGAATGATATCATCCAATATATCTACGTGGTGTCTTGCTCTAGTTCTAAACTAACCTTATAATTAATTAATATGTCAATACATCGTGTCAATCATATGACAAATCATATAATCTTCAAAGGGTATAATATAGTCCACGAAAATCACTCTAAACCTCAAATTTAGCTAGTCAATCTTTCTGTCTAGCTCTCTTATTTCAATATGGTCTCTTAGTTTTAGCTCACATGAGATCCGTCGTCACAGCCTAAGTCAAACAGCATTGAGCATGAAAATACCTCCGCCTTCACGTCGGTCCTAAACTTATCACAATATCATAACTCATTCATTATTATTATCCCATCATGCCCTACGTGGTTTCCGTATCATTCCAATTCTATCCGGCAGGCACAATTCAATATCATCACATAAATACACAATCACATACAGATATCAAAATTTTAACATGTTTAATAATGCATAATATTAATAATATTATATATATACATACATTAAATATTAATGCATGAAATATAGAAAAATATATTAGAAAGTATCACTTATAATTCAACTGAAGAGATTCGATCAACTACTCGATCTAGGAGTGTCGAAATCTATAACCAAACAGTCTATGGAATAAAATACCAAAAATTATTATGCGGATACAATTTAAGATTCTAGATTATGTATTTTTATAAATTAAAACTGACTGGACAATTAATATAACTTATTCAAAATTTGATCCCCGAAATTATGGTAAGTTAAGTAATTAATGGTTATTAATTAATTTAACAATCCAAATTTGATTTTTGAAATTTATTTATCATCCTTGTAAATTTTTATAATTTAATGCTCTATAAATTAATTAATTAATGCGCGATAATTTTCTATCAAAAATTAATAATCACCAGTCTCTCATCGAAAAATTTTCGACGAAAAAATCTGGTAACAAAATTGGTACCTACGCATTCGTCTCGACGAGAGAATTTTAAAAATATATACTATTCTCCCTCACTCACAGAAATATCGCCCAAAAATGCAACGAAAGTCACTGTCGTCGTCGGATTCTGGCAAAAAATAAAGTTGGCCTAAATTTAATAAATAATATACCAAAATGAAATTCGGGAAGAGAGAAATACTCTAATGATACCTGAATCGCCCTGAAAGGATGTCGAAAAATGAAAAAAAAATAGTTGAAGTAGTCGGAGATGATACTACATGGAAAGCTTTGGATGGCGTGTGTGCTGCCGTTGGCATCAGTTTAGGTGGCATTGGACTTGTTGTCAAACACCGGTAAATCATAAATTTTCTCCGAGTATCTCTCTTTTTCTCTCTCTCCTTCCCTTTTTGCCATTTTCTCTCTCTTCTTTAATTCTCTCTCTCTATTCTTCCTCCTCCTCCTCCTCTTCCTCCTTTATTTATTTATTTATTTATTTATATTAATTACTTTAATTATTGGATGTTATAATATAATTGCTTTATTTATATTTTAACTACTAGTTTCTGAAATGCTATACACAATAAAGTAATTTTATTTAATAATTAAATAAAATTATTTAATTTAATTAATAAAATAATTTAGTTTATTTTAATTAATAAACTTAATTTACTTTAATTAATAATTTTATTTTATTTTATTTAATTAATAAATTTATTTTTAAAGCAGGAGCTAACATGTCTAGTGAGGTAATGTAGCAAGCCACATCATATGCTATGTCAAACGTTAGCCCTAAACTAGCGTAGCAAATTATGTAATTAGTTACGTTATTTGTCATATCACTTAGGATTTGATGTGTCGTCGTATCATACACTATGTTAGCTTTCTTTAAAATTTTTAAATGATAAATGAATCAAATGATGATATTGATACAAAATTGAATATCTAAGGCATTCAACATAATAAATTAATAATGGAGGACAAAAATAGAAAATTAGTTACATTCAAGGGATGATCAGTATAATTTATCCTATATGAATATGTGTGTGTAAAAAATTTCATGAGAGTTTGGAAAAGATCATGCAGGGACGAGTACTATAGATCAGGTGCTCAGGTCAAAACTCAAGAATAATTATTTATTTTATAAAAAAATTGTAAAATATATATAATTAGACTATAAAAAATTAAAACTATCTTCAACTTATAGTATGCTATATAAATTAACTATAGAACTGGTAAGAAGTAATGACAAAAGTTGAACTTTATTTTTAAAAGTTCCAAATCCAAAACAAATTAAATTAATAGAAATCATCTTATAATATTATATAATCTTTTAAGAATTTTGGAATAACAAATTATATTAAAAATACGTATATAATATTTATTAAAATTTTCAAATATATATCCAACCTATTTTTATTATTTTATTAATTTAAATATTATTTTTTATATTTTAATTATGATTGTAAATAAAATTATATATCTACTAATATTCAAAGATCTCTAAAAGAAGATGATTGGCCTTTTGTGCATCGAACAAATAGCATCAAGGAGCTAAGACTAGTTTGACGAAACTTTTTCCTATACCCAACTCGTAAAGCTATCAAAGAAAAGATGATCATCAGTCTTGAAAAAATATAATTGGAAAGAATAAAAATATAATATACCAAAAATTAATTTTGAATATAAAACATACCACGTGGTGAATTTCTGTCTTTACAATGCTATATATCTGATAAGAATTATAAATTTATTTATTTTTTATTATTTTCAAAGAAAAATAAAAATTTTAAGAACAATTTATTTTTTTTTTCTTTCAGATCAAATGCAATTACGAGACAAGAAAACGATGGATATCGTTTGTGAGAAAAAAATTTAAGGACCATAAACGAGAGCTTCAAAAGTCAAAAAATGGGGAACCAAGTATTTATGATCATAAAAGCCTTTCAAACTCCGTATATCATGTGTCAGAACTCAGAATTCCCTGCAACACCGAGGTCGTGGCCTGGTTGTTTAAACCGAATTTTGTGCAGAGAGTAAGAACTGAAAGTGGCTGTGATTTCCAATTAAAACTTCCCTGCTAGTTTTTTGTTTATTTATTGTATAATTTCTTTTAGTCTTTGTTTGGATGAAAAATATGAGTAGGAAGTCATTATTCAAATTAAAACTTCCATGCTAGTTTTTTGTTTATTTATTGTATAATTTCTTTTAACCTTTGTTTGTATGCGAGTTAATAGAAGTAAATGAGGAGAAAATAAATTCAATTTTCCTTATTTTCTGTTGTTTTGTTATAAGAAATGATAGGGTAAAAAGGAGTAAATGAACTAATTTATCCTCTTTTTCCACATTAAAGTAAATTCAATTTCTCCTCTAATTTACCATCGTCCAAACATAGCCTTAAGTGAATACTAAAAAGGTTTGTATTGAAAATAAAAACATGTAAATAATTAAATATAAAAAATATTAAATATTTTAAAAAATCAAAATATTAAATAATTATATAAAACCGAACTCTTTAATTAATTTAATAGCAAAATTTTGAGGTTTGGTCGTATTATTTTCTGAAACCATATAAATTTGCAATATTATAATAATAATTAATAATTAATCACAAATATTATTTTATTAGTTTATATGTGCATGGATATACGTGAAATAAACTCTTTTTTTTGTGTAAAAATGGAAAAACACATTTTCATTTAACTCAAAAATCTTTTCAGAAGATTAAGGAAATTATCCTTTCAACTCACTTGCAATCCTGAATTATCTAATTTAATGAAAAATATCTCTCGAAATAATTATCCAAAGCCATTTACAACCTTCAACATATTTCCATTTTTGTGACATCTCTCGCAGCACCAAAGCATGGTTTAATCTCCCATCGATATTTTTTCTGGCTACCGACCTATATAAATGCAATTGCCTACAGGTAAGCAAATGTCCGCACTGATTTCCCTTTAATTTTGTTAATCTAATCATCTATCTGAAATACGACCCTTTTTTTTTTTCATTTTTCAATGTTGAAATATGTAAAATTTTATAATTACGAGTGAACTTTTTATACATAATTGCAACATTTGCATTAAGACATGGTTTTCTTTTTCAATGTTGAGATATAAAAAATTTTATTATTAGTGAATTTTTTTTACACATAATTAAGATATCTGCATTGAAAAATGTGTATTTTTTTTATGAAATATTAAATGGAATGAAATATCATAAAATACAATTAAATTTTTAATGTTAGTTTTATTTACATTAAAAATATATTTAATTAAATCACTAAAATTTGATTTGGTGGTCAGAAATATTTATTGCTCTTATTTAGACATCATATATTATGTTTGAATAGATATGCCTAGTTTATAAATAAAAAGAAAAATTATTTTTGTCTAATATTCTGATTTTTAATTAATAATATATATGAAAGCAAACCTATTTAGTATCTGTGCTGAAACACGAACGAAAACCTCATCCAGTTAATAATAATAATAATAATAAGTTACCAAAACACTGAACTTGTAATTAACTCCATTTATTGCTTTCAACCGTTCTCTACCACTCCATTGGTCTTTAAAAGGGGGCTTTCCAAAGCACATTTACACAGAGCAACAACAAAAATATTCAACAAATCAACAAAGAAACAGAGCGAGAGAGAGATGGCAAGGTTTAGTGCTATTGTTATGCTTATGCTTGCTTTAGTAGCAGTGAATACTGGAGCTAGAAATGTTCCTAATCCAAGCCAAAATAATTTGGATGCTACCAAAAATACTGCGCCCACCAATGGTGGTACTGGTGTAGATGACAAAAAGAACTTTATAAGCTACGGCGGTGTTGGTGGCTATGCTGGGCTTGGCGGTAATGGTCTTCCCTTCGGTGGCGTTGGTGGGCTTGGTGGAGTTACTGGTCTTGGAGGTACTGGTGGCATTGGCGGCTTTGGTGGAGTTGGCGGTGGCCTTGGTGGTGGAAGTGGTCTAGGTGGTGTTGGTGGCTTAGGTGGTGTTGGTGGTGCAGGTGGTGTTGGAGGTGGTGTTGGTGGTGGTGTTGGGGGTGGTGCTGGTGGTCTTCCTTACCCTTGAAAAAAGTGCATCCATAATTTCTAGTTTCCGACTTTCTTGCTTAGCTGGCTAGGGATTGATAAGGAGCTCCTAGTATTGTGGCAGTTAAGTTAGTTATTGTGTGAGGTTCTTATTTTTAGTTGTGTTTGGTTTTTTATCTGTTTCTTTTATTATTATTATTAATTTGCATTGTCTATGTGTCTTTACTTTTAGATATTTCAATATTGTAATGTTTAAAATGTTTTTAAGTGGATAGTTACACGAACTCTATTTTTTTTTTAATATTTTTTTGTGTTCCATTTCTATAATTTCCATTAAACTATATAACGAGAAAGGAAATAAAAATAAAAATAAAAAAGCTAGCCAGAAATAAAAAAGAGAGCTTAAAATCATCAAACAAATAAAGTTAATATAAGTTATTTGATAACATAATTTATATTGATAAAATAAGAAGCAAGAAACAATAAAAGGCCGGTTAAAAATTTCAATTTATTGTGAACTAACTGATAAATAAATTCTGCAGTTCTTTTAAGTGCTTTTTAAAATAAATTAAGTTTGAAATCATTTCGAATTTAAGTCGATTAAAAAAAATAAAAATAGAAAAAGGTTGCATGGGTTTCAAATATTATAAATGTGCCAAATTAAGGAAACAAATCTAGTGATGATATGATAATTAATGTATTTTCATAATTGTGTAGTATATAATAATTAGTTAATTTTTAAGATTAATGGTAAATAGATCAAATTAATCCTGATCAAAAGCTCTAAATATATTAGAGAAATGATTATTTTAACCTTATATTTATTAGACTTGTATTAGAGAAAAAAATATTTTAATTTTATATTTATTAGAAATCTAATAAATATAAAATTAAAATAATTATTTCTCTAATATATTTAATACATAAAATTTTTTTGATCCGAATCAATTTAATCCATATAATATTTTTGAATTTTTAATCAGCCCAAGCTGCATGGATATATGGTTGGTCCAATTCCTGAATATTCTCACACCCAACATGCTCCACTTAATTGAATGAAAACATATATTAATTAATTAAGTTAGTAGGTATATAAGGTATTAATTAATAAAAAATATTAAATACAGTCACTTTAAAAAGTGATTATTTAATAATTTTTTTCTATTGGCTAAAAAATATTTATAATATAATAAATATTTTTTTAATCAATTAAAAAGATTGTTGAATAGTTATTTTTTAAAAATAACTGTATTTAGCATTCCTTTTAATTAATTAATTACTTGGAGTTATGATATCCAACCTGAAAATCCATTGTCAATCCGAGCAATTCCATGGTTAAACTAAGCAGAATTATGAAAAAGAAATACTGTAAAATTATATAGTAAGAAGTGGGGAATTTTGATTTAACGTATATTGTTCATTCTAGTGAATTAATTATATGAAAGTTGAATTTATTAAAATAGATGGATTTATAATGATTTAATTAAAATTATAATTTATGTAATTTTAAAATATTTTATGTGATTTATTGAGAATTTATGTAATTTATGTACATTTTTCATTGAATTTCACACTTGAAATTTCAAAAATTTATTGGGAATTTATGTAATTTTATTAAATTCAATTTCTCCACTAGCTTCTTAGCTAGCTGGTCCTCCCTAAGGATTACTACTTGAAGATAATTTTTTTTAAAGTCATTTTTTTTGTCACTCCACCAAAATTGTGAAATATAAAAAAGCAAAAAAGACAGGTTGTTCATGAGAAGGTTTAATAATATGTGTGGCAATTATTAAAACAAAAAAGTATTAATGAGGTGAGCCAATGGTTAGCTTGAATAGCACCAAACACTATTATGCAATTTACTAGAGGGAAGAGGGTTTCGGGGCATTGAATGACTTGAATCAGTGCCCTTAAAGGCTTTTCAACAACCCATTGCCCAATCTACTTCAGAGCTGTTAGTTCTCATTTATATCTGTTTGTTTGAGAATCCAAGATCATGTAGGTACTTCGAATAAATAAAAATAAGAAAATATTAATTCACTTTACGAAGTAATTATTAAATAATCTCTTTTTTATTAGTTAAAAAAATTTATTATAAATTTATTTATAAAAAAAGATATTATAATAAATATTTTTTAGCCAATAAAAAAAATTATCCAATAATCACTCTTCAAAATAAATATAATTAACATTCCTCTAAAAATAATTTTTTCCCCTTGTTAGAAGGCCACTAAATGAGTACTTATACTATTATTCATTACTCATTAGATGTGTATATTTTTTTTTAATCATCAGCTCCTTCAGTGGTCCTCAAATGTCTGTCACCTTTATATATAGTTGAGGTACTATAATCTTGAGCTAGAAAAAGTGCATGATTTATATTTGAAAAATATATGTATAAACAATAAATAGTAGAGCATATTATAAAACCCGTGTGTGATCAGACTTTGGTCTTGTCTTCTTTTTACAGTTGCAAAATGCTATTTTTACAATTTAAACTTATAATATCATATCACACGGTAACATTATTTACAGTTCCGCTGAGGCTCTTTATGTATAAATAGTAGAGTTATAATTATAAAATATGTTCTTGAGACTCGGGTCTACTGAGAATAATGCAATTAGAGTACGTAAATTATCCAATTTATCAGTAGTAAAAACTCTAAGTAAATAGAAGTCAACTAATTAATTAGATCAATTAGTTGGTAATTAAGGTGTTGGATTGTATACTGAAAGTCGGTAGAGCTTTAAGCTAGCTATTTGAGCTGACACTCTAGCTGGCATATTACTTTATAATATAACAAGAGATGTAACAAATCATAGTCTGATCCAATATACAAACAATTTATTTTATTTTATTTTACTTCTCTTTTACCTAGTTTCAATAATTTCTTCTACTTTTTAATTGCAAATAATTGAGTTTACATCTATTTCTATAATTTAAAAAAGGATATGAAATCACTGTAGATGTATATTATATTGCATATCCTCTTTTTTGTTTTACCCGTGGTTATTTTATTTTGGTGAATCTAAAAATCTTGCTTACTTTCGGTTTGTCATTAGTTAAATAATGATTGCCACTTTACTTTTGTTGGAAAAATTTATGGAGTGGTGTCCCGTGTGAATTTATTTGCATAAAAATATTATCATCAACAACGAACAAATGAACTAAAAATTTTATTCTTCAAACTGAACTGTTACTTTCCCTGGAAAATTTTCAGAACTTGAGAATATCATTCTGCTACCTTACCCAACTGTTGTCTCATGATCCCCGTTTGCTTGCTTTAACCGGTGTGTATAATTATCTTTCAATTATTTTCTTTTTTGCATTAAATTTCAGTTTATATTTTCCTGGCTTTTCTTTGTAACTTAGCTCTTGGCTATCGAGATCTGAAATTATATAAGACAGTAACTTGCAAGAGAAACCATGTGGGGTAATTATATTTTTCTTAATGCATTGGATTTTAGTCTTTAGCTAAATAATTTTCTTTCTGCGTCAGTATTTTGGGGATTTGATAGTAAGATTTGATTTAGTTGTTAAAATTTGAGCTTTTTTGCTTAGTGGGTACTTTCATTTGGGGTTTAGAAATGAAGATTGAGATAGGCATGGGAGGTGGGCCATGGAACGATGAAGATAAAGCCATGGCTGCAGCAATCATGAACAAATTATAACAGAATCTAAATGATCTGCCAGAGAGAAAATATAAATATTGTGATTTTATGAATTTTTATTTTGGAGCATGGAAATTTTGTTTTTATTAAAATATGGTCTGAACTCTGAAGTTTCTTCCATTAACTAAGAGTTTCCATTAACATCTTATAACAAATTTCCTTATCAAATGGGCATCAAACTAAGCAGAGAAGAACACATTAAGAATTAAAATTATATTAAAAAAATTATAAAATAAGAAATTTTAAAAATTAAAAACAATTTGAAAATTAATTTCTAATTTTTAATTCTTATATTCTTATATGAATTTAGAATCTGAGAATAAAAAAAATCAAAACGGAAGAAAACTGAATCCTAATTCTAACTTGGGAATCAAAACACCAAATACAACAAACCCAACACAATTTTAAATAAATAGAAGAAGAAGAAGAAGTATAATAAATGGGCAGAATTTGCAAATAAAATATAAATTTAATAGTTAGGGGTACAAAGAATTAGACATAATAAATTTTAACTGCAAGCCAATTAATGCAACACATTTTATGAATTCATAATTAGCGTATACATGAAATTAATTTACAATTTAATTTTCAATAAAATATATTCAAAAATTATAAACAAAGTGAATTACTGAATTTGATATAAATTTATATACTAAACAATTAATTACTTATAGCATCACTTTCTAATCGGTGAAATGGTAGAAAAAAAAAAGTATAAACAGGTATTTATATTTAGAATTTCCACTACGAGTAAACATGCTTCATTTAATTGATTTACATTTAAAAACATATGTTGATGTATGCATGTATTAACTTAATATTATCTTTGAATAATAAAATGTTATAACTCTAAATTTGCTATCATGTTCTATTAGAATGCTATAAAGTAACTATAAAAGATTTGCTAAATTTACAGGTTAATGTGCACTAGGTGTAGTTTTCAGTGTTTGTTGCTTCAGTGATTGGGTAAATGTTTTCATTATAAGCACCAGTATAATGAGTTAATAAAAGTTTAATGTTTTATATATGAATTTTTCAATTTTCTTTTGTTAAATGTATCATGTGATAGAACAACATAGTTGGTTTCTCTGAGTGAATTAGAAAAGAAAAGGGTGATATGTATGTAAAAATATTTAAATTCTTAGGTATTCATAAAGTATATGGCAAACTACTGTAAAGAAAAATGGTAATTTGTCGAGGTATTACACAGGAGGTTTCTTGCTAGGATGAGAAAGAAATATGAAAAGGGTGATTTGTTTTTAAAATTGGTTGATGGGTATTGTCATCTAAGGTGGTTTATAGAACATGCACGTATTAAAATGCTAATAAGTGAATAATTTAAATAAATAATGCAGATATACAATGGAGAGTAATTATTGCCAAATCTAGAGTCATTCCATATGAAACCCAGCACAAGCAATATTAAACATTAATATAAAAAAATTGGGCATAATTGTGACAGACCTTTAGAGGAAGAGTTGAGCACTGTTATGGATTGGAGATTGCCTGAGCATTTTTATCACTGTTTCGTAGGTCTCTACATTTGTTATGAAGTTTTGCATCATTTCAATAATAATAAAAAAAGGATAATTAGTTATTATGAAAGAAACATATTAAATCTATGTGATATAATTGAGATATTGGGTTGATTAAAAAAAACAGTGTATTGATGCATTAAAAAATGTATATGTAAATTAGCATTACAGGATTATATTACATAAACAGAGATAACATTTTTTTTTAAAAAAAAAATCTCATGGCAGGGTAATAATATAGACAGACTTCAAGGTATTAATGCAATGAGAGTGCATCTTATTTTCCTAGACTCTTTACCTTCGTCTGAGGTTGTTTTCATACCGCTTTTGAATTTGTGTTCCTTTCTTTTGGATGCTCTGTCTGCTCTGCATACATTCAAATCGTGCTTGGTCTTTGTTGTTCATGTTTGGATGTTTGTGAAAAACAAATGCATGAGGTTGTGTAGTTTTAAGAGTGAAGGTATTTTGTGAATTTGCAATGCCGTGTATGAGAAATAGATAGGAACAAAATTTTTTACAATAGATAAGTGAGACAGTACAAGGAGAGATGCAAATTTTTAGGCGTTGCATTTATGTGCAGATCGATTATTGTTTGGAATTGCATGTGTGATTGTGTTTATGAGGAATTATTGGAATTGTTGAAATTGTTGGTCTATGATGGTTGAAGTCATGTTTGTGGGGAATGCAAATAACTCCACTAACTCGATTTTAAAGGAAAATATTATTGGAATTTTCATATTATTAATACTAAAAAGTGGAGTTAGTGGGCATTGATGAGGTTTGATAAATTTTCATATTATTAATACTAAAAAAAATACTAAAAAGTGGGTAGTGATGGGGTTTATTTGTCTGTGAACACAGTTTTATTGAATGTTGATTGCAAATAATTAAATTTTATTTATTTTTTTAATAATAATTAAGGTTATATTATAAACTAAATTTTCATAGATTATATTATTATCTAATCTATTTCTATAATTTAAAGAAGAATGTAAATTTATTATAGATAAACAATAAATTTTACCTTCTTTTTTCTATTTTGCTCCTTAAATATTATGATTATATTTTTTATAGGCATTATCATTACTTTTTATTAGGTGTTACGGTTAATTAATTGGGATGAGAAACTAGATAATAGATAAAGATTATTTTCTCTTTGTTGCCAAGGGTCAAGTAGAAGAGTAGCTAATTGTGCATGTAAAGTTAAAAAATAATAATATTTTTTATTATAAAGCTGCTATCTTTTTATAAATATTGCCTCTTAAATGCAATTCATTAGTCTTCATTATTTTTATATTTTATATTGCAAGATTGTGTGTTTACATATGCTTTTAATTCTATTACGCTTTATTAAAATTAAAAAAAAATTTAATTTTTTCTATGTTCTTATTTTCTTATAATAAAATATAATCATTAAAATTATTATAATATTTTTTTTGCAGAAATTAATTACAGTTCTCAAACTCTTTCTTCAGCCATTAGTAATTTCACATAAGCTCTCACTTTCACTTTTGCAGTCATTTTTAGGTACAAATTTGAATTGATTTAGATTAAATCTATTATTTTTTAAAATGTAAAACTCTTATAGTTTAAGTATTTTAATCTATAATTTAAAGATGAATGTAAATTCATTGTAGAGGAAAATAAAAAACTGAAAATTTTCATTCCTGTCAAATAAATTATTTTAATTTTTTAGGAAATAAATTATTTTATTTTACTTTCCTTTCTAAATAAAAAAAATGTGAATTAGTGATTACTTTATTTCGAAAGAAAAATTGTTTGGCCTATTATCAATATAGTAAATCATGAATTATTATAAATATATTTAAAAAATTAAAAAAATGAAAATACATAATGGAGTAAAGATTTTTTTAATTTATATTTAATATATAATTTTTTTAAAGGTGGTATTGGTAATAAATTTTAAAATTGTCTTCTAAGGATTTTTTAGAAAGTATTTTTAAAGTATGCTATATAAATTTTAAAGTATTTTTAATTTTTTTTTCAACTTCTTTATAATTATTGATTTACAAATTAATATGTTTTTACTTTAAAAAAATATTTTACATGTGAATCTCCCTTCTTGCAATATGTATTTATTATTTACAATGGATATTTATATTTATATACAAATGATATATTTATAAATTATTTTATATTTTTATTTAGTTTTTTAAAAAAATCTAAAATTATATTATAAAATTTATGTTAATATCTTTTAAAATTTGTAAAAAATGTTTATCAGGTATTTATTATTTAATTTCTTTTGTTTATCAAAATTATTTATATTTTTATCACTAAATAAATTAAAGTTTTTTTTATCGATATTATTGATATTTTTTAATTGTATTTATTTATTACAAGTAATTTTGCGTACTTATAACATAATTTTTTTTTATTTAGAAGTAACATTTATATTTATATACAAACAATATGTTTTGAATTTATTTTAACTATTTTAATTTAGTTTTTTACTTTAATATTTTTAAATAATATTATAAAATTTAAGTTAACATTTTAAAAAAATTTAAAATTAAGTATCATATAGCTTTACATTGCTTTATTGTTTGATGAATTAATATTTTTTTAACCAATTTTTTACCGTGTCTTTCATACTCTTTATGTTGTTGATTATGTTTTGCTTTATGTATTTAATTATTTAATTTACTTATTCATTCTTAACTATTTGATAATAATATTTGTATATAATATATTTGTAAAATGTTTCGAACAAAAACTCATTACAATTCAATTTGATAAACTGTTAAGTTAAATCTTACAACAATTAGCCCTTTCATCACAATTTTATACTTTCATATAGAATGAAGATAGATCTTTTTACTGTGGCGTTTAATTTTTTTATACCAATGCTACATCGAGCAGCTTGCTATCTGATTTATGTGGTGTCCATGTCAACAATATCATTTATGCAAAAAATAAAGCTTTTTTCCTAGCTTTGGACATGTTAAAAGTTTTTACAACCTAAAAATTGTGGATTTCAATTTGCTTGAGTAAAGAAAGTTAAGATGGAATGTTAAGAATGACCAATGTTTTTTAAAAATCCATTGCTAGGTTCTCATAAGAAATTAATAAACTATTACTAAGTTCTTAACAATCTTTATGATGTTTTGATTAGAGATTTGAATGATGTTTGTTCGACTATTGATAGGACTATATTTTGCATATAATTTAATGATTATTCTAGTTATATTTTTATTGTTATCAATTGAATTTGATTAATTTTTATTGTGAAAGCTAGAATATTCATCATTTCAAGTATAGAGTTATAAGTATGAAGAAAAAGCTTATTTTGGCTAAAAATCATGGAAAAATAGAAAGGAGGTCAAAACAAGCTCAAAAGTGAAAAATAATGAATTTACATGGTCTTATAAATCATGATACATGATTTTGAACTTAAAAATAAAATTAAAGATGAGAAATCTAGATATCTAGATTCGTTTTGAATCCCAGGGCCATGGCTGTCAAAAAGCCATGGCCATGGGATTTGATTTGAAGTTGTCTAAATTTTTCAATGACAGAAAATTACAAGGGCATAAGCATATTGAAAGCCACGACCGTAGGGCTCAAAAGCCACTACCGTGGCATGAATTTTGGCTCTATTTTAAAGAGATTTTGCATATTTCAGAAGCATATTGAAAGCCACGACCATGACACTCAAAACCCACGATAGTGAGATTGATTTCTCTACTGCTCGAGCCAAGAAAGAGAAGAAAATTCAAGTTGGCAGTTTCAACTTCAATGCCACGACCGTGGCATTGAAAAGCCGCGACCATGGCCCACCTTATCGACTATTTTACAGCTCTAAAGTGCTCAAACTGACCAATCCAACTTAGGCCAAGACCATGACACTCAAAATTCATGACTTTGAACAGACAATTGGGTAGGTGGTGAACCAAACAAGATGTGGCCTAATCTTTTCAGTTTTTCCTCACTAATGAAGCTTCCAAACACTCTATTTAAACACACTTCCTCTAAAGGAGGAGAGGGGATATACAAGAATTAGATTAGATTCATCCAAATAAATTTAGGTTAGACTTTCTTAGAAAAGAAGTATGAAATTCTGCTTCAAGGAGGAGTTCAAGATCCAATTCAAGATCTTCTTCAAAGAAATAGAGTTTGATATTTCTTGTTCCTTTTAATTATGTTTTTATTTATCATTTTAAATATTTGTAATGTTTTTACCTCAATACTGAAGAACTAATCCTTTTTAGGGTTGGTCCCTTTAATTGAATTTATCATGGAGTTATAAATGTCTAATTGGTTAAATTTAGTTATCCTTTGATTATTTTATTGTCTTTAATCTTAATGCTTTGGTTATCTTTCCAATGATTAATTGATTTGAGATGTTGTGTGATAGAGTGAGAGTGAAAGTATGACATTAGTCTAAGGAGATAACAATCTTAAGTAAGTTTCTCACTTAGAGATAAGGTTAAACCCTTAAGAGGTTGATTCAAGATTCTCATAAAATCTAATGAATTGATTTAATTACTTATGATCACGAGAGTAGACGTAAGGATTAAAGTCGATATTAGTTCTAGTACTTAAGAAAGACTTGAACTTAATTTAGGAAAATCTAACCATTAATCAAAGGAAAACGAAGTTAGATCAATATCTTAGAAAAACCATGATAAATCAATGAAGGTGACCAAACCCTAAATCTTAAATTATTATAAATTTATTCATTGTCATTTTAGTTAGTTAAATCATAAAATTAAATTTGATTATCCAAATATTAATCAGTTTAATTGTTTGGTACTTAGAATTAACCTCCTCATGGAAACGATACTCTAATAATCATATATTACTTGTTAACGATCTGTGCACTTGCAGATAGCTAGGCTGAGTCCGCAATAAGTTTTTGGCGCCGTTGCTGGAGAGGCAATTTTTCTAATATTAATAATATTAAACTGTTATTACTTTGAATTTTTATTTTATCTGCATTATTTCTTTAAATTCTAAGGGTTACATGCGTAGCAATCCACACACTCAACTTGTACCCTATAATCCTGAAATTGAAAAATTTTATAGAAAGCAAAGCAAGGAAAGAAGAGAAAGAGGAGAAGAAACTTCAGTTGAAATCATTGTAAAAGAAGGAGAGCTTTCATCATCATCAGAAAAAGAAATCATGGGAGACCAACAACCAAGAACTCTACGAGACTATGCCTTGCCATCTACCACCATACAATCAAGCATTACAAAGCCACCAGTTCAAGCTAACAATTTTGATCTCAAGCCAGCACTCATCAACCTAATCCAAGAATCCTTGTTCCATGGCTTGACTCATGAAGATGTCTATGCTCACATCTCCAACTTCTTAGAGATGTGTGACACTTTCAAGATAAATGATGTTTCTGATGATGCCATTAGACTAAGGCTCTTTCTTGTCTCTTTAAAAGACAAGGCTAAAGAGTGGCTCAATTTTAAATTACCGGATACATTCACCACATGAGATCAATTGGTTACAGCTTTTCTTGCAAAATACTTTCCACCTGCAAAAACTATCAAGCTGAGAAATGATATTACAAGCTTCACACAAAATGATAGTGAAAATCTTTATGATGCTTAGGAGAGATTCAAAGATCTTCAAAGAAGATGTCCTCACCATGGAGTACTAAATTGGCTTTTAATTCAAACTTTCTATAATGGATTAATTCCACCTATTAAAGCCACAATTGATAATGCAGCTAAAGGAGCAATAATAAACAAAGTACCGTCTGATGCTTATGAGTTAATCAAAGAAATGGCAGCAAACAACTACTATTGGACATCTGAAAGAAGTACTCCTAAAAAGGTATGACAATACTGTAATTAAATTGGCAAACATGTATTTGTAGCGCCTTAAATTGGCAATGACAATGTATATAAAAGACTTAGTAAACAAAATACCAATACTGCGATTTTTAATATATATATATATATGTTATGTCCAGTGGCAGAGACCGAAGGGGCAAATTTTTTAAATCAAAAAAATTACCGACGAATTAAAAATAAAATTAAATATTTAATATTATAACAAAATTTAAATTTTTATTATAAAATTCTAGAAAAAATTCTTTATCAAAATTTTATATTATTTATTATATTTTAAAATTTTATTAAATTTTTTATATATTTTTTATTTTAATTCTTAGATCTATTAATTTATTTATATAATTTTATTAAATATTTTTTTAAATAAGAATTTTTCGAATGAGAAGTTTTATCTAATTTATAACTAAATTGTAAATTCTAGTATTAACTTAAATATTTAATTATAAAACCATAAATACTCACAAATAAAATTTTTAAAAAAAGAAATACATATAGTGAAAAAAATCAATATATATAAAATATTATATATATAATTTTTATAAAATATTATAAATTTTATAAATATATATATATATACCTAATCATAAACTCTAAATATCAACTAATTAAAAAATATGTATAATAAAAAAATTAATATATATGTAATACTGTATATATAAATTTTTTTAAAAATACTACATATATATATACCTAATCACAAAACTCTAAATATCCACAAATTAAAAATATATATATGGTAAAAAAATCAATATATATATATATAATACTATATAAATAAAATTTTAATAAAATATTATATATAAAAATAACATGCATAGTAAAAAAAAGTCAATATATAAATAAAATACTATATATATAATATGCATAGTAAAAAAATTAATGTGTATATGAAATATTATACATATAAATTATTATATATATAATTTTAATAAAATACTATATAATTATATAAATACACACATATATATATAAATACACACACACACACATATATATATATATATATATCCATTGTCCTTTCAGGATCCCCTCTCTCCGTCACTGGTTAATAGATATATGTCGAGTATTGTTTATATATATATATATATATATATATATATATTGTATATTGTAATATTCTTTGAATGTTGTAATTGGGGGAAAAAAAGCTTACTGAATCGTTTATTAATTACTATTATGATTTTAGTTCATTGATGATACTTTTTTTTGAATGGATTATTATATAACCTCATTACCTTTTTGTTAAGAAATTAAGTGTAGCTTGATTAATGTTGAGAAGAGAAAATCAGACATTGTAATTTTTTTAATGTGAAAAAAATTAACTATTGAATATAATTTATCTTTGAATACTAAGAAAAAGGTTAGAACAATTAGTGAGTATTTTTAAAATTTACAATTTGAACTTTTGTTTCATTTTTCTACGTTTTTGGGTCTAAGTTGGTTAATTTTATTTGCCTCTTTACATTGTAAACTAGTTTTGTCCTTTTTTTTAACTTTATATAAAAATGTGCAAAAAAAAGTAAAAATATTTTTTTCAAAAAAAAAATCCATTTTTCAATTTCAATTTTTAAAAATGTCCAATTATATACATGTATATTGATCAGTTAAATTTGATATTTTTGAATTTTTTTAAAATTATAAAATATTAGAAAACTTTAAGAAGTGACATATTATATAATTTTTTCATACAAAAATTGGTCAAATTAAGAAATTGAATTGACATTAGAAAAATGACAACTTTAAAAATTAGCTATTAAAATTGAAGTACTCCAATTATATGTAAGTTTATTTAATATTTAATTTATATGAGATTGCTTTATACTTAACATAGCCGCACCATATAATGAGTCCAAATTGGATATAAATTAAGTTGGAGTTTCCCCATAAAACTTCCTGCAACAATGCTTTTCTGGTGCTACATGGGTAGCTAGTCATGGACGACAAGCACTCTTATATTATACTTATTATATATATATATATATATATATATATATATATAACAAATAGTTGTCACAAATTTTCATACATAAAAGAAATTGAACTCAAATATATAGCAAATTAACAATCAACTTTTTCAAAAACCAATATGAAATTCTTGTTTATCTTGGCATTAGTGATGAGTTTGTTCATCACATCCCGCAATTGTTCATGGTTTCAATACTATCATGTTCATGTGTTCAATAGATTGAACCATAATAAGATTTTACTTGTCCACTGCAAATCTAAAAACAATGATCTTGGCATCCATTATCTTAAATTTGGACAACAGTTTACTTGGAGATTCAGGGTTAATATTTTCTCTACAACACTTTTCTGGTGCTATTTGGCTCCAGACGACAAGTCGCACGCCGCCTTCAACGTGTTTTGGTTCAAAAGTTGTTTTTTATTAAGATGCGGTATGGATCAAAATTGCGTTTGGATTGCTAGAGATAATGGGATTTACTTGAGAAATAGGTTCAATCATACTGATGAGTTTGAACACAAATGGGAACCTGGAAGGTTGAAATCTGATACTTCAGTTAGGTCCATGCCATGTTAATATTATATAAATACTAATTAGTATTATCATATTTTATTTTTCGAAATTTATATATATAAATAAGGTGTTAAACTATTGATCTTTTGTATGATTATAATTAATAAAGAATAGAAACTAATAGACTCGCAAATATACATATAATTAGTAATATTTAAAATTTTAAAATTAGCTAATATTAAATGGCCAGACAAATTATGGTCAGAATAGTCAGAATACACTTTTTGCCACTTGAATTTACTTATAAATCATTTTTCAAGAGTTTTCAAAATTAAAATTAAAATTTTAAATTTTTATTCTTTCTTTTAATTATAGCTCCACTTTCCTAGCAAACAAACACTTTAATAAGTCTATTTTTTTTTATCAAAATATTGAATTCCATGAAAAACTAGAAAGTTTAAATTTCAAAATCAAATGTTAAATTTTAAGAAAATTATATCATGAACTGGGTATATATACACCCAATTAATAATAAATTACAAACGAGTGATAATAAAAAAAATAATTATTTTTATTTAATTTTTATTGTTTTAGGATAGAATTTTCCTAAATTTTAATTAAGACCTTATTAATGATATGTAATACTATGCCTTATATAATGAGATAGTCAGAGATGTCATTTTCTGATAAATTTTGAACAAATGTCAAGCACGGTATAAAGACTTTTTTTTTAGTGTAATCAGAAATTTGCTTGCAAATCATATAATTATCATATAAATAGAAGTAAAACTATCAAATACAAATCCAATCAAACCCTCCAAAAAATGCAGCAAAACAAAATCTACCATTTCCAATTTCTTATCATTCTCATGCTTGTCGTAGCCATTTTCATGGGCATGTGCAGTAGCTCAGAATTATGGTTACCTCAACCATTAAAAACATACCATGTAAAGATTCAAAATAATCTTCATGAGAAAACCCTTTATGCACAGTGCAAATCTGGGAAGAAAGATTTGGGAAATCAAACAATTCCACCAAACAAAATATATGAATTTAGCTTCAAACTTTATTTTTTTAAGCCTACAATTTTCAATTGTGAGCTTTTGTATTGGGAATTTCATGTAGAATTTGATGCTTTCACTACTAAACCTCCTAGTTTTGCTTTTGATGGTTGTGGCGGAGAAACTTGCACTTGGAAAGCCCAAGAAGATGGAATCTATTTGTTTAGGGCTGACAAGAAAATATGGAATTTCAAGAAGAAATGGGAGAAATATTGAAAATTTTCCCTTTTCTTTTATAAATTATCATGTGTTCATGTAAATCTTGTTTGAGATTACCATGCCTAAAATTTAATAAAATAATTAAGAGGGAACCAATATTATTTTATCCCTTTTTATGAATTTGTTTTACATGCATGTATGTATATATATATATATATATTATTCTCTTTTTCTTCTTTTTCTTTTTCTTGGAATTATTCTTTATTTTTTATTTTTAGTTTTTTGTTTGATTTGTTATTTATTTTGATAATGTCAAGAAAAATTTACTGATAGATTTGATTATTTCATTTGTGATAATACTTTTAAATAATTTCAAATTTTTAATGAATTTCTCCATATTCAAATTTATTTAAATTAAGTGTAGTATCATATTTTTAAGAATCCACATTAGGAGAGCTACTAAAGTGCCATGTTATACAAGCAGCTGACAATGTGACATTCTTGTTGGTAATGCAATATGAGTTTATAAGTAATTAAAGCTTTAAAATGATTACGGACAAAAAGTTTTTTTTTTTTTAATTCTAAACTCACGGGTCTTTGTTTTTTCTGTTTTAACTTTTTTCAACATTGTTTGCACGGTATTTTTTTTTCATTTTGATTTTATTTATAGTTTTTATCTAAAAACAATATTTTATGTTATATTTTTAAAATATATGCATAAAACCTATAATATTTATATAATATCTATTAAATATTTATAAAATTTATTTAATAATTTTAATTTTATATAATTTTATATTTATATTTATATAACATATATACAATATTCATATATTTACATAATACACATGTAAATTACTTAATAAATATATAATATATACACAATATCTATAACATTTAAAGTACATCAAATATATATAAAATATTTGTCAAATATTCACACAATATCTATATAATAAAATTAATTTTTTTAATTCTTTTTTATATTACGTAAAATTAGTTTAAAAATAAATTTAATAATTTTTATTAAAATATTTATATATTTTACTTGTTTTTTATTTTTTTTTACTGTTATTTGTTATTTATAATTAAAATTAAAATTTTTTTATAAAAATTAATATATTTTATTTATTAAAAATATAATTTAAAATATTAATTTTTATTATTTTATTAAATATTTTTATTTAGTAGTGAAATTAAAAAAAAAGATAAAAGTTGAATTAAATATTATTTGTAATGAGAGAAGAAGTATTTTTTTAAAAAATATTATTTTAGTGAGAAATGAGGTATTTTTAAAATTTTACTCTAAATTTTTGTAAAATTATAAATAATATTTTATATATTATTTTTGAAAAAAAATTATTTTATGTGTGGTTTTGCAATTGTAAATGCTCATATCTTTTAAATTTTAAAATTTTATTAAGGGCATTAGGCCCAAGTAGAAAAATTTAAGCCCAATCATAACCCAAGAACTCGCTTAAGGAGTCTGTGACTCTAAGCCCATTGGGCATATATAAAGTTAAATCAGTATCGGTTATTATAGTCAGAACGCAACAACAAAGCTAATTTGTTTTCAAAGCCAAACTCAAATCTCCGCCTCTCTAACAAATCCAAGCTATGGGTCAGGGACCATCCGGCAACCGGCAAGGTCTCCCGGGCGACCGGAAACCCGATGGAAGCGACAAGAAAGACAAGAAATTCGAGCCGGCGGCACCACCGGCTCGTGTTGGCCGCAAACAGCGCAAGCAGAAAGGACCTGAGGCTGCTGCTCGGCTGCCGACGGTGACGCCATTGACTAAGTGCAAACTGAGGCTACTAAAATTGGAGCGAATTAAGGACTATCTGCTGATGGAGGAAGAGTTCGTGGCCAACCAGGAGAGGTTGAAGCCTCAGGAAGAGAAAGCCGAGGAGGATCGATCTAAGGTTGATGATTTGAGGGGATCGCCAATGAGTGTGGGGAATTTGGAAGAGCTGATTGATGAGAGTCATGCAATTGTTTCGTCGTCAGTTGGGCCTGAATATTATGTTGGGATTTTATCATTTGTTGATAAGGATCAACTGGAGCCTGGCTGTGCTATCTTGATGCATAATAAGGTAATTAGGTTTTATTTGGTTTCTGGATTATTTGTTGATTTTACGGATTTGATGTTTATGGATACTAAGATATCTGGTAATTTATTGATGTAGAGCCTGTGGTTTATGTGATTTATTAGTTTGAATTTTGATTTTTGAAACTCTTGTTTTGTTGGCCCGAGTAGAGTATTTAGGCATTGATTGATAGATTCCTTTAGATGATGAAACAATCATGATTGGCTACTTGTATTAGTAATACCTTTTCATGCTATGCGTATTCTCACAAACAATATTATCCAATTTATTACCTTTCCTGTAATTTTCACGCGAGTTGATTTTCTTATGTTATTGAATGTAATTTATGGCTCCTTGTCAGGTTCTGTCTGTTGTTGGGCTTCTTCAGGATGAAGTTGATCCTATGGTGTCTGTGATGAAGGTTGAGAAGGCTCCACTGGAATCTTATGCTGATATAGGTGGTTTAGATGCCCAAATACAGGAAATTAAAGAAGCAGTTGAGCTTCCTCTGACTCATCCTGAATTGTATGAAGATATCGGTATTAAGCCTCCTAAGGGGGTAATATTATATGGAGAGCCTGGGACTGGCAAAACATTGCTTGCAAAGGTTTATACTTTAAACTCTTTCTTTTTTGCACCTAAATAGGCCATATCTCTAAGTCTGATCATCGACTGCTTTAGGGTTTTGTTCTCCTTCTAGCCACATCTCATTCCTAACCTTAAATGTGCTTCGGTAGATAGATTTTTAGTCGTGAAGAATTTGAGATAAATCTTAACTTATTATTCTCAATCTCTTGAATTTACAATAGATTTGAATTGGTATTTATAGACTAATCCTATTGCTATTAGAAATATACAAATAATAGAAAAAGACTAAAGGCAAACATAGTGGCATAAACACAGCCATAAAATCAGGATATCCCAACATAAAGCCATAAATTAAGGATATATTCCAACACTCCCCCTCAAGCTGGAGCATAGATATCATATGCTCTTAGCTTGTGACAAATGTATTCAATCCGAGGTCCTCTTAAAGCTTTAGTGAAAATATCAGCCAATTGATCATTTGAACTGACAAAATTGGTAACAATGCAGCCAGATTCAATCTTTTGCCTGACAAAATGACAGTCTACTTCTATATGTTTTGTCCTTTCATGAAAAACTGGATTTGAAGCAATATGAAGTGCTGCTTGATTATCGCATATTGATTGCATTGGACTCATATTTTCACGTCTTAATTCTCGAAGCAATTGTTGTAACCAAATAAGTTCACAGGTAACTAAAGCCATTGCTCGATATTCTGCTTCTGCACTTGATCTTGCTACAACATCTTGCTTTTTACTTTTCCATGATATAAGATTTCCACCAAAAAATACACAATACCCTGAGGTTGATCGTCTATCTGAGGGAGAACCGGCCCAATCAGCATCTGAATATCCCACAATTTGTGTATATCCTCTATTTTCATACAACAAACCTTGTCCTGGTGTTCCCTTGATATATCTAAGAATGCGTATTGCTGCATTCCAATGACTATTACATGGAGTTTGAAGGAACTGACTTACCACACTTACTGCAAAGGAGATGTCTGGGCGCGTGATACTGAGATAATTGAGTTTTCCAACCAACCTCCGATACTGACCAGGGTCTTTTATTGGCTCCCCCTGTCCAGGAACAAGTTTCATATTTGGATCCATAGGGGTTTCCACAGGTTTACAATCCAGCATCCCAATGTCTTCTAAAATATCTAAGGCATATTTTCTCTGCGAGATAACAATGCCTGTAGATGATTGAGCTACCTCAATACCCAGAAAATACTTCAACTTTCCCAAGTCTTTAGTTTGAAAATGACCGAGAAGATGTTGTTTGAGTTGAGCAATTCCTTCATTATCATCACCTGTTATTGCAATATCATCGACATATACTGCCAAATAAATACACTTGCCATGAGCTGTATGATGATAAAATACCGAATGATCTGCGTCACTTCTATGCATCCCAAATTCTTGAACCACAGAACTAAACCGTCCAAACCATGCGCGTGGAGATTGTTTCAGACCATAAAGAGACTTCTTCAATCGACAAACTAACCCATACTCCCCCTGAGCAATAAACCCGGGCGGTTGCTCCATATAAACTTCTTCTGCTAGGTTGCCATGTAGAAAGGCATTTTTAATGTCCAGCTGGTAAATAGGCCAGTGATTTATGGCAGCAAGAGAAATAAGAAGCCGGACAGAGGCAATCTTTGCAACAGGAGAGAAAGTGTCACCATAATCAAGGCCAGGAATTTGAGTATATCCTTTAGCAACCAAGCGGGCTTTTAAGCGAGCAACTTTTCCGTCAAGACCAACTTTGACAGTATAAACCCAACGACAACCAACCACAGATTGCCCAGATGGTAATGGAACAAGTTCCCAAGTATCATTATCATGAAGAGCAGTCATCTCTTCAACCATTGCTTGTTGCCAACCAGGATTAGCTTGTGCTTCATCAATAGATTTTGGAATAGATATAGTAGACAAAGTAGAGACAAAAGTATAGTATGATGGAGAAAGACGATGATAACTCAGAAAATTATAAATTGGATGAGGATTACGAGAAGAACGAATACCTTTCCGAAGAGCAATAGGTAGAGCGGGTTCTTCTGTTAGAGGCAAGACCGGCGTAGGAGAAGTTGTTGGCGGAGGAGATGAGTGTATGGCATCTGTACCTGCAAGAGAGACATCATGTGTGGGAGGAGAAGGTCGCCTAGAGTAAACTTGTAATGGTTTATGAGAGGATCGATCATCTGAAATAGGAAGAGTGGGAGCGGGTAGAGCCTCAACAACACCTGTCTGATTAGTGGAAAAATATGAGGATGCTTCAAAGAAGGTCGCATCTGCTGAAACATAATATTTAT
Source organism: Garcia nutans (assembly GCA_947685225.1). NCBI lineage: Eukaryota > Viridiplantae > Streptophyta > Magnoliopsida > Malpighiales > Euphorbiaceae > Garcia > Garcia nutans. Next base: position 4,865,618 of record CANTUV010000048.1, on the reverse strand, counting down.
TAGTGGTAGGATCATAACATTTGTAGCCTTTATGGAGACGAGAATACCCTAAGAAGACACACTTAATAGACTTGGGTTGGAGTTTATCTTTACCAGGGGTATGATTATGAACAAAACAGGTACACCCAAACACACGAGGAGAGAGAGGATAAGATTGTTTATTGGGAAACAAAATAGAATGAGGATTCTGATTTTGCAGTACTGAAGAGGGCATCCGATTAATTAAGTAACATGCAGTTAGAACTGCATCTCCCCAAAAACGAAGTGGCATTTTATGATGGATAAGCATTGTGCGGGTGGTTTCAATGAGATGTCGATTCTTTCTTTCAGCAATGCCATTTTGTTGAGGGGTATATGCACAAGAAGATTGATGAATGATTCCTTGTGAAGCCATAAATTCTTGAAAGGGAAGAGATAAATATTCTCGTGCATTATCACTTCGCAGAATTTTGAGGGAGACATCAAATTGATTTTTAATTTCAGCACAAAAATTTTTGAAAATAGTAAATAGTTCAGATCTATTTTTCATTAAAAACAACCAAGTATAACGAGAATAGTCATCAATGAAAGTGACAAAATAATGAAAGCCATAAATAGTACCAACACGACTTGGACCCCATATGTCTGAATGAACAACACTAAACATAGATGATGCTCTATTATTTAAAGACTTTGGAAAAGAACTACGAGTATGCTTTCCAAGTTGACATGATTCACACTCAAGAGAAGAAAGTGTGGAGGCACCAGGAACCAATTTCTGAAGTTTGGAGAGGCTAGGATGGCCAAGACGACTATGAAGTAGGTCAATAGAAACGGCGGAAGTAAGGGCAGTGGATGTTGTAGGACAGGAGAGAAGATACAAGCCATTGAACTCATGACCTTCTCCAATCATCTTCCCCGTACAGCGGTCATGCACAAAAACAGAATTAGATTCAAAGATTACTCTACAATTAAGCTGTTTTGATAATTTACTAATGGAAATCAAATTATATGGACATGCAGGGGCATATAAGACTGATACTAAAGGCATAGAAGAGAGAGGTTTACTTTCTCCTACTCCTTTAACCATTGTTTGTGACCCATTAGCCAAGGTAACTGTTGAAAATTGGGAATTAATTGTAGTAAGAGAGGAGAAAAGATTTGGATTACCAGAGATGTGATCAGAAGCACCGGAGTCTAATATCCAAGATCCAGTGGGTGAAGATTGTGTGAGACAAGCAAAGGAAGTACCCGGTTGAACAACAGAACCTGTTGGAGAAGATGACTGTTGTTTCAATACTTGATATTGTAAGTATTCATCATAATCAATCCCAGTTAATGTAACTGAGTTAGGTTTCGATGCTTGAGTCGTGGGTAGAGGAAGAATACCATTTCCTTGAGACTGGACTATATTAGCAGTTGGACGATTACCCTGATTAGGTTTGGGAGGTCGTCCATGAAGAGCCCAACAACGGTCACGTGTATGACCCCCCTTATCACAATAGGAGCAATGAAATCTGGAGCCTTTTCCCTTCTCTTTTCGACTATCTACCTGCTGATTATTCTTCTGTACAACTAATACAGAAGTTTCAGTTTCAATATTGTTGGAGGAGATGCGAAGTAAACGAGAAAAGACTTCATCTAATTTAGGAATGATTGGACTAGCAAGAATCTGATCTCTTACAGTAGCCAAATCTGCTCGAAGCCCTATGAGAGCTAATACCATAAAAAACTTATCTCGTTGATTCTCTTGCTCAGTGGCATTTGAAGAAAAAGGCATGAGAGAGTTAAATTCATCCTTCAAAGTTTCAACTTGACCTAAATAGCTGGGCATATCTTGAAAATTTTGTTGTAAATGAACAATGTTATCGACAACCTTATAAATACGTTGAATATCATTAGTATACAACGTTTTAGCCTTGGTCCAGACTTTAAAACAAGTTTTACAAGACTGAAATAGGGTTAGCAACTTTGGTTCAAGAGAATGCCATAGTAGACTACATAGTTGTGCATCAATTTTAGTCCATACTGTCCTATCTTTTTCATCAACATCAATTGCATTTTTAATTAAGTGATCACTATAACCTTGACCCATAAACCAAAGTTCAACCGATGCAGCCCATGAAACATAATTATCACTACCTTGCAATTTTACAGTAGTAATGGCAGGAGAACTGGAAATAGAAGAGAACAAAGGTTTGATCAAACCTGATATATCTGAACCAGAAGCCATTTTAAAGAAGAATCAGAAGAAAAACCTGAACTGAAATACAATTTGAGTCCACTGCCAATTTCGAAAGATGTCAGAAATTTGAATGGAGCCTACACACAAACTCGGAATTAAGAGGCGAGGCTGCTGGTGAAGTTTCGTCGGAAACGGACGCCGGAAATTTGCTCACGCGCCGGCGCGTGATACTCCGGCCAGAACTTCAATCGGCGCGTGTGGACCCACGCGCCACCCTCCGGCGACGAGATTTGACAGCCCGGCTCTCCGGCGTCCTGCGCACCTGCTGTGGGTGGTGGTGAGAGAAAATAAACGCCGGAAAAAGGAGGTGAATTTTCACAGTGAAGGTGAATGTTCACAGTGACGCCGGAAGAAGAAGAAGAACAGGAAAAAAAAAAAAGTCAGTAGCAACTTGGCTCTGATACCATGAAGAATTTGAGATAAATCTTAACTTATTATTCTCAATCTCTTGAATTTACAATAGATTTGAATTGGTATTTATAGACTAATCCTATTGCTATTAGAAATATACAAATAATAGAAAAAGACTAAAGGCAAACATAGTGGCATAAACACAGCCATAAAATCAGGATATCCCAACATAAAGCCATAAATTAAGGATATATTCCAACAAGTCGTATAATGTACTTAATAGAGTAGTAGGTTTAATTGTTGGGTCTCTATTGAAACTATAGATGCTAATTGCTAATAAGTCATTTCAAAGCAACAAACTTGTTACTTGTTCATATTAACTTGGTTTGAAGTCATTTTCTATTTCAACTTCATACAAACCGTGCCATGATTAGTTTGTGGGCTTTGGTAATCTGCCTAAGGTCCTTACAAGCTCTGGCGGAGCTAGGACCTCAGGGAGCACTCTGATTAAAAATGTTCTATTTAATCATATGTCATGACCCAGTTGATGGTGAACTCAAGTGGATTAGAAGCAATAGCAATTCAAGGACCAAAGGAGTATGAAAAGCCCAATAGAACTATTATTGCTGCTGGTTTGTTAGATGACAGAGAGCATGTAAAGGCAGCTGCTACTGTGGGTTCTAATTAGGGCTAATTGAGTTAGTTGTGACAGCTGGAGTTTTATGAATGCGTGTGTGAATTGTGTGACAAAAACAACCAATGAGATAAATAGCATTTTTATTATAAATGTAGTATGTAATTAGCAAAAGGAAGCATTGAAAGATAAATATACAAACTGATTCTCATCTTCTCTATTTATCTTTCTCTCATATCTTCATATTCTTCTTCTGCTGCTACTCTTCTTCTTCTCCTCCTTTCTCTTTATCTCTTCTGCTGCTTCTTCCTCTTCTTCTTTCTTTGTTTTAAGTCAGGCTTCTGACAACTTGGGATCAGAGATTAGTTGAAGATCCAAACACAACGCTACTGCTATTTCAAGAACAATGAGTGGCCCAGAATTTGATCCAAAAACAGATGGAGCAGATGATGGATATGATAAAATCTATCACTGGTTACCTTCAATCCATCCAAACAGCCCAACCATCATATGGCTCCCCACTTCAGATTAACAGATCCTTACCAATACCAATACCAAACACACTTCCAAATTCATCCACTCCTACTGCCTTTTCAATTGTGACCAAAGGTAATTCCCAATCTCAGTTAATGAATTTGTTATCTACTCAGTTTCAAACCACTCAAACAACCAACCATTCAAGCTTAACACCCTTACCCAGCAAATCAACTCAGATAGTATACAACTTGGATCTTGTGATTCGGCTTCGGGAAATTATCCGTTATTGTGATTTTAATACAACAATGGTAAGTTGTATCCAAAGGAAGTTGGAAGAAGAATTTAAAATAAATTTATCACACAAAAGAGAGTTTATTAAGGAAGAAATTCTAAAATTTCTTGATACTTTAGAAGAAGATGATATTGATAATGAAGAAGAACGAAAGTAAGAAGATCAACAAAGAGGAAAAGAGATTGAATTAGAAAACAGCAGAGCTCTTATTGCAGCTGAAAAAAATAATATTGAATACTGCAAATCGAGCACTGAAATTTCACCTTCTTTTCAATCAAGTAAGATGAAATCGTGTTTTGATTTTTTCTTGTGCAAAGTTGTGATAGATGAAAAATATGATTTAAACAATGTAGTTTTCATGAATAAAATTGAGGAAGAATTGGAAAATGGTAGTGATGATGGATTGATGATGTTTGTATCATCTTTGTGAGTTTGAAGGAAAATGAGTTTGAGATGTGGAGAAAACAGAGAAAAAAATTAAAATTCTGTTTGGGAGGAATACTGGTTCCTTAAAGATGTTTGAAAAAATGCCAATGATAAAGAAACAAAAATTTAACTCTCTACTCAAGGAAAACTTGAAGCTTGTTGTAAGGAAGAAGGAGCCACGGGTTTTTGTTCAATGGTTGAATCTGAAGGCTACTTGGGAAGGTGCTGATTTCTTGAAGTTTCAATTTCCCAATTTCTTCCTTGAGGACAAGGAAACTCTTCAAGCCAAGGGTAATGTCATGACCTAGTTGAAGGTGGAGTCAAGTGGATTAGAAGCAATAACAATTCAAGGACCAAAGGAGGATGAAAAGCCCATTAGAACTATTATGGCTGCTGGTTCGTTAGATGGCAGAGAGCATGGAAAGGCAGCTCCTACTGTGGGTTCTAATTAGGGCTAATTGAGTTAGTTGTGGCAGCTGGAGTTTTATGAATGTGTGTGTGAATTGTGTGACAAAAGCAACCAATGAGAGAAATAGTATTTTTATTATAAATTCAGTATGTAATTAGCAAAAGGAAGCATTGAAAGATAAATATACAAACTGATTCTCATCTTCTCTCTTTATTTTTCTCTCATATCTTCATATTCTTCTTCTGCTGTTACTCTTCTTCTTCTCCTTCTTTCTCTTTATCTCTTCTGCTTCTTCTTCCTCTTCTTCTTTCTCTGTTTTAAGTCAGGCTCCTGACATCATACCGACTAAAATCCCCATATTTCTGGAAAATATTGCAGTGTTATTACTAATTCACTATAATTTCATAGAGTGAACCCAGACAATAACTTCTGCATCAATGAAAAGAAAAAGATCCACATGGGCCTTAAGAAGATGTGAAGAGCAAAAGAACAGTAATGCTAAGATTATTTACCTCCACATCAATGCCCAAATGAAGATGCATGAATGATTCGCACTATGGTGTTGACATATAGTGACTAATGATTTTTTAGTCTCTTATTTAGGGTTAACTTTTGATGGAATATGGAAAAGAAAAAATAATATTTATTAGTCCAAACTAATTCTTGGGCTAAAGGTTTAAAAAAAAGATCTCATATGAATTATACATTGGCCTAGAAAGTGCATCCAAAAAAATTGAGAGGGGTCACTTTTTTAATTAGTCATATATATATATATAAGAAAATTATAAATTTGAGGGGGTGCCAAATTGAGGGGTCACTTTTTTAATTAGTCTCACACAGACATGTATACATACATATATATATAAAAGAAAATTATAAATTTGAAGGGGTGCACATCAAAGAGTGGCTTTGCCACTGCTTGCAAGATTTGCAGAAGAGCAAATTTCAGTGCTTATCTACCAAGTAGGTTTAATAGCCAAAGAAATTAATTGTATGAAGACGTGAGTAGATCATTGAATTGCTTTTTGTTCCTTGTTTGGGTTGGTTTGCTCCCAATTAATTTTGATTAAGGTTGGGTTGGGTTGAGTTGGTTAAATTGCTTTCTATAGTGCTAGGCATTTATATAATCTATGTTTGAAGCATTGACACTTCCTATTTAATAAGCAACAGTGAAACAAGAATTTTCTTTTTATAGATTTTCATTTGCTTCTACCTGCTTGACATTATCATTAGTTGAATTGAAGCTGGTGTATCAAGTTAGTGCCTAGTTTTTAAGCCTCATTTTTGTTCTGTCAGGCAGTGGCAAATTCAACATCAGCAACTTTCCTGCGTGTTGTTGGTAGTGAATTAATTCAAAAGTACTTGGGAGATGGCCCAAAATTAGTGAGGGAACTTTTCAGAGTTGCTGATGATCTCTCACCATCAATTGTCTTCATCGATGAGATTGATGCAATTGGTACAAAGAGGTGAGCCCTTGAACAGTTATGGTTCACTCCTGCACAAAAATAAAATTGAGTGGAATAAATGGAACAGTTATGGCTTGATTGTCATAACCCCTTGGATTTTCCTAATGTAATATTTTTGCAGGTATGATGCCCACTCAGGTGGTGAACGTGAAATTCAGAGAACCATGTTAGAATTATTGAACCAGTTAGATGGTTTTGATTCAAGAGGAGATGTCAAAGTGATTCTCGCTACAAATCGAATTGAAAGCCTTGATCCTGCTTTGCTTCGGCCAGGTCGAATAGATAGGAAGATTGAATTTCCACTTCCTGATATCAAAACAAGGCGTCGTATTTTCCAGGTATGTGTGATATATCATGCAAAAGTACATTTAAGATCTCTCCCTCTGATTATCTTATATCATGCAAAAGTACATTTAAGATCTCTCCCTATCTTTTTTGTGATTATTGAATATTTTAAGCTTGCTTCTTGATATGACCTGTTTCATGTCTGAGGATTGCAGATACACACGTCAAGGATGACATTGGCTGATGATGTCAACTTGGAAGAATTTGTTATGACTAAAGATGAGTTCTCTGGGGCTGATATAAAGGCTATATGTACTGAAGCTGGTTTACTCGCTTTGCGCGAGCGACGCATGAAGGTGAGGTTGTCAGTTTTGTTAACAAATTATGATGGTTAGATTTTACATTTTTAGGGTATTGGTATATATTAGTAGACTGTCCTTTGCATGGAAGTTAGATAAATAGTGCTTTAAATAGAAAAAACTTGGCGGTGCATGTCATTTTTTCTGTACTGCAAAAAGTTTGGCTGTGGAGTTTGTAAGCCATCCCTTGGCCTATTTAAAAGTGTTATGCAGGGCGCTCAAAGCTCCATTATTTTCTGAGTTTAAAATGCTATAAGGTTTTTTACTTCATGATTCTGATAAGTGTTTTTATTGGCCATTAGATGGTAGACTAGGTAGTCAAGTACTACTAAATGATGCTTGTAATTTACATTCTGGCCTCATCTTTGGAAGGACTTGATAATGTAGAATAAAAAATCTCCAAGATGTTCCTGATTTATATATATATGTTTTCCAAATTCTTCCATTCAGGTGACACATGCTGATTTCAAGAAGGCAAAAGAAAAGGTGATGTTCAAGAAGAAAGAGGGGGTACCAGAAGGTCTTTATCTATAAAAAAAAGATTGGTGGCGTATTTGCTTACAGAATAGGAATGATCTTCTTTTCATTTCTATATCCCTGTACGAAGTTACTGTATCCTAACTCTGTTTTTTCCTCTCGGTTTTTAGTTTTGGATTTTATGACTTAAATGTGTTTTAAGTAATGTGATAATTCTGCTCGTTGAATTTAGTCGCAGAAATGTCAAAAAAAAGAAGAAGGTTATTTTCTAATAGTAAGTTGAGTGTTGTATGCTTCAGATTTATAACATTCAAAACCAACTTTGCATATTTGGCCAGCTATGGTGGCCATGGGCAAAACTTATCTCAACTTCTTTTGTTAATTTTTATGGGGCAGTGCCTAATTTGGCTCCATGGATTCGTATCCAAGATCTCGCCTGTCGTATATACTGATTCTGTTACATTTCGAAAATAATAATATGTAATTCATAAAATAATAATATATAATATAATTAAATATATTGAAGAACTTAAATTTTATTTCTAATTTCAAATATATTTTTAAAAATAAAGAAGTGACTATTTTCTTTAATGATATGGCTTAATAAAAATATTATCCCGAATTTTATATATTTTTATAATTATATTATATATTTTATTTTATTATAACTCAAAATTTTAATTTAATTTTACACTAAATTATAATTGTAATAATAAGGAGCTGGGGTAATGATTTTAGATGGTCTCCTCAAGCCAGAGGCAGAGGGAGGAGGGTCCTAGTAGGGAAGAGGAGAGGGCAATGAACTCTCCCTCTCCTCCTCCCTCTTATTTTATATACATATATATATATATATATATATATATATATATATAATATATATAATTATAATTATATATTTATATATATATATATTATTAAAATTTATATATATAAATATATATAATATATATATGTTATTGACTTTTTCGTATTATCTATATTTTTTTTAATTAGTGAATATTTAAAATTTTATAATTAGATATTTAGATTAATATTAAAATTTTATAATTTAATTATAAAATAAATAAAATTAATATTTTCATTTAAAATAGTAATTTAAAATTTTAATTTGATAAAAATTATTTAAATAAATTAATGGATTTAAAAATTAAAATATAAAAAAATTAATAAAAATAGAAACTTTATATAATATTAAATATTTATTTTTTATTTTTTATCTATCTGTATTTTTTTTTTTAAAAATTTACTTTTTTTTAATTAAATTCTGACTCCGTCGCTGCCTCGAGCTTGTGAGGAAATAGTTTTGAATATAGACGGGGCTTGTTTCAATTTTATGAATATAAGTGCAATTAGAGGAGTTTTCAATTTTATGAATGTAAGTGCAATTGGAGGAGTTTTTAGTGATAACTTAGGAGCTTGGAGTGGTGGATACTCTGTACGACTCAATAAATATGGAGTGTTTCTTGCAGAACTTCAAGCAATCGAACAGGGTCTAGAAATCGCTTGGAAAAATAGGATGGAAAAACCTGATTATTCATTCTGACAGCTTGGAAGCAATCAAATCTATTTGCCACCCAGCTTCGATGATTGGCCTGAACACCGACCGACGGGTGAAACAAATAGGCTCGTTTTTTAAGACAGACTGAAAAGTAAAGATGAGACATATTTCTAGAGATCATAATTTGGTGGTAATGGAGTTGTCAAACTTGCTTTTAATGAAAATGATAGGTTTGTGTGGCATATTCTGCCTCCTTCAACTATTTGAAAATTTCTGGCGTTAAGATAGTTTGAGCCTAATGTAGTCATTTGCCTCTTTATTTTTTTCTGTTTTTTTTCCACTTATATGCAAAATAAATAAATTAATGAATTAAAAAAATAATTATAATAAAAAATTACCTAGTAACATTTTAAATTGTTAAATTAATCATTAAAATCACTATATTATATTATAAATCTAAATCTTAAATACCAATTGAACTTAATTAATTTTTTTAAGTTACTCATTTTAATTATTAGTAATTTACTGAATTTATAAAATTAAAGAATTCAATTAATTAAAATTAAAATTAAAATATTAATTTTATAATAAAACTTCAATTTTTTTAATATAATTTACAAACATCAAGTTAAATAAATAAATATGTAATTACTTGTTAATATTATGATATACGAAAAAAAAATGAAACATATGTAATAGTAAAACACATAAATTTCTGTTTAAATTTATTCATTAAACAAGATTTACTATTTCTTTTTAAAATAAGAGAATAAAATCTACAACATTGTCTTAATAATTTTTTTAAGGCAAAAAAAAATTTATTAATAAATTAAAAAGCATATTTATAGTAAAAAATAAAATTATATAATTTTAAAATATATAAGATGTACATAATTAATTAAGTTATCAGATTTCTTAAACTTTTTCGGTGCAAACAGTGTATAATGATAATATATCATTGACAATCTGACTTTTAGTGGTATATTAATTTCATTTGTCATTTATTACATTCCATACAAAAAAAACACCTCCATTAGAGAAGGATAAATAAACTTTATTAAAAAAGAATAAATATTCTACATTAAAGAATAATAAATAACCTTCAAACAATAAATATCAAAATTTCATAATAAAAATTTAAATTGTATTTAATTTTATTATAAAAAAATAAAAAAAAACATGAAAATAAAATCACAACTGCTAAATTTTAAATCTATATTGATTTTAAAAATATTTTAAAAACAAATTATACAGAAATACATAAAACTGAAAAAATAATATTAAAATTTAATAACAAATTAAAAATAAAGATAGAAAGAGGCTACCATATGGTAATGAATTGATGAAAGCTCCACTGTCAGACTATGAAAAAAAAATCTATGAGAGTTCAAATATTGAGTTGTCTTTCTTTGTCTTAATAGTTCTTATATACAAAAACATTAAATGATTTACAGAAAATAAAATAAAATAGTTCTTACTTAGCATAACATATTTTAAATGATTTACAAAAAATAAAATAAAGTAGTTCTTACTTAGCATAAGATATTTTAAATATTTAATTCTTACTTAGCATAAGATATTTTAAATATTTAATAATAAGTTATCTTATAAGAATACTTAAATTAAATATGAATTTCAAATTTCATCCAAATATTTGTAGAAAATTAATTATTATATTTATAATTCATATGCTTTGGATATCTAAATTCAATAAAATCCTAATAAAAGATTGGCACACGCAATTTAAATCACATTGTTTTGAGCTTTTAATATTTGAAATAAAAAATAAATAAATAGTATTAAATTTTAACATGCCTTTCTTTTATCAATTGTTTTGAAAAATAATAAAATAATAATAATGATGGTGATAATTTTTTTTTAAATGCTCACTGGTTAAACAATTAAAAATTTTAATAAATTACACCAAATAAAATTAATTTTCTTCATAATGATTACCACTTAACACTAATAAAACAAACTTATTTATCTATGATCAAATTATTTAATATAAATCATTACCGAGTTTGGTGTGGTTATTAAGGATTGCTAGCAAATATTTGGTCAGCCTAGTTGGTTGCAAGTTACCTTTTTAGTTCAAAGATAAGTCAATAAAGTTTATTCATGCAATGGCAAGTGTGACTTTCTCTTATGCTTGTAGAGTCATTCTCCGGAGTTTGTCAATAATCTCTTAAATTGTCTTGATCAGAGATTTTAGTTTAGATATAAGGGTTAAAATATATCCTTTGGTCTTGAGTTTTTCTTTTTCACATATGCATTGATTTGATTTGATTAAAAAATATTATTTGTTATAAATCATTACCGTTAAAATACTTAATTTTTTAGAAAAACTGCATTACCAATTATAAACTTTAGGCAAATTGTGGCTGTAAATTTATTTTTTTATAATTATTATTTAATTTAAAAAAATGTAGGAAAAGGAAAAAAAAAAGCCCTAGAAGCAGCCACTACTAAAAACACCTTCCCCTCCACGCTCGAAAAAACAAAAAACAGGGGAAATTTCTGGGGAAGAGTGAGTCTATTCTCAGTTCCACGTCCGGTATCGCCATTGTCTTCTTTGAAAACTTGGGATTTCAGGGCTTTACAGCTGAAACGGGTTGATGGGTCCTAAACAATGCCAAGTCTGCAATGGAGCTCAATCAAAATACAAGTGCCCTTCTTGTCTTGCTCCTTAGTAAGCAAGCCTCAAACGGACCCAAACCCTCTTTTCCTTTCTTTCCTTTCTTCTACTTCTTGCCTCCGTTTAGTCTGCTGACCGTTCTTTTTTGTCTTCTTCCTTGTAGTTGCTCTGTTGGCTGCTTCAAGAAACATAAAGGTCTGTTTTTTTATTTTATTTATTTTTTTCTATTCTGTTGTTATCTTTCTGTTTCACTTGTGTATTGATTGGTACAACTTTGAAGAAGAGATTGAAAATGATCAGAAATTTTACAAATGGTCTCCACAACTAACAAAAAGATTTACCTTTTTTTTTTGTTTGAGTGTATTTTTGGATTTTTCAATTTCTGATCAAAATGTTTTCCCATTTAGGTTATAATTATTGATTGTTGTTTCATTGAGAGATAAAGAGAGAGGAAGGCAATAAAGTTCAGAGATCATAATCTAACATAAACAATGACTAATAAGATCTGAAGAAAAACTAAACTTGCCATTTTGATAAAAAGAGAAAAATAGGCGTTTATGTGTGTTATTTTCAATGTATTTCCAGTTTCGTTTCTTGGTGAAGTTCACCAGAATTCATAGTTATAAGCATCAATTGTCACATATAAATTTGAGCTATGTCTTCACAGTAAAAATATAGGTATATGCTGTGATGTGAACTATAATTGCATTCTCATTGATGTAAGCAACATGGTATCAAGAATGTGAACTGATTTAAGTATAAATGAATTATGCAGAAATACCTTGTGCCAAGCTAGAATCTAGAGAGGAAAAATCAAGTAAGAATGCAATTTCTCAATTACATGTTCATCAACATTCTGATATATTTGTTTGCTTATTGTCTTTGTATCAATTAAGACGTTTAATTAGTTTGTTCCTAGTCTTTTGTTGATCCAGTGTCAAAGATAATGCTGGGTTATCTATGTTATTAAGTGAATATTTTCTTGCTCCCTATTTTCGCCTTGCATGCTGTCTTATCTATGTGCTAAGCCCATTAATATTCACTGCTTTGCTTGTAGTTTCCTGCTGCTGATAATTTAAATTAAATTGAAGAACTGTTGGAGAAATGAATCTTTATTTTTTATTTTTTAAATGCACTTATTCATGCCACAGAATGATTGTTCTGCTGTTTAAAATTTATCTATGTAACTGAATGGAATTAAGTCAAGAATTATTTTCCCAGGAACATCTACTAATTGCATGCATTTGTTTCAAACTTGTCAGTTGTTAAACCTGAGCTGCCTGTAGAAAGACCATTGACTGTTGCTGATACAAGTGAGATGCTGCTAAAGCCACAACTAGAATCTATAGGTAAGGTCCTATGTAGCTTGAAGATAATACCTCTAGTGGTTCTTTTTCCGTCAAAAAATTCCTTTGATTTTTTTTCAACGATAGAAGGGAAATACACTTGTACCACATCTGTTTTAAAGAAGGTTTCATAAAGCAGGAAAGACCTCTTTTCCCTCTTCTCAGTTGAGTTATAAGCAATAATTAGAGATCTCAAGGCAAGTGTTGCAAGAATTAATAGATCAGTGTAACTGGTAAAAATGGATGGGACTTTCTGAAAATATATGTTAATGCTAGATTAAACTAGATGAAAGCAGGAAGCTTGCTGGTCTGTAAGGATTTATGCTTCTTGAAAAGCATGTCTTAGTCTGAGCTTGGGGGATCTTTGTAATGGTAAAACATCACAGAAACGTACAGAGAGAGAGAGAGAGATAAAGTTGTTAAGCTATTGTCTTGTGTCATGGGCCATGTAGGGGGTCAAACTAAGCTCTCCACTGTGTCAGGCTTCTACCTGTATAGTATGTAACTTCACTACCAAAATCGTTCTAAATAAAATACTATTTTATGCTGTTATAAAGTAAATACTGTGGCTTGAATCTCCTGGATTCGTAAGTAACTCTGACAATTATTTAACAAGAACAATAATGAGTATGAAGCCACTCTGGGAGCACACTTGAGAGAAGGCACTCTTATTGGACATGCTGACACTTTAGAATGAAAGATATGCTTTACGTGTTCCATATATGAGGTCCCATCTTCTCTTGGAGCCTTTCCTATCTTCTATTGGAGCCCTTCTCCCCTGTCAATCATATCCAGTAGCGAACTCTCTTAAGGTAAGCCTTAGCAGTTAGCATAATGGTAAGGTTACTTTCATGTAAACCAAAAGGTCCTGTCTGGGAAAGTGTTGGGGGTGAGGTGACTACATTAACACCTCCTCCAACCCCACGAATGTGGTAGCACGTGTACTAGGGATGCCATTAGTGTTCAACAGTCTCTCCTATTGGTGTCAGTCTCCTACTATTATTGAAGTGTAATTATTTCATAGTGACCAGCTTCATGAACTATAAATCTTGTGGGTCTATCTGTTCATTGGATTGTTGGTAGCTAACATATTATAATGTACACGATGGAATATTGGCATGTACTCAATTGTTCTTGTACATTCTTTAGTCAAAATTTTGATCACAACCATTTGGATGAATGTGGAAAAATTAAAAAACGAAAAACCTAAATGCAATCAAGCCTCAATTGGTTCTATTATTCTAGTGCTCAAAGCAATTAATGCTCATATGTACTCAATGATAAACAAATCTGAATGTTTCTTTTGATGCAGCTTCATCCAGTGAAATTCAAAATGCTTTGAAGGATGACAGTCTCCGGAAACTTATATATAGTATCGATTGTGCTCAAGATCCAGAAAGTGTATGTAATTCTAATTTCCACTTGAATGAGAAGAAGAAATCCTTCTAAAATCTGTTGTTACTCCGGTTAGGAACTCGACAAAGCTATGGGAGTAGAGGCATTCCGCATCTTCACTGAAAAGGTAATTAGTGTTTTATCTTAATACCCTAATTATTAATAAATAATTAGGGCAATGATATATAATTTGTTGATGACGAGAAAATTCACTGTTCTGAATGTCTGTAAGCAATATTTAGTATTTACATTTCCTCTGTTCTCAGATTTTGTCTACTTTAGATCGATGACCGCAAGCAGCCATAGACGAGAAGAAAATGCTTGTTATATTAATATTACAACTGGTGTGGTAGAATGAGAGGATGAGTCAGGCCGCTCTTTAGGCTGGTTAACAGTCTGTAATCCTTCAATTCAGTTGCTCAGAGCAAGTTGTAGAAAGAAAGGAAGTGCTGCAGTATCTGTTTCATATTTTCTCTCCGTCAACAAATCAAATCCTTTACTATTATACGCTCATGATATTCGCTTTGTTTGTACAAACCGTAGCATAATAAAGTAGAGCTTGTTCCTAATTATCTCTCTTATCTTCTTGTGTTTATATCTCCTTATGCATATGGGAATTATTCGTTTTGGTACAATATCTTTTCTTATTCCTGTGTGGCTCAGGTTCTCGGAAATAAAAATGTAACTAATGGGCCAGGATTCGCAGAAAGTTGCCCAATAGTGCCCTTTTCAGATTCTTTGGCAATCATTTTAGGTGCTTATACAACTTATCTTTCTCAGAAGTGGACTGAAAAGGTTCAATTGAAAGGACGGCAACAAAATTCTGAAGGGATAAACTACTGTCTATCCCTTTCATAACTCCCACTTGACAACAAAACAACAATACTACATGGATATAGCCATTAGCCATCAATCAAGTGTCCTCCAGCCAGGACCAGCCTACGCTCAAAAGTAGGGGTATTTCTGCATATCTTTATTCATTAAATTCTGTCCTTTAAACAGCATTTACCTGGTTTGAGTAAAAAAATAATGTTGAGAAAAATAAAAAAATAAAATAAAAAAAAATAAAAAGCAGATGATAAAAGCTATAATACAATAAAATAAAATAAATAAATAAAATTTATGGGCGTGGCATAATAATTACATGTCAGCTGTGTTATATTGTTATATTAGAGTAATTAGACAAGTCGCAAAAGCTTCTCTGCGATGTTGCTCCTCTTACACTACAAAACTTAACAGGTGTAGCCCTTCACAAGAGATCTGCCCAGAACTCTCAAGCCTGAAAGTGCCACACGGCTCCATGTTCTATAATATTTCCAACATTCATCAGGGGCAGTCTTATGAGTAATTCTCGAACGGAACTGTTGTACAACAATGCCCCATCATCCTAACAGGATAGCACAAACTATACAATTTAAGTGGTGCAGTTGTAATCTTTTGCCAACCAGGACTTTATTATCAGCATATCATGTCCCTGTAGAATACCATTCATAAATAAATTATTTTTAGAATATTTTAACAAGAACACTTGGATCCACATCTTTTTGTGATATATCTGAAATTTGTAGATGTAAGCATTTGACTATCAAGTCTTTGTCATTCACGCTTTGATTGATAGGAGCAGGATGAATAGGAAAATGGAAACGAAAAAACAAAAAACAAAATGGGGAAACAGAAAACAAATATATGGAGAAGTAGAACAAGTTAAAGATACAGTTTCCAATACCTAAAAGGGATGAAATAAACTTCAGAAATGAGGGAAGGATGGGGAGAGAAGGGACTACAAAACAAAAAGCATTATTGAGATAAAATTGGCATACTTGTAAAATACAACAATATTCATTCTTTAAACTATCTACTAATCTGTTTTCAGTCAAGTCTGGGGGAAAAAAAGAAATTAATCAGGTCAAGAGCCCAGCTTAATTTTTATATAGAAACAAGAAAAAGGAAATCACAAACAACTATTCCCACTATTCCTACCTATGTTCATTGGACAAGGCATCAAACGCCTAATCATTAGTCAAGATCTACACATATGATATATAACCAAATTCTCATATGCTCTAATTGTCCATTGTGTATAGCACAGAGTTAGAGAATGGAACTTTATATTAATGGTCAAAAGTCATAACATTAGGTCACAAGCAAAGAGCAGTATGATTTTTTTAATGTGGTAGTGTCTGCTGTGTCACTAGCTGATACATTTATGTTAAACTGTCTTTCGTTGTTTTTTCATATTTCCAACTTACTGAGACCAATACACAATGGCTGAGAAGCCAGCGACATCATCTCGGGAGTACGTCATGGCTTTCCCCTATTTTATTAAGAAAAGTTAACAGGTATATGTGACAGAGCAGCCTACCTGACTGGTGATTTTCAAGATTCTCAGCTCCTTGACTGGAACCTGGCTTGCTGCTACTTGGCTGGGTAATTGGTTGATTCTGTAAACATGAGAGCAGGTAATCGGGTGTAAACCAACTCCTTAAAAATATAGATGATCAGAGAGCTTCAAATAAATTAAGCAGGCATATTGATCATGTCAAAACTTAATAACAGATCAAGAGAAGTGGAGACGACTTAGAAAGTTTCAAATCAGCCGAGTCTAGACATGCCCTTAAAAGTAAACAAGCTCAACAATGAAAATTTAGTAACTCTAGAATAATTATTAGCAGGAAATTTAGTACATGAAAGATAATAATCATAGATAATAGATAAACAAGACAAAAAATGAGAAATGCAGGTAAAAGCGCAAGTTCTTCACCAAGTAGCATGAAACAATAGGGTGCACTAAGAGGGTGGCTATTTGTCATAAAGAAACAACAAATCAAGCTTTTCTGGATGAAAATGGGGAGATTAAAAAGTAAAAAACTAATATATTACCTGTGCTATTGGTATTTGCAACTGCTGGAGACCAAGATACTGCAGATAAGGATCCGCAAAATTCGGGACTCTTGGTTGGTTTGGATTCTGTGTGCATATTGCACTTACCATGGGATCCGATTGATTGGCTGCTTGGATTCTGGATGGATCAGGGGCAGGGACAGGGGGCATATGGAAAGCTGGCATAGGGAACCTTGGACCCAAATGAGCTGCTGCGGCCAATGGGGGCAAGGGTGCACCTGCTAGAACATTCGGAAATGGCATCATAGGATGATTCATGCCCATTTCCATTCCCATGCCCATCCCAATTCCCATTCCCAATGGTGCCATATATTGCTGGATACCAGGAAACATCATTCGGACCATGCCGCATCCCATGGACATCATCTGTTGAATTTAATTACAATCTAATCCTTTCATAAAGATATAGAAGAGCATTATGCACAAAATTGCATAAACAAGAACTGCTAATTTTCAAAGAAAAAAAAAAACTTTAAGCCAAGGGAAGTTCCATGGTTAGAGCAAGCTTGGTAAACATTGAAGGGGCATATATATGAAATGTACATTTCTGGAAGAATTACAATTATGGAAAGTCCTCGCACAGAAATGCCAATCATTTAATCCATTATCCTAGGGGAAGTTGTAGCTGTTACAGACATCATATAACTTATTACCTTCGGCGCCATCAAGCACTTGCTGGTTGGGCACCGATATTGAAAGGTTCATGTCACTGTTGCAAATGACTATGCTCAAGCTGCTTCTCCAATATAGATGGATAGCTACAGACCAGGAATATATTATGGTTTTAATAGATGACCCCAGAGAGGACGAATATGGGGACAGTACTATCCCCACTGCAATTTTTATAGCTGGCTACTCCCAAGATTCGAACATGCATCCTCATTGATGTGAGCTCAAGTTTTTATTATTGCACTGAATCCATTTTAAAATTTTATCAACCATGTTTTTATCAAACTTTGAGCATGTTATTCATCAAACTTAAAATTCATTCATGAGAAAAGCCCTGAGATTGGTTGATATGTTAGGCCGTTTTTAGCACAACAACGGAGGACATACTAACAGGAAAATTATCAAACTAAGGCACTTGATACTCCATCTGTTAGAGTTTTCCTACATTCCCTCCCCCTCCCTAATCCCTTTGTCAGAAAAGCATCCAAAACAGGAAAAAAAAAAAAAAAAACCACACACACATATATATAGATGTTGAATTGAACATTGCTAACAAGAATATCAAATTACAAAAAACAATCTTTCTCCATAGAGCAGTGAACATCAAACTACACACAGAGCAACCTTTAGATGCAAAAGTAGTTGAGTTTCAGCAAAAAGTATGGCCCGTATCTCTTTATTCACTAGAAGCTACAGCATTCATGAATAGCTTAGGTGAATGAGGTATTCTTAATATAGCAAGCTAAACTCGTCATCTTTAAACTCATGATCATAATGTTGATAAAGCATATAAGATTGTCAAGGCATGTGACATAACTCATAGTGAAAGAAAAAGGAAAAATGCTGGAGTTCATACAAATGATTAATTCAGATTCATGTTCTAAAAAGCTATCTTCAATCAGATAAATTCATGTTTCAGTACGGCTGGAGCTATGTTCAAACAGTATCCAAGACAACCACATAGTATGAGCTAGGATGTAATTACCTGTACTTGCAACTGAAGTGATTTCAAGTATTCAATTGCCTCATCCAACATAGAAGCTTTGTCTGACTGTAGACAGAAAAGGAGCAGCAAATTCATGGGATATGAAGAAAAAAGGAAGAAGGTGGACAGATCCTCAATACCTACTAAAAATAAAAATATATAGAACCTTGTTGCACCGAGGTATAAGCTCTTGCAAAGCCCTCATCTTTTCATTTATCCGGTCTCGCCGTCTCTGAAAAAATGTAACATTAGTCTATTAAGCATGCTGTCCACATGGAAATTGACTAGTTTTTCAACAATTTCCAATATCACTAAAAGGACAAACCCTTTCTGACAGGTTGTGAACTTCCGCAGCACGAGATCTTTTGTTAGATGTTGATCCACGAGCCTTTTTTTTGGCCTCGGCAGATTCGAACTCAACATCCTTTGACAATAGGTAAGTCGGAAAATATAAATAGATAGTTAGAACTATTGATATAAGAACAATGATAAGGTACAGAAAATTTTGCACCTAAATAACAGCACAATGCAATATCTCTTCACATGAAATCTGACATCTCTTCTTGCATTTCTGAGGCACAAACAGAATGTAAAAAATCCTGCCACTAGGATAACCACATAAATATTGTTTCCACAGCCTATTTCGCATATTCCTACGGTACCTACCGCATTTGAGATTTTTGCCTGATAGAGGTCTAAGCCACTGAGAGTGGTTAATACAGAAACAAACACCCTTAGCGATGCAATTTGAACCATGCATCCAAGAGGTAGGCTTCCTCCTACCATATTGTTTCCGTCCAACACTTCCATCTCTCATATGTTGATCGATGTTATACATTTGATACTTCTCCAGTCATTATTGAGGTTCAAAATTACTTACCTTCCCCTTACTTTTTATCCAATTAGGTTTTCGACAGGGTTTTCTCCCCAAGGTATATTACCACCAATCTTAGTTCCTCTTTTGTCAATTAACACATAAAAGCTTTCTTTATGCTTAAAGCGAATACTGAAACCTACAACTGAAATGGGCTCGAGCAAACATATAGATGCAGATTAAAAGCAATTTTCAAATAGACAGACGCTGCTGTTGAGAATCATTGCACAAATTTATGACGCCATGAAATAAACCACCACAAAATCATGCAGGATTTCTTTTCCCCTGGTGTTGAAACCTATAATGAACATCAGAAGATAGCTGGTTGTTCTATAAAAAGAAGCATAGTAGCAGGCAAAAACAAAATTAAGCCTAAATAGAAAATCAATTGAAGATCCAATAAGAAATATATTTTACTCCATCTTGATGACTGGAATTTCAACCTGAGGGTCGAGAAGTTTGCAATGGTTGAAATTTAAGATAAAAAATAAATCTTTAATAATTTAATTAATTTAAAAATAAACTTTAATCAATTCAACAAAATATTTCTTCAACCATAATCACAGCAGAATATCCTGTTCTATGTGCAAATAAGATAAGAATTTATAAAAAAAAAAAAAAAATCAGTGTTTATAATGGTATTACTTTGGTTTATGAATTATGCCAGAATTTCCTGTTCACAATCAATCCTATCAAAATCAAACGTTTCGATGCTATTCCCATTGTCACCACGTGTACGGACAATACGTGTATGGACAATACTGAAAACGACGATGCTCTTGCATACACTATCAAAATTCTCGGTAGTATGAAATGCGCCGAAAGCTTTTTTTCCCCTTCTTAATTAATACTGCCAATAAAAAAATTAAATAATTATAAAATTTTTAAAATTTTACATATTATATTAGTTAGTCTCTATATTTTTATTTTCTAATTTTTACATTTTTTATTTTTAAAAATTAAACTGTTTAATTCTTCTGTTAATATTTTCATCTTAAAAATATTAGTCAATTACTTTAATATTATAAAATAATTATATATATATATATATTTTTATTAGTTATTAAATCATACTTATTTTTAATTTTATTTATATTTCTTACACATAATTTATTTTAATTTTATAACTATTATTAAAAAATAATTTTAAATAATACGAATAATATCTTTATTATTTGACAAACAATTTATATATATTATTTATTTTAATTTTATAAGTATTACTAAAAAAATAATTTTAAATAATATAAATAATATCTTTTATTATTTTGTAGATGATTTATATATAAAATAAAATTAAAAATAAAATAAATTTAATAAATAACAAAGATAAATATATATAAATGAAGAGTAAATAAATTATTTTATAATATTAAAGTAGTTAATTAATAATTTTAGAATAAAAATATTAATAAAAAAATTAAATAATTTAATTTTTAAAAATATAAAAATTAAATATTAAAAATATAAAAATTAACTAATATAATATATAAAATTATAAAAATTTTATAATTATTTAATTTACAAAAATAAAAATTCTACGGGATAAAATGGTGCACAGATTTACCAAAGTCACTGTCACTGCGCACGATTCCTAAGAATGAGTATTTTTCGCAGTAATATACTGTACTTAACTCGTTAATTATTTGATACAAAACACTCGGTTAATTAACTTTAAGACTCACCTCGCTGGGATACTCGTTCTCCTCCTCCCTTCCCTTGCGTTTCCGGTCTTCCGTCGGCAGCTTCTGAGCTGGTGCCAGTTCGGCGCTGGAGCTTGAGCCGCCAGGGGATGATGTCACCGTAATCTCACACGTCATCATCTCCCTATCGTAAACTCCAGCTGTACGGGACGCTGTACCTACTAACGCAGCGCCGCTAATGGTCCCGCACCCATTATCACCACTCGATACACCGGCAGTACTCCTGGCAACCGCCGCCTCTGAAATTCTGGACTCAGACCCCATCGCGGGTGTATCACTGGAGTCCACAACAGTTGACTCCCTTGCGACAGTTTTTAAATTAGACGGTCCAGATTCTGCTAGGCCTCCCCTCCCCCTATGCTTGGAGAAACAGGCAAAGTTATTTACTACCTCCGCTCTTCTGGTAGGTGGTATAGGAGGTCTGGGCGCCGTAGCTGTAGCTCTGGCAGCAGAAGCAGCCGGTTGTGGACGAGCCTCAGGATTATGGATAGAACGGACAGGTGTAGCACTGGTATTTGTGGTGGTGGAAGTGACACAGGCGGAGGAAGGATAAAGGAGATCGGCGCAGAAATCTTGATCGAAATTAGTATAGTTGAGAGGATAATGAAGCCAAGAAGCCATCTCATCTTCTTGCATAAAAAGCTGCTGCTGCTGCTGTTGTTGATGGTTGTTATGTTCCTTTGACGATCGGATCTCTCTCTGAGTTGACTGATCGACAGGAAGCATTGCGTCGTTGTATTTATGGTGCGGCGATTTCTTGAGAGACATTTGCGTTTGACTCTGAACAACCACCTGGCCGTTTTTCCATAGCAACTCCATGATCTCGTCCTCCGACGACCTATCAATTTCAACTTCTTTCAATTAAATTTGAAAAAAGAAGAAGAAGAAAATAATTTTAATAAAACTAAATAAAGTGAGAGAGAAATTTACGGGATAGATTTTTTAGGGCGAGTTAAGGTTGAAGAAGTAGGGATTGCGCAATCATTGTCCATTTCGAAATCGGGAACATAGTGATTCATCTTTTCAGAGAAAAAAAATTGAGTTATTAAACAAAAAAAAAAAAAAAAGCCAAAGAGCTGAAAGAAGGAGAAGAAATAGTGGAAAAATAACTTAATTACCTGTAACAACTTGAACCGTCTAAACTCTAAGATATAGAGCTGGTAGTTCCTTAACAGTATTATTATTAATATTTTACAGTTACAGTTTAAAACACATAAAAGCAACACATGTTGCTCAAATTCTGAAAAACACAGATTATTAGCTTATTAGCTCCTGCAATTGCTTTCTCTCGACCAAACCAATCTGTCTGTGTTCTTTAGAGCTAGAAAGAAAATTTCTCGTTCCTTTTTTTTTGAAATTTTTGCCTTCAGAAGATTTTTTGTTGGCTGTTTGTGTTGGTCTTTGTTTGCGTTTTTGTGTTAATGTCAACTTGCAGGCAGCCTCAAAGATTAGGCCCTTCTCTCTCTCCCTCCCCAAATAATGTGAAGGAAAAAGTCGAAGTGGATTTTGACAGTATGTACTCACATCAAAATTGAATGCACGTTTTTTTTTTATACCAAACGGCAAAAATAAAAATAAAATAAAATTTTATGTATGTGGTCATAACTGGGAGAGGCATATTTGCAATAAATGAGATAACATGTTTCATTTCAGTTTTTTTCCTTTTTTTAAATTAAAATAATTAAATAGTTGGGAGTTATGGAGAATGGAATAATAATTTACAAATAAATTTAATTAAAATGAAAAATTACATATCAATTGAATTAATAAATACCCTCACATTTATTTTGACAAAAACTTATATTAATACCATAATATTATATTTAAAGGATTAATATTTGATTAATCAAATTAAATATTTGAATTAATTTACTGAATTAAATCAAAATTAATAAAATAATAAAATATAATTAAATTCAGGGGTGCAATTACAAGTACGGATACGTACTCCATATAACCTAAAAATCTATATTTTTATGAATACAAAAGTCTTTTTTCTTTTTCTCATACGGAAATTATACATTTAGATATTATTTATATACAGTCCTCGGTATTATTTGTTGGGCCCCAATTCATTAAAACATAATACGCTGTACATTGAAATCTAATCATAATTTATGGAGTAGTATTTATATAAAGATTGAATTTTATCTGAATACGAGCATTAAAAGATACATTATTTTTTTTAATATATTATCATATATATGTTTTATAATTTTCACTCTATTCTAGTTTTATTTTAATTTTTTTAAAAAATATTGTATGAGAAAAGGTAAATCTATTTTTTAGTTTATTTATCTAAAAAGATATACTATATTTATCATTAAATTATATTTTCATTAGCAGTATTATTTTTAGAGTTTTTTAAAACTATAAACTTAAACTTTAAAACTGGATAATAGGCAATAGTATTGTTTGCATGGGATCTTTGTTGGAGAATATTACTATTAGTATTTCATTATTATTAATTAATTAGTGCACTCTACCTCTTTAATTATTTAGTTAATTTTTAATTAGTTTTAGTAATTTAATAATTTATTGCTCTCAGGTTATTCTGATGTTGCAAAATCTTTATAAAAAAATAGTATAGATAATGGTAGCTATTAACTTTATTAGTATTTGTTTATTGCTAATAAATGATTGGATTTGGAACTCACCCCCACTACTTTTTATTAATCCTTAGCTACTATAATTAATTAATTAATTAATTAATGCTTAGCTTTTAATTAATAAGTGAAGCAGATAATGACAATTAACGGTAAACCGTCTCCCGATGTAAAGTTTAATTTACGGCTATAAGCAGCATTATCCATACTTCCCTTCTAAGGCACTGGAATACACGCGCCATATAATCTTGCCACAAATTGATTGTTTGGAAAATTTGTTGTGGTGTCCTACAAAAAAAAAAAGAAAAAGAAAATTTATTGCAGTGCCTCAAAAAAATAAATTTATACGAAGATACTTTGTTATTATTTTTTCATTCCATTGTTTAAATTATAATATTTCAATTAAATATTTATATATAAAATAACTATTTTTAACTGAACATTATATTCTTTTATATTATATTTAAACTATAAAAAAATTTAAAATTTAATATAATAACAATTCGTGTGTATTAAATTATTTTTTAAAATACAAATTGAATAAAAAAATATGTTGAAAACTCACATATCCCAGTCAGTTTACTATTATTTTTTTATAGCTTATTAACTTAATAGTAATTTGTTCTCAAGTATACTTTTTTTTAACAATATGAAAGGGGAGAAAACCTGATTCCCCTAAAACTTAAAACATGCATAGATCACTAGATTATTCAAATTAAATTGCAAAGGGGTAAATTGCATACCTGACATCATCGTATGTTGAAGCTGAAGACGATTTTGGAGTTTGTCGCCTTCCAGGAGATACACACTTTAAGTTTAACGGAAGCACTACTGAAGGAACGTAATGTTCTCTCAAAATTGTTATGTTCCCCTGGAGACCACGACCCCTTATTTATAACTGATGATGATGATTTTTATTTTGGTCCTTCAACAAAACAGAAATTCTTATCGGTCTCTACACTTATAATCCTATTACGAGTAGGACACCTCAATAGTCAACAATCCTTATTTGATCATAACTTTAATTTGACTATTTAAATTTGACTGTAATACATATTTAATATTTAAATATATTTAGCCCACACTTATGATTAATTAGAGGATTAATTTTAACAATTTAAAATTAATTCTAACAATCTCCCACTTGGGCTAACATATATTAAATATAAATGTATATACCTTAATGAGCTCATAAAAGCAGTCATACTGAAGGTGCCTCAAACAATCTCGTCCATTGATTATATCGATAAAGGACTGAAGGGCCAGTCGCTACATTTATCGTGACTCAAACCACCATCAATCACATTACCAATACTCTCAAATGACATAGATCAATAATAGGAGTGTAGCATGGAAACTACATGTAATATGATCTAATCATGCCTGTTTTCAACTGGTCACACTTAATTGAGATCAACCACAAAAAATAACACAGAGTGTAATAAACAAAAGTGAATACTTCATTTTCTGCAGAAACTGAATTAACATATCCAAAACCAAATAGAGCATTCAAAACATAATGAACAAAACTCCCACTGAAACTAAACATCCTCAAACAATATGACACCCACATGAGCAGTTTGCTCATGAAAGACTTTCGGTATCAATGCCTTAGTAAGAGGATCTATAATTATGGAGTTCGTTCCAACATGCTCTATGGATATCTGTCCACTCTGTATTTTCTCCATTTACAGCCAGAAACTAAATACCAAATAGCTCCTACTGTCATTGGAGAATCAAACTGCTGAATTAATGTCACACTTAAAACTTTATTAGCATTTTCAATGCTAGCCATAATGTGCAGCCC
Organism: Garcia nutans; assembly: GCA_947685225.1. NCBI lineage: Eukaryota > Viridiplantae > Streptophyta > Magnoliopsida > Malpighiales > Euphorbiaceae > Garcia > Garcia nutans. The sequence continues at coordinate 4,839,796 of CANTUV010000048.1, read as the reverse complement.
TGTGACATTCAGCAAAGTCAAAAAAAATTCATTATCAAATATCTCATAGCATACTACAAATTCCAAAACCATGGAATGTAGTCTAATGTGGATCTTTTGCTACTCAAGATATTCGATAAAGTCAGAATCAGTATACCAAATGATCTCATACTAATCTGAATTTCTGTATGTGAGCATACGTTCCTTTATTCTCTGAATATATCTTAAAACCTTATTGGCTGCCTTCCAATGATCCATTTTTGGATCACTAAGATATCAACCTAACATGCCAATTATAAACACAATATTCAGATAAGTATAAACTTGAGTATACACCAGAATCCCAACTGCCGATGCATAGGAAACTGCTACATCTACTGAACCTCAAGTTCATCCTTAAAACACTGTATGAGACTAAACTTATCACCTATGATGATCATGGGTATAAATTGGTTTATATTCTTGCATACCAAACCTCTTGAGCATATTCTAAATGTAGCTCTTTTGTAATAATCTAAGAATACATCGAGAGTGATCTCGAAGTATCTGGATCCCTAATACAAAAGAAATTTTATCTAAACCTTTCATGCAACAAGACCTTACAGCTGGTAACAAAAATTATGCTATCCACACATAAAAACCAGGAAAATAAACCTACTCCCACTGAATTAGTGAAACACACAGTGATATACACAGTCCTCAATAGCATTTGTCTCAATACCAAATGAGACAACTACTTGATGGAACTAAAGTACCACAAACGAGATGTTTGCTTGAGCCTATAAATGGATTTTCTTAATTTGCATATCAGTAGCTTTGAGTTTCCTTATTCAAAGCAATCTGACTGCACCAAATAGATTGTTTTATCAATGTCTCCATAGATAAACACAATCTCAATATCCATTTGATGAAACTCAAGAACAATTGTGCAACGAGAGCCATGATTGTCCTAAAAGAGTCCTTCAATAAAACCAAAGAGAAGATCTCTTTATAGTCAATTCATTCCTTCTGAGTAAAGCCTTTAACTACAAGACATGCTTTATATCTCTCCATATTACCTTTAGAATTCCTTTTGGTCTTAAATATTCATTTAAAACCAATAGGTTTCTTTCCTTCAGGTAATGGGATAAGATTCCAAACTTTATTGTCTTGCATAAACTTAAACTCTTCACTCATTGCCTCAATCCACTTATGAGAGTTAGAATCCTATAGAAATACTACATAAACATCTAGAATAGCACTTCTCTTCTCTCTAATGGACCTATTTAAAGGCACATGTTCTGGCTCAAATTCTTAAGATTGATGAGCTTGATCCTAATGAAGAACGAATCTTCAAACTGATGGGAAGTTCTTTAACATTGTCTTATATTGGATCTAGAATTGCTTCTAGAATAAGAGTGAAACTACCACTCCAGAAAACAATGATGAGAATCAAAATTTCCTAACTTGATCTCTCCTCAAAGACAATGTTTATAACCTTATTTCCCCCCTCAAGCTCAACATCCTAAAGAATGTCATAATACACATCTCAATACACTAATATGGTAGTATGAATATAAAATTTAGACCTTATGATCACTCAGAATAACCAATAAAGTAGCAGTTAACATATTTGGAGTCCAATTTTACCCTTATTAGGCCTATAAGGCCTAGCCTTAGCTGGATATCCCTAAGTATGAAAGTACTTAGACTACTTTGATTGGTACTTAATTAGAAAGATAGACTGCTATATTTAATGCTTTTTCTTAGAAAAGACTCTGATAAGGATGAATGACTAATCATACTTCTCATCAAATCCAAAAGAGTCTTGTAATGTCTCTCAGCATCACCATTCATACTGGTTATACCAATCATTGTGTACTGATGGACTATACCACATTTCTGTAGGAAAATAACAATTGGTCCAGAACGCTACGCACCTGAGCTATTAAATCTGCCACAGTACTCATAACCGCAGTCAGATGTAATAGATTTAATCTTCTTTTCGAGTTGATTTTCAACTTCAGCCTTATAAAATTAAAATAAAGCGTCCACAGACTTAGATTTTTCATGAATGAGATATAGGTACCTTTAACGTGAGTAATCATCTTATGAATGATATGAATTATCTTTGGTCATTCATGATGCTATAGAGAATAAACCACAGATATCCATATATATCAACTCTAAGATGACTGAAGACTTAATAACACCTAATCTCTATGTTTGGTCTATTTTAACTTAGTATTCTTAACATAGAAATCCAAATCTGTGTAATCAAATGATCTAGGATCCATTTGACACAAGATGTTCTATTCTAGATTTGGATGTGTAATCCAAACATCTGTGTCAAAGTTCAGCTGAGTTATCCATATCCAGCTTTCCTTTGATATCTCTAGTACTCACATGCAGAGTTTCATTATAAGAAGCATTGACATTTAACGTATATAGATTATCATAAACATTTAAGAAACTAGTATCAAATATTTGAATCTATAGATAAAGTAAATTATCTGTTTCTAAATGAACAAGTAAAAAACAAATTTGTCCAAATAAGAAATAGAGACCAAATTCTATCTAAAAGATAGTATAACAAAAGTATCTATAAGATTCAAATAATATCCAGTTCTTAAACACAATCTAAAATGTTTTTATGTCTCTACTTCTACCAGTTTGCCATTTACTATATAAACGTATCTTTCACCGTCAATTGGTTTTCAGTAGTTCAAGTAACTCTACAATGAAACATTTATATGAATAGTGGCACTGTAATCCATTCAATAAGTGTTTCTAGATACTAAAGTTGAATTAACCTCATAATAAACCAAACAAGGTGCTACCCTTCTTTATACGTCGCGTGGTGTAATTGGGACAGTCCTTCTATTAGCAGTCTTATTCTTCTTTTCACATTTGTCCTTATCTGCTGAAGCAACCAAACGAGTATTCTCCCCTTTATTAGCCATCAACTAGATAGATTAAAAGGTCATCTGGTAAAACCAAATCCAGAGCCTTTAGCCTCTTGGCTATTTAGGACATGCTCAGAATATGCTCCCTAATACTACCATTGCCAGTATACCTAACGAAAATTAGATTGCTGAAAATGTCCCCACTTTGACTTCATCACACTTGACATAGTCGCTTTCCAGTTGGGCAAGGTAGTTCATAGCATTATAGCTTTAGCAGAGTGGCTCCTCAAATATTTCTGGGATTCTTTGATGCATGATCACTGGACCCAAGCAAGATAAAAAATCTCCCACTTATCATACTGAACCCTCTGAGCATCTTTGCTCTCTTCAGTAGGAGAAATAGGTTAATTCTTCCTAAATGCTAAGTCCAAATACATGCGTCCCAGATAAATTAACATGTTTGAATTTCTAAATCTAAGTTTAACCTCTAAAGAAAATGTACAATAGGAGTTTATATAGCATATTAGCTAAATTCAGAGAAAAAGAAAAATAAAAAATTGTACGCTCACGATCCACAAATTATAAACTTGATTTTGAGTTTAAATAATGGAAACAAGATACCAGGCACAACGTTAATATTCTCATCTTTGGACATAAAATATTAACTGTAATTGGTATCTCACGCAGCAATCAAAATATTGACAATTAGTCCCGTCAGATAATAACCTTCCTTTGGGCCGATATATTATCCACATGGATAAAACCAAATAATTGTCACATATTTATTGCAACACGTGTATTCAAAACTCAGCCAGATAGCAGTATTCCTTTAGGCCGGCATACTACCCGCAACGAATTTTAATACACCTATCTAATATCCCAAATAAATTAATTAAAACAATAGAGGCCACTTTGGTGACTTATTGCTTCAATTAATTTATTATTAAAAATATTAGACACAATCAGGACTAAAATACCAAAATCTAAACTCAATTGAATTAAATTTTAAAATTAAATGAAATTTCTTTTATTTACGATTTAATCGAAGATCAAATCAAAATTTCATAAAGATTTAATCAATTAATTAAAATCCTTAACTGTGTTCTTCTAAACCAAAACAAAGAACAACGACACTGTTCACGAAACAGTGTTCACGAAACATTGTTCACAAAATATTGTTCACGAAACACTGTTCACGAAACAGTTTCAAAACAGATTTTTTTAATTAATTAATTACATAATTAATTAACCCAAAAATTAATTAATTCCAGAAAAAATCACAAGCACAAATTCAAGTTCAGAAATTGATTTTTCCAGAATCAATTAAATAATAACAGTAATTTAATCCAAAAACAAATCAAACCAAAATTGATTTCAGATTAATAATTTCGATTTCAAATTAATTCTCAAAAATTACAATCACCAAATTAATTTTCTAGAATTAAAACAATAATCAATACCGCAATTTAATCGGAAAATCTAGCAACCTAGCATAGGGCTCTGATACCAATTGAAAGGGGGAGAAAACCTGATTCCCCTAAAACCTAAAACATGCATAGATCACTAGATTATTCAAATTAAATTGCAAAGGGGTAAATTGCATACCTGACATCATCGTATGTTGAAGCTGAAGACGATTTTGGAGTTTGTCGCCTTCCAGGATATACACACTTTAAGTTTAGCGGAAGCACTACTGAAGGAACGTAATGTTCTCTCAAAATTGTTATGTTCCCCTGGAGACCACGACCCCTTATTTATAACTGATGATGATGATTTCTATTTTGGTCCTTCAACAAAACAGAAATTCTTATCGGTCTCTACACTTATAATCCTATTACGAGTAGGACACCTCAATAGTCAACAATCCTTATTTGATCATAACTTTAATTTGACTATTTAAATTTGACTGTAATACATATTTAATATTTAAATATATTTAGCCCACACTTATGATTAATTAGAGAATTAATTTTAACAATTTAAAATTAATTCTAACACAATATTCTCAAGTATACTTTAGTTGTAATTAATATATATACTTATTGTTCAAACAATAGATTCCTCTAATATATAATTTACATAGAATTTTTTTTTCATTATTCTATAAAGAATGTGTTTTTCTTAAGAGAAACAATAAACAATAAGGTATGATAAACAAATTCATTATCAAATGATATTATGGGTAAAATTTTAAGACAACGAGAGTGATTAATTTTATTTTTCAATTAGAGAATCAACATTCAATGTCTATAGTCTTTTAAAATAGAGATTATGAGATAATTTAATTTTTATATATTTTTAACACATGAATCATATAACATATTTTTTATTGATCAAAATTATAATAATTTAAATGTAAAAATTATATAAAATTACATCCTAATATATGTGTAATAAATAATGCATGGTTTCTAATCCTCTTTAATTTTTTTTATTAATTTATCAACAATATTTTTCTTTATAAAAATATAAATGTACTTTTGAAAATTCTCTTTTAAAATTCAACACTAATAGCGCATCTAATAGATTAATAAGAAAATTAATTGCTGAAAAGGATATATTACTGAGATTTTAGTTTACTAAAAAAAAGCATATTACAGTGGTTGAAAAAATACAATAAAATATTAGAAAAGTAAATTAAAAAAATATTAACTTATTTAATTGCAATCTAATTTTACTGAAAAAATTTGAGAAAAAATTAATTAAATTATCCTTATAATATCTATTTATTATTTATTTGGATCATGAATGAAATTAGATGATTAAAATATAGTTATGATTATTTTTTTATATGGAACCACTCAATCTATTTTACCGATTAAATATTTTTCTCTATTTTTTAAATAAAATATTTTATTAATTGATTGATAAATTTTAGTGAAATTAATATTTTATTTTATATAGATTATTTATAAGCAAATATGTTATTATTGTTTAAAATGTATTATATAGTTAATTTTCTAAAGATAATGTTGTAACAAAACATACTATAAGATCTTATATATATATATATACACATATATATAAGATTGAGATTCCTATTAATATATTTATACTATCCTTTAAATATTTTTGACAAATAAAAAAATAATTATATATGAAAAAAGAATTATTATTATTATTAATAATTAAAATTATAAAGAAAAGGGCAATTTGCCAGGTATCATTGAAAAGAGTCCATTGAAGGCGGGTTGAGGCAATTGGGTGGCAGGATAGAGAGTTGAAAACAATATTATTTCCTTTACCAACGTATATATTGTCCCTTAAGATTGGGGCATGTACTATATTTACCATCTATTATATATATATATATATATATCTTCTGCTCAGCTTTACATATATTCATTTATTTTATATTTTTTAGTTGATTTAAATTTTTAAATGTATGTTATTTATTTTTTGGATTTTTAATTACAAAACTCTAAAACTTCATCAAATAATTAAAGTTTGCTGCTTTTGCCTGAATTTAGGGTCAACATTTTTTTGAAACTCACGCCTGGTGAACATTCCGTCTATTTGGTTCTACTTTTAGGAACCAGCTCTTTTCTTCATTTTTCTTTTCACCAATTTTATTTTCATATAAATGAAATTAGCTTCATTTGATATAATTTTTAATTTATATCTTTATTCTAAAATAATTTCAATACCACTCGATTTTATTTTAATGGAGCTTTTATTAATATATAATTTCGTCGTTGCAAAAATATTTCAATATCACTTAATTAAAATTATTTTGTATTTTAACATTTTTTTAATATTTTTATTTCAGGAAAATTGTTATCTACATCCAACATATATTATAAATTTAACTAAAAAGCGGACATCATTTTTTAAAAAATTGATAATTAAAAATTTAAGAAAATAAAAAATTTTAAAAATAAAAATGAAAATTTTAACAAATAAAAAAATATTTTTTTATAAGCAAAAAATCATTTATAATATAACTTGTTCGAATCAGCAAAGGCAGAAGCAGTTAATTAGACAAAGTACGATGTTACCTGAAACACAGCTCCAGTCCTACAAAGGAAGACAGCCAATGAGAAGAGAACGCGTCATTAAGTAATTTTGCTTGGAACGCGTGCGGACGTGGCAAGGGCATAGCGTGCCATGTTGGCCGGTGAGCCGACATTTGAGGCTCCTCCACTTCAAATCAAAGAGAGATTGGGTCGCACTTATTTTCCTCATAAAGAAATATAATAAAATATTTTTCTTGAAATTAGTTGTTTCCGACAAAGATTAAGATGAAAAAAAAAAGAAAAGAAAAAAAGGAAGCATTTAGTCTTTTCACTTTTTGCTTGTTTTGAGTTGAAAATATTTACACTAAGTGTATATAAATATTGACCAGACCAACATATTGACATTATGCTTATCACAGGATTAAAATGTAGTCATTTTATTAGAAGATGGCACTCTTAATCTAAGCTTATATTAATGGCTCTTAATCTAAGCTTATATTAATGGTTTAATTATATTCTATAATTAGTACTTTCATTAGCTGACTATGGCTATGACACAATTGAAAGTCTTTGACACAATTTTCTTTCATTAATTTCATTAGTCTGAAATGGAAGAACATTTTATAAAAAAGAAGAAGGATAACCGTTATCACATTTCTCTCTCTCTCTTTTTAATCTACAGTAACTTCAGCTTTTTTTAAAAAAAAAATTGATTTTGCTATTATTTTTATTAATATTATTCTTTTTTTAATCCTTTACTATTGTCATTAATTACTATTTTATTTTATTTTAATTTATTATTTTATTTTTTATATATTTGTATTTTATTATTATATTTTTTAAATTTATATTCTTTTAAATAATTTAATTATGTGTTATTATTAAATTTTAAATTTTATATATTTTACCTCTAAAAATTTTTAATTATATAAATTAGAGAATGCGTTATTTTTTTTTATTAATTTTTATAATAAATTATAAGTTTTAAATTTTATTTACTTTAATATGATTTATTTTATACCGTTAATCATATTTAAAAATGACTTAACATTAATAAACTTAAAAATAGTAAGAAAAAACACCATAGATTAATTTCATATTCTTTTATCAATATTGCCCTTTATTTTTATTAGTATTATTCTTTTTAGCCATTGCTTTTACTATTAATTTTTATTTTATTTTAATTTATTAATTTATTTTTTTATATATTTATATTTTATTGTTATATATATTTTTTATAATTTATATTTTTTAGATAATTTAATTTCGCATTGCTATTAAATCTCAAATTTTAAAACATTTAAAAAAGGCACAAAGCACTGTATGTGACCTGTGTTTGTGTTTCAAGTTGAATTACATATATTGCCATTCATTATATATTCATTTCTTATATATTTTATTTATTATTTAATTTTACTCTTAACTGTTGTAATACATATTGTAATATATTTTAAATATATTTATTATATAACTAAATGATTAAAATTATTTATAAAAAAATAAAACATTTATATCCTTAAAACACAATATGAGGGCGTCATTTTAGTAAATAATATATTATAATTTATTTTTTTCCATCATAAATTAAAAATATTCAAAAACACGGAAAAAAAGAGGAAATTTTAAATTTAATATATATTTTGAAAAATTGCTAAAAGTATTGATTTATATAAAAATATTACTCTAAAAATATGTGAATAATGATTTTATATTGACCTAATTAACTCGAGTTAAATGATTTAGTATTAAGTAAATTTCCTTGTATTTCCAATTCTCCCCCAACAAAGAAAAGCAGTAGAATGATTCATAGAAACTTCCCATATTCTTGTATAATGATTCCTTCCAACTGTAAAAAGAAATGATTGGATGATTTTGTATAAAAAAGAGAGAGAAAAATGTCAACAAACTAAAAAAAAGGTTATATTCAGTTCTGGCAATTTTAGGTTTAGGAAGAATGAATCAGAACTCACAGGTGGGTTCTTATTTGGATCCTTCAATCATAGTCTCTCTCTCTCTCTCTCTATCTCTCTTTATTGGTATCTAACAAAAGTGGGGGCAGTTTTGCTCAGCAGACATGGGGAAAAAAATAATAATAAATAAAGGATATAAATAGAATATATTATATATATATATATATATATATTGTATTTGAATGAAAAAAAGCTAAAGAAGTTTATTCAAAAAATAAAAAAGCTAAAGAAGTGATGATAATGTTGCAAATTGGGATACCTTTTTTTTTTTTTTCTTTTAATGCCAAACTGTCAGTGAACGTTTTACTTGCTAGCTATTAGATTGAACAATCACACGAAAGCAGAATGAATTATTTTTATATAAATTTTAAAAGATATAATGTATTAACACTACACAATTCACAAATCAAAACACAATAATTCCTCTAATATTTGCAATGAATCAATATGTACGTTAATGTAATAAATTTGTAGTTTATATCCCAATACATTAATGTATTATATGTAACTCACTTATATTCTATTCCCTCCAATCCAAAATTATAGTCCCATTTTTATTTCACATAAATTTAAGAAAAAAAAATAGTTAAATTAATTTAACTATATATATATATTTCATATTCTTCCTATATACCCCTAATTAATTCACAAACTTTATTTAATGAATATAAATATTACCATAGAAATACATTTATCAAGAATAAGAAAAAAAAAATTAAACAATTTTTTTATATGTATTATATTCAAAATTTATTTATTTCATTCATCTTTCTTCATTAATGATAATACAAATAAAATTAACTATTTCATAAAAAATACTTCTCAATATTAAAAATACATATTAATTTCAATATTAAAAATACATATTAATTAATTGAGGGATACAATTGAAAACACATATACTATTTAAAATTAAAAATAGAAAATAGATTACTATTTTAGAACACCCAAAAATAAAAGTGAAACTACAATTTTGGAACCGGAGAGTATCAAACATACACTAAATGATGGGCATGTAATGATGTAAATGTAACTAATACTATTAAATGAGGAAAATGGAACTAGTTACAATGAAACATGTTAAAGGGAATGGCTTCAGGCAGTTGTGTCTGGCTTCCACTGTTAAAAATAACCTCAAAATTATGAGGAACAGCACAAAGCATGTGACTCTACGTGCAACATGTCATACATTATCAAGATCAAATCAATCTTACGGATTTTGTAGCGTGCTGTGGGCCTTTGTTCATAACTATTTTCAATGGTAAAGAACAGTACTTTTATAATCTGCACTCCATTCTCTCTAAACAAATTTTTTTTTATTTAACAATTCCAAAACATTTACTTGGCAGCTAGATCCATAGTTGGAGTTTACTGCGTACAAACTATTGCCAAAAAATGGATTCACAAAATTGAATTAGACTATAGAACTGGTATTTGGCTATAAAAACACCAAGATAAAGATGATAAAAATTCAACAGATTCCATGTGTTGATTTTGCGTAACCTTTTAACTCCATTTTGTGGTTCAGAAAAAAAAAGGGGGTCGGTGCTGAAGCCTAAATCACAGCACATCATGGTCAAAAGAGTTCTAGTAACCCATGCCACCCATAGGATTGCTGGGCGGAGCTTCTGTCTCGTCCTTAGGAAGTTCAGATATAACTGCCTCGGTTGTAGTCATCAAGGAAGAGACACTGCATCACCAGGCAAAAATCATTTATTGGTTGCCTTTAAGATTAACATTAAACTACTCAACATATTAAAATAACAATATTATCAAGTAGGCATTATATTTACCTTGTAGCATCAATCAGTGCTGTTCTAATGACTTTCAATGGATCAATAATTCCGGATTTCACCATATCAACATATTCACCTGTACAGACGAAGAAAAAAAAAATCCAAATCAGTGCACCATAAGTCCATAAATAAAATCCCCGACACATGCTATTTTTTTCCATCACTTGTAGGAGAACAAAATGGCAAACCTTTGGCTGCATCATATCCAAGGTCGGGATCATCCAGTTCTAACAGCTTGCCAACAACAACAGCCCCCTCAACTCCTGCATTGGTAGCAATTGTGTGCACATGCATCTGCATACAAATAAGGCTCACATGTTCAGAATATATTTTAAACAAGTAAATTGAAATAGGCTTTTTCTAAATCAGTGAATGCTCATGCAAGACAGAGAGAAAAGTGGAAGAAATATATCAGGAAAGAAAAGGCAGACACATTCTTCAAATCAAAAGCAAGATTTAAGGATTGACCAGCTGCAAAGAACAAATTAATCGCTTCCATGCATTAGGAGACACTTGGTTCCCCAGCCAAAGTTCTATTTCCACAATAGAGAAAAACTAAATGGAATTGTAAGGTGACTGCCTTGTATGCGCTGTTAGTGCCATTATTTTTAATGATATAACTTCAAAAAAGATAAAGCTCCATAAATTAAAGCTCATTCACTTTGTCTAGAACAAAAAGTTGAAACCTTAAGAGCGTTCTGAATAATCTGGACACCGATCTTCTGATCAAAGTTTGCAGTTTGTAACTTATCCAGCTCCTTAGAAGCATAAAGAAGTGCAACACCACCACCTAACACACATTGAAGATCCTGATTTAATATTTTATTTCTACATAAACAGGGAGGGAGAAAGCAATTGAAGTTTTGCTTACCAGATACAATGCCTTCCTCTACAGCAGCTTAGGTGGCATTGAGAGCATCAGTAACTGTCTTTTTTCTCACCAACCTCAGCTTCACTAGCTCCACCAATCTACAGAAAAATAAATTATAATAAGGCCTGTAAAATAAGGTAAGTAATTTGATTGTTGTCAAAATAAAACCAACCTTCAAGACTGCAACTCCACCAGAAAGCTTAGCAAGCCGCTCTTGCAACTTTTCCTTGTCATAATCAGAAGTGCTCAATTCAATTGCAGATCTCAACTGTTATAATAAATCAAAATTTAGAAAAGGATTATTAGCGACATAGTTGAGACCAGACGAGCATCTCTTGCACTCAAGAAGCAATGCATACCTGTTCACATCTTTCTTCAATGGCTTTCTTATCACCAAAACCATCAAGAATAATTATCTCCTTTGATACAGTAACCTACAATTTGAAACACATGGAAGTCAGTGAAAAAGTAAACACCCTGCTGACAAGGGAGAAGTTCTCTTGTCTCTTGCCTTTCCTATTGTTGATAGGGTTCAGAAATTCAAAGAACCTCCTCCTTAGTGGAAGATCAGCTATCAACTAGGCTAAAAAAAACCTTAAAATTGTCAACTTCAAAACTCCTCCTTGGTATGTTTTAGCTGGCTATATGATTTTACCAAGACAAACGAAGCATACCTTTTTGCACGAACCAAGCGCTTCTACTCCCACCTTTTCAAGGTTCATACCAAGTTCTTCAGTTATAACCTACAAGAGAAAAAGGGAAACATTTTGGATCATACACCATATATCAAGGTAAAGTCTAATTGGACAATATGCTAAATCAGCCTACCTCGCCACCTGTGAGAACAGCAAGGTCTTGCATACTAGATTTCCTATTTTCTCCAAAACCTGGTGCTTTGATAGCACACACCTTCAACATATTCCAAATCCAACACCATCAGACAAGCATATATACCCAGCAATATTAAATTTTCTCTTCAATATTGAACTGATTTCTGAATATAACAAACATATATGAATACCTTGATTCCAGCACGAAGCTTGTTCAGGATGAGAGTTGCCAGTGCTTCACTCTCCACATCTTCAGCAACAATCAACAGGGGTCTTTGCCTCTAATAAACAAAACAAATTGTCCAATAATTCAAACTCAATACGTTGGTTCAGTGATTGAATAAAACAAAAATTTCACTATCCACTTATACAATCAACTAACCTTCAAGACCAATTCTAAAACTTTGACTATAGCATTTAAATTTGAGATCTTCTCATGAATTAAAATGAGAGGATCTTCTAGTTCCTGATAACAACCATTGAAACAACATGTGATGTGAAACAGCAATCAAAAGTCAAACATATAAACATTATAAAAGGAATCATTCATCCCCAAATTGAGAAGTGCTTACACATTTTTGGTTTTTTGTATTAGTGATAAAATAAGGAGATATATAGCCTCTGTCCAGCTTCATTCCTTCAACGACCTCTAACTCATTGTACAATGTTTTTCCATCCTGAAGTTGTTTTCAGGATAAACAAAGTTAACATGTTCCTAGGTATTGGAAAAAAACAAAACACTTGTTTCAACCCAGAAGACAAAATGCACTGAAGCAACTACCAGTGAGAACAAAGAAGGTGCAGATGCCAAACAACAAAAACTCCAGCGTTCAGTTTAAAGGTCCACAGAATAAAGAACACAGATGTTGACAGGTAACTTTCATCAATGCAACTAAAAATGTTTCCAGTAATATAAGCATCCAAGGCATTAAAATATGATTTTGGGGAGGGGAGGGGAGGGGGAGGGACAGTTGAAGAGTTCCAAAAGCATCTTACAGAGATGGTGATGACACCCTCTTTGCCAACTTTCTCCATTGCCTTGGCTATCAGCTCACCAATCTCTCTTTCTCCATTTGCCGATATCGTTCCAACCTTTTCACAAAAGCTTCATCAGTAGCATAATTAGGTAAATTCAATATACATACATTTACATTTTATTCCTCCACATTTTAGCAGCATAATTTCTGCTCCAAGATAATCTACTACCAAGCTAAACCCACCACCCAAATAGAATATCACATTTAAAACACAACAAGAAAACAGACCATATTGAAGTTAAAAAACAATTAAATTATTTAAACATACCTGGTGAGTACCATTCTTAGCCAACCTAGAAAAAAGAAAGGCCAGCAAATTACTGGAAATGAGAAGAGACCATATTCTAAAACAATAAAAATTACTGGTAAATACTGGAAATGCTGTTTTGCCATAAAGCTAGTTACCTGGCTTTAGAGGCGAGGCCAGAAGCAAATCTATACATGGCTGTAGAGTTACAAGGCAGAGAGAGAGAGAGAAAATGTGCCTGTGTAAAGAAGGAGAAGAGGAGGTTCTAGAAGAATGAGTCTGTTCAGGGTTTAGGGTTTTGTGTGGGCGCTAACTCATCGAACTGGAGGACGAGGAATCTGTGTTTAGATTTTGGCCCAAAGGCTAACTACTGGGCTTCATGGGCTCGATTCGGCACCGTTTTGCCTTTTCTTTATTTTTTTTTTGGAAATTTTGTAAAACTACACTATTAAAATTTTAAAATACGGGTCTTAAAAAAATTTTAAAAATACTGAAAAGTTTTCATAATTTTTTGGATATTAATATATAGTGTATATGTTATAAGCATGTTATTCATATATTGAATATGTTATATATAAGTTAAGTTCTATTAAAAATATATATTATTTTTATATTATTTTAAATATGATACACATAGTATAAATATAATTTATATGTTAAATTTTAAGTGATAATATATATTACTATTAATAATAACATAATATAATACATATTATAAATATACTCTGCACATGTTATGCATATATATATATATATATGTTTATGTATATTATTTTTATGTCATCATTAATTATAATACATATATAATATAGATATTGTTCATATATAGGATTTTATGTGAGAATATATATAATACCATTAAAATATATAAATATATTATATATATTATAAATATATTATGAATATAAAAATTTTTGTAACTAATTTCAATACAACTCAGAGTAATATAATAATAAAAATCTTATCAATAATATAAAAGAAAAATAGAAAACAAATTAAAAATACGAATTTTTAAAAGAAAACAGAAAATTAAAAGAAAAAGAAAAAAAATCATAAAAACCTTGAGAAATAAAAACGGTTAAATATAGTATAATTAAAAGAAATTAAAAAATTAAAATATAATCGTAAAACTGAAAATCAAAATTACAAAGTCAATGTAAAATCCTAAAGGTGAAATCGGGATCTTAGAAGGATTTCAACTTCATTTTCTTATAAAATTACTTAACGGGGTTAAAATTCCAAATTTTTTAATAGTTCTATCTATTTTTGTTTTAACTTCCTGAATTATCGAAATGAAGATTTAAATTCTTAAATTGCTTTCTTATGACAAATGATATTTATTTATGAATCTATAAATTTATTTGATGTGATTTCAAACAATTTTGTAAAAAATTTTAAATCTTAATAAATCATATTAAATCTAACTTCATGTATTTACATATTGAACTAATAATTTATTATAAAAGTGAAAATTTAATTATTTGATAGAATTTCTCATATGATATATATTATTTAATTATTATTTTTTATAAAAATATATATAAATGAATTTGAAATTTTATAGTGAACAAATTTCTAACCCTCACACTCAATAATAGAAAAGTAAAAAAAAAATAAAAATAAAAATCTTATATTGGAATCCTGAAATGATGATTAAGTTTAAAATTCATGCGATGTGAGGGTAAGAATATTAATTCTTAATCTTCAAAGACACAAGAATGAAGTTTCAGAAAAAAAAAAAAAAAAAGCAAATGAAATGGCTGGTATGCTTAATGAGGGCTATGGCATGACTCAACCCTAATGGATTTTTTTTTACAGTAATTATCTTCATTTTTATTTATTTAACGATCTAGATATAAATTTAATTTTATTCGGGACGTAAATTACAAATTAAAACTCGTTATCTCTCCCCAAAAAAATATTTTATAGAATTTAAATTTGCATCCTTATCTACTTGATGATCCTGCTTAATTAACTAAATTATCAATTTTGAATTTTTTTTTCATTTTTTTAAGAAGTACCTTACAACTAAATATATATATTCTTATTTCTTAATTTTTTTTTTGTCATATTTATCGGAAACTAATTTCTTAGCTGACTGGATGATATCATTTATTAAACTTTTCATTTGGTGTTCACATCGTTGAGGAGCCTCCAAACAATATCATTGTTCGATCGCAGTATGATTTGCATGAAGTATCTTATAATCCGATGATCTCTATGTAATATTATCCATTTGTAAGAAAAAATATGTAATCATCACTTATTAATGAATTTAAATTTTTAATTAATAATATAAATGTCATATTCAAAATTATATTTTAATTAATCTATAAATACTTTTGACTTACAGAGCAAAATTACATATTGAAATTCATTAATACATTCATTAACTTTTAATCTTAATCTTCAAAATTATAAAAATTTAAAGAACCTTTATCATATATTGCATATATATTTGATAAGTAATACTATATGTAATCAAGAAAATTACAAGGAGAATTAAAGCTAAGCACAATTTATTTTAAAAAAAAAAGAAAAAAATAGTTAAAAATTAAATTTCATCGTTAAAAATTAAATTTCATCATTAAAAATTAAATTTCACCACTAGTCAAAGGCTTCTCTAAATAATCATCACTATTACTATGAAATTGCAGAACCATTGTGATTGATCTTATGGAGAATAGAAATAAGCTTAGCACTAGTCAAAGGCTTCTCTAAATAATCATCCAAACCAGCTTCCATAAATTCTTGAACTTGTTCTTCCATTGTTCTTGTCGACACACCGGCTATGGTGCTTCGAATGCCCATTGCTCTAAGTCGCCTTGTTGCCTATTTGAGAATTTTTTTTTAAAAAAAAAGATTTGGTGTTGAAATTCAAGTTTTTGTTTGATACATGAAAATGGAAAAAAGAAAGAAAGGAAGAAAATGGATTAGCTTAGCAGAAAGAATTTAACCATCTTTGTGGTTCTATCTAGCTAAACCTCCAGATAATTTACATAAAAAAGAAAATGGATTAATATACGTACCTCAATTCCATTCATAATAGGCATATCCATGTCCATGAGAATAAGGTCAAAGAAAGTGCCAGAGCAATGAATGTCAATGGCTTCTTTGCCATTGCTAACTTCTTGATTTTCAATGCCAAGATTTTTCAAAAGCTTTCGATGAATTGTTCGATTGATTGTGTCATCATCTACTATCAGCGCTGTTATATTTTTTCTCAACCCATTTATTGTCATTGTGTTTCTCCTTATCATCTCCTTCTTCTTTCCAATTTCACCTTCAAATTCCATTAATATTTATATAAGCTTTTCTTCTTCTTCTTCTTCTTCTTTCTGTTCTTCTTCTGCATGTCCCACCACCACATGATCCAAGAACAAGAATAATAATAGTTAACAATTAATCAAGAAAATTATCAAGAAATGGTAACAAGTTACTTCATTTAGTTGGTAAATGATAAAACTGAAAGTTTTTAACATTTTTTTCTAGTCAAATTGATATTTTTTTCTTGAATATGACTTAGTAACAAAGTGCATTCATCACTCAGTAAATTAAAGAATCCAAGAAAATTTATAATAATAATTAAAACCAAGAATTAAAGACCACAGTATATACATACAGATACTAACCAGAATAGAATATATCGACAAAGAAAAAACAGAGCTTGATGAGATTGATATATAGAAGAAATATATGAACAATTAAGAAATGAAAAATTCTTCAAGTTTTTAAAAAGATTAGAGAAAATACAGCCAATAATTGTAAGAAATCGAAAGCAAAATCAAATGGGATTGTGTTAAAATCCACAATATCTATAGGATGTAATTTATTTCCATATTTGAGGATTGCCATCATCAACAAGTTTCCATGGAATTTTTGAATTTTTTGCTGAGAAAAGGATAATTTTGCACTTTAACGGCTGCGTGTGCTTTCATTTTGTTTTTTTCATTTTTTTTTTCACAGTTATTTTTAACCTATGATTATAAATTATCATTACTTGTAAAATTGTCTAACCTTTTTTCATGTTCATTGAAAAAGACCTTGGTTATTATTGATTTTTTAAAAAATATTTTAAAGCAAATTTTCTATTAGTTAATTCAATAATTAGAGGGAAAAATCCATTGGCTTTTTTTTTTTTTTACTAATTAGAAAAAATCTCATATTTAAATCTATTGCCTTTTATTGATTCATTGTAACAATCTCAGAATACAAATTTCATAATCTAGCATGATAGATCTAATTTTTAAATAATATACAGTTTTTGGATATATAAAAGCTCTAGAAATGATATTAAATATCTTTTTTGCTACTTAATGATCTCATTCCCAAATCTCTTTTGCTTGACATATAATAAATTTCAATAATGTTAAAGTGACAAAATCAAACATTTAATACAAAAGGCCATTTGGATATTTGCGTTAAATAATTTTGATACTAATTCTGATAATAAATCTTCTAATTTAAGTACATACATGCATGCATGCATGGATGGTCTACCTATTGAATAAATATGTATGTTATAAGTTAATACGCAAATGGTTTTTAAAATTTTTGGAAATTCTCCTTTTATTTCAAATTGATAAATATATATATATATATATATATTTTTCATTTATTCCAAATTATAATTCATTTATCATTTTAATTAGTTATTTAATACATTAAATTTTTATTATTCCCATATTTAATATTACCTGTTAAAAAATTTAATAAATATATAGTTAGAATATGATAGAAAAAACAATAGATAAATAAATTTTTTAATTTTTTATAAAAAGACGGAAAAAGTAATTTTTTTGAGATGAAGGATATGTCTTAATTTGAACAACCAAATATATAAAATCAACACCTACAAGATATGACCATTTTTTCAGAAAAAGTAAAAGGGATCTTGTAAATGAATGCAGCATGTAAATATATATAAATAAAGATATCTCTGATAATTAGTTTTATCTGATTTATTAAATAGAATTAGTAGATTGTGGTTGTGGGCATCAAATCAAAGTTTCAAAACCATTCAAAAGAAGCAATCAAACATTTGTTAGATATTTGACTGAGTATGATACTCTAATACCCAAATCAGCTCAAAAGATTTTGATTAATCAGCTCAAAAGATTTTGCAAATGAAAATTGCTGTAACCCACCAACACAAGTCTCATTCAGGTTTTTTGGACAGTCATGCTTTTAACTTGAACATTTTCAACAGATAAAGATTGAATTTTTTGGTGGGTTGTTGGTCAGCAAAGTTACCCCATGACTAAAACTTACCAGCATGCTAACTTCTACTTTAATCCTTCAATAATTAGAGGTAATTTCCATATTACCAAATTTCAGTATTCTTATAATAACTGGTGAATAATGAAGTTAAAAATAATATTTTTTTAATGCAAAATAAATTCTCGTTAATAAGTTAAAAAATACTTGTGTAGTGAACAAATAAAATTATAAAATTTTAAAGTATACAAGATAATCTCATAACTAAAACTTACAAGCATGCTAACTTCTACTTTAATCCTTCAATAATTAGAGGTAATTTTCATATTATCAAATTTCAGCATTCTTATAATAACTTGTGAATAATGAAGTTAAAAATAGTATTTTTTTAATGCAAAATAAATTTTCGTTAATAAGTTAAAAAATATATCTGCAATGTGCAAATAAAATTATAAAATTTTAAAGTATATAAGATATGCACAAACAATAAAATTGTTGGAATTGGATCTCTTTAAAGCTTCTTCGATGTAAATAATGGATAATAGTAATATGTCAGGGGTAATCTGACTTTTAGTGGAATACTCATTTCATCTGTCATCTATGATCTTTCATACAAGAATGACATTTCTATTTATGAAGAATAAACAATCTCCATTAGAGAATGACAAACCTCCATTAGAGAATGACAAATAATATTTATTTAAAAAGGACACAAAATCTTTCAATAAGGAAAGACAAAACTTCATAATAAAAACTTAAATACATTCAATTTTATTTAAAAAACGAAGAAACACAAAAATAAGACATAAATGCTAAATTTCAGACATATAATAATCTAAAAATTATTTTAAAAATAAACCACACAAAAAAACCACAAAACTGAAATAATAACACAAAAATTAAATAATAGATTAGCAAGAAAGATGAACGAGGCTATCGTCTATGAATAAATTGACAACGGTCCCACTCAAAAACCTACAAGATTTCAGAGAAAAAGGGAGTAGCTAGGATTTTTTAGAAGAATCTCTTCTATTAGCAAATTAATTTTTTTTAATATTAGAAGAACAATTTAAAAATAGTATTTTTGTTCATTAAGAAAGTGAGCAATTCTTTCTGAATTGTTTTTTATATATAAATGATTTAATAAAGACTTTTCCTTTTTTTTATTAATTTATTTAAATGAGCTTGAACGATGGTGGGAAAACAAAGATGAAAGCATTTAGATATAAAAAGAGAGGCCCTGATTTTATTTATGACATTACTGATAACATTACTGATATTATTACAAGTATCATAGACTCGGATTACATTTGACAGAAACATAAAAGACTCGTATTAAAACAAACATGAGGGTGAAAAGAAAAAGATTTCTTTTCTATTTGAAAGAAAGGGTACTATTTTTAATGACTTGCACACGTAACAGAGTCCTCTATAACGCTTATGATGCTTCAGTTCTGGGCATCAAACTCCATCAGCAGCGGCGCAACCATGGCAGGAGTCAAGGGCTTTTCGATGAAAACATCAGCTCCAGCATCAAGAAATGCAATCCTATCTCTTTCAAGCTAGCCAGCAGTTATGCCTACAATCTTCGAATGAATGCTCATGGCACGAATCCTTCTAGTTGTCTATCATATAACTCATTAAGAAAAAAAAATTACACAGTAACAATGAAAAAAAGGCAACAGATACTTGATTCAATTGGCAATAACAAGGATATTATCAACAAGAAGATTGTTTGCGTTAATAAAATTGTTACCTCAATTCCATTGAGGACAGGAAGCATAATGTCAATGATAATGAGGTTAAAAGTGTTGCCAGAAGCAAGCAGGTCTAGTGCAGCCTGGCCATTGTTAACAGCTTGAGCATAAATACCATGATATTGAAGTATTCTCTTCTGCAGCCTCCTGCAATACCTGTGCCCATCAACAAGTGCAGTCACCCTGTTCCTCAACCTTGCAGCTTCAAGTTCATTGCTCAAATTTGGATAACCCAATGGGTCATGCACATGTGCAGGCAACCTACGATTTCTTGAGGGTCCTCCACGTGTCAATTGCCTAGCAGGGGTAGCTGTTGGGGGAGCTACAGGTGCCATTGTTTCTCCAAGCTGAAAATCATGAGTGCATAATTATGACAGGAGCGAAAAAAAGTTTGGACATTTCATTAGCATTCGTGTTGGAACCAAGTAATGTAGCTCAAAACAGTTTTGTTAGCAGGTGCCTGCCAAAATATTGAGTAAATAAAATTCTGATAGATAATTTCTACTTGGGGAGGAAAAAGTAAAAAGAATACAAAGTTCCTATTACACCAACTTCAGATTAGCTATAGCTTCAATAGCTGAAATAGAATAGAACCTTGTAAAGTTCACAATGTTCTCTGCAAATCCTGTTAAGACTAGAGAATGCAGTAAGAAAGAGCAACAATAATAAACACACTCTTATCTGCAGTTCCGTCCAAGTCTTGCTTTGTGATAATAATGATTGAGCAACAAACATGAACAGATTGTAAGAAATAACTACGAGTTTAGTATTAATGCCATTGCGAGATCAATCACTTTTCGCTGTCCTTAAATAAAATACAATTAAGCTCTGAAAAAAGAGAAATAAGCAATTTGCAGAAACAAAATCACATGATTAATCTGTGACAATTATTAGAAGAAAAAAAAAATACATAGTATGCGTTAGGACTTACCAATGACGTCGATGACAATGGAAATACCTGCACATAGGCTTTATATAGACACAAAAAGACTAAATATTCCACTTGAGAATTAATGTCAAATGGCAAATGTGCAGGAAATGCCAATAGGAAGATCATAGACGCAGGATTTGCGCCGGTAAAGTGACAATGGTAAAGTAATAGCTAGATTTCCTTTTCCTTCTTTCGGTAAAGTCTCGGATTTTCTACATCCGCACCATTAAATTACATGAAAATAAAAACTGTAACGATCATCACATGAGGTTTTACTTCTTCCATTATTGTTCTTTTACATATTGAGCACATAGACTATAAGTCTGGCATCATTCAATAACATTTGTACCATTCTAGATAAGTTTGCAATATGAAAGCAAACATTATTTATTAGGTTTACCTTCTGGTCTTTGATAAACCTATGCTGCAGTTTTTATATTTTTGACAGAAGTAAACTTGTCTGTCATATCTTGGGGAGCAACTGCTGTAATCACCTTTCACTTTCCATTAGCAATAGCTTTTTGCCAATTTATATTTAGCTATTTAATTTTTTAAACTGTGTATTTCATGAGGATTATGATATAATCGTATGACTATTTAAAGAGCAACAACATTTTGTCTACTGCGAATTAAACTTTTGGTCTGTATACTGTAACTTTTTTCCTTTTTTTCTGGAGAATAGGACTGATATTGTGAAAGTTAACATTTGGTTTGACAAATGATAACTTTGGAATCTTTCTTTTACGATTTCGACTGGGCTCAATTCTTGGCTAGCCATTATGTTCTTTAACATCGGAGGTCAAATTGATTTCTTTTCTGGACAATTTCACTTCGTGCCTTTAAAACTGCACAGACCCGTTGATTTAGCTTTAAAAAAAAATTGATATAATTTTATTTTTGCTCTCTTTAATTTTCATTTTTAAATTAAATGACTTACAGTATGTCCAACAAGGCAAACAGAGATATATAATCCGTTAAATTAATTCAAGATTCCTATCTGATTTTCAATATTTTAAACACTTATTTGGCATAAACCTTGCTGCCGATTTCCATGAAATATATCAATTTAGTTGGAAACAGACTGATCGTTAAAATTGAAAATTTATCAACTTTGTTGCTGAATGTTTCAGTAGAGACTTCGAGTTTATTATCTTAGCCTATATTTAGTTTTTAGAAGTGTGATGAAAAAGAAAAAAGTTTTAAAACAAAGTCATTTCTTTTCTTTTCTTTTATTTCATTATCTAATTAATATAGAAAAGCAAGTAAAATTTATAAAATTCATTTTTAAACTATACCCTCATCATTCTAAGTTGAAGAATAAATTAATACTTCTATAGTTTCTATTTTATTTTATTTTTTCACTTCCCTCTCCAAATAGGTAGAAAAAGATTTAAATAAATTGAAGGAAATAATTTCTATTCTTTTCTCTTATTATTGTCCAAACGAAGAAAATGAAATAAATAAAATTTTCATTCTTTTCCATCCATTTCCACTCAAAACAAACAAAGGTTTAGTTTCTGTTTTAGACTAGTGTAGCTCTTCCTAGCCCGGTTATTACTTGGAATAACTGCTCCAATTACTCTTTTTCAACTTACAATTATCCTTTTCACCCTTGAAAAAAGAAACAAAAATCTCCCGTAGAAAGTGGAAGTTGGTATGAATATAAGTTCCACTAACATAGTACATAATACGCATTATTTCTCAAAGGGGAAAAGAACATTTCTTTCTGCCATATCACTAAGACTGTTTTCGAAATATTGATTAAAATATTTGCAAAATAATACAAAATAGCATCTGTTTCCCAGTAAAAACACTCTTCCCTCCAAAACCAAACAATGGCAAACTTGTGGGATATAAAATTTTTTAAAAAATAATAATAATAAAAATAAGGAAATAAATATCTAGAAAACGAAGGCACAGGACAAAAAGAACCACTCTCACAATGCATTCGCACAACATATACAACATACACAACAATGAATAAGCGGCCAACCCAAAAACCATCCTGAACAAACCAAACTAATCATGGCTGGCATCTATTGCAGTACCTGTTCTGGCTTGCGATATCCGATTAGCATAAATGGTAACCAACCGCAATTGCGTGCTGTTAAGCCCTTCCAAGTATGGCAAAAACGCTTTCCCAAGCATGATATAGATATCCACCAGGCAGAACACAACAGTCTGTACCACCCAAAATAAATAATTTGAATTATAAAATTGCATATTTAACAGGGAAAGTGACATCATAATTCATTAACCATACATTGTGATATATCATACTGGCAATGCTTAACAAAGATGACTTATTACATGCAGACGAATATATTCTAGTTACCTTGCGAACATCGGCACTCTGGTTTCCAAAAGCTTCAAAAAGAGCAGGCAAAAATGATGGTAACTGAGTCATTAATTCCTCCTGTGAAAGCCGGCCCACAAGCTGAAGAGGAAAACAAAGGGATTCAATGGATATAATATGCAGCACATCATTACAAATGTGATTGGTGAAATGGCAAAATAATTAGTGTACAAAAGCATCAGCCAGAAAATAGTTTCCGATGTTGAAAATTAGTAATTCCAACTTCAGTTGATGGGTTCAAGGAAAATACCTTCGTCAAACAGTTTATGCACGTAACAAGAGTTTTCTCATCTTCAGTAACCAATAAAGGGACAACGACCTGCAATCAGTAATTCACTGCATTATCTAACTATTAAAGTTTAAAACAGTCAACATAAGGAGTAAACCCAAAAAATTCTTTTGAGATATTCTGCGAATGAGTCATCATTCTAGAAAAACCACAGAGGTTCGGAACTACTTACGCTCAAACATCTGAATGGATCATACTGAGACAAAACAATGCTCAAGCAGTGCTCAGCTTCATTAGAAACCTAATTATGGCACAGAAAAGACTGAGACAATAAAGCAATGCAAAATAAGAGTTAGAAACAAGTTTTTTTTTTAAAAAAAAGAAAATTTACTTTTGGAACAACATCCTTTGTGACATGAAGCAGCTTCTCAATCACAATCTCAATGGAATATTCTATCGCAGATTTCTGTAAACATGGCAAGCAAAAATAACAAAACAGAGGTTAGCAATTATTATTAAACACAGAAAAAAATTTAACCGAAAGAAAAAGAAAAAAAAACCTGGTTTTTGAGCATTTCGACAACCAATGAAAGGGCAAGTTCCTGGATTGAGGCCTCACTGTCATCCAACACCTCAAGCACAGCCGTCAAAATTTGATTGAAGTACTGCATATGATATACTTGACATTAGAATAGAGCTGGATGTGAATGAAAACATCACAATAGAGACCATAATCCAATGGCAAGAAAAAAAAAGGCTTTATTCAATGCCCAAATGGGAGACAAATTCTCCAAAGAGGAAAAGAAACAGAGTAAATACTGTATCAGACAAATTAAAGATCAAGCTAAGATTGATCAACCAGAGTAATTTGATGCAGTTGGCAGCAAAGCAAGGTATTCTAGGTAGGTTATTTTGAAACTAATGCTTTTGGAGGGTAAGGAAAGGAAAATAACTAGGAATAGTAAGAGTCGAGTTTCGTTCACAATGAGCATTCCAGTATTAGTGACCTTGCCGTAGCCTCTTCTTTTGAGATGCAAAACTGTGAAATTCTATTAATTATAATCATAGCCCTTAATTGTAAATTGTAATAATCTAATGTCATACCTACTTAATATTAAAGTATCAACAACCAAGAAGGCTTGCATAATAAATAGCATTTCATTAACAGTACATATAGAGTCTTGACAGAGCTTACATGTAGGAACTTGTGTAATTAAGGATACTGTGCACGGATTCTCCGGCATAATTACTAATGCTAAAGGACAAAAAAATTGCTAAACAATACAATTATTCAGAACAGGCACCGTACTTTACAGAGATCACAGCAAAGGATGCAAAATTCCACAATATAGTTGCTCAATTATGAGTTATTAGAACATTTTGATAAAGTAATAATAATAAGCAAAATGTGTGAGCAACTGGAAAGAAAGGGATGAAATGGACGTACTTTGGACCAAACAGAGTGATCATTGGCCATAGATGTTTCAATTAACTGTTGAAGTGCACCACGCTTACTTGATGTGGGATTTTCATCACTGCCATTGCAAATCTACAAAAAGGTGATAGATCATCAAAAATTGCAAAATATCCATTTCTTTATACAGGAATATAATAATTATTTTATCTACATAAAAATTTTCTTCCAAACTACTTTAATAGAAAATTAATTACTACAAAGAAATCATCGATGTTATAGATCTTACCAGGTGAAGAATTTGGGGAATGCTAGGACCTGAATCTGGTAGAGAGTTAATATTTACAGCTGCAGGCTTGTGATGATCAAGGTCCAAGTCAAGAGAGGCTCCATTGTCATGTCCAAAGCCTTCAGCATCTGCCAAGACTTCAGGATTCATTAATCCATTAATGTCCAGACGTGGAGTAGACAAACTATCCAAATTTAAGTTGCTGTCCACATTTTCATGACGACCTGCCCGAGATCCCAAATTCTGTGTGGTAGAATTGACTGTGTAGGTCAAATCTCTAGTTTTTGAGCTATGAACATCAACATTAGAATTTTTCTCAAAATTCTGATACAAGTTCTCCTGAGTTTCATCTGAAACTGTCTGGCCGATACTTGCAGTGATAAGGGTTGATTCTTGGGCAGAACTCCACTTCCTACCACCATCACTGTCAATGGAACCAGAAGAATATCTTCCAAAGTAACTACTCTTCTTTGACATACTAATATATCCATCCTCCGAAGATGTTCCAACAACATCAGATGGGTCATAAGAGGACTTGGAGCGCTGTCGCTCTTTCTTGCTCTGCAAAAAGTTCATTAGGTCCACTTCAATGCGAGGAGTGTACTGTTTAAGAGCTCGTCTCAAGGAATTCTGTTCTTCAACTGACAAACTAAGAATAAAATTAAGAACGGCGACTGGATCATAGTGGGAGTAAACTGATATAATGCAAGTGATAGCTGCTTCCTTGAGCTTAGTATTTTTATCATGGGCTAGTGGAGTCAACTTAGCCAGCCATAGTTTTAGAATACCTGTATTACTAGAACCTTCAGAGTTCATTGCATGCTTGTTAAAAGAACTGATAGCAAATTCCATAACAGCCAATTTGGCCTTAGGCGATCGTTGTTCATCTAATGAACGAAGCAATGCCGGTAAGAGAGTATCAACACTATAAGTTTTGCTGACAATTTCAAGAGTTGTTGAACAAGGTTGTCTAACTAGTTCCTTGGGGTCAATCAACCTAGAAAAAACATGGGGTAAAATTCTCTCCATGTAACTCTCAAAAGGCTTTCGGCAAGAGGGAATAATATCTGCAAGTGTCGAAAGAGCTGCTTGAGCAACTTTATGGTGGGGATCATCCAAGTGCTGGAAAAACAACTTCATTACCTTCTCAAAATTCTGGACCACTTCTTGAATACCTTTAGGACCCTGTTGCAGCAGAGACCGAAGATAATTAAAAGCAGCAACCCTAGCATTCCAATCAGAACTTGGACTGAGCCCTTCACTCAGAGCATCAGTGAGAGATGCAGGACCTACGTAATTTGACATCTCCCCAAGGGAGAGTTGGCTGTCATCAAAACTCCTCCTCCTGCCAGCGGACATTCGCCCAGCCACATGCTTTCTCAAAAGTGGCCTCTGAAAGTTGGGAATGTGAGTATTCTGAGAATCCCTGAAGTTTGCATCTTTGTAAGGCATATCCGTGTACTGCCTGTCAATGTGTGCATTTGCAAATCGCCTAGCCTCCCTAATGTCATTGTTCTCTTCAATTGAACCTCTTTCTTGGAGTCTTTCAGAAGCCCTCTTAGCTGAGAATGATGAATATGCTGGCAGCGACTCGGTTGTGACACCACTTTGATAAGATAATTTAGCAGAATCTTTGGATGCTTGAATTTGAGTGATAATGTCAGACAAAACTAAGCCACCATTGCGGTTACTGCCTTTGCTGATGCTAGTAGTAATCGAGTCTAAAGTTAAGGAGTGTGTGAGATGATTAGAAGCAGGAACAGTTGCTGGGAATGGTGGATCACGAGATGATGGAGGGTCAACTCCTGCACTAGGGGCAATAAGAGACAAATTCAGCTGCTCACAAAATGATTCAAGATTTAACTTAATTGTCAATCTTTGCAGATGTTTCACAACACCATTAAAAATATTCATAATAATGGAAATAATAAAATTTATCTCAGATGAAAAGGAGAAAATTGTATAGGTAGAGCCACCCAATACCTAGATCCAAACTAGATGAGTGAAGAGTTGAAGGATTCTGTTTGTCAGATACTTCCAAACCTCTAAGCATGCTTTCAATTGCAGTGACCTTCTGTTTACTTGCATGCAGTACACTCTCCAGACTACGTTCAGTACCTTTACCAATGGGTTTAGCTTGAGACAGCAGCCCAGAAGAAAGAGATGTCCCAGCAGATAAGCTTGAAGTTCTATCCATTGCAATTATTGCAGAAGTTCCAAAATTTGATGGACCAGATGCTTGCAGGGTAAATGACAATTGTGTACCCCTATCTCGGATGGAAGGAGATGCATGTCTCCTATGCAATCCCCCTTCCTCTTCATTAATAAGCTGCACCAGAAAATGAATACAGTAAGAAAAAGTGATCCTAGTAATTATGTGACATACAACATCCACTATGAAGAACAGAATATACCCGTTGAATAACATGATCAAATGATGAAAATAAACGCCGGGAACGCTCTGGCCAAGTTTTTGCAAACATCCTATGGCACATTCTTGCAGTTGCTCGTACCTGTTAAGTGACACGCATATGCTTATTTTTTGTATCTTTGAAAACATATTCCCAATAACAGATGTTATGGCCACAAAAAACACAGGAAAAGGAAATACCAATAGAGGTTTCGGTGGAAATATTATAGGTTTTCAAGCCATGGAAATACTTTAAAAAATACAGAAGACTAGTAGAACAGCAATTAAGAAAATTTTCTATGGTTGTGGCACTATAACTGAGAATTTTTTAAAATCTGTGACAGCCGAATCCATGAACGGTGATGATATAACATCAACATTCAACCAAAGTCAGTTTTCTTTTCTCAAATACAAACAGGTAACATAATCAACCAACAATGAACATGAGCTAAATGCCCTTCGGCTACTAGCAAAAACTTTAGAATCCAGGAAAGAAAAGGAAAGAAAAGAATAAGCAATGTCCCAGAACTATCAAAATATATACACCTTCAGTATCCTGGGTTTCTTTGAACAAAATTATATGAAAATGGCAAACAAGAAGTTAGAAAACTTGTAGCACATTGGGTATTCTTGCTTCCCAACATTTTGGTACAGTCCCATTATTGGGAACCTACTGAAGGTAAATTTGCATGTTAAGCTACTCTTAATGATGTTTCATTAGTAGCTCAGCAATGAACACTTGTATCAAGCATGCAGAATTTAATTCTGGAGGCATAAATTCAAACATAATCACACGCTAATTGCATGAGAAAGTAAACAAACATAGCAAAACCTGAACCTATTCATAAATAGTAAGGAGTTGCAGAATTCCAACATAAATACCTCACTCATTGCATCTGCAACACAGCACCTTATCAGATCTTCATAAAGATCCGCTGACCTCTGTATTTCTGGAGCATCAGGCCAATGTTCTAGTATCAATAGTGCATATTCACAACATCTGCAATACAATTGGAGAAAGATGGAGAAATGACTAGACCAGATATATTAACATCACAATAAATACTTCTAGAAAAAAAGTTACAGTCATACCTTGCACGAAGTACAGCACTGCGATCATTCTTTGCACTATCAGCTATACGAGGAAGCACACGAGCAACTTTGCAGTTACGCAACATCTGAAACCAGAAAAGGACGCAATCAGAGATCCACATCCTGAAGGCAATTGCCGCAACTGAGGGAAGGGGAGAGCATTACTGTTTTTATGCAGTAGTCTGCAGACTCTGCAATTACAAGTACGGTAATCACAACAAGCTTGAAAAGGACCTGATTATCATAACATAAAATAACAGAAATTTTTAATATAATAAATGTGAAATAATCATATGTTTGTTACTGAGTATAAGAAGAAGAAGAATAAGAAGAAGAAACTTACAGGAATAAACATCTCAGCACAAGCCTCAAAATCTCCCAAGAGTTCCTTTGACAAAAAGCATAATAGATGGCAAGCCTTGAAAAAAGAAAAATCAACTCAGCAACAGCTGGACTAGCTCCAGGTTTTTAAATGTTGAGAAAACAAACAAGTTCCATTGAGTCGGTATCACTAATTATACCAAGTTTTCAGAAGCCAAAACCTTCAAAACACCCTGTCCAAATGATCTCCACTACAAGCACAAACGATAAGAGCAACTAATCTTGAGCCTACCCGTCTTTTGTATTGTACAGGCAGTTATTTTAACATAATCCTGAAGCAAGGTTCTATAGGGAGGGAGGTTTTGCATTAAGAATGTTGTTTCTAGTTGTCTCTTATACCACATTAAGATGTAACTAATGAAAAACAAAAAAATATTAGTTTCACACAAAGCTTGTTTTAAATTACCATCAACATCAACATGTCATTGCAAAAGAATGAACCCCCAAACATCTAGTAACAATACCATAAACAGTGAATACTAGATTTGCAGGAATATCTCCAAACAAAAGAATAAAAGCAGCTCAGTGGAAATCGAGAAGAATAGAATTTTTTATGAAGACAGGCCAGAAACCACCACAGTAGAAAAATAGCCAAAAGGATCTTTTCTATTTCAAGAGGCGGAGCAGGACTGGCAGGTCTTTTGACCACCTACTTCTTTATTTTCAAAAGTTAAAAGTGTAACTTAACTCTAAGCAGTCTCAAGTCACAGGACAAAATCCATATACCTTTTTCCTTGAGTAACAAATTTATTAAAAAGGACACAAAGTTGACTGTATCAGGATCAAACAGAAGTTTTGAATCAAGAGAGCCATAAGCATAAATGGTTGCTAATAACAGGGTTACAAGATAGCAATTGAGTCTACAGAAAAACTCTAAAACTCCTATGTGCCAATAAAGGACAACTGTGCTTCACTATGGAATAGTGTAGGTGGTATATGGTAATCAACCATGTGATAGGCCAATAGTCATCATAACTGGTATCTGAAAAGTTCAATTTGTCATTTGGTTCTTACTACTCGAACGGAGTGAAAAAGAAGAATACATATATCTGGCTCCAATTAACTTAAGCCACAGATTTGGTTGCTAGGGGCAAAATACCACAACTTAAAAACTGAAACTCATAAAAAGATGCAATGATTGATTGGTCCCCTCAAAAGATCAAACTTATAAACAACCATCTAGTAACAAAAATAAAAATTAGTTACCTGCTTCACTATGCTAGATCTCCGATCAGATAACTGTGTGCTTAGAGGGCCAATAAGTTGCTTCAGAAGTCCCCGAAAACATGGGTAATCAGAAGCACCTGATAAAAACCTATCGTTAAATTCCTTTCTTGAGAAAAATAGTAAGCAACTCTCAATGCACCTAGAAGGCCCATGCCACAATCCTCTCAACATGCAAAACAGTTTTAAGAACAAAATGAAAGGAAAGTAACAGAAAAGTCAGAAAAAGCAGTTCGCATTGTAGTGAATCATCCTTATTTACAACTTAGGAAAAAAAAGGAAAAGAAAAAGAAATTAAACACACACATCATCAATTTTACCCCAAACACCTACATGTCAATAAATACAGAATTTTCAATCCTCCAGTGGTCCACAGCCCTTGGTAACTCATGTGACCTATTTTATAATATGCAATGCTCAGTAAGAAAACCAACAATAGAACACTCCAGTGAGTAGTATGATCATTCCACTGGCTGATCTACTGAAAATAAACTTATGTAATGCATCACATGATAAAAACCAGTAGCAATTGTCCTGAACGATAACTGCAATGAATCCAGTTGAATGCAACTGCAGCTGCCATTGCAGTTACTGTCAAGAACATAATGAAGCAGTCATGAACGCTGTGGTGCCATGGGACCAATTGATTTTTTTTGGGCTTTAAATACAGGCATCTTTTTCGGAACCTCAATTATAACAAATAATTAATGCCCCTCAAAAGACATTTACATTATATAAAAGCCATTATTTGATTTCAGGATCTCATCCTTCATTTGCATCTCTTAACACTTCCAAACTTGAAATCCATCAACCAATACTTTTTCAAATAACACCTCCATTGCAGTTTATAAATTCTGGGCATCCTGTAGCTCTTTTATATTTTTCTTTTTTAATCAGCCGTATTTCACCAACTAGTTTTCATCAGAATTTTGCTTCAACATTTTGCCAACCACGATAATAAACAGTGCTTACCCAGCAGTCATGGATGAAACGAACAACCATCAATTTTAAAGCAGATTATAGTTTGAACAATGGGAGAGATCAAAGGCACAAGGATAGACAGAGAAAAAGACTGAAAAGACAAACCTCCTAAAACAAGACCTTCAACTCTCTGCAAGGCAGCTATCCGAATAGACCAATCCTTTTCTGGAACAAGGGTAGCAGCAGTCTTCTCAATTTCCCTAATTAACTCCTTTTCAGAATAAACCTTAATTGGCTCTATGGGTTTCTCTGTGACGTCACTTTCTCCTGCATAAATGGAATGGCTATAGAAATCAACACCAATAATGCAAGCTATCACGATTCTCTTATTTCTACAGAAAGTGAAAGACATCAAGTATAACTTCATTCCACAAGATGAGAAAATGCTCTTGCAACATGCAAACAAAATCTACAAATTGTTTTTTCAAGCTTGAGTACAATTGTCAATTTTTCTAAAAGAAAAAGTTAATAATCAGTAATTCCACAGTATCAAAGGTCAAATCAATATTTTGGGGTATCAAATACACTAAAGTTTTGGACAAGGATTTGAGATAGAAGAAGCAAAAAAATAAAAAATAAAAATAAAAGATACTTAAAAACTTTTATTCATGACATACACACAGGAACACATTCATACACTAAAATCCACAAATTCTAGATAAGAGGACACTAACCTCCAAAAAGAGACATCTCCCTTGAGGAAGTTTTGGCCTTTGGACTACTTTTCTTGGAGTTATGGCTCACAGGCTTCATCTCCACAATTGCAAAATTACCTGTAGGTCCATCTGTGGGGCGTACTTGCGGTTCAATCCTCTCTAGCCTAGCATTAATATCTTTCATCTGCACTCATTTAGTGTACTACAAATTTTATTTTGAAGCAATAGCCAAATATGATTGATATGGAGGTGGATTTTCATGCAATACTACATTCATCTAATACTATGGCAGACCAAAGCATCAAGACCATAACAAACTAGTGTCAGCATGTGCAACTCAAATATGAAAAAAGAACTACAAATTGGAATGAGGATCTTAATAAGATATTCACCATGGACATAGGAAGGTGGTGTCGCTGAAGCTCATCCCGGAATTGATGGCCTCCCTGTGTATACATCTCCTGAAAGATAAATAGTTGTATTAATCTGACCACAGTTTCATGTTGCAAATTTACAAAAGCAATGCTTTGTGCAGTTTAGGTAATACAGGAACAAGCATGGTAAAAAAAGTGCCACTGACCTCAATGCACAATATTGCAGCTTCCCTAACTCCAGGATTTGGGTCATTTAGCATATTCAAAATCTGAAAATAAGATACTCAAAAAGTTATATTATCTTGTTCTATAAATTAATCATGCAAAAAAAAAGGGTTATGCATCAGAAACGATGTTGATCATACAGGAGGAAGAATAGCCCGCTGAAGAGGAAGCTCGGTAGACGCAAAAAGACCAATTGCTGATGTCACGGTCCTAGCAAATTCTTCTCGAACCCTCCAGCTTTTGTGCAACCAGGCATAAGAGCCAGCTCTCTCGACAATGATTGTTGGTGACGAAACCTAAAACACGAAAATACACTGAGAGTGGCGTTGTCAAAATATTAAGAGCTGAGAATCATAATTTTATTACTCACGCCTTAACAAACTCAGTCAATTGGAATTAATTAGGCATATTTTCATTAAGCATTGCAATAATTACAGTGTTTAAGCTAGTAGAAAAGTAAATTGCAAGCTAATCAGTAATTACTCATCCGCATTTTAATATTTACAATTCACAGTCCTTAAAAACCTAAAAAAAAATGTATCCAACAGTCAGTCAGCCTTCAAATATTACAGAAACTAGAAAAACAATTAAAGACACAAGTACCTCCATTAAAGTGAGCAAAAGGCGCCTGGCAGCGTCTCTAACAGGCTGTTTAGCATCACCTAACCGCTCAACAACAGCAGGAACAAGAGCATTGAAATGCAATTTCAAATGCTCACCAGACAACACAGCAGCAGAAGCTAAAGCCTGTAAAGCTCCTTGAGAAACTTTGAAATTGTTATCCTTCAAAAGATCCAAACAACAATCGACTAGCGAAGTAGTTTCCGCAGAACTCAAACTCTTCCTAGAAGCTTCTAGAAGTTGGTGAAGTCTCTCAACTCCGGCCATCCGCTCCTTCGTGTCCTTAGCACGCGCTAGTTCAAGCGCCTCCTCCATTGGCAGTGATTAGAGCGTTTTGGACTTGGATCTGGTGCGGCGATGCTCAGATCTGACAACAATTGGGAAAGATTGTGAGGAAAGGGAGTGAAATGCCAGTAACTTAATTAGGATTAAGAGAGAGAGAATCTCTAATTAAGTGAAAGTGAAGAGAAGTGAGAGAAAGATTTAGCGGAGAAGTGCCGCTAAATCTAAATTTAGAGGAGAAAGCGGTGGTTTACAGAGAAGAGAGAGTAATGGTGACTATAGTATACATTGACGGAGAGGATGATGCGAGGGACTGCATGTTGATGTTGTTGTAGTTGGGGGCAGTTGAAAGTTTTGCCACTGAATTTGGAGTTAATTACAGAGGTATGCCACTGTGTGACATTTTTGGCCTTTTTGTGTTTTTAGTTTTACGGTTAAAAGGGAAATGAAAAAATGAGTTGGCTCGGTGCGGTTGCTGGGTGGATGAGTGGGTAGGTTAGCTCGGTTTGATTTTTTTTTTTTCAAAAAGCCCGGTTTGGTTATTGGTTTTGGTGGCGTTGTGGTTATTTGTGAATGGTGGTGGACCATCTTATCACGGATTTAGATTTAGACGCGATTGGACCTTATTATTATTAATTATTA
The DNA here is from genome assembly GCA_947685225.1 of Garcia nutans. Classification (NCBI taxonomy): domain Eukaryota; kingdom Viridiplantae; phylum Streptophyta; class Magnoliopsida; order Malpighiales; family Euphorbiaceae; genus Garcia; species Garcia nutans. The sequence continues at coordinate 4,805,144 of CANTUV010000048.1, read as the reverse complement.
TCATAATATAATCCACCAAATATTCGCTAGCTGCTAAATACTTTAGATAAGCTTCTATTGATTTATCAACTAAAAATAATTTAGTAATGTATCAACTGAAAATAAATTTGAATTTATTTATTTTTTAAAAAATTTAAAAAATGCAAAAATAATAGAGATTAATTTTCATTATATTTTTCTAAATTTTGTTGGAACCCCTTATAATTAATAAATTATTTCAATACAATTTATATATTTGTTAATATTAAATATCTTTTTAGATGAATTTAATAATTCATACCCTAATATTTAAATTATGCATTTCTAAATTACTTTCACTATTAACTTCAATCATCGACTTTTCGTAAACAAGAAGAAAAAATCCACTAATAAATATCTTATTTATATTTAATTTTTTTTAAATATATGTATTTAATAAATTTAAACTTTATTTAATATGAATTTAGTGACATATTCCATACTAAACATTTACAGTCAATAATTATGTTTTGCATATTAGAATTAAAATCAAATATATATTAAGAAAAATAATAAACTCTATTATCAATTTCGTAAATTCTTAAATTTTTTATACTCTAATAGCATATTTGGTTACACTATTTTTTCAAAAAAAATTAACTAAATAATTTTTATTAACTAATAATTCTGTGTTTATTTATAAATAATGTAGGTAAAATAAAATACTGGATCTATTAAATTTTATCAACTAGTTAATAAAATATTTTATTTAGGGAGAATAGAAAAAATATTTTATTAAAAAAATAAATTGAGGGGTCTATATGTCAAAAGATAATCATACTCTTAATTTAAAATATAATAAAATAAGAAAATATATTATAAGGGTAGTTTAGATATTACTTAAATTTTTTATGTAAAGTTGGATTGTAATAAAATAAGTTAATATTTTTTTTATTCTAAATTTTTAGTATTTTATTATATTTTTTAAATACAGTAATATAATATTTTTAATAAAATATATTTCATATAATATATTTATAAAATATATTTCTAATAATTAATTTTTTTTAGTAATTTATCAAAATCAGTTAAATAGTTGTTTCTTTCTTGGTTACCCATTTTTATTGATAAGAGCTACGCGGTAAAAACAACTAAATATCAAATTGGACGAGACTTAATTGTCAATGTATATATGAACTGAAAATCAAGCATTTTTATTAAGAAACACTCGCATTAAAAAGTTGCAATTAATTAATAAACAATTAGGTCAAAATCTAAACATAAATGCGTTTGGCAATATTTAAAAGGACGAGAGATATCATCATTTGATATCAAAACAGTACCAGTTGGATATTTCGATCAAAGTTAAAAAAATGGCTAGCGGAATGTTAGTACTTCAACTTTCAAACTTTCAGGCTCTGTTTCGCGTTTATACAATTCAAACTGATGAAACAAGAAAATTAGAAGCAAGAGAACACCAAAATAAATTGATAAGAGGAGAGGAACACCAAACCAAAGTCGAGTGAAAGGTGCTGGAAACTAAGAGATAGATCATCCAAAATTAAGAGATTTATTGTCAGACTAGAAGGTTACGGGCCCTCCTTGTTCTGCCCCTGGACTCAAATTTCAATTTTGTGGATGCTTATTGTTGTCCCTCTTCTCCTAGTACTTAATTAGATGGCAACTATTGTTACTGAATTGGGTTTATTGAATTCAATTGTAGATATCTATTTGACCAATGACTTTGTACCAAACTCATCCAATTCTAGTTACTAGCCTCTCTTCATTGGCCAATGGCTTGTTAAATATTAATATACATTGGTCTCAATTCCATATGCTCGTTATGAAATGAATAAATACTAAAATGCTAATTACAATCATTTTAGAGAATGATTGCTCAACAATCTCTTATCTATTAATTTAAAAATATTTATTATAGATTTATTTATTAAAAAATAAGATATAATAAATAATTTTAAACCAATAAAAAATAGGTTGTTGAACAATCACTCTCTAAAATGACTGTAATTAATATTCCTCCTACGAAATTAATAGAGATTAACCAATTAATAATAATTAATTAACCAAGCATCTAAAGAAAATAATTAATAGAGAGATCCAATTTTTCATATTTATAAAAATGAGATTATTTTTTATGTAATTTTATATTTCTTTAATTTCAAATTAACAAGCATATTTTTCATTTATTTTAAAATATAATTTTTAATAAATGAATTAATTTATTAAATATCTCTGTTATATACATATTCAATAAATATATTTCATACTAAAATAAAAATAAAATATATATATATATATATATCTTAAATTTAAATAATAAAAAAGTGCCGATCAATTTAAAATGCATGAATATTATTATTTTTTAATATGCACTTATTTTAACAAATGAGAGGAAAACTATAACCGAAATTGATAAGAATATTGTTGGTTAAAGGGTCACTCTAATAATGTAATGTTAGTTAAATAATGAGTTTAGAACTGGAGATAAGCTTAAAAAGAAGATGATTGATACAAGCACAAACATTTAAATTAAATAAAAAAAAAAACAGAAATAACTTCATGACAAAGCCAACCCAACAACCTTTTTTGGACAAAGCTCAGGGAAATGAAGTAAAAACAAATATTTGATAAGAAAAATAAAATTAAAAAATGCAAAAGTAATACACGTCAGCTTTTGTTTCATCATGATATAAGTAGTGCGCATTCTTATTTTTTTTAAAAATTAATTAAATAAGTTTCTAATATATATTTTATGAATAAACAATTAAGGATTTACTGGTTGGAGCATTAGAAAGAGAATGGCAAAACAAAGCCAAAAGGCAATTTTACTTTGAAAACCAAATCTTAGAGTGTGACATTTTTTTTTTGAAAAAAAAAAATTTCGAAATAGAAGTATTATGAAAAAGAAACCCCAAACAATATTGAGAGTTCCAAAAATTACCTGAAAAACCTGAGTTGAAATAACATTTTGAAAATAGTTTTTTTTTATCAGAAAAATTTTAAAGATAGTTAGATAATTTTATATTTGAATATATTTAAAATTCGAACGACTCAATTTACCACTCTTCTTTCCAATCATTTTGGTAAAAAAAAAAATAAAGATTGAAATACAGTAAGTAATTAGTAAACAGAGATGCTATGCAAGTGATTAATTGCTCAAGGTTACTTAAGATTCAAATATGAACAAACAGAAAACTAGACAAGTAGCACAATCATGAGATTAGGTTAGGCATAGTTTGAGCAACATTCTTCATGAACACTCCGTCATTTAAAATAACTTGCATGCATCCAAAAACTTCCATTTCCATCCCCTCAAAGATGGGATGTCTTTTTCATCCTCTATTTCCATAATTAAATAGGGTGTAAAATCATACTTATTTTTACACGGAGTAATGATCTGCTTTTCAATTTCATGTTTTTTATCTTACAACCACAATGATTTAGACAACAAAACAAGAAAATGGCAAGAACCAGAAAAAGACTTTTTTCATGAATGAGTTATGAAACAACAAAAAAAACCTTGTGTGTGTGGGATGTTCAGTTTCTTGAGCAAGAATCATCTTTTTCTGGAGCACAGTTTAGGATTTGCAGTGAACTTTGAAAGTGAAACTTTACCATAAATTAATAGCAACTATATGTGTTTGTTTGTCTGTCTGTCTGATGCTGGCAGTGAGATCTACCTTTTATAAAATGTCAAATAGTTATCTGATTACATGAGATGAAACATCGAAATTAATTGTTGAGATTGTTTTTTTTTTTACAACAAGAAGAGGCAAATGAGCAGTATAAAGGATATAATGAAAATGTAGAGTTTAATTAATCATTCTGCTTGACAAAAAGCATATCGTTAATTATAAGAATTATAATCCCAGATAGAGTTATAATCAAGCTGGGCCGAGCAGAGCTTTAGAAAGCTCAAACTCGGCTCGTTATAAAATATTTCGAGTTCAAACTCAAATTCAAACCACATCCGAACCGAGTACGAACTTGTATCGAGCCAGCTTATATATTATACATCTCGAGCTTGATTTAAATAAATTTAGCGAGTTTAATTTATTTTAGTTTTCAGATTCATTTATTTTTTCTATATTTTCATAAAAGATATATTAAAGTTATCATTTTTATAAAAGATGAATAATATCATTATATATAAACAAAAATAAAATATTGTATTAATGTAATTTTATATTTTATTATAAATTATTAAGTTATTTTATATTTTATATTATTTAATTTATTTATCATATATACCATGTATAAATAAATTATATAAATTAAATTAGTAAAAAAAATAATACATTCATATACATAATTTAATGTATATAAATTAAATTATATATATATTTTTAATCAAATATAATAAACGAGCTAGTTTAAGAGTATAAATATTTTAAATGATCTAGATTGCGAACTAACTGAGTACGAGTATTTCTTAATTTGAGCATGACTTATTTAATAAACAAGCAGTTCGAGTTTGTGTCTGAGTAAATTTTTACCGAGCCGAAATTAAAACCGAACTCGGGTAGCTTGGCTCGTTTACAAATCTAATTCTAGATAAAAAGCGGGTGAAATTCTAACCATATAAACTGCCAACATCTTCCTCATGGACTGCAATAGCCTGTACAAAAGCACAACTCGTGGGTCACAACCAAAGTGACCAACAACTGAAGGCTCACACCTGCATGTAATAATGGTAACCAAACAGATTATTCACTTTCTGATAGCAAGTTCATATCCTATTCATTACTTGGGTTTGAATCCAGGATCTGAAGCTCTACCTCCAGTTGCACAAGCAACTCTGACCACTCTAAATTTTCAGGTCTCCGATGCGCATATGTAAATGAGGGAATAGAAGCTAAATATTGCTGCTGTCATTCTCATGTAAATTCAATATTTCATCTTAACACATATAAATAAACAAACACTTTACTCTTCCATGCTTTTTCCAATCTTTAGGTAACCATCAGTGCGCTAATAATCGTACCAGTTCTCATGTGGCCTGTTCAAAGACTGTAAAGACTAAGAGAAAGTGGAAAAAAAATCAATCTGGAAAATATCAATAAAATAGCAGCAGCAGAAGGGATAACAACAAAAAAAATTAAACAGTAGCAAATATTTGCAAGCATTCAAACTATAATAACAGCACTAATAAACTCAATCAGCAAAACTGTAAAAAAGGTATATCAGCAGCAGCTTACATTTGAGCTTCTTACCTGTGCAAAGCCAAAGGAGGAAATTTAGTCACCAAGAGATTACATAATGGGGATGGAAGCTCATAAATATCAGGTAAAACATCATCATCTCCCACATTCAACCATGTAAAGAATTCAGTAAACTTTAAAAAAAAGAGAGAGAGAGAGAAATTGAAGCCCTTAAATGCGTTTCCCTTTCAGCATAATAATTAATAACAAAGCTTCTAAAATATTACAGTGACGGAATTCTCTTTTAATTATGTTGTCAAAGATGGAACTTCTACCATATCTCAAGCTTCCAAATTGAATCTAAAATGGCCTGGTCAAGGAATACAGTAGTTGAGTGATTATCCTAAACCAGTTTCTGTATAAAGTAAAAGCAACTAACTAGTGGCAGTTTACTGATGTTGAGGCAGATTGAAGTGACATAACTTAAACATAACAAAAATCTCCCACATCTGTGGAACAAGTATTGTATGCTAAATCTCACTCTAACTTCACACCTCGGAAGCTTTTACAGCAACTTTGTACCTCTTTCAGATGAGGCTCATCATTTTCTTTAAAACAAATTCATTACTAAAGATCTGGTGGTGTCATCTGCATAGAATTCTTTACCAACCATTTCTTTAATAAGTTTTGGTGCCATGGACGAATCATTGTGCATGGGGATATCCTTTGATAGTAACGTTGTAGGAGCAATTATTTGGTAAGCAGCCATTCTCTTCCATTTTCCCGAGTATGTTTTTATACACTTCATCTAGCAATCCTTCTTTTACAGTGTCCATTTATCAATGTGAACACAAGGTGCAACCTTTGGGCAGAAAGTTCAGAAAAGAGATCCTTGGCATCTTTAAGCTTAAGCTTTCCAATGCTGCACATCCCGTCTTCAGGCTTTGGCAAGTTCCATTGCATTTCATGAAATAGGTCAATGCTATACATAAAGACATTTATTTAATTTTACAGAGGCCATCTATCAAAATTGAGTAATCAAGTTTGGAGAATGGCCACCTTCCTACAAGTTCTTGGAAAACTAATTCGCAGTCCAAGGACTCCTTGCTTTGCACAAGCCACGTTTAACAGATCTGCAAATGGCACGTCTGGAAGTAAGCCTTTATGTAGCATTTCATCAAGGAGATGCTTTGCCTAATCTATAATTTTTCTCTTACAGTAATAAATCAAGATTGAATTAAGTGAAAAAATTAGGTGTACAACCCTCGCTTACCATCGTGCAAAAAACTGTTCTAGCATAATAGATTTTGCTGCATAGACAGTGTCCACACATAAATGAATTGTAGATTATAACATCAGGCTTAAATCCCCTCTGATTCATCAATTTGACTACACCTTCAGCCTTTCTTACAAAGTTCATCAACTAATATATACATTTAAGGCAATTAAATCTGGTGTGATGTCGCAGGCACAAATTTCATAGAGTATAGGGTCAGAGCATCAATCGGTCTGCCTGACTTGCACAGACAATGAATTTAAAGAGTTTATATGTCACGACGTCAGGCAAGACACCTTCACTCTTTATTTTCAACACAGACGCCTAATACCTCAGTGACCAATCTATCCAAAAAGGCTGTCGATGGCATTAAATGTCACAGCACCAGGCTTTCAACCTTTCTAAATTCCCAGCAAATCCATTTGTCTAGAGAAAGAAATTACAGTCTCATAATGCTTCATTTTCACAAGTGTAGATAACTATCAAATTCCACAAAAGGTGGTGAGGGATTCCTATGTAGCATGAAATTAAAGGGAGCTAAAACATCATCAATGTTAGTTGAACTATGTATGGTTTTATCTCTCACATGTCCCCAGCTACTAAAACTACGTAAGAGATGGAAATGGTCACATACCCATTTGTTGATGAACCCAAAAACTACTGACAAAAGCCGCATAAAGGCGTCCACGGAACCTCCTTAGCATCATCTTTCCTCTTTAATTTTCTTCGCTGCCTAAAGCGAATTATCTTTGAAATCAGAAATGCTTCTGTATATATTTGAATGTGGGGAGACTGATGGTGGAAGTGGAAAAGTTGCCGGTTTGATAACTTGATTCACTTTGTTTTATATGTCGTTAGGCATATTTGTTTTATTTCTTTGATTAATGATTAATTAACATAAATTTATGCCGCTCCACTATTTTTTTTTGTTTATTCTTTAGCATGATTGACATTTGGTAGCTCACACACGATTTATACAATTTTCAAAGTAAAAGAATAAATTTTGAGTATGATTGACATTTGTCAGTAGCACCTCAAGACATAAACTAACGACAAGTGCACCTCTCATAAAATCAATAGATCAAAGAGGATCGATTCTCCCTTTTCCTCAATGTAATGTTCAAAAAAAGAGAAATTTGTTAGTAGCTCACATACAATTTATATTACTAATTCAAAGTCAAGCTAACACATCAACTTTATTCAGTTATAATTAACTAATGTGTCTGCAATCTGGCATGAATCCATCACCTTTTTGAAAATTATTGGGAGATTTTCACTAAACTGGAAAGTTCTCTGAATTTCCATTCAAATTAAATTTTCAAGTGTCGCTTCGAGTGGAGGTACAAACAGTCAGGATAAGGGAACTGGTATAAAGGAAAAATCTGTTAAAAAAATGGAAAAGGAATATTCAAAACCAAATCAACAAGTAATGATTGGAATAAATAACATCCATCATTTTTTAAAAAATATTCTACCTGACAGACTCTGTATTAATATATTTTTAAGCTAGGTGTAATTTACTCGTAATGCATGGCCCAAACTGATAAAGTTCAATTACCATTCCGCTTGACAAAGCATTGTTAATAATGATATGTGCAGAAATTTTTATATTTTGAAAATCCAAGTATTGAATTATGATACCACATACATGGGGGGAATTCTAACCATATGCACCGGTGACATCTACCTAACAGACTGAATAGCCAGCAGAAAGCACAACTCATGAGCTGCAACCAAGTGAGACCAACAACTGAAGGCTCACATTAAGTCAACATGTAATAATAGTAACAATCACTTGACCAACCGGCAACCACCACTATTTAACAGACTGATGATTTTATGAGAGCACCTCCCTTTCCTATTTAGTTGAGTTTTCCATCCTTTTAATTACCTGAGTTTCAATCCAGGATCTGAATCTCTACATCCAGTTGCACAAGTAACTCTGACCACTCTAGCTAGCTGGTAATGCTGCATAACTGCTTCTGACAAATATGTTGAAGTTTTGTCATTTATGGATCATCATCGTAAGGAACATCCGGGGCACGTAAAGATGGAAGAATCAAGATACGCCTTCCATTATGTTGGAATTCTGCAAGCATGGAAGCATGAGTTGGTCCACAGTCCAAGTGTTCCCCGTCAAGTCCAGATGCTCGAGGTTACCTAAGTAATAAAAGGCATAAATTTACTAGTTGTTCATTAAGCGTAATATCATGTAGGAGACTGGGAGTATATGTGCCATGCCAGAGTATAATAACTTCATTTTGTAACAAATGACCTTCCAAAGTGTGCTCCAAATGAACTTGCCAAAAAACTCAGTGGAGGATTTGAAGTTTGGTCCACTCATATTACAAATAAAATATTCTTTTATTTTTCTCATAGAAAAACCCTATGGTAACACCAGTTTAAAGGGTAATATGATTAATTACTTCTTGTAAGAGGTAAATACCTTTTGCAGCCTTTAGAGCAGAGCATATGATGGTCAAAGATTCCGTAGGCATAAGATTATACAATGCATTAACTGAAACAATATCTGGTGCCGATGACATGAGCTTGGACAAAAATTTCGCAGTTTCAATACCACCACGATTTTTGCTGCAGGAATTCAACTAATTCTATAAATTGCCTAGACAAAAATGAAACACCAGCCAGGGAAAAGATACCAAGAAATAAGTTCAAACCTTATGTTTATCTTGACAAGCTTCAAATCTTCTATAATTGCCTTTTGTAGCTCCTGAAAGCCAGCTGACCCAAATCCAATTCCTTCAATATCAAGTTCTCTAACAGATTTGCCTAGAAAAATTCCCAAAGCTCCAGCAACTGGGCTGAAGAACAGTAATCTCAAAGCCAGTCCGTCTCAAGAAAGAGGCACAAAAAATGAAGTGCAACTTCAATGCAATCATTAGGCAAACAAACCTTCCAAGGCCATTATCTGCCAGTGTAAGAGATTTTAAAGGTCTTTGTAGAGTTGAAAGGGTGTCTAGAAGTTGAGTCACTCCATCACAGGAAAGCTCACAGGCCTCTAAATTCAAGTCCACCAGTGGAGAGCATCTCTCTGGAGCCTCAGAAAAATAGGGGATCAAACACCTGCAAAATTCAACTGACACTTCAAAACTTTTGCTTGCTACATTGAAAATGTATGGGGAAAACGGGATATTCAACTAACCTGATTCCTTCATCCTCAATGGGATTGTCACTTAAATTCAGGATCTCCAAATTATGCGCATAAAGAAGAGTGTATCTAAGACTCTCCATATCATCCTTGTGAAGATTATTTCCCCTGAAACCATAAGGATTTTTACAATGCATGAAACACTCTCCAAAAACAAAAATATAGTATCTACCAACAATGTTATCAACAATGGCTTTGTAAGGCACTACATATCTGCTGTGCCCTGTTTTAGAGTGACTGAGAATAAAAATAAAATAAAATAACATTGTAGATAATGAAATACCTTAATTTGAGAACACGTAACGACTGCAAAGACTTCCTATTCCCAAAGATGATGGGAGCCCAGGGGCGGAACTACTATGGGGTTGGTTTGGGGTCATACGACCCCCCTCACAGGCGGCCAGAAGGGGAGGTGCCGCTGGAGGCGTGGAGATCGAGCTAAACTCAGCCTCCGTTGAAAGGGGCTGAGTTGCAGAAGAGGGTTGAGTGTTTGCAGCGAGGGGTAGACGAACCCCTCGCTGCAAATACTTTTATTTTTTTTAATATAAATTAGTCCCTGGCGAAACGGCGTCGTTTCGCCAGGGACTAATTTTTTTTTATAAAATGACCCCTGGCAAAACGGCGCCGTTTCGCCAGGGGTAAATTAAAAAAAAAAAAACCGGCCCAACGAAACGACGGCTGGTTCAAAAATAAAAAAGGGGCTGCATTTTTTTTCATCTTCCCCTCTCCTTCTTCCCTCTCCCCCTTCCCTCCTCAGCAGCAGGCAGCCTCACCACCGCCTGCCCACCGGCCACAGCTCGGAGCAGCCGCCGATCTGACTCCCCCTCAGTAAATTTCTGGTTCCGCCACTGTGGGAGCCTGCTTGAAGATTCCCTGTTAAAATTAGAAAGCCATCCTGCTATCTGTGAGATATTGTTAGAAGATCAATTGCCCGTAATCTTAAATTGGTAGATAAACAAATTATAAAGAATAAAATCTAACACAAAGGAATTACTCACATTGTTGTCTGAAAGGTCGAGGACGGATATGCTAGACGAAGAATCGATAAGCACAGTAAAAAGCATCCTTGCAAAATTTGGGTCTAGGTAGTTGTCAAAGAATCTTAAGGAACACAAGGACCTGGAAGAAAAAATGTCCAGAAGTAAGAGAGGTGTTATACTGCTATTGGAGAATAACAGGTCTGATTAAGTAGGCTGCAATCAGATGCTTGAAAATATGTATTTCAGATTAGATATTTCATTCAGACAACAGAGATTTATGATTCATAAATCAACAGAAATAAATGAGCAAGTAATTCTTTTTTAAATATTTTCTTGCAAATTCAAACTAGATTTCTATTGGTCAAAAAGAAAAACAAAAATACCGGATTAAAAGAGATGCTATGCAATGACTGGGCATTTAAGCACTCAAAAGCCAATAAAGGAACCAAAATTATAGGATGATTCATGATTGTTACAAGTATTAGTTCTACAGTTTGTAAGTTGATGAGCATCTCGAAAACCTCAGGTAATCGACCAATAAATTTAAAAATAAAAAAAACATATATATTCAGAAGCTGATTAAGAAACAAGAAGTTGAGAGAATGGATGTACCTTGCTGATGAAAGAAATGATACAAGGGAAAGAGGTAATGAAACTGCATTAGTTTCAAGGAAGTTTGATGCCCTGATCGAGAAGTTCTGTATCACATGTGTATTTTTATTTTTCATTTCTAGAGAATCAAATATTGCATTGAAAGAAGTCGGAGAAAGCTTGCAGTGAATAAATTCCACAGAAGTCAATGTTTCACTGTTTTGGATCAGCAATCGGCATACTCCATCAACCTGTTATTTTTGTGAAGTATAATCAATCAGCTAACCTGTCTGACATTTTTACAAATTAAAACTTTATGTCTTTCATTAAATTTTAGACAGCTGTTAACATAATTTACAACATAGTAACATCATGATGAAAATCACTATTTCTCATTTTTTGTTTCCTAGATTGGTAAGACAATATGCAATGGTTTCATAAATGTTGGTAAGATAATATGCACTGGTTTCATAAATGTTAAATTGTTCTTGTGCTGCACCAACTCATTACATCATAATGTCTCGATCAGAGATATAAAAATCAAAAGAGACATCTATATCCATCAAGAATCCTATTGTTGCATCTCATAATATTTCAGACACTATTCTAACAGAACTATTACTTCCCTATGGAGTCAATCAATACTTAAATTAAACATTGACAAAATTGATGGTGTTACCAAATCCAAGCCAATCAGTTGTTATATCAAAATGCCAATACTTTCTCTTAAGTTTCTTAAGATATTGTATATAGATAAAAACAATGACAAAATTTATTCTGCTTCCAAAATTGTTGGGCAGCATCAATATCTAGCTTCTGATACTGTAATTGGAATTCTGTAGACTGGAGGTACAAGCAGCAGGTGCTCCTGCCATCAACTGCTGTTCTTGTTTCAGCTTATTTTGTTTCTCCTGATTCTTTTTTTTAAGTTTAATTTGTTCTTTCACAGGCTTATAAGTTCTAAACTACAGATAAAATTCAATAAATCTCCGTGTGGAAGCAACCACAATATCTTAAAAAAAATTGAAGGAGAAAAAGGCATACATATTCCCTGATCCACTGCAATACCAAACTTTGCAATTTGCTGTTTCTCAATAATTGCTACAATAGAACAGAAGCAGTTAATATTGGGCTGATTGTCATTCTTGTAATTTGCAAATATTCTGAAAACAAAAATGCAGTATGAGATGAGTAAAAGTAAATTTAAAAAAATGCAACATACCAAAAAGAGAAAACTATTTTCTTTTAACATATCCAAGAAGGCTAATTGGTAAAAAAAAAATACATACATACAAAATAAGAATTGCACTAAAAATACAGTTCTTCTTTTCTCTATGGACCTATGCCCCATAGTGTATAAAAAGCTGATGTCATTACAACGAAACCCACAAAAACATTGGAACCAAAGATGAGAAGAAATATAACTAACAATAACAGCAGGCCTTGTAAAGTATTGGCAAGATTGGTAAATGAAAACCCCTTCTACAGACATTTGTCAACATGTCAAAAAAAAGTCCGTACACTATAAATACATTTCCTTTGAAGGTGATGTGAAGTAAGTAACTTTTTTAGCTTGAATAGATGTCAAGAAAAGCCATAATGCATGTGCTAGCAAATCCATTAAAAAGAATAACACTTTATGGTTTTATTCTACTTGAGGGATAGATACATACACAAGTTTCTGCAACACACAAGACATTCTGAAGTCTCAGACATCTGCACAAAGAAAAATATATATGTGTGCTCAATTAATATAAATGAAATTGGTATGCTTGTAATATAAGTGAAATTGGCATCATTGGTGAATGACGCTTGCAGGAAGGAGAGCATTAGCGTAACGGTAAGCGTTGTCGCTGTGTGACCTGAGGTCACGGGTTCGAGTCGTGAAAACAGTCTCTTGCAATTGCAAGGGAAGACCGCGTATAAAGACCTAATGAGTCCGATTCTTCCCCGGACCATTTGTGCACCGGGCTGCCCTTTTTAAATAGCCGACCCTAATTGATTTGGGATTAAGGCTTTGTTGAGTTGAGTTGTTGAGTTGGTGAATGACGCTTGCAAGAAGTTGACAATGAAACATGTTTACCATGTAAAATCAAATAAGAATAGGGAACAAAAAATTTTCTGCAGGCTGCTAATATGCTGAATACATGGACAAGTTGCAACCCATTTTTCCCCAGTGTAAAAGAAGCTAGGCCTACACTTTCATAATACCAAAATTTGACAAGCATGTTACCTAGCATAGTGCCCAAATTGTTGGAAGTGATAAGATAACATTGAATAGATTGAATGATTCAAATGCCCTTCACCGCCAATAGATTTTAATAAATTGTCTGCAAGGAAAAATTTGCTCAAATTTTTACCAAGTCAGAAGCGAATGAAGTATATCAAATGATATTACATACAAATGATGATTACAAGTCTTATAAATGGTAAAATATGTGTACTAAAAAAGAAATATGAATAAAAAAAATTAATTTATCTATATCCAACTATACATCAGCAAAGCATAGGAAATTCCCTAATATCACTGTGGAACCATATTCCTGGAAGGAACCTAGTGACTGAGCTCAACAATTGAAGTCAACTTTGTATTGCATATTTATAATGTTTGCCGTTCAAGGTTTCTCATCAAATTTATGACATAAACGCTACTAAGATGTATATTTTTTAATTATCATATGATTAAAGCCAAATAGTAACATGCATTACCTGGAATTTTCATCTCTCCAATGCATCTGTCAAATGAAGGAATAGAAGCTAAACCTGCTGCTTCATCAAGGCAACTGTTTTAAGGTTAATCTATTAACAGCAATAAAATCCAAACAAAATAATAAAGAAGAGGTAGCATGCAATTAATCTAATGATGTACTTCTGCAAATGTGTTTGCCAATACATCAGCTGCCAGTCAACTGATTCAACACTGTCAACAACTTGAGGCCAACGCAACTTAAATAACATCTTCCATGCCATATTGAAGTTACCACTTCTGTCAAAAAGAATTTGTATTAATCTCAGAGCATTGCTGCTATCTTTCAAATCTAAAACCCACATTTCATCTTAAAGATGAATAAATGAATAAACACTTTACACTTCCGCACCTTCCACGCTTTGTTCCAATCTTGAGATAACCATCACTGCACTCATAATCATTCCAGTTTTCATATGGCCTACTCAAAGACAACAATCCAAAAGAATAAGAGAGGGGAAATAAAATCAATTAGGAAAATATCAATAAAATCGCAGCAGCAGAAACAACAGCAACACTAACAGCAAAATTTAAACAAGCACTCAAACTATAATTCGGCCAAACAAATGGCACTAAACTCAACCACAGTATGACAGTAAAAGCAAGCAAGCATCATAGAAGTAGCTTATATCCGAGCTTGTAACTTGTGTATAGCCAAAGGAGGCAATTTGGCCACCAATATATCAAATAAATGGGAAGGAAACTCATATATATCAGGTAAAACATCACCATCTCCTAAAATTAACAATATAGAAATCAGAAAATTTTCAGCCAAAAACAAAACTTGACCTTCCTAATATTTGCAATAGATGAGGAAAAAAATAGAAAGAAATTGAAGCTTTTTAACACATTTTACCTCCGCGAAGGAGTTCTCTTTTAATTGCCTCCATGCCTAGCGATATCAAAGATGGAACTTCCGCCATTTCTCGAGCTTATTATAAATTGAATCTAAAATGAAGATTATAGCATCATTCTTTTCGGTTAGAGAGTCAATTAAGAAAAAGAGACGAAAAACAAATTTTTTTCACAGAAAAAATTATTCAAGTTATGAAATTATAAGGATTCAGTTACTCACCAGATAGTTTTTCAAGCCTGCAAATATCAAATAACCAGTAGCAATCTTCAGTTCAGTTCATTAGAATTTTGGCTTTAAAATTAAATCCACTCCATCTTTTAGGACAAGGAGATTTGTTCTTTGTTCTTGAGCGTCGAATTTCAAAGTATGGTTTTTAGGAGGAGAACGACAACTTCAATTAGGGGTGGCATGGGGTCGGATAATTTCAGTTACCCATCTCGCTTCGATCCGATTACATCGGACATGGGTAATATATAAATGGTTTTGGAATGGATAGCACGACTCTTTGTTTCAATCTGTCTTGAAAGGTCCTCTTTCCGCCGCATAATTCTAATATTATGCTTGGCACGGCACTCTCAATCTCAAAGGTCTTCGCGCGGCCTCCCTTTTTGCGTGGGGTTTTTCTCTTCTTTCAAATGTAGTTCATCTCAAGTCTAATAAATTAAATAATTCAAAAAAAATTCTTCAAATTAACAAGTTTGTGATTTCCAAATAACAAATTGGCTAATTAATTTTTTATGATATATTCTATTTTTCTTTGCTAAATAAGACAGTAATCATTGACGTTTTTTTAAATTTTTTCATTATGGATATTAAAAATAATATATGTGTGTTTGGGTTGTTTTAATACATATGGTACTTGGTAAACGGGTTGAGCTTTAAAATTAAATTCACTCCATCTTTTTATGACAAGGAGATTTGTTCTTTGTTCTCGAGCGTCAAATTTTAAAGTATAGTTTTTAGGTGGAGAACGACTATAGTGATGGTAGCGGGCAGGGACGAATTTAGGGGAGTCGTGGGAGGACAAACGATCCCTCTTCGTCGATGTCCATGGTGAAAGAAGACAGAGTCACAAAAGAGATGAGTGGAGAGAAGAGGGAAGAGAGGAGAGAAGAGGAGAGGACCAGGGTTGAATAGGAGAAGACAGAGTCACCGTGAACCAAGCCAATTTGCCAGTGCGAGCGTCTAAGGGGAAAGAAAACAAAGGAGAGGAGAGGAGAGGAGAGAAGAGGGGAGAGAGGAGAGGACCGACAATCGGCAATCAAATTTTGCTCTCTCTGATTGATGTGCTAGGTCCGACATTGGCAGCGAGTCAAATAATTTTGGATATCTAACTTATTCTTACCTAATTACATCGATATGAGTAAATATATAAATAGTTTTAGGATGAGTATGGGTATTAAAAATAATACTCATCATAAATTAGGGTCGAATTCAAATTTAATACATATAATACTTAGTAAATGGATTCGGATAGCAGGTATCCACGAGTACCCTATCCATTTAATTCATTCAACTTATAATTAAATTGTATATCTTGAAAAATTATAAAGTACTTTGCCAACAAACTATACAACATCCTTGTTAATCTTTTCAAATAAAAAATTAAACAAAACATAAGTAAACATTCCGATAACACATATAGCTAAAATTGTATAATTAATAAAAAAAATTAAATTGTATATATAATATAATTGATATATAAAAATATAATATATTATATAAAGCTAATTATACATATTCAATGAAATAATAAATAAATGCTTATTTTATAATGGTAATTATAATTAATATAACAAGATCAATATAAGATATATATCAATTATTTTCATTATGTCGTATATATGTATAATGCATATAATATATATAAAATACATGTAATATATATTTATTATATGTCGTATATGTATATACTATATACTACATTATTACACGCATATATTTATATATGTCGTCAATTATTTTCATCAAATACTATAATATTTCTTGTATATTATTACTTTCATTGTATATACTATTCATGTATATAGTCTATATATAATATAGTATATTATATTATATAGTATAATATATATACACTATATAACACACTACATATATTATCAATTATTTTTATTATATACTATAATATAACTTGTATATTATTATTTTCATTATATATAATGTAGTATATAACACACACACTCTATATATTATCAATTATTTTCATTATTTGCTATAATTTGACTTGTATATTATTATTTTCACTATATATATAGTGTAGTATATTATACCAAATAGTATAACACACACATATACATATCATACTATATATAGCATATATATGCTATACAATAAACATGCATATATACATATATTATGGGCTATATATATTATTAATTATTTTCATTATATATATTATTTATAAATATAGTCTATATATAATACAATATACGATATACTACAATATATATAGTATATAAGAACAAATATATATATATATGTATATTAACAATTAATTTCATTGTATACTATAATATAACTTATATACTATAATATAACTTATATATTATTATTTTCACTATATATGGTGTATATATATATAGTATAGTATATAAGAACAAATATATATATATATGTATATTAACAATTAATTTCATTATATACTATAATATAACTTATATATTAATATTTTAACTATATATAGTATTTATATATATAATATATAGTATAATATATGTTATACTGCATTTGTATATGCCATTCTATATATATATATATATATATATATTATACTGCATAAATTTATATATGTGTTTTATAAATATTTGAATTGATTTTAATTTTTTTATGTATTAAACACCATTAAGATCATAAATATGTTGACCAACGTACCATTTACTTTATATTATATAAAATACCTAATATTTTAATTTTATACATATTAAACACTATTTTAGTTAAAATACATAGTTTTAACTTATATTATATAATATATTTAATATTTTCTACATGTAACCCTAAAATCTAAACAAAATCTAACTTTTTTTTTTCATTCTCCACTTCACTCACGCCGCACAAGTAGCAACAACAACAAAACAACATCTGCCTCTCAAAGTCTCACTCTCATCAGGTACATCAGTTTTTCTCTTTTTTTTTTTTTTATTTTTAAGTTATGAGAACTCTTTACTTTATTTTTTTTTTTCAATTTTCAGTTTGGGTTTTCTTAGTTAAGTTTATGATTTTTGAAAATGATTAGAATTAGGAGCAAATAAGACAATTTTATGTACAGAAAAACATGAGATTGTGGCCAATGATGATAGCAGCAACTTGAAATTGAAGAACAAATATATTCTTATCATTCTCTTCTTATAATATATTCATTGGTTTAACCTCATATTGAAATGGATGTTCTTGTTTTTTACTAAGTTTTGAAAAAGATAACTTCTTTTTGGGTGTTTTGAATTGATGATTAAATTTTGTTTTACTATTGATTTGATTGCCGAAATGATGGCATCATGTATTAGCTCATACTAATTAGTGAAAACAAAATTAATTAACATGATTATTTAATTCTATATATTACATAGATTAAGCATACTGTAATACTAAAGTTGTCTTTTTAATATTTTTCATTATGTATATTACATATATATGTTATTGCTTAATATTTTTTATTATTAACTAATATAGTACATATTAATATATATATATATAGTATATAGCAACTTATAGTTTATGTTGAATCTTTGTTTAGCATATCATGTAAACTTTTGAAAGTATTGAAAGTGTAGAAAGTTGCAAAAATGATAGTATTGTGTCTCCATCAATTGAAAATAATGTTTTGGAAACAACTATTACACCTAGTATTATGCCTACCTAAAAAACAACTTCTGAATCTATTAATAGGAATCTACCGACATCATTGAGTGGTAGAAAAAGAAAGTTAACCTCTTATGTTTGGGAACACTTTGAGAAAGTTCATTATAATGGTGAAGATTGGGCAATTTATAATTAATGCAAGTTATACCTCGAAGAAAATAGTAAAAATGGTATCAAGTTTTTGCATAATCATATAGATAAATGTGGATCGAAAAAAATCAAAGTATAGTCCAATGTTTAGAGAGGCAAAAACAAATTATTGTAGAAAAAGAGAATGATGGGAGGTTCAATTTGAAAATTTTACATTTGATATAGAAAAATCAAGAAAAAAGTTAGTATGTGCAATAATTTTACATGAACATCCTCTCTCAATTGGTTAACATATTGAGTTTCAAAGGTTTATTGGTTGTCTTCAACCCATGTTTAAGATGGTTTCTCAAAATACTATTAAGAATGACATCTTAAACATTTATGATATTGAATTTGGAAAGTTATATAAAGTATTAGAGAAGCTCAAGAGTCATATTATCATCACAAGTGACATGTGAACATCAAATCAAAAGAAAGGTTATATGTCTGTCACTGTACATTTCATTGATGAGTCTTAGGCACTACAAAATCGTATCTTGAGGTAAATTATATTTTAGATTTTCAATATATGACATGTATTTAGTAATATTAGTTCAAATTTAATTATATATTAATTATATATTATTTATGATTTTATAGATTTGTTTATGTGCCAACTCCTCACCAAAGAAGAGCTAGCAAAGAATTTGATGGATGCTTTTATTAAGTAGAATATCGAGACCAAGATTTTTACAATAACAATAGATAATTGCTCTTCTAATGATGGTATGATTCCTATCCTTGTGGACAAGTTATATGGTGATCTTTTGTGTGATGAAAATATCTTGCATATGAGATATTGTGTACATATATTGAATCTTGTGGTGAAAGATGGGTTATCAATTCTTGATAATACACTTACAAAAATTAGGGATAGTGTGACTTTTTGAATAGCTACTCCTCAAATAGTAGAAAAATTTGAGGAAATAGCAAAACAATTAAAAATTTCTTATGAAAAAAAGTTGAGTCTAGATTGTAAAATCTGTTGGAGCTCTACTTACTTAATGTTGCAAATGGCAATTTCATATAAAGAAGTCTTTCCTAGGTTAAGAATTAGAGAAAAATATTATACATCTATGAATGATGAGGATGATTGGATGATGGCAGAAAAAGTTGCTGAAAAGTTGGAGATGTTTTATTCCACCACCGAATTATTTCTGGAAAAAAATATGCAACTATAAATTATTTTTTATTTCTATTTGTCAACTTAGAAATTTTTTAGTTAAATGGATGTGTTCTAGTGATGAAATTATATGTGCAATGTCCAAGAAAATATTTAAAAAATTTGAGAAATATTGGAGTGTTGTTCATGTTGTTTTGGCTGTGGCTGTGGTGTTAGATCTTAGATATAAAATCAAAGCACTTGAATATTATTTTCCTATGATCTATAGTGATAATGCAAAAGTTGAAATTGAGGAAGTTAAACAAACTTGTTACAAATTACTTGATGAGTATCAATCTAAGGCTTCTAAGCAAAAATATCTCAATCCTTATAATTTTCCTTCATCAATTCCTCTATCTACTAGTCAAAATTCAAAAAAAAAAAAGACATGAATGATTTAGTAGCATTTTTGAATCCTTCCTCTAGCAATACTCACGTGAAATATTAGTTAGATCATTATTTGGAGGAAACTATTTTGCCGTGGAGCCTAGGTTTTTGACATTTTTGATTGGTGAAAGACTAATGGGTTAAAATATCCAACTCTACAAGTGATTGTTCAAGATTTTTTAGCGGTTCCTGTGTTCACAGTGCATCTAAATCTGCTTTTAGTACTAGTGAAAGTAGGAGTGACAACAGGTAGGGTACCTGCAAAAGTGTCCTACTTGTTACTGAACTCGATTAATTCTAAAATACCCATACCCGTCCCAAATTCATTTATAAATATATATTCATTACCTGAACCTATCACAAACTCATTTATTATTATCCGTTACTACTCAATATTTATTTAAATACCCGTTTAAGATATAAATTTAAATATAATAAAATGTAAATTATATAATTATAATATTTTTACTTGAGTAATTATAAATTAAAATCTAATGCAACTACAATTTTACTAAATAAAGTTTACACCACAATATAATTAAACATGATACAACAACATTATAGTTAAAAAGCCAATAAATAAAACACAACAACTATAAAAAAATAAACAATTAAAATTCTATTGTCCAATGAGCATTCCAAGTCTTCATAACATCATCTTCTTCATCTTCAATTTTTATCAACCTTTAAAAAAAATAAATCATCAATGAAACTTGAGCATTGAAAATAAAATATGTTTTCAATAATTAAAAAAATAAATATACATATATACTTACAAGATAAAATAATCCATTGAAAAATTGAAGCTTATCAACAATCAACATCATCTTCAACCGCATATAAATATTTTGAGTCTAAACTTGAACAAGAATTTTTTAAAAAATAATTTGTTAGTAATAAAAGCATTTAATAAATTTTATTATTTAAAATGAAAATTATCACATTACCTTCAATATTTGCCCATAACCAACTTTGAGAGCACATTAATCCTCCAAAATTTTTTCGTGAAGTTTGCTTATATGAAGACTAACGACCCTTCTACCGGTACTAAAAGCATACTCAGATGCAACTGTGGACACGGGCACTGCTAAAAAATCATGAGCAATCATTTATAGAGTTAGATATTTTAACCCATTAGTCTTCTACCAACTAAGAATATCAAAATGTAGGCTCCAAGGTATAACAAGTTCCTCCAAATAATGATCTAACTCGGATTTCACATAAGTACTATTAGAATAAGAATTCAAAAATGCTACTAAACCATTCATATCTTATTTTTATTTGAGAATTCTGACTAGTAGATAGAGGAATTGACGAAGAAAAACTATAAGGATTGAGAGGTTTTTGCTTCGAAGCCCTAGATTGATACTCATCAAGTAATTTGTAATAAGTTTGTTTAACTACCTCAATTTCAACATTTTCATTATCACCATAGATAATTGAAAAATAATATTCAACTATCTTCATTTATATCTAGGATTCAACACCACAACCACAACAAAATCAACATGAAAAACACTTAAATATTTCTCAAAAGTTTCAAATATTTTCTTGGACATTACACATATAACTTCATCACTAGAATCCATCCATTCAACCAAAGAATTTCTAAGTTGACAAATAGAAATAAAAAAATAGGTTGCAGTTGAATACTTTTTCCCAGAAAATAATTTAGTAGTGGAATAAAATATCTCTAACTTTTCAACCACTTTTTTTGCCATCATCTAATCATCGTCAGCAGGCACAAATGTATAATGTTTTTCCCTAATTCTCAACCTAGGAAAGACTTGTTCATATGAAAGTTTCATTTGCAACATTAAATAAGTGGAGTTCCAACCGGTTTTACAATCTAAGCTCAACTTTTTTCTACAAGAAATTTTTAATTGTTTAGCCATTTCATCAAAATTTTCTACTCTTTGAGGGGTTATTGCCCAAAAAGCCACACTATCCCTAATTTTTATAAATGCATTATCAAGAATTGATAACCCATCTTTCACCATAAGATTTAAAATATGCGCACATCGTCTTATATGCAAGATATTACCATCACACAAAAGATCACCATACAACTTATCCACAATGATAGAAATCATACCATTATTAGAAGTGCAATTATCTATTGTTACTGTAGAAATCTTGGTCTCAATATTCCATTTAGTAAAAGCTTCCATCAAATTCTTTGTAAGCTCTTCTTTGGTGTGAGGAATTGGCACATAAACAAACCTATAAAATCATAAACAATACAAAATAATATATAAGTAAATTTGAACTAATATTATTGAATACATGTCAAATAATAAGAATCCAAAATTTAATTTACCTTAATATACGATTTTGTAGTACCCAAGGCTCATCAATGAAATATGTGGTGATGGACATGTAACCTTTCTTTTAATTTGATATCCATATGTCAATTGTGATTGCAATACGACTCTTAAGCTTCTCTAATACTTTATATAATTTTTCAAATTCAATATCATAAATGTTCAAAATATTCTTCTTAATAGTATTTCAAAACACCATCTTAAACATGGGTTGACTACCAATGAATCTTCGAAACCTAATATGTTTAATAATTGAGAGAGGATATTCATGTAAAATTACTGCACCTGCTAACTCTTTTTTTGATTTTTCTTGATCAAATGTAAATTTTTCAAATTGAACCTTCCCATCATTCCCTTTTTGCACAACAATTTGTTTTTGCCTCTCTAAACATTGGGTTATACTTTGATTTTTTTTCGTCCACATTTTCTATACGATTATGCAAAGACTTTGTACCATTTATACTATTTGCTTTAAGATTTGACTTGCAATAGTTGCAATTGTCCAATCTTCACTATCACGATGAACTTTCTCAAAGTGTTTTCAAACAAAAGATGTTAACTTCTTTTTTTACTACTTAATGATGTTGATGGATTACTGTTAATGGATTCAAGAGTTGGTTTTTAGGTAGGCATAATATTAGGTGTGATAGGTATTTTCAAAACATTATTTTCAATTGATGGAGACATAATACTATTATTATTGCAACTTTTTACACCTTCTATGCTTTCAAAAATTGACATTTTAAATAAAAATTCAACATAAATTATAAGTTACTAATATTATTAAAGTCCTATATAAAGTCAAAAAACAATTTATTTAATATATTACAAGCTCATATGTTTATAACATATATATATTGTGTGTGTATATATTTATATAATAATATTTATTATATTAGTTAATAATAAAACATATTAAGCAATAATATATATAATCTCAAAGGTACAACCAATTAAAAAAACAACCTTAGTATAACAGTATGCTTAATATGTGAAATGCAAAGAATTATTAGTTTCTTGGAAGAATAATATATAAAGCACCTTCCATTTATATATATATATATAGGCTATATAATTAATAGTTTATTTTGTTTATTTTTATTTAAATTCTTCTTTTTTTCTAGACATATATATCCATCAACTTTTGTTTATTTCCACCAGAACTTGATGCACCCCATTTTTTCAACATATAGGCCCAAATAATAAATACAATACCACTGTTTGATAATTAATTTCTTTTTTATTATATATATATATATAAGTTTTGCCTTTTCAATATCTCTCCCTTTAGAACCCCTTAGTAGCTAATTAAGTTTATTATACAAAAACTAAAAATATTGCATCTATGCATGAGACGCAGTCTAATTAAGTTCATATTCCATAAATAATAATCACAAAATCATTGGCAAAAAAAAAAAACACAATTACCAAATTCAAGCAATGCATATACAGCTTTATATATCTTTAATTTCTTATCTTTATACAGCTTTATTATGCCAAAACAATCAACATATAGGTTTATACAGCTTCAACCAAATACAGAAACCCAAAATCAGCCATAATTGCATTTATTATCTTTAATTTCTTCACTGTCTAACCATCTTCTAAAATCATAAATCTAACTATGAAAATCTAAACTAAAAATTAAAAAAATAAGATTTCTCAAAACTTAAAATAATAAAAAAAATTGATGTACTTGGTAATCTAAAATACCAAAACAGAGATTATCAAGGTAGTGAGAGGCGGCAATCGATGATGGTGAGAGTGAGAGGCAGTCACTGATATGGTTTAAGAAGATGTTGTGCGGCGAGAAGTGGAGAATGAAAAAAAAAATGTAGGTTTTGTCTAGATTTTAGGGTTACAAATAGAAAATATAAAATAAGTTAAAACTATGTAGTTTTATGTTAAAACTACGTAGTTTTGAGTAAAATGGTGTTTAGTATATACAAAATTAAAATATTAGATATATTACTTAATACAAGGTAAAACTACATAGTTTTATCTTAAAACTATGTAGTTTTATCTTAAATAAATATTTAATACATTAAAAAATTAAAATTAATTAAAATATTTTTATAAAGCACACATAATATATATGTAGTATACTATATTTATAGTATGGCATATATATATATATATATTTGTTTATATATGTGTGTGTGTTATATAGGATATATCATATGCCAATCTATAATATAAAATATATACTATAATGCTATATATTAATAATATATATATATATATATATTATACCGTTAAGTATAATATGCTATATTATATATATGGACTGTATATATAAATAATATATATATGTATTGTATAGCATATGTCCTATATCATATGCTGTATATAGTATAATATATGTGTGTTATATAGTATATATATTATACTATGTTATATACATAGACTATATATATAAATAATATATATAGAGAAAATAATAATATAAAATATGTTACATTATATAATAAAAATAATTGATAATATATATCCCATATAATATATAGTAAATATATGTGCAATAATGTAGTATACAACATACACATATATTACATATAATATATAGCATATATAAGTGGTATATAGCATATACACATGGTGCAAATAATATATAGTATATAAAAATATATATATATATACATATATATATCAACTATTTTTACTATATAGATATACTATTATTTTTATTGTACATATTATAGTGGAAATGGTATAATAAATATAAAATATTATATTACATAATGAAAATACTTGATATATCTATATATATATATCTTATATTGATGAATAATGATATAATATTAATTATAATATTAACCATTTATAAGACCAATTATACATATTGCATATGATATAAATTATAATATATATAATTATGCATATTGCATATGATATATATTGTTTTAGTTATATTATATATACAATTCAATTTTTTATATTATTATATAATTTTAACTATATGTTGTTCCAAATTAGCAACAAAGAGGGGGTGAATTGTTTGATATGAAGAGTGATGATAAATTTAAAATTCAAAAGCAAGAGATGAAAAAGATGTAGAAGAAGATTGAGCAGAACATAGAAGAAAGAATGCAAATAGTTATAATAGTTTGGATTTACTTCAATTCTACGTCCACTTCCTTAATAACTTGTTAAGGTTCCACTAGTCTTAAGTTTTTACAAGTTTAACTCTAACTTAGTATTTTCACTAGCTCGCATCGAACTATTACAATTGTTTGAGATCAATCCTCTCAACTCTTTTAAGAGTTTTCTCAGGCTCACTCTAACAACCTAAGTATTCTCAAGCTCACACTCAAACTTTTGATGGTGTTTAATGCTCACACCCAATACTCAATCAATATAAATGTAGTTTTTGTTACAAAAAATTAAAAGTAGTTTGTCTTAGCTATTCAAATTACAATCTTTCTCAAACAAGAGGTTTTTAAAGGTATTTATAGTCATTAGGGCTTAAACTAGCCGTTTGAAATAGTGTCAAACATGTTTGATTCTTGTTCCCCACTTAAATTGTCAGCCAGAGCAATTTTATGGTCGGAACAATTACTTCATGGTCATACCATCAATGGTCCGATCGGAATATTTGAATTTCTGACAGACGCTCCTCTAACGGTTGGTACATGTTGCTTCCACTAATTGAGTGGGATCACAACGGACATAAATTTGAATGGTCCGGTCGACCTTTCTCTGGTCCGGTAGGCCTTTCTCTGGTTCGATCGGGATGTTTGTGGTATGCTCAATTTCTGAGAGTACCATTCACCATGAACCTCACTGGAAGATTTTGTATTTTTGTTTCATACAATGGTCCGGTTGGACTTTTAACGAAGGTCGGTCGGGATTCTTATGTTCCGGTGAAAAGTTGAGCATCCTTTTGACTGTGAACCTTACTGTGAATTTTGTTTGTTGCTCATATCAAAGGTTTGGGCGGAATTCTATATGGTTCGGTAGGAATTCTATATAATCTAGTTGGGATTATTGTGGTTCGGTGATAAACTGAGCATCCTTTTGACCGTGAAACTTACTGTGATAAATTTCATCTTCAACAAACCTGTGGTTCGGTCGGTATGATCAATAGTCTGATTTTAATATTTTTCTAAAAAATTAAGTTCCTGCAAAATGTAACTTGGTACAAAGTTTAGTGTCATTCAATTTAATTGTCTAAGATAAAAAATAGAGTAGTTTATCTAACACTATAGATATATATTAATTATAATTATAGATAATATTGACTTAGACTCAAATTATATATGTTTAGTAATATGGTTTATTTACTTTTTTTAGTTAAAAAAACAAAAATGTTGAGGTGGTTTACTGGTGTTGTATATTATATTTTTCTCAAGAGGTCATAGTTTCAAACAAAACCTCTCAAACAATAACTTATATATATCAATTATGATAAATGGGTTAATCGAGTAGGATATTCTCGGGTAGCAGGTACCATATGCTATAAATCCAAACCTGCAACGAGTATTATTTTTAATACTCATACCCATCTCAAACCCGTTTACCCACTACCTGTATTCTCTATAATCGAGTTTGAGTGGATTGGGTACCTGGAATTACCTGACCCGCTACCACCCCCTAGGTGGAAGGGTTGTTAGTCTTCATCGAAGCAAACTTTATGAAACTACTTTAGAGGCATTAATGTGCTCTTAAAGTTGGTTATGGGCAAATATTGAAGGTAATATGATATGTAATATCCCAATTTTTGATGTACTTTAGAATAGTAAATACGGGAGAGCATATGGGTGTAATGGGTAGAGAAAATATGAGATGAATGTTTATGATGGATGTTACATATGTAATATATGTATTTGAAATATATGAGAAATATAAATAGAATATATAAGATATATACATATTGTAACACCCCGATACTCCATATAAATACTATACATATACCTAGCATACATACAGTACATATATAAAGCATAAGGATGTCACTTTTCATCACTATTTAAGAAAATCCTTTAACAGTGTTCAAATCACAATACATTAATTGAAAGAACATTTACAAAATCATTATACTGTAATGATCTTACATATATGATAATCTTACATAATTTTAACATTTCCTTTATACATATGAATACACTTCATAAAAGAAATACATTATTATTCAAAAGTTTTACATGTATGCATCACCCTCTAGTTGGTCTCGACAAACTCATACTCTTCTCGTGGCTTACCGAAATACTTCATATCTTCCACCTAGTCACCTGCGCGATTACACAACCGCGCTAAGCCCGAGAGCTTAGTAGTACAAATAACATATAAACATACAATATATAAATTCCAACATAACAAGATATATTAATACTAAGTACTTATAATTTCTTAGCATGTTTGTATTTTCATTCTTAATTGCACCTTTCATATGTCTCTTCTAATTTAATATGTTATCTACATAACTACGTATCATTATCACCAATCACAGATCCATCACTAATATTCACAATCAATATATCAATACACCCATTAACATGTCATAATTCATAACATTTCATGTTATTATTTATCCACAATTCACCACTTAAGAATCCCATTTCCAACAAAGGTAATCATAGATCTCATTACTCATTTAGTTCAACCTTTATATAACACATTGAAAACAAAGACAGACTCGGGCCCAAAAACTCTAATATGTTATTCAAAGTTCAGAGTCAACTGCTTTGATCATATTCACAATAATCAAGCCCGTAGGCAACATGTATCATATCTCTATCCATGGATAGTGTAACAGACCCAGTCTCTTGGACCATCAACCCATTAACATGAGGAGATCCTCAACCCGGCTAAACTGTTACAAATGGAAGTGGTTTACGGGCCTCCCATTTCACCATCATTCCATTTTCACATTTCTCATCTGGAATCGGCTTACGGGCCTCCCATTTCGCCTATCCAGGAATTCATATCATAATTACCAATTGGAATCGGTTTACGGGCCTCCCATTTCACCTATCCAATGGTTCATAGGCATGCCATCAAAACAGGACTCTGAAAGTTGAATCAACATATTAGATACACAATTCATTAATTATTTCATTATCAATTTCCATTTCAATTGAATCATCATAGCCAATCACAATGGCATCATATCACATTTGAATCATCATAGCCAATCACAATGGCATCATATCACATTTGAATCATCATAGCCAATCACAATGGCATCATATCACATTTGAATCATCATAGCCAATCACAATGGCATCATATCACATTAAAATCATCATATTAATATACAACATCAATTACATTAATTAAACAAATGTATCATTATTCAATCATATCATTCACCTCATTATAACTCAAAACATTAGTTCACATCTCTTTATGTCTCAATTTACACTAAGGTAATTCATTATAAAAGTAATTATAATAATAATAAATTGCATTGCACATACCTTTGTGAATGATCCTCATCTCTTCCACACTATACAAGTCATAATATTAATCACATTATAACACTTCATCACTCAAGTATACATAATCCAACACATTACACATTCATTAAGAATTATCTCTATTGTGATCCTTGACAACTCAATTGGATGATTTATTTAACATGTGTTTGAGGATCTTATTGTAGGATTAGGTTATTTCAAATAAAACAGAACATAACGTTACTCGCGGTCGCTACAAACCAGGGTACGACCGCTATACACAATTGAAAGATAGAACCTTATCACAGTAGGTTTCGCGGTCAGAAGTCCGACCTAAGTCGCGACCGCACTTCATATAATAGCGACCGCACTTAACATTATAGCGACCGCCCCAAATTACGGGTCTCTCATACAAAACCCTAAACATAGCCACATCTCTTTGCAATGAACCAAAACACATAACACACAACATAAACTTATTCAAATAGACCTCATCAAAGTCACTAACACTTATTTTGCATGTATAGCACAATATTCACATTAACCATACATTTACTCACTTATCACTTCAAAACCCTAAAACCAACATCATTCTTGTTCTTCTACTATCAACATCCCCTTAAGCCTACAATCTTTACAACCAACTCAACACCAATTCAATCTTTTAACTTACAATCAATTTTAACACTTGTAAACACATACCAAACACACCAAATTATCACATCAACAATTTATAACTCATCTTAGACACAACTTCCAAATTAACAAAGGAAAACAAGAAAGTACTTACCTTAAATGAAGAAATTCCACAAATCTTTAACCAAATCCCTTGATTCCTTCTTCAATTTGGTTCTAGCATCAAGAACACTTCTCTTCCTCTCTCTTTTCTCCCATGGCCGGCACACCAAAATGAAAGGAGAAGAAATTTGATCCACAAATAAAAGTCAACCTCTCCTTTAATTTCCACCACACAAATCAAAAGAATTATTACTAAAATGCCCTTCATCCTTTTAACTTAACTTTTGTCTCTTATGTGCCCATTCATGTAATTTCACATATCACACATAAATATCCTCTTCCACTAACCATCACCTTGACTCTTCCTTTGACCAACTTATATGTTATATATATCATCATATAAACAACATATATACTTCTCTCTAAACCCTCTTTTCTTTCCCAAAACACATATGCATAAACATTCTCTTCCAATTTCTTTTCTTATCAAATAACATATACATTCAATCACATTTAAAACCAACAACATAATCAAAACTTCTAAGGCATACTTGAGGATATTACAATTCTCCCCCTCTAAAAAGAAATTTCGTCCTCGAAATTATCCATCACAATAACAACCCATTTATAACAAATCACCATTTTAATATCCATGTGAAGATAATCATATTCTTACATTATGATTTCCTCAAATCACATAACTTTTACTCTTCCCTCTAATTCAAACATCTTTTCCCCATTCATAACTCATTTATGTATCAGCATATTACCTCTTATATACATTATCATACATACCTTATACTCTTAGCATAACTATACATATTAAATCTCGATAATATTAATTCGCAATCTTAGCAAAATTTAGATCAATCGATCTAGCTATCATAATATAACCATATCTCAATATACATGACCTAATTCAATTAGGTCAAACTTATTCTCAAATTCTAATCCCTCAGGATCCATCCGTTCAACTTTTTGAGACTATCCTCATTAATAACAAATCTCTTTAAATTATCTTTCCATATCCATATATATATATATATATATTGCTTATATAATAGCGGTGTAATCTCACATAATTCTCATACTATAATTATCACCCATAGGTCATTCATTTAACATTATTTCTATCCATTAATTCCTCTTATACAAAAATATATTCAATATCATTTTCAATTATATCTCATAATTTCTCCCATTATCATTTCCTCACATTATCATATCATTTCTATATATACATAATCACTTTTCTATCCATTCTCCAAGATTCAAAACATTTACACAGTTCTCTTCTCTTCCCATACTTTTTATAATTATAAACAAATTTCTAACATAGAACTTGAAAAGATATAACTTTACCATTCATAACTTCTAACCATGTTTCTTAAAACAAAATTTTCAACCTCACCCACATAATACTATAATCATATTATCTCAGACCCAAATCTGCTGAGAACAAAATTAACCAGCCAATTACACTAACAAACCATACGGCCGGAGTATAATAATAATCACGTCTGTAGTTTATAAATCAATATTGCTTCTCTATTATTCTTCTTCAAACATTTCCAATTACAGTACTAAGTTTACATATTCCTTCTCTATACTTTTGTTATTCCCAAAAGTTAACATAATTCAACTTTGTTCCAAAACAATTTACTCTTGATCATAAGATCATCATTAGCCTAACTTACATCAACAATATTATTTATAACATCTTTGTGCACAACATTCAATCATATACAAATTCATTTATTACTCCACTTCTAATCTATCTCTTGTAAAACTTTTCATACATTATACTTCCCTTCATATCTTACACATATACATATAATATTTTCACGTGCATAATCCTTGAACCAGAAAACATTATATAATAGTCTAGCTCAATTATTATCATAACAATTCATCATCCAGTGTTACTCGAATCCTTTCTCACTCTTCATTTCATCTCATAGTCGAACTCTGCATAGATCAAGACCTAATCTCTCATAGGTCCACTAATACATGCCATATCATTCTCCATACCACTAGACAAGTAATTATATCCCATTTACATTCAAAGGTCACATTCACAATGTGACTTGCTTTCCACATTTCTTACATATATACACATAATCATACAATTATATTTAATTCATCTTTTACATATCATCAACACAATTTAACATTTATTACTTTCATTGCACAACATCATTCTTATCCCTTTTTGATATGATTTAATTGTTTATCAACTCCACACATACATACACTCTAACCATAATAATATTTCACAAAATCTTAATCACAATACTAAGGTGACATCTCTCTCACCTTTATTTTTTTTTTAAATGCATTTAATATACCATCTTTATATCCATTTGTTTACCATTCCATATATATATACATATTACATCCAATCATCTACACATTGAGCCCAATAACCTCTATACAATTTCCAAGTCTAATTATCACAATTCTCAGTTTCTTGAATCAACGTTGTTCGATCCAATTCTTACTATCAATCTTATCACATGACCTTACTTCGCACAAATCTGTCAATGCAAGTGTAATCATTCTCAATATTAATAGATATGTAGTTGTATAGGTTACAAACACACAATACTATGCGTACATTACATTCTCAAGTGATCAACTCAATCCTTGATCACTAACATATTACATCACTTTATCACATTTCAAGTAGTCAACATTACCATGACTATTTCATCACTTGTCAAACTTTTAATTCATCAAATTACATATTTGTAAATCATTTTTAATATGTAACATTATTTATTCCACAAAGATCATATACATACTATACATTAAACTTTCACTATTCAAGTATTCTTTTATTGAAATTTAATTTACTAACCTTACGTTAGTAATATCAGCTTTAAAACTCATATATAAACCATAGTATAACATCAAAACAAAACATTTTATATATGTATATCACATATTACCACCATTACCATGAGCCTTCACCATATTCAAACATATTACACTTTTAACATTAAAATCACAATGTTGCATTACCATAACAATAAAAACAATATCAATATTCATGTTATGCATTCAACCAATAAAGCTCATACTTACAAATGTCACATTTCATTGTTTCAATAGTTATATCATCATCCATTATACTCATTCAACATAAACGCACATAACCCAACAAGTATTTAATATTATAATCAAAGTTCATTTTCAATCAACAATCATGATCTCATATATGAACCTTCCCCCAACCAGGTCGGTTGCCCACTGGGCCTCAAGCCACTGCCAATCTCAGGGGTCCGCAGAAGGCAGACAGGTTCATTCATTTATATCTTTTAAACATTACTTTCTCAATTCATTTCATTCTCATAATCAAATTAGGCAAACATGCCTCAGTCATTTCAAACCACATCACTCAAATGTACATAATCAATGGCATTACACAAACTTTTTCAATGATTATCATACCTTTCACATTTCATATATCATCATTGATATATATATATATCAATTTATCTTATTCATAATTTTAGAATTATCCACATACATTTTGTTTATATCGATTAACTCACTTAATATTTCACCAGATTCTCATCAATTAATAACCTATCTATCTATTTATTTCTTTATATTACATCCACATCTCAATAAGCAATAATTCAATATTTGCTTTCTTTAATTTTCCTCTCATGCAGAACTTTATCCACATGTTATTATTCATCTCATCTCATCTAATTCAATTACATTACAATTCACATAATACCACATCCGAGACCAACCTAGGTGTGAATGCATATGCATGTATTACAAATTCTATTTCCAAACTTTTCCTCTTTACTTCCATTTAAACTTTTCAAAACTCTTCTTTTTAATTCATTTTAAGCATTTCAAAACTTTTTCTTTTTAATTTCACTTAGGCCGAGAATCTCGAACCTAAGCTCTGATACCAAAATAATTGTAACACCCCGATACTCCATATAAATACTATACATATACCTAGCATACATACAGTACATATATAAAGCATAAGGATGTCACTTTTCATCACTATTTAAGAAAATCCTTTAACAGTGTTCAAATCACAATACATTAATTGAAAGAACATTTACAAAATCATTATACTGTAATGATCTTACATATATGATAATCTTACATAATTTTAACATTTCCTTTATACATATGAATACACTTCATAAAAGAAATACATTATTATTCAAAAGTTTTACATGTATGCATCACCCTCTAGTTGGTCTCGACAAACTCATACTCTTCTCGTGGCTTACCGAAATACTTCATATCTTCCACCTAGTCACCTGCGCGATTACACAACCGCGCTAAGCCCGAGAGCTTAGTAGTACAAATAACATATAAACATACAATATATAAATTCCAACATAACAAGATATATTAATACTAAGTACTTATAATTTCTTAGCATGTTTGTATTTTCATTCTTAATTGCACCTTTCATATGTCTCTTCTAATTTAATATGTTATCTACATAACTACGTATCATTATCACCAATCACAGATCCATCACTAATATTCACAATCAATATATCAATACACCCATTAACATGTCATAATTCATAACATTTCATGTTATTATTTATCCACAATTCACCACTTAAGAATCCCATTTCCAACAAAGGTAATCATAGATCTCATTACTCATTTAGTTCAACCTTTATATAACACATTGAAAACAAAGACAGACTCGGGCCCAAAAACTCTAATATGTTATTCAAAGTTCAGAGTCAACTGCTTTGATCATATTCACAATAATCAAGCCCGTAGGCAACATGTATCATATCTCTATCCATGGATAGTGTAACAGACCCAGTCTCTTGGACCATCAACCCATTAACATGAGGAGATCCTCAACCCGGCTAAACTGTTACAAATGGAAGTGGTTTACGGGCCTCCCATTTCACCATCATTCCATTTTCACATTTCTCATCTGGAATCGGCTTACGGGCCTCCCATTTCGCCTATCCAGGAATTCATATCATAATTACCAATTGGAATCGGTTTACGGGCCTCCCATTTCACCTATCCAATGGTTCATAGGCATGCCATCAAAACAGGACTCTGAAAGTTGAATCAACATATTAGATACACAATTCATTAATTATTTCATTATCAATTTCCATTTCAATTGAATCATCATAGCCAATCACAATGGCATCATATCACATTTGAATCATCATAGCCAATCACAATGGCATCATATCACATTTGAATCATCATAGCCAATCACAATGGCATCATATCACATTTGAATCATCATAGCCAATCACAATGGCATCATATCACATTAAAATCATCATATTAATATACAACATCAATTACATTAATTAAACAAATGTATCATTATTCAATCATATCATTCACCTCATTATAACTCAAAACATTAGTTCACATCTCTTTATGTCTCAATTTACACTAAGGTAATTCATTATAAAAGTAATTATAATAATAATAAATTGCATTGCACATACCTTTGTGAATGATCCTCATCTCTTCCACACTATACAAGTCATAATATTAATCACATTATAACACTTCATCACTCAAGTATACATAATCCAACACATTACACATTCATTAAGAATTATCTCTATTGTGATCCTTGACAACTCAATTGGATGATTTATTTAACATGTGTTTGAGGATCTTATTGTAGGATTAGGTTATTTCAAATAAAACAGAACATAACGTTACTCGCGGTCGCTACAAACCAGGGTACGACCGCTATACACAATCGAAAGATAGAACCTTATCACAGTAGGTTTCGCGGTCAGAAGTCCGACCTAAGTCGCGACCGCACTTCATATAATAGCGACCGCACTTAACATTATAGCGACCGCCCCAAATTACGGGTCTCTCATACAAAACCCTAAACATAGCCACATCTCTTTGCAATGAACCAAAACACATAACACACAACATAAACTTATTCAAATAGACCTCATCAAAGTCACTAACACTTATTTTGCATGTATAGCACAATATTCACATTAACCATACATTTACTCACTTATCACTTCAAAACCCTAAAACCAACATCATTCTTGTTCTTCTACTATCAACATCCCCTTAAGCCTACAATCTTTACAACCAACTCAACACCAATTCAATCTTTTAACTTACAATCAATTTTAACACTTGTAAACACATACCAAACACACCAAATTATCACATCAACAATTTATAACTCATCTTAGACACAACTTCCAAATTAACAAAGGAAAACAAGAAAGTACTTACCTTAAATGAAGAAATTCCACAAATCTTTAACCAAATCCCTTGATTCCTTCTTCAATTTGGTTCTAGCATCAAGAACACTTCTCTTCCTCTCTCTTTTCTCCCATGGCCGGCACACCAAAATGAAAGGAGAAGAAATTTGATCCACAAATAAAAGTCAACCTCTCCTTTAATTTCCACCACACAAATCAAAAGAATTATTACTAAAATGCCCTTCATCCTTTTAACTTAACTTTTGTCTCTTATGTGCCCATTCATGTAATTTCACATATCACACATAAATATCCTCTTCCACTAACCATCACCTTGACTCTTCCTTTGACCAACTTATATGTTATATATATCATCATATAAACAACATATATACTTCTCTCTAAACCCTCTTTTCTTTCCCAAAACACATATGCATAAACATTCTCTTCCAATTTCTTTTCTTATCAAATAACATATACATTCAATCACATTTAAAACCAACAACATAATCAAAACTTCTAAGGCATACTTGAGGATATTACACATATACCTAACATATACTACACATATGCATGAGCTATACATTGGTAGTGAAAATTTTGATTTTAATTAAATAATAATAATAATAGTACTAATAATAAAGTCAAGAGGATAAAGTCAAAAGGAGAAGGGAGTTGATTGGTGGAGAGTAAATTAAAGTAATTAATATATAATATTATATTGTTAGAGATAAGGATAAAAGTTTAAAAGAAGAGTCTTCTTTCTTCTTCTTCCTCTTTGAACGTGAGATTGAGAGAGAGTGAGAGGAGTTTAATTTTATTTATAGATATACCAAATTCATAAGAGTTTTAAGAGATTTGAAGGTGGATATTGAAGGTTTGACAAAGAATTCGAGTAAGTACTTTTTTCTTGGGCTTATTTTATGGATTATATATATATGTATGATATAGTTAGTGAGATAAAGTGATGATTAATTGAATAATATGATGACAATGATATATTGAAGTATATATATGTTGAATTGATACATAGATGAAGTAAATATGGTTAGATGTTAGGGATGATGATGAGTAGTTGGAATTGAGAAAAAGAGTAAGGATTTGGTAAAGTTAAGTTGGGGATTGGGTGAATTGATATATGGATGATGGTTTGAATGAAATATATGATGATTGTTATTATGATTTTGTGTTTAAATTAACAAGAAGTAAAGAAGAGTAAACTTGGAATAACCAAAGGTGTGTACATAATCTCTTTGGTTATACATATAATCTTGAGTTTGTATATATTTGATTTAACATGATTTGGAGTTGCTTGTGTGATATGTGAGTATTGTATTGATGAAAATGGAGTGAAAGTGTGTTTTTGCAATGTCATGGGTGTATCTAGAGGTTTAGTTTGACATGCCTAATGACACGCCCATGTCTCTGGGCATGTCGTAGTCATTGTAATACAGAA
Organism: Garcia nutans; assembly: GCA_947685225.1. NCBI lineage: Eukaryota > Viridiplantae > Streptophyta > Magnoliopsida > Malpighiales > Euphorbiaceae > Garcia > Garcia nutans. Next base: position 4,767,727 of record CANTUV010000048.1, on the reverse strand, counting down.
TTAAGGATACATGCAGTGACACGCTCATGTCTCTGGGCGTGTCGTAGCTACTATAATGCATTACTAAGGACACAAGTAGTGGCACGTCCATGTCTCTGGGCGTGTCGTAGCTACTGTAAGGCAACATTAAGGACATAGGCAGTGACATGCCCATGTCCCTGGGCATGTCAAAGTTTTCTGTAAGTTGAGTGTGTCACTTGAAGAATTATGATAAAATATATTGATTATGTTAAATATTGATATGTTGGTGAGTCATATTGTGAGTGTGGCTTATATTTGCATGATGAATATATGAAATGGGAAAACATGGTTAGATGTCAAGTGTGAATTATAAATGAATAATGATTATGGTACAAATGAGATGAACAATGTGCAAAGACATGTTCATGTATCCATTTAATGCATTGTGAAGCTATTAATAATGGCTAAATTGAGTATAAAGTGAAACATATGCAATATGTGAAAGTGACCCAAAGTGTTTGGGTAATATAGTAAGTTTAAGATTGGAAATGCATGTGTCTTATGTATGAATGATGTGAACTGGTAATGTGATGTGATCATAAATAATGGTGATCACTGGAACGGTATAAACTAAAGTGATGTTAAATGTGTATAGCATATACCATTACTTGTCTAATTGTGTTGAGATTGATCGGATATGCACGAGAGGTTCTGAGCAGAGTTAGGCCTAGAGGTGCATATGTTAATAGACCTGAGCAGAGCTATGTCTTAACCCGAGCATAACCGGGTCATGTATTTGTGATGACGGTTAACCTGAGCAGAGCTAGGTCTTGACCCAAGCAGAGCTGGATCATGTGTTTGAGATGATGGATGACCTGAGCAGAGCTAGGTCATGTGATTGAGATTCGTGATGGATTCGAGCAGAGCTGGATCATGAGATTGTGTTCACTGGACATGATAATTGTATAGAGGTATTGAGCCCAATAGTTATGTACGAATATGGAATGTGGTTTCTAATAATGTAATGATGTGTAAGTGGAATGTGAATCCCAATATTGTATTTGTATATATTATATATGGATAAGGATGTGATATTTGTATTTGTGTATTTGTATGTATATATTGTTTATATGTATCATTAAGCTTTGAAGCTCAGTGCGGCTGTGTGAATCGCACATGTAAGTAGATTACTAATCTGAGAGTCGAATAGTTCTACCATGATAAGACTGATGGTGTGCCATAGACCAACTAGAAGGTGGTGCATGCATGTATATTTTATTATTTTGTAGTTTGACCATATGTATATGTATATAAATGAATTTTGGAAAGATAATGTATAAATGTATATATGTAATTTAATGAAAAGATTAATGATTTTGGATATGTTCCTTTTAAAATAATGAGATTTGATAACATAAAATATTTTTTTATTAAATATATAATTGATATGAAATTAAGGTAGAGATTTAAATAATACTGTAACATGATATCCTTATATTTTATATGTGTATTATATGTATACGAAATATATAAATGGTATGTATATAGGATATAGAGTGTTACATGACAATTTTCATTTTAAATAGTAAAATTTATTAAATGGTGTTATTGCTAGCATATTATTTTTTTTAAAGATTTTTGTTCAAGTTTAGACTCAAATGATTTATGTACGGTTGAAGATGATGTTGATTATTGACAGACTTCAATTTTTTTAATAAATAATTTTGCCTTGTAAGTATATATGTATATATTTTCTTAATTATTGATAACATATTTTATTTTCAATACACAAGTGTCATTGATGATATTTTTTTAAATGTGGATGAAAAACTAAAAATGAAGAAGAAGATTTTATGAAGACTTAGAAGTTTAATGTTATGCACATTGGATAATGATATTTTTAATTATATATTTTATTTTATTTTTGTAATATTTATTTATTGAATTTTCATTATAATATTGTTGTTTTATTTTTAATTATGAAATTCATATACGGTGTAAAATTTATTTAGTCAAATTATGGTAGTATTAATTTTTAATTTATAAATATTTAAGTAAAAATATTATAATTATATAATTTATAGTTTATTATATTTTAAATTTATTATCATCAGACAATAATGAATAATAGTAAATGGATTTGGGATATATAAGAATAATGAATACATATTTATAAATAATTTTGGAATGGGCACATATATTTTAGAAATAAATAAATTTGGAAATAGGTAAAGTATTTTTTACAGGTATTTTACCCGTTGTCACCTCTAAAAACGACAATGTCAGCCACTTGCAACAAATAAGTCCACCTATTCACGCAAGTCCACAAAATGCAATGTGGCATCAAGCCACGCAAGTGAAGCCAGGAAAGCTATATGGATACGAAGCATAAGGCCATCTCACCCACTACATGACATGTCATCCAAATAAAGATAGGTAAGCTTGATGGTCCATATGGCATTAGAACACATAAGCATAACATGCCACACCACACCACAGGGCATCGTATGACATGTGGCACTTCAGGTTAAATTTACAAAATGCAACGCAAGCTTTTATTATGGATAAACAATGAAGGTGTTCCTGAGTATCGTTTGAGTTGAGAGATTGGAGTGATAATGGTGACAGACAGAGTGGGAATATGGTCTCATTTTGCGTACCCATTCTTTTAATTGGTTTTCTTAATTTTGATTAATTACGTATGAAAATAGGACACTTAAAATTCAAATTTAAAATTTCAACGGAAACAATATATATTTTTCAGCATTCAAACCATACTTTAATTATTAATTAATTTTCTTAATTTAATTTGTTATTTATCGATTCTGCAACGACTCTATTTAATTGTTAACGTTTAGGATAATCTCTTCAACAACTTGTCATTTATAAAATGAGATTGTGAAGACGACTATCCATTCTTTCAGATAATTAATCTGTTATTAAAAGAGCAAAAACAATATATGCCTTACTTTTTATATGTTCAACAGTGTTTCTAACAAAATAAAGAACTATAAACACATTTATTAAAATTATATTATGCTTTTATTAAATAACAAGTACAATCCCTCACATATTTATAATAATTAATATATGTGGATATTTATATATAAAGATGGAAATATAATAGTATTAGAGATTGGCATTTTCTATAGCCAAAAAAGAGTGGTTAAGTTCATTGGGTTCATATACTTGGTGGATCCTGTCATTAGCTGCTGCACAATAATTCTATTTGCCCTTTCGGTTGGATGGTAAGGATCCCAAAACACATATTGGTCTCTGTTCGAGCATAAATTTGAAAATATGGTGCATGTTCCTATCCCATTATAGAGTCCTTGTCCACAGCATGCTATCTTTGATGTTACAAAACCTACATTAGTAAAAATCAAAAAATTAAATGATAAAAACGAATGAAGAGGATGGTGTATATGTGTGTAGTTTGTGCGTGTATTATTAATTTAACAAACCAAAATTTTGAGGCTTGTTGATTATGTCCAAGTTCATTGCAAATGCGTTGGCTGAAATGAAAACATCAGAGCCTATTTCAGAGTTGAGCCCTTGAAGCATTTGGAAGACTTCAGAATTGAATACTGCCGTAGCTCTTTGTGCCTCTGGTTCACACTCCCCATTTTTGCTTCTGAAGAAGGCTAACTCAGCTGGAACACAAACCAGTGGTCCAGTGCCTGTAACCAACACTCGTCTAGCCCCTAATTCATGTAATTTCTGTTAGCCGCAATTGTTGAAAAAAAGAAAAAAAATAATATAAAATTATAATTATGCTCAATCCCACATCGGGAAGAAGAGCATGAGAGGGTGGTTTGGATGGCTATAAATTCAAGCCATTGTTTAAGTTTCAAAACACACCAAAACACAACAAGCGTTTTATATTAGAGATTATAGTTGAGCTCTTGGAGTCTCTTGGAGTATAAATATTTGGGGATTGTTTTGTGGGTGTCGGTTAGAAAAATATTTTGTATTTGTGGTTGTAACAATTTTCCACATAGTAAATATTTTTCTCGGTTGTCGTTAGGCAACGGCCGTGATTTTTCTCCATTTGGGAGTTTTCCACGTTAAATATTTGTCTTTATTCTCTTTAATTTCTCAATTGTTATTTTATTTTCTCATTTATTCCTGCTTAAAGACGGTTCGAGGGGCGGAAAAATAGCGATTTTCCCAAGAAGTGGTATCAGAGCTTAGGTGTTATAATTTTTGTCAAAAATCTTAGTATGCTCTGTGGTTGCAGCTTGGTCTGATCTTCCACATCAGAAAAGATTTTTGTTAAAAATTATTTTTATTTTTAAGCTGGTGGAGCCTTTGGAGCTGGTGGAGCTTTGGAAAATGTGGAGCCGTTTTGCTTTGGTGTGCTTGAGTATTGGTGGTGAGATAAATAATTACATGTCGAGGTAAATTCTGTCAAACGACACGAATTTAGTCTAAGGCAAGTGGATTTTAAGTGAGACCATTGTGACTCCTCCTCTTACCTGGGAATTTACCTGGTGTAATATTTATTTCTGGTCCTTTATTAAGCACAAAGTAAGTATGTCGGCAATGAGATGCGAGATTGAGAAATTTGATGGGAGAATGAATTTTGCACTGTGGCAAGTGCAAGTCAAAGACGTGTTGATCCAGTCAGGACTGCATAAGATTTTGCAGGGTAAACCAGTTAGCGGAAGAACTTCAGGAAAAGGCGGTGGTAGTGGAGACTCAGAAAAATTCAAGATTAGTGACTAAGAATGGGAGGAGCTGGATATCAAGGCGGCAAGTCAAATTCGCATGTGTCTAGCAAAAAATGTTCTTGCTAATGTGCTTGGATTGTCCACGACAAAGGAGCTGTGGGAGAAACTGGAAGAATTGTATTAGGGGAAAAATATATCCAACAGGTTATATTTGAAGGAGCAATTTCATACGTTGAAAATGGCGAAAGGTACAAAGCTGTCCGATCACCTGAGTGTCCTCAACGATATCATCTCTGAATTGGAAACTCTTGGAGTGAAAACCGAAGATGAAGATAAAGCTCTCCGGCTCATCCTGTCACTTCCTTCAACATATGAGCACATGAAGCCTGTTCTGAAATATGGTAGTAAGGAAGTGGTGTATGTGGATGTGGTTAGTAAGCTCATTACTGAGGAGAGAAGACTGAATGAAATGAAAAATAAATCTTATGAGAATTCAGCTTTATCTGTCAGTATCAGGAAAAAGAATAAAGGCTCCGGAAAGAGGAAGGTTGTCTGCTGGGGGTGTGGTCAAACTGGACACGTGAGGAAGGATTGCCCGAACGGTGGAGCTGATTCGGCTAGAAGCTCTAACGTTGTTACTGCCAATGTGATCTCCTGTGGCGAAGGAGATGATGAGTTTTCTCTGTAGTTGAGAGAAGTGTGTCCTCATGGCATGATTGCTACCCGTTGAGATGCCATGGAAGAGGACGGATTATTGGTAGCTGGTCCACGGAAATACTCACGGCATTGGTTGACAGTTAATGCAAAGTGTGTGGTGGAAAAATTATATCGATGGCTAATGAACTCTCGGAAAAGTCAACAGGAGGGTTGCACCATAAATTATTAGCGGGATCGATATGGCCGATGGAAAAATTCTTGGAGTTTGTGAAGTAATTCCAAGTGGTGATACTCTTTTATGGTGGGGTATGATAATTCTTGATGTTAGGAATTATGATTGTCGGTAGCAGACAATATTGTGTTTTTATTTTTATTTTTTTATTTTTTTCAAGGTGGAGATTGTTAGCCGCAATTGTTGAAAAAAAGAAAAAAATAATATAAAATTATAATTATGCTCAATCCCACATCAGGAAGAAGAGCATGAGAGGGTGGTTTGGATGGCTATAAATTCAAGCCATTGTTTAAGTTTCAAAACACACCAAAACACAACAAGCGTTTTATATTAGATATTAGAGTTGAGCTCTTGGAGTCTCTTGGAGTATAAATATTTGGGGATTGTTTTGTGGGTGTCGGTTAGAAAAATATTTTGTATTTGTGGTTGTAACAATTTTCCACATAGTAAATATTTTTCTCGGTTGTCGTTAGGCAACGGCCGTGATTTTTCTCCATTTGGGAGTTTTCCACGTTAAATATTTGTGTCTTTATTCTCTTTAATTTCTCAATTGTTATTTTATTTTCTCATTTATTCATGCTTAAAGACGGTTCGATGGGCGGAAAAATAGCGATTTTCCCAACAATTTCTGCATACCATTTATCCATAATATATGTTCTTATCACATATACTTTCAAATATAAATTCATGATGATATTGAAACTGTTTATAGAATTAACATCATACCATGAGAATTTCCTTATACTCTGAGACAAGGAATTGGCAATAATCTGGAAGTGAGGATTGTTTCCTTCTCAATGAAATGTTGGCAAGAAATAATTATTGACGAAATCATTTCCTCCAAGTGTTATAAGGAACATGGCTTTCTTAACTAGCTCTTGTGCTCTGGCTGATCCTATTATTGCACAAACTCTCTGCTGGTACTCTAGGAATAACTCGAAGTGCTTATAAATAGTTAATATGTTCACCTGAAAATTTAATTTATTTTAAAACTAATTAATGATTATAAGAAGAAAATTTAACTGTAAATTTGTTAATTAATTAAGTTGATTGGGATACTTACAAATTGAATTCCAGTATCGTTAAGAATTCCAATTCCAGCAGAACCAAAATTGGCACCGTCAAGTAGTTTCTGGCCATTCAACTCAGGACTCAAGTATGGTAATGTTGGCTTCAATCCCATTGCTTCACCTAAGTTTATAATTATAAGTAGACAATTACTCTTTGTGAATCTTTTAATTTTAATTTGAATGATATTTCTCTGACAATAAAAAGAAAAAAAAAGAGAATGTACTGATAATGTCAGGAAAGTTTAAACCATTGGAGAAACGACCGGTTGGCTTTCCGGCAGGATAATCGCTACCGAAAGGTGGCGAATCGGCACGAGCCGAAGTTGCAAGATAGTTGTTGTTGCCACTGTCAACTAGAGAGTCACCAAACACAAAGAAAGCACGAGCTGCAGCTGCCTTTGGCGAAATTATTTTTGTAATAATAATCACCATTAGGCCAACAGCCATGAAGTAATGAATAACAATCTCAGGACTTGACATGGAACAAAATAACAACATTTTTCTATCAACTGAAGAATTTACAACTTTTGATTAATGGGGAAGATGGGTTGCGAATGAGGCCTTATGTTTTTAATAAGTTATTTAAATTTTTAATAAGTTATTTAAATTTTTATATTTTGTATAGATTTTTTAATAAAGAAAAATTTTCACTATAATAATAATAATATTTTAAATCATGTAGGCATGTTAAAATAATAAAAACTAAAATTATATTAGATCAAACTCCAAAATGAAAACAAAAGGAGATAAGTCAAAATTAAATTATAAAATTTTAAAAATTTACAATATAATTAAAAATCTACATTGGTCATTCATAAGTTTAATAGTTACTTCAGATTTTGTAAATAATTTTAGCTAAAAAAATTACCAATAATTAATCTATTCAGTTAGTTGATTGTGTTATATGTTATTTCATTAAAAAAATTATATTTTTTTTGTTTTTTATTTTTTATTATTTATTTAAATTTAACATGAATATTTTAATTTTATTTAAGAAAGTGTGACAAGCGGCAATATTATAGTGAAACACATGATAAAAAAAAAGTATGCTAGAAACTCTCTTATTCATCATGTTGTAATATTTTAATATTATATTACTAATTTTTTCTAAAATATTATTTCTCTAAAGTGTATATTAGTATTAAAATATAGAAAAATATAAAATACTAAAATATATTTTTATAAATAGAAAATTGAAAATTAAGCTAAAGATTACATTGAAATTTTTTTTATTTATTTCTAAAAAAGAACTCGTGTGATACTATATTACTAAAGCATATATTAATATTAAAATATATTAGTGTAAAGTATATGTTATTAACAATAAAAAATAAAAAAAAGTTTGACAATTTGTAATTTTTGAAAATATATAAAATTTTATTATATTATTTTTATTACAAATTAACTAATTTAATAATTAATATAACATCAAAAAATAATAAAAAGTACACTCAGATATAAATTTAATTAGGCAAGAAAAACTAATATATAATAATTAAATTATTATATATTATTGCTAAGTACAATTCCTTATAATTATTATTTTAAGAATAACTTGAAAAATAATAACAATTTAAAATATAAATGCATATAAATTAAGAAAAAAATATAAAAAATAAAACGATATGAATTGAATTTTTTTCATATATATTTTTCAAAATTCAAAATAAATGATCATCAAGGCAATAAAATAAATATAATATTAGAAAATTAATAATATATCAATTAAAATAATTCATATCATGAGCTTAATATAATTAATATATTTTGAATTGAAAATGGCAAACGATTTAAAAAAAAATGCCGATTGAATTTATAAATTAAGATTGACAAAACAAGACCATAATTTCTTTCCAGCGGGCCCATTAATTACAAAGACTAAAAGGCCTCCAAAAATTTAAACACTCAACTATAAATCTAAGGGCATTACAGAAATTTTATAAAAATACATGCCGCTCAAGGCATCATATGTCAAAGTTCAAGGCTCTACGTGTAAAGACAATTCTTTTTCAAACACGGTATCGTTTTTCTTATGAATTTTTGAAAAAGAGATGTCTATTTTAGTAATTTCAACTTTATCAAAACTTTTACTGGGTTTGCTTAATTATAAAGACTAAAAAACCCTTCAAAAATTCAAACACTCAGCTATAAGATTCAAGGGGATGACCGAAATTTCATTAAAGTCAAAATCAAGCGAGTGGCACTGTTCTTAAGAAATAAAGCTTATATTGTTTGGTTAATGACGTCTGTGAATTTTTTTTGAGACGTTTACGTAATTACATAAAAAATAATTTTTATTATAAAAATAACATAAAAATTAAAAATATTTATATTTTTATAAAAAATTAATATAAAATTTCAAAAAAATCTTATTTCTTAAAAAACTTAACCAAAAATTTTTAAGAGGCTATCCAGTTATAAAAAAATATTAGAAAAAAATCTCGTGCGATACTGATGATATTTTTTTAATATATATACTAATTTTAAAGTTTAAATAATTTTAAGCAAATAAAATAAAAAATTTAATTACAATAATTATAAAATTAAATTTAAATAAAATTTAAATAATAGCAATTAAAAAATAAATCTAACTAAAAATTAAAAAATCTAAAAAATTTAAATAACATAAATTAAAAAATAAAAACTAGTCAAATAATAAACCTAAATAAAAATTAAAATAAAATAATTAATGTAACTGAAATTAAAATAAAATCTTAATAAAAAACTAAATTATAGAAATTATAAACCTTAACATAAATTAAAATAAAATTATAATTTACCCAAAATCAAATAAAAATAATTAATTTAAAAAACTCAAAAAGAAGCTAAAAATATGTATAAAAATAACAAAAAAAAACCCAAATCATTATAAATAATAATAAAAAATAATCAAACAACACAAATTAACCCAAAAAATTACCTTACAAATAAATAATAAAAACAATCAGAAAAAATCCAATAACAGAAAAATTAGAATCATTAGAATCAAATAACACAATAAATTATTCAAAAAATAATCAAATAAACAAAAAATACTAAAATAAACTATATTAAATAATAACTGGCGGTGAAAAAAGATAAAGAAGAGAACGAAAAATGACTATGAGAAGAAAAACAAAAATATTTTTTATTATAATTGCAAATATGATGATCAAACAAAAAATAAAAATAAATAATAGACCAAGTGAAATATATAAAAAATATTAAAAATAAAAATAAATATATAAAAATATAATATATTACCTGCACATTAATTAAATAATAGAATAATAACCTAATAATTATAGGTTTTTTTTATAAATACTTATGCATGTATATAAATAGATAGATAAATAAATAGATAGATAGATAATATGAATATTTAATTATTATCAATATCAAATAAAATATTATAATTTTATTTAAACTCTCTAAATATATATAATTATTATCAACATCAAATAAGATATAAACATATTAAATTTAATATTATACTACTATTTGAACTCTTTAAATAAATATATATTAAATAATAAATTTAATTAAAAATATTAAAAAATAGATAATAACAAGATTGAAATAAGCGACACGTGGCACAATATTGTTAGCTATTTTATTTAATATATATAGATTTAGAACAATGTAACGCAATGGTTGGTTATGAATCTTTACGTCATGCAACAATGAGCGGAGATCTTGAAAAAACTTAAGTTTCAGCTATGGTGAGCAGAAACAAGCCAATCAAAATAGATATTATCAAAACCAATAAGATCAAACAAGATACGATAAAAACCTCTGCAAGTGTTGACAAATCCAACTATAAATGTACTCATTGTGATCAAATTGGTCATACAAAAGAATGTTGTTTTAAACTTGTAGGATATCTAGAATGGAGGGACCATAGTTGTGATTCACAAAGGAGGCATTCAAGCAAAAACTTTACAACTACTGTTGTAGAAACAAAGACACAGGGAGAAGTTGCCGACAAATCCACAGCTTTAATGGCTTTAGGAGGTAATGGTAGTAAGGCTTTAAATTCACTTGCATCTATTTCTACTAGTACATAGAAAATTGATTTTGGTGTTGCTAACCGCATGACATTTGATTCTACATATGTCACTTAGACCCTCCTCACAAAAATTTATTTCCACTGCTAATGGTTCCTCCGCACCTATTATTGGGGAGAGGATCTTTATCTCTTATTGATACTTTGAACTTGGATTTTATTTTAGTTGTTCCATCTTTGGATTATAACCTTTTGTCAGTTTCACAAATTACTAATATTTTATCTTGTGTTGTGAGTTTTTGGCCTAAATATTGTGTTTTTAAGGACATCTAAATGAGGTAGACGATTGGTTATGGTACTAGATGGGGAAAACTATATTACCTGTATTTGGAATCAAAGAGCTTGAATCAGTCGACAAGCTTAAAAGATTATTTAAAAATTTTGATGTCTCTAGTTTTCAATGTGATGTTTGTGAACTTGCAAAGAGTCATCGTGCATCATTTCTGTTAAGTATAAATAAAAGTTTAATTCCTTTAATGACTACATTCTGATGTTTGAGGTCCATTCAAGGTGACTACTTTAGGGGGATCACATTGGTTTGTTACATTTATAGATGATTGTACCAGAATGACTTAGGTTTGCTTGTTGAAGTCTAAAAATGAAGTGAATATGTTATTTCAAAAATTTCACAAAATGGCTTGTACTCAATACAACACAATGGTACGGATTCTATACAGTGATAATGGGAGTGAGTATTTAAATTCTGAACTTTAACAATATTTGGAAGCAGAAAGAATTATTCACCAAACTACTTATGCCAACACACCCCAGCAGAAAGGAGTATTTGAGATAAAGAATTGTTATTTATTGGAAGTTATTTGTGCTTTATTAATCAAAGCTTATATATATGCCATTGTCTTATTGGAGAGAAGCACACACTTTTGCAGCATATTGGATCAATCGAGTACCCTCTAGGACTATTGGCTTTTGAATACTATTCTAAACTCTTACTAAGCAGTTATTGCTCTAATAGTTGCAAACTTAACTCCTCATGTTTTACAGCACAGCAAGTTAACTCCTCCCAGTTTACGTCGTGTCTTTCTTGGATATGCTGCTCACCAGAAGGGGTATCGATATTATCATCCTCCAACTCAATGAATGTTAGTTATATTAGATGTAGTTTTCCATGAAGAGTCCATGTATTTCTCCTTTGAGTCAGATCTTTAAGGGGAGAGCCATAAGGAAGCTCTGATTTTGGATTATGATGACCATATATCTACGGAAATGAAACTATTTATGGAAGAAGTTGAAACTTCTGAACTTATAATCAACTCATGGATAAATCAGTTTTAAGTAGTGGTGGCCATTAAGAAATGGAAGATAACCGAGATGTTTTTGAATTGCATTTAGGTGGTGGTGAAGATCAAGAAGTGAAGATTACGAGTCTACCATTGTCTGATTTAATATGACCACAAGCAAGTGATGTATCAAACCAATCATTAGCTACACTGAGGATGTTCTTGATTTAGAACTTGAACCATCTAACAAACAGCTATCACTACGATATAATGGAGGTATTCCTAAGCCCACATATAAACCTAAAATTTCTAGTAAAATTAGATATCTAATGAGTCAATATGTGTCTAACCATCGTTTGTCAGAATCAAATCAGTCTTTTACAAATCAATTATCTATTATTTCTATTCCTAACAGTGTGCAAGAAGCCTTAGCTGATTTAAGGTGGAAAGCAGCTATGAATGAGGAGATGAATTCCTTGTAGAAAAAATAATACCCTTTAACTTGTTGATTATCCACCAAGAAAGAAAACTGTTGGATATCGATGGGTTTATGCAATTAAATACAAAGCTGATGGTATGATAGATGCTTTAAAGTGATATTAGTGGCTAAATGATATACTTAGACCTATGGAATTGATTATACGGGGACATTTATGCCTATAGCCAAAATCAATAACATTTGAGTTCTCTTATCTCTAATTGTAAACTTAGATTGGCCCCTACAACAATTTGATGTGAAGAATGCCTTTCTACATGGTGAAATTGTCTGAAAAAGTTTATATGGATCTTCCTCTAAGGTGCATGCTACCAACAACACATAATCAAGAGGTATGCAAATTAAAGAAATCATTATACGGATTGAAATAATCTCCAACAGCACAATTTGGAAGATTCACCGAAATCCGTGAAAGCATTTGGTTATAGTCAAAGCAATGCATATCACACTTTATTCCTGAAGAAGCAATAAGAATAAGATCACTGCACTTATTATATATGTTGATGACATGGTAATGGTGGGAAATTATCCCGAAAAAAGAAAATCACCTCAAAATTACTTGTGGAAAGAATTTGAAACGAAAGACATAGGTTTATTAAAATTCTTCCTTGGGATGGAAGTCTCTAAATCAGTTAAAGGATTTTTCTTATCTCAAAGAAAATATACTTCAGATTTGTTACAAGAAACAATTATGTCTATTTGCTAACCTGCAGATACACCTTTGAAGAAGGATTGAAGTTATATGTTGAACCTAATCAAGTATCGGTGGATAAAGGATGATATCAGAGACTTGTAGGAAAATTAATATACCTAGCATACACAAGATCAAACCTTGCATATGCATGAAGTGTTGTGAGTCAATTTATACACAATCCTGGAGAACAACATATGAATGCAGTTATGCACATTTTGAGATATTTGAAATCTGCTCCAAGAAAAGGAATTTTGTTCACGAAAAATGCAGATCATCAAAGTGTGGATGCATATATTGATGATATTGATGTTGATTGGGTAAGAGCCATTGATGATAAATGATCTATTTTCGATTATTTTACTTTTGTTGGATGTAATCTTTTAAACTTGGAGAAGCAAAAAATAAAATGTTATTGTACGTTCAATTGCAGAGGCTGAATTTAGAGGTATGGCGCTTGGACTATGTGAAACACTATGGCTAAAACTTCTCTTATCACATTTGGGTTATCCTCCTAAGCAATTGATTTAAGTGTATTATGACAGTAAGGCTGCATGTGACATTATTTATAATCTAGTTCAACATAATTATATGAAATATGTGAAAGTAGACTAAGTTTTCATCAATGAGAAATTGGAAGAGAAAATACTTGAATTGCCTAAAATTCGATCATAAGATCAGTTGGTTGATATTCACCAAAACAGTCTCTAGTCAAGTGTTCTCAAAGTTTGTAAGCAAGTTGGGTATGTGAGGCATTTATGCACCAATTTGAGGTGGAGTATTGAGATATTTAATGCTTGATTATAGAGATCTTTTTTTGTAAAATAAAAAAATGTAAATTAACTAGTGTCCATATTTGTAGGGTTGATAACTAAAAGTTAGCCTATACATACCCTGTACATATTCATTGAAAGCTATATGCAGAGAAAACTATTCTTCCCAAAATAAATTAAAGAGAGAGATAAATAGGAGGAAAAAAAGAAAAGAAAAGAAAAGAAAGAATGTAGAGGAAAGCAAATATATATATATCAGTGGAGAGATATATTTAAAAAAAATAAAAACATATAAACCAGAAAAAAATATAAACATGAAAAAAAAACACAGGACGTAAACTTGAAAAAGAAATAAAAACTGGAGGTATTTGGTGTAAATTTCTCTAAAAAAATATGTTATTTCCTCTAAAAACTGGTGTAAATTCCTCTAAAAAAATATTATTTCCTTTGTTTTTCTCTATCATAGTTTAAAATAATAACATTACATTAAACAATTTAAAATTTTATTTAAGATAATAATATATATTCTTCTTTTTTAAAAAACAATAAATAAATTAAGATAAATAGATTAATTAAAAATAATGAAATAAATAAAATAATAATTTATCGTATATATCAAATTACCAAATTCTTTATAACAAGCATCTTTGTAATGCAAAATTATTATAAATGTAAGTAAGTTTTAAGTATTGCTAATAAAATTAGGTAAGATGAAAGAAAAAAAAAAGCAATAAAGGCAAATATTTTGGTTTGATTCTAAAAATAGAATTTTGCTATTTGGGCCGCACTAATATGGCATATATGGCTACAGGTGAAGCAAATGGAGGATATCCATATTGATTATTCCTTTTATCAAACATGTTTTAAATCGTCTTTGGCTTAGCTTATAAGCCGACAAAATCAGTTTATAAGTTCTAAATTTAATCTAACGCATTTGATTATATAATTTTATAAGTTTATAAGTTCAACTTATAAGTTAAAAAAATAAATTGAAAAGGGACAATTTATTATTTTAGTGCTTATAAGCACCTGTCTTATAAGCTAGTTTGACCAAGCAAATTATTGTATTATCCCTATTTAATTTTAGTAGATAGTCTTGATAATATAATTTTATATATTTTTTAGTCATTTTACCGGCAAATGTGCTTATAAATAATTTTTTACGAAATATGTTAAGAACTCATTAGCTACTTATAAGCACTCAAAATAAACATATAACTATTTAAAATTTTAATTTCTTATATAAGTTAATTTTCATAAGCTAAGCCAAACACTTTCTTAATGACCTTCTAACAATTTTGTAAAAAGTATATATTATCCTTTTAAATTGAAACGTGAATTAGGATCTTTGCTGTTAGATCACTAAAGTTGTTGGCATGGTGGTGCATATGAGATGGGCACATTAGTCCCAAATGTAAGCCAAAAAATATATGCATGGTGCGAAACAGAAAGTTTGATGTTTGTAGCATAATGTAGATTGTCAAGCTTAAGCAGTATGGGCATTGACTTAAATAACATGCTAAGCACACTAAGTTGGCATTGGCAATGAGCTAAGCGGCCAATGAAAGGGCTGGCATTGGCAGTGCACCAAGCAACCAAGAATAATGCTGATATTAACAACAAGCCAAGCAATAAAAGGAATATATAAGCAGCGTTGGCATAAAGGTTGGCTCGGTGTCAATTGTTAGAAAGGCAATAGGTTGCGGTGCTTCGGTTATGCATGTGACTGGTTTGGAAGGATGCAGACATACCTTGGGCAGGGTCGCTAGCATGGCAAAAAGCAGTTGTTATTATATTTGAGAGTCCTTTAATTATTGGTCTTAAACAGGTGGGGTGTCAACTGCAAATGTAAAAAATTTGAAGGTAGTAACTGTGAGGTAACCACATTTATAACCGTTGTGTATATATGTAGGCAGTAGCATAAAGATTTTATTTTCAAGGTAAGAGTGTTCCTTTCGTAATCTTTATTATTTTGAGAATAAAAGAAAGTTGGAAAATACTTTCTATCTGTTGTTTATGTGTACTGATTTGTGCTAACCTTTGTTCTTGCTTTAATTGCCTATTGTGTTGTGTGTAATTATTGGAAGGTTAAATCAAGTTGGCACTTGGCTGCCGCGCAGGCTCATTTTATAGAGTGAAAATTTGACTATGTGACACTTATCTGTATAACTATTTAGCTGTACATATAGATTTTTTTAATTAAAATTAAAAAAAAAGATTATTTGATAGAATATTATTTAAAAATATTTATACAATTTTAAAAATTTTATCACTTATATTATCTATTTAAGGATTAATTTTAATTTTATCAAATATTATCTAGAATATTTCTATCATGAATCAGTTCTTAAACATTTATTTTTTTTATTACGTATATTTACATTATAATACTACTGAGATGTAATTTACCTTACCCATAATTGTGTATATATATGATAATAAATTTAGATTTGATTAAAATTAACACACACATAGATTTTTAAGAGTCCATCTATAATAAAATTTTAAAAGAATAAAATGCATTTGAGCTTTAAAATTGATTAGTAAAGAACATATCCCAAATGAAAAATTATTCAATAAAAATATTTATATTTTTTAAAACCTGACGAGTATTAAACAATAATAGAAAAATTTCCGTCAACTCTCAAAAAATATAAAAAATTATTGGTTTATGGTAAAAGAAATTATTATTATTATTATTATTAAATTTATTATTATCTATTCATCTCAGTTTATTTATTGAAATAAAACGGCAGTTTCCTTTCCTATCTCCACAACAAAACAAATCATCGAATGATAAGAAACAAAAGCATTTACAAAAATTTGAAAAAAAAACAGACAAACAAGCAAAAACGATTACGCACAGAATGAAGAAAGCTCCAACCTTTACTATAATTGATAG
Source organism: Garcia nutans (assembly GCA_947685225.1). Classification (NCBI taxonomy): domain Eukaryota; kingdom Viridiplantae; phylum Streptophyta; class Magnoliopsida; order Malpighiales; family Euphorbiaceae; genus Garcia; species Garcia nutans. The sequence goes on along the minus strand of CANTUV010000048.1, from coordinate 4,750,989 downwards.
CCATATCTCTAATTCTTTCTCTTTATTTGCTTCAATTCTCTGTGGGGTTTTTTGGGTGATTGCTGATTAGGGTTTGTAATTTGATAATAATGCAACGCAATTGCTGCCATATATCATTGGCGTTCGTGCTCAAATTCTTCAACTTTCTTCAAGCTTTTCTTGGACTCTCTATTGTACTTTACTCAATATGGATGTTGGATCAATGGAACCACCGAGTTCCCTTTCCTCCTCCTCTACCCTTTGTTGCTCCTTCTCCAGATTCTTCTTCTCTTTCCCTTTTGCACAATTCTCAATCTCATTCGCTCAGGGTCGTTAATCTTGTCGCCGATGTTTCTTACCGGTTCGATTATGGATTTGCGCTTGGCTTGAATTCCTTCAATCTTCCTGCTCCGTGGTAATTTTCTCTTATGTGTTGTAATTTAATTGGCTGAGATATGGGTTTTAACTAGGTACTCATTAAATTACGTTAAATGAGTTTTTTTTTTTAACTGAAAATAAAAGGAATGCTTTAACATAACAAATTCCTCAGGGTGATTAAGCACCTAATCTGACCGAAGGGAAGATCTAGAAATAACAGATTACTTTAAATGAGTTGATATCAGCTTTAAATGCTTGATTTTGAATTTAATTCGTACAGTTGAAATTTATCTTTATTAATTGATGCTTTGAATTTATTTATTTTAATTTTTTTGGTTTACTCTAGTTATGCTTTGATTGTTTGCTGCGGTAAGTTTATTGTTTCTTTTCACTGGATACTGTTTTTACTTGTTTGTAATTGTACGAGACTCAATCATGAGTGATCATATATAAAGACTGAATATTTATGGGTCTGTATTAGTTAGCGTCAATTATCACAATTGAATTGTGGCTTGTGCAATTTGTGAAAATTAAATTTTCAATTTCTTTGAATGTTTAGCGGACCCATCCAATTGTTAATTTGGAGCTCTTCTTTGGGTGGCAGGTTCATCTACTCATTTATGGGTGTGGGCATTATACTGTGTTGCATTACTCTTATTGGTTGTATTGCAGCAGAAGCTATTAATAGCTGTTGCCTGTGCTTTTTATCCTTCACAGAAGAGCTTTTAACCCTATCATTTGAGTTTCTTTCGGCGGAAAAATTAATTTACAGTTATTCTTGGGTTGCTAGTTAATGTTGTTTGGCATATAGATATATTAATTAATGTTTGTGTTATGTAGGGTATTTTCTTCTAAAAAAAGGGCACTCATGTTCTAATTGGTCACAGGGTAAAAAAAATTGAGAAGAGAAACTGAAGATTATACCATTCTGTTATGTGAATGAGACTCTAAGTATCCAGTTAATGAAACTAGGAAAGTTTCTTGCAGTCTGAACCACATTCTGTACTTGCATTGGCTGAGTTGAGGGTAGGATAAATAATGGAGAAGATTTAATATATTTTGCTTCTCTAATTTTCTTAATGTTTATTAGCAATTACGGAAAATTGGAAGATTTGTATCAAGTGGCAGATCAAAAATGAGGTATTTATATCAAGTAACAGAATTTCTTACCAATATTTTGGATTTAGTCAACTCTCCGCATTTGAATTTGATAGAAGCATGTTGTTTCCCTCCTCTGGTAATTTTTTGTCAGGATCTTTTACCAATAGTTTTGGACTTAATGAACAACTCCCCATAATTAAACTCAACTTGGCAGTAACATAATCTCTTCCCTTTTTAACCATATTATCTTCTAGCAAATATAAAATGAGTATTTATTTTCCAGCCTGGTTTGGGAGTTGAATTTTTAGCATCAGGGGTGTAGTCAAGTTGAATTAAGTCAATATAGTGTGCTTCTTGAGACTATTTGAGGGTTCAAACAAAAACTTGAGGCTTGAAACTCAACTCAAACTTAATTAGGTTTTATTTTTCAAGTTTGTGCTCTATTTGGTGCAGTTGGATTAATATTAAAAATTTGGGTAAAATTATTTTTAATCTCCAAATGATGTTTGAATAAACTTGAATAAGGTAGAGTATCATTATACTCGAACTGTTTGAATTTGTGTTTGATTTTATTAAAGCAAAATCGAATTCAAATATTTGGTGAGATGAGAGTCAGCATTTAATTCAAAATTTGTGGTTAAATTTGGGTTCCTTTTTTTTTTGTCTCTTTTCTTAACTTTGTTAATATCAGTACACCATACTCAAAATCATACTCATTCTGCTAGAAGCATCTTTGGTTGCATTCATTGCAATTGATCATCATTGGGAGAAGGTAATGCTCATTAAGGCTTTTATCATGTATTCATGTCTTGTACAATAAACTGTATGTGCTCTTGCTTTAACAGGATCTTCCTTTTGATCCAACTGGAGAACTTCAAACCCTTCGATCTTTTATTTAAGACAATGTCGATATATGTAAATGGGTCGGCATTACAGTACTCACAATACAGGTACATTTTAACATGACTTGGAATGTAATGCTCTTTTTCATGTTCAGTCAGTTACTTGGCAACGTGTTTTCTAGAGTTAAAGGGTTATTGGGCAGCAATGAAGAATATTATGAGATGTGGATATCTAAGACTTAGGTAATGTTTTACTCCTGAAATTTACCTGGTGATCAGAAATACTTTGAACGGACAGCTGACAACCCTTTCCTTTAATTTCTTTCATGTGCTGCTGCAAAACATACGGTCATGGAGTTTTTCAGGGTTTTTTTTTCACTAATGGAGTTCAATGGACAAGAAAGTCAAATTGTTGCCATGATCCAGCTGTATTATTGGCCTAGCATATAAAATAGGGTGATGAAAACATGATTGAGGAGATGTGATTATTATCTTTTCATATATAAACTTGTTTGCTCTTTTACGTTAAATTTCCCTACTAAAAGAAGTGTTTTTTTTGTGCTCTAAAAGTTTTTCTAGGTGTCCGATTCAAGGATCTGTCTTCAACATTCAGTTGGAGGCCAACAATGGCAGAGGTCTATAATTGCTTCTGAAATTAGTTGTTAGTTGCATAGGTTTGCTCTGTACATATATATACATATATTGAATTCATTTTTTTTTATGAATGATTGTTTAATTGGGGAGCTACTCTCGTAATTGTTCATGTTATTTATTGTAATACTTTCTAGTTCTACTTTGTTCTGTTGGGAGGGAATAAACATTGCCATCATTGATGTAAAGGATTTACTTAATACACCTCAATCTCTACTGCTAATCACAATAATAGCTTCACAACATCATTATGTGTATGAATATATTTAAATGAAATTGGATTTGTGTTCTTCTCAAGGAAGCATATAGGAGCCATGGATGCATCATTGTATTAGTCTTTTTTCCTAACTGTTTTCTCTGATCAGGCACTCTCTCTACTGCTTGCAATAATTCTGCGAGCTCTTGTTTCTACTAGCAGATCAGATTCAGAATATGAGGATGACTATGAGAGCGCTGGAGGTAGAACTTGGGAGCCACTGCTAAATCAATCAGGTCAAACATCTGGCTTAGGAGCTCACTCAGACATCTAGAGCTTACGGATGAGAGAGAAGGTACTTTAATTTGAGGCTGTAAATTATCTGCAAAAACATTCTTGAATTGAAAATCGTATAAAAGTCTCAAGTAGCATATGTAAATCACTAGAAGGACAGTAGAGAAACTCCTTAAAATCTGCATGATTGTCCTTTGTTTTAGTATATCTTAATCAAGAATTGCCTTTTAGTTTCATAAACCCAAGTGTTGTCAAGAAATATAAGGGCAGAAGGGCCTTCTATGGTTTAAAAAAACATTGTCATAATAATACTTGCAAGCTGGTTATGCCTTCTCAATAGATTCAAACCATATGTCTTGAAATGATTGTGCAGTATATTCTGCCCCAAGAAATCCTCCAAAGGTTTATGTTTCTTACTAAAGTAGAAAGCACTCCATCTCTTCCTGGACAGTTGGTTTTTAGTATATAGAAAGGCTTATAGCTTCCATAGGGAATATCTTGATGAAGATAATTTTTGGAGTAGAAATTAATTTATTTTGACTTGGTGCCAATGGGTCCATGGGTTGTGAGCACATCAAGTCTGGCGCAATAAGAACTTAACTATCCAGCTTAGTGTGTCCTTATCTTAGTAGTAAATCATTAGCTGAAACTGAAGGTAGTGATAATCAAGTAGCTCAATTTGAGACATTTAATTATTATTACCACCTATAGAACTGGGATAACCTTTTCATTGAAAAAATTTATGTGGAGCTTAGGGAAGCTTATAAGTGGAGGTGAGCTCAACTTGACCTACATTCACATATAAGAGATGTAGAACCTATAATTGGGTCTTCAGCAGTGGAGTCGCAGCTTCTTTTGAGGCCCTGAAAATTTTCATAAGTTTTCTAATATAAAGAAAATTGATAAAATTTTAGACTGAAGAGCTAATTTATTAGAATATACACATTTGTCTGGAATGATCCTATATTGAATGTAGACCATAATTGTAAATGTCTTGCATCTTTAATCTTGTTGTTTCTTGATATTCTTGTTGTCCTACTGTCAGTACTCAACCATCTCTCCCCTTCTATTTTGAGCTTGTTTATCTTATCATAACTTGTTTTTGTCTTGTTGACATCTATATGTTTAGCTATAAAAGAGATGGCCACGTGCATTATCTAGTCTGTGCTTTTCAGTAAGAATTTGATCAACTACCTTGTTTGTATGTTTGCAAATGATCATTGGTTAATGGTTTTATTATTCTATTCTATCTTTTTGAAAGGAATTATTAAAAATTGTAGTCATTTTGCCCAATTATTTGAAATCTGCTGTTTGGGGATTGTACCTCTTATGACATTCATATATTGGCTCTGCAGTATGGGTTAAACAGTAGTGACAAAACCAATGCCCTAAATCAGAATGCATCAACGGGCATGAAGTCCAAGTAATTAAGCTCAGAGATGCTCTCACAAAGCAAAGAAAAAGAGTCTCTTACACTGTTGCCGGAATAGTTATGGTTGTTTTTAGTCATATTATTAGTCTTGGTGTTTCTGGGTGAATATGTTTTTGCAAATTACGAGTTTGTTAAGTTTGATTATACTGATTAGGTAAATTTGTCTGTAAAGATTGAAACTTTGTGCGGAAACATTGTAATTATGATATCATGTTCTTGTCGTCAATGGTCGTTAACAATGTTGTGGTGGCGTTGATGCATATTGTTTCCTGAAATGAACCGTGTTTCTTTGATGCATGAAAGAGACTTGTCTTTCAAATTTTATCATTTTTGCCTGCAAAAACCTATTGAATGCAAAATAATTGCTTGGTAAAATGGTGATTGTAGGGCTTTTTAGGTGTCCATGACCAGGCTTCAGTACTGGTCATATGATGTTATTTAATTTTTACTCTTATCAATTTCAATCAAAATTATATTGAAATTCATCATTTGAAATCCTTGATTTACATATAATACAACTGAAACTAATTTCTATTTTTCCATGGATTCATGGCTTCTGCATGCTGAGAAATTTGTAGAGTTAATTCTGGTAAATTTTCCTCAAATTGGAAATTATTCCTTGTATGTTTTTGGATTGGACGACAGAGTAATTAACATAAGAACATATTTTTAAATAAAAAGAAATCCATTTACTGTTCTTTTATTGCAATAAGTGGTATTTTATATGAGGTTAGAAATTCAGAAGACAATATATATATATATATATATATATATAAACCTGCTTGACAAAATAGAAAACAAACTCATTTTAACTTGGTGTCTATGCAAGTCTGTTTATTTACCATATCAGCAAAATCAACTATTTTGCGGCCTTTTCACATTCTGGAATGCTGTTGTTTGCTGTCCCTTCTGGGAATTTTTTTAAAAAATTTACTGAGAAACAGTTTTCTGAGAATAATGGATTTTTTTTTTCTCTGGATCAGAAAAATTAAGAATTTATAAAAGGGCAAAAAAAGAAAAGGAAATTATTCTGAATTTTTATTATTTATACTAATTGATTTTCATTTGTTTGCTTTTTTCACATGCACACGAATTAAAACAAAATATGATATCAATGTCCCTTTCACATTTCGAACTGTAGCTTTCTTAAGCAACTAATAGATCTCATGGACAGGATAATACCGCTTAATTTTATTTATATATTTAAAAAATAATAATTAAAGTTATTCAGAGGGTATCTGTTTTTTTTAATAATTAAATTAAAATTAAAATATTTATTATCCAATGCTACTGTAACTGTACTGCTTTGGCTGTTAACGTTGGATTCCTGCAAGTACAGTGTCTGAGTGTATGCCATTATTAGAATATTCTGTTTTTCTTGCTTTGACAATTGCCCATCATCTTCGTATTATTATTTCATTTTCTCTCTCTCTCAACTTGCTTTTCTTTGGGAGTCACTTTATAAATTTAAAAAATACATATATATCTTATTTTTTTTTAAATTTTTTCCCTGTCAAATATCACTGAAGGTATTTGAATGGCTTCTTTATTTTCGTTGAAAAATATCATCTCAATTCTGTCCATCCATCATTATGAGTTGAATTTTTATTAAAATTGATAAAAGTTATGGGTTAATTATATCAATTGTACATGATATTTCGCCTTTTATCCAGTTAAAATCCGTAAATTTTATTTTATAAATAAAAAAAAATTAATTTTTTTTATTTTATTCTAATAAAATTCGACCATTTTATATTAATGCCAAATATAACATAATGGGATAATATTATCATGTGACAAAAAAATTAAAAAAAAATCAGTTTTATTTCATTTTACACTTATATATAAAAAAATTAAGAGCATAACAAATAATTTTTAAATCTATTAAAAATGTGATTTTAGATTTATTAAAAAAAATATAGATGAACATTAAGATTAAATTGAATTTTTTTTTATCATATGATAACTTATCACCTCCTATCATATTTTAGTTATCGATAAAAAATTTTAAAAATTTTATTGGAATAAAATACAAAATTTGAGGATTTTATAAAATAAAATTTAGAAATTTTAATGGGGAAAAGAGCAAAAGATCAGTATTATTAGTGTAATTGATCTAAAAGTTATTGAAGAAAAAACCCATTAATATGGAATGAATTTTTTAACAAAATAATAAAGATTAATAAATTAATAATGAATTTTACTCTTTTACATTGCAATAATATGATATTAATTTATATTTAAAGAGGAGATATTATTGCTCAAGATTTAAATTGATACCTTGCAAACAAAATACATAAATTTGTCCCTAAACTGATTAGAAAACAAATAATTAAAGAAAATGATAAGGTAATAATTTCATATTTCTTTATCTCAACTTGTTGTTTCATTTCAACAAATTTTCTTAAGGATGCAACAAAATTTTTTATTAATTGATTTATTTTTCTTAAGAAATTAAATTAAATCCTATATAACTTTATATTGGAATATTTATTAAGTCATTGTAAAAATTTTTGATATTTTATTTGGATATCAATTGTTTTACAAATTTTCAATTTAATTTTTTAAAATATTCTATTTTTTAATTGTGTAATTAAATATGAACTAATTGCAATTGATATTGAAAGAATCGTACAATTACAAGTTAATAATTGTTAACTGAGATTTTATATTTTTTATTACTGTTATTATTATATTAATTAAATGAAAATACGAATTTTTTAAAAATAATTTCTTGATATTCTTCAAGATTTGTATGAAGGTCTCAAGAAAACTATAAAATTTATTATTCTAATTTTTTTAATTTCCTTTTAACAATAAATTTTCTTTAGGTAATTGATTCGATTGGTTTGTATTGTTTTTATTACTCTTTATAGTTTTAGATTATTTTTATTTTGTGAATCACATATTATTTAAATTCTTTTAAGTTTTTTATGAAATATGTAACTTAATTTTAGTAAATTATTATATTTTTAAAAAAAGTAACAAATATAATTTAGTTGCATTTTTTTTCTTTTAGTAGTGAGTTTCTCTTGAAAGTTGAAAGTATATATAATAATATAATTTATTATTGACTGACTAAAAATCAATAATGTCATTGAATATGTAAATATTTTTATATTATATATATATATATTGATAAATAATACATAAAATATCCTATTATATAAAATATTGATAAATTGAAAAAAGAATTATCATAAAAATTAGTGTGTATATATTATATAAACAAAAGGGTGCGATAGTTAAATTAAATTGAAAGATTAAAAAAATAAAATAAAATTTTCCCTTTTCTAAGGGAAATTTTATATATTATTAGGTCTACATTATGTATATATCATTTTACGTGGTTTCACCTAACTTAGGCTCACAATAAATACAACCAATAGAACAAAAAAATCCAATCTAATAATTTCTTTCTAACGGATGTTTGTTCTGTCAGCACCATAAAAAGAGATTTTTCTTTTAGTAATTAAAAAAAAATCTTGCACGGCAAGATATGGTCTAATAATAAATATTTTTTTTAAAAATTAATAAAAAATTAATGCTAAAAAATAATTTTAATATAATAAAAGAAAATCTTATTAATTTTTCTAAAGATATGCTAAAGATACGGTCTAAAGATATAGTCAAGAAAATCCTATTTCATCAAGGCATGCTAAAGATATGGTCTAAAAATTAATTTTTCTTCTTTTTAATTCTAATATAATATTAAAAAAGAAAATCTTAAATGCGAATTGATGAAAAAGAATTTAGACAAACTACTACTGTATTTATACCTCATATAAAAATAAATAAATGAAAACGACGACACCAAAAACAAATACAAAATCTAAACAAATCTTGGGGTTTGGTAGATGTCATTAGTACCATCGCCCATTTTATAGCTCACAAAGGACTTTGCTCCAAAATTCCAGAATCAGTTATACCAAAACCTACTTAATAATAATGTAAAGATCATTATTATAATATGGAAAATGGAGGAATCAAATCTAAATCTGTTAATCAAAGATGTATTTATGGTTAAGTTATACTTAAACGGCATGCAGAGGTCAGTGATTGAAGTCTCTTAACACTTTGAGTGAACCAGACCAGAATACTTGTTCAGTTGTTCTGTGTGCATAAGATTAATGATTTAAATCTTAAACATTTGTCACATTAGATTAGTAGTTTAAATATTTAGCTGTTTCCTTTGAGATTTTCTCAAGAAAATCCTTTTTTTCATAGATTGCAGCTGTTTGGCATCCTAGAAATTGCTTAATAATAGCAGAAAGCTTTGGAGAATGTGAATGTGTATAAAGTAGTAATGTGGCCCAATCGCTTCAGAAATCACGAGATTTTACCATTTTAATTGAAGACAAGAAGTGCCCTCACGCACAGTTTGTGGGTCAGTCTTGGAGCTTATCTTCAAGTAGATTGATCCCTCAACGCACATCCCAGAGGGCACTGACCTATTCATCCACTACCAAATACGTAAGGACACCCCTCCAGATCTAGAGCTCCTCATCTCTGCATTCCAGCTTTAACTATAGCAGATTTATAACAAACCATACAAAGTAGAATAGTTTATTTATTTATATATACAAATAGTTTTGACAGCCAAAGATAACGTAACAGGTTAGCAGATGTTTATATATTACATCAACAAGAACACCAAAACTAAACAAGTTGACAAATAGACATTAATTTAATCACTTAGCAGCAGCATTAAATAAATGAGGTGGGCAGGGACCACCATTGTTAAAAAGCAAATACACAAATTGACAAATAAGAGTTGCAATAAATAGAGGGGAACAAGGCAAAAGAAAAAAGAGTAGCCTCATCAAACTCTTGTCAGATCAACCACAGCATCTTCCACAAGCTCTGCTAGTAATTTATCTTCTATTTCCTTCCCCAAATTGTCTAATTCCATTCTCATATTATCAACCCACCCTTTACCCACCACCTCCTTCCTCGCCACCCGCTCCACCACCAGACTGGAGCTGTCCCCACCGTCCTCAAAAGTACACCTCACTTCACTACAAAACCATTCCTTCATCTGGGCCCAAATATGCTCTACTAGCATTGGTGATGTCCCCTGTATGAACCGGTTGTGAGAACTAATACGTGGCATAGCCATTGCACCCCTGTCCGACCAACAACCCATGATCTCCCTGAGTCTAGCATTGACACAGTCAAACACGAGTTTCCGGTTTGATCGTCTCTGTCTTTGCTTTGCCTCTTGCAGAAACTCCTTATCATCTAGGTTAGCATATTTGTCTCTCAATGATGGATCTAATGGACTTTCAGGTGAATTCCATCTGGCAAAAAATGAATCTAGTTGCATGTTTCCGTCAAGCTCGGCTGCTGATAAGAGTGTTTGGATGAAGAAAGGCCAGTCCTGTTCTTCCTCAGGACATGAAGAGATTGATGAGGCTTTTAATGAATACGGTGTAGCTGTCTCTATATAAGAATCATCCCATGATAGTGTCCTAGCGATTGATTCTATGGGCGGTGATTTGTCAATCAAATTAGACTTAAGAGGCATTTCTGCTCCTGATAAAAAAAAACATAAATTTAAGATGGTGAATGCAGTACATTTATGAACAATTTTTATCCAGTTCTAAATGGAAATAACCTTGGCGGTTCAGCCTGATAATGCCAGAAGGCACTGGAACTATGTTGTCATCCTCTTCAAATGGGGGTTCTAAAACTGAGATTGGACTTGGTTGATCCTGGTTCTCGCTCATATTCCCACCCAATCCAGGCTTTGCCACTGACAAGGGTTCCTGCATAAAATTCATTGTATCACGTATTATTCAAAAGTGCATGATGCAAAATAAATGGTGTTTTATTAGTGGCTTCAAACATTGGAAGCCACAAATACAGGGCAACTCCAAAAGCAACTGCCTGGTTGATACTATGAACTGGTAAAATGGGACATTAAAAAATCCGTGCATCATTACTAAGGTTAGCATCAAGGAGTTAACTGCATAGAACACATGGCTTAGAAGAACCCCTTTCAGTTTCATATTGCTATTTCCTATATTTCCTAAGGGCATAAACAGATGCGGTGTTAAATGAGGACAGCAGATAAATAAATATGCTTAAAGATAATGACATCTACAGCCACATGTCAACTGCAATTATTTAGCAAAGAAATATCAGAAGTAGGAAAGAAATTTGGCAAGGATGAATGGGCAGTTTGTGGAGGTCATGTCTCTTTAAGTGTCGATCAATATTTTTGCGCACCTTAAATGTCTAGCAGAGAAAACAGCCAAGTCTAAAATTTGAAAACAAGTAAAAACCAACAATGCTTGCATTGGCATACCTTCCGGGAAACAAATTCTTGTTTTGTTGCCATGCCTATCAAATCTGGACTTGTAGTTTCGCTGGATGGCCCATGTAAACCAGGACACAAGCTGTCTTCTAAGCGATAATTATTAGTAGATTGAGATGCATCATCACCGTTATTTCCAGAAAGAGGTTTTGGCAACCCTGGCGTTTCAGCAGTGGTAGATCGAGATTCTTCTTTAGATTGAGATACACTGCATTTTTCTTTATTTGGTTTCTTATTTTTTGAGAAAAATAAACTTGAAACTTTCCCCTTAAAAGATGACTTCATGCTCTTAGCTTTTCTCAGCTCCTTGGAAACTTCTGGTTTGCCAGCCTCTGAATCTGGAACCTCAACCTTGAGCTCAGTGCCAATGACTATGGAAGACACAGGTAGAGATCGAGACCTCAGGAGACTTTTAGAAGAAACAGCCACACCTTCCTTGTTCAAATTACTAGTTAATCCAGAAGTTGATCCCCTAGATTCTTGTTCCTTGTTAGTAGCCTCTTCCTCAGATCTCACAGACTTCTTTATATCTGAAAGAGCAAGCATCTCACCCAGTGTGCTAGAGCTTCTCCGAATAGTTTTTTGTTCCTCAGAACTCCCATTTGAGGTCATCATGGCCCATCTTTCAGAAAGCCGCTTCTTTGCTTCTCTGCAAACAGAAGACTCTGGAGAACAGGACGCACGGCTGAAGGCAGAAGAAGAATATGGGCTGCCAAACCTGTTGATGTAATCCCATGAATGCCTGGAAGTCGGGGACATGATTTCTGAATCACTGATATTTCCCACCTGATACTCATTTTCTGATCTGTTAAAAGAACTATCACCACCAATATAGCCATTGGAAAAAACAGAAGAAAGGAGAGTTTCATCCCTCCGATGACCCATCGGATTTTTACACATCTGCTGTGTGATCTCCTTTGCCACCTCTCTTGATTCTTGTGCCTCATCATCTTCAGGTTCATCATAAAACTCTTCACCCTGCATTATTCTTGGGGATGAGGAAGGTGGTGAAATCACAGCCTTAATGTCATGAGACTTCCCAGGGCTAGGCTTCAATACTACAATTCGAGTTGGCTGAGCAGGGTATTCTTCAAACCTCTGATTGGCAAAAGCAGGAGAATAGCTGGAATTATTTTTTTCACACACTGTAGCTTGGCCCATTGGAGCAGGTTTCTTTGCCTGTTTATCACACTTCTTCCCCAATCCTGCAATCTTTTCATTATCAATTGCCTTCAATGGTCTAAGAACAGTGATACGTTTTGTCTCAGCAGGGGGAGGAATAGACTGCATATCATACAGATGTGGACAGAACATGGAATTAGGTTCTTGCAGAAACTTGAGGAAAATATCTCTATTGGAACATAAAACTTCCAATGCGTCTTGGAATTCCTGGGACTGCCGGCCTTTCTCATCCGTGGCTAAACGCTTTGCATCCATAAACTTCTGGCGAACAAGGGCCATCTTTTTTTCATTTGCATTTTCATTATGCCTTCCCTTTTGTGGCGAACTATCCCTTACATTTATTTTTTGGGATTGCTGCCAGATCTCACAGACATCTTTGTACTCATTTTGCTCTTCACACTGGTGGCCTTCACACTGCATTCGCTTGTCCAAAAATCCATGATCTTGCTCCCAGCAGTCCACTAGTATCCCTGAGTGACTTAAAGAACGCCTTGAATAACCTTTCGAATGGCTTCTTTCTGCAGCTGAATTAGGCTGCTGATGTGGGAGGGTGTCAAGTCCCATCAACTTGGCAACCACATTGGGTGGACTATGTCTAGAATCTACTTCCTTCAACATTTCTTGAGCTATGAGCGTCTTCATGGGTGTTCCATTTGTTTTAATGTTTGAGGAGATTCTCCTTGACTTGGACTGCACACCGACACACCCCAATGCAAATCAGGACGTGATATTGTTGCATATTAAAATATAACACTGACAAATTAACACAAGTTCTGCACAAAAGAGTTTCTTCGCTCATCTTTAATTAGCATTACCAATAAATAATCTCTAATTATTTACCATTTTATCCTCTATCTGATCTCCAAATGAAGCATTATTCATCCTTGCCACATCAGAGCGACTTCGAGGGAGCAAATAACCTGAAAAACCACCTCATTTACATCAACAACTGCTTTCAGCATAATATTTCAAAATAGATAAGACAAATAATCATCATGATTCCTAGACAGGAAAAGTTAGAAAGGTGAATCTTCCTTCATTTTCTGACAAATTAAGAGAAGAAATCCCATATCAGATAAATCTGATCCTTGCTAAACTCATTTGACCCGGAAAGAGCAGTTACTTAGGCAGAGAACTTAATTGTATAGGCCAAGAGAACTTGCCATGCAGTCAATCTAAATTCAAACTCGAAAACATAAACAAGGAAAAGGTTCAATAATCTTTTTCAAACAAATCTGCTGACCTACCTCTAGATGCTTACAAATTTTGATAAGAAATTTGAAATGCATATGTCCATACATGTGAACAAATCTAAAGCTTCAATTTAAGTTAGCATATCCTTATGAACATAGTACAGCCTTATGGAAACCAGTAAAAAGGATGGATAGCCACACAAGTGAATTTGCATAGATTTCAGAAGATGCTAAATGATCAAATTAATCAGCGCACAAATCTCAAATTAAAAAAAAATTAAAATTGGGAATATTGAAGCTATTAAAAAATTTCTCATGCCTATGCTGGCTTAGTGTTTGGTTATTCTTCTTCCGAAAGGAGATAAAAACATAGAGAAAGAAATCACCATCACGATGAGGTCTATCTGTGAGAAGCCTATTTCCAGTTACACCACTGTTCAAATCAAAAAGGTTCACCATTCTGCCCAAGCATCCTGGAAAGGGTTTCTCTGCATTCTGCAACTTCCTGCCTTGAATCCCATTCATCTCAAGACCTGCTGTCCCACAATTCACAAGTTCGATGTCAGTTTATCACATCGGAGGGAGAGAGAGAGAGAAAGAGAGGGGGCGTGAGGGATGCAAACACATATATAACAATATAGAGAATATATACTCATGAGCAGAAATGCAGAAAAAAAACAAAAAGGGCAAAATCAATTACAACAAAAACAAAAGCAGAAAAACAGAATGAACTTTACAAGAAGACAAAAGGAAGCCAGAAAATAGTTAAACACCAGTGCATTTCACAAAAGGATGAAATCTGTCAATGCTTATATAGTAATGCATTAAAAGTATCCGCAAAAACAGGAGGAAGAAAGAAAACTAAAAATAAAAGTACCTACTCTAAATCACCCAAATCCCGGTACACATCGAAATCAGACCTACAACCACATCCTGGAAAAAAGCTTCAAGCTCACATATATTCAAGTTCAAAACAAATTAATCAAAAACAATTTAGACCCATTTCACTTTAGTTCCTTTTCTCCTACTTTTTCTTTTCCCTTAAGAAAAAACCAGGTAAAAAGTACTGATTTGCGATGGAACAAATGAGTAAAATGGGCACAAGAATCTAGAGGGAGAAAGTAGAATTAAAAAAAAAAAAAGAAACCGTTTGATAAGAAAGTAGAAGAAGCCAATCAAATCACAACAAAGGAGGCTTTGATTAAAGAGAAATAAGAAAAGAATAAATGGAGACTATTCTTGTGGCAATAAACAGAGCAAGCTCTCATTATATCCGCATCAAGTGCGTCACTATTAGTATTAGCCTTCAAAATACTTGGAATTAAAACTACAACTATATGCACTTAACAATTCAACCAAACTGTTCAAAAAGGCCCAAATTTTCAAAACCAAATGAGAAATAAAAGGCAGAAATGAAGTGAACAGGAAAAAATTGTAACAAAATGCTTAAAAATAGCCTAAAATAATGCAAATCAGAAGACTAGAAAAAAACAGATAAAGTGAAATAAAAATTAGATTCAGAATCAGTTGAAAATCAAGTACATTTGAAATAAAATATATAAACAACTTCCAAAAAGCTGAACTTCTCAGTTCACAGAGAGCAAAAAGAAAAAACAAAGAAACATCTACCAAAAGA
Source organism: Garcia nutans (assembly GCA_947685225.1). Taxonomy (NCBI): domain Eukaryota; kingdom Viridiplantae; phylum Streptophyta; class Magnoliopsida; order Malpighiales; family Euphorbiaceae; genus Garcia; species Garcia nutans. Next base: position 4,735,786 of record CANTUV010000048.1, on the reverse strand, counting down.
AGAGGAGATAGAGAATTAGATTCGATTAGCAATTCAAAGAAGCTAGAAAGAGGAAATTTTATTTTTAAAAAATTAATAATAATTAGATCATTGAAATGAGCAAGATCGGAGAAAGAAGGCAAAAATTTGAGACCCAAAAAAGTGATAATTGTACTCTTAACGGAACAGAAAATGGAAACAGAGCTGAATCATCTTGGAGAGAGAAATTGCAGGCAGACAGACAGAAAGAGAGAGAGAAAGAGAGGATGGAGGTGGGGACCTGGTGGCCAGAATCCGACATTCCGGTAGAATATGACCGGAGATTCGCCGTGGACAGTGGTCGTTCAGAGATCTGCGAGTTCTGTGTAGTGTCTGCGAATTTTATTTTTTTGCAGAGAGAATGAGAGAAAGAGTTTGGTATTTTGTTCACCGACCGAATGTCGGACTTGAAATAGGATTGTTTAATTTTGATTTATTTATGCATTATGATTACGCTGAAACACAGAGAGAGATGGAAAGGGTGAATAGCAAACGTCATAAAAAAATGAATATAATAATTTTATTTAGGAAATCTAGTGAACATTGAATAATTTTATTTAGAAAATTTAATTAATTTTTGAATATGTTAATTATTTTTTTATATAACTCCACTCTCAATAATTAAATTTACAATATTTTACTTTAAAAAATAAAAATATTAAATCACTCATATTAATTATTTTTTAATAATTTATTAATTAATATATAATATTATTAAAAAATTAAAATACATATTTAAATTTTATTTTAAAAATTATATTATCGATATGAGATCAGATAATAAGATAATTTTTAAATTTAAAATATGGATATAAAAAAATTTTAAGATTTAGAAGAGGGTGTTTTACTTTTTAATAAAATTGTAATTTATGAAATACTAAATAATTAAGATAAAAATATATTATTATATAATTATCTCAATTTATATAATTAAATTTTTTTTTTTAGAAATTTCTCATTTATGGTTAAAATTTGAAATTCTCATAAATAAAATGATAATTTCAATAATTTAAAATTAAATTCCTTTTAAGAGGATATTTAAATTAAATTAAAATCTATATATAGATTATTGTCTTGTTATGTTTATGCATTGAAGTGCCTTTTGTATGCTATTTTTTTTTAGCTGAACTTTTTGAGAAATAATAGTAATTTTGGGATGCAGCTGTGTAAGTACTATAAGCAATGATTAATTACTTTACAAATAGGAATATACTAACTTTTACAGAATAATAATTGTTTGGAAATTATATTTAATAAAATATAAAATCTAATTTCCAAACAATTATTATTGTATAAAAGTTAGAATAATTGATTTGATAATAGTGGGGGAAATCATTTCCACGGCACAAAGAAAAGGCCTCTACTAGAAAGAATAGTCACTAAATTACATCCTAAAGGTTAATTTTCATTTTTTTAAGAAAAAAAAATTGGCAATTTGATTAATGATTGCTCTTAACTTGGAATGCACATGTTTGAGTTATTACTTTGCCACAAAAAAGGTTTATTGCAATTGCTTAAATGCTTTTAAAAGATTAGAAAAGATAATGCTCTTTATTTTTTTTACTTTTCATGATTAAATTACTGAAGAATTTAAATTTTAATATTTAATTAATAAATAACAATAAATAAATAAATTAGCATATTTTTAGAATTTAATTATAAAATAAATCTAATAAAAAAAATTTATATAGTTGACACCCTAATTAATTTAAAATTAAAACTACAAATTGACATTGGATCAGAGAATCTCCATTCTCAGCAAGTAATTATCCAAATAATGAAAAATTTTCATAATCTTTGCTCCTTTTCTCATGGAAGTGGATACATGGATAAATAATTCTCTTTCCGTTGGTTATGGGGCAGGGAGAGAAATATTCTTCCTGCGCTGCAGGGACCAATAAATATAATATAATATTATATATATATTATAATTTATATTAAAAAATTACATTTTTATTTTATAATTTTTTATTTTTATTATAATTTTAATTATTTTTTAATAAATTCATAATAATCTTATAATAAACTCATAATAAATTATATAAATTTATAAACACATAATAAATTATCTAAAGCTGATATTTTTATAAAAAAATTATAAATTTTGATAAATTTAAAAATATTTTTAAAAATAAGATAAATTTATTTTTTTTATTTTTTTCTTCTATGTTTATAAAGATCCCTTTATAATATGATATATATTGTATTTTAATTAATTATATACGTTTTAACTTGATGTATTAACTACTTATTTTGTTTTATGTTAAATTTGACACATGGCAATATGTCAAATTTTATTTAGTAACAAATTATTAAAAAAAAAGAAAAAATAGTATTTCCTCTGTTTCATACTATTTAACGTTTTAAAATTTTTCACTGGTATTAAGAAGCTAATTAAAGTTACTATTTTACCCTTAATTAATATTCTCTTTTCAATATTTGCACACTCGTTATAATTCAACAGTTTTCTTTCAAATAATTATGTATAGTCTTTCATCTCCCTCAATTTACTGCTATTATAATTTCTTAATTGCTCATCTCAAAATTCAAGTAAATCCAAAATTTTAATTTTAATTTAGTGCCAAAACTAAAAGTTAAATTTGATTAAATATTCAAATTTTTGAGATGGAGCCAAAAGATAGAATTACGTGGCTTTACTGTATGTTTATATGCTGTGAAATTACAGACTTGAATTTCTAAGATTAAAAACATTACACATACCTTATGGCTTCTTGTACCATAAATCAAAATTTTGATCTAAATTTCCCAACAAGTAATGAAAGAGGATTTCAATTTGATTTGAACACTATTCCAGTAACTGATGAGAATTATGATGTTGTGACAGAAGTTTTTCCAATAGATGAGATAGACTCGCATTATCCTATTGAACAATCCAATGGGGAGGAGATAGAGGTATCAAATCCAATGATAAAAGATCAAACCCAAATTAAGAGTTTGAATCTTCAATACCAGAGCTAGATGTTAATCACTTGTGTGAAGAATATGAAGACTTTTTAGCTATAGGTTCAGGTAAATCTTTCTACCTTGATATGTAGGATCTTTTTATTGGTTCTTTGCTTATGAAATTTATGGTATTGACTCAAAGGCTAAGTGTTAAGATCAACTTGCTATCATAATCTAAGAGTATAATAAAAAATTTGTTGTCAAAAACTCTAATTAACAATAATAAAGTTTTAATTGATTAAAATTGGCTCTAAATCTGATTCTGTTTTATTATTATTTTTTTAAAATTTAGTTTCCTATCTAAGGATGATATAAACAATGAACAGTAAAAAGACAAGCTTAGGTGAATTGGAGATAAGAAGGATTTGGAGCAACAAGAAGATTTGGTTCTTATATGTGGATGGTGATGATTTCCTTTTTTTCTCTTTTAAGTGAATAAACTTTTTGGACATTTTTAAAAATTACAGTTAGCTAGTAAAGTTCCAAGATACATTGATCCAATTAGCCTCATTGATTGTCAATGAGTTTTGTGCTTTGTTGCTTTATTTTTCATTTTCTATTGATCTGATAGTGGCTTAGTCAAAATTTTTGATTTTTTTGCTTTATTGTTTTTTAGTTCAATTATCATAAACTTTTGATTCAATTCTTACTAAAATCTTATTAGAGACTAGAGATCAAACAAATTTATCAAAAACAAAAAGATAAGTTACAAAAATATTTTGATTGTTATTCCATTTAAGGATTGAAAAAATATTTCAATGTGGAAAAAAAATTCAGTATAATTAACACCAAAATTATAGTAATTAGAACTGAGTCTCCATTTGAAGTAATTATATGATTAGAACCTTATTTTCACAACTAAGGTCAAGATCTGATAAAAAAAATTTCAGCACAAAGCTATAATTTAAAAATGAAAAACCAAATGAAAATGAAAAAAAAAAGAGAACATGTTATAAAGATAAAATACCTCAAAATAATTGACAGCTCCAGGATATCTACTTACTTTAGATTATGATAATTAATGTTTCATTTTTATGTTGCCTGTTGGCCTTGATATGTGGCTCTAGCTAAAATGAATTAAGAATGAAACTTTAGCACATTATTTTGTAAAGCACAAGTCTAACCAAACTTCACCCTCACACTTCATAAGTTGAAATAGATAAAAATAGTAAAGTTCTAGTAATTTTTTTTTACATGCAAAAAATTTAGACATATCTAAATCTGTCTTTACTTTTTTTTGTCTGTAATGTATCAAACTTTTTTTAACATGTTGAAAATCTAGACATATCTCAAGAAAAAATAGTAAGAAAAACAAATAATTTTTTGTTAATGGGGCAAAGATTGGCAATTTATAATGCTTTGCTGGAGAGAAGTATAGATGAAAAATTAAAACGGAATACAACCAAAGAGGTTTCTGCATTATTTTCAGTACCTATACGAACAGTGCAACAGATTTGGAAACGTGCAAAAGATACTCCTGATGGCGTGGATGTTGATGTGATCCATAGAAGAACAAAAAATTATGGTCGAAAGAGAGTTCACATAAACCTAAATCAAGTCCTTGATTTTCCTCTACATCGACGTACAACCTTAAGATCTTTTGCTGAAGCTTTGAGTGTTGGACATACAACATTACATAGATTTGAAAAGCAATGCCTTCTTCGTTGCCACTCAAATGCTATTAAACCGCATCTAAAGGAAGTACATAAAAGAGTCCGATTGCAATTTTGCATATCTATGTTAGACCAAAACAGTTTGCCTCATGAACCAAAATTTGTTAATATGTATAATGTTGTATATATTGATAAAAAATAGTTCTATATTTTAAAAAAAATCTAAAAATTATTATTTACTTCCCATTGAAGAAGATTCTTAGTGCACTTATCAAAGTAAGAATTACATTGGAAAGGTAATATTTTTAGTTGCTATGACTCGTCCTAGATTTGATGACGAAGGAAATGAAGTTTTTTCTGAAAAGATAGGGGGTCTTCCCTTTTGTCACCATGAAACCAGTCCAAAGACGAAATCGGAATAGAAATGCAGGAACTCTAGAGATGAAGCCAATTACCTCGATTAAGAGAGAAACCGTAAAAGCATTTCTTATTGAAAAAGTTATACCAGCAATTCAAGAAAGGTGGCCAAGAGAGGATTCAAGAAATACCATCTTTATTCAACAAGACAATGCAAGGACACATGTTGATCCAAGTGATGAAAAATTTCGACTAGTTGCTTTATAAAATGGTTTTGACGTTAGATTATTGTGTCAACCACCAAACTCATCGGATTTGAATATTTATGACTTATAATTTTTTAGTGCTATTCAAGCATTGCAATATAAGGAGTGTCCTAAGACTGCAGAGGAGCTCATCCATGCTGTTGAGAAGTCTTTTCATGAATACTCAACAATAAAAGTGAACCGTGTTTTCTTGACTCTACAATTATGCATGCAAGAGATTATAAAAGTTGGAGGATTAAACAAATATAAAATTCTACATGTGAATAAAGCTGCAATGGAAAGGGAAGGTCATCTTCCTATCTAAAATTCATGTGATTCTACTTTAGTACAAAATGTTATGAATATGTTGGCATCTTAGAATAAGTCACAAATGCTAGGAGATGTTTTGATTATATGCTTTGCAAATTTTTAGTAAACAAAAGCAATTCAAAAAGGGATAAGAATTTTCAAATTTGTATGTTATATTTATCATAAAAAAAGATAAAAAAAAATAACATTCATATTTTAACAAAACCCACATTCCCATTAATCTTCAATAATTTTAACATTAATCTTCAACATTCTATTAAGTGTAAAATATGGTGACATATAACAAAACTCATTCATTGATAATTCTATAATATTAATCTTAAATATCCTATCAAGACTTACAATTATTTAATCCACCTCTCCTAAGCATAAGCTTTCATCTTCACCTATAATATTAGAAAAACTTTGGAAGAATAATTTTTAGCATCTTCAGTATCACATCTTGAACCTCTTTGTTGGCATGAAGTTCTCCCTCGTTATAGTATAACTTATTCAAATCAGTACAATGATTAACCTCCAAATTGATGTTATATTGAAATATTCTCCAAATCATTATTTTCTTGCTTCACATACATTTAAATTACGAGGATCTTTGTTATCCATGGTGTATTAGAAATAGATTCTCAAACTGTGATTTTTTCTTCAATATTTAAATTAATGAAAATGGTTATTAATGGTTATAATAATTCCAAGAAAAATGAAAGGGGAATAAATAAAGAATGGCGTGACTTTCTCTTGGATATTAAAGCTGCTAGTAGTCATTGAATATTGAAATTTACATAGAGTATAAAAAAAGTCCAATAATAAAATGGAAAAGATAATTATTAATAGCAATATTAAATATAAAGGGTAAACTAATAAATAATATTAAAATTTTATATTGATATTATTGAACTTCAAATATTTTAAAATAAAATTAAAACTCGAAAACGATAAATATTTAAAAATGGAGGGAGTAAAAAATAAAACATGAGAACGTGAGTGCATTTAGCACTTAATCAGTTAAAAGAAGAAATGTGAGATCATAATTGAAATCTAATGATAAGGTTTTTGTTGCTATTCAAATTCTGAGATTAATTCCCTTTTTCAAAACTATGTTTGTTGAAACTTGAAATCATCATTCTGTTCTGCTTTTCTGATTCGCTAAGAGGGAAATAAGAGGAGCCAAAATCTTCAACATTATAGCTATTGGCATTCACAAGATAAGCGTCGCTTCTCTCTTTTAAAAATGTAAACAAACAAACAAATAAAATAAAATAATACCATTTTTGTGCACGAATTTAAAGTTGAAACTTCTACCAATATTCAAACTTATATATATTTTTTTCTTCCCTTAAATCCCCTTAAGCTAGCAGAGCATTTATTTATATCATAATCCAAAAAAATTGATAAAACAATCCTAAGTACACTATATTTATTTGCAAATAATTCTTGTAAAATAAAATATTAGACTATATAGATAATTCATATAAAATAAAATATTTGACTCACTAAACTTTACCAATAATTTAATAAAATATTATATCTAAGAGAAATATAAAAAAAATTTATTGAAAAAAGAGGTTATGTGGTTAACCATATCGAAAAATAATTATACTTTTATTTTAAGATTTGATAAAATAAAAAAATGATATTACAATAGTATAGGTACTGCTTAAAATTTTCTAATAAAATTAAATTATAAATAAATAAATTAATATTTTTTTAATATATTTTTTCAATATTTTATTACATATTCTAAATAAAATAATATAATATTTTATAGTAAAATATTATCACAATAATAAATCTCTGTAAAATATATTTTTAGTAATTATTTTTTCAGTAATTTACCAAACAACCGATAAAAAAAAGACAATAAATCAACATTTAATTTAATTCAATAGTATTAAAATTCTCTTTTAAGATTATAATTAAGAGTTGATGTCAAAAAAGATTATAATTAAGAGTTTTAATTAGAATCTGATGTCAAAATTAATTTTTTTAATGTTAAAAGAAGGAGAAGCTCGAACTAAATTTATTATTTAATAAAAAATATATCTATAAGTATAAATTTATAAAAAAATAAAAAATATTAATTCATTAGATACATACTTATCTATATATGAGAGTAATAATAAACATTCCTTAAAGGATAATTTTTCATTTCAATGCCAACTTGGCAAGTTAGCAACATTAAACTAATTCTTTCTTTCCTTTAGTTAGAATTTAATTATAACAAATTATTCAATTTTATTTTTTAAAATTTTTGGATAGAAAGAATGATGAATAATATCAAAATGCCATTAATTAAATTACCAAATAAATAATGCAAAGTTCTTTAAACAAAACCATTAAAGTATGACATAATCATGGTTTCAAAGCATGCAAAGCTAATTAATATAATTAATAAGTTTCATATTATTACATTTTTTTTAAAATTTTTTTGAACTCTCAACTTCTCACCATTTAAGTAATTAAGAGTAATACTAAATGGATTAAATTAATCCGGATCAAAAGTGTTTTATACATTAATTATATTAAAGAAATAACTATTCTAACATTACATTTATTATTATTTTTAATAATAAATATAATGTTAAAATAATTATTTTTTTAATATAATTAATATATAAATATTTTTTATTCTGATCAATTTAATCCGTATAGTTTTTTTATTAATTAATTAACTAATTAAGATTACTAATTATATATATATATATTTATAATTTTGGGCCCAGGTGTCTGTCTTTGTACTAACTTCGCTTGAAGTTTCGTGCCCGTCTCCTATAATATTCAACAACGCGGCTTCAAGCTTCAACGATTTTTCATATATGTGGTTAAATAATTCTAAGTGAAATTATTTATGTTGATATCAAATAATTCATAAAAAGTTATATTTTTGCGAGCTGTAAAATAAATGAATAATCATTATTATTATATTACCAGTACAATAAATAATATCATAATAATTATTATTTTAAAAGTGGTAGAGTACTGTTATATACATTATCAACTAGAACACTGCTAGATTTCATAAATAAAACTGTTAAGATATGCTAGTTTTCATTCATGAAAACATTTTATTATTATTTTTTGATGCCGAGATATAAAAGCTGCATAAGATTAATCTGTTGATTAGGTTGCATTGTTGATCTCGAGATTTTAGTTGCCTTAGTTTGATTCAAATTTTGATTGTTCACCTATTATTAATATTAAAAAATAACATAAAGTTTAGAAAAAATTACACAAAATAAAATTTTTTTGTACATTAATTTAACTTGAATTATATAAAAATAATATATATATTCTAGTTGTCTATATATAATTTTTTTATTGCCAATAAATATAAATATTCATGCCTAAAATTAATTTTTAAAACATTTACAAAATTACCTAAAAAAATAAATTTTAATTTAAAAATATTAAAAAAAATATTTACACTTTTAAAAAAGTTAGAGCAAAATTTTAAAAATATCTTATTTTTTACCAAAATAATTTTTTTTCCAATAATACTTCTTCTCTAACTATAATTAATATTTTTACTTTAATTTTTATCATTTTTTTTAAACTTCTCTATTAAACAAAAATATTATAATAAAATAATAAAAATTAATATTGTTGTCCCAAGATGACAACCAAGAGGGGGGGGTGAATTGGTTTCTTCAAGAAATGATAGCAAATTGAAAAACTTCAACAAATAAGAAATGTAGAAGATGTAGAAGATTGAGTAGAGAGTAGAAAAATCAACACAAGAGATTTATAGTGGTTCGGATTCAACAATCCTACATCCACTCCCCAACCTCAATTGGGTATTCCACTATACTTGAAGTTTTACAAGCTCACTTCCAACTTTGGTGTTTTTACAAGCTCACACCTAACTTGACAAGTGTTTTACTAAGGCTAACACTCAAACCACTTACAAGAGTTTTACTAGGCTCACTCTCACAACCTTTACAAGAGTTTTTCTCAGGCTCACTCTCACAACCTTTACAATTGGTGTTTTAATGGCTAACACTCAACCTTGCATGAAGAGATAAATAGATGAAAGCTTAAGTAAATAACTTGCAAGAGTTTGGACAATATTAGTATTTATTCTCTTGCTATAAGACTTGTTTGAGGTGGTATTTATAGGCCTCAAACCAGTTCTGCCCGTTGGTGAAGTGGGTAGAAAAGTGAAACTCCAACAGCTACAAAATCTTCTTGGATTTTTGTGTCAGACTGTTGGGATGGTCGCGCACCACCTTTGGATGGTCGCGCACCCCTTGGGGCGGTCGCGCATCTGTTTGTGCGGGCATCCCAGCAGTCTGGTGCGGTCGCGCAATTCAAATCTCTAACGGCTACTTGACACATGGCATCTTCTTATTAATTCTTTAACTAGCCGTTGAAGCCCACCAACGGCTATATAAATGTAGCGGTCGCGAAGCCACATTGGGCGGTCGCGCATTGTCTTGCGTCGAGTCATTCACCGTTCTTGTCACCGCGAACCTTACTGTCAAACCAAGACAGTTTGGATGGTCGCGCAACCCCTTGGGGCGGTCGCGCGTTCTTGGATGGTCGCGCAAGGCCTTGGGGCGGTCGCGCATCCCTTCAAAGACAGATTTTCAGCACTTAGGAAATCTTCAAATTTCTTTGCATTTCAGCTCATTCTAAGTTGCTTTCCTGCCATATAAACACTCATTGAAGCCATTAGATCACTTTAATTTGTTTGCCAAGATCAAAAACAAGATTGACCTAAATCTAGGTCAACAATCTTCCCCTTTTTGATTTTGGCAATCAAATTGAATTTGAAATAAAAATAATCAACAAAAATAGGCAATACTTCCCATTATGGAAAATCATAAGAAAATTCTCAAATTCATCAAATTCTCTCCCCCTTTGCCAAAATTCAAAAAGAGGAGGTAGAGATGAAGATCAATCAAGCAATCTTCAAAGATGATATAAGAAATAAGGAAATATAAACACAAGACAAGATCAAAATCATTGTTGGTGTGACTTTATAATAGAATTCAAAGCCAATGGTCAATCACCAAAAACAAAATTCACAATTAACACAAATCTAAGTCATATACTTAGGAAAAATAAAAGTACCAATCAATGAAAATATCAAAATCAATGAAAAATATGTTAAGGATACCAATTGATTGGATTATACTCCCCCTTAATTGATGATCTCCCCCTCAAGAAGTGAAAAACTTAGAAACAATTGAGATCCATTTTTATCAAAATATTCAAGTTTTCTCCTCTCTTGTTGGAGTCAAATCAAGAGGAATATAAAAAGAAAATTAAATACAATTCAAGAAAGTGATTAACTTAATTATGAACAAATTTAAAATGTAACAAAAATAATTTAGTCAACCATAAAATCATTTTTCAACCTTAATGTCAAACACAACATTTAAAGTAAAAATTAAAAGTATAAAAGTTCAAATGTTGTAAGGCAAGAATTGTTACCAATTTTTTTTAATGCCAATTGCCTTACTATTAGCATTATTGGACTTGGTTTGATGGAGTACTCATTCTCCTCCATCTTCATGCCATTTGCCCTTGTCAATTAGGGGATTTTTCTTGATAACCTTTTCTAAGCTATGTTTGCTTTTAGATATTTGTTCATTTGAGGTTTTTAATTCTAAAGTAGAATTTTTTAAACATACAAAATCCTCTTCTAATTTAGAGCATTTGTCCTTATGAAATTGTATCTTAGAAAAATACTTTTCTACTCTAAGGTTCATATGTTCAATTATATCACTATCATCTAAAGCATCATCAATATTGTTGTAATTTAAATTCATGTTTAAAGATCGGGTACCTACCTCATTGGAGTATTCATCATCTCCCATAGCCATGAGACATAGATTTGCAATTGCTTGCTCTTCTTCTTCTTCTTGCTCTTCTTGCATTTCCATTGCCATCTCATGTGTGAGTAATTTTCCAATGAGGACATCCGTTGGAAGCTTGCTCAAATCATGTGCTTCCTCAATGGATGATACTTTTGCTTCAAATTCCTTCTTTGTAAGAATTCTAAGGATTTTGCAATTTATGTCTTCCAAAGAGTATACTTTGCCAAATTTCCTCAAATCATTGACAATGGCAAGAAGTCGGTTGGTCATCTCCGTGACATCTTCAAAGGACTTCATTTTGAAGAGTTCATACTCTTGAACAAGCATTTGGGCCTTCATGAATTTTACTTGATTAGTACCCTCATGATAATTCTCCAAGTTCTTCCAAATACTATAGGCATTTGAGCATCCAAGAATTCTTCCACATTCTTCCTTTGGCAATGAGCTTAGGAGAATGAAAGAAGCCTTTTTATCTCTCCCATTGCTTCTTCTTTGTTCTTCATTCCACTCTTTTCGTGGAATCTCTTTTTCTACACCATCAACCATTCTTGTAGGAATCTTCCACTCATTTTCAACATAATCCCAAAGCTCTATTCCTTCACTATCTAGGAGCAAAAACATCTTGTGTTTCCAATATGAATAATCAAAGTGAGGTATAACAAGGGATTTTGAGTTTCCATGATAATGAGCCATGGAATTGGAAGAGAAAGTTGATGTATAGGTATTAGTGGGTGTGGTTGCCTTTGAGGATCAAATTTCACAATTAAGTTTAAGAAATTTCAAAGCTCTGATACCAATTATTGTCCCAAGATGGCAACCAAGAGGGGGGGTGAATTGGTTTCTTCAAGAAATGATAGCAAATTGAAAAACTTCAACAAATAAGAAATGTAGAAGATGTAGAAGATTGAGTAGAGAGTAGAAAAATCAACACAAGAGATTTATAGTGGTTCGGATTCAACAATCCTACATCCACTCCCCAACCTCAATTGGGTATTCCACTATACTTGAAGTTTTACAAGCTCACTTCCAACTTTGGTGTTTTTACAAGCTCACACCTAACTTGACAAGTGTTTTACTAAGGCTAACACTCAAACCACTTACAAGAGTTTTACTAGGCTCACTCTCACAACCTTTACAAGAGTTTTTCTCAGGCTCACTCTCACAACCTTTACAATTGGTGTTTTAATGGCTAACACTCAACCTTGCATGAAGAGATAAATAGATGAAAGCTTAAGTAAATAACTTGCAAGAGTTTGGACAATATTAGTATTTATTCTCTTGCTATAAGACTTGTTTGAGGTGGTATTTATAGGCCTCAAACCAGTTCTGCCCGTTGGTGAAGTGGGTAGAAAAGTGAAACTCCAACAGCTACAAAATCTTCTTGGATTTTTGTGTCAGACTGTTGGGATGGTCGCGCACCACCTTTGGATGGTCGCGCACCCCTTGGGGCGGTCGCGCATCTGTTTGTGCGGGCATCCCAGCAGTCTGGTGCGGTCGCACAATTCAAATCTCTAACGGCTACTTGACACATGGCATCTTCTTATTAATTCTTTAACTAGCCGTTGAAGCCCACCAACGGCTATATAAATGTAGCGGTCGCGAAGCCACATTGGGCGGTCGCGCATTGTCTTGCGTCGAGTCATTCACCGATCTTGTCACCGCGAACCTTACTGTCAAACCAAGACAGTTTGGATGGTCGCGCAACCCCTTGGGGCGGTCGCGCTTTCTTGGATGGTCGCGCAAGGCCTTGGGGCGGTCGCGCATCCCTTCAAAGACAGATTTTCAGCACTTAGGAAATCTTCAAATTTCTTTGCATTTCAGCTCATTCTAAGTTGCTTTCCTGCCATATAAACACTCATTGAAGCCATTAGATCACTTCAATTTGTTTGCCAAGATCAAAAACAAGATTGACCTAAATCTAGGTCAACAAATATTTTAAATTATTTTCAACATATACAATTTATTTATTTTTATGAAGGAAAAATTTTAATTTTAATTATAAAAAACTCACAAAAAATAATATAAAATATAAAAATTTATTAATAAAATTTGTTAAATTTATTTTTGAATAAATTTTACATATTATACACATAAAAAAGTTAAAAAATATTAATTATATTATGTAGAAGTTGTATAGATGTTTGACATATAATATATTTGATAGATGTTTGATAAATATTGTAGATATTTGAAAGATATTATATGTATGTTATATATTTTTTTTTGTATATAATGAATATATTTTATATAGATATTATATGAATATTGTGTATATGTTGTATGATTTTAAATTTAAAAAAATAAAGTTAAAAATATTTTGATAGATGTTTGATAAATATTTAGTGGATGCTTAGTATATGTTATTAGTTGTTATATGTGTATTATATATATATTGTATATATATTATATATATTGTGTATAAGTTTATTAGTTGTTGTATGTGTATTATATATATATTATATATATGTTGCATATATTGTAAATATATTTATTTTTTATACGTATATTGAAAATATAAAATCAAAAAAATCATTTTTAATAAATAAAATTAAATTGTAAAAAAAAATGTCACAAAAACGTAAAAATATAAAAAATATCACATGTTTGTATTAAATCTTTTTATTTCATTGGATTTCAGGATGCTGTATATTAATAAAAAAACTCTTTTACAAATCTAACCTATATCCCAAAGATTTTATAACTTTAGCTTCCATCTCAAATTTTTTTACACTTATATATCTCTCACTAAAATTCATTTTTTTTAATATAAAATCTCCCTCAATATATACCACACAAATACTTTATAATACTAATATTAGATTAAATTGTATCTTATAAAATGATATTTTTGTGCTACTAAACTTTTATTAATAACTATTTATCTCATTACATGAAACATAAATTTAGAGAAATTATATGGCCTTAATTATAAAAATATTTTTAAATAATCTTTTATAAGTTAAATTGTTTATTCTTAAATTTTCACATATATAGATATAAAATCTAGTATTATTTATGAGATTATAATATTATATAAAATTATTATTATATTTTAAAAAAATTTACTTATTTACTTTTATTATGTATTAAAAAGAAATATAATAAAAATTTAGTTACGATGAAAATTATTTTTTAATTAGTTTATTTTTTATAGGCATAGTTTATTGAATTAATTAATAATTATTAGAATGTGTTAATTATTATTTGTGAAAATAGTTATTAATTTATAAATGTATTTATATTTCTTTATTAGTTAATCAATGATTATGTTAGTACGATACACTTTTTAGTGAATTAGTTAATATATAAAATTAGTTAAACAATAGTTAAAAAATTTATTATTTAAAGTGCTTATAATTATGTGTGATAAATTGACATTTACGTGATATAAGTTGAACATATTTAAAATACTTTTCAATTATAAAAAAGTTTGTTTTATTTTATTTTAAAGTGTATTACACTCTAATAGTGTCGAATGACATCAAATTATTTAAATATGAATAAAAAATATCATTTTTTTTAAAATGATTATATATATACATGTTGGATGATATATTTAATGAATTCTCAAAATATCACTGAATTATCATATTAAAAAGTTTAAAAATATATAATTTATTTTAATTTAAATTGAAATAGATATTTATTAATTATGCATAAAAAAATTTAGTTGTACTTTTTTAATATTATTTCACTATAAGAAATACAAAAATCTTTTTTATAATTTATTTTGCGATAATAAATATTGAAAATAATATAATACTTTGATATATTTATCTAATGTTATTTTATATTTCAATTTCTCTTTAAATTTTTATTTTTTATTTTTTTATTTTATAATAATTTATTCATTTGTCGAATATCATAAAAGTTATATTTATAGTATAATATTTATAATAAAGTATATTATATTTTTATCAAAATATTAATTATATAAACAAATTAGAATTCAATCAAAATCTATCAAAGTTTATTATAAAATCTAATAAACTTCATTAAATTTCATATAGAATTCTAAAAGAATTTATAAAATTCCATTATATCACAAATTGTTCTAAAACCCATTAAAATTCTAATCAAATGCACTCCTTAAATGGATATATTTAGATTTTATGCTTTGTTTTGTTACTAATTTGCTCTAGGGAAATGAAATTTACTTTAATAAAGAAAATAGATAGAAAAAAAAGAAAAGAATTTGAATTTATTTTAATGTGTTTGATAATCATAATTGATTAATGAGTAAAATGAAAATTTTTTTCTATAATTTAAATAAATAAATAAATTTGTAAAATATATTTTTATAACTTTATCATTATCCATTAAACCAAAATAAAAATAATATAAGAACATAAATTATATTTTATATGATACAATATTTTTTTTCTCTTATTTTCACTCGTTTTCTACCATTTAGATAAAAAATTATTTTTATTATTCAAGAGAAATTATTTTTCTAATAAAATTACCTTTATCTTCTCAATTAAACATTCAAATAAGAGAAATTTTATTCCGATCATTTACTTTCTTTTCTCTCAACTTTCATCAAAACAAATAATATGTTAGAGATGGTATAAGAGAGACATTTCATCAACCACTGTATACGTCTATGACCTCACAACAAAATCTTCCATGTCTGAAATTAAAAGTTGGAGATGATAATAAATTCACTCAACTACTACTTTTTATCATGTCCAAAGAAAAAAAAAAAACTACTATTTCTTAGGATATCTCTTTTTCATGATCATCATGGATGCTCTCAGAATTCGACTTCCTTTCGAGGATAAGATTTTCATATCGTTTTAGGAAAAATTATAGAATACAACATTGGTTTTAACTAAATATTCTATTTATAATGATAAACTAAATAGATAATAATATATTTTTTTTATATTTTATTATTTGAAAAAAATTTTCGAGTACATATATTTTTTTGATTAATTATATATAGAGAGGGAGAACGTATATGAGATTTAAACTCGAAAGCTAGGCAGGAGCAACATACGCTCATAATTACCGAGCTGTATTTTAATAATTTTTAAAATATATTTTTAAAAATATATCATTACGTATTATTATTTAATTAGTTTACCATCTCAATTAGAATAATATATTATCCTAATTAAAATCAATGTTCTACCATATAATTTCTCACCTATTACCCTTTTTTGAAATTAAGATTGAATATTCATTAATCTACCAGTAACTATCCTCATTACTACGGATGCAGTGCAGTGGTTGTAACAATGTGATGAGGTGATATTGATTAATTAACCAATTTTTATCAAATTAAGATGTTTGAAATTGATTTGGATATATGTTAACTAATCAGTAACTAACCTTATTACTAAGCAGTGCAGTGGTTGTAATTATGTGAGAAGGTGATATTGATTATTATTAACCAATTGAACAATAACACGAGTTTTCAAAAAATTTTCAAAAAACTTTTTCAATTTTAATTAAATATTATAATTTAATCGAGGAAAAAAAAATTCAAACAAACCCTTCTGGAATAGAAAAAAAACCAGGCCATTTCAACCTTGTCTCATTGATGAAATATATTAAGTTTCTTTTTAATTTTATTATAATTAATAGCTTTGATTATTAATTAATTAAATGCAAAATAATTGACACATGAACTTGAGTAATTTAAAAATTTTATATTTAGAATTTTTGGTAAGCATAGAGCTGTAAATACTTGGATGCATGTAGAAGTAATAATGAAGCATATTCACATTTAGAAATGCTTGGTGTGTTTACTTTGTGGAAAATTATAGTAATTTTTCAGAAAAAAATTTCAATGGAAAATAGAAAATAGAAATTTATATGTGCATGGCATAATTTTTTTAAATTAAAAAATAGAAAATAGTTTTTTTTTTTATTTTTTAACTTTAAGAAGATTTTGGAAAATATCATAAAGATGTTTTTCAAGATTGTCTAAAATCTTCTTTCTATAAATAGAGTCAAATTTTCTAATATAAAAATATAGAGTTTCCATATTGGCAACACAGAGTTTCCATCTTGGTGTTAAAAAATAAATTTTTATTTTCATTAAGTGAACACATTTTTTTTTAATTTTTTACAGAAAATAAGAACTCCAATTTTTTAAAAAAACTGAAAATAAAATATGAACATATATTATTGTTTCTTTTCATTTAAAAACCTTCTCCTATTCCTCGAATTCTATTTTTACTTACAGAATTTCTTTCTTTTACTTATTCATTTTCATATATAGCTATTTATTTTAAAAGAAAATAGCAATTATCATAGAATAATTTTCCATAATGCAGTGTAATTTTGAAAATTAGAAAATTTATTTTAAAAATTTCATTTACAATTTTTTTATTAACTAAACACCAAAATTTCACTTTTTATTATTTAAATAATTTTCTGAAACACAATCTAATTTCCAGAATTAAAAGAAGATCTTAATCTCTTGTGTTGAGCGAATGCTATAAATATAAAACCAATTTATTAAATGCAATTTGTGGTCGCATTATTTATTACTTTAAAATATTGAGATTTTGTTTACAGAAAAGGGAAATCCAATCCAACTCCACATGAACTCTCTATTAATTAAAGTTTTCCTCTTTTGTATTCTTTCAACTAATAATTTGACTACATGAATAAGGAAATGATTAATTAAAGGAAATCAACATACGCTTTCTCTCTTCTCTCTCTTGGCTAGTTTTAATTATTGTCTTGGTTGTAGGCTTAGGACTACGGCAGCTTTAAATCTTTCATTTTCCTCTTTACTTCATTTGTTTTTCTTACGGTCTGGTATAGTGTTTTTTTTTCTTTCTAGATCTAGCTTTTCAACAGACTTTTGTCTCCTTCTTTCCCATGAAGGCTTTTTAGTATTTAGTTCCGGTGATGGATTTCTTATCTCTAGTGGATTTCTCAATGGTGGCTGATTTTTACTGGCAGAATAAGGGTTTTATGCATGCATAAGGACTTATCTCTCAACAAGTAGGAATTTTCACTCTTTCTTCCTCTTATCTGGGTCTTGCTTAACAAACAGAATGACGTTTGTTCTTAATTTTCTCTCATTTGAATATCTATTTGAGGATGTTAGAAGTGTCAAATCACCTAATGAGTTCATCTGTTTTATGTTTAGTGGTGGCTTATGTTCAGGCAGACATATAATTTTGCTGCTTATTTCAATTTGTGACCTACTTTTGTTGATCTATGATCTCTATTTCAGGAGTGGCTTTGTCAGAGCCCTGAGAAAAAAATTATAGATATTATGTTTCTTCTGTATTTATTGTGCTTAAGCTGTAATATTTTGTTTAATAAATGAAACTCTATATTCAAACCAAAAAAAAAACTAATAATTTGACTGTCTTAAAGCTAATAAATGTACATTCTTAACTTCAAGATCAATCATTAAACATTACTAGCCAAAAAAAAAAAGGAAAAAGAAGTAGGAAGGGGAAATTCTACACCAAATTTCATAGTCAAAATATAATTATTAGACATGAAAAATATTGCCATGGACGGAATATATATATATATATATATTCAATCAATAAAAACTAAAAATAATAAATTATTTTTTATATTATCATTTCGTTGGCAACTTATTATTGATTGAGTATATATATATTCGGTTCATATTATAATTTTCTTATTAGTCATATTATTGAAAAAATAATATTATTTTTAAAAATATTTACCTTTCTTTTTCTCTTTTAAAAATGCATATTGTTACAATTTCAAACAACAACCCTTTTATTATCTGAAAAAATCTTATTATTATAACTAAAGTTAAATTTTATACCCCTGTTATTCTGTGATATAACACATACAATTAAAAAAAAAAAAGAACAAAAAAATCTTTGATGGGACATTCAACAATCTCAATATCATGGTGGAAAGAAATAAAGAGGGATTGCATGTGCAAATGAAAAGGACATAAAAGAATTTCTTCTGTATATACATTACCATGTGAATTCACAGTATATAGAATTTGTAGAAATATTACATTACTTGTTGG
This sequence comes from Garcia nutans, assembly GCA_947685225.1. Lineage (NCBI taxonomy): Eukaryota > Viridiplantae > Streptophyta > Magnoliopsida > Malpighiales > Euphorbiaceae > Garcia > Garcia nutans. The sequence goes on along the minus strand of CANTUV010000048.1, from coordinate 4,716,447 downwards.
TAAGATAGGAAATATATAAATTTTCTAATCAAGGAAATAGTTAATTAATTTAATTTAATTAGAAGTAAAGTCAATATTTTATGATTACATATATTAGCTAGTTTAATCATTTGAAAATTGTACAATTGCATATGCGTCCAAAGTTTGGCAACAATATTATCAATTTGCTCCCACTAATCCACTTAATTGCTACAATAATTTAATTGTCATTACATGTTATTTTCAAAAGCCTTCTCTTGTCTTACCGCAAAAGGCGAAAGTTATAAAACCTAATTTAATTTATTAAATTTTTTTATGAAGGATTGTTTTTATTCTCAATTAGCACCATGAATTATTATTATTTTTAATTATTTTAAAATTTTTATGATTATATTGAACATGTTGAATTCATTATAAATTCAATTATTGAAAACTCACCATGATATATTTTTTTCATTAATAATATTCAACCAAGCATAGCTATGTAAATGAAAACCCAAAATCAAATACTAAAAATAATTAAATCAGAAATTAATATATATTGATGTTTCCTTTCTCTAACACACACGAAAGATCAAGAAAGAAAATTAGGTAAAAAAATTCAATGTCCTTCACCTAATTGTCGTAATTTCAAATGATGTAGAAACATCCTCTTCCATTCTTAAAATAACCATATAATTATGCTAATAAAATTGAAAGTTAATTGTCAGTTTAGAGGGTAGTAAGTGAGAAAGATTCGTTTAATCATGGCCACCAATTTTCTGTGAATCATTGTGAAGTAGCGGTTCAATTCATTAAATCAAATTAGAATTGAAAAAATTAGACTTATTGAAATTAAAACTGATTTATAAGAATTCAGATTCATAATTTCTAAAATAATAATCGAAACGGAAGATTCAGGATCTGAATTGTGAAAAATAAAAAAATTAAAATTAATATATTTTAAAAATATGCCTATATTTTAATACATATTATATTAATACATACATTAATTTTAATATATATATATATTAAATAATATATAATTTTTAATTCAAAATTAAAATCTTCGACTTAACTTTTAAAATTTTTTTTTATACTTCACTTATAATATTAAATATTTAAATTATTTAGTTAAAATATTTAAAATTATTTAGTTAAATATATATATTTATAATAAAAAATTATATTTACAAAAATTTATCATTATTATTAAATTTTTATAATTAAAATTATTTACTTTACTTTAATTAAAATTATTAAATTTATGTGTTAAATATTTAATTTTATAAAATAATATTATTGATTATAATTAATTTTATTAAAAAAATATAAATTAAAAAAATCAAAATTAAAATTAACCTATCATTTAAGGATCTAGCCTTAACCAAGGTAGCTCGGTTAAGATTCACAATTTTTATAAACTAAAACGGATGGATTTGGACTAACAGTTCCGGTTAACTGGCCTACCGCCATAGTTAGATTCGCTGGGCAAAGGGAGCCACCAGATTGGTGGTTACAGTAATAAACAAAAAGAGATCAGCAGACAGTAGGAAACAATGATGTGGCCAAAGTGGGACCACAAACATAGGACTTGAGAGGGCGGTTTTGATGAACACGGTGGAGGAGGAGACGGCGTTGCGGACGGAATCGATGGCGACTGGAATGATTTTAATTACAGTTTAATGGAATTAGTTTGGGACATTTATTATGACATGATACATTTATAATTTATTTAAGTAGGCTGCCCAGCACTTTTAATTCAGATGTTAGGGGTACAGTACAGTTAAATCAATTGTATTAAATTAAAGGAAAAATTCTCAGTTATTACCATAAATAGAGACTAGAGTATGAATTTTTTTTTTGGAGGATAACTGGAGTATGCTTTTGAGTTTTGAGTGTTTAAATTTATCAGAAAAGGCCAGTTTCATAAAAATATTTTTTTCCTGGTCTCAAATTATAAGTTCTTTTTTGATAAATATATCTAGTGAATTATTTATATTATATTGCTCAAAACAATTATTTATGTTATTAATAAAAGTATATATTATGAAAAAACTAAGAAAATGTATTGACTTAATTATAATAAATAGTTTTTTAATATTTATAAAAGACAAAATAAGAAAATACGGTATAGTTCTCAATTTGCTATTGAAGAAATTAGCTTATTTTTACGGCTCTTCAATGAGACTTCCTTGAATGATATACAGCAACTTTTACCTGCAACAGAAATTTTATAATACTGTAAAAAGAAAACATTAATTTGGCCAAATGGTTAGGACAAGATATTATTGTTATGTTGCCCAGTTTTGGACACAAAATCATAACAATGATATGATCTTAATCAGCTTGATGCTCAATGGTACAGAAGTAGACTTGCTATCATCAATGCACCATTTCTATATGTGAGCTTGGTTACCACTTCCATTTGGATCATTTCCATCCTTTTACTTTCTGACACCCAAAGAATCAATGTGATCTAGATTGGTAGCTCAATGTTAATCAGCTAACTTTTTACATGGAGCAGGTTGCATGATGAATACAAAAACCAACCTTCGACGACATTGTAAGAGCTTTGAAGTTCTGATGAAATAACCTGCTTAGTCTTGAGAAGACAGCAAATCTTTTTTCAAAGCAAGGACCCACTAAAAGAAAGCATCAGAATTTCACTTCACTGTCATACTCATCAGAATATATTTCTCCTTCAGATTGATCCTTGTTTGATTTATCCAGAAGCAAAGGACATGTCTTCTGGAAATAATTATAGGTGGACCAGTCATGGATATCAACAATATTATCTTCATGTTTCATGATTTCTCTGTTGCTTAAACCATCTAGGAAATTTGTATTCTTATCTCCAATAAGAAACTGTGAAGACATGTCCTTGTCTCGGGGAAACTCGAGCAGGAAAAGTGTATGAATAATGATCAGTAGAGTAATCACTTGCTGGCAGTGGTATGCACTTTGGCTCTAAATAAAAATCTATTCCAGCCGTCAAGATGGCTTCTTTACTCGAACGATGGTGCTCCTCGTTCAGGAACTAAAAGTGATTTTTAGGAGAAAACAAAATGCTGCTATCTCTACATTTGGTGCCACAATGAGAGTACTCAATAAGATTCTGATGGTTTCCTGTGTGTGATGAGAATAAAGAAAAATTGTTAACAACTGCAACTCTATCATCCTTAACTTCAAGAAAACATTCTTCAAAATTATGACTCCTATTGCCAGCTGAAGGGGAGAACTGATGTGACCGTAGGTTTGGAGGACAACGTGAAAACAAGGATGGTGTATGTAATCCACTTGCAGAAAACCTGTTATCCAGATTTTGTAGTTCTTCACTGTATGAACTTGATAGAATGGGACACAAGCTCAGATCTCTATCGGTCATGTTCTCAGACTCGCAATCAAGCAGAAAACTGTGCGGCTTTTTTCCATGCAAAGGTTCAAAGAGAAACTCGAAGTTGTCCAACTCTATAACGTGTCCACTTGTAATAGATCTATGTTTACTGATTTGGAAATCAAAAACAGAATCACCTCCATTGCATGCAATTGGAGCAGCTCTATCTCCTAATTCATAGTCAACCTTCATTATTCTGTTGTCAAGATAGATTTTCTGAAAACGACAGCCTGGAGAGTTAGGATTTGGGAGCTCTCTCTCTATTGGTATTTCTGACCAATAAGATGAGAAGCCAACATCCAATGATGGCCCACATTCAAGTTCCATGAAATTCCTTTAAGGGTCTCTCTCTGTTGTTATTTCCGACCAACAAGATGAGAGGCCAACATCCAACAAGGGCCCACATTCAAGTTCCATATAATTCCTTTTAGGCTCTCTCTCTATTGGTATTTCTGACCAATAAGATGAGAAGCCAATATCCAATGAAGGCCCATATTCATGTTCCATAAAATTCCTTTTGGGCATCCAATTAGATTTCTTGAAGTGCACATCTGACTGTGGAGAAGTAAATGACCTGGATTTGGTATCAATCTCCAATTTCCTTGTCTCTAAAAATTCAAAACTCTGCAAGAAGTGGTACTTTTGCTTAATTAATAGCATAAAAGGATTTATCCACTCAGAAGATAAAAGAAACATACCTGGTCCCCTTTGCTGTCAGGGAACAGCTTACTGAGCAGCACAGAAACAAAATCACACCTGCACAAATTCCTTATCCTGTCCATGAGTGTAGAACAATGAAAATGAAATGGCTTATAAATGGTGATGCGCCTGACCCCTTAGAACAGAGTTCATCAACTTCAGGAAATGAGGTTTTTGCAGCCAACTGATGTAGTTTCTGCCTTTTTATAGTAAAGATGTCGGCATTCTTGCACTGAACCCCTGAAGAGGGGAAGCAGTAATAGTGTTTAAAAGAGGCAATGATTTAACATTCTCAGTTTAGTGAGATAATTACATGCCCAATATAGGGAGAGAAGAGAAAGGAAAATGGATGCTGCCTGTTCAGAAACAAATTATGCCGGCTATTATGGGTTTCAATTGTTTAAAAAATAAAATATATTATTAATGTCAATATCCAGGGCATCACTATGTTGCAAAAAGATGAGTATGTATTTGTTCTATAAAAGGGGTAATGAAGAACATATGAAGAGCATTGCAAGAATCCTTCTATTTTTTTTTTTTTTTATTTTCATCATATCTTTAGCAACCAAAATGGAAAATTTATTTTTAATATCTTAAAATATTACCGTATTCCTTCATGTTTTCCTGTGTACTGTGCATATCCGAGAAGGTTGTACCAGATCTCTTCATGTCTACCCCTGCCAACAAAAAGGGATAACTTTAGTTATTTGCTGAAGTAGCGGAATACCTGAAAAGTTTGAATTTTATTTATATAGAGATTGAGGATGAGAAAAACCATGATGTTATTTTAATTTAGCATTACAGATTGTAATACTCTTGGAAAATTTACACAAAGCTATAGAAATCATTGGAAAAAGAAGGTGGTGAATTTTAGTTCAAAATATCACCATGAAAATTTCAAATGTCTGACAATGATCACAAGATAAGGAAATCTTTAGTAAGAGACGCATGTTAGTCACAAACTATGGTCACTTTTATATCGTATGCAAGTGACTGATAATTGTATGATCTCTTAATTTCAGTCATTTTATTCTGAGTATGCTGTCTGAAGCCAATGAATTTACCTCTAGCCCCAAAATTTTCCAAGTCTATAATATGGTGTGCTTAAACCCTTAGCATATCCCCGGAAACACATTTATATTTTGTGTCATCTATCAGATGAATTCAGACATGCCAACTTAAACTGTAAAAAAAACAATGATAAATTTCAAATTTTCAATAACCAAGTGACATTTGATTTTATTATGAAACACACTACATTCACAGAAACCATGGGCAACAAGATTCATTTTGTAAGAACTTTATCATATCAGAAATTAAATATTTAGCTATTTATTAATAACAATTTGTTTCCTTTATTTTGTCTTCCTCAACATTTATTCTAGTAGCAAAAAAGAAACAAGGAAACAAATAAATAAAATTAGTGTGGAAATGCCTATCTATGGCCGCTTACCTGACTTCTTAGATGCAATAATAAGTGGAGAGAGGCATGAGACAAAATTATCAGACGTTGGGAGCAACGAGGACTTGAAGTCCTTACGGTTATTCTCAAAATTCTCTTCACAGAAAGGAAAACAAACATTTGTTATAAGCTTATTTAGCCTGAGAACAGATATACAATGCATTAAAAATCAAGAAAAAGCTAAAGCTATTGCAGCAGAGGAAAATAAAAAGTAAAGGGAAAAAACCAGGTGTATGATTTTAACATACTGATCACTGAATCCGCTCAATCACCTAAATGAAAAATCAAAGTCATAAATGCATCGCAGAGCTTATACTTCCAGAATCAGATAAATTCAACATATTCCTCAAGCCTACCTCTAAAATATTCACATGATTTGACATTCATGGATTGGTTTTTATCTTGATGCAATGAATGGGAGTGAAATCTATGACCTGCATCTTCCTTTAATTTCTTAAAGAAAGCATATTCTGATGTTTTGGGGTCATCAGCTGCATTTGATACCAAACTATTAGTATTTCAAGCTTTGAATTACTCGTACTACTTTTGCAAATAGGGCTTTTAACAGATAGAATAACATATTGCAAATGAATACTTGGAAATTACGAACTGACATCTTCGATCTTGATTCTTTTCAAGAGGAACTGAATCAGACATCACTCTCTCTTTGTAGCCGATGCCTAATAAGTAAAATTGAAAAGAAGAAACTAAAATTAGCGGTAAAATTGGAGATAAATCAATTGAATTCGAGTATAAAACGGATTGCAATAGTGATAATCGTTGTATATTGCAGAAATTGAGAAGGAATTGCCTTGGATTTCTCCAGATGCTGTAGCCTTCAATCGAGTTTTAGAGCTCTGTTCACCGTACAAATCTCTAGGTAAGCTAGGACGGATCATCGGAGATGGACCGGCGGCATAATTTTGGGAACTTTTTTTGTTGGGGCCATAATAAAATTACGACAAATATAAAAATAGCGGAATAATAAAATACGACACATAAGAATTTATATAGTTCACCCTTAATTTTTTAGGGCTATATTTACGGGACAAATTTTAAATAATTCTTCTACTATTAAAAATAGCAAACTTATAAAGAGAGTAAAAATAGTGGCACTCATAAAAGTGTTTCTCAAACTTCACTATTTTTCTCGATCTTTAGTCTTAATACCCTTCTTAAGACTGAACTCTCACAAACCTCTCAATTCTTCACAGATAAAATGATCTGTGGCTTGGTGTTTTTCATATATCTTCCTTGGCAATTCTCTCCTCTATTTATAGAAGAGAAATGCCGCAAATCATGTAAGCTTTTGGCCTAAATTAGGCCATCAACTCTGCCTAACATTTTTGAATTTTGAAAAATTCAAAGTTTATATTTTTGACCACGTTTTCCTGTAAATCCTTTTTTTTAAATATTATCATGTGGTGGGTCCCAATTAAAGGACACCAACCAACAAATCTCCCCCGTGGTCATTTAATTGGGAATGTTAGCCATACCGGCTATCCTTCTGCAAGCAACAAGCTTCTCTGTGGGTAAAGCCTTTGTCATCATATCTGCGCCATTGTCATCAGTATGAACTTTCTCTATCTGAAATGACTTCATCTCCAGCGCATCACGATTCCAATGATACCTCACATCAATGTGATTTGACCTTGAATGAAAGGTCGAATTCTTACTGAGATGTATAGCGCTCTGACTGTCGCATAGCAGGACATAGTTCTCTTGTTCTATACTCAATTCTTGTAAGAACTTTTTCATCCACAAGAGTTCTTTGCTAGCTTCTGTGATAGCTATATATTCCGCCTCGGTCGATGATAGCGCAACGCATTTCTGTAATTTTGATTGCCAAGAAACAGCTGCTCCTGCAAAGGTCATCAGATATCCAGAAGTTGATTTGCGTGAATCAACATCTCCGCCCATATCTGCATCTGTGTAACCATCTAGCACAGGTCTGTTATCACCAAAACATGAACAAGTTTTGGAAGTGTCTTTAAGATACCTAAGAATCCACTTTACTGCATTCCAGTGTTCTTTGCCCGGATTTGAAAGAAATCGGCTGACAACACCAACAACATGAGCAATATCTGGTCTTGTGCATACCATGGCGTACATTAAACTGCCAACGGCAGATGCATAAGGAATTTTCTTCAGTTCTTCTTTTTCTTCCTCACTTGAAGGACATTGTTTGGAACTTAATTTGAAATGACTTGCAAGTGGAGTAGAAACTGGCTTTGCATTACTCATGTTGAATCTGCTACGAACTTTCTCAATGTACTTCTCCTGAGACAACCACAGCTTTCTTTTTGTCCTGTCTCTAAAGATCTTTATTTCGAGAATTTGTTTTGCCGATCCCAAATCTTTCATGGCAAAGGATTTCGCAAGGTCCTTTATCAAGCTTTCAATTTTCTCAGTATTATGACCCACAATCAGTATATCATCAACATATAACAAGAGAATAATAACTTTTTCACAAATACACAATGATCAGAAAGTAGTTTTCTCATACCTGTGATTCACCATGAAAGAGTCAAACTTCCTGTACCACTGTCTGGGAGCTTGTTTGAGGCCATACAAGCTCTTCTGCAATCTACACACCATGTGTTCTTTGCCTTTGACTCTGAACCCTTCTGGCTGCTCCATATAAATTTCCTCCTCTAAATCTCCATGGAGGAAAGCGGTCTTTACATCAAGTTGTTCGATCTCTAAATTCAAGCTAGCTGCTAATCCTAGCACAACTCTGATAGAAGACATCTTGACAACGGGTGAGAAAATCTCTTCAAAGTCAACACCTTTCTTCTGACCGAATCCCTTCAATACCAGCCTCTCCTTATACCTTGGCTGTGAGTTATTCTGTTCAGTCTTCAACCTGAACACCCATTTATTCTTCAGTGCTTTCTTACCTTGAGGCAGTTTTACCAACTCATAAGTGTGGTTCTCATGCAAGGATTTCATCTCATCTTGCATGGCTTTCAACCATTCATTCTTCTTAGAATCTTCCATTGCCTCCTGGTAGTCCTCTGGTTCTCCCCTTTGAGTCAGCAAGTCATACTCATTAGGAGAATATCTCTGGGAAGGTATTCTGCCTCTTGCAGATCTTCTCAATTGAGGCGGTTCTTCTGTAGGAGCTGGTTCAACATCATTCTGAGCTGGTTCACCATCAGCTTCTGGCTCATTTTCTTCATTACCTTGTGGTACTACACGAGGTTCTGCATCAAGATCAATAGGAAACTCATTGACAGATTTTGGCTTTTTATTTTTCTCAGAATCTTCAATGGTTTGATCCTCCAGGAATACTACATCTCTGCTTCTGATGAGCTTCTTTTCAACTGGATCCCATAATCTGTATCCAAAATCATCATTTCCATAACCCAAGAAGATACACTGCTTTGACTTCGAATCTAACTTGGATCTTTCATCTTTTGGAATATGAACAAAAGCCCTACAGCCAAATACTTTAAGATGATCGTAAGAAACATCTTTTTCCTAATCACACATTTTCTGGAACATCTCCATTGAGGGAGGTTGAAGGTGAAAGGTTAATCAGGTATACTGCAGTTCTCATTGCTTCAGCCCAAAAGGTCTTTGGAGGTTTGGCATGAGAGAGCATACATCTAACTCTTTCTACAATGGTTCTGTTCATTCTCTCTGCAACTCCATTCTGTTGTGGAGTTTTGGAAACTGTCTTCTGAAGTCTGATGCCGTATTCTGAGCAATACTTCTCAAATGGTCCTCTGTACTCGCCACCATTATCAGCTCTAACACATTTCAACTTTCTTCCTGTTTGTCATTCAACACTGGCATGAAAGACCTTAAACATCTCCAGTACCTGGTCTTTCGACTTTATTGGTAAAGCCCACACCTTTCTAGAATAGTCATCAATAAAGTTGACATAATACGAACACCTACTCAAAGATTTATCAATCATTGAGCAAACATCAGTGTGCACCAATTCTAGAATACCAGGCTTTCTAGACGGAGAAGGAGATCTTTGAAAGGAAACTCTATGTTGTTTACCAGACAAACAATCAGTACATGTTTTCAAAGGCATACCTTTCAAAGATAGCATTTTCTTCTTGGTGAGAGTCTCCATTCATTTCTCACTCAAATGCCCAAGTCGTTTGTGCCATAAATCAGCAGATGAATCTTCAGCTACATTTGCCACTCCAGTGCAAACCTTTGCTTGAGTGTAGTAGAGAGTGTTGAACTTCTTTCCTCTACCATACACCAAGTTTCCTTTTGTAAGCTTCCATGTTTTATTGACAAACAGATTTGCATAACCCAATTCATCAAAACGATGAACTAAAATTAGATTAAAGTTTGCTGTAGGAGTGTATCTCACATCTTCCAATCAGATATCATAACCAGTATTGGTTTTGATACATATCGTTCCAATACCGCAATTCTTCACAAATGTGCCATTTAAGGTCTTGACATGGCCGTAATCTCCGAGAGTAAGTGAAGAAAAATATTCCTTCTTAGAAGAAATATGATATGAACATGCAGAATCAATAATCCATAAAGAATCTTGACTAGTGGAATACTCACTGAGATCAGCATGAGAAATCAGCGCACTCCCATTGCCAAGTGCTTCGACATCAATAGCTACTGAAGCTACCTCTGCATCGTCTTTCTTTTTCTTCATCATTTTCTTTGGTTCGTTCCTTCTTCCACTTTTTGCAATGCTTTTGGATGTGACCAGGCTTGCCACAATAATAGCAAGTGACACCTTTTCTTGACTTGGATCTCCTCCTTGAACTGTCACATTTTTCTGTATTTTGAGAATGTCTGGTTTTGCTTCTCCCCCTCCTTTCTGTAACTGAGACGAGTGCATCTGAACTGCTACTCGTACCATGCTCCTTGCGTCTGGTTTCTTCATTCATAATGCTTTCCTTAACTGTGTCTAAGGCCAGCTTTCCTTCTGGTATATTGCTGAGTGTGACAACCAGCGTCTCCCAACTGTCCGGCAAGGAACTTAATAAGAATAGTGCCTGTACCTCATTATCTAGCACTATTTTTGACGTTGACAACTGGTTCAAAATTTCTTGACATTTGCTCAAGTGATCTGAAGCATTTTCGCCATCTCTGTACTTTAGATTTACAAGCTTTCTGATTAGAAAAGCTTTATTCTGAGCAGTCTTTCGCTCATACATGTCTTCCAGCTTCTTCCACATTGTATAAGCATCTTTTTCATGAGTGATGTGATTAATGACGCTCATTTCAACAGACTGTCTGATAGTTCCAGCTGCTTTTCTATCAGTCAACTTCAAGACGACCTCATTTTTATCTGCTGACTTAACTCCTTTTAACTCAATAGTCTCAAAGAGATCTTTGCAACATAGAATATCTTCCATTAGTATCTTCCATACCGCATAGTTTGATGAGTTGAGTTTAACCATCGTGCCCGTTGTTTTATCGTTCATTTCGATTTGTGCAGAATACTACCACCAACCAAAAATCCATATACGTGAATAGTGCCATATACGTGAATAGTAATAGTATACGTGAACAGTAACTATATTAGTGAAAAGTAACCGTACATTTGAATAGTGACCATACACATAAATAGTACTATACGTGGAATAGTAACGTACACGTGAATAGTATGTCACCTTTGGATTACTATTTTACTATTCACCAAAAATAAAATTCTGCAACATTTTTTCGAACGGACTGCACCGAAGGACTCGTCGTAATTTTCTCGTCGTCGTGATATATTTATTTTTAAAATATATTCACGGATCCGGTACCGCTATCTGGACCTGCCGAAACCTTCGGCTCTGATACCACTTGTTGGGGCCTGTAATAAAATTACAAGAAGTATAAAAATAGCGGAATAATAAAATACGACATACAAGAATTTACGTGGTTCACCCTTAACTTTTTAGGGCTACGTCCACGGGACAAAATCCGAACAATTCTTCTACTATTAAACATAGCAGACTTACAAAGAGAGTAATACAAAAATAGTGGCACTCATAAAAGTGTTTCCCAAGCCTTACTATTTTTCTCGATCCTTAGTCTTAAGACATTTCTTAAGACTAAACTCTCACAAACCTCTCAATTCTTCATAGATAAAATGATCTGTGGCTTGGTGTTTTTCATATATCTTCCTTAGCAATTCTCTCCTCTATTTATAGAAGAGAAATGCCGCAAATCATGCAAGCTTTTGGCCTAAATTAGGCCATCAACGCTGCCTAACATTTTTGAACTTTGAAAAATTCAAAGTTTATATTTTTTACCACGTTTTCTTGTAAATTTTTTTTTAATATTATCATGTGGTGGGTCCCAATTAAAGGACACCAACCAATATTTTTCTCCTCATTGAATTCACAAAATCGTAGTTGATTGATCATCCGGAGGAGAAAGAGGAGAGGCTTATTACTTTTTAAGGCGCCAAAAGTTTGCTCAAGTTCATTTCTGGCAGTTAATTCGACGTCGTAGCCAGTGCGAAGCTATTGAACGGTTGAATTTGAGGCCCGCTAAAAAAAGCCCATTTGGAGTTTTTCTTTGGACTTGGGACAAAAAAATACAAAATTAAAAAAAATTAAATTTCTCGTAGCTTTAAATATTTATTAAAATATCAAAATTTATAAAATATTTATTAAAATATTAAATTTTTATTAATTTACAATGAATTTATAATAAATTTATTATGATTTTATAAATTTTATATAGTTTATAATAATTTTATAATAAAATGACTAAAATATTTCTGATAAAAAAATAAAAAATTTTAAAAATACGGTGGATGGTGTCATTTTTTTTCTTTATTTTTTTCCCTTTAAAATCTAGAGACATTTATATAATTATCGAACAAAATAATTTTTATTTTAAAAATGCTGCAAACTATAAAAAAATTAGAACAAAATTTTAAAAATACCTAATTGTTTACTAAAATAAGAGTTTTTTCTAAATACATCTTTCCTCACTATAATTAATAATTATTTTAATAATTATTTTTTTTAAAAATTTCACTATTAAATAAAAATATTTCAATAAAATAATAAAAATTAATTTTTTAATTTTTTTGTCATATAAAAATTATAATTTTTTTTATAAAAGATAGAATTTTAATTTTAATTATAAAAAATAAAAAACACTCAAAAAATAAAATATAAAAAATATATTAATAAAAATCATTGAATTTATTTTTAAATAATTTTTTCATATCATTTATATATTATACACAAAAAAAAAATAAAAAGAAAATATGCAAAATTTTATTTTGTAGATATATAATATATGTGTTGTAAATGTCGTAGATATTTTATAAATGTTGTGTATATATTATATTTTTATTTTTTAAGTTGTGCGTATTTTATATAAAAATTGTTGAATGTTGTGTGAATATTGTGTGGATGATTTAAGAGTAAAAAAATTTAAAAATAAAATTAAATAAATATTTAAAATATTATGTAGATATATTTTAAATATTAAGTAGATATTATAGATGTAATTTGTATAGTTGAGTGTGCATTTTGTATATGTTTTATATATATTGTATATATATTTATTTTTTTATATGTATATTAAAAATATGACATTAGAAAATTTTTTAAATGAAAAATATAAATAAAATAAAACATAAAAAAATGAAAAACAATAACGCTGAAAGAAAAAGAGAAAAATTACAGTGAAAAAGTATTTTTGAAAACATATGAGTATGTTTGCATATAATTGAAAAAGACAAAAAATTAGGCAGTATTTTTAAAATGTAAATCTTAAAAGTGGGTAGAAGATGTAATTTCCTCCAAAATCTACCCTCCTTGAGTATTTTAAATTTACCTAATTATTTAAAAAAAACCGAATTTTTAAGTTTTTTTCAATTTATTTTGCTATTTTTTATCAAATTAATTATCTCAATTTTAATATTATAACATTTTAATTATAAAAATGACTTTAAAATCAATAAATTAAAATATATTGATAAGAAAACAATATAAAATTTCTTTTTAATTAAATGATATTTAAAACAAAATAAATACAGTGATATTTATTTCTAAAATATTTTTGTTAATCCTAGTAAATCCTGTACAAACTAAAATAAGAGATGAAAATCTTTTTCTATATATAAAAAGAAAACTTTTCGAGTAATAATCTCACAACTGTTTATTACTTGATACAAAAAATTAAGAGATAAATTCTGACAATTTTTCTGATTTAAAATCTCAAATATGTAATACATATATCATATATCAAAATTCTAAAACATTATAATTGTAATTCATATAGTGATTGAATACTCTACTTACTATGAGTAATTATCAAAAAATAATCTGACATTAGAAAAATCTCAAAAACCCGATTAAGAGAGAAGAAAAGAGGGTCCAAACAAGTTTAGCTGGAGTATAGTTATAGTAAGTCAATATGATCCAGATGACTTGTAATCGCATTATCCAAAGAAATGGGATATGGTGCACAAGTGGCAACACCCTAGTGGAGGAAACGATTGACAACATTTTCCAAGATCAGATAATTCTCACAAGAAAGATTCTGGGCTCATTAATTCTCAATCTCTCATTTCTTTTCTTTTGTTAAGTCATTTTTCCTTTAGCCATTAGAGATACCAAGTCTAGAGAAGGAGATTGAAGCAGAAGAAGATGGCTAGCTGCAGCATGGCATCTGCTGCTTCTGGGTTCTTGTTAACTCCAAATGTTGCACCCAATACCAACTCTGGTTCTAGGACCAACATGGTGTTTTTCCCTTTAAAGAACACCAATAACAACAGTTCAAGGCTTCTTGTCAGAGCAGCTGAGGAGGGTGCAGCACCACCTGCCACCACCGCAGCACCAGAAGCTCCAAAACCTAAGCCACCACCAATTGGTCCCAAGAGAGGGACAAAGGTAAGTTAGTTTGATTATTGCATTGGAAGTAATAAATCTTCTCTACTGAAAAATAATATTAAGCATAGTCTGTTAGGATTTAAATTTGCTCTAGATTGAAAGTTTTGATTAGAAAACCTTAAGAGTTTGTTTGAAAAGGTAAAAGCGTTCTAATCATAAATATATGAAAAACAGCTAAAAATACTCCCAAACTGTTTTTCAATGGCATCTAAAATGATATATATTTTCTTTTTAAAAAGCAGTTTCAATCTCGATATCAAATGTCATAATAGTGGCAACAGAATTTGTTATAAAACTTTTTTTGTTCAAGAATCATTTGCCTTGTTGACGAAATCAAATTCATAACTGACCAGACATATATATAAAGCAGCATCCACACATTTCTTCTTATTAAAAAATAAAAACAGAAACAATAAGCTTAAAGAAATTAAGCATTCCTGGAACAATTCAGTTCAACAAACTTGAATGATTTTGCAGCACAAGAAGATAAGAATTTCATATCTTTGATGTTCCCTTTTTTTTCTTGAATAAAAAATAAATAAATTGGTTTAGATATCGTTTCATTCTTAACCACCTATGGTAGGAGAAGCAGTTTAAATGGGCGATCATAAGTTTAAATATTTAAACAGAAGCAGTTTAAAGGGGTGATCATAAGTTTAAATAAGTTCAAATATAAATGGGTGATCATAAATTCAAATATTAATCTTACAAACAAACAATCTATTAAGATGATAACTACTTATAAATGTCTCTGGATAAGCAGGTGAAGATTCTTAGGATGGAATCCTACTGGTATAATGGCATTGGATCTGTTGTAGCTGTTGATCAGGTTGGTTTCCTTCTTGTTTTATTTTTTTATTTCATGTTTAATTTGGTTCCTAGTTATTTACTATTGCTTTTGACAGGACCCCAAGACGCGCTACCCAGTTGTGGTTCGATTCGATAAAGTTAATTATGCAAATGTATCTACGAACAACTATGCATTGGATGAAATCGAAGAAGTTAAATGAGTGTGTGATATGTCTCTATTGTAATTTTGATTTTCATGTTACTCCATTGTCCAGCTCAAGCTTTATCTATGTCATGACTGTGCATCATACTCCCCAGTGAGTTAGTGTCTTATTCTAATCTTTCATTTCCTGCTGCTAAAATCAAATTGAAAAACGCTCACAGTCGGGACCTAGTTTGCTACAAAGACAAGGTTTTTGACCATATATGTATGCAACCCCCCTTATGGATTTAATGGAAAAATAATAATATGACCTCAGCTGTAAACTTTTGACAAGGGATCAAAATAGGAATACCACAAAACTGAGACACGAAACATTTAAGCTTTGTATTGCATAAGCTCCTGTTAATAAGTGTGATTGCTTAATTCTGCTTCACGTCTCTTATTGATGCATTGATCATGTTAATTAAAGAAATTGAGGACTGTAAGAAGCATCTAGAGGAAAATGTTTGAGATTTCTATTAAAAGGTCTTGTAGCCAAATCCTTCTAGGATTCAATAGAGGGGGGATTTACAAGAAACGGAGAGCTACTTCTAGTATATAGTTATCTTAACTTGGAGTAAACGTTCCCATAAAACCTGCACTTCTTTCAAGCAATTACGCACATCCAAAATGCAAAATCAAGCTGTTTGAGGTTGATGGAAAGTGTTGTGGAAATTGGATTAATTTTTCACCAATAATATGTATAGTGTGTGAATAATTGCACCAACAATTATACCAGAAAAATTCCCAGGAAAGAGAGGTGGGTCACAATGGACACTCTTAGACAGAATTTCCTAGACATATAATCACTAGCACAAAATGCCACCACAACTATACCAAAATAGCTATTAAGTAATTAATAAAGAGAACACCAAACTTTAACGAAGTTCGGCCAATTTTGCCTACGTCCTCGGACACTACCAAAATAATTCTACTAATATCAAAGAAGAATTACAAAGGAAAGAGAGAAGACTTAATTTTGGGATACATTTCCAAATGAGAGCTAAGGGTTTATATAGGCTTCAAAAAATGGTTGGTAAAAATTAGGCACCTCCATTTTTTACTTTTATTTACCTAAGTTAGGCACATCCTATTTTTGACTTTCAATTCCTAAATTAGGCAACTCCTATTTTGACCATAAAATTGGTTAATGAATTTTCATGATAGATAAATAGCCAAAAACAACAATTCTCCACCTTGGCTATTTTTCTATTTACAATCTACAAATCTTCTCTCAACAGAAACTATTTTAGTAGTGTCTCCAATTGTGCTGTGAAGCGCTCATTTTCAATTGTTTAAAATATTGATCAAGTTCAAACAATGATTGAACTTGACAGCTGTCACCACCTTTGTTAACATATCTGCGGGATTATCAGTGGTCCGAATTTTCTGAAGTAATATTTCACCTTTCTCCAGAATCTCACGTACAAAGTGATACCGAATATTGATATGCTTCGTCCTTGCATGGTAAACTTGATTCTTTGCTAAATGAATAGCACTTTGGCTATCGCAATACACTTTAATGTGCTTTTGTCTAACTCCCAATTCACCAAGTAACCCTTGAAGCCAAATTGCTTCTTTAACAGCCTCTGATACTGCCATGTACTCTGCTTCCGTAGTGGACAAGGCAACTGTTGACTGTAACGTAGACTTCCAACTAACCGACCCCTTAGCAATTGTAAACACATAACCAGTAGTTGATTGACGTTTATCCAAATCACCAGCATAATCGGAATCACAATATCCAACTACACATTGACCATCTTTCTCATCCCGCTCAAATATCAATCCAATATCTACAGTATTCAGAATATACCGTAGAATCCATTTCACAGCTTGCCAATGCTCCTTGCCAAGATCATGCATGTACCTGCTCACAACTCCAACTGCTTGTGAAATGTCTGGCCTTGTACACACCATAGCATACATCAAGCTACTAACAACATTTGCATACGGAACCCTTTGACATGTACTCCCGTTCCGCTTCATTTTTAGAAGATGAAGATGAGCTGAGCTTCATATGAGGTGCAAGCGGTGTACTTACAGGTTTTGACTTTTCATTCAATCCAAAACGCTGTAGTACCTTCTTCAGATAATGTTTCTGATTCAAACAAAGCTTCCCTCTCTTCCTATCTCTGCATATCTCCATGCCTAAAATTTTCTTTGCTTCTCCCAAGTCTTTCATTTCAAACTTCTGATTCAGCTGAGTCTTCAACTTCTTAATTTCTTCTAGATTCTTTGAAGCTATCAACATATCATCAACATACCGGAGAAGATATATGAAAGATCCATCTTGTAGCTTGCGCAAATACACACAATGGTCGTATTTGCTCCTTGTGTACTTCTGCCTCATCATAAAATTGTCAAATCGTTTATACCACTGCCTCGGAGATTGTTTCAATCCGTACAATGATTTTTCCAATTTGCATACCAGTTTTTCTTCTCCAGCAACTTTGAACTCTTTTGGCTGAGTCATATAGATTTTCTCTTCTAAGTCTCCATGTAGAAATGCAGTTTTTACATCAAGTTGAACTAGTTCCAAATCCAATTGTGCTACCAAGGCCAATAAAATTATAATGGAGGAATGTTTTACAACTAGAGAAAATACTTCATTATAATCAATTCCCTCAATCTGAGCATAACCTTTAGCTACCAATCTTGCCTTGTAGCGAACATTATTCTTGTCAGGAAATCATTCTTTCTTTGCATATACCCATTTGCATCCAATTGCCTTCTTTCCCTTTGGAAGATTAGCTAGCTTCCATATCTGATTCTTTCCAAGAGACTGCATTTCATCATCCATGACCTTCCTCCACTTTTCTTTTTCTGAACTTTGGACAGCTTCGTTATAAGTGATAGGAATGCCATCATTTGTAATTAGGGATGCATAAGCCACCATATCATCAAATCGAGCAGGTTTGTGAATCTCTCATCGTGGCCTATTTGTTGCAATAGATTCTTGTTGCTGTAGAGGTTCTTAGGTTGGAACCCCTTCTTCATCTGACTCCACTTCTACCATAGGAGTATTTTCATCTGTTTTATTTGTTGCTTGGTCAATAAATCTTCTTTCAAACTTCACCTGCTGCGGAGTACCATCTGTTTGTTGAATAATTTCATTTGTTACCTTTTTCAACATGGTAGACTCATCAAAGGTAACATCTCTGCTAAAGACTATCTTCATTGTTTCTGTACACCAAAGGCGAAGTCCCTTTACACCAGTGGTGATCCCCATAAAGAGCGCTTTCTTTGCCCTCGGATCTAACTTTGATTCCTTAACATGGTAGTATGCAGTGGAACCAAATACACCTAAGGAATTATAATCAGTAGCACGTTTTTCAGACCACATCTCCAAAGGTGTTTTACCACCAATAGCAGCTGATGGTAAGCGATTAACGAGATGACATGCATATGTAACAGCCTCAGCGCAAAATTGTCTGCCCAACCCAGCATTGGACAACATACACCAAACTTTCTCTACCAATGTTCGGTTCATGTGTTCTGCCACCCCATTCTGTTGTGGTGTATCTCTAACTGTGAAGTGTCTAACAATGCCTTCATCTTGGTAGAATTTCAAAAATAGATCACTTTTATACTCTCCACCATTATCTTTGTGGAGACATTTGACTTTTCTGCCCGTCTGAGTTTACACCATCTTTTTCCATATGAGGAAAACTCTCAACACTTCATCCTTTGTCTTCATAGTATACACCCATACTCTCCAAGAGAAGTCATCAATAAATGTTACAAAGTAGTGCTTTCCTCCCATTGAAGCTGTCTTGGAAGGATCCCACACATCTGAGTGAACATAGTCCAAAATACCCTTGGTATCATGGATTGCAGTACCAAACTTCACTCTAGTCTGCTTGCCTTTGACACAATGCTCACAGAAATATAACTTTTGGGGTTGCACTCCTTTCAATAATCCTTGATCTGACAACAGTTTCAAGGATTTATCACCAGCATGTCCCAAGCGCATATGTCATAATCTGGTTGCTTCCAACTCTTGATCATTACTGGAAGCTACTGCTGCTATCCCAATAATAGCATTACCCTGATAGTAATACAAGTTATTGGCCTTTCTTAATCCCTTCATTATTACTAGTGCACTGGAGATGATTTTCATTACTCCATCTGCTGCATTTACAATGAAGCCCTTTGATTTAGGACTCCCACAGAGATGAGATTCTTCTTCAAACTCGGTACATATCGAACATTTGACAGTATTCTAGTTGATCCATCATGATTCCTCAATTGGATTGAACTAATTCTTTTAATCATACATGGACCGTCATTTGCTGTGTAAACAGTTGCTTCTTCTAGTTTTCTAAAGTCAAAGAACCAATCCCGATTGGGACACATATGATAACTACAACCAGAATCAAGTAGCCATATACTAGAAGAGCTTGTTGATGACACAATAGCTAATGAAAGGTTTGAGTCTTCATCATCACACTCAGCTACATTTGAATTCACAACAGCTTTTTCTTTATCAGATTTGCTTTTATTTCTCAGCTTGAGACAATTTATCTTCCAATGCCCTTTCTCTCTACAAAAGGCACATTCATCTTTGGCTGGTCTGGATTTTGATCTCCCCTTCTTTTCTCTCTTCCTGCCTTGAGAGCGACCTCTCACTATCAATGCTTTTACTGTTCCACTTGAACTCTCTTTCTTGTCTTTTTTCCGTAGTTTGTAACTGTATAGTGCAACAGTTACTTTAGAGAGAGACACTTCAGCCTTCCCATGGAGTAGAGTTATTTCAAGAAACTCAAACTCCTCTGTAAGGGACCCTAACAGCATCAAAGCCAAATCTTCATCTTTGAAAGTCACATCTAAATTCATCAAATCAGCTACCAGCTGATTAAAATTGGTGATGTGCTCATTCATAGTGGTACCAAGAACATAAGTGAAGCGAAACAATCTCTTCTTCATATGAAGCTTGTTCTGACTGCTTTTCTTTAAAAAAAACTTCCTTCAATGCCTTCCACAATTTACTTGCGGAAACTTCCTTAGAGAACGCATACTTCTGTTCTCTAGAAAGGCACGATCAAATTGTACCACAAGCCACACGATTGATGACTTTCCAATTTTTTTCATCAATGTCTTCTGGTTTCTCTTCTTCAACGGCAATGTCTAGACCTTGCTGAAAGAGAGCGTCTAGAACCTCACTTTGCCACATACCAAAATGACCCGTACCATCAAAAATCTTCACTGCAAATCTAGCATTTGACACAGCAGTCCTTGACCAAATTGACGAAGTGGATGCTGTCTCCTTTGGAGTGGATGATTTGCCTGAGTCGTCTGTCATTTCTACTTCAAAAAATTATTTAATAGCTAACAAATGCGGAATACAAATAATCCAAGAAAATCTTTTCTGATGTGGAAGATCAGACTAGGTTGCAACCACAGAGCATACTCAGAAAACCTTGGCTCTGATACCAATTGTTGTGGAAATTGGATTAATTTTTCACCAATAATATGTATAGTGTGTGAACAATTGCACCAACAATTATACCAGGAAAATTTTCAGGAAAGAGAGGTGGGTCACAATGGACACTCTTAAATACCAAATCTTTCCTTAGACAGAATTTTTCTAGACATATAATCACTAGCACAAAATGCCACCACAACTATACCAAAATAGCTATTAAGTAATTAATAAAGAGAACACCAAACTTTAACGAGGTTCGGCCAATTTTGCCTACGTCCTCGGACACTACCAAAATAATTCTACTAATATCAAAGAAGAATTATAAAGGAAAGAGAGAAGACTTAATTTTGGGATACATTTTCAAATGAAAGCTAAGGGTTTATATAGGCTTCAAAAATGGTTGGTAAAAATTAGGCACTTCCATTTTTTACTTTTATTTACCTAAGTTAGGCACATCCTATTTTTGACTTTCAATTCCTAAATTAGGCACCTCCTATTTTGACCATAAAATTGGTTAATGAATTCTCATGATAGATAAATAGCCAAAAACAACGTAAAGGAAGAGCTACTCCACAGTTCAAAATCCAGAAGCTCAGAAGTTCTGTAGTATAAAGCCTAGGGCTGAAATGAGCAAACAACTCAGAGCTTCGCTTGCTAAAATCCACTTGAGCTCGTTTATTAAGCTTAATGAACCAAGCTTGAGCTCATTTATAAGGCTTGTCTAACAACGAGATAAACCAAAGCTAGTTAAAGTTTGGCTGAACTAAACTCCTGGTTGATAAAATTTAAATTTTAGTCATATAGTACTAAATCAAATAGCGAAAATATATTTCAAGTTAAAAAAAATTAATTTTATACAATATCTATGAGAATTGATATAAAAAGAGAGAATTTAACTAATGTTATAAAATGAAATTACTAATTTCAACATTATTAAACTATTGAAATTATTAAAAACAGATTGTAATTGAATCCATGACACCCAAAAAAATAAAAATGCATTACAATTAAGTGTAAAAGTTGATTTTTAAAGCTACAATTTTAAGAAAATTCATAAATTTATAACACTAAAAAAATAAGAAATTAAAATAATAAAAAATAAATTTTCTTCTTTTAAATGAAGATGGTATCTTTTAGTACTATTTTAAGATCATATGACTAAATTATTAGCATTGTTAGATCTTTTTTTTTTTAATAATCATACGAACTAAATATTTAAAATCATTGAGTTTTTTTTTTATAATCAATCACATGGCAGATCTGTGGAAAGGAAATAATGTAACTGACAGATATATTCTCTATGATTGAAGAAACCAAAGCATTCTTTTGGTTAGCAACTTGTTTAGACTGATCTCACATAATATTTTCAGAAACAAAAAGGCCTATCCTAAGCCAACTAAATGTTGTTAGCTGAACTAATAGTTCAGCAGCAGTTTTGGTTCCAAATTATTGCTTGAATGGGTTAACCCTACAATCGATACTACACTTTATTAGATGCAGTCAAAGTGGAAACATGCATGGTACCAGTATGCCTTGTGAAAAATGAAAAACTATTGAGAGGTAGTCATCCGATACTTACGAAAAACCAACTTGTGGAAATGAATCAACACAACAGCCAGGCATGATCGGGATTGGGAAATTGGCAATTCATAGAACAAAGGAGAAAGGGCTCTGAGCTACAATTCCACCAACTCACGGTATTTCCAAGATTATAATTATTATTGACTCTTAGAAAGTCCTAAACTTTGTCTTTTTTCCCCAAAAGAGTCAGAAATCATTTGTTCACAGAAATATTTCAAGTATTAAGTTTTAGTTAAGAAATGCAGGGAAAATTCTAAGAAGGAAACTTCTTTATATAGCATTTTATTTAACTGCACTCCTATGTATCAAGCTGAAGACACAAAAAGGACCAAAGTAAAACCAAAATATTGCTCTAAACAAGACCAAATCTTTTAAATGGGACATTAAAGCTTTATTGCAACAGGCTGAGTACCAAGGATGTACACATGATTGTCATGAATAACCAGTCTACCACTCGAAGGAGGGAAAATAGACTAATATTTTATTTCCAAGTATGATACTATGGAGTGTTGTCATAAACATGAAAATTATAGGTTCTGCTAAAATGAAATTGGCAATGGCTGAGGGAACTTACAAAGTTACAAAACAGAGAGTATTTATATAGATGAGTAGGATGGATAAATAGGCAACGCCTCAAATCCACAAGAAAGGAACTAGGGCAACTTCAAACAGTACAAAAACTGGAGAAGACTTTGACATTAAAAAAAAAAGGCTAACCATGTAACTAAAAAAAGAAGAAACTAACCTCCAAAAACAGGAAAAAAAAATGAAACTCTTTAAAGAACTCTTCCATCCATGCCATCAAAAAGACCAGACCACATTCCCTTAACTGGTGTCGATTGGGCAACGAAAGCATTCCAAGGAGGATAACCAACAGCACTGCCACGAACACGACCATCCAAGCGTAGAGATAGATACCTGTAAAATAAACATAGATAAGCAAATATCCAAAAGGGAAGCACCGCCCATGCTTCCATGACCACAAAGAAAAAAGGTTACTTATAAAAGGTACACATACACAGGTGATTCAAGGGATACACCAGCCAAATTCTTTTGCTCATCTTGCCACCTGTCATTACAAATATACAAGTTATAAGAGAGAGAGAGAGAGAGAGAGAGAGAGAGAGCAAAACTAGAAGAAAACTAGAAAACATTTTGCTGATGTAATTTCTTACTTAGGCCAATCAGAAACATAGATTGGATTCAGCTGCCAGAGTCGCCTCCTTTTGGCGGTAACATCCTTCATCTCCTCACTCTCATCAAATTCAAAACTTGATAAATTCCCATCAGTAGCAAATGGAACTACAAGCACCCCTCTATCCAAGAGACTCTGAGTGAAAGATTCACTAAGTCTAAAAGACTCCAAACTATAGGATCCAGGGCCGGCACAGATTACAAGACGAGCAATACCTCTCAAAGAGTTGACAGAAATTATTCTTTTTTCATCCACACGGAGCTTAAGATTTGAAAGGCTTTCCTCTCTAGAAAGCCTAGCAATTTGTGCTTTCTTAACATTGTTCTCCCTATAATATAAGAATGCAAAAATAGATACTGCTCCAATGTCTATGCCGAGACCTTTTAGAGTGTCTGGGACTTCAGCTGCTCTTGCTGGATTTGTTAGTGCGGCTATCAGCTGTGTGGTTGCTATTAGTCCTTCCAAAGCACCACTTGCAATAAAAGCTAGATAAAAGAACATCCGGACTGATCGAAATGGAGAGAGAACTTCACTTATTATCTTGGCTGTGGAACTGAAGAACAAATAAAAGAATGATCACAAGGAAACCTCACTTGTAAAAAGAACCAGATAGCAGAAGCACTGAATGGAAAAAACCAAGTCAGAGAGGAAACTGAGAAGCCATAAATCACATCACGGATTACATCTTAAAACAGATTTCAGGAAGATAGAATAACACAACTACACAAGTTTTCATAAAAGGGTTGCAGCTTATGATGCCAAACGATGCAGAACTATCACTAAATGGCACAAATATTTGGAGCCAAAAAGGAATGGAATAAAGTTTCTTGGATAATATTGGCATATAAAAAAATTTTCTAGAATGAGGCATTTATTTTTTATATTTTACTAATACAAACTCTTCACATCATCTAAAGTGTAAAGTGCCAACACCCTTTTAACTCCCCAGTCCTTGGTCAGGAGACAGACATATGTTGATATGTCTGCAGAAAATCACTAAATAAGTGTTTCAAAGTTGAATAAATCCATAAGTCTAATTTGAGACTGCCCTCTCAGGTCATAAAATTAAGAAAGCGTCATGACCTTCTCTCCAATGTATGGCACAAAAAGTTCAAATCTACCAACACATTGGTTCCACTCCAGAAAAGATGATACACTTTAACAGTATGAAAGGATTCTATTTCATTGGGTTCAGTGTGTCGTTTTCAGTAACAGCTGTTTAACATTTTGGATGTTTTGCGATAGAATTTTAGTCCACCATTACGTAATTTTCTGTTTCCATCTGGGTGATTTGTCAATTGCCAAGTGATGATGGACGAAATGCGGGGAACTACCATTTTTCATGATTCGTCAAGTTATTAACTCGATCTAATTCCATGGTACCTTTATCATTTCGATTTCTGTTATTGATTCCGTAGTTTAAAAACCCCGGTCCAGTGATCAAATACCCAATTTTTTTTTTAAAAATAAAAAATGTGATTTTATTTTTTACTCTTTTTAATAGTTTTTTAATAGCACAAATTAATTATTAAGTTACTATGATATTAAATGTTTAATTTAATAGCGAAATCATCTCTAATTTTTTTATGTGTAAAATTTGATATTCTTTCGATAAATTTTTGATTTCGCCCTGAACAGAATGGTAAGAAGATAAAATGGCTGCATACTAAAGAAGGTGTTGGTTGAATTTGCACCAGTTGGATGTAGCTACTATCTTCTGTAATTAATTTGATGTAATGGTTGCCATAAACCTCAATATTATTCTTATTTCAACACATAACCACTGATATAAAAAGCAATTTAATTAAGACCCTTTTTTATTATCTTGTAACTTTTTCTTCAAATTACAGTAACAACAACAGATCAATGTATAGCTAAAAAAATACTTTTATTCTTTATTAACTTAATTCCTTTTGAGTTTAAACGTATATTTTTACAGTTTAAAACAAGATTTCCATGTTAATAACCTAATTCTTTTCTTGTAGGAGATCAGGATATTATCATGGTAGAATAGAGGCCAAAAGAAAAAAAATTCTACCGAGCCACCTCTTTCTAAATGAAGTTTAGAGTAATACGCATGTCATATCTATCAAAATCATTTAATTTTGATTTAGCTTTTCAAATTTTATTATTATTATTTTAAGTAAGGTTATTTTTTTTATTTAGATTTATTATAACTTTTAGGGATTAACTAAAAATCAAAAAGGGTTGATCCATTATTAGCATCATGTCTAGGTGAAATTTTTGTTTTGCCCTATTGGAGATAATAATTCCACATCGGTAAGGAAGCCAAAGCTCCAGTCACATATAAGACTGGGCAAGGCTGGGCAATTCTCATACTGTCAACTCGGGTTTTCAGTGTGAGTTAGGCCCAACTTTAATATGGTATCAGAGCATTCATGCCCAAACGGGCTAGATCCTGAGCCGAATCCTCATAAGACCGAAGCTGTTGGATTGATGTCAGCCGGTCCGCCCAACGTGGTAAATGGGCTCGTGGTAGCAAGTGTCAACCGGGTCGAGCCTCGGTTGCACTTGAGGGGGGATGTTGGAGATAATGATCCCACATTGGTAAGGAAGCTAAAGCTCCAGTCACATATAAGGCTGGACAATCCTCATACTGTCAACTCGAATTTTCAATGTGAGTTAGGCCCAATTTTAATATGCCCCAATATCATTTTCGAGAGAAATTTTATGCAACCAATATTTTAGATAACAATGGGTAAAATTAACTCCTTTTAATATATCCATATATATTCACAATAATATTTATCTAGCAGCCAGACTTATTAACCGGGGGAGCAAGATTAGCTTAATGATATAAAGAAGAATAATTCTTGGAACTTACAAGATAAAAATATCATGAAACAAACTTTATCTATCCATCCCAAAATTTGTTGGATCTACCATACTACCAAAAGTATATAACTTTTCTTTAATGTAAATATTTAATTTAAAATATTAAAATATTCTTATAAAAATTATATGTAGATTTTGGTATAATTAATTTAAGGAGGGAATGAAATTTTTTTATATACAAATTTTTATAAAGAGATTAATTTCAACATATTATATAATCTTTTTTCTATATATTGTTATATCTTTTTTTCTGTTCTAAACTTATCTCTGGGATATATATATATATATATATATTGAGAGAGAGAGAGAGAAAAAAAAGCTTCCTTGAACAGTTTTTGTTGCAGAGTATAATTCAGCGTGCAGGAGCAATGAATCCAGCTATAGACTCTGGCATTTGGATACAAGTTTTGACCTTTGGATATAAGCTTTCATCTTTCTATCTTGAATGTGGCAAAAATTTAAAATTACGCTGTAATTATTCTTGAAAATCCTTGACACATTATCCATAGAACAACAAAAATAACATTCTTGCTCTTTTCAACTTGTCTATCAGCTGATAAGATAATTAATTTTGAGTTGCAAATTATAAAAAAAATGATATAACTTCACTTTTTTCTAGTTCGTCTTTAATTATCATTTGTTGGCTTTATTATTCAAAACTTTTTCAACTCTTCCGGTCAAAAGAAAAAGAAAATTTGGATTGGTTAATAATCTTTAATGTGTAGTCCTAACACGTCAGTCTCTTTAAAGAAAGAAAAGAAATAAGTTAGTTTCCATATTAACAAGCAACAAGCACCAACTCCAACTCTCAAAGGCCCTACTCTCACATCTTGCTTTGCTCTCCTTAATCCCTTCTATACTTCTCAGACATCACTTAACTTAAGCATTCTCTCATATCCTCTTTTCTTCCCACCTCCCTCCTTTCTCTTTCTCTCTGTCTCTCTCACCTCTTCTAGTTAGGGCAATAGAAGGAAAAATAGAGCCCAAAATATAGTAAAAACTAGAAGGTA
This sequence comes from Garcia nutans, assembly GCA_947685225.1. Taxonomy (NCBI): domain Eukaryota; kingdom Viridiplantae; phylum Streptophyta; class Magnoliopsida; order Malpighiales; family Euphorbiaceae; genus Garcia; species Garcia nutans. The sequence continues at coordinate 4,689,027 of CANTUV010000048.1, read as the reverse complement.
GTAAAGAAGTAGTTATAAAAGAAATCTCAAAACCACAACTCAAATAGAAGGGGGAGATGTTTTGTTTCTCCAAGGCGATGCCGCCACCATTGAATATGTGTAAGCCGATAATGCTTTTGATTTTGTAGTTATTGGGTCTTGGGGCAATTTTGTGATTTTATTGTTGATGAGTTTTTTTTCTTGTTCATTTTTATGTGTTGAGGAGATTTAGGTTCAGCTGCTTCAAAAAACTCAGGGCGTTGTATTTATTTGAGAAAAAAACAGAAGGACTGAGGAAGGAAAGTCTGTTTCTACTGACTGCTCTGTATGCGAGGATGGTTAGGGATGCATGTAAGAATGAAAATGGGCAGAACATTAGGGTCTGTTGCATTTTGCATGCATTTTTAATGTGTTCAATTTGGGTTGCTTTGAGCAAAGCCCCCTTTTTTTTATCTTTATCATCTTTTTTTTCTTGGAATTCAATTATTGTTGTATGGGATAAATTGCAGTGATCGTTCCTTATAAATATCCAATATAACAATATAGTATAAACGTATGGTAAAAATGTATTCTTAATCAATTAACTTCTGTAATATGAGTTACAACATATATAGGAGATGTACAGCTAATAAGTTAGTTACAAGGATAAATACAACAATTAATTAAATTATATTTACACCCTTATCAGGCCCCCGCAATTTGAGCTTCTTGAGATGAGGAAGAAGATCGAATTGACAAATGATGCATGAACATGTAGTGCCAAGCCTTAGGAAGGGGTTTTGTTAAAATATCCGCTAACTGATCCTTGGAGCTAAGAAATTGAACATTAATCTCCTTCTTCTGTACTTTATCATGCACAAAGTGAAAATCGACTTCAAGATGTTTCGATCTTGCATGAAACACAGGGTTGGCAGACAAATAGGTTGCTCCTATATTATCACACCACAAATTTGAGATTTGAGTAGGAGGGAAACCAATATCACGTAATAATGAATGTACCAAAGTAAGCTCAGAAACGGCAAGTCCAAGTGCACGATACTCTGCTTCAGTGCTGGATTTCGCCACAGTTTGCTGCTTTTTAGAATTCCAAGATACTAAATTACTACCCAAAAATATAGCAAAACCAGATGTGGACTTTCGATCATCAGGATTGCTAGCCCAATCAGCGTCAGTATAGACATTGAGAGCTGAATTGGTTGATTTTTTAATGAACAAACCATAGGTAACTGTGGCCTTTAAGTAATGCAATATCCGTTTGACAGAAATCCAGTTCTCTACAGTAGGTGCATGCATGAATTGTGATACTCGATGAACCGAATAACAAACCTCAGGTCTAGTGAGACTTAAATATTGCAAACCCCCTACAACGCTCCTGTATAACGTTGGATCGTCAAACAAAGTACCACTAGCAGTCATTTTATCTTTGACACTGGACGGTGTAGCAAGGCTTTTACAACCATCCATCTGTGCTTTAGCAAGAAGATCTAAAACATACTTTTGTTGCGTAAGTAGTAGACCATGAGAACTCCAATTTGCTTCCATACCCAAAAAATAATCTAATTTGCCAAGATCCTTCAACATGAATTGAGTTTGCAGAGATGCCACTATATGTGTCAACGTATCATTATGAGAACCAGTGAGGATGATGTCATCCATATAAACAAGAGCAAAAACAGTAACAGTATTGTTGGTATAAACAAACAAAGATGAATCAGCATGCGAAACGCGAAACCCAAGAGACAAAAAGGCAGAGAACAAGCACTTATACCATTGGCGAGGAGCTTGACGAAGACCATATAATGACCGCCGAAGCTTACACACAAAATCAGGTTTGGATTGGTCCCGAAACCCAGGGGGTTGCTCCATGTAGACAACATCATCCAAGGCACCATGTAAAAACGCATTGGATACATCTAACTGTTTGACAAACCAACCTCGAGAAACAGCAATCGACAAAATAACTCGGATAGTAGCTGGTTTAACAACAGGAGAAAAAGTGTCCGAAAAATCGATTCCAGGACGCTGATGAAATCCTTTAGCAACCAAACGCGCCTTATAGCGATCAACACTTCCATCGGATTTTTGTTTAACACGAAAAACCCATTTACATCCTATGATATTTTGAGCAGAAGAACGAGGTACTAACTCCCAAGTACCCGTTTTGATTAGAGCATTCAATTCACTTGCCATTGCTTCACGCCAATGATCACTCTTATGAGCTTGTGAAAAACAAGTAGGAACAGATAAATCAATCATAACAGCATGCGATTTAGGTGACCATGGAAACTTCGGTTTTAAAGAACCGGTTTGTTTGCGAGTAATCATATGATGTATCTTCTCTGGTTCTGGATCAATGGGCACGGCAGTATTGTCTATCGAAGAAGACAACAAATGAGACTTGTCAAAAGGAACCGTTTTATTTAAATTTGGATCAGATGTAGTGGACTTAGAGTCAACACTATCATGCGCCTCAGGAGTGAATGAAACGGTGTGGACAGGTGTGGCATCTGAACTTGCTGAAACAGTGCGCACAGGCGAGGCAGGTGGAGCTAATGAAATGGTGCGCTGTGGGGAAGCACCAAAACTCATGCTACAGTTGTCATTTTGTGAAGCAACAGTGGCAGTAGTGCTTTGCTGTGGTATAGAACCGAGAATTCCATTCATTGGTACTGCTGGAATAACAAGTGGTGGCAATGGGACAGATGTAGGATATGTAGGGATTGGAGTGCCATTATCACTAGACTGCTGAAAAGGAAACACCTGCTCATAAAACAAGACATGACGTGAGATGAATTTACGATGAGAAGAATAATCAAGACAAATATAACCCTTATGGACTTTACTATAACCAAGGAAAACACAACGAGAAGAACGGGGAGCTGATTTGTGAGGTGAATATGGTTTCAACCAAGGATAGCAAAGAGACCCGAATACCCGCAACTCATTATAATTTGGTTTTTCCCGAAAAAGAATTTCAAAAGGAGTATCACTAAGTGTATTAGACGAGGGTAATCGATTAATTGTATAAACAGTAGTATCAAAAGCATAAGTCCAAAATTTGTATGGAACAGATGAATTATGTAATAATGCCCGTCCTAACTCAACAATATGTCTGTGTTTACGCTCGGCACACCCATTTTGTTCAGGTGTATGAGGACATGAAACGCGTTGAGTAATTCCATTGTCAACTAAATATTTGGTTAATGACTGAAACTCACCCCCCCAATCGGATTGGAAACTCTTAATAGAAACACCAAAATAATTCTCAACCAATTTGCGAAATTGCATAAACACAGGAAGAACCTCAGATTTTTGTTTAAGAAAATAAACCCAACAGTATTTGCTATAGTGATCATAAAACAATACGTAATACCGGTAACCATCAACAGAAACCACAGGAGAGGGACCCCATACATCAGAACAAATTAACTCTAAAGGCTGAGAAGCACGGTAATTAGAATCAAAAAATGGCAGTTTGTGTGATTTACTCACACTACAAGCATGACAAAACTGAAAAGAATTATTCGAAGCAACAGAAATATTATTCTTTCTAAGAACATTTTGAACTAAACGAACATTGGCATGTCCTAAACGCTCATGCCACAAAGACACAGTAGCAGGAAAAGCCTTCGGTGAAAAGGATTGAATAGACTGCTGCATAGGAAATACATAGAGCCCATCCTTACTCCGGCCTTGGTAGAGTACCCGTCTCGTGGGGATATCCTTAACAAAATAAGAGTTAGGGAAAAATTCAAGTGAAACATTATTTTGAGAGGAAAATTGAGACACAGACAAAAGATTATTCTTAATAGCAGGAGAATAAAGAATATTATCAAGAACAAACTTATGATTATTAACAGTGGCCAAAGAAGAACCACGAGAGACAAGTGGAAGAGTTTTACCATCGGCGAGAGCTAAAGTAGCAGTGTTTGGAATAGGAACAGGTTGAGCAATAGTCTCCTGTTGAGCAGTAAGGTGATAATTGGCACCGGAATCAACCATCCAATCCTGTATAGCAGTAGTTTCAGTTGTAACATTGTTGGCCTGGGAAACAATTTTCGGTGAAGGACACTGGCGCGCATAGTGACCACTCCCATTACAATTATAGCACGTTAAATAAGCACCAGCATTACCCCGACCAGCAGAATTTGAACTAGACCCTCGTCCAGAGCCAGAACCAAAAGCACCACCTCTGCCTCTATGTCCACGACCTCCACGAGATCGTCCACCATTACCTCATCCTTGATATGAGTTTCCAGCAGCATAGTTAGCTGTGGGTAATACAGCAGACCCAAGAGAAAGACTGTCTAGCTTTAGGTGAGTTTCCTCACTCAAGAGTAAAGCATAAAGCTCATCAAATGACGTAGGAGCATTTCGAGCTTCAAGAGAACGAGCAAAGGGTCTGTACTCAGGACCCAGACCTTCAATAACATCACAAACTAATGTCTCATCGGAGACAGAACTTCCAAAAGCTTCAAGTGAATCAGCAAGAAATCTAGCCTTTTTCATATAAACATCAATAGTATCAGTACCTCGAGAGAGATGCTTCAATTGCTTTCGTAGTTGCAAAATCTGTGACCTTGCTTCCTTTGAATAAATGGTAGCAAGTTTGTCCCATGCATCCTTTGCTGTGGAACAGCGCAAAATCTGATGCGCAATGGACTCGGAGACAGAACAATGAATCCAGTTCTTGACGATTTGATCCTGCGAGAACCACTCAGCATAGGTAGGATTAGCTTCTCCAGTCACTAACACAGCAGACGGTTTAGGTGTGGACCCATCAACATGTCCAGCAAGACGATAACCATAAAGAAGAGACAACAATTGAGCCTCCCACAGAAGATAATTGGAAGAAGTCAATTTTGTCGTGAAAAACGGTGTAATATTAGGTATCTGAGAAAAACTAGAGGCAGGAACGGAAACGGTCGCACCAACAGTTGGGGTGAAGGTTGAACTGGAACTGGTGGAATCAGAGATCACTCCAGATTTTGTAGCCATAATGAAAAGAACGTGACTGAGTTAACAGAGAAGAGAAGAGCAAGGGAAAACAAAAAAGTCTTACTTTGGCTCTGATACCATATAAACGTATGATAAAAATGTATTCTTAATCAATTAACTTCTGTAATATGAGTTACAACATATATAGGAGATATACAGCTAATAAATTAGTTACAAGGATAAATACAACAATTAATTAAATTATATTTACACCCTTATAATATTGTCCCTATTCTTCAAAATGCTACAAAATTATCCCTTAGCTATCTATATTTGTAACAATGTCATCCATCCGTTTATTTACCGTCTAAATCACTAACAGCAATCTACGTGTCGTCTTACGTACATATCCAATCACCGTTCCATCTCAGCAATCCAAACCATTTTGTCCCTGTCAGCTTCCTACTCTACACGCAACCCAAAAAAACGCCTCCCAGCTGTATCGCTTCCTTCTTCTTCCTCAAGTGAAACCCCAAAAAGATCAATCAAAATTTCAACTAAAACTATCTGTAAATTTGGATTAAAGTTAATATATTTACTTGAATGAGGTCTGAAATCAACATGCACAGAAATTCTGATTTCTCCGTAACCCTGCTCGTGCCTCTATTGGCGGTCCTCTTGAATCCAAAAGCATTTTAACTTTACCCATTTCTCGCACAACCACCACCCAACAAACAGGCTATAAACCTCCTTCACTAAACTCTTACTACTATCTTTCGCACAAATGTAAATAATGAAAATTAACTATCAAACTTGCAATATCAAGAACAAATTAAGATTTTTTAACAGCTACTGTTACTGTAATTAGTCATGATTTTGTTTTAAAAAATCAAATCTTTCCTATTAGACTCAATTTTGGAAAAAAAATGTAGTGAAAGTCTCTAGCTTATATCGGACGACATGGATCAATCAAATTCTAAGCTCGATTTCATAAAGAAAATAAAATCCCACAAAAATTCAAATGATTTGTTATTTTTCAATATTGAACTCCAAACAATATAAACAAGGGATCAAGGGAACTGCAGCTTCTTCTTCAAAAGCACTGAGTAAAAATCAAAGCTTTTTCTTTAAAAGCTAAGAGAATTAAAGGAAAGTTCGAAGGTTTTAACTACATTCATTGCCATAACTTAGAAATAATAAAAAAATAAAAGGGAGTTTTCTGATAAAAAAGGGAGTGTATAAAAAAAAGGATATTAATAAAAAACAAAAGGGAATTAATAGAAGCCATTGATGGAGCTAAGGAGAAACAGAAGCGAGGGCTCTTCGGTTCTTGAACCAGACCATGTTATTGCTTTTTGAAAATTAGTTTAATTTGGGTTCTTAGTAATAGAAAGAAAGGGTATTTTGGAGAAAAAATTAAGAAAAAATAATGGGAAATGTGCTTTTTAGGTTGCGTGCATGGTAAAACGATGACTGGAATAAAATGATTTGGATGGCTAAGGTGGAATGATGGTTGGACAGGTATGACAGCACATACAATCTCCCTTAAAGATTTGGATGACAACTAAACGGAAGGACAATATTGTCATAAACGTAGATAGTTTGTAACACTCCATATAAATAAATAAGAGTAATAAAATTTTAATAGAATATTTAATTAATAATTTATTAAAAAAATTAAAAATAATAATATTACAAGTAATTTTCATATAACTAAAAATTATAAATACACTTTAATTTGATAACTAATAATTAATAAGACTAAACATTAGATCTAAAATTAATGAAACTAATTATACAGTTGGGATTAGATATATATATATATATATATAATAAATAGAATACAAGCTTAAATGTTAAAAGATAAAGCAAGCCAAAAAAAAAAAAATAGCCCAACATGTGACTTAATATGTACATAAATCATATATCATAATTATTATGTGAAGACAGGAGAAAAAAAAATGTATGAGATATGCATAAGACATGCATAAATCACATATTAAATTATAAATACATGTGTTGCTGTGTTTTTCTAAAGGCTAGATAACGTGTAATGATATTACTAATAGAAAATAATGATGCAAAACTAAAGAAATAAAAAATTATTACCTAAATTTATAGGTGTAACAATAATTATTATTAAAATAATAATATTAATAACAATAATGAATGAAAACCTACTCATCAACATGGACGTGTAAGTATGCAATTTAAATCTTAACAAGTGTTAAAATTAATTTCACAACTAGCAACATCTTCTTTACTAAGGTTATAAAAGCTTATTGTCTACTTTCTTTTAACTACTAAGGTTATAAAAGCCTATTGTCTGCTTTCTTTTAATAAAACTAATGTCCAACTCATTAAAATATGAAAGTATAAAGTAAAGCTTAAACAATGATTGATTAATTTGAAACTCTGAAGAAACAAGTAAAATAAGGTATGTGTTGGGATAAATATTAGGTTGATTAAATAACTGTATAAATTTTTGTTATTTTCTATAGAAAAATTAAAATATATAGTTTAGAATATATATATATATATATATGTACACACACCAAATTGGCTTAGTTAATTGGTGTTATTACAATAAAAATCAAATTTTAATTTAGTTATTTTCTATAACAACAAAAAAATATATGATTTAAAAAGTGAATAAATACTACAATATACATATAGTTAATTAATGTATTATTAAATCGAAATTAGATTTTAATTAAATGTATATTTATGTAATTATATTATAGTTACCTAAAATTTTTAAATTTACTGAGTAAATTAAAATAAATCTTGAATCAAGAAAGAAATAAATAAATAAAGATTTAATTTAAAATTAATTTAAAGCTATGATAGAATCTATGTTATATATATATATATATATATATAATAAAAAGTTATAGTTGATAATTGACAAGTTAAATAAAAGATGGCAATTTGCATGGAGTTTCCATGCAACACATGAATAATAATAATAATAATAATAATAATAATAATAATAATAATAAAGTAGTAAACAATAAATGTCATCCTTTTATAAGGACATATTAATTAAGAACAATTAATATTAATTAAACAAATAAAATAGTAAATAACATATGTACACAAATTAGATTATATGTTATGGTATAACTATAGCTAATTCCGTAAATAATGTAGGAAAAAGGGAGATAGGAGAGTCATTTGGCTTTAAGGGTAAGACACCTCAAGAAACTACAGGTGAGTGATAATCTAATGTGATTTCTTGCCTATTTTATCTAGAATGGCATTGTTTAATTTGTATTAAACAACATCTTATTCTATTTACAACCCATTTTTTAATATCTTGGATTATATTATATCTAATGGAACATTCTTTGCTTCAGATTAAATAATTTATTGATATATATGCTTCTGTTAACGTATTTATTGTTTAACCAATCTTTTGGTCCTCTGTTAAGATCAATTGTTGAGTTATAATATTATTGATTTTGACTCTTTTGTTAAGTTACATATATTTATTGACTTCCTGATTATTCTATTAAGATTACTTAAAAGCTATTATTATTGACATTTGATATTGTGACATAACCCAATTCTAGTAGGGGTTAAACCACTAGACGGTGTACACTAGTATTCTATTATGAGCAAAAGGAGAAAGTTACTGCCCTAATATACAGTTAATGGTTGTTCTGTTCTGAATGTCACAATATATTATTGTATATAACAGTTGTTATATTATATTCTATCAATATCTAAATTTGTGGTATCTGTTGATGCTTGATTATTTTGAATATATTGATTCCCCTTTCAGTCACTTTGCATGTGCCTCTGCTTAAGTAATTTTATTGATTATCTCACCTAGCTGCGCGTTAGGTTATAATTCATTGAGTTGAAGGCTCACCCCTCGTCAACATTTTTTTTAGATTAGTGATCTGCAGATAGGAGCACATAAATTTCTACTTCCCAGCCTGCTCACTTTGTTGGTTAGTATTATAAATAAATTATATAATAATGATAAATAAAGTCTATAAAATATTCTGCTTTGTAGCTTTCTGTTGATACAATGTAATATATATGAAAAAGTACTTATGTTTATAAAATTTTAAATACAAGTGAGTTTGTATCAGTAAAAGTATCTTTCTATAATAATATTATATAATTTGAATATAATCTAAGAAAAGTTCTTCGTGGTATCTGGTGGCTTTAAGTTAACCCGAACTTTAGGACAGTCCCACCTTATCTTACCCAAACCAAACCGGGGGTGGGGTGTGACAAAGGTGGTATCAGAGACTGGTTCCATAACACTCTTTTATAAGAATATTAGGTATAACAAATATGACATTTTAAAAGAATATGGTAGGTGCACCAACAGAATTAGGTATATATTTGACGAGTCTGTTTTCCTTGATATTCTTATTTATTTGTGCATATGTTAATTTAATTCTTTTTTCTCCTAGATTGAATATGCCACCACGTAAGAAAGCAAGTGCCCCTACTCTTAGTAGACGACTATTACGATCTGAGGTAGCGTTATTATCTGATGAAGCCTCTGCTTCTCCAGGAATGAACCAAGGGGCACCTATACCTTCCTTAGGACCAGAAACTAATGTAACAAGAATGAAAGAGAGATTAGATGAATTACAACATAATATGGAGATGTTAGTTGAAACAGTAGCTCAACAGAGATAGTAACAACATGCTCCTATTCCTACCCCAGTAAATCCTGCACTAGTTGCACCTCAGCCACTTGTGTTAGTACCAGAAGAGGAAAGAAACTTACTAGAATGATTTCTGAAGTTAGCACCACCTAACTTCCTTAGAGAGGGAGACCCCACATATTTCCTGGAAGATGTTGAGTCTAAAACTCAAATTTTAAGGTGTCCTGATAAGAAGGCTATTGAGTTTAATGGATATCAATTGAAAAATCAAGCAAGAGAGTGGTTCAGAAGGAGTATAGCGGGTAGATTGGGAAACCCTGAACCTTTTACATGGGAAGAGTTTGTAGAACTTACAAAAATAGAATTTCTGCCTGAAAGTGCTCGCCAAGCTAAAGACATGGAATTTAAACAGTTAAAGCAGACTCCTGACATGTCGGTTTCTGAATATGCTAGGAGATTTAATCGTCTGAGTAAATATGTTCCAGCTTTGGTTCCAGATGAAGCAACTAGAATGTACCAATTTTGACGAGGGTTGGTGACATCATTATATAAGATACTGGTTGCTCATGATTTTACTTCTTACTCCCAGTTGGTGGATAAAACAAGATTGATAGAGAATCAAAAAATGACAGCACACAATGCATGGGAGCAGCAAAGAAAGAATAGATTTGGAAGTTCGAGTAGAACCAAGGGTGGGAGAGAAGATTGTTTTAAAGGAGAGAAAAGACAAGTGACTCAATTTATTCATACAAGACAAGGTAGGTGAGTGACAAGTGGTTTCCCGCCAAGAATTCCTATTGGTAGAGTTAGACCTAGTATGACTGCCCTTGTAGCTGGATCAAGTGTACCTCTATATACAACTTATAGGAGACAACATTAAGGAGAATGTCGAATGTTAGCTATGACTTATTTTCGGTGTGGACAACCCGGGCATATAGTCAGAAACTGTCTTCAGCCACCAACAGTGGAGCGATCTCAAATCTCTCAGCCTACAGTTTAGATGAGTAGAAGTACAAATGGAGGGCGGGGAGGAAATCGAGAAGGTAGAACAGAAGCAAATCCATTACCTGCTGGACAGGGAAGAGGAAGAGTATTTACCCTTACACCACAAGAAGCTCAAGCATCTAATAATGTGATCACGGATATCTTACAAATCCAATCTACTAGAGCAAGGGTATTATTTGACTCTGGGGCTACACACTCATTTGTTTCTACATATTTTGCATTTAAGTTAAACATGCCCCCCAAAAAAAATTAAAAGATCACTTAACTTTGTCTACACAATTAGAAGAAGAGATGAAAATAATGACCTAATATCCAGCCTGTATTGTAACCCTAAATGGAAAAACTTTAACCATCGATTTATTAAAACTACCTATATTAGGTTTTGATGTAATATTGGGGATGAACTTATTAACCAAATACCATGTTATCTTAGATTGTAAGGAAAAGAAAGTCACTACATGTTTACTATCCGGAAAAATTCTTGTATACCAAGGGGATAGAAGTGAGGCACCTAATAATTTGATTTCTGCTATAGGAGCTAGACGATTGATAAGTAAGGGATGTAAAGGGTATTTTGCTCATGTTAGAGATTTGAAGAGTAATATCCCTAGGCTTATGGATATTCCAATCGTTAGAGAACTTCCTAATGTATTTTCTGAGGATCTGTCTGGGTTACCACCTGAAAGAGAGATAGAATTTACTATAGGTCTTTTGCCTGGTACCCAACCTATATCCATTCAACCATACCGAATGGTACCTGCAGAACTGAAGGAGTTAAAGGTGCAATTGCAAGATCTTCTGGATAAAGATTTTATCCGACCTAGTAATTCACCTTGAGGAGCTCCTGTATTATTTGTCAAGAAGAAAGATGGAACCCTCAGATGTGTATTGATTATCGGCAGTTAAACAAGGTGACAATCCGGAATAAATGTCCTCTTCTGAGAATAGATGATCTATTTGATCAGTTACAAGGAGCAAAATAATTTTCTAAGATTAATCTACAATCTGGATATCACCAATTGAGAATTAAGTCAAAAGATATTCCAAAGACTGCTTTTCACTCTAGATATGGTCATTATGAATTCCTAGTGCTACCTTTCGGATTGACTAATGCTCTAGCAACCTTCATAGATCTGATGAACTAGGTTTTCAAACCTTTTCTTAATCAGTTTGTTGTTGTATTTATAGATGACATACTGATTTACTCTAAGAGTCAAAGAACATGAAGCTCATTTGAGAATTGTACTATAGATATTAAGAGAACACCAATTGTATGCTAAGTTCTCTAAATGTGAATTTTGGTTAGAAGAAGTAGCATTTTTGGGACATGTCATTAGTGAAGAAGGTATAGGTAGATCCTCAGAAGGTTGAAGCTGTGCTTAATTGGCCTAGACCAACAAATGTAATTGAAATTTAGAGTTTTCTGAGTATGGCTGGCTATTACCGAAGATTTGTTGAGAATTTTTTCCGTATAGCAGCACCACACACTAAATTGACTAAAAAATTTACCAAATTTCAGTGGGATGAAAAATGTGAAGAAAGTTTCGAACAACTAAAGGCTAGTTTGTGCACCTATTTTGGCACTTCCAGTTGAAGGAATGAGGTATATTGTTTACTATGATGCATCCCGAATAGGGTTAGGGTGTGTACTCATGCAAAATGGAAGAGTAATTGCACATGTCTCTCAACAATTACAAAACATGAAGTAAATTATCTCACACATGATCTGGAGATGGCAACAATTATTTTTGCATTAAAGATTTGGAGGCACTATCTATATGGAGAAAGCTGTGAAATTTATACTGATCACAAGAGCCTAAATTATATTTTGGAGTAAAGGGGTTTGAATCTTCGCCAAAGGAGATGGATGGAATTGCTAAAAGATTATGACTGTGAGATAATGAATTAACTTGGAAAGGCTAATATATTAGTTGATGCCCTGAGTAGGAAGTCAATTGGAAGCTTAGCCCATATTCATGTATTTCAAAGACCTTTGATCAAAGAATTGTATGATTTTATATCTCCAGAGTAAGATTTGAAATCTTTGAGCAAGGAACCTTCTATGCTTATCTGCATGTGAAACCTCTTCTGATAGATCAAATACGTGAGAAGCAGGAAAAAGATCATACTCTGAATAAGATTAAAAAGAAGATGCAAGAAGGACTGGCATTAAAATTCCAAAATATTAATGGAATGCTAAGATATGGTGACAGGTTATGTGTACCAGATGTGGATACTCTTTAACAATAAATACTGAAGGAAGCTCATTATGCCAAATACAACAATCATCCAGGAGCTACTAAAATATATCGTGATCTTAAGAAACATTATTGGTGGCCAAATATGAAGAAGGAGATCGTTGAATTTATAGCTAAATGCCTAACCTGTCAACAAGTGAAGATTAAACATCAGAGACCATTAGGATTATTACAAGAACTTTCATTACCAGAATGGAAATGGGAATGGGTTACAATGGATTTTATTCGAGGACTACCTAGCACAACAGCTGGGTATGATTTCATCTGGGTGATAGTAGACCGACTCATTAAGTCAACACATTTTTTGCCAGTCAAAACAACTTATAGAACCTCTCAATATGCTCAATTGTATCTTGATAAGATAGTTAGTCTTTACGGGGTGCCATTCTCTATTATTTCTGATAGAGATTCACAATTTACCTATAGATTCTGGCAGAAATTTCAGGAAGCATTAGGCACTCGATTAGATTTCAGTATTGCCTTTCATCCAGAAACTGATGGGCAATCTAAATACACTATCTAGACATTGGAAGACATGTTAAGAATGTGTATCCTTGATTTTGGAGGTAGTTGGGACCGACAACTTCCAATGATAGAAGTTGCCTACAATAACAGCTATTACTCTACCATACAGATGGTCTCATATGAAGCTCTATATGGACAAAATGTAGATCACCGCTGTGTTGGAGTGACATAGGAAAGAGAAATGTAGAAGGACTAGAATTAGTACAGTACACTATAGAAAAGTTACCACTGATGCAAGAAAGAATAAAAATAGCTTTTAGCAGACAACAGAGCTATGCAGATCCTAAACGAGAAGATGTTCAATTTTCTGTAGGGGATCATGTATTTTTGAAGGTCTCACCGATGAAAGGAATAATAAGGTTCGGAAAGAAAGGTAAATTATTACCTCGATACATAGGTCCTTTTGAAAATTTGAAAAATTGGAGGAGTTTCCTATCGATTAGCTTTACCTCCTAATTTAGAGCACATTCATCCTGTATTCCATGTTTCCAAGTTACGAAAGTATGTGTCTGATCCAAGTCATGTATTACAAATGCCTATCTTAGAATTATAGCCTGATTTGTCATACAAGGAAACACCTGTAAGTGTAATTGATTATCAGGTTAGAAAATTATGAAATAAAGATATTCCCATAGTGAAAGTATTATGGCGTAGTCAAACAAATGAAGAGTATACATGGGAAACAAAAATAGAAATGCAACGCCAGTATCCGGGTCTACTCTGTAATTAATAAAGTACCTTTACAAAATTCGAGAATGAATTTGCTATAAGGAGAGAAGGATATAACACTCCATGTAAATAAATATGAGTAATAAAATTTTAATAGAATATTTAATTAATAATTGCACTAAAGGATTTAAAAATACAAGTAATTTTCATATAACTAGAATTACAAATACGCTTTAATTTGGTAACTAATAATTCATAAGACTAAACATTAAATCTAAAATTAATGAAACTAATTATACAATTGGGATTAGATATATATATATATATATAATAAATAGAATACAAGCTTAAATGTTAAAAGATAAAGCAAGCTGAAAAAAAAAATAGCCCAACTTGTGCTTAATGTGTACATAAATCATATGTAATAATTATTATGTGAAGGCAGGAGAAAAAAAAAATATATGAGATATGCATAAAACATGCATAAATCACATGTTAAATTATAAATACATGTGTTGCTGTGTTTTTCTAAAGGCTAGATAACGTGTAATGATATTACTAATAGGAAATGATGATGCAAAGCTAAAGAAATAAAAAATTATTACCTAAATCTATAGGTGTAACAATAATTATTATTAAAATAATAATATTAATAACAATAATGAATGAAAACCTACTCATCAACATGCACGTGTAAGTATGCAATTTAAATCTTAACAAGTGTTAAAATTAATTTCACAACTAGCAACATCTTCTTTACTAAGGTTATAAAAGCCTGTTGTCTGCTTTCTTTTAACAAAATCAATGTCCAACTCACTAAAATATAGAAGTATAAAGTAAAGCTTAAACAGTGATTGATCAATTTGAAACTCTGAAGAAACAAGCAAAATAAGGTATGTGTTGAGATAAACAGTGGGTTGATTAAATAATTATATTAATTTTTAATATTTTCTATAGAAAAATTAGAATATATAGTTTAGAATATATATATACACACACACACACACACCAAATTGGCTTAGTTAATTAGTGTTATTAAAATAAAAATCAAATTTTAATTTAGTTATTTTCTATAACAACAAAAATAATATATGATTTAGAAAATAAATAAATACTACGATATGCATATAGTTAATTAATGAGTTATTAAAACAAAATCATATACATATAGTTAATTAATGTGTTAATAAATTAAAATCAGATTTTGATTAAAGGTATATTTATGTAATTATATCATGTATACAAATGAGATTATAAGTTATGGTATAACTATAGCAAATTCCGTAAATAATATAGAAAAAAGGGAGATAGGAGAATCATCTGGCTTTAAGGGCAAGACACCTCAAGAAACTACAGGTGAGTGATAATCTAATATAATTTCTTACCTATTTTATCTTGAACGGCACTGTTTAATTTATATTAAACAGTATCTTATTCTATTTATAACCCATTTTTCAATACCTTGATTGTATTATATTCAATGGAACATCCTTTGCTTCAGATTAAATAATTTATTGATATATCTGCTCCTGTTAATTTATTTATTGTTTAACCAATCTTTTGGTCCTCTGCTAAGATCAATTATTGAGTTATAATATTATTGATTTTGACTCTTTTGGTAAGTTACATATATTTATTGACTTCCTAATTATTCTATTAAGATTACTTAAAAGCTATTATTATTGACATCTGATATTGTGATGAAACACAACTCTGGTGGGGTTAAACCACTAGACAGTGTACACTGATGTTCTATTATATGCAAAAGGGGGACGTTACCGCCCTAATATACAGTAATGGCTACACTGTTCTGAATGTCACAATATGTTATTGTATATAACAGTTGTTATATTATATTCTATCATTATTTAAATTTATGGTATTTGTTGATACTTGATTATTTTAAATATATTGATTCCTCTTTCACTTACTTTGCATATGCCCCTGCTTAAGTGATTTTATTGATTATCACACCTAGCCGCACGTTAGGTTATAATTCACTGAGTTGACGGCTCACCCCTCATCACCATTTTTTTTTAGATTAGTGATCTGTAGGTAGGAGCACCTGGATTTCTGCTTCCCTGTCTGCTCACTTTGTTGGTTAGTATTGTAAATAGATTATATAATAATGATAAATAAAGTCTGTAAAATATTTTGCTTTGTAGCTTTCCGTTGGTACAATGTAATATATATGAAAAAGTATTTATGAAAAATTTTAAATACAAGTGAGCTTGCATCAATAAAAATATCTTTCTATAATAATATTATATAATTTGAGTATAATCTAAGAAAAGTTCTTTATGGTATCTGGTGGCTTTAAGTTAACCCAAATTTTAGGACAATCCCACCTCATCTTAGCCAAACCAAACCGGGGGTGGGGTGTGACATAGTTGAAGGATGATTTTGTAGCATTTTAAAGATTAGGGACTATATTATTACATTGAATATTTTTTAGGGACGATCAATGTAATTTATCCCTTGTTGTATGTGATATCAAATTAAAAGTGGTAGTGAGAAAATATTACAAATCTTGATTATAATTATATACGGTTTTATTAAAATATTACATCCAATTTCAGGATATGATTAAACTAATCTAAATTTAAAAAGTATATATACAAATACAAATATTGTAAAACTCTTATATCTTATATACGCATAACATATATATATGTCTGGTATATATGTAAAATATGCATATTAAATACAAAAAACGTTACATTACAGTCTGTTTAATTTTTTTTTAAATTTTATGGTAAGCATTTAAGAACACTTAAAATATATTTTAATAAATAAATAAAATTAACCATTAATAATTTGAAAAGTAAAAAGATATTAAACAGAAAATCTCTAAAAAAAATTCGTTAGAGTTTTATTTGTATTTTAGATAATTTCAAATTTCAATTAACACAGCCTACAATTAAAATACACTTCCAATTACTTATTCAATACATACATTTCTTCAAAATAGCCCAATGACTCAATCCACCAATATTTTACCAAGAACACATCCATATATATATAAATAAAATTTTCATTTTTATTTAATATGTTACACACAAAAGGAAAAACTTATATTTTACATCACATACATGATTATATATATATATAATGTACATAATCAAAAGCATTTCATAAAATTAAAAGTATATACATGATATGCTAGTGGCATTGGTCTGCGATAGCTTCAAAACACAATAATCTAAATCTGGGGTGGTCTAGCAGCACCCTCCGAGTCTTTCAGATATACCCTGTTACCTGCGCAATAGAATTCAATCGCGCTAAACATATTGCCTAGTGATACATACTTTAATAAACTTAAGAAATAACATCATACATATATAATACTATGTTTACATCATGTTATAAATGTCAAACATTTTTTATACACATTAAACAACACACTAAACATGAGCCCAAATACCTTATACAATTATATAGTCTCAGGCTCGTTGCTTTGTCTATTATTGGTGTCTCACTCGGACGTAGGAACATCTCTGTGACACCTGGTATCTCATTCAGTTTGGTTTATGGTATACCAATATTCAAGTGCAATCTTCTGACAACTAGATAGTATATAAGGTATATACAATACACATTCCTTTCAATGTGCTTTTACATCTCGACTTACACCATAGTTTCCACAAATCATTATCATAAATAATACAAATGTGGTTTACTTCCTCATGTTAGTGTATAAATTACACTTTACACATTTTATATAAATATTTTATTTAGCCATTCTCAAATGGCTTATCATGCCACAATCAACTTAATTCAAACAATGACATACATACACATTCACATAACGAAGTGTATTACGCTCAAAATTAATAAAATCTACCACACTTAATGCAAAAGTATGTATTAACCTCTTTAAAGCGATAAATAGAGTTAAAACTTCCTTCACTTTCAACATACCCAAAAATTCTTTACACTAGGTTGATGAAACAACAACCTATTCATTATCTATTGAAAATGTGAATGAACATAATCAATTAACAACACATTTTTTTAGGTGTTTAAAACATAAAATAAGAGTTAAGACATAATTCTATAATTTTTTAAGTTTTTGACATAACACACTTTAACTCTAGAAAATCATTCTAATACATTCCAAATTGAGTTTTTAGATTAAATATACCTAATACATTATATTTTAACATATTTTAAACATTAAAACACAATGTATCATATTTTTTCCAAAATTCTAAAATTTTAACCTAAGCCACTTTAATTTTGGTTTTTCATTCTAACTAATTTCAAATGGTAATTTAAGTTCATTTATATCATTAACAACATTAAATAACATACTTCAAATCATAAAATCTAATAAACATAAATTTTTTGTAATTACTATTCTCGAAACACTAACTTTTTACTACCCCTCCAAAACTCATACTTAACTCAAACTTTTCTAACTAATGTTTGACTTTATATGTAATATATATTTCTCTTATATTTCACATATACATTACCTATTACTCACTTCTAACTCATAATTTCTCCCTTAAATTATTTACTTTAATTTAATTTTATTTAAAACCTAACAATTAAGCAGATGCTACAAATATTGTAATAATTTAAACAAATATAAATACTATAATAATTTAACTTTAAATGAACTAAAAAATAATAATAACTCATAAAATAAATATTGGTATTGATGGGTTTTGGTTTTCAAGTGCTAACTCATTTGATAGAATTAAAGCTCTCATAATTTGAATTAGAACAAAATTGGGAATTTCAATTTAAGTGTGTAACAACTTGACATGATCCAAATTCGTTAATAAATATTTTTTTTACTTTTGATTTTTGAGTTTTTAGGAAAGTCAATGATTAAAATTGCTTTTTTTTTGAAAAATGTGTTATTTTAAATTATCATTTTATTATTCATTAAAAATAATTTTAAAATATTTTATGTATGAAAAAATTATCTTCAAACTTAACTCTAAAGTGACTAGAATCCAATCCAAATAATTTTTTTATTATTAATTTAATTATAATTCATTCAAATGATTTAAAATTTATTTTTTGCCACTTATTCGATCATTTGTTTGTGTGTTGACAAAAAAATTAAAGACAAATGTGCTCATTTGGTTGTACTACCAGTGAGCACACTACACCTGCGAACATTGCAAATAGATAACAAGAACAGTTAGATGTAATTTTATTTTACATATTTAAAAAAAAAATCACTAGGCTATTTAAATAACTCTTTGGCTACTAGGCTATATTTTCATCTAGGGGTTTTAATTTTTCCGTATTCTTTTGTAGGCCAACGATGACTTACATTGAGATTCAACTCATTTCTTCCTCTCCTTCTCCATCTCTTTTTTCTACTGTAGTAACTCAACCACCTCTACTATAAGGATGGTTCACCAAACACCATAATAAATTATCACAACAAAGTAAGATCAAGTCAAATAAAATGAAATAATGACAACCACATAACTATAAGAAATATCAAATTTTTACTTGGAAAACTCTTCAAGACTAAGGGAAAAATCATGAGACTTATAGGTCTATTAAATCTTCTATTATATCAACAATTAAGAGTTATAAGAAGCAAAAATTATCCATATTAACAACCATAATAAAGTCACATCTATCAAACAATAATACCCATGCAAATACAATAATTTCAACTTATATTCTCACCAATACAATAATAAAAAAAAAGAAGAATGAGTAAATCTCTAAATTCGTGCTAAAAAGATAAGCACAAAAACAACAAACTTAAACACCTCCAAAAATAGATCTGACCATTGGATATCAACTTTGGAATATCAATAACTTGCATGTAAAATTTCAACAAAATTGGAGCTAAACCGTTGAATATGCCTTGGAACAACAAAGGTTTAAAGCCCTAAAAGTTTCTTCTAATCACACACCACGCGCACACACACACACACTCTCTCTCTTCTCTTTTTGGCAAAAGTTAAAAACATGAATAATAAAATGAGCGGCCTTCATTTTTTAGATATCCTCTTTTAAAATAAATCTCCAAATTTTATGAATCGGCAAAAATGTCATTAGGAGATATGTTGGGCTCATGAAATAACTGGAATTTCACCTCTACTTAAGAGGAATCCAACCCAACAACTACCTCTATCTCCTCTCACAGTAGTGAAACCAAGGGAACCTTGTGGCTTATATTGTTTTGCCTCTTTTCATATTCTAATTTTAAACTTTGCTCTCTTAGTTTTGTCAAGCTTCCTTAAATCTGAAGGTGAAAAAAAAATTGTGCTTTTGCCTTTATTATTATTCTTATACTTGTTTATAATGGATGTGGGAGCATTTATTGCACTTATTGTCGAAAAATAATGGATATCCTATTTTAATTTAAATATATTCCTTGATGGTTGCTTTTTTCTTGCCATTGCAAAAGTCCCTTTTAAGGTATTCACTGATTTTTTATCCTGAGGCATTAGGACAAAAGTTGATATTCTGTTAATTTTTTTCTTTATTCTTCATGTGTCTTGATTTTATATTTATTTCTCGTCTATTATGTCTAATAGTTGATTATGCACCTACGACATTTATTGGAGGCTTTCTTTTAGGTATAGGCTTTGCAAGTTCTAAACAATAAGGATTGACTATCACACTATTACTTATATGTGGCGGTTTCATTTTCTTTTTAAGAAATCTATTTTTCTTTCTGATTCGAGACGTAAGATACAAGGTAATAATCAAGAATTGAGCAAAATTTTTGTTTTAAATTTTTTTTAGAAGAGGAGTACTCAAAGTTAAGTTCAGTTAGATTGTTAAGTTAGGGTTTGCTTCTTTATATACATGTAAATTTTGTTTATGCCTTTGGTTATTGATATAGAAGTAATTTAAAGTATTAATGAAATTTTAATATGATGATACCATGTTAATTTAAAGGTCATTCATTTTATTACTCCAAATGTGATAATTCAAACCATTTAAGCAAACCACTTTTTTTTTAGTATTTAGCTCCATCTTAAACTAAAAGAAAAAAACCTTTTTGAACTAAAAAACTCTAATGCCAGTTGTGAGGATAATTCACCAACCACCATAATAAATTATTACAATAAAGTATGATAAAATAAAATAAAATGAAATAAGGGCAGCAAAACCACACAAAACATAAAATTTTTATGTGGAAAACCCTTCAAGAAGAAGGGAAAGACCACATGACTTATAGGTTTGTCAAATCATCCACTATATTAATAATTAAGAGTTATAAGAAGCCAAAATTATCCAAATTAACAATCCAAATAAATTCACAGCTATCCAACAATAATAGCCATGATAAACACAATAATTTCAGCTCATATTCTCACCAACACAACAACCCAAAGAAAGAAAAATGAATAAATCTGACCAAATTTATGCAAAAAAGAGAAGTAGAAAAATAGCAGACTTAAACATCTCTAAATAGACTTGACTATTAGATATCAACGTTTGAATGTCAAGAATACAGTTGTAAAATTTTAGCTCAATCAGAGCTAAAATAACTATTAAATCTTCCTTGGAATAGCAGATATTTAAAGCCCTAAAAGTTCTTCTCACACATCTCTCTCTCTCTCTCTCTCTCTCAAAAGTTAAAAATGTGAATAATAAAATAAGCAGCCTTCATTTTTAGGTTAACTTAATCCTCCTTTAAAATAAGCCACTAAATTTTATGAATTTGCAAAAATGCTATTAACAAATATGTTGAGCACATAAAACAAATGGGCTTTCACCTCTACTTAGGAGGAACACAATCAAACATCTACCTTTATCTCCTCCCACAGTAATGGAAAAAATGGAATCATGTGGCTTATATTGTTTTACCTCTTTTCTTTTTCTAATTCAAGATTTCCTCTCATAGCTTTGTCAAGTTTCTATAAATTTGAAGATGAAAAAAATCATGTTTTTTCTTCTATTATTATTTTTGTGTTTATTTTCTATTTGTTTGTGATGGCTGTGGGAGTATTTATTATACTTGTTATCGAAAAACAATGGGTGCACTATTTTAATATCAATCTATACCTTGATGGTTGTTTTTTTCTTGATGTTGCAAAAGTCCTTTCTAGGGTATTCACTGGTTATTTATCCCTAACCATTGGGACAAAAGTTGATATTTTGTTAGTTTTTTATTCTTCATTTGTATTCATTTTATTTTTATTTTTCATCTATTATGTTTAACAATTGATTATGCACCTACGAAAATTATTGGTGGCTTTCTTTTAGGTATATGCTTTGCAAGTTTTAAACAACAAGGATTGATTATAACACTATCACTTATATGTGGCAGTTTCATTTTCTTTCAAAGAAATCTATTTTTTTCATTATGATTTGTGATGTAAGATGCAAGATAGCAATTAGGAATTGAGCAAATTTTTTTTTAAATTTTTTTAATAAGAGAAGCACTCAGAGTCAAGTTTAGTCATATTATTAAGTTAGGGTTTTCTTCTTTATTTACATGTAAATTTTGTTTATGCCTTTTGTCATTGATATAGAAGAAATTTAAAGAATTAATAATTTTTTTAATTTGATGATACCATATTAATTAAAAGGTCATTCATTTTACTACTCCAAATGTGATAATTCAAACAATTTAGGCAAAACATTTTGATATTATTTAGTTCCACCTTTAATAATAAAAAAAAAGACTTTTTGAACAAAAACTCTGATACCTGTTATGACAATGGTTCACCAAACACAACAATAGATTATCACAATAAAGTAAGATTAAGTGAAATAAAATGAAATTAGGGCAACCAAACCACAAGAAACACTAATTTTTTATGTGGAAAAGCCTTCAAGACTAAGGAAAAGACCACGAGAAATATAGTTCCATTAAATCTTCCACTATATCAATAATTGAGAGTTAAAAGAAGCTAAAATTATCCAAATCAACAACCCAAATAAAGCCACAATTATCAAACAACAACACTCATGATAAATATAATAATTTTAGCTCCTATTCTCACAAATGTAACAACCTAAAGAGAGAAGAATTAGTAACTCTCAACAAATTCATGCAAAAAAGAGAAGCAAAAAGATAAAAAACTTAAACACCTCCAAAAATAGATCTAACCATTGAATATCAACTTTAGAATGTCAGAAACATGCTTGTAAAATTTCAGCCCAATCGTAGATAGAATAACCGTTGAATCTTTCTTGGAACAACAGATGTTTAGAGTACTACAATTTTCTTATTCTCACACATCTCTCTCTCTCTCTCTCTCTCTCTCTCTCTCTCTCTCTCTTTTAATCTCTTTCTCAAAAGTTAAAAACATGAAAAATAAAATAAGCAACCTTCATTTTTAAGTTAACTATATCCTCTTTTAAAATAAGTCTCCAAGTTTCATGAATTTGCAAAAATACTATTAAGAGATATGTTGGGCTCATAAAACAAATGGGCTTTCACCTCCACTTAGGAGTAACCTAACCCAACATCTACCTCAATCTCCTCTCACAGTAGTGGAAAAAAATAGAACCCTGTGGCTTATATTGTTTTGCCTCTTTTTTTTTTTTTTTCTCTTTTCTAATTTTAAGCTTTCCTCCCTTAACTTTGTCAAGCTTCTATAAATCTGAAGATGAAAAAAGAAATTCATGTTTTTCCTCCTTTATTAATCTTGTATTTGTGTTCTATTTGTTTGTGATGGATGTGGGAGTATTTGTTACACTTGCTGCAGAAAAATAATATGTGCAATATTTTAATATCAATCTATACCTTGATGGCTGCTTCTTTCTTGTCGTTGCAAAAGTCCTTTTGGGGGGTATTCACTGGTTGTTTATCCCTAACCATTAGGAGAAAAGTTGATATTTTGTTAATTTTTTCTTTATTCTTCACGTGTCTTCATTTTATATTTATTTCTCGTCCATTATGTCTAACAGTTGATTATGCGCCCACGACAATTATTGGTGGCTTTGGGTATAGGCTTTGCAAGTTCTAAACAATAAGGATTGGCCATTACACTATCACTTATATGTGGCAGCTTCATTTCCTTTTTAAGAAATCTATTTTTTCATTATGATTTGATATGTAAGATACAAGATAATGATAAGGAATTGAGCAAAAGTTTTGTTTTAAAATTTTTAAGGAGAAGAGCACTTAGAGTCAAGTTGAGTCAGATTGTTAAGTTAGGTTTTACTTCTTTATTTACATGTATCACTCAAAAGTCAAATTGAGTCATATCACACTATCGCTTTTTGATCATTATTTTTTACTTTTGTTATTGATATATAAGAAATTTAAAGTATCAATGAATGTTTAATTTGATGATACCATGTTAATTCAAAGGTCATTCATTTTACTACTCCAAATATAATAATTCAAACCATTTATGCAAACCATTTTTATAGTATTTAGTTCGACCTTTGACTAAAAGAAATAACCTTTTTAAAGCAAAACTCAGTTATAAGGATGGTTCACCAAACACCACAATAAATTATCATAACAAAATAAGTCAAATAAAATGAAATTAGGGCAGGCAAACCACAAGAAATACTAAATTTTTACATAGAAAATTGTCAATGATGAAAGGAAAGACTACAAGACCTATAGGTCTGCTAAATCTTTCATTATATCAATTATTGAGAGTTACAAGAAGCCAAAATTGTCCAAATCAACAACTTAAATACTAAAGCTATCAAACAACAATACTTATGACAAATACAATAATTCCAACTCATATTCTCACAAATACAATAACCCAAAGAGAGAAGAATGAGTAAATCTCAAAAAATTCGTAAAGACAAGAGAAGCAGAAAAACAACAAACTTAAACACCTCCAAAAATATATAGATTGTTGGATTTTAACTTTAGAATGTCAGGAATAAGCCTATAAAATTTCAATCTAATCACAGGTAAAATGACCATTGAATCTTTCTTGGAACTGCAGAGGTTAGCCCTAAAAGTTTCTTCTTCTTACACATCACTCTTTTTTTTTATCACTTTTTCTCAAAAGTTAAAAATATAAATAATAAAATGAGCAACCTTCATTTTTAGTTTAACTCAATCATATTTTAAAATAAATCTCCAAATTTCATGAATTTGCAAAAATGCTATTAACAGATATGTTGAGCTTATAAAATAAATAGGCTTTTGCCTCTATTTAGGAGGAACCCAACCCAACATCTACCTCCATCTCCTCTCATAGTAGTTGAATAAAGGGAACCCCATGGCTTATATTATTTTACCTCTTTTCTTTTTTTTTTTTTTAAATTTCAAGCTTTGCTTTTTTAACTTTGTCAAGCTTCTGTAAATCTGAAGATGAAAAAAAAATTCATGTTTCTGCCTATGTTATTATTCTTTTATTTATGTTTTATTTGTCTGTAATGGTTGAGGGAGCATTTATTGCACTTGATACCCAAAAATAATGGGTCTATTATTTTAATATCAATCTAGACCTTGATAGTTGCTTCTTCTTTTTTTTCGTTGCAGAAGTCCTTTCCAGGGTATTCAGTAGTTGTTTATCCCTAGGCATTGAGATAAAAGTTGATATTCTGTTAATTTTTTCTTTAATCTTCATGTGTCTTCATTTTATATTTATTTCTCATCTATCATGTCCAGCAGTTGATTATGCGACCACAACAATTATTGGTGGCTTTCTTTTAGTATAGGCTTTTTAAGTTCTAAATAATAAGAATTAACCACCACACTATCACTTACATGTAGTTGTCCCATTTTTTTTAGAAAATCTATTTTTTAATTATGATTTGAGACGTAAGATACAGGATATTGATCAAAAAGTGAGCAAAAGTTTTGTTTTAAAATTTCTTAAGAAGAGGAGCACTCAGAGTCAAGTTTGTCAGATTGTTAAATTAAGGTTTGCTGCTTTATTTACGATTAAATTTTGTTTTTGCCTTTTGTTATTGATATTGAAGTAATTTAAAGTATTAATGAATTTTTAATCTAATGATACCATGTTAATTTAAAGGTCATTCATTTTACTACTCTAAATGTAATAATTCAAACTATTTAAGCAAACTATTTTTGTAGTATTTAGTTCCACCTTAAACTAAAAGAGACAACCTTTTTGAACTAAAACTCTGATATTAGTTGAAAAGATGGTTCACCAAAAACCACAATAAATTATCACAACAAAGTCATATTATGTTAAATAAAATGAAATAAGGGTAGTCAAACCACAAGAAACATCAAACTTTTATGTGGAAAACTCTTCAAGATGAAGGGAGAGACCACAAGGCCTATAAGTCCGTTAAATCTATCACTATATCAACAATTGAGAGTTATAAGAAGCCAAAATTATCCAAATCAGCACCCCAAATAAAGCCACAGCTGTTAAACAATAATTCTCATGACAAATACAAAAATTCCAACTCTATTCTCACTAATACAACAACCTAAAAAGAGAAGAATGAGTGAATCTCATCAAAATTAGTGCAGAAAAGAAAAGCAAAAAAACAATAAACTTAAATACCTCCAAAAATAGATCAACCGTTGGATATCAACTTTGGAATATCAGGAACATTCCTATAAAATTTCAACCAAATTGCAGCTAAAATAGCTGTTGAATCTTCCTTGGAACAACAAAGATTTAAAATCTAAAAATTTCTTCTTCTCACACTTCTCTCTCTCTCTCTCTCTCTCTCTCAAAAGTTAAAAAAATGAATAATAAAATGAGTAGCCTTTATTTTTAGGTTAAAAATGAATAATAAAAGGAGTAGTCTTTATTTTTAGGTTAACTCAATCCTTCTTTAAAATAAAATTCTAAGTTTCATTATTTGCAAAAATGCTATTAAGAGATATGTTAGGTCATGAAATAAATGGGCTTTCACCTCCGCTTAAGAGGAACCCAACCCAATGTCTATCTCCATCTCCTTTTGCAGTAGTTGAACTAAGGGAACCCCATGGCTTGTATTGTTTTGCCTCTTTTCTTTCTCTAATTTTAAGCTTTGCTCTCTTAGCTTTGTCAAGGTTATATAAATCTAAAGATGAGAAAAAAGTCATGTTTTTGCCTCTGTTATTATTCTTGTATTCATGTTTTATTTGCTTGTGATGGTTGTGGGATCATTTATTGCACTTGCTACCGAAAAAAATAGGTACATGTTTTAATTTCAATCTATATCTTGATGGTTGCTTCTTTCTTGCCGTTGTCAAAGTTATTTTCAGGGTATTCATTGGTTGTTTATCCCTAGCCATTGGGATAAAAGTTGATACTCTGTTAATTTTTTTTATTCTTCATATGTCTTCATTTTATATTTATATCTTGTTTACTATGTCCAATAGTTGATTATGTGCCCACGATAATTATTGGTGGCTTTCTTTCAAGCATATGCTTTGCAAGTTCTAAAGAACAAGAATTGACTATCACACTATCATTGGTATGCAACAATTTTATTTTCTTTTTAAGAAATTTGTTCTTTTATAATGATTTAAGATGTAAGATGCAGGGTAACCATCAGGAAGTAAACAAAAGTTTTGTTTTAAATTTTTTAAAAATAGGAGTACTCAGAGTCAAGTTTAGTCAGATTGTTAAGTTAGGATTTTTTTTTAATTGTGTTAAGTTAGGGTTTGCTTCTTTATTTACTTGTAAATTTTATTTTTACCTTTTGGTTATATATGTTTAAGTAATTTAAAGTATTAATGAATTTTTAATTTGTCGATACCAAGTTAAATCAAAGGTCCTTCATATTATTACTCCAAATGTGATCATTCAAACCATTTAAGCAAATCATTTTTGTAGTATTCAGTTCCACCTTGAACTTTGAACTAAAAGAAATAACCTTTTTGAACCAAAGCTTTGATACCAGTTGTAAGGATGATTCACCAAACACTAAGATAAATTATCATAATAAAGTAAGATAAAGTCAAATAAAATAAAATAAGGGAAGCCACACAACCATAAAAAAAATAATAAAATTTTACTTGGAAAATCCTTCAAGACGAAGGGAAAAACCACATGACCTATAGGTGTATTAAATCTTTCACTATATCAACAATTGAGAGTTACAAAAGACCAAAATTGTCAAAATGAATAATCCAAATAAATCTGCAGCTATCAAACAACAATACTTAATGCAAATACAATGATTTTAGCTCTTATTCTCACTAATACAATAACCCAAAGAGGGAAAAATGCGTAAATCTCACCAAATTCATACAGAAAAGATAAGCAAAAAAAATAAAAGACTTAAACACCTTCAAAAATATATTTGACCATTAGATATCAACTATGGAATATCAGGAACATGTCTGTAAATTTTGAGCCTAATTGGAGCTAAAATGAACGTTAAATCTTCCTTAAAATAGCTAAGGTTTAAAGTCCTAAAATTTTCTTCGTCTCACGCATCACTCTTTCTTTTTCATTTTTTTTTATCTCTTTCTCTCAAAACTTAAATATGTGAATAATAAAATGAGCAGCCTTCATTTTTGGGTTAATTTAATCCTCCTTTAAAATAAGTATCCAAGTTTCATGAATTTGTGAGAATAACATTAAGAGATATGTTGGGCTTATGAAATAAATGGGCTTTTACCTCTACTTAGAAGGAACCCAACCCAACATCTATCTCCATCTCCTCTCACAAGAGTTGAACTAAGGGAACCCTATGGCTTATATTGTTTTGCCTCTTTTCTTTTTCTAATTTTAAGCTTTGCTTTCTTAGTTTTGTCATGCTTCTTTAAATTTGAAGATGAAAAAAAATCATGTTTTTGCCTCTGTTATTATTCTTATATTTGTGTTTTATTTATTTGTGATGGCTTTGAGATCATTTTGCTACCGAATAACAATGGGTACGCTCTTTTAATTTCAATCTATATCTTGATGGTTGCTTCTTTCTTGTCGTCGTAGAAGTCCTTTCTAGGGTATTCACTTGTTATTTATCCCTAACCATTGGGACAAAAGTTGATATTCTGTTAATTTTTCTTTATTCTTCATATGTTTTTATTTTATATTTATATCTTATACGTTATGTCCAACATTTGATTATGCACCTATGACAACTATTGGTGGCTTTCTTTTACATATAGGCTTTGCAAGTTCTAAACAACAATGATTGACCATCACACTATTACTTGTATATGACGGTTTCATTTTCTTTTTAAGAAATCTGTTTTTTCATTATAATTTGAGATGTAAGATACAGGGTAACCATCAAGAAGTAAATAAAAGTTTTATTCTGATTTTTTTTAAGAAGAGGAGCACTCAGAGTCAAGTTTAGTTATATTGTTAAGTTAAGGTTTTTTTGAACTATATTAAGTTAGGGTTTGCTTCTTTATTTATATGTAAATTTTATTTCTGCCTTTTTGTTATTGATATTGAAGTAATTAAAGTATTAGTGAATTTTTAATTTGATGATACCATGTTAATTCAAAGGTCCTTTATTTTACTACTCCAAATGTGATAATTCAACCCATTTAAGCAAATCATTTTTATAGCATTCAGTTCCACCTTGGACTAAAAGAAATAACATTTTTAAACTAATGCTCTGATACTAGTTATAAGGATGGTTCACCAAATACCACAACAAATTATCATATAAAGTAAGATAATGCCAAATAAAATGAAACAAGAGTAGCCACACAATCACAAGAAACATTAAATTTTTAAGTATAAAATCCTTCAAGACGAAAAAAAAACCATGGGATCTATATATTCGTTAAATCTTCCTCTGTATCAACAATTAAAAGTTATAATAAGTCAAAATTGTCCAAATCAACAACTCAAGTAAAGCCACAACTATCAAATGACAATACCCATGGCTAATGCAATAATTTTAGCTACTATTCTCACCGATATAATAACCTAAAGAGAGAAGAATGAGTAAATGCCACCAAATTCATGCACAAAAGAGAAGTAGAAAAACAACAAACTTAAACACTTTCAAAAAAATAGATCTGGCCAATGGATATCAAACTTTGGAATGTCTAGAGGAAGTCTATATAATTCCAACCCAATTGGAGATAAAATGACCGTTAAATCTTTCTTGGAATAATAGAGGTTTAATGCCCTAAAAGTTTCTTCTTCTCACACATCACTCACTCTCTCTCTCTCTCACACGCACACTCTTTCTCTTATCTCTTTCTCTCAAAAGTTAAAAATATGAATAATAAAATGAGCAGCCCTCATTTTTTAATTAACTTAATCCTCCTTTAAAATAAGTCTCTAAGTTTCATAAATTTACAAAAATGCTATTAAAAATATGTTGGGCTCATGAAACAAATGGGTTTTCATCTCCGCTTAGGAGAAATTGAAAATCAATGGAAAATAGCTTCGAAAAGAAAATCAATGAAAAATTAAAATGATAAAAATATAAGATATTGATTTCATCTCTTCTCTTTGTTTTTCTATTTGTGGATATTGTGCTGAATTTAACTTGAAATGTGGAGCAAGTGGAGTACTGGCTACTTTGTCTTTATTGATATTAAATCTGTCAAACCCTTTTTCAATATACTTTTCTTGTGACAATCATAGTCCTTTTGACTTTCTATCTCAAGTGATTCTTATTCAAAGAATTTATCTTGATGGATTCAAATCGTTCCTTGAAATCGACATACTCTTCTTCTTCTTTAATTTGTCAATTTTGGACACATCACAGCCAACAATTAGCATATCATCAATATATAATAGTAAAATAAGAAACTCACCATCACCAAATCTCTTGATAAAAATACAATGGTCAGCGAAGGTCTTCTTGTGGCCACCATGCTCTCCACCATAAAAGACTCAAATTTCTTATACCATTTGTAGCACCACTATGCTCTATATACATATAATATATACACTCTGCATATATAAAATACATATATATAATACAAAAATATGACCATAGTTAATAGTAAAAAATCCTCTTTAATTTCAAATAAACTAAATTATTCTTTTAATAATAAATTTAATAGGTAAATAAATATATATGTAAATAATTAGAAGTCAAAATACAAATTTTAAGAGAAAATTTCTAGAAAAAAATTTAACATAATTTTATCTATTTATTCAATAAAACCCAAATCAACACAAATCCAATCTGCATAAAAAATTACACTTCCAAAATCACAATTTTCCCCAAACATCATTTATTTATACATGATCAAGTATTTAACAAGTAATGTACATATATATATATATATATATATTCAAAACTATACAAAATGTCATTTGTTTTAAATACATTCACATTTGATAATTTTATTATACAACATTAGTATGCTTTCAGAACAAACTTATATATGAAATACAACACTACTGGTCTAGTTTCGTGGCAAACCCTACCTTCACAGTCAAACAAACATAAATTTTAGACCTGCTCAGGTCTAACCAGATCTTCCCGCTCTGTAGTTCTATCACCTGCATGATACATTCAATCGCGCTAAGCCTGTAAGTTTAGTGGTACATACTTTGATAACAAATAATAATTTAAAACAATACAATATATATTCTCTTATAAAGTAAGATATACTATACCACATTGCACATAAAATTCACCAAAATTTCATAATCACATACAATAGACCCAAGAGTTCCTATACTATTCAAGTTCTAGAGATATTAAGAAGATTCGACATATCGCAACACTGGGGATCAAAGTGCCATTTCATGTCGTCCGAAGACGCATCCCCTATTGACACTAGGGTGTCTAGCCAAAAGACACAGTAATAACAATGACACTAACATGTCTAGCCCCGAAGGCACATAAAATCATTATCTCATATTAATAGCATGTTAAACTAGCGGTACTAAATATTCTTTAGAACAAAATATTATATAAGGCAAACATACAAAACACATACACTATCATATTTTACTCATTTTCATTTCCTTTTCCATAATCATATATAATTACCATATTTTCAACATAACTCAATCACATTTCACATCTTCTTAGTCACATTTACAATGTGACTATCTTCCCATATTTCTCATACATTTTTTCACATTTTCCATAAATGATACATACTATTAATAATCATTCTATAATGGCTTAACATGTCACATTTTATGCAATTCACACATTTTTATATAAAACAATACATTTACATATAAAAACCCAACATCAAAGTAGCTTGGCACATCCATAAAATCACAATGTACTAGGCCAAATCAAATGTAATTAAAATACATGTAATCAAAGCATGTACTAACCTTTGAAATGCTAAATTCAAAGCCCAAACTCACTCCCCAACCTTTACTTCTTTAAATGGCCTTCCTTACTTTGATTTGACAAATTCACCTTACACAATCCTAAACCAAATTATAAATAAAAATATTCAATTAGTATCATATTATAAGTCATTTTAATAAATCAAACTTCAATTTTACCCAAATTCTACCAAATCCCTAATTTACTTTTTACTACTTCTTTCAAACTACCACCTAACATATTCATTTCTATCACCCAACCATAAATTCATTGCATACACATCAATATAACATCAAAACAATGCATTACAATAATTATAATCGCCTCTATCCAAAACTCTAATTTCACATAACCCTTCCATAAACTCTAACTTCACCAAAACCTACTTGCATCCAACTTTCAACCAAAAAATTATTATATACATAACACAATAACTTAAAAACAATCCATTTTATAAATTATAGTCATCTCCAACTCATACCTAAAATTCACATATTCTTGATTTTAAAGAAAAGCTACTCAAATTGAAAGATTACATGCCTAATCCTTAATTTTTCTTCAAAATCACTTAATTCTTTTGAATTCTTTGTGAATTTTAATGGATTAAATGAAAAAAATTTCTCCCTTCAAGCTCCATGGAAATCAGTCACCAAGAGGAAAGAGGAAGAAGATGGCACTTTTTTATTTTTATGTCCTCCTAACTACATATATTAATATATTTAGATATTTTTAGCTTATTCCTATCCTTAATTAATTTTAATTTAATTTAATTTTAATTATATATATTTATTTAACTTTTAACTTTTTATTAACATTTGTCTTTTTGTGAAAGCGTATATATTAGGTGTAGATATATACCATGTATACATTATATATATTTAATATAGATCGGTGTATACATCAGATATATACCATACATATTTTTTTTATCACTCCATTCATCCATTCTTATTGATTATTTAATTATATTTAAAATTACGGATGTTACACCAGCAACAAGGTATTTGTTTCAATCCATAAAGACTTCTTTTTATGTGAATAAATGTACTTTATTAACTTTAAGACTTAATATATAATTACACTCATGTACTTATAAGAAAGAATTTATTAGCACCGCGTACTTTTTAAATATCCTATCACACATCTCTACTCTTAAAAAATGGTATTATTAACCACTTGGAGCAACTGGAGATTGTGCGTGCAACAAGCTTATATTATAAGCGTGTGAAAGGTTTTTTTCCTGTTATGGCAGCAAACTTCTTCTTTTCACTTCTCCTTTCATTTTCACTTCTCCCTCTTCTCTCACTTCTTCAACAGCTAAAAATCTGTCTACAAAATAGGTAGAAATTCTTTAATCCATAATTTTCTTCATCCACTTGCTAGATAAGTTTATCCAAGACATAGAACTTAGAAATCTTGATGATTCAGGAACTATCCATGCTTCAGAGAGTGCTTGATGATTCTAGAACCTCCTAAATAAAGCTTAACTTGAAAACTCCTATTCAACCACTGAAACTATCTCTTACTCTGTTAACAATTCCGTCTTTTTTTCAACAATTTCTATTAGATTTGACACTGGAACATGCATTTCAAAATATCCCCCATTTCCGTTGTAGAAGGATTCAACCAAAGTTTCATGCTATAATGATTAACAGTAGGCCAAGAACTTCTACTTTGGTACAAATATCGTGCATAAGACAAGTGGAGTTGTAATAATGTTGAGGATATGAGGACTTAATTTTCATAGTAGGGACTCACGGCCTGGCTAATTTATAACTTCAGAGCACAAAAGAGCTAACCCATTGCGCATCCAACTTTAGGATATAAGAAACAAGAACAAAAGATTCTTAATTTCAAAATACACAAGACACATTTAAGCAAACGCCTGGCGGACACACAAATAATAGTGCTCTTCCTACGCAGAAACAGTACCAATGCAGTTACTGGGTGAGCTTAATCTCGCAGTTCCTCCAAAACCAACTAAAATCTTCCCCAGAGTAAATAACAACCTTTTGCAATTAACAGATATATTATTCATCTATAATATTGAAAAAAAAAATAAAAAAAAAAAAACAACCCCTTAAAACCATTATGAGAATCCTAACCTTTGCGAGTGTGAAAACCAGCGGGCTTGCAATTCTTTCCCTTGTAGTAATCACGAGGAGCGCATTTTGATGAGAGAATGTCCAATGATCGCTTTCTGAGAAATGAGGTGAGGAGCAACACTAGTTTCTGGAGAAAAGGTAATTCAAAGCGCCTGTAATTCACACTATTTGTTAAATAGAGAATTAGTTACCTTAAGTGGCTAATAATATTATTTTTTAAGAGTAAAAATATATAATAGAATATTTAAAAAATATATAATATTAATAGGTTCTTTTTTTTTTTATAAATATAAGGTATAATTATATATTAATCCTAACTTTAATAAAGTACAATATTTATGTGGAAATAATCATATTCTGTGCTAAGGGACACCTCATTAGCATATATCATGTTTGATGGGCCAAATTTAATTAACTTTTATGTGTTAATAATCAAATTACATGTTAGGGGATATCTTATTTGATGGGCCTAATAAATGAATACATTTACGAAATGTACACCATATTTCAATAAAAAAATTTAAGAGAATAAATTTATTGGTCTTTTTAATTTATATATTGCTTACTAATTTCATATCTAATCTATACGAAATTACCTCTCAAACTTATATTTCAATAATTTTAGCTTATGATAATCATTTAAACGGGCTATCTATATTTGTAATCCAAGTGAAATATTAAGAAAAATAAATATAAATTTTATTTAGTTATTGACTCTTACAGATCCAATATTAGAAATGCTGAATTTCTACATCTTGTGTATTCTGCAAGTGAATTCCATCAGTATTTGGGCTATATATGCTCTGATGATGAAAATTTCATATTATTAACCTTGATTCCCTTATAGCTGTGAAATTTGAGACGAAGTTGTGGACTATTTATAATTTCACATTAGAGCTTGTATAGAATTAGAGTTATAATTGAGCCAAGTCTAGCTAAATTTTAAAACATTTAAGCTTGGTTTGTTATAAAATAATTGAATTCGAACTCGAACTCGAACTCAAACATAGTCCGAGTTTGTATCGAACCAACTCATTAATTATGTATTTTAAATTTGAATTCGAACTGAATTTAAATAAGTTTAACTTATTCTAATTTTTATTTTTTTTCTCATATTTTCTGTGTTTTTATAAAAGATATACTATAATTATCATTTTTATAAAAAATAAATAATATGATTATATAATAACAAAAATAAAATATTGTATTATTATAATTTTATATTGTATTATAAATTATTTAGTTATTTTATATTTTATATTATTTAATTTATTTGTCACATATACCATATGGTAATAAATTATATAAATTAAATTAGTAAAAAAATTAATATATTCATATACATAATTTAATATATATAAATTAAACTATATATATTTTTAATTCAACATAATAAACGAGCTAGCTTACGTGTTTAACTCACAAGCTTTTTAAATAAGTTAACTCATGAATTAACGAGTCGAATATCTCTTACCTTGAGCTAGACTCATTTAACAAATGAGCAATTCGAGCTCGAGTCTGAATAATTTTTTATCGAACCAAAATTCAAGTTGAGTTCGAATAATTTGACTATTTACAGTCCTACTTGTAGAATCTCATTGCCTGTGTAATTAAATAATTTAATTAATACATTTTCCAATTTAATTGTACGGTAAAAATTAAAAAAAAAAGAGTAGTCTGGAAGATAAATGTATATTAATGTGGGTTTCATATTAGGAATGTGTTTGGATCTCTTCTGCAAGAATATATCCCAATTAAATGATTTAATTAGAACAATTAATTTTCCAAATGTTAATTTGAAGATTAGATATGCATTTCATATGATAAAAAAAAAAATTAATGCCGAATTACCTGAATGAAATAGAGATTATTAGAAGGAATCCACCAATCAAAACCTTGACCATTGACAGTGCCAATACCTTGAATTGTAAAGTTATGAACCCATTTAAAATTAAACCGTTGATTTAAAAATTCTACTTAAGATTTTTTTTAGCTGATTAAGTGTAGTTAGATTGCTAAATGTAATGGTCCAGCTGCATAATGGATCCCTTTTCCATTACAATGCATTCAAAACCAAACTACGTTTATTAAAAAAAAACACAAACTACACGTATAATAAGTACCCGTTGAAAAATTTTCTGTTGTCTGTTTTTTCGTCACAAATTAATATAAAATTTTCCTTATTTAATTATTTTCAGATATTTCACATCATTCTATATATAAACATGAGAAAGTTGATTATTGCTTATTTTATGTGATGAATTATTTAACCAATCTTACTAGCCAAGAGTTTCATGATTTCATTTCTAATTTCCATGAGCAAAAGAAAATATATTACTACCAACGGGCTTTTGATTTAATCATCCTTGAATTATCTAAAAAAATATATACTAGTGCCAATGAGTTTTTTTATTTAAACGTCTAAAAATTGTCTTAAATTAAATTTCAATTGAAATCAAGTTACAAAAAAAAGTTAAATATTCTTGCATGTAACTATTGCATATTATCTCTCAACCATTCTTAAAGAATTAATTTCCAAGAATTTGACAACTAACTCCAAAACTAATTGTGCAATCATGCCCTATATATATGGGTCCAAATCAAAGGATGTTTAGAATAACATCCCTCAAAACTGGTCTCAATTTTTTTTTACAATTCAAAATTATTAAATATTTGAATTATCATTAAAAAAAAGCTGAAAGTTCAGTTGGTTTTAATTTATTTATTGACTTTAATTTTTATGTATTGTTTAATGCTGGTACTTTTATTTTGAGATTAGAGTGTCCACCGTCAGACATAATAATTAATCCCCTCGCTGATACTTGATTGCAATAGATTATGAAATCAATTTCAAAGTTGGAAGCTAGTTGTTTGACTATTTTCTGGAGAATTCTTTCTGTTAGATAATATTTGTTTCTGTGTTCATTGATTGAAAGCAATTTTATTTATTTGCTCGGTTAGATCAATGCTTAGCTACTTAGTAATATTGTGTGAACTATCAGGGACTAAGAACAGTTTCTTGGTCCACATCAGATGAGTTTCTATCCACTGTTGCATTTTACATTGCGTTTCTAGTCTATATATTTGTAGGAAAACATTTTTTGTTAGAAATAAAATCCATATGAATAGAGAATCAGATGTTACCTCTCGCAATGCCCATAAAAAATTAATCTTGTAAAGTCTTAAAGAGTAATCATTAAAAAAAAAAGGTTCTTGCTTTTCATAATTTCACACTCAATGTGGAGTTAGGGAGAAATTAGCCATAGAAAGAGCAAAGAAAACTTACGTACAGTTTTATATAATTCCTGATAATTATTAATAATAATTAATAATATTTTTTAAAAAAAATTTCTTTATATTATTTTATTCTCCAAGGTTATTTATCTTTTTTATTTAAATATAATTAATATTTTTTAATAATATTAATAATAATGAATATTAATATTTATAATAATATTAGGTCTATGGGTCTATCCATTCATTATGAGCATACCCAATTCAAAACAATATCTTTCACTCACACATAACGTGACACATGCATAAAAGATGACATAGTTCAAGGCAGCTCATATTAGATTAAAAGCTCATGTGACCGACATACTACGAGAGCTCTAAGCTATACATATGTTAGGAATAAACAGCGTCTCGTTTGCTGAAATGATTTCGGAGTAGATATAGTATGTTTTATTCTAGATTACTTATCATATTTTTAATATTCTCATAAAATCTCAAGATAATTTGTACTAACAATTATAAACTTATAAACATAATCGATCGATCTGTGAATGCAAAGAGAAAAGTGATTATCCAGTAATCTTCATTTTAGTTTACTTTCTTTGATTATGACCAGACTTGCTTTTTTAAAAATATCGCATTAGATCGAATCATACATAATTCTTTTGTTAATACCAGGCCCGGCTCATGGGGGGAGCAACCTGAGCAACCGCTCAGGGCCCCCCCTTGAGCAGGGCTTACATAAAGCAAGAAAAGCTTTGATTTGAAGAGGCTGTCAGTTTGAATTCAAATAGAATCAGCAATATGATTTGAAGAGCCTACATAAAGCAAGAAAAGCTTTGACTAGTGAATTTGCTTTTCTTTTTTGAAGTCAGCCCCCCCTTTGATTTGAAGGCATCAAATTGCTGGAGCCAACAACCAAGCAGGTTCTCTTGCTTTTCTTTTTTTAAAGGCATTTTAGGTTTGAATTCAAATAAAATTTAGGAACATCA
Source organism: Garcia nutans (assembly GCA_947685225.1). Taxonomy (NCBI): domain Eukaryota; kingdom Viridiplantae; phylum Streptophyta; class Magnoliopsida; order Malpighiales; family Euphorbiaceae; genus Garcia; species Garcia nutans. Next base: position 4,650,628 of record CANTUV010000048.1, on the reverse strand, counting down.
TATTTTCATGCTCGGGGCCTCTAAAATATCCGAGACGGCTCTGGGTAATACCCTAAGATAGCAAATATCTTATCAAACTTCGAAAACCAACTAAAAGTCATAAGGATAACAATGCTGAGAATCTAAATTCTCTAAGGATCTCACTTTGATGAAATAGATATCGTCTTCTTTTGTTTTACCTTCTTAGTTGAGAAAACACATATGTGGTATGAGTCACATGCTAGGGGTGTGTAAATTTATCGAACCTGACCGAACTGAGTGTATTTTGGTCGGGTTTAGTCGGTTTATGTTATATATACAAGTGAAATCAGGTTTATATTTTTAAAAAATTTTGGATTAGGTCGGTTGGTCGGTATAACACCCTTATAGTACAGATATTCCATATACGTAAAGTACATATACATAATATAAAAGTATCACAGAAATCACCATAATAAAAATACTCATTCTTACTTGAGATACATAAATATAAATAATATATATATATATAGAAAAATGTTTAAAATATAAATTTATAAAGAAAATCTCTAAAAAAAATTTCATCAGAGTTTTATCTGTAATTTTAATAAATCTCAAACAACAAATAACCCAACCTACAAATAAAATTTATTACACTCTCAAAATTCATACCATTCAAATAATCATTCACTTCAATAATTTACATCAACATACTTCCAATTAAAATTTTATTATTACAAATATATTTACATATACATATTTTTTTCAAAACTCTTTATGTTATACACTTACACTCTCAATAAATACAGTTATTGCTTACAAAACCTTTCACAACATCACTTATACAAACTTGATGTAATGTATACAATATATATAATACTCCAAAATGCATTAATATAAAAATTACACATGTATGTACTTCTGACACTGTTGGTCTTGTGGCACTTAAAATTAATTTAGATATCACCCACGATTTGAATCCCTCATATCAGCAACTTTTCCACTTGTGCAATTTATAAAATCGCACTAAGTCATACAGTTTAGTGGTATATATAATATAATAATGACATAACAATATTATATTTCAAACATGCATTATATTTAAGTGTATATCAAACTACATCGTATCAAAGTATTATGTAAAATAACTTTACTTGTACACAATACATAAGCAACCACATGCATTGGGTCCAAATTTCTTATACAATAACCTAGTTCCAAAACCAATACTTTGGTATATCTAATTAATAATGATATCATTGTGTCTCGTTAGTGGACATAGCAAAATTTGTGGCACACAATGTCTCATTCACCGCGTAATCATATCACCGACACCTCATGTATCTCGCTCAAGGGTATAGTAATATCTCTATGATAGCCAGTGTCTCACCTCATTATGCATGACATGCCAATTACCAAACACAATCTTCTAAAAACTAGTTAAAGTATAAGGTTCACACAGTACACATTTTTTTTATGACTTTTGCTCAGTTTCTATATTTTGTATCTATATTTTCATTTCATTTTCATTTCATTTTCATAATTATCAAGTGATCAACTCACTTATTATCATTTTCATACTTTATCTCATTACATAACCTTGAGTCATATTTACAATATGACTCTTTTTCATATTTAATCTTACATATAATTTTCTCAAACATATACATATTACATGTTACATTACAATTCATATTTCATCACATTTTCTCATTTCTCATCATTTTCACACTTTTACATCATTTTTTGATATTTCATACCCATTTTTTATCTTATAATTGTATTTATTAATTTTTCCAAATTCCCCATTTTTTTCTATTTTTCTATTTATTTTCATATATTTCCTCATCATTTCCCAATCACTCAACTGAACCATGAGTCACATTTATTACGTGACTCATTTTATCATATTATCACATATATCCATTTTTCATATTTTATTACATTTTTCCCTTATTTCCATTACCATTACTAATTTATCAATATTTTCACAATTTGCGCATATCGCTATCACATTGTATATTATTCTCCATAACACTACGCAATTTCATATCACTTTCATAATGTAACCCATTTGCACATATTATCATATTTCATATAATAGTTCATTTTACATATTTTTTTCTCTTTGGTTATAACATTTTCATTTGTCCTATCATAGTCATAACTACAAATGCTTACACATATAATGCTACTTTAAAGGATCATTAATATCTTTTAAAGTGTGCCCAAAATAAAATATGACAAATATAAATATTCAAATCAAATATTAGTGAAGTATTTGATGTCATTTCATCTTCCAAGTTTTACTTCACCAATTGTCCTTCCTCTCTTTAATTTTGTAACTTTCCTTTACTCAACCCTAAACCATATTATAAGTTCTAATTTAGCATTAACAATTCATTTAAATATACTTTAATCACTCAAATATCATTTACATCAATTCCACTAAGAATTCCACCAAAATACTATTTTCACAATTACTAAATTATTCAAAGTTCAACATCTCAAACTCATTACCATCATTCAACTATAAAATTATCAATAATACATCAATATAACTTTAAAATAATTTATTTTCAAAATTATGGAAATCTCTTTCAAAAGTCTAAATTTCACATCATATAACTATTAACATTAACTTCACCAAAACCTATTCATATCTCATTTTCAATCTTAAAATTATAACATTTAGATCAAAACAACATTAATCCATATCATTACAACAATTACCATCATCCATATTAAAAATTTTAATTTCACATAATAGGTCCATAACTCTAAATTTAACTAAACTCTCTCATATTAAATTTTTAACTATAAAATCATCATATTTACATTAAAACAATACTAAACCAATCCATTACAAGAATTATGAACACTTATATTAAAATTCTCATTTATACATAATCCTTTCATAACCCTAAATTTATCAACTTTGTTCATTTCAACTAACCAACAATTAATTCATCACATACTCACCTTATCCACTTTCATTCTATCAATTTAACAATTTGTAATCAATTTTCTCTCTCTATATATTCAAAACATAATCTTAAAATAGAGAAAAATAAAGCTTAAAATAAAAATTACTTACCTAAATCTTGATTATTCTTCAAAGGCACCCTAAATCTTTGGAATATTCTATGGAATTTGATGCATAAATATTTAATTAATATAATATTAGGATATTTAGTCTTCTTTCCTATCCAAAAAAAATATTTTAATTCTATTTTTTTTCAATTACCATCCATATATATTAATATAATTAATTATTAAATTATCTAATTATTTTTTCCTTAATACGTCATGTATATATTAATTATATCGCATGTATATGTATATGTCATATATATTTTACACACACACACATATATATATATATAATGTATATCTCATATTTCTCTCTTTCAACTCACTAACTATCCTCCAAATCAATTATTCAACAAAATTTAAGATTTACAGATATTACAATTGAGTTAGGATAATTTTTTTCGTTTTAACCTGAACCTGACCGACTCTTATATATTTATATATAAATATATGTATTTTTTATTTTTATCAATTAACCCAATCAAATTCGATTTTTATCAATTAACCTAATCAAATTCGACTAGACTATTATGTATTTATATATAAATATATATTTATTTTATTTTACCACTTAATTCGACCAAAACCGATCCAATCCGATAATATTAAAATAAATCAAAATATAAAGCTCTAATATTAAATATTAACCAGTTTGAAAATGACCGACTCGACCAAAACGGAAATTAATTCTATTCAATTGAAATTTTAAAAAATCAGGCAGAATCGGTTTGAGATTTTTACTCTTTATTCGGGTTCAGTCAAGTTGAAAAATTACTCTAACTCGATCGAACTCGACTTGTGTATACTCCTATCACATGGCATAATATTCTTTTCCTTCCTATGGAGTGCATGTTTAGAAAGAAAATATTATACAGAAGGTAGATTAGACATACTCATGGTTATTAAATTCTTTTTTATATTATTATTATGATTTTTATTGTTGGATAGTCATTTGCAATTTAATAATATTTTGAGTTTTGTTGAAATTAGTTGCGAAAAATCTTTATTTTCACAATATATACATGACATATTTACAATATATTTATATTATTGTTAATAATAGTACATATATTATCACTTAAAATTCAATATATAGACAATATTTATATAAAATATATATTATAATTAAGGATGGTATAAAAATAATAAATATATTCACAACACGTAAAATATATTCATGATATATGTATAATATATTCACAATATATACATTATATTATGTTAATGTCAATAGTAGTATTTCTATTCTCACTTTGAATTCAACATATAAATCATATTTATACTACATATACATCATATTTAAGAAAGATATAAAAAATAATATATATATTGTTAGTTAAAACTTAGCATATGTACAACAGCATATTCAATATATACATAATATATATACTATTTTTGAAAGCTAAAATTATGATAAAATTTTTATGGAAATGACGCAGCACCATATTTTTGTAACTTCAAAATCTTTTTTCATATTTTTGATTTTTTATGGTGCATATTATTTTAAAAACATTTTTTTTATTTTAGTTTTGTATATATCATCGACCTAAATTTTAGCAAAATTTATAAAATTAACCTAACAATTAAAGTTTCTACAAAAATCAGGACGTGGAACAAATAAATACAAAAACACGAGCAATAATTACAAAAATATCTTTATTTTATATATTGTTTATATATTATGTATGATATTTAGATATTATATATATTGTTTATATACCATACATGTTTTTTATATATTCATTTATATAGTATTTATATGCTCTATATATGATTTATATATTTGTTTGTGTTCTATATGTTGTTTTTATATAAATATAAACAACATATAAAACAACATAGAGAACGCATAAACAAACATATAAATAATATATAGAATGTATAAATATATTATTAATGTTTATATGTTCTATATGTTCTACATGCTTTGTAAATCACGGAAAAATTTATTTATTCAGTTTTAATAATATTTTGTCTTCAAATCAAATAATATAAACACGAATCAATTAAAAAGTTAAATAAATACAACTCAAATAAGATAACATATACATATTTACCAAAAACAAAAATAAAATTTTTTTTAAGTATTTTTATCAAACATTTAAAGTGTATTATAATTGAAAAAAAAAAAAAAACCTATCAGATGTAACAATATTACGCTCATTCAAAATTCTCAAAAAACAAAAAAGAAAAATGCAAAGAAAAAACAGAAATCACGTAAACTGAAGAAATGTAGAAAATAAGAAAAAAAACTGAAAAATAATTATAAAATAATAGAAATTGTATTTTAATCAATTTCAGTTGCATATATTCTTTTTGACAGAAAGAAGAAAAGCTAAAACTCAATTGAAATAAAGACAGAAGGAAAGAAAAAAATAATTTGGAAAAAATTATAAAAATAAATAAAAATAAAAAGATTAAAAATAAAAACATAACAGGAGTAAAAATAAAAATAAAAGTTAATATATAATGTAAATTTCTCTAAATTTTATGGTCAGCATAAAATACATAGAATTAAAGAAGTTTAATTTGGCACACTGAGATATAGTCTAATAGAAAAATATATATATTTTTTAGATAATTGATTCAAAATTGATTTTTCTCTCCTATAATATAGTATTTAAAAAAAGTTTAATTTGCATTCCAAAAAAAAGAAAGAAAATTAGTTCTTGACTTTGTTTAATGTATTAAAATAAATAGGAATGAGCAAAGAATTGGAGGAATTCACTTAAAATAATTTAGGGAAAATTGATAAGCCTTAATGGATGCATTTGAATTGAGTTTCTTTTTATTGATTTAATTAAATAATAGATTTTTATTCTAAAAAAGTAAATAATAAATTTTTCAATATCATAAAGAAATTTAAAATCGTTAAAAATTTAAATGCACATTTAAAAATATAATATCTATTATAATTTATTCAAATATAAATGATGTATTTTCATAATAAAATAATAATTTATAAAGCAATTCTACAAGTAATAAAAATAATTTCAATAATGAATAATTTAGCAAATTTAAGAGTACTACTATGAGTTTGTTTAATTAATCTAATGCTTGAAAGCCAATAATTTGCGGCAAAAAGGAAGTTCCATCAGCTCAAGTGACCCAACCAGAAAATCAGAGAGAACAAAACTAATGAGTAATAACTCGCAACCGCCAACAAAAAAGGGCAAAAACTAAAACAACACCCCCTAAAAAATGACAATCGCATCTCATCTCACTAATTTCACTCTTCTTTCTCTCAAATCTTCTCGCGCTTTCTCTCCTCTCTGCAATCTCTCCAATTGTTCTTTTCCAATAAGCAACAGTGGCGTCAAAACTGACACAAGCACGATCCTTTCCACCAATGGCTCTACAAGACATGGAACCATCTCAGTTCTAGCCATGGCGTCTTCTTCGTTTGGTTCCAGGCTTGAAGAGAGTGTCAAGAAGACCGTTGCTGAAAACCCAGTTGTTGTTTACACCAAAACTTGGTGCTCGTGAGTTCAAATCTTTCAAATAAATTTCACGTAAATTTCCCCCTTTTTTTTTGTAATTTCTTCATTTCAGGATGCCAATTTCAGTTTTTTTGGTGCAATTGGGAGATGATTAAACTACTGTTATTGGAATTTTTTTTATTCAAGGTATTCCTCTGAGGTGAAAGTTTTGTTCAAGAAGCTTGGTGCGGAGCCATTGGCTATCGAATTAGACGAACTGGGTATTTGAACTTTCTGCTTATGTTTTATATAGATCGGATTATAATTTTATTTTCCACATTGAATTATCATTGGGATTTATGATCCACTGTACATTGGATGTTCCATTTTATTTGCAACTTCTAGAATGATTAGGATAGATATGTTTATAATAGTCATTCTCATTTAACAGGAGCCAGGCATGATATTTAATACCATTGTCCTTTTTGTCAGTTTTGTGACACGTTCTTGTTGGTTTTCAAACTGAATATATGTTGAATATTTTGAGGAATTTGAATATTTCAAATTCTTTCAGGCCCCCAAGGACCCCAGATACAGAAGGTACTGGAAAGGCTTACCGGCCAACACACTGTTCCAAATGTATTCATTGGTATGTATCTCTTTTGAACTTTTTCATCTTTAAGTTAATTTATTGCTAACTATGCCATCAAGGAATGGAAGTGGCAAACTAAGGGCTATTGGAGAAGGAGATTCCTTAGAAAACTACTCAAAGAATGAATTTCAGGCCTCTTTTCTTTACTTGTGCATATAAGCAAACTGGTATTGCGGATCCTCTCTATATGATTTGCTTTTGAATGGGTGAATTGAAATTCTATATTGATGCAATTTAGTATGTGCAAAAATAGGAGCAATTGCCTTTGATATGACTTGTAAAAATGTGCGAGAGCTTGTGGCTCTCATTTTGTCCCAACCTGTGGGAGCTTTGCAATAGAATATCGTATTTCATTTATTGGAATTTGGGTAAGTCTTTTACTTTTTTATCTTATTTTCTATGGCTACTTTTCAAGTATGGGCCCCCCTAAGAGGCTAAGTTTCTGTAACTTGTCAAATGTAGATTTGATCCAATACCACAGTCAAAAGTGAGATGTATTATTCAAACTCTTTATCCGATACTAATTGTGACTAATTTGGTTGCAATTTTTTGGTGGCTGAGATGCTCATAAAAATTAATAGCTGGACAGCAAATTTGTGCTGGCTTATATCTTATTCTTACCAGTTGTATTAATTAAGTGAGAAAAGGATGCGAGTCCATGTGAATTCCTGAATCACCTGAACATGACTATGAAAAGTGAAAATATTGATGAAAAATGAATTTATCTAGGGTAATGTTTTTTTCAATTATTCATGTGCTGAGTTCTCTCTATTATGGGGTTGGCATTAATATTCCCTGTAGAATGACTAATTCACTATTGGCTTACATGTTTTTGTCGTCTGATATGGTACATTTAGATGATTGTTTCAAGAGGAATGCAATAATCTTTATATCATGAACCTTAGGAGAACTACACCCCCCAAAAACTAGCTCAAAGGGGTTGAGAGCTCAAAGTTCATATAAACCCCATATTGAAATCACATATTTTCAATATAGGATTTTCAAGTCTCGTGCCTTGGCCAATAGAATCCTAACATTTTTCCTCAGTTGAACACCCAACGTCTTCGGCGACTCTTACTCCAAACAACACTGGCTCGGCTCGGATTCTTTTTTTCCTTATCTAGACTAACAGTAATTTTAATTTGGCTTATAAAATACCCCTTTTCAAGTCCTCGGTGGCTCTTACTCTTACCGATATTGGCCCAACTCAATTTTTTTTTCTTCTCAAGGCTACCAGTAATTTTAATTTGGCATGTAGAGTACTCCTTTCCGAGTCTCGGGTTATTCGCATGTATGGATTACTCTGATACTAACTTGCATGAACATGGATTACTCCAAAAACCAGTTCAAGAAGAGTCCAAAATTCATATAAATTCTATATTGAAATCTCATACTTTCAATATGGGATTCCCAAATCCCATTCCTTAGTCAATAGGATCCTCCTTTCTTTTTATATATTTTTTTGCCTCATAAATTGAGAATTGTGAAATTAAATTGTGTTTTCCTATCTATTTTCTTGCATGCTCAATGCTAAGAAATACTCTTAATTCTTTTTGGCCTTCATGTTCAGGGGGCCAACACATTGGAGGTTGCACAGGTAAATTCTTTATCAGTTGTTATTGGACTTACTTGCACTTAATTTTATCTGATTGTACTTGTATGATATAAATACCAGTGATATCCATGATAGAAAGATAGTTCTAGATGAAACATGCACTAATTTGACCTTTAATTTTTCTGGTGTTGATCCTGTTAGTATAACATTGTTAACCTTAAATTTGGTATCAGTTTTATCTAGGCATTGATATTTTCTTTATAGGTTGCTCAGAACCAAATGCTATGTTCTAAAATTTGTTTCAATTAGTAATATTGCTTATATTCTTAATACAGATACTGTAAAGTTGTACCGGAAAGGGGAACTTGAACCTTTGTTGTTGGAAGCTAATGCTACAAATACAGAGGGATAGAATCAAGAGTTATGTCATTCTTTGCTATTGTTGAGAAATCCAATTCCCTTCAAATCTTGGATATGCTAAGAAGATATGCCACGATCCTACTTCTTGGAACAGTATTTTTAACTTAGTTGACGTAGATTTACTTTTGAACGCTATATTGATCTCTTTAGTTTAATTTGTACACTGAACTCATTAAGTTTATTTTACATTATCGTACTAAAACCTTCTTTAATGGTTAAAAACCTTGAAGAGGTGCAACAAATGTACTCTATTGTATGAAATGAATAATTTGCAGTTCTTTTTCCTGCCCGAACGCTGCATCTATTGTCTATGATGTTTCTGATGCTCAATAAACATCTCTCTTCGACTTTTGAAATAAGGCAACATTGTATCATAAACAGGAAGGTTTTCTTTGATGACAGGAACTTCCCTGAAAGTCTTGATCCATGCTTTTAACCGAGGAAAGCTGTCAGCTTCCAGCAACTTGACACCAGCAGCTTGTTGCATAGCTTCAAGCCACCCAGCTATCCATCCAAAGGCTATATCAGCCAATCCCATATTTTCACCCCCAAAACATTTCTTGTTCCCAAGACCTTGCTCTTCCAAGATTCTCAGCACTTCTTTTGCTTCTTTTATTGCTTTATCTTGCTGTTCTCCCATTGTCTGAAAGAAAGCAAAGAAAATTGGGCTCTGCAGTATTCAGATTGTAAATAAATTAGTCAGGTTAATCAAACATAGTTTTGATTATTAGAAGAAATAAATAAAGACCTTGTCGTTTTCAAACTTGGTCCAGAATCTAGCCAAAGCTCTCTCATAAGGGTATTGTGGGAGCAAGGGATTGTTTGGCCAGGTCTTTTCAATATACTCGATAATGACCATGGACTCAGCTATGGGTTTTCCGCCATGAACTAACACACGGATCATTTTGTGAACTGGGTTATACTGTAAAAGCATGTCACTTTTGTCAAATAGATTTTCTTCTACCTATTCATAGCTTATTCCTTTGAGCTTGAGAGCCCAAATAACCCTGTAACTAAAGGGACTAGGCCAAGCTCCTTTTAACTTCACTTGTTCCATTTTCTTCTTCTCCTTCTCTCTACTTTGCCAATAACTCAATTTCTAACTATTTATAGTGATATAGCCTTTACTTTTCCAACCTCTTGTTTCTGCTTCTGCTTTTATTTTTTGGTCATTGGAGATTTTAAATTCAATTATTTAATTATTAACAATTAGACTTTAGAGAATTAACATTTTGAGGAACCCTGGTCGCCTTCTTTTTCTCTCCACTATCGTATACTTTTCTTCTTTTATAGTTTGATTGTGTGACCTTCCATCTTTTTTATAATCTATTATTAAATTTTAATATTCTTTTTTCAGTTTTACATATTTATTTGTGTAGTTTGTTTTCAAAATAAATTTTAGGTAAATATAAATCTGAAATTTAGCAGATGTGTATTGTTTTTGTGTTTCTTCATTTTTTAGAATAAAACTGAATGTAATTTAAGTTTTTATTATGAAATTTTATCTTTCATTACTTGAAAATTATTTGTTCTTCTCTAAAAAAGGTTATTTGTCATTCTCTATTGAATGTTATTTGTTCTTATTTAACAGAGAATTATCTTTTTTTAATGAAGATGTCCTTCTCGTATGGGAGATAGTAAATAACAGATGAAATAAGTGTTCCGTTGAAAGCCATATTACCCGTGACAAGTTATCATTATCCACTGTTTACATCAAAAAGTTCAAAAAAATCTGGTAACTTTATAGTTATGTACATCTTATGTATTTTAAAATTATATAATTTTATTTGTATCTTATAAATGTATTTTTTAATTTATTAATAAGAATTTATTTTGCATTAAAAAAAATTATTTATAGTGATATATTATGATTGGGCATCAAGTTTCTTGCATAATAATAATAATAATAATAATAATAATAATTATCATCATTATTATTACTACTACATTTCTTTTGACAGGCTTTATTGACTCTACTATGTTTATTTTGCTCTTTCTTATTTTGATAAATATTTTTAGGATAAAAATTATATGAAATATTATTTTTTTTCCTTCATAATCTCATTATATTATAGTGTGTTTGGAAAAAATTAATTACAGAAATTATATTTTACAGAGATATATTATAGGGATTATATTTTATTGAAAAAGATTATATTACTGCGTTTAAAAGATGTAATAAAATATTAAAAATAAATTAAAAAATATTAACTTATTCTATTGCAATCTAACTTTACAAGAAAAATTTAAATAATATATAAACTACTCTTATAATATATCTTTCTTATATTATCATATTTTAAATTAAGTGTATGATTATTTTTTGACATATAAACTTTTCAATCCACTTTTCTAGTGAAATATTTATACTCTTTTTTAAACAAACATAATATTATTAGTCAAATATGATTATTTAGCCAATTTTTTCAAAATTTTTGTACAACCAAACGTACTATTATTTTATTTTTTTTACAATTTTACAAGTTTGGATTTACAAAATTATTTTTTATTTTTTATAATATATATTTAAAATATTCAACATATATCTCATCTTTTGATAAAATTTTTATTTTTACAATATTTTTGTAGATTTTTACATAATATTTTTATAATTTTCACCTTTTAAATTATTTGAGGAGACTTGACTAAAATGGAGGGTTGGCGAGTCGATGATGAGTAGAAACTTCCTTCTCATCTCATGGATGATTCACAATTCAAATGATATTGTGATTTTTCTTGGTTTTCCTCCATGAACTAAATATTAATTTTTTTTAATAATCTATTTTCCAAAGGCTTCAAATAATAAAAAATATATTTGTATTTATATTTATTTTAAAAAAATACAGTACATTATTTTCTCAACATTTTCACTATTTATCCTAACTTATAAAAAAATTAGATTATAAAAATCAAATACTTATATATTAATATAGGTTATAAGCATTTAAAATTTTAAATAATTATATGTTTATTTTTAACACATATAAGCAGTTGATAATTAGTTGATAAAAATTTAAATTATAATAAAATAATAATGCATTATAAAAAGTTGGTTAAAATAACCTATACGTTCTAAATTTATATATTTTAAAATTTATGATATATATATACAAAAATATGATAAAATAATGCTTTAAATTTTACAATGTAATAAAATAATTTGTTGGTAAAATTACAAAACCACCCATGAAAGTATCCCCATGAGTTAACGATAGATAACTTGTCGCACGTTGTACAAGTGGCTTAAAAATTGCTACATGTCATAATTTAAATGATGTGTGTTAAATATTTATTGGTTCGCCATTCCATCTGTGATTTCTAGTTGGAATCACGAATGCACTGTATAATTTCTCGAATTGAGTGAGGTATAATGATAAGACAATAATAATAAATATATTATTATTATTATTTTGGATCCTAAATATGGAGCAGTTTAAAAAAAAATTATAAAACACCTTTAAAAATAATAAAAATTATTATATAAATCTGATTCATGTCTGATTATATAAATTATAAAATATAATTTAAAAAAAATTAATTTAAATTATTTTTTTAATATTATAATTTAAATTATAATTTATAATTAACATGGTGAATAAGGATATAAATTAAATTTATCTAAAAAAATTTTTAAAAGTAAAACTTTTGAAAATAGAATATTTTTTTGGTATATTAAATATATACTTTCAGTCTTTTAATAGAGTCATGCTTGCTAAACAAGCATGGAGGCTTCTGACGAAAACAGATTTGTTGTGCGCAAAGATATTCACAGCAAAATATTTTCCAAGGGCCAATGTTCTTACGGCGCAAATGGGGTTTAATATGAGTTATGTGTGGAGGAGTATTTGGAGTTCAAAGGAGGTGTTAGCTGCTGGTTTATGCTGGAGAATAGGTAACGGTGATTCAATATGTATTTGTGATAATAACCGACTCTTCGGCCAAAATTACCTAAAACCTTTAGTGTGAAATAATATTCCTCCAACCCCTTTTGTCAATTGCTTAATATATAAGGATAATCAATGTTGGAATCAAGAAATGATTAAACAGAGCTTCTTACTAGAGGAAGTGGAGACTATTCTGCAGATTCATATTAGTTATCGATACCCAGAAGATAAATTGTTCTGGATCCATTCTAAATTCGGAATATTTTCTGTTAAATCGGGATACCATGTCACTGAAAATCTACGAAAATCAAAGGACAACAGGGGTGGAGCCTCTTCTTCTAATCCAGTATACTGGGATTGACTTTGGAAGTTGATGGTCCCACCAAAAGTTTGACATTTCTTATGGCGTTGTGGTAAAAATATCCTTCCCTATTTTTCTAATCTCCAGGCTAGAGGTGTTTTGACATGGGTGAACTGTTATAGGTGTGGATGGATGGAAGAAACCTTGTTGCATATTTTTTGAGATTGTGTGAGGGTTAAGCAGATTTGGAAGTTGGCTCCTACGACTTGCAGGTTGGATAAAATTCATGCCCTCGATATGCTTGATTGGATCCGACAAATTTATTATATGTTATGCAAAGAGGAGTTTACTTGAGTAGCCTTTCTGCTATGGTTTATTTGGCATGACAGAAATCAAGTAGTGCATGGTAAAGTTGGCATGTGTGCTTCTCAGCTTATTGAACGGGCCTCCTGTCTCAAGCAAGAATGCCAAGATCAAAAGTCTAGTCCCAAGCAATTTGATAACCTTGTGACACGGTGTTGGGTGGCCCCACCGAATATGATGTTTAAGCTAAATGTAGACGCAGATTTTGGTGTGAAGAGAGCGAGCTGTGGCATGGTAGTGAGAGACTCTCAGGGCCAAGTTATTGTATCCGTAGGGAAGAAGTTGATGGGCTGTAAATCGGTGGAGATGGCAGAGAGCATGGCAATTCTATTTGGACTTCAAATCTCCTTGGATTGTGGTATTCACCAACTGCTAGTAGAATCCGATGCTTTACTTGTGATTAATAGGCTGAACTCTAAGGAGATGCAGATGGATATCAATAGTCTTATTATTGAAGATATTCGTTCTATAGTTCTTTTATTTCAAACTTTATCTTTTAGTTTTATCCCTAGAGCTGTAAATCGATTAGCTCATCATTTGGCTAAATGAGTCTTGTCTCTAGAGGATGTGATGATTGTGATGGAAGATGTGCCTAGCAATCTTAGATGTTTGGTTTTGCAAACTGTAATTCCTCTGATGATTAATATTATGCTAGGTCCTTTGATTATCAATATATATTATGTATATACATTTGAAAACGAAATTTTTTAAAATTAAAAATTAAAAATCAACTATTTAGAAAAAAAATGAGTATTTTTAATTTTTTTTGTTTTCATATTTTTTAAAAAATACCTATGATAAGATGATTATAGCTTTGGGACATTTACATAAATATCCCAAAAAATAATTTTTATTTTAAACATGCTACAAAAGATAAAAATATTTATACTTTTATAAAAAAATTGGTGTAAAATTTTAAAAATATCTCATTTCTTATTAAAATAAATTTTTTTAAAAAAATATATTTTTCTTCACTATAATCAATATTTTACTTTAAATTTTTATTTTTTTCAAACTTTACTATTAAATAAAAATATACTAATAAAATAATAAAAAAATAATATTTTAAATAATTTTTCATCATATAAAAATCATAATTTTTTCTAAAGAAAAAATTTAAATTTTAATTATAAAAAATAAACAACACTTAAAAAATTATAAAAAAATAAAATATAGATAAAATATATTAATAAAAATTAATAAATTTATTTTTAAATAAATATTACATATGATACAATGAAAAAAAATATATACAATTTTGTCATATAAATATAGAGCATGTGTTGCAAATGTTATTGTATATTATATTTTTGTTATTTAAATTATATGTATTTTATATAAAAATTATTAAAAATTATGTGAATGTTGTGTGAATATTGTATGAATAAAAAATTAAATAAATAAAATTAAATAAATATTAAAAATATTATATAAATGTGTTATACATATATTGTAGATGTTGTAGATGTAGTTGTGCTGTTGAGTATATATTCATTATATATTGTATATATATTTATTTTTATTGATATTAAAAAATTAAATAAAAAATATAAATAAAATAAATTTATAAAAAAATGAAAATAAAAATATTATAAAAATAAAAAAAGAAAAGAAAAATTAACATAAAAAGAAGAATTTAAAAAAAAAAAAAGAAGAAGTGAAAATCACATTTATAAAAAAAAACCGCTTTGAGCTCGTATATTTACAAAGTCAATGCAAAAAAAGGCAGAGAGAGTGTAAATTTCTCTATAGCCTTAGCTACCGTGTACATGGAAAAGCACAGCTCAGACTAATTTGAAGATTGAAAAATCTTAAAAATCAAATTAAATGTTGGGGATTGTCAAAATGTGATCTTCAAAATTATTCTAAAACTACAAAATTTCTGCATTGTGTGGTAGAAATTTAATTTGAAATTTCAAATATTCAAATATTTTAACCCTATTTTTTAAAATTTTTAATTAATAATGAATTAAAATTATTGCATAAAAAATAATCCAAAACATACATAATAAAATCATTACAAATATCTTATATTAATATCCACAATATATAATATAATAGAAATAATAAAATGAATATATTACGTAAGAGAATATGAGAAATATTTTTAATATATCTTATAAATTTATATTTAAATTAGCATTTATATTATTTATAATATTCTTTTATATATTCATAATTTATTTATTTTTATAATTATTAGTATTATTAATTATTGTTAATGTTTATATATATCATTTTTTATTGGCAACTACTTTTATTATTATAAAAAATTATTTAATATCAATTATTTATATAAACATGTTGAATATCAATTTGATTTAAAATATTTAATAAATAATTTATTAATACTTAAAGGTTTTAAATTTAATTTATATTTTATTAATTTAATAATATTTTAAAATATATAAATTAATATTAATTAGCTAATAAATTAAAAAATATATATAACTATTAATTATATTTATATTTATATTTACTTTATTTTTAAATTAAATTAAAAATTATTATAATTTAGTTATTATTAAGTAATAAATTAATATAATATAATTTTATATTATGAGTAACAAATTAGTTTTTATTGGATTTGGATATAGGCTAATTTTTAGAATAATTTTATATTCTAAAAATTGATACAATTTGATTAAAAAAAAGTTAAAAATTAATAAATTTCTTTAATTCTAAATATTTTCGATCTAAATATTTAATTTGGTTCGAAAATTTTTAAAATTCGTGCTCTGCCCTAGCCGTATGTGCACCGGATGCGTCCAATGACTGGGAAAGAAGCCCACTATTGTACTGTTTGGGCTTAAGACAGATAAGCTCTTCAAGATTCAGCCCATGGCCATGATGATGGTATGGTATTTGTTGAAGAACATCAGCCTACCGTGGCGCTATAACAATCATCCGACAATTCAACAGGCATTTTTTCATTTTTCACCCATGCTTGCACTAATAAAATAAACAGAGTCTCTAATTAAAACTCCAAAACTTGAATTGCACCAGCAGCCATGGCTTCTTTCATGGCGCATGTTTCTTACAATATTAATATTGGACTTCCTATTTTCTTTTTCTTTTTTTTATCGTAAAACCAACTACAATTACTCAGCTTTAGTTGTCAAATTATCAATAATAAGAACAATTTGTTTACTGATTTTAGTAATAATAGGATATACAGTGTGGTCCACTCCAAGAAGCAAAAATCTTCCTCCATCACTTGTTCTGCTACTAACAAGCCCTCCCCTCCTGATATCAGGTGGGTTCCTTCTTTCTTGATTGGGTTATTCATTATTATTATTATTATTATTTTGTTTTTTACAATCTTGAATTTGGTAATCAGACAATGAAATGAAACTACTAACAGAATTGCAAAACCAGGATGTAGAATGTGAGGTTAATAGATGAGAGATTTTGTTTTCTTTTCTGCGTTGTATGGATTGACTATCGTTAATGGGGTGTGTACTTCTGGGTGGTTATCAGGATTAAGCTTGATAAGCGCCTGAAATTAAGAGGATTAGTTTGAAATGAATCTGTTTGTGAGAAATTAGATTAATTGTGGCAAAACCTACTGGGTGTGACAGGGAATCCCATGTGGGATTCATGGTTTCAAAACCTAGGTTTTGGTGATAGCTGAAATCGATAGTACATTTCACCAACTTCCATTTCAATAGCTTCCAGAGAGAGGGAAAGTTAGAATATACATTGGTCTCGGACTCTCTAGGGACCGGGGAAGCTTCATGCCATCTATCCAACTCTGTTGCCGGGGAAGTCCTTCAGTGACGAAAGGTGCTTCAGTGACCGATGTTAGTGCCATTTCTTCTCTTGGAGGAATGGGAGCTGCTTTTGAATCAGCTTAAGCCTAGATAGGCTTAGAATAATGGGGCTTGATAACTGATTGCACAATCCCACAGGGCTTCATTAGGAAATTGGTGAATTTCTGTTTTAAAGATACAAGGTGCCGAAAGGATATGCTTAGGTTGTTGAAATGAGATTTTTTTTTCTTTCAGTTTTACTTCAGACAGTTGATAGGTTATTTTTTTGTCGAGTTGAATTCTGTGGAATTAGATTTATGAGATCAACAAATAGAGAGTCAACATCTTACAGTAACTTTCAGGCTTATGGTGACTTCCATAAGGCTTGAAATGAAAAAAATTGTGGACAAATTTAAAAAAAAGGTCGGACACTTTCATTTCCATGGGAGAGAGAATATTTTGTGAAAGTGAAGTTTAACATTTTATGTTCTCGTCTATGAAAATTTCAAATTTTAGGGGGACTTCGCATCTAATTGCCATCTTTATCAAAACAACTTCAAAATAAATTCAAGCTTGGTTCTCCTTCCTGAATTTTTTTTGCTGCATGTCTAGTAATTACGTATCTAGTTAGTATAGCCCAATTCTCTTTGGTCGACCTTATTGCAGCTTCTTTGACCTAAAAACCTGGGAGTTTGACATCTTGGTTTTGTTTTTTGGTGTTGTCCCATATTTCTGGACGTTATCAGTAGTTTATTCTGAGTGCTGGGTTCTTGTGGTTATCTATGGCACTTGGAATTGTAATCAGACTCTATATTTGAAACGTTGGGAAAATATTTAAAATAACAAAATCACAAAAATAAAGAAAAACAACTTCAAACTACAACAATATAATTACACAAATAAATATCAAACACAAAATCAACAATTATTAGATAAACTATTATTAAAAAATCTCTAATAAAATTAAAAAAAAAACATAAATACATCTGGTCTGCATGCTGTGGCGATCCGATAAGAAATGGATGGCCCACAGCTCGCTTATGGGGGTTGTGATTACCTTGACTTGCTATTGTACTTATTGGGATGGAGGTTTTTTTTTTTTTAATTTGCCCCTAGTAAAATAGTGTCTCCTAGTTAATTTAATAATAAAGAAATGATTGATTATTGTGAGTGTCTCCAATAACTAAAATTAATTTATTGAAAATTAGGAAGAACTATCTTTATATCTAGGCTCAATCCAAGAATTGAAATTGAAATTATCTTTTCAACTGAAATTACTCTCATTAATATTTTCTATATTTTATTTGTTACAATTTAATTTAAATTTATAATTTTCAGTTTTAATTTAAATTCAATTATTAACCATAAAAATTCCTCTTATTTAATTTTCATTCAACCTTTATTTTAACTTTTAAAAAAAATTTAATTAAGTAATCAATTTCATGCAGATTCGATTACATTCATCATTATTATAATTTATTTTGTATAGGAATAAAAATTAAATTTAAGTGGCTTGACAACTATCAAATTTAAAAAAGAATGTATTTCACTTTGATTAATATATTTTCTAATAATCTAATCATAATAATATTTTCATAAATAAGGATAATTCTAAATATAATATGTAGCTTCTCTCTTAATTTTAATTTTCAGATAACTTATTTATCATAAGAAAACTTAAGTCTAAAATCAAGTGTATTGTAACAAAAACTATCAAAGAATATTGATGCATCATTCAAATGCGTGAAAAATCTCATATTTAGGATTCAATCAAAAGTTATATTCTTCTTACTAATAATATGATTGTAATTTATGGGAATATATTACTATGGAGTAAATATATGGATTGATGAGCTAAAAAATCTTGAATTATATATTGAAAAAACACAAAAGAAGTAAAATTCAAAAAAAAAAGAAATGGTTATAACAGCGATAAATACTTACCAAAGTTTCAAGAAGTGCAAATCAAGAATAAGACTTTTCAGCTATAACAGCGATAAGTATTGATCAAAGTTTCAAGAAATGTACATCAAGAAGAAGACTTTCTTTTCTCTTGTCTAAGTATTTCTATCAAAATGCTAAATTGATATATATACATGTATATATTGCTAAGTGATTGTGTTTGTCAAGTGTCAAAGGAAAAAGGATATCTTGTGCACTTAACAAATTTAATTTCTTATTGGCTAATTTAATGACAACCTATTTGCATAAACTTCATTGGAAGTCTAAATTTTTTTTTCTATTTTACATTTTAGATAAATAAAGAAAATTGCAATTATAGAAGAAGCAAACCTAAAAGAAAAACCCTAATCATAAAACAATTATAAAATATTAAAAAAATCAACTATTGACAAAATCCATCACTTAACATCATACATATACACATAAGAAAGGGAAAAATCAAGAAATAAAATGTTGAAGCCCTTCATAGCAGCCAGATCACGAATCAGCAAAATGACAGAAAATAAATTTTAGATATTTAAAAAAAAATTTATAAAAAAAAAAAACAAACACCACCTTTCATAGAAATCTCAAAAAAATAAAATTTTATATATATATAAAAAAAAAAACCAAACACTACCTTCCATAGAAATTTCTAATTTCATTTTCTCTCAAATTATTCTCTCTCTACCAAAAAAAAAAAGCTCAAAATAGGTTTATGTAAATTAAACGCTCCAATTCTAACATGTGAAAGAAAAAAATAAAAAATAAAGAACATAAGAAAAAATCACAATCCAATAATAAATGTATTATGCCAACTGATATAAAACAAAACAAATGAAAGTGAATAGAAGTGATACACACCAAAAAGAAAAAAAAAAGATAAGAAAATCAAACAACAATGAAAGAAATAACTTACAATAGGGAAAAAATTGAAAAGGTCGAACCCAAGGAGTATGTGAAGCATTAAGAATATGCAAAGATACTATTAATCTTCAAAAAAAAAAAGCAAATAATATCATTTTAACTGTTTTATATTAAAAATATAAATAATTTAGAAGACTGACTTCTCATAAAAGTCAAAAATAAATTAATATCTATGATTCAAAGAAATAAGTCATGTATTATTGTATTTATGATAATAGATAATTTAATTATAAATTAAGACATAATAAATAAAAAATACTTTATGAATAAGTTTTCTAACTTTTAAATAAATTGTTTTTTCTATCATTTACAAATCAATGCGATTTACAATTATCAAATAACTTTCTATGAAAATCAAAATAATAATTTTCTTTAAAAAATAAAATAAAATAGAAAATAAAATAAAATAAAATTAAGAGTGTATTCACTTATAGAAAATTAAACTTATTTTCTAAAAAAATTCTATAAAAAATAGAAAATAGAATATTGGATCGAATCCCAACTTCATATTTTTTGTAAATATAAAATGTGTATCATAAATGTGTTGACCCTCATTTATATATATATATATATATATTAATTTCAGTTCATAGTTTTTGTTTTGCACAGATGTTGTTAAGAATTAACAAATTCTTATCTCTTAATTATTTTAATTTATGATTTTTTTCTCTCTTGTATATAGTAATAAAGAAATTTTATCAAAATAAAAAATAAAAATATTTTCAAAATATCTTTTCCAAAATATATAATTTTCAACTTGTAATTTTAAAAATACTCAATTTATTTTATTTTAATTTTTATGTTAATTATCAATTTTTTTTGTATTTTCTTATAATTTATATGTAAACGTGATATTATATGTATTAATTTTAAAAGTTTGTGAAAAAATTTTTTATTTTTATATTTTTTTCATAAAAAATTATTATTATTATCTTCTTTAGATAAATATATTTTTTAATTTTTTAAAATAGAAATTATTTTTCATTTTATCATATAAACATATTTTTAAAATTTTTCAAAATAAAAAATAGTTTTCTATTTTTACTAAATAAACATATTTTCTAAATTTTTTACAAAAAATAATTATTCTAATTTTCTGAAGAAACTGAAAATAGAAAACAAAAATAATTTTGGAAAAATTACATCCTACACCATATTTTTAAAAATTTTTACTTTTTTATCAGGAGTATTTTAGTAATTTTATTATAAACTCATAATAAATTTATTATAAACTGTGTAAAATTTATAAACTAATTATAAACTCATGATAAAGTTATTATAAACTCATTGTAAACTATAAAAATTTGATATTTTAGTAAATATTTTATAAATTCTGATATTTTGATAAATATTTTATAAATATAATAAATTTGAAATTATTTTTAAATTTTCTTGTATTTTTATCAAAAGCTCAATAATTTTCTACAAGTGAAAACACCATAAATTTTGTAACAGGCCCGTAAACTTTTTTGGGTTGGGACCTGGGCTTGATACAAGTCCAACAGTGTAGTTACAAATTAGTAGCTAAAGATTTTCATGGGCTTAAGAATACATCCAATTTGAAAAAGAGGAAAGGAAAATAACATAACTATCATAAAAAAAATTTAAAAAATCATTGTTTCAAAAATATGAAAGCTAAAAAGATTTTAAAAATTATTCCAAAAATTAAGAAATTACAAAACTGTGGAATGCTGTCATTCTATAAAAACTTCTTGATTTTTCCGACTTGCATATGTTGTTTATATATTCTAGATATATTATATTGATGTTATAAAATTTTTTTAAAAATTAAAAATTATGTTTCATTTCAAATATTATTTTATAAAATAATAATTTTAAGGGAAAATAGCACCATCTTATAAAAATTTATCTAAAAATTTTAATAATATCATTTTATATATTACAGGTATATTGTATTGTAGTCTTTATATATAAACGAATATATCATGTATATATTGCATATATATTACCTTTCGGCCTTTATATATTTTATATATTGTTTAATTATAATATATATATATATATTATTTTTTAATTTTTATATGTTGATTAATTATAGTATAAATATTACAAATATGTTATATATATTATAGATATATTGTATTTCAAACTTTATGTACAAATAAATAATATAAATATAAATCATAATGAAACAAATATAATTCAAAAGAAATGATATATGTTAATTCAAAAAATATAAATTGATTAAAATAACAAAAAAAATTATAAAAGAAAAAATGTTTCATTTGAAACATTTTATTGAACATATAAAAGTAATATAATATAAAAGTAATTACAGTAAAGGACACGAAAATCAAAAGAAAAAGAAAAAGAAAAATTATAAACACAATAAAATAATTAATTTTTTATACCCCGTTTTGAAATTTTACTTAACATGTTTAAGATTAGATATATGAAAATTAGTTTTGCATATTTCAAGAAAATGTACAATTTTAGATTTCTCAAAATCTACAATTGTGGGAAATAATATTTGAGAACAAATAGTAAAATAACGAAAAGAAGAACAAAAAAAGAGCAAAGGAAAAAGGAAAACTGACGAGAAGAAGAAAATATAAATATAAGAAGAAAAAAAAAACAACAAAAGAATGCAAATTAAGAGTCGAGAAAGAACGGTATTAAAAATAATATATTATAAAAAAATAATAAAAAATTCGATGGAATGTTTTTTTTCGAATTTTTTATCTATTTTTTAGTTATTTATTTATTTATTTTGTAATTCATTAATAATTTTACTATTCTCACATTTAAAACATATATAAAATATATAAATATATATACAGTATACGCAAAACAAACACAAATATATATACAATATAATTAAACAATATATAAAAAAAATCTATATTTTTATCAATTATAATTTAATATATTCAGAACATATATACAATATACACATAATATATATAGACATATGCATGACAAATATATAATATATATACAAAAAATTTGGACACACATGACATATACATGACTGACTTAGTTTCTTTTTTTTTTTATATATATATACATAATATTCACATATATATATATATACATAGTATAATAAAATATATACACAACATATATAATATACATATAATATAATAAATATAGATATATACATAATATACACGCAATATATAAATGAAAAACTTAATTTTCTTTAACTTAATTTTTATGTTTATAAATATATAAAATTTATTTAAAAATAAATTTAATATATAGTATACACAAAGCATATATATAACATATACGTAATATAATAAATATAGATATATACACAGTATACACGCAATATATAGGCAATAAATTTAATTTTCTTTAACTTTATTTTTATGTTTATAAATATATAAAATTTATTTAAAAATAAATTTAATAATTTTTATTAAAATATTTAATATTTTTTTAAAAAATAAATTCATATTTTTAGTTTCTTATCAATTGATATTATTCTTTTTGTGTTAACATTTTTTTTAGTTAAAAACTATTAAAAAAAAGAAAAGAAACACAATTAATTTCAAGCCCACATCAAGAATTTTCAATTAAAAGCTACAAAAAAAAAATTTTGAAACTAATACTTTTTATTATTCAAAAAAATGATGAGAAGTAATTCAAGTTTTTCCTTTATAAAAAATTAATACACTTTATATGTTGAAAGTGAAATTTAAATTTTTTATTGGACTATATTTATTTAATATTAAAGTTGGAAATAAAAATGAAAAATAAAATAAATATTGTTTGAGATGAAGAATGAATTATTTTTGTAAAAAAAAAGTTGTGAAGTATTTTTGAAATTTTTTTGAGGATTTAGTATTTTTAAAATTGATTTTTATTAAAGATAGTTATATGAAAAGGCATTCGAAAAATTACATCCATTTTGTACAAGGTTATGAGAAAACTACGTAAAATATAATTTTTTTTCTTGGAAATATCATATTTATATATGTTTTTTTTACAACTTAAAATATATTATATTTATATACATGTTTTTATTCATATAATATTGTTGTAAACTTTTTATTTGCACAGTGATCCTGTAATTTTTTTTTTCTGTTTCTAGTTATATCTATAAATTTTCCATTTCTTTATCGATCCAACTTGATATGAACACAATGAAAGTTCGAGTTCGAGATAGCTTGATATTATCCATTCAATAAAATTATAAAACAATCTTGTTTTTTACTTATAATTAAATTTAGGGTTAGATTTGGAAAACATAATTAATAAGTCCGATTTATCTGCTGCCCAGGTTTCCCAGCTACCTAATCTATAGAGTTCATCCTACAGCAAGTTCATGCTCAATGCTTGTCACTGTCCTTGTTCTGTTACAAACTTACAATAATGCTGAGCTTTGTTCTCAAATTTTATTCATCTCAGCAACTGCCTGAATGGATAACCTTTTATTTTGGGACATTCTCAAAATTTCCCCTGAAATATACTGTTAAAATCTCCACTTTTATTCTTTTTCTTATTCTTCTCTGTTTGCATAATTTATCTAATTCTAAACATTGTTTTTTTCATGCTGTTTGAAAATTCTTTAGACATGCGAAACATTGTATCTACTTCAACTTCAGGATGCAATTAGTTCACTGTTCTTTTTCCCTGAAACTTACAGTATAGTCAGAGACAAGTGTGAAAAGGTTTTACGATTTCTCCTGTTTAATAGTTTAAGTTTGAAAACCTGAAACCTGAAATGATTCCCTGATGTACCCTCTTGGCAAGACAAGAAATCCGTGAGGCCAGCCTTGTTGCTCGGTCATAGCTGGCTTGTTCTGGGTTTAGTGAGCAGCCTCATGCGTCAATAGTAAATATTGTCCACCTTAACACAACTTATGATTCAACTATATAATGGCAGTCACTCGGTCGTATATGTCCTGCCTGTATAAGAAGAGGGTGGCCTGTGACAACTTAGCTTGTCAAAGAGTTTATGGCTGCCTCGTTTTGAATTGGGTTAAAATAATAAGATTGTCGATTTGCCTGTTAATTTGCATCGCAATCTTTAGTTATTTTAGAATATTGGATTTTGACATCTCAAGCATCTTTACAGTAGGCTGGGTATCATATCAAGGATTGTGGTGACAAAATCAATGTTTTAGAATCATTTTGTCATCTGAGTTAGGATCATATCCTGATGTTCATGGCACAATGGTGTTCAAGACAGGAAAATATTGCACATGAAAAAAAAAAAAACAAAACAAAAGAAAAAAAGATTGCACAGATACTACTATGTAGGGCATGATTCCACAATTAGTTTCGAAGTTAGTTGTCAAATTCTTGGAAATTAATTCTTTAAGAATGATTGAGAGAGAATGCAATAATTACATGCAATTATTATTTTCATTATTATTTTGTAACTTGACTTAATGAAAAGCGAAAAATCCTATTTTTGGATCTATTGTCCAAAAGAAAATATGCAGTCATTATCAGTTGTATTATTAGGGGATGTCTCAGTGTGCATTAATTGGTATTTATATTTTCTTTTCTTTGTAAAAAAAAGTGAAATAAGAAACTTTTGGCTAGGAAGATTGTTTAATCAAGAATTCATTAACAACGAGACACATAAATTGAGCAATAATCAACTTTCTGCTGTATGTACAATGATTGAGGGGATGTGAAATATCTGAAAACAATTAAATAAGGAGAAATTTTATATTAATTTGTGACAAAAAAAATAGACAACAGAAAATTTTAAACTGGTACTTATTATACGTAATGTTTGGTTTTGAATGTATTGTAATGGAAAAGAGGTCCATCATGCAGCATAACTATTACATTAAGCAATCTAAGCATACTTAGAAGTACTAAAAAAGTATTGCGCTCGTACCAAAAGTAGTACCTAAAGCGTACATTTGAACTTGAGGAAAATAATATGTATTTAATAAGAAATTGTAAAATCAATATGGTTTCTCCCGTTGCTTGAGATATTTTCTTTATAAGATTTATGAAAAAAAAACTTATGAATTTGATAACACATTAGGTTTCAAAATGAATTTGATAACACATTTAAAGTCAAAACTTCAAAACATTTAATTTATTTACTAATTTCAAGTCTGCCCATGAATAGGTAAGATTGGTAAAATATCTAATATTTATAGATTATGGATAGAATTAGAAATACTATTCCTAGTTTAAGTTTGATTCTTGATAAACTCCTATAAAAGCAGAAAAAAATTATAATCAATCTTGGTTGAAAAAAGAAAGATTTCAAGGAGGAGAAAAGAACTAGTTTTCTCCCTACAATTCTTCTCAGTTAAGTTTTAACAAAGAGAAAAGAAATTATGAGGTTGTTTTGCTGGTAGATTGTGAATATAAGAGTTTTTCCCTTCATTGGTTGTTACTCTTATGATCAGTAACACAAACTGTGGTCAATATCTTTCGCGGACATCATTAGAGATAATATCTAACTCTTTATTCTTTTATATGGATATATTTCAAAATTTAAAATATAATATAGTATTATAATATTTGAATTTGACTAGAATTTAAAATTGATTTATTAACAATAAAATTGAATTTAAATATTTGTAACGTGAATAACTTGATTTATTTACAGCTTTGAGAGAATGTGATTAAGTCTCCATCTTTAAACATTTTCAAATAATTAAGTGGATGAACTCTTGATAGTCCAGAAAATAAGAACTTGTTAGATCACATGATAGTGTCTACTAGAGAGTAAGGCAAGTGGACCTGAAGGAGCCTGGAGGGAACTATATATCCCTAGGTTAAGTAATATCAGATATTGTATGATCATAAAATTATGAAATAGATGGGACCCTGATTTTGATATTGTGGTACGAGAGAATGGTGACCATCCCATGTGTTACATTTACTCTTATTTAGTACTGATGTCCAGTTGAAATTATGCACATGATCCCAAACAGAATATGGACACAAATATAATACTGGAGCTGTTAAGAGGCAACCAAATTTTGTAAAAAAATTTAACTGGGTTTTGGCTGATTTTTGTGGAACTGAGAAAAAGAATTGATCCGCCATTGAGTTGGAGATCGAAACATGAAATTTTTTGTAATTTCTGAATCATTAGCATGGGGCTTACGTGCTCTGTTTTTAGGCTTCTGACAATTTCGAACTCGGTGGACTTTGTCTCTGTGGGCTTTCTTTCTTTCTAATTAGACTCCATTTTCTACTACGTGACCCATAATGATAATGATTGTTTGAACTTTTGAAAATCCTGTTTTCAGAACTTCTTGGAGAGGTGACTCTGTTATACTGTTACATGTATCACTTTCTTGATAATTTCTTGTTTAAATGTCATAGTCAAAACTCGAAAATGGCTATCCCTTATCAACATGCAATGTGAAAAGTTGATTGCACACTAGAATTAGCTATCCTTTATTCCCTTAAAGCTTTGATATTAAGTTTCTTATTAGATATGTCAATAATGCAGCCCTATCTAATTTGCCTTCATGTTCATTTCCAACTTTTGTAGCATTCCTTGTCAGGAAATAAGCTTTGGGGGGCATGTTTTTGTGGGACTTCAATGGCTGAGCCTTATAGCTCTTTCAATACTGCAAGAGTCACCTTTCATACACAGTGGCAGATCCAGAATTTTTACAGTGTAGGGTTTCAAGCCACTACCGTCCATCACTCCACCACCACCACTCTAATCTCCACTACAAGTTTCTCTCCATCTCAATGCATAGACATAACTTTTACTTTCATAAGATGATGAGCTAGCAATATAATCTTTCTCCAAAATTAGAACTCTATGGATATATGGTAAATTTGCTTTGTAGGGCTGGACTTCTAAATGAAATTTTAGTGCTAGTAAAAATTATGTCTATGCAGTGGTGGAACCAGGCAGAGTCCCTTACCTCCCAAACCCTGTCTGATTCCACCACTGTCCATACATCTCACTTATTGCATTGATTTATGCTAATTTAGAAGAAAAATTTTGTTTAGAGAAAGAAAAGTAAAACTTCAGGGTTGACTGAGTGGGTTGACCTTATTAGAATTAAAACAAAATTTCTTTTTTCTATAGTCTTTATGTATATAGTGAAAGGAATATAAACTATAAAATGGTTGTTTGAGTCAGAACTGTAAAAAACAGCTTCTTAAAATGTATTATACAGTTGTTGATGTTATTGACAACAATGCATGGCACTGATTTAGGGCGTTAAAATTCCCAAAAACATTTGTCAGAACATAACATGTTGATGTTCAAATGCCTAATAACCATGCTTGTTTTTTTCCTTCTAGGTTGAATAATAATCTCCAATATATCAGCATCTTAATCATAATACACATCCCTTAATAATTTTGTATCATAGTCACTTGATAAAGGAACTATTACATGATATAAAAGATTATTATTAAGAGGAGATTACATTATATATTATTTTTTTAAAAGTATCTTATAGTTTTTTTTATACTTTCATTATACTAAATTTATATTAGATGTATTTTAGAAATGAAATACATATTAGTGGTACAAATAATAAATATATATATATATGAAACTGATAGTGTGATTTTTTTGAAATTAAAAATTAAAATGTGAGTATTTTTTTATAAAAATAAATAATTTTAAAAATATTTTTAATTTTTTTAGATATTTTTTGAAGAAATTTCTATTATTAAATTAGATTGAGGTCAGACTTACTATCCTCATGGGTCCACAGGGCTATTTATTGGGCTTCCATCTGCTGCTTCGCATCTTGTCTCTATGTAACCAATTATAGCTCAGAAAATTTAAAACATTTTGAGCCACTGGAGTTGTGGTACGGTTGGCTGTCGCGATAGCCTTTCGCACTGAAATCTCAGGTTGAGTCCAAGCGCCGGCATTTTTGTTTTGAATTTTCACATTGACAATTTTGTATGAAAAATCTATTAATTTCATCAAAAGTAAACACATTTAAGAAGGTGATAATAATTGATTACCACATAAATAAGCTCAGAGCTCTTATGAACTGTATTCAAGCTTTTCTGTAATAATAATGCTTTACAGAAAGGCCTTAACTGTAATTTTGATTTTTCTTGAAGAGCTTTGCGGCTCTATCCATGTGCAAGCATCATAAACTTGTTTAAGCCTAAGTTGGTCAAACTACAAAATAAACAAATATATAAATAAATAAAAGTGGGACTTTGGCCTCCTATATCAAAAAAAAAAAAGAGTTTGTATTTAATAAATATATTAATTATTATATCACAATAAAATTATAATGGTTTTGTTTTGAAATATGTTCAATTACTATGATCTATGTGATGTGTTCTTGTATCTTAAAAGAATCAATATTGAGTTATGTTGTATTGTGGTGTGACGCCTTTTAGGTAAGTGTTCAGAAACGATTGAAATAGTTGAAAAGAAGCATCGCGATCAGTATAGTCCTTTCAGGCTTGGCTTAGCCTGGTGCCAATAGACCTGATTCAAGTATTTTAGTTATTATTTTTTTTGTGTGTGTATGTGTTCTTATATCTTTAAAGAAAATAATAATAATAATAATAATAATAATAATAATAATAATAATAATAATAATAATAATAATAATAATAAAGGAAATAGTGATGTGTAGCCCATCTTGGAACTGGGTATCAATATCATCAAAAGTGGGATAAAAACAAGGTGGTGGGTGTGGTGGAGCTAGGTTTCATTGCCCTTCATGGACCCTACCCATCTGATGATAGATGTTCATGGGCAAGTTGCTAATCACAATATCTGAATCAATGGGCCATTTCTTGAAAAAAAAAAAAAAAAACTATGATTGACATTTCAGAATTTTTTTTTTAAAAGAAGGTAATTATATCATAATTTAATGTACCAAATAAGATTTCAGGCAGTTAAGGTATAGTTCCCAGATTCAAATAAAAATGTCTAGTTTCATGTAATTAGCTAGAGACAGCAAGAGGGAGAGAATATTCTTTCTTATTTAACCTGTTAATTAAGATTTCCAAAATAAGATTAGATTTGATTATTGAAATTATAATAAGATGTTCAATGTATGAAACTTCATGTGACAACTATGAAAGTAATAAGAAAGAAATTCCCACATTTTTCCTTTAGGTAATTTCCTGATTATTAATTTGATCATTAAAATTGGATAAGCTAATCTTGATTCTTGGCCTTAATTACTAGTTGTAGTTGGCAAAAGAGAGATAATTTATCAATATAAATCTGAAGAAACTCTTGAGCAAAAATGATTAAATAAAAAGAAACAAAAGGAATTGTCATTAATTTAACCTGATGATGATTAAAAATATAATACAAAAACTGTATGAAACTGAATAAGAAAAGAAAAAATGAAAGAAAGAAGATAAAAAGAAAAAGAAGCCTCGTCATCCTAAGTTTACAAAATGCCCAAAAACATGCATATCAAAACTTTTGGGCCATTTGGAGAGGGCTCAGTCTCTGTGCTATCTGTTTGTTTTTCTTCTTCTTGTGTATCATACAAGTATTTTTTTTTTCTACAGCTAAGTGAATTTTCTGTAAAGTCAGGAACTTTTTTTTTAATTTTTTTTAATTTTGTAATTTGTTGGTTAATTATGATTTTAGAACTGTGAAATGCAACGTCTATGGCAAGCTGTAGTTCTCTTTTTTTGTTGCTTAGTTTCATCCTTCCAGACTTTGCCAATATCTTGTGCTATTCTCATAGCATCTGAAGATGCACCAGACAGCCCTCTCCTTGTAAACCCAACTGCATAAAGTCCTGAATTTCCTTTCCACCCATTTGGAAATGGTGCTTTTGGGAACCCATTCTTGGAGAAAAATTCACTTTCCTGTACATCACAAAACCAAATCAAGATTAGTTCAAAATACTACTAAATTAACACAATAATATAAGAAAAACAAACAAACAAACAAATAATGAAAAGAAGCTTCTAAAACTTTTTTTCCCTTTTTTTTTAAAAAAAAAATTAGTGAAATAAGACAAGAATCTGACAATTTTTTCTCTGATTACTATTATGGGTATCAAAAAAATTTAACTAAACAGAGGAATTAGAACATGTTCTCACCTGAAGCCAAGAAGGGACATTGCTACGATATCCAGTGGCTAAAACAACTGAATCAATGTCAAGAACTTGACCATTAACAAATTCAACTTGTCCACGTGAAAACTTCTTGATTCCAGGAACAATTTTGATGTTTCGAGATCTGATTTTCTCCAGTGCACCGATGTCCAATACAGGGGTCTTTCCTGTTGTATTCTTAAGCTCAAATGGACCTGTAGATGGTCTCTTTAACCCACATTTCTCAATGTTTCCCAGCACTAGCCATGACAAAATCAACATTAGCTTATCAACAAGCCAAAGGGGTAGCCATTTCATCAACGAAACAGCCAATTCAAATGTTGATTTCCCGTAAATTTCTCTAGGCAAAACATGAACCTGCAAAACATAAACATAGAAATTCTTATTAGAATCATGTACTCTTTAACTCGTACTTAAAACCTTTAACAATTTGCAAAAACTGATAATTAATTTTAATAACTTACCGTGCTTCGAACAACCATTGATGGAGAAGCATTGTGGTTGCAAAGATCAAGAGAAACTTCCATTCCAGAATTACCACAACCCACAACAAGAACTTTCTTGCCTCGAAATCTCTCACCAGATTTGTAAACACAAGCATGAATCACATCACCACCAAACTCATTCAATCCTTCAATTTCAGGCATTACACGCTCTGCATTCTCACCGGTAGCCACCACTAACCAGCGGCAAATGTACTCAATCTCAGTACGAGTAGACCCACTAGTGGAAACAGTCTTTACCCTCCATAATCCACTGGTCTCATCATGCCTAGCAGATTGTACACATTCATTGAATCTTGGGTTGATTTCAAAATGCTTGGCATATGATTCCAGGTACTCAATGAACTGTTTTTTGGTAGGATATTCAGGGAAATCTTCAGGAAATGGGCGTTTAGGTAGTTGGCAAAATTGTTTAGGCAAGTGAAGTTTTAACCTGTCATAGGTACGTTTTTTCCATAAAGAAGCTATGCATTCTTCTCTGTCAAGTACAACAAAGGGTACCCCTAGTTCTCTAAGGCAAGCTGCTGTAGCTAACCCAGAAGGTCCAGCACCGACTATCACCGGACCGTTAACCCAAATGCATCGACGAGAGAAGAAATCTTCATGATCAGCTAAACGAAACAAGTTCTCCATTTTTCTTCTTGTTATTAACAAGACAAGAAGCTTGCTCAAGAAAATGTGTTAATATGGGAACTTTTAGTTCAAGAAGAGTGCTTATATTGGACCTTTTGGTAGAGAAAGTTGTGATTTAGCTAGGATTGTCAAAGAAAGAGTTGAAGATTGTTGCTGTTGTTTTGGAACTGAATTTTGAGTTTCGTTATGGAATGAAAGGAAAGGGAGGCGAGGAGGTCCTTAAATAGAGGAGTTTCCATAGAGAAGGTACATGCGATTGAAGTAGCAGGAGAGTTAACGCTTTGTGAGGGGTCCTTCTCAAATCATAAGCCCCTTTTATTATTATTATTATTATTATTATTATTATTATTATTATTATTATTATTATTATTATTATTATATGCTTTTTTTAAAATTATTTTCTCATTATATTATTGGATCTTAGTATATTATACTATTTCTTAATCAATGAACAAGGATTAGCAATTTTTTGAACATTTTATTATTATTATATTCTTATCAGAAGATGTAGAGGGCTTTAAATGATTTTATTTTATTTTTCATTTTTTTAATAAAATTTTATGTTGAAAAGTTACATGACACTGATTAGTAAGGAATTAGGAGCACTCTACCATTACCATTACCGACCTAGGCATAGAATTTTGATGATTTTGATGTCTAAAAATTAACATGTGCTGAATTAATTATTTCAATGCAAGCTCAACATTCCAAATTATTCCTACGTTAATATTTTTACTGTTTTATTTAAAATATAGTGTAAATTTTTTTTTATTTCACTTTAAATATTATTTTTAAAAATTTTAATTAAAAAATTTTAATATTATATATATTAATTAATAAAAGAGATTAAGGAGCATGAAAGATGAAAAATAGTAGTTAGATAAATTATAATAAAATTTTTATAAAATTTATAATGGCTAATTATTTTTTTTATCTATGCGTATTATTATTATACGACACTTGAATGAAACGGAAGGAGTAATAATTTTAATAAACTATATCCATACATTAAAATCAATATAATTAAATCTCAACCAAATTAATCAATACTAAAATTGAAAAGTTTTATGTTTGGTTTTTACTTTATTGAAGTTGGATTATTTGTTCCATTTTTTTTTATTGATTAATGTCTAAAAATTTATAATATTTTAATTTTAAGGAAAAATAGATAATCTTTCTATATATATATATATAATGCCAGATTATAAAAATAAATAAAATTTACTCGTTTTTTCATTTTTATCATAATTTTTTTTATAAATTAGGTAATGAAATTATCTTTTGTCAATTTTATTTTTTTGACCAGTTGAGAGTAATATAACTGAATCAGATAATGTATCGATGATTTATTATTTTTTATTTTAAAAAAAATAAATAAACGGTACCTTCTCTCTTTTTAATTTATGAAATTTTCCCCATAAATAGAATGAACGCTTTAGACTTTAGTTTGGAATTTACGTGCTTTATAGAAAGAAATGCATTAAGAATCTTATAAGTAAAAAGGTCATTTTATGAAGTGGTACTTGTGTGTTTAAAGGTTATAGTTTTTGCTAAACAGAGGTCGATCAACGAATAAGAGGGAGAATTAGGGAGCAATGAAAGTGACTTTCATCCTCCTCTAAATTTTTTTTTTTCTGCTGGACCCACAAAGAGTTCTTGAAAACTTAGAGATATATATTCAAATTTTCAAAAATTTAAAAAAAATATATATATATATATATTTCTTTATTTTAGAAAAAAAAAATCTAATAGACATGGAGATCCACGTGGCAGATAGAGATTTGCTGACTAGGATAGGCATGATACGCCCACGTGGAGCGGATTAGCCTAATAGCCAAAATGGGGGCCTCAATGTCAACATCTTTGGACCCCCAGAATGCTCCAAGTATTGGGATTGTGACTTGAAAGGATGTTTCAGCCCACAAAGCCCATTCTGCCAACCAGTATTTCACAGTCTAATAGTGCCATTTGTCTACCCCACAATTATACTTGTCAAATATTATATAATAAATTTTTTTATATAATAATATTTTTTATATTGATAAGATCCAAATATATATTAGTTTACTAATTTCAATATAATTCTTATCTGCGA
Source organism: Garcia nutans (assembly GCA_947685225.1). Lineage (NCBI taxonomy): Eukaryota > Viridiplantae > Streptophyta > Magnoliopsida > Malpighiales > Euphorbiaceae > Garcia > Garcia nutans. The sequence continues at coordinate 4,616,146 of CANTUV010000048.1, read as the reverse complement.
ACTAATAGTGTCCTAACTCATTAAGGCTAAAACCCTAATTTTCACACTCGCAAGCTCAATATTAGGGTTTATCATTTTATCTTAATTAAAATAAAAATAAAGTATGATGATATTGGGGGTGCATAAACTAGCTAGGGAACCTCTTTATTCCTTTTTCTTTTCTCTCCCTTGATTTTTAGAAGTTAATATAATTCACATTTCTAATTAAAGTTGTAGAAAGGACTACCTAAATTCTAAAAAAAAAATTAATAAATTTTCATAAAAAAAATAAATATACTATTATTTTCATACATTAGTCATCTCTTGTTTGTCTCATATTATTAATATACTTTAATTATACATCAAAATCAAACGATTTGTCTTATTTTGATACGTTAATATCTCCTAACTTTTAATACGATAATTATAAAATTTTAGCATCTAGTAAAGTTAGTATGGGGTGAAAATCAAGTTCCTCACAAGTGAAGCCTGATTATTCAATAAAAATTTACCTTGGTAAGGCATTTTCATAAAGATGTCATCCTTTTAAAATAGTCTTGAAAAATCCTTAAAATCTTTGTCATAAGTTATCTTTCAATTTTTTTTTTCTAGTCCTCTATATTTATACATATTTAAGACAAGACAATATAAAAAAAGATTTATTTCTCATTAAACGATATTATCATACTTGTTAGCTTTTTTTTTAATGGAAATCAAGTTGGATAAAATTATATAAGCGGTAAAATTTTTTATATCCAGTTCTAATATTATTGTATATTTAATATTTGAATTTAAAATTTTTTATTAAATTAGAACATGTTGAATTAGAACAATCTTTTATTAATTAATCTGTCTATTTAATTATTATATTTATAATTAGTTTTTATAGTTTATGCACACGTGGCATTTCTACAATTAGTTGTGATAGGATTGGGACAACCAATCAGAGAGAATCGTAATGGCAAGATTTTGAAGAGTAAAATAATTATAATTAGCGATGGAGAGGCATGAACGTGTATCATTTTAATTTATTCATATAAAAAACTTCATCATTTTGGTTCAAAATATTGATGTTGCATTGGTTCACCAATAGGCTATAATATACGTGGAAGGCTAAGAAGCATCATGTTGCTTTCGGTAATCCACAGAAAACAGTGTAAGTGTTATCCCTTTTTGACACGCGTCCTCATTAAAATTGTATAAGTAGGTTTTAGAATCATCGATTTTTAACTTACTATAATAGATAATTTATAGTTAGGTTTTGGAGTGTCATAAGGGTTTTGTACTTTTGAGTTTAATTATCACAATATACCAACTTTAATTTCAAAATAAATTAATTATATGAATTCCCTTTCTCTATTCAATATGATTTTGAAAAGGAAAGCAAATGGAAAATAAAGAATGTTTGTATATCAATTGTGTACAATATACAACAAATTTATAGGCTCTATTGTAACAGATTATGAGCAAAAGCATCCGAAATATCTGTTGGTGCTATGAACAGATATTGCAGCAATTTCGCAACAATGATTCAACAAATTTAATCATCTGCTTATGATGCTATTATAAGATAAATAGAGCTGCTGGTTACTGCACAGTAATTACTTACTAACACGCCCCCCTCAAGATGGTAGTGGTGGAAGTGCAACCAATCCCATCTTGGACAAAAGTTTGACAAACTGAGGAGAGGGAAGAGATTTGGTAAAAATGTTAGCCAACTGTTCAAAACCACTAACATGTTCAGGTTTCAAAAAACCAGAGTCCAATTGTTGCCTCACAATATGACAATCAATATCAATGTGTTTTGTCCTTTCGTGAAACACAGGATTAGCAGCTATATGCAAGGCCGCTTGATTATCGCAAAACAGGGATATAGGCACCTGAATATGAAATTGGAGATCATGTAAAATATATGTTATCCATTGTAATTCACAAACAGTTAATGTCATACTGCGATATTCGGCTTCGGCAGAAGAACGACTTATGTTGGTTACTTCTTTGCTTTCCAAGAAATAATTGAATCACCTAAGAAAATACAGTAGCCAGAAAGAGACCGACGACTCTGTGGACAAGCAGCCCAATCCGCATCACAATATGCCTTTAAAACAGGAGTACTAGCAGCAGAATAAAAGAGACCTATATTGGGACACCCTTTGAGATACTTGAGCACATGCAATGCTGCCTTTAAGTGACAATCAGTAGGATTTTGCATATGAGTACTCAATTGTTGAACAGCAAACGTAATATCAGGTCTGGTCAAGCTCAAGTATAGTAATTTTCCCACCAAACTCCTATACTGATCAGGATCGTCTAATAAAGTGCCATGATTTGGTTGTAACTTAACACCTTGGATTAAAGGAGTGGAAGCTGGCTTGGCATCTTGAATACCAACAGCTTGTATTAAGTCAAGTATGTACTTCCGTTGTGTAATCTGCATCCCATCAGTGGACCGAGCTATTTCCAGCCCTAAGAAAAACTTGGCATAACCCAGTTCTTTAATTGTAAAAAGATGATGCAAGTGTTGTTTGACTTCAATGATAAGTTGTTCATTTTGACCTGTCAAAAGAACATCATCAACATACACCAAAAGCACAATTAGATCAGCTCCAGAACCTTTAACAAATAAACAATGATCATGAGCCGATTGGTGAAACCCATAAGTAGTTATGGCAGCCTTGAATTTCTTATTCCATTGTCTTCCGGCTTGTTTCAAGCCATAAAGAGACCTGACCAATTTGCAAACCTGTCCTGGAGCTGCTTTAGTATAACCAGCAGGTGGTTGCATATAAAGATCTTCGTCAATATAACCATGCAAGTACGCATTATTAATGTCAATTTGGTGAAGAGGCCAAGACTTAATAGTAGCAACAGCAAGTAACAACCGAACAATTACCAATTTCGCAACCGGAGAAAAAGATTCTGTATAATCCAAACCCAACATCTGATGAAACCCCTTGGCCACTATGCGTGCTTTAAATCTGTCAACAGTACCATCAGGAAAGTATTTAATTCGATAAACCCATTTGAAGCCGATAGCCTTCTTTCCGGGAGGTAAAGAAGTCAATATCCAAGTATTATTATCCTCTAGAGCCTTGAGTTCGACTTCCATTGCATGTACCCATTTAGAATCTTTACTAGCCTGTCTATAGATAGCTGGTTCAACAAGCTTAGTAACATTGGCAAAAAATGAGGAAAAGGAAATAGAATAAGTATAGGTATTAGTACCTGCAGTGGTTTGCGGAGTTGAGATACAACCATTAGTTGAAGAATATGCAACAAAATCTTTGAGCCAAGCCGGTGGTGCTTTAGTCCTAGTACTACGCCTCAAAGGTGGATGAGCAACATCAGTAACAGCAGGTTCGGAAGGCATAAAAGTAGTTACTATTTCAGGCGTAGTACTTGTCGGGATGGGTATGTCATCTATATATGACGATGAAATAGGTGCAGGTGTAGTTTGGGAGGAATCAAAAGGAGTAGTTGATTCTGGAACGTCAAGGCGAGTAGGTAAAACAAATTGAGTAATGGTACGTGGATTAGGAAAGTGATAAGGAAATTTAGACTCAAAGAAGACCACATCTCTAGAATAAAAGATCTTGTAATTATTAAGATTATAAAACTTATAAGCTTTATGTTGGGATGTATAACCAATAAAAACAGCAGGTATAGACCGGTGATCAATTTTGGTTTTATGAGGTAAAGTATTTGTTGCATAAGCAAGACACCCAAAAACTTTTAGATATGATAAATTTGGTGAAATTTGATAAAGTAGGTGATAAGGAGAAACCCAATTTGTAACAACAGAAGGCAGTCTATTTATTAAATGAGTTGCAGTAAGCAAAGCTTCAGACCAAAAAGATTTAGGCATGTTGGACTGTAACATGAGAGAACGAGCTATTTGCAAGAGAGTTTGATGTTTTCGTTCAATAGTGTCATTTTGTTGAGGCGTGTATGGACATGTTTTCTGATGATGAATTCCAGATTTAATGAAAAATTGTTGACTAATCTGGTTAACAAACTCAGAACCATTATCAGTTCGGATTGCCTTAATTTTTTGTTGAAATTGGGTTTGAACATAAGCAAGAAAGTGTTGTAGGATACTGGGTACATCAGTTTTAGATTTCAACATATAAGTCCAAGTGTATTTACTGGTTTCTTCAACTATTGTGAGCATGTATCTGGAATTAGTAATGGACTCAACAGCATAAGGACCCCAGAGGTCAACATGTACCAAATCAAACAATTTATAACTGTGATGTGTCGACTTTGGGAAAGGAAGCCTATGTTGTTTCGATAAAGGACACACTGGATAAAAAAATTCTTTCATTTCAGAAGAACTTATTACATCAGTATGTTTCATTCTTTGTAAGGGTATATGTCCTAGCCTAGAATGCCATAGCAGGGACAAATGTGAAGAATGATTAGAACATACGGAATTTATTAAACTCTTGGCTTTATTGATGTTGAAAGAACTTGTAGATAAGTAATATAAACCAGAATGCATATCCCCAATGGCTATAGTCTCCTTACTCCGCAAATCCTGCAAAATAGAACAATCAGGTAGATTGATTACGGCTATATGGCAGGTACGAGATAAAGCAGTAACTGAAAGTAAGTGACATTCAAAGGAAGGAACATAAAGTCTGTTATAAAGGATAACTTTATCATGAAGTGTAATATTCCCTATATGAGTCACAGGTTTATAACTACTATCAAGCATTCTTACTGGTCGTGGTCTTGGAAGTTCATAAACTGTATCAAATAAACTCTTGTCACTTGTGACATGATCCGTGGCTCCGGAATCGATAATCCATACACCTGTACTACGGTTTATAGAATTAACAATTAAATTTGTATGAGCCATACCTGTAAAAAACCCCACACCTGTGTTTGTATAATTAACACATGTTTGTTCAGTTTGCTGCGGTACTATACCATGAGCTTTCATTGTCTTTAAACACTCTTGTTGTATTAAGCTGGACAAATTTTCATTCTTCTCGCAGCTCCCATGAAGTGGTGTTGTCTCTTGATAATCAATTGGCATCTCAAGTGAAGTATGATAAGCCCGTGACTGACCCTTCTTCTGTTTAAGCTCCAGAAACCAGTCTAGATACCCATGCAATTTGAAACAAGTATCCTTAACATGCCCAGTGTCTTTGCAATTAGTGTAGTACCGATCGTCTTTTTTTCTGCTTTTCATTTTTCCGATAGGTACTCTTCCCAGCAAGGTTCCTAGTACCTTGATGGTGTACTAACATAGCAGCAGGTGTTTCGCTTGAATCTATAGTAATAAAATGCATTTCTCTCTTTTTTTCCACACGTAGAACCATAGAATAAGCTTTACTGACACTAGGAAAAGGTTCCATCAATAAAATTTGGTTAATTACATTTTCAAAACACTCATTCAAACCCATGAGAAATTGAATAAGTTTTTCTTCATTATCTAAATCTTCTATTTCTTTAGAAATCTCACATGAACAACCACCACACTTGCAAACGAGATATTTCTTTAAACAAGCAAGCTCATCCCACATTTTCTTTAATTTTGTGTAATAAACAAAAACAGCAGAATTACCTTGAGTAAAGTCCACTATTTCATTTTTAATTTGAAGAAGCAGTGGACCATTGCTTTCCCAAAACCTTTCAGCCAAATCTTCCCAGAGATCCTTTGAAGATGCAGTATATAAGAAAGCATCAGCCAATTCCTTAAAGATGGAATTAAGCATCCAAGAAATCACCATATTGTCTACCTTTGTCCATTTGTCAAAGATAGGAGAATCAGGAGTTGGTTTTGGGCATTTGCCGTTAATGAAACCCAGCTTGTCCTTGGCTTTAAGAGCGATCAACATCGATCTACTACAGGACAAATAATTCGGACCAGTTAGAGATGCATTCACTAGAACAGTTCCAGGTGAATCAGAATTGCTCAAAAACATTGCATCATTCGCAGGGTTCTCACTCACTGCAGTAGAATTTGCAGCAGCGGATGTTTGATTGGTAGGATCTATAATGATAATAAGGTTTTAGATTATAGAGAAATATGTGAATTGGAATTTTAAAGAAATAAGGGTATTTTAAGAAAGAATAAAATATCTACCAGATTCAATAACCTGTCTCTGATACCATGAAAAGGAAAGCAAATGGAAAATAAAGAATGTTTGTATATCAATTGTGTACAATATACAACAAATTTATAGGCTCTATTGTAACATATTATGAGCAAAAACATCTGAAATATCTGTTGGGGCTATGAACAGATATTGCAGCAATCTTGCAACAATGATTCAACAAATTTAATCCTTTGCTTATGATGCTATTATAAGATAAATAGAGCTGTTGGTTACCGCACAGTAATTACTTACTAACATATTTAAGCTTAAAATATATAAAATAATACTCACTTTATTCCACTTTTATAATTCGGTAATTAATTTTATTCCTAATAATGTGTTAAATAAAGATATAATAATGTAAAACAATGATTTAACTTAAAGTAAATTAACTATTATGTGAGATTTTCAAAATTAGTAAAATGGGCTATATACAAAAATGAGACGGATAAAATAATACATTTTGGGCGAAGACAATTACTTCAAAAACTAATTAAAAAAATCTCTAGATAAAGTAAGTCAAGTACATTACAGAATTTTGTGATTGAGAGTGAATGATATGATAGTTTCTTTGAATTAGAAAATAATAAATAAAAAGGGATTGAATGATGAGCGAGTGTGCCCACAAAAACCACTTGATGCATGCTCTTAATCATCTTGTTATAAGTAAAAATTATAAATATAAGTATGGATGGAGGGTAGCATGTGAATGAAACCTTGAATCCCTTAAGACTTCTCTCCTTTTCATGAAAATATTTTAGAGTTATGAGTTTGGCGTTTATCTATACACATAAGGTTCTTTCTTTTAAATTCTCTGCCTTCGATTTAATAATTAAAAAGAGTACGTACGTAGTATATAATGATTTCATTCTTTACTTTAGTTCTTCAAGAAAATTTTTTAATATTAAGAAGGAAAAGAACCCTCCAAATAGAAAATAACAAAAGAAATGAAATGCAGTTGATAGAAAGTGTTATGTTATCCCATGTAATAGCATCCACTACCAGCCTTGCAGTGCTCCACAGCCAGCTTGGTAGCAATTGATTTTTATCAAATATTTTGTAGAAAATTTTCTACTTTTAGAGGATGAGATGAGATGGAATTTTATTTTTCATATCTTTTCTTTTATGAGGAAGATCCTAATGCTTTCCTTTCTTTCCATGTAGTCCACAGTACTTGCTATACTAAAAAATAACCTAGAAAGCATTTGCTACTAATATTAAAATTAAAAAAAATAACATCCTCCATCGCATTTTTAAAAATTTTTATTTTTTTAACAAGAGTATTTTAGTTATTTTATTATAAACTCATTATAAACGATATAAAATTTATAAAATCATTATAAACTCATTATAAACTCTTTGTAAACTATTAAAAATCTGTTATTTTGGTAAATATTTTATAAATTCTGGTATTTTGATAAGTATTTTATAAATATGATAAATTTGAAATTATTTTTAATTTTTCTTATATTTTTGTCAAAAACCTTAAAATTACTCATGATACTAAATTTAGGTTTCATTGATTTTTAAATTCAAAATTTTTAATTTTAAAAATAATTCTAATAACGCTGATATAATCTAATTTGATTGATATTTTCGTATATATTTTTAATATTAATATTTTAAACTATGATTATAGTAATTATATATATTCATCAATATATATTATAGAATTATTAAAAAGTATATAAAAAATCATCGTATAATTAATAATAATGCTTGATATTGTAAAGTTCATAGACCCTTTTTATTAATCAAAACAATAATAATAATAATGATAAATATCTTTAGTAGACTAAATAAATTAATTACACAAAAAAAAAGTTAAAAATGAGGATATATTGTTATAATGAGCTCAGTCACGCGTAAAAGAAAAGTTCGAGAAAGTAGAAAGGTTCATAAAATTAAAATAAATTAATAGAGTTTAGAGAGAATTATATAAAACATATAGAAAGATATGCTGGAACGTATCAGTTGCCAACTTCACTAATTATATGTAGAAAAGAGAAAAGATGGAATTTTGATGGCAGTAGTTAAAGAAAAGAGAAAAGATAGAAAAGAGAAAAGTACCCTTTAGCTGTACCTTTTTTTTTTGTGTGTGTGAATGGGCTATGCTAGTAGTTGAAGAAAAGAGAAAAGATGGAATTTTGATGGCAGCTATAGTTTGTACTTTGTAGGTTTAATTATATAAACATACAAAATAATTTTTTTTTTAATTTTAATATCCATTCACAATATATATATATGTATATAATATGAGAGTTTTCAATCGATAATTAATCAAAATAATATAAATCTTTTATTATATATAATATAATATTTTTTTAACATTATTTCAATTTTTTAAAAAATTCAACATAGATGATTAATTAATGTTTTAACTAGTTCTGTAATGTTTAAAAGGAAAAATTTTAAGTATATATATATATATATACACACTCATAAATGTGTAACTTATTCTTTTTTTTCTCAATGAATCAAATTTTATATAGATTTTTTTAATTTTTAGTTCAAATATTGAAATAATCTCGATTTAAATTTAGGTTAGATTAGGAGAGATGAGATATTAAAAAACATAAATTTTCTCATGATCCTAATCAGTTAAGTCTAAAATTTAAATACTACAAAAAAAAAGGTCTAAAATTTAAATTTTGCTTATTAAAGAGTACTTTTTACATTAAAAAATGTAACTATAATATATATATATATATATATTAATATTGAAGAAGGTGACTGATCAAAAATGAATTTTATTGCCAAGGCCCAAGCTAATCCTGCAAGTATATTTATGTATGTATCTGTGTGTGTGTGTGTGTATATATTAATTATAGTAATAATGGGAGAAAATATAACTAAAATAGTAATATATAAATACTTTTGAGAATATACATAAACTATTTTATTAATGAATAATATAATTAAGAATATACATAAACTATTTTATTAATGAATAATATGATTAAGGCTAATCATTAGTTTAATTCTCGAAATATTGACTTTTTTTTATTTTAATACCAACTTTTATTTTGTATCAGTTAATGAAGCAGTTGTAACACCCCTTCCCGACCTACATGTGTAAGCCGAGTAGAGGTGCCACACTATCCAAATGTTGCTACCAATTTTACATAGTCAAATTTTTGTTCCGATTTTACAGAAATTTTGCCAGAGGTTCGCCTAGAGATTTGGATCTCAGGTGTCGACAAAACTTGTTTTTCTGATTTTTGAAAACATTTTACATAGACCAATGTGAATACAATCAGTTTCCAATACACTCCCAATGAATCCACCTTATACCCTCAACTACAACCTGCAAGAAAAATTCACACTTCTAATCCAGAATAAAGTAGAGATTTATTATTATTACATACCAATAACGTACAGTATCACATACTGACTCTCAATCTTATATACATATACATGCCACAACTAGTTAACTCATAATGGAAACTAAAGGCTACTCTGAGGTGCTGCGCTGTGTTGTGCTGCTCGATGCTAATCACCAAAATCTACTGTTCCAAACCTACGAGTCAAGAAAACTCAACTCGCTGAGCGTTGTCGCTCAGTGGGTACTTTACCAATAAAAATAAAAGTAGTATATGAAAGTATTCGAAATCAAAGGAAATAATTAAATCAACAATCAACCCACTTTATACCAATAGAAATCATGATACATTCAGTGTGATATTCTTTCAATAATGTAAAATCATAATTCAAACTCATTTGCATTATATTTTTCAACGAAAAATAATATGTCTTTTATTCAGGCTCTACTGGTATATAGGGAACTATAGTGATAAGGCAGTGGGCCTCCCCACTGTAACATAGGTGGCCCTCACCACCAATATCAGACCACAGGAATGGGTCTCCCCATCCTGGTTAACCAATGGGCCTCCCCATTGGCTTCAGTGGCCTCACCACTGAATAAAATATCATATCACAATAATGAGCAGTACTGCATGCATTAGTATAGTGCACCATACCCTTATCTACCACTCCCACTATCCAGTAGAGCAAAAAGATTAAAATGATTCAATTTAAGTCTCAACTTCATTTTAGAATGATTCAAGAAATCAATTTAAATTCTCATTGTGCTTTGCCATTTATGCCGCGCACCACTTTCTTTGGTCAAACCGTTACTCTTTTTCACATATTTAACATCCACAATAAACACATCAAACATTTCAAAGCATTCCTCAAAAGATCACAAATTGACCAAATGAATAGTGTTGCGGCGAGAAAAATCGGCAACGCAAAATGGCATTACCACATGAATAGTAAAATCTGGGTTTTCGTCAAAATTTCAGTCCACTTTAGTTATGCATTTGACCAAGTAAATGATCTTATTTTTAGCTGAAATTTTACAGAAAACTTATTTCATATGTTGACTAATTGCATGTAAATTTTCGTTGAAAAATTCATTCATTTGGTGCCCCAAACAATTTCCACAAAAATAGTCCAGAAGCTGTCACTTTGGGACCATTTCGGCCCAAACATTTGAAATGCATATGATAGTTTATTTTTTCTTTTGCAAATCAATATTAAGGCTTCTTTAATAGTAAAGTGAAGATTCAAACACTTCCTTTTAACAATTTTTGCATGTTTAACTCAAATCAAACTAATTAAAGTCCAAACAACTTACCAAATCAACTTGCCAAATTTTCTCAAAACATTTGGTTTCAATTAAATTTAACAACCCAATTGCCATAAGAAAACAAGAATATAACTCAAATATTTAATTTAAACTCAATCAATATATTTAAACATCAACTTCAAAACTTCCATAAACCAAAGTTTGTAAGAAAATAGAATTTCTTTTATGGTAAAGCACCAAATCAAAAGTAATTATTCAAAGGTAAAGTACCAAACCTTATTCTTATACTTCCCCTTAGCTTTTCCTTCTTCTCCTTCCTTAATTCTTTATTTCTCCTTCAATCAATTCAAGATACAACATAAACTTTAGAAATTCAAAATAATAAGTTATCCTCCATTTCTTTTCCAACCGAAACCCTAATCTTTATACATCTTTATTCTTCCATTTAATCAATTAATCTCATCACTTACTTAATATTTTTTTCCAATTCCACATAAAGATTCTAATCTCCAATCTTCCAATAAATATATAACTACCTAAAATTAATACTAAAATTAAAGTCTACTTACTAGAAAACCTTAAAAACTTACCTTAAAAATCAAATTTGGAGAAACTTGGAAGTCCTTTGGTGTTTCCCTTTGTTGGCCGAAATTTGTAAGTGGAAAAGAGAGAAATTGGTTCTTCATTTCACATATATTTATATACAAAGGAAATGATGATCACCTTATGTGTTGGTTGAACCCTTTGAGACCACTTGTCCACCTTTCTCTTTCTTCATTTATTACACATGCTAAATGGTTACTTTTGATTGGCCAACATTAGATTTTTATAGTTTTCTTTTCCTTTACTTCTTTCCACTTGTCCCTCTTCCCATAAAATATCATAAAGTTGTCCCGGGTTACCCATCCGGTCCCGACAAGAAACCGGGCCCACTTTACGTTCCGGCGATTAATCGATCATATCTTTTAAACCGTACAGTTTCACGAGTCAAACTACATATAGTTTTGATCCTTTCGACCTCTACTTTCTATTTATAAGGTCTATTTTAGGTTTTCAAGTCATTTGGAAAAATTACCAATAAGCCCTCGACTTTTTATTAAATTCCCTTTAGGTCCTATTTTTGCTCGGGTTTTCTCCGGCTCCGTTTCTACTGACGATCGTTTCATATTTAACCCCTCGCCATTCTCTACGTACTCACGTTTTTATTTCCTACCTTAAATTCATGTATAACTTTAATTGATAATGACCAAAATGCCCCTAGTCAACATTTCTTCGTTTTTCTTTAACGGGACATTTCCTGGAAAAACCGTTACACGTCGTTGCGATCCGATTTTTCTCTACACTCCATTTTTGGAATCTGTTATATGCACTATTAAGAACATCCGGTGCAACTTTTTTTGAAATTACATCTAAGTCCCCAAACTTTTAAAAATTACAATTAGGTCCCTTTGATCGTACAACCTTATCTAGGGCTGTTATCAAGAATTATCTTCTCCTTTCCCCTTCTCTCGCTATGCACGTGAATACTCTGCATAAATGCGGTAGGCAGATGTGACAGCAGCTTTGTCGTTTTACTTCAATTCTATCTAGTTTAGACTTAGATGTTATCCAAATCTATGTGGCATTCTGATTTGGTAGTGATGGAGCTTATTATGCTGGAGTTAGTAAATTATATTTTTTTGTAGCTCAAACAATTCTTCAGAATATCTCTTTTTGACAGTTTAATCCAAACTTATATAATTTTTCAGTTAAACATTGAAGTTAATTACAAATCTTTTTACTAAACATTAATACTAACAATTTTATATCAAGTAATTGTTTTCTAATAAATGCAAAAAGTTTAAAAGATTAATGGTTTGATGTTTTTAACCAAAGGTATTACAATGAAATTGGATATCTTCATTAAGATATAGGAGAAATCCAATCTAAAACTTCTTAGCTGAGTTTTTTCAAGTTTTATTATTCTATATTAAACTATTGAAATTTTCAAAATTTTAATGATAAAAGTAAAATTAATGAGAATATATATATAATAATTATTTAAAATACTAAAAATTTAAATATACTAATTTTAAAAATTATACTAATTTAACTGATAAAAATTATATAGGTTTGGATTAAACTAATGACAAAAAGTGATATTATGAGGATTTGTCTAATTCACAAAAATAGTGCATTTTTAATGTCTTCGGCACAATCAACTTCATTCCTGCCAAGTCAGTACAATACGTAAGTTTAGGCAACATTCAAGTCTAAACTGGATAGAATTTGAGAAAAATGATAAAAATATGTCACTAACTAATAAAAATTAGAATTAAATTGAGAAAAATTAATATTTTGAGGATTAAATTGATAATTAGCCCATACAATTATCTTATTTTTTAATGATTAATTGTTGTTGTTGGAATCGGCTCCCATCAGGGAGGAAGAAGTGAAGGCTGCTGTGTTCTCCATGAAGCCGGATAAGAGTCCAGGGATGGATGGAATGAACCCTATGTTCTATCAGAAGTATTGGTCTCTGATTAAATCTGATGTTGTTTCTGCTTGTCAGAGTTGGTTTCAATTGGGTGTTTTCCCTCCTTCGCTTAATGATACCTTAATAGTGCTTATTCCAAAAAATGATCATCCGGAGCAGGTTAAAGATTATCGGCCTATCTCTTTATGTAATGTTGCTTATAAGATTTTTGCTAAAGTCTTAGCAAATCGGATGAAAGGTGTGCTAGGTGGAATTGTTTCTATGGCCCAATCGGCGTTTGTTCCAGGACGATTAATCTCGGATAATGTTTTGGTTGCTTTTGAGTTAATTCATACTATGCAGTCGAGAATGTCTGGTAAGCAAGGAATGGTAGCACTTAAAGTTGATATTTCTAAAGCCTATGATAGGGTGAATTGGTCTTATCTTGAGGCTGTGCTTCTTGCTTTGGGTTTTAGTGATCGTTGGGTGCAACTTCTCATGTTGTGTGTCACGACTGTTGATTATATGGTTGCATTTGGAGGTTCAGAGGTAGGCCCTATTAAGCCTGAGAGGGGCTTACGTCAGGGCTGCCCACTCTCGCCGTACCTATTCATTTTGTGTGCGGAAGGTTTGTCCAAGTTATTTCAGAGGGCAGAACAGCAAGGAGTTATTCATGGTTGTAAAGCTTCTAGGGGAGCTGGGGGTATTACTCACTTACTGTTTGCGGATGATAGTTTATTCTTTTTTCGGGCAAATGAGGAGGAGGCGGCAGCGGTGAAAGCTATGCTTACAGTATATGAACAGGCTTCAGGGCAAGCCGTCAATTTTATGAAATCGGGCATCTTCTTCGGTGCAAATACGCGGGCCACTTCTCGAGATTCAGTATCTCATTGCTTGGGTGTCTATGCCCCTTTGAATCATGGCAGATATCTGGGCCTGCCTTCTCTTATAGGGAGGGAAAAGAAAACGGTCTTTTCTTATCTTAAAGACAGGATTCGGAGGGTGGTTTCAGGGTGGAGTTATTGTTTTTTGTCAAAAGCAGGGAAGGAAGTTTTGTTGAAAGCCGTTGCTCAAGCGATTCCTACATACTGTATGGGGTCTTTTTTGCTTCCTAGGTCGTTACTGGATGAGCTGCAAAAAATGATGAATTTGTTTTGGTGGGGGTCTAAGCTTCATTGGCTCTCCTGGGAACGTTTGTGCTTGAGTAAAGATGACGGTGGACTGGGTTTTAGGCACTTCCACAGTTTTAACTTGGCTCTTTTGGGTAAGCATGTATGGCGCCTTTTGTCTTGCCCCGATTCCCTTCTATTTCGAACTTTCAAATTTAAATATTTTCCCACTGGGAATTTACTCGGTGCTGCCGTGGGTAATGGTCCGAGTTTTGTTTGGAGAGGAATATGTAAGGCAAAAGATGCACTTTGTGGTGGTTTTAGATGGAAGGTTGATTCGGGTAGTTCCATCAATATCTGGTCAGAGCCATGGATCCCGAGGTCGTCTTCATTTAAAGTTATTTCACCAGTTGTGCCTGGCTTTCAACATTTGACGGTGAAAGGATTAATCCTTCAGGAGCAACGGCGATGGAACGAAGATTTGTTATATGGTTTGTTTTTACCTGAGGAGGTTAAGGAAGTCCTATGTATCAAGCTGCCCCTGCGCGTAGATGATGATAAATTGGTATGGCATTGGACAAAAACTTCAGTTTACTCTGTTCGTTCAGGGTACCATTTTATAGCTCAAAGTTTCTTACCTTTGGAGCCTCGGTTCTACTCGGTATTTTGGAAGTATTTATGGAATCTTCAAGTTCCACCAAAGGTAAAGCAGTTTGTATGGAGAGCTTGTAGAGATATTCTTCCTTCTAAAGTCCAATTGCAGAAGAGGGGAGTGCCGGTGGATGTACGGTGTGTTTTCTGTGGTGAAGAGGAATCTACTGTGCATGCTTTAGTGACTTGTCCACATGCTGAGGTAATTTTACGGTTTGAAGGCTATAACTTGAGTGGAATTGATGATTTTAGTATGCTTAATATTCTTGAAGCCTCTGCTGTGCAATGGCCGAAGGATGCCATGGAAAATATTGTTATGCTTATGTGGGCGGTCTGGTCTGATCGGAATAAAATGGTATGGGAAATTCACTCAAATGCCCTTTATTATGTTGCTACAAGTGCTCTCAAATTTAAGAGGAGTTGGCAGAATGCGAGGAAGAAGTTGGCGCAGCCTGGTGTTTCAGGAGGGAGTGCTCTTTGGACACCACCATCTGCTGGGTTTTTGAAAGCTAACGTTGATGCTTCACTTCGTCCGGATGGGACAGCAACACTGGGTTTTGTTTTAAGGGACTGTGATGGAAGGTTTGTTGTTGTTGGCGCTGGTGTGGAGAGCAATGTAGCACAGCCTGTTGTTGCAGAAGGGTTAGCATTGAGGAGGGCGTTGCAGTGGCTCCTGGAGGACACGAACTATAGGCATGTTGAAGTTGAATGTGATTGCTTGCAGATTGTGAATGCAGTGGAAGGGACACAGGTTGATGTTAGTATGATAGGAGGTTTTATTGATGATTGTCGTTTTCTCTTAAACCAGATGCCATTTGTTAAGTTGGCTTCGGTTAGAAGGCTTGCAAATGAATCTGCACATGCTTTAGCAGGTTCTTTTTTATCTACTGCTGGCTTTCAAATATGGGATAGTATCCCAGATTGTATTGCTCATTTCTTTATATCATAATTAATAATATGAGTAATATTCATGTCAAAAAAAAAATTGTTGTTGTTGGAATCTATGAGAAATTTTTATCTCTAAAGATGATGAAAGATTTGGCCCTGGTTGGCAATAATCATCTATACTCGTCCTTTTGTATATGTATAAAGATTATAAATATTACGCATCTACTATCTAGTATTGTCCACATATATATATATATATATATATATATCATCTATACTTTTATTTTTCTTGAAAATTTATATAAAAAAATAGCTTAAATGCTTGATTATATATATATATATAATATGAATATTCGAATTATTGAATGAATTTATTCATTTAATATTAGAAATGTAATTTTGTCATTCAATTTCAAAAAAATCTGAATTGTTTTCTTTTTATAATGTAAGCAAATTTGAGCACACATGGAGAATAATTAAGAAAATTAATTTGATGATATATATATAGATCAAAAGGGAAAAGTTGTTATACTGTAGTAGGAAAATTTTTAAAAAACCAGGTAAATACTGCTGTCCTTTTTGTCAATCTGCTGCAGCTTCAGCGGATCATATTTTTTACAGATGTGCGCTCACTCAATCCATCTGGAGTAGCTATAGACCCATCTTATTAGCTAGACCAACACAAGCAACCACTCTCCGAGGAGAGCTGATGCAGTGGTGGTTGGAATACTCCCCAACGTCTGCAGCAGGTAGGATCGCCAAATTCATACCGCAATTGATTCTTCATTCTCTCTGGGTTGAGTACTGCCGTATAACATGGGGTGGGGAGCCCTTTTTCTTACCTAGATTGAGTCATGTTATCAGGGACACTTTATTTAATTGGAGAGTGTTTCATGCTCAGGATAAGTTTGCCAAAAACGATTACCGTTTTAAGGACCTGTTGCCTGCTAATTTTGGCAAAAAACGTAAACTACTGCCAGTTTTGGTTACTTGGAAAAAGCCATTAAATGGACGCCTTAAACTGAATGTTGACGCCTCCTTTACAGGGCATGGAGTTGCTGGTGGTTTTGTGCTTCGGGACCAGAATGGTGTGATGATTACTGCTTCAGGTTTTTCTGTTCAAGCAACAACAGCTCTTGATGCAGAGGCGCAAGCTGTATTGTTGGGTTTGGATTGGTGCATGAAATATCAGTTTTTGCCTATTGACATTGAAACTGACTCTGAGACTCTTGCCATCCAGATCCTTTCCCTCTCTAATGTCAATGCTCGACGAATTAATTCTAGAATTCAAACTACAAGATCAACTATCTCTCATATATACCGTGAAAGTAATCAGGTGACGAATTATCTTGCTATTTATAGTAGAAGACACAAGAAAAACGTCATTTACTCTTCATTTTCTGCTCTTCCCCATGTCTTGCAAAAGCTTGTAATTTCGGATACCATGGGTATCCCTTATATTCGTTATCATTAGTCTTAGGCTTTTGTTGGTGCAGCTCTTTTCTGGCTAGAGCAACCATATTTCTTTTGTTTTCATATTATAAGCCAGATGTATTTCTTTTTCCAAGCTTTCCTAATATATATCTTGGTGGTTCTGCCCACTTTTAATATAAAAAAAAATATGTATATATATGTATGTATATATATGTATGTATATACATAAAGAAGGGGTTGGTAGTCTCCTCCTGTCCACACAATTCTTTGGTCAACCCCAAGTATATAAAATAAAGAAAAAAAAATGGGAATGTACATCCTTAATTAGGTGAGAAAATATATATAATTAAAATTGAGGGGTTAGGTTCGATTCATGTTTAGGAAAGGGCCTCCTAAGATTGCAAACTAGTTTTATTATATACTACATGTAATATAATAAATCATGACTCATTGCAGCCACAGCAATTAATATTTTAATTAAAACCTTCATTATTCTTAATATTACTTACAAGCGCCTACTATCCATCAGTGTTTTTAAAATTTGATTAAACCAGTAAGCTGAACTGGGTTAATAAAAAACTAGAGGCGGATCCAGTTTTAAAATATTAAAAAATTAAATTTATAAAAAATCAGTCAAAACTAATTGAATCGGATCAAAATGGGTCAAATTAGACTAAATTAATTGGTTTTCTAAATTTTAAGTCAATTTTAATAAAATCAAAGAAAATTTTAGATTCATTTTTTATATATATTAAATTTAATATGTAATATATTTTGAATAAATAAAGTATATTTTTATCATTTTCAAACTTTTATTTTTAAAAATTTTATGATTGATAATTTTTTTATTAATATCTATACATAAAAAAATTCATAATATTATTATGTAATCAAACCCGAATTAATCCAGTTAAACTGATTAAATCATAAACTAAATCCAGTTAAACTGATTAAATCATAAACTAATCAATAATCCGACTTAGTTTTTGATCATTAATCATAAAGTCTATTCTACAAAAGCAAATGCAAAAAAGGGCAGAGAGAATTAGAAGTCAATTATTGAAGATAAAATTAAAAACAGGAGTCACATGGCAGCAAGAGAAGTAAAGATTATAGCTTTTG
This sequence comes from Garcia nutans, assembly GCA_947685225.1. NCBI lineage: Eukaryota > Viridiplantae > Streptophyta > Magnoliopsida > Malpighiales > Euphorbiaceae > Garcia > Garcia nutans. Next base: position 4,597,810 of record CANTUV010000048.1, on the reverse strand, counting down.
ATAAATAATATATATAACAAATAATAATTAGATAAACCCATAAAACAATAGAGAAAATCTTGGCAAATCTAAAACAAAGTATAAGACTAAAAAAATTAATTTTGTAATATATATAACTGTAATTAGATAAACCCATAAAAAACAGAGAAAATCTTGGCAAATCTAAAACAAAGTATAAAATTGAAAAAATTTTAATCTTATGATGGAATAAGTTGGCATATAAGAACCTTAGAAAGATTTAGTAGATCTTTGTATATTTATTTAAAACTTTATTAATTCCTTTTGTTTATCTAATGTGACTCACTACTAAATATTTCTCATTTATTATTATTATTATTTATTTAGCATAATATTTCTCATTTATATTCAAATTAATAAAACAAATATGGTTGGAATATTTCTTGGCATGTGTTTGGATTTTTTTTCTGATATGAGACCATAAAATTTTAGTCAATATGATTGGAAACTAATAATATTAATCATTACTTGTTTTATTTATGTGTATGTATGATTCTTGTCAAACACAATATGTGCATTCATTAACTCTATATATTTTCCTTGAATATTTTTAAATTATGTTTTAATTAGATGCATATATAAAGAATTAGTGCTTTCCCATTATTTAATTTTCAACTTTGTATTATACACATGGATAATTAATACTGTACTCCAAAAAATAGTAGTTAAATGTAATATTATATAAATCATTATATTAGATAAGGTTCAAATTAGGTCATAGAAGAAATAACTCCAATCTTTTATTTATTTATTTTGAAGGTTTGTATTTTATCATTGTAGACTAATAATTATTTTATATATCGACCTAAAATTGGAATATATATATATATTTACAATATTACTTTATCTAATTAAGTAGACTACTCCATCCATCTCAGTGAAATTATCACATTCAGCTCATGTACATTTATTAAAAAAATTATTAAAATTTTTAAATATTATATAAAAAAATATTTCGAATGGACTAATATATTTTTTATTAACTCATTAATAATAAGAATATAATTGAAAAAAAACTAATTATTAATTTTTCTTGGTACAAAGTGATACTCAATAGGATAATTTTTTAAAAAAAGTAATAATTTTACCACAACAGAGAGAGTATCAATTAGCAAAATGAATTATTTGGAAGCACAAACAATAATTATTATTTTGAATTTTTTTAAAAAAATAAATATGTCATCCCTTAAAATTAAAAAAAAATCCATCAAATAAATAATAAAGTTATAAGTTGATCAACAAACACTTGACTTAATATATCATGGAATTGGAGTTACTTGACCTTCATCAAAATTCACCCAATATAATCAATTGTTTGACTATATACCCTATAAATATTGGGGATGGGGGAAAGAGAAATTTTGTTGCAAAAACTAAAAGAGACTTGCAAAAACTTGAGCTCCATTTTTACGAACAACACAATTTAATTAATTAAACCAAAATTAATAGTCTATCTATTATAAGCAATATTTATGTATGTTAATCACATGGCTGTAGAACATGGACTACATAATAATAATAATAATAATAATAATAATAATAATAATAATAATAATAATAATAATAATAATAATAATAATAAGAAGAAGAAGAAGAAGAAGAAGAAGAAGAAATAATAAGAAGAAATAATAATAAAATAGAATCTCAAATAATGAAGGGAAGGTAGAGTTGAATAATTGAGTTTCATGAGAATGTCGGTGGCCTCATTAATTAATTCAATTCCTAACTCCTTTATTAATTACATAAAATTAATATTCTCTCTATTTTATTTTAAGTGTGGTGTAAAAAAAATTTTTATTTTACTTTAAATGTTATTTTTAAAAATTAAAAACAATATTCATTAAAAAATTATAATATTATTCTTATTAAATAATAAAAAAGAATAAGTAGAAAGTGAGATTAGAAAGAATATATTATTCTTATTAAATAATAAAAAAAATAAATAGGAAGACAGATTAGAAAGAATATTTAGGTAAATTATAATAAAATTTTTATGAAATTTCTAATAATTAATAATTTATTTGATGTATTTATATTATTTTTATGTGATATTTAAAATAAAATAAAGGGTACTAAGACCACTTTCCAACGGCTATATTTGGATGAGGTCGGTAAAACCGTTTGATGGATTGTATTTACAAGTCATCTCTCTCTCTCTCTCTCTCTTAATTAGTGTGCTTTTTTATTTTCTCAAAAAAAAAAAAGTGTGCTTATAGTCATCCAAATAACCTGTTAGGATCATTGCACCTGGCACTCCCATAGCCATGCATGTTGAAAATTATTTATTTTTTCCAAAATTAGATTTACACTAAGAAAAATGCAATAATTAATAATAAATTAATTGTGAATTAATAAAGTAATTAATTCTCTTAAACCTAGGTGCCACCCCCTTTCATTGTTATAACACACCACATTCCACACAGAGATTTAGTTTTCCGATAATAATTTATTATTAAAGAGTTCAGGTGGAGTTTTATTTTTATTTTTTTTAAAGAAAATGGGAATTAGGGGATGAACATGTGGTGCTTTTTAATTAAGGATGACAATTTAATCTCTCTCCACAACCTGATTCAATAATATATATTACATATAGTTAATTTAAAACTTATTTTTTATAAAAAAAATATTTAAATTTTATATGAAATTATATATGAAAATTAATATTGAATAATTATTTTGAAAAATAAAAATAAGTATAACAGTCATAGTTCATTCTGTTAGATCACTCAAATCACTCTGCTTTAAATGAGTGTAAAATATGTTGGTTGACAGGATTGGTAATGAGAACTTCATTCATATTTAGTTTGTTGCCACCCTCTATTTTCTTGCTTAATGATCTAATTAATCATTCATGATAGTATTATAATTATGTAACATATCACATTTTTTTAATTCATTATTACAATTAGTTAATTATTAGCTATAAATAGAAATAAACATTAGGTCAAAAATTAATGTTATTCCTCCCATATTCTGGTAAGTTAATATTTCAAACTTATTGTCATTAATTTTCTTAATACAAAGAATAATTTAACCAAATAATTAACTATTTTGACTCCATAAAAAAAATATTTATTTATTTATGGATGGCTAAGTAGGAACGTAATTAATTAATTAATTAACTAATTGTGTCAGATGCATTTCCATAGTCTTTTCAATGTCATATGCAATACCATGTGCATTTACAAATATAGTAGGTTACCAACACAATATTAATTACTTTTTAGCTTTTCTAGATTATATACTGTTTTTATAATATGATTTATTTTTCTTAACTTTTTTTTTTTGAGCGATCATTATCTACTTTAAATTAATCAAACCAATTAGACTAATTAATGAAAATTTTCTTGTAATTTTAAAAATAAAAAAGTGGGTTTTCTGAGGTAGAAGCACAGTCCATTCCTATCAAAGGCTTCATATGTTCATATGGTTTTGTTAGTATTTCAAAATTTTCCTAGAAAATCTACAAGAAATGTTTGGAGAATTGTTTCCAATGAATAATATAAACATAATATTAATTAATTAATCAATTATTAATGGTTATATGTTTAACGGGTTTGCAATATATAATTATTTATTAGTATAATACTACTATATTAGATAGTATTAATATAGGGGCCTTGGACAAGAATGAAATATAATGGTGACTTAAAAGATTATCTTAACCGCCCATAATTAAATTTTAATTATGTTTTATAGGTTTTGGGGGTCTTGAAACCATGTGATTATACCCATCTTCAATGGCTACCTAATTGCTAGTAAAGTGAGCCTCTTAATCTAAATTGGAAATTAAATAATTTAATTTGCTTAATATTGCCATTTTGTGTTGATTAGTTGACAAAGGCAGTAAGGCAACCATATGTTGCTTCTTTTAGTGCACCTATTAATTAATTAGACTAATTAACTGCTTTTAGCTTTTTACATTAATTAATAAATAAATAAATAACTACTTTTAGCTATAGTGTTAGTAATGCACTATTAAGATTCCAATTTATTATTTTACATTAATGAAAAAAGAAATTAAAGAAAAGAATACCTTTCAAATTATTTTTTACAATTACATAAACTGAATAAAAAAAAGGAAATTTTAATGAGCATATTGCTTGAAACCCTGGAAATCACTGATCCGCAACTCAGCACCAGTCGACAGCAAGTTCTTCCATCGATTCATTGGTCCACTCATGACTCAACGGCTGCTGTAAGCGAGCTTCGTTCGTCCAACTAGCTAGCACCACATTATCGTGATTGTGGCAACGCGTTACCGACGCAGTGCGAATCAGCGGTGATTCACAGCATTTTAGAAGTGGTCTAACCAGGATTTTTGAAATAAAAGATTGCTAAGACATTTCAGGCCACCCTGGAAATATGATCTCTTATTGGGTAAATTTTGTGAAAATTAAATATATTAATGATTTCAATCCAAAATGATAAATAATTTTTTATTTTATAAAAAAATAAAAAATTAATTATTTTAACTAAGAATATAAATTTATATATTTTTTATTATTAAATATTTTTAATAAATAACATTAAATTTATGGTAAAACCAATTTTGCAGCTGACTATCTAGCAAATCAAGCGAAGAACTTTGCAATTGACACTATAATTTTAGAGCATCATTTTAACTTTGATTTTTTTTATAATGGTCATAGAATTTCGTACTTTTAATATTTTTTTTTTGTGAGCTTGCTCATCTTTTTGTACACAAAAAATTATATTAAATATGAATATGATATATATTTATTATATTAATTAACTTATTAAAATAGTAAGTTGATTTTTTTGATATAAATAAAAAAAGAAAAAATGTGTCTATTAGTTTGAAATAAAAGAAGTATGATTTAATGTATTAACTCTCAAAATATGAGATAAAATAGTAAGAATCTTTTCTTCCTTGGTGAAGTTTTGAGCTCGAGTATTGTGTACAGAGCATCTTTAAAATTTGAGAGGAAATATTTTATCCCCTTTAATAAATCTATAATTTAAATTCAGATTAATCTATAATTTCTAGGTTGAAGGATACTACATGATTAAATCAAAATTAAAATAACAAATTTAGGGAAAGTTTATATTTCTTTTTCAATGAAGCCTTTTTAAGTATTTGATGTGATTTTTTTTTTGAAGTAAAAAATTATATTTAGACCATAAAAATTTAGTTTGATTTTTAATTATCAGCAAAAATTATGATCAAAATAATATTATTATTGGCACTCTGAGTAAGGAGATGGCATAGCAAGTTGCTAAATCTTCATTATCTGATCATCTCATTTTAGCTGTCTATGTGGGACTTTTAGAGATTAAGCAAATGCTAATTAACAAATGAATTTCACAATCAGAGTATCGCATAAATGGAGAATAATATATGTTGTTTGTTCAAAATGAACATTTTATATGTATAACAATTTAATTGATTAATACACATGGTTAATTAATGCTAATTTAATTAATTGCTTTAATTACTTTGCAAAAGAATTTATAGATATTTGAGTCCAACTAACTTTCTAACTATAATAACTACATTCAAATATGAATAAAAATATTTATTTAAAATTTTTATAAATAAGGGAATCAGATATTTTCAAGAACATGACAAAAAGGTTAACCAAAATAAACAAGAACATGACTCGAGAATAGATTTGCTTACTTTACGTCGTAAAATTGGAATTTATTTAATTTAATTTCAAGATTAATATTCTGAAAGAGAAGAATATATTTGTGGAAACACATGAGACCACATGCATGAAACAGCGGTTTAAACTCATGATTTTTGAAATATTAATTTATAAGATACTAATATTGAGACTTTGGTGAGAAAATAGTCAAATTACAAATAGAGTTTGTTTTAATTAAATTAATTTTTATTATATAGTTATAATCTAATTATTATAATATATATAAATGTGAAACTATTCTTATTCTATACCATCTTCAATAATTATTAATCTCTCTGTTTTATATCTCTTGTTAATAGCATGGACTCATCTCTCTCTCTCTCTCTCTCTCTCTCTCTCTCTCTCTATATATATATATATAATGCCCTTTGACTAAATATGCATATTCGATTGTATGTTTCATATCTTTTTTAAAACAAGAAAAAATTTATTCTTGTCGTAGTTTTAATGAGAAAAAAAAAAGTAAAAGAGGAAAAATATGGGTATAGAAAGAAAGGGGGGCAAATGAGATTCAATTAAGAGATAATATGTGACTCACCCAAAATTTCATCATGCAAAGAAAAATAAAAGAATATATAAAATTGTTCATAATTTTTGGGGGCGATAAAAAGTTTTGAAAAAAATTGTGATACACTTAAAATTTAAAAAATTTTAATTTCATATAATATAAAACAGACATTTAGACATTAATAATTAAAATAAGTACTCCCTTCATTCTAATTGATATGCATCTATAAATATTTTTATGAAAAATTTGATTAACATAGACTTGCAATTCTCTATGGTTATGGCTTTTCCCTGTCAAGAAGAGATTTTCATAAAAATATCAGAACAAATATAAAAATTTTAAATTTATTATATTTTTAAAAATATTTTTTAATTTATCATAATTTAAAAATTTTTAAAAATAATATTAAATTTAAATAATTTATTATAAATTTATTATATATTTATTATGAATTTATTATAAAATATTTCTAATAAAATTAAAAAATATATAAAAAAAATGATAGGGTGTAATTTTTCTAATCATAAAAGCACAAGTGTCACTTTTGCAAAATTGACTTTGACGGGACTTCAACAAAGTTGATATTTGTCTCTGGTGAGCTTTTCAATTTTTCGAAACTAAAACCCAATTAAAATTGGTACACTTTCTATGGGCCTTATCTTATCTAATTGGCCCACTTTTAAATATTTCTGTAACCCACCAATAAAAAAAAAGTACATTATCATTTCTTTTTTCTTTTTTTTAAATTATTTAAAAAATACCTTCAACTAATGAAATGTTTCAATCAAAGGTCATGCCATATTTTTTTCCTTTTTTTTCCCCTTATTCTCTCTTTGTAGTAGTTTAATGAGTGTTTTTATCAATAAATCATATGTGCAGTAAATTCAACAATCGAATATTTATTTTATAATTAAAAAATTCAAAATTAATATTTTTTTATTAATTAGCTTTTCAATGTTAAAAAAGAATAAAAAGATATCTCTAAAACAATATTTACATTTCTTTCTATTATGGTTGTTAATAATATTATAGCCTCAAATTTTTTTAAGAATTAGAAAATTTGTGTGTACAAATACTTATTTCATATACTTGAATTAATGAATATAAAAAATATTTAATCAATATGATTTATATATTCATATTTCTCTTAATAAAAAGGCATTGAGATTCTTTTTATTTCTTAATTATTACTTTTTTATTTATAAATTTTTTATTCTAATTATCAAATTTTCAATTTTCAATTCAAATATCTCTTAAAATTTTCAAAATAAAGTTAGATCAAAATGTAATTTATTGTAAAGATAGCATCAAATGTCTGAGATTTATTTCCCCACTAATGAAACTTAATTAACACCCTAACATTAACTAGGTTAAAAAAAAAAATTAAGCCCCATTGAAAATAATAATAATAATAATAATAATAATAATAATAATAATAATCAACTAATTAATGCTACTTGTTGTTACTCTCAATTGAGAGGGCAGAAGTTCAATCTCCATAAAAATTATATTTCGGGGTCGAGCTTTAAAAAAATAATAATAATAGTAATAATAATAATAATAATAAGAGTGGCATTAATTTTATGAAATAAATACAAAGGCCCACAAAAGGTTAGCAATTTCCTTTACACATTACTTTTAAAAAATATTTAATAACAACCACAGACTTTTGCCATCAAACGGGATTAGATTATTTAACAATATTTCATAATTAAATTAGGAGATTTGGGAATTAAATTTCAATTTGGCAGTTGGGTATTTAACTTTAGTGACTAACATAGAGTTACTCTTTGGGCCCATTTAACTTTAGAACATGACATGCAATGCTTTAAGGGATTTTGAAAAAAATACAAAAAAATACAAAAAAATTTTAAATTTATTATATTTATAAAATATTTATTAAAATATTAAATTTTATAAAATATTTATTAAAATAACATATTTTTATTAGTTTATAAATAGTTTACAAAGAGTTTACAATGAGTTTATAATGAGTTTATCATGAATTTATCATAAGTTTATAATTTTTACATAATTTATAATGAATTTATTATGAGTTTATAATAAAATGACTAAAATACCCTTAGTAAAAAAATAATTTTTTAAAAAAATATAATGGAGAGTGTCATTTTCTCATACTTTAAAGTGGTAGAAATATATCCAACCTCTTTTTTTTTTTCTCTTAGAAGTTTTATATCTTTTTTTCTTTAATTTGAGAGTAGGATTACCACTAATTCATTGATAGGTTGCAGCCTCATTCATTTTTATTTTCTTTATTTCTCATATATTACCAGGCTTTTATTTGTTCTTTTTTTAGTTTTGTATATTTTTATTTTTAATTTGTCCTCAAAATAATTTTCACATCAATATAGATATAAAGTTTAGTATTTGTTCTTTTCTTAATTTTATGCATTTTTATTTGTAGTTTTTTCTTAAAATACTTTTTTTCTTAGTTTTGTGTATTTTTGTTTGTAGTTTATTTTTAAAATAAATTTTCAGATCAATACATATCTAAAATTCAGCATTTGTTCTTATTTTTATTTTATTTATCTTTTAGAATAAAATTAAATATAATTTAAATTTTTATTATGAAGTTTTATATTTTTCATATTTGAAGGTTATTTGTGTATCTTTTTATGGAATTTTATTATTCTCTAATGGAGATTTATCTTTTTATAATAGGAGTTTATTCTTATTTAATTAAGATTTGTCATTCTCTAATAAAAACATCTTTCTCATATGAAAGGTGACTCGATATTTTTTTTTATAATTGATAAATAAAATGAATGTTATGTTGAAAACTAAATTATCAACGACATATTATCATTTTTTACTATTTACATCAAAAGAGTTTATAAAAATTCAGTAATTTTAGTAAATATGTACATCTTGTGAATGTCAATATATTTTTTGATTTATTAATAAAAATTTATTTGCATTCAAAAATAATAATAATATAACAACAATAACAATAATATAATAATAATAATAATAACTTTTATAAAAGGAACCTATATTATTATTATTTATTTTTAATATTTTGACTAGCTACTAATTTATTATATCATTCAATAATTCATAGTACTTTTTTAATGTTTAAATATGAATAATTTGTATTTAACTGAAATTTAAAAAAAATGTCAAATTCATGCCTTGCATAAAAAGTTGAATTGTAGTATTACATAATTTTTTTCTTTATTTTTTTGAAAAAAAAATTCCTCAAGTGGCCATTATCCATTTGGAAACCTCCATATATAGTTGATAATTAAAAATGGAAATGGAAATAAAACTTCCATATTGAAATTTACAAATATCAAACTAATGTTTATAAGATTGGTGTGCTTGAATGATTTGGGATCTAATTGCTTTCAGTCTTTTGTTCTTTGTTTATTTTTCTCCCTTTTGCTATCTTTTAATTTGGTCTAACATCAATTTTGATGTTGAGTTTGGCATTTATATATTCGTCGGCATATTAAGTGTTTGATTCAGTAATTGTGTTTGATTATAAAATTTTCATATTATTAAAATGTAAAAACATTTAATGATATTGAAAATTAATAATATTATAAATTTATGTTTGTCATTATCGTGAATCTTCTTTCAAATTTGTTTTTTTTTAATAAGAGTATATTATTATATAAAATTAAAAAATTAAAAATTACATGCTTTATTTAGTGATTATTAAGTTACAAATTGATTATATTTATGTTGCTTAAAAACTTGAATTATTCGAATATTAATAAATATATATATATAGAACTATAAAAATAAACTCAAAATCATAAATAGTCTAAAAAATAAAATATTTCTACAAGAGGAAAATAATCTACTTCTATATAAGAAAAAAACAGTAAATTTCATCAAATAAACAAAAAATGACGAGAATAATAAAACATTTATGTAAAAATAAATTAAGACGTTTATGTAAAAATAAATTAACATATCTAGAGGAAGAAAAAAATAAATTCCATCAAATTAACAAAAATTAATAAGAAAAGTAATAAATTCATGTTAAAAAAAGATATAAATTAACATATTTAGAGGATTGCAAATTTATTACATATAAATATTTAAATAAAAAACAAAAATAATTGTGCCGATGAAAAATAAATAAATAACCCCTTTAAAAAAAATTAAGAGAACAGAAAAAAAAAAAAAAAAAAAAAAAAAAAAAAAAACCTTGAGTTTTGATGTTACTCAAAGGGGTTAATTATACCCGTTATTCCTGGAAGGTGGAACCTCCACATCGCGTCCACGCATAAAATCAACAGAGGTGCGGCCGTGCGGGGTTTGCACCTTGAACATTAAAAAACCGATTATTTAACCATCTAAACTACATCTTATTTCATATAAATAAAATTATTTTATTTATATTTTAATTATATTTTTTAAAAAAATTATAAATTATAAAGTAATTTTATTTAATAATTAAATAAAATTTATTAATTAGATTAATAAATTTATGGATAAATTATTAAAAAGTTTTAGTTTTTTTAAAATTTTTATTTGCAAATAATTTAATTTTTTTCAAGAAGAAGTAGATTATAATTAAAAATAATCTAATTTTTTTATATTTAAATAACTCTAATGACTCTATTTAAATTGATATAATATATATTTAATAATAATTATTAATTATTTAATTATTTTAATTATTTTAATAAATATAATTATATTATATTTTGCAAATAATCTAAATTCTTTTCATTTTTTATATTTGAATAATTCTAATGACTCTATTTTTATTGATGTAATATATAATTAAGTATAATTATTAATTATTTAATAAATTTTATTTTAATAAAATTATTATTTTAATAAATTTAATTATTTTAATAACTATAATTTTGAAAATTTTATTTTCAAATGAGATAATTTTGAAAGTTCAACCTTTTAATAATTTGCCTATAGATTTTTTAATCTAATTAATAAATTTATTTAATTATAAAACAAAATCACTTCATAATTTATAATTTTAAAAAATTATAATTAAAATATAAATGAAATAATTTTATTTTTATGAAATAAGATATAGTTTGGATGGTTAAATATTTATTTTTCAATACTAGAGATGCATAGTCTCTATACTTACATTGATTTTCATTAATTTTAAGTGATATTTTTATGAAATTGACCGGACACATAATATAATATCAAATCAAATTTTAAAATGACATGGCAAATCATATTATTTATCACATAGCTATATCATTTATCATATTATATTAAAAAATGATGTGTCGACGTATCATATGTTGCATCAATTTTTCATTAAGATTTTGGATAATAAATAGACGGAGGAAAAATGAGGAATGATTTGGAGATTATATGAACTATAACGTGATAAATTAACAATAGATGACTACAATGGCAATTAATAACTTCTTTTTGAGGGATGATGGATATAATTAATTCCTCCCAAAAATGTTAAATTATTTTAAATTAATATTATTAAAATATTTTTTATTAACCAAGCTGTTGATTTCAAGACCAACCAAGATATTTTTTTAATGTATAGATTAGACCATACATAGAAAATACATTCTTATACTCACTTTTTTTAAAAAAAAAGTTTTTGTTTCAAAAAAAAAATCTAATTAATAGATAGATTGAAAAGGAGGTAGGTGATATATAACTGGTGTATATGATTCTTGTGGATAGGTTAAAAATTCTCTAAAAATCAAAATCTACAAATGGGTAACCTATAAAATAGATAGGGGACCTAAAACTCTCTCACTCAGTCAGGTGAAGTGTAAGGACAACCCACATGCTCCGTTAGACTTACCCACACCACACCCTCTCTTTGTTTTTGAACTTTTAATGCAAATTCAAACTCTTATATGTACATTTCACATTTCCATCAAATAATTTTATTTTCATTTCACATTTTGTATATATCTATAATATATATATATATATAAAAGAAAAATATTCATGCCGACAAAAAATAATATAATCTAAATAAATATTTATAAAATTTAGGATAATTACAAATGATATTAGAGTTACCTTAAAATCAGATTATATAAAATTGACGGAACACAAAGATATTGATCGCGAATTGAATATTGGCTAGAACCTAATTGGCTAAATTGCAATGGGGGATATTACCCTAATACTAATAGCTTTTAAGTGAAGTTGTTTTCAACTATATATGATTAAAAATTAAATATCTTACATTTTAAATAACATATGACTTTAGTATTAAGAAATTCAAATTATCTTTTAAATTGAATAAAATTTAAAATAGCATGTGACTTTAGCATTAAGAAATTCAAAATATCTTTTAAATTGAATAAAATTTTGTAAGATATTTTATTATTTATTGAGGGAATGCATAAATATAACATGATGTTTAGACTCAGAGTACAGATATGCACCTCATATTTTTTTCGTCTTAAAAATATATAAGTTTATAAAATATAACAAATATACAAAAAAAATTAAGAGAAAATTACATAAATTACTGCTTTTTTCTTCAAATTTTAATTTTTACTTTTTATTTACAAAAATACTATTTTTTTTTATTTTTTTATTTACATTGTACTCAGCTTTTATCAAAAATATATCAATGTCTATAAAAAATATATCATATTTTTATAAATTTTTAGTATATGCACGATATTTTTGTAATAAAAAAATTAAAAAAATATCGTGCATATACCAAAAATTTATAAAAATATGTTATTTTCTTGTATATATTGAATATATTTTTGATATACTTTGAGTATAATGTAAAATTTTAAAAAAATAGTATTTTTGTAAATTAAAAAATACATAGTAAAAATGAAATTTTGAAGAAAAAAGTAATATTTTATATAATTTTTTCTTAATTTTTGTGCATAGTTATCCCATTTTATAAACTTACTATATATTTTTAAAACAAATATTTATATATATATATACTCCTTAACCTAAACATCAGAATCATATTTACACATTTTTTTTTCTTTATTATTTGTCTCTCCCCATATATATATCATTTTCCACACATTAGTAGTGTGGAAATTGTTTTCAATATGTAATTACAAATTTAATTTTTTTTAATAAAATTTATTCATCTAATAAGATATTTTGAATTTATGCAATGAACCAACACATTATTTTTATATATTTCATTAAATTAAAAATTATTTAATTACAAAATATTTCAAATTTTGAACATTGAATTTACGCGTTTTAAAATGTGAATAAATTGGCTTTTAAAATGTGAAAAAAAAAATTATTATCTTCATTTATATGGTTTAATCCAATATAGAAGCCAGTTGTAGAAGCTACAAAATTTGGACCCAAAAAATTGGTCAAATTAGTGTAAATTACAGTTGTATAAGTTTGAAGATTAAAAGAAAGAAAAGTAAAAAATGGTCCAGTGGGGGTCCTAAAAATTGGGTCCAAAATCCATAAATGAAAGGATGGTCCCTCAACCAAATATACAGAATAGGCATTAGTTTTAGTGGTAGAGAAGGGTGCTGTGAGGCAGTAGTCAGTCAGTTGTTGTGTACTAGGTGGTGAGGTGAGGGTTCTTTTAGGGCTTCCATGTGATTTCCTCATGGGCTACCAAAAGAATTTATTTATATATATTTATATATATATATATTATTTTGATTTTTTAGATACTTGTCACAATTCATTTATTATTTAGATTGCACTTGTCACAATTCATTTTATTATTTAGATTGCACGTCAATATATATATATATATATATATATAACCATAATTCTATCAATTTCTCCCTATGATGGATGCCTTTGATATTTATTTTTTTTTCTTTTTTAAATATAATAAAAGTTTATTTTCTTGATCAAATCATTTCAATCCATTTGTCTTTCTAGCCTTATTTGCAAAAATTTAATAATAATAAAAAAAATTTCATTATTTTATTAATTAACTAATCATGCATCCGCATGTTATATTGGTGATAAAAATGACAAAATACAAAAAAAAAAAAATTATTTATATAAATTATTAGTAAAATGCAAATTATTTACTTCGGATTTCATGACGTGAATTACGCTAGAACGTTGTGATACACATACAAGTAATTTCTAGAGAAATTTATATTATATATGATTTTAAAGTTTCAGTTTTTAATAGTATGGCACGCGTTGGTTCTTTTTTCTTTTTTTTCTTTTTTAATTTTTATTTTTATTTAAAAAAATATGTTAATGTTATATTTTTAATATACATATAAAATATATATATATATACAACATATACATAATATATATATAACATATATAAAATACACATCAACAACATTTATAACACATCTATAGTATACACCTACAACTATCTAAATAATATTTTAAATATTTATTTTATTTTTTAAATTTTTTATTATCATTGCCACAATCTAAATTCGAAAGCAAATGACCGGCACTAGAGAATGAAAACACGTGACTTTTAAAATCTGTAGTCAGTCTGACAATTCATTTCTCGATGAGACTGAATTTATGACAACTATCATTGTCTCCAAACTGAACTCACATATCACCAACTATGCATAATCAATCATCAAATATTTATTAATAAACATATTTGATCAAATATCGAAATTAAATAGAAAGATAGATAGAGAAGGAAGTACCATGTGGAGTTTTAAAATACAACTGAATGAATTAGATAAAGAATTAAATAATTTCCGCTGATGGATAAAAAAGGTAGGATAACTCGAATAAGCAGTACTTATATGCTCAACTTGTAACTTGAAAAAAAAATGATAAATATGAATGAACATTCAAATCAATGAACTATATAGCAATTAATATAATATATCGATCTCATGTATAAGATGTTTATTCAATGACAATCAGACAAAAAAATTGCATAATCATACGAGGATAAAAGTAAGACAATTTGGTCATACTAAATTCGAACTGAGGAGCCGATCCCCTATTTGGTTCTCTTGGTCTACATATTTCTTTTAAAATTCAATATATAGGATCCGCCGTCACAGCCGTAACCAAACAACGCTATTCGATTGACAAGCAGCGCTGAGTATAAAAATACCCTCGCCGTCACAGCAGTTCTAATCTCATCATCATATAGTGGCATCATATCATAATTTATAACTCCGATCATATGTGGTCTCACATCATTATAATCCTATCCAAAAAATACAAAGAATATGCAATAAATTCAACTCAAACATCAACACACATTATACTTCTATAATATAGTGTTGATAATAACAATTATATATATGCCTACTGCTTAAGCAATTGATGTAATTATGCAAATATAACAAACATCGTAAATTAAGGGAGCGAAACATTATATTAATCTATATAGCTCATAGCAGACGAAACTTGATAACTCTCCTCGAAGCACGGACCAAAGACGAAAAAACACTTAAAAATTATTTTCAATCGATAATAAGATTTATTATAATATAAACAAATGAATGACTCTAAAGATTATGCAGAAATTTCAATAAAATCTCTCCTATAACTAGAATATTTACTCCTGAAACAAAACAATCAAATAACACTCCCAAAATAATTTACAATAACCAACATTAATCAACTTCCCCGAATGAGCCTCCAATCCAAACTTAACACACTTCAACACACATATCGCAATTACAAAACAACAATAATAATTTATAATAAGTTTAAAATTAAATTATAAAAATAATAATAATATTACCCATATTACATAATTAATAATTATAATTTTTATTCACAATAAAAGTTTATAATTTTATATCTTATTAAATTTAAAATACTAGTTAATTCCTTAAATAATTATTAATATTTAACCACTTAGTTAATAATAATAATATTACTAAATTATACTAATTATAACTTTATAAATTTTACCAAAGTAATTGATTTTTATAAAATATAAATACAATATTTTAACTATTTAATTTAATTTATTAATAATCCATTAATCAATTAACTAATTTAATATTTAACAATTAACTTAATTAATTAATAAATCATAATCGAAATTAGTATTTATATATTTCACATACATACACATATATATATGTAGTTAATTAATTCCATTTATTAATAATCAAAATTTTTATTTAAATCACAAATCACATGCTATATTTTAGACTATAAGTTATACATGTTACAATTTAAATATATTATTTAATTTCATTTTTATATTTTAAATAATTAGTTATTCTTAATCCATAAATTATAATAAATAATCCCTAAATTATATCTAACATTTCTAATTATAAATCATAATTCAATTTATTATCTAATTATAAATTTCTATCAATTAAATACTAAAAATTTATAATAATTTATTTTATTCAATTTTTCATTTTAATCTATTAAATTTTATATAGTTTATTTTATTTTTTTATACTTTTTAAAATATAATTAATTAATTAACTAAAATTATATATTCTAAATTTATTTAACTTCAATAGTTCTAACTAATTACATTTCTAATTAAATTATCATTAATTATTATATTTATTTATTATTATTATTATTATTTTATATATTTATTATTTTTATCACCAAAATAGTATTTTTCATTGTCGGAATAGTATCGTCATCGTCGAAAAATAATGACCGAATTTCGGCCAACCTAAAACGTGCTCTAAAATCCTCAAATAATATACTAAAATGAAACTTAGAAAGAAAGGATTTTAAAAATACCAATCTCGTTGGGAAGGACGTCGGAATTAGCCGATAGCTCTCGAAAGTCATCACGTTTGTGCCTCACGTGAACAGTACTTTGATGGTTGATGGTGTCGTTCGCTAGATTCGTCGGACGATGGGCTATTCAGAGGTATCGGCGATGTCGATAGTTGATCACTGGAAGATAATAGATCGAAGAAAAATCCGATTGACGCCCTCTTTTCCCCCTTTTTTCTCTTTCTCTATCACCGACTGTCTCTCTCTCTTCTTTTCTTCTCTCTCTTCTTTAATTCCCTTCCCTCCTCCTTTAATTAAAATACACACATATATATATAATTAATTCTCTTTCTTTCTTTTTTTTACTCCAAAATTTAAAATAATAAAAATATAACATACACACAATATCTACAATATATCTATAACACATCTACAATACATTTTTTGTATATTTACGTAATAAAATTATGTGTATTTTTTTTATTTTTTATATGTATAATATGTAAAATTTGTTTAAAAATAAATTTAATAATTTTTATTAATATATTTTTATATGTTTTATTTTATTTTTATTTTTTGAATGTTATTTATTTTTATAATTAAAATTATTTTTTCTTTTTATAAAAAATTATGATATTTATGATGAAAAATAATTTAAAATATTAATTTTATTATTTTATTAGAATATTTTTTTATTTAATAGTAAAGTTTAAAAAAAATAAAAATTTAAAGTAAAATATCGATTGTAGTGAGGAAGAGGTCTTTTTTAAAAAAAATTATTTTAATAAAAAATGAGGTATTTTTGAATTTTGTATCAACTTTTTATAAAAGTATAAATATTTTTAATTTTATAATATTTTTATAATAAAAGTTTTTTTTATATATAGTTATATAAATATCACATCTTTCTACTTCATAACTTACACCTTCAAGAATAAAATATATCATAAATTTTGACTGTGAAAATAAAACTATAAATTCTATAGAAAAAGAGAGAAAAATGAAAAAAAAAAAAATTTGTGCACAATTATCAAATTGGACGAAAAGTATAAATAATAGGGGTTAAAAATTATATATTTTTATTGTTTAACTTTCAAATTAATATTATTATTAAGTAAATTATTAAAGTATTTTTTAAGATAAGTAAATAAACTATTAAAGTATAATTAGTATGTTAGGAGGATTAAAAAATTATGTATTTTTAATTTCTAATTTTTTAAATTTCAAAAAAAATCCTAAAAGATATTATTATTAATATATAATTAATTTATTTAAATGATTAACACACAATTAATTTACAAAGAAAATTAAAAGTTAGATATTAAAGTCTTTTAACTTTTCAAATTTCTATAAAAATATGATTAAATAGAAATATGAAATTTTATAAGAAAAAAATAATATATATAATATTTTATTCGTATTGCGCATTAATGAAAATAACAAATAAATAAATATAATTAATAATAAATAAATAAATAATAATATATATATAAAAGTAACTATAAATTCTATTATAAAAATGCAAAATAAAATATTTATTTGATTTTTATAATAACTATATTGAAATAATATGAGTAAATATAATTTTTTTATATTTTATAACTTCATGTTTTCATTAATCAAAAATAAAATTTACATAATACTATAAAAAATCAAGAATTTTATAAAAAAAAATCAAAATTCAAGTAAATTTTTTTTTGTAAAATAGAAAAAAATAAGTAAAAAGATTTATAATCATATATTTATATTAGAATTATTATTATTAATATTATTATTATATAAATTATTAACATACAATTAATTTATTAGGATATTTAAAAATCATATTTTTTTATTATTGTACAATTAATTTATTAAAAATTTCAAAAGTCATATATGTTATTTAATTTATAATTAATTTATTATAAGGGTTTAGAGATATACTTTTTTAACTTTTTAAATTTTTAAAAAAATATATAAATCAATCAATATTATTAAATTTTATTAATGTCTATTTAATCAATATTTTAAAGTTAAATTAATATATAATTATTTAATAGAATGTTAAAAGTCATAAATATAATTTACTAATTATTAAAATTTAAATATTATATAAATTATTAAAATTAAATAAAAAATCAATTAAAATTATTTCTAAAAATTGACAATGTGATAATCTTAAAATGCTTCTCCCATATTTAACTTATATATATATAATATAGATAATGCCTACTTTCAATTAATCTTTGAACTGAATTTCATTCATCAATTAGTCACATCTCATTTGAATCACCATTCACCTTCACCCCTAAATTATTTGAAAATATACTTTATGTTGAAACTGTTTTAAATATTGAGAAGTTTGTCTTCAATAAAAATAAAGAAATGAATGCAATATACTTCCATCATAAGAAAAAATAAAATAAAATAACAACAGTTACTTCAAGAATTGAATAAAAGTAGGTAACCAACCCATCTATAAATAGCCACAAAAGAAAATAGAATAAAACAAACAATACAATGTTATAAACCAATCCCATTATATTTCTCATTACTATGAAATTAATGTTCAAATGTGCTGTTTCTTTGTACAATGAAAATTGGGTGGAGAGAGCAATTGTCTCAACCACAAACTAGCAATGAAACTATGCACTTCCCTCTAGAACTCCCAGTGAAATTTGATGCCCACTATGGCAAAAAGAAAAGAGCAAAAACAAAAACAAATGTAGGATTTTCACTAAAGAATGCACACTCAACCAACCAACAAGGTGTTTTCCTTTGCCCTCTCACAAGGATGGATTTTACAGATTTGAATCTCAAAAACAATAAATTAATAAAAGATTTTCACATGGGGAGCAGGGATGACCAAAAAAAAAAAATATATATATATATATGGAAATAGGGAAAAAGGAAAAAAAAAAGATTTGAACTTTACAACCATCGTAGCACTGATGAGAGATTGAATGCTGCCTACTTTCAGACAAAAAAGGATAAGAAGCTTGAGCTTCCTTTGGCCCTCACTCGTGTAAAAATTGGAAGGCTGGATTCTCAAGTAGTTCCTCTGCCGGTTGAACATCCATGAAATCTTTCTCTTGCAGTGAATTAGAAAGGTCTTCAACAGAGAATGGGATGCTGCATTAAGAATTACAAATTAAATGGTATGAATAAATTGCAAAAGGCAACATTTTTTTTTTTTGACAAATTAAAGATATATTCGAAGAAAAATATGTAGCGGTAGTCCTGTTGTGGAGGATGGATGCATCTTACAATCGCATGAGCCATTTTCATCGAGATGCCAAAAATGGTGAGATCAGTGAGATTGTTTAACCCCACATGAACCAGAAGTAAATGATCAATTGAAAGACACATCGACAATTCAGTTAGCCTCATTTCATTTTATGTGCATAACTCAACATCTCTCTATAAAGACGATCAGTTTCCTAGTTTAGTAGAAATGAAAGATGGCCATATGTATACCCACAAAAAAAAAAAAAAAGATTGCCCGTATCACTTATTCATAAACATGCAAGAAGTATCAATGATACAAAATTGACATATTTGAGAAGAAACTTACCCAGAATTGTCGTCTAACAAAAAGGAACTGCTGGCAGCATCACTTGAGTCTTCTGTCATAAGTACCCTCATACTAGAAATGACCTGGAGAGAGGTTGAAGGTGAAAGTTATAGAGCATTCAAATATGTTTTGACAGGAAAACAAACTCAGAAAACCCCATTGCAGAAAAATCTTTCATAAACACTTACACCAGGAGACACACTTCGAGTGTTATAGTTGTCATCCCAGTACAAGGTACAGATTCTATACAGCTGTTGCACACTCAGGATCTGAAAAAAAAATGGAAGCATTGTAGTGAGGAGGCTTCTGATATTTTATTTTCTGCATGCATGAGGCTGTAATATATTGGACTATGTAAAAAAGTAAATATGCCAGCATGTGAATATGTGAGTATGTGAATATGCAAGTGTCATAACCATTTTCCTCAATTGTGCTCCACTAATGCATGCATTGTATGTTAGAAAGAGAGAGAGAGAGAGAGAGAGAGAGAGACAGAGAGAGACTTACAGGGCAAAGATCATTTGTGATTTCATCATAGGATATTCTATACTTCTGATGTATAACCTGAGGGCCAAGACAAGAAAATAAACAGTATAGAACAAAATTACCATTATGCTTGCTGTTATAACTAAAATTTAAATGGAAAACAAGTCATGAGCATACCAAAAATCCAACAGCCTGTCTGATGTGCTTTAGTTCATCCCAAGATGAGCCAGCATACTGCAAATCAAAGGAGGTGGAGTAATGAGAACAAAAGAAAATTTATGCACAAGGCTAAGGAATCCAGAGAATGCAAATGTAACATGACAAATTAAGCAAACTATAAAGAAATGCTCCAGATGATACTGACAAGTTAAAAAGCAAATAAGATTACCTCTTCTTTTGCTTGGCAACACCATAGCTCTAACTCAGCTAATCCGGCTTTCACATATTCACCATTACTAAAGGTACAGCACTCACGACGTAAAAGAAGACTGACATCATAGAATCCGGATTAGGAAACCTTTTGGCATAAGATGATAATATCACAGGAGTAGGCTGACTAATTACCTATTGAATAATTGCACATTAATGAATGAGAAAGTTTGGGTATAGATCTTCTGGATAAGAACCGAAGGCACCTGAAATTATCCATAAAAATGAGTTCTTTTGTGCATTTAAAAGACAATTAGAAGAACAAATAGTAAAGCCCGTACAAAATTTTGTTTCAAAGTGCTGAGGAGAGTGTTGAGACTATCAATTATGCTCTGCCAATGGCTTGAAGGGGAATCTTTACTGAAGGACCGCCCAGATCTTAGTACACTTCCCTTAGATGTTCTGGGAGCCTAAAGTGGAAAAAGAATAACATGAAGTTACAGTTGCTGAAATTGACAAGTAATCAGGAATTAAAACAAATTTTTCTGTTCCCACGACACAGAATTAATATGCAATATACCTGGATGCATAATGAAAGTAAAGACGACAATTCCTTCTTCAAGTTGTCTCGGATAATCCCATAAATTTTCTCCACATATGCGGCAAGCTGTTGCTTGAAAAGCAAGGCTGGGTATTTGGCCTCTACTTGGCGCACTACTGCAAGTGCAGCTGCAGCAGCAAGGCTGGAAGAGGAGGGTGAAGAACGAAAACCCTAGAATTGACAAAGAATGCAATTAGTGAACAAAACATAGCCTTGACAGCAAAATCATATGTCAAAATATAGCAGAATTAATTTGACAAAATAAATCATACCATGGCCATCCTCCCAAACAAAGATGCTGCTGACGACGGCTTCCGATTTGAAGTTGCACCAGTAGCACCAGCTGCCTTCAGACTTCGTTGCAGCAGAAACAATAAAGTTGATGTATTTGATAACCAGTAAGCCATGTGCTCATTGTTATCTTCATTCTGTAACCAGGAACAGAATTTTCATTGGCATGCCTTGTTCTATGGATCACTGCACTCCTAGTTAGCTTGTTCTAAGAACAATCTATGATATGATGATGTGCCCAGTTACCTCAATTGCAGAACCAATCATTTGGATGAGACGATCAAACACACTAGTCCTTTCTGCTTCAAAAGATTTCCAATGGAGAAGGCATTTGTATATGGTAAATGCTGCAACAGGCTTTCCATGACTATATCCAATGTTATTCATAACACAATGGATAAGAGCATCAATACTCTCCTGTTGCAGCAAATAAAAGGATATGTCGGAACCTCACAGTCCACATTCTTCTTAGAAAGGGGAAAGATTATAAAGAAAAAACTGATTTTGTAAGCACATACATTTTGACGTTCAATGTGGGATCTCCTTAACCTGCTATCTGACTCCGTGCCAAATGTTTTTACAGGAGTTGCATTCTGTGGTTCCTGTAAAAAAAATCTCATTGACAATCATTAACCAGTAAGCAGAGTATGAAATTATGACAACACAATAGTCAATTGCTATAGGTAGGTGATCACTGAGATTGCTTACATTGGCTCTGTGCTCTTCATTCACATGATGACCATTTTCCAAACTCTGTTAAAATAAAAGTTGACATGAGGAAGGCCGGGAAACAGAGGATCGAAACATCTCTGCAAAAAATGCATACCTGAGCTGCTGGAATGGGTGGACGCTCTGATGTCCTCTTAACAGGTGTTTGAAGCAAACTTTGCTGCCGAAGAACTTGGTTTTCAGTTTCCATGTCAGAAAATTTTTCTTCCAGCCTGTAAACAATTCAAAATAGATAGGAAACAATGAACATGAGCATCAAGGTATTAACAGAGATAGTTCGCATTGCATTTAATTAATGACAAATATATGTGTATGGGCAATGTATTTTCAACATAGTAACCACCTATGCATGGCAGTCTTTAGTTCAACTATTTTTGACTCTGCCTCCAAAGCCTGCTTCAGTCTTTCTTCACTTATTTTGCTCGTCTCTTCAAATTTTTTCTCTGTTTCATCAATTTTCTGTTCCAGGGAACTAACCAGAGCCTGAAATTTATCACAAAGTTGAAATAATCTTCAATGATAAAAAGAGAAGTTCAGAAGCATGATTCCCATGTTCAGAGAACAGTTCTTTGATGTCTGCATTTAATTTATGATATGGACCCCTAACCATCAGCCTCCTACCTTGAGTTTCTCATTTTCAGTAGTCAGCTTCTCCAGCATTGCATGGTCAACTACAGGAACCTCCTGTATAACAGGGACAATTTCTTTAGCAATTTTGGCAGCCTCCCTTTCCCTTACGAGCATTTCCTTAGTTTCTTTAAACTGAAGTTGCATCTCCTGTAAAGCCAACTGCAGTTTTGCATTTTCTTGTGTTTTAGCTTCTTCCAGATCAGCCTACAGAACACAGATGGTACAAAAATTTGAAAAAAGAAAACAAGAGGATAACGATATATGATGAGTTACCAAATGTGAGGCAAAACAACACGAATTAAATAAGTGTTGACACTAAACAAAGGTTGAATAAGTTAGCTTCTTTCAGAAGGTCCTTTTAGTTATATGTTTCACCAAGCCTTCAGTCAACAAGCAGTACATCCTATGGATGTTTTTAAGATATATCATCCCTTTTCTAGATAATAAAAACAAGGACTAGAGGACAAACCAACTGGAAGCTTAAATGAGAAATATTATTCATCCATTTCAAATAATAATTCATTTTATTTATGTGATCAAAACTGAAGTATATTTCAAACAGGCAAACTGATGAAATAAAAAGACTAAACAAATGGTTAAGAAAATGAATAAATTAAAGCCAATAGCTAAAAAGTCAGATGACTTCTGATTAGATAAACATTGCATAATTACTACTAAGAAATTTCCCTTTTGCATACCCTCATGCGCTTCTCCAGCTGTAGTCTCCATGTTAATTCTTCAACCTGCTTTTCCAATTTATTTTTGGCAGCTTGAAGAGCACCAGTTTCCCTAGCAGCCTGTTATAAAAAGAATAAAGACTAAATTTCACATGCAAAAACAACAAAGAGCACAGCACAACAATTTTTAACTGCTTCAAAAGAACTGCATAATATCAGAAAAATAATTAATAAAAAAATGAAGGGGGATTAATGACATCATAATTTAAAAGAACCAAACCAAAATTCATATAAAATCACATACATCCATAGATACAATTAAGTGTATGCAAATCTTTTCTAGGAAAATTTTCATACTAAACAAGTTTTTGCTTAAACAAAGTGTGCAATACATATGCCCATCACTTTAAAGTGATCCATGGAATTGGTTTTTTGGGTCATTAAAAAATTATATGAAACATTGTCCTTGCACGACAAACAAAGGAAATAGATCATTATAGTTTCAGAAAGTAGAAATGAAAGCCATGAAATTTTATCAACATAATAAGCAGAACAAGATTTTTTCTCTAATGGCCCTGGTTAGGCAAAACCATTGAATACAAGTAAAAAGCTATTAATTCATAACAGAAGATCTATTAAAATAAAAGAGAAGACACGTATAAGGCTTCAGCTGTTTCCAAAACAATTGCACAAGATTAAATTAAAGAAAAAGAGAAAAGCTGACCATCTTAAGTTTCCGCAGTTCTTTACAAGCAACTCTCCTTCTCCATGCACACTGTGTTGCAATGGCTGCTTTCTTCAACTTCGTGTAATGTAACCGAGCCAAGTACTTGCGGCATTGACTCTGTGTACAGTGGAAAAAGGGCATATCAATTCAGGCACACATAACTTGAAAAAAGCATGAAATTGTTAAAGCAATGCTTGCTATGTGCAGGAAGTAACAACAAAAAAGAAATTGCCTAAATATGTTGTGAACTTTGAAATGAATATCCCAGGAATAATTTTACCTGGATTACAATTGCTGCTTTAGTCTGCCTTCTGAAGCGTAACTCATCCCTAGCAGCCATACCACGCATACCCGTTTGGATAGAAATAGCAGAGCAACATAATTCTGTATAAGCTTTCCTAGCAAAATGCATCCGCAAATATCTTTGGATCCTCAAAGAAGCAGCCTCTCTCCGCATCTCCTCGTAAACTTGCCGAGCAAGTTGTCCTGTATTGGCCAAAGACAAATCAATAGTTTGATAGAAATTCTCATAACTTGAGCCTTCAACCACTACCAGCTAAGGCAAGTGACAAGAAGCAAGAAAACACCTCTGCATGCTGATTGAATATGTATTGCAGATCGGCGAAGCATAATGAAACTTTTGCGAGACAAATAAGACCGCACTTTCCTCTGAATAATGCTTGCTGATCTTCCCAATACCTCACTCCTACGAGCATCCAGTTCCGCCATTTGACCAGCCCTAAGGAATACCTTTGTCTTACCAATCTGCAAAATAAAATGGAACATAGTATTAGCACAGGAGAAAAAAATCACCTCACCAAAGACAGGAAAATGTCATGTGAGGATCCAGTTGATTCCCAATAGCAGAGTTATTAAGAAGATGTTGTAGCCGCTCATCAATCTAGATCTTATTATCAGATTAGCAATGAAGAGCAACAGTGTTAAACTCCAAAGCCTTACAATGAAACAAACATGGTATCATATCCATGGTAGAGTGAAAATAATGGCCTCCTATATTAAACATTAGTTAAACTCATAATGAATCAAAAATTATGCAACTAAGCATAAATTCTTAGAAGAGGATCTGTTCACATCTCAGACAATTACCTGATAGCCTTCAAGTCCTACTTTTTCCAGAAGCCTCTTGCAAGCAGTAACTTCATCAGAACTAGTGGAAAATTGCATTATAGCAGTCAGAATTTGCAATGCTTCAGCAGAAAATCTTACAGACAAGAAAAATATCAAATACCTGCCATCCAAAACTTCTGGTGCAAGGATGCCAAATCTGTCTGCAAATTCATCAAATGATTTTCTAGTAGGATATCCTGCACAACTAATCCTAATTGCTTCCATGACTCCCTGAAAGAGACACAATGAACTAGCATATATACAGGCAGTTCTAAATTACAACATTAACATAGTCCAGACTCAGAAGTAATAGCCATTAGAATCTTACCCC
Source organism: Garcia nutans (assembly GCA_947685225.1). Classification (NCBI taxonomy): domain Eukaryota; kingdom Viridiplantae; phylum Streptophyta; class Magnoliopsida; order Malpighiales; family Euphorbiaceae; genus Garcia; species Garcia nutans. The sequence goes on along the minus strand of CANTUV010000048.1, from coordinate 4,571,482 downwards.
ACACCGCAATTGTTGAAGAACATTTTTACTCTCAAAAATCGCTGGCTTAAGAAGATTGTTAGGCTTTACACAGCGGATGTAATGTGGCTCTGTTGAACTCAGAGTTTCGAGCAAAGCTTGCAGTTGTTGCTACATGCAGAAGAGACAAAAATTATACCCACAAGACCTGACAACGAACATAAATTGGGGGAAAATACGAAGAGAAAATATACCATACCTTAAACCGAGAACCTATTGAAGAAAACTTTGATTGTTTAGAGGATTCTTCAGCTAAAGGTGGAAACAATCCCGAAACAAATGAACATTTGGAAGCACTTAAGAGTGCTTGATGTTCAGCAACAACATAGTCTTTGTTCTTATCCAAAAACAGTTCAGTTTGATATGTGACCTGGTAATGAGTCAAAGCTCCGTCAAGATATTTCAAAATCCAAATATATTATTTTGTCACAACATTGCTGAACCAGAATATAAAAAGAAAATGCACTTACATCACCAGCATAGTGGCTAATTGTGAAGTCGCTTCGAGATAATTTAGGCTTGCTGAACCGTCTATGATTTTTAAATGTCTGGTACAACTTCTGAGCAAAAGTTTCATGTGTTGATCTTGGAAACATGCTGGAAAAAACAATTCGCAGCTACATTATCATGCAGGACAATCAAGAAAATTTGGGAAAAAAGAGATAAATAGTTGTACCATTGATATTAATGTGAAATAGAAGAAAATGAGAACAGTATGTTGCCATTATGCTTACCATGCTTCATCCAGAAGAGCAATTATACCACCGGGTTTCTGAAAATTAATCGGAAACAGAAAATTTAAAAATTAAGTCAAAACATCAAATGAAAAGAAGGGCCAGTATTGAATTATGTTTATTTATTTCCTCCAAAACCCAGAGTAATTTTAAGCATGTGATTGCCAACATAGTAAAATAAGAAGAATAAACTGTTCAAAGACAAGAAGGAAAAAAATTACTAAATTATAGAGTACATTGAGATGTATATACCAATTAGTCTAGAATTCTATTTATGACACCCGCCTTATTTGCTGTTTTGCAGTTAACTTAATACATAGAAAATCAACCACAGGACAACAGCAACAGAATTTACAAAATCATTTCGCACTAGATCAAAGAAATCAGAGCAGATCAGACCAAATGCCCAGCAATACCTGTTGCAAAGGCAGAAGAAAAACAAACCTTTTCAATGAGATCAAGAATATCTTGATTATCAACAAAATCAATGTAGCTCCAATCAATTTCTTCTTTTGTATATTCTTCTTGCTCCATTTTGAAGACATGCTGCCAAGATATATATATGCATCAATAGCACCTTCAGTGGACAAAAGGAACACAAAGGCATATAAAGAGAGTAGGACTGACTTTCCAAATATACCTGATTAAAATGTTGCTGAAGTTTTTCATTTGTCAAGTTGATGCAAAATTGCTCAAAACTGCAGGAATGATATCATATCAACAATCAGGTGAAAGAATGAAATAAGCATCCACCAAGATTCATCAAACTGCAATTGATTCAATTAACAATTGATTCAATTAAAATATGAATCCCTCATTTATGCATAACAGGAACAGAAGCTAACAACTGCTCTACACTGCACAAATCCTCCAGATAGTAGGCAGCTATGTTATAGAACACCTAAGTGAAAAGGAGATTAACCAGTTGGCCAGCTATTCCCTCGATGCACACCTAAGAAAAGAAACCCCTCCAATAGTGATGCAACAGGGAACCAATATGCCAAATGGAGTTTCATTAACTGGTAAAATCATGAAAGCGGTAATACTAAAGCTGTAAGATAATGTTGAACCATCAAAAATCTAATATCATCTTCAATTAATCCACATGACTAGAAACAGCATCAAGAAATCTAAATTATCCTCCATGCCACACGACCAACCACATATACATAGATACGTCTGTTGCCTCAGTACAAGATGTTACACTTGAGACATTATAATGGAACAATTAGTTCTCTTGCAGAACCAATTCCTCTCAATAGTGTAAACAAAAGGCATACCGGTTAAGCACCTGTTTGTCTTGAAACTCTCAAATCCATAAATGTCCAGCACGCCAATTAAGAACTTAGATTCTGGGTCTTGACCAATTGAACTATTAATCTTATCCACAAGCCTACAGAAAGACGGAAAATATTAAAGCAATGCTAAACAGCATATTCCAATACCCAGACATTCAGAATTTAAAAATGCTCTGCGAAGCAGGGAAACACAATACCATCAGAATATGAAAGTGATACTTACCAATCAAACAACCTTGAGTAAATAATTTTAGCCAATGCATCTCTACTAAGAGCAGCAGATTCTGGATCCAACCACTTTGTAATTGTTTCATCACGAGTTACAATTACACGTTTGCAGAGAGAGTCTTCCAATGCCTTCAGATCACACCTGAACAAAATTCAGATTTCAGAAACTGCATTGCCTTCCATTACAAAAGCACAGGGGGTGTAGATATTCTTTTAAAGATAGCCCATCAGTGTGTGGATATGTACATTACGTAGACCAATTACATTAAAAGCTCAGCAACAGTTCTCAGATGAAACCAAGATTTTTCATCTTTAGGCATCGATGAATCTATTTCCCTCCCTTTGGCAAATTCAATATTTCCAAGATGGAGGATTGCAGCCACAACTCGAAATATGGCATCCTGAAAAGGGTAACAGAGAGAAAAATGAGCTTTTTATGATGTTTTAGCACTTGACTGATCACATTTTTCAATTAAAGTAGATCCTTGTAGAATACCTGCTCGGCAGAACTTATTCCAACAACTTCCATTGCCCTCCTTGTTGCAATATATTCCTTAGAATCATCAACACCATCCAATTCATAGCAATTTGATTGATTCAGATAATGGAATGTTCTTGGGTTTCCCAATTTGTATTTCTGAAGATCCTGATGGATGATATAAAGAAAGAAACAATGAGAAATGTCTAGAAGTAAGAAAACAGCATTTGAGATTATGGTAACCTTCAGAATTAGTGTCTTTACTTAAGCGCAATATATGGTGCCAATTTTTGTTGCTAACATAATCACTTATGAACAGCACTAGCTAAAACACACAAGGTTAAGATCATGATAAGGTTCACTAAGCACAGAAGAAACAAGAAAAACAGCTATTATATACATGGAACATTAGTAGCATAATATCCAATCCAATTATATAAATTCAGCCCATGAAATGGTTGATACTGACTCCTGATAAAAAGTCCTTTCTTCATGAAGCAACAACCAGAAATCTAAGATCCATTACCTCAGGAGGTGCAGCGCAAAGCATGTAGAAGCAGTGATAATTTCTCTCAGGATCAGAAACCTGACACACACGTGATCTTTCTAGCAAATAAGTTCTGATAGCAGCTCCTGAAATCCTCCCCCTCTGATCAAACTGAATCTCAACGAATTTACCAAAACGACTGCAGTAGTGATAGCATGTAAATGACAGCCCATTTAAACACATGCTATGAAATTCAGAACTATATGAAGAAAGTCCTTATTACAGATTTTCCCACCTTGAGTTATTGTTTCTAACTGTCTTGGCATTACCAAATGCTTCTAAAACAGGATTAGACTGCAAAATGATAAACAGTACAAATGTAAGTCTGCTGTCAATCATCCTGCAACATCAGATTTCTTGAATTTTGATATATGCTTGTCGCAGAATAGAATTGTAAGAATAGATCACCTCCAGGACTTGCTGTTCAACAGTCCTTCCCTCAGCAGCAGCTCTCCCTCCCATGTAAGCAAGGTAACGCATAAGCAATTTTGTGCTTTCTGTTTTACCAGCCCCGCTCTCACCACTCACTAAAATAGACTGACTTATTCCTTCATTGATCATTAGCCTGCGTCCACAGCAACAGCATTTTCTGTTATTAGATCAGTAAAGAGGAAACGAAATAAACAGCAGCCGACCACCGGAAATGGTACCTGTATGCAGCATCTGCAACAGCAAAGGGGTGTGGACTAAGCTCACCAAAGGCTGCCCCTTTATATTGTGCCATCATATGGCTATCATAGAGATGTGGCAACTTTCTAAAAGGATTCACAGCAATCAATATATTCCCTGTGTAAGTCTGGCAGCACCATTTAGTGCATTAGCCTTAATAGATCAGAAAGTGTGGAAGATGTAAAGGAAAACAAGAAAAGTATCTTGATATCCATTAAAGCATAATACAACATATAAAAAGCATAAAAGAATATATCCAGACAAATAACTATCCAGCATTCGCCCCTCCAAACAAGAAGCATATGAATATAAGTTGCTCGTTGCTCACAAATACTCACATAAATTTCATTCATATCATATCTTGATCTTAAATTCTGTAGAACTCCTGGTTCATGCAAATAAGCCAGTTTCGTCATATCATCCACTCCACAAGGTGGGGCTTCAGCATCTTTAGGATAGACACTGGAAGCTTTAACAACAACCTACAATTAGAAAAAAATATGGGGGAAAAGGCAGGTCAGCTTATCTCTTCTCTTCATGTTATAGATTCGCATAAAGGGAAAAAAATATTAAGAACACATTAAAGGTTCATCATAACAAATAAAGTAACTAGATATGATAACAACATAAAAATAGTGAATTGTCACTTCAGCCATTGGCAAACATAACCATTCAAGGTTGATATGTACATCAAACATAGGCATTGAGGAAAGTCAATAAAAGCACCTACCGTCTTTCCAGATGTACAAAGGGCCTTAATATCTTCACCATTAATCTCCACAACTTCGCCATCAATCCAAGCTGCATCAGCATCTTCCAACCAAACAAGAGATCCAACCACCAAACTCACAGCAGCAGCCTGCAGAAAAGAGAGTGTTGAGGACTGCTTCAACACAATAATTGTATCATTTTGTATCATATTTATAAGATCTAAGCATCATATATTGTATTTGTGTTGCAAACAATTACTTTCACTTGTTATTTATTGAAATGGAAAATAAGTTCCTTTTTTTTCGTTTTTTATCTCAATTCAAGAACAGCGAAATCAATAAAAGATTCTAAAGTAATCCAAATAGACAAATACATAATAAAGAGATGTTTTAAATATCACCACTTCATGCACTTGTAATCACCACCATCTATAGTTAGTAAGATACATATTTTATTCTCTAAAAATAAAATGTGAATCAACACACACACACACACACAAATGATTGTTTCTTCAAGAGTGCTGATGGTAAATCAGCAGAAACATTGGAGGGTACCGGCATCCTTTCTTTTTAAAGGTGAAAGTAGCACCTATTCAAAAGAAGTTGACAAATGAGAGATTGAGATGGTCTATATGTAAGCATTTCGGGCCAACAAATGCACCAATACATAATGCTGAGCACACAGAAATTGTAGGAGATAAAAGCGTGAAGGGCAATCCTAAAATAACTTGCAAGGAAGTATGAAAAAGGATTAGATAGCCCTAGATTTTTCTGAACATGAAGTCCTAAACAGAGTGGAGTGGAGAAAACAAATCCATCTTTATTTCATTAGTTAAATAAAGCCACTAAATCCATTCCATGCCCCCATGTCAAATAGCCAAGTTATAAAAATAAATAACACTGAAACCACACTAGGAGCTGATTTCCCAGAAACATATGCAACATAGGAATCAAGAATGAATAGGTCTCTTGACCAACAAAGAAGATGCTTAGTGGGAAAAAATGTTGTTCATAAAGTAAATAGAACTACAGAAAATAAATAAGACGCCATGAGACTACACTACAACTAAAAGCCATCTATCCAATAATTCTGAACTCAATCAGTCAGTTTTTTTTACAGATCATCCAAGTTGAAAGCGTCTTTGAGTTTTGTTGGAATTGGAGGAAGGCATTAACGGTTGCAATTCTGAAAGCACCGGTCATGATTTTGGAATCATGCAAAATTGGGGAAAAAAGAATGAAGCAAAATTATTTATATGGTCTATCACACTTGTTAGGAATTAATCCTTGATTTAATAAATTTAAGGAACAATTAAGTTTAATTGAGTCATCAAAGATAATGCAAAAAAAATCGCAAATGAATGTGATTAAAGAAATCCAAGCTTTTGATCCAAGTTCTACTATGGCCATTTTTTTTTTTTTAAGTTTTATAAATTATACGAAGGGGAGCCTTGGCGCAGCGGTAAGTGCTGTCGCCGTGTGACCTGAGGTCACGGGTTCGAGTCGTGAAAACGGCCTCTTGCAATTAATTGCAAGGGAAGGCCGCATACAAAGATCAAGTGGGTCCGACCCTTCCCCGGACCCCGCTCATTGCGGGAGCATTCGTGCACCGAGATGCCTTTTTTTCTATAAATTATACATAACCCTTAATTATAATATTAATTCCAATGACTGTAGCACTTGAGAATATACAAACCAAAACTCTCAAATTTGTTAATGTCATATATTTACTCGAAAATTTTCCATTAGCATATGGTATGGCACATTTAAAGGGAAAGAGGAAGTGAAAGGCAAGGAGTAAAGCAAAGTGAGAATTCCAAATTCTTATTTCATATTATTTGAACATTAATAATATTTAATATTTAAAAATACGATTAATAACTTCATATCGGTTCTGCCACCTAAATATTACATCATATGCTAATGAGATAATTTATTGAATGAAAATATGAAATATATGCCACATTGAAAATTTGAGAGTTTTGACACATTCACTGCTAAGTCTGCCCTTAATTGACACTGTTAGAGGCTATAGATATAGTTGATACAAAATAAAGCATTGACCATAACTAAAATTCAGACAAGGTTTGAATTTTTCTAGTCATTAGCCCAAATTGCAAAGATAAAAGCCTTCAGTTCCAGTACAATACTCTTCTGCCGCTCAATAAAGCATAGTCCAATTCTAATTTGATATTAAGTCAATGAATGGCTGACTAATACTGAAAAAGTTAACCATTTTGCATTACTAATACTAATGCCTAGACAATTATCAGCAGCCAACAAAACGAGCAGTGGTAAATGCTAACCTAGATGGAGAAAAACCTTAGGGCGAAATATTTTCATTTTCATAGTTCTATAGATGACTTTGCTTAACAAAGTAAACAAAGAATCCCAGTGTCTATGCTTCTTCTAAAAATAAAATGGGCACATCCAAAAAAACACCATAGCAGCATATATATCAACTAGATCACAATCACAGCATTAAAGCTCACAATAAAGAGAAAATGTCAATGAGACATTAGCATATACATCAGCTCCAAGTAAAGCACAGATGAGTCAACAACGAAGTAAAACAACAACAACCGACCAAATTATATATAAGTTGAACATCATTGACACAAAGAAAAGACTTAAAATTCCTAAAAATCAAATTAAACAGAAATAAAAACTACAAATATTAAACAAAAAAAATACCATTTTCAGTGAAATTGATCAGATCAGAAACTCGGTGGCTCCTCGATCTACTTCAACAAGCCTTCAACAACAACCATTCAAATTCAAGAAACAAAGGAAATGATATGAACTTCTATTTCCCTTTAATGGGTACAACTAAAAATCGATTTACACTGAGAAACCAACAATAATAAACAAAACAAAAAAAAACAAAAATTGAAAAAAAAAACATATATATATATATATAATGAGAAGCTTAAACCCTTCAACAAGTTCAAAACTTTATTTGAATAAGAGAATAAGCCTCTCTTTCTCTCTCTCTGCCCCTTTTTGCTGTTAAAGCAATGAACTTTTGTTTTCTTTTTCTTTGATTTTCTCTGTTTCCTTAACGTGTTTGTTCTTTTTCTTCCCTCCCACCCGATTTGGGTTTCGTCAATAATCAAAGATTTTATTTTTTCTATTAATAATAATGAACTAAGCATTTTTATTGCCTGTTGTTATTAATTTATTTTAATTAATTAAATGAAAATTAATTAGGAAGATCAAAAGCGTTTTATTGAAGTGAGATTGAATTCCGATGTTGCCCTTGTTTGGCGGCTATAATTACGATCATTTAGCGACAACGAAGACATGGGTCAGATTTGAATCCACTTGGGTTGTCCGAATCTTACAATAATCAAAATTAAATCAAATAATCTATGGCGGTTCTTCTTGCAATTATTATTACATGATAAATTTAAATATATATATATATATATATATATTTTAAAAAAAGAATATTTTTGTCTTGTAATAACTTTAATTTTTAACATCCAACTCTACATTTAGTCAAGCATCATTTTTATTTTTTTGATCTTTTAGCTTCTTATTTATATATATATTATTTAAAATTAATATGTTAAATTATATTTTTGAAAAAAAAGATTATAAGGATTAAAAATTGCAAATTATGGCTATGGGCATTATTGTTTCCATCTAAATCCCATATTCGAGTCATGAATGTGTTCATGTATTCTTGTTTAGCTAATTAAATTTTTTTTTTGATAAAAATATAAAAAAAATTAAAAATAATTTTAAATTTATCATATTTATAAATTATTTATCTATATATCAAAATTTATAAAATATTTATTAAAATAACATATTTCCGTTAGTTTACAATGAGTTTATTATTAGTTTTTTACGAGTTTATAAATTTTACATAAATTATAATGAGTTTATAATAAAATGTCTAAAATATTTTTGATAAAAAAATTAAAAATATGACAAATAGTGTCTTTTTTTTATTAAAAAATTACAAAATATTAATTCTAATATTTTGTAGGTTAACTGATAATTTGAAGTATTTGGAGAGATAAAGAAAGTTACCTTTAAATCAAACTTTTTTTTTGAGCTTTAGACAAATAAAATTATTCATTGGTTTTGACCAAAAGTAAAATCTTATTACTTATTTAACTTATATCTTTATTTTTCATCTATATGTTGCTTAGGAGCTGATATATATATATATATATATATATATATATATATATATATATATATAAGCTCGAATCTTGAAAATCAGTTTTTAAGGTTCGAATCTCTGACCTCTGCATTGAGAGTAATATCAGGTGGCCAGTTGAACTACCCCAACTGATTATATATATATATATATATTGATAATATTATGTCATGATCAATGTTTTTTTTTTCTTTTTGGTGAGCTATAAAAAACAAAAAAAAACAAATGGAGGGACCTTATGACATATATACATATATATATATATATAAATGTATAATTAAGAATATTAATTTTTGACACAATTAATTTCAAACGCTTTGAATTTAAAATTTTAAATTTGGTAGTGGGACTACATATGTTTCCTACATCTAACAATGTGACTAATTTTTCCATATACGTACAACTTTAAATTTGATTTCCTTTATTTCAACTATTGAAATCAAGTGACAACATTGGCCAAAAAAATCGAGAGATAAAAAAAAATTTATAATTGAAGTCTAAAAATTAAGGTAATAAATAATAATGAAAGCTACTGCTACCAACCATTCAATTCAGCAATATTACAAATATTTTTGAAAATTCTCATTGTGTTTTTTTTAATCTATTAATTTAAAGTAAAAAATGAAATAATAAAATTTTTGAGAATAATAAATATTTTAATTTAGGATCCCAAACAATCATATAAACCTTAAATTTTTAATATTACTTTAATTGGAATTTTAAATAAAATTTATTTTCAAATTAAATTTTTAATTTTAAGTCATTTTTTTATTTCATATGTTATTTATGCTACATATTTCTACATATATATATATATATATAGTAAGTTGTGATCTTATAGAATACAATAAATGAATTATGGAAGGAAAGAAAAGTTAAAAAGTGATTTACTAGCACAATACTTTTTCTTTATATATTTGGCAAAAAATGCATTTGAAAATAAATGTAATTCATAATTATAGCAGAAGATGGAAATATGAATATGAATATAAATTTTCTTCATTATGATTAAAAATATATATATTATTTCTTTAGAAGCTTTAAAGAATTACAGCTAGACAAGAGAATTATGTTCAACAATTATTTATTTTAATATAACTATTTATATTAAAATTTCCTTCAAGTTAGCTTACTAATTAATAGGCTAAAATCAAATTCAAGTAATCACTGAGTTAGTAAGCTAATTAATAGGGTAACACTTGCCTAACATAAATAATATATCGTTTGTATGTTGTGGCATTAATTTAGCCTAATAAATTTATCTCTTGAAATCTTATTAATTTTTAAATTTTTAAAAGAGTCCATTAAATTCAATTTTATTTATTACAGAACACAAAATGAAGAATAATTATACTATTAAAAATAGCAATTAAATTAATATACTAACACAAAGAAAGGTTTTACCCTACGTCTAAAATGTATAATATTGGTTGTTAGCTGCAAATTGAGAATATATTTATCTAGTAATTTTCTATCTTAGTATTTTTTTTAAGAGAATAATACACAATAAAATATGCATACAAAGAATAATGACTAAACTAAATACATTTCGTAATAAAATATGGCATTTTAACTAATATATTCCTTATATATATATATATATTTGTTTTTTGACGTGAGAGGCTGAATCCCGCTGTTCAAACTCCTCCATACACTTAACCAGATTCACCAAATCAAACTAAATCTGAAAAGTATAAAAGAAGCCACATTATAATACAACACAGCTCAATATTAATTTTTTTTTTGAAGGAATAACACATAAAAATATACGCACACAAAGAACAATAATTAAATACATCCACAATTAAACCATGACATAAAATTATGCATGAATATTTACCTAAAATTATATAAATTTATAAAGGAGTAATATAAAAATTTATTTTTATATGTTTTTAATTTTAAATTAAATTTTTATATAGTTTTATTTATCTAAGGGAATATCCATTTACCCGCACATGCATGAAGTTGTTGCCACAGAAGTTATGAACCATTTTAGAAACGTGGCAGTGGCACCATTGTCAATGTAATTCACTATTACAATTATGGGCATTTACGTGAATGACCATATATTAACCGCGTTTCCAGCGGTGAGGATTCAATCTTTACCACACAGAAGAATATATAGGTAAAATAAAATAATAATATACTTCAGTTCGTCACATTAATGTGGGAAACAGCCCAATAGAAATAAGCCACGTAAACAATAAAAACTTTGCAGAACTCCCACGAGCAAGGAAAACGCCGCAACTTGCTCTGTCATCAAAGCCCACTCTAGCAGCCAATCAAATTTGAGCGTGAGTTTCTGAGAGTGGGGGATTTTAGAATAAAATTGGTTTTATTATTATATTAAAGCACGTTCTTAAGCGCGTAAAAAGAATCAAAAAGGACGGTTAAGATCAGTGGAAGTGGTCCTCGGCGCAATATTAGCCGTTGGATGGAGTTGGAGTGAGGTTTCAGCGTCACCGCCATAACAGGCGGAGTCAACTGATAAAGAAATGATGAAATTAGGGTTCACATGTTTGATTTGAAGAATGGAAAAGGGGAAAAATTAAGTGAAAAGGAAAGAAAATTTTGAAAAAGGAGAGAAAAAGGAAAAAATTGTAAAGAAACGGAAAAAAAAGTTGGATTAAAATGGGACCGTGTTTAGATGAGCTATCAATTAAATAGGTCACATCTAAATTCGTTAACATCTTTTTTCTTTTTGTCTAATTATTATTGCTTAAACTTACAATTTTCCAATTTTCATGGGATTAGTTTTTAATACTCAATTAAGAAATAATTATATATAATCATGTAGAAAGGTAAATAAATGAAGAATAACAATTACAAGTTTAATGTGATACGTGGAATTTAAAATATGCAGTTGCATATAGAGATTGGATATTTTTTAATCGAACGGAAGTACTGAAAAAATTCAAAATCAAATTGTATCGTTAACTTTTTTTTACTGTAATTGAAATAAACTGTATCATTAACTCTAATTAATAAGGTTTTGGATATCAAATAATATTTGAATAAAAAATTATATCAAATTGTATTAAACTGTAATAAATTATTTTAAACTATAAGAACCGGTTATATTTTAATAATTTATTTTATATATTTTATGTAATATAAAAATTAAATCTATTTATAGTTTTTAATAAAATCTAATGTATCATAATCAAATATTACTTAGTATCACATTGAAAGCTAAAATATATTTAATTAATATATAATTTAAAATTATGATTTTTAATCATAAGCATCCAAAGTAATTTATTTTATTAATGTTAAGCATTATCTTCTAATATTATTTTTATGGTTTTAGGACCTATTTTAATAAATATAATAATTTTAAAAAAGTTTGAAGGTACTTGAAATTTGACAAGAGTAATAACAGCATCTATTGAATTACACCATTTGAAGTATTAATTTTGAAGTAAATAGTGAATTTCAACATTTAACAAGGTGATACTAGACAAAAATCATTATCATATCAAATTTTTATATTTTTTGTTTGCTTTAAATATTTTTAACTTTGAAATTTACAAATATTTTGTCTATAACTTTCAAATTAAGTTGCAATATGAATATTTGAATTAGAAAAATTCTAAATATATATATTTATTTGCATTTTAATAAAAAAAAACTATGAATATTCATCACGAACCGGATTGAATGAAATAATCTCAAAATAACAGAATCTTTATCATGTATTATTCTGAAAAATCAAGATAATATAAGACAAAAAAATTTATTTTCAATATGGTTATAAATATTAAAATTTTAAAATTATCAACTTTCAATACCGTTTTGAAGATCTGTAAATCTTCAAATTAGAACGAACTGTAAAAGGACTCAAGTGAGGCCTGCCAGTCCTGAACCTATATGTACATATATATGCAAGGGCGTACCCAAAACAAATAATTAAGGGGGTCATATTAGTGTTGGTTAAATACAATGGGATGTGGTGGAAAGTGAGGGAGGCCAATGGCTAAAAAATAAATTATATATTAATATAAATACATATACATATATATTCTTTTAAAAAAAATTTGGGGGGCCTTGCTATATGTAGTTCCACCCCTGTATGTACGTGCATATATATATATATATGACAACGGATCCCAGAAAGGACTAGTAGAGGCTCAAGCCCCCTACTGAAATTCCTTTAGATATTATATATATCCAAGAAAGGACTAGTAGAGGCTCAAGCCCCCTACTGAAATTCCTTTAGCCATTATATATATATATATATATATATATTAAGTTGATTAAACTCAATATACGCCTTTAGTTTTCTTTTTTAAGTTGACACGGCTCAATTAAAGGATTATTGGCAATAAAAATATATATTTTTTTTCATTTTTTTCTTTACATCATTTCTAAATAATATAAGAGTTATGTCGTCTTTTAATTTTATTTTTATTTTTTATTTTAATATTTATAAATTTCTATTGTTAAATTTTTATTTTTTATTTATATACATATAGCAAATATATAATTATATCCAATAATTTATATGTAAAACTATAATTATATTATCAACAAAATATCCATCTCACTTTACTCTCTATTATGTGAAATTAAAATATATTAATAAGTGTTACATTAATTACTTCAGAATGTAAAATATTTTATAAAAATTATGACTAATAAAAATTTTAAAAATATAAATTCAACGGATAAGTCCCTAATGACTTAAATGTCATATCAACATATATATATATATATATTTCTTATCATTTTAATTTAAATAGATTACGTTTTGGTTAAAAATATTATTAAGAAAGATCATCTACATTGTTATTTATTTAATATCTATTATTATTGTTGTTATTAATTATTGTGAGAGATAATTAAAATTAAAATTTATTGTTTAAATCATAAATCATATATATGCACTAAATATGCAATTCTTATTATTATTTTACATATATATTCAAAGCATCATCACTTCAAACATTATCAACAAGCAGTCAGAATTTAATTTAAATTTTTATTAATAGCTTAAAATACAAGTTTCAATATTTCAAACGCTTTTTTTTTTTCAGTTTTATGAAATAGTCCATTTTCTATCTAAAGAATCTCACATATTCATAAATATGAAATTTATGTTTATTTAATTATATATTTATCCTTTCAAGAGAATACTTTAATTTCCTGCCACCAAATATGTGACTATTATACTTTATTATATATTTATGCTCACATATTCATTTAGAGCATTTTGCTGCATATAAATGATTGCATTAGGAAAATTATACTAATATGTGACTTTTAAAATTAAAAGTTGAATGAAAAATAGTATTTTTAGAAGGAAAAAAAAGTGAAATTTTGAAAAAATCCCACTTTCATTTCACTGTGACTGAGACATGAACCTATGGGCCACATATATTTTGCGGGTCCACTCACTCTAATCCAATGGTGGCTATTGAATGGGCCGCTTTATAGCTTTCTTTAAGCCCACTAAATGTATAATTTTTTAAGCCCACCAGTCTTATATTTGATGCCTAGGCAGTGATGCCTGGGTGGTCTAGCCATTTGAGCATTACCTTAATACCCTCTCAAATAGTAATTTAAAAATGTTAATTAACTGTAAATATTTTTATCATTCAAATATATGAGAATTGAGATATTTTAATTTTTTATTAATTTGATTATGAGTATTAGCTTGAAATAAATACAATGTCATTCGGAAAAAAAGCTCATTAATACCTTAAAAATAAGTTTTAATATTTTATTATAAAATGATTTTAATAAAATATTATTTTAACAATAATTTAGAAATCAATACCTTTATTTTAAAATTAAACAATAAAATAATATTTGATTAAATGTTGAATATCTTATATCGCTAATTAATAAATTTTAATTATTAATTTGGAATAAATGAATTACAAATGTAGAATTCATCTACAAATGAATCTTCATGTTTGAAAAAAAAAGCATAATTTAAAATATGTAATTAAAATGAATTGCATAATTTTTATATTTGAACAAATTTATAAATAAGTTATTTCTATTCTTATTTTCTAAACTATCTTCAACGTAATAAATATAATTAAAAAAATAAAATAAAATAATATTTTATTTTTATAGTTAATATCTAATTTGTAAAATATAATAAAGTTTAGTTGGCAAAGAAAATGCTAGAGGATACTGCTAATAATTAGAGGAGATAGAACAATAAAGTATAGTAAAAAGAGATAAAGAGAGGAAAAAAGTTAAGTTGAGAAAAAAAAAAAAAGAAAGAAAGAAAGAGAGGAAATGATAGTGAATTTATAACATTTGTTTTGTTAATTTTGTGGAATTTAATTGCAATTTTCATCTATTTTAATATATAGACAATCAAAATTGAGATGAATTTGCAAACATATTTTTTAATGTTATGAATAATCAAATTTGAGATGAATTTGTGAGAATATTTTTTAATGTTATGAACATAAAATGTTATAAAAATGCGAAATTTGAAATAGATTTTATAATGATTATATATGTTGAAATTTTACGGTAAGGATTTTATTTCTTGAAAAGAGTTTGTTGGAGTTTTTTTCATCTTTTTTTGGATGATGTATAATTCGCAAAAATAAATGTGGTATCTCATAAGAAAATTTCACAAATAGCTAACTATCCTTGTCACTGATAAAAATAATCTATCTGAACCATTAATATTTTTTTTATGTTTTTTGATTAATTACATGTGAAAGAGTAAGAACATTTAGAATTATATTTTAAAATTTAATAAAAAAATTTTATTATAGATTTATTTATTAGGAAAGATATTATAATAAATATTTTTAAATTAATAAAAAATTATTGAATAATTACTTTTTAAAATAATTGTTTTTAATATTTTTTAAATTTTTTTTGAAATATTAATTAATAATTAATAGTAGAAAAAAAAAAAGGTGTTTCCGTTAGAAGATGGAAGGTGCATAGCTGCAGCTGCCTTAGTGGAAAAAAACTAATAAAGACGGTCTTCCCAGAAAGTACTATATTTTCCTTTCTATCGAAAACCGTTTGGTCTAAAACTCACAAATAAAATTTAACTGTTTCATTTTTTTTATTATTTCTGAAAAAATATTATTACTATTCTTTTCTTTCTTTTTCTTTTTACTTTTCATATACAATTATAATGAGTTTTTCCCATTACCAACAGATTTTTTTAATCCAAATTTAACTTTTAGAAGTCGTATAATAAATTATTAAAAAATTAATCTCTATAAATATATTTTACAAATTTATATTACTAGAATTATATTTTATTAAAAAAATATTATACTATCGTATTTAAAATATATAATAAAATACTGATAAAGTGAATTGAAAAATATTAAATTTTTATGTTATAATCAAACTTTACTAAAAAAAAATTTAAATAATATCTAAACTACTCTAATAACATATATTTTTCATATTACCATATCATAATGTAAGATTATAATTATCTTTTAATATTAAATCTTATAATTTTTTTTCTTAATAAAATAATATTTTTTTATTCTTCTCTAAGTAAAATATTTTATCAATTAGTTGATAAAATTTAATGAATTCAATATTTTATTCTATATATATTATTTATAAATAAATATAATATTTTTGTTAAATAGAATTATTTTTTTTTTTTGAGATTCTAAGCAGTCAAATGGTCTATTAGAATATAGTTGCAACAGTATTTTCAAATTGAGCTAAAAGTTACCAATTTTTCAATATGGAACATATAATCAGAAAATAATTAAAAACTTGTAAATTTATGGCTTTAAAATAATTTTAAAATGAATTTCATTTTCACTTTGGAGACAACTCTAATACCACTTAACCAAAAGTTGATTGGCATTCTAAAACTGTTTTTTCATTAATACATTTTTATTTATTTATCGAGAAATAAGAGACTCAGACTCAAATTTATTATCCAATAAAAAATTTGCAGGACCGCAAAGCTTGTGAATTATTAAAATAATAATAATAATAATTTCAACCTCGATGTCAAACATAACTATGATAATTTTGGAGTTTTTTTGTTTTTTTTTTTTGAAGAGTGAAAATTAAAAAATCGATAAGATTCAAATCATATGTCTAATATTAAGATAATAATTTTTAAATATTGGGATGAATGTAATTGAACACTGCATTATTTGATTAAAGGGAACTAATTTATTGCGTCTCCAAAGCAAAGATATAAAATAATACTATAAATAAAAAAAATAGAGTTAAAAATGAATATGAAAAGGATAGATAAATATTAATGTTTGGAAGTCTGGTCTCCAACAAAAAAGCAATGGCATGGATGTGTGTATTGGGCTTATCAAACACTCAGACACTTAATTAATTTATTATTTACACTCTTCTTCTTTCTGTCTTATTAATGTTTAATTAAGTTTCGGTCTTTCTCAACTCTTTTTTAGGATTACAATACAAGCAATAGAGAATTAAATAAAAATTTATGGGTGTATTTATCGTTAAATTATGCCTGAATATACGCCTTTTCAACTCTTAATTTCTAAATTCTCAACCAAACTAATAACCAAAATAAAAAAAAAACTTCAAATTTTTAAGTGGGAGTCCAACTCTGCAACTCGTTCTGCAGTTACCTTTTCAACTCAAGCTTCACTACCATCGCAGCTAGCAGCAACTGCCATCCAGCTCACTAGCAGTCCAAGAAAGACACCGCCACCGCCACCGCCATCGTCATCTGTGAACAACCCACTTTATCTGAACTCTTTATTTGGAATTGCTATAGTTGTTAGCAGCTGTAAGTATGTGGGTTTTTGATATTTTTGTAAAACATATGTCTATATGGTTGTAATATATAAATAAAATGGTTGATTATATTTGATTTATTAGTGTTGGCTTTTTTTTTGGAAAGTTTGAAAATTCTTTACGATTTTGTTTTGATTCACCGTGTTTGTAACTGAGTGCCAAAATCCAAGTTCAAGAATTTAGTATAATCAAACTTTATACCCTCACATATCATTTATAGGTGATTTGGATTTTTGGATTTTAAATTTTTAGATTTGTATGGAGATATAATCGTATGCATGTATAATCATTCACTTCACTGGTTGATTTGGATTTTTAAATTTTAGATATTGAGGGATGGTAATGGAAAAGAAGAAGAAGACGACAATATTTTTTTTTTATTTCAATAATTTATTATTTATTATTTTTTTTACAAAACCAATGAAATTGGGACATATTTTAAAAAGAGAACCCATATGCCATGCATAGGAGAGTTAACGGATTTGTTACTGTAAGTATTTAATTGGTTGACTTTTAATAAAATAATGGTCTTAATGATCCGAAAAAAAAAACTTGAAGTGTCTATGTGGTACTTCCATTATTGCATAGGAATGCGACCCTTTGGCCTAATCCAAATTATTAGCATATCAATTTTACATACCAAAGTCATTTCTATAATTTCTAATATCTAATCTCTCCCTACTTTGGGTGATGGATTTTTAGGCATTTTACAAATTTATCAGAAAAAGTCAAAAATATCATAAATTTACTCATTTAGAAACATATTATTAAATTCATCAAAATTTTAACTTACAAAATTATCAGTTCTGTATATTATGTATAAAGCTTATTACTAGTTTATTACTCACATGGTAATGCTAAGCATTTTGTGGGAAGTCTCCTATTACATAGATCAAAAAATTATTCCAAAGAAAGTTATCTAAAAGGCAACATATATTTCCAAAAAATGACATTTAGAAAGTATAAAAAAAAATTTATTCACCATAATTATATTTTTGCTTATATATATATATATTTTAGATTTAACTATTTTATGGTTTTTTTATCCTTCAACTTCATAATTTGTGCTGCTTTTTTATTAGAAACACATTATCAAACATAACATAATTTGAAGCATTGTTTCTGAGGGTTGTTTTGCTCCTTGATGACTCAAGATTTTGCCTCTAGGGTTTTTCTGCTTTGGTCTTCACTACCAAAATAATGTTTTAATTTATTGTTTATATGTTTTTGTATGATACGTATGCATCTGTTTTGTGTTAGGATGACATTCTCTTTTTGTTCTGAACTTATTAGAGTATTTAACCGTTTTGACTCTCTACTTTATTTTTTTATATCATTTGTTCTTTTTTTTTTTTAATGAAAGTCTTTTATTATGGTAAAAAAAAGTTATAATTCAAACTATATTATTATTTTTTAATGAATTTCTCAAAAACAAATTAATTAAAGTAAAAAAAATAACTAAAATGATTTTTTTATAACTTGATTTTTAGTAATGTGACAATGAATATAATATCATATATTTAAATTTTTGGTATATTTTATATTATAATTTTATGTGATGATATGATAATTTAATTTTTATTCTTATTTTAAGTATTATTTTTTTAAAAAATATAATATAACACGCTAATAATATTTTTTAATTAAAATAATTAATAAAAATTGACACATTAATTTTTTAATATGTAAAACAACCTCTCAGTAAATATGAAAAATTAAAATAAAATGAATAATTTATATACTATTTTGTTATTTTGAAAAATTCATAATAAAAATAAAAAGCACACTAAAATTCATGCATTTCTTTTTATAAATTAATTTATTTTTTATCCATATCAATAGCTCATACATCAGCAAGATCAAATTAATTTTTTGATAAGTATCATAAAATTAAAAGAAATTTCATAATTTTTTTTTTTTGACACTTTAAAAAGTTTACAATAAAAAAATTGATAAAGTTAATTTTTTAATTTTCTCACTGATTGAAACCTTAATCATAACTAATCCTATTGCAACAACAAGAGGAAGAAACTGAAATACGTAAAAGGCAACAAGATTCAGTAATATAAGGGACCATGTAATGTTAAAAGCACGCGCCTTTGGAGTTGCGAAGAGACAAAATAAAACATTCTCAAGAAAAAAAAAAAAGAGAAAACCCATATTTGGGTATTTAGAGAAGAGTGAATAAAAAAACAAAGACAAAAACTCATGTTAAAAAAAAAACCTCGGACTTCGGGACTTAATGAACAGAACAGTAAGCAAGCGAGTAGTAGTTCTTTTTGGTTGAATAAAAATATCGAAGATAGGATTCTCTGTGTAACTGTGAGGATTCTTTTGCCATTTATCTCTACCTATCTCCCAATTTATTCTTCCTTCACTTTCCTTCCTTCCATTGTTTTCGCTTTTGTTTATGGAGTGGTCGAACTTGGTCGAATTCGATTATACTAAGAGTATATTTTTTCAACCGAATTCTATCGGAAAATAAAAAATTTAAATTGATAGTGTGTTTTTTTTTTTAAAATTTCAACCAAATGGAATTAATTTTAGATTCGGTTAATAATATTAGATTTTTATATTTGAGTTAATTTTAGTATAATCGAATCGAATCATTTAAATTTAGTGGGATTAAATTGTATAATACAATAAAAAAATATATGTTTTATATATAAATATAAATAAGTTGGTCAGATTCAAACGAAAAAAAGTATCTCAATTTGACCCGTATGAATAAAATTGATTTTTTTAAACTAAATTAATTTATGATATTTTTTTTAAACTGACCGAATATGATCTGATCTGATTGATTATGTTGGATTCAAAAATTTTATACTGCCCTAGTCTATGGGCAAGTTACTATTACACTTTGTGATCTTTTAATCTTTATCCTTTCACATTGGTAGTCCTTTACCGTTAGAGCCGTTAACGATGATGTAGTGCTGCTGTCTAATGTAGCCTTAGTTTAGATAATTATATGCTGATATCAAAACTACATCAACTGGCAGCACTAGTTATTATCGTTGACAATTCTAATAACAAAAGACTATTAGTATGAAATGATTACTAATACAAAATACAAATTAAAAATGATCATAAAGTGTTAGTAAACTCTTTTAAAAACAACGAATGAAATTAATTTTGCTTCCATTTTACATTTTTCTGCAATTAATTATTTACTAATTAAGTGTAATTACAAATTTTTTTAATCATATGATAGGATAATGTTTTTAATTATACTAGTAATATAAGTTTAATATATTTGAAATTATTATATTTTGATTGTGAATAAGATTATATTATTTATTTCAGTTTTAATTAAAAGAGTAGAAATGAAAATTTTATCAAGATAAATCAAATTTTAAAAATATTAATAATATAAATAAAAAAATTCAAGAAATTTAATAATATTTTATTATTTAACTTTTTTGAGTATTGATATATAAAGTGAGTAATCGATTTTTAAATATATTATTGGAAAAAATATATACTTGCAATTAGACAATGTCTTAATATATATCTAATTATTTAATTTACATATTACTTTTCAACATTTTTAAAAATTTATGAACTTGCACGCAGGATTGCAAATGACACACAATTATAATAGATATGTATTCATCTATTGTTGAATCTTTTACCATAAATATTACTTAGTGTAGACATTACAAATGAGTAATTATTATTATTATTTTTTTAATCAGAACAAATGAGTAAATTGAATAAAAATATAAACATTAGAATTTTATGTTCCAATTTAATATTAACTTTTTTTTGGAAAATATATATTAATAGTATTTGAACCTTTTTATTTTTGCTATTTTGGTATATGAATTTTTTTTCGCTCGCTTTGGTACCTAAACTTTTATTATTAAAAATAATTTAGTTGTTCTGGCCGATTGACAAATAACAAATCGGTTGAAATAATTAAATTATTTCTAATAATAAAAGTTCAGACTCCAAAGTGAATAATAAAAATTTAGACTTTAAAGTGAATAAAAAAAGTTCATACACTGAAATAGTAAAAATAAAAAAGTTCAGACATCATTGATATATTTTTTTCTTTTTTTATCATTGTATTTTGTATAATATTTTTTACGTATTTTAACTAGTTATTATGATCATTATATATTTTTAAAAGGCACAAAAAAATTTATTCATGTCTTATAATTAATTGAATTATTCATAAAATATTTATGTATAAATAAAATGTGTATATAATTGTGAATTGTATTAAATTTATATTGTTAGTATAAATTTTGGTTTATTTTATTTTATAAAATTTAATGAATAAAAATTTATGTGGTAAAATGATTTTTTAAAAAAGTTATTAAATATAATTTCATGATAATATTTTATATGGAATAGAGTTTTGCCGTTAAATTAAGCTTTTAAATATATTGATTTATTTTTATTATTTAAAAAGTGTAATAGTATAAATTTATAATGCTAGCATTAATCTAGTAATAGATGTTTTTTTAGTTTGAGTAATTTTGTAAATGTTTAATGTCAATGAAAGTAAGAATGTATTTACAATTGAATAAATGTATATTGGTAATAATATAATTTTCTCATATTGATAACGTCTAGTAGACATATTCTCGTATTGGCAATACTACATTTTTCTTAATGTTATAGGTTTTATTGTATTAGAAGATAGAGGACATACGGAAATCACAGCAAATGAAATGGTTATCAACCAACCATAGTGAAAAGGATAATACGAATGGAAAAGGTAATCATAAGCGTTTCTTCTAGCCTGAAATCGGGTTATTTTAGAAGAGGCTTGACTAAATAGTTTAGCAGAAAAAGTGGGATAGAGTTTGTTTTGGAAAATTATTGATGTGACAGCAAGAAAACGAATTAAAATTATCAGCTTTATATGTGTAGGCTGAACATGGTAGAAGATTTAACCTGTAGAACCTGTAGATCCTGCATAAAGAAATAAAAGGAGATTTCAGAAATATTATTATACCATGAACAACTATGTCCTTCAGTTACCAGAGCAACAACACCACAGTTCTTGAACTAAATAATATAGCTCATACTAAGGTTGAAGAAGCAATTGCAATTACCAGATTTAACCATCTTGAATAACAGAAAAATCAAAGTTTATTTTACTTCTTTAATCCATCAAAATATAACTAAAAATACTTTGCCTCATGCTAGTGGGCACACACATATAAGAGCATTCACAACAATTGCATAACAATTATCTTACACAACAATTCCAAGAATCTAAAAATTTTTGCTCCTGCCAAGTTATATTCCATGGTAAGTCATTTTCAACAACTATAAAAGATATGTGATGTCCAATAAATCATCCGAGTATAATTTTCAAATATGTGAAACAATAAGTTTAGAATGCAAAATAATATGACTTGAGATAATGAAGTGGCATCACTAACGTAAGATTGCAAAACTCCCTTATGCTCTGAATCTTGTACTTGTTGCATCTGTTTGTATCCTCAGAGTCTCCTACAAGGAATTCTGATCCTGCAAAAGGCCATAACCACATTGAAACACCACAAAATAAACCACGAAAATTTATTAGATCCTTTTAGGTTTCCTTGTTGTTGCCGTAGTCGAAGATTTGAAATCTTCTCTGTGCTACAATCCTAATCTAAACATGCATATTATATATCTTTGCCATTTCTGCGGAAGCAAAAATGAAAGAGACACGAATCATAAGCGTTTTCTAAGTATAGCGTCATCTCAATTCCATGGTAATCATATCCGTTTCTTCTGGCTTGAAGTTAGTTTTTTTCTTCTAGAAAAGGCCTGACTGAATAGTTTGGCTGAAAATATGGAATAGAGTTTATTTTGGAAAATTGCTGATTTTGCGGCAATAAAGTATTCTAAAATTCTTAGTTTTTATATATAGATAATAGATGTTATGTACCACCAATCTTTGGAAAGTCACTGAATTTGTTAAAATAGAAGCCTAAGAAAGGCCTTACGTTATATATATAAAAACGTAAGAATTTGTTAAAAATTTTATAACATAATTTTAAAAAATTTTACTTATATAAAATCACTGAATTTATTAAAAATTTTATAACATAATTTTAAGAAGAAGTTTTTATATATATAACATTACAATCTTTCGTGGTTGAATGTTTGTAGTTTAAGATCTACAAAAGGCCTTGATATCTTCTTTTTTTACTCAAAGACTGTAATATTTTAATTTTTGATGTACTTTAAAATAGTAAATATGAGAGAGTATATTAGTATAATGGGTAGAAAAAATATGAGATGGATGTTTATAATGGATGTTATATATATATATATATATTATATATATATATTTGAAATATATGAGAAATATAAATAGAATATATAAGACATATACATATACTCAACATATACAACACATATGCATGATGTATATATTGGTGGTGAAAAAGTTAATTTTAATTAATTAATAATATTAATAGTAATAATAATTAAGAGAAGAAGATAAAGTCAAAAGGAGAAGGGAGTTGATTGGTGGAGAGTTAATTAAATTAATATTATATAGTTAGAAATAAGGATGGAAATTTAAAGAAGAATCTTCTTTCTTCTTCTTTCTCTTTGATAGTGAAATTGACAGAGAGTGAGAGAAGTTTAATTTTATTTATATGAGCATCAAATTCATAAGAGTTTTAAGAGGTTTGAAGGTGGATATTGAAGGTTTTGGCAAAGAATTCAAGTAAGTAACATTTTTTTTTTTGAGTTTATTTTTATGGATTTTAAGTATATGTATGATAAGGTTAGTGAAAGAAAGTGATGATTAATTGAGGAAGATGATAACTATGATATAAATTGATGCAGAGATGATGAAGATATGATTAGTTGTGAGAGATGATGATGGATAATGAAATTAAGGAAAAAGAGTGATAAGGAAAGAATAAGAGTTTTATAGAAATAAGTTGAGAATTGAGTGAATTGATATATGGATAATTGTATGAATGAATTATATGATGATTGTTGTTGATGATGTTGTGTTTAGGCTAATAAGGATCAAGTGGAGAAGAGTAAGCTTGGATTAACCAAGGTTTGTACATATAATCTTTTAAGCTTGAATTAACTAAGATTTGTACATACAATCTTTTTAGTTTGTACATGTGATCATGAGTTTATACATATAACTTCTTTGGTTTGTACATATAATCTCTTTGGTTTGTATATATGCTCTTGAGTTTATATATAAGATCTTGAGTTTATACATATTTGATTTAATATGATTTGGAGTTGCTTATGTAATATGTGAGTATTGTATTAATGAAAATGATGTGAAAAAGTGGTTTGGGGATATCATGGGCGTATTCAGTGATTTAGCCTGACATGCCTACTGACACGCCCATGTCACTGGGCATGTCGTAGCTACTATAATATAGAATAAATGACAGAGGCAGTGATACGCCTCGTCACCGGGTGTGTCAAAGCTTCTGTAAGGTGGGCAAATGACATGGTCATTGACATGCCCATGTCACTTAAAAAAATTTGACCAAAATAGCTCTTTTTTTGTCTTTCATCTATGATTCTAGCTGTGTTAAGTATATACATTGTTAAATGTGAAAAGTCTAAATTGAATAAAAAGTGTAAAGATTAAACAAAAATGATTATTTATAACGTGTCAAGCAAATATGTTTCTAATGGAAGATGAGTTTGGAAATGCATGTGACTTATGTATGAATGATGTGAACTGATAATGTGATGTGATCATGAATAGTGATGATCACTGGAAAAGTATAAACTATACTAATATTATATATATGTAACATAAATCATTACTTGTCTAATTGTGTTGAGATTGATTGGATATGAACGAGAGGTCCTGAGCAGAGCTAGGACTAGAGGTGCACATATTGATAGATCTGAGCAGAGCTAGGTCTTGACATGAGCAGTGCTAGATAAATTCCCAATAGTGTGAAAGAAAAGAAAAAAAAATATTTTGGGCAAATTTAATCACAGCTCTAAATATCAATCACTAAGCAGTGCTAAACATCAATCACTGAGCAGTGCTAAATATTAATTACAGCTCTGCTCGGATCCATCACAAATATCAATCACTTGAAGAATTTGTCCAAAATAACTCTTTTTTTGTAAGGTGATTGATATTTGTGATGGATCTGAGCAGAGCTGGATCATGAGATTGTGTTCACTGGACATGATAAATGTATAGAGGTATTGGGCCCAATAGTTATATACGAGTATGGGATGTAATTTTCAATATTGTAATGATGTGTGAGTGGGATGTGATTCTCAATATTGTAATGATGTGTGAGTGGGATGTGAATCCCAATAGTGTATTTATGTATATTATATGTGGTTAAGGATGTTATGTGATTTCAATGTATGTATATGATGTTTATATGTACCACTAAGCTTTGAGGTTTAGCGCAGTTGTGTGAATCATGCAGGTAAGTAGATTGTTGATCTGAGAGTCAGATAGTTGTGCCAAGAGAAGATTGAGGGTGTGCCAGAGACTAATTAGAAGATGATGCATGCATATAAATTTTGTTATTTTGTAGTTTGATCTTATGTATATGTATATGAATGAATTTTAGAAAGGATAATATATATTTATATAAATGTAATAGAATGAATCTTATAAATGGTTTGAAAATAGTATTTTCAATGAGAATGTGGTTTGATAACGAAAAATGTTGTTATATATATATTTGTATAAATACGATAAGAAAAGATTAAAATAGAACTGTAACGTGACATCCTTATGTCTTATATACACATAGTACATATATAGGGTATATGTACAATATGTATATAAGGTATATGGGTGTTACAAGGACACAACTATTGAGAACATTGATATATGGCATCACACATATTTGATTTTCTGTTCACAGTCTCATATGTTTTTTTTTTCTCATTTAATAGTCTTAATTGCATGAATTGTTAACTTAGTTTAGATCAATAACTTTAATTTAACATATATAAAGAAAAAGTCTACTGCAACGTATGCACATGCTTAACCCATTTTCACAACTCACACAAGATAGATGAGGTGTGAGTCATAGTTTCTATACATCTGTTTAGTGGTTCATATATATAATGGATCATATGTAAAGTGTCTTTCTGTCACATATATGTCCAAGGCTATATACACAAACATGTATAAATTTTTCAGCACTACATGTTGAATTACTTTAGCACACATTGACAACCATCAAAAGTGGATTCAAATTCATGTTAGTTCACAATTTTTGGTCATTTTTTTGGGTGCCTTACATAATTTGCTACTATATACGGTAGTAAGCATTTTTTTTTATTTATATACAGAATAGTAGTAAGTGCTTGAAAGAAGATTTTAATCACTCATGCTTCATGCACCTTGATGTATTGACGGTAAAAAATAAGCAAACATACCCACTTGCCAAATAGGCCCGATTGTAAAGAGTTTGAGGAACTCTACTAAGTCACTCTTATAATTCTAGAAATATCAATCCTACAACCACATTTGCATAAATAATAAATTATAATAGATAAGAGATTATAAAAAAAGGGAAGTAATATAAAATCCTTAAATTTTATATATAGATAATAGATTTTTATAATAATAAATTGTAAAAACTTTTTATATTTTAATTTTTTATTAATAAATTATAAATATTTATAATATTTATATTTCTTTAATTTGCTTGCTTAATAATCTCTATTGTAATATCCCTAATTTTTAGAAATTAAATAAAAAAATTAAATAAATAATTTAAATGAAAAAATGAAAGAATTTTAAGTGAGAAAGTGAGATGTATATGTGAAATATACATGAAATATACTTAAAATATATATAAGTCAACAAAAGTCAACTCTTTTAAATGAAAAGTCAAAGGTCTAATGACATTTTTGTAAATATACTTTGAAAATTAAAAATTATTTAAATAATTTTTTATATGAAAGAGGAAAATTATTATTTTTATTAAATAAATAAATAAAAAATAATAAAATATTATATATATAAGGTTAAAAATGAAAGTGGAAAGAATGAGAAAATTAAAATTCGGTCTTCTTTTTCTTCTTCTTACTTGCATGGCCGAATCTCCATAGCTTCGAGAGAGGAGATTTTTCATCTTCCAAGTTTCCAAAATTGAAATATTTTCAAGGTTTCAAGTGAAGATTTAATGTTTTTCACTTGAATAAGTAAGTTTTCAACTTATTTTTTTGAATTTTCATGATTATATGAATATGTTAATTTTGATCTTTTGAAGTGGTATGATTTAATTGCTTAATTGGATATGAATGAAGTTATTTTGAGTAGTTAATAATGATTTTAAGGTCGGATTGAATAAATGGTTAAGTTTGAGTAAAGTTTGGCGAACTTTTGGGTTTTTGAATTCGTATGATTGTATTTGATCACATTTGGTATAGACATTAAGAAGAAGTAGATTGCCCAACCTTAGTATTGAAGGACAAATTGAAAGTGAAGGTTGGTGGAAGATTTGTAGCTTGCATTTGAGTGCTTAGTGAAGTATGTACAAACTTATGATAAATTAGATATATTTGCATCACATTTGGCCTAACACATTTTGTATGAAAAATGTGTTAAGCTACTTTATATATTAAATATTCGTGAACATTGTGCTATGATATGTGAATTGTTATGTATGTATTATATGCATTATGAAAAGTCATTATTAATATTTAAAATGAATGAAATGTGAATTATGTACATTATGTGAAAATGACCCAAAAATATTTAGATAATATGATATAAATGTGAAATGAGATACGATAGGGTCTAGATGAACTAATTTCACATATCTAGACCCGATTTCATATATCTAGACCCGACCGTTTCTCATTTCACATAAATATCACATTACCTAAATATTTTTGGGTCATATAATGCACATAATTCACATTTCATTCATTTTAACCATTAATAATGACTTTTCATAATACATATAATGCATACATAATAATTTACATATTATAGCACAATATTCACGAATATTTAATATATCAAGTAGCTTAACACATTTTTCATACAAAATATATTAGGCCAAATGTAATGCAAACATATCTAATTTATCACAAGTTTGTACATACCACACTAAGTACTAAAATGCAAGCTACAAATCTTCCACCAACCTTCACTTTCAATTTGCCCTTCAACACTAGGATTGTGTAATCTACTTCTTCTTAATACCTATACCAAATGTGATCAAATACAATCATTTAATATCACATTTTAAGACATTTTCAATAATAAATCCTAATTAAACATCATTTCAATAAATTTCTAAAATTTAGTCTTTCCTTACTTTAACTTAGAAAATTCATGTTAATCCATTTAAATTAGTGTTTTAAGTTTATTTATATTATTAAAAACATATTATAACATATTTAAATCAATTACATTAATTAAATATATGCTTTAATATAAAACCCTAAAATGACATAACTTTCACCATTGAAGGTTTTTCATTCCAACTCCGTCCAATTAACAATCCAAACTTATTTTCATCACTTATACCATTAAATAATATGATTTAAACATTAAAATCAAACACTTCACCATCTTTGAAAATTCACTTTTCCAAAACCCTAAATCAACACTGCCTCATCCAAACTCTAACCAAACTAAATCCATCATTTGACTTTAAAATTCTTATTTATGCATCATAGAATCAAATTACACAATTAAATCATATGAATTCAAAAACTCAAAAGCTTCATAACCCTAAATTCTCTCTCTTCACCAAACTTCACTCAAACCTTACCATTTCTTCAATCCAACCTTAAAATCATTATTTACTACTCAAAATAACTTCATTCATAACCAATTAAGCAATTAAATCATACCACTTCAAAAGTCCAAAATCAACATATTCATATAATCATGAAAATTCAAAGAAACAAGTTAGAAACTTACTTATTCAATTGAAAAACACAAAAATCTTCACTTGAAATCTTGAAAACCCTTCAATTTTGGAAGCTTGGAAGATGAAAAATCTTCTCTCTTGAAGCTATAGAGGTTCGGCCATGCAAAGAAGAAGAAGAAGATGAAGACCAAATTTAATTTTCTCTTTCCTTCCACTTTCATTTTTAACCTTATATATATAATATTTTCTTATATTTTTAATTAATTAATTATTTATTTATTTAATAAAAATAATAATTTTCCTCTTACATACAAAAATAAATTATTTTAGAATTATTTAAATAATTTTTAATTTTTAAAATATATTTATAAAAATACCATTAAACCTTTGACTTTTCATTTTAAAAAGTTGATTTTTGTTGATTTATATATATTTTAAGTATATTTTATGTATATTTTACATATACATCTCACTTTCTCACTTAAAATTCTTCTATTTTTTCATTTAAATTATTTATTTAATTTATTTAATTTAATTTTAATTTATTTTATTTAATTTCTAAAAATTAGGGTTATTATAATTCTTTTCCCCTAAAGAAAATTTCGTCATCGAAATTACCAGCCATCAACTTTGGAACAACTGAGGATACTGGTTCCGCATCGTCTGCTCACTCTCTCATGTCACCTCCTCAGTGGCATAATTCCTTCAAAGAACTTTTATAAGTGGCACCTTCTTATTCCTCAACTCTTTCATCTCTCGTGCCAAAATCGTTATCGGTTCTTCTTCGTGAGATAGATCCGGACTCATCTCAATGGATTCCATTGATAAGACATGAAATGGGTCTAACCTGTATCTTCGAAGCATAAAAATATGAAAAAGATTATGTATCTGGTCTATCTCGGGCGGCAGATTCAATCTGTAAGCCACTGGACCAACTCTCTCCAATATCTCATATGGTCTTATGAAATGATGACTCAACTTCCCTTTACGCTCAAATCTCAGGATCTTCTTCCGCGGCGATATCTTCAAGAACACTTTATCTCCCACACTGAACTCTATAGGATTTTTGTCGATCTAAAGCTGCTTTCAGACGATATGGAATCAACTTCACTTTATCTTATGTTTTCTTAATCAAATCGGGACCAACCAGCTTACCTTCTCCAACCTCATCCCAACACAAAGGTGTCTTCCACTTCCTGCCATACAAGGCCTCATAAGGTGCCAACCCAATATTGGACTGATGACTGTTGTTATAAGCAAACTCAATCAGTGGCAAAAATCTATCCCAACTCCCAGTGAAATTAATGATACAGCTCCTCAACATATTCTCTAGAATCTATATCAATCTCTCTAATTGTCCATCTATCTGAGGATAGAAAGCAGTACTAAAATGCATCCAAAAATCTAATGCATCATGTAAACTCCTTCAAAATCTCGATGTAAACCGGGGATCTCTGTCTGACATCAAAGAAACTGGGACTCCATGCAACCTCACTATCTCACTGATATACAGCTTAACCAATCTCTCAAGTGAATAATCCATCCAAATTGAAAGAAAAATGAGCTATCTTCATCATTCAATTAACTATCACCCAAATTGCATCTTCTTCTGAGTTAAAGGAAGTCCATTCACAAAATCTATCGTCACTCGCTCCCATTTCCACTCAGGCACTGATAATGGCTGAAGCAACCTTGAAGAAACTTGGTGTTCAGCTTTTATTCTCTGGCAAGTGAGACATTTGGATACAAATTCTGCTATGTCTCTCTTCATACCTGACCACCAATAATATTGTTTCAAATTCTGATACATCTTAGTATTACCAGAGTGCATAGCATATGGTGACTGATGTGCTTTCTTTAATATCATCCTCTTGAATCCTGCATCATCAGGAATATACAGTCTATCTATGTACCACAAACTGTCATCATCTCTCGCAAGAAAGTCTCAACTCTCCCTCTTTTGGACATCTATCACAATCTTTTATATTTTCTCATATGCCAGCAGGGTCTCCCTAATTTGATCCAACAAAACTAATCTTAACTACAACTGAGCCATGAAAGTACCATCATCACAAGACTCAAATCTAGCATGCAACGCTCTCAACTCAACAAGAATCGAGAGTGAATAAGCAGTCAAACTTGCCAAAGACTCCCAACTCAAGATATCAGTAACAATATCTGCCTTGCCATGATGATAATCAATCAAATAGTCGTGGTCTGTAATCAACTCTAACCACCGTCTTTGACAAAGATTCAGTTCTCTCTGAACACTCAAATACTTTAAACTCTTGTGATTAGTATAACTAAAATATTTCTTTCCATACAAATAATGCAGCCAAATCTTCAATACAAAAACTATGGCTGCTAACTCTAAATTATGAGTCGGGTAATTTATCTCATGAGGCTTCAACTATCGAGAGATATAAGCAATGACTCTATCTTCCTGCATCAGAACACAATCTAAACCACTATATGAAGCATCACTGTATATCACATAAGGTTTATCTTTCACAACCAGAGTAAGAATAGGAGCCTGAGTCAACATCTCTCTCAACTGCTTAAAACTTGTCTGACACCGATCTGTTCACATAAATCTAATTCCTTTCTGAAGTAATCTGGTGATTGGTGTAGATATCATAAAAAAATCATTCACAAACCGACGATAATAGCCTACTAATCCTAGAAAACTTATAACCTTTATCACAGTCTTTGGTGGACTCCAATTTTAGATAGCCTCTACTTTACTCGAATCAACTTTAATATCCTCTGTTGATACCACATGACCAAAAAAAGTCACATGATCAAGCCAAAACTCACACATAGACAACTTAACATACAACTGCTTCTCTCTCAAAGTCTTTAATATAATCCGCAGATGCCTGTCATGATCTTCCTCATTACGCGAATACACTAAAATATCATCAATAAAGACCACTACAAACTGATCTAAGTATGGTCTAAACACCATGTTCATCAAATTCATAAATATTGCTGGCGCATTCGTCAATCCAAAAGGCATCACTAGAAACTCATAATGTCCATATCTCATACAAAAAGTTATCTTGGGCACATCCTCATCTCTAACCCTCAACTGATGGTACCATGATCTCAGATCAATCTTATAGAATACTGTTGCTCTCTTTAATTGATCAAAGAGATCATCTATTCGAGGTAAAAGATACTTGTTCTTGATAGTCATCTTATTCAACTGTCGGTAATTAATACATAATCTCAAAGTGTCATCATTCTTCTTCATAAACAAGACAGGTGCTCTCCATGGTGACACACTAGGGTGGATAAACCTTTTATCAAGCAACTCCTACAACTGTACCTTTAACTTCTTTAACTCTGCAGATGCCATCCGATGAGGGGTAATGGAGATGGGAGTGGTACTAAGTGTTAAATCAATAGCAAACTCTACCTCTCTTACAGTAGGTACCTTTGATAACTCATTAGGAAAAATATCTGAAAACTCAGCAACTGTAGGTATACTATCAAGCTGGGACCCTACTAATCTAGTATCTACAACATGAGCAAGATATGTCTCACATTATTTCTGAATCATCCTCTTAGTTAATGCAGCTGAAATAAATATGGATGAAAGATGTCTTTGCTCACTATATACTACTGTATCTCTACCATAATGTGTTCTCAGGATAACACATTTCTGCTGACATTCTACCATAACCTCATGCATGGATAATAAATCCATGCCCAAAATTATATCATACTCCTTAAAAGGCATCTCAATCAAGTCACCAAGAAACTTCTCATCCTGAATAATAACTGGACTATCTCGGTACACTCTGCTAATTACAATACTGTGCCCTAAAGAATTTGTAATCAACATATCAAATCCTAGAAACTCCGAATGCAAATCACTCACAGGCAGAAAAGATATACTGATGTATGAATAAGTCAACCTAGGGCCTATTAATGCAAGAACTGAAATATCAAATAAAGTAAAAATATCGGCTATGACAGCCGAAGTATCCGGCTGCCTCTACATCACATAAACCCACTGTGATGGCCCTGTATCCTCTAGTCTACTCCTTGATGTAGAACCTTTTCTCTGACCAGTCTCTGATCTATCACCCTTGCTAAAATCTCTGCCATCATGACCCCCCTGACACTGGGTCTAGATGATGTTGCATCTGTTTGTCTATCATCTGGTGGTGCTGGACAGTCTCTAAAAAAATAGTCTGGTGATTCACATCTATAACATACTGCTGGAAGGTTTGAGGAGGGGTTGAGACCCTCTATTATGTGTCTTGTGACAGGCTATCGGTATCAAAATTTTTCTCAATTAGTTGCAGTTGCTAGGAGTGTGAAGAAGGCACAGAGTTTTGGAGCAGCGACCAGAGCTAGAAGACCCCAGAGTGAGGTAGAAACTTTATCAGCGAAGAGAGGACGAGGGGGATGTCCTCAGAGGTTCAATAGGAGCCAGGTCTAGATTTGAAATTGCTTGTTGAGTTAATTTTTAGATACATAAAAAACAGAGTCATTTGCTAACATGTATATATGCATATTATGTTATATTTTTAGAGTATATATTGTAAATTATAAATAATATTTTGGATAAATTATGTAATGTAGGGTTTTATATGTGTTTTGATATATTTATGTATATATATAAATATTTTGAGAAATTTTGGAGAAATTGAGAAGTTGAGATGAAAATTTGTGATTTGTTTTATTAGGAGTATTTTTGTGCAGGTTATGTAACTGTTAAAATTTTTGGGACGTCCGATTTATAGATAAAATTCTAGCAAATTTTTTTCAGAGAATTTTTATATAAATGCTTATTTTGGAATCTATAATTAATGAAAAAAATATTTTATTATTATTTAAATATACATTTTAATTTGTTTGAGATTTTAAATTAGAAAAGTAAAAATTTTTATTTTACCAGGTTATGACAATTTTATATCGTGTATGCATATTTTATATATATTGGGTGCATATATTATATATATAGGGTATAAGAGTGTTGCATCTATTCACTCATGTAAACAATAATCTAAAATGAGAAGAAAAATGTATATTAGTATTAAAATATATTGTTGACTGTAATTTCATTTATATGTCAAACTTTCAATTTTCAACAATATTTAGATTGCTAGCTATGCATCACATGGTTCATACCGGGTCATGCAAATAAATTTAAATTGTTGCAGGGATAATAATACTGATAATATTCCTTTTAAATAAACCTTTTCCAATTCAATAAGTTACCAATTAAATCGAGAAAAGAAACAGTACTTTGATATATTTATACTTGCTGAGGTAGCTTGTACTTTGTTACTTCTTCATTGATTCTCAGAGAGACCTGCTTCAAAAAATTAAAAAGAATATTTAATGTTAAATTCTACCAAATTTGCCAATAGTGCTTTGATGCAACCCATAATAAAAATATGACAATTTGTCATTGAATTTAGATGAATAAAAGCTTAAATTGCCAACATCAACTACAATTGATAAAAAGAAAATTGAAATAAATATAATAGAAAATCCATTTAAATAGCCGTAATTATGTTCCAAATAAACTACCCAAAAATTTAATCTAATTCGAAACATCAATAAAAATGATACTAAAAAAAACACAATCAATAAAATAACATCAAAAATAACAAAGAAATTTTTTAGAAATCCATAAAAGAAAAGAAAAAGGTTTGTTCTTGTTTGCATAAAATAGAGATTAGGTTGTAAGTCCTTTTGGGTGATTTTTCATTTAGATTAAAGAGAAGATACAAAAAAAAGGTTATCTGTATCATAGAAAAAGAAGAAAACTAAAAGGTCTATGTGGGTATTAAATGAATCATTTGCAAAGTTAAAAATAAAAGGCTAAAAAAATTAAAAGCCACCTAAAAAATTGAGAAAGTGATAAAGTTATTTCATATCATCACAATATTTAATTGTGTGAGAGTAAGAGATAAATCGGTTTAAGTTTATAAAGAAAACAAAAAGAAAAATTGAAGGAATTGAGAATATATTGAGAGAAATTGAGAAAGTATAGAATTGCTTCTTTCTTAAAAGAAAAATGTTGAATACAGTTACTTTAAAATAATTGTTCAATAATTTTAAAAGATTATTTAACTAATTAAAAAAAATTATTTAATAATTATATTTCAAAGTAATTATATTTAACATTCCTCTTCTTGGAATATGTATTATGTGACCGCATTAAAAGAGTCATTCTTCCTTGACTTTTATATATTTATATAGATATAATAATAAATATTAAAAACAAAAGTTAAATATGCATATTAATTAATTAATATCAATATCCAAAGGATAATTTGACGAATCGTTGACCGACCCCCTCGATTACACAAGTGAAAAACCAGGGTGGGGGGGGGGCCTTTACAAATACAAGGCAGGTTAACGTTAAGAATGTTTTTGTAGGTCCTACTATATCCACTCTGGACGAGTCTGTCCTTCTCTGCAGCTATTGGTACGTACTTACACGCGCCCCATTTATCATCCGTACAAAATAAAATCTGTCTCCCTCTGGAAAACTGTCTTGCACGGACTAAACTCTGCTTCTCTAGTGCACGCTGTTCTGATTCACTGGTCAATTCTTTTTTGTTTTAGCTTCCCTCCCTTGAGCTTCCCAAGTTGTCTCCACTTACCTTTTTTCTCTCACTCTTTGCTTCATTTTATATTCTTCTAAAAATCTAATCTCTCTAAAGATATCACCTTCAATCTGTTCTTCAAAGAACCAACCGGCAGCTCCAGCTATGGAAGCCACAACCTTCAAAGAAAAGTTGGTGGTGGAGGTGGTGGCAGCACACAACTTAATGTCTAAAGATGGAGAAGGTTCTTCATCACCCTTTGTAGAAGTAGAGTTTGAGAATCAAAAACTCAGAAGTCAAGTTAAGTACAAAGACTTGAACCCCATTTGGAATGAGAAGCTTGCGTTTCATATCAAAGATGTTGCAGATCTTCCTTACAGAACGATAGATGTTAATGTCTTTGATGAAAAAAGATCAAGCAATAGTAGAAATTTTCTGGGTAAAGTTAGAATTTCTGGTTCCAGCATTCCTAAAGAAGGTGACGCAATGGTGCAGTTGCATACTCTGGATAAAAGAAGTTTGTTTTCTCATATAAGGGGTGAGATAAGTTTGAAGCTTTATGTCTCTTCAAGAGAAGAAGTTAAACAAGTTGTGGGTTTTGGTAATGGAGTTGTTGTTTCTGGTTCTGGTTCTGTTTCTTCAAAGAAGAGCAAGAAGTTGCAGAAACAGAATCCGGTTGTTGTTCAGCAGCAGCAGCAGTTGATTCAAGAAAACATCAAGAAGCAAACACAACTACAAGGCCAAAACAATACAAAGCTTGCAGAGCCAAATGCAGATGAAATAAAACCTGTTGTTATTACCACTGCTGGTCCTAGTCCTCTTGTTTCCGGGTCCAGTGGTGGTGTTATGGTTACCGGAGCTGGTCATGGAGGTGGTGGCGGTGTGGTTAATTTGTATACAAATAGTTATAGCGAGTTCTCTCTCAAAGAGACAAGTCCTCATCTTGGTGGTGACCCTTTAAATAAAGACAAGTCCAGTGCAACTTATGATCTTGTCGAACAAATGCAGTACCTCTATGTTAGAGTTGTAAAGGCTGAAGGTTTAACTTTGTTTGGCGGTGGTGGTGAAATCGTGGCTGAAGTGAAGTTAGGGAACTATAGGGGGATTACAAAGAGAGTTGTTTCTTCTAGCAATATGGAATGGGACCAGGTTTTTGCTTTCTCTAAAGACTGCATACAGTCATCAATGGTGGAGATTTTTGTTAAAGAAGGTAACAAGGATGATTTCCTAGGCCGTGTTTGGTTTGATTTGAGTGAGGTTCCAAGAAGAGTACCACCAGATAGTCAATTAGCACCGCAATGGTATAGAATGGAGGACAAAAAAGGGGATAAAAGTAAAGGTGGTGAAGTTATGGTTTCAATTTGGTTTGGTACTCAAGCTGATGAGGCTTTTGCAGAGGCTTGGCACTCAAAAGCAGCAAACGTGCATTTTGATGGGCTTTGCTCTATCAAATCCAAGGTTTATCTATCGCCTAAACTTTGGTATTTCAGGCTTTCTGTTATTGAAGCACAAGATATTGTTCCTGCGGATAAAGGTTCTGCAATGATGAGGTTCCCTGAGCTTTTCACCAAAGTTCAAGTGGGGAATCAGGTTTTGAGGACTAAAATTGCAGGGCCTAACCCTAACAGGAGTATGTCAAATCCTTACTGGAATGAAGATTTGCTGTTTGTAGTTGCCGAGCCGTTTGAGGAATACTTGATGATTTCTGTTGAGGACCGAATTGGACCAGGAAGAGAGGAGTCTGTGGGCAGAATTTTGTTTCCAGTGTCTGCAATTGAGAAGCGGAACGATGAGAAACAAGTGGTTTCTAGGTGGTTCAATCTTGATAATCATCTTGGTAATGCAGCTGAGTCAAAAATGATGGCAAGATTTGGGTCAAAAGTTCACATTAGAATGTCTCTTGATGGGGGTTACCATGTTCTTGATGAGGCCACAATGTACAGCAGTGATGTTAGACCAACTGCAAAACAGCTATGGAAGCCTCACATTGGTGTTCTTGAAATGGGAATTTTGGGTGCATCAGGTCTTATGCCAACAAAACTCAAGGAAGGGAAAAGAGAGTCTGCAGATGCTTATTGTGTAGCTAAGTATGGTCAGAAATGGGTGAGAACTCGTGTAGTTGTTGATAGCTTATCACCAAAATGGAATGAGCAATACACTTGGGAAGTGTTTGATCCTAGCACAGTTATCACAATTGGGGTTTTTGATAATTCTCGACTTGATAAAAATGTAATAAACAATGCTCGTGATTCAAGGATTGGGAAAGTTAGAATCCGATTATCGACTCTCGAATCAGACAAGGTCTACACTCACTCTTATCCCCTTCTTATGATGCATCCAACGGGAGTCAAGAAGATGGGTGAGCTTCATTTAGCAGTTCGGTTTTCATGCGCTAATATGGCTAATATATTGCATATGTACACAATGCCTTTACTACCAAAAATGCACTATGTGCAACCATTGAGTGTGAATCAATTGGAGGCCTTAAGGTATCAGGCAATGAATGTAGTGACATCAAGGCTCAGCCGTATGGAGCCACCACTAGGGCGAGAAGTGGTGGAGTACATGCTTGATCATGACTCTCATATGTGGAGCATGAGAAGAAGCAAGGCTAATTTTGCAAGATTTATAAATGTGCTTTCAGGTGTTGTTGCCATAGGTAGATGGATCGAATCTATGCGAAATTGGCATAAACCAATATGCTCAACTTTGTTTCTTTTGGCTTTTCTTTTGATGGTTGCAATGCCTGAGCTTATTATCCCTGCAATATTGCTTTATATGTCAATGTTGGGGCTATGGAGATATCGTTCACGGCCACGCCATCCACCCCATATGGATACTAGACTTTCTCATGCTGAGAATGTATATCCTGATGAACTTGATGAAGAATTTGATTCGTTTCCGACGAGTCGAAGTGCTGAGATAGTAAGAATGAGGTATGATAGACTAAGGAGTGTGGCAGGGAGGATTCAGACTGTGGTTGGTGATATGGCTACACAAGATGAACGTTTTCAAGCATTGCTAAGTTGGAGAGACCCAAGAGCTACATTTTTATTTGTGATTGTTTGTTTGTTTGCTGCTGTTGGATTCTATGCTGTGCCTACAAGAGTTGTGGTGGCTATGTGGGGGATTTACATGCTCAGGCCACCAAGGTTCAGGAACAAGTTGCCTTGTAGGGCCTTAAGTTTCTTCAGGAGATTGCCTTCAAAAGCTGATAGTTTATTGTAAAATTTTTAAGGAGAAAAATGCAATGGCTTTATGTGTAGTTGAACAAGTGGTAGGACTCCGGTTTTAGCTTTCTCCTTCTTTGTCTTTGCCTGGTTATCTTGTAATATGCGCTATCTATATTTAGTTAAGAAATTTATGTGTAGCTTGCAATTTGTGGCCATTGATCTAGTAGCATGTTAGTTATATTTATTTATAACTAAGATTTTATTATATGGAGTTATTACTTGCAAAGCTGAGTTAGAAATAGAATTAATTGCATGAATTATTTTCTCCCCTTTTACTCAATTTAGAATTGTTAAAAAAGGTCAATTGCATTAGAACAATACCCGAGATGTATAATAGCCAAATGACATTTGCTATTTGAATAAATATAAAGCCGATATTAACTTCCAAATTCTGTGATTAAATGTTCAGTTGGTCGGCCATTTATTTGTAAATCACATAGATCACATATTCTTAAAAATATATGACAAGAAACTAATGCCCATAAAATAATCCGAAAGCTAAAATAATTTTAAAAAAAAATTAGTCTTAGTACTTTTTTTTATTCATTAGATTTAATTTTAGAAGTGAAATTATTATTATTTATTTAGTAGTAAGATGAGGGATAAGTTTCATACATTATATGAAGTTCATCAATATTTTAAAAACTGATCATTTATACTAATTATTAAACCATTCTTAAAAAAAAAATACAACAACAATAATAAAGTCTTAATTCCAAGTTAATTGGGGTCGGCTATATGGATTCTTCTTTTCTACTTAATACGATTTAAAGTTATCTCTTCTGATAGATGTAACATCATAAGATCATTTTAGACCATCTTTGACCAAGTCAATTTAGGTCTACCTCTGCCTCTCTTAGCTATATCTACTCTAACTTATATGATTTTTCTAACTGGCGCATCGCTAGGTTTTCATTTCACATGGCCAAACCACCTTAATTTATGCTCTCTTATTTTATCCTCAATATGTGTTATCTCTACTTTTTCTCTAATGTACTCATTGCGGATTCTATCCAACCTAGTATGACCGCACATCCATCTTATCATTTTTATTTCCGCAACATGTATTTTACTCATGTGTTATCCTTTTACTGTCCAAAACTCACTACCATACATCATAACAGGCCATATTGCAATTCAATTTTGCTAAAAAATTTTAGTAATACCTTAACTATTATTAAAATTAGATCATATATGAAATTAAACAGTTCTAATAAGAATATAATTATCTTTTGACATTAAACTCTTTAATTTTTTTTCCAGTAAAATATTTTTCTCCTTTCTATGATAAAATTTAATGGAATCGATATTTTATTTTATATGAATTATTTACAAATAAATATAATATTATGATTAAAAAACAGTATGTAATCAATTTTTTAGGGATCATGGTCCAACCAAACATATTATAATAAAATAATATGAAGATCAAACTCGCTTGACCAATACGAAGCCTAGGACTTCAAGAGTTCAAATATTTCCACTCCTTTTTAGAATTTTACAAAGCACCATCGGAAGCATAAGATGATCACACTTTATTTATAACGAACCAACTTTGCTTAAGAGTGGCAGTGTTTTACAGATAAAACACAGTTAAGGCTCACGAAAACCTCAACCAGAGATGCTATTAACCAATCATGAATCTTCTACTGTAAAAATGGCGCCAAGCATGGATCTGTGCGGTGTGGAAGACCAGTTCGAGCACCCAATGCTCTGCAGCCAACAGCTGCCTGCAATAAGCTCCAAAGTCAATTCCACCGTAGAAACAGTTTCGGGGAGAGTGGGGGTGGGAAAAATTTCTTACCACTTTAGCAGCAAATGGCAACATTTTCTCTGGCGGCATGGCAGCGCATATAGCTGGAAGAAAACCAATTAAGAAAGATGAGTTCCAAACCTTTTACTGTCAATATAAATAATGTGTACTAGAAAAATTGTAGAAATGCAGGAAATATGTTCATTGAAAAGGAAACAAATCTTGGAAAATGAAATGAAATGGTGCCCAGTCTTCTTAAAGGAAATTAGCAACATTCAACAGAGGCATTTAAAAACAGTGACCTACTACAAATGAAGATCAATAAGACAAGTGGGCACGTTGATTTGTAAGGACATGGACATGCACAGGCTAATAGACACCCACACACCCCCCCGACCACTCACAATACACATACCATAAAGAACTGCTCCAATAAAGGCATCCCCAGCACCAGTGGAATCAACAAGTTCTGACGGAGGTACTTTCTCAGCTGTTCCCACAAACATTCTCCCTTTCACTGTTCCTATTCCATTTGCTCTTAGCTTTGTTAATGACTGGAAAGAGAAGATGGAAAAACCATATTAATTCCAATCAAATGCAATCACTATTCATTATTCACCATGTAATCTCTGAATGAGCTACTCATAAAAGAAAGCAAGGCTATGAAAAAGTTAACATAATTTCTTCAGCTGCATGAACAAGCAATTGTTTGGCTTTAAAGCCAGCAAAACAGAAGAAATAAATTAAATGGCTGTCATTGATCCAACTAATGCTAAAACAGTATAATTATAGGCTGTACAAATGTCCAGCATCTATTTCAGGTTGCCTAAATGGCTCAGAATTGAACTGGAGTCGATTATCTATCAGGACAAATAGTCCAGCACAATAGAAAGCCTCAAATAGTATTATGATTTCTAACCGCGTAAGGGCACATGTTTTCTTCAAGAATGTTCAATAAAAAGGATAACCATTCATCTGATCACACTTTTATCAAATGTCACATATTACATCTGTGGCTGTTTTTCCTCCCTCTAGATGCTGATCTTCAAACAAATAAAGTGGTTTTTGCGTGAAGGCCATCTTACATGCAGCAGTAAGATCATTTTCTTACAATGTATACGCTATGGTAGAAGTTTCACTGACATGGTGGATCAACAGGGGCAGGCAGAGATGGTGGCTAAAAACATGGCAAAATATAAACCCAATATAGGCATCATTTTCCTTCTGATAGATGCAAATGCGAAACAAGAACTGAATTTTGCATTCATGTAGTAAAATTACCGATGGGAAACATTTAGGGACGGAAATCGTATCATCTCTTCTTTGCCTCAGTTCTTCAAATAAATTATCCACATCTAATTCCTCTGATGCAGGAGCCTCTACCAGATAAGGACCACAATATAAACCGTAAGTTCATGAAGCAAATACGAGTGTCAAATTTCTAAGTGACTATTTCTGAGCCTAAAAGCATATGATGGTCCTTTGAATTAGTGAATATACACTCACCATTTGTACTTCTCTCAAGCATTATGCATCCATCTTCACCCAAGGTCACAATCACAAATTTGATGTTTGGCAATCTCAAAAGAATAGAAACAAGTGCACTTGGAACAGATGGTACTTCTGTCCATGACTGTGAAACCAGCAATTTTACTATCAATAAAGATTATCTGAGAAGCATGCATTTTGTGAGAGCCAGCAGGCACATATTGTAGGTGACTGGATGTAAATCTAAATTTCCCAAAATCCCATTTAAAAATCAATGCTTAAAAGATGAAAAGTAGTAGTGAAAATTGAGCTTGTAATGAATGAGCATGCTCAGTTAAACAGTGGTGAAACATACATCAAACATTAGTGTTGTACAGATTTAGCGAGGACCACACAAAAATTAGAAATGCTTCGCTAGTGCGGAAGTGGTGCAACTAAAATAATTAATTAATATTATTTTTTTATCAAGGTGGGAAACTAGGGGGTTTGAACCCTTGATTGTCTGCACCAGTATTTCAAATAATCCTAGAAATAGAATTAGCAAAGTTATTTCATCAAATGCTGATAAACTTGCCTGTGGAAATTTTGATGAGCATACAACATAAGTTGCCATTTTAAGAAGATCATCCAATCCTTCCCTTTTCCTTTCTGCATCAATAAGAAGAGGTATATTCTGGCGAGTAGCCTGCACTGGAAGGATCAAAAGAGTTGTGGTCACCTCCTAGTGGTTGATGCTAAAAATTGTCTCCTC
Source organism: Garcia nutans (assembly GCA_947685225.1). NCBI lineage: Eukaryota > Viridiplantae > Streptophyta > Magnoliopsida > Malpighiales > Euphorbiaceae > Garcia > Garcia nutans. The sequence goes on along the minus strand of CANTUV010000048.1, from coordinate 4,528,256 downwards.
CAAGTAAAAAAAAAAAAAAAAGAGGAATGCATACAAGAATGGGAAAAAAAATCCATTTCTAAATTGCAGCACAAAAAAAATAAAAAAAAGAACAGAACCAAGAATGAGAAGTAGTCCATCTCTAAACTGCAACAGTTCTCAAGTGGTCAGTGCTTATCTTATATTTCAAAAATTAAAAGAAAATGTCTAAATTGTAGGCTTATTGTTAACTACTTCTCCAATTAGAAAGGCTCTAGGATCCAATATTTCATTATGAAAGTTAAAAAAAAAGGAACAATGCATATGTTACGAAAATGAAATTGCTAAAGTTAATGCACTTTCTTAGAAGCATTTGCACTAATCAAACATGAGGAATTGCACCCAAAATGATCAGACTCGTACTGTGGAATGACAGATATAGTAGAATAGATAGCATATACATTTAGGATAGAATAGAAAGTAAAACACCAAAACAACCAGAAAATAAAAGATAACCATTACCTCTTGTGCAACAATTAAAGCAGTTTCAGGCAACCTTGCGTCAGAATAGACAACTCTTACTCCATCCAATGCAGATAACAGGCTTGACTGGGACATATCATCTGGCATCATGGGAGGATACCCAGGAGTATGAATACATGTGCGAGTTTTCCTGAAAGTATCACCATATACCTAAGTGAGCAAAACGATTTTGCAAATTAACATTTTAAATTATTCATTCTGAAGTTAAGCACATGTTCCAATGAAAGCTCATAAAGTTGGCTAATTAAAACCATTTGCTAATCAAATCATAATGCAATTGTGTCAAAATATCGGCAAAGGGATCACTCTATTTAGCCTACTAACGTTCTTAATGCCTGCAAGACAATAGAGGCACTGGGACTCAGAACAACAATACTCTAACTATCAATGCATCACTAATGCCCTAACGGATAGAGATGCAAAAGAAAGTAGACACAGAGAGAAAAAGATATGTCATTTTGCCACTGAATAGACCTTTAGAAATCAATTTATCACAATTCATATTATTTACCATCAAAGGAATCTAAAAGTAAAAAATATGACATCCAGTCATAAGGTCTTCTGTATGATTGCCACCCCCTCATTTTGCTCTCTCAATACAGAGAAATCTAGGATTCCAACAAACAACCAAATCTGGGACTTTCACCCCTACTTCAGCTCCTATTGTGTGCATATAAAAATAAAATAATTTAGATCTTCATTTAACAGCTGAAATCCATATCTAGATGGTGTCAGCCCTTTAACCTCAACAGCTAGCAAAATTCCAATGAGTACTTGTCGTCTTTCCCTTTGAAGTCCTAAGGAAAATCTAATGAACAAGATACCTGAACGAAATCCTTTGACATAATAATTATCTAACAAATTTTTTCACTGAACTTGTTATTTTCACAAATTGATAACATCAAGAAACAAGTCTGCACCAAAAGTGGAGAGAGAGAGAGAGAGCACATTATTCAAGCAAGGGTCCTCACGTTTGGTTGTCAACAATAACATAGGTAAACGGCGAATTGCCATCCTTGGAGACCTAGAAATAGAAGAGCATGAGTTGACAAATAATGAAGCATGAGGTACACAGTGCTACATATCATACCAAAATCCCAACATAGATTAACGATATAGTGATGATAAGTCAAAAGCAGTTGTATAGAAAGTTCAATCAAAGGCAAACATGCAAATTTCAAAAATGTTAAAAGAGAAAAAAGGAAATAAAAAGGCAGTCTGCAGATATTACACTGTTGGCCATCCATGAGATACCCACATGGTTGTATAAAAAAGAAAAGTGATGCAAAAAAACAGTAATGGAATTATACAATCCCATGCAATTCATAATAGAAGGCACCTTCATACCAGAGATTTCAATTAAATTAAAAAAACTCTGCGCAACACAAAAATACGCCAGCAAAAGTAAAGTTTTTCTTATAACAGTGAGAAAGTCCTATAAAAAGCATAACCTCGGTCTCCCATCATATTAATGAGACTTGGTTATTCCTATAAAAAGCATGATTTAAAAATTCATTCTTTAATAATCAAGAAATGATATTTAAACACTTTAAGCTCACCACAAGAAATGAAGTATCCACACCATCATTCTCTAGTTGTTCCAAAATACTCCTGCCTTGACTATCATCAGCAATCTAGTAAAAAATAAAATAATATAAAATGACTAAATCATCAAGTATTAAACTGCTGTAAATTCTGGATTGCTTTGAGAAGTTTAAAAATTAAACCTTGGAAATAACCCTAGGATTCAAGCCCAAACGAGCAGCACAGGTCATGGCATTCCCAGCATTTCCACCTCCTTGAACCTGAAAACGCAATAGCAGAACATAATATTCAAAAGTTCTATAAACTAAACTTTCAAAATATATTTTTTATGTTATAAATTCATTCATATCCTATATTTATTTATTTTACTTTTGTTATTTATTCATTTTTCTGACTTTTGTGAGATACAACAGCAGAGCACTACAGCCATAGCAACTGACGACACTACCATTTGGTTATAGAAACGACAAGTTTGTAACCAAACTACAAGGAAATCAATGAATAAGAAAGAGGAAAACGACCTTCAAACTAGTGCTTCTAATCTTGTCGTCAGGCCTAGGATAAGCAGCGACGGCCGCTAAAAAATCCACCGAAACTCCACCACATCCTAGCTGCTTGCATTTTACCAAACAAACTCATAAAAATACAAAAAAACAAATCTCAATTTTTTTTTCAAGCGAAGTCAAAATCAAACACTCACAATGATGCGGTTTTCTGGCAGAGGAGGAAGCGAATCGGACGACATTTTGACCCTGAAATTTGCCAGAGGAATCAACTATATAAAAAGAAAAACGAAATTTAAATAGAAATTAAGCAATATATATACTAGTATATATAATACATAATAGAAAAACATAAGTGTGAACCTGGCAAAGTAGTCGTTGCGCGAGGTCGAGATTGAAAGAAGAAGAGAGGATGTAGACCGTTGAAGCAAAGAAGAACAATGGAGAATGGTGGCATTTGGTACTGTCGAGTGGGAGATGACCATTTTTTTTTAAACCTTTTTTAATCGTTGGGGATGGGAGATGCGTGGCTGTGGCTATGTACAATATGGTTATATCCGTGTGTTTGGGACCAGGTGCAAACATACCCTACTCTGAAATTAGTTTTCCTTTTTTTTTTTTTTAAACTACCGCAAGTGACAATTCAACCCCATTCTTTATTATTTTTTAAATATTTTTTTACAAAAAAATTTACTAACCCTAATAATAATTGCCTTGTAATATTTGACGCCAATTATACACAGCTCACAAAGAAATTTAAAAAGTTGCGGCGTTAAAAATCAATAGAAGAGTTTTAACACAAAAAAAAAATATTATTTACCCGTCTCAACACTGAAATAATTACTATTTACATCAAAAAAACGAAATTTAAAAGGCTAGCCTCATGGAAGGCGGTAGTCAATTAGAATTGATTTTTAGCTTAATAAATGGAGCCAAAAGTCACTGCAGGTTTAATACAACAGCAGGCAATATGGTAGGAAACAATTAAACAGAAGATATATAATACAAGGACTGTGGAGCTTACATCTCCAGCTTTGTATAACAATGAATCAAGATTTTTTTTTGGTCATCAAAATCAGATGCAAAGGTCTCTTCAAACATTGGAAAACCAGATAAAATCCCAAACACCTAAACTAACATCAATTGAGACCGCTTGGAAAAGCCAGGTCCTTCAGAACTGTACACTTGGAAACCACTCTCAAAATAAACCCTCATACCCAATATCCATCGTTCCAGTTTCGCCTAGAAACAAGCCCTCCATGCTCGCTCATGCTCCCTCTTAACCTATAAAATGCTGGTTTACTTCGTACTGTTCTTAAAGGACCTGATCTGTTTCCGCGCCTAAGAGCTAAAGACAACGGATCCCCCATCAAACTTGAAGCTGAAAATGGTCTATTTTCCATCTCTTCTAGTGGACCTGAACTGTACTCCATTGTGATGAAAGAAGAGGCCTGCCCGCAAGTTAACCGAGGAGAGATTCCGCCAGCATTCCACCAACTACTATCGGAGGGAGCAAGATCGCCTTTAATGTCAGAATCCATAGCAGAAGACTCCTTTTGGCTACAGTAGTCAGCACAAGTCTCATCCATGTCATTATATATCAGCTTTAGAGCCTGAACTACTTCACCCATAAATGGTCGGTTAGTAACCTCAGTGTGAACACACATAGAAGCAATGGCTGCCACCTTAGCCATATCATCAAAGTCATAAGTTCCTGCCAATGAAGGATCCACCAACTGCTCCAATCCTTCTCTACTGGTTAGCAATGGGCGTGCCCAAGTTACTAAATTTTCCTGTCCAGGAGGCTGGGACATATCCACAGGTTTTCTTCCAGACAGAAGCTCAAGCAACACAACCCCATAACTATAAACATCACTCTTCACAAGCAGATGTCCTGTCATTGCATATTCAGGGGCAACATACCTACAACAAATAAATAAAAATTAAACAAATTGGGCAGTCAAGAAAAAATCGCAGCAGAAAGATTTTGCATATTTGTCTTTAGAATTTTGAACAAGCATATTCTATTGCCAATATCATGACTCCGAAAAATAATAAAATTAAAAATTCTAAGGTTGGTAGTAACATTTTTGGGAAAACTTGAGAATTATATAAAGCATGAATATAGATTGACTGGACAATAATTTGGTAATAAATCAGGAATTTTGCAAGGTGGGAGTTAGACTAGTGCAATTACCCAAAAGTCCCCATAACCCTTGTAGATATATGATGACTTCCTTCAGTTGCTTCTCTTGCCAGGCCAAAATCAGAGACCTTAGGTGTGAAGTCATCTTCTAGTAAAACATTACTAGCCTTGAAATCTCGATGAATTACACGAGGGTTAGAATCCTCATGAAGATACGCCAATCCTCTCGCTGCTCCAAGGGCGATCTTCAACCGGGCATCCCAGTCCAGAGGTCCTCTTCTTTTGTCAATGCCTGAAACATCAATATACAGGCATTGCATGAGATTTATTATATAGTATGCTTGTTTCTATGGAAAACAGAATCACAGACAGGTCTCCACTCCAGTTAATATGATCAAAATGTGGAAGACGTTTACCCAATTAATACACAGTTTACGTATTGATCAACCAGCCGACTAATATTTCAGAGTTGCTAACGAAACATACCATGCAAGTGGGATTCAACACTGCCATTACGAACAAGTTCATAGACCAAGCACCGAGTGCGTCCTTCTATGCATACACCAATCAATTTCACAAGATTGCGGTGATGTAATCGACTTAACATTTCAACTTCTGCAATAAATTCACGGTCTCCATTCTGATTGTCCCGTGTAAGCAGTTTAACTGCAACATCAGTTCCATCTTCCATTGTCCCACAATAAACGCGTCCAAATCCACCTTCACCCAAAATCCTCTCTGAACTGAACTTTTCTGTTGCTTTCTGAAGCTCAACATATGGAAATGTTTTAACAGAAAGCATACAAGTAGCCATGGTTGACATGAGGGACATTGATGTGGAGCTTGCAATGCTACTCGATAAGAAAGACCCAATGCCTACATCACATGTAAAGATCCAAACTACATCAAACTTCGCATATTATCTGTTTTGGGCGATCAACTTTTTAGAGTGTCACTAATTCACCAGCATATAGCTCCAGGTATCATGCAAAACAAATCCAACCAAGCACAACTACTAGAACGGGAAACTTTCCTAATTGCTTTCTTCAGTAGAGGCTACAGAAGAGCTATGAAAGAAAACAAATTAAGGAAGAGGAGCAATCTAATATTAGATATTCATGAAACTGGCATTGAAGGTGTTAAGGCAATCATTCCACATTAATTCACCTAATTCACATTAACCATTATAAAAGAAACATGCAACATTTTCTGCTGCAAATGATGAAACCCAATCAAATGTAGCTGGAAATATTTTTGTCCTGACAGGATTGACACATACAAAGGCTGACATAAGGAAAATAAACCAACAAGCATGACAATGCAACATGTACACATAAAATACTACAAATATAATATAAGCATATACCAGATCTTTTGTTTATTGATGATATAAATGCAGGACCAACAGCACTTGATGGTCTTCCAAACTTTCTCCATCTTACGAAAATGAAGACTGCCCCAATGAAAACCAATAAGACAGCAAATGCTGATAAAGCAATAATGGCAATGGTTCTAAGATTCATCTTCTGGTTCTTGTTCACAAAATTTGCAGTGATGGGAAGGTTTCCAGAACTTGCACTGGGACCACTCCCCATGTAATTTGGGTATGGTGGTGAAGATGGGATCCCTGATGCACAATATCCAGTCATAACCATGATTGGGAATACAATTGTAAATTCGTACATAAATAGTTAAGAAATGACGTTATTACCTGGATAACTAATGGATATCACTTCATAATCACCAAAAAAAGTCTTATTTAGAGGCACTTTCTTATGCCAAAATCTATCATATGTCAGTATTGCGGTGGTATTATCAAACTTCTCTCCCAGTGGAACCAAGTTAATATCCACTACAGTTTTTCCCTGATTTTGACTATCAGCACTGGCACCCATTATTTTCACTTGACTTTGCTCCAAATATGTGCCTGCTGCAACCTCAATCTCTAGCTGATTCATTACGGGAAATATGGCATAAGGAGCCACATCTAAAAGAAGCCTGACTTTCATAGGAAAAACACAACCACAAGGTGAACCAAATGGAACTGCTGTAAGTGGCTCAATGCAAACTTGATCACAACCTGCCAAGGATTCTTTTGTCAACATTATATAAGTCACAAGTATCTGATAGAGATATAGTACTAAAGTTGACATCCAAGATAACCTTGGTCTTCAGTAGGTGATGAAGCAACAAGAAGAGGTTTCACATGGTGATGATGATGATGATGACTACGGCGTCTTAGTGAGGGAGCACCATTAGGACCAGAAGCAAATGCTGCAATGAATAGGGAACATTAGCAAATGCCAGCATAAATGAAATGAGGATGCAATAGTAATTATACCCCGATGAGCTAACCACCAAGTTGTGGCTTGGTAGCCAGGAGTGTCTTGCTCCCGCTTAGGTCTTGAGTTCGAGTCCTCAGTGTACCCCATTCCCCACATGTAATTAATAAAAAAAAATTATACCTTGATGAGCTGGAGGAAGAGCAGGTGAAACAGAAGGCTTAACCATGTGTGCTTGAGGCAGCCATGATCGAGCTAAAGGAAAATTCCTTGAAACTGAATTAGCTGTTAGAAATAGAGCAACCACAATGCGTTATCCTTAGAGCAATTATTGCTATAACATGAAACTAACATGAGCCTAGAAGTGACAATAGACTGGTGGCGCAATTACTATGCAACAAATGATGCATTTTGTCAAAGAAACACTTTAGTTATAACAGCAGGATGACCTCACAATAGAGTAGGGAATAAACAAACTTCTATACATCTTCAATTGAGGAGAATTAAATTAAGTTCTAAGAGAGAGAGAGAGAGAGAGAGAAAGAGAAAGGCTGTTAAAAAATAAGTGACTCAAGTGAACAAAAAAAGGAAAAGGTGAGAAGATTTCAAAATTCAAACACTCAGCTGATCCCTTCATTGGTAAAGAATGCCAATACATTGTGTTATAAGATATTCACCAATTTGATCTCCTTGTTGAAAACCATTCTTATTTTCCGTAACCTATCAAACTAAAGGTTACCTCATCCAAATCATTTATTAACATTATGCACAAAATATGTATAACTAAATGATTATGCAGATTATAGTATGTAGTTGAGGTCCAAGCAAGTGATTTGAAATTGAATATAAGGGCCAAATGGAGCATGAGCTCAAGCTATTCAAAAAAGAAACAATCGCAAATAGTTTTAAATAGGTTACATATATATATAGACACACACACACAAGGATATTAAAAAAATCTCTGTTTGAATATGTGCCACGTAAATGATGCACTAACATGCCGAAGGAAAAGAGGACACCATTTCAAAATGCATAAGAGTGTGATGCTGTAATGCAGATATCACGTCAAGATTTCACGCCATCTAGTTTCCCATATATCAAGCTTGGGTTTATGGCTTCACGTACTTGGTAGGCTTGAGGTGGGTTTACCAAGCAGAATTTACCTAGTCAAACATATGACTAGCCATAACAAGGAAAAAAAATATTCAAACTCACTTTTTTGACATGAAATTGCCCATCATTTTCTGAAAAACACCCTTAAATTTCTCCAAGTAAAATCTCTTAGAGAGGAAAATTTGGAAAAGTGCTAGAAATACTAAAAATTGTAAAGAAAGAAAACTTCAGAGATTCCTCAAATAAAAGGTGGACAAAAATTTGAGATAGAAGGAGCACATAGAGAAATGTATATTTGTCAAAGCTTGCATATTGCCATAATTCCATGAATTGCAACCCTGAGCTGACTTCATGGCATTTTTTAACTAGCATTTCTGATATTTTCTCCACAATAATGGTCGCATATGTTTATAGTATGGCATGTGATAACCAAAAAAATTGTCACATCCAGTAAATGGACATGGGTTTAAAATTAACACCATCTCCATGTCTGAGCTCTTTAAACTAAGAATAAACAAAGGAATCATCAGCAAAAGAGTATAGAAGAAAATATCTTCCTTTCATCTATATTATTCTACAAATTTGCAATCTTACCATGTTCCACCAAAATTTCCTTTGTAGATAATTGCCAATTTGGCTGATAAGAAGGAGATAAGTGTATATGCAGTAACGGATGCCCTGAAAAATGAGAACTAAATCGTCAGTTTTTCACAATGAAATTACAAGGGCCTGGCAATTAACCATGTAGCACCCTCCATATGAAAAAGGATATAAGCAAATGATATGTACCACATCGTAACCATTCTAGTCAGGCATAGATGACATACAATGAATATCATAAGAAAATTATCAAAGATTAGAAATGGAGGAAATCAGCTTTGATGATTTCTCAAATTGGGAGAGAAGGCCAAAACAAGAAAACGTTTCAATAATTAATGTACTAGAAAGAAAGCATGTGAAAGCTGCACGTTCAATTTGCACTGAATTCCTATGAAAATAAAACAAATTTTCCCTTTTGGTCATCTTCAAGCATTTGACGTGCTCTTTCCCAAGTAAGCAATGCCTCATCAGTCATCACCCTGCATCTCCTTGAGAATACAAATATTGTTACTATCCATAGAGGCACAAATCTAAGCTTAAGCCAACCTAGGAGTTGTAGTTAAAACTTGGAACTAGAAATAAGGAAACTTATTATACCTAACAAATTATCCGACAATATGGCAATAGATACCCACCTATTGCCATATTATACCTACCTCATGTAACCCCAAACTTAAGCCATCAATTTGTTAATTTTCCTTCAGTTTAGGGACAATTTGTTCAGTTTTTTTTTTTTCTACAAGCATCAAGTTCACGTTCGTCCATTATTGTTCATCATTCAAAATCAGCAAAAAGGATTTAATCTGGAGGCGCATAAGTAAAAAATGCACACTTGATAGGCTACTCTACCATGTTCTTTCAAATTGCCTAAAATTACACACGATTCATCCCAAGATTACTGAAGTTAATTTTCCAGAACTAGGCACACAAGCATTGAATGAGACAAAAAAAATGAACAATCACTGGCATTTCTTGAAACTAAAGATAGTTAAATGATAAAAACAAAAATGCCCCACTAACACTGTGTCTATTCATTCCTATCTAAGCTTTGTGCACGCAGAAAGGGAAGATGCTTCATATTAAAACACTGAAGCACATTAAAACTAAGTTTTCTTTCACATTAAAACTAAGTTTTCTCACAAAAGGCAAGGAGAAATAATATAAAAAATTAAAGTAGGTGATTCAACTGAAAATCTCAAAAATACCTAAACAAGTAAAAACAAAGGTAACGAAGCAAGGAAGAAGCAGCAGCAGCTTCAAGTATGGCATCATCTTCTCTCAAACCAAACCAAAATCCACAGCAAACATTGTCAGAAACAACCAAAATATTGAAGCTGAACAGCAACAATTTCAGAGATCCACCGGAAGTTCCTAGGGTTCCAGAACCGCCGGCGAACCACTCCATTGCATTGTGTAGTGGTCACATTGAGAAATTTCATAGCTAATTTAAGTGTGTGTTGGCCAGCAAAAAGAGCAGTAAAAGTAAAAAACCCTAGGAGAGAGAAAATCAAGACAATGCGCGTGTGTAAGGTTGCAGATCCATAAAATGCGCTAAAGATCTAAAACGTCACATACACATACACTTTCTCTCTCTATAAGTATATGTTGTAGACCACGAATAGTGCTGTTCTAGAGAGAGAAAGCGAGTGGGAGAGGATTCAGAGAAAAGAGAAGAAGGAGAAGATAGTGTTGAAATAAAAGTTTCAGTTAGGAGAGAAGTGAGAGTTTTGTTGAAAAACAGTAGAGAGAAAAAGAGATAGAAAGAGAGAGAAAAAGGAGAAAGAGCCTTTAGTGCTGGTGTGGTGTGGTAGTGTGTTGTCATAGCAAATACACGCTGCTTTTGGAAAATGATTATGGCTGTCTGCTTCACGCTCTTTTATAGCTCGTGATGTTTACTCTCTTATTAAACGACAATTTAGGGGCCGTTTCTTATTGTCGTCATTTGTACAAAACCGTTTTTTCTTTTTCCAGTAAAATAAAAATTTCAAAAAAAATTCAAATTGTGGTCTATTCTTGTTCTTTGAATGGTTTAAATGCAAGCGTATTTTGTAAGTGGACGAATTTTCCTTACCTTTGTTTGCTCCTTACAGAAAAAAAAATGAAAAAAAAATAAAATTTATTTTTATTATTTATTCTTGTCATTATAAGATGGTAAATTATAAATGAGTAAGTTTTTAAATTATATGTTTTTTCTCTTCAAATTGAAAAGAAAAAATTTTTGAAGGATTCATAGAAAATTAGAAAAAAAAATATTACTATTCTTTTCTCCTTTTTTTCTTCATTTTATTATTGTCTAAATAAAAAAATATTTTTTTTTATTTTTTTCATCTATTTCTCTCAAAGCCAACAAGACTTAAATAAATATGTTTAGTTTTACAATAGAATGAATAAATTGTCATTATCTAGCAATAAAACTAATTTATTTAAAAATAAATCATTCTTGTCAAAATTGGAAAATTTGTAAATAATTTTTTTGTGATTTTAAAATTTTAACTTCATCTATGAGGAATATTTTTTTTTTAAATTATCTCTTCTATTTCAATTTTTAGTTCTACAACAAAAAAATGAATAAAAATTATAAAAAAATAAAGTCTTGAAAATAAATTTGCGCCTAAGAACTTCATTTTCTTAAAAAAAAAAATCCATCCTTTTCTTTTTTTTTTTTTGGTCATTAACAAAATTAGTTGAGTTTCGACGCGGTGGATTTTGACCAGGAACAGACCGGACCTACAACGAGCATGCACTTGATGTATTAAAAAAGTAATACAAAAGTAAGCTTAAAGTTTTTCCAAAAAAAAAAAGAAAGTAAGCTTAAAGTTGAATATAAACCTATTAATTCAATCATAAACGAAATATCTATTGTAGAAGCAACTTAAATTCTAGTTTTTTTTTTCTTAAAAATTATTAGGAAAGTAGATCTGGACATTAATATTTATGATTACCATTATCTTGGGTAGTTAATCGTATATATCCTTTCATATTTGGTTACCTTTTTTTTTTGCTTAGTTTACATAATAGATAGCCGTAGATTATGGAGGTAATTACTATTGTAGCTTGTATATATTAAGTGTATTATTCTGATGAAATAAATAATTCCATTCCAAACCACTTCTGTCTTCTTTATTTTATATGGTATCAGAGCAAGGATCTTGGTGCTCTGTACACATTATTTTTTTCTTTTCACTATTATTCTAACAATGTCAAAGGAAACTGAAAATTCGGATTCCAGTTTGTTCGACAAATTTCCAACAATAGATCCATCTCATCCTTATTATGTACACCATTCAAATCAACCAGGGCATATCGTGGTTCCAACCAAATTGAGCAGAACCAACTATCAATCGTGGCGCAAGAATATGGAACACGCTCTCATTGCCAAGAAAAAGTTGGGTTTCGTCAATGGCACGCTAGAAATGTCATCGTTCACAGAAAAGCCAACCGAGTTCGAATTATGGAAGCAGTGCAACAGTATGATTCTCTCCTGGATTACTCATTTCGTTGAGCCCGACATAGCATCCGGGTTCGTCCATGCAACCACTGCTCGACAGGTCTGGGAAGATCTTCGAGAACAAATTTCACAAAAAAATGCTTCAACTATTTATCAAATTCAGAAGTCTATATCTACTTTCATGCAAGGTACGATGTCCATAGCCTCTTATTACAATAAAATTAAGAGTCTTTGGGATGAATTGGAGATGCATTGTACACCTACAGCCTGTAATCGCACAAATGAACATCAAATTGAAAAGGAGGAAGATAAGTTGATGCAATTTTTAATGGGACTTAATGAATCTTTTAAAACTGTTAGATATAATATTCTTCTGATGTCTCCTTTACCAAATGTGCGCCAAGCATATTCCATGATAATCCAGGAAGAAACCCAACAACAGATGATTTCAGGTCAGCAGGTCATTTCTGGTTTTATAGAGAATTTTTCTATTGCAGCAGCAGTGCAAAATCGCTCGGCCAATATCAAAACGTGTGACCACTGTAATCAGTCTGGTCATACTATTGACGAGTGCAGGAACCTTAAATTCCACTGCAATTTATGTGATAAGCAGGGACATACGAAGGACAGGTGCCGACGCAAAAAAGGTAACAACAAAGGGAACAATACACGAAATAATGGGAGACCAAATCAACCCACAGCGAATGCTGCCGAGGCATCACAAGGAGTAGAAAATTTATCTTTTCATGGCTACACAACAGAGCAGCTCCAACAATTGGCTCAAGCCCTCTCTGTACTAAATCGGATGACTACCAGCACTAGCAACGGTGATGTGTATGCTAATGCCGCAGGCTTATTTTCTCCTTTACATGTTTATTCTAATTCAGCAGCCATCAATTCTTGGATTCTGGATAGTGGTGCCACTGATCACATCACACACGATCCTTTTCTTTTATCACAATCACAAACAACCTTCCATTCCTATAGTTAATCTTCCCACTGGTGCAACTGCAAGCATCATACACAAAGGCACAGTTTCTTTCAATTCCAATCTCACTTTAAATAATGTCTTGTGTGTACCAACTTTCAATCTAAATCTTATGTCAGTCAGTAAAATAACTAATGATCACAATTATTGTGTTATTCTCTTTCCAAAATTTTGTGTTTTGCAGGACTTGGCTATGGGGAGGATGATTGGCTCGGGTAGTCAACATGGCAGCCTATACTACATGTCACCATCTTCTCCTTCTATTGCCCTTCATGTCTCACAATCACCCAGTATTTGGCATCAAAGACTCGTGCACCCATCTCCAGCCCGACTTCAAAGTCTTTTTCCTTTGCTTCGTATTAATAAAGAAAACTCTTGCCAAAATAAATGTAATATTTGTCCAATGGCAAAACAAACTAGATTACCATTTCCTTTAAGTTCTATCTCTACACATTTTCCTTTCGATCTTATACATTGTGATGTTTAGGGACCTCATAAGGAACCTACACATTCTGGGGCTCGTTTCTTTCTCAGTATTGTAGATGATTACACTAGGTGTTCTTGGATATTTCTCATGCGTAATAAATCTGAAACACCATCCTTGTTAGAGCACTTCATTAACTTTGTCCAAACCTAGTTCCACGTCACAGTCAAAACTTTACGTACGAATAACGGAACAGAATTTTCTCCTTTAAAATTTTTTTTACACTCACAAGGAATTGAATTCCAACACACATGTGTGTATACTCTACAAAAAAAACGGAGTCGTTGAAAGAAAACATCGCCATATTCTAAATGTTGCCCGTTCACTCATGTTTCAATCACATGTCCCTTTAAAATTCTGGGGGGAATGTGTTCTCACTGCTGTGTACATTATAAATAGATTGCCTTCACCACTTCTCTCAAATAAAACACCTTTCAAAGTTCTTTATCATCGTCCTCCATCTCTCAACCACCTTCGAGTTTTTGGATGTGAGTGTTATGCCACTATTGTGCAGCCCAAACAAAAATTTGATCCCCGAGCTACACGTTGTGTTTTTCTCGGCTACCCACAAGGTCAAAAAGGCTACAAGCTTTATGATCTAACTTCCCACTCCATCTTCGTGAGTCGTGATGTGATCTTTCATAAAAACTCCTTTCCTTTTTTGTCCTTACCACCAAACAAACCCGACTCACTACACAGAAAACCTATGATTCATCCTATGATTCCCTAGAAAACCCTCCTAATAGCTTACCATCTTCCCTGCCTAATGACTCTCCTTCCTCTCCATCCATGCAAACACCTTCAATCACACCACAATCGCCTTCCATACCTTCTCCAGAATATCCTCCTCCCTCAGATGCACCATCTCCTCTATCTTCTACTCCATCCCTTCCGCCTGAACAGCCTACTGCACCTCTTCCTGATCTGCGACGCTCAGCTCGAGATCGCCAGCCTCCATCATGGCATAATGACTATATCCTTCCCCATGCCAATCATTCAACTAGTAGCCGGTCCGATCGCAAGCACACTAAGTATCCTCTTTCGTCATATATTTCTTTTTCCATATTTTCTCCCGCTCACCGTCATTTCTTAGCTAGCATTTCAGCTACCACAGAGCCCACTTCCTATGATCAGGAAGCTACTAGTCTAAAATGGCAAAAGGCGATGGTTGAGGAATTAGATGCCTTGGAAAGAAACAACACATGGTCTCTAGTACCTCTTCCTCTCGGGCATAAATCAATCGGTTGTCGGTGGGTTTATAAGGTCAAATACAGGTCTGACGGCAACATTGAGTGTTACAAAGCGCATTTCGTAGCCAAAGGCTATACTCAAATTGAAGGTATCGATTATAAAGAAACTTTTTCACCTGCTGCAAAACTAACCACTTTGCGATGTCTACTTTCTATTGCTGCTTCCAGGCATTGGTTCACTCATCAACTTGATGTCCAAAACGCCTTTCTCCATGGTGATTTGCATGAGGTCGTGTATATGACACCCCCACCTGGACTTCGCCGACAGGGGGAGAATACAGTGTGCCGGCTTCATAAATCACTCTATGGTTTGAAACAGGCTTTCTGCAACTGGTTTTCCACTCTTACTATTGTTCTTCGCAAAGCTGGCTATGTTCAATCTCGCGCGGATTATTCTCTGTTCACTAAGGTACAAGGCACCTCCATTACTGCCATTCTGATTTATGTCGACGACATTTTGTTGACAGGAAATAATATTCATGAAATCAAGCAACTCAAGCAACATATGCTCAAACATTTTCATATCAAAGACCTGGGGGAGTTAAAATATTTCTTGGGCATTGAGTTCTCTCGCTCTCACAGTGGAATCTTCATGTCACAGCGTAAATATACTCTCGATATTTTAAAAGACACCGGGACTCACAGGTGCAAAGCCCAAGGCATTTCTCATGGAATAAAACATAAAGTTGACTAAAACAGACGGCGACAGCTTGCATGACCCGACCAAATATCGGAGACTCGTCGGCAGATTGATCTATTTGACAGTCACAAGACCAAATATAGTGTATTTCGTCCGTGTGCTGAGCCAATTCATGAATAATCCACGCACTACCCATTAGGCAGCTGCGTTGCGGGTTCTCAGATACGTCAAAGGAACTTCTGGGCAAGGACTGTTATTGTCATCACAAAATAATTTACAGCTATGAGCTTTTTGCGACTCATACTGGGGTGGCTGTCGCATGACTAGGCGATCAATATTTGGATATTGTATCTTTCTCGGACAGTCACTCATATCATGGAAGTCGAAGAAGCGGACCAATGTGTCACGATCATCAACTGAAGCAGAATACAGGGCTATGGCTAACACTTGTCTTGAATTAACCTGGTTACGATATATATTGCAGGATTTAATAGTATTACAAAAGGAGCCTTCAACATTGTATTGAGATAACCAGGTAGCACTACATATCGCAGCAAATCCAGTCTTTCACGAATGAACAAAACATATAGAAATTGATTGTCATATCGTTCGTGAAAAATTGCAAGCTGGTGTCATAAAACCATCTTATGTTCCAACGCGCATGCAGCTCGCAGATATTTTTACCAAACCACTTGGCAAGGATCAATTCAGAATTTTACGAGCTAAGTTGAGTTTTTGATCCACACTCTCCAACTTGAGGGGGAGTATTAGGAAAGTAGATCTGTACATTAATATTTATGCTTACCATTATCTTGGGTAGTTAATTGTATATATCTTTTCATATTTGGTTACCCTTTTTTTTGTGCTTAGTTTACAGAATAGATAGTCGTGGATTATGGAGGCAATTACTATTGTAGCTTGTATATATTGAGTGTATTATTCTGATGAAATAAATAATTCCATTCCAAACCACTTTTGTCTTCTTTATTTTATAAAAATCATATAAATTAAAATATAATATCTGATATATATTTTTTTCATATATCATATTATTAAAAAAATATTATATTTGTTACCTAAAAAGAATATTATATATATATTTTTTACATTTATTTTTATAATATTTATTTTTTAGTATTACAATCAGTAAATTAGAGTCAATTCTAAACTATTATTTAAAAGATGTGCATTTATCGTTGAATTATGTGTTGACGTGCTATTTTTTACATAATTTAAGAATATAATAAATAAAATTTTTATTTTTTATATTATTTTCAATGCAATAAATATACTTAAATTCATTTTTTTAAGACTCTAAATGTATCTTAAATAGGATAAATATAAAAAATGGATTAAAAAAATAATACTAATAGAAATATGACAATCTTTTAATATATATATATATATAATTTTATGGAGATAGTATAATTTTAATGCATAAACAATTAAAGTACACTAAAATATTTTGGGGTTGCTTTTGATGATTAAAGATGGATTTAAATGAATATGATTAAATAGGCACTAATATCGCCGACCGACAATATTTTAATATTAAATATTTTATGAACTTTATTATACTTAGAATTAAAAAATAAGAAACGTTAAATAATATTAATATTTATAATATATTAATATCAATTTAAATCTATAATTATGCTTTTGAGGCCCACTACACTTAAAAAATTGAAACAAATTAAAAAAATAAAAATTATTAATATTTAAATACAATATTAATATAATAATATAATATTTAAAAAAATATAATATTCATATTTATATTTGGTGCGTCCACTGAGTATAAAAATTTATTTTTAATTTTTTTCTAAATCTTTAATTTTTATATATTTACATATGTATTTAAATTTTAAAATTTTTTTCTGAATCTTTAATTTTTATATATCTATATATGCATTTAAATTTTTATTATTTTCTAATTTTAAATGTAATAAATTATAAAATATAAATGTTAATATTATAGACTCATTGTACTAATATCAAATTACTTTATCTAACGTTTTTTATTTTTATTTTTTTTAGCTAAATATTCATCTTAGAATGTTTATATATATTTTCAGTACATTGGCATTTACATTTACATTGACCAAAAAAGATAGCAAGTTAGAAACCAGGTAGCTCAACCTAGTCAGGTGGAATTTTTTTTTTTTGTCGCCCGAAAAATAAAAGAGGTTCAAGTCTAAAAGATTTATTTGCTTTTAATGAAGCTTTCCTCTCGAAGCTGAACTGTATTTTGATTACTCCAAGGGATAAGCTTTAGATTCGGGTGGTTTGTGCTAAACACGGAATCAACGGTTGCGAGGTTCTAAAAGCTACAAAAATTTCGCAAGCTTCGCATCTTCGGCGAGCTACTGGTAAAATTTGGAATAAAACGTTCATTGGGTTTCGCAAAGCTGTTCAAAGAATATCTGCGAATTCTGGACTGACATATGGCTGGATGACCCCAAGCCACCTACTCTATTTATGAGAATCTGCTTAGTCTTCAGGTTCGGAACCATGTGGACACCAATGACAATCGGTCTTGGTTTGAGTTTGATCTTCTCCCCCAAAATATCCTCCTTAATTTAATAAAATGTTTTTCAATCCCAAAAGGCTTGAAAGTTTATTTTTAGAATGTCAACCTATAATTGGGGTTTCCTTCTCTGGAATGATTTCTGTTTAATTTCTAAGGCTGATGTCTTCTCTTATATTAAAAAGAAAAAGCAAAATTATCCTTTATTTGTTAGATTCATTGCTTTGATGACAGACAATAAAAAAAAATGGTCTATTTTTCATATTAACCACTTGCCGTAATTACCGTCATGATTTCTGGCAAAATTAATCCACAAGTTACGATATATGTTTGGTATGATTTTTATTTTTTGTTCGTAATAAATAAATAAAACAAATTTGTTTCTCTTCAATAATAAATGAAATGTATATTTTAAATAGTCACATTAAGCGTTTGAACATCTCTAATAGGAAGGGACTATTGAGTCTCATTAACTTACCACTTAATCAAAAAATGGAATTCAATATAATCTATTTTTTTTTATTTTTAATAATTCAAAATAAATATTATTTTATTTTATTTTTAATAAAATAGTAGCCTTTTTTTTACTCAATCATGAGTGGGGGAGAAATCATCCTACCACTCAGTTTTGAGCAAGTCTCGTTGTCTCAGTCCTACAAAAAAATTAGGACTAAAAATTTATCCCCGTTGGAGTGCTGTTAAGTCCATAGTAGAATTAGGATTGGGACTAAAAATATACCCCATTGGGGGTACTGTTGGCTCCATAGTAGAATTATTGCATTGAAGTGCAAGTTAATAATCCAATTAGAGTCTTTAATTTTTATAATTTTAGATTTAAAACTCAGATATTAAAAGGTCTAAGAAGGGTTGCAGTTGATATTGATAATGAGGCGGCAGTCATTTTGCTGCAAAAGCCAATGGTTTCTTCTTCTAAGATATCAAGTTTAATTATGAGAGCCAAAAGCCTGCTTAGTAGGTCATGGATGGTTGAGTTAAGACACATTTTTAGAAAGGCGAATCAAGTGGCAGACAAGCTTGCGAACTATGGTCATTTGATTTCCAGAGGTTTACAAATTTTTGATAGTCCTCCTGTGGATGTGGGTATTTGTTTATTTAATGATATTATTGGTGCTGTTTTTCCTAAACTTTTACCTATGTAATTGTTTTCTCTGATTGATTAATAATACTTCTCGGCTTGGGAATCCTCTTGATTGTGGTTCCAGACGTATAGGTTGTCTGTTGCTATCGCTGGGCTTGATATAGGGGTGATTTAGGTTTGAGTTCTTTGTTTGTTAAAAAAAAAACACAGATATTAAATGTAATCATCATCATTGCGTCGCCTTATGGCGTTCCTTCACATTCCGAGCTCCAGCCGCCTCACTAATGCACTGGGCAGGTTATTTGTGTAGATGAAATGGTATTTTGCTGAGATGAGAGGGGTAAAAGAGAGGGAAACAACATTTGAACAATAAAAAAGAGAGGGAAACAACACTTTCATGAACAAACCCAGTGGTAATTTAGGTTTAAAAAAAAAACTTAGTATGTATTTAAAATTAATTTTTGA
Organism: Garcia nutans; assembly: GCA_947685225.1. Taxonomy (NCBI): domain Eukaryota; kingdom Viridiplantae; phylum Streptophyta; class Magnoliopsida; order Malpighiales; family Euphorbiaceae; genus Garcia; species Garcia nutans. The sequence goes on along the minus strand of CANTUV010000048.1, from coordinate 4,508,665 downwards.
GTTTTTCAACCATAAGAATAAAGATTGAAAATATATTTTATTTATTTTTAAGTATAAACTATTTTATTCATTTAATTAAACAAAAAATAAAATAATAATTTACTCTATTTTTTTTAGTCACATTTTTCATTGACATCTAAGTGAATGGGTCTTAAAGAGTAGAAAGATTAATCCTCCTCATTGTCCTCAAGTCCTACTAATGGGTTCTTCAAATTGAATATAGATGTAGTCAAGGGGGTTGCAGGCCAAGTATATGCTGGCAGTATCATTTGATAACTAGAAGGGGGATTTTTCAGGACATTTTTATGGCTAAGAAGCTGGGTATTAGGAGACTAATAGTTAAGGTTGATAGTCTTATTATAGTTAAATTGATGCATGACCCCAATTTTCGATATTGTTCATTTTCAATACTAGTCAATAATATCAGGGGTATGCTCCTGTTGAATTGGGAAGTGAACATCAACCATATGTATTGAGAGGCTAATTGTATTGCGGATTGGCTTGCTTCATATGCGATTAATTTTCTAATTGGCACCCATAAACTTTCAGATTTACCTTTAGGTTTGAGTGCGTGGCTTTAACAATATTTTATTGGTGTTGGACATAGTAGGAGCCAGGAGGGATGCACTTAACATTCGAGCTATAGTTTGGTTCCCTTTTATAATAAAAAAAATAATAAATCAATTAATAAATTTATGAAGTAAAAAATTCAATTAATTCTAGTGAACATCCTAAAATTAAATTAATTATATGATATAAAAAATTCAAAAATTAATTAAAAATTTTAATTAATATAAATTTTCGTAAAACTGGGGCTTTAGGATATAATAAAAATTAAGCGTCAAAAATTTTCATAGTAATTGCCAAAGAAGGGAGGAAAAGAGAAAAGGAAGAACGACACCGTTTACTTCAAATAGGAGTAAAACGACGGCGTTATTGTTGTTTACATGATTACATCGATCGTTGGCCATTTCTCGGCGCCCTTTTTCAAGTTTCGAACAGTATAGTTTTTTTTTAAATATAATATTCCTGTAAATTAAACCCATAATTCAGGTTTCGAATCAATCACAGTTCATTGCAGAGCTCCTCTCTGAGATTCAATCACAGATATATTATTTTGAGAAACAATCTGCAACAAATCTTGCCTTTTTTTTGTAATATCCAATTTCTATATTTCTGGTTTCATTTATTTATTTTTTGTTAATCCAGTCTTCACAACAACTGGCAATTTATACTTTGCTGTCGTTTTTTTTTAGCTTTATATCTTACATGTATGTATGTATAAGGTTTTATGGTACTTCATTCATATGTCATCGAATTATTGTATTTGAAGGTATCTCATGTGAATGTTTGTTGGGTTGTCGTTATTATGAATGTCTGATGCTAAATTTTCGTGCTTGGCATATGTATTGTTTTATTCCGGCAACGATAACTACTTGATTAGTGGTATTTTTTATTTTTGGGTTTTGGGTTATTCGTGAATGAATAGAATCTTTCTTCTTGTTTAAGGTATCTCCTGGGAAATTGGGATTCCATCAATTCACAGAGAATTGGATGCCAATTTTTAATTTGCTGATAAACCATGGCGAGTCTAGGAGATGGGAATTTATGATTATAGAAGGGGGGAAAGCTCATCAAAGAGTGCAGACACTTTTGATAATACTGTGGAAATGGAGAATTCTGATATAAAGATTGGCCCAAGGTCTAATAAAAAGGCATGAATTTGTGAGAGTTATAATGGGTTATAGAAGTCTGCTTCTCTTTTGGAACCAAAATCTGGGACTTCTTACAAATCTGTGGATTTAAGTTGCTGGAGTCACAAATACTTGAAGGAAATTGGAATGGCTGTATTCATACCCTTAATGCAATAAAGGAGTTGGTGGATGAGACGCGAGCTTCAGCTTCCTTTCTTGTATTTAAGCAATGTTTGTTAGAGTGTTTGAGTTGTGGGGATGACTCTATGGCACTAACTATTTTGCGGAAGCTGGTTCCTGCATTACAGCTAGGCAAGGATAATATTCGAAATCTGGCTAAGAGTCTCCTTTGCTTGAAGGAGATGGACTTTGGTAGTGTAGATGAAAATGCCATTATTGAGCTGCGAAAAAAGATGTTGACAGAGTTGGAAAAATGGCTTCCTCCTTCAACAATGTTACCTGAAAGAAGGTTGGAATATTTGGCTGAAACTGCTGTTACAGTTCAAATTGATTCATGTATGTATCATAACTCACAGGAGGCAGTTTCACTCTACGAGGACCATTGCTGTACAAGAGAACAGATCCCTACTGAGACCATTCAGGTTTGTTTCTTGCTGTCCAAATTTTGGCCTGGCTTCCCAGAAACATTATGCATGTCCACTTGTAAAATCTGGCAACACTGTCAATTTTATTGATTTGAATATGGGCAATGGTAGTTTACGTAAGTTATTTAGGTGTTGTCAAATGAAACTATTTAATTACATTAAGTTTGCTTGTCATATCTTTACAGAAGATTGATGGAACATGATAGTATAAAATGCATAAAGCTTGTTGGCTGACAAAGTTGATCCTTTTTGTAGCCAACTACTTATTAGGGGAGGAGCTGAATTAGGTAATTTCAATTTTTAGCATGGAGAATTAGTATTTTTACTTTTTTCAACCTATTTGAGCTCGGGATCAGTAAAAAATTCAGAATGCAACCAATGTTAAATCCATGAAATAAAAAGCAAAAGACTGAAAATAACATAGATTAATATATTCCTACCTTTGTAATTTTGGAGTGAGAGCACAAATATTCTTGATGATCCATGCATGCGAATAATGATACTTGGTGTTTATCTTTTATATTGAATTACAGGGGTTCATCACAAATGATACAGTTGCTGAAGGAACGGCATGATGATCAATAAATAAATGCAGTGAGCTAGGTTTGATATTAAGTTTGTGTGGAGAGTGTGTTATTTACACGTAACGTGTCTTAGTTTCTAGGCTAAAGGTACTTTGCTTTCACTTAGAAGGTGTGAACCCATAATTCTGCATTCCTGGGTCACTTATTTACACATGAAGCAGACTTGTGAAAGCTTAGGTGCGGCGATCTAGCTTTTGAGGAAGCCATAGCAGGCCTCTGCTGTGCTGCAGAGGTGCCTGTGGCCCTGTGCAGTTTCCACGGGGGCCTGTTGTGGCTTTCTTGGAGGCTTGGTTGCTTTGAATGGACGATGAAAGTTGGGACCTACACTATCCTATTATGCTGTTATGTAGCTTGCCATTGCAGTTATGCAACCCTTCCTCTTACTTTGCAAGGAGGCTGCTGCTGTGCTTAGAACTTGTGATCTGTGGGTTACCGTAAATTCATCTTATTGTTACACCAAGGGTCATTTCTATGGCAATCTTCAATTGAGGTGAAAAAAGTAGAACATATAAATGAAAGTGGTGGAGAGTAACTTAGCAAGAACTTGTACTTGCAAAGACTAGAAGCCGGGCGCATCCTCCTTGTATGCATAATAACTTTGTTGCATATTAGGAGCTTTTCCATGATTGTCAAAATGTCAAGAAGAATATCCTTACAATTTCATGCAGCGGAAAATTTTAGGGCAATTAGATCTCAACAATTAGGCTAGAATAGGGTTGATTGTGGTTGGAACAAAACAAGATAATTGGATTAGTTCGTGGTCACCATCCAGAGTCTCAATTTGGGCTTTCACAAGTTCTTGACATTGCAAGGCTTGTATAGCCTAGGTCAAATCCCCAATCACTTTATGCACCTTAGCCAATTTTGTTTGTTGGGGCTATGCATGACAATTGGGCTAGACAGCCCAGCTCGATTTGGGCTGCCTGAGACTGCAGTTCGATATAAGTGCCATAGGCCAGGCTGGGCCTAAGGCACCAAAATCGGGCCGGCTCAGCATGGCATGACATGAGGTCTAGCACGGCACGACATGAGATCAAGCACGGCTCGGATAATTTTAAATAAATTATATAAATAAAATTAAAAAAAAAGAGAAATCAATCATGTGTTTATTTACCCAAAAAAGAGTGCACTTGACGCTAGACTATAATTTTCTAACATTGTTTTCCATATGCCAAAGCAAAATTGCTCAACAATAATTTTTTTTTGCTTTTCCATAATAATTAATATGGTTTTCAATTTTTTTTTTTGTATTTAATTTAATTATTATTTGTGTTATTATAGTTTAATTTATTTAATTTGTGTTATTATAATTTAATTTGTGTTGTTATGTATCTTATTTTATTTTATTTTTTATCAATATCTATATATAATTTGTTTAAAAAAGTTATTGTAAATTTTGTATGAAAGGAATTGGGTCAGTTTATATATTGACATAATATGACACACTTCAGCACGGCATGGTACGATTATATATAGGTTAATGGGTCGTGATGGACTATTACTTTTTAAATATTAGCATGGTCCAGCACCACACGAATAATTTTTAGGCCGGCACGATACGACATAAAAAAATCGCAGGCATCATAGATCTGAGCTGAGCTGGCATGACACGACTCAATTACAATTTATAGTTGGGGCTTGTAGCCTTTAACTCGGTGTCTACTTCTTCATACCATGATTTTAAAAAAATAATCCAAGAAATTTTAGGATAAGTTGCTCCGGTACCACTTGATGCGGCGGAATGTTTAGAGCAATTAGGTCTCAACTAGGCTAGAATAAGATTTTTTTTTGAAGGAATAACAAATAAGAATACACGCATGCAAGGAATAGTGACTGGACACATATTTAGATAAATTCAATGAAAGATAATTCTAAATTGAAATAAAAGGAATGATATATAAACTGAATAGTGTTGTTCTATTTATATTAGTTAGGGTAAATCTTAATTTTCGAAGGAAAATACTTAATAAAATAATTTTTTTACTAAATAGAAATTCTAAATTTATAAGAAAACTAAAACTTATATTAAAATCCTAATTTGACTTCAAACCCTAAATTTACTAGGGGACTGATAATCTTAGATTAACTAGGAATCTTGATTTGGCTGCATCATAGTTTTTCCAATTGGTGAATAATTGTGTAAAATTGTGTTGTTAAGGTTGTCACACGAATAAATCCCTCCATTCAAGTAGTCTTTGGCATTTGAATTTTCCTTATCAGCCTTGCATATGTCCTGATTAGGCGCTTAAAGCATGGATTTTTTTTAATATGTTTAGTTGGCATAGGTTTTGAGTTTATTAGTTACTCCATCAAGCTGTAGTCTCATTGACTTGACTCCATCAAGCCATAGTCTCATTAACTTGCCTCCATCAGGCCATAGTCATTGACTACATGGATAATTTTTCTTCATTTTGCTTAGTTTATCTATGCACATGAAAGGTCCATTGCTGTGAAATTTTTCTGCAGTACTTGGCTCCAATAACCTGAGTAGCTTATTTTTCTGGATTGTTCATTTACTATTTTGCTATTATATGATTGAAGTTATGTGTTGGCCTTGCTGCCTTTTTTTTTGGTAGATTTTGACTGAGCATGAGAATGAGGTGTGGTTTGTACAGTTTTCTAATAATGGGGAGTACTTAGCCTCTTCGTCAAGTGATTGCACAGCCATCATATGGAAGGTACTTTTTGATTCTCACCCTATGAAACTGTGCCTTGAAGCATTAGAGTCAGTGTAGGAAGTTTCTTTCTTGATCAATCTTTCATTTCTGGGGATGCAAATTGAAATATCAAAGATGGTTAACTGTTGGAAATTTAGATGGAGCTATGTTCTGCAATTCAGTACAACTTGACAAAATGCTTTTGAAGTGTTAACCAAAGTTCTGATGTGGTGATTTTGGCCGGAACGTTTCTCATCTAAAATGGGTGAGATAAAAGAGAGAGAAAAACAAAAGAGAAAAGAAAGGAAATAATTCAAAGCGTTGTAATGTATTCCAGGTTCATTCTTAGTAATTTGCAGATGTGATTGGTTGGGGCAAAAGAAAAAAAAAAGAATGATAACTGATTACATTTTTGTATGCTTGGCTTGGGAACTTATTTGCTTTTTTAGGATATGGGATGTACTACTGGATAGATATTTGTAAAATATATTGAAATGGTTTAGTTGCTTTAAGTGCTTGTCACATCTATAATGGAGATTTTAGAAAGCAAGAGAATGACTGTTACTGCTGGTACCCTTTCAAGCTGTTTTTAGCAATTCGATTTAGTTCACCACACAAAATGATGAATAGAAAAATTGAACATGCTGAGATGAGATTCTTTGCTGATCCTAGATGAGAAATAATCAAGCATTTGATTGTAATTCTTGTTTGGTTCTGATGCAGGGAGTTTAATTATTTTTCTTGTTTAATGTAGATCCTATCTGTAAATTCATCATAGAGCCAGTGAGTTATATGGAGAACCTTAGTTGAATTTGGCTTTTCCTAAAGTTGAGCAGCGGTTAATGGTGCAACTGGTTTTGGCTGTAGTCATGGCTATTCAGTCATTAATCATTCTCGTGGGTTAATTTCACATGCTACATTTAGTTAATAATTGAGATTGAATACATTTGTGCTAGTTTGAGTTGATTTTTTGGGTTTATGCTTTCATATTATATGATCAATGGTGAAAATGGCATATGAACCAGCTTGAAAATAATTTGGCAGCTACTCTAATTCTCTGGACAGCTATTCTAATTCTATTGTTTTTGACTTTTTAGGTACTGGAAGATGGGAAGCTAACATTAAAATGTACATTAAGAAGTCACCAAAATCCAGTATCCTTTGTGGCATGGAGCCCTGATGACACAAAGTTGTTGACGTGTGGAAAGGTGGAAGTTCTCAAGCGTTGGGATGTGGAAATAGGAACATGCAAGCATACGTTTGGGGATCATGGCTTCACTGTTAGCTCATGTGCTTGGTTTCCCGACTCAAAGCGACTTGTTTGTGGCAGTTCTGACCCTCAAAGGGGCATCTGCATGTGGGACTGTGATGGAAATGAAATAAAAGTATGGAGAGGCACAAGAATGCCTAAGGTTTTGGATCTTGCTGCGACACCAGATGGGGAACATCTCATCAGCATATTTTCTGAAAAGGACATTCTCATAGTCAATTTGAAATGAATGCTGAACGAGTCATCTCTAAGGAGCATCCAGTCACCTCCATGCCGGTTTCTTTTGATGGCAAGTTCTTTATAGTAATCTTAATAGCCAAGAGATCCATTTGTGGGATGTTACTGGAAAATGGGAGCAGGCATTGCGATATATGGGCCACAAGCAGCACAAATATGTCATTCGTTCCTGCTTTGGTGGGTTGAACAGCTCATTTATTGCTAGTGGCAGTGAGAATTCACAGGTTTACCTCTTTTTTCCTGTGTGCGCTTTTCATTTTTACAATATGCGTCCATCTGTGTAAGCAAGAACACATTTCTGAGTTCTCCATTGAAACAATATCCATTATTATTTCGGGAAGCAAATGAAACTTAAGCTAGGTCAAATGTCTTAGCAGGTCTACATTTGGAATAGGCGAAACCCTCGACCAATTGAGGTTTTATCTGGCCATTCGAAGACAGTAACGGTGTGAGCTGGAACCCAAGGAGACATCAAACGCTGGCATCGGCAAGTGATGATCATACAATCCGCATATGGGGACCGAGGCGATCCTAGAATATGTAACACGAGTAGATCACTTGAAGGAAAAAGAAATTTTGAGGTTTTGAGCACTGCATATATAGCTTATAATCTAATCAAATTTTGTTATTCTTTTGTAGATTTGTAAATTGGTGGCATCCTCTTGCCCCCTTCTCAATTTTGAAGCTTGTTTCCCCCCTCTGTAAATCTCCATTCCGTCTAGGTGTTTAGCAGTTTTTAGTTTCATTGAGAAGGTATATATAATAAATATTCAAGAACAGCTAGGATTTGGTCGGGTTTCATTTACAAGCTCTGATGACATTGGAGCCTTGTAATTGAACCCGTAATTCAAGAATCGAAGGCCTTTCTATTTGTGGATTTGTGAGATGTTACCAAATAATTGAGTAAAAATTGACTGCTTGATATTGGAATTATTAAAAGGGGGAAACATTGTTGAAATTTTTATTGTTTTAATGAAGTTATATTCCATTTATTTTCAAAATTGACTGTTTTACTATTAGAAATTAATTCTAACAAATTCACCTCTTATCATAATTCTTTTTCTTTTCCTATTTTTTATGAAGACAAAATACTAGATAAATATTTTATTCATTTTAATCTAATTTTGAAAAAATTATGTAATCATTAGGATAAGAAAAAAAAAGTGAGAATAAATTACATAAAAAATATATATTTATCAATTATTTTTAATAAATTTAGTTTTAGCTAAATTATTTTTAATAAAGTACTATATAATTTTATTATAGGATATGTTGGGTCACTTCTAAGCATGTATTTGTTACTGTTTATTATTCTTTGAGAAAAAATAGCTATATTTTTTAAGTCCATTTTTTTTTGATAAAAGTCCACTTTAATATAAAGTTACGAGATATTGTATACTTTTTTTTTCTCGGAATATATAGCACTACTACTACTATTATTATTATTATTATTTACAATTAGGGGCAAGGGCGAAACTAGGAGGGGGGATGGGGTCTATGGCCCCTTGGTTCTTATATACATATACATATATATACATGTATATGTATATATATATATATAAATTTATAATATGTATTAAAATATTTTGAGAAATATTAATAATATTAATAATATATAAATTATATTATTAATCAATACAAATTATATTATTAATATTTTAAATACAAATTATTTTAAATACATTATATTATTAATAAAACTATATACAAATTATATTATTAATATTTTAAATATTTTTTTAAAAATATCTCAAAATATATATAAATATTATTTAAAAAATAATATATATTATGTAATTTTTGAAAATAAAATTTAGATATTGAAATAAAAATAATAAAAATTTCAATAGTTTATTATTTAATATAAAAATAAAATTGAATACAAATATTAATACCAATTATTTGTATTAATTTTTTAATATGAAAATAAAATTGAATATAAATTCATATGTATTTTTTTTTGCTTGAAAATTTTGTCTTCTTTGCCGGTATTCTGGTTTCACCCTGATTAGGGGATATTATAAATAAATAATAAAATAATTGGAGTTATAGAAAGTTTTATATAAATAGAAATATCAAGATTTACAGTTTAATGAAGTCAGAGGTTACTTTGATAAACAAAAAAAAAAGAAAGAAAAAAGAAGTCAGAGGTTACGGATAAAAGGTTTGACCGGGTGAAATCAAAATTAATGTAATTAAATTAGATATATAATAATTATTATTTTATAAAATATGTTGTATATTAATATTATCTATTAAAAATATTATGATAAATAAAAAATTTCTAAATATAATAAATAAATTAAGTAAATTTATTAAATAATTTGAAATAAAAGTATATTAATAAGAATTATGTCGTTGGCATAATATAATATAATATAATATATATAATAATATTTGAAATAAAAGTATGTTAATAAGAATTATGTTGTTTGGTATAGTATAATATAATGTATATATATGTATAATATATATATATGTAAGTAAAAGTATATTAATAAGAATTATGTTGTTTGATATAATATAATATAATATAATATAATATAATATATATGTAAAATTGGAGGATTAATTACTCAATTATTCAAAAAGTACACACAAATTTGTCAAGTTAATTAGATAAAATTTTAAATATAAAATAATAATTTATCCATTTAAGGCTTGAGGGCATCTTAGCTAAATAATAATATTAAATAATTATCAATCCGAAATCCAATCTGGCTCTCGCCTAAGCAAAGCAGTCTCCTGTTTTAGAGTTTGTCACAAATTTCAAATCCAAAATCAACGAAAAAGACCTTCTCTTCTCTTCTTTTACCCAGGGGACTCGATCGATCCTCCTCCTCCATCTCAGCCTGAATCTGAAGCTATCAATAAGGGTTTCCTTTTCCAATATGTTACTCTCTTCATATTTCTACTATTGAATTGGATTGTGGATGTCCCTTGTACAGTTATAATTTAACATTAATTCTCAACTTTATGAACTTGAATTGTCCAAACAAGGAAATGACTGGTCGTCGTTCCTCATCGTGCAACCGAAATTCGGTTCAATCTCGATCTTCTAGTAATTCTCCTTCAAGGTTAGATCACAAGCTTTCTGATTTGATTTCTAGATTTAGATTTTAACTTTTTTTTATTAGGTTTAGCGATTTTTGCAGTGATTAATGTTAATAACTTTAATCAAGTAGGATTTGTAATTGTTTTTATGCTTGATGAGTTAGAAATGGAATTTCAAAAATTGATTGAATCTCAAGTTCTTCTAGAATTGGCTTTAGTTGTAGCTTTTTTTTTTTTTTTATTTTCAATATTTTTCAGGGGTAGAAATGCGTTTTGTTTGCTAGTGCGGAGAGAGATTTGTCCCAGGACAAAGCATGTACCTAAAAGACTTTGGGGTGAAGCTTCTCAATGGAATGCTAATTCAACATCTTTGCCTAAAAGTGAACCGGCTAAAGATGCAAAGCGTGGTCTTATTTCATGGTACTTGCACTGCTTTGCTTCACATTAGCGCTGTTGTTTTATTTCATCTGTTTGTTTGTTCGTTTTTTTATTCACTTGTTTATGTTTTAGGGTTGAGGCGGAGTCGTTACGGCATTTATCTGCAAAGTATTGTCCTCTGGTGCCTCCTCCAAGGTCAACTATTGCAGCAGCATTTAGTCCTGATGGAAGAACACTTGCTTCAACTCAGTAAGTTTTCATTCTTTCTGTTGTTTTATTATAGGCCTCCATGCTTGATTGTATTAAACTTTATTTTGTATTCTTGCAGTGGTGATCATACTGTGAAGATAATTGATTGTCAAACGGGAAACTGCCTAAAGGTGTTGAGTGGTCATCGGAGGACTCCTTGGGTGGTGAGTTGGAAAGTGGATTTTGCCAAGCGAAGCAGTTGTTAGTTAGTTAATTTCCGTTGTCTTTTTCATTTCTGACCTGTATTTTAGCCAAATGGATAAAATTTGGGACTTGTTCAGTGGAACTTCTTGCTCAATGATAAGTCTTATTTCAGTTATCTCACAGTGGCTGACTATAGTTTTTCAATATTTTGCTCCATTTTTTAGGATTTCATCTTCCTTCGACGTTGTTGAAGTGTTCTTTTTTCTTTTACAGGTCAGGTTCCACCCATTGCATCCTGAAATTCTTGCAAGCGGGAGCTTAGATTATGAGGTTCGCTTATGGGATGCAAACACATCAGAGTGCATAGGATCTCGTGATTTCTGTAATTTCAACTCTGCATCATGTTTTGTTACTTTTATTTTTTTTCCCCTTTTAGAGTGTATATGACATGGAGTGAACCTGATCTTGGTGGATTTGTTTCCCCTCATAGATCGTCCCATTGCTTCCATTGCTTTCCATGCTGAAGGGGAATTGCTTGCAGTTGCATCAGGTCACAAGGTCTTGAATCTCACCTTCTCTTGTAGTTAGTCTTACTTCATTGAATGTTTTACTCACGCCATTTGGGAGGGTCGGAGAAACTGATTTGTGGTTTAACATAACTTTGGCATTTGATATTCTGTGCCAGTTGTACATATGGCACTATAATAAGAGAGGGGAGGCTTCCTCACCAACCATTGTATTGAAGACAAGGCGTTCTCTTCGAGCAGTGCACTTTCACCCACATGCTGCTCCATTTCTCTTGACTGCTGAGGTGAATAATTCAAAGGGTACTTGATTGATTGGTTACTCTTACTATCGTGTAGGTTACATTACTGGACTGATATGCAGGTCAATGATCTTGACTCTTCAGATTCTTCAATGACATGTGTGACATCACCTGGTTACCTAAAATATCCTCCTCCTGCTGTTTTAGTAACAAATGCTCAGTCCAGCAATCATGTTAGTTTGGCCGGTGATCTGCCTCTCATGTCCTTGCCTTTCTTGTCCGTGCCTCCATTCTCTGCAGATGATGCTAGAACTAATGGCAATAGATATGCCAGTTCAACCTCGACGCAAGTAGAATCTTCCAGTTCAAGGCAGTTGTCAACAAATGTAAATGCAGCAGTGAAGTATGATACATTAGTGTCTCCCATGGAGACATTTCCTGCAGTTCCTTCTAGTTCATATCCCAGTACAGAAGGTGCATTGAACAATGCTTTTCTTGCCGGAGTAGGAAATAGTGTTTCTGACATCAATGTGGATGCGATGGAGACGGATGAAATACAGCCCATAGGGGGCAACTTGCAAGGAAACTATACAGATCCGGAAACTTCTGGTGGTGGTAATAGTGTAGTAGGTGGGGTATCTGGAAATATTTTAGGCAGGCAGCATCCTGCAGAGTTAGGGCAACTTCATCAGTGCTTACCCTCTAGAGATCCAACATGGTGGGAGTTACGATTTTTGCAAGGGTGGTTGATGGGCCAAAGCCAAGCTGGTGTTCCATCAACTCTTCCTCTTAATGGTGGTGGCCGCGAATATTCTGCCCAGTTCGCTGGTTCCTCATCAACATCTTATCTACCCGGTAATAATATCGAGGCTACAATGGCTACTTTGGCTATGCCTGCCAGTACTAGCCTATCTGGAGTTTCTGGGAGATCTGGCTTGCAACATCATATTTCACGTTTCCACCTCTCTGGGGAGAGCATAGCTCCCATGAATATGCAAAATGATGCTACTGATACTCAGCCCATATTTAATAGAATCCAGTCTGAAATCGCTCAATCACTTGCAGCCGCTGCTGCAGAGTTACCTTGTACTGTAAAGCTCAGGGTATGGTCACATGATATAGAACATCCTTGTGCCCCACTCAATGCTGAAAGATGCCGTTTAACGATACCTCATGCTGTCCTATGTAGGTATGTGGAATATTATGATTTACCTTAACCGATATTTCATAACCTAAAGGATTGTAATGTTTCAAATTATCTGATTGCTGATACTAAAAATTGATTTTATGACAAACATAGGTAGGGTGTTTTCCTAGGTTTTTTTATGCATGACCATATATGCAATCAACTCTTCATGTAGTTGCTTTCAAGACAAATCTTGGCATGGTTAGTTGTATGGTGTTGTGTCATACTACATTTTTTTGGCTGGCCTTTCGTTATGTTTACTTTGTCAGCTGCGTGCTGCACTTGTGTTTGCAGTGAAATGGGAGCTCATTTTTCTCCTTGTGGAAGATATTTAGCTGCCTGTGTTGCTTGTGTGCTTCCTAATATAGACACTGACCCTGGATTACACACATTACTTCAACAAGATACTGGTGCTGCAACTTCACCTACTCGACATCCAATCTCAGCACATCAAGTTATGTACGAGCTTCGCATATATTCGCTGGAGAAGGCAACGTAAAATTCTGTCCAACTCATTATATAATCATGCTTTTATCACTTCCCAAATTATGTGAACTATAAATTTTGTGGTTTTCTTTTTGCAGCTTTGGTTCAGTTCTTGTATCGCGAGCAATTAGAGCTGCCCATTGTTTGACTTCAATCCAGGTCAGTGGCTTTTTGGTCAATGTTCACATCCTTTTTTCTTGTTTGTCTTCAGAACATCTTTTATTTTAGATGATATTCCAGTTGGCAGGCTTTGTTGTGCCTTCACCATAACTGACTTCTCACCATTATGCAATTTTTTTGGCTTCATGTTAATCGTGTTTATATATTGTGCATGATAAGATGAAGCTTGTTTGTAGTTTTTATGTAGACTTGTTTCTGAAAGACAGCTTATCTAGATTCCCCTGCATTTTTCCTTTGACATCTCCACATTATATGCTGCATTTAGCTTGTGAGAAACGTACTGTGTTAGGTCAAGGTATATTGGCCATGTTAATATCTATGATATTAATCTATTGTGAGGTGAAGAAAGAAAAAAGCTGAATAGACTTGATGATTTGATGGTTTTATGCTATGATTCAGACATGTATATATTGTGCTTTAAAATGATTTCTGAACTATTAGGATATCTGATGTATTTCTGTGTTAATTGTGAATGTGTAGTATTATATGAATTTTGCTTTTATTTTGCTATGGATTGTGTCTCATCATGTTCTATATGCAGTTCTCACCCACTTCTGAGCATATATTACTGGCTTACGGTAGACGTCATGGATCCCTTCTTAAAAGAATTGTTATCGATGGGGAAACAACATCTCCGATTTACACAGTTCTGGAGGTGAAAATTCATTTTCTTGCCCTTGTTTACATGTTTATTTTGTAATATGAAAAAAATATTCTCACAGTACAAACAGCAAGGATTTTGTATGCTATGAATGTGTCATACTTGAATGCTGTAATTATACTCCGTTTGGCATTTTCATAGAAGACTTCCTTCCCTAATTCGGTGATTCCAGGTTTACAGAGTTTCAGATATGGAACTTGTTAGAGTTCTTCCTAGTGCAGAGGATGAGGTCAATGTTGCATGCTTTCATCCTTTTGCTGGTGGAGGTCTTGTTTATGGAACCAAGGTGTGCATTTTTTCTGAGAACCTGGTCTTTTTAAGAAGTCTATATTTATTATATATAGGGCAAACGTGGTCAAAACAGCATTATGGGCTACACAACAAGGGTAGCCCTTCTCTTTAATAACTCCCACCAAATTGGTAAAAATTCTCACCACAAACCTGAGACTCCTCACTTCCACATTCTAAAAGGAGCAAGAAGACCAACAGACAACATTTTTAACTACTAAACTCTTTTGTCTGAATTGCAGGAAGGAAAACTTAGGGTCCTCAGATACGATGGTGCTTCTAGTGTGAATTACTCTGGAGAAAATTATTCTCCAGAAGATAAATTGGCTGAGGTAGAATAATCTAAAAGGTTGCTGCCACTTTTTTTTTTTCAGTTCTCCAAACGTTTTCTTTATTTTTGGTCCCTTGACACTCACATGCAAACTTGTGCTCCAATGGAAGAAAGAAATATTGCATGCATGGTGTTTTATTGGATACAGAAAGTATTAGTACCAAGGTAGTATTTATAAGTAGTAGTGCTTGATCAAATTAAATTTCCATAACAATAACACATATTTAAAAATATAATGCACAATTCCTGTGTTTTGCCTTCTTAGTTTTTGAAGGACAAACGACTGCCAAAAATATATCTCAGACTGAGGATTTAAATAAATCTAGCTACTCGAGCTAGACTTATAAAATACTCAAATTCGACTTTATTAGAGCCCAAGGTTGAGTAGTTTAACGAGTCGAACTAAGTTTAATCATACTCAAGTGACTCGGGAGCCTAATTAAACATTAAGGTTTGATGTAATTCTAGATATATTTTATATTATATGTAATGGTTTGCTCATTTGATCTTGAGCTGATCTTGTTTGATTTTATTTGAGTTCCACTTTGATATTAATAATTAATAATAGTTGAGTCTAATCGAATCAAATTCGAGTACTTTTTGAGTATGAGATCGAGTCAAGTATTATTTTGACTCAACTCGACTCTATTACACCCTCTATTTAACTGTTCATGAGTATTATTGAGACAAAAGTTATTGATCTTTTCTATGTGATTTTTCTACTGATTTTAGGTTCAGACATATGCCTTGGAAGGTTAAAAGCCAATTGTCATGCTTCACAAACTATGAAACTCTATCTCAATGGTACACATTTTTAACCTTATATAGTATTTCGTACCTGGTAATATGAATCCAAGTTTGGGATTTTTGTAGATTAGCATGTTCACCATTTTCTTTTTTTTGTACATTATTTTGCTTAGTTGGAGGGGAGAAAAGTCTAGGTTGTGGATGAGGCACAAATTTGCTACATGCAAGTGTGAGTTCGAATGCACTGAACGATGACAGCATTCTCTACTGATAGGAATGCTCAAGATTACCTAGTTTGATTCACATGTGACTAACCGTTGGTTTCTTTGCTTGCCAAGTACTGTCCAGCAGCGAACACTAAAAATGTATTTATCTGCTGAAAATGTAAAATTATTGTGTCGCATAATGAACTAACACAAGTTTGCTTTTCTTTCCTTCTTCCCAACTCTGCTTTCCTTCGCTCGTTACGATCGAAATTTTCTTCAAGTGCTTTCTACTCTGCCTTCAATCGGCAAAATGAAATTGTTGTTTTTTGTTTTCAAATGAAATTGTTGTTTTTTGTTTTCAAGTAGGAACTGTGGTTCTTTCTAGTGCCCTTAGATTAAATCTCATCCAAGAATCCGGATTCCGGGAGTTGCTTCATGTATTCCTAACCAAACAGAATCTTTGCATTTTCCTACTTTTCAGCTCCAAATTTTGTTTGTTAAATGATGTGAAATCATAGGTGATAATTAAAAGAAATCATGATTTATATTCTTTTTTTTTTTTCTAGAGTGATAATTAAAGTCTATAGTGCCATGAAAATCTGAAGTGTCAAAATGAATTATATATGCTTAGTTAAAAACTTCAAATTCTTAAACACTGGAGGCAGCAATAAAATCATTGGTTTGCATCAGGGAATCCACTGAATCTGCCGGCAAAGTGTAAGATTAAATCAGGTATGAGAAGATTCTAGGAAGCCAATATGAAGTATGTTTGATTATACAAATTGGGAATGCGATCCATCATTCACTTTCCAAATCACGCTAGAAAAAAGATGGACAACTAAGCTCACAGCAAAATATGGGACCCAAAAAACCCTAAAATTTTAATTTTAAAAAATTGATTATATGATTCATTTTGCATCTGAACTAAACTAAATTAAATTTTATTGAATCAACACATTAGTGCTATCAGGCTATTGCCATTTCACTCAATTTAAGTGTGAACTCAGCGGTTGACTCGATTTATTTCTAGAAATTCGGATCAAACTTTTGAGCTTTTCATAAAAATATAAGAAAAATTTTAATTTATTATATTTATAAATTATTTATTAAAATACCAAAATTTATAAAATATTTACTAAAATATCATATTTTTATTAGTTTATAATGAGCTTATAATAAGTCTATCATGAGTTTATTATAAATTTATAAATTTTGCATAGTTTATAATAATTTTATTATGACTAAAATACCGTATTTTTATAAATATTATATTTTTATTAGTTTATAATAAAATGACTAAAATACTCTTGATAAAAAAATAAAAATTTTAAAAAATATGGTGAAAAGTGTCATTATCCTTAAATTTTTTAATGAAACACGCCATTGAGGCTCTAATATTAGTCTAATAATAAAAAAATAAATAAAGACATATATATGTATGCTAAAATATAGTTTAACAATATATATATATTTTTCTAACAGTAAATTTAAAATTAATTTTTCTTTTTCGTATTAATATTAAAAAAATAGGGAGATCTCATCTTCTATTTTTTTTTCACATTATGTTGATAGAAAAAATTAGTTTATTATTTGCACTCATATTAGGATTATTTTTTATTAATTTGTCCTCTTCGCTCTCTAGTATGGAAACCCTAGTAGTAGTTGGAGAATAGACATGGTATATTCCTCTGCTTCCAGAAAGTAAATTCCCACCAACTTATTCCCAAACTCTACAATCTTGACCTAAATGGTTCAAAACTTCACATTGTCATCTCAATAATTTTAATTTTGCTTTTTTAAGTACTTCAAAAACATAAAAAATAAAAAGGTCGTTGAGCATTTACTCTAACTATAAAAACTAGTTGAACAAATAGGACTATTTTATAAAAAGTTGGTTTGGTCTTATTGATAAAGCAAACAAAAGCATGGGTATTTTACAAAGAATTTTTCTTTTAGAAAACACTAAAATATCACATTCAAGAAATTTATACAAAATTTTAACTTTCATATTGAAAAATACTTTTGTCATTTTTATCGTAATAAATTAATTGTATAAATTAAGAAATTTAAAAAAAAATCCACAATTTTCATTAGGGTATTCAAAAAGTCTATAGCCTGAACAACAAGGCTAAGCCTAATCTAACACGACTGAATTGGGCCGGCCCGAGCAATTGTTTGGGTTAGATTTCAGGTTTAAAATTATAGTCCGATTAAAACTTGGATTGAATTTTAGACTCGAAAATTTTTTTTCCGAGCTAACTCGATCCGGTCTAATTTTTATTTACATATTATATGATATATATTATATAATATATAGTGCAACATCTTTCTCAGTGTTGTCTTCTCTTTCTTTATATGCGTATTTTCTTTCATTTATATATATATATATAAGAGACGGTGCAAGAGACTTATATGTGTGTTTTCTTTCTTATATATATATATATGAAAGAAAGAGAAGGCGTGCAATAGAAGAGGTGTGTTGTATCTTACATATATATATATATATATATATATATATATATATGAAAGAAAGAGAAGGCAACACTGCAAGAGAAGAGTATATATATATAAGGTGTGCAAGAGAAGGCGTAGATATATATATAAGAAAAACTGTTGCCGACTTTCTTTTTGTATTTTTATGTATATATATGTATTATATATATATATATTTAAATATATTATATTATATATAATAAAAAATTGTTGAGCCGGTCCGGCCCTATCCGAATCCAATCAGCCCAAAATAGCCTTGTCCGACTAGGTTTAGGGCCGGACCACGGGCTGCAAAGTACAGTCCGAATATTTTTCTAGCCGGGCTGCAGGCTAGAGTGAAACCCGGCCAGCCCAGTCCAAGAACACCCCTAATTTTCATGACATATAGGTGCATTATTTGCTAGTAACATGATTTATTAATATATTATTTAAAAAATAAAGAATAAGAATGGACAAACAAATTATATGATTAGATACATATTTCTTGTATTTCAAAGCAGATATTATTTGGTTTTAAATTTTAAATTATTAAATAAATTTACTCTAAAATTTACGTAATTTTATAGTTTCATTTTTTTCAACTCTAAATCAATTTAAAAAGTTGAGGGAAATCAACTCAAATATATCCTTTTCAAAGGGCTTAATATTTTTTAAGCTCTCATAATCTTAAATACCCTAAAATAAATAAAAATACTCTTATATCTAAAAAATAAAAACTCTCAGCTATTCCACTCCATCAGCTCGCGTATTCTTCGTATTTCTCATCTTCTCCTTTTCTCTCTCATTTCCTACGAATCCGTGAGTATCAGCTTAACAATACTTGGTTTCTTCATAAAATTTTGTCATTATCCATCATCAACTCCATCATAATGGGTTAGTTATTATTATTTTTTTATTTAGTCAATATGTGAAAAAAATGGCCAATTGATTATGTTGCAATGCATGTATGATTATTTTGTTTTAACTGCGACGTGCATTATATTTGAAGAGAAACTTATTCATTTTGTTGCATCTAATCAATATTTGGATTTCTTTCTTACTCACCTTCCTTTCTTCTTTAATTTTTTTTGAATTAATATTTGGTTTATGGAAAAATTGAATGGAATGGTATAGGGTTTACGAGTTTGTATTCGAAACAATATTGTGTAATAATGGAGTCTGTTAAGATTTCTTATTGGGACATAATGAGAAGTTAGGGATTGTTAGAGAAAGTTAAAAGGCGATTATGTCTCACTAACTGCCCTAATTTTCTCTAACAATCAATAACTAACCTCTAAAAGCATCTAATTACCATGTAATATACTTTATAATAATCTTTAACTCCCTGTGTAAATTAAAATATTAAATTCGTATCTTTCTGTAGGATTTCAATTTAAATTTGATAATAAGTTAATTTAGATAGTCCCTAACCGTAACTAATTATCCCTAACTGACCTCTAAATTTTCCTAACTAATTATCCCTAACTGACCTTAAAACACTAAATAATACTCCTTAATTCACTATGTAGGCAAATATATGCTATTTATATTTGTAGGGTTTTGATTTTAAACCTGAAAAATGTTAAATGAGATAACTCTGAGTGTTCCTAACTTCCTATAAATATCCTTAATTGACCTCAAATTATCACGAACTGTTACTTAAAATGATGCACAATACTGCATTATTGATTATGCAAAGTAATATATGAAATTGAAATCTTTTTGTACTAATTCATTTTTTAACTGAAAATATATTGAATTAGACAGTCTTAATTATCCATAACTTCTCATAACTATCCCTTACTCAACTCTAATGGCTACTAACTTCTACTTTAAACACTCCACATTTTTCACTCCACATTTTTTATAACTCTCTATATAGAATAAAATATAAAATTGGAATCTGTTTGCAGAATTAAAGTTTAAATATTTGTTTGTTGAAAGTTATGATGCATGGAAAAAGTTCTAATATGATTAGTTTTGTTTATTATTTGTGATTGCAGGGGTATTGATTCAAATTTCAATTTGAAATGACGAAGTTTAGTTATCTTCATCCGCTATAGCGAAAAATTTAATGTGAATATATCTAAATATGTTGGAGGTATGCTGAATTCATTATGCAGATGGAACAATTTGATTTCAATGAACTAAAGAAAGCGATATCGAATATCCTTAATATTGGCAGTATTTTGAAGATTGGGTTCAATTTTTTTACCGATTTTAATGAAACATCACTTTATAATATTATAGATGATATGGCATTTAGTGTATTTATTGTATTTGTTATCAAGAATAGACTGAAGCATCCATAATTTATTACTATTAAAGAAGATGTTTTTAAATTTGGACGTGGCGGTAATAATCCATCCAAATTAAAAAAAATATCGAAGGAGAGATTCCTTATCAATATCATAATAAAGGCATAGATGATAATTCAATGTTGTCTTTGGTGCAGAAGGCTTCCATATTGTCCTTGAAATATAGTCCCTAAGGATGATGCACATGATTATGATGTGCCCGACGATGCTCATAACATTTCGTATTCACATATAATAGAGAATGCCAGTATGTTTATTGTAGAACATACAACTAAACTTCATGAATTTTGCAATATAGGTGTGGAACATACTAACGAGATTCATGCAAATTATAATGTTGGATCAAATTAAATTAATGATACTGAGGATACAATTTCAGAGTTGCATGAATCAATCAATGATTTAGATTTAACTCTATAGATGAAAATTCAATTACAAATTATATTACAAAGAATAAAGTATTTAAAATAAAGAGAGATTTGATTACAACATTGTCGCTTGTAGCCATTCAGGAGTAATTTTAATTCAAGTTTTTCAAGTCTAATCCATCTTAAACTCAATAAAAAACATTTTAATTTTAGATATACATACACATATTATGTTAGGAAGGATTGTGGAGTATTTTAAAAGGCAACAACTATCGTTTAGGGAGGAATTAGGAACAATTAGAGGCTTCTTAAGCCATTATTTTTCACCAGCATATTAAACTCAATTAAATGCATTTCAATTTTAGATATACATACACAAATTATGTTAGGGAAGATTGTGAAGTATTTTAAAAGGTAACTATTGCCATTCAGGGGGGGAATTAGAGATAGTTAGAGATAATTAGAGGCTTTTTAAGCTACTATTTTTCAGCAACATATTAAACTCAATCAAACAAATTTTAATTTTAGATATACATACATGTATTATGTTAGGGAGAATTATGGAATATTTTAAAAGGTGACTACTGTCATTTAGGGGTGAGTTAGGGATAGTTAGAGGCTTACTAAGCCATTATTTTCCAATAATATATCAAACTCAATCAAACACATTTCAATTTCAAATATACATACACATATATATTAGAGAAGATTGTGAAATATTTTAAAAGGCAACTACTATAGTTTAGGAGGGAGTTAGGGATAGCTAGGGGCTTCCTGAGCTATTATTTTTCAGCAGTATATCAAACTCAATCAAACATATTTTAATTCTAGATATACATATACACATTATATTAGAGAGGATTATAGAGTGTTTTAAAATATAACTATTACCATTTATGGCTAAGTTAGGAAAAGTTAGAGAGCAATTAGGGGCTTCATAGGCCATTATATTTTTAGCAGCATATCAAACTCAATCAAATACATTTCAATTTCAAAAGCAAATAGACATATTATATTAGGGAGAATTGTGGTGTATTTTAAAAGACAATTAATGGTAGTTAGTACTGAGAAAGGGATAGTTAGGGGCTTTCTAAATTATTATTTTTTTAGCAGCGTATCAAATTGAATCAAACACTGTTCAATTTAAGATACTAATATACATATTATGTCAGGAAAGATTATGAAATATTTTACAAGGTAATTGCTGACATTTAGGGGAAAGTTAGTGATAATTAAGAGCAGTTATGTGTACTCAAAGTTATTATTTTTCAGTTGAAAATCAAACTCACTCAAACATATCTCATTTTTAACATGGTGTGTTAGAAAATGTTATGGATTATTTTCAAAAGGCAATTAGTGGCATTTAGAAAGAATTAGGGAAAGTTAGAGGTAATTGCTAACATCCTCTAACTCCCTTTACCTTCACTCAGATAAGTAATACAATATTAGAAAACTGCAAATAATAAAAAATTTCTTATTTTAAACTACCCAGTTACCATTAACACCACAAATCATCGATCGACAAATGTATATTTCAATACACATCCTACTGCATTCATCAATGCTACAACTTCAACACATGCATCAACTTCATTCATTAATAAAGCATTTCACATCCAACATCGTTCGCTTTTAAAAATAAAAAAAAAATCAAATGAATAGTGGAAAAAAAACTCTAGAAAATATACTTACCAATGTCACTTGCATTGAACAATAAAAAAACTGACTATTTAGGGTAGCTTTCTTCATAGGAATGAGAGAATGGAGAAACTTTTAAAGATTTCTTTTGTGATTAAGATTGGAATATAAGATGAGAGAATAGAGGTTCCGATGAGAGAGAATGATTTGAAGAACGAACGGTTTTCATTTTGTTATTTTATTTAAGTGCATTTTGATTGCCATTGGTATATTTATCCATTTAAGTACATTTAAATTTATGAGAGTCTAAAAAATATTAAATCCTTTAAGAAGAGTATTCTTTAAGTGAATTCCCAAAACTTAATTATAATTTTAACCTAAAATTAAATAGAAAATATACCAATGACAATAATCTTTTATTAATTTAAAAACCAAAAATTAAGTGTTTGTGAATGAAAATCCTTTTGCAAATTTGTGAATAAAAATTATTTTAAAAAATAATTTTTGAAAGCGAAAGATTACTTTCTCAAAAAAAAAAGCCAAAAAATATTTTATATTTATATAAAAAAATATTTTGGATATTTTGTGAATAAAAATTAGGATTATAAAGATAGAGAAAAAACATGTGAAAAAATTTGAATGAGAAGCACAGGAAAATATCTTAAGAAAAAAAGACACCAAATGCAATTTAGAAAAGTTAGTTTCATTTTCTTCCACTGTCATATTTGATATAATGAGATTAAAAACAGAAAATGAAGAGAGTTGACCAGTCAAAGGAACATTAAAAGCTTATTTTATATTATAACACAAAAAAGAAAGATTAGTTTGAATGTGACATACATTGACTAATTGTTTGTTTTTCGCTTTCTTTGACTGTAAGATATCAAAAAACAACTAATAACATTAAATTAAAATCAAATTAAATAAAAAAAATTCACTACGAAATTTAAAAAAAAAAACCCAAAAAAAAGAAAGAAAATTAAACTTAATAATATAATCAAATTCCAAAGAATAGATTGATTAATACAAAGAACTACCAGAGCTAATAATGATATTGTTAATATATTTTCAGAACTTGGAGACTTTTGACATTGAATTTCAGTCGAAATATAAAAAGAAGAAAAAAGAAAATAATATTATCATCAAGAAGAAGAAGAAGAAGAAGAAGAAGACTCGAATTTGTAGTATTTATCAACGGCAACAGAAACATCCCAAGTGCAACTGAGTCCTTTAGGGATAATAACAAGATCTCCAGCTCCAAACTCTACAAATTCTGATGATCCTTTTGGGTATGCTTTCACTTTCCCTTTCAGCAAATAACATGTCTCTTCTGCATCAAATTTCAGTTGATATCTTCCTGGTGAACATCCCCATCTTTTTTTTTTTTGGTTTTTTAAAGAAAAAAAACCCCAAAAAAATTAGCAAATTTCTTTAATAAAAAGATCAAAACTTTTAGAAAATATACAGAGAAACCAAAAAAAGGGATCATATCAGAGAAAGAAGAGGAGAAATTAACTTACTTGGGCCAACACTTAATGTTTAATTCATTGAGTTTCGATTCTGATGGGTTTCTCTCAACTATGATTCTTAAGTTCTCTGCCATCACTAAACAAAGTTTAAAAAAAAAAAACCTTTTCAAAGAAAAGAAAGGAATTGCAGAGAGTTTCTTGAGTTTTTTTTTTAATAGAGTTTCTTGAGTTTATAATAATAGTAATTAATAATAATAAATATGTATCTATTAATTGGTGGGTTAATGTAGAAGAAGGAATAATATTAAATAGAAATATATATATATATATATATATAAATGTTTATTTTTTAAAATAAATGTATGTATAATAATAATGATATTAGAAGAATAAAACAAATAATAACATGGGAGTGAAAGGATAAGATACCTTGACATATATAGAGAAAGGGGTTGGATTGGGATCAAGGGCGAGGACACATTTCCGAGAAGGGGCAACTCTTTTTAAAAATTTATATATATATATATATAATATTTTTAAAAAAAAATTAAATTTTTTATTACTTTTTTTTCAAAATTTTAAATTACCTTTTTTTTTAATTTTTAAAAAAATTATAATAAATTATTTATTCTATATGCAATAGTTCTCTTTTAAATAATTGATAAAATATTAATAATATATAAATATAAAAAAATAAAAAAAATAAATTTTTTAATTAAATTAATTTGAACTCATTTAATAAATTAAAAATTAATTTATTTTAATTACTTTTAAAAAATTATATTTATTATTTAATTTCTTTTTTTATTTTATTTTTTTATGAACAATCTTATAAATTTAAAATTTTATACACATATATATTAATATTTTTTATTAATTAATTTTTAATAATAAAAATATATTATTAATAAATTTATAAAATACTATTAAAATAAAAAATAAATAATTACAAAAAAAATAAAATTTATAAAAAAATTTTACCTTCTTTTATTTTAAATTCTGATTTCCTTTGTGATATAAATTTGATATAATATAAATAATAATAAAAGTAATAATGTTAAAAAATATATATATATAATATAAAATATATAATGTGTCTGCTCATTATTAAGATTTGACTTATAGCATCATGCCATGTCATAATCATTTTGCAAGTTTAACCCACCACGTTTCTTTAATTATTTTTATTATTATCTATGTCACATTTAATTATATTGTAAATATATATATATATATATTTACTTCTACATTTCTAGATTTTTTTTCTGTCAATTTTTCGTATTTCCTCCACAATATATTATTGTAGAGATAAAAAAAAGGACTTTAATTAGTTGTTTAGTGAAATACAGTAGAGTTTAAAACAGTTGAGATTTTACTTGTTTCGACTGTTGTAATTAAAATATTAAACTCTAGTAATTAGTATTTTAAATAATATTATTAATTATTGTTAGAACTTAGTTACTCTTATTGACTGCAGTTAATTAAACGTGCAGTTAAAAAAATGTGAAGTAAAATTTATCAAATGTGAATGTATTGTTGAGTTAAATATATATATATATATATATATACACACACACACACACACAAAAACAGTTCAATGATTTTAATGGTCTAAAATTAAATTTTTTAAAAATATAAAACCTAAAATTTTGAGACATAATTAAGGTGAGAGTTTTACTTATTTTATAGTCGAGGAGCCATAAAAGCTGTGCATATGAGTATAATTATGATATAATTTTATTAACTTTGGTGTAATTCATACTCTGATTGAATTATAATATAATTTTAACAATTCAAATTTAATTTGAATTGCAATACTAATTAAACAAAAATTTAATTTGATTCAACCAACGCCCACCCCAATTGAGCCGCCTCAAGAATAGGTTACAAATTTTATTTATTTATTATTTTTAAACTCGTTATATATTATGAGATTTTTAATAAATTACTTGAGAATATATTTTATAAAATTATATTACTAAATTATATTTTATTATAAAAAATTATACTATCATATTTAAAATATATAATAAAATATTAAAAAAATAGTTTAAAAATATTAATTTATTTAATTAAAATCTTATTTTATTAAAAAAATTTAAATAATATCTAAATTATTTTTATAATGTTGCTTTCTTGTATTCGAAGCGTATTAAAGGTTTAAAATAATTTTTGATAAGAATAATATATTTTTTTAGTAAAATAATTTTTTATATTTTTTTAAGTAAAATATTTATTAATGAATTAATAAAATTTAATGAATATAATATTTTATTTTACTTACAGTATTTATAAATAAATATAATATTATTAATAAAAAATATTATATAATCAAATTTTGAGAAATTTCAGCCTAACCACGTGCACTATTAGTATTATTATTTTTTTGTAACAACTTAAAAAAATAAAACTCAGAAAGAGAAATCTTCGTCGGTCTCGAAATACATGTTTTTATTATTTTCCTTAATTTTCTTACCTCATCTAATTACTTTTAATATTAAATGTTTGGAGTCGCCCTTTCATTCATTGGGTACGTAGCAGTTTATTGAACACTGAATTTTGACGTCTAAATTACTGTAAATAGAGATTGAAGCAGTGGTAAAAATACTTATTAAAATACAATTTTTAGTACTATTTTAAATTATTTAATATTAAAAATTAATTAAATATTACGCATTTTGCTATAAATTAATAAATATATTTTTATTTATTTTAAATTATAACACATTTATTATATCAATAAATTAATATATTAAAATTTTATTATATTCATATTTAATAAATATATCTCATAATGTAATATAAAATATAAATTTATATTGCTAATAAAATTAATTATTTTTTATATTTTTATGAATACAAAAAAATATGTCTATTAATTTAAAATGAATGGAATAATTATTAACAATATACTTATATATTTATAATGAATAATATAGTAATGGTATCATCAAATGGCTAAATAGTGTAAGTTGAAGTGTAATTTAGTGGTAAGTATAGTTTTTTTGAGCAATATAAGATCAATTTTCTGTTCTCTAATTATAATACTATTGCTTATATAAATTAATTGGCAATAATTTTTTACCTTAAGATTCCAATTTAAAAGAATAATTAAAAAAAAAATTAAATGGCTAAATAGTAATATTGTTGCTAAAAAATTAGATGGAGAGAATTGATTTCGGGTGCTTTATTGGTTCCCGTCTTACTTTGAAATTGGGATGAGTCCCACGTCTCTTTTTGAAGGGACTTTAATAAAAGACTATCAAATTATTAAATATATATATATATATATAATTTAAAATTTAAATAAATAATTTTAATTTTTTAAATAAAATAATAATTTTTAATAAAATAATATTTTTATACGTAAGTAATAATTTTTTAAAATGATATATTTTTAATAAAAATAATTATTTTTAGTAAAAATAATAATTTACTAATAAAAATAATAATTTTTTAATAAAATAATAATTTTTATAAATAAATTATTAACATAATTAAATAATTTTATTATTTATCATAAATAAATTAATACCTAAAATTTAATTATTAAAAATAAAATAATAAATAAAATAAATATAAAAATAAAATTCATTAAAATATGACTTGATTTTCTTCAATAAAAAAATTAAGTCTCACTTTAACTCGAATTCTTTTCTTACTTATATGATATGTGTGTGGAATTCAATAGGGAGGGACTTTATCCTCCCTATTGTGGATATTTTTAATGCCCTGGTCAAAGGGTTAACCGGCATTTAAAAATGGGGAACAAAGGCGGCATATAAAAATCTGACACGGAAACACGTGGCGATGTGAGACTGGACGAGGCATATCACTATTTGACCAGGGTATCTTTGATCTTGAAGATACCGACAGAACGTTGTCAGAATTTAATTTTCTTCTTCTTCTTGTTCTTATTTTTCACTCTTTGGATTTATGCATGAACTGATGTTCTTTTATCGGATTTTTTTAAACCTTTTTGCATTCTCGCACGTGCAAAGCAAATAAACGTGCCAAGATTGGATGAGATTTGTCATATCGACTTTTTTTATATTTGTATTTTCTCTTTTCAAATATTTTATTTTATTTTATAAATATAAAAAAATTAATTTAATTTTTTTATTAATTTTTATTAAGAATGAATATTTCGGTTAATTAATCGATCAAATTGATCGATTAATTAAATTAAAATTTTAAAAATTTTATCTTAATTGACCGATTTTTTTTAATTTTATAATAAAAATTTTATTTAAAAAAATAATATAATTAAATAACTAAATAAAATTTATTAAAAAAAGTTAAAAATAATTTTATTTTACAATAAAATTTTATATTTATAATAAAAAATTAATATAATTAAAAAATTAAATAAAAATAATAACTAAATAATTTTTTTTAAAAAATTCGATTAATAGTTAATCGATTAAACTAAATCGGTTAACGTTAATCGAATTAAAAATTAAATTGATATAAATTATTTGACCAAAGTGATTAAATTATTTTAAATTTAGTCAATTAAATTAAATTTTTTTGATCGATTAATTAAATTTTATCCGCATCTAATTTTTATTGGTTTAATTGGAGGTGAGAGGATCCAATCAGATCTGAATATCTTCTCAAGGATAGCAGAAGCTACTCCACCTGCTGCCTTATTACAATCTCTCTTAGCAAAAACAAAAACAAAATTATATGAAATTGTTTGATTAATATTTAATAGATAGACATAAATTATCGTTGTGGATCGACAATAAACTCAACATTTGTTGACAATGGAGCCTCCTCTTTTGCACTTTACTGATTTCTTGATCGATTTGAACAAGTTTTGCACTAATAATTGAATATATCTCCTTTTACTTCGTCAAATAAAGAAAGAAATGTCATATTTAAAGATATTTGAGAAGATAAAAGAAGAGATCTATGGACCTTTACTAATCGATCTACAGATCTTTACTAATATAATAAAATATAATAAATATATTAGTTTTTTTTTTTGTAAAGTAAGCCCTAATTAAAAAAGTTTTACACCCTAACAATAAAAGTAAATCTATAAGTAAATCTAGCAGTGAAATCTAATTTATATAAAAAAAATAGTCAGCATTAAAATTATTGTCTTCATTTTTTTTTTAATTTTTCTGCTTAACTTCAACGCCACCATATCAAATAAGTGTTATTAGCCATTTTTCTCTTTTTTATTATATTATTTATAGATTTTGTCAAGAAAGAAAAAAAAAATTCAATTTATTGATTTTGATTCATTAAGATTCTTATTTTCATAATTTTAGACATTTATTGTTTAATTATTAATTTCAAATGAATAATTATATATGATAATATTTATACTCTCTCCGTCCACTAATAATATAATTCACTTTTATTTTAACACATAAGCATTAATAATTTATATATTTTTTTTATTTTTTTATTCTTATTGTGGTCGCTAGTAAAAGTAATTATTTTTGAATAATGTGAGTAATACTAATACATATATTAAAAATATATATTTAAAAACACAATAATAAATTTAACTAGAAAGCAAAGTTTTTTTTTGTTTTTTTTTTGTTACGTCAAGGAATAATGTGGCCTAAAATTTATAAATGGAAAGAGTCTCTTTTAGAAGAATGTTTTTTTGGATGGATCATGAAAATTCTATTTATGAAATATATACATAACATATATAAAATACACACTTAATAATACAAATTACATCTATAATATATCTGCACACACATCTATAATATATTTACAATACATATATATATATTAATTTTAATATTTATTTTTTATTCTCACAATATTTACACAATATACATACAATATTTAATAATTTTTACATAAAATACACATAACTTAAATAATAAAAATATAATATATACACTACATTTAAAATGCATCTATATAATAAAATTATGTGTATTTTGTTATTTTTATATGTATAATATATAAAATTTATTTAAAAAATAAATTTAATAATTTTTATCAATATATTTTTGTATATTTTACTTTTATTTTTTGTGAGTATTATTTATTTTTTAAAATTAAAATTTTTTATTTTATAAAAAATTATGATTTATATGATGAAATATAATTTAAAATATTAATTTTTATTATTTTATTAGAATATTTTTATTTAATAATGAAGTTTAAAAAAATAAAATTTAAAATAAAATATTAATTATAGTGAAAAAATAAATACTTTAAAATTTTTTTTATTTTAATAAAAATAAGATATTTTTAAAATTTTATTTTAAATTTTTATAAAAATATAAATATTTTTAATTTTTACAATATGTTTAAAATAAAAGTTATATTTTTGGATAGTTACCTAGATGTCCCATTTTCATGAACTATAGGCCTAGTGATTGAGATCAGATTGGACCATGATATGACCTACCAACCCCAAACATTAAGCATGTAATTCACATGGCTTAGTTACCCATTGATATTAAACAGCCAAAGATGTTAAGCCTATAATTTATACAGGCAGAGTTTTTAAAATTATTATGGAGAAATTGCGTAGTATACCAACATTTGTTTTTAGTTTTTCAATTAAGGTTGGTAAGTTTTTTTTTTCTTTTCATTTTGATGAAAGTTATTGAGATTTAACCCCAAAAAAAAAAAATCCTAAGCTTCGCTTTAATATCTTCTAGACCCCACTAATTTTTATATAAATTATAAAAATACCAATAAACACAATAATAATTTATTTTTCATTTTCCTTAAATGTTAAAGAGTTTTAGTCATTATTCTAATAGAGTGTTAGTGATTATTAGGGATTGTTATGCTTTATTAGCAAATATAAATCCATAACACAATCTAATAATCCCTAATTATAAAAAAAATCAAGAACAGGCTAAAAAACTCTAAAATCACAAAAGCTCATTGTTTATAATACACAATCACCATTTATAACAATAGCACTAATCAACATCATCAAAGAAGGAAGAAAGAAAGATTTAAAGAAAGAGGTTAGATAGATAAGAAGAAAGAAAATATATGAGTTATCAAAAAATAAAATATTTTATTTTAAATATAAAGCAATATCAATTTTTATAAATAGAATATACATGCACAGTCATATCAGCCATGTCCAGACATCATTGTTTCAAAAAATTGAGAATGTATAGTTAAATCAATAACATATCGATATTAACCTATCAAAATTTTAATAGATTTAGTGAAATAAAAAGATGAGGTGAATGGAAAAAGGAGGCAACGGAAATAGCAGTGTTGTAGTGAAAGAGATAGAAAGATGGTGAAAAAGCAAAGAGACGAAGAAGCTTTTGTTTTTTGGGAAATACTTACTTAAATTGGCTGTAAATAAGATTATTCATTTTTTTATAATTATTTTTTTATTTATTTATCATTGACTGGGTGTACATACATATGATCTAGGTAAAATTTTTCTTATTTTATTAGGGTAAATATCATAATTGTTCAAAATAGTATACATAAAATATTAGCCTAAAAAATATTAAAGCAAAACTGCTTAGTTTTCTTTAAATACTAAAATTATTTATTTTTTTCTTTTTTCATGCTATTCATTCATTTTTTTATACATACATTATTTTATTGTCCTCGTATTCTGATTATATACACAAAATATATAAATATGTATACAGACATATATAATATATAGATAATATATACATTACAAATACTGACATATAAATAACATATATGATGCGTCGCAAGCTACGCTATGATTATACCGCAAGTGCACGGGTCGCCCAAGTAATATAGTAGTGAGTGAGTTGTCGTTCCACTGGGGACAAGGCCAAGTACTAGTGCAAATCTTAATTGTTGTTTAGCAAATTAATAGTTGTGTGATTCTTTGTAACTACAAACAATTAATGACTGAAAGTAAAAGGAATTTAAATGCTGTGTACAAAAGGATTTATAATGATATTGATAGAACTATCTAGATATTGAATCCCCCTAGCCTCAATAATATTTATGATCAATCAATTCAGCTAAATCATTTAATAGAATTGAATTGACATTCCTCTAAATTAGATTAAAGCTTCTCTCGAGTGGATTAATCCCTAATCACTAAGTAGAGTGCTGGAATCTCTTCTCAAACACAATTAAATAGATCTTGTATTAAGAACAAAGAACTATAAACCAAAGGATCTTGTAGGTCTATCTCTAGTACCTCAATCAATCCTCAACCCTTATGAGTATTCAATTCACATCAAGCTTTCTCAAGTCAATAATATGAAAATAACAATCAATCAATAAGCATGCTATCATCAATTGGAAATAACATCAAGTATCATAAGAATAAAACAACTCAATCAAATGATTCAACTGAATATAATCGTTCAATTCATACAAATGGGCTAGGGTTCATCAACATCTAGATAGAGAAGGATTTTAGTTCATATTTAAAACTGGAAAAACCGAGCAATATAAATGAGTAAGAGAAGCCAAACAATTTATGGCAGTGAATCTGTATTTCTCCACTTCAGTCCTTGATTCTTGGTTTAGGGCTTGTGCAAGATGTGTATCCTTCTTCAAGCTCAACTCAAGACCTTTCTTCCTGCTCTAGCAACTTGGCTCCTCCTCCTCTTCTTTGTTCTCTGCTTCCAAAAATGTCTCAGCAAAAACTGCTGTTCTTCTCCCCATCTTCTCTTTTTATTTCTCTTCAAATCTCCAGCCCATACCTCCAACTCACCATACCCATCCATTGTCTACCACTTTCCTTTGGTTCATCACCCTTTTCCCTGATTTAGGCAAGCTTTCCTTTTCTTGTTCTTTCTTTTTGGCAAAGGCACAGCTGTTGTCCCCCACTTATTCCCAAATCAGTGCAAAAAATCTAACTTTTCTACATGTGACACGACCACTGACATGCCCATGTCACTGGGCGTGTCATAGGCACTGTGACTCTGAATAAAGGGCACGCCCATTGACACGGCCGTGTTACTGGGCGTGTCACAGCTACTGTAAGTCTGGATAAAAGGCACGTTGAATGGCACGTCCGTGGTCCTGGGCGTGTAACAGCTACTGTGACTTCGAATGAAAGGCACGTTCATTGGCACGCTCGTGGTCCTGGGCGTGTCACAGCTACTGTGACTCTGGACATATGGCACGTTTGTTGACACGCCCATGCAACTGGACGTGTCATAGCCACTGAATGCAGTAACAAGGGCACGTCTATTGACACGCCCCCATTTACAGATTTTGCTATTTTCTTCTATTTTCATTCGTAATTGCTCCGAAATGACCAAAAGTCTCAAATTATCGAGAATTCCTAAAATTAACCTTAAAATGCACTTTGAACAAACAAAATAAACTCAATTGGATAATAATTATATTAAGAAATGGGAATAAAATATCATTAATTGTGTACTTATCAATATACAATATAATTAAACAACAAACAAAAAATATATATTTTATCAATTGTAATTTAATATATTTAAAACATATATATAATATACATCTATATATACACGATATATATATAGTATACCCACTGCAGACTTAGACATACACATAATATATATACATCAAACTTAAATTTTTAATTTTATATATACAAGATATGCATAAATATATATATATAATATACATAATATATACACACAATAAATATAGACATACTCATAACATTTTTTATTTTATTAAAAAATAAAATATTTTCATTGTCCTTCACTTTTTATCAAATTGGTAAACAGACTTTAATTTTATAAAAACTAAAAATAATAATTATTTTTATTGAAAATATAAATTTACATATAAATTTTTTATTATACTCTCATTTTAAAATGATATATATCCATCAAATAACTCTTGGCATAACATAAACTTAATTGACCGGTTTTTGATACAAAAAAAAAGGCTTCATGGATTAAAAAGCTTTAGGAGTTTAAGTCATATTTTCTAAATATTATAGGGTTATATTTGGACCTTATCCCTTTTTATAAAAATATGAAGTATAACAATCACACTTTTTTTTATACAAAGAGAGAAAGCGAACATAACTAATGATAGTAGGTAGAACTTACAAGATCATGAGCCATCCAAACGCCTAGACCAGGAGGAGGGATATCAAACAAGTGGACACCAGGTCCATAGTCATAAGCCACATGTGACAGAAAATCAGCCACAAAATTGGCTTCTCAGTGGATATGAGCGATCCTGACGTGGGAGAAAAATTGGAAGGAGATCTTGAATACCTTTGACGAGAGTAGAACACACAACATTAGTTGGACAGGCATTTAAAATCATATCAACAGCCACCTTATTATCACATTCAACATGGAGGCAACCTATTCCCATACTCTAAGCAAGAAGTAAACCATGATAAACCACCCACAATTCTGCTTTCAAGATTAGACAAACATCTATATTACCAACCAACCCTTTTGCCCAAATGCCATTACAGTCTCTCAAGACTCCACCAGCAAAGGCAACTCTTGAATTACTGAGAGAGGCGTCAGTATTGAGTTTCACGAAGCCAATGTTAGCTTGAGTTACCTATTCCCGTACTTTCAGAAGACAGGCACTGGCTTCCTAATTAAACCATCCTTACTAAATATATATCCCACCATGTTAGCTTGAACAGTAATGTACGAGATTAAGGATGATAATGCCTGATGATTATCTTCAAAAATCACATCATTTTGCCTCTTCCATAAATTCCAAATCACTACTCCAAAGAAGATATTCCACTGAACTCCTATCATGTAATTCTGCACATTTTTCAAATTGAGCAACAACCAAGACTTGAGGGAATTACCATTATCAAGGAACCCCGCCTGAAGATGATCAGGAACAACAGAGAACCAAAATCGAGAAGCTATGAAGCAATCTCTTAAGCAGCACGAGCATAACAAACTGAACACATCACGAGGAGACAAAAATGACGATGCACTCTTTTAGCATTAGTCATAATAGTATTGTTTATTAACTGCCACAAAAACACTCTGATTCGTTGGGGCCAGGCCAGCACCAAATGACTTTCTAAGGGAATTTCCTAGACACCACATCCTCTGCACACAGTAGATTATAAGCAGACTTCAAGGTGAAACTTCCAGAGGAAGATCTTGCCCAAAACAGGATGTCCTCTCCTAAATTTGCAGCAGGAGAAAGGATTGCAGTAATCTACAGAAGAATCCAATGGGGAAGAAAAGCCGCAAAAGAAGACCAGTTCCAGCTTCCCTCATTAGTAACGAAGAAAGCCACTGGTTTAGTAATGAGATTATGTGGAATAGAGCTAGTTGCCATTGAAATAAGAGCAGCATCCAAATCGGGTAGCAAAACATCAGTCTAAAATCTGATATTGCAACCATTGCCAAGAGCCTAAGGAAAGTTACTACGAACCAAAGATCGGTTTGAAAAAAAAAACCTCTAAAAAGGAGAACTATCCGGTTTTGGAGTTAACATATCTGGGACATGTTCAGTCACCTTGTATTTGGATCGAAGTAGCTGAACCCAGAGCTTCTTTTTATCCTGAACAAAGTTCTAACCAGCTTTTAGAGCAAAAGCTTGATTAACTATAGTAAAATCATGAATTCCCAAGACATTAGACCAAGCAGTCAACGCCAAACTTTTATTAGTAGGCGAGCTACCTCAAACAAAATTCCTTGTAGTTCGCTCAAGCTCGCTACAAGTGTGGATAGGAATTTTAGTTATTTGCATTGCATAGACTGGCAAAGTAGATTGAGCAAGGGTAACTCTCCCTGCCAATTTGATATGGGAAGAATTTCAATTTGCAATTTTCATCCGCATCTTGTTAACAATATACTAATAAGTCTTCTAGGTCGTTGGCTCATGAAGGAGAAGTACTCCTAAGTATTTTCCAAAATTAGCAGTTTCTTTGAAACCCAACTTGACACTTAATGCTCTTCTTAAATCGGTTGGCACATTCTTAGAGAAGTGAAGATTTGTTTTTTTTACTAACAAACAATCACTTAAATAGTTTATCTTTTTTAAAATATCCCCTCTTTCTTGAAAAATGTAATTAAGTATTATTAATTTATTATTATTTAAAACAAAAACTATTAGAATGTGCATAAAAATTTTAAAACTTTCACTTTACCTCCTACTAATTTTCATCCTCCTGATAAAATTTTGTACCTTTGCCTCTAATATGACTCTCTATATCATTAATAATGTGGCAAAACCCTTTAAAAAGGCTGAAAAGTAAAAAAAAAAAAAAAAAAAAACCCTCCCAAGATGTTTAAATGGGTTTTGCATTAATAGAATTAGAATAATTTTAAGAATTTTTGGGTTGTAAGTTAAAATATGAATACAAATTTAATTTAAAAAATCAAGAGCTGAGACTATTGTTTGAAATATTAATTCTAATGTTTATATATGAATATGAATGGTTTTAAACTCAACTAAAAAAAATATTCCCTGATGGAATCATATTCACAAAATTATTCATATTATTTATGAATTTTAGGTTATTATTTGTATTATATTTTTAATAATAAGCTAGAATTAATTAATTATATGAATTTTTTTAAGCTGGGCATTATTAATTAAAGGTTCATATTCATATTATTTTTAAGCATGGCTTCTGTTTACATGGACATGAAGCTTTAAAACCATCCACAATGGAAATCAACATACTATTGAGACTCAACTTGTCGGTTTTTTTTAATAATTAATTTAACTCATTTGGTTGGCTTAATTTTACTTGTAGTTATTGCTCTTCCAATTTCAATTTATCATTCTTAAATTATTGGATTTATATCATTATAATATTATCATCATTTCTTCAATTCTTCATCTATTTTCCTAACGAAAAGTTAACATTGCGCCATAGACCTAACAGAAAATTGAAGGTGGTAGAATTTGAACCCTAAGATTTCAACGGCTTTAACATATTTATTACTATTGAACGAAACTAACATTAATGCTATTGATTTTTTTATATTTTATTTAACTATAATTATTAATATAATCTATAATTTATAATATTTATTAATAAAATAATTTATAATATATATTATTAATATAATTTATGATTTATAAATTATTTTATCAAATGTATATTATAAATATATGTTATTAATATAATATATATTTATATATATTATTAATAATATATTATATTATAAACAATTAGAATATATTATTAATATATTATAATTATATTAATAACATATATATTATTAAATTATATTAACAATAATAATTATTATATATTTATTAATATTTTATATATCAATATATAAAATATTAATAATATATATTTATTAATGATTTATAATATATATTTACTAAAATAATTTATAAATTATGAATTATTAAATTAGATTAATAATATATATTATAAATCATTTTATTAATAAATATTATAAATTATATTAATAATTATAGTTAACTAAAATATAGAAAAAATTAATAATATTAATATTGTTGTAGCTTAATGGTAATGAATATGTTGAAGGTGTAGATGGTGCAAGGTATAAAGAATAGTACCTTTATTATTTTTTCTCTCATTCTAGTGAATATAAGAAGAAGATCAATTTCCACTGTTCTATTAGATGTCATATGACGTCATGTCCATTTTTCGTCAGGAGAAATGGATGGAGAATTGATAGAAGGACGATAATATTATAATCATATATATTTAAAGATTTAAAAATGATACATTAATATTTAAGGATGATAATATTATAATAGTATAAGTTCAAAGACTACAAGTAAAATTAAGTCCATTTAGTTGGCTAAAGTAATGAGTTATTGATAGTGGTCATGTAAATGATGGAATGTATAGGTTGAATCTATAAAATATTAATTAATATAA
Source organism: Garcia nutans (assembly GCA_947685225.1). Taxonomy (NCBI): domain Eukaryota; kingdom Viridiplantae; phylum Streptophyta; class Magnoliopsida; order Malpighiales; family Euphorbiaceae; genus Garcia; species Garcia nutans. The sequence goes on along the minus strand of CANTUV010000048.1, from coordinate 4,470,912 downwards.
ATAATAATATAGAGTCCCAACTAATCATACGATGAAATTCAATAGGGACATTACATTATGTAGGATATGCAATCCAATTGAAGCTTGAAGGGCATAAAAGGCCGCCCAATATGAAGCATAGTTGCCTTCCCGATGAATGTGCTTTATGGAGACTTGCCATTCTTACTACAGAAGATTTGGAATGGCTATAATCAAGCTAGAACAAGAAACCAAGCTCCTATCTTGGCTTTGAACAAGCTTTATTGTAGTTGTACTATCGATCTTGGCGAATACCAGTCTCCCAAGCTAAAAGAAAGCCCCAAATTTCAACTTTCATGATAGAATATATACCTAAAAACATGGCAAATTCCTCTCCCCACCAACCATTGTGATCTATAATGAGACCATTAGCACTACCTTTCTGAAAGCTTTTTCTCTATACCTCATTAGTTTTTAGTTTATACCAATTTAGAGGGGCAGGGCACTAGCCTATTAAAGCCGTCTTTCGAGCAACCAAAAGAATATTCACGTTTCCCTTCACTGTTCGAGTTAGACTAACCTGTCTACAACATCATTTTTACGGGAAAAATCTAACCAATTCTAAAGCACGACAAACACCAACATCTGATTCCAAAGTGTAAAGACCAAGAATTAGAGCTTCCGTTCATTTTATGCCTTCTAATATTCAATTTTGAAATAATCCACTCTTCAAGGTATGCGGAGAAAAAATTTGGCATATCATTCCGACAAAAGCTAGTTAACCAAACTTGCCTAGCTTGAGGACAATCCCTCAATACATGAAGAGTATCTTCATACTCTCTAGAGGATTTAAACATCTGTTGAACTCATTAGTTAAGCAAATTATTCCTCAAAGCCAACCAAAGAAAAAATAGCAATGAGATAAATGCGGCACATAATTTTATAATAATAAATATATACTTAAATTTACCTAAATATTAACATATTACATAGCAAATATATTAGAATATTTTATAATACTAAAAGAGACAAAAAAAAAAAAAGATGGGGGGATGAAAATGTATTACTTATTGGATGATCTAAATTGTAATAGAGGCAAATGCATCTAACCTTAATTTATATATATATAAATATACATAACAAATAAATGATTTTAATTTTTTTAATTAAATTATAATAATTATGATATTTATTTAAGTTATCAATAATAATTATATATATTTAATGATTTAAATTGTAATGATAATATATTTTTTTCCAGTTACAGATTTATTGAATTAATAGTAATAATTATTAAAATAAATTTTTATAATTTTTTTAATGATAGATAGTTAAATATTTAGTTAAATTATAATAATTAGCATGACTAAAATTAAAATTTTAATTTATTTAGATTATCAATTGTATATAATTTTACTTTTAATATGATATTATAATGGTCATAAAATTATTTTAATTATTTATAATATAAATTATTTTAAGTTACAATAATAAAAAATAATATCAAATAATATTATTTTTATATATTATTTAAATTTTAAATATTATAGTAATTTATTGGAATAACTATAGTATAATTTATAATATATTCATTCACATATTATACATTATATATTTTAAGTTTATGTATATTTATTCTAATAAAAACTCTTTTTTTTAGTCTATAATGAATACTCTTTCCCTCTCTCTCACACACATATTAATTGTTTTCACATACATCTTAATTTTTTTTCTCTCTCTTTCCACATTAATTATTTTGTTGGATGAAATATTTATTGTAGACCTATAGTAAACATACATTCACTTTTAATTTATATAATAGATCTGTATAAAAATTAAATTAGGAACACTTCAAAATGCGCAAATTGACTCCATTTATTTATGAAAATTTTGAACAGATTAGCTTTTACTTTTTTGAGCTTGAGTTGAAATAGTATATGAAAATTAAGTAAAATTATTGTCAATATAAAAAAAATGTATAGTAAAGTTTGATATAAATAAAATAGAAGAAGGATGTCAACATATGGCGCCATGATGTGGTCATTTCCAAGCCTCCCATAAGCAAAGAGAGAGATATAATATAACCAACCCCCACTCCACAGATCACTCCAAATATTTTCAGTTTCCTCTCTCTTGCTATATTCTTTTCAAAACTCTCACGATGATCGAAGTTTGGAGAAGAGTCGGATCCATTAAATTTTTATACGTGATCTTTTTTTTTAATTAATTATAAAAGACTATTTTCACGACTTGAATCCGTGATCTCAGGTTACACGGTGACAACACTTACCATTACGCCAAATCCCCTTCAATAAATCACATATATAAAAAAATATTTAAAAATTTAAATTTAAAATTTAAACGAGAGTAATACATATTTTTAATTATTAAATTATATTTTAGTGGTTAAAATTTAGTGGTCAGTGACTTTGTGATTTGAAATTCAGTTATATATATATATATATCTAAGTTTAATAGTTTTGTTTATTATAATTTTAGACTTTATTGAACTTTCTGCATAATTATTTTAATTTTTGACCCCAATATAGGTGTCATGAATTTAGAATAAAATTTAAATTTAATGTTTTGTCAGAATGCGATGAATAGTTTACTTATTTGTCTTTTTATTACGTGATAAAAGAAAATTTTCACCTGCTAAAATCTCCATCTCCACTGTACAAAGCTCAGTTTCTTCTATGGAAATTTGGTAATCGTTCCTATCTTTTTCTTCTTCTTCTTCTTCTTTCTACATTTGAATTCTTCAGTTACCTATTTTGACTGGACTCTTTCTTTTTTTTTTTTGGCTTTTCAGTTATCATTTTTTAAAAAATATATAACTCACAGTATTTAATTATTTTACATTAATACAGATTCATTTATGACAAAATAAAAGAATTTTATAAAAATTTAATTTATTTAAAAAAATTTGCAATTAAAAATTTAGAATTTTTATTTAAATTAAATATGATTTTTTTACTATTATAATATGAAAAGGATAAATTAAATCCAGATCTATCTATAAAAAATATTCTTTATCTTTATGCTATATTTCAGTTTGCAAGTTAAATATAATTTTAAATGCATAATAGAAAAATAATATAATTATTTTAATTAAAAAATTCAAATTAACTATATTACTTTTTTAGGACTGAGTTATATTACGACAAAATTTATTTTAAATACATATTTTATTATTAATTTCATTAAATTAAATAATTGCTTATTAGGGTTTCCAATGGTGTCTAAATGATTAAATGGATTCAATAATCACAATAATAAAAGAGAAAATTATTGTCCTTACCAAAAATTTTAAAATTTTTTATATTTTTTGGTTTTTATTAAAATAAATAATAAATTCATAAGGGTCAGGTTATCACTTGCAAAGGTACTTTCTCTCTCTATTTTCTCTGTTTTTTTTTGTGTATTTATAAAACCCTAGTGATTGTGATTTGTGTAATCTGTGATCTGCTCGGTTGTGAATTGGAATTGTGAAGCTGCGGTTGCTTGGAAGCCAAACAAGCCGTTGGTTATAGAAGATGTTCAGGTTGCTCCGCCTCAGGCTGGTGAAGTTCGAGTCAAGATTCTGTTTACTGCTCTTTGCCATACAGATGCTTACACTTGGAGTGGCAAGGGTTTCATTATTCATACATAATACTTACATTTCCATTTTCTTCGATTGCATTTTGATTGCAAAATTGAATTGAATTTTTGTTATAGGAAATGACGCTCATCATTATGTTCTATTACGAATATAAAAAAAGGGGAGCCCGGTGCACGATTCTATTAAGAATATAATTCACAAAAATATTATTATCATTTGTGGTGGTGATAGCTTTCTTATTCTTGTAAGATAAGGTTTTAACAATTAATTAGCCTATTTTGGGACCCGCTATAGCCCTAATCCACTGCAATTTTAGGGCGTTTTGTATATATATATATATATATATCTGTTCTTTGACTTGGGAACTTGTTTACATGAAATGAAAAGAAATAGATTTTTAATTTTAATTGTATATTTATATTTTTCTGGGGAGCTTACGATAAGCCTTATTGCTGAATTCCAGTTTTCTTATTTTTATACGTGCTTTATTATTTTGATGATGCTTATTTTTTTAAAATTATCTTTTTAATGTTCATAACCATATTGTTGGACTTCAATCTGTGTTTTAGGATCCTGAGGGTCTCTTCCCCTGCATCCTTGGTCCTGAGGCTGCTGGGTAAGTTTATTATACTTGTAAGTCTCTTTAAATGTTAGGCAATTTATGGCATCATTTTGCTTAAATAAGAGATGTGGTTGAATTTTTTACCTTATTATTGTAGAAAGTGTTGGTGAAGGTGTGACTGAGGTTCAGCCAGGTGATCATGTCATCCCCTGTTACCAGGCTGAATGCAGAGAATGCAAATTTTGCAAATCAGGGAAGACAAATCTTTGTGGCAAGGTTCGTATGGCTACTGGGGCTGGAGTTATGATGAATGATCATAAAAGCCGGTTCTCGATAAATGGAAAGCCTATTTACCTTTTCATGGGAACCTCAACATTCAGCCAATACACTGTCGTACATGATGTTAGTGTTGCCAAGATTGATCCAAAAGCTCCTTTGGAGAAAGTGTGCTTTCTTGGCTGTGGTGTTTCCACTGGTAAGGATTTTTTATACTTCGTTAATTTACTAAGGTAAGGATTTTTTATACTTTGTTAATTTACTATGCGTCTTCTATTAATGTACTTAACATGCTCAATGGTTACTAAGAGTACAACCTCTTAATACTCAACTCAACTCAATAAAGCCTTAATCCCAAGTCAATTGGGGTCAGCTATATGGATTTTTTTTTTCAATCAGTACGATTTAGGGTTATCTCTTCTGATAGATGTAACATCATAAGATCATTGTAGACCACATTGCCTCTCTTAGCTATATCAACTCTAACTTGTTCGGTTTTTCTGACTAGTGCATTGTTAGATTTTCGTTCACATGGTCAAACCATCTCAATACATGTTCTCTTATCTTATCCTCATTTGGCTACACTTGCCTCCAACGATACCAGATTCGGCAAGATCAGTAGGGATAGTCCAAGGAGCTAAATTGGCATTTTGACTTATGCTCAGGACCTTCAAGCTACTTAATCCTTTAAAGAAGCCATGAGGGATACTGGTAAAGTTGTTATAGCCAAGGTATAGTTCTTGAAGCAAGCTCAGATTGGCAAGAGAGGGAAGGGGACCGGTGCGATGATTGTACTAAAGCGAGATGGATCGGAGTTTTGACGGAATAGAGAGTTCAGTAGGAGTGCCATAGAGGCTTTTGCTAGCAAGGTTGACTGCGATAACACGGTAGGAGGAGTCACACTGGACCCCATTCCAGGTGCAATAGTCACTGCTGTTACTGGTATGCCAACCCCTGTGGGCGAGGGCAGTAGCTAGTTTTGACATGACAGTGGAGTCATCTCCAGTGGTAGTAGTAGACGATGAGAGACAAAAGAAACATAAAGAAGAGAGGATGAACCATTTCATTAACAGTAAATCATGGTCTCAGAGAAAAACAATTTATATTGTTGTTAAATTACTAAAATGAAAGCATTATCATTTGATAAGCAAAGGATATTTCAAAGAAAAAGAAAAAGAAAGAAAAAGTCCGCCACACTTTGACTCTCTTGAGATATTGCTGGTTCCTTGAAATTTCAAAGATAATGAAAGAAGCAAAGGAAAGGACAGGACATAAAATAAAGAAAATTGGGTTTGATGCGGTCCAATAAAATTTCAATCTCTGCTAAAAAGAATATTAAATCCTACACAGCAACTCTCATCTATATTCTGAGTAGGAAAACTAAGCTGCAAGCAATCGAAAGTTTTGTCAAACATCAATCAATCTATATTTTTGAGGGTTCAGTCCACACAAATTAAATAATACAATACAAGTAACAGAGAGAAAAAAAAAAGTGCAAAATAATTCATCTTGACCCTGTAATTAATTTTCCTCCATAACATGAAATTAGTGTAACTAATAAACGAACAAATCTTGCAGGACAAGTCGACATGTAGACCATCTAATTTTTGCCAACTAATTCAATAAATCCAAGCTAAAAAACAGTTTCTCAAGTCATAACTTTTTCTCAAAACCATAGAAATGAAGAGTAAACAGATGGGCACTCCAAGAAATTTGCTAGTTCTAGTCATTTCAGGTATTGGATACAACAAAACATTGTAACAGCAGGATAAACCTGCAAACGACCTTTGTTTTTCCTGAACAGATGACATTGGAGTCATCATATATAGGATGATGCCTTGCTTAATGGTCAGTTTACATTATGATTCTTGCCAACAAACATCATGACTCTTCCCACGTGTCATCAAGAATGCTTGATTAGACCCATTTATAGTCTTCAGAAGAGAACCAAGCCATGCTGCTTAACATATGGACACAACCTTCTCAAGATGGTAGAGCCCATTTACCAGTTATGAACTTTCTATAGAAAGTGGAGCTCTTTGAAACGATAAAAAAAACTGCATGCATGGGTGATCAAATGAGCAAAAAATCAATAATGCATATAAAAGTCACTTTTTTACCAGAACAAAAAACTTTCGAGAAACTGAAGGCCGACCTGGAATTCCTGAGATAATGAAGTCAGGTTCTTTCAGAACATCATGAAGCGTTCTCTTTTCATTTACTTTTACCTATTTTGAGGAGCCTTTGCCTAAGAAAATTAAACACAGGAAATTCAGGTAAATAAGCATGTAGTAATGCACAAAACAACCACTGTTAATGGACTGCCAACTAAAATTTCAAGGAATACCCTAAAAAAATGCAGCATGAATAATCAAAGAAACACAACTCAGAACCACAATTATTTGCACCGGTAGTGGCTAATCAATAGAATAAAGATTAGAAACTACAAGGTTGACATGAGGAGGAAAAATATAATTAGCAGCACCAAAGCTTATGCAAAGAGGAAGAACTACCTCTCCAGAAACAGAGGCTACCAGTAAAATAACTGGTTTAATCAGAAGAAATACAAGCTGCAATTCCATTCCAATGAAATTATTCCACAGTGCATGTTGATTAAAGAAAAATACGTGAAACAAGTTGCTTGGCATGGAAAGCTGGTTAGAAAAACTACGTGATGAGTTACTGTCAAGTGAACCCTCAGTTGCATCCTTCTTTTCGCCACTTTCTACATTAGCACCTGCAGTCCCTTCTAGCAGATAATGTAGAATTTTAGACTTGGATAAACAAACGTTGGAATCAGCCTGATTAATCAAGAACACAGGAGTTAAGATTGAACAAGAAAAATTAAAGAGATGGCACCAACAAAGATACATATGTAAAATACTGCTTGACAATGACAACGCAATTGGCAATCCTAAATGAAATTTCAGGCAGATAATCACCCCAGAACCATTATGAGATTGGATAGGCACCCTTCAACATAATGTTCGTATTAACAATTAAAAAAGCCTAAGATCTTTATTATTTAAAAGCTTGAGGTGTAAACATAAAAGTTACCTTCTAATATTGAATTATGCTTCAAAATGCATGGGCAGAGTAGCTGAAAATATAGCAAGAACAGCTATTTCAATAGCAGCATCCAAAATGCCTATACAAACTCACCAGCATAACATTTGTGATTTCACTTCATCAAAGTCACCTTAACATACAGAAGTTAGGTTTTATTGAAAAAATAAATGATGGCTTCCTAAAAGCTATCAAGTACAATGAATCTATATATTTTTTTATTTAGGAAAAGCAACCAAGGTTGTCAAAATCGGGATTCTACCTTGAATCGAAAACTAATTCTAGAATCGTAAATCGGTAGAATCGTATTTGAATCGTAAGATTCTACGTTAAATGAAAATTTTACCACATTTCATAAATAAATTACATTTAACATGTTAAAGAACATAAAACCATAATTAAATGATTAATTTCACAAGTTTAAACATAGATTCAAACTACAATTTGAAATAAAAGACATAAATTAACATAAGTTATAAATAATTATTAAAGATATTAAGTAAGATCAAAGATATCATCATCATCCATTGCATCATTTGGAGCATCACCAACGTCCAAACCAATAATTTATTGTCCATGACAATCAACTTAATTACTTTGTTAATTTATTATGGTTATGAAAAATGGCATTTTATTGGCAACTTTATGACAAATGACACTGTAAAAACAAAAGGTCAAAAAAGTGAAAAAATTAATTTAATTTATTTATACTAATAAAATTAAACCAAAGCCTTTTAATAGTAATTTTTTTAATCTTAATGTAGAGAGAAGAGAAGCAACGTGTCAACGTTTGATTTGATAGTGAAGTTACTAAAGTGGATCGTGCAAGAGAAGTCACGTTTTCTCAGCTTTCACTGTACACACAACGACACAAAAACAAATCACTCACCCTAAAAGGAGCATGGCTTTAACCTTTCAAAAACACCCCCACTTGGGGACGATACGCTGCCGAGATCCGAGACCCTGGCAAGAAAACCCGGGTCTGGCTTGGTACTTTTGATACTGCTGAAGAGGCAGCCCGTGCTTATGACGCTGCTGCTCGTGAGTTTCGTGGTTCTAAGGCTAAGACTAATTTTCCTACCGTTATGGAACTCAATAACGCAGCTGGTGCTGCCGCTACAGCCGCCGCCGCAGCTGCTTCAGTCACCGTCGCTGCAGCGTATAGTCCTAGCCAAGGCAGTACCGTTGAGTCCTCATCTCCTACACCTCCACGCGTTGCTTCTCCTCCACCGATTCTAACGACTTGAATCGCAAACACTAAGATTTCACCGATTCTAACGACTTGAATCGCGATTCTCTGGGATTCCACCCTAAAAACGATTCTGCAACCGATTCAAAACTTAATTTCATATTCAACTCGTAGAATCGTAAGATTCTACGTTTTGAATCAGAATTTTGACAACCATGAAAGCAACAGAAAAAGATACTAGCAATTTAAAATATAAAAATGCTAATAATATACTGGCTTTTTGCATCGTACTTCGGTTTGTGATAAAATATCAAAACTCAGATACTCCTCTAACCAGACATGTCTATATTTTCCATGCACTGGGAATGTGGCATATGCATAGCCCGATAGGCCACAGATCAAATCTATATTCAAGTTCGCATAACATAGCAATATCATAAATAGAAGGAATTTGTCAACTAATCTCTTCATGCTTATCAACAGTAACCAAGGAACTTCACAAATATGTTTTCATGGTTGGACACATAACAATATAAATTTTGACAGCCAAGGAATTACTAATTCCTGAGTGACATTGCATACCCAAAAACCTTCACATGAATTTTTGATGCAACAAACCTAAAGCTAAATCAAAATAGAAGGCCTTGTCTAAAATAAATTACAATTTATGAGAATTAAAAAGTAAACAAATAAGACAAATATCTCAAAGCTTACCTCGTAATAGAGTTCAATAGCTTCACGAGTATAGTTGTTTTCTTTGTCCCATGGTAATAGTGGACAACTTTCTGAAAACATGTAAAAAATTAAGGATAGCATATATGCAAAATACAATAAATTTAAGGCCAAGGTATATCAAATGTCAAATTAGTTTGCAAAAAGATTTAACATTCAAAATATAAGCATACTAGAAAAAAAAGGATAATTATATGTGCAATAAATTTAAGGCCATGGCATATCAAATGTCAAAATTAGTTTACAGAAAAGATTTAACATTCAAAATATAAGTATACCAGAAAAAGGATATCATGTCAAGATGTATAGAAAACATATCCGTCTCACAGAAGTCTTCAATAAGATCACTGGACATAACCTCTGCATAAAGAAGAACCGGCCAGTGAAGAATTTTACTTTTATCTAATACTGGTTTCTTTAATCCAATAAGTTCTTTAAACATCGCCTTTCCAATCTTCAAGCCTCTATCTTCAATTGCGGTAACAAGGTCCTAAGCAGTTAAGATAAAGAAAGATGTGAATCTCTACATTATTATAAATAAATATTTGTTTCCAAGCTGCAGGTATCAAACCTTAGCATCTGATACAGCCTTGGAAACTTCAGCCTCATGCTTATCCTGTTCCATCTTCAGTAATTTATTTGCTTAGCGAGTTTTTTAAGTTCTTCATTATTTGGATCTTGCTTCAGTCCATTTTCACAATAAGATTTTGCTCAGCTAGTAAGTTCAATGACAAAGATGCCTTTGCAGCTCGATATATCGCCTATTTAAACCAACAGATACAAAATAAAGAAAAAGATCATAAGACAAATTTATATGGTAAGCATGGCTCAAAACATGAAGAAAGAAATAACCACCTTGACATTAGTTGCAGATAGCTTAATTGCCTCCTCGGCATCTGTTAGAGCACGTCTATAGTTTCCAAGCAATAGATTGACATGGGCTCTATTGGAATAAAGAATTGAGTTTTCAGAGTCACTTAAAGCTTTCTGATTTATGGCCCTTGTGTAACAATCAATAGCATCAGAATAATGTTTTTTACCCATCTTGACATACTTGTTACCTTGCTCCTGGAAAGATAAACATAATAATCATAACAAGATAAATAGACCAATCAATCGAAGAGGAACAAGGCATTTAGAAATGATGGTTAATTTACTAATTACAATTCTTTAAAAAAACTCGATACAAGGTCATAGCCTTTAATGTCTTCTCAGCCAAAAAAAAAATTTCAAGATTACCCATTAAAGATGCAGGTCCACAGAATGTAAAAAAGTTTGCATTCTACTTACGGCGGATATTATGAATATTTATTCACTTATAAACCCGAAAATTGCTGTTTTTGAATTGAAAATACAGCTCTAATTGTGAGTGAGAGGCAGAGAGAGAGGACCTTAAGTTCAAGAGCAGAAGACTCTTTAATGGCGGCGATAGCTTCAAGGTCAGCAATTTCTTTTTCAGTTGTGGGCTCAGACCCCGTTTCCAGCCACAGTGCCATTTCTCTTCTGATTTTTGTTTCGGCAGTTAGGAGGAGAATTAACTAGAACAACACTAATCTACAAATCTAATACTAATACTTCCTCCCCCGAAATTGTGACCTTTATAAAAAAAAATTCTCTAAATTAAATTATCATTTTATATAATAAAAAAATTATTAAAATTTTTTTCAACTATAATGAATTAATTAATGAAATAAAAATATAATATTAATAAATTAAAAAAATATATTTTAATTCATTTAATAATTTTATATAATACACAGAAAATTTAATAATTTTTTTTAATTAATATATATGATTTGAAGCTGACGATTTCAATGAAGTGAGTACTATTACGCTTTGATTAATTAATATTATGTTTCAAAATTAAAAGAATTAACTAATTCTATATAAATAAATGTAAAGTTTATTTTTATTAACTTTAATTAATTTGCTTATAGATTTTATTTATTTTAATAAATTTATTCAATTAGTATATTAAATTATGTAGAACTAAATTTCAAAATGACTAAATTTATGTATAAACTAAAAATGTATAGTTTATTTACATATAGTTATACCTCCATAAACATAATCCATTTGAAAACTGGATCAATTTATAATTATAGTGAAAATATTATAGCCAAGTAACAGTACTAAAAATGTTTGAAATAGGTAAAACTTGGATATGCATTTGCACCAAAAGGCCGGCCTTGTCCTAATCTCAATCCGAGGGTCAATTGGGATTTAGATTGCTATTCATTAAGAGGTTAACACCCAAGATTATTCTATCATTTTAAATTGGTAAACACCCTTTTTTTCAATTTATTTTAAATTATAATCCATTTATCATTTTATAAATTAATTAATATATCTTTATTATATCCATACTTAAAATTATTTATTAAAAATATTTAATAAATATATATCATATCAAAATATAATATAATAAAAAATATATAAATTTATATTTTTAATAATTATTATTATTTTTAATTATTGTATTATACACATCGCCCTAGGATTTGGAAGGACATTCAGGAAAGTGAGGTAAGTTTTTTTTTATCATCAAAAAATAAATCTATTAAATATTAATAACGCCAATATTGGTTGGAAGCTTAGGAATAGGACCTTGCAATTTGTTGTTTGATAAAGAAACATTTAGCAAATGAGGAAGTGAGATCAAGGAGGTTGGCACAATCCCTGTAAACCGGTTACCTCTTAGCTGCAAATCAAACAAATTACGGCATTCCCAGAAATCTGGAACTGACCCAGTAAACTGATTTTGGTGGAGCCAAGCTTGTCTTAACTGCGTCATCGAAGATAGAACGTTGATGGTACCTGATAATCCCATTTGCTGATTGTTGAGCCACGAGATCCGGATTGCTGACTTTGCAAAAGATGCAGGCAAAGATCCAGCCAAATTGTTGGATGATAGCTTGAGAGTCTGCAATCTGGGAAAGGAGGCAAATATGTCAGGTATAATGCCATTAATATTGGCTACATTTGCCCAGAACGATATCAGATTCACAGATTCGGCAAGATCAGTAGGGATAATCCAAGAAGCCAAATTGGCATTTTGACTTGTGCTCAGGACATTGAAGCTACTCATTCCTATAAAGCAGCCGTAAGGGATACTGGTAAAGTTGTTATTGCCAAGGTATAGTCGTTGAAGCAAGCTCAGATTGGCAAGAGAGGGAAGTGGACCGGTGAGATGATTGTGCTGAAGCGAGAGGAATTTGTGTTTTGACAGAGTAGAGAGTTCAGTAGGAAGTGTGCCATAGAGACTTCTGCGAGCAAGGAGGATGGCGACAACACGGAAGGAGGAGTCACACCGGACCCCATTCCAGGCACAATAGTCAGTGCTGTTACTGGTAAGCCAGCCCCTGTGGGCAAGAGCAATAGCTAGTTTTAACATGACAATGGAGTCATCTCCAGTGGTAGTAGTAGAGAAGAGGAGAGACAAAAAAAAAACATAAAGAATAGAAGATGAACCATTTCATTAACAATAAATCACGATAACAAAGAGGGGGAAAATATATATATATATATATATATATATATATATGTTAAATTATTAAAACGAGGGGAAGGGGGGTAGCCGAGTTGGCTAACATGTCGACCTTGGGCCTTTAGGTCCCAAGTTCGATGCTCCTTCATCCCATATGGGTGCGTGAGTTAATAATAAAAAAAAAAATTTTAAATTATTAAAACGAAAGCATTTATTATTTGATGAGCACAAGATACTTCAAAGAAAAAGAAAAAAAAAGAAAAAGTCTGCGAAACTTTGACTCTAAGATGTAAGCAATAAGTCTTTGGGTATTGCTGGTGCCTTGAAATTTCATGGATGATGAAAGAAGCAAAGCAAAGGAAAGGACATAGGACATAAGATGGAGGAAATTTTGGTTTGATGCGGTCCAATAAACTTTTCAATCTCTGCTAAAAGATATTAGATATGCTAAATTTTCAATCTCTGCTAAAAAACTATTCTGAGTAGAAAAACAAAGCTGCAAGCAATTGAGAAGTTTTGCCAAACATCAATCAATCTCTATTTTTGAGGGTTCAGTCCAGTACACATATTAAATAATACAATATAAATAACAGGAGATAAAAATAAATGTGCAAAATGATTGACCGAGACACACTGTAATTAATTTTCCTCCTTAACAATGAATTGGTGCAAATAATAAACGAATAAACGTGGCAGGAAAAGTAGACATGTAGACCATCTAAATTTTGACGACTAATTCAATAACTCCAAACTGGAAAACAATTTCTTAAGTCAAACCTTTTACTCAAAACCATAGACATAAAGAGTAAACAAAGGCGCAATTGAAGAAATTCGCTAGTTCTTGTCAGTTCAGGTATTTGATAAAACGAAACATTGTAACAGCAGGATAAACCTGTAAAACCATGCATGAAATCCTTTGTTTTTCCTGAATTGATAATGTTGGAGTCAGATTAATGGTTGGTTTAGATATTTGATTCTTGCCAACAAACATAATGACTCGTTCCCAGGTCCCATCAAGAATGCTTGATTAGACTCATTTACAGAATCTTCATAAGAGAATCAAGCCATGCTGCTTACCATATGGACACAAACTCCTCAAGATGGCAGAGCCCATTTACCAGTTCTGAACTTTCTACAGAAGGCGGAGCTCTTTGAGACAGACATAGAAAACTGCATGCACAGTTATCAAATGAGTAAAATCAATAATGCATATGTAAGTCACTTCTTTACCAGCACAAAAACTTTTCAAGAAACTGGAGGCTGACCTGGAATTCCTCAGATAATGAAGTCAGTTTCTTTCAGAACATCATGAAGCGTTCTCTTTTCATTTACTTTTACCCATTTGAGGAGCCTTTGCCTAAGAAAATTAAACACATGAAGTTCAGGTAAATAGGCATGTAGTAATGCACAAAACAACCACTGCTAATGGACAGCCAACTGCCAACTAAATTTTGCAAGGAAAAAATGAAGCATGAATTATCAAAGAAACACAATTCAGAACCACAATTATTTGCACCAGTAGTAGCTAATCAATAGAATAAAGATTAGTAACTACAAGGCCGATAAGAGGAGGAAAAATATAAATAGCAGCACCAAAGCTTATGCAAAGAGGAAGAATTACATCTCTAGAAACAAAGGCTACCAGTAAAATAACTGGTTTAATCAGAAAAATACAAGCTGCAATTCCATTCCAATGCATTTATTCCACAGAGCACATTGATTAAAGAAAAATACGTGGCAGAAGTTGCCTGACATGGAAAGCTGGTTAGAAAAACTACCTGATGAGTTACTATCAAATGAACCATCAGTTGCATCCTTCTCTTTGCCACTTTCTACATTAGCACCTGCAGTCCCTTCTAGCAGATAATGAAGAATTTAGACTTGGATAAACAAACGTTGGAATCAGCCTGATTAATCAAGAACACAGGAGTTAAAATTGAACAAGAAAAATTAAAGAGATGCCACTGATAAAGATACATATGTAAAATCCTGCTAGACAATAACAACGCAATTGAGCATCCTAAATAAAATTTTAGGCAGATAATCACCCCAGAACCATTATGAGATTGGACAGGCACCCTTCAACATAATGTTCGTATTAACAATTAAAAAAGCCTAAGAGCTTTATTATTTAAACACTTGAGGTGTAAACACAAAAGTTGCCCTCTCATGTTGGATTATGCTTCAAAATGCACAGGCAGAGTAGCTGAAAATATAGCATGAAAAGCTATTTCAATAGCAGCATCCAAAATGCCTATACAAACTCACCAGCATAATATTCATGATTTCACTTCATCAAAGTCACCTTAACATACTGAAGTTAGGTTTTATTGGAAAAAAAAAAGACGGCTTCCTAAAACCTAGCAAGTAAAATGAATCTATATTATATTTTATTTAGGAAAAGCAACAGAAAAAGATACCAGCAATGTAAAATATAAAAATGCTAATAATATGCTGGCTTTTTGCATCTCACTTCAGTTTTTGATAGAATAACAAAACTCAGATTCTCCTCTAACCAGACATGTTTATATTTTCCATGCACTAGGAATGTGGCATATGCATAGCCCGATAGACACAAATCAAATTTATTCAAGTCCACATAACATAGCAATATCATAAATAGAAGGAATTTTGTCAACTAATCTCTTCATGCCAATCAATAGTAACCAAGGAACTTCACAAATATGTTTTCATGGTTGAACACATAACAATATACATTTTGACAGCCAAGGAATGACCAACTCCTGTGTGACATGACATACCCAATAACCTTCACATCAATTTTTTATGCAATAAGCCTAAAGCTATTCAAAGTAGCAGGCCTTGTCTAAATAATAAATTACAATTTATGAGAATTAAAAAGCAAACAAATAACACAAATATATCAAAGCTTACCTCATAGTAGAGTTCAATAGCTTCACGAGTATAAATGTTTTCTGTGTCCCATGGTAATGGTGGACAGCTTTCTGAGAACATGTATAAAATTAAGGATAGCGTATATGCAAAATGCAATAAAATTAAGGGCAAGGTATATCAAATGTCAAAATTAGTTTGCAAAAAAGATTAAACATTTAAAATATAAACATACTAGAAAAAAAGGATAATCATATGTGCAATAAATTTAAAGCCATTGCACATCAAATGTCAAAATTAGTTTACAGAAATGATTTAACATTCAAACTATACGTCAGGATATCATGTCAAGATGTACAGAAAACATATCCGTCTCACAGAAGTCTTCAATAAGATCACTGAGACATAACCTCTGCATAAAGAAGAAGAACTGGCCAATGAAGAATTTTACTTTTATCAAATACTGGTTTCTTTAATCCAATAAGTTCTTGAAACATAGCCTTTCCAATCTTCAAGCCTCTATCTTCAATTGCGGAAACAAGGTCCTAAGCAGTTAAGATAAAGAAAGATGTGAGTCTCTACATTATTATAAATAAATATTTGTTTCCAAGCTGCAAGTATCAAACCTTAGCATCTGATACAGCCTTGGAAACTTCAGCCTCATGCTTATCCTGTTCCATCTTCAATGAATTTATTTGCTTAGCGAGTTTTTTAAGTTCTTCATTATTTGGATCATGCTTCAGTCCATTTTCACAATAAGATTTTGCCTCAGCTAGTAAATTCAATGACAAAGATGCCTTTGCAGCTCGATATAGCGCCTACTTAAACCAACAGACACAAAATAAAGAAAAAGATCACAAGACAAATTTATATGTTAAGCATGGCCCAAAACATGAAGAAAGAAATAACCACATTGACATTAGTTGCAGATAGCTTAATTGCCTCCCCGGCATCTGCTAGAGCACTTCGATAATTTCCAGGCAATAGATTGGCATGGGCTCTATTGGAATACAGAATTGAGTTTTCAGAGTCACTTATTGTGTAACAATCAATAGCATCAGAATAATATTTTTTATCCATCTTGACATACTTGTTACCTTGCTTCTGAAAAGATAAACATGCCAATCATAAAATGATAAATAGACCAATCAATCAAAGAGGAACAAGGCATTCAAAAAAGATGGGTAATTTCAATTCTTCGAAAATTTTATATATAGCCACTACCTTTAATGTTTTCTCAGCCAAAAAACAAACATTTCAAGATTACCCATTGAGGATGCAGGTCCACATAATGTAAAAAAAAAAAAAAGGCATTCTACTTGTGGCGGGTAATGTAATTTCTTATTCACTTATAAACCAGAAATTGCTGTTTTGAATTGAAAATACAGCTCTAATTGTGAGTGAGAGAGAGAAGACCTTAAGTTCAAGAGCAGCAGACTCTTTGATGGCGGCGATAGCTTCAAGGTCAGCAATTTCGTTTTCCGTTTTGGGTTCAGACCCCGTCTCCAGCCACAGTGCCATTTCTCTTCTGATTTTTGTTTTCGGCGGTAGAAGAAGAAGAAACTAGAACAACATTATGCTGAGATTGATTAAAATTATGTCAGAAATAAAAGAATTAATTAATTTTATATAATAAATAAATGTAAATTTTATTTTTTATTAACTTTAATTTACTTATAGATTTTATTTATTTTAATAAATTTATTCAATTAGTATATTAAACTATGTAAAACTAAATTTTAAAATGACTAAATTTATGCATAAAGTAAAAATGTATAGTTTATTTATATATAGTTATACCTCTAATTTTGTTATACCTAAAATTATAAACTCAATCTATTTGAAAATTGGATCAATTTATAATTATAGTGGTAATATTATAGTCAAGTCACTGTACTAAAAATGTTTGAAATATTTAGAATTCAATAAAATATGATTTAGAATTGGCAAAAAAAAAAAAGCAATATTCCTCTGTACAATTAACCACGCATACAACTCCCAAAGAAAAAAGACCAAGATAAAGGGAATGCACAAGCCAAACAGATAAGCATATGTACTCAAAAGGGATAACAATTGCAGGAGAAATGAACAATAGACAAGATAAAATAATACATAAAAGACAGGATCCCAAAAATTTCAAGATTTTATATCTATGAGATTTGAGGAGAAAAGAAAAATCCATTTACGGGCTTGAACATCCAAAAATTAGAACATTACCAACAAAAATTCGGAGGGGAGAGGCTATAATATCTACCTCCTAAGTAAGTAATGGACTTGTCAAACTGAAAACACATGGGAAAGAGCTTGACAATGGTCAAAATACAAAGCAAAAGAAGACTGATTTGCTTCTGAAGTCTTTGAACCCATAACAAAAATCTCAAAAGATATGTGAAATTCCATGGTAATGAAAGAGAAAAGAATATGGATAAATTTGATCTAAGAGAGAAATAGCCCATAATATAAAAACAATAAATATTACAATAAGAAAAGTGTTACGATTTAAATCTGAGGGTACGTGACCGGTACTAGAAAACGTAAAAATACCTGGGTCCGGAATCCATAATCAGCCTTACCACTCTTTTTTTTTTTCTAGAAAACTGAATTGAGACAGCAATTGCAATCGCAGTCTCAAACTAGTCCACAAGCTTAATAATATTAAACTATTAATATAACATCACATCATTACCATCAAATATTTATTAACAAATACATTGGGAGTTCTAAAATATAACAAGTATAACGTAATAAGGTAACATTCCTGCTGGAAAAAAAAATAGGTTAACTTGATAAAATATTTATTCCACGTTCAATCTACAATCTAGAAAAAAATGGTGAACATGAATGAACGTTCGACTCAATGAGCTATATAATAATTAATATAATACGGCTATCACATGCATAAATGCTCATATAAATGCCAATCAATCAATAAATCAGAAAAGCAAACAATGATATGAGTAAGTCAATACAGCCACACTAAACCTAAAACTGGAGAGTATATCCTCTATCTGTCTCCCTTAGTCCATACATTTTTCTTAGAATTTAATATATAAGGCCTGTCGTCATAGCCGTAGCCAAGTCCTAATCTTATTATCATACAGTGTCATCGCACAATCAATATCACAAATCACGTGTGGTCCTATATCATCCTAATCCTATCCAATAAAGACGGAGAGTATGCACCAAGCACAATTAACTCATGTTCAACAAGTATTATGCTTATAATAATAAATGCTCATATATTATACAAACAGTCAATGTATTATGCAAATATAGTTATGAATGTAAATTAGGAGAGCAGAGTATTATATTAATCTATATAATTCACTGTAGACGAAACCTGATAACTTTCTTTGAAGCATAGACTGAAGGTGAGAGAAGACCTAAAAATTATTTTCAAACAATAACAAAACTATTCGAATATGGATGGATGAATGACTTTAAAGATTCTGTCGAAATTTCGGCAGAGTTTTCTTTATAACTAGAATATTTTTCCTGAAATAAAATAATAAATAACCCTTCTAAATATCTCATGATAATCATCATTAACTCAATTATCCTATCTGGACCACCATCACAATTCTCAACAACTTAATATACTTCTTAATAATAATAATAATAATAATAATTTATTAAATCAACATTAATAATAATATATAATTTATTTACTTTAACAATATTTTATTTTATTTTAATAATATTTTATTTTAACTTCTAATAATTATTTATAATATTATTTACTTAGAAATTAATATTGTTTCTATTATAAAATAATTACTTTTTATCTCTAATTTAATAATAATAACCTATATTGAGTTTAAAATTAAATAATAATAATTTGATTATTATGATCATAAAAGTATTAGTTTATAAACTTTAACACAACACCTCAATTATTTTATTTAATTATTTAAAATTCAATAATCAATTTACATATTTAATATGTAATAATTAACTCAATTAATTAATAAATAATAATTATAATTAAATTAATGGTTAAATTAATCTAAATTAATTAGCAAAATAAATAATTATTATTTTAAATAATTAATTAAAATTATAATCTTTAAATTATAAAACTACATAAAATCATAATCTAATTTAATCTAACTTATTAAATATTTCTCTATAATTAATAAATAATAATTATAACTTATCAATTTATTTTAATCAATTTATTTTTTAATTTGTACTAATTAATAATATTTTTTATTTAATTACAACTAATTAAAATATTTATATATTCTAAATATATTTTAATTCTATAAATTATTATTTAACAATTAATTAATTTTAAATTAACACATTCTAAATATTCAAATTTCAATCTATTAAACTATCAATCATTAATTATATATTTGTTATTATTATTTTATTTATTTCTTTTATATTTATTATTTATCTATTTATTTATTTATTTTTATTCTTATTTTCTTTTAAATACAATTAATTAGTTAACTAATTAAAATTACATATTCATTTAACTTCAAAATTTCTAACTAATTATATATTTTTATTCTTTATTTATTTACTTATTATTTTATTTATTTATTGTTTTATTTTATTTATTTTATTATCATTTTTCAGTCGAAATAGTATTTTCATCGTCAAAATAGTATTACTGTCACCTAAATAGTATCACCGTCGCTGAAACGATGATCGAATTTCGATCAATCTAAAATGTGCTTTAAAATTTGTAAATAATATATCAAAATGAAGTTTGGAAAAAGAGAGTTTTAAAAATATCAGTCTCACCTGGAAAAGAAGTTGGAATTGGCCTGAATCTTTATCGAAAGCCCTCGAGAGGTGAGCTGATCAGACAACACATAAAAAGTACTCCGTTGGCCAATGAGGGCCTTCTTGGCGACTCTGAATTTGTCAGACGATAGGCTATACGGTGGTATGGGTAGTGTCAATAGTTAATTATCAGACGATAATAGGTCTGAGAAAAATCGATCGATGTACTATTTCTCTCTCCCTCTTTGCCACTTTCCCTCTCTTCTTTTCTTCCTCTTTTTTTTTATTTCTTTTCTTCTCATTTTTCTTATAAATACAATTATATATATATATTTTAAATTTGTATTTTTCTCTTTTTATTTTAAATCTTAAATATTTATTTAATTATTAATATTATTATTTAAATGTCATATTAAAATAATTAAAAATTTAAAGAAGAAGGAAAAACTTTACACATAAAGAAAAAAATGGGGACGTGTGCTTCAGAGTGAGGTGAGTTTGAAGCTATCAATTTTCGAATGAAAAAAAGAACATCGTATTTTCAATTTTCAAAGACAAAATATTAAGTTTGTACTCGAGCCGAGCTAATCAAGCTTTGAAAACTCAAACTCAGCTAGTCATAAAATAGTAGAGTTCTAATTCAAACTCGAACTGAACTCAAACCAAGTCTGAGTTTAAAATGAGTCAGTTCATATGTTATGTATTTCGAATTTTAACTCGAGCTTGATTTAAATAAATTTAACAAGCTCAGTAAATTTATTTAAGTTTTTATTTTTTATTTATCTTTTCTATATTTTAATTGAAGATATATTAAAATTAATATTTTTGTAAAGAATAAATAGTATTGTTATATATTAAAAAAATAAAATGTTGTATTACTATAATTTTATATTTTATTATAAATTACTAAGTTATTTTATATTTTATATAATTTAATTTATATAGAAATTAAATTAGTTAAAAAAATTACTATATTCATATACATAATTTAATATATATATATATAAATTAAATTATATATAGTTTTAATCCAATATAATAAATGAACTGCTAACGAGTCTAATTCATAAATTTTTTAAATAAGTCAACTTGTGAACTAAAAAATTGAGTATTTTTAACTTGAGCTTGACTCATTTAACAAATAAACAGTTCAAACTCGAGTTTGAACGAGCTTTTACTGAGTCCAACTCAAATATCTTAAACTTAAATGAGATTTTACCGAGTTAAACTTAAATAACTTGATTTATTTCCGGCTCTACAAATTATATCATGGGAAGGCAATACATTAGCTAGAGCTAACAGCCTAATACATGAGGATAATTTTTTTTAATAAATAATATGTATCTTCATCATAAAATAACATTTACATGCTTATTTCTATTATTTTAGTCATTTTAACACATGCACCTACAATTTTATTTTTAGCATCTTTTAATTAGAGGATGAATATTTGGTCGATTGGTTAATTAATCGATCGATTAACTAAATTAATTTTTTAAAAATTTTTTAATCGAACCGACCAATTTTTAATATTAATTGATTTGGTTAATTAGTTGAATCAAACTAATCAGTTCGGTTAATTAACCGAATCAAATTAATCAATTCGATTAATTATACGAGCCAACTAATTTTTTTATTTTATAATAAAATTTTTATTTATAACAAAAAATTAATATAATTAAATTATTTGACAAAACTTATTAAAAAACTAAATAATTTTTTTACAATAAAAAATTATATTTATAGTAAAAAATTAATATAATTAAAAAATTAAATAAAAAATTAGTAACTAAATAAATTTTTATTTTAAAATTTCGATTAACAATTAACTGACTAAATTAAATTGATTAACCATTCATCGAACCAAAAATTAAAATACTTTAAAATTATTAACCAAATCACTGATATATAATTATTTCACTTAATCAAATCAAATATCATTTAATCAAAATTTACCCGCCCCTACTTTTAGTAGTGTTCTTTTAACATCACAATTGAGAATAATTTTAATTTACATACTGAGACCAATGTTTTTACTTGCTTTAAGTCAAATTTTCCCGATTTCAGATTCGGTCCCACATTCAGTCGTTTATCAACTGAACATCTAATGATTATCAACTACCAACAATCATCCACAATACACTAACATTCTTAAATCCCACTTGAATTACAGCACTACTTTTGTTAAGAAAGAAATTTGGGAATTCTAATATAAACCCCAAATGTTGTGATTGCTGTAACTGAGAATCTACAAATTATAGCTTCAGCTTTTGATATAGAAATCAAGCCTGAAATTCTTCCATAAACATGTGCAATTTTTAATTATCATTAACATTATTTCTGAAGCATATTAGAGAACTCTACAACTACTATTTTCCTTACAAATAGGAATATTTATGCAGTGGCAATCTTTCCTCAACCTCAAGTTAAGGGAAAAAAAGATACAGACACATCCCTTTCTAGAGCTTTAGGAAGGAGAAACAGTGAAAACATACTTAGGTGCAGCTATCAAATAAATGAAGGCACAGCTACTCATTCCAAAATTCAAACTTCCACAGTTTGAAGCAGCTTCCCAGCTGGGAAGCACAGGAATGTCAGGGAAACGTGTATTGCTCACGATTATATCTAGAATTCACAAAACATAGAGAGACAACATCGCAGCCAGCCTCTGTACAGAATCATTCGTCGCATAGACAATTTTTTACACTTTGTAGTATGAAATAATTGTGCCTCTTTATCCAGTTGCAAAGAACTGCAGAATCTAGTTCTAACCCTTTTCAATCAGCACTATAGTGATTGTAGCTAAACTTGTGCTAGATCATTCCAAGAAGTTTCAAAATCGAAACAGAGCATACCTACATCCAAAACAGAAGGCTCAGGAGAAAAGACATTCAGCTCAGCAGGCTCACAACCTTCTGAGACAACTGCTTCAGATTGCCCTAACAAAAAGCTCTCATAGTCTTGGTCGTTGTGGTGGAGTTCAGTGTTTAACTGAGAACTAAACT
Source organism: Garcia nutans (assembly GCA_947685225.1). NCBI lineage: Eukaryota > Viridiplantae > Streptophyta > Magnoliopsida > Malpighiales > Euphorbiaceae > Garcia > Garcia nutans. The sequence goes on along the minus strand of CANTUV010000048.1, from coordinate 4,447,446 downwards.
GCTTGGCTGTTATGGGCTCATTGTTGGACCCTGTGCCTTGAACATTTTCAGCTGAAATTTGTTGAGTGCTTTGGTTCAAGTTGTTAATCCAACCCAAGTCAAACTCCGGAAAACTTGAATCTACAACATTTTGAGTTTGATTTCCAAATTGATAGATGTTTTGCCCATCATTTGGCAGTGGAATAGGCTCACTGAACACCTCAGGTTGAGGGGCCACTGTGTTTACATTCACACTGCCAATGCTGGGTTGGGAGGGGCTCGGATAGGCATATGACTCTGAGATCATGTTGGGTAAGACACCCTGCCACCCAGCAGGATTTTTAATGTTTGCTGTAGCCAATGGAACAGTATTCCGAGTATATTGAGACACAGAAGCACAATTCATATTTGAGGAGCCATACACAGATTGGTTCATTGTCGAAGCACCCCTGGGTCTAATGATCCCTGGCCTTTTAAACATTGTAGAGGAGACAAATTTTTGGCCTCTATCTCGTAAAATGGCATTATTATGCATGCTACTTGCCTGCTGTGAAACTGAGCAATGCATGAATCTATTTCTACCCTGAGCACATCCTGGCCGTCTATTTCTGATCTGATTTGTGACATTTGGAATGGCCATCCTGGCAGAGGAGCAAGCACGAATGGTACTTGGCCTGCACACCTGATTTTGTGTTCCTATGTTGGGTGCCAACTGTACCTCAATGGGTGCAACTTGGTGAACTTGGGGTACTGCCACAGGAAGATGAGCATTAGGAAATTTCAGAACTGGTACAGAAGCATTTTTTCCTAGCCTGAAATTTTCCCGCTGACTTTTCCACAACGGCAGTTTATCAGTGGCATGACAATGGTCAATACTAGAGACACCTGTACTCCAGTGTACACAGGGCGCAAGTGTGTCACAGACATAACAATGACACTGCGTTTCAGGAAAGATGGAATCAGAATAGCACAGATTATTAGACTACAAGGAACAAATACCATATCTTTAAGAGACAAACCCAAGTTTAAGAAGGTGACATTACCAAATCACAATGTCTTTCATGTGGGGTTGCACTGAAAGGAAAGTTAGCACAGAGATGGCGTGGATGAGGATAGTCTCTACAAGCAATCTGCAACCATAATAATAATAAAATTAAAAGAAGCAACATAAACATAATTACTAGATTTTTTCAATCACAGACATAAGATATAGAGAAGTGGAAAAGGAAAGAAAGAAACAGAGAAAGCAAGTAAAACAAAGGATTTCACAGCCATATAAAAAAGTGCTCCTCGGAAAGAAATGGAGGGAGCAAGTAAAACAAAAGATTTAACAGCCATATAAAAAAGTGCTCCTCAAATATGCTCAACCAGTGAAATCCATAATTTGCCTGTAATATTAGCGCACTCTCAAGTCTCAAGTGCAGCAAAATATCAAAGATCTGGAACAGTAGCAAGGCATGATTCACCTGGTTATGCTTCAGCCACACTATCACTTTTCTTTGGAGGTTTTCATAAATGGATGTTTATTTGTGGTCTGGATTTTTGCCATAACCTTTAACTGAGCCACATTAAAGGTGGCTGATTATCAATAGAACAGTACTGTAGATTGACAGATTTGAACTGTCTAAAACATGAGACTATGTACGACTTCTTTTATATCCTCACATTGGAGACTGTGTCAGAGCATTCATTCATAAAAAAAAAACCCTCTAGCTACAACATCGCCTTTGAGTTTGTGATAGTTTTCAATGTCTTCCAATTTCCATATATAAGCAAGAAAGCAATTAATTTTTACTATTAAATCTTCTGCCATGGGCAGTGGTCCTTTTTCCCGAATTAAAACTACAGCAGGTGCACCAGGTCAATGTGAGTTCAACCGTTCTCCAGATGGCAAATTCCAATCCATTAAGCATATGCAACATGGCAAATCATGCATCATCTCATTTCTCTTTTGAATTAAAAATAATATAAAAAAAATGACAAATGATCTAATTCATGAGATGATCTACAAGATTTCTGCACTTTGTCATCAGATCATATGATCTAGATTATCAAAGATTTCCATTCAGATAGTCATCCAAACCAAACAATGCACCAATTCCACCTACACACGTATGTTTGCTTGACTGCAGAAAACCAAAGCCAGTTTACAGAACAACAAAACTATAACAGGTAGCAAGTCGCAACTAATCACAACGATCAGTACAAGTCAATAAGTCATACATCTACCAGCTTCATCGCAAACATTCTGCTTGTTCACAAGAGCTGGACATAAAAGCTCCCAGTATGTCAGCAAAACTGGAAGTTTAGCCAAATATCATTTCTGATATCTGGATGCATCACATAAGAGCACATATTAATGTTTTGTTAAAAATATTACAACAAACCTCACAAAAGGGGGGAAAAAAGACTACACTTATTAAATAAGCAGCCACAAAGTAGTAGTTATAGAGTAAAGAATAAGGAAAAGTTCTTGAGATAGGTATCAAGATATCATCTGTTCAAAAACTTCCAAAAGCTCTTCGCACATGAAGACTTGTCACATGGAAACATGAATGGGAAACCCAAACATACATAAATCTGAATTTACATACTTGGTGCGTATGAGCTTATGAATTATTTGCATTTTTTATGAAATTCATTTACAAACCCACATTTTTCTTATTTGATATAAATGGAAATTAATTTAAATTTCTGTATATTTAATCACATGGATAAGGAAAAAGAAATGCCGTGATTTAAACCAAGTTAATTATATTAAAGATAAAGAGAATAAAATTCAGGTTCAAGAAAAGGATATTAATGAAAGATGGAGAAGCTCTTTTGAGAAAATTCTTAATGGTAACCATGGTGGTAACATTGAAGGTTTAGATGTTAGGTCGGAGAAAAATGTGAAATACACTAGACGGATTAGATTTTCGGAAGTTAAAGAAGCTTTGAAGAGTATGAAAGTTGATAAAGCATGTGGACCAGATGAGATACCTATTGAGGTTTAGAAATGTTTGGAAGATACAAGAGTTGCATTGTTGACATTTTTGTTCAATAAGATATTAAGTACAAAAAAAATGCCTAATGAATGGAAATAAAGTAATTTGATACCTATTTTCAAGAATAAAGGAAATATTCAGAATTGTTCAAATTATAAAGGTATAAAGCTTGTGAGCCACACTATGAAATTGTGGGAGAGAGTTGTGAAACACCGTTTGCGGTTAGATACTTGTATCTCCTTAAATCAGTTTGGCTTTATGCTTTGTCGATCAACTATGGAAGCTATTTTTCTCATAAGAGATTTGATGAAAAAATATAGAGAGATGAAAAAGGACTTATATATGATTTTTATTGACTTGAAAAAGGCGTATGATAAAGTTTCTAGAGAAGTTTTATGGTAGGTCCTAGAGCGTAGAGGAATATCTATACGATATATCCAAGTCTTGAAGGATATGTATGAAAGAGCCATCACCAGTGTCTGCACTGCAGGAGGGGATACTAAAAATTTTTCTGTTTCTATGGATTTCACCAAGGTCTAGCTTTGAGATCTTATCTTTTCGCCTTGGTCATGGATGAGCTGACAAGGCATATACAGGATGGCATCCCTTAGTATATGATGCTTGCAGATAATATTGCATTAATAGATTAGACTCAAGCAGAGGCAAGTCAAAAATTGGAGTTATGGAGAAATACTTTGAAATCTAAGGGGTTTAAGCTAAGTAGGACTAAGACTGAGTATATGCATTATAGATTTAATAGCGAGAATAGAGAAAGAGGCAAAATTATTTTAGACGGAATAGCAGTACCTCATAATACTTATTTTAAATACCTTGGTTCTATTATTCAAGAAGATGAAGGTTGTGAAGAAGATGTAAATCATAGGATTAAAGCTGGTCAGATGAAGTGGATGGGTGCTACAAAAGTTCTATGTGATCGAAAAATGTCAATTAAATTAAAATAAAAGTTTTACCGCACTGCAATATGGCCTGCGATGATGTATGGTAGTGAGTGTTGGACAGTAAAAGAACAACACATGAGTAAAATTCATGTTACAGAAATGAGAATAATAAGATGAATGTGTAGTTATATTATGATGAATAGAATCCGCACTGAGTGTATTAGAGAAAAAGTGAGGGTAATACTTATTGAGAATAAGATTAAAGATCATAAATTGAGATGATTTGGACGTGTGAAACGAAGACCTAGCGATGCACCGGTTAAAAAAACCAAACAAATTAGAGTAGATATAGCTAAGAGAGGCAGAAATAGGTATAAACTGACTTGGTCAAAGATGATCCAAAATGATCTTATGATGTTATATCTATCAGAAAAGATAACCCTACATCGTATGGAGTGAAAAAAAATATATAACCGACCCTAATTAATTTGAGATTAAGACTTTGTTGAGTTGATAAGATGAGGCAAAATTATTTTAAATAATTAAGGCAAAATTATTTTAGACGAAATAGCATTACCTCATAATTTATTTTAAATACCTTGGCTCTATTCTTTAAGAAGATGGAGGTTGTGAAGAAGATGTAAATCATAGGATTAAAACTGGTTGGATAAAGTAGATGGGTGCTACAAAAGTTCTATGTGATTGAAAAATGTCAATTAAATTAAAAGAAAAATTTTACCGCACTGCAATACGGCCTGCGATGATGTATGGTAGTAAGTGTTAGACAGTAAAAAAATAATACATGAGTAAAATACATGTTGCAGAAATGAAAATGATAAGATGGATGTGTAGTTATATTATGATGGATAGAATCCGCAAAGAGTGTATTAGAGAAAAAGTGCGAGTAATACTTATTGAGAATAAGATAAGAGAATATAGATTGAGATGATTTAGCCCTGTGAAACGAAGACCTAACGATATACCGGTTAAAAAAATCAAAAAAAGTAGAATAAATATAGCTAAGAGCGGCAGAGATAAGCCTAAACCGATTTGGTCAAAGATGATACAAAATGATCTTATGATATTATATTTATCATAAAAAATAATTATAAATCGTATTAAGTAAAAAAAAATTTATATAAACGATCCTAATTAATTTAAGATTAAGACTTTGTTGAGTTGAGTTAATCACGTAAAATTAGTTATGCTTGATCCAACTTACACAAATCTAAGCATCCTTTAATAATTTTACAACACAGTTCCTCATTGCCCAATGTAATGAATCAACTTTATTCCGTTGCCATAATTACACATCTTCACTAAAACAACAAAATAAAGAACCAATCTAATAGTTAAATCTCCCACTAATTAAATCTACTAGCAACCAAGCAAAGCAAAATTCAATTAGAAAAGAAAATTTAAATTTATCATATCATTCAAAAAAAACACAAGCATCGACCATCCAAAAATAATAAAAAAAATCAAATTCTTTTCAATTCAAAATAAAACCCAGAAGCGCACCTGTCCCTTTTCTCCAACAACCAGAACATCATCGCCGTCAGTAGCCGTCGTCTCATTAGCGACATCTGCCGGCTTATCCGGGTCGCCATCTAAAACCACACAATCATCATCCTCAACCTCTTTCACTGGTATCAATGAAGACTTATTAGACTTTAATTTGGGTTTAGGATGGATGTACTCGCCGACCACGACAACCTCATCAGAATCGTTCGTTTCTTTATCGACGGTTTCAAGAAGTTGAGTCAACCAATCATGATCATCATCAAAACAACCACGACAAAGTTCATCAAAGGCCGGTTCCTCGTCGGAGCTGATATCGAAAATGACGGGATTATTCGAGTCCATGAGAAATATCGAAACCGTTTCAAAGACACAAGCTTTAACATGCGGATTTCAAAGGGCAAATGGACAAAAATTGGCAAACCCAAAAAATTATTTACGGTTTTCTTATTCTGATGAAAATTCGGCAAAAAGGACAATAACTTAGCAGGAATTTAAGAACTATTTTCAAAAAAAAAAAAACTTTTAACAATTAGAAGCTGGAATCGGAAAGTAAATTAAGGGCTTAAATGGTGAGAAATGGAGAAGACTGACATGAATGAGACAGCAAATTGGAGGAGAAAACATAGAAAGAGAGTGAGTGAACGGACGAGTGAGAAACCGGCCATTTGGGTCATAAAAGCAAAGCGTTACTGAAAAGGTCAGGAACGGATTAGGATAGGAATGGAATTAGAATAATTGTGTGAGGTCAGATGTGGAATGGAAAATTTCATATTTCGTCCCTGGCAAATACACTAATGCCCAATTCCCATCCTTTATCGTCAAATCGTCCTATTGTCGGCCCAAAAATATACACTGACCCAGACATGGCGACGGTTGAATTAGTCGATCAATATTAAAAATTAAAATCGATTAAAATCGAATTTATATCAAATCAGAACTTAAATCAAGATTCAAATTTTTAACATTTATAAATCATCGAATCGGTAATTTTCACAGCAGTTCATTTTATTTATTTTTCTTTTTGAATTTAAAATTTTTTATCAGCCCTATAAAAATCAGACATATTTAAAATTTTTTACATTTTTAATTTTATTTTATCTTATTTTTCTCTTTAATCTTCAATCTAAATATACATTATAATTTTTAATATTTTTTATAATTTATATTTTTTAATTTATTCTCTAATATTTTCTATAATATACATTCTTATTTTTAAAAAATATTCTCTATATTATAATCTTAATCTCTTTATTTTATTTTATATTTAAAATTTATTTTTATTATTTTTATTTTATTTTTATTATTTTATTTTTTATCTCATATATTATTATTTTTTTATTTCAATTTTTGTCACATTATGATTTTTAAAAAAATTGTCAAATATTCAAAACTCAATTTTGGATTAAGCAACTACATAATATATTTGATAAATATTCTAAATTAATTTATAAAAAAAATACAATTAAAGAAATTAAAATAATAATGATAATATTCAACGATTGAATATTGCATATTTATAAAGTAAAAAAAAAAAACTGCGAGTGTAGTTTATTGTGGAATAATTATCTTCTTTATTTATTTTAAAACAAAAATTATATTATCAAGAATTTTAATTTGCCCTCGTAAAATATAAAATTTTATTTTATTTATTCTTATTTTTACGAATGATTAGATGATAAATTGAAATATAAAAATATTATTTTATATATAAGAATTAAAATATCAAATAGAGAGAAAAAAATTAATTTTATATTATTGTGTGAATAAAATTTTATGTTATTGGGAAGTAATACAATCCCTTGAGGATTGCCATGTTTGCAAGTTATTCAGTCACTAACAGCAACAATAAAATTTCTGCATAACCAATTTATTTACTTTTTTGAAAAGTGCATGTCCGATATTCAGCATTCATTTGTCATTCTGGGAAAAGATTTGGCAGTTCCCAAATGTCTAGTTAATGTTTTGAAATCCTGAGATATAGGTACTTTTACTTATAGAATGAAACTGTTGCCATTAAAATGGTTTTTAATAAGAATAGCCAGTCCTAGATTTCATGTTTCAGTTTTGCTACTCTCGAATAGTTTTTGTAATATGTAAAAGTATTGAAGAATTGTGTTACTATGCATGACAGGATAGAAATGCTCTTATTCGGTCACTTTCGACGGATCCAGAGTATCTGAAAAACAAAGTAAACGTCTTCTCTTTTCCTTGGTCTATTTCTCTGCAGTTTCTTATAAAAGATTTTATCCAGGCTTTTTGGTGTTAAAATGTTATTCAGACCCAAGTTAATTTATTGGCGGTATGACAGTTTACAAATGGTTGAATGGTTGATACAAATGTTCTTTGGTGTTATAATGTTCTTGATCTGTAAGAACATATCAATGCATGATATTCCCTACTGTCTAAGTTGCAATATATTAAACTAACTCATAATGCATGTGTAGATGATTTGTCAATTTGAACTCAGAAATGGTTCCAAATACTAAAAAATCTTTTAGAAATTGAAAATCACTAATCATCCAACTTGGGGGCTGTCCGCACATTTCTTCAATCCTGCAGTAATTTTCATAGGAAAAGAAGTTGATATTATTTATCAGAAGTAAACATTTATGCCTTTCCGCTCAGCCTTTTGCCTTTTGCTTCATCATCGTTTGGATCATGTCTTCCTTGCATCAATTATCATTATATTATCATGCTTACAATCAAGTAGGTTGTTTATAATTTGGTAATTGTGAGTCTTTATTATTTGGCACACTGAAATACTATTGGTAAATGTCTTGAAAAGGTGCAATAATGTGTAATAAATGACAAAGATTGCTCACATAAGATGATCAGATTGTTACCTGAAAATTGTTCATTGTGATATATAAATGTATCTGTATGTTTGCATTGCAGCATTCCCAATATAACCAGGTTGTAGATTACACAGATTGGCAAATTCCTCTTGGAAGTCGGTTTAGGTATCCTTTGGCTTCAGCATTTTGCCTTGTAGAAAATTATGAGTCATTCAAGAGGCTAGCTATTCAATTGAATAATATTATTTGGAATTTATAAGCATACATGCTTATGAATATTCAAGAGGTAATTCAATTGAGATAATATTATTGCTAACCTAATGGCTAATGCTGTCTCCCAGGTCATTGAAACCGTGGATGGTATTAAGATTATACGGGGTAGAAAATCTACAGTGCTACATAAGAAATCATGTCAACTTGGCCAAATATTTTGAAGGGCTTGTTGCTCAAGACACTAGGTTTGAGGTAGTTTCACCCTTCACTAGTAGTTTGGTGATTATTGCTTCCATAGATTGCAGAAGCATGTAACTTTTTCTTTTTATCTCTTCTCATCATTCATTATTTTTTTTTTCTTTTTTTTTTTCATTCACGTCTAACTGGATCTTAGCATTCTCTCATCTTTACTTCTCCAAATAATTAACTTCATGGGTGATCAAAAATTGCATCATGAAATTATAATGACCATGAGCCTTTTTAACTGGTAGAAGATTAGTATGGAGTATGAAGCATTTCCAAGAGGCTTGAACTGCCTGATACTAAGGTGAGAGGATCGCAGAATAGACAAAAGATTACAACCAGACAATTTGTAGAGCTTACAGTCGCTCGTCGGATATTTTCAATGGTTTGCTTTCGCCTTTTACTTCCCAATAACAATGAAGATCATGGCAACAAACTGAACAGCAACCTATTAGATGCAGTAAACTCAACAGGGAAAATGTTTGTATCGCATACAGTAAGCCATTATTAATTTCATGTATACATAATTCTTCCACATAACAATTGAAAATGCTGATCAAAGGGCTCTTTCTCTCTTTCCAAATATTTACTTGTTTTAAGTATTGCTGGTGCACAAGTAAAGTTTCTTATACCATTTTTATCAGGCTTTATCCGGCAAGTATATATTATGTTTAGTGGTTGGCGCACCATTAACTGAAGAGAGACATGTAACAGCAGCATGGAAGGTGTTCCAAGATGAGGCTTCTGAATTGCTGGGGAGCTTAAGGATGAGTTAATACTCTTCTAATACCAACTACATTTAGTTGATGAGTCCATGAATAATTGATTCCTTGTGATTCTTCTATTAATTCCGTTACCTTGCACAATATTATTAACTGTTTAATATTATCATTGAATAACCAACGTCAATTTTCTTGCCTTAAGGCTTGGATGTAACCTTTCTGCTAAATATATATATATATATATATATATTTCATAAAAAAAAAGTTTAAACCCCGAAAATATATTTTATGGGGGTTCGAACCCACGACCTTTCCCTAGTAGGTTGGGTCGCTAGTCCACTGGACTAATCCCAGCGGGTTTTTGCTAAATATATATATATATATACACACATGTGGTCAAAGAAAATGTAAAATTTGAAGATTCAAATGCAATTATCTTATAAAATTTTAGTGATTAAAATATATTATTGTTAACAGTATGGTATGAGAGAAAAGTACTGATTAATATAAAAATAAACTAATTTTAACAGTTAATTTTTAAAATTTGTATTCCAAATCTATGTTAAAAAAATATAACCTTGGCAAATTTAAAATATCAATCAAATAGTAATGTTTAACGTTGTAAAGGCAATATTATTAGACCCCACACGATCACATTATGTGATTCACCTGAATTTCTGATACATAGACACCACATGTTGATGTATAAGCCAATAATAAAAGTATCATTGCCCATTTGCTAATGGAAATTGCAATTTAGAAGCATGTTTATTTCGCCACAACAATTTTTTTTAAAATTTATTTTTTTATTATATAATATAAAGATTTAGTTAAGAATAAAAATTTTAATTTATTAGATTATAAAATCAGAAAAAGTCTCATGTCATGTTGAGGATATTTTTGCTTAATATATATATATATGCTAATTTCAAAGCTTACAATAGTTTTAAACAAATAAAAAAAATTAAATTGTAAAAATTATAAATTTAAATTTAAATAAAATTTAAATAATAGCAATTAAAAAATAAATATAACAAAAAATTAAATAAACCTAGTATAAAATTCAATAACATGAATTAAAAAAATCAAATAATAAACCTAAACAAAAATAAAAATAAACTAATTGAAGTAACTGAAATTAAAATAAAAGCTAACAAAAAATTAAATTACAAAAATTAAAAAATATAACATAAATTAAAATAAAATTACAGTGTATCCAAAATCGAATAGAAATAATTAATTCAAAAAATTCAAAAAAAAGTTAAAAATAATAATAATAAATAGCAAAAAAACCAACTTAAGAAAATAAAAAATATTACAACAACCAAACATCAGAAAATCAATCCAAATAATTACATAACAAACAAATAATAAAAAAGTTAAAAAATTTAGAAAAAAATCCAATAAAAAATTCAAATTCAAACAAAAATAATAAATTATTCAAGAAATAATTATTTAATAAAAAAATAAAAAAAAATATATATATATTAAATAGCAAGGAAAGATTAAAAAAAAAAAAGAAGAAGAGTGTAAGTTTTGTTTTCGTGACACTTAGCAGTTAATAATATTTCTCTGCATAATATATTTATGGTTTATTTTCCTCTTTTATTATAATAGTGCGAATATGAGAATAATTAATAATTTACTAAATACTTCAAAATTAAAACTTTTAATTAGTTTATGTGTAAAGTTAAAGATTTTTTTTTAGCAACAAAAATTAAATTTTGATTTTAGGGAAAGTTGACATAGGATTTACCCTAACCTTAGAAGTGATATTACAATTATTTAACTATGATCGAGTGGAAGCAATTGAAACACTCCAAACACATTGTTGTCTCCGTTAGAATTCCAAGCAAATAAATACCCACTTTCAGTTTCAATAAAGGAAAAAAAATATCCATTTCGCCTTTTGAGCTGAAACATGTAAGTCTCAAAGCTCTCTGCCTAACATCACCATGAAATGGTTACAGTGTCTTTTGTTTCGACTTATAATTCATAATTCTGTATTATGTACATATTCACACTTAGGGAAGGAGAGCTAAGGCCAATGGATGCAGAGCAATTGAGAGAACATGCACATAAGATGGTTGATTTTATTGCTGATTACTATAAATCCATAGAGAATTTCCCAGTTCTTAGCCAAGTTGAGGTAACTGATTTTCATATTTTACATTTTTACACTTTTTGGGTTCTTGTATCCACCCACATTTTCCAGTTCTCCGAGTAAAGTTTTTCTTTTTCTTTAATTATGAATTCATTTGTTAATTTTGATTATGCAGCCTGGATATCTTCGAAAGCTTCTGCCAGAAGCTGCACCTAATCGACCCGAGTCATTGCAAAATGTTCTTGATGGTGAATTTACTCTATTATATCACCATACACTCGTAATTGAAAGAAAGAAAGTAAAAGTTATTTTTTTTAACATTTTGTTGTTGGTGGCTTGTGTGTGGTTGCAGATGTTCAAGAAAAGATTCTTCCAGGAGTGACTCATTGGCAAAGCCCTAATTTTTTTGCATATTATCCTTCTAACAGCAGTGTTGCCGGATTTTTGGGAGAAATGCTTAGTGCTGGTATCAATATGGTGGGTTTTAGTTGGATAACTTCTCCGGCTGCAACAGAGCTTGAAATGATTGTTCTAGACTGGCTTGGTAAACTGCTCAAGCTACCTGAAGACTTTCTCTCGACTGGTAAGACTTAAAAGTTGTGGCGAATGCAGTATCTGAAATTAAATTCAACGGAGAAGTGCAGATTTTTTTTTCTTCTAATTTTAAATAAATAAATAAAAATCTAACAAACTCGTTTTTATGTGATTTAGCGGAAATCTGTTGCATTCAGCCCTTAGCACATAAGTTTCAGAGTTTTCTACAATGTTTTATATGACCGTTTGAGGAAGCCATTTGTTTATAGAATCATATGCACAGTCGGTTTTACATGCAGCAAAAGGATTGTGCTCTCTTGAGGCCACCGTAGTTTTCTATTATCCAACTCATGTTAATTTCAAATTAATTATTTTAATTAGGACATGAAGGTTTTCTTGGATGATAATTGATGTTGAATCAAACAAATCGGCTGTGTGTTGATGATCCATAAGCCCTATTAACTCCTTTTTTCTTCCGAAAGTTATTTCAACCTTCAGTGCTTCTGACAATTTTCAGCAGTAGGAATATTCAAGTATTAGAAGCAGAGAAATTTTGATTGCTGAGCTTGTGATGAATGCTTTAAATTGTTCGGGCATCTATTAGAAGTGATATGAAGTAGATGAAATTTAAAGGATTTAAACACTACAAATGACATACTCTGAAATGTGAGTTTGTAAGTTAGAAATTTAATCTGCAAAACATGGGCGTACAAGTGTTTAATTTAATGATATTAAAAATTAATGTGAGTGGAAAAATTCTTTGACGCCTATGTTATCATGTTGCAGGACAAGGAGGTGGAGTCATTCAGGGTACTGCAAGTGAAGCTGTTCTTGTTGTATTGCTAGCAGCTCGAGACAGGGCCTTGAGGAGGGTGGGAAAAAATGCCCTCGAAAAGCTTGTTGCTTATGGATCTGATCAAACACATTCGGGTTTCCAAAAAGCCTGCCAGGTACATTTGTAAATATGCAGCTGTAGATTTTGTTATTATAATAAGTTAACATTATAAAATTAGTATAGTGTTATGTCAGTTGCTCATGATGGTTCACAACTCATCCAAATTCACATATGACTGAGGAGAGCAGTATTCCACTAGTTCTTCGTTGCTTGTTGACCTGGTTGCCATTTCTCTCTATTCTTTTTAAATAATATAGTCACTAGAAGAGTTTATAAATAACTGCACCAGGGACGTGATGAAAATGAGATAGTACAGTTCTAAATGGATATTTCAGTTGGCTAGTTGTATATTTTTCGGAGGTTACTACTATATCTGGAAAAAGTAGTTAAACCATCATCAAAGTTTCTTGCAGTCCAACCCTTTTAAACTTTTCATTCAGTCAAGCTCTTTTGTATTAGGCCTTGGTTTTCTTGCTATCAATAATTTCTTTTCTTTTTTTTTATATGATAATGTTGGTTTAATGGCAGATTGCAGGGATTCATCCAGAAAATTGCAGGCCGCTAAAAACGGACTCTTCTGCAAATTATGCCCTATCCCCAGATGTACTTTGTGAAGCAATTTCACATGACATTTCAATTGGATTGATTCCCTTCTTTTTATGTTCCACTGTAAGAGACCAATAGAAGTCTTTTTTTTTTCATCTGAGTTTCCGTTGATGCATTTTTAAGTACTATTTAGTGTGAATGATGCTTGATGTTTACATTTTCTTTTATTTTTTTTAAGTGTCAGTGGAGTAAAGTTAGAAAGCAGAATTCTTGGATCAGATTAGTGAGAGTTAAAAAATCCTAAAATGTTTAATTGGCTTAATGTATGTGCTAGCACTTATCTGACCTGTATGGGCACGATGATGATTGGGGATATAAGAACTCTTAACTGCAATCTACACTGATTTGTCAATATCTGATTATGCTTTTGCTGAAGCGAGCTTTTGGCAAAAGACAATCTTGAAATTTTCCTGACATCCAGCAATTTTACATCAAGTTGTTGCTCCTATGGCTGGCACATATTTCTTTTAGTTTGGAACCAATACTCCTAAAATTGCACTAGATAGCAGCCCTTTATGGGAAACATAAAAGACGGCGAAAGGATGGAAAAGTTATGATGGTATTATGGTGTGGTTTCTAATAGGGTATTCAAATGCTGAACTCTTTATGTGACTTAAAATTGGGGTTAGGCTGACATTCATCTCAGTGCAAGACTCAGATTTTGTTTTGTCATTTATCATTTATGTGAATCCTTGCCATTCTTGTAATTAGAATTTTGATTATGGCAGAACCTTGCATATGCTTGCAGGTTGGCTCTACTTCATCAACAGCTGTTGATCCATTAATAGCACTTGGAAAGATTACTAAGGTAACATTTAATTAAGTTACTTAGAGAAATAAGCAGGAAATGCTCTAAGTTCTTACTTCAAGTTGTTATATTAGTTTTTTGTTTGGACCTGATTGCAGTTGTAACTCTTGCAAACTAGATTAATTTTTATCAAACAGAACCATCTTTGGAACAGCATCAAAACGGAAGGCTTGATAATTAGCCTATCCAAGCCAAACAAGTCCTATGCCAATAAACAAAAAAACAAGGAAGGCTGTCTTCCTGCAGATTTAAAAATGAATTCACCTAACTATAACTTTATCTCACTAGATGCACCGTCATCTTCAAAATGCTCTAGGAACAATTGAGAAAACCTGTATAGAAACATCAAAAGAATATTCTGTTGTATTGTGCACAGAGGATGTCAACTGAAAAAAATAGGCTTTAATTCTAATTTTTAGGGTTCCTCTTCTGCCAATGGAGTGAGAGATGAGGAACTCTAGAAACCATTTCAGAATCATAATATTGGAAACAGTTTCAGAATCAGAAACCATCCAATGAAATCAGATTGAATCAGATCGTATGTGAGTGAATTGGCTACCAGGATCATGACTAGTTTCTCAAATTTGCAAAATGACTTAAGTGTAAATACTGAACAAATAATTCAATTAAATATCATCATAAGCTTATGCTGTAATAATCTATAGTGAAAAACATATAGTTAAAGAAATAGTTTATTACCAAATATATCTTAAAAAAATATTTAATTTCTAATCACATGTATTGTAATGGGAAATAGCATAACAGTAGGCTAAAAATCCTATACAAAACAATTGATGCACAACATATCAGCTGATATTTAACGCCATGAGCTTAGAGAATTGAAGGGATGCCTCTTCTGGAGGACTGATTTATGTTAACATTTGTGAAGGCCAAAAAGAAATTCAAGAAAATTTGCTGTATTTTTAAGGATGACTAATGCTTGTATGGGTGGATGCTTGACAGAAAAACAGAATGTGGCTTCATGTGGATGCTGCCTATGCTGGAAGTGCATGTATATGTCCAGAATACCGCTGTTACATTGATGGTGTTGAAGAAGCTGACTCTTTTAACATGAATGCGCATAAATGGTTCTTAACAAACTTTGATTTATCAGCCCTTTGGGTGAAGGTATGCTATTTTCTCATTTGCATATTTTTTATACTCTCTATATTTATGGTTTTGCCAGGTGCATTTTCATTTTTGTAACTTTTTGTAGTTTATTCTGGTAAGTCAAAACATTTGTGCTCTCCCTATCAGAGACACTCGCGTGCACAGATTTGAAACTCTGAACACTTATTTCGCATTTGATATGCAGCTCTGACTTTTTGTGTGAAGAATAGTGTATGCAATTGGTTAGAATCACTTTTATATCGAAGGATTATCGTTTTTCTTAGTAAGTTAGTTAGCTCTAGTTTTTTGTATATCCTACTTGTTAGGTAAGCTGGTACTACTAGAGAATAAATAGAAAAGATAGTATTGCATCGGATATATTGTTGATCAGTAACAAAAGTAATCTCACTTCTCTCTCTCAGTTCTCTCTGTCTTGGTACTTTAATTTGTTGTCTTCTTCTCTCCTTTCAATTTCCTACACTTTCTTTCACTTGACCTTCTGCAAAAAAGATTTGTGTCTGCAAATACCAAGTACATAAATTGTCTCGAGTTTGAGGTTACATGTGAGCATATTTGAAATCTTGAATACTTATTTGCAATTGCAGCTGCATTCTTTGGAGGAAGGAGATAAACTCTGCGTTGAGTTTGAGGAAGTTTTCTGTTAGGAAGTAGCATTTAATATATCATATCATAATCCCTAGAGGATTACCATGTTTGCAGGTTATTCAGTCACTAACAGCAATGATAATATTGCTGCATAATAAATTTATGTACTTTCTTGAAAATTGCACGTCTGGTATTCAGTATTCACTTGTAATTCTGGGAAAAGAGATGCTTTATGGCAGTTCCCAAATGTCTGGTTACTCAATGTATTGAAATCCTGAAATATTGGTAATTTTACTTATAGAATGAAACTGTTGCCACTAAAATGATTTTTACTAAGAATAGCCCCATTTCAGAATCCTATATGTTTCATGTTTCAGTTTTGCTTCTCTTGAATATTTTAGTTCTTATAATATGCAAAAGCACTTACCAGTTGTGTTATTATGCGTGACAGGATAGAAATGCTCTTATTCAATCACTTTCTACAGATCCAGAGTTTCTGAAAAACAAAGTAAACTACTTCCCTTTTCCTTCGTCTATTTTTTCTACAGTTTCTCATAATAAATTTTATCCAGGCTTTTTGGTGCTATAATGTTATTTGGGCACAAGTTAATTTATTGCTATGACAATCTACTAATGGTTGATAAAAATGCTATTGACATGATAAAATTGTTCTTTGGTGTTATAATGTTCTTGATATGTACGAACTTATCAATGCATGATATTCCAAACTGATTAATATTCAATACATTAAACTAACTCATAATGAATGTGTATATAATTTGTCAATTTGAACTCAGAAATGGTTCCAAATAGCTAAATTGGTTTAGAAATTGAACATTAATTTTCCAACTTGGGGGCTGTCTGCACATTTCTTAAATTCTGCAGTCTTAACTAGGGAATTTTCATAGGTAAAGAAGTTCATATTATTTATCAGAAGTAAACGTTTATGCCTTTCCATTCAGCCTTTTGTCTTTTCCTTCTTCATTGTTTGAATCATGACTTCCTTCCATCAATTATCATTATATTATCCGTGCTTACAATCAAGTAGGCTATTTATAATCTGGCGAGTCTCTATTATTTGGCACATTGAAAACCTAGTGGTAAATGTCTTGTTAAGGTGCAATAATGTGTGATAAATAAAAGGTTGCTCATGTAAGATTATTAGATTGTTACCTGAAATTTGTACATTGCTATATATAAATAAATCTGTATGTTTGCATTGCAGCATTCCCAATATAACCAGGTTGTGGATTACAAAGATTGGCAAATTCCTCTTGGACGTCGGTTTAGGTATCCTTTGGCTCCAGCATTTTGCCTCCTAAAGAATTATGAGCTATTCAAGAGGCTATTCAAAAATATTTGGAATGGATAGCCATGCATGCTTATGAATATTCAAGAGGTTATTCAATTGAGATTATATTATTGGGGATGCATATTGCATATATGCATAATACATATTCCTATAATGCACTTTCAAGTACTGATGGTACCTGCCAACTAATGCTGTCTCCCAGGTCATTGAAACTGTGGATGGTATTAAGATTATATGGTGTGGAAAATCTACAGTGCTACATAAGAAATCATATCAACCTGGCAAAATATTTTGAAGGGCTTGTTGCTGAAGACACTAGGTTTGAGGTAGTTACACCCTTCACTGGTAGTTTGGTGATTATTGTTTCCATAGATTGCTGAAGCATATCACTTTTTCCCTTTTTTTTTCTCTCATGCCTAACTGAAGCTTAGGATTCTCTCATCTTTACTTTTCTAAACAATTAACTTCGTGGGTGCTCAAAAATTGCACCATTAAATCGAAATGACCAAGAGCCTTTTTAATTGGTAGAAGATAGGTATGGAGTGTGAAGCATTTCCAAGAGGTTTGAACTGCCTATTACAACCTGATAATTTGTGAAGCTTACAGTTATTAAAATTTTAATGGTTTTAGAAACTTCCTATGATATTGTGGTCGTTTACATGCTGAGATGGCAGAGTTTTGTACATTTAAGAGACCCCTGATCCAATTTATCTGGGAATTTGCTGCAATAGTTTTTAGCACAGTAAATATATTTGTCTGACATGGTAGCTCACTGGTTGAAAATAGCTAAAAATAGGAATTATGAGTAGGTTTAGCAGCCTGCCTTCAGTTGCCAGAATAGAAATTATGAGTAGCTTCTATTGTCAAGCTGCTCCAAGCATATAGCAAATAATGGTATGCTTCCAAAAGCCTGATTTGGTTTTTCATGACAATGCTTGTAATGAAATTGACTTGATAAGTTATGAATGAGATGAAAAATTTAAATGAGATGATAGATTTCATGTGGTCAGGTTGTGACTCCGCGGATATTTTCACTGGTTTGTTTTCGGCTTTTACCTCCCAACAATGACGAAGATCATGGCAACAAACTGAACCGCAACCTATTAGATGCAGTAAACTCAACAGGGAAAATTTTTGTATCTCATACGGTAAGCCATTACTAATTTTGCACGTCTTCCACATAACAATTGAAATGCTGATCAAAGGGCTCTCTTTCTTTGTTTTCAATTCCCCTTTCTCTCTCTTTCTCGCCAAATATTTACTTGTTTTAATTATAGCTGGAGCACAAAGTAAAGTTTCTTACCATTTTACCAGGCTTTAGCTGGCAAGTATATATTACGTTTTGCCGTTGGAGCACCATTGACTGAAGAGAGACATGTAACAGCAGCATGGAAGGTGTTCCATGATGAGGCCTCTGCTTTGCTAGGGAGCTTAAGGATGAGTTAAATACTGTTCTAATACCATCTACCTTTTGGTTGATTAATTGATGAATAATTTAGTCCTTGCTATTCTTCAATTATTTCCATTACCTTGCACAATATTATTGTATGAATAACCAAGGTCAATTTTCTTGCCTTGGATGTATCTTTCTACTAAATAACAATGTATGGTCAAAATGGCTGTTATGAGTTTGAAGGCTTCTCTTTAGTTAAAAACTACTAGGTAGATCAATTACTAAAAGAGGAAATTACACTGTATAGTATAGTTTTTAATATATCTAATATATATTTAATATATATCTTTAAAAATAAAATATATTTTTAGTATACTAAATGTATATCAAAAATATACCTTTGAAAAGCTGTATTTTGTGAAAAATAAAGTTGAAAAAAAAAAGATATTTTTGAAAAAGAAAAAGGAAAATAGATATTTAGAAGAAAAAAAAATTTTGGGGTATTTTTGAAGAAACCTTGTAATAATGAAAATAGAAAACAGTAGTTGGGGCAAGGGAACTGGCCACCTACGAAATTGCAATGGTTTTTGGGCTTAACAGAGACAACACAAAGGTGGGCAGACCAAGTATTGCCCACAAGTTCATCTGTTCACACTTTCATGATCACATCATGTGATTCACCTTAATTTCTGATACATAAGACCCCACATGTACCGATAAGATAACAAAAGTGCAATTGCCCATTTGCTAATGGAATTTGCAATTTAGAAGGATGTTTATTTTCCAAAATAACCTTTTTAAATATATTTTTTTTATTGTGTAATACAAGCTTTTAATTAGAAATATTTTAAAAATTAAAATTATAAGATTTTGAAATATTTAAACTTATAAGAATTTTATATTTTAAAATTTTATGTTAAATATTAGAAAAAAATTTTCAAAATAATAAATTAGATAGCCGCACCGAACTAAAAGTTTAATGAAAATTTTTTGCATTCTTAAAATAATAACCGAATCAAATTCAAATTAAATAAATAAACATGATTGCATTAAAATACTTTTATTCAATTATCAATTGCAACCAAATAATTATAATATATAAAAATAAATTTTATTATTAAATTATTAATTATTAATAAAAAAAATTCATTATAATGATATATTATTGCTAAAAATTATAATGTACATCAATAATTAAAAAAGTTTGTTTATTTTAATTAGTCTAGTTATATATTTTAAAGCAACTAAAATGATGACCAAAAAGTAATATCTTTTTAAAATAAAAAAATAAACGATCCGAAAATAAAAAATTTCTCTGCCAAAATAATCAAATTACAGGTTCCATTCAGTTTTTCTATTAAAATTAAGAAAAATACTACTACGGATTGAATGTATATATATTCGATTAATAAAAATTAAATAAAATCTATTAATAGTTTTTATTGACCGAACATATATACACAGCATAGGTATATAATTTTCGAGAGTGTATAGTCGATGAATTAATAAATTTGTATTTATTTTTTTCATTATAATGAATTTGTCAAATTTTGAGTACTAATTTTTCTTTTTAAAAATAGAAAGTCTAAAAAATATTTTAATTTTCTATTAATGAGAAAATATTTTATACTGTTAAATATTTTTTAAAAACGTTTCAAATACAAAAATGCGGAAAATATTTTCCAACAAACAAACGGGGCCATATCGTATCTTGACAATTTGTTGCTAAATACTATAGGAATCCATGGCCTAATTATATAGCATGATGCTTATTATCATTCTTAATTATAATATTGTGAAACATAAATACATAATTTTTTAAATAAATTGCTTATCAAAAAATTAAAATAAATTTATTAAGATAAATCAAAATAAAGGATATTAAAACAGAAAAAATTTCTATCATAGATTGAATCCAAGAACTCTCTTATGTACGTATAATTTAAAAATTAAAATTAATTTTTTTAATATTATAATTCAGTGTATATATTATTATTGGTTAAATATATGGATAGGGTCATAAACACGGTCTAGATAAAAATTTCATTAAATATAAAGAACAAAACTACACCAATAAACTATCCTCATACATTCGGTCCTATATTTCTTCTTATACTTCAGCATCTTCCACGATTATCCAAAATTCTAAATTTTGAATTATAAATTCATTTCATTAAAGATGAAGAAAAAATAAAAAGGAATCCAAATTGGATTGAATCATAATGTGCTGAAATTGATAGCTATGGATTAATTGACTCTACCATAGCTAGTTGGGTTATATACTTCCAAATTCCCACAATGAGATTTGTTGTCACAAATTTTTAGAGAAATGATCTTTCAATTATCGATTAACAATAATTAATATATATGCTCACTTTTAGCATATTATACATACTCTCAAGTATATATATTAGGCCAAATGGCCACACTATTTATTGATATGCAACTATATTTGCATCTTTTTGTTTTCCTTATTTGAGCTAAGGTTGCATATATTCTCTATGATCTACCAATCCATTTCCCCACATAAAATATATATGTGAAAATTAATTCAAAATAATTTGTATCCTCAAAATGTGAAATTAAATCGATTTATATAAAAAATAAAATATACATAATCATAAAATTTAACATTTAAAAGATCTTGATATTTCAATTTTGATTTTATCATTAAGTTAAAATATCGTCAATAAATTTATAAAAGTATTATCGATCAATATATAAAAATATTTTAAATTTGTAGATTTTTTTTTAGTATTATAATATGATTAGGAGGAGAAAATCGAATCTGGATATGTCTAGAAAAGATGCACTTGCCGTTAGATTATATTTCACCATATAAATTTATAGAGAATTAATTACATAGAAAGTGAAGAAAGGGGAAAAAAGATCGTTTTAGGGTTTTATAACATTAGTTAAAAATTGCATAGACAAGCATAGAAAATTGGCAGAAGGGGTAAAATAAAAGGCATAGGGGACCTTTTAATTTGCTTTTTCCCCACTTATGTAATTAAAGGTTGTCAATTCAGCAGATTGATTAAGTTGCTTTTGGAATGTTCTCCCAATCTCCTTGGAATTGTCCTAGAAAATGGTAAGAAGTAGATTCTTAATAGTGTCTCTTAAGAATATTCAAGTCTTCAATGGTATCACAGAATATTTCTACAAATATTACTATGCTAGTTGCCTGTTGCTATATCCATATTTGTCTTTCTGTATTTTTACATTTTAGCAATTTTTATTTTTCATTGCTAATTACCAATATAATAAAATCTCATTTCAATTAATATATTAGTGGGCCATTCATTCATTCAAGATATATGTTGAGGGAATAAAAATGACAAGGGAAAATTACAATTTATGTTATTTTTTAAAATATATATATATACATAGTTTTTATATATTTATTATTTTTTATGATATATTAAACATATATCTGAAAATGAGTTATACATTTGATATATTATATTTATGCCACTAAAAGCGAGATATTTTTAAAATTAAAAATTGAAAAATGGTTTTTTTCATATATATATATATATATATATATATTTGAAAGGAATTTAATTCTTTGAGTTTTTTATTGAATAAATCTCGAATAACAATTTATTATATATTCATTTTATATATGAAAAAAGATATAATAAAATAAATTTAATTCCTTCAATAATAATTTGATTCTTTCTTCGTGTACATATGGAAGTTTCAATGCATAGTCAAGTGCATTTGGCCTAAATTTTATGATAATTAATAATATGAGTACAGGGTGGACCTTGGACAACTCCTGAAGCTTGGGTTAGGATTAGGGCTCTATGATCTGCAAAATAAATAGAGATGATCGAGCTCTAATGAGGAGACTTTAATACCTAAATCAGAGCTCGATTTATCTGCAAATTCAAAAGTGAAAAAGAATCATTTAATTATAGTGATTCATCACCCTATTTGTAGCTTATGGGGAGAGAGTAACTTTTGAACAAGCCAACAAAAATTGCAGATGTATTAATATTGTACAACGACTGTGTCAGAGATATGTCATTTTATGATAAGGAGTTTGGTATGTACTATTTATATTTCTGATGGCTTAATATTATGATCATGTATCTTTAAAGATTTTGGTCATACTGATTGGTCTGTCATGAGAAGCTGGCGGATAATCCGTGGAGCCCAATACCGGGTTTGATAACTGGGAGTATCATTATATAATATTCCTATTTTTTTATATTTATATATGTGTTGTGTATATAAAAAAATAATCTATAATTCAAAATAATGTTTAAAAATGTAAGTACATGCCTTCTATTGACAAAAGATTGCATGTGGCTACACTAAGTAAGAAGTGTAGAACAATTAGCTCATAAGGACCGCCATTGTATAACCATTCATCAACGGATGCTGCTTCTCATATTAGGTAAAAATGCAAACCTATAGCCGCAGAAGTAGAAATAATGGCACCAGAAATAATATTATTTCCATAAAGTAAAGATCCAGAAACAGGTTCACGAATACCATCAATATCTACCGGAGGGGCAACAATGAAAGCGATAATAAATACAGAAGTTGCGGTTAAAGAGGAAGAGGGATAGCTATTTTTTAAAAAATATTTGTTTTGATCCTAGATATTTAAAAGATTTTATTTGTTTATTTTAATGTAAAAATTATTGGATTTTCATATAAAATATTTGCCAATAAAGAATGAAGAATCTAATTCTTCTTAGGCATTCCACAATTATGGCTTTATTCCAAGAATTTGTTTTTTATCCATAGTTCTTTTTAGGAACATAACTAGCTTAGATGAGGCACAAGATGCTGCTCATGAGTGGCAGTTAGGCATATTGTCCCCAATTTAGATCACATTTTGTCCTAATTAAAATGGATATTCAAATGAATTATGCTTTAAATAGTATCTTTAATTTTCAATCCAATTGAAAGATCAATTTTTAGCATTTTTCTTACTCCGGAATTAGTTCTTTGATATTTAGTAGAGTTAATACAATAGTTATTACAATAATCAATATCTATGAATATAATATCTATTACTGATATAATATTATGTCATATATTTCAATTAATTTTTTTTAAAATTAATTTATTTTTATTTTTTAATTAATTTTATTTATACCACTATATATATAATAAGAGATATATGAAACATAATTCATAAGTCAAATAGTTAATATACAAATAAAGTTATTTATAATTATATGTACACAATTCAAATTCAAATATTTTTTTGATAAGGTAACTTTTCTAGGACATCAATCTCACTGTTAATGTAATAATAAATTAAGTAGTTAATATATAAGCTAATTTTTTAGTTAATCCAAAGTCACTTAAGGTACAATTTTAATTATTATTAAATTAATATTTTAGACCCATTGATATTACTCTTTTGATTTTTGATATAAGTATTTTTTTTATTTGTTATTAATGGTGTTGAGTTTATTTGGTTTAAAAATAATTTCTATTATTTATATAAAATATTATGATAATATTATGGTATTATAAATCTCTCAGTATTTTATAATTTAATAATTATAGATTATTTATTTAGATTTATCAATATATGTACTAATTTTATTTTTTTATAATTACAAATAAATAATTATTTATTTAAAATTATTATATGATTTAAAAATATTGCATGGAGTTCTATTACAATTTATAATAAAAAATAATAACTAAAATTATAAAAAAATTTGTAGTTAATTACTTTAATCACAATATTATATTATTAGAAATAATATAACTAAAACTATAAAATTAATTCGTATATTATACATATATATTTATTAAATTTATCTTATTTGTATTATTCAAACGGATTAGTTTGAAAGAAGCATAAGATAATTAATATTAAAATTAAGATATTAATTAGAAAATAAATTTAATTTTTTTTAGAAACTGCAATTATAAATGATTATTATTTCATGCAAATATAGTACTTGTAGTGAATTTTTTAAATTAGACATTAATACTTTGATTAATGAAATAAATTAATATGTACCAGATGATGTAATTTGATAATTTGTGTAGTTGTGTTAGCGTATTATACAAGACTTTTTTAAAATAATTAATTATGAGACTAATTATAAATATGATAATTAAACTTTAATAATTATATTTTAACTATGAAAGTTAGTAAAATTAAATTAAATTAGATCAGTATACTACTGAGACTTAATTTAACGATAAGTGTATCATTTTAAGCAATCCAGAATTGATTTCCTCGTCTCCTATTGTAATACTATAAAAAATAAATTAAATTAAATTTTTACAAATTTTATGTTTCTAAAAGAAAGCAGTTTTATGTTAATGGATATAATAGAAGCATATGACATCATTAATTTCTTATGTAGTGTTTTGTTTTCTTGTATTTTAATAACTGAGATGATATGTTAAATCAATGATAAAAATTCCCCCCTAAATAATCTACCATAAAAATTACAATAAATAAAATTAGCATTTTTTCTACACATTCATGAAATATAACCATCCAAATAGAGATTTATTACCAAAATAAAAAATATATATATATTTTTTAACATTAATTTAAATTTAAAATTTACTGGCAAATAATATATATAGTTAATGTTAAATCATATACGAATATATGATTAATTTTCCGACTTTATTTATGTTTCAATTTCAAATTTCTTATTTATTTTATAAATTGGGTTAACTTTTTAATAATATTTTTCATAATTAATTTTTGTTGAAATGTCAATAAAAATTAAAAGTTGATATCAATTTTATGAATTTAAAATTATATATATATATATATGCAAAAGATGAAGAGAGGTGAATCATTAAACTTAATTTACCATTTTTTTAATTCCAATATTTTATATAAAATTTTATTATATGGTCAATATTGGCCATGAAAAGTTTTCTCCACCACATGCAAATGGTCATAAGCTAATCTACATTGGAAAAAGAAATCAAAAACTACCATTCATCTGGTTAGCTTTTCATTTTATTTTTTTTTTAATTTTGAAATTTTGAAAAGAAATTATTGGAAAGATATCAGAGAATTTTCCAGTTGTATGGAGTTTTTCTGTAAATTATGATTGAGCATTGGTATGGCTCATGGACCGTAAAATTTTTGGTTCTTATTTATTCTCCCTCATGAGTAAAACAATGTCTCTACAATTGGAATTTTGGAGACTTCTATTTTCTTCTCTCTTTTCTTTTTATTTCTTTTTAGTATTTATAATAAGAAAAAAATTAATATTACTTAAATTTAATTAAAATAATATCATTTTAACTAAATATCAATTAATTTTAGATAAGCTATTGATCGTATAGATTAAAAATATAAAATATATATATATATATTTATTAGATAATTTTGGAAATTGTTAGTAATTATTACATACTGATCATCATGTGCAATATTAGAAGAGAGTTGATAATAATTTTCAACACAAAATTAAAGAAATCATTATGTGTATATATTATGAATAAATAATTTCATAAAAGGTAACATTAAACATTTGCATATAGTTTCATATATTGATGTGTTCTTATCAATATAAAAAAATCAATTTTTTTAATTCCATTTCTCTCTCTCTCTCTCTCTCTCTCTCTCTCTCTCTCTCTCTCTCTCTCTCTCTCTCTCTCTCTCTCTCTCTCTCAATTTAAGATATGATGGCTTCATTTGACATTGAATTTATAAGTACTTAAAAAGATAACATTGTTCATTTTTTTACTACTAATTTTTCAATTTTTTTAATGTTTAGACATTCTAAAAATATTTTATCAAAAAATCAACTTAATATGTGACATGTTTGCATGATAAGGAGATTAAAAAACCTTTCTAATGATTATATTATCATGGTTTCCAAAAAGAAAATCCTCTAGGGACAAATGTTGGGATTTGAGGTCCACCAAAATTATTTTTGCTCAAATAATTTTATTTTCTTCCTATCATTTAGTAATATATATATATATATATATATATATATTGAGCAGTGGTGGACATAGAAAGGGTCCAGAGGGCTCTGGATCCTCCCTCACCGGCGGTCAGAAGTTCATATAGGGGAGTATGGCCGCCGGTAATTAATTTGAAGGGAAGGGAGGCTCGGTGCCGGCGCTGACGCCTGGTTCGCAAAGAAGAGAGGGAGAGCCTGAGCGTCGCAAGGTTGAAGACGAAGGAAAGAAATTTTTTTTACAAATTTGCTCCTAACTGAAATTGCATCGTTTCAACTAGGGGCGATTATAATTTTTTTTTAAACCTTATGGCTGAAACAAAATAATGTTTAAAAAAAAATAATCGCCTCTAGCTAAAACGATGTCGTTTCAGCCAGGGGCATATAAAAAAATTAAACTCGCTATATTTTTGCAGTGACAAATGAGTGAGAGAGACAGAGACCGAGTGAGAGACTGAGAGGCGAGCAACGAGCGGATGCAGTGGCAAGGAACGGTGATGACAAAAACTGGCAACGGCCCCCCTGCTCCGACCGACCACCGCTGAAGCCGCCGGCGCTGGAAGAGGTATTTATACTTTTTTTGTGTTGTTTGGTATTTTAATTAGAAATTTTGAAATTTTAATTTAAAATATAGAATAAAGTTTGTTTTGTTTAATAATTAAGTTAATAATTTATTTAAAATGTTTTGTGGTTTTGTGATTTATTTAAAATTTAGAATTAATTTGTGTTGTTTTTGTTTTGTTTTGTGATTAGGGTTTATGTATATTGGGAAATTTTTTTTTAATATAGAATATAGTTAATTTTTTTAAAATTTTTAAACATGTTGTTGTGATTAGGTTGAATTAATTTAGTAATTTGGAATTTAGGTTAAATTGATTGTAAATTGTTAATTTTATTTTAAATTATTAAATTAATTATAATTTATAAATTAAAATGTTGAATATAAATTAGGTTAATATTATTCAAAATATAAATTTAATTTAAGATGTAAATTGAATGTAAATTATAATTAAAGTTTTAAGATTAAATTGAGTTATAAAATATAAATTAAATATTAATTATGATTAAATTGAATTGAATATAATTATAAATTAGGTTATAAATTATTAAAATTAAAATGTAAGATATAAGTTATTGAAATAAAAT
Organism: Garcia nutans; assembly: GCA_947685225.1. Lineage (NCBI taxonomy): Eukaryota > Viridiplantae > Streptophyta > Magnoliopsida > Malpighiales > Euphorbiaceae > Garcia > Garcia nutans. Next base: position 4,419,645 of record CANTUV010000048.1, on the reverse strand, counting down.
TCAATCTATAAATTAAAATTGATTATAAATTATAAATTAAAATGTATGATATAAATTATGTTAATAAAATTCAATCTATAAATTAAAATTTAACAGTAAACTATTAAATTGAATATAACTATAAATTGAGAAATATAAAATACTTTACAATTTATAATTGAATATCAATTGAAAAAATATAAACTAAAAATTTTGAATTAAATATAAAGTATAAACTATTTATGAATTAAAACAGGTATGGATAAATTTGTAATCAAGACTAAAAGGATACGGACTGAATGTGGTGAATTATCGAATATTCCAACAGTAAGTAGTCATGGAAGTAGGAAGGAAACTAGTGATATATGAGAACGTCAAGAGGTTAGTTTTGATGATATTGTTAGCGACCCAATATTGCGTAAGCCCATTGATGAGTTTGATATTGAAATTAGAGATGATGTAAGGAGACAATATGTAGTTAAAGAGCCTTGCCAACCATTTGGTCATAATTTTCTACATAGACAATTTGAAAATAATATGAGGAGTTTTCAAGAGAATTGGTTCTATAAATTTGAGTGGTTGAAATATAGTATTTTCAAAGATACATCATTTTATTTATGGTGTTATCTTTTTAGCTCGAATAGAGGAGCGAAGCGGGGGATAATATTTTCACATACATTGGGTTTTGCAATTGAAAAAAGGTCATAGAGAAGTTTAATGACCATGTTGGCGGTTCAAATAGTCCACACAATAATGTTAGGTTGCAATATGTTGATTTCAAAAATTAAAGACAAAGTGTGTCTTATGTCTTATTTTCTCATAGCCAAGAGCAAGAGATTTTTTACCGGACGCGTTTAATAGCTATTGTTAATTGTATTCGTTTTCTTTTAGCAAATGGGTTGGCTTTTCGAGGTCATAACAAGTCAAAAAGTCACTTAGTCTGGGTAATTTTCTAGAACTTCAACGACATTAGCTATTGTTGATGATATTGGAGATGAATTCTACTCTCTACTAATTGATGAGGCTCGGGACAATTTAGTAAAGGAGCAAATGGTTATGATATTGAGATATGTTAACAAGTTAGGACAAATGGTTGAGCGATTTGTTGGAGTGGTACACGTTAGTGACACATCAGTTTTGTCTTTAAAAAGTACACTTGATGATTTTTTTTAGCGAAATATGGATTATCACTAAGTAAAATTAGAGATTAAGGTTATGATAGAGCTTCTAACATGCGAGGTGAATTCAACGGGTTGAAGACTCTCATTTTAAATGAAAATCTCTCAGCAAGGTACATTTATTACTTCGCTCATCAGCTCCAATTAGTATTTGTTGTTGCAATAAGGAGCAATAAATTTGTGAGTAATTTTTTTTATTATGTTGCAATGATTGCGAATATTGTTGGAGTTTCATGTAAAAAGAGGGATGTTCTCCGTCAAAAACAGCATCAAGAAAGTGGTAATAGTTAAACTGGAAAAGACTTGCATCAAAAAATAAATCTAGCTCGACCTGGTGACATGCGTTGGGGTTCTAATTATAAAATAATTATGCGTCTTCTCTCTTTATGAGGATGGTTTAGATCAAAGAAATCGAGGGACAGTTGTGGGCTTGCTTGATAAAATGGAAAGTTATGAATTTATTTTCATTGTTTTCTTAGTGAAAAAACTTTTAGGTATGACAAATGATCTATCTCAAGCCTTACAAAAAAAAAAGGATTAAAATATTGATAATGTAGTTTATTTGATTGCAACGGTTAAACAAGAATTGCAAAGTTTCAGGGAGAACGGATGAGATAAATTATTAAAAATTGTTAATGACTTTTATATAAATCATGATGTCACAATGCCTAGTTTGAAAGATAATGCAGGTTATTTGCATTCTAAGCATTCTGGTACTCCTATTACTGATTACCACCACTTTCGAGTAGAAATATTTTATCAGGTACTTTTTTTTTCTTTGTATTATCATACTTAATTTTTTTTTTTTAAAAAAAAACTCGATCCTCAGAAATCATTTTTGGAGGATCGAACCCCTGACCTCTCCGTAAAGAGTAACATCAGGTGGCCACTGGGTCATACTTAATTATTTATTATGCTACAACCTAATTTTCTTTCATTAAATTCTAGGTTATTGATTTCATTACTCAATAAATAAAAAATCACTTTAAAGAATCAAGTATGAAATTGCTTTCATACATTACTTGTCTTTCTCCTAAAAACTCATTCTACAACTTTCAGCTATTCAAATTACTTCGTCTTGCTGAACTATATCCATATGATTTCTCCATCACCGATCATATGATACTTGAAGATCAATTTAATACCTACATTGCCGATGTTAAAAGAAATGTAGTTTTCTCTAACCTTGATGATATTGGAGCTCTTGCTTAGAAAATGGTTAAGACATGTTATGATACTATATTTTCTTTAGTATATCAACTTATCAAGTTAGTTTTAGTCTTACCCGTTGCCACTGCTACTGTCGAGAGAGCTTTTTCAGCAATGAACATTATCAAGATGGATTTACGCAATAAGATGAGATATGATTTTCTGACCGACTGTTTAGTGTGTTATATAGAGAAAGATATTTTTTTTAACGAGGCTATTATGCAACATTTTTAGAATATGCAAAGTCGTAGAATGCAATTATCATCTGTTAGGCATAGTTAATTTAATAACACAAATTAATTATTGAACTACTATAATATTATATGTTTAATTTTATAGCAAACTCGTATGTAATTTTTTTCGTGAAAGTTGAGCCCCTTTAATATTTTCTGCTTCTGCTACTAATATTGAGTATTTAAAATATTTGAAGCTACGTTGAAATTTATTAACTTCATTGTAATATTACAATGAACTTAATTAATATTGTCAAGAGTATAGGTACCTTTAATGTAAAGGATTGTATTTATTTTTCTTTACAATAAAAAATTATACCATCGATTAAAATTTAAAACTATGTTCTATTAAGTCCCAAAAATGCTTGGAGAATTATAAGCTTTGTAAAGAATCAAATGAGTGGTAGGCTAATTAGGCTGCATCTAACTTAAAATTTTCTAACAGTTTATTTATGATTTTTTTTCTATTTATATATTTTTTTATTTAATCTTTATTTAGGTGGGATCTTCCAGTTATATGTATTACTACTAATCAATTCTAATTAAATGATATTAAAAATATCTTTAAAATTGTAAAATTATAAATTTAACTTTTAACTAAAAACTAATTGGCATAAAAAAAAACATTATGAAGATTGAATGAAGTTAAAATAAAAATGTTTTATAATATATAGGCACTATTCGTACTTCTTCTTCTTCTTCTTATTAATTTTATTTTCTTTTGAAGAGTGAAAAACCAACTTCATTAAAAGAATCATAAAAGAACAGTAGGATAATTGTTCATAGTTGTACATTATGAAACCTACATGAGTTTCTTCTTCTTTTTATTATTATTATTTGCTTGATATAATAAAAATATATATAGAGAATAAAGTCTCATATTGAATAAATACAAAGTATATGAACATTTTATCATGGTATGATTTTAATTAATTATTACAATCTCATTTCTCATAAATCTGGACTATGGTTTTAATTACTTTCAAGAGATACTTATAAAATTACCTACAAAATAAATTTTATTTCAAAAATACTAGACGAAATAAAAATATTTATACTTTTTAAAAAAATTAATTAGAGTAAATTTTAAAAATACCTCACTCATTAAAAATACCTCACTCATTACTAAAATAAATATTTTTTTTAAATATCTCTTCTCTTACCACAACTAATATTTTACTTCAATTTTCATCTTTTTTTTAATATTCACTATTAAATAAAAAATTCTAATAAAATAATAAAAATTAATATTTTAAATTATTTTTCAGCATATAAAATTTATTTAATTTTTATAAAAAAAATATTATTTTTAATTATAAATAACAACCAAAACTCATAATAAATAATAAAAAATCAAAATATATAAAAAATAAATTAATAAAAATATTAAATTTATTTTTAAATAAATTTTACATATTATAGAGATAAAAAATAATATTAAAAATATTAATTTTATTGTGTAAATATTTGGTAGACATTCCGTGCATATTTGATATATATTATATAAATATTGTATATATTATATATATGCTATATATTTATTGAGTATGTTGTGCATATATTATGTAGATATTATATGAAATTATATGTATATAATATGAATATAAACTTTAAAAAATAAAGTCAAAAAATTAAAAATATATATATTTCATAGTTATTTGATAGATATTATGTATATATTTGATACATGTTATATAAATATTATAGATATTTCGTGTACACTATTCTTTGTCAGATTATGACATCAAAAAATATTTTTGAATAAAAAATATAAAATAATAAAATAATTTAAAAATTATTGTCCAAAAACTTTAAAATGAAAAAAAAAATGTACCATATGTGTTTTGAAAAAGAAAAAAACTTAGTTTTATGAAACTAAGAAGGAAATATATATTTGGTGTCTACTGTGTAATTTTCTCTAATTTTATTTTGCTAGGTGATGAACTTTTAGAATTTTTTCTTATCTCATAGTGGGATTTTTTCGACCAGTGATAGAATTTCAGATATTTATTCTTCGTATGATAAAAGATGTCTCTTAGACTTTCAATTAGTTTGCCTGATATGAGGTGTCTCTTAAATTTTAATTTTTTTTTGACTCAGTATATATCACAAAATTGTAAGTATTAACTGAATCTATCAAAAATTATCTTAATCTAGTTGTCACTTAAGGGAGTTAATAAAAATATATATAGATAATAAAGTCTATATTAAATAAATACAAATATATGAGTGATTAATAGAGAAATAAATTCTCAAATATTAATAGTTAACTTTTGATATTAACTCTTTAAAAATATATAAACTTCCAATATTTTGAAGAAAAAAAAAGTCAAAATGTATAGAAAGTATTAAAGTTGTTTTCTTTCTTTTTCTTATGATTGTACATTGAAGGAGAAATTAAAGTTGTTAAACCTAACAATTTTCAAACATTAAAATGTTCATCTGTTATTGGTATGGCTTGCTGCTAAGGGTAGTCCACCATACTCTAGCTATTTGGGGGCTTGTTAGATACAAATCTTTTGGTAGTAGAGTTAAGGAGGCAGTTAGTTTTTTTTTTTTTTTAATGAGAGATTTAATGGATCAAAATAATATATTTAATTAATTAATAAATAATCATTTTTATTAATAATTATCATTAAATTAATGAAATTTCTATGAGACTGAAATAAAAAAATTCTAGCTAATTAATTCGAATATATATGAAAAAATATATTGTATATTTATATGATGATTTTAAACATGTGACAGAATTTATTTTAAAAAATAATGAGAGACGTTGAAAGAAAAAAAATTACATTATTTCATTTATACCTTAGAATAAATGAATTCTATATAATTTTGCAGAATTCATTTAAATTTCAAGAATTATTTATTTGTAATGAAATCTTTTATTCATTTCAATTCTATGAATTTAAATCCATAGAATTTAATTAGTGTAAACTAAATTTTACTAAAATATGTGAAATTTGTAAATAAATTTCACAAATTAATAAACTCAATTTTTCTGTATAAAATTACCCTCAATAAACCTATACCCCTTTATTCTACTATATTCTTTTAATTTTTCACTTTTTTACTATATTAATTTCATAAAATTTATTATTTCTCTTATTTTAAAATTTTGTGTAAAACCCTTGATTTTTGGGGAAATTGGAGTTAGGGGCAAAATGGTAATTTTGCCTTCAATTCACATTCGGGTGAATTTTATAACGTTTGGTGCTTAATTTCATAATGTGGGTGTTGAGATGTTTGTTTTGAGTATAATATTGTGTTTTTGGCATTTTGGCGGTCGAAAAATTTTCGGGTTTCGTTTTGCTGTTTTTGATGTCATTTTGGTGACCGTGATGTTATTACGGTTATTTTAAGTATAATTTTGCTAGGGTTTGTGTTTTGGGAATTTTTCGGGTATTTATTAATTTTTAATTAAAATAAATTAAAATAAATAAATAAATTAAATAATTCTGAAAATAATTGAATTTGGGGTTATTTGTAAATTTTTATAAGTTAGTTGGGATGTTTTTTTTTTAAATTTTTAAAGAGTTTTAGGGTATTTTTTTTTAAAAAAAATTAATATAGGGGTATATTGGTAATTTTCCACCTAAAATTAGTATAAATAGGGGTGTAGGGCACCCATTTGAGTGTCTAAAATTATTTGCGCTGTCAGAGAGAGAAAGAGCAGAAAAATCAAATTTTTTCTTCAAAATCAGAGGCTTGTCGTTTCGGTCAGTGGGCGCGCGCGTAGCCAGTGTCGTTCGGCGTGCGGGCGTGTCGTTCGGCGCGGAACTGCGGGCTGGTGGTGTTGTCGTTCGGCGAGCGGACTGTGTCGTTCGGCGTGGCAGCGGGAAATCGCGGGCTGTCGTTTTTGGCTTCCAATTTCAGGCAGTTTCGAGATTTGAGGTTTTTTTCAATTTTTTCTTTCAATTTCTTCCAACTTAATGACATGATTTGTGTTGTTGGATGTTTGTATGATGTTTAGGGTGTTAGAAAATAATATTTTTGATTTATTTCGATTTTTAATTAATTTAAAATAATTTAAAAGTTGTAGGATGATTTTAGAGGTTCTTGATGTTTAATATTTGATTTGTGAGTTTGAGTTAATGATCTAGTATTTTTGGCAATTGTAATCTGTTCTAGGGATGTTATACTTGATCTAGAAATTTATTTTTGAATTTTCACGTTTGATTTATATTTTTAATTCATTAATAAAGTGAAAAATTATTTCTGCTGTTGATTACTAATATTTCAGTAACTTTGTCGAATTTTTAAAAATTATTGGTAAATGATCTAGGTATGAATTTTTGATATGTTTTAGGATATGATGTTAGGTGTTTATAAAAAATATTTTGAGGTCTGGTTCAAATGTTTGTGTTTCGAAATAAATTTATTTCTCAACTGCTGCCAGAATGGTAACTGGTTGTGTGAATCCGTTTTAAAAATTTAATTGAGGGACTTAGAGGTTTCTAAAAATTATGAAATTTTGATATGTTGTTTATTTGGATGTTTTGAATCTGGGAAAAATAATTTTGAGTCTGTTTATAATGTTTAGGTTCCAAAATAAATTAAGAATTGGCACTGCTGTTGGTTAAGGGTTTTCTGATGATGTCTGATTTGAAAATTATTTTGAAAGTCTTAGATGTCTTGAAAAATTATGAAATTTTTATATGTTGTCCATACTGATGTCTATAATATGATAAAATTATTTGGATAATTTTGTGGTAACGAAATGTGAGAGATTTATGATGATTTTTGCTGTACTGATTTTTAGTGGTTCAAACAGAACCAGAATGTTGTAAAATATTTTTGGGGGACCAAATAAATTTGGATTAATCTGAAATTTTACACACACGTTATTTTGATGTTGGTGAAGCTACTGGAATTTTTCTAGAGTTTTTGAATGATGGAATTATTTTCTGAAAATATTTGAATTATAGGGGCGACTTAAGAATTTTATCGGTTTTGGGTGTTGGTATGAATTATGATTTTTGCATATGGAATGATATGATATTATTTGATAAATGAGTTATAAAAATTGAGTTGAGGTTCTGGTTCTAATAAATTTTAATTAATTAATTGATTTTATATTTTTGTGGTGCGATCGATTTAACCATTGGATTGAACCATAATTTTGAGTTGAGTCGGATTGATTTTTGATTTTGGATTATCTTGGTTAATTGTTGGTTGAGTATTGGTCTTTTTGCGTTCATAACATGCATTGCATCCCTCATGATAGATGAGATAGTGGGTTTGACTATTGGATTATGTAATTATCTTTCTTTAGGCAATAATCCGGCTGAAGCTCGAGGTCAATAGGTTGTGAGGATTTGGCTAAGCTTTCTTTGGATACCAAGTAAGTTTAATGGGTGTATGTGATTACTTGTGATGTGCTATTTGCTAACCAAATACTATATATATATTACAGCCCTTCTCAATATATAATTATTCTTTTCTATTTTGCTAGACTATTCTTTCTACCCAAGCTTTGCATGTGAATAAAAGACAGAGAAACGTATGTGTTTGATTTATTAATTGTATTAAATGAACTTGAAATTCTTTGTGTTGTGTGATGGTGTGTCATATGGGGACGGAGGTTATTGATTGAGATTGTTCATTGACTATTGCTATTGATTGTTCATTGAGGCTATAAGCCTGATTGCTCATTGAGGCTATAAGCCTGATTGTACATTGATATTGATTGAAGGAGGAGGTATTATGATATTGGTAGACCCCGACACACCATCTTGTATGAATTGATTGTGATTGAAGTTCTTGTTATATATATATTGTTTATTGTTATAGAAAAGTTTCTCTGCCTCTCATGAGCTTACTGGGCGTCTATATAACGCTCACACTCCTATAGATTGATTTTGCAGGTTCAGAGCGATTGTTAGCATATGTCGGTATTTCTCTGCAGTCGTTCTTTTGAGTTTCTTGTCATCAATCTTGGTTGACATTTTTCCATTTCTAAATAGAGATTTCTGGAATAATTATGGGCGGACCGAGTCCGAACCCTTTGCTTGTAATAAGAGTGAAATATTTTTTCTCGTTTGTGATTGCATTTAAGAGTGGAACATTTAGATATCTTGCATTATCACTAGAACTTTTGGACACATGAAATTGAGTGTATTGAACTTGTAAAAGGATTATGTATTGTTTTAATTTTTGGGTATCCAGGCTTGTATTGTTGTACTTAGGTACAGTTATACGCCGGTCACGGCTTCCCAGTTGGGTCGTGACATTTTGAAATTACTTTTTAATAAAATTATGTTATTGACCAAACATCTTCATCAATAGTTATAATTTTATTTTAATATTTTATTAGATTTTTATTTTTAATAATCATTTAAAATTTTAAAAAAATGCTCATTATATATATAAACCCTTTTGTGAAATTTATTATCAAAACAAAAAATATTCTTATAAATATAAATAATAGTCCAATAAGTAAAAATTTTAAAATCTAAATATTTTCATATAAAATTATATTAAAAAAATATTATTCTAAATAAAAATTATTATAAATAAATTATAATAATTTTAATCAATTAAATTCATATAAACTAAAAAATATTTTTTAATAATATTCATATACAATAATTATTTAATCGATAAATATATTATTATCAATTTATAGTAATAAATTTAAAAAAAATTTCTTTTGACATTATTTAAGTATAAGTTTTAAATATAATATTATCATAATAAGAGTATATTTGAAAGAAAATATAAATAAATTTTTAATTCAGAATTTATTTTAAAAATATATATAAATTTTAATTAAATTATCTGTTTTAAGTTACACTTATACCATTCTAAATACGAGAATTCCACCAACATGTATAACATATATAAAAGTTATAATAAATTTAAAGAAAAAATTTCTTTTGAAATTATTTAAGTATAAGTTTTAAATATAATATTATCATAATAAGAGTATATTTGAAAGAAAATATAAATAAATTTTTAATTCAGAATTTATTTTAAAAATATATATAAAATTTAATTAAATTATGTGTTTTAAGTTACACTTACACCATTTCAAACATGAAAATTCCACCAACATATATAAAAGTTATAATATATAGCTATATATTTCTGTCATTACTTTGTATCATCATATACAAGCAAAACTTATAATTAATATTGTCAAATGAATCAATCTGACCATATATTATTAGAATTAAATGAAAATTATTAAAAGTAAAAAAATTATACTAAAATATTGATATATCAATTTTCAATGTAGTTTTGCATTACACTTATAAAAGCTTAGCTTAAGTTTGACATTTTCTCTCTAATGATTAAATAAAAATCTTAAGGACTAATTGAATATTAATTATAGCTAGAAAATAGATGAAATTGCTATTTAGCTAGATATAATGAAAATTTAAGGATTATTTAGCTAGCTTAGTTTTTGGACAATTTGTGGAAGATTGCATATTTTCTACAGAATTTTGAATGAAGATATTTACACCCCATAAAAATATTAAATACACTTTAATTTATTAATACACTATTATCACAAAATTTAAAATTTAACTTCTTTTTTCTTTTTCACTCCACTAAAATATTTTAATACCCTTTATATTACTATATTCAGATTTAATTTATACACCCAATCATTACTATATTTAGATTTAATTTATACACCCAATCTATTAACTCTTAGCTAAATAATAAATATAAATGATAAAATTATAAATGATGTGTATAATGGGTGTGAATATAAATGATGAAATTATAAATATTATAATTTTTAATATTTTTAATATTATTTTATTTAAAGGTATATTAGGAAAAATTAATTATGTATCTATTTAACATTTTTGTGGATATAAATATCCCACTCCTGAATTTTTTTATCAAATTGTATTTTAATTTGTGTTAGATGATATCTTAACGAATTAGAATGTCCATTTTCTTATAAATTTGAAATACAAATTTTCCTGATTTAATTTTTAGCCTTTGCTTATTTTGAATGAAACCCATTAAAAAGAATAGGATAAAAATATGATTTTTCTCATTTTTATTTAAATAATTAATAAAAAAAGAGAAAAAATAATAAAAACAATTTTTTTATTTTTCTTAAATTTATTAAAACCCCTTCTCGCTAATTTAGAGAAAAAAAAACGTAAATTATAAAATTACTAATTTATTTTTTATTAACTTATAATAACAAGGATATAATCTCTTAAAAATAAAATTTTATTTCTTAGATTAATTAAATAATGAAACAAAAAAAATAGAAAATTTATTATTTTTATTTCTTTTTTTTTCATTGCACTATTAAAAAAATCAAACATCATCGTTAAATAAAATATATTGTTCTTTAAAAAAAAATACTTAGCTTCCTTAAATGAATGAATGAATTTATTGATTAGGTTAAATTTCAGAGAGTAAATATTAATTTACACCTATTGTAATTAAAATATTATTATTTTTATTTAGTTACGTGACGCTATTTGTACGATAAGGACAGTGACCGAAAGTCAAGAAAGGTGCAGATAAGTTAGCGAGTGGGATCCTAGCCGTACTCTAAAATCTCCGTCACTCTCCGGTAAGTTTCTTGTCGCTAAATGTAAAAATTAAAAAAATAAAAACGCTTTCAAACATCTAAATATATGTATTAATAATTAATTTGGTTCAATTAAATTGAAATATATATCAAAATTTAATAAATTTAAAATCCTGAACAACATATTGTAAAAAAAATTAAGTTAATGCGATCCAATTTTTGCTATTTAAATTATAAAATTTTAATATGCTAGAGAATTAATGCGTTTTTCTCTGGCATAGTAATTTATAAATAATTTTAAAATTGCAAAATTAAGTATAATTAAATTAAAATATTAAGAACTTAAATGTAATAAAAAAAATACAACTTTGTAATAATTTTTAAAGTATGAAAACAAATCTTATGGATTCCAATAATTAATTTGGTTGGTCTAAGAATTTATAAGTCTGTTTATTATTTAGAAATTTTCGATTTTAATGTGAATATTTAAGAAGTAACATCTATGTGTATAGACTTAATATATACGATAAATTTATTTAAATAAAAAATAATCTCGATTGATATTAAATTTTAAATTGAAAAAAAATATAACAAAGTAAAAAAAATATAAAAGAGTCATTAGAATAATTAATTTAATTACATATTTGTGACAAAACAGAAAACAGAAAATGTATTTATTTATTTTATCACATGCTACTTTGGAAAAATTTTAATTTATTTCAATTTAGATGTAGCTTTCCATATGACTAGATATAAAGAAAATGTAAAAAAAAAATTTGATGAGTTGGACGCAACACACAACCCTTTTGAATTCTAAAAAGGACACCAATTCCTAATATATAATTTTGTTTTTTAGTCCAAATTTCCTATATATCGTAAGTATATAGTTATTTAAAATAATAATAATAAATAGAATTAAAGTGATAATGGCATCCCAACATCATGTTCTAGAAATATTTTAATGTTGATTATACTCTTTAATTTTGGACTTCAATAGATGAATTATAGTAATCATTCAACTTAAAAACATAAATAATGCACATAAAAATAATCTTTCTAAAGGAAACTGTTTATTTTAAACTAATTTAATTATTAGTAAAGTCGAGATCAATGAAGATATTATTATAAAAAAAATTAAAACCTTAAACTTGAAATCAAGCAAGAATTGTTGGAAAAAACTTTAATTTCAAACTAAGTTAGATTAATCATGTTAAATTATTAAAAAATATAAATTAAATATATAGAAGTATACACGAATCTATATTATCAATAAAAATATTTAATATTATAATTTTTAATCTTCTAAATTAATAGTATGAACTTCGGATAAAAAGTTTTTCTCCTTTCTAATAACGAAATATCATAAAAGAAAATATACATGCAATATAGTGATTATAACTATAATTACAAAAGTATATATTTTTTTATTTTTAATTTTATCCATTATAAAGTCATAAATTATAATCTTTTCATTTCAAAATATATATCATTTTAAAATTTTAATTTTTGTTCTAAAATATATGATGTTTAACAATAACGAGATAAAATTTTAATATTATTTACTATTTTACCATTTGTATTTAATATTATTATTAGTAATTATCTTTTTAATAGTTCAAAATGACATATTGAAAAGAGAAACAATTAATTAAGGATTAAAGGTACATTAATAACTTTTGTTAGTTTCTTAAAATGTGTAAAATCTTCTAAAAAGACTTATATTTTTAAACAGAGAGAGTGTATAATAAATTATCTATACATATAAGCTTATATTTTCTAATATAAATTAGATCTATTATAATTTTAAGTAAAATTAAATCACTTTTAATACTTGAATCAAATCTTTTATGATAACATATATGACACGCAATTATTAATATGTGCACATATATATATTTATATATATATATAAGTGATTTAATTGCGGTATCAGAGCCATCTTCTTTTAGGGGTGGTAGTAGATAGATATAAAACTGTTTACATAGTTAAATTTTTGACTTTTAGATCTAGAAGTGGACTTAGTGTTGTCTAGGTATTGGATATGCAGTAAGACCCGTGTTAGCCGATGGATAGGCGTTTAGGGCAGTAAGTCAGTGGTCGCTACCAAAACCAACATTAATAAACTTTAAAAATCTATTTTTCAAAAATTTAAAAATGGAACCATTTCTATGTAAATCTGCTAGTACAACTAAATCGGATAGTTCTGAGTCATCAGAAGTTAAAAGGATAGTTAACAGAAATGAAGTAATTTTAGAAGATTTTAATAAAGCAATTGATAATTGGGTAATACCAAAGATAGATAAAGAACAGATTTATAAAATACAAAAATTAAATATATTTAAAAATGACTATATAATTAAAGCTGAAGAAAGAGATGTACAGTTAAGTAAACCTTTTGAAAAAATAATTTTACTTTCTGCATAATCAATAAAGCATCATAAAAGTAAAAAATATAAATATATACATATAGGATTAGTACAAATAGGTATAAAACCTTTAACTAGAGAAGGATTAAATACTAGTATCTTGGCAGTTGTCAGAGATGCTAGGTTTGTAAATTTTAATGACTCACTATTAAGAACTATAGAAACCAGTCTGAGTAGTGGTCCAATCTCATTTGACTGCTTCCCAGATATAACAATTTCATTAAATGATCCAAATATATTAAAAAGTGTAGTATTAGAAATTAAAACACATAATTATAAAATGCTTGAAGGATCTATTCATGTAGCATTAATGTATAAAATAAATTATAAAGCTATTATGTCTGCTTTTGCTACAAAATATATAATGCAACCTAAATTAGGAGAAACTAAATTTTTACAAACAGATTTAAGTAAAGCTAATACAGTAATTCCTAGGACTATTCAGTGGAAAGATATTAGTCTCCCTGACGAATGGGTCTTAGAGGATGCTGTTCCTCTCCCAGAACCAAAAACTACAGTTAAACCCAATATAGAACTCAGTAAAATTGAACAGTATGAAGACGGTAAAGTTAAATTAAAATTCAGTAGACATAGTGTAAGCAGTAGGTATTCAGACTCTTCCTCCTCTGTATCAACAGTAGACATAGGTAGAGCCTCACAGTTACCTTCTGTAATATATGCTTCATATAAAGAAAATGAACCTAAACCTGTATTGCAAACAGTAGTAAAGCCTAGGTATTCTACTTCAGATATACCTGAATCTAGTAATAAATTAAAAGGTGTAGACTATAGTACCACAGTACCACACTTATATTATAATCCAACAGGAACAATGAACCCTTTGGAACCAAACCCTAATTATAATCAATCTCAAGATATAGAACACTCATCTTCTCCACCTATGTCACCTACAGCTTCCTTCATGACAGGAAATGTAGAAAGCATAGATAGAGAATTGAATGTAATTAATAAAGAATTTATTTTTAATTATGATAAATTAAATAAAGAATTAACAGCAACTAAAAATAAAGATAAACTAGAAAATGTAATAAAAAAGGTAAAAGATTTTGAATCAGTTAAAGAAGAATGTATTGACTTTATAAAACATTATGAAATTAATATGAAATTCTTTTATTGGTTTAAAAGAATTTATAGAGGAAAACTTAAAGCAGAGAAATTAATAAATCCAGTAACCATTAGAAATAAAAATACAGAATGGAAAGTAAAAGATAAAATTATACAGAGTGAACATCCACCTAAAACATCAAGTGTTTTTCTACATGAAGATAAAGAAATAAATATAGCACCATTTAAAATTATATCTGAAGATGATCATAATAGGAAAATATTGGAACAAAATAATTTCAGTAATGCACACCTATTAAGTATAGGGCAACAGTTAGATAGGAAAGAAGACACTATTAAAGAAAGTAAAATAGTAAAAATTGAAAAAGAAGTAAAAGATAAAAAACTTAAATCTCATATTTTTAAACCTTTTGAAGTTTCTAAAACAGGACAAAAAGAAGTAAAATCTAAAGATTCTGATTTTGTTAAAGCAATTAAAGAACAATTAAGTAAAATTGACTCTTTTTCTGGGTCAAAACAGATAGTTCAAGAAACACCTCAATCTAAAGCTTCTAAAACTATAAGTATAGTCACCCAAGAACAAGAATCAGAATCAGTTGAGGATTCTCAACCTGAATCTGAAGATATTGAAACCTTTAGTAAAGCCCTAGAGCCACAGATAAATCGTATAACATATAATCAATCTATAGGACCTAGAATGTCTGCCCCAGACTTAGGTATAACAGATAGACCAAATGTCCTATCACAATATAAGTATAATGCCTCTTCTGTTTATGAATGGAACATTGATAGCCTATCAGAATATAATATTCTGAGTCTTCTTCAACAGATGACAATGGCTGCCAATGCTTATAGAACTCAAACAGGAACTTCAGATAGAACTATAGCTGAACTCCTTATAGCTGGCTTCACAGGACAACTTAAAAGTTGGTGGGATAATCATCTCACTGATGAACAACATTTAGAAATTTTAAATGCCGTAAAAACTTATGAAGATGGAATACCTATATTAGATGAGCTTGGTGATACTATTCAAGATGCTGTGGCATCACTAATATTGACTATATCACTTCATTTTATAGGTGATCCTACTCATTTAAAGGATAAAAATGCAGAATTACTAAGTAATCTTAGATGCAAGAAACTTAGTGATTTTCAATTTTATAAAACAACTTTCCTTACTAGGATAATGCTTAGAGAAGATTCTAACCAGGCTTTCTGGAAAGAAAAATTCTTAGCAGAATTACCCTTCTTCTTAGGAGAAAAGGTTAGGAACTATATAAAACAGGAATTTGGAAACCCTATTCCTTATGACCTATTGACCTATGGACAACTGTTTAGTATAGTTCAAAAAGAAGGATTAAAACTTTGTCAAGATATAAAACTTCAAAAATCATTAAAATATGAAATGAGAAAAACTAAACAAGAATTAGGTTATTTCTGTAAACAATTTGATTATAGTATAACACAGAAGCATAAAGATTGTAATGGACAGTGTTCTACTACAATAAAATATAAAAAACCTTATAAAAAATATCACAAAAAGAGTTATAAGAAAAAATTAGATAAAGATGATTATTATAAAAAACAGAAACCTTATAAACCTTACAAATATAGAAAACCTAGTAAAAAACCATATAAACAAAAGGATAAAAAAATTACATCATATAAAGATTTAACATGTTATAAATGTGGAAGAAAAGGCCACACATCAAGATTTTGTAAATTTGATAAAAAATTACAAGAATTGAATTTAGAAGAATCTGTATTAAATAAAATTCATGAATTATATTTAGATTATTAAGATTCTGAAGATTATTCAGACTCTGAAGAATTAAACCAAATAGATGACATAGGATCAGAATCAAGTTCTGAATATAGTAGTAAATCATTAAATGTATTAACTAAAGAACAAGAATCTATATTAGAAGCAATAAAATTTATAAGTGACCCTAAAATTCAAGAAAAAATGTTAAATAAGATATTAGAAAATGATAAACCTAAAAACTCTATGTTACCTAGTACTAGTAAACAAACATATGATTTAACTGCAATATTAAACAAGAATAAAATAGTAAAAAATAAACCAACCATAAATGATTTACAAAAAGAAATTAAAGAAATTAAATTAGAGTTAAAAGAATTAAAAAATAAGCAAGAACAAGATTCACAAATAATAAAATCTCTAATGAACTCAACTTCTTCTTCTGATGAAGAAGCTGAAGAAGATATTGAACAGATAAATGGTAAAGAAACTGACAATGAAATTAGTTTAATTAATAAAGATAAAATCCCTGATAATTTAATTTTTATGTTGCATGAAATAACATCTAGGAAATATTTAATAAAAATAAAACTAAAATTCTCAGATAATTACAATATAGAAACTATAGCATTATTTGATACAGGAGCTGATTTAAACTGTATTAAACCTAGTTTAGTACCAAAAAGATTTTGGCAACAAACTAATGAAAGTTTATCAGCATCAAATAAATCTAAACTAAATATACTTGGTAAAGCAGAAGCATCAATTATAGATAAAAATTTAGAAATAAAAAATATATTTATCTTAACCAACATTCATCATATGGTAATCTTAGGAACACCATTTATGAATTTGATAATATCTTATTCAGTAAATGATGATAGTATAAGTTTTAAAGTAAGAAAACAAAAGATAATTTTTTCATTTTTAGAAAAACCTAAAAAGAGGAATTTAAATCTTTTAAAGGCTCATTAAATAAATGAATTACAAATAAATGCTCTTATAAAAGCAAAGTATGAGCAACTTTGTAATTTAAAGAATAATTATCATTTACAAAAAATAAATGAACAGTTAAATAATAAATTTACGCAAGAAAAAATTAATAAATTAAAATCTCAAATAGAAAAAGATTTGTGTGCTGATATTTCGAATGCATTTTGGAACAGAAAGCAACACATGGTTGATTTACCTTATGAAATAGGCTTTGATGAAAAGTCTATTACAACTAAAGCTAGGCCCATTCAGATGGCGCCTGATTTAATTGAATTCTGTAAAAAAGAAATAAATGATTTAGAAAATAAAGGATTAATAACTAAATCTAGAAGCCCTTGGTCTTGTGCTGCATTCTATGTAAACAAGGCATCTGAAATAGAAAGAGGTGCACCTAGATTAGTAATAAATTATAAACCTTTAAATAAAGCTTTAAAATGGATTAGGTACCCTATTCAAAATAAAAAAGATTTATTAGGAAGATTATATAAAGCAAATATTTTTAGTAAATTTGATATGAAATCTGGTTTTTGGCAAATTCAGATTAACCCTAAAGATAGGTATAAGACTGCATTCACTGTTCCATTTGGACAGTATGAATGGAATGTTATGCCTTTTGGTTTAAAGAATGCACCCTCTGAGTTTCAGAGAGTGATGAATGATATTTTTAACCCTTACACTAAATTTTGTATTGTTTATATTGATGATGTTTTAATATACTTTACAACTATAGATGAACATTTTAAACATTTAAAAACATTTTTTATGGTAATAAAACATAATGGTTTAGTATTAAGTAAAACGAAGATGTCTCTGTTTCAAACTAAGATTAGGTTCTTAGGACATTATATAGAACAGGGAATCATAGAACCTATAGAAAGAAACTTAGCCTTTGGGGATAAGTTTCCTGACCAAATAATAAATAAAGCACAGTTGCAAAGATTTTTAGGTTGTCTGAATTATGTTATAGAATTCTTTTCCAACCTAAATAGAACTATTAAACCTCTGCATGATAGATTAAAGAAAAACCCAGGTCCATGGACTGAGGTCCATTCTGGCATAGTTAGACAAGTTAAAGACCTAGTTAAAACTATTCCTTGCCTACATATAGCTGATCCCTTAGCCTCCAAAATAGTAGAGACTGATGCATCAGATATAGGTTTTGGTGGGATTTTAAAACAGGTTAAAGAGGGTAGAGAAGCCATAGTCCAATTCTATTCAGGACATTGGAGCCCAACCCAATTAAACTATTCAACTATAAAGAAAGAGATTTTGAGTATCGTTTTATGTATTTCAAAATTTCAATCTGATTTATTAAATAAAAAATTTCTATTGAGAATTGATTGTAAAAGTGCAAAAGATGTTTTGCAAAAAGATGTTAAAAACCTTGCCTCAAAACAGATTTTTGCTAGATGGCAAGCTATTTTAAGTATTTTTGATTTTGATATTGAGTTTATTAAAGGAGAAGATAATAGTTTACCTGATTTCCTTACTCGTGAATTCCTTCTCAGGAATCATGGGAGAGAAAAAAGAAAACAGCCAATAAAGAAAAGGAAACCCTTAAAGATGACTCTCTTAAAGCTCTATCTGATCATTCAGATAGTATATTGAACCCTAAACCCATAAAGTCTTGGGCTGATGCTGTCCAAGAAGAAGATAAAGCAAAAATAGAGCATTGGGTCTCTCAGCTGGCCCAATCACCTGAAGTGATTAAAGCTCTCTTAAAGATGGGACACGAACCTCCTCCAGGGGTTCCAGGTAAAGATTCCTTAATCCCTTATTTAAAAAACCAAATTGAGATAGGAGAATCTTCTTCTCAAAAAACCCTATCTCAGAATATTTCTAAAATTGAGTTGGATATTTTAAAACCTTCAACTCAAATTGTTTCAGCAAATTTTCCTTTAAAGCAAAAATCATTTTGGTATAATAAAAATTTTTGGTTTACAGAATTAGTTACTGATTTTGGAACTGCTCAGCAGAACCCATGGTCTATAATTGAGTCTGTATATCCTAAAGGATGGTTTTTCAAACCAAAAGAATTTTCAAAACCCTAAGAATATTATCTCCATATTCTTGTGGATTCAGGTTCTTTATACCTAAAGCATAATTATAGTCAGCAAGATAAGGCTGTCATAGCCTATTCTTCTTTCAAAATAAAGAAAATTTTCCATCCTTCTGAATGGGGAAGACCTTTGCACATTCCTGTGCAATTTAAAACCCTTCCTTCTTTATCCTGTTGCTCTTCATATAATTATTGGGATTATATAGAAGCCTGGACCAAAGCCCTATTTTTCTAAAACCCGGGTAAAACTCATTCCTGGCTCATCTATAATGAAACCAACTTAAAGATCAATAATCTCCCATCTTGGTTCGTTGATTGGTGGCATTATTGTGGAAATGATGAAAGAACTCTTCCACAATATGTACTATTAGCTTACCAACATTTTAAAGCCCACTTAAATCCTACACCTTTTGAAAGGAATTTTCCTCCTCTGCTTCTTTTTTGTTTAAATTTCAATATACCTTGGGTATATCAATGGTATTTTGACTATTCATTTCAGTCAGGTACCAGTATCCCTGTTATATTGAGAAAATCTAAAGTCAAGTGGTGGTCTGCCTTTCGCAATTCTACCACTATTGAAACAGTTAAAGAATGGCTCCTTAAGAGAAACCATGGTGGTCTTGACCCAAGGCTACAAGCCTCTTTTGGAGCTCAAAGAGCCCAGAACATTGCCCTTCTTGCAGCTGCCAAGACTGCAGAAGATTATAAAGCCTTAATGGAACAGATGGTTGGGTCTCTTCCCTCAACATCTGAGCCCATTAAGCCCAGTAGAACCCGCTCTGCTGGATCCTCAACTAAAGTCCATTCTAAAGTTTCTAAAGCCTCATCCAGAAGAAGAAAATCTCCTTCCTCTTCTTTGGATTCCTCTACATCATCCATGACATCATCTTCCACCGAGACATCTGACTCGGATTACTGTCCTAGTAATGAGGATGATTGCTATGGTATTTTGTCCCCCATCAAGGTAAAAAGTAAAGAAAAAATAAAAAAAAAGAAAAAGAAAAAGAAAAAGAAAAAGATTAAAGATAAAGTAACAGAAACAGAAAAGAAAAAAGAAAAAGAAAAGAAAAAAGAAAAAAGAAAAGAAAAGAAAGAAAAGAGTAAAGAAAAAGAAAGAAAGAATAAAACAAAGAAAAATAAAAAGAAAATTGAGTCAGAAACTGAATCTGATTCGGACTCATCTGATTAAAGGCAGGAGAAACCTTATTTCTCCACTCAGATTGATAAAGTCAATAAAGGCGGTGCCCACTGACAAGATACTGTTCATCTACAGTATTCACCAGAGGGAATCCAACAGTAAAGTCAGAAGAACTGTTCATCCACAGTTCCTCACATTAAAGTCAACAGTACCAGACAAGGTACTATTCATCCACAGTTCCCGGAACGCGTGAAGGTACAGTAAAAGCAAATAGTAACGACAGGTTACTATTCCTCTACAGTGACCAAGCATGTGACAAGAATAGTGGAATTTTAAAGCCTCTGTCTATATAATGAAGCTCATTCTGAAGGTAAAGGGGGATCCGAAACACTTCTCTCTCAACACAGAAGACATTCAAGAACCTCTCAGCCTAGTTTTAGCTTCTTCCTTCTCTCTTCTTTCATTTATTATTCTTCCATTTCTGTACCCAACACCTATTGATCTCCTTGTATAAGGTAGCTATATTTTATAACTTATATTTTATAATTTAAATTTTGTATTCTGTATTGTATTTTGTTTTCATTTATTTAAATAAATTTAAATTTTTATATCTCATTTCTCTCATCCATTTATAAGTATGCTCTGTTCTAGTTCTTGCAAGCAAAAAATGAGCAAGTTGAGCTTGATCTGGAACTAAAACATCAGAAATATATTTGCACTACTTACAGACTAAAAAGGACTGCCATATTCTATCCTTTTTTTGTCTTTCCTCTCTCATTATTCTACGCTGTATATTTATACGGGATCCGTATATCTATACCACACATAGTATAATTAGGAATACTAAAACAAATAGACTTAAGAGTGTGTTTTGATAAAACTTGATTAAAATATTTTAGACTTAAGATACAAGTTTAATTAAAGATTTAATTGTAATCTTTAAAGTGGTATATAAGGCTGGAAACCCAAATATAAATTGGAGCAACGTCAGACTTGCACTTGTTTGAAGTCCTCCTTTGCACCGGGTATGAAACAACGCCGCTGTACCCTTTAAGAAAAGATTATAATTATTCTTTATATGTCTTTATTATTATTTTTAATATATGCTTTTAAATTATTTCTGTAATTTATTTTAATATAGTCTTTTACATTCTGTTTCTTATTTATTGTTTTAATTAATCTGTTTATATCTTTGTTGTTTATGCTTAATTATTTTATTGTTTCTATTAATTCTTTTAAAAGTTATTTTATCCCCTGTGAACGGTCCTTTCAATTTATATAAAAAAACAGTTCTAGATATATATATATATATATATATATATATATATATCCAACAGGCATTTCACCCATTGCAAAAATTTTTCTACTAATGCATCTCATAACAGTCTGAAAATTAATCAGATAAAATAAAAAAAAAATTATTAGGCACTGAATAATGCATTTTAGAGATAAATTTTTAAGTCTCAAGCTTTTAGTATATATTGCTTATTAATTTGTTTAAATCTCAAGTTTAATGTCTTAATTAATTTATTTAGGTCGTAGTAAATACATTTTAATGCTTAAATATAAAATAATGATTCTCAAAATTAAAAGCATATTAAAACAATAAATTATAATTCTAATCGATTTAATATTTTTCCATATAGTACTCAAAAGCATTTTATTATAAAAATAGACCCTTTATTTTTCGTTGCTTTTTGGAACCATATATAAAAGGTTTTTATTTTGGGAATTTTCAGGCCCAGATGCTTCTGGACATTATTTGGGGTGTACACGGGCCTGAAGCTCGGCCCAAGTTTTTTTTGGGCTGCAGTTTGCAGCCCGTGGCCCGGCCGGGCCGGGCCGGGCCACTTTAGGTCTGGCTGGGTCGGGCCTGTCCGATTTTTTTAAAATTAAAAAAATAATTTTTTTAAAAAAATTTTAATAAAATTTATCTATAAATATTACTTTAAAAATTTATTATACTAAATTATATCTAATAATATATAAATTATTATATCATTTTTTATATATAATTTTTTTAAAAAATAAATAATTAAAATATAAATTTTAAAAAATTTTAAAAATAAAATAAAAATTAATATTTCGGGCCGGGTCGGGCAAGCCTGAGATTTTTTATCTCAATTCGAGGCCCGACCCGAGGGTAGCTCGGGTTGAATTTTAAAGCCCGTAGCCCGATCATAATATGGGTTTGGGCTGGCCCAACCCGGCCCAGTCTTTCGGGCCAGGCCGGATTATTCGGGCCACAGGCTGCCTGAACAGCCCTAGACACTATCTGCATACTGAAGATTAAAGAACTCCAATTTTGACTATATTTCTGTCAATTTTTATGAAATGAAAATTTTTATCTTTTAATATTAAGAAAAAAATTCAAATATAAATTTATCATTCTCATCAATGTATATATATTTATTTATACAACCAATCTTTTCATTTTGTTAAGCATTTTAAGAAGCAAAGTAATGACAATTTTTATAATAAAAATGAGAAAATATACTTGTTTTATTATTTAATTTAACATTAATTTAATTTCTATTATTGTAAATAGTTAATAGCTTTATGTATTCTCTTAAATTATTAACTAATGGATTTAATACGTAGTAAACTTGGTAATTGTAATGTTAATTTTACAAATTTAATAATTTTAAAACGAAGAATGTGTGACAATTAATTTTTTTTTTTTAGGAGCATGTATGACAATTATAATGTTTTATAACTTCAATTGGGCTGTTGGAAAAATTATTCCACTATTTGCTATTTGAGAGTAATTTACAATCAATTATCCAATTAAGATGTAACATATCATATCAGTTACTTTACATTTTATAAGTTGATGTTCTCTCCCATTAAAAAAAAAGTAAGATTAACTTTATATGTAATTTCAGTTAAAAAATTACAAGTTAATTCAAAATATTTTAAATTCTATTAATTTTTTAAGCTTAAAAGCCATGAAACAAAAATAACAATAAAAAAAATATAATCAAAATCATAACTTTTGCAATATATAAATTTTGAAATATAAATTATTATAATTTAAAATTTTAATTTATTATAATATGAATATGAAACTTAATTTTTTTAAAGAAAAAAATACATAATAGGGAACTCTTTTACTGATATGAAAGATCGAAACTTTTATCTAGATTTTCCTATGTACTTAAATCAGCTTCATCCAACTAATTAATATATTTTATAAATACATACACTCTTTTATCAATGTGGAGGCAAAAGTTTTATATAACTTAATTATTTAATTATTAATACTAAAATAATTTAAAATTAATAATGAAATTCTGAATTCAAATTTCATTTTAATTTTGATTTTTTTTGAAATATTAAAGTTCAAAAATCCAATTAAAATAAAAAAATTTCATTATTAATTTTGATTTTTTTTGAAATATTAAAGTTCAAAAATCCAATTTAAAAAAAAAATGTTTAAACTCTTCATTTGCACACACACATATACATATATATATACACACTCACACAAATATGGAGTTTTGATATATAATAGCACCGATGTAATGTCAAGGAAGTTTCTATAGTAGAAGTGGAAAAAGCACACCAAACATTTAGTCGACATTAGATTTAGACTTAAATTTGTCTACGAAATGTTTTGACGGTCCATTAGAAAAAAAATAAATAAATAAAATTTTGATGTGAATACTCCAACCAATAATGAAAAAACAATATTAAACTTTTTTCAAATATATACAGAGACGAAGTTAGGCAGTTGAAAAGGGGCAATTGTCTCTCTTAATTTTTTTTTTAAATATTCACGTGTATATACCTATTAAATTTTTAAAATTTTTTATTTATTACTCTTAAAATTTTAAATTATCTCCAAATTCAAAAGGAGAAAAAAAATCTAAAATCTTCAACAAATTAATTTTAAATTCATCCAATCAATTAAGAAATTAAAAATAAATTAAAAAATAATTAAAAAATTAAAAAAGATTATAAAATTAAAATCTTTATTTATTTTATTTTTTTAATTTCTTCTCCTTATTTCAAATTTACATTTTATTATTTATAATTCTAATATACTTTAATATTTTTACATAAACATTATATGTTAAAATTTATTTTTCATATTTTCTTTGATTAATTTTTTTTACAAATGAAAATGGCTTACTAATAGGTTAATAAATTTATAAAATAATTATTGTATATGAAAAGCCAAACATCAAGATAAAAAAGAATTTTAAAAATTTTTTTACCCCCCTTATAATTAACTCCTGGCTTCGCCTCTGAATATATATATATATATATATAATATAAAATAACCAAAGTTTACACCATTAAATGTATGAAATTGAAATTAATGTAAGTAGAAGAATGGTTGTTACATGTTCATTTCAGGCAAACCCCATCATTGAATATTATTATTAAGTCATTATACTACAGATTGAATTGACTGTTAGGTAATTAATTAATTTTCTATACCGCTACCTTAAACTTGATTAATATTTTTCCCATTTTCAATCACATGCATGTATGCTGATTTTTTAATTAACTTATTTCAATGAATTCGATATATGAATTTAGTATTGGTCGATTTGATTCACCTAACCAATAGTCACTGAGAATAAATTTCTCTAACGTAGCACGTGCTTTTTTTTTTCTTTGTTCTACAGTCACCGGTGGTCCAATGGTGTACTATTGCCGGAGTTATTCAACTTGCAAAAATCCAGCATCTTTAATTTTTTTTTAAGTGATGAAATTTGAAAATTAATATCACTTGAGCCTTTTTGATCTTAGAATTTAAATTTAAATTAAATTTACTCTAAACCTAAAAAAATCTTAAAAATTAAATTAAATTTAAATATATACCTATATCAATAGATAAAATCTCTAAATTAGACTATAAATTTTTTGATTAGTTATATATGAAAAAAGAGAAACACTTAAAATTTAAATTTAAAATCTAAGCAAAATTAAATTATAAATTTTAATATATAAAAAATTATAAATTTTTAAATTTAAATTCAGACCCAATAATAACTTTATATGTCAAAACTTACGGTGCACAAATCAATTATTTATTATCAATGTAATTTTTTGTTTATTGGCTTGAAAGAAAAGGTTGACATCAAACTACTTTTCTTTGGTGTCAAAGGTTGATATCACTAGAGAGACTACTTTTATTTATTTATGTTGTAAATTTTGCATGAAAAATATCTTATTGTCAGAAGAACTGGTTAAATTTTCACTATTGGCTAATGGGTAAAAGTGATGTGAGCATACAGAAGCCACTTGTATCATTGTATCTCTTGTTGTTTGTGTTGGTGTTTTGATAAACCAATGAGAGAAAATATGTATCAGCATTGCATAATTAAGCTATTTTAAAGTAAAACTCGCTGTGTTTGTCCAGCGAACTACCTATTATTACTCTTATAAAAGAGCAGATATTCAATCTTCAACAACGTATTTCGAAAATCGAACTAAAAAAAAAAAAGAAGCTATTTTAAAGTAATTTATTACCTCACTAATAAGTTATAATAAGAACCAAAAGTATAGAACAAAAGTACTCCCTATCTTTTTAGCTTTTAAATAATAAATAAAAGCTTAAAGTAGTTTTAGATTGACAATTAATTAATATTAACCTTCAAAGTTGATGTCAGGCGTATATACCAAAGTTAACAATTAATTATGACAAACTTTTCCGAAATGATTATTAAATAATTAATTGTTGAATTGCATATTTTATAGTTTCACTTCAAATATCAATTTAGAGAAAAAAATATTTCACGTTATTTTTATAAATTTAATATAATATTAATTAAAATTTTTTAAATTTATCCTTATTTATTAAATTTTTATAATTTTAGTAATTAATAAAAAGAGAATACTAAAAATAGATAATTAGGTAAATTATTATAAATTTTTTTATAAAATTTAAATTTTAAAATTATTATTTTAGTATACATATTTTATTTTTATATAATATTTAAAATAAAACGGATAAAAAATATATATAAAAAAATGTTTAAGTGCCTGTGATGATATACTATATAATTACTAATGAGATTTTTTTATTATAAATTTCCCCCTTCCTTTGGGTTTTCGTGGTGCCTTGCGTCATAGTAGCTTTTTAAAAGATTGAAGTGTTAGCTTTTTTTTTTTCTTTTAATAAAAATTGTATTTTTGTGAGTTGTTGTCCACATTTTATGCACAAAACAAAGTATGAGATGAAAATGCACATTACTTCTTCTAATGCTTTTCCATGTTTGAGCAATAAAAAAACACATAGAAAATAATTACCCTTTATCAAAAATTGAAGAATATCATATTTAAAATGATGTAATAAATAAAATATTAATAATATTTAATAATAATATAATTTGATATAAATTTTATTGATTTTGACCTGATTTATTTATCACACATAAATAATAATCATCATTTATTATAAAGTGATTTACTTAGTATTTTTTGACAAATAAAATTAAATACCAATCTCAATTTATAATGTGATAAGAGAATATTGAGAATTAATTTTTAATTAAAATAATTAAAATTTTTTAATATTTTTATATAATTAAAAATTAACTTAATAAAAATAATTAATTAATTAAATAAATTATTCACATAACTAAAGAATTTTATTATTTTATCATAAAATAAATTAATATTTAAAATTTAATTATTGAAGGATCAAATTTTACTTTTAGTTGAATCCTATTTTATAACTATGTGACATATTAATGGGACTCCATGGGTTGGAGATGCTCTTAGAATATGTTTATTGTCTTTCCCAAAGAAAACCAAAGTTTGGTCATCAAATTTATTTATTTACTTTTTCAATTAGCAAAAGCCAAAGTTTCAAAAGGAGTGAGTGATAAGTGGGGTGGCTGATGGAATTCAATTTGAAAACAAAATGCAAAAAATAAAAAAAAATATTATTCTTAAATTAACAAGCTCAATTTGTTTTTACATCATAAATGACTGCTTCCCTATAATTTTAATAAATTAGCCAAAATGCTAAATTTATATGATATTTTTATTTAATATTACTTACACCCTTCATTCTAATGAAATCATCACTTTTATAAATTATATATATGCCTCCAAAATTAATATTTTTATATAATAAAAAAATTAATTATTTATTATTTATAACTTTTATATATTCCTCTAAAATTAATTAATAAAATGTTCGTATAATAATTTTAATATTAATTAGTTGATAGAGAATATTTTAATTCATTTAAAATAATTTTATATAATATTTATAAATTTTAATAATTTTTTAATAGGTGTATATGAGTTAAACGAGATAAATTTATTAAGACGAATATAATATTAAATATATCTCATACTAAAATAAAAATATAGTAGACAATATATATATAAAATTTATATTTTTAATAAAATTATTAATTTTTTATAATTTTTATGAAATGAGAAATAAATTTATTAATTTACAATAAATCAATAAAAAATTTACTTAAGGTGCCCATCAATTCCCTTACATTTTTATGTAATATGGGGCCCTTCTTGTTGTGTGGCGGTACCCACTCCAAGTGGAATCCACACGATTTCAATTAAAGAAAAAAAAAAGCAAAATAAAAGTTGAAAACAAAAGAAGAAAAACAAATAAAAAACAAAAACGGAATTGTAGAAAAGTCAAGAAAAGGAAGAAGAGAATTTGCTTTCAAATTCACAAACTGAATACAGCTCAATTGGAGCTGTTTTTCACGCAAACCACATGCAAACTTCCTCTATAAATAGAGGAAGCTTTTGTTTCTTTTGAGATATATATAGATCTCTCAATAACAAATTTGAGAGAATTGAGAGAGAGAGTGTTTTAATTTTAGGAGGATTCCTAAAATTGGGTTGAGAGAAAATAGCGAGGTTATAATTTTAGGGTGTTTTTTGGGAAACACTTGAGTACCACTATTTTTGTAATCCTCTCTCTGTGTACCTACTATTTTTATAGTGGAAGAAATAATTCGGAGTTTGTTCCGTGGAGGTAGTATTTAAGGTGAACCACGTAAAATCACTGTGTCTATATTTTACATTTCTTCTGTCGTAATTCTCGTAATTTTTCTTGCGGGACCCAACAAGTGGTATCAGAGCCGAGGTTGTTAGGCAGAGGTTTTTATTTGGGTTTGTAATAATTTCTTTATATATAGAGTATGCTCTGTAGTTGCAGCTTAGTCTGATCTTCTACATCAGAAATATTATTAAGAAATTATTATAAGCAGGTCCAGATGGTCAGATAGCGGTACCAGATCCGGAAATATATTTTTTGAAAATAAATATATCACGACGATAAGAAAATTATGACGAATCCAGTGGTGCTGTCCGTTCGAAAAGACGTTGCAGAGTTAATTTTTATGTGAATAGTAAAATAGTAACTCAAAGGTGGTATACTATTTGAGGTTACTGTTGAAAGTTACTATTTGAAGTTACTATTCAAGTATACAATTACTGTTCAAGTATACGATCACTATTCAAGTATATGTGCACTATTCACGTATACGTTACTATTTACGTATACGGTTACTATTCTGTTGTCAGTTACAGAATTCGACATGGCTGTTGATGGGGCAATGATCAAGTTAACGGACTCGAACTTTTCATTATGGAAGTCTAGAATGGAGGACTACCTCAATTGCAAGGATCTGTACGATCCAATTGAAGGTGATAGAGCAAAGCCAGAAGAAATGAAGGAAGCGCAGTGGAATAAATTAAAGAAACAGACACTGGGTACGATACGCCAGTGGATAGATGCGAGCATTTACAATCACGTACTGTAACACCCCGATACCCTATATAAGTACTATACGTATACCTAGTATACATACAGTAAATATATAAAGTATAAGGATGTCACTTTTCGTTACCTTTTAAAAACCTGTAACAGAGTTCAAACCATAATACCTTAATTTAAATAACATTTACAAAATCATTATCTTTATTAAAACTTCATTTATACATATAAATACTCTCTCGTCAGAAATACATCATAATTAAAATTTATACATGTATGCATTACCCTCTAGTTGGTCTCGACAAACTTAACTCTTCTTGTGGCATAACAAAAGACTTCATATCTTCCATCTATATACCTGCGCGAATAAACACCCGCGCTAAGCCCGAGAGCTTAGTAGTCCAAATATAAAATATAAACATATAGTATAGAAGTATTGATATATAATGATACATCGATTCAATATATAATTAGTTCTTATCTTATCTTCTTTTCTTTTTAATTTTATCTTTAATATATCCTAGCTAATTTCATATATGATGTATATATATACATAATATTATCACCAACCCCAATGCATCACCAATACTCAAAACCAATATATTAATACCCCTACATTATATATATACCACACCAACCATTATTGCAATACACACTTTACATATCATACCAATTAATATTGCAATACACACATTACATATCATACACTCATTATTGCAATACACACATTACACATCATATCACTCATTATTGCAATACACAATTTACATATCATACAAATCATAAATCATATTTCCAATAAAGACAACCTTTATCATCGACCACAATTCATTTACATATTACACTTAATAACATTATATTATTCACAATTCACCAAGCATAATTCATTATTAATACTCACAATCAATATTTCAATACTTGCATTTCACATTGACAATAAAGACAGACTCGGGCCCAAAACACTAATATGTTATTCAAAGTTCAGAGTTACTGCTTTGGTTCATAGTCACAATCATCACGCCCGTAGGCAATGTATATACATGTATCTCTATCCATGGATAGTGTAACAGACCCAGTCTCTTGGACCATCAACTCAACACATATGAGGAGATCCTCAACCCGACAAGACTGTTACAAATCATATATCTCATATTCACAATTCTCATAGTGTAACAGACCCAGTCTCTTGGACCATCAACTCAACACATATGAGGAGATCCTCAACCCGGCAAGACTGTTACCTTTCATCATTTCTTAGGCATGCCACCCAAATCCAGAACTCTGAAACTGAATAACATATTAAACAAACAATTCATTTATTATTTCATTATCAATCTCATCATCAATTAGGCCAACATGCCTTATCTCTTTCAATTGAATTATCATAGCCAATCACAATGGCTTCATATCATATCATATCTCAATCCATATGATACATATAGCATCATTGATATCACATTTCAAAGTATATTATTCATATATTACATTGCCATACACAAGATTCACAATGCATATAACATAACATTTTCTCACTTCTCAAAACACATTAACATCATTCATTACTAGAGCATTTATCATAACAAATTGCACATACCTTAAGAATGATCCTCATTTCTTCCTACCTTTCCCATTTCATATTTCATCCTTTATATATATTCTTCATTTACATTCACAATATAATAGCTTATTTAACACTTTCTTCCCAATGTGTTAATGTTCAAAGACATATAAGGATATACAATCAAATAGGGTTTATGCTTACCTTGTTAATGATCTTCACATCCTTCACATCATTCAATCATCACCTTAGTCCAATTATGTTAACAATATAATAGATCACTTAACACATTTGCAAACAAATGTGTTAAGCCTCAAATTATGTAATTAAATACAATCATATGTATTGGTACTTACCTCAAGAACTAGTCCCATCAATCTATACATTTCTTTTCTTTCCAAGAATTCTCCACATTTAGGTTAATGCAACCCAATCTCTTCAAAACCTAATCTAAAGGAATATTAGCAAAATGACCATATGAATAGTACATTCTGGTTTAAGACTCCATTTTATCCTTATTTTGAAAAATTGTATAAAATAATCTACTTGACTAAAAATTCTAAAATTTTTACAGAATTTAGTTTTGTATCTTAAAATCATTCCTTTAAAATTTCAGATCAAACTGAACACAAAATCTTAGTCAAATAGTTCACCTAACCAGACTGCCCCAATTGCCCTGCATCCTGGCAGCAGTTCTGAACTTTGTGAATTCCATAAATCAAATTCAATCAAAGTGGTTCCAAATTATTTTTCTCAAATACTAGACTCACTAAGAAACAACATATCCAAAATTCAATTGGATATGATTTTTCTACATTTTATTAAAAATCCCGAAATATAGCTGTCTCAGTTAAGGTACCTGCTGGAACAGGTCTAATAAAAATAATCTTTCTAAACTCATAACCATTCCAAAATCGAATCAACATATTTTTCAGTCATTCTAAACTCATAGAGGCACAACATATCAAAAATTCACTTCAAGAATATTTTTCTATAATTAATTAAAAATCATACAAGTCACATCCTTTACTAATTGTAAAACAGAAAAAAATTCACTAAACACAACTCTTACTCTTCCATCACCAACACCAACATAGCTTCTTATCTTTAATTCCATTTCAACACTTTTACACACACCATACACAAACACACTCCATCAAACTCAAACAAAATTCCAAATAGAACAAGAGAAATCAAGAGAAAACTTACCTTAAATGAAGAAATTCCACAAATCTCTAACCAAAACCCTTGATTCCTTCTTCAATTTGATTATAGAACTTCAAACACCTCCCTAGCTCTTTCTCTTCTTCAATGGCCGGCCTCTTCAAGAAAGAAAGAAGAAAATACCAACAAGTCAACCACTTTTCTTCTTTTAATCTCCACCATGCAACTTAACCAAAGAAAATTACCTCCATGCCCTTCATCCATTTAATTAATCTTTTGTCTCATATATACCCATATATATAATTTCACATGCCACAAATAAATATCATCTTGTATTGACCAACCCTTTTGACCAATGTATATGTTAGTTATACAACCATATAAACAACATATACACTTCTCTCTACACCCTCTTTTCTTCTCAAAACACAAATACCTATACATTCTTTTCCCAACTTCTTTTCTCTTGTAATTTAACACATATATTCAATCCAATATATAACAATAACATAATCAAAACTTTTAAGGTATACATGAGGATATTACAATTCTCTCCCCCTTAAATAATTTCATCCTCGAAATTATCTAGCGTAATTGTAATCCATTCATAATACTATACCATCTTAACTTACATATGAAGTTAATTATACGCTTAAGTCATTATATTATCAAATTATATAGCTTCAACTCTCCTCTTTAGAATCAACCACCTTCTTTAAATTCCATAACTCATCATTCTATATGTTTATACATCTTGTTATTTCCTTAATCAAACATTCAAAAGAACTCATTACATTTCTTGTTAATGTCTTTATATAAGAATCAGATCATTCTATAGTACACTTATACTCCATCTAATCTTTATATTTAATATATTTTGTTATTTCACTTCTGTATAATTACTCTCTTAACTTTAACATTAAAAATCATTGACTTATATCTGAACATTAATTATCCCTTCATTACAATCACTGTCTAAATAGACATTTATCACCCTCAATAGATAACAAAATCCTGATTTTTCATAAATGGAGTTATTTCTTTAGCATGCTTTTCACTTAACTTACATATTAATACATTATCTTTCAACTTATTTTATAAATAACCAATCTTTTTCTCTTCTTATCATGATTAACAACTACTATACTCCACTCATTCATGTCCAATCATACTTTAAAATTTACATCATATACATTATCATGTAAATACCTATTTTCTTAATACAACTATACACATTAAATTTTATTAATGATCCATAATCTTAGCCAAATCCAGATCAATTAATCTATCTGTCACAATATACCCACGTTCCAATCTTATTCAATTCCAACCAACGATTAAGTAATCTAACTTATCATGAAATTTCACAATTTTCATATAAGTATAAATATAACTTAATTCCATAAGAGCAAACTTATATTCAATTTCTGCTCTCTTTCAATCTATTTTCAGTCAAATCATCATGATAACAAATCACTTCTAATATCTTTTAATATACACATAGTTTATTCTTTATTATCTTAGTATAATTTCCACCAATTCTCATAAAAATGTTATATCATACTTAATATCTATAATTCATTCACTCAAACTTTGAGTTCATTCCCTTAAACCTCAAGTTACATACCATAAACATATTCAGTATAACTTTCATTCATATAATATAATTTCTCCCTTTTACTAACTCTTCACATTTCCTATCATTGGTATATTTATTTTGATTACCTTTTTGTCATATTATCCATAACTCAACACATTTCAAAATTTTTTTAATTTTTTTTTTCACAGTTATAACCAAATTCTTAACATAAAAAAAAAATTAATAAGGTACAACTTTAACCATCATAATTTTTAACTATACTTCTCAAACAAAATTGTCAACCTCACCAAATCCGTATTACAATCATTATATCTAAGATCCAAATCCATGGATAACAAATTAACCGATCCAAAATACTGAACAAAACACATGACTTTAAGAGATTAATATTCAAACCTAGAACTTTCAATTCAATACTGTTCTTTTATAATTCTATTCTCAATCTTAACATTTTTAGTATAACAGAAGTTAACACATTCCAACTTCGTTTCAACCAATTTGTATTCGCTTATATGATCCTTATCAACTTAACTCATGCTTTAACAATATTACTATATACATATTCAATCATATACAGTTCTTATACAATTTCTATTCATCACTTCATTTCTAATCCATCTACAATCTCTTATAATATAATTACATAGAACTTTTCATATGTGAATACTTTGAAACTCTAAATATAATATAATCATCAAGTTCAATACTCATTATAACAATTTCCACTGTCCAATATTACTCAAGTTCTTTCCATTCTCACTTCCATCACATAATCCATCTAGCTTTACACAGTTCAAGACCTAATCTCTCTTAGGTCCACTAATACATATAACATTGTTTTTCCATATCACTAATTCTATAATTATACCACATATATCTTCATAAGCCATCCTCATAATGTGATTCACAAATGTGTTTATATATCATAATTTCATTCATATTGGAAAACTCAATTCACATATCATATACATGTATACACTTAATTATATGCTCTTATAGTATTTTCCTTTTTCATACATTCAATACAAATTTAGTGTTTATCATTTTCTTTTAAACACTTTCCTTCTCATTCTTCCAATATGATATAAAGTATTTATTCACACTACAAACATATATATTCCGACTATAGTAACACTTCATATTCATCTCAGTCACATTCCCAATGTGACATCTCTTTCACTTTCGTCTTTAAAAATATTTAATACACTCCCATATTCATTCTTACCCTGTTCAGTAAAATGACTTAAAATAACTCATTTCTATTTACTTATCCACTTCCTTGATTATTTCAAAACAAATTCTCATATTATCAATCACATTACTCAATTCATAATACTTCCATATGCAATACTAGTCATTTCACTTAGCTTATGCATTGCATATACAGTTAACTATCAATATCCCAATAATCTTTATCAAATTCCACTAAAACTTTAACTTCTCAATTTACTACTTCGTTTAAGCTTCAATTTGCCAAACTCATCTTTTCTATCATCGCTTTAAAAACATCTTACAAATATATATCACAAAGCAATATTAAAACATATAATTTCCACAATCATAAAGCTCACTTCAAAAATCTCAAATATCACATATTATCACCATTACCATGAGCTTTCACAATATCCAAGTATCTCACATTTCTAACATTGAATTTACCATGTTCGCATTAAAATAACAATATCAACTTATTTTCTTACTTAACCAATATCATCTCTTTTTCCTTTAAACAAAACCTTAATTTTATATACATATATCCCAACTTTAAAAAAATCACACTTTGTCTATACTAACTAACTCATTCACTATTCCACCATTCTTTCCTCATTTTAGTAACATATCTTTCAATAACAACAATCCAGCAATATTTTCTCTGTCTAACAACCTCAACATAAACATTATTATAAAGAGGTTCAAAGTATAAAGGAAAGAATACATATTTTAATCTTGATTTTGATTGCTACTTATTTTCAACTTTATTCTCCTTTTTATTTCTTTATGTTTCAATTCACATTATGCCCTACATAATATTGCTCATAAATATCAACATTACATTTCATGTTGCACACAACATGACATTCTTCATATGCATCATTAATATACAAATATCACATTACATTTCACAATGCGTTTCTCATAATCAATTAGGCACTATGCCTCAATTATAATTCATTTCCAACATCATTGTCAACAATCATAATTTCTCATCACATCAAAATAGTATACACATATATCATCAACTATATTGAACATCTCATATAACACAAATATTCTACAATTTATATTATGCCACATCAGAGACCAACCTAAATGTCAATGCATATGCACGTATTACAAATTTCATTTCAAAACTTTTCCTTTTTATTTCTATTTAAACTTTTCAAAAAAATTTTTTTTTTTAATCTCACTTAGGCCGAGAATCTCGAACCTAAGCTCTGATACCAAAACAATTGTAACACCCCGATACCCTATATAAGTACTATGCGTGTACCTAGTATACATACAGTAAATATATAAAGTATAAGGATGTCACTTTTCGTTACCTTTTAAAAACCTGTAACAGAGTTCAAACCATAATACCTTAATTTAAATAACATTTACAAAATCATTATCTTTATTAAAACTTCATTTATACATATAAATACTCTCTCGTCAGAAATACATCATAATTAAAATTTATACATATATGCATTACCCTCTAGTTGGTCTCGACAAACTTTACTCTTCTTGTGGCATAACAAAAGACTTCATATCTTCCATCTATATACCTGCGCGAATAAACACCCGCGCTAAGCCCGAGAGCTTAGTAGTCCAAATATAAAATATAAACATATAGTATAGAAGTATTGATATATAATGATACATCGATTCAATATATAATTAGTTCTTATCATATCTTCTTTTCTTTTTAATTTTATCTTTAATATATCCTAGCTAATTTCATATATGATGTATATATATACATAATATTATCACCAACCCCAATGCATCACCAATACTCAAAACCAATATATTAATACCCCTACATTATATATATATCACACCAACCATTATTGCAATACACACTTTACATATCATACCAATTAATATTGCAATACACACATTACATATCATACACTCATCATTGCAATACACACATTACACATCATATCACTCATTATTGCAATACACAATTTACATATCATACAAATCATAAATCATATTTCCAATAAAGACAACCTTTATCATCGACCACAATTCATTTACATATTACACTTAATAACATTATATTATTCACAATTCACCAAGCATAATTCATTATTAATACTCACAATCAATATTTCAATACTTGCATTTCACATTGACAATAAAGACAGACTCGGGCCCAAAACACTAATATGTTATTCAAAGTTCAGAGTTACTGCTTTGGTTCATAGTCACAATCATCACGCCCGTAGGCAATGTATATACATGTATCTCTATCCATGGATAGTGTAACAGACCCAGTCTCTTGGACCATCAACTCAACACATATGAGGAGATCCTCAACCCGGCAAGACTGTTACAAATCATATATCTCATATTCACAATTCTCATAGTGTAACAGACCCAGTCTCTTGGACCATCAACTCAACACATATGAGGAGATCCTCAACCCGGCAAGACTGTTACCTTTCATCATTTCTTAGGCATGCCACCCAAATCCAGAACTCTGAAACTGAATAACATATTAAACAAACAATTCATTTATTATTTCATTATCAATCTCATCATCAATTAGGCCAACATGCCTTATCTCTTTCAATTGAATTATCATAGCCAATCACAATGGCTTCATATCATATCATATCTCAATCCATATGATACATATAGCATCATTGATATCACATTTCAAAGTATATTATTCATATATTACATTGCCATACACAAGATTCACAATGCATATAACATAACATTTTCTCACTTCTCAAAACACATTAACATCATTCATTACTAGAGCATTTATCATAACAAATTGCACATACCTTAAGAATGATCCTCATTTCTTCCTACCTTTCCCATTTCATATTTCATCCTTTATATATATTCTTCATTTACATTCACAATATAATAGCTTATTTAACACTTTCTTCCCAATGTGTTAATGTTCAAAGACATATAAGGATATACAATCAAATAGGGTTTATGCTTACCTTGTTAATGATCTTCACATCCTTCACATCATTCAATCATCACCTTAGTCCAATTATGTTAACAATATAATAGATCACTTAACACATTTGCAAACAAATGTGTTAAGCCTCAAATTATGTAATTAAATACAATCATATGTATTGGTACTTACCTCAAGAACTAGTCCCATAAATCTATACATTTCTTTTCTTTCCAAGAATTCTCCACATTTAGGTTAATGCAACCCAATCTCTTCAAAACCTAATCCAAAGGAATATTAGCAAAATGACCATATGAATAGTACATTCTGGTTTAAGACTCCATTTTATCCTTATTTTGAAAAATTGTATAAAATAATCTACTTGACTAAAAATTCTAAAATTTTTGCAGAATTTAGTTTTGTATCTTAAAATCATTCCTTTAAAATTTCAGATCAAACTGAACACAAAATCTTGGTCAAATAGTTCACCTAACCAGACTGCCCCAATTGCCCTGCATCCTGGCAGCAGTTCTGAACTTTGTGAATTCCATAAATCAAATTCAATCAACGTGGTTCCAAATTATTTTTATCAAATACTAGACTCACTAAGCAACAACATATCCAAAATTCAATTGGATATGATTTTTCTACATTTTATTAAAAATCCCGAAATATAGCTGTCTCAGTTAAGGTACCTGCTGGAACAGGTCTAATAAAAATAATCTTTCTAAACTCATAACCATTCCAAAATCGAATCAACATATTTTTCAGTCATTCTAGACTCATAGAGGCACAACATATCAAAAATTCACTTCAAGAATATTTTTCTATAATTAATTAAAAATCATACAAGTCACAGCCTTTACTAATTGTAAAACAGAAAAAAATTCACTAAACACAACTCTTACTCTTCCATCACCAACACCAACATAGCTTCTTATCTTTAATTCCATTTCAACACTTTTACACACACCATACACAAACACACTCCATCAAACTCAAACAAAATTCCAAATAGAACAAGAGAAATCAAGAGAAAACTTACCTTAAATGAAGAAATTCCACAAATCTCTAACCAAAACCCTTGATTCCTTCTTCAATTTGATTATAGAACTTCAAACACCTCCCTAGCTCTTTCTCTTCTTCAATGGCCGGCCTCTTCAAGAAAGAAAGAAGAAAATACCAACAAGTCAACCACTTTTCTTCTTTTAATCTCCACCATGCAACTTAACCAAAGAAAATTACCTCCATGCCCTTCATCCATTTAATTAATCTTTTGTCTCATATATACCCATATATATAATTTCACATGCCACAAATAAATATCATCTTGTATTGACCAACCCTTTTGACCAATGTATATGTTAGTTATACAACCATATAAACAACATATACACTTCTCTCTACACCCTCTTTTCTTCTCAAAACACAAATACCTATACATTCTTTTCCCAACTTCTTTTCTCTTGTAATTTAACACATATATTCAATCCAATATATAACAATAACATAATCAAAACTTTTAAGGTATACATGAGGATATTACACGTACGAAATGAGAAAGATCCCCAAGTTCTCTGGAAGAAATTAGAAAGTATGTACGAGGTTACAAATGCTCAAGGAAAGGTGTTCATGATTCGTAAAGTCATGAACTTAAAGCTGTCAGAGGACGATCAATTACACAGCACCTGAATGACTTCGAAGGACTTATATCTGAGTTATCTGTTAGCGGTATGTCCTTGGATGATGAAATGCAAGCATGTCTGCTGCTGGGATCTCTACCAGACAGTTGGGATACTCTTGTTGTATCTTTGAGTAACTCAACTCCAGATGGTAAGGTAACAATGTCTATGGTGAAAAATAGACTACTTAAAGAAGAAATTCGTAGAAGAGATGTTGCCAGTACCAGTTCGCAAGTCCTTGTCACAGAGAATAAGGGCCGAAGCAAAAGTAGAGGTCGAGGAAATGGAAGATTCAGAGACAGATCCAAATCCAAAGAA
This sequence comes from Garcia nutans, assembly GCA_947685225.1. Taxonomy (NCBI): domain Eukaryota; kingdom Viridiplantae; phylum Streptophyta; class Magnoliopsida; order Malpighiales; family Euphorbiaceae; genus Garcia; species Garcia nutans. The sequence continues at coordinate 4,379,894 of CANTUV010000048.1, read as the reverse complement.
AGAAGGAAGTGTTACCATTGTGGTAAGGAGGGTCATCTCAAGAGAAATTGTCGTTTCCTCAAACAGGAAAATGGGAATCGAAGTCAGAATGATGACAGAAGCACAACTGCTGCAGTAGTAGCAGAAGATGGAGAGGTGACTTTAGTCTCTCACGATGCAGATTGCTGTCATGTTGGAGATGCAGATACCGAGTGGATAGTAGACTCCGGTGCTTCATACCACTGTGTTCCAAAAAGGGAATACTTCTCTACTTATAAAGCTGTAGACCTTGGCACTATTAGAATGAGAAATAAAAGTGTCTCGCAAATGGTAGGGATTGGTGATATCTGTATAAAGACAAGAGTCGGGAGCATATTAATGCTTAAAGATGCAAGGCATGTTCCCGATTTGCGAATGAACCTGCTGTCAGTCAGTGTACTAGACAAGGAAGATTATCAACAACATACAGGTGATGGTAAATGAAAACTCACCAAAGGATCCTTGGTGGTGGCGAGAGGAGAATTATGTTGTTCGCTGTACAAGACGCACGCAACAATATGTGCGGGACAACTGAATACAGTTGAAGATGATGCTTCACCAAATTTGTGGCATAGGCGACTGGCGCATGTTAGTGAAAAAGGGTTGAATATATTGGCTACGAAGTCCCTCATTCCATCAGCCAAAGGAAAAGTAGACCCTTGTGATCACTGTTTATTTGGGAAGCAACATCGTGTCTCTTTTCGAAAAAGCTCCAAGCGAAAAGAGAATAAGTTAGAATTGGTATACTCTGATGTGTGTGGTCCTATGGAAGTAGAATCTCTTGGAGGAAGCAGATATTTTCTTACCTTCATTGATGATTTCTCAAGGAAAACATGGATATACTTGTTGCGCACAAAAGATAAAGTATTCAAGCACTTTCAGCGGTTCCATGCAATGGTGGAAAGGGAGGCTGGAGTGGCATTGAAGTGTTTGCGCACGGATAATGGTGGTGAATATATCTCTAAAGAATTTAGAGATTATTGTAGTCAGCACGGAATCAGGCATGAAAAGACAGTTCCTGGTACGCCTCAACACAACGGCGTTGCTGAACGGATGAATCGCACCATTATTGAGAGAGTTAGGTCCATGCTCAAAATGGCTAACCTACCAAAGTCATTTTGGGGAGAAGCTGCCAATACTGCTGTCTATCTAATCAACCGACTACCTTCAGCACCTTTGGATTTTGACATTCTGGAGAAGGTCTGGATGGGAAGAAATATTTCATACACTCACTTAAGGGTGTTTGGCTGCAAGGCGTTCATGCATATTCCAAAAGAGCAGAGATCAAAGCTTGATTACAAGTCAGTTCCTTGCACTTTTGTCGGCTATGGAGATGAAGAGTTTGGCTACAGGTTATGGGATCCAATAAAGAAGAAAGTTGTTCGGAGCCGAGATGTTGTATTCCACGAGAATGAGATCGTGGCAGATATGGTTGGTGAGAAATCTGCAAGTGAAAGTTTTGTAGATACTACACCGCAAAGCATTCCTACAGATGATGCCACATGAGAAGGAATGCTAGAATCAGAACATGAAGGAGAAGAGCCAGTTATAGGGGATCAAGAGACGATTGTAGATGAAGATACTGATACAGAGGGTGTCGAGCAGGGGGAGCAAGAGAACCCCACTTCACTAGAAGAAGCTGAACCTCAGTTGAGAAGGTCAACTAGAGAACGCCAACCATCTACAAAGTATTCAAGTTCTGATTATATTTTGATTACTGAAGAGGGGGAGCCAGAGAGCTTCCAAGATGTGCAGTCTTGCAAAGATAGAGACTGTTGGATAAAGGCCATGCAAGAAGAGATGAATTCTTTGAAAAAGAATGACACGTACGAGCTGGTGAAACTTCCAAAAGGAAAGAGAACACTCAAGAACAAATGGGTGTATAAGCTGAAAAAGGATGATGGCAACCTAGTGAGATATAAAGCTCGATTGGTCGTCAAAGGCTTTACTCAAAAGAAAGGTATTGACTTTGATGAGATATTTTCTCCAGTTGTGAAAATGAGTTCCATTCGAGTTGTACTAGGTTTAGCGGCTAGCTTAAACCTTGAATTGGAGCAGCTTGATGTAAAGACCGCATTCTTGCATGGGAATCTAGAAGAGGAGATCTATATGGAACAACCAGAAGGTTTCAAAGTTAAAGGAAAAGAGGACATGGTTTGTCGTTTGAAGAAAAGCTTGTATGGGTTGAAACAAGCACCGCGACAATGGTATAAAAAGTTTGATTCTTTTATGATGAATCAAGGATACAAAAGGACAGAGGCAGATCCTTGTGTATATGTCCAGAAATTTCCTGATGATAAATTTATCATTCTTCTCTTATATGTTGATGATATGCTAATCGTTGGACCATATGCAGACATGATTAGCAGGCTAAAGGGTGATTTGTCAAAGGCATTTGACATGAAGGATTTGGGGTCGGCAAGGCGAATTCTTGGAATGGATATTATCCGAGATCGAAAGTCCTGCAGGTTATAGTTATCGCAGGAGAAATATATTGAATGAATTCTAGAAAAGTTCAATATGAAGAATGCTAAACCAGTTAGCACTCCACTTGCCGCTCACTTTAAGTTGAGAAAGAAATCCAACTCATCAACAGAGAAAGAAAGAGAAGAAATGTCAAATGTTCCATATTCTGCAGCGGTCGGAAGTTTGATGTATGCAATGGTGTGTACAAGACCAGATATCGATCACGCAGTTGGCGTTGTGAGTTGATATTTATCAAATCCCCATAAGACACATTGGGAAGCAGTAAAGTGGATCTTCAGATACCTGAGAGGAACTTCAAAGTTGTGCTTAACTTTTGGAAGTGGAAAATCTGCACTTGTTGGCTATACAGATGCAAATATGGCGGGAGACCTTGATGAACGAAAATCTACATCAGGTTACCTATTTACATTCTCAGGGGGAGCTATCTCATGGCAGTCGAGGTTACAAAAATGTGTTTCCTTATCTACGACCGAATCAGAGTACGTTGCAGCAGCGGAAGCAGGAAAGGAAATAATTTGGTTAAAACGATTCTTTCGGGAATTGGGTGTGCAGCAAGAAGAATACATAGTATACTGTGATAGTCAAAGTGCGTTAGACTTAAGCAAAAATACTATGTATCATGTGCGGACGAAACACATTGATGTAAGGTATCATTGGCTTAGATTAGCCATTGAGAAAAAGACATTTCAGTTGCAGAAGATTCATACAGATGAAAATGTTGCTGATATGTTGACAAAAGTCATTCTGAAGGAGAAGTTCGAGAAGTGTGCCCAAGCGGCAGGGATGGAAAGTACGATTAATGTTCCACTTGAGTGTGCAGGGGGAGATTTGTTGTGTGGCGGTACCCACTCCAAGTGGAACCCACACGATTTCAATTAAAGAAAACAAAAGCAAAATAAAAGTTGAAAACAAAAGAAGAAAAACAAATAAAAAACAAAAACGGAATTGTAGAAAAGTCAAGAAAAGGAAGAAGAGAATTTGCTTTCAAATTCACAAACTGAATACAGCTCAATTGGAGCTGTTTTACACGCAAACCACACGCAAACTTCATCTATAAATAGAGGAAGCTTTTGTTTCTTTTGAGATATATATAGATCTCTCAATAACAAATTTGAGAGAATTGAGAGAGAGTGTGTTTTAATTTTAGGAGGATTCCTAAAATTGGATTGAGAGAAAATAGTGAGGTTATAATTTTAGGGTGTTTTTTGGGAAACACTTGAGTGCCACTATTTTTGTAATCCTCTCTCTGTGTACCTACTATTTTTATAGTGGAAGAAATAATTCGGAGTTTGTCCCGTGGATGTAGCCTTTAAGGTGAACCCCGTAAAATCACTGTGTCTATATTTTACATTTCTTCTGTCGTAATTCTCATAATTTTTCTTGGGGGACCCAACACTTTTACCTTCTATTTCCAAGTAATTTCCAAGTTGGTGTACGGAAGCATAATAAGGCAAAATTTTAGAAAATTGAAAGTTTTCATTCCCCATATAATCAAAAGATAATTGCCTTAGCTTTCACAAAGCTTTAACATGGCAATGGCTTGAGCCCTCAGTGTCCCATTCATTCATCTTAAAAAAAAAAAAAAGAAAAAAAATAATGACCTCATCACAATTCACAGAAAAAGCTTTAACATAATGCCATCACACTCCTGCTCTCACTACTAAAATTACAAATCCATCGCCACCATCACCGCCACCTGTCTTCTTCTCCAACTTCACCCTCACTGTCTTATTATTATTTTTATTACTATTTTCATATTCTATTTTTTCATATTATTTATATAATTAAATATTAAAATTGAAATAAATATTAAATGGTTTAAAAAAAATATTTATTTCATAATGAAATAATCAGTGAGTATTTCTTTTGTAATGAACTGTTGACATCAGTATTGTATTTTATCTAGTCTACTAATTTATCCTATTAAATTTACATTTTAAATTACATAAAAATAAAATAAAAAAAATTCATAATAAGAAAAAACAATAAATATATATCAGTGTCGTTTGACTAGGGATTCACTTAATCAACTACTAACTTAATGATATTTGACCTTAAAAAAGCTTATCTTACTAACTACTAAGGGGGTGTTTGATTTAGCTGATTAAGGCAGCTGATAGCTGTTTTAAGTCAATCAGTTAAAGAATAAGTGTTTGGTTAACTTTTTTATCAGCAGCTGTTAGTTTGAAGGCTCAAACAACAGCTGTTTGAAAAAGCTCATCCTCCTAGCTTTTTATAAACAGCTGCTGATAGTTTTTTTATTTGACAATATTAACCCTGAATTATTAGATAATATTAATACACAATAACAATTTGAGTTTATTTAAAATTATACCCTTATTGGTCATTTTACACAATAACAACAACAGCTTACTATATTTTTACCAAACGCTCATTATTCATCAGCTAACAGCTATCCGCAACAGCTACCAGCTAACAGCTATCAGCTGCATGAAACCGCTAAATCAAATAGGACCTAAATATTTTAAACTTATGTAACCGCGGCGGGGCCATGAATTTTAGTTGATTAATTATATAATAAAAAAACCATTTATTTTATTTTTATTTTTTAAATACATGGAAAATATTTCAATTTTATACCATTTTAAAAACTCTATTTTATTTTAAACCACATATAAAAAAATTCATTATGCTGTATAAAAAATCATCACCAACAAATAATAATATTAATTATCTCACACACATTCCCAAATACATGTGAATAATAATATTCTTTTTTCTTTGAAGATGAATAATAATATTCTTATGATTACCAAATAATATTATTTCTCTTCATAAAATATATATATATATATATATGTATGTTGTCATGATTTTTGTTGCTGTGTAACGTGTTTAGTCGCTGTTTTTTGTGCTTACAGTGAAAATGATCGACTAAATTGCTTGGTAGTAAAATAAAAGAAAATAAAGATTGAGTCTTTGAGGTGGGAAGTGTTGTTGCATTTACAGCAAAGCATATGAACCTCCAACACGGCAAGTGCTACCAAAAACAATCCAACGCAGCCAAAGCCAAAAACTTTATTATATAATTATATATACATATACAATACAAAAGCAGAGAGAGAGGGAGAGAGAGAGGGAGAGGGAGGAAAAGATCTCTTTCTCTTTCTTTATATTATCTATGGTTGGCTCGGCTATCTAATTTTTTTTTTTTCATGTTAGTGTTTGTATTTAGAGCTCATTGTGGAAAAAAAGTTGGTTTTAGATAGAGAGTGTGGGTTTTCTGAGGCTTATTCTCTTCTCTCTCTCCCTGTCTGTGAAGAGGGTGTGGGCGTTTCTGAGGAGGAGCAGAGAAGAGTTTGGCGTTAAAAGGTAGCTATCAATCACAGAATTGCCTCGACAGTCGTCACTGGGTTAAAGAAATACGATTTTCAAGGTGGGTAAGTTAATCTTTTTGGTGTTTTCTCAACTGGGTTGTTTCCAGATTTTGAGATTTTGCCTCCATCTCTTTGGTCTTTTCTTTTTCTATTTAACTCTCTCAATATATCGTTCGCCTTCTTTGTCTCTTTGTATATCGTGATGATGATAAAAAAATCTGTTTGTTTCTATGTGCAATGTGTCTGCAGATTCTATCTCCAAAGAACAGCTATAGTCTCCGTTGATTACCCAGATGGTGAAATGCCCCTCTTTACTCGATTCGATCTCTCCTCTTCTTCTTCTTCTTGCTGCTGCTTATTATTAACTAGTGTTACAACACCACCGACTCACTCATTTCAATCATCAACTCACCATTTTCAATAATGGGTATCACCTTCTTGCTTAATAATAACGTCACGCTATCGACCCACTCCCTGTTCAAGACAATTCAAGGCTTGCCCGTATTGGAGCTAGTCTCAGTTTGCATCAATTTGACTCTTTTTCTTGCCTTTATCTTTATAATATCTGCTAGACAACTATTTGTGTGTGTTGGTCGGATTCGATTCCTTAAGGATGATACAGCGGTTTCCAATTCAAGCCCAATTCGACGTGCTAGTGCTGATGAAGAGATGTCAGAGGTTATAATCGGTACCGGTTTTAAGTTGGTGTTATTTTGTTGTTTTTATGTTTTGTCTTTGCAATTTTTGGTGTTGGGTTTCGATGGGGTTGCTTTGATTAGAGAGGCTTTAAATGGGAAAGTGTTGGATTGGTCTATAATTTCTTTACCTGCTGCACAAGGTTTAGCTTGGTTTGCGTTGAGTTTTTCAGCTCTTCATTGTAAATTTAAGGCGTCTGAGAAATTCCCACCGCTATTGAGGGTATGGTGGGCTTTCTCATTTTTTATTTGTTTGTGTACTTTGTATGTGGATGGGAAGACTTTTCTGATTGAAGGTGTCAAGCATTTGAATTCTCATGTTGTAGTGAATCTTGGGGCAACTCCGGCTCTTGCTTTTCTATGTTTTGTAGCATTTAGAGGTATTACTGGAATACAAGTTTGTAGGAATTCTGACCTTCTAGAGCCATTGCTTCTTGAAGAAGAGGCAGGGTGTCTTAAGGTCACTCCTTACTGTGATGCTGGGCTATTTAGCTTGGCTACTCTTTCATGGTTAAACCCACTTCTTTCCATTGGTGCAAAGAGACCACTAGAACTTAAGGATATACCACTTCTTGCTCCTAAAGATCGAGCCAAAACTAATTATAAAGTTCTGAATTCAAATTGGGAGAAATTGAAGGCAGAAAAGCCTTCAGAGCAGCCATCTTTAGCTTGGGCGATTCTCAAGTCATTCTGGAAGGAAGCAGCTTGCAATGGCATATTTGCCTTGATAAATACACTTGTTTCATATGTGGGTCCATATATGATTAGCTACTTTGTTGAATATTTAGGTGGAAAGGAGACTTTTCGTCATGAGGGATATATTCTTGCCGGAATCTTCTTTGCAGCTAAGCTTGTGGAGACCTTAACAACCCGGCAATGGTATCTTGGTGTTGACATTTTGGGAATGCATGTGAGGTCGGCTCTGACAGCAATGGTGTACCGAAAAGGACTCAGGCTCTCCAGCTTGGCCAAGCAAAGTCACACTAGTGGAGAAATTGTGAATTACATGGCAGTTGATGTTCAGAGAGTTGGAGATTACTCGTGGTATCTCCATGATATATGGATGCTTCCCCTTCAAATAATTCTTGCCCTTGCAATTTTATATAAGAATGTTGGAATTGCTTCTGTTGCAACTTTAATTGCCACCATTACCTCCATCATTGTTACTGTCCCCCTGGCTAAGGTACAAGAAGAATTTCAAGACAAATTAATGGCTTCCAAAGATGAGAGGATGAGGAAAACTTCAGAGTGTTTGAGGAATATGAGGATTATGAAGTTGCAAGCTTGGGAGGACAGGTATCGCGTGAAGCTGGAGGAGATGCGAGAAGTGGAGTTCAGATGGCTTCGGAAAGCCCTTTATTCCCAAGCTTTCATTACATTCATTTTCTGGAGCTCTCCTATATTTGTTGCAGCTGTCACTTTTGGCACTTCAATATTGTTGGGTGGTCAGCTCACAGCAGGAGGTGTTCTTTCTGCTCTGGCCACTTTCAGGATCTTACAGGAACCACTCAGGAATTTCCCTGACTTGGTGTCAATGATGGCCCAAACAAAAGTTTCTCTTGATCGGATTTCAGCATTCCTACTTGAGGAAGATTTGCAGGAAGATGCAACCATTGTTCTTCCTCGAGGCATGACAAACCTGGCCATAGAGATTAAAGATGGTGAGTTCAGCTGGGACCCTTCTTCTTCAAGGTCCACCTTATCAGGCATACAAATGAAGTTGCAGAAAGGTATGCGCGCAGCTGTGTGTGGCATGGTTGGTTCTGGCAAATCAAGCTTTCTTTCTTGCATCCTTGGGGAGATTCCTAAAATCTCTGGTGAAGTAAGTTCGGACTTTGGACCAATTTTTTTTTATTATTTATACAATCAGTGATAGTTTTCTGTCAATTGTAATTGCTTCTTTGTCCTAATTACTGAGAACTAAAAATTCTTAAATCCATTCTCTTTCTTGTCCTAGGTAAGAGTTTGTGGTAGTGCCGCATATGTCTCCCAGTCAGCATGGATACAATCTGGAAATGTTGAAGAAAATATTCTTTTTGGCAGTCCAATGGATAAAGCAAAGTACAAAAATGTCATCCATGCTTGTTCACTGAAAAAAGATTTGGAACTCTTCTCACACGGCGATCAGACCATCATCGGTGATAGAGGTATTAATCTGAGTGGTGGCCAGAAGCAACGGGTACAGCTCGCAAGGGCACTGTATCAAGATGCAGACATTTATTTACTTGATGATCCCTTCAGTGCTGTTGATGCACATACTGGTTCAGAGTTGTTCAAGGTTAGACATGCTCAACGTATCACCAACAATGTCTTCAAAATTAATGTAGTTTGACTGACATATGATATGGAACTGCAGGAGTACATATTGACAGCACTAGGAAATAAGACACTGATTTTTGTCACCCATCAAGTTGAATTTTTGCCAGCTGCTGATTTAATACTGGTATGGAATTGCATTCACATTTAACTTTTATATATTGTTTTTGCAATGCCAGGCCTACCTTGGGTTTCTATATCTTGCATCTGATTGGGGCTTGTCTTTTTCTTACATATATGGATCACTTTCCACAACCATCAAGTTAATCTGTTATTACATCACTTAATTTTCAGTTGCATGTCGTTATTGCTTTCATCACGTATTGTATATGCTTTTCCTTTCCTCGTTTTCTTTGTAATTTTTTTAGATCCTCTTTTCCTCCCCTACAATTAATTGATATTTAAATATGATAAGATAGTGGATTTCAAATGCACCCGAATATAGGAAAAATGTCAATATCTATCAACGTAAGGAGCTGATTTTCCTTCTTGGTAAAATGTGGGTGTTGATGGGTGTGTGGACTCACTTTGCTTCAAAGAATTACTAAATCTTAACTTCCATCTGTTCAGGTTCTGAAGGAAGGGCGCATTATACAAGCAGGGAAATATGATGATCTTTTACAAGCTGGAACTGATTTTAAAACTTTGGTCTCAGCTCATCATGAAGCAATTGGATCCATGGATATTCCAAGTCACTCATCTGATGATTCAGATGAGACTTTGTCTTTGGATGGGTCTGTTGTATTTAATAGAAAAAGTGATGCCACTGGAAGTAATGTCAATTTGGCAAAGGAAGTGCAAGATAGTGCATCAGCTTCAGATCAAAAAGCAATTAAAGAGAAAAAGAAAGCAAAACGCATGAGGAAGAAGCAGCTTGTTCAGGAAGAGGAAAGGGTGAGAGGGAGAGTCAGCATGAAGGTTTATTTATCATATATGGCTGCGGCATATAAAGGCTTATTAATTCCGCTAATTATCCTGGCACAAGCATCATTTCAATTTCTTCAGATAGCTAGTAATTGGTGGATGGCTTGGGCAAATCCCCAAACTGAAGGAGGCCAACCTAGGGTGAGTCCAATGGTCCTCCTTGGTGTTTATATGGCCCTTGCTTTTGGGAGCTCATGGTTTATATTTGTGAGGGCTGTTCTAGTTGCGACATTTGGCCTGGCAGCAGCTCAGAAATTATTTCTGAAGATGCTTAGAAGTGTGTTTCGAGCACCAATGTCTTTCTTTGACTCAACTCCAGCTGGAAGGATTTTGAATCGTGTAAGTTTATATGTTTTCTTATCAATCTGTGTTCTATATATACAAATACCAGTTAAATATATTCTTCTTCTTTTACCTTCTCACTGTTTTTGTCTCTATGTAATGTTGATACTGTATGACATTACAGGTGTCTATAGATCAAACTGTTGTGGATCTTGATATTCCTTTTAGACTTGGTGGGTTTGCTTCAACAACGATACAGCTTTTTGGAATTGTTGGTGTAATGACCAAAGTTACTTGGCAAGTTTTGCTTCTTGTTGTTCCAATGGCTGTTGCTTGCTTGTGGATGCAGGTGATCAATTGATTTTCCTTCAAAAATGTTTTACTCTGTTGGTTTGCAGAAAAAAGTTCAGAAATGAAAGGATATTGACTTGTGTTTCTGCAAGTTGCTCTCTGAACATCACTGATGTTACTGCATGTGTCATTATGATTGACAGTGAATAAATTACTGCTGTAGGCTGCAATATCTGATATTAATTCTATACCACGTCTTTGCAAAATCCTCTTTATGGGTAGGCCATGAAAACCATTAAGCAGATGCTGGAGTTGTTTACTTCTTTATTGTCATTTCCTTCTTGGTTTCTGAATGGCTAACAAGTAATAGCACTATCACTTTGGCATTCACTCAATGTTGACTTTATGTACTTGAAATGTCATATTTTGTCATCCGTTTAAAAGATCATTGTCATATAAATTATATTGTTGCTCAAACTGAAAACTTTTAGAAGGGATGTTTCCTCTGTTTGAAATTACATTATGTGCACATAGCTTGAACTGTTTCAACCACAATTTGTGAAGTTTATTTGCCCTTTCTTGTCAGGGAATAGCCACAAGATTAGACTTTTAACTTCTAATTTAAGGACTGAAAATCTGCTAAAAATCTTCGGTCTAAATGGTATTGAAAGATATATCAACTCATTATCAGTATACTTGTATGCAGAAATACTACATGGCTTCATCAAGGGAACTGGTCCGCATTGTCAGTATCCTGAAATCTCCTATCATCCATCTTTTTGGCGAGTCAATTGCTGGAGCAGCCACAATAAGAGGCTTTAGGCAAGAAAAAAGGTTCATGAAGAGGAATCTTTATCTTCTTGATTGTTTTGCTCGCCCATTCTTCTGCAGTCTTGCTGCTATTGAATGGCTATGCCTACGCATGGAATTACTTTCAACCTTTGTATTTGCTTTCTGCATGATTTTACTTGTTAGCTTTCCCCATGGAAGTATTGATCCAAGTAAGTATATCATTTCTGCATTCCTTCATATCTAAGTATGTCTGTTTACTTGAGAACTTTATATGTAGTGATGAGTTATTTTGATGTTTTCAAGTTCTAAATTTAGTCTTGAGGCAAGATTTTGTGTATAACTGAAATTTTTTGGAGGTGATACAAGGTGAATAATAAAAGAAAAATTAACTTGTAATCGATAACAGTATGCTGTTGTTAATCATATTTGTTTGTGTTGTACAGGCATGGCAGGCCTTGCTGTAACATATGGCCTTAATTTAAATGCACGCCTATCACGGTGGATTCTTAGCTTTTGCAAACTAGAAAACAAAATTATTTCAATAGAAAGGATTTATCAGTACAGCCAAATTCCCAGTGAAGCTCCACTAGTTGTTGAGGGTTCCCGCCCTCCATCATCATGGCCGCAGAATGGAACAATTGATCTGATTGATTTGAAGGTGTGAAGTGCAGGTCCTTTCGAGCATGCATATGCATACATCCTATCTTGAGGAAACATTAAATTTCTTTCAATTTGTTCTGTTTGTTTTGTTAGTTTGTTGTGTGAAGGTATATGAATTTTGAGTCAGTTTGCCTTCTTTTGGGGCTTGTTTAGTGTTTGTTTTGTTAGTTCATCCTGTGAAGGTATATGAATTTTGAGTAAGTCTGCTTTTTTTGGGGCTTGTGTAGTGGATTGAAGCAGGTTTAATGCTACGTAATAAATAAATAATATGTAATGCCAGTGTGCTTATAGTCTGGTTCAAACTTTAAAATCACCATTCTCCTTGATGTCCATGTACCATGGAGTTCGGCAGTCATTCTATCTTATTAGAAGTCACGCATCACCTTTTATTCTGGAGCTTATTCAGTTCTCCATTGGCCATGGCCTTATAATGTCTGTTTCTATGTTAAACACATCTCTATCTTGAGAAGAAAAATGAGCAGAAAAATTGTTTTTCTTGTGTAATGCGCATTATGAAATTTTTGGGAAAAATAACGGAGGCAAGATTATCTAGCTGGTTCTTAATATGGGAATTGTTTTTTATTGCTGACAATTTCTTTCTTTTCTGAAGGTTCGTTATGGCGAGAATCTTCCGATGGTGCTTCATGGGATATCATGCACCTTTCCTGGTGGAAGGAAAATTGGAATAGTTGGGCGAACTGGAAGTGGTAAATCCACATTGATCCAAGCATTATTTCGATTGATTGAACCTTCTGAAGGGAGAATCTTTATAGACAACATTGATATTTGTACGATTGGCCTACATGATCTTCGTAGCCGTTTGAGTATCATACCCCAAGATCCCACTTTATTTGAAGGGACAATTAGGCGTAATCTTGATCCTCTTGAGGAGCATTCAGATCAGGAAATTTGGCAGGTCTTTTTCCCCTTCTTTTCTTTTCCTTTTTCATTCACATGCTTATGTGCAACAGATCAAATTGACCTAGATCTTGAATCTTGAAAAGAGGGAATTGATTGTGTTATTCTTTGAATGGAAGTTCATAGTGATATCTACATCATTAAATTTTGTTGGGCCCGTAAATTATCTAAGCATATACCAAAAATCCTTAATTTTGTTGGAAATGGATATTGCCTTCTTGTGGTTGAGATCTGAAAGTAATAATCTTTTGCTAACAATGATATCCATTTTCAGAAAAACTTTCCTCAACTAGACGTTTAGATAATTATTAATATTAATTAATTAATTAATTAATTCCAATCTCTCAATTCTCTTTTGCCAATTAATTCCTTGATGAACAACCCTGGAATTTTTTCTAATAATGTGCTAAGAATTCAGCTATTTGCTACAGGCTCTTGACAAGTCTCAGCTTGGGGAGAAAGTCCGCGACAAAGAACTAAAGCTTGATACACGGGGTATGTAGCCAGCAGATTGTTCAATATGTTGTCAGTGTTTTCTGTTTCCCTTGTAATTATCAGATTTGGAATGTCCTGTGACTAATTAATTGGTTTGTATTGAAATGCATAATTTGCAGTGCTAGATAATGGAGATAATTGGAGTGTGGGGGAACGGCAACTTGTTGCCTTGGGCCGGGCTTTGCTCAAACAGGCAAGAATACTAGTTTTAGATGAAGCAACTGCATCAGTAGATACAGCTACAGATTCTCTTATCCAGAAGATTATCCGAAGCGAGTTTAGGGACTGCACTGTTTGCACAGTTGCTCATCGCATTCATACTATCATCGACAGTGATCGAGTTTTGGTACTGAGTGATGGTGAGTACCAGTAATTTCAAAATATTGACTTTATCATAAAGTGAAGTTCTTTCTCAGTATGCCACAACATAGTTGACATACTGCACTGAGGTTAGGTGGAGTTTTCCATTTTGGCAGGGTTGTAAAAAAGTGAAGAATCCAAGGGAATGTATATTGAATATAAAGTAGTGTAATCAAATCAATTTTTAGTTTGCTATAAAAGTTTTGTATACTTTTGCAGGTCGAGTTGCAGAAGTTGATTCTCCATCGCGGCTGTTAGAAGAGAAATCATCCATGTTTTATAAGTTGGTAGCGGAGTATTCCACAAGGTCAAGTGGCATATCAGACTTTTGAATCAGATGCGCATGCCTAAATCCTTCGAGCAAGAGGCAGGAAGATCAGACTGAGTCAAAAATTGAAATGGCTGCTGCTGTTGCTGCTGTGTTCGGAAAACAGAAAGGGAACATGGGAAGGATGAAACTGCACGCTTCGATACTTGCACCAAATCCCTATGAGGTGAAAGCAATCTCTAGTTCAGGGGGATTCTTTACACCTAAAGCACAATGGGAAAAGAATTCATGCTTGTCTGGCATACCATATCTAAAAGAAAATAAGCTGGGGGTTATAAGTTGGCAATAATGACAGGGGAAGAAAAAAAAAAACGGGTGGGTCAATATTTGTTCAATGATGTGCAATAAAATAGTGTTTAGACAAAGGCAGAGTTTTGCTTTTTTTTTTTTTGCATAGAAAATTTGTAGAGCTGAACTAGTCAATTGTCAATCCCACTTTTTTCTAGTGGCATAATTCAGTTTTGAGGCTTAGAAATTTTGGATGCCAGAAATTTTGCTTTACTATTTCTCTTCGTTGCTTTCACTTTCTGTTGTTTTTTCTTCTTTTCCATTTTTTAATATGTGGAATTGCCAAAAGAACTCACTGCATTGGATTAGACCTTATTCAATCTCTCTCTCTCTCTCCCTTAAATATTTTTTTTAATTTTTATGTTAAAATTTAAGTAGAATGTTAGTACTATGTTAATAAATATGAGTATCAATTGTGACATATGCGAGTGAGTTTAACCTTTGTTTGTTTTAAGGGAAATCGTTGGAAAAAATAGAATAGAATTTTTTTTTCTTATTTTCTTTGTTTGGACAATAATAAGAGGAAGAAAATGGAAGAAAGGAATGGAAATAGTTATTTGGATTGAAAAGAAGAGATGAAAAAATAAAAAATAAAAAACCCATAATCTAGGAAGTTATTAGTTTAGCTTAGAATATAATAGTAAAAATAAACTTTATGAATATTATTTTCTTTCATGTTTTAATTAGATAACCAAACATATAATTAACATATAAAACCATATAAGAATTATATATTTAATTATTAGGAATCAGACATATATATCAAAATATATACAATATATACGCAATACATGAAAAATGTATGTTTTTCATTCGATATCCACTTATACACAGTATATATATATAATATATAAAAAATATATATGTTTCTTCATTTGATATCTGTCCTATACATCAAAATATATATAACATATGCAACTTACATATGACATATGAAATAATTATCATCATCAAATCATAATTTTGTTATAATTTATTTTTTCAGATTTAAAATTTAACTTTGTGTATCGGTAATTTAATTTTGTTGATTACATATTTGTTAATATGTTGATTATATATTTTATATGTTGAGTATATATTATATATGTTAATTATATGTTTGTTTATATGTTAATTATATGTTTTATATGTTATTTATATGTTCCATATGTTATTTATATGTTAATTATATATTCTAAGTGTTATTTTTATATTGTTTATAAATTGTATATATTGTAAAACCGATTTTTTTCTTTTTCACTCTTTTAAGTCTCTAAGCTAAACAATATAAATATGAATCAATTAAAAAAAATAAACAAATACAACTCAAATAAAATGATATATACATTTGCAAAATACAAAATTGAAAAAAATAATAAAAAAATTTACAAAAGAAAAAAATTCTTCATTTAAGATATTTTATTGAACAAAATAAATCAAAACAAAATATCAAAACATTTGTAAACACATATCAAATCTTTAGACAAATCAATCAAAATTAAAAAATTTTAATAAAGTATAAAATCATATAGAGAAAGAAGCAAACAACCTCCGTAAATAAATATAGAAATGGAGAAAAAAAAATTGAGAAACACCCAATGAAATGGTGGAAAAGGATATGATACTAGAATTGGAAAAGGAGGCAATGATGATGGTGCAAAAGAGAATGGAAATGGAGAAAAGAAAAACCATAAAATTGAAGATAAAAAAATATAAAACATAAAAATAAAAAATAAGTTAAGAGTGAAAAAAATAATGACAGTAAAAAAGAAAAAAATAAAGTTAAAATGTATTAAGTTGGTCAAATTAACTTATAAGTTTTTAAATTTAAGTGAGTGTTTGACTTAACTTATAAACTGACTAGTTTATAAATTTAAATTTAAACTGATGTGTTTGTTTAGATATAAGCTTATAAGCTGAAAAAATAAGTTAAAAGGGGCAACTTGTTATTTTAGTATTTATAAATACCTAATTTATAAGTTCGTTTGATCAAGCAAATTACTATATTATCCCTATTTAATTTTACTGGATAATCTTAATAATATAATTTTATATTTTTTAGTCATTTTATTAGCAAATATGCTTACAAGTCATTTTTTATCAAAATATATTAGAAACGTATTGGCCATTTATAAACACTTAAAATAAATATGTAGCTGCTTAAAATTTTACTTACTTATAAGTTTAAATTAATTTATAAATATTTGAGATTTATAAACCAATTTTCATAAGCTAAGCTAAGAACTCTCTAAGTTGATGCGTTCATTTAAATAATTTTATGGATTTATAAATTCAGATTATAAACTAAAAAAATAAGCTACGAGTACTGCTTTATTATTTTGATACTTATAGCACTTAGTTTGTAAATTAATTTAACTAAATAATTTATTATATTATCCCTATTTATTTTAATAAATACTATTAATAATATAATTTTATGTCATTTTTAATCATTTTAATAATAAATATGCTTATAATTTTTTTTTAACATATAAAGTTCTTACCACTTACTTATAAGTAGTTAAAATAAATACTTAACTGATTAAAATTTTAAATGCTTATAAGTTATTGTTAGCTTATAAGCACCAAACACTTATAAGCTAAGATAAATATCCTCTAAATATTATAATTTTCTTAAAAGAAAATGGATATATTTAAAATTATACATTGAATACAAGTATTTTTGAAAAAAAAGATAATAAATATATTAAAAACAATCTTCACTTTTTGAGGTTTTTTATTTTTGCAAAATTTAAAAATAGATGGAGAAAATTATACTTTTTTTAAAAATTTTAATAATTTTTTGAAGTTATTATAAATATGTTAAATTTATAAATTGATGAAAAACTTGATAAATTTAAAAATATTATTAAATAGGATAATTTTGTAATTTTGTAATTTTTTATTTATTTTATAAAAAAGAAAAGAAGCCCAAACTTGCGTTTTTAACGAACCAACCCATCCCATCCCAGCCCATAGAGAAACTCAGTGTCAGATTCCGATCAGAAACAGACCCAAATCCAAATTTCTCTCAACTTCTCTTCTCTTGTGAGCATAATCTCTCTCTCTGTAACTGAGAACGATGCTGGCGATTTCTAGGCGATTAGGGCATCAAGAAGCTCTCAACAATCCTGCAGCTTCAATTGCATCTCTTAGATCAATTTATCATCTCCGTAATTCTCACTTCTCTAATTCATTTTTAGGGCTTCTTTTACAATCATTTTTATGCATTTTTGCATAATATGCTCTAACTTTGGCATGCATTGCTGTTTTGTTGACCTTATACAGATAATAATGGAACTGATCATCCACGGTATGGATCTACTCTCACTTCAAAAGGTGTGGGCAACCTTGTTCGTAAAGGCACTGGTGGAAGATCTTCTGTTAGGTAACTTTGCTTCTTCGTTTCTTTTTACCATCCCCTGTTTGGTTCCATCGAAAACAGGGAAATTAAAATTTTATTTGTTTTCTGAATTGCTAATCGAATTCTTCTTAGTTTGATATTATCACATAACGTGCTTATGGCTTAGTAGGAATGAGAATTTCATTTCCAATGGAAAAAAAATGTTGCTTTCCTTTGTTTGTTTCTCTTTTTTTTTATCAGTTACCCAATATTTGTTTCCTTCTTTAATTTGTCATATGTTATTTAATTTTTTAAATTTCACAGTGGCATCATTGCTACAGTATTTGGAGCTACAGGGTTCCTTGGTCGATATGTTGTGCAACAACTCGGTGAGCTTGAATGCATTTTATTGCTTTATCTGGAAGAGTTGCATTTGTTTTAGCATGTTCAGAGTCTCCTCTACTAATGTAGTGCTTCTAAATATGTGCATGTAATATATCCTTTTGCTGATAGTGTGATTTCTGTTCCAGCTAAAATGGGATCTCAAGTATTAGTTCCTTTCCGAGGTTCTGAGGATTCTCATCGCCATCTCAAATTGATGGGTGATTTGGGTCAGGTACTGTATTTTTTTTTTTGTCATTTGAAATTTGTCTAACTGGAAGCATAGCTTTAAGCTTATATCAGTCTGCATTTATGTATTTGCATTGTCTTTTTATAATATGCTTGTTTTTTCCCTTTTCCTGCTCAGATAGTACCAATGATGTACAACCCAAGGGATGAAGGTTCAATTAAGGCTGTTATGGCAAAGGCTAATGTTGTTATTAATCTTATTGGTAACATTCTTCATTTATAACATTTCTATGCTTTCTTATTTGAGAGTGCAAATTTATTTGGACTTGTCTTTTTCTTTTTGCAATATCTCCTAGTACTCGGTTTACGTACCTTAGCTCTAATCTTTGAAGAAGATGACATTGTGAAGAAGATGTAAGTCATAGGATTAAAGCTGGTTGGATGAAGTGGAGGAGTGCTACATGAGTTCTATGAAATCGAAAGATGCCAATTAAATTAAAAGGAAAGTTCTATCGCACTGTAATATGACCTGCGATGATTTATGATAGTGATTGTTGGACAGTAAAAGGACAAAAATATGAGTAAGATGTATGTTGCGAAAATGAGAATGATAAAATGGATGTGTGGACGCATTAGGATAGATAGAATCCGCAATGAGTGCATGAGAGAAAATGTGGGAATAGCACCTATTGAGGATAAGATAAGAGGATATAGATTGAGATTATTTGTCAGAAAAACTGAACAAGTTAGAGTATATATAGCTAAGGGAGGTAGGGGTATGTTTAAATTGACTTGGTCAAATATGGTCCAAAATGATCTTATAATGTTACATCTATCAGAAGAGATAACCCTAAATCGTACCAAGTGAAAAAGAAGAATCCATATAGCCGACTCCAATTGACTTGGGATGAAGGCTTTGTTGAGTTGAGTTGAGTTGAGTCTTTTTCTTTTTTGCAGGAAGGGAATACGAGACAAGAAACTACAGCTTTGAGGTAGTTAACCATGGCATGGCTGAACAACTTGCGAAGGTAGGTTGTTTTCGTTTCTCTCCAATCATGCTAGTATTTTCTCATTTTGTTTGTGTTGGTGTTCTGCTGATCTGGAATATGGGTTTTGAGGTAATGCTATTCTTAAGTCTTAGCAAGAAAAAAAAAATCCATCTGTAGTTGGTGGAGATAACTTTGTTTGTCAGTAGATGCTGTACGTTTTCTGGAGTAAGTGTTCTAATTTATTTATTTATTTACTGAAATTTTATGTGTTTATATATTCGTTTGGACATCTATATTGTTATAATGTAGGTAATTTATATAGTTTGTTCTCCTTTTCTCATTAATTGTGGACAAATTGGTGAATAGAGTACAAATAAACCCACAAAAAATTCCTAAACTTAGCCCCTTTTTTTATAACCCATTTTTTTTTAAATGCCCATATTTTCAATTTCTTGCAATGTCTGCCTTGACTAGATTCTGGTGAAAATTGTTGGTCTGATGGTTGAAATAGAAAGTTTTTAGGGTGCTTCCAAGTTGAAGGTGATGTTCTAGAGGCCCACAATTTAACCAGCTATGATAACGAATATCGGGTAATCAATAAACATGTCTGCAAAATGAATGAGGTAGAAATAAGGCCATTAAATTGGATGTTTGAAAATACAAGAAAAGATATAGGGAAAAATTGGAGTCATACAAAGGTAAAGTTGGCATCTGATGAAATGAAGTTGAATAAAAATTTATTGCAATGTGGTCTTCCCTTTTCCTGTGAGGACCTGCAAACACCTGTACCTTTATTATAGGCAAAGGAAGAGATATAAAAGACGAGAAGAAGCAAGAAATGAAGAAGTGAAGAAAGAGAGGAAGGATTGGGTGTGCCTTGGACTGGAGTTAAGTTGCTAGATGCATGTTTGTCTCTTTTGTTCTTTTCTTTTCTGTCCTTTTTTTTAAAATTTTCTATAAAACCTGATTTCTATTGAATGGCATAGCAGGCTTTAGCTTTTGTTGTTTTCTCATTGAAATCTCGTTCATGTGATAGGGCTACGTGTTTAATATAAAAATATGTCCAAGTTTATGTAGTTTAATTTTGCATTTAGAATATCAATATTAGTGATCACATTTTTGTGTATCAACTTTTAGTGGAAGGAGGCATCTACTGTTTTTGTCAAATCATGATTTCCATACCAAGTAATCTATTAAACATTTGTACTCATTATTTTCTCTTATTATGTAGTTATTAAACTAGGGTACTATGTGTTTTATATTTAGTTAAATACATGTTAAGTTATAAATTTCATGGTAGCCCTGCTGATTCAGTCTGATATAATCTAGTATATTCTAATGCCATGACAATGTTGATTGATGCGGTGTTTGATTTATTGAAATCCTGCCAAGACCTTACTGAAATAGTAACCCTAAACTTAGAATGATAGAGGAAAATTCATATGCCCAACCTTAATTAGATTGGGTTTGGTGTTGAGTTGGCTAACAGTAACGATGAATGAACGTTTGAAAAGTAAATTTTCTCATTATTTATAAATTCAGAATGATCTGATATGGATAGATATCCTGCTTCATCAATGTATAAATTTATTTGACAAATGGACATGGAAGAGCAAAAAATTGGATTGTCAGTGGACTTTTTAGAATGATGTACTGTTGACGCTTGCAATTAATATTGTAGATTTATGTTTACCATGCCTGCAATCTGTTCGGAAACAATTAATTTGTTGTTTTGAGAACCTTGTGTCTTGGTGAATTGAATTCAATTTTTTTGGTCATTTCTGGTCTGATGCCTGTTATTTTTCTAAAGTGTGCAGAATCAACATACAATCATGTTCTTAATAATTAGAACAGCAAATATATTATGTAACTTAAACTTGTGCAGATTGCCAAAGAACATGGAGGTATCATGAGATATATTCAAGTTTCATGCTTAGGAGCATCTTCTTCATCTCCATCAAGATTGCTAAAAGCAAAAGCTGCTGCAGAGGAAGCGGTGTTAAGTGAAATACCAGAGGTAATTTATAGTTTTGGTTTCCCATGGCCTCTCCTATTTATCTACACTATTATAAGGCGAAATACTTTTTGTGGACAGGGTATAACTGAAAATGGATATGAAGGAGTTGGGGAGTTAGGAACCTGCTTTTAATTTTTTAATCCAATGGAGGGAACAAATATGAATACGATGATACATGTCCTGCATTATGTGTGAGATGAATGTAGCATTTTTGTTTCCCCTTACATTATGTATCATAGAAAGGAAGGAAAGAATAAAAAGGCATATTTAAAAGGGAAGGGGTGATCTTCCCTCCTTTTCTTTTATTAAAAGAAAATGATAAGGAATGAATAAAAAAATGGATAACCCAGAAAAGAATACTATGTGATTTCTGCTGCTTTCGCTGACTCTTGCCTTTTGGATAAAAAATATTTTATTACTTTGGAAGAGGTCCTTTTATATCTTTTCTTCTCCATTCTTGTTTTTCTGGAATGATGAAGTAATTCCATTCTTTTTTTACCCGTCACTTGTGTAAAGTTGATTTTGCAAGCATTCATGTATGTTAAAAGTGTCAAATGTTAATTGAAAGTTGTCAAATTTGGCCTAGATCCTTGGATGTATTTGGACTGTTACTGATTGTTATAAAGTGCACTCATACTCGAGAGTCAATTATATTTTTGATAGTTTTGTTATTTTTGAAATTGTCCCTGGTGTGTTTTGTTAGAGTGCTTGGTAGCACATCTTCTATTGTACAGAGTGGTTATTATCTAAGCAAAAATGTTTCTTGGAGAGTGTGTTTCTCTGATATTTTGTTTTCAGTTTATTTATATCAGTAAGTGATTTTTTTCTTCTTTTTGTGATGTTTAATATGGCATTCCTTTTAGAATGTGCATGAAATGTGCTATAAATGTCTGTCGTTTTTTTAAGTGCCTAGAAGGGGGCTCAACAGAAGCACATTCAAAAGTAGCCTTAAGAAGCAAGAATACAATAACCGTGTACACTGAGGGGTAGGGAAGTTAATTAGTGTTTTAGGATCAAAGAAGTAATGCTTTCTCCCCATAAATTTCATACTACAATGTTTTCCGTTTTATGTTTATCAATTGTGACTTCAACAGCTAAGTTCCTAACAGATACTAATTTCTGTAGGCCACAGTCTTGAGACCTGCTGTTATGATTGGTACAGAGGATCGGATTTTGAACCGATGGGCACATTTTGTGAAAAAATATACATTTCTTCCATTAATTGGAGATGGATCTACCAGGTACGTCTTGATTGTTTCAGTTGCACGTGGAAAGAACATGGACATCTTCCTGTAGCTGTTGTCCTAATGGTGTCTTCTTCGCAGAATCCAACCTGTGTACGTTGTTGATGTTGCTGCTGCAGTAGTTGCAGCCTTGAAAGGTGATGGGACCAGCATGGGAAAAGTTTATGAGCTTGGTGGGCCCGAAATCTTTACTGTACATGAATTGGTAACTTCTCTGTGGTTTTGTTGTGCTTTATTTTTTTCTGCAATGCTAGGTCCTATTACAGTCTATTTGTACTGCAGGCAGAGGTTATGTTTGACATGATTCGTGAATGGCCTCGCTACATCAAAGTTCCCTTCCCCATTGCAAAGGTAAATATTTGACCTGTTGTATGTCGGAAATTTTATATTATTTTCGAACAAGAAACTCCTTTCAAAATTATGCTATCAACCAATTTTTATACGTTAGTTAAACTTTACTCTTGAGTATATGATTAAACATCAGCAATGAATACAATATAATGCTTATGCTTTGTCATTTTATTATTCCACCTTGATATCCTGTGGATGAAATTGACAAATTGCTCTTTTAGACTCTTGCTGTATCAAATATGTCGATAAACAGAAACAGGCTATGTTTCTTCACAAATTGTTTGTGCGCCGAAAAATTTTTGTGCATGCATTTGACGGTTACGGGAATTGTATCATTCAAATTTAAAATGAACACATGCTTTGGAAATGGTTGCAGGCACTTGCAATGCCACGAGAAGTGTTACTCAACAAGGTTCCATTTCCATTACCCACTCCGAACATGTTCAATTTGGATGAGATCAATGCCCTTACCATGGATACAGTTGTGTCGGAAAATGGTTAGTGTCATGTTAACCGGCATTAAGCACTTTGCTCTCACCTCAATCCTTGTCTCAAATCTGTTTGCATTTTATATTCCTTATTTTCTTACTTCTCTTGCAGCCTTAACATTCAGTGATCTTGGGATTGAGCCACATAAGTTGAGAGGATACCCTATCGAGTTTCTTATCTCATATCGAAAGGGTGGCCCACAATTTGGTTCTACAGTCAGTGAAAGGATATCCCCAGATTCTTTTCCATGAGTTTTTTGGATCTTTCTTTTCCAAATGTTTCTGGTCCCTACCTGTTTGGGAAATTTTGAATGAATAGGTGATGGCCTTCTTTTTCTTGAGAGAATAGAAAGACCTTGAACGCATGAATCTTGTTTCTCTTGCTCCTGATGGAAGAAATTATATTCATCTCAATAACCATACTTGATGATTGAGAAACTCGTTGATCAATGTTTATGACAAGAACACCTTTATCTATTGTAGAGTTTTTGGAATTTACTAATAAGTTCCCAAGACTTGGCATCAAAGGTTTTGAAAGCTTATTCATGGAAACACTCATGGGAAAGAATAATGAAGCGGATAATCCTTGAATAGCTTCTTGTGTTGTATGATTGTTGGACATGTTATGGACATTCTTGTAACTACAAAAAACAGTAAAATGAAAAATAAAGAAACAATTCTTACAGCAGATTCTCAACTCCTGGAGTTTATTTCTTGGAGGGGAAACTGGATTTTGTTGTGTCAAATTCTGTTGATTGAAGTAATGTTCATTTTTTGTCTATTGTTTAAGATGGTCGTGGTGACTCGTAGTCACCAGACAACTTTCTATTTGGTTGATGGATGAGGGAAATTATCGGTCGCATTTTAATAAAAATTAGCACATGAGATGTTGGCTGTATATGGGAGGTGTCCAGCGACATGTAATCAGTGTATATATGTATATGTATATATATACATATATATATATATATATAATTAAAATATCCGTAATTCATATTTTTTCCTTTTCGTGGGGAGGAAAAATCCACTGTGAAACCTATTATTTAAGAGAATGTATATTTATTGCTAGGTTGTATCTGAGTATGCAGTTCATACTTAAATATATGCATATGGTAACACATCCATCAAATTCCAATTCATAATGTCTTCAGCAACACGAAAAATGCTTAGATTGTCTACAAAGTGATTCCAAGAGAACATTACTTTTGGGCTGTAGCATGGGGGAAACCCACAACGAAAGTAAAGAAGAATCAAGAAAATCAGATATTGATATTGATAAAACTGTCTTCTCTCATAACAATAATACTATTGTTTAACCATTTTCTACTCCATGGCCTCAGAAGCAGTTATGGCTCGTTGGATGATGTCATCTTGAAGGGAAGAAATGTTGGGGCTCAAATGACTATCCACCATGAAAATTCTCGGTCAGGTGAGCCTCAGCCACGGCAAAGTTGCTTCATTAATATTTATGTAACAATAATATTCAAGGAGCAAACAATTCTATTTTGATTGAGAGTGAGCTTAAGATGAGCAATTCTGGTGTTTCCATATTTTTGAATGACTTGAAGATATGTGAAAAATTGATGAAATCATCAAAGAAGAAAAAAAGAACGAAGAAAAAGGATAATTTGGGATCTAAATTAGGTTTTTCTAGCATATTTGTTGCTTTTATCTTATTACTCCTTTTATATGTATCATTTTCACAATTTCCAGCTGTTATTATTTATTCGTTTAATTATTTTATTTAATTATTGAAATTTCATAATGTTAAATTATGATTTCTAATTTTAAAACCAAACTAATTAGTTTTTACTATTCAATTTCATCTATAACTTAATCCCAATTTGTTAGGGTTTCTTGAATGTTGATAGCTCACAATTCAATTTTTAAGTCCTATTTAATGATTATTTAGAGAAAAATAGTTAATAGTAATTATATGTATATATGTATGTATATATCTTGACTTGATCCAAAGCATGATTATTTTTATTTATTTGTTTAACTTAATTTCTCAATGGTTGAAACCCCTTATCTAGTTGACATTTGTTTCATCTAACTAAAATCTTCTGAACTAATACTAATTTTTCGCCCCTTTGCTAAAAAAAATAATTATAATTATAATTATTACATTATTTTTTCCAAAAGTTTGACTTTAAACTCAGATTAATTTCTATGACATGGACGGCTCAAAAAGGGTGTTTCTCAAAACTGGAGCTTTTCAGCTTATTGTGAATAAGTGATTTTTAGATTATAATCAGATTAAAAATAAGCAGTTAAGTGTTTCTGTAAACTAGCTGATAATCAGTTTATAATCAGTTAAGTATTTCTGTAAAATTAGCTTATAATCAGTTTTTAATTGCAAAAACTGTCAAAATGACCAAACTGTCCCTGAATTTATTTATTGTATAAAAATGATTTTTTAAATGTCAATTTAAAATTTATTTTGCAATAATAATAATAATAATAATAAAATTTATTTAATAATAATAAATAAGAAATGTAAAATAATTTTGATGGGAACTAAAATGTATAGGGTGGGCAAATTTAAAATATTGAAGATGAGGTAAGGATAGTATGATCTTTTACTTAGTCAAAACTGCTTAAAAAATAAGTGCTTAAAAAAAAGTAGCAAAACCGAACTTTTAAAAAACTGATTAAAATCAGATTATAATCTACTATTTAAGTTTTCAGAAACACTTAAATAAACAACTTATAATCTAAAAACTGCTTATAATCAGTTTTGACCAGCTTTTAAGTTTTGAGAAACACCCTCAAAGTCTCGTTATATATAAAAATAATCACTAATGTGATTGTATATACTATAAAATCCCATAATTATAATTAATACGTGGCAAACACCCATTTCATCCTTTAACTATATGATATAAAAAAAATTGTAGATTTGGCTTGGCCACAAGCCTAGTTCTGTTACAATGTCACATTAAATATATGGGGGATTACAAGTTGTTGAGTGGTGATAAAACATGTTAGTGGTTGCCCACAGTTAGGGGTGTTCAAAAAATCCGTGACCCGAAAAATTCGGCCCGACCCGAGCCAATCGGGCCGGGTTGGGCCTGCCTGAAAATCAGTTAGGGTCGGGTTTCGGGTTAAATTTTGAAATCCGAAGTCGGGTCGGACCTCGGGTTATATTTCAAAATTTTCGGGCCAGCCCGACCCGGCCCGAAATTTTTGATTTTTATTAGTAAACTGTATATATACTAACTTAAATAAACCCTAAAATGTTCTTTGCGCAGCCTGCCTCTTTTCTTTCGCGCAGCCAGCCAGACCTCTGCCCTCTTTTCTTTGCGCAGCGCTCTCGCTGCCTCCCTCTGCCCTCTTCTCTTTCACCAGCGATCATCCCAGCAGGCAGCAGTAGCCAGTGGCCCAGCGTTCTTCCCAGCAAGCAGCAGCAGTAGCGCCCAGTAGGTTGTCCAGCAGCAGTAGCGGCCAACGGGTCGTCCAGCAGCAGCAATCGCGACCAGCAGGTAGTACCCCTACCCTCCTCTGCCATCTTTTCTTTGCGCAGCCAGAGCGCTGCCTCCCTCTGCCCTCTTCTCTTTCACCAGCAATCATCCCAGCAGCAGCCAGTGGCCCAGCGTTCGTCCCAGCAAGCAGCAGCAGTAGCGACCAGCAGGTTGTCAGTCCTACCCTCCTCTACATTTTCTTTTCCTTAACAAACTTACATCATAAAGTCATTGCACCGACTGACTTTATGGTAGCTCGTTTGCAGGTGAGATCTGAAGTCTTTGGTAGCTCGTTTGCAGGTGAGAATAATTCTGTTAAGCTTTTGACAAAACAGAGTCTTGAATACATATTGTTGCTTTGAGAATGTTTAGAATAGAATGAAATGCGATTTTCTCATGTGGGTTTTTTTCTTTTTCTCTTGCTTTGTAGTTTTGATTTCGTGAAGATGCTACTGCCACTGAGTTTCAGGATCGCCTAGATTCATTAAAAACTATTGGTGACCCTATATTTTTCAGGTATGAATTAATTTCAGTTGGACTACCCTTGGTTTAGATGAGGATGTCTTTTTCTTACCTGTTGTATTATTATATCTTTAGCCCCAGTTTGAATCATGTGTTCCAGCTGACATGTTTTGGTGCAGGTATAAAGAGCTTACTGCGAGGCCAGCAGCAGTTGAACTTGCTTTAAAATACCTCGGCGAGTTGCAACAGGTACTTTAAAGTACAAATGATTCAATTTAAACAAATTACAGTTTAGGCCAAACTTCCATATAGGACTTGGATTGTGCTTGAGTTCATCAGTTTTCAGAATTATATAGTTTTAAGAAATTAAGCTAAATTGATGGTCATGTGTAACTAAGTTGTTCCACTCGTAATCCATGGAAAACTTGCATATTGCTCCAACCACAATTCTAGAGGTGTTACTGCTAGTGTGTGTTTGGTGTTTGGAGGGTGAATTAGCTTGTGGGCTTGGAGTTGCTTTTTCATTAATGCTCTAGAAACTTGATGTTCCGCCAACACCTAAATTTTATTGGCACTTTGCCTCTCTCTCTCTTTTTTTTGGGTGATAAAAAAATATGGTGCAAAGATACAAGGACTCTTAGTTTCCATGCTCTAGACTTATCAACTTTTCCAGATTGATTTACTTCCAGAAATAAGGGAGGCTCCTCACATACTTTCTGAGGTTGATGCAGCTCTCAAGTTAAAGCAGATAAAAACTGATGTGGATGAGTATCTAAAAGTATTTTTCTCTTCCTTGACTTTTCACACGTTCAATGAATTACTTTTTATTCTTAAATTACTGAAACCTTTAATGTTGTTTGCTTGTTCATTTATTAAGCTCATTCTCTCCTCCCTAACTACTTTCACCATTATACTTTTCCTTCTGATCTGGTGCTGCTACATTCTATTTTTCTAATTTGTTTATTGAAAATCCAAGTTTTGATGTATGATATTTTACCATTTTTTCTCCCTCTTTAGCAATGTCTTCTCAAATTTTTATTTTGAAAATTGTTTACAGACGAGACAACAGGGTTCTTCATTCCTGACGGAATTGAAGCAGAGGCTACTTCTTTCACCAAGTGAAGCTGCCTCTGCTGGCACCCGATACAATGTACCATTAATCAACTCACTTGTGCTTTATGCTGGAATGCAGGTATGTTGGGAAATTGAGGTGATTACCACTCTATTCCCTTAAACCAAATTAGTAGGAGAGCGAAAATAAATGCGGAATATTAACACAGAATTTGATAACGGAGTTCGGCCAATTATGCCTACGTCTCCGGAGCTGCTGCAGACTTATATTAAGGAGAAAAATACAATGTGTTTACAAACACTCACAACCCTCACTCAATTATGAACAAGAATTTTTCCTCACAAAATTCTCTCAAAGACACTCTCTTCTCTTTACTTCTTCAATTTTTGAGGTGTATCTTCCAAATGAAGTGGATGGGTTTATATAGGCTTCAAAAACATGGGTTGGTGAAATTAGTCAATAAATTTGGCACCTCCATTTTTGACTTTAACAATTCCCAAATTTAGGCACCTCCACTTTTGACAATGTCCTAAATTAGGCACCTCCATTTTTGACAATCCCCTTAATTAGGCACCTCCATTTTTGACAAAAAATGGTTGGTGCCTACTTCTTTGACAATCTCCCACTTGAAGACCGATTTCAATCTGTCTTCACATCTTGATCAATGCAACAGTTCTTCTACGACCTTGATACTAGTGTAGGCCAACTGAAGCTGAGCACAGCTTCAGTTTATCAATAGTCACCGTCTTCATCAACATGTCTGCCGGATTTTGAGTTCCACTAATCTTCTCAAGTTTCAAAATCCCATCTTCCAGAAGTGACCTGATAAAGTGATACCGCAACTGTATGTGCTTCGTTCTGGCATGAAAAGACGGATTCTTCGCTAGATGTATGGCACTCTGACTGTCACAATGCAAGATATTGTTTTCTTGCTTCTTGCCCAACTCCTCCAAGAAACCTTGGAGCCAAACCATTTCTTTGCTGGCTTCCGTGACATCGACATATTCTGCTTCAGTTGTGGAGAGAGCAACTATCTTCTGTAATTGAGAGACCCAGCTCACTGCGGTACCTCCTAGAGTATAGACATACCCTGTAGTGCTCTTTCTAACGTCAACATTTCCAGCTAAGTCAGCATCCACATAACCTGCTAGTGTCGTATCTCCACTTTTAAAACAAAGCGCCTTATCTGTGGTACCTCGAAGATATCTGAGAATCCATTTGACTGCTTCCCAGTGTGCCTTGCCTGGATTATTCATGTACCTGCTAACAGCTCCCACTGCTTGAGCAATATCTGGTCTGGTACAAACCATGGCATACATCAAACTCCCAATTGCTGAGGCATATGACACCTTCGTCATGTGTGCACGTTCCTCCTCCGTCTTCGGTGACTGTTCTTTGGAGAGTCTGAAATGAACACCTAAAGGTGTGCTCACTGATTTAGCATCTTGCATGTTGAATCTGGCTAGTACTTTGGTTATGTACTCAGCCTGTGATAACATCAAAGTCCCCGACTTCATGTCTCTCTTGATTCTCATTCCAAGAATCTACTTTGCAGCACCCAGATCTTTCATTGCAAATTGTTTTGACAATTTCTGCTTTAAATTTTTAATCTCTTGCATGTCTGAACCTGCAACGAGCATATCATCGACGTATAACAATAAAATAATAAAGCTATTGTCAAACTTCTTGATGTAGCAACAATGATCTGCTTGGCATCTTGTGAAACCGCTGCTGCTCATAAAACTATCAAACTTTCTGTACCACTGTCTAGGAGCTTGTTTTAGACCATACAAACTCTTCTTCAACCTGCACACTAGATTTTTCTTGTCTGCCTTAATGAAGCCTTCTGGTTGCTTCATATAGATCTCTTCCTCCAAATCTCCATGAAGGAATGCTGTCTTTACATCTAATTGTTCAAGATGTAAATTTTCTGTGGCTACAATTTTCAATACCAGTCTGATTGTCGTAAGCTTCACAACTGGAGAGAAAATTTCAGTATAGTCAATACCTTCCTTTTGTTGAAAACCTTTTACAACCAATCTTGCTTTGTAGCGTTTACTTCCATCATGCTCTTCTTTGATCCTATAAATCCACTTGTTGTGGAGTGCTTTCTTGCCTTGTGGTAGTTCAGCTAATTCCCATGTATGATTTGACATGAGTGAGTCCATCTCATCTTTCATGGCAGACTCCCACTTGATTGAATCCTCCACTTGTATTGCTTCATCGTAGCACTCTGGTTCACCATTGTCTGTCAGCAACAAGTAATGCAAAGAAGGCGAGTAACGTTGGATTGGTCTTGTAATTCTGGAGGAGCGTCTCAATTCCGGCGTGCTTGGCTCCTCTACTTCAGGACTATTCTGAACATCATTTCCAGAAATATCCTCGAACTCAGCAAATTCCTTATTTTCAACATCAATCTTGGAGCTATTTGATTCTGCATTTAATTTGTCTTTGTACATCACATTCTCATTGAATATGACATTCCGGCTTCTAATGATCTTGTGATTTTCATAATCCCAAAATCGGTAACCGAACTCATCACCACCATATCCAACAAAGACACATTTGTTTGACTTGGCATCCAATTTACTTCTTCCAGCAGAATCTATATGTATGTAAGAGATACAACCAAACACTCTTAAGTATGAAAGGTTTACCTCTTTTTTGCTCCATGCTTCCTCTGGTATTCCACCATCCAGAGGTACTGAAGGCCCACGGTTGATTAGGTAGGCAGCGGTGTTGACAACTTCAGCCCATAAATTCTTGGGCAAGTCAGCATGTATCCTCATGCTTCTGGCACGTTCATTCAAAGTTCTGTTCATACGCTCAGCTACGCCATTCTGTTGCGGTGTCATGGGAACTGTTTTCTCCATCTTGATTCCGCTGTTTGCGCAAAATTCTCTGAATCTTCTATCTCTGTACTCTCCTCCATTGTCAGACCTCAATCGTTTGACTTTCAAACCAGTTTCATTTTCTACCATGGCTTTCCATTTTCTGAATGTATCAAAGACTTCTGATTTCTTCTTCAGAAAATACACCCATACCTTTCTTGTTGAATCGTCAATGAATGTGACGTAATACAATGAGCCTGCAAGAGATGG
This sequence comes from Garcia nutans, assembly GCA_947685225.1. NCBI lineage: Eukaryota > Viridiplantae > Streptophyta > Magnoliopsida > Malpighiales > Euphorbiaceae > Garcia > Garcia nutans. The sequence goes on along the minus strand of CANTUV010000048.1, from coordinate 4,348,622 downwards.
AATTGGAGACGGTCCCCATACATCGGTATGGACCAACTCTAATTTTTCTGCCTTGGGTGTCTTGCCAATCTTTGAAAAACTGACCTTCTTTTGTTTTCCAAAAATACAATCTTCACATAGGCCGACATTGATACTTTTCAGTTCCGGCAACTTTCCTTTTGACAAAAGCGTCTTCATCCCTTTCTCGCTCATATGGCCAAGCCTTTGGTGCCATAGGTTTGATTTTTCATCTGCATCTGCTACTGAAATAACATTCTCTAAGTTTGAGGTTACATAGAGAGTGCCAGTCTTCTTACCACGGGCAATGACGAGTGCTCCTTTGGTAATCTTCCATTCACCGCTTTTGAAGGTTGTACCATAACCATCTTCATCAAGTTGTCCTACAGAGAGCAAATTCCTTTTAAGACTAGGAATATGTCTCACTCCTTGCAGCTTCCAGGTATTCCCATTTGACAACTTTAATCGGACGTCCCCTTTTCCTACGATCTTTAAGGTTTCATCATCAGCTAGATGAACCTTCCCGAAATCACCATTGACGTAGTTCTCCATGATTTCTTGGCATGGGGTAGCGTGAAAAGATGCCCCAGAATCTAAAATCCATGATTCAATTGGACTGTTGACACTTAGAATCATGGCATCACCTGCTTCCTCGGTCACATTTGCAGATCCCTGTGCACCGCTATCTTTCTTTGGTGCTCGGCAATCTTTCTTAAAATGACCCTTCTTGCCGCAGTTATAACACTTGAAATCTTTCTTCCCCGATCTAGATTTGTCTCTTCTAGATTTTGATCTGCCACGATATGAACTTTTTTCTAAAGTTCTCCCTCTAGATTCTGTGTGTAAAGCTGAAGAGGTAGATGCTTCACCCAATTCTCTTCGTCGAATATCTTCACTCAACACCAGATCCCGAACATCATCGAATTTCAATTTGGTTTTTCCCGATGAACTGCTAACCGCTGTAACGGTAGCATTCCAACTATCTGGTAGAGATGATAAGAGAATCAAAGCCCGAATTTCAGCATCGAATTCAATTTCTACGGAACTCAACTGGGTTGTGATTGTGTTGAATTCATTCAGGTGTTGGGCCACTGATGCCCCTTCTGCCATTTGCAAATTGAATAACCGCTTCATCAAATGAACTTTGTTTGAAGCTGATGGCTTTTCATACATGTTGGAGAGAGCCGCCATTAGACCTGCTGTGGTCTTTTCTTTGGCGATGTTGAAAGCAACATTTCGTGATAATGTCAATCGAATAACTCCAAGGGCTTGTCTGTCGAGAAGATTCCATTCTTCATCTTTCATGCCTTCTGGCTTTATTCCTGAGAGAGGTTGATATAACTTTTTCTGGTACAGATAATCTTCAATCTGCATCTTCCAGAAGCCAAAGTCCGCACCGTCGAACTTTTCAATTCTCACTTTTCCTTCATCTGCAGCCATCGCTCCCACTCGAATCTGGACTCCTTTGGATCGTTTCTGACTATTTCTGCGAACCACCGTGTACTAGGACACCTTTGTCGACAAATCGAAACTGCCGATAAAATTTTACTATTCACGAAATTCACTATTCACGTGAATAGTAACTTTGCAAAAATTGACAGAATTTATCACCCAAAGCTCTGATACCAGTTGTTGGGAAATTGAGGTGATTACCACTCTATTCCCTTAAACCAGATTAGTAGGAGAGCGAAAATAAATGCGGAATATTAACACAGAATTTGATAACGGAGTTCGGCCAATTATGCCTACGTCTCCGGAGCTGCTGCAGACTTATATTAAGGAGAAAAATACAATGTGTTTACAAACACTCACAACCCTCACTCAATTATGAACAAGAATTTTTCCTCACAAAATTCTCTCAAAGACACTCTCTTCTCTTTACTTCTTCAATTTTTGAGGTGTATCTTCCAAATGAAGTGGATGGGTTTATATAGGCTTCAAAAACATGGGTTGGTGAAATTAGTCAATAAATTTGGCACCTCCATTTTTGACTTTAACAATTCCCAAATTTAGGCACCTCCACTTTTGACAATGTCCTAAATTAGGCACCTCCATTTTTGACAATCCCCTTAATTAGGCACCTCCATTTTTGACAAAAAATGGTTGGTGCCTACTTCTTTGACAAGGTACACTTTGGTCTGCTATGATATTGATACATATTTTGTAGTTATTTCTATCACCATGAATGCTAGCTGTTATTCATATCCGCTTATAATTGGGTTTGGGTATTGATGCTTATAATCTCTTTTGTTTTTAATAAATTAGTAATATATTATAAATTTTGGATTATTTTTATAATTTCATGTTTGGTAAACACTCAGGCCATCCAGCAGCTACAAGCAAGAACACCACATGCACAGTCAACAGGAAATACTATTCCTCTAGCAGTATTACAGGTGGATGCTGCCTTGGATTTTTTGTATCTATTTGGTAGAATTGCAAATGGATGTTAATGAACCAAGTGTCAACAAATCGATTGATAATGACTCCAATACCATTGACATTGATACCAATGCTCCTAATTTAAATCATACTCCAAAATCAAATTGCTAATGGTATGTTATTTATTTCATTAATTTTTATAATTTTTAAAAGTACTTTATTGTTTGAAATTTATTATTAATTTTTTTTATTTTTATAGATTTTGCAGTAGGAGTTTCTACAAGTCTAACTCAAGAATCAATATGCACAAAGAATGAGGATGTAGAAATCAACCAACCAATTTGAGATTCTATTTTATTATGTTGAGATCTAATTTTTTTTTTATTTGGAACTTGTATGGTTTAGTAATTTAGTATTAAATTTGTGTATTGCATTGCATGTTTTTTTTTTTAAATTGCATGTTGATTGATGAATGAGATTATTTTAATTTCATGTTGATTGATGTTTGAGATTATTTTTATTTGCATGATTGAATGATGCTTGAGATTTTATAATTTTATTTGATTTTAGAAATTTGAAGTATATTAATTTTATTAATTTATATATTTTATATAAAAGTTAAAATATTGTTGGAAATGTTTTTTTCTCATTTTAAGACAGTATTAGAAAAAATGAATTGTAATAAAAATATTATAAAAAATTAAATTAAATAGAGATTAAAAAATTTTACAACATAAAAAACACTCATAATGGACAAAAAACACTAAAAAAAAGGTTTAAAAAAAGTTCAGCCCGTTGACCCGGCCCGACTGGCCCGGTCAGCCTGAGTTGGCCCGGCCTGACCGGGTTTAGGATCGGGCTACGGGCTCATTTTTGCAGCCCGAATAAAGTTCGGGCCGGGCCTCGGGCTGGAGGTAAACCCGGCCCAACCCGGCCCGAGAACACCCCTACCCACCCACAGTGCCATTTAACATTCACTTGCTATACCTAAATTATATTACAATATATTCTGACAAAATAATAATAATAATAATAATAATAATAATAATAATAATAATAATAATAATAATAATAATAATAATAATATATGGTTGCTCTTAACTTCTGCAATTGCCATAGGCCATAACCTTTCCCTGCATGTATGCTTGTTTCCATAAATCGTAAAATAATTATCTCTACCGAAAATGGACCTCTCTCTAGATAATATATAGAAGAAGTTGTGATTTTATAATCTTAAGATATTACCACATGTATGTTCAATCCTAAAATGGAATAATTTTCTGGCTTTTAGAGGTTATATACCTTTCTTTCTTCAGTTTATAAATTTTAAATTCAAGTTGACATTTAAATAATTTTATAAATTTATAAGCTTAGTTTGTAACTTAAAAAAATAAATTAGAAAAGATCAATTTATTATTTTAGTATTTATAAACACTTTATTTTTAAATTAGTTTGATCAAATAATATATTATTTCTATTTATTTTAATAAATATTTTTAATAATATATTTTTACTTTTTTTAATCATTTTACTAATAAATATATTTATAAATTATTTTTTTTATCAAATACATTAGTTATTTGTCAACTACTTATAAATACTTATAAATTTATATTAACTTATCAACACTTAAGTTAATTTTTATAAGTTAAGTTAAACAACTCTAAATATTTGAGAAAGGTGACCGCAAATGTATTAATTCTTAGAGAATTTGAGGTCTAATATTAGCTTAATTAATTAATTATCTAAATGATTTATGTGTATATATATATATGTGTGTGTGTGTGTTATTAACCGACAGAGTATGTCATCAAAAAAATTAAAATCTATTTTATATCTTGTTGGTCATTACATTGACAACATACATGTAATTTGTAGGGTTACTCATCGCAGATTCAATGGATTTATACCATGAGACTGCAAAAGTATCATCATTGCTAATAATCAATAGTATGAAGGCCGGCCATATTTATAAATAAAGAGAGAGAGAGAGAGAGAGAGAAACGATTACCAGTAACTTTTTTAGTTGGGTGATTCTAAAATTGTTTTAAAAATTATTTTTGAAATTAATTTAAATTACAGTACGAGTCAAATTAATAAAAAATTTACTTGATATCATCTATTTTTCTAACATGGCAAATTATTTTTAGAATATGACATAGCATGTTGATATTAACTCCACATTTCAATCAGCATGCTAATATAAATGTCATATTAGCTGTGGTTAATGGCTCTATAAGTTAGGGATGAGCATTCAATCCGTCAATTCGTCCATTAACATCCCAAATTGTTTAATGTGGGTGGATAAATTGCTTAAAAATAGTTTGAATTGAGTTAAAATTTTTTAAATCATTTTTCCAAACAACTTGATTTGAGTAGAAATTTTTAGTCCATATCCGCTAGAATTACCCGCTATGTTTTATATAATCTAATATCTAATTTATTTATTGATTTTTAATATTTTAAGTTTTATTTGAATAATTTATTTATAATTTTTTATAATATATTGTGATGCTATATTATATTTTTGAATATTTTTTTAATTATTGCTTATGACATTTAGTGAATTATACTGTTATTGTAATTTGTAACATTCGGCTGCCTTGATAGTTTTAAATATGCTCAAATTGTCTAAATCGTTTCGTTTAAAATTATTTGATTTGATTTAATTTAGTTTATTATTCTTTAGTGGTTTTGTTTAGATTAATACCATTTCATACCATTTAAATATTATCTCAATTATAATTAATAAAATATACAATTTAAATATCAATAAACAATTACAACAAAGGGGATTAAGATAAAACAAGAGGCAAAGACTTTCATTATTGATTTCTTCATAAAGCTGCTTCAAAAGGAGATTCCAATTCCATCTTTAGAACTTTTAGATATCTACAATATACTTTCCAATTTTTTTTCAATAAAAAATATTTCAAATATACCAATTATTATGCCCAAAGGAATTGTATAGTACAACTAATTGCACCTCTTGTTGTGTAAAAAGAAGAGCACAATGATGAGGGAAGAAAAAAATAAACTTAATTAAATTGCAAATATTAAAAGATAAAATAAAGTTAAAGGCTATTATGATTATTATTTTTTTATAAATTAATATATTATAATTTTTATATTTATGACATTCAAATCTGATATCTAAAAACTTTGATAATATATTTTAGTCCATTTAATTAATCATAGACTTTATTTACTAAATTTTTAATTAATTAAATCATAATTATCAAACTCCAAATACTAGAAAAATAGCAAATTAATAAGACAATCATGTTCTAATTATATTCATATTATGACTATGAATCTATTAAATCATAATTTAGAAGACATAACAGCATGCTATGAATTATAATCCTGCACATGTTGGGGCATTACAATTTTAAATAATCAATGGTGAATATATATAAAAAAAGGAATATTTTATGCATTTTATAACTTTTCTATAAAATAAATTATAATAAAAGAGAATTAAAAGCATGTTATATTTATTCTTTTACAAATTTTTAATGGTCAATATGATCAATATCATTCATGGAAATTTTTCTCCTAGTCATCAAAGTTTTTAAGGAAAAAAAAAAGAGAAATTCTATTTATAAGAAAAATGACAAGAATTTTCGTGAATTTATTTCAATTTTTGTTTATTTTATAATAATTAGATTTATATTAAACATAATTTTTTTTAATTTAAAAGGCTGATTATAATTTTGTTGGATTAAAGTTTCTTAATATTACAATAGAAATTTATTTAAAAAAAATTAAAAATATCCCATTTTGTATTTAAAATTTAATATGTATTTAATATATTAAAAATATATAAAAATTATAAATTTTAAAAAAATAAAAAAATAATATAGTATACTTTTCTGAATTATATAAATCAAGTGTATGCTACTCCAAGCCAAAGGCCCAAAGCTTCAAGGAACTTTTTCAATATTGGCATGTAATTGGTGCATGGAAAACATATGTTTTTCCGTTTGAATTACAATTTTGCCACACCTACCACCAAAAAAAAGTAATAAATAAATAAATTAACAAAAATAAAAAATAAAAAGAAAGAAAAAAGAAAAGGCTGAAAAAGGCATTAATTATAAACTTCTATTTCTATACTTCTATTTACTACAGTCCCTTTATAAAGATAATTGGTTGAATATTTATTTCATATTATAAGATATCATATAAAAGTTTGAATTTCTTTATTTAAAAGCTAAAATGTAACATATATACATATATACGCTATATTTTTAGGATAGATTAATATTAAGATAGCATCTGATAAATAAAAAGACTTGTTATTATTGACTAAATTCTCTTATCATTTACATTGATTTTTTCTTAAGTTAAAATGATTTTAAAAAAAAATAAATTTAAATATTAAACACTATAAATTTTGAAAATTTTGAAAATTATAAATATATTAAAAAATTAATAATATATTGTATTTCATGTAAACTTTAAATTACAAATTTTGAATTGGTCTTATAAATAAATATTAATTTAATTGAAAATTTTAATAGGCATCTAATAAATATTTAAAACTTAAAATTTTAATGAGGAATGATGTTATTAAGCACCACCTAAATATATATATATATATATATATTCATTATTAAATAATAAAATAAAAAAACTAATTCAATTTGGTACTTTTCCAAATTTATTCGTATCTTTGAATGTGTTTGTCATGTAATTCAATGAATTGACCAATGGTTCTCATGGCAAGGATCGTGTCCCCTCTCACACGTGAATGAAAGGAATGGCCTGGCCATACTTCCGCCAGTAATCACTCCTTTGATTACATTTATAGTAATCTCATAACTTAAAAATCATAAAATTTTATTTTTATAAAATTAATATGCAAAGAAAAAGCATCTTATAATACATTTTAAATATAAAATCATGCTTACAACTTAAAATAACACTTAAAATTTAAAAAAAAAATGAAAAATGAATTATTTTAATTTTTTTTTTCATAATTCACATCTTAAAATTTTATATTAAGTATAACTAATAATTTTCAAATTAAATCACTTATATTATTCAGCACTTAAAATTTTATATTAATATTTTTAATTTGATCATTATAAATTTATATTCCTCTCATTGCTTAAAAAAGGATAGTAAGAATAGTGGAGAAATGAGGACAAAGCTCTCCATTGTATAATATTAAAGAAAGCAAATTTTATTAATTTATTTATTTTTTTCTTTTCCACATTAGTGAATGATGGATGGACACCAACTTAATTCAAATAAAAAACACTAATTAATTTAAAAACTCCTTTACAATTTGTATTGTGTTGGAAACTCACTAAGTCTTTTTTTTTTAATTTACTAAATATCAACCAAACATAAAAAGGTTTTTACTTTCAATCACTTAAATTTTGTATCAACTAAAAGTATAAATTTACATATTTCTCTCTTATTATATTTTTATTTTAATATATTATATACTTATTAAATATTTTTAATAAATAACATTATAGACAGTCAATATCTAATATATTAATTAATTTATTAAAATAATAAATAAATTATAATTTAAAATAAAAAATGAGTCAATTAATTGAAGATAAAAATATTTAACAATATCAAAATTATATGTATTGTTATAATATATATTTAAATTTTGGTTGAATTTAAATTAATTAAAAAAATAAATTTTGTTATTAAATATTTATCTTTTAATATAAGAAATTATTCTTTTCATTTTAAATTAATAAGTTTATTTTTTTTGTCTCAAATTATTATTCACTTATTAACATATTAAATTTTTATAATATTTCTATTTAATATTATTTATTAAATTTATTTAATATTAAAGTGGAGATAAAATAGGAATATATATATATATATAACTTTATATTTTTAATAAAATAATTAAGTTTTTTTTTTAATTTTTAGGAGATGAAAAGTGATTCTATAGGACGAATGAGCACCATTTAAATTGATAAAATTTAATAATTTTTTAATGATTTTCAATAAAAATTAAAAATATGTAACCAAAAGAAATATTTATACTCAGTCATATGGTGTTTCTTGTATCCACTTATTGAAGATTGCCACGTGTAAGCTCAGGAACACTCCATTTGATTGAACATCATCATCGACGTCCTAGGGATTCAGCACTCAAAAATTAACAGTTCCTTAATAAAAAAAATTAACAATAGTAATTACTCCTTTCAAATTATTTTAAATATTATATAAAAATAATATATTAATAGATTAAAAAAATAATTAATTACTGTAAATTTTATAAAAATTTTATTATAATTTATTTAATTATTTATTTTATTAATTAATAAAATAATATTAAAATTTTTTAATTAATATTGTTTTAAATATTTTAAAGTGATATTTGAAGTAAAATAAAATAAAAAATTTATATGATATTTGAAATGTTGCGGGGGAGTAATTAATTAATTATAAATTCATGCGACGCAATTACAGGAACGTGATATAACCTTCATAGACCGACACGTCATCTCAATTTTCTGACGTGGCAAAATCATACCCGCTACCGACAGCAGACAACTCTCGGCGCACGAAGCTAACGTGTACCTCTTTGTCATCTCTGTCTTATTTTACGCGTTCTGTTTCTCTCTTTTACTTCTCTTTATTTCAGCACAGAGTTCTCTCTCTCTTTACACTGAATCTAATCTCTTTCTGTAAGTTTCTCTGTCTCTTATCTAAGCATCTGTTCTTTGTTCGAATTCGTTTCAATGGTTTATTCTTTTGATGGGTCAATTTTCACAATTTCTCTGTTTTTGGCTGAGAGAGATCCATAACATATTGCTCGATTACAGTGATTCCTTGTGATTCGTGCTGATTCAATCTGTAATCTGCAAATTTAACTTCTTTAAACTCTGAAAATTCCCTTTCTTTTTTGTTTTCTGTTGTGTTTGGTTCACTTAATCGCTCAATCAGTAAAGATCTCTGCATTGGTTTCACACTCAAGGTACTTGACATAAAGCTTATCAAGTTCAAAATTTTGGCTGATTATTCTTGGTAGGTTTTAGGGTTTGGATTGGTTTTTGTTGTTATATGGTTACAATTGTTCAATTTGGGAACTGGGTTTGGTGTGTTTCTTTGTGTAATGTGGCATTTGATTAAGGATTGAAATTGGAATTAAGGATACTGTAATGAGACGCCGCCCTGCGGCGAGTGTCCCTTTTGAGCAAATGAATAAAGGGACTGGAAAAAATGAACAGAATCGGCTTTGTTTGTTGGCTTCTCTTTCTGCATTTTTCTGGATTTTGCTATTATATTTTCATTTTGTTGTGTTAGGAAGCAGTAGTAATGTTAATGAATCTGTTAAATTAGAGTCTCATCCGATAAACCCTGAATCAAAAACACCTTCCTTTGTAACTGATGACCGTTTGACAAATGTTCCGCTGAAAACTACCCCTTTGAGAGACGCCTCATCAAAAACTACCCCTAGTAGCAGTAGTGGTCGAAAGGAGAATTTCCAGTTTATGAGAGCTTTGAGAACTATAGAAAATAAGAGTGATCCGTGTGGAGGCAAGTATATTTATGTCCATGATTTGCCTTCTAGGTTCAATGAGGATATGTTGAAGGAGTGTAGGAGTTTGAGTCTTTGGACCAATATGTGTAAGTTCACTAGTAATGCTGGGATGGGACCCCCACTGGAGAATGTCGAAGGGGTTTTTTCAAATACGGGGTGGTATGCCACAAATCAGTTTGCAGTGGATGTGATATTCAGTAACAGGATGAAGCAGTATGAGTGCTTGACAAATGATCCTTCCATTGCCGCAGCAATTTTCGTGCCATTTTATGCTGGGTTTGATATTGCTAGGTATCTCTGGGGATATAATATTTCAAGGAGAGATGCTGCTTCCCTTGATTTGGTTGATTGGCTTATGAAGAGGCGAGAGTGGGGAATTATGCAAGGTAGGGATCATTTTCTGGTGGCAGGGAGGATAACATGGGATTTCAGGAGATTAACTGATGAAGAATCTGATTGGGGCAATAAGCTACTGTTTTTGCCTGCTGCAAAGAATATGTCAATGCTTGTTGTAGAATCAAGTCCATGGAATGCCAATGATTTTGGCATTCCTTATCCAACTTATTTCCATCCTGCCAAGGATGATGATGTGTTTATTTGGCAAGATAGGATGAGGAATTTAGAAAGAAAATATCTTTTCTCTTTCGCTGGGGCACAACGTCCTGAAAACCCTAAATCAATTAGAGGCCAGATCATTGATCAGTGTAAGAAGTCAAATGTGTGCAAGTTGTTGGAATGTGATTTTGGAGAGAGCAAATGCCATTCTCCTAGCAGTATAATGCAGATGTTTCAGAGCTCCCTTTTCTGCTTACAACCTCAGGGAGATTCATACACACGAAGATCGGCTTTTGACTCAATGTTGGCAGGTTGCATTCCTGTCTTCTTCCATCCTGGATCAGCTTACACACAATATACCTGGCATCTACCTAAGAACTTTACTACTTATTCAGTGTTCATTCCAGAGGATGATATCCGCAAAAGAAATGTTAGTATAGTGGAACGGCTTAGTCAGATTTCTCCTGAGCAGGTCCAGATCATGAGGGAGAAAGTCATAAGTCTCATTCCACAGCTTATATATGCTGATCCTCGATCAAAATTGGAGACTCTTAGAGATGCTTTTGATGTTGCTGTACAGGCTGTCATCAACAAAGTCACAAGATTGAGGAAGAACATTATTGAAGGGCGAACAGAATATGATAATTTTGTGGAGGAGAATAGTTGGAAATATGCTTTGTTAGATGAAGGACAGCGTGAAGTGGGAGCTCATGAATGGGATCCCTTTTTTTCAAAACCAAAGGATGGTAATAGTGATTCTAGTGGTTCTTCTGCCGAAGCTGCAAAAAACTCATGGAAGAATGAGCAGAGAGATCAATCATGAGATTGAGGTGATGATATAGTAATAGCAGTTAAGAGTAATTCCTAATGTACTACAGTGGCATGGAATAAGACCTTTCACATTGGCTTCAATAAGTCAGGTATAGACCCTTGTGAGGGCCTGCAATGAAAATATTATAGAAATCATGTTCGAGTTAATGGCACCCAGTTCCTTGTTTGTCGAACAGAAACACAGGCTCATATTTTCTGCTTCTAATATACATAATGGAAAATTTTCGTTTTCTCCAGCTTTTGCATTTTGTATTTCACTTGGCAATTCTTTTTATTGTATTGTAGCTGCTGAGGTATCAACTTTTTGTTTCTTTCCCAATCATTGCATAGAAGAAATGATAATAAGACTGAGTTGTTTGATATACAGCTTAAGCATTTAGTGTAATACCAAAAGCTTTTAAATTTACTATTGTCATGCTTTTACTTGCTTGATTCCATCTTGTTCTTTTCCGGCAAATGAGCTATTGCTAATAATTCTTAGTTGCCTTGAGCAACTATCTGATCACTGGAGATGATAGGTTGAATTTTGCTTTAATTCACTGAGGAGATTTACATTAAGCTTAGATCGGTTCAATATCTTGTGTTGATGCATTTTATGTTACATCTGTGCAGAGGAGATGGATGAGCTTTGAAGTGAAATAGAAATGGTATTGCACATGAATTTTGATATGTGAAGGAAAGTTCAAGCCTAAAGGCTGAGTTGGAATGTAATGATAAGAATTTTGTGTGAAATTGCACAAATCTTTTCAAGTTTGTTGAACAAAGAAATTGACAACTTGTCGTTTCATGGAAACTTCAGTGGAAGCATGAACTTTTTGCACACATGAGTTGTCCAAAAGTGTCAGCAAGCGAGGGTGAAACTTCCACATGGAGGCTGTGGCCGAATCTTCCCTGTTAGTTGCATCAAATTATTTATTTTAGTATTAAGTTAAGGGAAGAAAGTTGCTACTAAAATTCAACTTCTATTCCTAAATAGTCACACTTTTACATTATGTATTCCTAGTGTGAACAGCACAATTTTGTTACAAGGATCTATTGAAGATCTCCAACATGAGTTGGGGCCAATAAAAGAAGATAAAAAAAAGGCAAACCAATTATGAAAACAGAGAAGGCCTAAGCTTTAGGTGTCTAGTTGTTGCTAGTCTTAGTTAAAATGCTTAATTCAACCTTTGGCGGAACAGAAAACTACGAATCCAAGCTCCAAGTCAAATAAGAAATTTCAATGATCCATTGTTCATTAAAAGTGATTTATCTTAATGCAAGAGTGAAATGTCCACTCTTTGGTATTTGAGGCTTTAATCTGAAGACTCATTCAGAAGATTAGCTTAATTTAGAGTTCTCTTTATGTGGGTGAATTTTAATCTGTAAATCCGTCAATGAAATCCATTTCATGCGAGATGATTTTACCATATATCACGGTGGATGTAAAGTGTTTGCCATGCATGGGGTGAGGACCACAGAATGAATTTCGGCAGGGTTGGGGTGTGTGCAGTGTGCATCACTGCTTGGGCTCCAGTTAGAAATTAAAATATTAACGGCAATTCAGTTCAATTGCAGGGATTACTTCACTTTCCAATCAATGAATAAAGCGTGAAGATATCTGAGAAGAAACCACCATAACTAGTGCTCAGTTTCAGAGAGGACACCCATAATTCACAACATGGTTAGGTGGTGGTGATGCAGTGGTGAAGGGTGTAATGTGACTGGCTCGGTGGTGGTAATAGATAGCATGTTTGGTGGGTTTGACATGATCCTGCTTCTGGAGAAATTCTTAAGATAGAAAAATAGGCTGAAATAATTTGAATCAAATAAATTTTATAGCCTGAAGAATGTATCTGCAAATTACTTTAGACAGCATTGGATTCAAAATCTCCTCAAACCCTAACTTACATGTTCTTTGTTTTGATGAAATTGTACAGAAAGAAATGTAAAAGCATTGATTTTTTTCAATTTTTATTGTTTGAATATTTAACTGAGAAGAAAAATATAATTTCTCTAAGAGGATAATTCTCCTCAAATGGCTAAATAATTTCTCACTTAAATGGTGGAAAAGGAGAAAAAATTATAAAATATATCTTACATGTCTATTTATTTATTTAAATTATAGAGGTAAATCTCATTTTTCTAATAATTCAATTAAGATATCAAATACATTAAAAAGAAATTAAATTTATTTTCTTTTCTTTTTTTCTCATCTCCTTGATTAAAGTAAATTTAATTTCTCTTGTGCAAATTAGCAACCAAACAAACCATTAGTTTCACTAATAACTCAAAATATTTCTGGTTTTCAAAAGTTCAATTTGTATTTATCAATTGACTGAAAGAGGCAGCTACTATAACCAAATGAAAAATTATCTTCTAGTTACATTGTAGGAGATGATCATAATAGCTGTCTAAACATGGTAGTAATTTTCTTCTTCTGTTTAACTTTACCATAATTTTATAAGAAATAAAATAATTGATAAAATAATCTTATCTTATCAGTAGAGTTCTGAGTAATGAATATATAAGGTCATAAAGAAATGGTGAGAAAATCAATATACGCAGAGCGAAGCACAGGCATATGAACTATGCATTTAATGCGCTTTCTTTCTTGTTTGTTTTCCTAGTACACTTTCTTTCTTTCTTTATTACCTGAAGTCTTTAATTCTTCAAAATTCTTACCTCATTCAAGACAAGGACAACCTGAACACAAGACAAAGATTCAATTCAAATACTTTTCAATCTTTTTTACTTTTATTTCTTTTTCAACATGTATAAATGAAAATTCAATTAAAGTTGCCTCAAAACATCTCGTGAAACAAAGGAACATTGTCAGCCCCTCTCAAAAGAAACTATAGCTTCTCTTTCTCTCTGTCTCTCAACAAAGGATCCTCGTGATGAAGTGCTCTTAAATTTCACGAGTTTCATATTCTTTCACTCAGACCCCTCAGAAATGCTACCAAAATCCTGTTTTGAATTCTCTCCAACTCCTTCAAATACCCTCCTTTTCCTTCCCAGAATCATGCATTTTCCACATTCTTGCATCATTTTTATCTTCACTTTTTTACATGGAATCCAAAACTTACCTTTACTTTTCCATTCTTTTCTTTGTCTTCCTCCAAGCAAACACTCTGGAGACCTACATTGTTCAGCTCCACCCACATGGCGTAACACGATCTTCTTTCACCACCAAGTTTCACTGGCATCTTTCATTTCTTCAGCAAACTGTTTCATCCGAAGAAGACTTTCCTTCTCGGCTTCTTTACTCTTATCATTCTGCCATGGATGGTTTTGCAGCTCAGCTGTCTGAATTGGAGCTTGAGTCGTTGCAGAAGTTGCCCGATGTTATTGCAATTAGGCCAGATAGGAAGCTCCAAGTTCACACTACTTATTCTTACAAGTTCTTGGGACTTAATCTCCCCGGAGAAGGTGCTTGGTATAGGTCAAGTTTCAGTCGTGGAACGATAATAGGTGTACTTGACACTGGAGTTTGGCCTGAGAGTCCAAGCTTCAATGATCAAGGAATGCCACCAGTTCCCAAGAAATGGAGAGGGGTTTGCCAAGAGGGGCAAGATTTTAATTCTACTAATTGTAATAAGAAACTCATTGGTGCAAGGTTCTTCACTAAAGGTCATCGCGTGGCATCTACTTCATTATCATCAAAAGTCATTCAGGAATACATATCGCCGAGAGATTCTCATGGGCATGGAACTCACACATCATCAACAGCTGGGGGAGCTTCGGTTCCAATGGCAAGTGTGCTTGGTAATGGAGCTGGAACCGCACAAGGTATGGCCCCTGGGGCCCACATTGCAATGTACAAAGTTTGCTGGGTCAATGGCTGTTACAGCTCAGACATACTTGCTGCAATGGATGTTGCAATTAGAGATGGAGTTGATGTCATCTCCCTTTCTTTAGGTGGCTTTCCATTGCCATTTTTTGCAGATACCATTGCAATAAGCAGCTTTCGAGCAATAGAGCATGGAATTTCAGTTATATGTGCAGCAGGAAACAATGGCCCTATCCAGAACTCAGTTGCCAATGAAGCTCCATGGATTGCTACTATCGGTGCAAGCACACTAGACCGAAAATTTCCTGCCATAGTTCAATTGGGTAATAAAAAATTCCTTTATGGAGAATCCATGTACCCAGGAAATAAGCTTTCAAAAACTGTGAAACAGCTTGAACTAGTTTATGTAACAGGTGCATCCACAGGGAGTGAATTTTGTTTAAGAGGTACCCTCCCAAAAGCTAAAGTACATGGCAGAATGGTAGTTTGCGACCGAGGTGTCAATGGAAGGGCAGAAAAAGGTCAAGTTGTGAAAGAAGCTGGTGGAGTTGCAATGATCTTAGCCAATACAGAGATCCATCTCGGGGAAGACTCGGTTGATGTTCATGTGTTGCCTGCAACATCAATCGGTTTTGCAGAATCAGTACGCTTAAAAGCTTATATAAACTCTACAAGTAGACCACGAGCTCGAATCATATTTGGAGGCACTGTCATTGGGAAATCCAGAGCACCAGCAGTAGCTCAGTTTTCAGCTAGAGGGCCAAGTTTAACCAACCCTTCAATACTCAAACCAGATGTTATTGCACCAGGGGTAAACATTATTGCAGCTTGGCCTCAAAACTTAGGCCCCACTGGTCTTCCAGAAGATTCTAGAAGAGTAAATTTCACTGTCATGTCGGGGACATCCATGGCATGTCCCCATGTCAGTGGAATTGCTGCCCTGATCCGCTCAGCTCATCCCAAATGGACTCCCGCTGCTGTTAAATCTGCAATAATGACTACTGCAGATGTAACTGACAACTCAGGAAATCCAATAATGGATGGAAACAAACTGGCAGATCTTTTTGCAATTGGAGCAGGACATGTAAACCCAGAAAGAGCGATTGATCCAGGATTGATATACGATATCAGGCCATCTGAGTATGTCACTCATCTATGCACAATTGGATACACAGGAGCAGAAATTTTCACCATCACACACAGGAATGTAAGCTGCAACAAATTATTGCAGATGAACAAGGGTTTCAGCCTCAATTACCCTTCCATTTCTGTTATATTCAAGAATGGAAAGACAATTAAGATGATCAAGAGGCGACTAACAAATGTAGGGAGTCCTAATTCCATCTACTCGGTGGAAGTAACAGCTCCTGAGGGAGTCAAAGTGAGAGTAGAGCCTCAAAAACTAGTTTTCAAACATATAAATCAAGTTTTAAGCTACAAAGTGTGGTTCATATCCAGGAAAACAATGGGAAGAGAGAGAAGGAGCTTTGCACAAGGGCATTTGACATGGATGCACTCTGAAAATAATCTTTACCGAATTAGAAGCCCCATTTCAGTGACATGGAAGTACAAGTAGCGGAGTTATAGCATTGCTGATAGTTGTGAACCATATGGTTTAGGCTTTTGTTCATTATTGATACTGGATTAGAGGATTTTTATTAGTGAAAATTTGAAATCATTGACTTTAAAGATTAGCTACTTGGCCACAATCATTCAAGGAAATAAAGCTTTATTATCTTTCTCCATAACAAAGACAAAGACATGCATGAATTGGCATACTGCAAAAATAGCAAATCATTAACTTCTCTATCATTTTGGTTCTACACTGAATAGGACAAAATATAAACAAATACAAGACTGAATACATTAATAACAATTAAATATGTTATACATTAGTGCACCAGTACTTGATAAATAAAAAATGTCTGAAAGTGTTCTTAGCAGAGTAGCTAAATATGAAGTGCAGCACCTGACATACAAGTCCATATTGACTAAGTGTGAGCTTCTCTTAAATGTAAAATGATGCAGAAAGCAACAAGTTCTAGTACACAAGCTATCTCAGTTGTACATTTCAATGATGGAGGAGAATTAAAATTGTACAAAGCTAAGAACTGCAAAAATTTGTTAAAAAGAGGAATAATGGTAGTTGCAAGTTGCAACATTCCTACTTGCACATCAACCAAGATCTTCAAGTCCTGATTGATTAACTTGATAATAAAAAAGACAAACAAGGTGACAGATGCAAAAGTGAAAGAAAGTTATACATTGCCTCATTTTTTGATGAACTGTAAGCCATTTGCATTAGCATATCGCTCCATGAATCTCATGAATCTGTCCCAATCCCGAGGAGTACGCATGACATATTTTGCCTCAATTCTTTCTGGCTTTCCGTTAACAAATTTAGCACTAACATCAACTGATTGGAGAATTCCTTCCTCGTCAATCATGTAAAAACCAGTTATATCACCAAGTTCACCAGAAGAGTCAAAAACTGAAGGTTGCTCAAAGGTGAAAATGGCCATACCATTTGTACCATCCCTTGATTTGGTTAGTCTTACATCTGGTATTGTCTGTTCATCAGTTCCTTGGATAAATTGAATGGTCGGCTTCACCATCATTGTAATAAATCTGGATGCTTGCTGCCTAATTGAAACCAACTGTGGATGAGGCAGGTGCAATGCTTGGCCATTGAATGGGGACCGAACAGTATGATGGACAAGTGAAGATACTGAGCCTGGAAACAAGACAAATATTAGAAATTTACAGGTATTACAAATTTGCGATTAGCATATTAAAATGCTCATGGATGGCAAGGCATGTGATTCTACTTGTGAATTATTAAATAAGTGGTTACAGTATGAAACTAGTTCCCTACTGTCAATAAAACTACACCATCAAATAATTTTTGCGATTGTAATTGGCTAAATTCTAGTCCTCTTATTTTCACAAAAGAATAACTAGTACGCATTGCCATTAACATGGAAAAGAATAAGCATCACATGCTCCCCTACTCAACTCCTCGGCGCCCCGGTCAAGGCAGAAAAAAACCCCATAAAATTCTTCTCCTACTCAAGATCGTTCTGCCAAGAAAGATCTTCAATTGGTTTACTACTAAGTTCATTACTTTGATATGTTGAAATCTAACCCCAGTAGTTTCCCATTCTGTTGGACCAGGCACCACCATGAGACTTTGTTAGAGAAGCTGGCAAGCTCTCCTTCGGACCCTTCCCCAAGGCACGGTTTTGGGGCAATCTAAGCCCGAGCCCCAGGCCTAACCCGAGCTGCTTTTAGTTTTGTATCGATCACTTCTCACAAAAAAGGTCTTTCTCTTCCCTCTTTTAAGCATAGTCAGTATACTTTAAGGTTGAAATTTTCAAATGCTTCCACAGCCTAATAGTAATTCCTGAATGCTAAGTTGTATTTATTTATTTATTGGTTAATTAAGCTTTGACAGTAATTTGAACACAATCTCTCGGCTTGAAGACCACTCTAGTAACATTAAAGCTAATTGGTAATCTAAATTCTTCACTATCCCTAATAGAAGAACCATGCCAAGAACTCTACTGACTCTTTGTGAATGTATACCACATTCCCCATTTTACAATAAGTGGTACAAATACAACCCCTTGTAAAACAAGCTAAGTATTTCTCTCACCTTTCCCAACTTTCTTCCCACTTCCTGCACCAATTCCTAGACCAGTAAATCATTGATAAAAAAAGAAATTTCCCACAAACGTAAGTTCATTATTCAATAAAGAATACACTAAAAACTCACCAAATTAAATGAAAAGGTGACAACTTTATATGTGATTAAAGCACTCGACAAAGATTATCAAAAACAAAATGTCAAGAACCTATATGCAATTAAAAACAAATTTAGCCATCAATTCATAACAGTTCCATAGCCAATAAAACTAGGATTTAGGAAGCACCCAGTTGATGAAACAAGAAATAAGTACCTGGGAAAGAGCGTGGTCGACGCAAATAATTTGAAAGTGGAGAGGCAAACGAAAGAGATTGCAGAGCGGCCATTGTAGAGAGATATTATGGAAAGGAAAGAGTGGGAGAGAAGAGACAGTGAGTGTAAAAGAGAATTTAGATGTGGTGTTGGGACAATATGGTGTGTAAAAATGACAGCCATTCACTTTGTATCTTCATCACAAGAGAAGGACTGCTGCTGGCATTCTCTCTCTACCCCTCTCTCTCTACTATACAATGTACAGCTGGAATACCTCGCAACTGGACACTTGGCACTATGTTTTTGGGCCTGGTCTTGTTAAAATATCGAGGAATTTGCGTTATCTACCGCTTTTTTATTTTACTTTTCAAATATACTATAAAAACTTTTTTTTTTCAATTACACTATTCTCTTTTTCATTTTTATATTTTATTAAATTTTTCTTTCATTTTTACTTTTACTTGTTTGACAGTGTTAAATCTCCGCCCTCAACTTCTTTTATGTTACTCTTTTATTATTTTTTTACGTTTAAATTCTTTTTATATTATTTTATTTAAAAATATTTTTTATATCATATTATTATAAATATAAAATATATATAACACATTTATAATATATCAAAATATTTATTATACATCTATCATCCATCAACACTACATCAATACTCATTAATATTTTTATTTTATATTTTTTAACACATAAAATTATAATATATTAATAATTTTATTTATATATATTTATAAAATACCTATGCATAAATAATTTTATTATATATTTTTATTAAATACGTAATACATCTATAATATATATATATATAATATCAAAAATAATTCTATATTTTTATTTTATATTCTTTTTTATATATATATATAATATATATAATACACCAACAATGATATATTAATAATTTTATTATATATTTTTCATATATATACAATATATACAATGGCGGATGTAGGTGGGGGCACGTGGGGTCTGTTGCCCCCCCTTCATCCAGCCATATACATGTATATATATATATATATACACTCACTGCATGTGTATTGTCCTCTTTTATGTGTGTATATTGCCCCCCTTCCATGTGTGTATATGTATATACATTACTTATTTATTTATTTATATATATTATATATTTATTTATATAATTATAAATATACTCTAATATATATTATATATTATATTAAATTTTTACAATTAAATTTTTACAATATATATTAAATTAATAAATCTATATATTTATTAGCTTTAATTATTTTTAATTTGTATTCTAAAATTGATATTAATAATTATTTTGTAATTTAATTATGAATTGGATTTAAAAATTTTGTGATTAGATTAGCAAAAAATATTTTAAATTAATCATTTTGCAAAAACTATTATGTCATATAAATTTATTAAAAAATAATTAGCTTAAATATTTTTAAATAACTTAAAAATATATAAATATTATTTAAAAATATATATTATATAATTTTTTAAAGTAATATTTAAATATTAAAATAAAATGATAAAAATTTAATATTTAAATATTTAATATAAAAATAAAATAAAATATTAATATTAATATCAACTATTTATATTAATTTTTTAATATTAAAATAAAATAAAATATAAATTTACTTATAATTTTTGTTCGCTTAAAAATTTTGCCCCCCCCCTCAACATCATCCTGGTTCCGCCACTAAATATATAAATGGTTTTGAAATTAATATTTGATTGAAAATTTGATGTGCTAACAAGAACTCCAACCACGATGAAAGCATTGGGAAGCAAACCCGATATTCTCATTTGGAAAAATAATTTCATGGATTTTTTATGAAACTCATTAATGGCATATCCATGAATTGCAATTGACCATGAAACTATGTTTTTCTGAGACAATTTATCGAACAGCTTCTCCACATCTACAATTTAAAGCAATTGCTCAGCAATTTTGTGAAGTTATACGAATCAATCCTATAACATATATGTTGGCATGAAGTGGACAAATTATTGGTATTGAAAAAAACGACTGAGTTTTTCCTGAATTTGCCTCAAAAATATTAAAGTTCTTGTAGAAAATTTGACGTTCAAGTTCAAATCATCCATATGCATGATGCCAATGGCGATGAAAACATCCTGCCGAAGCCAATAACAATCAGCACTCCGGCCATGGTCTTAGAGGGGATGGCCAAAATCTAATGTCCAAAACAAATCTGACAAAGATGAAGATGAAGATAGAGAGAAAAACGTGACTTTTTTTTTTCTGATATTTGATTGTCATTTGATGAAGAAGAAGAAGAAGAACGATGATGATGATGAAGAAGGAGAAGGAGAAGAAGGATGAGGATGAGGATGATGATGATCAGGGCCGTCTTGGACATTTTAGGGGCCCCGAGCAGAAATTAAAATATGGGCCCCTAAAAAACAGTGTCGGAGCGATATATATATATATATATATATATATATTTAGCTTTATGAGTATTTGCTCAATCACTTATTTTTTTTATATAATTTGTTTTTTTTTTGTTGATTTTGTTGGTTTGAGTTATTGGGTACAAGATTATAGAAATAAATAAAAATATAAATGTATTATCTAAATAAATAAATAGATATTATATTTACATACGAAAACTGTTTCAATATTTACATAGCCTATAACCCTCTTTGATGGGTGGGCCCTTAATTTTGATGGCTTGCCTTGGGGGGCCCTGAGCAACTGCTCATGGTGCTCCCCCCAAGAGCCAGGCCTGATGATGATAAAGAATAAGCAGATTGATGATGCAGACGCAGTAGTTAACGGCGCTCAAATGAAAGGATAAGGAGAGAGAGAGAAATAACGTGCCGTATTTTTTTTTATTTTTGTGGATAACTTTTATAGAGTTGTAATAATTTTTAAAAATATAACATTCAGAATTTTAAAAAATTTAATAAAATAAATTAAAATAAATTAAATAAATTAAATAAAAATTTTAAATAAAAAATAAAAAAATTTTAAATAAAAAAATAAAATATATATGTGAAATATACATAAAATATATAAAAGTCAATAAAAGTCAACTTTTAAAAGTCAAAAATTAAAAGTCTAAGAGTATTTTTGAAATTAAACTTTTGAAATTGAAAATTATTTAAATAATTTAAAAATAAATTATTTTAACATAAGATGTAATTTTAGAATTTTTATTAATTAATTAAATAATTAATTAACAATATAATTTAATATTATATATATAGTTAATAAATAAGTGGAAAGAAAGAGAAATTAACTTTGGTCTTCATCTTTTTTTTTTCTTCTTAGTCTGTGTTAAACCTCCATTGATGCCAAGCCAAGGTTTTTGCTTCTTCTTAGTTTCATGAATTGAAGGATTTAACAAGTTTGAAGTAGATTTTTAGGGTTTTCCTCCATAATTAGTAAGTTTTCTTTCTTTTTCCTTAAAATTTTATGAATTTGAGATTATGTTAATTTTGAATTTTTAAAGTGGTATGTTTTAATTGTCTATTTGAATATGAATGAAGTTATTTTCAGTAGTTAACAATGATTTTAAGGGTGGATTAAAGAAATGATTGAATTTAAGTTGAGTTTGGTGAAAAGAGAGAATTTATAGTTATGTAACTTTTAGGTTTATTAAATCATGGGTTTTAATTATGCATTTTGGTTCTAAATACGTTGTTTTAATGCATGAACAAGAATTTTAAAGTCCAATGATGAATTTGGTTATGTTTGGATAGAGTTTGGATGAAGTAGTGTTGATTTAGGGTTTTGAAAAAGTGAATTTTCAAATATGGTGAATTGTTTGATTTTATTGTTTAAAGCATATTATTTAATGATATAAGTGATGAATACAAGTTTGGATTGATAATTGAATTGAATTGGAATGGAAAACTTTCAATGGCGAATATTATGCCATTTTTAGGGTTTTATAAATAAGCATATATTTTATCAATGTAATTGGTTTAAACATATTAAAATATGTTTATAATGATATAAATAAACTTAGAACCCCAATTTGAATGGTTTAATATAGTTTTTCTAAGTTAAAGTAAGGAAATACTATATTTTAAAATTTTGATTAGAGTGATGTTTAATTAAGGTTTGATGCTTGTAGTGCCTTAAATGTAATAGTAAATGATTGTATTTGATCATATTTGGTATAGGCATTAATGGGAGGTAATTTGCCCAATCTTAGTATTGAAGGACAACTTGAAAGTAAAAATTTGTGAGAGTTTTTAAGCTTGCTTTGGAATGTTTATTAAGATAAGTATAAATTTTGGATAAATTGAATATGTTTGCATTAAATTAGACTTAATACATTTTGATTGAAATATATGTTAAGCTACTTGATACATTGAACATTTGTGAATAATGTGCTATGACATGTATAATGTTATGTATGCATTAAATGTATTATGAAAAGTCATTGTTAATGACTCAATTGAATAAAATGTGAAATATGTGCATTATGTGAAAATGACCCAAAGTGTTTATATAATGTGATTTATTATGTATACATTAAAGTATTGTGAAAAATCATTATTAATGGCTAAGGGGGTGTTTCTCAAAACTTAAAAGCTGGTCAAAACTGATTATAATCAGTTTTTAGATTATAAGTTGTTTAGTTAAGTGTTTCTCAAAAATTAAATAGTAGATTATAATCTGATTTTAATCAGTTTTTAAAAAGTTGAGTTTTGGTACTTTTTTTTTAAGCACTTATTTTTTAAGCAGGTTTGACCAAGTAAAAGACTATAATATCCCTATCTAATCTTCAATATTTTAAATTTGCCCTTACTCTACAAAAGCCATTTTGTTCCCTCTTTAATAGTTGAAATGAAAAGAGTAAGTCGTTGAATTATACCATTTTATTGAAAAAATTTAATTAATTTTTATACATTATAAAAAGTTAAGACTATATAAAAATAAAAAACTAAAAATATATAATTTAAACCAACACAACTTAAATTATTTATCAGTTACGAGTCCATGATTTTATTTATTTTCTAAAAATATATTAACGTATATAAATAATTATTGTTAAATAAAAATATTATATTTTAATAATTTATAATAATTTATCTTATGGAAACGAATTTTCAATTTAATAGACTTATTTTTTTTTATGGAAAAAGCAAATTGGCCAAACTATACTGTCCACAATTTGGCCAAACCTTGCAAAAAGACAACAAGATTTTATTATAGATTTGACTCCATACGAAGATTTTTTTCCTCCAAATATTCATATTAAATGATCTTCAAATACACTATAATAAATTTCAATATTTTGAAAATCTTGCTAATAAGCAATTTTTATATATTCTTAACTTTTTATAATGTATAAAAATTAATTAATTTTTTTCAATAAATTAACCACATTAAGCAATTTTTATATATTCTTAACTTTTTATAATGTATAAAGATTAATTAATTTTTTTCAATAAATTTACATGGTAGTTTTTTATTTATATAGTTGTTTGACGACATCAATATTAATTTTTTTTAATATTAAAAGAATTCATATGTTCAATATCTAAAAATAATTATTAAAAACAATATTCACTTTTTATCTAATTAAAAATATTTCTATAATTCTAATTAATTTGAAAATATTTAGATGGTATTTTTTAATTTGTGTAGCTTATTGACAACACCAATATTAAAATTTATTATTATTATTATTATTATTATTATTATTATTATTATTGAAAAATAAATTTTGAATTGACACTTAAAAGATCACTTTTATATAATAAATAAATGCAAGGACAGTTTGGTCATTTTAACAGTTTCTGCAATTAAAAACTGATTATAAGCTGGTTTTACAGAAACACTTAACTGATTATAAACTGATTATCAGCTGATTATTAACTAGTTTACAGAAACGCTTAACTGATTATTTTTAATCTGATTATAATCTAAAAATCACTTATTCACAATAAGCTGAAAAGCACCAGTTTTGAGAAACACCCCCTAAATTGCATAAAACGTGATTTGTATGAATTATGTGAAAATAATCCAAAATATTTAGGTAATGCGTTTTAATGCAAATTGTGATATATTGTGATGATATATTGAGATATGATGATATGAAGTGAATTAATATTGATATGAATGGGATAAATAAGAAAAATGAGACAATATGCCTAGTTGATAATGAGAAAAATAAAGCAATATGCCAAATTAATAATGAGAAAGAAGGCAATGAGCCTAGTTAATTCTGGTAAAATGAGAAAGAAATTGATAATGAAAAATATGAAATAATTGTGTGTCTAGCATGTTATTCAATTTTTAAAGTCCTGTATTTGACGGCATGCCTATGAGGTTATCCTCATTATTTACCTTTAAGGCTAGTTTTTGAACAATTATTTTGATTTGTCTTCGGGACTAGACGTTTGATGTCACTGTATTATGATTTGCTTTCAGGGCTAGCTTTTAAGTATTACTATGATTTATCTTCGAGACTAGACACATGATGTCAATTTGGACCAAAACAGTAACTATGAGATTTGAATTACATATTAAATCCTTCGGGCATATCCTTGTGCTTTAAATGTTGATTTCTGCCGGTCAAAAAAATAAATGTTGGTTTCTGAACTCCCTAATTGGTTTGGACTTATTATTTTAAAAATTGGGCTCTTTATTCACAAAATCACTACTTCACTTTATTTTTTGAAATCACGTAATTTATATATATATATATATAATTATACTATATATTATTTTTTAAAAAAATTTCTTTTAAAAATATTCTACAGTTTTTTATATACCTTTAATATATTAAAATCATACTAGATATATATCTCTAAAATGAAGCATATATATGATATATTGAGTGTATATTTTTTAAATTGAAAGTTGAAAATGAGTATTTAAAAAAATTAAATATTTTTAAAAATATTTTCATTTTTTTAGATATTTTGAGATACACCAACACTATCAACATTAAAAAGAAAAAAGAAAAAAGAAAAGAAAAACACTCTTCAAATATTATTGGGAAGACTCAAACTCAAATCCATTTTTTCATCTCATATTTTGACGTGAAAGATCTTAATATATATATATATATATATATATGATCCAGAGTACACAATATAAATGTCAGAATAGATCATAATATGTTAATATAATAAGCAAAATACATAAAATTAATAAATTATGGTTAACTTTTAACATATTATTATCATAAAACTAATTAATCCATTCATGACATAACTTTAAAAAGTTGTGTAACGGATTGACACGCTAATTTGTTATAACTTATTTAACTAAAATGATATAATTTTAATTAATACAGGTCAAATTTATATTATTTTATTATTGAGAAATGCTAATTGCAGTTATTTTAGAGAGTGATTGTTGGACAATCTCCCTTATATTGATTAATTTTTTTATTATAAGTTTATTTATGATAATAGAAGGAAAATTATTCAACAATCACTCTTCAAGGCTGCAATTAGTATTCCTCTTTTATTATTATTTGCTCTAAGAGAATAAAAATAAATCTTACATATTCATTATATTATAATTTATTATTGTATAATGTATTATTATTTTATTTAAAAATAATTTTGTTTAAGTTTTTAGTTATTCTTACTAAAAATTTATTAATTTCATCTAATTACTAAATTATTTTTAATTATTTTAATTATTAATTAATTTAAATTTAATTATTTATAAATTTTAGAAATTAAATATTAAAAATTAAATAATTTTTATAATTTAAGTCATCGACTTTTTATACTTTATATCAAAAAACTTTTTTTAATTTATAATTTAAAATAGAATTTATGAAAAGAAAATAGAAAAAAAATAAAATAAATTTTTTTGAAAATTTTATTATAAAATTTATATCGATAACTATATATTAGCTCCTTAATTTTTTTCTTTATTAATAAGATCTAATTATAAAATATAATATATACTCATTATTTATTTTATATTAATTATATTATATATTTTACTTTTTATGTATTTTTAAAATTTTTTAATACATTTATTTTTTAAAATTATTTTAATCATAGTTTTATTATATGTATAATTTTTTAATTGATTATTTAAAAATATAAAATTATTTTAGATTGAAAATATTATATGAATTAAAAGAGTCATATCGAATTGTGTGATCTATATATAATTTATTTGAGTAAATTACTAGTTATACGTATCGTATTTATATAACTCGTTTAATTTTATAACGATATATTGAATAAGTGAATCGTATTTGTATTAATTTTAATTATATAATCAGAGTGAATGAACTTAATATGAATATGACATGTTAATATATTTTGACATTGCTAGTAGATAGTTTTGAGATAATATATGTTATTTTATGATCTTCATCAATTGCATACCATTCCTATTTAGCAAAGAAAGAATTCCAATAAAAAAGAAAGAAAGAAAGAAAGAAAGGGGAAAACACAAGCATGTGAGACATGTGCTATAGCTATTTCCCAATGTTACAACATGAAAGTATGGTTTCATTTTAGCAATGGCTTGAATCCCATGTGAGCCATGTCATTCCCCTTTCACCTTTCACCACCATCAAATTATTTAGTTCCCTCAAAATGGTTTTTAGTTTTATATATATTATCTCATCTTACTCTAATTATGTAATTATATATATATTTCACTTCATTTATTTTTATTTTTTTCTCTATCTAATAATTATTTTGCTATTTATTATAATAGAAATATATATATATATATATATGTATGTATGTATAGATTATGAAGATGAAGTAGTAGTGGTACTTTCCCTAAGAAGCTGCTCTTTCACATAGCCACCATCCTTTACTTTTCATTAATATATCTTAAGTCCTATTTTACTAACAAAAAATGGATAATTTCACATGCATGCATGTGAAAATTTCCACATATTTCCTCTCTATATATGCTACTGTTTTTGCCTTTTTAATTTAGAAAATTATATATTTATATATAATTGGCATGATTAATTATTATGCGCATCACTTTCGCCCCATTTCCTCTTGTATCCCTCTTCGTTTTTATTTATTTATTTTATTAAATTTATTGATAATTGTTGAATTTAATTAATTGATGTGGGCAGCTCTCATCTCTTTCCTTTTTTTAATTGTTTTATTTCTTGAGCACTCCTCCTAAAATGGCACATTTGTCTACAATATCATTAATTACTACATATATTCTCCTTATTATTTTTTTTTGAAAAGAATATATTCTCCTTATTATTGAAGTGATTTTTAAGGAATGGACCAATTTTAGTAAATAAAAAAAAAAAGAAGGCTCGCCTTTTTTTTTAAAAAAAATATAAACAGCAAGATTTTATATTTTTTTTCCAAATTGTTCCATGTATTAATGTCATTATTTTAAATAATTAATATAATAAAATAAATTTTCTCATTTAACCATAACAACTCTTTTAATTACAATATATAAATAATATTTATTTTATTGATTAATCAATAATTTGATTAAAAAATAAATTATTCTTATATGGATAAAGTGTTCATGCATAATATTTATTGAGAGATTTATAGCAATTTTAAGAACCCTAGCTAATTAATTGGGTATATGTATTAATTGGGTATATGGGTATATGTATTATGCTCTTAACTAAAGGGGTTAGAGTCTTAAGATCTACTCTCAAGTATGGAGAGTCTGTGCTAACCCCTATGGTTTGTCAGTTCATCGTTTTGTTCTTCATTGGAATTGTTGAGTCTGTCTATAGGTCTTTTGCCTTTCTCTACCATAATCCCTCAGAATTGATATTATTAGCCTTCATTATCCCTCACCTACCTCTGTTAGTTCTCATTTACTCTAAATTCCACTCACCTATCTATCTTTTGGTTTTTCATATTCACTGATGAAGCCATCCTCTGAAGATTTCAGCGATATTATACAAAAAAACTAATTTCCTTGCCTGCTATGGCTTAACTTTAGAGCTAAAATCGGATACTACCCTCTCCCCAGCCCTTAGCAAATTGGTCATAGCCGAAAAAATTCTTTTTCTCCGCTCCTTCAGTGCAGAAGAAATAAAATCTGTGACTTCGCTTCTCAAAATACTACTTAATGTCAAGAATTCCTTGATTACTGGTTTTTATTATGTTAAAGGAGATGGCTCTCAGAAATGAGCACTTTTGAAATATGAATGCTTCTGTGACTATTATTTTTTATGCGGTTAGATTAGACGCCTTAAAAAGAGCTATTATGAGCCTCCAACATCAAAGGTTTCTTTGGTCCAGAGCTTACAGCCTATCCCGGGCACGGGTACATGAATACTTCCAACTGCCTTGATTGCTTGAATTACTTCCAACTGCCCTTCTATTCTCAAATTCTTGTCATACTCATGAAACCCTCCCAAAAAGAAAAATTCAATAATTATTGTAATATAATAATAAAAAAAACAAATAAATAAATAAATAAATAAGAAACTTTTTGTCATGCTTAGAAGCTACCATTGGCCTTTAAGCATTTAATCCTTAGAATCAATCATTTGAAGCATATATGCAACTTTGGATCCCTCAAAACTCTCCTTGCACCCTGCTATTTGGTCATAGAGGATTAATGAGTATTATGAGTACGATGTTGCTAATTTTTATTTAAATATTAATTTTACATTCTTTCATTTCAAATTAATTTCTATTTTACATGATAAAAATTTAATTATTTTTATTAAAAAAATATAAATTTACATGTATTATTTTTATCATATTCTTATTTTACCGCAAGATATATTTATTAAATAATATTAAATATATATATTTATTAAATAATATTAAATATAAAGATAATAGATATTTAAAATATTAACTAACTTGTTAAAATGATACATGGGTTATAATATGATATAAATGAGAAAAAGAAAATGTAAGACGGAAAAATTATTATAAATAAATTTTAATCATTACTTTATTTTT
The DNA here is from genome assembly GCA_947685225.1 of Garcia nutans. Classification (NCBI taxonomy): domain Eukaryota; kingdom Viridiplantae; phylum Streptophyta; class Magnoliopsida; order Malpighiales; family Euphorbiaceae; genus Garcia; species Garcia nutans. The sequence continues at coordinate 4,318,727 of CANTUV010000048.1, read as the reverse complement.
ATTGATTTATTCTTTTTCAATTTTTTTATAAGTAAAAATTTACTTTAAAGTAATATTTAAAAAAAATAATCACAATGAACTAGCTGTATACAAAAAATTGCTGTAAAAGAAAACTTGAAAGATTAGAAATAACAAAAACCTAACTTGATCAACTAAACTACTTTAAAAAGTAACTTTTCAGCAATAATTCACTGAGGAACTTTTGCAAAGGTTGCACATACAAAACTAGATCTTGAAAAATACTAATTAAATTATATGCTATACATAAAGATCTCAAGAATTCACCATACAAAATTAGTTACTGACTCATGTCAGTTCACAGACTTTTACTGCTACTACTAAAAGTTTAACCATAAAAAGGAATTATTCAATAAAAGCAATTTCGCACACCGAACTATAGTCTAACAATATATGCATTTTCACTGTATAGATTCAGATTCGATTTCTCCTTCTTATATTGTAATGTTCAAAAAAAAAAAACCATTTGTACTATTTTCCATAGCACAAATAAATTTATTGCATTCATAATATTAAACAAGCATAAACTTTATGATTAAAAACTATTTCATAATAACTTCGGATCATAGTAACAAAAACTTAGACAAATAGAAATAAAAATAAAAAAAGAACTTATTAGTAAATATATCAAGACATCATTTAAAACTATAAAGTGTTACAGTAACAGAAGAAGTCAATAGTAAGAAACACATTCTCTAGCCATGTTTAATGTCGGAGAAACTTCCAATGAGTCCAAAAGCATCTTCCTCATTACTTTCTAATTAATTAGCTGTTGCCGAATCCAAGATTTCACGATCTCTCCATTACTAAACTAATCAACTCTTAATTATTTATTTATATATACTTACTCGTTAACCACTCTTTCTTAATCAAATTTCTCCCCATATACTTTTGTCACACACACTTGCACTTTCTTTCTCTCTGTCTCTCCTTTCACTAAATATTAAGTGAAAATGGAGAAGAACTAGTTAGGGACTCGTTTGAAAAGAAAAGGCAATGAACAGCAACAATATGAAGTTGAAAATCTTGATTTTCTTCTTCTGTTGTTACTCTGCTGCTGCTGCTTCAAATGGAGAGATTTCAGCTTTGTTATCGATAAAAGCTGGTCTTTTAGATCCTCTAAACAGGCTGCAAGATTGGAATTTGAGTAATAGTATTGCACATTGTAATTGGACTGGAGTTTGGTGCAATTCATATGGAGCTATTGAAAGACTTGATCTTTCTCATATGAATCTCAGTGGAAGTGTATCAGATGATATTCAACAACTGAAAAGTCTCACTTCTCTCAACTTATGCTGCAATGGGTTCTCTTCATCATTGACGAAATCTATATCTAATCTCACCTCATTGAAAGTCATTGATGTGAGTCAGAACTTCTTTGTTGGTAACTTTCCAATTGGTCTCGACAGAGTAGCTAGTTTAACTTTACTAAATGGTTCAAGCAATAATTTTTCAGGGTTTATTCCTGATGATATTGGAATTGCAAGTTTGCTCGAGATTCTGGATCTTAGAGGGAGTTTCTTTGAAGGTTCCATTCCAAAATCTTTCAAGAACTTGCAGAAGTTGAAGTTTCTTGGCCTTTCTGGGAATAATCTCACCGGCGAAATACCAGCAGAGCTCGGGCAGCTTTCATCACTAGACAGGATAATAATCGGATACAATGAGTTTAAAGATGGGATTCCAGCAGAGTTTGGAAATCTCACCAATTTGAAGTATCTTGACTTGGCTGTTGGCAATCTTGGTGGTGAGATTCCAGCTGAATTGGGGAGGCGGCAATTACTTGAAACGGTTTTCTTATATCAGAACAATTTTGAGGGCAATATTCCTGCTGCAATGGGTAATATGACTTCTGTGCAATTGCTAGATCTCTCTGATAACTTATTATCAGGAGAAATTCCAGCTGCAATGGCTGAATTGAAAATTTTACTGCTCTTGAATCTGATGTGCAACCATTTATCAGGTTCAGTTCCAGCTGGACTTGGGAAGTTGACTCAATTACAGGTACTTGAGTTGTGGAACAATTCACTAGCAGGTCCATTGCCTAGTGATCTTGGAAAGAATTCAGCATTGCAGTGGTTAGATGTATCGTCTAATTCATTATCTGGTGAAATTCCAACTGGATTATGCAATGGTGGCAATCTCACTAAGCTCATTCTATTCAACAATGCCTTCTCAGGTCCAATTCCTCTAACCTTATCGACTTGTCTCTCACTAGTTCGTGTTCGTATGCAGAATAAATTTTTTATGGGACAGTTCCAGTAGGGCTTGGCAAACTTGCAAAGCTTCAAAGATTAGAGTTTGCAAATAATAGCCTTACTGGCCAAATCCCAAATGATCTTTTTTCTTCTCACTTTTTTTTATTGATCTCTCTAGAAACCAACTCAAATCTTCTCTTCCTTCGACAATTCTTTCCATTCCAAATCTACAGACATTTATGGCCTCAAATAATAACTTGGTGAAATCCCAGATGAGTTCCAGGACTGTCCTTCACTGTCTGTGCCTGATTTGTTGTCAAATCATTTCTCCGGACCTATTCCAGCTAGCATTGCTTCATGTCAAAAATTGGTAAACTTGAATCTAAAGAACAATCAGTTGAGTGGAGAAATCCCAAAAGCAATTGCTATGATGCCCACATTGGCTATTCTCGATCTGTCAAACAATTCTTTAACTGGAGGAATACCAGAAAATTTTGGCAGCTCACCTGCCCTAGCAGTGCTAAATGTTTCACACAACAGACTAGAAGGTCCTCTTCCTGCAAATGGTGTTTTAAGAATAATAAATCCAGATGATCTTATAGGCAATGCAGGTCTCTGTGGAGGTGTACTGCCTCCTTGCAGCCACAATTCACTCACTGAATCACAGCAGCAGGACTTGCACACAAAACACATTATTGCTGGATGGATAATTGGAATTTCATCAGTTTTAGCAGTTGTAATTGGGCTAATCGGTGCTCGATTGCTCTATAAAAGATGGTATTCAAGCGGAAGTTGCTTCGAAGAAAGTTTCGAAATGGGTAATGGAGAGTGGCCTTGGAGATTGATGCAATTCCAGAGGCTTGGTTTCACTAGTGCAGACATTCTAGGATGTGTAAAGGAATCATACGTGATTGGTATGGGAGCAACTGGAACTGTTTATAAGGCAGAGTTGCCACAATTAAACACAGTTGTAGCAGTTAAGAAGTTATGGAAATCAGGAACAGACATTGAAACTGGAAGCAGCAATGACTCTGTTGGAGAAGTCAATCTCCTAGGGAAGCTAAGGCATCGAAATATTGTTCGGTTGTTAGGCTTTCTTCATAATGATACTGACATGATGATACTCTATGAGTATATGCACAATGGCAACCTTGGAGAAGCCTTGCATGGCAAACAAGCAGGGAGATTGTTGGTTGACTGGGTTTCGCGGTATAATATAGCAGTAGGAGTTGCTCAAGGACTTGCTTATCTGCACCATGATTGTCATCCTCCAGTTATTCATCGAGACATCAAGTCAAATAACATATTGCTCGATGCAAATCTAGAGGCAAGAGTTGCTGATTTTGGATTGGCAAGGATGATGATCCGGAGGAATGAGACAGTTTCCATGGTGGCTGGATCCTATGGATACCTTGCCCCATGTAAGTTTCAAGTTTTCAGTTGCAGAAACTAGATACTATATAAATATGCACCTTGTACTAATTTACCAAATCAAGCTAGGGAAATATTACAAGAAACTGCTACAATGGTGGTTACAAAACTTCTTCTTCTTCATAAACAATGACATTATCTTTCTATCATTTTTCAGAATATGGATACACTTTGAAGGTGGATGAACAGATCGACATATACAGCTTTGGAGTGGTTCTGCTGGAACTTCTCACCGGAAAAAAACCACTAGATCCCGAGTTTGGAGAATCCGTCAACATAGTTGAATGGAGGTTATTGCAAGCATGTTCAAGAAGAGATGCTATTGCTACTTAGAATAGCACTCGTATGCACTGCTAAGCTTCCCAAGGACAGACCATCCATGACGGATGTTATAACAATGCTTGGAGAGGCAAAGCCGCGAAGAAAAAGTAGCAGCAACGGCAGTGGATATGACAGTAACAAAGAGAAGCCAGTCTTTCGCACATCACCTGTGAATGGCCTTGTATAGGAAGATAAAAAGGGTTCCCTCAGCCGTTAATTTTGTTCATTCTTAATTTGTATTTAGTCTTTGTTAATGATTGTAATCAACCATCGAGAGTGTTGTTCAAAAAATTAACCCGTATATGAAATTTGATTCTCCAGGCAAATAAATGCTCACTTATTTTTGTGTTACAAGGTCTTAACATTGATCAGCCAAATTTTGAAGCATAGTCATAGCAATTACATGAAGCTGTTCAGATAACAATTGAAGATATGAGATGATTAACCAAAGATTTGATACAATTCCACAATTTGAAAGCAATATGATCCTGAATGAATTTACAGTATATTCCATATGATTAAGAACACTTCAGCATATATTTAGATAAGGCAAGATTCAAATGCAAGAGTCAATTGGGAAATAAAAGCAAAAGTTTCAACAATTTCATATTCATAAGGATGAGAAAGCAATTAAGCATTCCGGAATTTACAGGATCTGTGACCGCATTCGGTGAATTATGCAAGTGTGCAAGTGTATTACAGTATCTTCCAAAAAGTGTGGTAAGCATTTTAAGAGGTAAAACAAGAATGAACAAATAGCAAATAGGATAATACAGCAACCAAAAAAACCAACACAAAGCCGCAGAAAACCAGTCATTACTTTTCAAAATGCCTTCTTTATTATCTCTTTTCTCCTTTGTATATCACTCTTTCAAGCCATAGATTGTCTTCATCTTACTGGAGTTTTAACAGGGAAACTTTAAATAGGCTTGCTTCTCTGTCTCCCATTCCTTTATTGCAACCTTGGAGCTACAAATTAAGAATTAACCTAACACAATTAGTAAAAGAAGTTCGGCTTCAAGGGTGAGTTAGAATGTAGCTTTCATGTTTGTTTACCAAGTCCAGTTGCCTCAGATTTCCTCATGATTCTGAGCCTCTTGACAGAGCTAAGGAACATCCTGAATGCAACCAAATTCATTAGAAGAAGAAAATTAATGGGAATATCAAGGCAAAACAAAATGACACAACAGAAGCCATAAAATTCTGAAGACTTAACTTATCAAAAAGTATGAAAAATAAACTTAAGTACATAACTATTCTTCTTCTTCTTCCCTTTTTCTTTTTCTGTTTTCTTTTTATATATATTAAATTGTGTCCCACTTCCTTGTTCCCTCTTGCATGGCTGTGCTAATGTTCAACCATATTTTCTTTAATGTAATGTCCTTCTTCCTCCCTTTTTCTTTTTCTTTTTTTTACATTTTATATATTGCATTGTGTCCCAATTCCTTATTTCCTCTTCCGTGGCTGTGCTTAATGCTCAACCATCTTTTCTCTCTTCGCTGCTTCTCAATTAATTATGTCTCTTAGTAATATCTTCATTTTCATAGGCATTAGTAATATCTTCATTTGCATGACCATCAGGTCTAAGGACAAACACCACCTGCCCTACAAGCTAGTATCAGCTAACTTGCACTGTGGAGTTTTTGCCATATAATCTTCAAAACAGATTGTCAGAACCATCTATGACTAATATTTTAGAATGGTCCAAATAACCTTGGCTTTCAGGCTCAGAAAAAATTTTCAGAATTTTATTACGTGTCACATATTAACATAAATTCAGATACATGTGCTAAATTGGATGATATAAATTCAGATACATATGCTAAATTGGATGATACATACCCCCAAGGAACATCTCCAACAAGCATCCAATCTCCGTCCTTATCCTCATAGGTAAGCACAAACTCAGATGAACCATCCATCAATTTTGGACAACTTGCAGCATCTGCCATTCTGTTATGCTCCAGTATACTTGATCCTGATTACAAATTATGCCACCATCAATCAAATTACTAGCCAAATCTAATCAGATAATAATACAACAAATTGAATGGCTCAGCCACCATTACTGAGCAACGCATACACACAGTTAACACAATGATATCCAAAATTACTAGATAATACTCCTAGCTGTTTTAGAATATTTATCCGGGCAATATTTTGTTAGCCTTTTAAGATATCCTATCTAAGATCTAATAAATTTCTGCAATTCTCAAGAAACTCAAATTTTTGATATCAGACTCCACAGAAGCTTAGAGATAAGATGGATCAGGTACAAAAAGCAAAAAGCAACCTGATGGATCAGGTTCATTTACTATTGATACAACAATATCTATATCAAGAATCATTAAAGATACCATCCAATCTATTGTGTACGAAAGCTGGGATAATAATTAACAAACCATACAAATTCCAGACCATAATGATCACAATATGGCAATAACACTAAACTCTTAGAGAACCAACAACAGCAGTAAGTTCCAACACATTGCTTTTTAGTTTCTTGATTCAGTCCTTAAGTGGGTTATTAACTAGTCATTTGGAACATCAATATGAAAAGGATAGGAAATACTTACGTATGGTATTGATGGTTGAGGTGTTTCTGAGGAACATATCTTCCAAGGTTCGGGATAAGGTCTCGTAGCAACCATGAGCATTCAGATCAATTTTTCTTCCTATAGGAATTCCATCCATATTCACCTTGACAAAGAGGGAAGTTCTAACCTTGCAATTATTGTTGTTCATGTTGCTTCCATTATTAGCCTTCTCCACCACAATATTCTTGCTTTTAGTTTTTCCAATCATTGAGCTAAATTCTTCAGTGGCCAATGACTTTGCTTGGTTAACCATGCTGTTCATCCTATAAGCTCTTATTGGAGGCCAGCCCACTACTTGACTGCTTCAATTTTAAAAGAAAATCCCATGAGTGGAGGTAAACATATTTAAGAATGATAAAGATAAAACAAAGAATGCACCTTAAACAAAAGAAACTATGTGAGAAAGTTACCAAAAACCAGAATGAGAACAAAAACTTTTCATATAACACTACGTATAAATTTTAGATCAACTTAACAGTGTGGCAATAGGTCTACATTTGAATGTTAATCGTAACTCATAATTAAGAGGGAAAAACATGGAGGCTTAATCAAATGGCTCTTAACTTTGAAAGTTATAAAACTGATTGGAAGTATTTAATCAAGCAATTATCAGCATAAGGGAACATCAGTTATTTAATGGTGTGGAAGCATATAATAGAACCTCAAATTGTGAGATATGCACAAAGAAGAAGAGTTCTTTGGAAGCGAAATGTCAAGATAGTACACCTAATACAAAAAGTTCAACAAGCAAATATATGGCACACAAACTACCATTAACACAAGCTAAAATCATTAGTATTGCCCAGCATAAGAGAGTCAGAGTGGCGAATGGGATAGAAAAAAATATATATATGTGCAGAAGAACAATAAATCCAGGCCACCCTGATCATGGGATAGAACAAGATGCCACATGCACACCACTAGTTCAGAATAAAATACAAAGGTGGATGAAAATTGTCCATAATATACATGAATATTCTTTGCAGTTTTTTGCACCAACATCAATTACAATTATCATCATAATACAGTGGAAGCGTTCTAATTTGGTAACTTCTTGCCATAATCTTGGTGAATTCATTTTTCTAAGCTAGTAAAATAAATACCATTTCCTGAACCAACCTTGATATCTCATATCAGGAAGAAAGAAGGAACCAGGAGGTCATGGTTACATAGTTCCATCCCCTGCGGCCCCTCATTTTTTCACCTGATTCATTTATACAATTTATTGAATCTCCTTCCCACGTCTAGGGTTAACATCTTCTGTTCAGTGGTCTAGGGGTTACTTCAATTTGGCATTGTACCTGTTTATTTTTGTCAGTGGACCTATTTAACTCAATAACGTGTCTTAACTAAAATTTGAATTCCTGAAGAATCTGCCACACATAAAGTTGCAGCTCATAATTCATATATCCTTTAACATTGTAAACATTTTTTTATTTAGTTAGCTAGGCTTTTACATTATATCAGTGCTTAAAAAGCTGCTTCTATCCTATGCAACTTAATTTAAAAGCCTAAATGTTATGCTTCTCACAAAATAACACTAGAACTAATTAAAATTTTATAAAAAAAAAATAATAAGAAAAGGCTAATATTCCATTTGAATTTCAAAGAAGATAATTTATATAAAGAAATTCCCCACAACCACATTTCACAGTGCCAGGTTGGTTCAATCCAATTCTTTTTTATCCATTTTTAGGATCTATTATAAATTGCAATTTGGGGAAGGAGTTATTCCTACACATATTACAAAAGGTTGGATTTGATCTTGACTGGGAAACATACAAGGAAGCTAAGGTATGCTTTAAAATTATAGAACTTTTCTCAATTTTAATTTATATAAATTACATATGATCCAACCATCATCATGTAAATTGAAAATGTTATGTCTTACATTACTCTATGTTAGACTTGCTAAAGAAAACATATATATACTTCCTCGTACTAATTAAAGCAAAACATGTAACTAATCCAAACATAATTTCTCTGAAGTTCTTTCCAGGTTGGATCCATTAGTTGGAATCTAAAAATGAACAGAATAGTGAACTTCCGAAAAATCTAAATTAAAGCAAACTGAAAGCATATCTAAAGCACAGTTATCTACAGGAAACACTATATTGATAGAAATTTTTAGGCCTAGAGGTTGAGTAGAAAAAGTAGGGACGAAGGGGGATAAAGAGTTGGCTAAAGGATTATAGATTCGACCCACGTCGTTGTTTTCATGTGCAAAAAGGCTGAAAATCAATATTCATCTAATCTAAATTATTAAAAATGGAGAAACAGATTAAAGAAATACTGAAGCAAGCATATTTAAAAAAGCTTATTAATTGAGGTGCTCCCTTCCTCAGCCTTTGTGAACCTTTTTGTTCTTATTGACCATATATCATGAAAACTTAAATTAAAGCTAAGAAGTTGGATGACATAGTTCCATTAGTTTTTATTGTTTTTCATTTGAATATTATATATGTTAGATAGATCCATTAAAATCCAAGAATAGACAAGAAACCAACCCAACAACCCAATCCTTTAGTATAAAACCCAATAAAGGAAAAATGATAAAAAACATAGTAATGATCTTCCTTTTTTGTATTCGAAGATATATACTTGGATCAAATATTAGGTAACATGAGCAATAAAAAATTACCAAAACTGTATATGCATATAAAATAGTCCTCCAATACATATACAAATAAACAATATAATAAATATTTGAAAACAAACAATCAATAATAACCTGGAATTAGCACCATTAAGAGGAGAGACAGAATCAGCACTCCTCTTAGTCCCGGCTGTGGCATTAACTCTGCTCAACGTGGAAGAAGAAGATGATGTTGAAGAAGAAGACGAAGAAGAAACAACAGAAGGCAAATCTTTAGCCGTCAAAATTCTAGCATATTGATGACAACTACCCTTTATTGTTTGTTGAGCTTTGCAGCAAGCAGAACTGCCAAGACTTAATCCAAGACCCAATTCAAGCTCAGACTCGTATGGGCAAGAAGAATCCTCCGATGACATAACAGCGTTCTCCTCTGTAGACACCGTCGACATAGACCCACCTCCACCGCCGCCGCCGCCGCGGAAAACGCCTTGCATAGACACACAGAGAGAGAAGGGTTGGTTTGTTTTTTTTATTTAGAATGGTTGGAATTTCGGTGGGTAATGTAAGGAGAAAAGAGAAGACAAAGTAGTAAATGGGAAAGGTCAGGTTTGGTGTAGTGGTGCAAGTGAGAGAAAATTTATGGGTCCCATATGTCTGGTTTTATGCTGCCTTTTCTTTCCTTCCTTTTGCATTCTCTCCTATTCTATTTTTCGTGCTCCCGATATTTTCAATTTATCGAAAATATTATCTCCTATTCAATTTTGATAGGTATATTTTCTATTTTATAAAAATAAGAAAATTAATTATTTTTATTAAATATATAAATTTATATATTTTTTATTATATTTTTACTTTAATATAAGATATATTTAATAAGTAATATTAAATAGAAATATTATAAAAAAAATTTAATATACTAACTAATTTAATAATAAAATAAAAAATAAATTATAATTTAAAAAAAAGTAATCTATTCAATTCAAATTTAAGGGAGTATTTTTTAATAAAATTGAGTTATTATAAATAAAAGTATAAACTAATTATTTAAAAGCAAAATATTTTAGCTTAAAATTTTAAAATAATAACTTGTATTTATTATTTTTAGAGTGATAATATAATATAAAATATGGTTAAATTTTTTTTTCCAGTTTGATGTTATTTTATGAATTTTTTGTTGGATTATAGAAATGAAAAAATAAATTATAATGATATACTTAATGGTTAAAAGTTTATGTTGGAAACTCCCCTCGTGTATAGAGGTTCTCTCTCCCTAGTTTTGCTAAACTAGGGTCCTTGCCTCCTTAGTTTTTTTAGGGTTTTGTTTTTTCATTTTCATTGTGGCGATGTCGAATTTTGAGCTTGTTGATGATTTGTTAGTGAGTTTACATCTCACTGATGATGAAAACAAAATAGCAGTTATTCCTATGGATGCCTCACAAGAGGCAAAACAAAAACTCCGAATCTCGTTAAGTCTGGTTGGAAGGCTATTGACTAAAAAGGAGTTTAATTTGTCAACCCTCAGATCGACCATGCTTCGTAGCTGGAAACTCTTTGTTTTCCTTAGCTATAAGAGAATCTCTTTGTTTTTCAGTTTTTCATTGAATCTGATAAAAGAAGGGTGTTGGATATGGGACCTTGGTATTTTGATGATTAGCTGTTAATTTTAAATGAGATGAAGGAGGATGATTCAGCCTCTTTCGTTGATCTTGATAAGGTCTCTTTCTGGGTGTGTGCTTATGATTTACAGTTTAAGTGGTTAACTATTCATACTGCTAAGGTTGTGGCAGGTATGATTGGGTCTCATATTTATGTTTTAGGATTTTAATCCCTCTAACTAGTAAATTGAGAAGAGGAGTATTATTAGACCTAGGTGGGAAGCAAGTTACCTGGGTTCGCCTAAAATATGAAAGGTTATCATGTTTCTGTTTCAAATGTGGTTTCATGGGCCATTCTAACACAGATTGTGAATCTACAGAGGATTGTTCTGGGCAATATGGTGATTGACTTAGAGCCTTACCTAAGAAGAGCTTCTAACTAAAAAATGTTATGGAATGGGACAAAGAGAATGCATTGCTAGCAACTCTTTCTCCTTCTAAGATGAGGATGGATAGTGAGTGTCACGACCCAAACTGGGAAGCCGTGACCGGCGTAAGGTTATACCTAAGTACAACCTTACAAGCCTAATTTAAATTTATTATGATCGTGCAAAGTTCAATAAATTTACTCCAAAATTAAGTTCAACAATTAAAACTAAAACCAGATACAAGAAACAGTCTACTCCATTATTACAAGAAAAAGGGTTCAGACTCGGTCCGCCCAAAAATATCCAGAATTCTCTATGGAGTAAATCAATATCCACAATCAAACTATAAGAAATAACCGGAAATCTCTAAGCAGAAGGACCAATAACACAAACGGAAAACCTGATCGACTTCGCCAAGAAGAGAAAGAAGATAGACAAAGACAATCATTGTAAACCTGCAAGACAATCTATATGGGTGTGAGCGTTATATATAGACGCTCAGTAAGTTCATGAGAGGCAGAGAAACTTTTCTATAACAATAAACAATATATATATATAACAAGAACTTCAATCACAATCAATTCATACAAGATGGTGTGTCGGGGTCTACCAATATCATAATACCTCCTCCTTCAATCAATATCAATGTACAATCGGGCTTATAGCCCCAATGAGCAATCAGGCTTATAGCCTCAATGAACAATCAATAGCAATAGTCAATGAACAATCTCAATCAATAACTTCCGTCCCCATATGACACACCATCACACAACCCAAAGAATTTCAAGTTCATTTAATACAATTAATAAATCAAGCACATACGTTTCTCTGTCTTTTATTCACATGCAAAGCTTGGGTAGAAAGAATAGTCTAGCAAATTAGAAAAGAATAATTATATATTGAGAAGGGCTGTAATATATATATAGTATTTGGTTAGCAAGAAGCACATCACAAGTAATTACATACACCCATTTAACTTACCTGGTATCCAAAGAAAGCTTAGCCCAATCCTCACAACCTACTGACCTCGAGCTTCAGCCGGATTATTGCCTAAGGAAAGATAATTACACAGTCCAACAATCAATCCCGCTATCTCATCTATCATGAGGGATGCAATGCATGCTATGAATGTAGAAATACCAATACTTAACCAACAATTAACCAAGATAAATCCAAAATTAAAAACTAATCCGACTCAACTCAAAATCATGGTTCAACCCAATGGTTAAACCGATTGCACCTCAAAAATACAAAATCAATTAATTACCTAAAATTTATTAGAATCAGAACCTCAACTCAATTTCTATAACTCATTTATCAAATAATATCACATCAGTCCCTATGCAAAAATCATAAATCATACCAACACCCAAAACCGATAAAAATTCTTAAGTAGTCTCTATAACTCAAAAATTTCCAGAAAATAATTCCATCATTCAAAAATTCTGGAAACATTCCAGTAGCTTCTCCAACATCAAAATAACGTGTGTACAAAATTTCAGATTAATCCAAATTTATTTGATCTCCCAAAAATATTTTACAACCTTCTGATTCTGTTTGAACTACTAAAAATCAGTACAGCAAAAATCATCTTAAATCCTTCACATTTCGTTACCATCAAATTATCCAAATAATTTTCTCATATAATAGACATCAGGATGGACAACCTATAAAAATTTCATAATTTTACAAGACATCTAAGACCTTCAAATTAATTTCCAAATCAGACATCATCAGAAAATCCTTAACCAACAGCAGTGCCAATACTTAATTTATTTTAGAACCTAAACATTATAACCAGACTCCAAATTATTTTTATCAGATTCACAACATCCTAATAAACAACATATCAAAATTTCATAATTTTTAGAAACTTCTAAGTCCCTCAATTTAATTTTTAAATCGGATTCATACAACCAGTTACCATACTGGCAGCAGTAGAAAGATCAAATTATTTCACCAATATAACAAACAGAAACATAGCCCAACATATTTTTCTTGTAAAATAGACTTCCAGAACTTCAACATATATGAAAATCAAATCTAAAATATTTTTACACTTTTTGGTATGAATTTCGAAAGTTACAGTTGATGCAATAGCATCAACAGCACAGTTTGTCAGACAACAGTAGCAAACTTAAATTTTCCAGAAATATACGATACTCCAAAATTCCAACAATTATTTTTCTCATAAACTAGACTCAATTTCGAGCCACATATCCAAATTTCAGATTTTTCTCATGATCCAATATTTAATTAAAAATCGAGCAACATCCAGCACTAATATCAACCTTCAGCAGAAAATTTAATCATCCAAAAACTCAAAGAAAATAATTTATTCGAAAACCTCAACACCCAAATCAATTCAATCAAACCTTAATTCAATATATTCATCAAGTTCCAGAACCCACACACTAACCTAATCAATTTAATTCAACACCAAAATTCATCAAAACAATAAAAAACTCAAAACCTAACCTATTTTGTAAAAATCAATTTAATTAAATAATAAATCGAATTTAACAAAATTAATTAAGAAAAATATCAAACAAATATGATATTAATATGAACTAATCAAATGGAAGTCGAAATAATGCAAAAGGAATCAAGAGAAACCTCAAAAAAACTCAAAAACTCGAAAAATCGAGCTGCTGGAACGCTGGCCAAAACGACATCTGCGAGCCGCTACGCCCAGCCGCCGAACGACGAGACCCACACGCCGAACGACAGGAGCTTCGCACACCGAACGACGCCCGTCACACGCCAAACGACACCGGCACCCTGCGCGCGCACTGACGAAACGACGGGACTCTGGTTTTTGCTCCTAAAACCAATTTTTCTCCTCTTTTTTCAAAACACCCGAAAATAGAAGACTAAAAACATACCCCCATCTGATTTTTAGGCCTATTTATAGGAAAACAACTCTTCAAAATTATATTTTTACCCCAAACTAATTTATTTTAATTCAAAAACACCCCAAAATTATTTATTTTCATAAAAATTACCCAAAACCATAAAATTCACAAAATCAACTCAAATTTATTTTTAACTTCAAACTTTAACCCAAAATAATTTATAAATATGTTTTACGCATAATAATTCCTGAAAATGCCGAAAACGACAAAAAATCCAAAAATGACGAAAATACCCTCGGCACCAAAAAATACAATATTATACTCAAAACGACCGTCTCGTCGTCCCGAGTATCAAAAAGACATTCAAACCATCAAATTATGTTCAAACGACATATGAGGGTACAAAATGACTATTTTGCCCCTAGACTCCAATTCTCCAAAAATCAAGGGTTTTACAGTGAGACTACGACGAATCGAGAAAATGGTGATGAGGAGAGTTGTGCTTGATCTTTGAGGGATGTATCGTCTACTTTGAACAACAGCCGTAAGGAGAAAATTTTGACTGAGACAGATACTGCTTTAATGGATCAAACTAATAGCAATACTCATGTTGTTTACGTGCATGGAACTGTTCATGGCCAGATGAAAAAGTCAACCACGTTAAATGTTCCTACAGACAATATTAAGGCTAAGACAGTGGCGGATACGTAAAAAAACTCTTCTGATCAAAGTGTTCATATAAGGGGCTCATATACTGACCAATATGAGTCCTCTATGGGAGCTGGTATTCATTTTTCTCCTTATGAGATTGACACAGTTTCAAGTGCTAGGTCTTTTTCTGAGACAACTAGACTTGTCAGGACTTGGAAGCAGGTTGAGAGGGTGAATAAGGAGAATGCATTTATGGAGTTGAACAATTGTTCTAAGCGGGTCCGTAGTGAGGTTTCCTTGATGGATTGGGAATTAACAGCTCCTGAGTCCAAGAAACAAAAAAGCATGGATGAACTGGGTTTTTCAAACTGTTTAGAAGAAGCGACCATGGGTGAAGATCATGGTTGCCTAGAGCCATGAAACTCCTTAGCTACAACTGTCGGGTTCTGGGGAGCTCCTCGACAGTTGTTTCTTTGCATCATTTGGTTCAAACATAAGCTCCTGATATTGATGCGGAATCCCAAGATTATAAAGAATTCGAAATCCTAACACACAAATTCAGTATACCAAGAATCCTAGCTGGTTGTTTGTCTTACTAAACCCCTGATTGACATGCAACTAGAAATGTAGATAATTTGACAGAATTAAAGAAGAACTAGAAAGAACGCCATAAGTGTTACCTTGATAAGTTGATTCCAATTCTTGATGCTACAAGAAGAAGAAAACCCTCTCTTGATGAAATTCGGCCAAGCCAAAATAATTGAATAATACGATCACCAAAACTTTTGTCTTACAACCCTAAATGAGATATAAATAGTTAAACCCTAATTAGGGTTATTAATTAGCGTTTGGTTGGCTAATTAAATTTTAAGAACTAATAAAGTAAACAAAGTTCTAATTTAACACAAAACAAACAGGTCCCTTAATTTTTAAATAAGCATAACTAGTGGGCCTTAATACATATTAAATAATAGGCCCATATACTCGGATTAAATTTATGGGCTGCTTCTCCTCTATATCCTTAGCGTCAAAGGCCTGTCCACCAAATCTTTCTTCCACGAATCGCCTTATAAAGCCTTGGAAGGTATATTTGAGCTTCTTGGCCTGCAATATTGTAATTGGCCCACTTGGTAAAACGAGCTCCATGCCATGTTGGCCTCCTATGCTTGCTCCGCTAGCCTTGCTCATACTGTCATCGCTGTTCGCATCAATCCCTCCCTCCTCAAAAAGATTTGTTATCGAATCTGCATCCATATCAAAAGGAGAAAGACCAGAAACATTAAAGATTGCAGAAACTTGATACTCACCAGGCAAGTCAATTTTGTAAGCATTGTCATTAATCTTTTTTAGCACTTGGAAAGGACCATCGCCTCTTGGATCCAACTTTGATTTTCTCATATTGGGAAACCTTTTCTTCCTTAAATGCACCCATACCCAATCACCAGGTTCAAAAGTAACAACTTTGCCCCCCTCGATTGGCCTGACGTGTATAATTCCTATTCTTCTTCTCAATGTGTTGTCTAGCCTGCTCATGTATAGTCTTGACCAACTCAGCCTTCCTCTGTCCATATAGGTTAGTAATCTTATGTAATGGCAAAGACATTAAATCCATAGGAGTAAGAGTGATGCAGAATCCCAAGATTATAAAGAATCTGAAGTCTCAACACACAAATTCAGTATACTAAGAACCCTAGCTGGTTGTTTGTCCTATACTAAATTCCTAATTGACATGCAACTAGAAACGTAGATAATTGGACATAATTAAAGAAGAAGTAGAAAGATCTCCATAAGTGTTACCTTGATAAGTTGATTCTAATTCTTGATGCAACAACAAGAAGAAAATCCTCTATTGATGAAATTCGGCCAAGCCAAAATAATTGAATAATATGATCATCAAAACTTTTGTCTTACAACCCTAAATGAGATATAAATAGCTAAACCCTAATTAGGGTTATTAAGTATTGTTTGGTTGGCTAATCAAAATTTAAGAACTAATAAAGTAAATAAAATTCTAATTTAACACGAAATAAATAGGTCCCTTACTTTTTAAATAAGTATAACTAGTGGGCCTTAATACATATTAAATAATAGGCCCATATACTCGGATTAAATTTATGGGCTACTTCTTCTCTATATTCTTAGCCTTAAAGGCCTGTCCACCAAACCTTTCTTCCATGAATCGCCTTATAAATCCTTGGAAGGTAGATTCGAGCTTCTTGGCCTGCATCTTGTAATTGGCCCATTTGGTAAATGAGCTCAATGCCATGTTGGCCTCCTATGCTTGCTCTGCTAACCTTACTCATACTGTTATCTTTGTTCGCATCAGATATTCTCTTCCTGATGGAGATTCAAATTTCAGAGGAGAGGATGGCTTACATTCGTAGCGAGATGGGTTTTAAGAATGGTCTGGTGGTTCAAGGAGATAATAGTGGATGTGGTATAGCATGTCTTTAGGGGGAAATAGTTGATCTTCTGTTATGATCCTTCTCATCTCATCATTTGGATTTTAAGGTTATCTCTTCTCCTATGAATTGTTCATGGCATTTTACTGGTTTTTATGGATGGCCATCTTGGCAGGATAGGTAGCAATCTTAGCTACTCTTGCGTACTTTGGCTGAATAGTCAAATCTTACCTGGCTTGTTCTGAGAGATTTCAATGAGATCTTGTGTCATTCGGAGAAGGTTGGGGGCTCATATAAACCGGATGTAATGATTGATGCTTTTCGGGCAACCTTGGTAGACTGTAGTCTGCAGGACTTGGAGTTCAAAGGATATCCCTTCACTTGGGATAATCGTCATTTTGGTCAAGATTTCTTAGAAGAGAGATTGGACAGAGGGCTGGCTACGCTTTCTTGGTTCTAGTTATTTGGCAAGTATGTCCTTACTCATATTATCCATACTGGTTTTGATCATTTACTTGTGGAATTGGATTTAAGTGGTTTTTCCACTTCTAGTTATCAATATAGATTTCATTTTGAATCTATATGGACACGGGATTCATCATATGGTAAAGTTATCCATGAGACCATAAATCAGGAGGTGGATTCTTAGGAAGATAGAATTTGAAATTGTACTGGGCAACTTATTAAGTGGAGTTGGGAAAGTTTTGGCAATCTGCGAACCCGAAGGAGAAATATTATGCGCGAGCTGGAAATGATTAATAAGGGGGATGCCTCTATAATGATGAACCGGAGAAGTTATCTAAAAAAAAAATTAAATGAAATCTCTTTAAGGAAGGAGATGATGTGGAGACAGAGGTCACAGGTTCAGTGGCTCCACGAGGGAGATCATAATACTCGATTCTTTCATGCCTATGCTTCAACTAGGAGAAAGGCCAACCATATGTAGTGCCTGAAGGACTTATAATGTAATATTCTAAAATTTTAAAAATTTTAATTTTTGAAAGTTAAATAAATGATTTAAATATATATATATTTGAGTGAAAAAGTAAAATGCGTATATGATATATATATGTAGATATACATAACATATAGAAGTCAATATTTTAAATTGGTCAAAAGATATTTTGAATTATTGAAAAATTAGTTGTATAGTTAGTGGAAGATAATTTTTTTTTATATTAATTAAGTAATATATATATATATATTACTTGGTGGAGATTGAAAGTGAGATTTGTGTGGTTAAAAGGGTATTAGTTGGATAAAGATGAGTTTAGAGATCATCTTCTCCTTTTTTTTCTCCATTGAAGGCCGGCTATCTCCATTAAAAGAAAGGAGAAATTTGCTTCTTGCAAGCTCAAGTAATTAAAGGATTTCAAGTGTTCAAGTTGGAGTTTTGAAAATTTTATCCATATTTAGTAAGTTTTCTATAAAAGTTTGTATATATGTGAATTGGATATTTGGTGTAGTATGTGTTAGTGGTTGGTATTGGTATGTATGAAGTTGTTTTGAGTAGTTAACTATAAAATTAGGGTTGGATTGAAGATATGGTTAAGTTTGGTGAAGAGAATAAGAGTTTTGGGTTGTGTATCTTTTAAGTTGTGAAGTCATGGTTTTAAATTGTGTATTTTGCTTTTAATTGAGTTGTTTTAATGTATATACAAGTATTTTATGGTAAAATGATGGATTT
Organism: Garcia nutans; assembly: GCA_947685225.1. Lineage (NCBI taxonomy): Eukaryota > Viridiplantae > Streptophyta > Magnoliopsida > Malpighiales > Euphorbiaceae > Garcia > Garcia nutans. Next base: position 4,299,951 of record CANTUV010000048.1, on the reverse strand, counting down.
GGGTGAGTTTGAATAGAGTTGGAAATGGTAAAGAAAGATAACTTTGGATGTGTCAATTATGTATTGATATCAGGATTTTAGCCTGACACGCCTGGTGACACGGCCATATCTTTGGGCGTGTAAATATTTCTATTTTTAGTATTGGTGAAATGTGAAGTGACATGCCCATGTCATTGGGCGTATCACAGCTTCTGTAATATTATAATATTGACACGTGCAGTGACACGCTCAGTGACATGGGCATTTCACTGAGCGTGTCACAGTCACTGTGTTGTAGGAGTTTTGGCATGGGCAGGGACACGCCCATGTCTCTGGATGTGTCTTATCTGCTGTAATATAAAGCTTAAGACAAGGTCATTGACATGCTTATGTCACTGAGCGTGTCAAAACTTCTGTGTTGTGGGTTTAGGACACGGTCATTGACACTCCCGTATTGTTGAGCGTGCCATGTGTTGATTTTGCCCTAGATAATTCTTTTCTTATTTTTTTCTTTATATTTCTTATCCTTGTGTTGAGAGGTTTTGTATATGCCTATAAGTGTGTTACTAAGTAATTATTTATAATCACATTTGATTTAGGCTTTGAGGAGACTTGAGTTACCCAATCCAAGTGTTGAGGGATATCTTGAAAGATGAGGTTAAAAGTAGTGTTTGAGTTTGTTTTGTTGCTTTTAGAGGTAAGTACAAACTTTGAATAATTGATTATATTTGTATGACATTTGGACTTAACACATTTTGATTAAAAAATGTGTTAAGTTACTTACTACATTGTTTGTGTAAGAGTAATATGCTATGATATATATAATGTCATAAATGTATTATATGTAATGTGAACTATATGCAAGATATGATGATGACCCAAAATATTTGGGTAATGCAGTTTGTTATCTATACATTAAAGATGTTATATAAAGCTATTGGTGATGGCTATATTGATATAAATGAGATAATTGAGGCATTGTGCCTAGCTTGATCATGAGAAAATGAGAAATATATTGATAATGGAATTATGAAAGAATTGTGTGCCTAGTATGTTATTCAATTTTCAGAGTTCTGTATTTGGCGGCATGCCTAAGACGTAGCAGTCCCTTGAAGCTGAGTTGGGCTTAGCCCTTGAAGCCTAGTTGGGATATTACAGGATGTAGCAGTCCCTTAAAGCTGGGTTGAGCCTAGTCCTTGAAGCCTAGTTGGGATGTTACATACGAGGTTATTCTCATTGTGATATGATTTGCCTTCTAGGGTAGACACATAGTGTCAATTTGGACCAAAATAGTACCTCTGAGATTTGAATAGCATATTAGATCCGTTGGGCCCATGCTTGTGTTTATTTTTATGTGAGTTATGAATTGTGGAATAATTGAGCAATATATTAAGATATAGTGTTATGAGATATAATATCCTTATGCATTGTACATTGTCATTGTATTTGAATTTTATTATTATCAAAGTTTGTATTACTAGGCTTTTGACTTAGAGCGATTGTGATTCATCGTGCAGGTGACAAGGTAGATCTTGTTGAGCTGGAGAGTTCGTCTAGACCGAATCGGGTCTAGGCTTGAGATCTTGAGTGCAGAGTTGATTGTTGGACATCAAGATCAGAGGCAAACTGCTAGCATGTACATATTTTATATTTTTGTACATTTTAACTTCATGTATATTATGTTATATTTTGATGTGTATATATATATCGCAAACCATCAAAAATGATTTGGATAAACATTTGGCAATGAAGTTATGTATGTATTTTAGCAAGTAATATTTATCTATTATTTACATTATATCAGTTAAATGATTTAAGTTTATACAGATTCAAAAAGTAAGGGTTTATTTTATTAAAATGGGTTGTGGCATTCTTGTATCGCATATTCGTATATTATATATGTTGGGTGTATGTATTGTATGTATATAAGGTATAAGGGTGCTATATTTATTTTGATATCAGAGCCTAAATTTGAGGTTCTCGACCTAGGTGGGTTGTAAGAGAAAATAAATAATGATTTTTAAATATGATACATGCATTGACACTAACAATTTCTGATATATGATGTGGCAATTTCTGCTGTGTTTGCAGATATAGGTAGTTATGGCGTCTCAGACGCATCAGTCTGCAGAGGGTCGTGCTGAAAGTGTGGCTCCTAGTGAGGGTAGAGATGGAGCTAGAGCTGAGATTGCTGGAGGGGCACCTGCTCCTGTACCAGAGAGACCAGCGGTTGATGAGATTTTGCCGGGCTTAGTATGACATATGGTGGAGCTGTAAGGTAGGCTGAGACCCTCTATCATATGCATTATCACAGGCTCCCAGTATCAGGATTTTTTCCAGTTGGTTGCAGCTGCCAGGAGTATTGAGAGAGCACAGGATCTTGCAGCAGCTGCTAGGGATGAGGAGACCAGAGCTAGAAGACCCCAGAGTGAGGCAGGGTCATCTGTGAAGAGAGGCAGAGGAAGATATTTTTAGAGATTTAGTAGGAGCCAGAGGCAGTCTAGCAGGTTAGTACAGTAGCTGAGACAGAGGCAGAGATCTATAGTTTCAGTGGCTAGTGCTCCGATTCCAGTAGTTCAGAGACCAGTTTCATTTACCTGTGTCCATTGTGGTAGGGCGCACGGGGATGCCTACTAGAAGATAGGTGCACCAGCAATGTATTATAGATGTGGGTCACCAGATAATTTCTTCAGAGATTGTCCAGAGCCACCAGAGGATAGACAAACAGATACAACATCTTCAAAACCTAGTGTTAGAGGAGGTCCTAGTGGCAGAAATTTTAGCATAGGGGGCCGGACATGGTCTGGTTAGAGAGGAGGTTCTATAGCAGGTAGTAGACCAGATGAGGCAGGGCCATCACAGCGGGTATATGTAATGCAGAGGCAGTCAGATGCTTCAGTCGTTATTGCTAGTACTTTTTTTATTTGGTACTTCAGTTCTTGCTTTGATAGACCCTGGGTCGACTCATTCATACATTAGTGCATCCATCTTGTCTGTGAGTGATTTGCATTCAGAGTCCCTAGGATTTGATATTTTGGTGACAAATCCTTTAGGGCATAGTGTTATAGTTAGCAGGGTGCACCGAGACAGTCCAGTTGTTGTTCAGAATGAGGAGTTTCTTAGTGACCTGATTGAGATGCCTTTCTGGGAGTATGATTTAATTTTAGGCATGGATTGGTTATCTAGGCATGGGGCTATGGTAGATTGTCAGCAAAAGTGTGTTACCCTGAGAACATGTGATGGTAGAAATGTGATGGTATCTAGTGAGCAGAGACATCTTGCATCCATATTTATTTCAGCTATTTCACCGAGGAGGATGATTCGGAAGGGATGTGAGACTTATCTTGCTCATGTTGTAGATACCAGAGTAGTGGGTTCCTAGCTTGACAGTATATTCACAGTTGCAGAGTTTTCAGATATTTTTTTAGAGGAGTTGCCAGGGATACCCCCCTAAGAGAGAGATTGAGTTTGGTATCGATTTATTATCTGGTACCACTCCCATCTCTATTACTCCTTATCGTATGACGCCTGCTGAGTTGAGAGAGTTGAAGGTGCAGTTGCAAGAGTTGTTGGATAAAGGATTTTTTTGCCCTAGTGTGTCCTCGTGGGGAGCGCCTATTTTGTTTGTGAAGAAGAATGATGGTACCTTAAGATTGTGTATTGATTACCGGCGGTTGAATAAGGTGACCATCAAGAACAAGTATCATTTCCTTGGATAGATGATCTCTTTGATCAGTTGAAAGGAGAAGCAGTATTCTCTAAGATTGACTTGAGATCAAGGTACTATTAGTTAAGGGTCAGAGGTAAAGATGTACCCAAGACAGCCTTCCGCACGAGGTATGGTCATTATGAGTTCTTGGTGATGCCCTTTGGATTGACGAATGCACTAGTAATATTTATGGATTTAATGAACAGGGTATTCAGACCCTATCTAGATCAGTTTGTGGTGATTTTTATTGATGATATTTTGGTGTATTCACATAATGAGGAAGATCATGACAGGCATTTGCGAATTGTATTGCAGACTTTGAGAGAGAAGTAGTTGTATGCTAAGCTGTCTAAGTGTGAGTTTTGGCTTGATCAAATGACTTTTCTCGGTCATATGGATTCAGCAGAGGGTATTAGAATTGATCCGAGTAAAGAATTGGAGTCCACCGAAGACTATGACAGAGGTTAGAAGTTTTCTGGATTTGGCAGGCTATTATCATCGGTTTATGAAAGATTTTTCTATGATAGCTACTTCACTCACCAAATTACTTCGGAAGGGAGTTATATTTGTGTGGATAAATTAGTGTCAGGTGAGTTTTGAGCAGCTGAGGGAGATATTGACTCAGGCTCTTATCCTTACCCTCCCTGTGGAAGGTAAACCTTATGTGATTTACAGTGATGCTTCACATAGTGATTTAGGTTGTGTTCTGATGTAGGAGGGTAGAGTCATTGCTTATGCCTCTTGACAGTTGAAGCTGTATGAGTTGAATTATCTGACGCATGATTTGAAATTAACAGCTATAGTTTTTGTCTTGAAAATTTGACGACATTACTTATATGGGGAGAAATGCTTCATTTATACTGATCATAAGAGTTTAAAGTATCTGGGTGTTCAGAGAAAGCTGAATCTTCGGCAGAGATGATGGTTAGAGTTGATTAAATATTACGACTGTTTGATTGATTATCATCCTGGCAAGGCAAATGTTGTTGCCGATGCCTTGAGTAGGAAGTCTTTGGCAGGTTTGACTGCTTATTAGCTCTCGTTGCTTGTTGAGTTGAGAGCGTTGCATGCCAGATTTGAGTCTTATGATGATAGTGCATTGATGGCTCAGTTGCAATTGAGGTCAGTGTTATTGGATCAGGTCAGGGAAGCCTAGTTGACAGATGAGAAAATTCAGAAGATTGTGTCTGATTGCCAAAAGGGGGAGAGTCAAGACTTTTATGTGAGAGACGATGGCCATCTATGGTATAGAGATAGATTATGTATTCTTGATGATGCAGGATTGAAGAGGATGATATTAGAGGAAGCACATCAGTCGGTTTATGCTATGCACCCCGGTAGTACCAAGATGTATCAAGATTTGAAACAACATTATTGATGGTTAGATATGAAGAGGGACATAGCAGAGTTTGTATCCAGATGTCCCACTTGCCAGAAAGTGAAGGCATGATCAGTGCTGAAGTAACCCTGAAGAAACTTGGTAAGTGACAATGAATTTTATGACTAGATTACCTTTGACTAAAAAAAAGCATGATGTGATTTGGGTAATAGTTGATCATATGACGAAGGCATCTCATTTTCTTTCAGTTCGGATGAATTTTTCTCTTGAGAGATTGGCTGAGCTATATATCAGTGAGATAGTGAGGTTACATAGAGTCTCAATTTTTTTGGTATCTGACCAAGATCCTCAGTTTACACCGAGATTGTGGAGGAGTTTGCAGGATATTTTAAGTTCTCGGTTACATTTTAGCACTGATTTTCATCCTCAAATAGATGGACAGTCAGAGAGAGTGATACAGATTTTAGAGGATATGTTAAGGAGTTATATCATCGATTTCATTGGGAGCTAGGATAGATTCTTACTACTGATTGAGTTTGCTTATAACAATAGTCATCAGTCCAGTATTGGGATGACACCTTATGAGGCATTGTATGGTAGGAGTTGCAGGACACCTCTATATTGGGATGAGGTTGGAGAAGGTAAGTTGATTGGTCCCGATTTTATTAAAGAAACAGAAGAGAAAGTAAAAGTAATTAGAAATTGTCTGAAAGCAGCCTCGGATCAACAAAAATCATATTCAGATTTAAAAAGAAGAGACATAGAGTTCAGTGTGGGAGATAAAGTATTTTTGAAGGTATTTCCTTGAAAAAAAATTTTGAGATTCGGCCGCAAAGGGAAGTTGAGTCCTTGTTTCATAGGACCTTATGAGGTACTGGAGAGAGTTGGACCAGTGGCCTATAGACTGGCTTTGCTGCCTGAGTTTGGATCGAATTCACAATGTCTTCCATGTTTTTATATTTCGGAGGTACAAGTCAGACCCATCTCATATTTTATCAGTAGAGTCAATTGAGGTGAGTCCATATCTTACTTATGAGGAAGAACCAGTAGCTATTTTGGCACGGGAAGTGAAAGAGTTGAGAAATAAGAAGGTGCCATGTAACACCCCTACATTCAATACATGCACACTACAAACACCACAATGTAGTATACATGCACTAAACATAGAGATGCTATGGATTTTTTTAACATTCAAAACATTTTAAATGATACCACAAATTTTCAATTGTATACATTATAGAAAGATAAGTAGTTAACTTGTAATACAAAACTAAATAGATATATATATATATAGATACATTTAGTTGTTACGCAGCGGAATTTATCAAATATTTACATATATGAAAACATTTAATTTCATATTTACAAATATACACATATGTATATTAAAATCATTACTTTACAAAATCTAAAAGAGTTATACATGATTGGCAAGTCTCCTCTGATATTTAAGTTCCCAAAATCAACTCTTCAACGTCTACTCTCACTCGGTCTCGAAGAGCTCTCGGGTTCAACCCTATTACCTGCGCGATCAAACACTATCGCGCTAAGCCAACGGCTTAGTAAGATAATTCATGCTAATGTTATGCTTTAATGCAATGCAATGCCAATTCTCAATCCATATTATACATGTAACATCATATATGCAAAGCTAACAACATACCTTTACATTTCATAACTCAACATAAATAGACATATCATATTTCAACATCTTATCATATACCTCATTAGTATTCATTTAATCATTCATAATCAACACCAAACAAAGACAAGCATGGGCCCAAAACACACTAATATGCCATTCAATTTTCAGAGTTAATGTTTTGGTTTTATCATCACATTTATCAATATCATAAACCCAACTAGGCTTCAAGGATTAGGTTCAACCAAGCTTCAAGGGGAGCAAAGCATGCTAAGCATCAACCCAACTTGGCTTCAAGAACCAATCCAACCTAGCTTCAAGGGTGGTAACATCTCAATTAGGCTTCAAGGGTTCAATCCAACCTAACTTCAAGAGATTGTTACACTTATTAGGCATGCCACCAACAACAAACTCTGAAAATGGAATAACACATTAGCCACACAAATCATTTATTATTTAATTATCATTTCCATTCTCAACTCTCATCATAGCCAATAACAATGGCTCAGATCACATATAAGTTACCATAGCCAATCACAATGGCATTATATTCCATCACATTATACATACAGTATTATTGATATAAACATAACCAAACACATTACTCATCACATGAGTCACAATACATGAAATATCACATTGTTCACATAGTATCATATACATTGCCATTATCATCATATGCAACAATGCAATAATACAAGATTTGTACTTATTTTACTAACAATTCATACAACTCCTAACATTTCCTTGTCCAAGATTCTTTAACCTCTTAGATCAATGATCAATCACTATCTTCAAGACTTAAATCAAAAGTAATAGCATATACTTGTTTAGGGATACACAAGAGATAATCCAATTAGGAATTAATTAGGGCAAACCTCAACCCTGACACGTTCACTCACACGGGCGTGTTCATGGCCGTGCCCTAAATCCACAACACAGAAATATTTACACGCTCAACAACATGGGCGTGTTCCTGGGCGTGTAAATTCTCAAATCTTACAGTAGCTATGACACGCTCAATAACACGGGCGTGCTACTAGTCGTGTCAAACCTACTGCCTCCAACATAATTGACACGCCTAAAAACCCTGGACGTGTTCATGGGCGTGTCCGGCCACAAATCAAGACTCCAATAAAAAACAACCATACACTCAACAACACACTTCTATACATTAACATCCTTTTCAAATAATCTTAACAAAACATACTCAAAACTCATCTCAAACTTGCAATACACCCAAAACAAGCCAAAACACACATCAAACACCAAACACAAAATCATCTCAAAACCCTTACCACATATACAACATCATCTCTTCCAACCACTTACTCTTTTCTTCAATCCATACTCAACATCCATCATCCAATCACTCAAACACTTCTCACATCTCAAAATCAACCAACACACTCTTAAAAATCTATCAAACTCAAATATCATTTCAAATAAACACAAAGATCACAAGAGAACTTACTAAAGTTACAAAACTTCTTGAATCACCAACTTGATCACTTAATCTTTCTTCAATTTGAGCTTCACTCAACAAGATCTTCTCTTTGCCTCTTGCTTCCTTTGTCTAAGGAGGAGCCGGCCACAATGGAAAAGAAGAAGAAAATATGAAGAAGCAAAGTCAAATTTTGTTTTTAATCTCCACCAAGTGATCTTATCCAAGCAATTACCAAAATACCCTCAATCATATAACTAACTTTTTGTTTCATATAAGCCCTTATATGTAATTACACACTCAACACAAATAAATATCTCTTTCATTGACTCTTCATTTGACCAATTTATATGCTATATATATCATCATATACACAACATATACCATTCTCTCTAAACCCTAATTCTTTTCCCCAAAATACATATACACAAGCATTCACTTTCCAAAAATCTTTTCTCTTGCAATTTAACACATATATTCAATCCAATATATCACTACAACAACAATAACAATAACAACAACATCAACAATATAATCAAAACTTCTAGACCATATATGAGGATATTACATGCCACTTGTGAAAATTCTTTGGAAGAATCATGCCATTGAGGAGGCAATATGGGAGAGTGAGCAGATGATGCGGAATCAGTATCCCCAGTTGTTTCAGACTTGAAAGCAAGTAATTTCAAAGACAAAATTTATTTTTAGAGGGGGAGAATTGTATATCTCAAAATTTTAAAATTTTTAATTTTTTAAAGTTAAATAAATGATTTAAGTATATATATATATATATTTAAGTGAAAAAGTAAAATTTGTATATGATATATATATATGTAGATATACATAACATATACAAGTCAATATTTTAAATTGGTCAAAAGTTATTTTAAATTATTGAAAAATTAGTTGTATAGTTAGTGGAAGATGATTTTTTATATTAATTAAGTAATATATATTTATTTTACTTGGTGGAGATTGAAAATAGGATTTGTGTGGTTAAAAAGGTATTAGTTGGATAAAGATGAATTGAGAGATCATCATCTTCTTCTTCTTTCTCCATTGAAGGCCGGCTATCTCCTTTAAAGGAAAGAAGAAATTTGCTTCTTGCAAGCTTAAGTAATTAAAGGATTTCAAGTGTTTAAGTTGCAGTTTTGGAAATTTTCTCCATATTTGGTAAGTTTTTAACTTGTTTCCTTGATTTTCTATGAAAGTTTGTATATGTGTGAATTGGATATTTGGTGTAGTATGTATTAATGGTTAGTATTGGTATGTATGAAGTTCTTTTGAGTAGTTAACTATGAAATTAGGTGGATGGAAGATATGGTTAAGTTTGGTGAAGAGAATAAGAGTTTTGGGTTGTGTAACTTTTGAGTTGTGAAGTCATGGTTTTAAATTATGTATTTTCCTTTTAATTGAGTTGTTTTGATGTATATACAAGTATTTTATGGTAAAATGACCCAAAACATTCGGGTAATGTAGTTTGTTATGTATATATTAAAGATGTTATGTAAAGCTATTGGTGATGGCTATATTGATATAAATGAGATAATTGAGGCATTGCGCCTAGCTTGACCATGAGAAAATGAGAAAGATATTGATAATGGAATTATGAAAGAATTTGTGTTTGGCGGCATGCCTAAGACGTAGCAGTCCCTTGAAGCTGGGTTGAGCTTAGCCCTTGAAGCCTAGTTGGGATGTTACATGATGTAGCAGTCCCTTAAAGTTGGGTTGGGTCTAGTCCTTGAAGCCTAGTTGGGATGTTACATACGAGGTTATCCTCATTGTGATATGATTTGCCTTCAGGGGTAGACACATAATGTCAATTTGGACTAAAACAGTAACTCTACGATTTGAATAGCATATTAGATCTGTTGGCCCCATGCTTGTGTTTATTTTTATGCGAGTTATGAATTGTGGAACAATTGAGCAATATATTAAGATATAGTGTTATGAGATATAATATCCTTATGCATTGTGCATTGGCATTACATTTGAACTTATTATTATCAAAGTTTATATTACTAGGCTTTTGGTTTAGCGGGATTATGATTCATCGCGCAGGTGACAGGGTAGATCCGGTTGAGCCAGAGAGTTTGTCTAGACCGAGTCAGGTCTAGACTTGAGATCTTGAGTGCAGAGTTGATTGTTGGACATTAAGATCAAAGACAAACTACCAGCATGTACATATTTTATATTTTTGTACATTTTGACTTCATGTATATTACGTTATATTTTGATGTATATATATATATCGCAAACTATCAAAAATATTTTGGATAAACATTTGGTAATGAAGTTATGTATGTGTTTTAGCAAGTAATATTTTATCTATTATTTATATTATATCAGTTAAATGATTTAAGTTTATACAGATTCAAAAATTAAGGGTTTATTTTATTAAAATGGGTTGTGGCATTCTTGTATCATATATTCGTATATTACATATGTTAGGTGTATGTATTGTATGTGTATAGGGTATAAGTGTGTTACACATAAGGCCGTGATATCCGGGACAATCTAGTAAAAGATCATATCAGGGAGTTTTATGTTGAATTATTTTCTTCAAATGCATCATGGTCTCTCTTAATGATGTTTCCTTTATTCCATGCAAAGTTACTGCTCAAATGCGAGATTTTCTTGACAGACCTTACACAGGCGAGGAGGTGTTGAAAGCTTTAAAGATTATGCACCCATCAAAGGCTTCTGGCCCAAATGGTTTTCCTCCCTTATTTTTTCAAAAGTATTGGTCAACAGTAAGGGATGAAGTTGTTAGGGTGGTTTTGAATGTGTTGCATGGGGATCCTTTGTCGGTTGGGTTTAATCATACCCACATCTGTCTTATCCCAAAAGTTAATGACTCGAAAAAGATAACCGAGTATCTTCCTATCAGCTTGTGCAATGTGATTTGCAAAATAGTCGAGAAGGTAATAACAAATAGATTAAAAACTATTTTAGGAGAGATTATTGAGGAATCACAGAGTGCTTTTGTACCAGGGCGCTTGATTACTAACAATATTCGCATTGCCTTTGAGACCTTTCATCATATGAAGCTAAGTGGGGCTGGTAGGAGAAAACTCATGTCTTTGAAGCTTGATATGGCAAAGGCTTATGATCGGGTTGAGTGGAATTTTCTACAATTTGTGATGCTCAGGTTGGCTTTCTCACAGTCATGGGTTGAAAGAGTTATGAGTTTTATGTCTTCAGTTACCTACTTTGTGTTAGTTAATGGAAGTCCAACAACAACTTTTCTCCCATCTAGAGGACTCAAGCAAGGTGACCCACTTTCACCTTACTTGTTTCTCTTTTGCACTGAAGGGTTGATGGGATTAATTCATGACTCAATTTGGGATGGTAGTCTGCATGGTGTTCGGGTATGCTTTAAGGCCCCTATAGTATCTCATTTATTATTTGCTGATGATTGCATCTTTTTTTCCAGAGCTAATCTTCAGGCTTCAAATACTATTTTGAATATTCTACAAGGTATGAAGTTTTTTCTGGTCAGAAAGTGAATTTAGATAAGTTTGAGATTAGTTTTTCCCCGAGTGTGGATCATCTTACTAGGGAGACTATCACGACTTTTCTTGAGATGAAGGTTGTTGATCATCATGCTCTATATTTGGGTCTTCTTACTGCAGCTGGGAGATCGAAGCGGGTAATCTTTTGTAAACTCAAAGACAGGTTGTGGAGTAAACTTTCAGGTTGGAAGGAGAAATTTTTAACATGGGTTGGTAAAGAAGTTTTAATCAAAGCAGTGGCACAGGCAATGCCAAATTATGTGATGCAATATTTCTTGTTACCTATTTCTATTTATGATGACTTTCGGGCGATGGTTAGTAAATTTTGGTGGGGACAACTTCAGGGAGAAAGGAAGATGCATTTATGCAGTTGGGCTCAATTTTGTAAATCAAAGGATGGTGGTGGATTAGGTTTCCCAGATTTTCATTGTTTTAACTTGGCATTGTTGGAGAAATAAGGGTGGCACTTAATGACTCAACCACATTCATTGGCAGCCCGTATCATCAAAGCAAAGTATTATCCGAGCTCTGATTTCATGCATACTAAAAAGGGTTCTTCTCTTAGCTATATTTGGAAAAGCATCTTAGCAGGTAGAGAGGTGCTTAAACAGGGACTTAGATGGCAAATTGGAGATGGAACGTCTGTTAGGATTTGGGGAGGTCCATGGATCCCTCAACCAACTTCATTTCGGATTATATCTCCATGTATTTATCTGCCACCTAGACTAAGGTTTCCAAATTGATTGATTTTGAAACAAAGAGTTGGAAGTGGGATTTAATTTCAAATATTTTGCACCTGTAAAGAGGATTAAACAAATGCCTTTAGGGGTAGAGGAAAGGGAGGATTTCTTAGTGTGGCACCATAATTCATCAGGGCACTGCATTGTTAAAAGTGGCTATAAGGTGGCTTATCAAGCTTCTTTCTTTAACATTTCTTCGGCTTCCTCATCAGTTGGCGATGGTGGTTTTTGGAAAAAACTGTGGTCAATTCCTGTTCCACCTAAAGTTAACAGTTTTATTTGGCGGGCTGCTCTGAATATTCTTCCTACCAGACATGTACTACATAATAGAATGAAGTCTATTGTTAAACAATGTGCTTTTTGTGTGGAGGACGAATCTATTGCCCATTTGATTAAAGACTGTCAGAAGATCAAACCATTATGGTCTCACGCTTCTTTGCCAGAAGTTATTTGCATGCAAGGCAGCTCTTTCAAGCATATCCTCCTAAGTTTGATGGGCACTCTTGATCTACAAACTCTTGTGCGGTTTTGTTTAATCAACTACTGCATCTGGACAGCTAGAAATAAATTCATATATGAAGGGAAAGAGCTTAATCTTTCAACAATAATTTTTGCAGCTGATAATATGATGGTTGCAGCAGTTCACGTGGACAGATCGATTCTATCTATTCCTAATCAGGCGGTGAATCTCCCCTCTGAGAGGATGGCAGCCTCCTCCTTCAGATGTCATTAAGCTGAATTGCGATGCTGCTATATTTGAGGATGATACAGTTAGCTATGGTTGTGTGTATAGGGACAGTAGTGGGGATGTTCTTGCTTGTGCATTTAAGAAAGTTCACGGGATCTTTAATTCTTACATGGCTGAAGCTTCTGCTATATGTTTTGGATTGCGTATAGCTAAGGATCTGTGTTTTTCTTCAATTATTGTTGAAACCGATTGTAAGTATGCTATTGATGGGTTACAAAATGGAGAAGTTTTTCGAAATGGGTTAGGAGTAGTTCTTGTTTATTACATCTTCCCCAGCAACTCTTTCTCCTCATGCCGGTGGTCCTTCACTCCAAGAACAGGTAATCAAGCAGCTCATTCTTTGGCTCGATACCCAGGTCCTGCTACTGATGAAATTGTGTGGATTGAAGAATTTCCTAGTTGCATCGTTGTTTCTTTAACTACTGATGTTCAGTTTTTCAATTCTTAATGAAAGTTTCCATTGATTATAAAAAAATGGTTAAAAGTTTATTCTGTATATAAATAAAATTTTAAAATTTACTAGAAATCACTAATCAATAATTTAAAAAATTTATTAAAATTTATAATTTAAAAACCATGAGATTATCATGTATAATTATAAGTTTATTAAACAAGTTATGTATATTCAAAATTAAATATTTAAAAAAATGCAGTGATTTTAGGTAAAATCTTAAATTCTTACAAATTTAATTAACAAGGCAAAATCTTTACAATAATATTCTTAACTAATAAATTTTATTTTTTTTATCATGAAAAGATATATATCGATAATATAGCAAAAAATTAAAAATAGTTTAAAAAATTTAGAAAAAGAGAACTGAAGAAGACAAACAATCTTCCTCTAAAACTAAAGGCTATGGATATACAATAGAAGAACCCTGTAAATAAAGGCTAGAGACATGCCGAGAAAAAAGCCAACATCCAAAGCAAGGACATAAAACTTGGACTTGCTTACAATTAATTTAGTAATAGTGAAACTATTATGCATAGGTGAGCATTCAACGGATAATCAATCGAATATTTAATTAACCGATTAAATATTTAATTCTATTAATTGATCATATTAAATTATAGTCAATTTAATTAAGAAAACTAGGCTAATTTAATTTTTAATTTAATTAAAAGTTAATTGATTTAGTTCGATCAATTAACCGTTAATCAAAAATTAAAAAAATTATTTGGTTATTTATTAGTTTTTGCTTAGTTTTTTAAATTATATTAATTTTTATCACAAATATAATTTTTTATTATAAAATAAGGTTATTTTTTTATTTAATTCTTAATTAATTTTTTGTTTAACTATTTAATTATATTAATTGTTATTATAAATATATTTTTATTATAAAATAAAAATAATTTGATTAATTATAAAATTAATCGAACCAATCAATTTAATTTTATTAATTAATAGAATAGGTAGAAATCGAAAATTGACCTATTAGGTAAAATAAAAACTTTAAAATGATCGAATATTCACCCCGAAGTATTATGTATAATTACCAAAATATAAATATTAATTGTTTATTATAGTTTTTTTTTAATCATACATAGGATAAAGCACTTGCTTGCAAAGGTAATCTTTTATTATTATATTTGTCTATTTCCCCCTACAAGATTTATTTTTTAAGCTTGATTTATTTTTTAAGCTTTTGGGGATTGAGACTTATATATATATATATATATATATATATTGTGTGTGTGTTTTATTTATTTGTCTATGGCCTCAGGTGATTTGTGATGAAAGGAAGTTTTGATTAGTTTAAAACAGGCATTTGGTTAAAGAATTACAATCTTTAATTAAAAATAAAAATATATGTTTTTTAATTAATTTTATTCATAATTATTTTAAATTTCAATAGTATTATTTATTTTATTTGAGTAATGATTGCTTTTAATATTTTTCTTTAGACACTCTGTTTTTTATTAATTTAATTTTTGAAAATAAATAATGTAATTTATTATAACAAATAAAAATAAATATGATATAAGTTTTTCTTCTTTTTTTTTTTTGCTATAACAACATATTTAGAAAAAAATAATTTGATTAACAATTAAAAATTGTTAGGCTATTTTACTTTCTTCTTTTCTGTTGCCACTTTAGCCCCCCTTTCTCTGGAGCAATTCTCTACGATGGTGTTATTAACATTAGTGTATAATCCAAATCACCGAAGAATAATAAATTGACATTAGCATTAAATTATAATTTCTTTCAGCTTTTTAGTTATAAATTTTAAAATAGTGTTTGATATAATAATCCTATTTATTTTTTTTATCAAACACTTTGTAATTGGATCTTAAAAATCAAACAAAAAAGGAAATTAATTATTTGACAATATAACAGATGTATGTAAGATTTTTTTATAATATTATTTGAATTATTATTTAAAAAATAATGCACCCTCTATTCCGCTAAAATTGTTATTGTTATAAAAAAAAATTATTCATTTTAATTTGTCACTTTATACAATTAAAAAATAAATTAGTAATTTTTAATTTTACTCTTATTATTAATGATTTAATCAATAAAGTGAGAGTATAGTATTAATAAATTAATGGAGCATATTTTAGTTCATTCAAAATAATTTTATTATTTTATAAAATTTAAAAAATTTAATAATTTTTTAATATGTGTATATAAATTAAAAACGGTGATTTCAGCTAAATAAAATGAGTATATTAGAAGTATCAGTTAAGTGCTAATAAAAATTATTATTAAAAATAATCACAGAGCGTGCAGATCAGGTGATAATATATTATTTTAGCTTAAAAATTTACCGTTATCGCGATTCAACTCGATTTGACTTTGAAAAAATAATTTACATAAAAAAATCATTATTAAAAATAAATTTTAAATTTCAAAATTTTAATTATAAAAACTCTAAAAATAACCTATCAAGTAAAAACTTATTTTTTGCAATTAAAAAAAATAATTTCATCTATAGAAAAGCTTAATTTGTCCCACTTGTTAACTCTCCATGTACATAATATTTGGATTATTTAATTTGTAGTTTCTCCTTTGAATAAATAATATATATATATATATAATTAAGTGCTTAAATAATGTTTGTATTTCATTTACAATATCCTAATCCTTAATTGTAAGTCAACAACTTTAATTAAGAGGGTGTTTAGTTTAACTTATAAATTTTTGCTTATAAAGGGATTGAACATTTAAAAATTTCCCCTTTTTATGGATATCCTCTCTGAATGTGGCTAGGTTTTCCCAGCCTACCTTTCAGATCTTCTTCCCTCCGTGGACTTTCTCTTTCTATTTTTCATTTATTTCCTTTCGTCTTTTGATCTTATTACGATCTACTCTTACCTTACTCTATCCTTTGTTCTCTCGCTCTATTTTCACAAGAATAGCTTTTTCAGTGAACTTCTAGATCTGTACCAACTATGGCTCAAGAACTGGAAAACTTATGGGAAAAATTTACCCTAACAAGCTCGAAGAGGAAGCGATTAAGTTTAAGGATGAAGATAGGGAGGAGGTGGTTGTTAGGAAACACAAATGCCTAGTAGGACGAATCCTATCGAATAATCCTATAAATCTCAATGCTATAGCAAATGCTTTTGAGAACGCATGGAGAATCTATAAGGGATTTAAGCTCTAAGATACAGGAAACGGGTTGTTTATTTGTGAGTTTGAATCAATTCGAGATAAGGACAAAGTGATGAAGGAGAGCCCTTGGCACTTCGATAGGTAGTTGGCCATCCTATCTGACCTCAAGGGTTCTGAACAACCTTCTGATGTGCAGTTGAATTGGTGCCCATTTTGGGTACGAATCTGCAATTTGCCTATCAATAGGCGAGATAGGAGATATATGGAGCTGGATGCGGTGAAGATAGGTGAGTTATAAGAGGTTTGCGCCAACGATGTTGACTCTTGGGGTTAGTGGATTAGAGTGAGGGTAACAGTGGACATAAGGGAGCCTCTGAAAAGGGGTGCATTGCTGAGAAACAAGAAGAATGAAGAGATATGAACATACTTCAGGTATGAAAAGCTAACAAATTTTTATTATTGGTGTGGGAAGCTTGGACATTGTTAATAAAATGTCAAAAATGGAAGTGCCTAACTTAAGTGATGGTGGTCAAAAATGGAGGTGCCTAACTTAAGTGATGGTGGTAAAAAATGGAGGTGCCTAACTTAGGTAAAAGAGATGCCTAACCTTTGACAAATTTCACCAACCATTATGTTCACATGTTATAATTTTCCTATATAAATGGCCCTTTGGCCATTGTTATGGAATGAGAGAAAATTAGAGAGAATAGAAGAAAATTAATAGAGAGAAAGATCAGAGCGGGTCTAGCAAAAATTAAGTCAAGTAATTTTTGTGCTCTTGATCACGTCTATTAGAGAATATCTTTAAAAGAATTTCTGTTAAAATTCTTGAGGATAATTGGGTGTGAGGTGTGAGTGTTTATAAACACGGTGTATTTTTCTCCTTAATAGAATTCTGCAGCAGCTCTGGAGACGTAGGCATAATTAGCCAAATTCCGTTATCAAATTACGTGTTACTATTCCACATTTATTTTTCGCTTTCTTACTAATATGGTTTAAGGGAAATAGAGTGATAATATTTATTTTCCAACAATTGGTATCAAAGCCAAGGTTCGGAATCCGGCAAAAGTACTATTCATCTGTACGGGGGTACTATTCACTGTCAAAATTTTTTTGGGAATCCAGATTAGAGTGCGAGCGATGGCCGCAGACGAAGGAAAAGTGAGAATTAAAAATTTTGATGGTGCGGACTTTGGCTTTTGGAAGATGCAAATTGAAGATTATTTGTATCAGAAAAAGTTGTATCAACCTCTTTCACAAACGAAACCAGAAGGCATGAAAGAAGAATATTGGAACCTTCTCGACAGACAAGCACTTGGAGTTATTAGATTAACATTATTCCATAATGTTGCTTTCAACATAGCCAAGGAAAAGACCACGGCAGGTTTTATGGCGGCTCTCTCTGGCATGTATGAAAAGCTATCGGCTGCAAATAAAGTTTACTTGATGAGGCGGTTATTTAATTTATGATTGGCAGAAGGGGCATCGGTGGCCCAACATTTGAATGAACTCAACACAGTCACAACCCAGTTGAGTTCAGTGGAAATTGAATTCGATGATGAAGTTCGGGCTTTAATTCTCTTATCATCTCTACCAGACAGTTGGAGTGCTACCGTTACAGCGGTCAGCAGTTCGTCGAAAAATACCAAATTAAAATTCGACGATGTACGAGATCTGGTATTGAGTGAAGAAATTTGGCGAAGAGAATCAGGAGAAGCATCAACCTCTTCAGCTCTACACATAGAGTCTAGAGGGAGAACTTCAGGTAGAAATTTAGACTCTGGTAGATCAAGATCTAGAATGGGCAATTCTAGATCAGGGAAGAAAGATTTCAAGTGTTATAATTGTGGCAAGAAGGGTCACTTTAAGAAGGATTGCCGAGCTCCGAAGAAAGATACTAGCACACAGGAATCTGTAAACGTGACCAAGGATGCAGGCAATGCTATGATTCTAAGCATTAACAGTCCAATTGAATCATGGATCTTGGATTCAGGGGCATCTTTTCACTCCACTCCATGCCGAGAAATCATGGAGAACTATGTCAGTGGTGATTTCGGGAAGGTTCATCTAGCCAAACCTTGAAGATCATGGGAAAAGGAGATGTCAAATTAAAGTTGCCAAACGGAACTGCCTGGAAGCTGCAAGGAGTGAGACATATTCCTAGTCTAAAAAGGAATTTGATCTCTATGGGACAACTTGATGAAGAAGGTTATTGTACGAATTTCACAGATTGTGAATGGAAAATTACCAAAGGAGCACTTGTCATTGCTCGTGGTAAGAAGACCAGTACTCTCTATGTAACCTCAAACATAGAGAACATCATCGCAATAGCGGATGTTGATTTAAATCTATGGCACCAGAGGCTTGGCCATATGAGCGAGAAAGGGATAAAGGCACTTCTAACAAAAGGAAAGTTGCCAGAACTTAAAAGTGTAGATGTCAGTCTATGTGAAGACTGCATCTTTGGGAAACAAAAGAAGGTCAGTTTCACGAAAACTGGTAAGACACCCCAGGTAGAAAAGCTCGAGTTGGTACATACAGATGTATGGGGACCATCTCCAGTTCCATCTCTTGCAGGCTCATTGTATTACGTCACCTTCATTGATGATTCAACAAGAAATGTATGGGTGTATTTTCTGAAGAAGAAATCAGAAGTCTTTGATACATTTAGAAAATGGAAGGCCATGGTGGAAAATGAAACTGGCTTGAAAGTTAAGCAATTGAGGTTTGACAATAGAGGGGAGTACAGAGATAGAAGGTTCAGAGAATTTTGCGCAAGCAGCAAAATCAAGATGGAAAAAATAGTTCCTATGACACCGCAGCAAAATGGCGTAGCTGAGCGCATGAACAGAACTCTGAATGAACGTGCCAGAAGCATGAGGATACACGCTGACTTGCCCAAGAATTTATGGGCTGAATCTGTCAACACCGCGGCCTACCTGATCAACCGTAGGCCTTCAGTACCTCTAGATGGTGAAATACCAGAGGAAGCATGGAGCAAAAAAGAGGTAAACCTTTCACACTTAAGAGTGTTTGGTTGTATCTCTTACATACATATAGATTCTGCTAGAAGAAGTAAACTTGATGCCAAGTTTAAAAAAAATGTCTTTGTTGGATATGGTGGTGATGAGTTCGGTTACCGGTTTTGGGATTGTAAAAATCGGATGATCGTAAGAAGCCGAGATGTCATATTCAACGAGAATGTAATGTACAAAGATAGGCTAACAGCAGAATCAAGTAGCTCCAAGACAAATGCTGAAAATAAGGAATTTGTTGAGTTCGAGGAGATTTCTGGAAATGATGTTTAGAATAGTCCTGAAGCAGAGGAGCAAGCATGCCGAAATTGAGACACTCCTCCAGAATTCCTAGACAAACCTAACGTTACTCGCCTTCTTTGCATTACTTGTTGCTGACAGACAATGGTGAACCAGAGTGCTACAATGAAGCAATGCAAGTGAAAGATTCAGTCAAGTGGGAATCTGTCATGAAAGATGAGATGGACTCACTCATGTCAAATCAGACATGGGAATTAGCTGAACTACCACAAGGCAAGAAAGCACTCCACAACAAGTGGATTTACAGGATCAAAGAAGAGCATGATGGGAGTAGACACTACAAAGCAAGATTGGTTGTAAAAGGTTTTCAGCAAAAGGAAGGTGTTGACTATACTGAAATTTTTTCTCCAGTCGTAAAGCTTACGACAATCAGGCTGGTGTTGAAAATAGTAGCTGCAGAGAATTTACATCTTGAACAGTTAGATGTAAAGACATCATTTCTTTATGGAGATTTGGAGGAAGAGATCTACATGAAGCAGCCAGAAAGCTTCATTAAGGTAGGCAAGAAAAATCTGGTGTGCAGATTGAAGAAAAGTTTGTATGGTTTGAAACAAGCTCCTAGACAGTGGTACAGGAAGTTTGATAGCTTTATGGGCAGTAGCGGTTTCACAAGATGCCAAGCAAATCATTGTTGCTACATTAAGAAATTTGACAGTAGCTTTATTATTTTATTGTTATACGTTGATGACATGCTTGTTATACAGGTGTTCGATCAGGGGAGGCGACTCTTAATTGAGCCAAATAAACAAATCCTGCTGGAGGGCCTGTGAGGGCAGTCCTGTACTATAGCGGTGTTCGATTGAGGGGCAAGATCACTTGCAGGGTTGAGGGCCCGTTTGGCCCAAGATCACTTGCCGGGTTGAGTTCCAAGAAACCGGGATGTTACAGTTAAAGGCACCTTTTTAACTGTAACGTCCCGGTTTCTTGGAACTCAATCCGACAAGTGATCTTGGGCCAAAGGGTCCCTCAACCGGGCTCCACTACAGTACTGGACTGCCCTCACGGGCCCTCCAGTACTGTAGCGGTGTCCAGTTGAGGGGCAAGATCACTTGCCGGGTTCAGGGCCCTTTTAGCCTAAGATCACTTGCCAGGTTGAGTTCCAAGAAACTGGGACATTACAAAAGGTGTCGTATGCCTCAGTAATTGGGAGTTTGATGTATGCCATGGTTTGTACCAGGCCAGATATTGCTCAAGCAGTGGGAGCTGTTAGCAGGTACATGAATAATCCAGGCAAGGTACACTGAGAAGCAGTCAAGTGGATCCTCAGATATCTTTGGTGTACCACAGATAAGGCATTTTGTTTTCAAGGTGGAGATACGACACTAGCAGGCTATGTGGATGCTGACTTAGCCAGAAATGTTGACGTCAGAAAGAGCACTACAGGGTATGTCTATACTCTAAGAGGTACCGCAGTGAGCTGGGTCTCTCAACTACAGAAGATAGTTGCTCTCTCCACAACTGAAGCAGAATATGTCGCTATCACGGAAGCCAGCAAGGAGATGATCTGGCTCCAAAGTTTCTTGGAAGAACTAGGCAAAAAACAAGAAAATAATATTTTGTATTGCGACAGTCAAAGTGCCATACATCTAGCGAAGAATCTGTCTTTTCATGCCAGAACAAAGCACATACAGTTGCGATATCACTTTCTCCGGTCACTTCTGGAAGATGGGATTTTGAAACTTGAGAAGATCAGTGAAACTCAAAATCCAGCATACATGTTAACGAAGACGGTGTCGACTGACAAACTGAAGCTGTGTTCAGCTTCAGTTGGCCTGCAGTAGAAGTAGATCGTAAAAGAGCTGTTGCATAGATCGAAGTGTGAAGACAGATTGAAATCAGTCTTCAAGTGGGAGATTATTAATAAAATGTCAAAAATGGAAGTGCCTAACTTAAGTAGTGGTGGTAAAAAATGGAGGTGCCTAACTTAAGTGATGGTGGTAAAAAATGGAGGTGCCTAACTTAGGTAAAAGAGATGCCTAACCTTTGACAAATCTCACCAACCATTATTTTCACATGTTATAATTTTCCTATATAAATGGCCCTTTAGCTATTGTTATGGAATGAGAGAAAATTAGAGAGAATAGAAAGAAAATTAATAGAGAGGAAGATCAGAGCGGGTCTAGCAAAAATTAAGTCAAATAATTTTTGTGCTCTTGATCACGTCTATTAGGGAATTTTTTTAAAAGAATTTCTGTTAAAATTCTTGGGGATAATTGGGTGTGAGGTGTGAGTGTTTATAAACACGCTGAATTTTTCTCCTTAATAGAAGTCTGCAGCAGCTCCGGAGACGTAGACATAATTGGCCGAACTCCGTTATCAAATTGCGTGTTACTATTCTGTATTTATTTTTCGCTTTCCTACTAATTTGGTTTAAGGGAAATAGAGTGATAATATTTATTTCCCAACAGACATAACCATGATGAATGTGATGATAAAACTGAGGAGGATGAGGTGGAGGAGTGACCATATAACCCGGCTCTAAGGGCTACTCCATTGATAAATAAGACTAGCTTTATGGTCCCCTCAAGTAGGAATGGAGGATATGTTAACAAGACCTCTTCTAATAGGTCTAATGCAGGATTGGATGATTCACATAATAATGTCAGATGACACCTAGTGATGGATGAACCTTTTATACAGTCTCATGGAGAATAACTCTACTATCTAGGTACCCTTATCTGAGTTACGAAGTAAAAACTAGATCATAAAAAGGAAGACAAATAAAGGGAAAAATATTATTCCTAATGGGGTTGAAGATGTTATCTTAAAACTTGATAAAGCAAGGATAGGAGAAAGGAGAAGAAGCACAACTAATAAATGAGACAGGGGTAGAGACAAGGCTATTAAAGTAGGGCAGAGTGTAGTTATAGTATTAGATTTTTAGCCACTAACTGCAGGGAATAAAAATCAAAGTGGAGACATAATGATGATGGATGTTGATGAGAGTCATAAAAGAGTAAGGTTGTCTTCCAATGATCACAATTCTCTGATGATAGAGGCGGTAACTACTGGATAGTCCCGCCTAGTGCTATGAAGATCCTAAGCTGGAATGTCCAAGGACTGGGCAATCCCTGGACAATGAGGACCCTAAAATATATCATTAGGGTCAATTGTCTGAATATCTTATATCTCATGGAGACTCATGTTAATAATCATGAGATGAGTGGTATCAAATTTTCTCTTCCAAAATTTAACTTTTTTGCTGTCAATCTAAAAGGCAGATCGGGCGGACTAATTATGGGATGGAGAAAAAAGATGAATTTGGAAATTATAGGGTACTCTCAACATTGTATTGATTTCATAATAACTAAGGCCGATGGAGATACTCAGTGGTGAGGATCAAGCATATACGGATGGCTATAACGGCACCACCGACAATTCACGTGGAACCTAATTCTCACCTTCCTGACTAAATCATCATCTTTGACTTTGTTTTGGAGATTTCAATAAAGTTCTCTACAACCATGAGAAAGAAGGAGGAAATTTGAAGTCTCTCTCTCAGATTGAAGGCTTTCTTAATTGTCTATATACATGTGGACTACATGACCTTGGTTTTACGAGTTTAAAATATACATAGGACAATGGAAGAGAGTGGGTAGCATTAATTAGAGAATGACTTGATCATTTCCTAAGTAATTTAGAGTGGGATGAACTCAATCCAAAAAGAAAGTTTTTCATCTGGAGAAAGTCCATTCAGATCATGCACCTATTCTTCTAGTGACGGGCTGATAAGGAACAAAGATAGCAAGAGTAAGATATTTGGGTTTGGAACAATGTTGCTAAGGGACAATAACTATGAACAACTGATCAAATTAGTATGGAAAAATTTTCATGGGTGCTTGGATGTACAATTGAAACTTAAGTAGTGTGCTAAAGAACTATCGAGATGGAATAAAGAATCCTTTGGTAATGTTGGGAAGCAAATAAAGGACAAACTCTAGGAAATTGATGCGTTGAATAAGAATCCCTATACCAAGGAGACGCGAGCTGAAGCTGATGTGATTAAAGAACAATTAGAGTAACTACTCCTCAGGGAAGAAATAATGTGGAAGCAACGCTCTAAGGCACTATGGCTAGAAGCAAGTGATAGAAATACCAAATTTTTTCATACCAAAGCCTTAAGTAGAAAGAAAAGGAACTCTTTGGATAGGTTTGAAGACAAATCAGACATGTGGAGAGAAGGAGTGGATGAAATTGAACAAGTTGAGGTTGAGTATTACTCTGAACTTTTTACCAGCACCAACTTAAGTGTCTCTACCGAAACTGTTGATGCATTTGATAATATCCTTGCTCCTGAATCCGCTGCAGAATTATCTTCTCCTTTCACTCAAGAAGAAATCCATTAAGCTTTAAGACAATTGCACCATAACATAACTCCAGGCCCAGATAGTATATCTGCCTTGTTTCACCGATCTTTTTGGAGCGTGATAGGTAATGAAGTTAGCTCTTTTATTTTAAATTTCTTAGAGTATGCAAATATACCTAAATATCTTAACCATACATGAATAACTCTATAATATCCTTGATTTTATATAAATTAAATAAGTATTTGGAGATTAATTAAAGTGTAAGGAGAGGTGTATGTGTAGTATATACCCAATATATACCTAGTGTATACATAATATATATCCCACATATACTTATTAAATATGTTAAATTCATAATATATATATATGATATACCCCTAAAGTATACATGATGTATACATGAAAAATGTACATTATATATATGTCACATATACCTTATATATATACTACATATACATATACCTAAAATATATATATAACAAATAAATGAAATATAAATATTTATAGAATTATATTTATGTATGGGAAGATGAAAAATTAATTAATAAATAAAATAAAATCAAAGTAAGAAAGAAATACTTGGTGGAGAAAAAAGGTAAAAATAATTAAATAATTTAAAAATTAATTAATTAACCAATTAAAATAATATTTATGGATGGAAAAAGAGGAAGAAACCAAAAAGAATAATCTTCCTCCTTCTTTGAGTGCCTTGGCAAAATTTTATATATAGAAAGAGAGAGAGGGGTTTTGATTCTTTCATACTTAAAATTTTAATAAGAATTCAAAGATTTCAAAGAGATTTTGAAGAAAAATCAAGAAAATAAGTAAGAATTTCTCTCAAAGCTTATAGTTTTGAATTTTAAAGCTTATGTTTCAAATGTTTAGAGAGAGAAAATATGTTTGAATGGTTTAAATTAATAATAGGTGAATTAATATGGTGGATGAGTGTTGATTTGAGGATTAATTTGTGAAGGTGAGCATAAATGATTAAATTAAGGTCATATAGTAAAGATGTATGAATTAAGGTTTTTGGTATGGTTGATTATAATTATTAAAATGGAATTATTAAATTTTGTTTTAATGTATATATGATGATTCTATAGTTAGAATTTTGATATGGATAGTTTGGATGAATTTAGGGTTGTGAGAAGAATATGTATCATTAGGGTTTTCAATATAGGTAATTTTTAATTATTGAATGAGATGAATTAGAGTTGTTTTAA
Organism: Garcia nutans; assembly: GCA_947685225.1. NCBI lineage: Eukaryota > Viridiplantae > Streptophyta > Magnoliopsida > Malpighiales > Euphorbiaceae > Garcia > Garcia nutans. The sequence continues at coordinate 4,274,408 of CANTUV010000048.1, read as the reverse complement.
TATAAATGTTATAATTTTATGATTGAAAATATGATATGAGTAGATTTTAGTAAAGTAGTGTTTATGGTTTTAATATGTAAAATTAAGATTTTTGAAAGCAGTTTATATAATTGTGAAAGTAAATTGTTATGTTGTTAGTTTAGTATGGAAATAATGATTATATGGTAAAATGATGGAAATGAATTTGATATGTTGAAGTTTAAACAAAGTAGTAAATAGTGATAAAATAATTTTATTGAGAATTTATTAGAAGTTGTGTAAATAATTGAAGTTCGATGGTAATTTGGCATGGAAATGAATTTAAATGAATAATGTTATTCATAGTTTGGTTTATACGTGTTTAGGCCAGGATAACCCTAAAGGAGATATTTAGGGTATGGTGGTGAAAAGTGAAACTAAGTGATTTTTGAGACCAAATAAGGTATGTACATATCTTGGTATCTTTTCTAAATAAATCTACTTATATGGCATTGCCATTTTAATATACTTTGAGGAACTTAGTGTTCCTTTGATGTGTCATTATATATAAAATGCATGAGTTACGAAATGATAAGTCAAGTGGAGTAACTATTGTCAATATTAGGAATTGGAAATAAGAGAATAGGATATAATGTGAAGCTTGTATGTTGAGTTGGTAGTGTATATGTAGTTATTTTAAAATATGGAAAATTGCGGGAAAAGAATGTAATGATGAAAAATTGATAAATATGAATAATGTGGTGAGAAAAGAGTACAATTTGGCTCACTTTAAAGAAGAGATAATATTCTTTAAAATGACATTATTATGAACTAATATGTTTTATATATTGAAAAAGTGTAGATTTTGAGTAAAAATATGAGAAATATAAAAATATGTGGAATGAGTCACATTATGAATATGACTCACGGTTATGAGTTATAAATGTGTTTTAATGTGTATTGTTTGAGGACTATGATGATAAGCCATTGAATTATAGCTAGTGTTAATGTTATGTATAAATAGTAAAAATATAAGATGTGTATTGGTAATGTGTTAAATATTCACATTGTAATGGTGACTAAGTAATATATATACTGTGAAAAAAATATGAGAAATGAATAAAGAATGTGAGATAAAGTGAAAAAAGAACAAATAAAATAAATGAAAAAATGTGATATGATGTGATGTGTATTGTGTGTATGCCTTGTACAATGAGATGTCCCAGAATATTGAGAATGGTATTGTACTGATGAGGCAACCTTCGGGTGAATTATATAACACTTGCCTCCGGTGTCGAAAGAGGGCAACTTTCGGGTGATGACACTTGCCCTCGGTGTCGATAGAGGCGGTCTACGGATGATTATATGACACTAGCCTCGTGTCTATAGAGGCGGCTTTCAGGAGATTTATGTGACACTTACCTCGGTGTTGAGATAGATTTAATTGGTATTTCTGGAACTTAGGTTTTGTGCAGGGACTTATTGGACCCAACGTATATATATGTATATATGAGCTGCAGAGGTGTTATGTTTTATGGTTTATGAAACCATGAATATCTTTGAGTAAATATGTGATGCATTGTATAGTGATCTATATGTGTTGATAAATATTTTTTATTTAATTATTTATTATTATTAAAATATATACCACTAAGCAAAGTGTTTAGCGCAAATCGATCAGGTGGTAGGACTGTAAAGCAGAGTAGTCTGATGTGAGCTGAGATTATTGTGTCTTTGTTGCCATAAGACCAGTCGTGCCAAGATCGCATACATGTATAGTTTTTTCTTACTATTATGTATATTGGTATACGTACATATTAACTAAAAATTAAATATTTGGAATTACTGAGGAAAATATTGTATTTTTACATATGTAAATAGGACGGGTGATGTTTTAAATGTATAAAAACTTTATAGATAATGCTTTGGTTTTTATGTCTTGATATGGTTATTAGAGAAAAAATGTTTTGGAGAATTATTAGAGGTTAATGATACAAATATTTTGGGAGTGCATTTTTCTATTGCAGGTTTAGTATTTGTTGATTTTGAGAATGATGAATTACAGTCAAAACTCTGGCGAAATTTTTTCAGAAATTTTATTTATTTATTTATAAATTATTTTTAATATTTAAACATGGGCTTTATATATGATCAATGTAGTACCTTCGTATCTTGAATATGTATTTTACGTATACATAAGTATATGTATTATATGTATTTAGGGTAAAGAGTGTTACAAACTCTAATCCCTAAGGTTAGAGCTCCCTCAACTATGAAAGATATTAGGTTGATTAGCCTCTGTAATGTCCTCATAAAGTAGTGACTAAAGTAATAGCCAATCATCTTAAAGGTGTCCTACCGAGCCTAATCCGCCCCACTCAAAGTGTTTTCATCCCCAATCGCCTTATAACCGATAATGCCTTAATTGCCTTTAGAGCGGGTCTTTTGCTCTAAAGCTTGATTTGAGTAAAGCATATGATAGAGTAGAGCGGTCATGCTCAAAATGGGTTTCCTTTGCCATTTTACTCGCATCATTATGTCATGCATTAATTTAATCTCCTATTCTTATATAATCAATGGGCAAGTTAAATGCTATATTTAGCCAAACAAAGATCTTCGATAAGGGGACCCTCTATCGCCTATCTATTTTTGATATGTGCAAAAGGGTTGTCATCTCTTATTAGAAAAGCTGAATCTAAAGGTGACGTACATAGAGTGAGAGCAAGCAGACGAAGTCCTCCTATTTCACACCTTTTCTTTGCAGATGACATTATGCTATTTGTAAGAGCCATAATTATAGGATGTCAATAGATTAAGTACATCCTTGCCACTTATGAAGCTGATTTAGGGTAATGTATTAATCTAACTAAATCTAATATCTAATTCAGTGCAAATGTATCACCAAAGATGAGGAATCAAATTACAAGTTGTCTAGCTGTAAATGAAGTTGAACGATATACCAAGTATCTTGGTGTACCAACTATGATAGGGCGGTCAAAGAAGAAAATTTTTGGATACATTAAGAAGTGACTGTGGAAGAAATTGAAAGGGTGAAAAGAAGGAGTCTTGTCCTCTGCTGGCAGGAAAATCTTAATTAAGTTTGTGGCTCTAGCCATTCCCTAATATATCATGAGTTATTTTGCTTTACCAAATACTTTTTGTGATGAGTTAGAACAAATGATAAGTAGATTTTGGTGGGGGAATAACACAAGTAGAAAATGAATGCATTTGATTAATTGGGAGTCTCTTTGCTTATCTAAAAAGTAGGGAGAAATGGGATTCAAGAATCTAAGGTCTTTTAATCAAGCTCTATTAGCAAAACAAGCATGGAGACTGACTGTGAACCCTGAATCTCTCTGTACTTAGGTTTTTAAGGCCAAATATTACCCAAGATGTAATTTTCTAGAAGCCCTATTAGCTACCAACCTAGCTATATTTGGGGGAGCATTTGGGCCTCAAAGAATCTTTTTAAAGAAGGACTATGCTAGCATATTGGCAATGGAAATTCATTGAATATTTGGAGACGCGATTGGTTGGTCGGTCGGTCCAACTTGTCCAAAACCACTAGTTCCTAATGAAATTCCACCAACAAAGAAGGTTAGTTGTTTGAGTAATGTGGGCACTAGAAGCTAGAAAAGAGATCTAATTTGTCAAAGCTTCCTACCTTCTGAGGTGGAAACAATTCTCAATATCCCAATCAATGTCAGGCTTCCGGAGGATCAACTATTTTGGGTACATTCTAAATCAGGCTTTTATACCATCAAAAGTGGCTATTATGTGATGGAACAAAGATGAAAAGCTTCCCTGAATATAGCTTCTTCCTTGAGCATCTGCAGTGAATTGTGGCTGCTGGTTTGGCAACTTAAAGCTCCCCCTAAAATAAAACATTTCTTCTGGCATTTGATAAAAGGTATATTACCTTGTGCTTCAAATATGCTCAAAAGAGGTACTGCTACTGATCTAAAATGTTCTAGGTATGGATATTTTGAGGAATCCAATACCCATGTCTTCAAAGAATGCCATTGGGTTAAAGGATTATGAAAAGTTGCTCCTTGGCAGTGGCATGTGGATAAAATGGTTGCCTATGACATAGGTGACTGGTGTAAAAAAATTTGCAAACTCTCTTGCCAAAGGTGATTTTAAGATGTTTATTATCAACCTATGGTACATATGGTTTGACATAAATCAGTTGCAGCACGGTAAAGAAGGATTGACAATGAGTCGACTGCTGCAACTAGCTACTACTAGGACAATTGGGCCTCTTGATAGAGCTATGCCCAACATGAATAGAAGAGAGACACGGTTGGATACGTGGCTACCCCCATCTGCAAATTGTTACAAGCTTAATATTGATGTTGCAGTAAAGACAGATGGAGCTAGTTGTGGGATTATTACCCGAAATAATTTGGAGGCAGGTAATGGTATCAACAAGCAAACCTTTGCCTTACTATTCATCTGTGTTATATGCAACACTACAAGTTGTCTTATTCGGGCTCTAAGTAGCTTGTGATTGTGGCTTCCGCACTATCCAGCTCGAATCAAATGTAGCTATAGTGATCAATGTTTACTGCTTGAAGAACCTCATATGGACATCTATAGCTTAATGGTGGATGATATCAAATACTTGGCAAATTCTTTAATTGAAGTTTCTTTCAAGCAAGTATCTAGAGAAGCAAATGTAATAGCCCATAAACTGGCTCAATGGTCTGTCTCTTTGGAGAACCAATGTATCATGATAGTAGAGGTTCTAAGTCATATGAAACTAGATCTCCTTCTGGATTTTGTATTTTGATTCATCAATGATATTATCTTTCATAAAAAAAAAATTGCTTATAAGCACCAATTGCTTATAAGTTAATAGATATGAGCTTATAAACATTTAAAATTTTAAACAGTTACTTGTTTGTTTTCAGTATTTATAAGTAGAGATGACAATGGATTGAGCATTTTCGGACATCTAACCTGTCCTGATTCGTATATATATATATATATATATATATAATTTATAAACGAGTTTGTAAATGTACGGGTAGTAATTTTACTATCCATGATGAGTTCAGATCGAGTTTGGGTATATATCTTTGAGTATCCGGTATTTGAATCCGTTTATATATATTAATTATATTTTATTAAATTTTAATTATGTATTTATTATATTTTTATTTTAATTACAAAATTATGTGGTATGAAATTATTGTAATAAAATTATATTTATATTAATTTTTTTATTATTTAATTAAAAATTTATAATTTATAGTTTAAATTTTATAATATTTTTAAGCTTTTATATTTAAACAAGCACAAGTAATAAATGGATAATGTTAAACAAATTTGAAATGGGTACATATAATAAAATAATAATTATAATTAGGTTGAATTCGAGCAATTTATATTTAAATGAGTTTGAATTTGAGTATGACAATGTTCGTAGATATTTTATCCGTTGACACTCTTATTTATAAGTGACAAATAAATACCTAACATGTTTGGTAAAAAATAATTTATAAGTCTATTTATTATTAAAATAATAAAAAAAATAAAATAAAATAATATTATATTATTAAAAGTATTTATTAAAATAAATATGAATAATATAGTAAATTACATTATCAAACTAAAAATTACATTATCAAACTAACTTATAAGTCATTCGTCTATAAACTCTAAAATAATAAGTTAGTATTTTTATTTTTTTTATAAAATTATTTAAATAATTGCATCGGCTGAAATTTAAAATTTATAAATTAATTTGACTAACTTATAACTAAACTAAATATCCTTAAAATTAGGTTTATGCATGCACTCAAAATTCATGGTGTAATTTTATTGAATTTAAATTAATATTGCCAAGTAATTGGAATATTAAGTCAAATCAAATTATAGAATAATAATTAATAGTTTAACGATAATTGAATATTTAATTTTATATAAATATATTTTATATTATATAATATTTTAACAGTAATTTGTTAACTTAAATTCCTAAAAATACAAAATCAAAATCAATAAATTAATTAACCTAAATGTTTTACTAATAATTATATTGAACTGTGTCAAAATTAAATATTTTATTGAATTAATTTTAAATGTATAATCAAGCGAATACAGCCTATAATTAACTCCAATTCCATTGAATTAGAAAAATTAAAACGTCAATTCCATTGAATAAAAAATTTAAAATTTTGAAATTTTAATGAAATTCAATTAAATTTTATTTTATTTAATTACATTAAAAATTAATTCACACTAAACAGTTTTGATCGAAATTTAATTCAAATATTGGATTAGATTCCTTTTGAAATATATTATGTGAAATGAATAAACAATTATATAGAAAACTAAATTTTTACCTTGACCAAAAATCCTCCAATATTTAAATTATAACATTTAATATGGCTATTTGTTGCTTTAATCAAGATCAAATATGAAAAAAAAAAAATTTTCTTCAAATGTAATCCATTATTAATTTAAAGGTTTGTAAGGAGTTGAGTTATTTCTATTTCTCTAATCGATTTGAAGACAAAATTTGATTTTCCTGTTGTGTTGAAATAAGAATTGAAGTACCTACGGTCATGATTAACCGGCAATTCGGTTCATAAATTAGACCAAAGTAAAAATAAAATTAATTTTTAACTAAAATCAAGATCAAATTATAAGACTTCAATTTAAGTTCATAATTTTTTGAATTGAAATCAGAATCCGTAATTAAGATTTTAAACCATAAAAAATAAAAAAAAATAAAAATTAATATATTCTAAGAAGTATATATATTTTTTAATATATATATATTAAAAATTAATATGTGTTGATATTATATATAATATATAATATTAATATATATTTATTTTTAATATATATTTAAAGAAATATAATTTTTAGTTGAAAATTAAAATTTTATAGTTAATTTTTTAAATTTTTTTCTTATACTTCAATTTTAATAATAAGTATATAAAATTATACAGTTAAATATATGTATTTGTAATAAAAAATTATATTTATAAAAATTTATCATTACTATTATTATTATTTATTATTATTATTAATTATTGATTTATTGTTATTTTTTAAGAATTAATATTATTTAAATTAATTTATATTATTAAATTTATGAGTTAAGTATTTAATTTTATAAAAAATATTATTAATTATGATTATTTTTATTTAAAAATTTAATAAAATTAATTTAAATCGATATTTTAAATTGAAATCAAAATCAATTTTAATGGGCTGACCTTAACCGAAGACAAAATCCGGTTAATTTGATCCGTTAGTAATTTAAAAGTTTGCAAGGAGTTGAGTTATTTCGATTTTTCTAATAATCGGTTTGAAGACAAAATCCGGTTTCCCCGCCGGGCCGAAATAAGAATCGAAGTCCAAAATCTCTTATCTCATTTAACGAGAAATACAAACAAGAAAAATAACAAAAACAAGCAGAAAAAAGATTTTTAAAAAGAAATCATATCGAAACTTCCGCGGACAGAAGCGGGAGCCAGATAATTTATCCTGGGTAAAGAAAAATGGGACCCATTAGTAGAAGCCCCAAAGGACAAGCCGACAAGGTGGGACCAAAATCATGGGGCTCGACACGTAGGAGTTAGGACCGAAATGGGACCCGCACAGGTAATCAAGTAGTATTACACTACGCTATGCCTATACTCGATTTTAATCGTGACAACTCAACCATATCAGAAAATTCATCAACGGAATGCCCAAGCAAAAATTATTACTACTATTGTTATGTTTATTAATAATTAAATGCTTTTGGAGTCCGCAATTTCGAATCCGAGAAACAAAAATATACAAATAAAAATCCAATTTAATTATTTAATTACAATTTTGATTTTTTAATATTTTATAATTAAATATTTAATTTTTAGAATTTATTCGTAACTTAATGTTTTAGATTTTTATTATAAAATCATAAATTCTTAATATTTTACAAACTTTTAAATTTTTATGCTATTATTATTTGTTAATAATATTACAAATTAAAGATTTATTTGATTCATATAATTATAATTAATTGACAGTAATTAGAAGATCAAATAGAAAATTTTAATTTTTAAATGAAAATTTTAACAATAAATTTTAAATCATTAATGATTAAATTTTGAAATATTATTTTAATTATAAAATTTTATTAATATTTAAATGACAATTTTTGTTCTCAACCACAATGATTTGAATCAATCATAAGTTTATTAATTTATAGATAATAAAAATTAAAAATACATATTCAATTATATTTAAAATTTTTAAATATTAAAAATATAATTTAGTTGAAAAGATCAGCTGATTCTCTAATCTTATTAATTATATTTTTTATTATTAGCATTGGTATTTCAAAAAATATTTTTTAAATATAAATTTAAATAATATAAGTAATAAATTGTAAATTAATTCAAAAATTGAATAATTTATTTACTTAATTTAACATTTAATGTTTAAGTGAAATTAATTTAATGAAAACTTTAAATCATATAATATCAAATATTTTAAAAATTAAAAAAACCAATAATTTTAATTTGAATTATTTTAATTTTATTAAAATAATTTTAAAACAATACACACTTATTTATAAATTAAAATGAATTTTTAGAAAAAAAAAATTATTTAGGAAGTTACATTGGGTGGAGTTTTCTCGTGCGCCACCAGGGAAAAAAAGAGGGGGATAGAGAGTAAACGACATCGACGGTGTACGGATGCTGTCGGGCGACGAGTGGACAAAGTCTAAGGTTGACTACTTTTTCGTAATTAGAGAAAATTTGTGGGGGCGGAAGGAGGAATTTATAAAAAATAAAGGATGGTTCTGCATTTGCGTACTTAATGTAGGAGGAGACGGGTATTGATTTCATACGAACGAATCTTATGTTCCCACGTGTCTTTTTCCGATTCGGACACGCCACAGTTTAATTGAATCCTTTGTTTCGATGCTGCAAGATTTTGTTTTCTTTTTTTTTTTTCATGACTTCGTGCGCGTCATATCTCCTTTTTTATTTTTATTTTTATTTTTTTTAACAAAAATGAAATATTTTTATATTTTATTATATTTATTTAAAAAGAAATTTCTTAATATTTTAAAAAAATATTATTTGATTATAAAAAAATTTTACATTACATTACATAAACTATAAATAAATCACACAACGCAAGATTATGGAAACTAATATATGTTATAGCACACTTAAAGAGGGGGATTTTTATAATTAAGCTTTACTATTAAACAATATTTATTTATTTATACATAATTTTCTAGAAAAGTATGATGCCCATATGGTGCATGTGTTCTTATTTATATAAATGTGAAATTCGTTTTTCATAAATTTATATGAATTTTACATATGAGTATTAGAAAATTTATGTAAAGTTTATTTCATGTAAAGTTGAATATAATATATTTTATGTAAAGTTTATTTCTTATAAATTTAGATAAATTTTATATTCTTTTCGTCTAAAAATTTAAGAGATACTTTTCTTTTTTATTTATTGCTATTTTAATAAATCAACTAATATATTAAATCTTGATTATACATATATTTAACATTATTATTTATTAAAAATAGGAATATAATAGAAAAAAAAAATTGTTGTGCTTCAGTTGAATATTATAAAGCATGCACACAAAATGGCGCACAATTTTTTTTTTTTTTGAAGGGAATGGCGCACTACTAATGAATGCTATTAATTTCATTCAAACTGACCATACTTCTTGTGCTTAAAATCAAGCTTGCCAAGCATTTAATGCTTTTAATGGACCGGCTTTTTCTTCCCATGGGGGACAAGGGTTTCTCCAATTCCAAAAAAAACCACTAAAACATAAAGAAAAAAAAAAGAAAGTTCAAAAAAACACACTTTACAAAGGTCTAAATGAATTGTAAAGACTTTCTTTTTCTCCCAATTTTCATGCCCCATAGTGTTGGGCCCAAATCAATTGATAAGCTATTTTCTCCTTTAGCTATTTCTATGGTTTCCCTCTAAGAAAAGCACATATTAAATAAAAAGTGAAGCAAGAAGTGCTTTTCTGGAAACAAAAAAATGCACTATTTCAGAATTCAGAATACAGTCTACAAGATTAAGCACCTCTATCCTTTATCTGCAATTCCCCCAGCCAAAACAAGGCTCCAAAAAGTGAATACACTAAACTTTATGTTGCAAGAACTCGACCAAGTTTAAAAATGTTTACGAGCACATTAGATATAACTCAAGTTCATCCTAATACTGGAAGAAAAATGATATGCATAGAAAAATGAAAACTGAAGAATGTTTACCCATATAATTCACAGTATGCAACTTTTTTACTTGTTCTCCGGCTTTTGAGGATCCCGGGGGCATGCTGTGCATGACTTGCAATCTTGAGGTGGGTAGTTTTCAGAAAGATTAATCCGCATTGTTTGCTCCTTCTCTTCGTTACCAGGAACATGAAGAAGTGCTTCCATTATTAGGATTTCCCAATCACGAGGAAGCAAAAAGGAAAACCAATTGTCATCTGTTAACAAAAATGCCATTTAGTTCAAAAAAGGATTTTCATCAGCACTTGTTATGCCCTCTAAAACTTCAATAAAGGGATAACTTGAAGCATTATCGATGGTGCTAGACCATGGAGAGGGGGGAAGAAAAATAATTGATGCTCAACAGAGCAAAAGCTATTACAAGGAAGGGACCAATTCAGGATATCATCCAGGATTACAACAAAAATTAATAATTTGCCCATCAGCAAAAGGTTCTTAGACAGACTATCAATTTGGAGGACCTCATAAATGCAACAATATGAAGAGTTCAAAGAAGAAACCAAAACAAGCAAAATGCAGAATGATAAATAAAGGACAAACCTCCATTACGAACTGCCTTCAATTGGAAGACACCATTGCCATGTGGACCGGACACAGGAAACGTGCAAGACACAGAATGCCTTTTGTGAGCTACTGCAAGAGATGCACTGTACCATGGACCTTTAACAATTGGTTCCCCTAGAGCATCTTTGAGTGCTTGATTCTTACTGGCTTTCTCAATGGCCTTGCTGAAAAATTTGAGAGTAAAAATGATAAATATGCAGACAATGAAATGAAATGCAATATAAAAGTAATATAAGGCATCACTTAACCAAGCGAACTTCCAACTATCAACCCAGCACTCCTCACCATCCACAAAAAGTTTACTCTCACTCAGCTAGTCTTTTATTCAATCAGAGATAATTTAAATAATATTGTTTCTAGATATGAACTGACAATATTTCTATATCTACAATGGCTTTAGACAAGAAGTGATGCATCAATAAGGCATGTTTCCTATAAGGATAAAAGAAATATAAAGCAAAATAGGCAACTATGGATGTAAAGTTGATGGCAACTATTATCCTAGCTTAGGGGAAGAAAGAAAGGTGTTCATTATTATGGAAATCATGGTGCTACGTTAAAGAAAAATTTTAGCTTTACAATAATTAAACATTTAGATTCTCTATAATAAGAAACATGCCTCTAGGAATGTGAAAGAACAGATGAAATATATGATCATTGAAAGCTAACAATCATATTTTTTTAACAATGTTAACAGTTTATATATACACTATCCATCCAGAGAATAACCAAGGAGAAAAAAATTGAATTTCCCATATCCATTGGAAATCTCCCAGACCATTACATGCCTAAGATGTACATTAACACATTTCATATCCTTTATCTCATATATAACGTAAAATTAGATGTCTTGACACAAGTAACGAACCAACCAACTCATATCTGATTATTGTTCCAACCTTCGAGATCCCAAGTACTATGAAAACAGCCTCATCTATCAGCAACTTTGTATAAGCTGCATGACGAATTGCCATCAGACCTGGAACCTGTAACCCCTTGGCTTCAAATCCAAAACTCTTGATACATCATCACATAATGGCCTCTTACAACCAACCAGCCAGCAAGAGCTAATAGCAGCATAACTTGCTTATGGGGTAATATAACTTTGCACTAATTTGGACATGGGAAATACACCTTGGTATTAAATTGCATTTGATTGTAGATTCATTAAGTACTTTCCATCAAGTGGGGAACTGGAGAGAAGATTATTAAGCCAAGGATAACATAATCGTATGTCACTAAGATGCTCACTACAATCACAAAAACCTTTCTCATTTACAGCATCAGAACCAAGTTGAGAATATACTAACCACTCTCATCATCTCTCAACAACTTTAAAAAATGTTCTTTGATTATCAGATTTAATATGTTATTTTGGCACACTTTCTCCAAAATTTTCCTAGAAATTTTCTCTGAAAACCTTAAATCAGGGTCTATAACAAGTAGAGAACATAAATGTACAAAATATTCAACCTATCACATGGTCCTCAGGAATACCACTAAATGAGACATTAAAGCATAAACAATAAATAATAGAGCTCTAACCAATCATTAGTTTGTTAAAAAAATAAGAATTACGAAAAATAATTTAAACCTACAAAATCAAATCCAAAGTACAACATGCTTTTTTCTCCCATTCATTACACAAACAAATGCATATACTAACTTTCAAAGAAACACCCACAATTTAATTTCAAAATCTAATAAAAAAAAGGGCTATTAGAGAGAGAAAGAATAAAACGCTTGATACAGAGCCATGCATTACAATTTATATGCTTTCTAAAAAACAAGAGCCCATATATAAATTAACTAAATTGACCATGGATTGAAGAGTAAAAAGCAAAAGCACCCAAATTTAAATGGAACAGACCTGCTGCAGCCTTGATATATGAAAAGATCATCAAGAGCACTCAAAGCAACACCACCAGTAACAGTAATCAATAGAAAAGAAACAGCCTTTCTACCGAATGACTTGCTCTTTTCTTCATCCCCAAGTTTCGCTGCGCTGTGCAAAATTATTAAATTCAAATTTTATTTTTTTAAATAATGGGCATTAGAGTTGACACTTGACAGTAATTGGAATTTATAATTTGCCTAATTATAAACCAGAGCGATAAAAATTCAACCTTTTTCTAAATCACAACATAGAAATACATTTTATTCGAAAGAAAATTTGGTTTGCTTAAGCTAGTACCTGGAAAGCTGTGAAGATGGAGAGCTCCTGAAGAAGGAAACCAACCTTCTCCCCAACATCTCTTTGCTCTGTTCAATTGATTTGATTTGCAGTACCGCTTTTGTCAAATTCGGAGTCGAGCTTGGCCACTAGTCGGGTCTGGGTTTATAGACCCTTAAAAGACTTGTCCCTGGACAAATATATATGCATTTCTTCAAGGGAAATTTATAAAAATAAAATATTTTTAAAAAATAAAATAAAAAAAATTATGCAAAAAAATTTTATACAAATGTTATACAAATAAAAAATTTATAAAAATATTATATAAATGAAAAATTAATAAAAAATAAAATAAAAAAAATTATGCAAAAAAATTTTATACAAATGTTATACAAATAAAAAATTTATAAAAATATTATATAAATGAAAAATTAATAAAAAATAAAATAAAAAAATTATGCAAAAAAATTTTATACAAATGTTATACAAATAAAAAATTTATAAAAATATTATATAAATGAAAAATTAATAAAAAATATGGTATATTTTTTTTACATATTTTTAATGGATGTTAAATATATGTTAAGTAGATTTTTAATGTATATTTTAAAAATATAAAAAAGTATTTTTGTAAAACAAAATTTTGAAGAAAAACAAAGTAGTATTTTATGTAATCTCCTTTTTCTTCAAATGGGATTTCTTCAAAACATTAAAAAAATAAAATTTTTTTTGAAAAATATTCACTTTCATTTTTCTTTTAAAAATATTAAAATTTTAATTTTAAACATACCATTTTTAAAATATAAGGTATACTCTAGTATACATTTAATATGTATTAAAGATATATCAAAACAGTATTGTTTAAAAACAATAAAAAAGATCACCTATATTGTAATTTTTCTAAATATATATATATATATATATTTAAAATTTTACATGGTTAATGATGAAATTGGTTATGTTTATTTTAAATTTATTTGATAATTTAATAAAAGAATTCAAAATAAAACTTATTTTGTTACAAATGTTACTTAATTTAAATTTAATTAAAATTAATTCACTGGAAAAAAGTTTATATAATTTATTATAAAATTTAATTTCATATTCATTTGATTGAAAAGTCATGTAATATGAATTATCAATATTATTTTACAAATAATTTGCTTTTTAGAGAATCGATTAACCGGAAAACGTATTTAATATATCAAACTTGTATGTTAGTAGGTAATAATAATAAATATGAAAAAAAAAATCATAATACTGATTTATCATTCTATTAAATTTTATTTAATTATTTTATATTCCACTGAAATTTAAATCCTATTAAATTTTTATTATAATCATATATTTTAGTAATATATCTAGATTTAAAAATGTATATCGAAAATCAAATCTCGTCTGATATTTAACAAAGAAAAACGCCAAAATATTAAAAAGATATAATGATATGAATCAAATAAGGAACATAATCATTTGTAAAATGAACTGGAAGAAAACTGATAAAAAGAAAAAAGAAAGAAAGAATCTTTTCTATTGCTTTCTATGCATCTTACAACTCACGCCCATGATAACATATTTTAATTTGGACAAATTCCAAGTTTGAATATCAGACATATTTGACTCTCAAAATCACAAGAAGAATGAATAGTCAGCAACTCAGAACACTGAGTTAGCAACCTCAATAATTCTGAATCAACAAAACAAACTTGCAGCAGAAAAATGGGTACCGAACATTTTCATTTTTCCACAACCCTATTCCCCATACAAATCCATATCTGGAAACCAATGTTCATATCTTAAATTCCTATACAAGAACAAGACTTGCACATTAATAGTATAAACCGTGGATTCGACGATTTTTTCCTCTGATAATCTGAATACAAAAGGAACATGACAGAAGACAAAGTCTGCTGCAATGCCTCCAAACCTAGCCTCTTTCATCTCCTATCCAGTTATTCTTTTCCTTTGGTCCAGTAGGACCTTCTTCACCATAAAGCTCAACTGGAAGCCTGTAAAAAATTTTCTCCACAGAATATCTAAGCATCAGAGGTAAAAGGTTAATTATCCTGTCTAACTCATTTCTTGAATTGTAGACAATTTTTGGACCCCACTCTCTCATAAATTGCAACCAATCAGGCTCAATGATATTCCCTGCTATATACTCTGCTGCCACAATTTCATAATGGGTGCTTGAATCCACAAATAAGTTGCTACGAGCTGCATCATTTCTAATACCGATCCCAAGTTTTGCAGACCCTTGGATGTAGGTCCCAAGATGAGGATAGCTCGCATGTCCACTTTTAGAAGAGTAAACAATAGGTTTATTGCCCTCTATATACTCCAGATCACATGCCTCAACCAATTCGCCGCCACTGTGCTGAGAGAAATACATACTCCACAGCTCTCCGCTAAAATTGCTTATTCGGAGAGTAAAATGCTCCCAGTCACCCACATGCTGCCCAATCTTGCTAAGGCTAACATCTAGAGGTCCAACTTTAAGAGTAGCTGGTCCATTAAAAGGACAAAATACCCACATTGCAAGATCAGTGAAAGTTCCGCCATTTGCAGGCTTAACATGAACATAAAGCTTTGCACTTTCCAAGTTTCCAAATTTGACAGTATCTCTACGATCATCGCTAGGTAAGTCTATCCAATATGTTCCATCATTCGTCCCACCCCCTGGCAAATTAGAGCCACTAACATCAATAGGTCCACCTGCCACCTCACCAGCTTTGTATAAAAGTGCTCCATTTTTGAAAAACCATGAGACAGAAGATGGTAAATAGACCTCATCAGGATGAAAGAAAACTCTGGGCCCATAGTGGTTGATGAGTGCATGGATCTGTTCAAGATTTGGCATGCTATGTAATTCGGGATTTGAATTCCTCAAGCACACTATACTCAGTAGCTCTCCAGATGTCCAGTAGCTACTGCAGAAAAATGTGCCAACTGAAACACCTTTCCCCAGCATTCCTCGATGACTGGGTCTTGTGCTCCAAACTTGAAAAGGAAAAGTTGAAACTTTTGATTGTATACGAAGAATTGGGCGATAAGCTTCACAGTCATCTGTCAGTTCTTCTCTAACACACCTCACTTCATCCAAATCTGGCTTTTCTGGGTTGTTGGTAACTAAATAGCCCAAGGACTTATAGCCTTCAGGAGGCTGAGGTAGCCAGAAGAAACCACGTCCATCAGAGTTTTCCTCACTTCCATTGTAAGAACTCCAGACTAATGTATAATCGAGGGGCTTTTGAAGAGCAAGTGACTTGATATGATTGCCAAAATTTGCAGCTTTGTTCTCAGAACAAGCCACCTCCCTTGCCACAAGAAGAGAACCTCTTAAAGGCTGGTCATTAATTTGGCAGTAGTGACCAAGAATACAAAATCCATCAGGCACTCCGACAGGTTGGTAGAATGAAACACCTTCTTTCTTGTCTTGTGAAAGATTGCACGTCCAAATCAACTCAAACCTGGAGATTTTAACAACTTCAATTTCTCCTAGATTAATCCTTCCAGATGCAAATCCTTGCCCTGAAGACAACATTTTAAGGAAATTAAAGCAGATAGCCAGCAACAGGAACCATCAAATAGAAATATATTTGGGGCTCATATGTTTCCTCTTCAACATTTTGATTCATCATCTTTCATTTTCAAATCTAAAACCAGATAATATTGTGGCTAGAAATTTGAGGGTTCAATTATGAACTCTTAACACATATGAGAATAAAATCCAAAAGGGTATAAAATGTTAACATTGCTGTCTATTTCATCATAGCAATAATAACCATTCAAAAAGCAACCATGATTCTAAATAAAAACACCATAGGAGAATTTGTGGATTCAAAGAATTCTGCTGTCTTACAGTACTCAAATGAGACTAAAGAAACCGCCAAAACTTGCTACTCAATTTGATAGTGACAAAAAATATCGCTTCTTTGTGTTCTATGAATAATGTGAGCTGGGAAATTGGTCAGGAAAGGTCCTAGTTATTGCATTGGGTTTAAGAAGAATATTTGGAGCATTTTTTTCTTTTTACCAAAAAAAAGTATAACAGAAGAAAAGCAACAAGGACGTTTTCTAAATGCAATATTAAAAAAGGAAAAAGAAGGACAACAGGAGAGAAAAAAAGTAGCTACTGTATAGAGATTCATATAAATCCCACCTAAAAACCAAAACTAAAAGCAATAACACAATAGAAGCCGGCAAAAGTATTCATATACACCCACAACGGGAAAAAGAAGTGACAACCTGCATCTTTGAGAACTACTAGTGATGAAGGCCACAAAAATCCTACCAAACCACAATGTAAAATATGCATAAGAATAATACAAAATCGACAGCTATACACACAGCAAGAAATTTCGAGATGAAGTTGGCCTAAACATCCCTAGGTTGTTTTTTCCAAAATACACAAAAGGCTAAATCTTGGAGCCTAGAAGTTATAAATAAATTCCAGTTATTTGAAACAAA
Source organism: Garcia nutans (assembly GCA_947685225.1). NCBI lineage: Eukaryota > Viridiplantae > Streptophyta > Magnoliopsida > Malpighiales > Euphorbiaceae > Garcia > Garcia nutans. Next base: position 4,256,954 of record CANTUV010000048.1, on the reverse strand, counting down.
TAAGCAAAAGGATAAACAAAACTCAATTGTGATGAGCCCGCCCAGATGACAAGAAAGTTCAAGAAATGATTTGGAATGAAAATTTGTACTCAAATTAATGGAGAGGGAAACCATAAAAGAAAAAATATGGAACATTTTTTTTTTGAAACAAGAAGTGAACAGTACGAAGATATAGCTCCAGGTTGCAGAAGGAGAAGACCTTCAGCTTCTAGAAAGGCATCCTTCGCAGGAAAAGTATAAAGATCGAGAGAGAAAAATAAGAGATGAGAAGTAGAGATTCATAAAAGGGACATAATATATTCTGCTTAAATTGGCTCTTTATTGTGCAACAACGATGTGGACTAAAAATCAAAATGCCAATTGTTGATCAAGCAAAGTTTGAAATCACATTCAGATTCATCATATTTAAAGAATAATTAGTGACTAGTTTACAATAAAATAAAATAAAATAAAACCATAACAAATGTCGAAACTAAAAAAAAAGCAAACAATTCCAATCAAGGCAAGTGCTTTTATTTAAAGTGTAGCAGCTGGCAGTTGTATATGAACTTTAATCCTCTTATTTAGATAAAGCCAAACTAAAAAGAAAAAAAGAAAAAATAGACAACGATCCACAGAATACTGCAACTCAACAAAAAAAAGAAATCAATATCAACATGAAATGGGAAATTATTAAGGCATCATATTGTGAGAAAAATCCTAATAAGAATTGAAACATCGACAAGATTGATCCAAAGCTTCAATTTAATCATAACCCAAAATGAAAAATAAATAAAGAAACGAAATTGAACCCATGATCCATTGCCAGAAACAGAGGCTATACTGTAATGCAAGAAACCTCCGAAATTCCCATTAATGATAAAAGGCAAAAATCAAGAATCCATTTCAAATCTATTAAGAGAAAGAAAAAAAAATATGATAAATTAAAACTAAAAGAAACAAGAAGAGGTACCAGGAGGCCAATCAGGAAGAGGACAAGGGAGAGAGAAGGTGTCTGGTTGAGGTAACAAGAAATGGTCGATACTCTTCCAATAGAAACACTTGCAGCCAAACATCATTTTCTTCTGTATAAAGACACGGATAAAACTAACGAATCAACTTTGAAAAACGTGAAATCAAATGGGGTAGTCTCTGTAAGGAGACTGAAATCTAAACTGGGAAGCATATTAAAGGTCCTGGGAGATGGGAAGAAGAAGAAGGAGGAGGCGAAGCAGGTGGGTTGTTGATTGTGGGCCTTTTAGATATAATTACGTACCAATAAAATTTTGCAAGTTACAGCAAAAGTAAGTGCGATTATTGGTTGAAGTTCTTCACAGAGCGATCATCATTATTCATGGCTTTGGTTCTTGTCATCGTTTTCATTATTATATAAATATAATAAATAATTATGACAATAATGTGAATTCAATAAAAAAAAAATAATAATAATAACAACATATTAATAATCTTTGAGGGTATTATTGTAATTTAATGTATTAAGGGTATTATTGTAATTTAATAACCTTTTTAGTTAGGGGTGTACACGGGCCGGGTCGGGTCGAGTTTGTCCCCGGCCAGAAGCCCGGCCTGGCCGGGCCACTTCGGGTCTGCTCGGGCCTGGCCGGATTCGGACCGGCCCGATTTTTTTGAACTTAAAAAAATAATGATTTTTTTTTAAAAATTTAATAAAATTTACCGATAAATTTTAATAAAATTTATTATACTAAATTATATTTAATAATATATAAATTATTATATCATTATTTATATATAATATTTTAAATTTTTTTAAAAAAAATAAATTACCAAAATATAAATTAAAAAAAAATTAATATCTCGGACCGAATCGGGCCGGGCAAAAAATTTTTATCCCAACCCGAGGCCTGATCCGAGCATAGGTCGGGTTGAAGTTTGAAGCCCGTGGCCCAACCCTAGCATGAGTTTGGGCCGGGCCGAATTTCTCAGATTACAGGCTTCATGTACAGCCCTACTTTTAGTATTTTTTTTAATTATCTAATAAAAAATAATTGATTTTGATTTTTTAATTTCTAATCAAAATGACATTTAACATTCTACTGATCAAAAGAGTTGGGCTAATATTTAATATTCATAGTAACTTTTTTTTAATAAGCAAATTGAAATTTAATTTCCTATAAGTGAAAATATCAAAATCCTATAATACATTATTTTGCAAATTAAATATTCTAATAAAAATAATTTTTAATCAAAACAGTAAAATCAATATTTATAGTTAGCATCTTATCCCCAAAAAACATTTACTCTTAGCAAGTAAACATTGAAATTCTTGCAAACAAAAAATTGGAACATAAAGAAGAATTAAATACTATTATATGATTTATCTGAAAATTTTTATAAATTCATTGCATAATTTAATAAGATAAGTATTTATTTAAAAAATAATCAATACCATTTAAAATAAAATTAAATTATATTTATAAAATAAAATATTTATTCTTACTATTAATATTATATTTATAATAATATAATCATCATTATCTAAATCTCAATCCTTTTTTTCTGAATTTTTATATGCCTTTTATTTTCCTAATTTGAGAGTAGGTTTGCTCTCAAAAAGTTGAAAAAGCATGTATTACATTGAATGACATCCCCGTTTCTGCCACACATCAATTCTATAAGATGATTGTTAAACCTGCGATGCTCTATGATAGTGAGTAGGTTTGCTCTCTATTATATTAAAAATTATTATAAAGTAGAAATTTTAAAAAAATGAAATCAAAATGAAATAGAGGAGTAATTGAATTGAACATATATTTCCTATATATTCTAATTAGATTAGACTATAAATGAAATTTTAATCAATTAAGAAAATTATGAATTAATAAAATAAAATGTTGAAAAAAAAATTAACATTTTTTAAATTGATATTTAGTTCATGACCGGTTTTAAATCTAATAAATTAAATAATTAATTTTAATTATTATTATTATTTTAGTGCTTCTATATTTTAAAAATAAAAATTATACTAATAATTAGTATAAAAAAATTATACACAGAACTTCTTTCTTAATGGAACAAGGGGGCAATATAGTCATTTTATATTCATATCAACACATAAAAATGCATTCACGCGCGGATTGACGGTGCGCGTCACGCCACGTATACAAGTAAGGATTAGAATATTATAAAATATACAAGTTTAAAGATTAAAATATTATGAAATATATAAATTTAAGGGATAAAATTATTAATCGAAAAATATAAAAAGTAAAATAATTAAAATTATTAAATTTAAGGGACAGAAGATGTATTAAGTCTTAATTTAACTTAGAAATTTTTTTGTGATTTTGTTTTACATAGTTTATAAAATTTAGCTCTAAAATGGTTTTTTTTTTTCACCTTCAGGTAATTAAGTTTATTTTTTAAAATCTAATAAAAAAATTAATAATTAACTCCATATAATTACTTTAATTTGGCATGTTCACCATACATTTCAATAATTTTTAATCATATTTAAGATGAGTTTATAAATTTCATCAACTTGTGAACTTTGAAAAAGATTTGAATTCGATATTGTGATTCTTAAATTATTCAACTAAATGCAAAAGTCTTTCTTCAGAATTCCAATATATATGAATAAAAATCCAATAAAAAGAACACCATGAAACATACTAGTATATTGATAGTAATACTGAATTATATTCTAATAATAAATGTATGTATATTAGATAATAGATTTAAGATTATTTTTTGTATTAATATTAAAAAATTATTAAGTAATAACAAATATTTATACTAAACATATAAAATAAGAATATTAATTTTTTATTAAAATATTTATAAGTTTAATACATACATTAAATATATAAGATATTTTATTATACTAAAAATATTTTTTTTAGTATTAGCATTCAATGTAATACATGCTTTTTCAACTTTTTGAGATTGCTAATTATTTTTATATTTATTTCTATTCTAAAATTAAATGAAATTGTAATTTAGTTTTTTTTATTATATTAAATTTATCAAATTGCTAAGATTAAAAATAAATTGTTCACTTAGTTTCATTTATAATATTTCTTTAAAAATTAAAATTTCATCAATAAAAATAAAATAAATTATCTTATTAATCTAATCATATTAATTCTTAAAGTTATTATTATCTTAAACATTACTAATATCAAAATTCCTCCAAAACATTTCATCAATAGGAAACTTTCAAATAAGGTTCTATTGAAAGGAATATTTTACACATTTTATAATTATATTTAATATATATTATTATTTATTTTTTTATTATTTACATAATAATATTAATTCCATAATAATTTACGGTGGTAATCCGCTTGTTTACACTAAAATTAAATAAGTAATTTAAATAAATTTTTATATTTTAAATATCATAATAAAGTCTAAATTCAACTAAATTCAATTTTATCCTTTAATTAAATTCAACTCAATTCAATTTATCCTTTAATTTATTAATTTTTTTTTTATTTTTATACATTTTGACTTAAAAATTAATAAAAAAAATAAATATATAATATATTAATGCTCTGGAACGAAATTACTTGAGTCAATCAAGGACTAGTCTAACTTCAATTTTTTTTTTCTAAATCCACCTATCAACTGAGTCAAGAATTGGAGGCCGCCATTTTTGCTAGTTATTATCTGCGTATTTGCAAGGGCATAACTGCGTAAGCTTTTACAGCTTTAACAAAAAAACAGAGTTGATATTGGCTATTGAAACTGATGTTGATATTTGTTAATGATACAACTGGACCAAACCTCTCTCCACCGCTCAAAAGGTCTGCACTTTCCTTGAAACGCCATAACCAAATTCTATATCAAACACTCGTCTTTCTTTTTCTTATGATAAAAGGGGAAGAAAGTTTAGAGCTTCTTATCATTTCTTTTTTTTTTTTTTTCTGGGTCTGAATTGCTGCAGTATTAGTATTATTTTCTTCAAAGAATTCATATTATTATTATTATTATTAAAAAAGCATGCTTTCGAGGAGCTCTTCAACACCAGTTCTTGGTTCTCTTCTTTCTTCTTTCTCAGACGGTCCTAATGATACCAATTTTAATAGCATCCCCAAGCATTATTCAGTTCTTAATAGGCCCCCTTTTCATTTAACTCCTGGTGGGTGTCTCCATCTTACCAATAATGTCTCCTGCAATTCATCTCCCTTGTCTCCTTCCATCGCTGATTTCTCTAAGTCTGGTCTTCGTAGAGCTCAATCTGAAGGCAGTCTTGAAGGTTTGGCTGTGCATTATGGTTCTTGTAGTAGAAATGATGAAAATTTAAGCGAATCCCCCAAGAATGATAGTAACAATAAAAAGGCTTCTGGGAGAAAGAAGTGTTTGGCTTTGGAAACTATACCATCCTTTTCACTTTGTAATTTGAGATCTCGCTGTAAAGAAGAAGAAGAAGATTATGATGATTGGAGTGACATTGCAGAAGAGGAAGAGAAAACAGGAAGTTTGCCAATGAAAGCTGGCCCTTTTGGGATAAGCGATGTTGTGTTGAATGAGCAAATAGGTGTTATTGATAGAAGTTTTAATTTGGGTTATTTTGAAGAGGAGAAAGGGTTGGTGAGTGAAGAAATGCACCTTGCGAGAGGGCTTGGGATTGATGGTGGTAGCAGTGGAGGAAATGATGGTGGCAGCAACGGTGGTAATGGAAATGGTGGTGAGTTAAATTGGGCAGGTGGAGAGGGTGGAGACAAGCATGGCCCAGAGGAGTATTATAAGAAGATGGTGCAAGAAAATCCTGGCAACCCCTTGTTTTTAAGGAATTATGCTCAATTTCTGTATCAGGTTACTTGTCTAAAACCAATCTTACAGTAATTAGAAAGGTTAAAACTTGCTGACTAGCTGCTGATTACCATAAACCACAATTGTTTTACAGTCAAAGCAAGACCTTAAAGGAGCAGAAGAGTACTATTCAAGAGCTATATTAGCAGATCCTAAAGATGGTGAAATTTTATCACAGTATGCAAAGATACTATGGGAGCTACATAATGATAAAGATAGAGTTTCAACCTACTTTGAACGGGCAGTTCAAGCTTCTCCTGAAGATTGGTATGTTCAATGTCATCTTAATTCAGATATATGAGAATGTTTTGCTTCATTATTATCATTAATGGACTGGAAAATGGAGCTTAACTGAGTTTCAATTCTTATATTATAGCCATGTACATGCAGTATATGCTAGCTTTCTCTGGGAAACAGAGGAAGAAGATGATGAGTGTAACGCGCAAAAAGATTTTGAAGCTATGCCCCCACATTTCCATGGAGGAGTAGCGGCTCCTACAGGTGCTTGATGGCAAGTATCAGAGCTAAGAAATGACTTTGTTTAGTGGAAAACAAGAAGCTGTTTTGTTTTGTATGAAAAAGAACAATGCTTAGCAGCTTTTTTAACAATTTGTATAAAAAGCATCTCTTTTGATTTTTATTAATCATTGTGATAAGGTTTCTTATGTTGGCAAAAACATTGGAATATACATTCAGATTTATTCCTATTGGGTTCCTAAGCATTACAATCATGCTTCTGCAAAAATGGTGCTTGCTTAATCAAGATTAGCGTATGTTCCAAAACCCAGAATTTCTTCGTTTTGATGCACTCCTCTTCCATGGTATATGAAATTTCAGAAGTTGATTTCAAGCATTAAGCCACTCAGACTTTTTTAACAATCAAAGTGTAGAGTTAAAAGAAGGCCTTGGAGTATACTAATTTTTTTTTTCAAGAAAGAAAATTTTGGATTTTTTTACAAAATTACAGAAAAATTCACAATATCACAAAGTTTTCTGTCCAAAAAGTATCATCAAATTTATCATTTTTTTTTACACATACGATAACTTAAATTTATTATTAAATAATTATGAGTTTATTAGTAAATATTTTAATAAAATGACCAAAAACTCCTAATAAAAAAGTTTAAATTTTAAAAAATGTGATAAATGCCTAATTTCCCCTTTTTTTTTTTGAAGCCGTTATTTGAATTCTGCAATAAATAAGGCAGGGATATGAACATGAAGATCAAGAGACAAGGGAAACAGAGATTTTCAGATAAAGAAGAGCCTTTTGTATAACCATAAAATGATGAAATCAACACATCACATTCCCTCGCAATATTGGGACTTGCATTACCCAAAATCTCCCGCTTGAATTGCATATAAAAACCATTCAAGGGGATCAGAAATTACCACCACAGGTAATAACTAACAACATTCAACGGATATCTCTAGCACTCAGGATGAAAAACGACACACCTCAAGAAGTACGCGTTAAAAGGAAAATGTTCCATCAGGAATCAACAACTAAAAACCTGTTATCATTTTTTGATCAGAAAACTTGGATTTTGGCTCCCAGTACTTCCTGACTGGGCACAATCACAGTTGTCTATCGCCCACCACGCTGGTAGAAACCATTGCCTCTTGATCTGGCATAGTCACCACCATCTTGAGTGCTTCCCCTGCCCAAACTATGGGCACCCAGACGCCCCCTCGGTGCATCTGTTTGGTATCCACCTCTTCCTCTTCCCCTTCCTGCTAAAGAAAATTCAAAATCAAGTTTTTTACAGTCATTACAACAGAAATTAAGCAAACCCATTTTGTACATCTATTTTGACAGTACCGTGATTAGCATGAAGAATACACTTCAAATGCAACAGGCAAAGCAAGAGCCCCAAACTAGTACAAGCAAAACAGCTGAGCAGCAAGGATTTATGCCGCTCATGCTTGCCCCTTTCATCAATGAAAACTGGATTTATATGAAGAATTGCAATTCATTTGAAAAATTCCTACCTCTCTATCTAAATATGATATGAAAATCTTTTCACAACTCCAGGGCCATGAAGATGAGAGAAACTACACCGAATATAATTAAAATAAAACCACTTTCTTCTTAACAGATTTTGTTAGTATCAGTGAATCACCAACACAGGCAGAGACAAGTGATCAACATAACTACTTCAGCCAGGATATATTTAAGATATAAAATCATTTCCACCATTATACTGTCATCAATCAGTGTGGTAACGGCTACCATAGGCACAAAACCAATGGCGTCACATTTTTTATTGCCTTCTTCATTTTCTATTTCCATTTTTCCATTCTCGTTGTGAGTCAATTTAAGAAAAGGAAAAAGAGTAAAGGTTGTACTGCAGTAATATGCATGCTCAGAGGTCACAGTCATGACAATTCACAATGTGCAAATGAAGAATTTATACAGCCACATAAATTAAGTTCTTGACAGTCATCCTTAATGATCAATGTTTTCCGAGCTGCAACATATTGACATGAATCCATATGACCCTCTATCAAGCTATTTATTATGTGGCATAGAACACGCATGCAAAAAAGAACAAAAACATACACAAACATCATCCAAATGGACACCAAATACTGTAGTTGTATAATCCACGCATCACCATCAAAACAAGAGCATATGAACATCAACTTGTTGGATGTAGCCCGACATCTACTTTTATCATATAATTGTGTTTGACATTGTTTACTTAAAAAGCCATTTGAAAAGTATCATCCACCAAAACAATTTCAAAATAGTTAAAAATTGGCAAGTGCAAATCTAGGGCAAGTGATCAACAAAAAGAAAAAGTCATGAAAAAATTGTTTCTAAAAGTCTAAGAAAATAAAGAAAATAATGTGAATTCGAAATAAAAGCCACTAATCCATGTTGTCACACAGGATAAAAAGGAAAAATTATAAATAAGTAAATAAGGAGAATGCATTTATAAACATACTTCCACCTCGAGAAGCAATGCCACTGTTTGGTCTTCGCTCCTCAATGTAGACTTGCCTACCAGCCAGCAGTATTGGAGATGCCTAATGAAAGGACAAAATCAGCTGACTAATATATCCAGAATCACGACATTAAAAGAATAACATATAATTGCTTTAACAGATGGTAAAAAAAATTCCGGACTTGAATGATCATAAAAAAATGAATTCTTTCATATTCATCCCATTTGACTTCTAAATTTCAATTAAAATAAGCAAAATTTTAGAATCCACCAATCAAAAAGAAAAATCTCACAATGAATAATAGTTATCCTTACATATATAGTCAGGAAGCACATAGCAAAGAAATCAAACTTCTTAAAATAAAAAAATCAAACCTGGATTGCATTTTGAACACTGGTAAGGTCTTCAAACTCAACGAAAGCATAGTACACGCCAACCACATCCTGCTAGTATATATAGTGATTTCAGCTCAATTCAAGGTTATATATTCAGTCACTTAGAAAGAAAAACAGAGAAAAAGTTTCACCTTCCGATTTCTGATGAACACACCATCAGGCTTGATTCTGCCAAAGTTCCTAAACTCCTGCTCAATTTCTACATCAGTAATATTGGATGGCAAGTTTCTCACATAGACAGATTTTGGTTCACCTGAACAAATTAACAATCAAGAGTCAACTTGATGCTCTCAAGTATCATGACTTATGTTAATTGCACTGACCATATCTTCCCCCAAGTTTCAAGGATACTGAAAAAAATTTTCCAAATAAGGAACAAAATCACCCACAATAATAAAATAAAACAATACACACACACACACACACACAAACATTAGTTAAGGAAACATCATGACACATGGTATTGGTGATCCATAATGCACCCTCCAAACAAGTTTGCTTATGTTGAGAAACAGATCATGGCAAAAGTATTTTCCACATGTTTATGCATTGTGAAACCAATTCAGAAACAACTGCCTTCTTGAGATCTTGCACATTCATGACCTTGACTATAAACTAGTTACGAAGCATCAGATCCAAGTGTTAGTTTACAACTATCTCTGAACATATTTCCATCCAGATAACTCAACTCATGTAAGAATGCTCAAAATGACCAGCCAAAAAACAAAAATAAACACATTCTTAAAGAGTATATATCAAGAACTTGACCTTCATCTAGTCCCATGCCTTCCTCTGTTGCCTCAAATCCAGATTCAGGCACATAAGATAATACCAGGTCTGATTGTGGGGCAGTGGGTAGTGGTACATGATTCCAATCTGATGCGATCGGGACACTCTTGTTAACAATTGGCAGGGTAGCAACAGATGACTGCCCCTTTGCTCGTAGCTATCATATTTAGACCAACAATGGAACAAGGATTAAAAAATTACTTATTTTGACCCAACTAGCTTGCACAAATAAAAACATGAAAAAAAAAAAGAAATAAAAATTTCTCCTCATAATGCACGCTCTATTGCTTAATATTTATGAAAATAACCAAAAACCAAAGTTTTGTTTCCACAACTGCACATATGGTGGTTCTCTTTCCTACATACACTTATCATCACATGAATAAGTTGAGAGCAGCTTTAATAATTAAGCACAAAAATGCAAAGGTACATTTAAAACCAAGGAAAGGCCATGCACAAGCAAAGGGATTGATACATACTATAGATGCATAAGTTTTTCTTGGAGGTTCTTCCACAGGCTCCTCAAGAGCAGGAGCTGGGGGATCTTGCACAACATTCACAGCACCTTGAAATGGGGTCGGTGTCTCCTCAACAGGAGTTTCTTCGACTACAACTTCAGTCTCGAAGTCTTGTTTCTGCTGTTGCTCTGGAAGACTGTACTTGTCTACTGGATCATCATCTAAATGAACGGAGTTCACATACTCCCTAGCTTCTTCCTCCAAAACATAGTCGGAAACTACAAACTCAAATATATTTAACATAATTAGAAGGGGATACTTTCTATCATAAAATGATCTTAATAAATTTGCAGATGATGGCAATGAAAACATCAGCAAGCAAGACTGAAAATTGGATTTCTAAGGTAGTTTTCATCACATACTCCTTTCTCTTCTTTTTTAACTGGAAGGTTCAACCTATGTTTCCACCCCAGCCATTTACCAGTTGATCTAATATTCAGTGGATAATCTTAAAAAGGAAAGAAAAATTAAATGCACCTAAGAATAAAAGGAAGAACAAACTTACTTCTTCAAACTAGTTACATCACATTGACTCTGATAACTCACATTCAAATAGATATGATAAAAAATAAATCGCAGATTTAACACGAGTACAAATTACAGAACTTGCAACTATCACCACATGGCAACCTCTGCCTATGATCTAAGGCTTGGATAGTACTCGTTATCCAGGTCAAAAGGCTATATTTCAACCAACATACAATCCCATAAGCTAGTAGGCATATTCATGACAAATCTCATAAACAACTACGTAATCAGTCAGGGCTGAAAGGCAACCATGTAATTCCTAATGGAAATTTACAGTTTCTGGCAAACATCATGAACATATTACCTGGAGGCTCTGGAATAGGGCTAGAAGCATTCAATTGTACTTCATGTGTACTCTCAGATGATATAGGGACTGAATGTTGCTGGTACGCATTTTCAGATGGGATGGGGGCTGCATGTTGCTGGTAAATAATTTCCTCATCAATGAACTTGAAGATATCATTAAGAACAAAGTAACCCTTTTCCTGAGGAGCCAAGAAAAAAGTCTGAACAAATTTTCTCCTGTTGCTGAAATCCTTGTTTTTAACAGAACCAGATAACATCACTAGAACGCCTCCATTCCAAGACTCAAGAGAATTGATTGTTTTGATTTCGATGGCAGTAAAATTCAAAGACATGACAATTGTATGTATTTGCTGGAGAGAAACATAGATAGGCATAATGAAATAATTAGTAATTACAGGAATGACAAAGATACTACCCAAAAAAGTATAATTGTTTGCTTAGAAGCTACCCCATTATTAGAGTCAGAAATGAATCTAGAAGGTCTTGTCACTAAATTACAGGTTCAACCAGAAATACAGCAGACAAATCCAAATGGTGGCTGTACTAGAAAACAAAATCATGATGTCATGACTTGAGTGTGAAAGCAACCTTCCCCTTGATAAACGTTAATATGAAAAACACCAATCAGTACTAACATAATAAAATAAATAAATAAATAAAAATCATGAATTCTCTAACAAATTGTTTGTTTTGATGGAATTGGAGAGAAAAGAAAGCAAAAGAAATGATATTTCTTTCAATTTCTATCGTTTGGATATTTAATTGAGAAAAGAAATATAATTTTTCTAGGGAAATAATTCTCATCAAATGACCAAAATAATTTCCCACCTAAATGGTGGAAAAGGAGGAGAAATTATAAAATTATATCTTACAGATCTATTTATTTATTTAAATTATAGAGGAGAAATCTCATTTCTCCTATTATTCAATTAAGATTACCAAACACATTAAAAGAAATTAAATTTCTTTTCTTTTCTACTCATTTCCTTCATTAAAGGAAATTTAATTTCTCTTGTGCAAATTAACAACCAAACAAAGCATAAGTGTTTGAAGACAATCATAATATGATATCTTGCTTCCAGCATCAGAATAGCAGATTCCTAAGGATCAAATGAAGAGGTAAGAAGATTTAAGGAACCAGGCATGCATGCCTAGCACTCAGACAAATGAAATATGCATTCTTCCCCACCCTCTTACATTTTAGCACAACCCACCAAAAAAACTCAATTCTGTGTATATACTTCAATAATATATTCATAATTTGTTATGTATACTTCAGGCCGCAAGAGCAAAAGTACGTATGCATATCTTTCCATTTCAATGCAAAACAAAGAAAATTTGAAAAGCAATTACTCGAGAAATGGCATATAAGTCATCAATAATTATAAATTACACATAAGGGAGAGGCCAGTAGTTTCTAAACAATAATAAATGCACGCAAGGAAATCAAATATGCCGTTATACCCAAAAAAAGGTCAAAATATCACTATTCCTCAGTATGTTCATAACCAAAACTAAAAAATAAATATACAAACCACTAAAATAGAAAGAATCAAATACTTCATCATCACAACCTATCCAAGAAATTAGTCATAGAGCAAAACCCATTTAAAGAAAATCTTTTTTTATAAATTTCCGATTTGCATATAGAAAAATAAGAAAAAAAATTAAGGAGAAAGAGACAAAAACAAGTCCACCAATACAAATCCATTAATTTTAACAAAAAGAAAAAAAATTACCAGCATTGTGGAAGCAGACTCGGTTGAATCCCCATCAACACGAATCATAGTGCTAGCATCATCATAGAATTGATGAACAAGTTCTGGTTGTTGTTGGAGAACTTGATAGTACTGTCCTACAAAGTAGGAACCCACCTAAACAGAAAAAAAAATTATATATACATATATATATATATATATATCTTTTTAGGCCCAGGCTTTCGGAATAAATCAAACTGAATAATAATAATACAAGTAATTAAAAAGATAATTTTCCGATTAACAATGAATTACCTGAACAGCACTAACAGGTCCTGGATATGGACTCGCCATTATTTATATTAAATAAAAAAACCAAAACAAATCGCTTTGCCAAGAACAAAAGCGCAGAACTAAGAAGATAAAAACAGAGGAATTAGCAGATCCAACACTATTAAAGCGTCGTTTTTCAAAGATAAACCCCCCAAGTGGTGTTTACGATGAAATCTTGAATTTTTTTTTTTCACACAAAACGCAAAAAGCAAGCGATAGAGAGAGATGAAAAAATTGGGAAAAAGGGTTTAAATTGCGGAGAGGATTTGAAGAATCTAATAAGAAGACGCAAAAGGATGATAGAGAGAGAAAGAGGGATAGATCTACGGAAATTAGGGATTTTGTTTGTGTTGTGCATTGTGATTCGTTAATAGAACAGAAAATTACTAGAGATGGCCGCACGGAATCATAGCTGTACAAATGGAATACTCTGAACTAAATTATAACCATTGACTACTAAGATTTTTGTTATCTGGAGATTTAGTATTATAAGATCAGAACCGTTGAAATTGGAAGTCGTAAAGTCAAAGGACAAATAAGAATCCGAGCAAATCTGGATGTAATATAAGAGGCTGTGTGCAAAGCTGTGCACTGTGTTTAACAATTAAAAATGATACGACAGAAAGACCTACTGACCAAATTTTCAGGAACATAGGGAAAGTGAAGTCAGCCAAACATGGGGGTACCATTGGACTTGCTTCTGACTTGAACACTGAATCACTAGTGTTTTTTTCTCAATTTTTTTATTTAAAAATAAATAGTGAAATTAATATAATATGATTGAGGTTTATCATAATTTAAAATTTAATTCAAATTATTTCATAATTAATTTTTTTAGTCTTTAAATTGTATTTATATCCAATATCTTATTCATTATTTATAAAATTTTTCAGTATACTTAAATTTTTTGTTCATCTTAATACATACAATATTTTTTATTTCTAAAATTTTAAAACAAACACAAAATCCATATTATAATATATTAAAAAATTTTAACCTCTCAAAAACAAAAACAAAAAATTAATAAAAATTATTGTGCAACTTAAAATATTTGTTTTCAGATGGCATGAATAGAAAAAGTGCTACCAAATAACTTTAGTCTAATTATAAGATAAGAATTGAGACAGTTAGTGACAATTAAATTCTTTTATTATATGTTTTAAAATAATTTTTTACTGCTTTTAAAAAATTCTGACGAGAAAAAAAATAAAAAAGGGGGATATTTTAACCCCACTTTCGTAAGCTTTTCATCAATACTGCCCTTACAGAAGTGAAAAAGCAAAAACCAGTCCTGCAAGTCTACATTTTCTGTTCTGTTTATAAGGAGTTAAAAAATAAAACTCAGATTTTGATAACCAAATAGAAAACAAGAAAGAAAACTCAGATGAAATGGAAAAAGTACAATAATTAAAAACAAACTTAAAGCCTTAAAAGTACATTTTTTCTTAATAATTAAATCATTGACAACTCCTCAGCCTGAATTTTCCATATTTTCAAAACATAAGAAAATTTAAAAAAAAAAAAAAAAATAAAGCTATTGACTGATTTCATTAGGTTAAAAGGTTTTTTTTTCCCTCTTTTTTAGTGTAATACAACATAAACTCCACAACAAACTACAATAATTAAAACAAACTTAAAGCCTTAAGAGTACATTTTTTCTTAATAATTAAATCATTGACAACTCCTCAGCCTGAATTTTCCATATTTTCAAAACATAAGAAAATTAAAAAAAAAAAAAAGAAATAAAGCTATTGACTGATTTCATTAGGTTAAAAGGTTTTTTTTTCCCTCTTTTTTAGTGTAATACAACATAAACTCCACAACAAACTACAATAATTAAAACAAACTTAAAGCCTTAAGAGTACATTTTTTCTTAATAATTAAATCATTGACAACTCCTCAGCCTGAATTTTCCATATTTTCAAAACATAAGAAAATTAAAAAAAAAAAAAAGAAACAGAAATAAAGCAATTGACTGATTTCATTAGGTTAAAAGGTTTTTTTTTTCCTCTTTTTTAGTGTAATACAACATAAACTCCACGACTACCAAAAATTCTGCAAAAAGTTAAAACTCACAGGAAAAAAGAAGCCTAAAAAATGGCAAACGATAACATGACGTACTAACTGCAATTCTACTGTACCTAAATTGATAAAACTTCTCTATCTTCCTATCCCTCCCCTTCAAAAGCATTTCAGCTACACCATTCCCCGTATTCAAAAACAAATCACCCCTAAGTTAGGTTTTAGCAAACAAATGGATTTGAAGGCCAAAACAATTACGGGTAAACACCTAGTCTTGCCGATTCAGTAGTAAGTCCCGTAATAAGACTGTGGAGCAGACGATGGCTGCTGAGCCGAGGCAAATGTTGCTGTAGCAGCCGGCTGGGCATAACTTTGTTGGGGGAAAGCCTGCTGAAATACAAATCAACTGAATAAGGACTGGGAAAGATAAATTTTTCGAGACGATATTTTTACAGTCCTATAATGCCTTGAAATAAACAAATTATCTGCAACTATAAATGCCGTCTAAGCACCAATAAATATGATAAATGAATTCCCATTAACAAATGGAAACATGAAATCACAAACTGTTGGGAAATTAAGTGTTAACTTTCGAGATGTGCAAACATGAAGTTTCTTTATGTGTCGTTACACATATCCCCCATTACAAAGAAAAATAGAATATGTTGAATTACATATGAAAACATGTACAGGAATAAATACAAAGAAAATTAAGAGTATATGTTGAATTACATATATCCCCCATTCTTAAGATCATTACAACTAGAACCCAGAACGATTTAGACATTTTAATTTAAACCCAAAAATAAAGGTTTTCCCTTGACATTTTCTAATGGATCAGTTTTAAGGTTCTGATGACGCAATTTGACATATGGTTATGAAATTAATGGAAAACTTTAAAAGCTAAGTTGGATTGTTTTAACATAAATTGCAAATCAACTGTTCCAGTGAATATAAATTGCACAATGTGAACTTAACCTTTTTTATGGCTAACAGGAAGTACCTGGACAGGATATGTAGGAGGATAAGCACTGTAAGTAGCTGTCTGGGCAACAGATGTGGGTACTTGCGGAGTAGTATAGCTGCTTGCATAACCACCATATGTGCCGTATGCAGGCTATTAAAAAGTTAAAACAGGTCACTTTCATCACACAAATCACAATACTGATTGAAATTGAATTTTATCTTGTTTATGTGGTTCAAAGAGTAAGCAGCACTACACCATCAAATTACTAGCACAAGAAGAAAAAGCTCATTTGTAAGTTTTCCACAAAAGCAAGCATATGAAATTATACTATTCACAAAGAAGATTCATATTTTACTGAAAAAAAAGTAAGCCACTAACTACCATAATCACGCAGTCAAGCATGTTTCATTGAGAAGAGAGATCATAGATCAAATATGGCAATGCAGACAAAAAAAAACTTTTAATCAGTCGCAAGATAGATAGCATGTCTACTACATGCAAGTACACATCCTCTTAGTTGAGTATCTATGGAACGGAAAAGAATAAGGCAAATTTAGGTCAACAGTAGGTGATCAGATGGCAAAACAAAAATTGACAAGAAGCTAGATATCTTTCTAAAAGTGTACTTTTAGCAATTACATGGAATCAAGTGCACAAACACCAAGAGATAGAATTGTGAAAGGAAGACCAACCTGTTGGCCATAGCCAGAGGTCCACTGTTGTACCCCTTGTGCACCAGGCTGCCAAGCTTGAGGCTGTGCTCCAAAACCTGCCGCCCACTGGTTTTGCACACTTGGATATGCACCCATAAGAGATTGTACAGGTGAAGAGGCATCAGTGTAAGATTTTGCTAATTTTGTTTTTTCTGATGCTAGATAATCCTCAGCATGGCGCTTTTTTAACTCTGACTTGCTCCTATGGGGTAAAAAGAGCTTGGCATGCCGATCATTGGCCTTCTTAATAGATTGTGCATCCCCAAACATGCCTAAAAACTGTAAAAAAAAATTGTAAGAATGAGAAACAAGACTAAGCATTCAACTCTTTTTGAACCTAGACCTAATACCATTCAAGAGTAAATCACACAAAATGCATATGTAAGGTCTGCCTCCAGATAAATGCTTGTTCAGCGCCTAAACTAGAGCATGAATGCCATTTGCTAAAGCAAGGTAAAGATTTCCCCAATGGGGTATGATGAAATTCATTCTGGGAAACTTTGGCTTAAGTACATTGAAGACGCTAAAAGATTCAAAGAGTGCAAGTGACTATGCAAACACTGTAATTGGAGTTCAGTATTAACATTAATGTGTGGGATGAGATAAAATTTACCATATGGACACTTCTTGCAATGATTTTGTCTGTCATGAGTCAGTGCTACACGACATACACATAGTGCCCAAAAAATAATAAGAACATGGCTTTTTGATGAACTTAACACAATCAGAATTTTAATGTTGTACTGAACAGAATTCATAGTTGGATTGTGAAAAAAAAAGGAAACCTCTCAACTCAACTATACTTCATGTAGCACACCAGTATACTAAGGGTCTAAATCACATAATATCTCGTTAAAAATGAGAAACAGCTCTTTATGACAGTAAATCCTGTGTAACCAAAATGGTTAGTGTGGGAAAAATTCTACTGGAACAACATAAAGCCATCCAGTTGTAAAATTTACAGATTATTGTGCAGCCAACCTTTTATCCAAGTCAGCAAACCAAATCACCTATCAGCTAAAAAGTAGAATGGGAAAAATGGAAATATAAAAATGTATTACCTCCAAGAAAATCCAAGATATCTCTTCTCTATCAGAAGCACTAGCAGAACTGACGCTATCTGAGCTGGTCATTATAAACTTATGAACTAATGAATCTAAATAATCGATCCGCTTAGGCAAAGGTTGAATTGACTCAAGATGTATAAAAGCCTACACATGAATAAACCATATGGCAGAAAATATTAGCCAAAGAAAGTATGCTGTGACTGATAATTAAAAAGATAAATAATTGTTTTTCTTTGCAAGTGCATGTCAGAAAAAGAGAACAAACCTCAAGAAGTGGTTTAGATAATGGAGCATTCTCTATCGCTTCAACTAGAATCTCCCTAGCGTTTTCTACATTCCCAGAAACCTATCAAAAAGGCATGCAGGGCCATGATGAATTAGAAACAGCATTAAGCAACATTTGCATGACAAAGGGTATTAAACATATATGGCAATAATTATAAGCAGTCAATAAGTTCAATTACTAAGCTATAAAAATGATATAATTCCTTCACCAACCCCATCGCAGAAAATGGAAAGAAAAAAAGGATTGCATCACTATGGGTATGGCCAGTGGTTCATGGTTCTATATTGTTTTGATCAATTCAATTTTTTTACTTCATTAGTTTGATATAATATTTTTTCTGTTTTTTTCTTTTTTCCTCGCAAAAAAAAAAAAAAAAAAACGAGGTAATCGTCAATAAAGGAAGAAACAACATTACTAATCCAGTTCAAGGATGCTTCTCCAAATTAGAAAGCATTTACATAAATAACAAAAAGATATCAGATATCCAATTCTAAAATACAAATAATGAGAAGGCAAGGATAAAAGTTCACAAAGACGACTTAACCCAGCTTACCAAATATAGAAATCGAGAGTACTGCACATATAACATTGGCAACACCTGTGAATGCTCTTTTCCTTTTTCAATGGCTATGGCCTGTTCGTACAAAGAACAGGCATCTTTGAGGTTCCCCTGAAAAACAGAGCCGATGAACAAGTTAAAACATCTGAGATCTGTCACATATTCAAGAAGATATAAGGGTAAGAGGGTAAATGTGAGTGATGAATGAGCAACGGATGATTGGGTAATGATTGTGAATGAGTAAGATAGTAGGACCACAAGAATGAATAACAGATTTGTATAATAGATTGTGAGTCAGCAAAAGGAATCCAGGATTACTTCATTTCTTATTTTGTCTTTTAGCATTGTTTTGCTACTTATTAAAGCGGTATTGATAGCCTATTTTCCTTATGAATGAAATTATCAATCATCTTCTAATTCTGTTTCCTTTCTCTCTCACTTCTCTCTTTCTTCTTCTCTTCTCTTCTTCTTCTATTCTATACATTTTTGTTTCTGTTCAAGTTACATTAAGGTAGCACTGCTACAAGATTGGTATCAGAACTCTCAATCTTTGGCCATAACCGACTTCATCATGAGTAAACTAAGGAAAACAAAAAATACTGGAACTGAAGAAACCTATAATGAAGGAGATGAAACCGAAGAGATTGACAGGATTTCCTCCCTCCAAAATGAGATGAATTTCAGAATGGACACAATACAGAGGGAACAAAATCGCGATTTTGAGCAATTGCGTGGAGAACACATCGCAATTATGATCAATTGCGTGGGGAACAGCTCAAGTCGAGTACTCAAATAGGTCAGTTAATGCAGGTTCTTATGAGTTTACAGGACAAGGGAAAAGAAACAGTGACCGAGGATCCTTCTGTAACTACAAAGGGTCTATTACCCAGCCCACACTTGAGGATTCGCGAAACAGAGGGTGTGGTGGTAGGAGAACGAGCAGATGATGTGGATCAATTGTTTGTAGGTCCGACTCAGTTAGACGGTGGGGGTCGCGGTTACCAGTGGAGTATTTAGAATATATCATCTCTGCAGAAAGAGTGTCCACTGATGATACTCCAAGGAACATAAGACAACTTCGTGGATTCTTAGGGTTGACTGGCTATTGTAGAAGGTTCATTAAAGGTTATGGGGTTATTTGCAAGCCTTTCTATGCTCTATTGAAGAAACAAGCATTTAACTAGAATTCAGAAGCTCAACTTGCCTTTGAACACTTGAAGCAGCTAATGACTATTGCTCCGGTCTTAGCTCTACCCAACTTCACAAGACTATTTGTTCTTGAGTGTGATGCAAGTGGTTCGGGTATTGGGGCTGTGTTGATGCAAGGACGACGACCCATTGCATCCATCTCAATACAATTAAGCCCTCGCAATCAAGGTTTGTTTGCTTACGAACATGAATTGCTTGCTATTGTCTTTGTTGTGAGCAAGTGGAGACACTATTTAGAGCAAGGCAGCTTCATCATAAACATAGACCACCAAAGCATCAAACATTTGTTAGAACAAAGGCTTCATACTTATGTGCAGCATAGGGACATTTCTAAGCTTTTAGGGCTTCAATACAAAATTCATTACAAAAAGGATAAAGAGAACAAAACAGATGATGCATTGTCTAGAAAGGATGATGGTGAAGGAACCCTTTTTGCTTCAGTCGTTGTACCAACATGGGTTACTGAAGTTGAACTATCCTACCAGAATGATCAACAGGCTCAAGAGCTCATAATGGCAGCTATCTCGACTCCAACTAATCCTAATTATTCATTTACCAAAGGTATCTTGAGGTATAAAGGGAGACTTTACACTGGCAGTAACACTAACTTGAGGAGTAAATTACTACAACAATTCCATGATAGTCCATTGAGAGGGCATTCAGGGATCTAGGCAACTTAAATTCGATTGAAGACTCATTTTTATTGGTCAAATTTGAAGAAGGCAGTCACTGAATGGGTTCTACAATGTGATGTATGCATCAAGTGCAAGCCAGAAAATTGTCCTTGTCCTGGACTACTGCAGTCTCTTCCCACTCCATCCATTGCTTGGTCATCCATTAGCATGGATTTCATGGAACAATTGCCAAAGTCCAAAGACTTCGACACTATCATGGTTGTGGTGGATAGTCTCACAAAATATGCTTATCTTATTCCTCTTGCATATCCTTTTTCAGCTACTACAGTTGCTAAACAGTTTCTCAATCATATCTGCAAGCTTCATGGGCTACCTCAAGTAATTGTGTCTGACAGAGACAAGATTTTTACTAGCTTGTTTTAGAAGGAGCTATTTCAATTACTGGGGGTTCAACTTCATATGAGTTCAACTTATCATCCCTAAACAGATGGTCAATCTGAAAGATTGAATCGCACCTTGGAGATCTATTTACGCTGCATGACCCATTTGCAACCTCGAAAGTGGGCTGATTGGTTGTCATTGGTTGAATGGTGGTATAATACAACCTACCATTCAGCCATTCAAATGCCACTATGGATATAATCCTGCTCCACCTCCCTTGCGCAATCTTCAAACGAATGTGGCTGTTGTTGAGGAGTTATTGCTAGAACGTGAGCATATTCAACATTTGCTCAAGAAAAATTTATTGAAGGCTCAACAAAGGATGAAAATACAGGCTGATAAGAGAAGAACTGAACGTGCATTTGAAGTTGGTGACTAGGTATACTTAAAGCTTCAGCCTTATAGGCAAACTTCTATTGCTTTGAGGAAAAACCTTAAGCTCTCAGCCAAGTATTATGGTCCCTTTGAGATTTTGGAGAAAATTGAGGCAGTAGCATATAAATTGAAACTACCAGAGCATTCTCGAATCCACCCAGTTTTTCATATATCTTTGTTAAAGAAGAAGGTGGGAGCAACTGTGGTACCAGTTACTGAATTGCCAAACTTGGTGGCAGGGGAGTTTGTTGTTGGCCCAGAGAAATTTTTGAATTCTCGAGTCAGTTACAGAGACAACCAACATGTTCAACGGGTGTTGGCTAAGTGGCTCAATTTGCCTACTACAGATGCCACTTGGGAGGACCTTACTTTCCTTGCTAATCAATTCCTTTCAGCCAAGCATTCTTGAGGACAAGAATGGCTTCGAGGGAAAGGTATTGTCACATATTCAAGAAGATATAAGGGTAAGAGAGTAAATGTGACTGTTGAAAGAGCAACGGATGATTGGGTAATGATTGTGAATGAGTAAGATAGTAGGACCACAAGAATGAATAACAAATTGTGAGTCAACAGAAGGAATCTAGGGTTACTCCATTTCTTATTTTGTCTTTTAGCATTGTTTTACTACTTATTAAAGCTGTACTGATAGCTTTTTTTCCTTATGAATGAAATTATCAATTATCTTCTAATTTTGTTTCCTTTCTCTCTCACTTCTCTCTTTCTTCTTCTCTTCTCTTCTTCTTCTTTCTCTCTTCTCTTCTTCTTCTATTCTATTCATTTTTGTTTCTGTTCAGGTAACATTAAGGTAGCACTGCTACAAGATCTTCCTGACATTTGAAAATCCAGCTAACTTTTTCGAGACTTGCAAGGCTTGATTAGTAAAAACCTGCTGATATTATCTTACCAGACGGTGTTCCATGCTGGCATGCTTAACAACTGCTTCAAGAAGACCAGGAGCAATTTCAGCGTGTATAAGTTGATAAGCAGCTCGGGCACCAGTTATATCTCCACTCTGCTCTCTAAATCGGGCAGCAAAAAGGTGAATCTCTGGTTGCCTCTGCAAAATACAAAGAAGTCAAACATGGAGGCATTGCACCAGAAAGGATAATAGAGAAGATAACAGCAATATCACTCCAGCAGAAAACATCAATCAAAATATCCTCAATGGCATATATGCTTCGAAAGCACGGTATAATTCAAGAACAAGAATAGCCTACAAACCTACAAGATTCACAAAAATAAAAGTAGAAAACAGAACAGGAACATAGTTTGCCTTATTTTCATTTCAAATAGTTAGGATATATCAATGGGAGGGCACATATAATTACAAACACAAAATCTGTTCGGTGTTGAATTTCAAACACCTTTTTTTGGAAAATTTTAGATGCTATTGAGAAAAACAGTTCAGGGGTGCTGTTTAGAAACATCTATAATTAGAATATGTGAATTCATCCTAGCAACTAACTTGAATGACCTCAAATCAATGTTTTCAACAAAACACTTTTCTCAACAGTAGCTCAAACATCAATGCCCAACAGACCCAAGTATATATCCATGGTTTTAAATTGCGGAATCGGAATTAGTCTGCGATGAAACGGAATCGGACTGAATCAATATAAAATGACTTAAATCGGCTATCGCTATCATGAATGCATTTTAAATCACGAAATCGGACGAATCGAGCAACGGAATCGGTGAAACGGAATGAATCGGGCCAAAATAATTTTTTTAAAAAAAATCTTATAATATGCAATTTAATAATATGTGCAAAATTAATGATAATTATTTGAAACACAAATTTATGTCTTTAAACAATTAAACACCTAAATTAATTTTACATACTAATATATTATGTAATTGAAAAATTATAATAATAATAATACATTATTTACTAATAATAATAAAAGAAAATTATGTTATTGCAAAAAGATAAATAAATAATCAATGGACCTAGTATAATAGTTTTGTAAGTTTCATTTGGTAAGTTTAAGGTGCAACAACTAATTTTTTTAATATTTTTACTTTAATTTTTAAGATTTTTATAATAATAAAACATAGTGGACAATTAAGAAGACTCATTTTTCCCGACTGGTTTTATCTCCTTTTAATTCTCTCTTTTTGTCTCTTCGTAAATCAATTTTTCATATGGATCTCCTTCACTGTTTCATCTTCCATCAACACCCATCCAAAGAGGGTTCAAATTCAGTTTGGTTTTCTTCAAATGGGAAGAATTTTTTTTTGGGTTTTGTTGTTCTTGTTTTTTTCTGTTTTTTACCCTCTTGGCCTTCAAGTAATAAATTTTGATGGTGGATTTTGTAATATAGTAGAAGATTGAAAGTGGATTTTTGATTTTTTTGATGGTTGATATAGCAAACAAGGAGAAAAGAATAGAGTGAGAAGGAAGGACTTGGAGGCTGGGTGAGTTTTTAATCTTCGTCCGTTTCTGTTCATCTTCATCCGTTTCTGTTCATCGAATCAGAGAAGAAACATCCGATTCACCGATTTGGCGATTTATCCTACCGTTATGCTGCGATTTTATATTCCTCAGAAATCACGGATACATATCGGCAAAAATCATATCGCCTAAGCCAAATTTCGTTTTATATCTGCCATTTCAAAATGAAACAGCAAATTTTTAAAACCTTGTATATATCTTTTGACCACCACACAACTAGATGAGCCACACACTTTCATCATCATATCTTCCATCTCTATTTGCCGAACCACGCCCATACAAACACCCCCCACCCCAACCCAAACCCCAACCCCAAAAGCATTAAGCTGGGGTAAATCCAAAAATTTTTGTGCAGGGGGCAAAATTTCACATGCTATAAGTTTACAATCATTTTAAAGTAAAAAAAAATGAATTGAATAAATTTAATATTATATTTAAAATAGTACAAAATTACATGATACAGGTACTTTCATAATAAAAAAAATCACTTATGCAAGGTAATAATCACATAGTAATTCACAAACTCTTTATAACTTATAAACTTTTGGAGCTGAAATTGTGTGTGAGAATAAAAAATTCATATTTTTTTTAATTTTTTAGTGATATGAAAAATGTAGTAAATTAATCAATTTTTTTGTTTTTTCTGATAATTTTTGTAATTTATTATATAACAAAAGATAAGGTGGTCAATTAAATATGAATAAGAGAGTCAAATATATAATTTTCCTATTTAAAATAATACATTATAAAATAACTGAAATGTGTGCAATTGCCCACCATTTCACAATTAAGCTTCACTAATGGCTTTAACTGTCCCTCAAATCCCCCAGCTTTATCCTTACAAGAAGATTCAGATTTATCTTGTGCCAAATTTATCTCCATAGTTTGCCGTTTTACCAGTCAACTGACTAACTAGGTGTCAGGTTTAGTCATTTGAATTGGAAGTCCACATTTTTCTTTCCATTTTCCTAGAAGCTGATTAATTTGTCGAATAAATGTGAACCTAGTGAAACTATGAGCAATTCTAGTCAAAATTAACACCCAAAAAAAAAGAGTTACTAGTTGATATCTAGTCAACTAATTGCAACTTAAGTAACAGTAAGTCACTTAAGGTCAGAACTGAACACTGGATATGAAATTTCATACCTTGACAAATACTTGAGTTGCACGAGCAAGTGCATTGTTAGCAAGATCCATGCTTCCACAGGTTTCCATGCTCAAGATATAACGTATCCAATACTCAGGATAATTGGCGCAAGCAATAAGGCATCTTTCATAAAGCTTGACCACCTGATTCACAAAAACATAACATCATTGCCTGGAAAGCATATAACAACCCACCAATATATTAACAGAACATAAAACACAAAGCACAAAGGAGATATGCATAAGAAATACTCCATTCGGGAATAGAAAGGCCCCTCAAATATGAAAGGAGGGACCCTCCTTGCCTGACAGATAGATGTTAGGAAGACAAAATACCTGCATGCATAACATATGAATTTTAAGAAGAATAAAATCTCAACACTTACATGAACCTAGAACGTCCACTGACAAATAAGGGTTTGAAATACTCAGCCTTAAAGAAACCAAATCGAAGGCCCATGCTTTAGTCTCAGTTCAATTTCCCGTTTAAAAAGTTGCTTCATCCAACGGTTTAGCCAATAAAGCATATGATGCAGCAGATATTATTTAACTGTAAGTCAATTTATAACAAGTACAACTAAAAACTACGAACCACAGAAAATGTCAAGGACGGACTGTAAACAAATCCAAATACCTTATTCAAATCATCCTCTCTTTCTATGAAATCCAGATAGTTATGCCAATTTTCAAGCTCTGCAACATTGAGGGGCCGCACATGAAAGTAAGGTCTCCTAATGGCATTTTCAAAATCAGATATCTTAGTATCAAATTCCTTAGCTTTCTTATACATCTCTTCTCTAATGGCAATGTATTGCTCCAACAGCTCTGCTTCTGTCAAGCCAGCACTTACAAGTTTAGCAAATTGCTCAGTAGCATCAGGACGAACTTCTCCCTCATTTTCTTGGCCAGCAACCTCTGAAGGGATCGGTTCTCTAGCAGCAGCTGCCGCCGCTTCAGCAGTCCTCAATTCCGACAAAGGATGACTTGCAACAAAAGCCTTAAATCTGTAAGCCAAACAAGGAAATAAAAGAAATTACACGATATGCAACAAACTAACAAAAGAACCATGTAAATAAATTCATACAAGGCCCAAAATAAATTACGAATATTTGTAAAAGAGTACATAAAACTAAAACAAATCAATATAAAACAAGAAGGTGAAGGGTTGAAACTGGACAGTATCGACACAAATATCAACAATTTTGAAAACTAACAGAACCTTCATACAGCATCTTAAGATGTTAAAATAAGCACATGTAACGCAAGCCAATCAAATCAACAGATATTTTGTTAATTTGTGATTAAGAGATCCCAAACAAACTTAAGGACCACTGCAAATGACAAATTGCACTTGTACCCACATTCTTAAGTGCCTTTCATACACCCAACCCCTAAAACATACAAACAGATCAAATAGATTGCTGAATGCAAAACCATTTCTTTATGTGGCCAATATGCATTGAACCTTCTTTCAATGAAGCCTCAGGCTTTGATAAGTTGTGGAAATTGCAACTTCTACAAAATGCAGCAGACTAAATAAAATAATTTGAAGGGGGACTAGACTACACAACAACAGTATTAAAATAATTTGAAGGAGGACCACAATCAATTTGCTTCGCACCAAAAGCCCCCTACCCCAAAAAGAATATGGTTGAAAATGCAGGATTCTTTATGAACACGCAAATCCTTCAGTGATACAGATGCGTTTAGAATAAAGAAATACATTCTGAAGACAAAAGGGAAAGAAAAAAAAACCTACCAAGCACTGTCTATCAACTACAGTCTACTAATTATCACAATTTCACAATAAATGTGTATTAATTATCCAAATCTAATGTGTTTAATAAGCAATAAAGACATCTGAAAACCTAATATTCAGTTGTCCCTTGAAGGCTATTGCTTCTGCTCATGCAAGCGCCATCAAAGATACATGGACAGTAATTTGAACGTAAATAATAAGCTATCATGTCAAGCAAACACAAACTAACCAATCTAGTTACAGACACATTTCACCACCAAATAACAGTATTCTACATAACAATGAATGAACTACCTCACATAAGACATGGCAATTCAACAATGTGAGGCAAACCACCAAATGTGGATGCCATAAACAAGACCTTACCGGTTGAAATAATCATCCAACTGTTTATTCGGAATCTCTAATATCCTCGTATAAATCAGGGCAACATGTCCCCACTGTGCATGCATTTCTTCATATTCAATGTACTTATCCCAAAGAGGGTGAGATAGATAATCTGTTCCAACATAAGCTAATCCTCGCTCAAAAAGCCTGAAGCACAAGAAAAATATTGGTAAGACATCAATATAGACAGACCCTGCCAATGCTGACACATCCATGAATGGGAGACAACGGCACAAATGTTGAAGGAGAAGGAACAATTCACTCTAACAGCATGACACTTCCAAACGCTGCATTTACCTTCCTGATAAAAATCATACTATGTCTGAAATGGAGCAGTGAATGAGGCCATCTTAGCACTTAACTGGACGGAGATCTTCCCAGCAGCATTTTGCATATTGATGCACCTCAGAGTGTCAAAGTTAAAGATAGAGTAAATTAAAACACAACTACATTCCTATGACACAGACCATAGGAGAAGAAAGGTGTACAATGATGCCACAATAATAGGTTGGAAATCCTAAAAGAAAATTCAAACAGCATAGAGTAGCCCCAAAACCAAGGGTTTGCACATCAAAAATGCATTTCTAAAGCATTCCCATCACATCTTTCACCATAACGTAAGGAATCACTGTTGCAGGCATACTGAAATGTTGTTAGAGAGCAACAAAATTACTAGACTCTTGTGACACAGGAAATCAACCAATCATGATTCCGATGTATACCAACAGCATCAGTGGGAACATGAACAGCTATTACCTTCTAATTGTATCTGGATCTTCATATGTATTTATAGCAAATACACAATAATGCAACCAAATGTCCACTGAATATGTCACCCCCAGAACAGCTCGTTCATATACCTCCACCACTTTGTCCATAGAACCAATGCGTGCCTCATGATCTGCGTACTTCTTCCAATAACCGTAACACAATGGGAATTCAGCCAAAAAGACATCATATACTTTTCGAATTTTCAATATCTTATCCTGCATCAGATTTGGATGAAAATGTTAACTCCAAAAGAAAAGAAAAAAGAGTCAAAAGCAAGTGCAACTTTTAGGAAAAGGAACCATGGAAAAAATAAAAGCTCCAATGCTCTAGCAAGCGACTCTGTCAAATTAAAGTTTATATGGAAAACATGCATGCAATCTATTCACAAACTCACTCTCAATTTGAGAAGTTTCCCATTTAGAACTAAACCTAATCTTCAATCCAACCAATGTCTGATTTAAATTTTCTTTTTTTACCTTTCAAGAATAAAAACAACTAAGACGTTGAAAGAAAGAATAACTAAATACAATTAGCTGCATGTGCAATGCGATTTTGCTTCCCATCCCATCCTAAGATTAAGTTATCCAAGTAATAAAAAATTTTACTTATACTTCAATAATTCCATTTCCCAAAAACACGCACACACACTCAATCAGTTATGAACAGCTGGCTTTGTGCCTAACAGAGGTATGCATGTTAAACCTCAACCTGCTGTTCACCGAAAAAAAAAAAACTGGTGTGAAGGATAAACGTTTATGATCTTAGCCACTAGCACTTCAACAAAAATTGGAAATCCATACCCCTGCCACCTTCTCTGTCTCATCAATCAAGGCAGTCCATACATCAAAATCCAAGGAATTAGCCTTCACAATACTCCACAATCGCTCCTCTTCACCTGACATTGGTAGCACTACAAAAAAAAAAAATGAAGCGCCTAAGTAATGCTCAACAGAAGCAAATCCACATAAAAGTTGATGAAGAAAAACCAGAGACAGAACAATATCAAGAGCTAAGTGAAAGTACAATAAAATAAAATAACAGCTCATTAAGAGCATTAATGTAGATGTGAAGCACTGGAAACACACTAAAAAGAATGAATATTGATGTGCCAGCATATGAAGGTCTCATGAAATTATTTACCGTAAAGAAAATTCAACACCAAATTGCTCGATGTGATAATATGACATGGAAAATTGCATTTTTCAGTTTGATATTTACAGAACTGATAGTATTCCAGCTCATGATTCAAATAGCAGTAGTTTATTTACAAGAGGGACCAACTGATTGTGTCAAAGCTTTTGTTTATATTGCTTCAAAAAAGAATAGCTCACATCCAATTTTCTGTTGAATGAATAAAAACTAGTCAACGTTAATTGGAAAAATTGAAGAGGGAGACTACTAGAAATTAGTTAGAATAAGCCAAATGTAATCTTTAAGAGACTTATTTCCATATTGCAACTTGATGTGAGAAATACTTAAGATGATTGAAGACTATATTGTGCTTAACCACAATTTTTAAATAACTCAATCAAAGGCATAGAAACTCTCACTTATTATATATGCATATATCAAGAACATGCATAAGACATACCAGAACCACCCACAGCAGCATCAGCTCCTGTTACAACATCTACAGCAGTACCATTCTCAGTCGATGTCACACTTCCTACTTGACCACCAACAATACCATTAACAGAAGAATCATAACCTGAGTAAGATGGAGGCAGAGACACATTCTCCGTAGCACCTACATTCTCACTAGTAGCAACCATTCCAACATTTGGCTTAGCCTCATATGTTGCATCAACATGGGCCTCTTGTACAATAGAATTAGAATCTGTACCATATAAATTGTCGCCAACAGCAAAATTAGAAGCAGACGGTGGCACAGTATGCGCTGCATCAGCAGCAGAAGCTGCAAAAACTCCAGTACCCTCAGTGGTATGAACAGTAGAGTCAGGAGGATATCCAGACGCCGCATATTCCGTAACTGTGGATGTTTCAGTAACTACAATTTCACCGTCTCCCATACTTGATTAAACCACACTTCAATATCTATAACACAACCCGTTCATAACACAAAACACCACAAATTTTCAGCCAAAAGAATAAACAATAATAAAAAAGCTTCACAAATTACAACCATAAATATCAATGACATAACCTAATTACAAGAATTAACCTAAATATGAAAATAAAGTAACTGCGCAATTACTATTGAAAGAATATGTTGTAAAGCTAACAACAGATCCAAATTTTAGAACATAATGGAGTGCACTGAATGACAAAAAAAAACCAAGAAACCCTAACTAGAAGTTCATCAAGCTAACCCTAAGTAAGACCATGACTACAAGCAAGCAGAGAAGACGGAGAGAGGGAGAGGGAGAGGGAGATAGAGAAGCGAGAAAGCAATGGCCATGAACATACCGGTTAGAGGTACGGCAGCGTCCTTTAAGTAACAGAGAGCTGTCGATTTGGCTACGGCGTTTCCGATACCGAGACAGACCAGGGCTCGGCTTTGGTTTGGGTTTTTGGTTTTGAGTTTCGGGTTTTTGGTGGGTAACGCGAAAAGGTCAAGTACAGTAATGTTTACTTGCGTGTTGCTGGGTCTTGTTTCTTAAACTGTTATCAAATCTCGTCCATGTAATCTTAGTAAAATTGTTCTTAGTTGAACCGCTGGATTAGATGACTTTTTTAACATTTTGCAAGTTCAAGCGAGTTTCTTTTTTTTTCATAAGGTCAAGTGAGTATTTAAAGTAAATAAATATTTTTTCCTTAATCATATTAACTAATAACTTATAGTATAATATTGTATCCAAATTAATTCAAAATATATTAATATATTTTTTAATTCAAGTGTGATCAATTTTTTATAATTAATCATTTATAATTTTAAATAAATTATTAAAAAATAAAAATATATATATAGGATTAATTTTTTTTAATAAATTACATATATGAAAATAAATAATCGATTTCATATCTATTATTTAGAATACTTATTTTTAAATTATGTTTCTCCGTATAATTTAAAACAGTTTTTAATGCTAGAATGAGAGGGTAGTAAATGAAAAGAGGGAGAGAGAGAGAAATTTTATTTGGTTACGTTTGAAACAAACAAATTAAATTGAATATTTTTTTATAAACAAGGGAATAGATTTTAACCATATTTCAATGACATGATACAAAGATTGTGTGACATTTTGTGAAAAATTTACACAAATTTTTATGAATCAAACTTAGAATTAAATCTCAAATTTCAAAGATGCATCCAAAACAATTGCTACATTTGAAATTCAATTCATTGAAAACAAAAATAAATAAATAAGTAAACTTGATATATGCTCTTATAATACCACTATTATTTTAAATGAAAAAATTGATTTTTTATTCTTTAAATTTAGGCTCGTGGCATAAGGCTTCTAAGAAGTCAGATAAAAAATGATAAGAGAGGGTGAAAAATGAGATATTAAGATGGTGTTATTATATATATATATATATATATATATACCACTTATGGGCAAATCTAAGTTTTGTTTTAAGTTATGGGCTTTTGGGTATTAGCGAGGAATGAGAATTAAATTAGAAAGTGCATGTTTTTGTTGAGGCAATGGAATTGAAAATGAACAGTGTGTTATTTTTTTTCTTTTAGGTTATAAATATATAACTAATTTCAAATGAATTTATATTTTTGAAAATACATAATTTTAGAATATGAAATTCAATTGAGTTCATTTTTTTCTTATTTTCTAAAACTTTATCAGTATCAAAATAAAAATAATAAGAAAATAAAGAGAAGAGAAAAAAAAGTGAAAAATTAATTCCTCCACACTTTTTATATCATAATAATTAAGAAAAATTATTTATTTTTATTAAATATATATATATATACCATTATTTTAATATGAGTTATATTTATTAAATATTTTTTTGTGATAAACTTGAGGACGATGAATTTTATGTAATTTTTTAACTGTATAAAAGCTAAGAAAATCTAGGTATTAACAAATTTTACAGATGGCTTTGAATCGATAGAAGAATGAGTTAATTTTTATTTTCAAAATCAGTATTATGACCTCCTAAACAGATTTGAGATCCTAAATTAGGGCATTTTATACTTTTATAAATTTAGCTTGCTGCCTTCTATTTGCAAAAATGAAAATATGCTAAAAATGCTTTTACTTATTTTGATGTGAATAATACATATACATGTATGAAAATAATTTACTTAGACCAAATATATATATATATATATATATATTCAGCTAATAAAATTATTTAATTTTATTATTATTATTTTTTTGATGAATTTTTATTGGTTGTATATATATACACTATGTAAAAATTTATTATTTGTGTATAGAAACAAGGTCTTTTTTAAAAAAAAAGGTTTTATTGTTGAAGTAATGTCGTTAAAAAGATGTGCTTTCGCGGTCAAGTGTTTGGGATTTGATATGGTGACAGTCGAAAAGGGGTTCTACAAGGTGGCTCATGGTCTTGCCGAGGCCTTTACTAGCTCCGATTGGATAGTTCTCTGTTTCATTTGTTTGTTTTAAGTTGAATTTCTGTTTAATAAATATTTTTTTAAAAAAATATGTTTAATAAGTAATATTGGATATGAGTATAATAGTTATTTAACATATTAACTAACTCTTTAAAATAATAAATAAAGACAAATGAAAAAAAAATTATACAAATAGAGTAATATTTTAGAAGTGTTATACAATCTATAAATTATTTAGAACTTAAATGTACACATACAATAATAAAACATTAGATAAAAAATTTCAAGCTTTTACAAAATTGTTCAATGGAGTGAAATTTTCATCAATTTATTTTCCACTTTCATTAAAAACAAAGCATTAAAGGGAAGCCTTGGCGCAACGGTAAGTGTTGTCGCCGTGTGACATGAAGTCACAGGTTTGGATAGTGAAAACGGCCTCTTGCAATTAATTGCAAGGGAAGGATGCGTACAAAGACCCAATGAGTCCGATTATTCTCCGGACCCCGCTCATTGTGGAAGCATTCATACACCATGCTACCTTTTTTTTTATTAAAAACAAAGCATTCTCATATCTCAATTACAAGATTTTGAAAGTCAAGTAGCAAAAACTCACAAGTCAATAACATAATACTTATGTTTTTATAATCAAACACAGTATATTAATATACATCAAAGAGAGAATTAATTAAATTTTTACTGAGAATTTGAAGAACGTTTTTAAAATTGAAGTTTTGAAGTAGCAATCCTTGGGTTTGAAATTTGCTTTCTCTTTACACTGCTTGCGTTAACAGTTGCAGTCTTCAATCTACCTTTTCTCAAGTTCAAAGCAGAACTTTCAGCTTTAGTTTGACTACCACTTGCATTGAAGGCCTTGATTTGGGTTTGCTTCTTGCAGGACTCAGAATTACATTTTTCTCAAACCCAAACAACTTTCATTGTTTGCTTTCAGTCTGTTTCTAATCATGCCATCATTTGCTGACAACAAAATTTTAGAGGAGATCTCAATATTTTTCAAATATAAAATTCAAAAATTTTCAAATACAAATAAATATATATATATATATACCTGTAAGTATTCTTTTAGAATTGAAAGATCTCGAGTTAGAGTCTTAGTCGTGGAACTAAATATATCAAAGTAAGGTGAACAAAATTACCAGGACTAGATAAAACTGCTCGAGGGCGTGAAATCGAATTAGGACTAATATGAAGTTTGTTTTTCACTGATAGCAATTAGAAAAAGGATTGGATTAAATTATGAAACGAATGAAGAACTTGCGATAAGTATATATACTGAACCTTTAGGAGTAGAAACTGGTTGTGATGAGTTTGGGACAAAAGGGTTTGTGATTCTGGCAATTAAATCTTGTGGATCATTTTGGTTCTCCTTCTCTGCAAGAAATAAAGCAAGTAATTAGGCACTAATTAGCAATAAAAAAAATTTGTCATTACAATAATTTGCAAAAATGTACGTTGAACTGATAGAGATTCAATAAATTTCAAGAACAAATCTGACCCATTTTCCTTTGGTGGAGAAGAAAAATCATCTTCATCTTCTTCTTCTTGTTTTCTGACCTTTACCCTTGGATACACTTGAAATTTCAAAAACAATGCAAGTTAGTATATAGCGAATTTGAACTTCTCCATAATAACAAATAATAAATTTGAATTTTGAGTAACTTCTGATAGTTTAAAATTTAAAATATGAGATGCTTGCAGTGATCTGACTCAAACTTTTGAATTTTCACATTTTCATAAAAATTCAAACTCAATCAATAAACAGATTTAATATTAAGTAGTGAATTTAAATTTTAGATTAATATAAATTAAAAAGAAATGCCCTATCAATGAATATAATTAAGCTTGAAAGCAAACCCTAAAATTGGTACTAAGGAAAAGAAACTCACTCTTTGGTGCTTTATTTTGAAATGTCAAATGGGCTTCAGCTAGTTTTCTGCTTCTTGATATGACTATGCTTACATATATATGTATATGTATATGTAGCGGGGGACTGTGAGTAACGACAATGCGTGGCCTTGAATCATTGACGATGAGTTAGTTTTGCTTGTGATTTAACGGTCACTGACAGAACCATGGGTGAGGAAAAAAAGTGAAAAAAGCCATTAATTCTCTCTGTCTCTTCTGCTTTCTTGACTTGAAAGCAAAGTAGAAGTAGAAATGCAGAAATAGATTCTGTTTCTGTTAAGCTAACAGTTCTTCGGCATGACTCGTGGTTCTGTTTAGTAAATAGTAACTTCTTGATCTTCTGCATAATTCAAATCAAGATTGTAGAGAAAATTTTAAATTTATCCTTGAAGGAAAATATAATTTAAATTTCGTTATTTCTTACCCTAAATATAAACATTTCTTGAAAGTGATTTTTATTAATCAAAAGTTGAAAATTTTAATTTTTAATATTTTTAAAATTTTATTAAATATGTATTTATTAAAAATCTTATTAATTTTTAAGATATAGTTAATTAATTTTATAATTTATAAATTAAAATTTTATTTTAATATGAATATATATATGAAATATTTTGCTAACATTAAAAGACACTGTAGTCATTTTATATGTTTAAAACAAATAAATACTTTATTAATATCATACTATGCTGTATTATATTACATTAAACATATTATCTATATAAATATAGAAAAGCTGAGGAAAAAGAATTCTCTTGAGGCTATCACGTAATACATATTCTAAAAAAGAAGCAATTCTGTAATTTCTTAATTTCTCCCTCTATATTCTCAATTCCTTCAATTTCTCTTTTTATTTTCTCTACAAACTTAAACTAATTTGTCTTTTGCTTTTCCACAATTAAATATTGTGATGATATGAAACAACTTTATTACTTTCTCAATTTCTTGGATAACTTTTGATTTTCTCAGCCTTTTATTTTTAACTTTGCAAGCGATTTATTTAATACCCAAATAGACCTTTTAGTTTTCTTCTTTTTCTATGATAAAAATGACATTTTTTTTGTATCTTCTCTTTGATCCAAATGAAAAATCACCCCAAAAGACTTACAACTCAGTCTCTGTTTTCTGCATGCAAGGACCATCTTCTTTTCTTTTCTTTTCTTTTTTAAATTTCTGGATTTTTAATAAATTTTTATGTTGTTTTTTTATGTTAGTTGTGTTTATATTTGAATATCATTTTAATTGATGTTTCCAATTATTTTAGATTTTGGATAGTTTCTTTAGAGCATGGTTATAGTTATTTAAAATGATTTTCTATTATGTTTGTTTCAATTTTCTTTTTATTAATTGTAATTGGTGTTGGCAATTTAAGGTTTCATTCATCTAAATTTAATGGTAAATTATCGTAATTTTATTATGGCTTGTATGAAAGCACCATTGACAATTTTGGTAGAATTTAACATTAAATATTCCTTTTAATTTTTTAAAGCATGTCTCTCAGATAATTAATAAAGGAGTAATAAAGTACAAGCTATCTCAGCAAGCATAAATGGATCAAAGTACTACCTCGTTTCTCTATTTAATTGGTAACATATTGAATTGGAGAAGGTTTATTTGAAATGAATATTATCAGTATTATGATCCCCGCAACAATTTAAATTTATTTGCATGACTTAGTATGAACTATATGATGCATAGCTAGCAACATAAATAATGTTGAAATTGAAAGTTAGACGTAAAAATGAAATTGCAACCAACAATATATTTAAACACTAACATATATATTTTTTTTCATCTTAGATTGTTGCTTACATGAGTGAATAGAGATTATCAAGCAAGCAAATTAAAGAGATATAAAATTATACAAAAAGTTATACAAAATTATACAAAAAGTTTTTATAATTTATTATTATAAAAATCTATTATCTATATATAAAATTTAAGGATTTTAGATTACTTCACTTTTTTTATAATCTATTATCTATTATAATTTATTATCTATGCTAGTGTAGTCGTAGGATTGATATTTCTAGAATTACAAGAGTGACTTAGTAGAGTTCTTCAAACTTTTTACAATTAGGCCTATTTTGCAAGTGGGTATGTTTGCTTATTTTTTGACAGTCAATAAATCAAGGTGCATGAAGCATGAGTGATCAAAAAATTTTTAAGCACTTACTACTATATTGTTAGTAAATAAAAAAAATGCTTACTGCGGTATATAGTAGCAAATTATGTAAGGCACCCAAAAAATGACCAAAAATTGTGAACTAACATGAATTTGAATCCACTTTTGATGGTTGCCAATGTGTACTAAAGTAATTCAACCAGCAGTGCTGTTAAATTTATACATGTTTGTGTATATAGCCTTGGACATATATGTGATAGAAAGACACTTTACATATGATCCATTGTATATATGAACCACTAAACAGATGTATAGAAACTATGGCTTACAACTCATCTGTTCTGTGTGAGTTGTGAAAATGGGTTAAGCATGTGCATATGTTGCAGTAGACTTTTTCTTTATATATGTTAAATTAAAGTTATTGACCTAAACTAAGTTAACAATTCATGCAATTAAGACTATTAAATGAGAAAAAAAAAACACACATGAGGCTGTGAACAGAAAATCAAATATGAATGATGCCATATATCAATGTTCTCAATATTTGTGTCCTGGAGTAAGAAAAGAAGATGTCAATGCCTTTTGTACATCTTAAACTACAAACATTCAACCACGAAAGAAGCCTTTTTTAGGCTTTGATTTTAACAAATTCAGTGACTTTCCAAAAAAAGTGGTACATAACATCTACTATCTATATATAAAAACTAAGGATTTTAGAATATTTTTCTTGTTGCAAAATCAGCAAAATTTTCAAAACAAACTCTATTCCATATTTTCGGCCAAACTATTCAGTGAGGCCTCTTCTAGACATGAATTGAAATTGATGCTATCTAGTAATTTTGATAATTTTGATTTTTGATTCTTGAGTGGTACCTTTGTTAAATCAGGAATTGATGGTATGCAAGTAAAAAATATGTTTATAATTTTAGTGATTGTTGAAGTTAAAACTATATTCAAAGGCGAGACATCAATAATCACTAAATAATACCAATAATAAAATAGATAAAATTTAATAATGTGTCAAAGACAACACATTTTTACCCGTGTACCATGAATTGATGGACCAATCATGTCCAAATCATAGAATGACTGCTGTACATTAATAGCCATGCTTTTAAGGAGAATTATTTGGAATCACAAAACAGCTTCCATTGCAATTAGACTTTCTATACTTCAAACAACTACCTTGTTATTTGAAGTTCACTAAATGCCAAGCAGCTATCTTAAGTACTAAAGTTATGGAGATATCTGCACATCATTTCTTATTCATTGCTGTTCTTTTTGCCTCTTTCTTTGCTTTTTTCGTTGTTTTTTTCCCTTGCTGCTGCTTGCATGTGTCTTGGTGTTTTCTCCCTTCCTTCATTTTGGCGAATGGCTCGCCGCAGTGGTTGAAATTGAGAGTAATTTTATTGTCGTTTCAATCTCTTTCATCTGTGTTTCTCCTTTTTCATTTATTCTCTTGACAGACTTAAATTTCCATATTAAAATTTGTGTTTGTTTCATATTTGGATTTAAATTATAATTTTATATATAATACCAAAAAATATGAGAGAAAAACAAACAAATGGGTAAAAATAATATTATCAAAAAATCCAGGCCGTGGAAGAATGTCACCAATTTCATGAAGCACCAAATCCAATACCAGAGCAAAACTATAATACACCTCCCTCCGTTTTGGCAAATGGCTCGCTGCAGTGGTTGAAATTGAGAGTAGTTTTATTGTCGTTTCCATCTCTTTCATCTGTGTTTCTCCCTTTTCATTTATCCTCTTGAGAGGCTTAAATTTCCTTATTAAAAATTGTGTTTGTTTCATATTTGGATTTAAATTATAATTTTATGTATAATACCAAAAAATATGAGAGAAAAACAAGCAAATGGGCGAAAATAATATTGCCAGAAAATTCAGGTCCTGGAAGAATGTTACCAATTTCATTAAGCACCAAATCCAATACCATAGCAAAACTATAATACAGATATTGAAAGAGCCACTTTCGAATTTACAAAGGAGTAAAAATAATATTCAATACCATAGGATAACCCAAAATGCTCTGTCAAGTTGTTCACCCCAAAATTGATTATTCAGTAGTAGTATCATATTGATTAGACTGGCTATGACATAAATCTTGCTTGTGAAAATAATTTATTGATACCCTTTTCAAATTAGAAGATGAAGGAACAAAAATTACTTGTATCCTGCCATTTCTTAGTGTCGAAACTGCGTTCTTCTCTTTCTAATTTTATCCTAATTTGATGGCATACACGTTCTATTATAGTGTGTTTTGATAAGTTACTTAAAAAATTAATTATTAAAAATATATTTTATAGAAATATATATATTATTGTGTTTAGATGATACAACAAAATACTGAAAAATAAATTAAAAAAAATATTAACTTATTTAATTACAATCTCACTTTATAAAAAAAGTCTAAATAATATCTAAACTACACTTGTAAAGATTTTTCTTATTTTATCATATTTTAAATTAAAGATATGATTATCACGTTAATTCCTCAATCAACTTTTTTGATAAAATATTTTTTTTATTTTTTTTTAGATAAAATATTTTATCAACTGATTGTGAGCCCAGTATTTTATTTTACATAGATTATTTATAAAAAAAATATTATATTTTTTATTAAATATAATTATTTAATCAATTTTTTTAAAAAATTTTATGTAATCAAATGCAATATTAAGCTGAATGTTATATCTTGGACCCGAACCAATGGCTATTTCCTTGCATAATGTGGAATATAAATCTTTAAATCTTGTACTCCTATCATTCTGATTGGTTTTTTCAGTTGCTGTAATTTTGGCCTTCTATTCAAATTAGAATTAACATTATATGAGTGACGCTTGTCCATTTACATTTAAACATAGCCGTTGTAGATCAATTTAATATAAAGATTAATAAGTTTGAGTTCTTATTTATTCTATTGCATAAATATTATTGTAACTTAATATATCAATAAAACAGCATAAAAATGGATAAAAAATTATTAATTTTTTTTTATCAAAGGAGGATTATCCTTTTTGTTTTAAAATTTATTTTATTTCATCCAAAAAGTTACTAAAAGTTAATATTTATTTTAGGTATGATTACATATGGTGTAAAAGTAGAAGAGCCCATTTAATAATTGGATCTTATTTGCAATTTTAATTTTTTGGGTAATGATTGTTGACTCAAATTTGTATTATATTGGCTGAAATGCATATAAACAACTCCATGTACTTATTTTTGAAGTCTTATTTTTTTTTAAATTTTGTTACACTTTTCTTTTATTTTTTAGATCTATTGATTAATAATTTGTTTTCTTTTATTTGTTTAGATCTATTGATTAATAATTTTTCACTATAATGTTGATTAAGAAAAAAATAATTTTATTCTCTCCATTTTATTCAAGTGTCGAATAAGAAAAAAATATAGTTTATTTCAAGTATCGCTTTTAAAAATTCAAAAGAGCATTAATTAAAAAATTTTAATATTATTTATATTAATTAATAAAATAAAATAAATAAAGTGAGGAATATAAAAAAATTATTTAAGTAAATTATAATAAAATTTTTATGAAATTTATAATGGGTAATTATTTTTTTGGTCTGTGCATATTATTTTTATACGATACTTGAAATGAAATAGAGGGAATATTATTTTCATAAAATTAATTTTTATTTAACTGGCAACAAGTTTTCTATTCTAGTTCCAATCCATTCTACTTGTACCAACTTATTAATCTCAACTTTATATAAAAATGAAAAAAAAAAAAAAGAAAGAGAGAGAAGGAAGCGTATATCTATGCAGATGTAGATGCATGACCACAGTGAATTCGTTAGCTTTGTTGGTTTTGTATTTCAAATTCTTTGGTTGCAAATTCTAGTCAGATTCATCTGGATTTTATTTTATTTTGTTCAAATTTTTATGTTTCTATAAATTTTTTTTAAATTGTTCATTCATTTAATAATAAATGAAAGATGTATATATATGTTAAGATGTCATTGATGTTTTAGGAAATTTTATGGAGCCAATGTGGAGTAAAATTAATGTCACCGAACCTCGTTTTGTATTCAAGATATCCAACATTGGAAGGTCAAAATTGAGTTGCTTAATGGCAATTGGGATATAGGATACTAGGCCAGCATTGTTGATGGTTGTAGTTGAAGTTAATTGTAAATATTCATTGTACAGGATTGCTTCATTCTTTGGTCATAAAATCTAGAATTTTATTGACCAATTTTATTTTATTTTTGAATTTCTTGGTTAAGGTCAATGACATGAATTGATGCCGAAGTAACTGGGAAAGGTACTGCCTTTTTGTATTTTCTGGGAGATGAAATTAGAAGAAAGTGAAAGTGGAATCTAATATTTTGCCGAAAGGAT
Organism: Garcia nutans; assembly: GCA_947685225.1. Lineage (NCBI taxonomy): Eukaryota > Viridiplantae > Streptophyta > Magnoliopsida > Malpighiales > Euphorbiaceae > Garcia > Garcia nutans. The sequence continues at coordinate 4,215,936 of CANTUV010000048.1, read as the reverse complement.
CCTATCTCTACATATAATTTGTACGACTTTCTATATGATCAAGTATTAGAGCATTTTAATATAACTTTTTTTCATGTAGTCTGCCAACAAATTCAAGAACTAGCTTTTGGCTTTGAAATATTAGCCATTAATATATCAATATATACGAGATTTAAATAATTCATGCAACTAAAATAATACATCAATGATAATATATAGTATTGATCAAAGTGATATCTGAAAATCAAACAAAGCATAGAAAATTAAAGTTTAGCATCAAAACCTTGCTGGTTAAAAACCATAAAACCCAACTTCTGCAATGTGCTTGACCTTGCAATTCTCTTGACCAACCAATCTCCTTGCCAAGCCATTGTCCCGTTGCAGCCACAGTTGTTCGAGTGTAGGTAGGTTCTGTAAACTGTCAGGAGGAAACTTCAATCTTGAACAATTCACTAAATCAAGGAATCTTGCACAGAAGAAGCTCCATACACAATCTCCGACCACTACATTAGATAATCAAAATAATCCTAGGATTTTCTAGCTTTGGAAAAGCTCTTGCTTTTCAAAATTCTTTACCTATGTGTTTTGCTTGCTAGGCATCCATTAATTTAAGATGTTTTAAATTGGGAAGAAACTGAAGCGCTGAATTCGGATTCTCCAATAAATTAGATACACATAATTCTAGCTCGACAAGGTTTTCCATGGAGGCAAGCCAATTGGGCATTTCAACTAAGCCTCCATTAATTGAAGCTCTTGAAGAGTATGTGGAGGTGAAAATGATTTAAACTCAGGAAGAAGTCAAAATCATTTATGATTAATGAATGTTTTCTCCGCTTCTATTTCAAGAAGGACGAGATTTGTCATCTTCATAATCGCAACAGCTAGCTCAGGAGACTCGCTTAACGCCAAGGTTTCGCAATTGCACCAAGGTGCTTAATTCTTTAGCAATGCCATCTCCAGCGTACACACCATAGCAAGTATGTAGATTAGCCAGCATCCCGATCTCCTTTGGAACTCTGGTTGCACAATTATTGATGTAGTTAAGCATTACAATATGTCTAAGCCGTTGAATTTTCAGTACCTCTTATGGGTAGTTCATATAGATATCTAGATCAACTTATATCTAGAGTTTGTAATTTCTGAAAATTACCTGTCTTTGGAAGCTTATCAAGATTTGTGTGAACCCAGCCTAAATGCCTCAGATGAACTAAATCTCCCACTTCATCAGGCAAATCAATTATTTTGCCATTCAATACCAATATCGACGGTTTTTGCAACATGAATACAGGTTCTAAATATGCCCTAGAAGAAGCTTCATTAGAATCATCAGAACAATCATATATTTCCAAGAGTAGTGATTGAATTGGAAGGTTTTTGAAGTTAGGATGGATTTGGTTCTCACCATTTTCAATCACTACATGCACTAGAGAATTTGCAGATTTAACAACAATATCTTTTTTCTCCACTTCTATAAGACATAGTTCCAAATAGGGATTAAGAACTTGTACCATAATATTAGCCTGGTCATAAAATTCTCGAAGCAACCCTAAATAAATGTAGCCATCAATAATTAATTTTGCTACATCGATCCTCCATAATTTCCCCTGCTTTCTCTGGTATTAGACCTTCAGCTAATAAAAGCCTAGCCAAATTTTCTTTCCTGATACCATATCCATCTCTGGTGTAGAAACAGCAGTAATCTAAATAGGACTTAAGATGATGATGAAGTTTTTCATAATTTAATAGCAAATTGTTTTAAGAAATCTCGTCTTTTAATATGGTGGATGATGAGCTGCTTCCATCTTGGATCGAAGTATTTGAAATAGTTTTTTTTTTACATTTCTTCCAGGCATGAAGAACTATTCTCTTTTGTTATTTGATTTATCAATGAAGAAGAGAGAAATAGTTCAGATATTATCAAATAATTTAGCGGCAAATGCATTCGTATTATTTTTTATTTACTTTTTTATGAGATTTAATAAGTATTGTTTTCATAAAAAATTTTAGTAAAATTTCTTTTTGTATAGGTTTTATGTTTTTTTGAATATGTAGTGGATGGTTGTAAATTGTAATTAGTTAGTGTGAAAGAAAAATTTCAGTTTGTGTCATAAATTTTAAATATCAAAATGTCAAGTTTGTAGTAATAAAACTTAGGAGTGGACATTTTTTTATTAACCAATCGTATTAAATTATATTCAGCTCAGTTCAATTGAAGAATTTAGATTAATTCGATTTTTAATTTGATTAATGATTAACCTATTCAGTTTGATTGGTTAACTATTAATCGAAAATTTTAAAAAAATTAATTTTTATCTAATTATTTATTAATTTTTTTAGTCAATAGTTATTTTATTGTCAAAATGAGCAGAAAGAAATACAATCACCAAACACACACTCATCCTTTACATAACAAAAAAGCTATCCAAACAAATTTTTACAAATCAATTAACACCAATTTCAACTCAATGACCCCAGTAGCCAGAAAATAACAAACAAAAAATAAATTAATTGTAACAAACCCCATCATCTCACTACAACAACTCACACCTCACCCACTCCCAGACACAATCAACACAATAAGATAATCACAGTCTCCACCACCCAAGCGTAGCAGCAAAAACAAAAATAGAGTACTCTGAATCATCACTGCTATTATCTCTAACTATTCCACATGTCATCCCTTATCCAATCACAATATCCACAACTGAGCTTAATTGAATTGGCAATATTTACACACACTCTTTTCTTATCAGCCTTCTCACTCGTGAAAGTTATAGTATTTTTTTTCCCCTCCATAGCCAGTACACTGCAGCCATAAAAGCATTTCTTCTAATTTTGGCAGTACAACTTTTTTCACTTGCTTTTCTTGCAAACCAACTGATTTCCCTTTTCCAAACCCATCTTCCTCTTCTAATTTCACATTTCTCTAACACGTGCGACCATATGCTGCTAGAAAATCCACATTCAAAAAATAAGTGTTCAACAGTCTCTACACTATTATTATACAACCAACAATTATCATCATATACAATTCTCCATCTCAACAATCTAGCTTTAGTTGTTAATCTTTTATGAATTGCTAGCCACCCAATAAAACTTTGTCTTGGAATATGACCTCTGCCCCAATTTAACTCTGTTCAGTTAAGCTTTTCACTCCTCTGTCTTAATACATTCTATGCTGATTTCACAGAATACAGTACATCTCTTGTCAATCCCCATTTTATAATGTCATCAGCACCTTGAATCACTCTAAATTTTTTTACTTCTTGCCAAGCCAAGTCTGTTACTTCATTCATAGGGTTTGATAAGTTTCAATCATTCCCTCTCCATCTATCTCTAACTTTAGCATTTTTAGAAATGTCAGTATCACTGATATTCAAGCCATAAAATTTATCCACAATACTCTTCCCCTTCATCCAAGGGTCAAACCAAAAACTCAAATCCCCTTGCCTTAATTGATAAACAAAACAAGGCTTCAATCTTTCTCTGATTACCAGCAACTTCTTCTAAATTCAACTGGCATCTAAAGGTTTCGTCATACCCTAATACCCCAGCCTTCTCAATTTATTAGTAATAATTCATTTAGCCCATAATGAAGATTTTTCATATAGCAACCCATATACATGTTTGCCAATAGCTGCTATATTCCAGATATTTAAATCTTTAACACCCAGTCCACCTTCATTTTTAGGTTTACAGACTAAATTCCAAGCAGTCAATCCCTTCTTAGTGGCTTCAGCTTTCCCAGCCCAAAGAAAATTTCTGTAATGCCTATCAATCTCATTTATAACTGATTTAGGCAAAGCAAAAGCACTATACCAAAATATCTGTATGCTCCTCAACACTGCATTAATTAGTTGTAACCTCCCAGCATAAGAAAGATTTTTCACAGTCCAAGAACTAATCCTTGTTGTAATCTTCTCAGTGAGCCCCTCACAATGTATTTTCCTCAATCTTCCTGATATCAAAGGCACTCATAAGTACTTCACTGGCAAAACCCCTTCTTTGAAATGCAGTTCCCGCATAATAACCTCCTTTACTTCATCAGTTACTTCAGAGAAGAAAATGTAGCTCTTCTCTTCATTAATTTGCAAGTTAGATATCTCTTCCATTTGTTTCATTTTCATCATTAACCACTTCACAAAATCCCTATCACCATTGCAAAAAAGAAATAAATTATCTGCAAAACACAGATGATTAATTCTCAATTCACTACATCCCTCATGAAATTTAAATTTTCTGGATACATCAAAACTTAAACTTCTAGACAAGTATTCCATAGCCATGACAAAAATTAAAGGAGACATTGGGTTTCCTTGTCTTAAACCTTTTTTTTTTCTGAAAAATAGCCTTCAGTTGAGTCGTTAACAACCACTGAAAAATGAGGAGTTTTAATACACTGCATAATCCATTGCCCCATTTTCTGTGAAAACCTCAAACCCACCTACATTTCCTCTACAAAGTCTCATTGAATTGAATCATATGCTTTTTTCAAATCTACTTAATTATATAAATTTTTTATTATAAATTTACTTAAATTTACTTAATTATTAATTTTTTAATTCCTTAATTATATAAATTTTTTATTATAAATTTACTTTTTATGGCAAAAAAGTTATTTTTTGTTTATTTTTTAATAAATTTTATTTAGTTTTTGAATTAAATTAATTTTTACATTAAATATATTTTGTATTGTAAAATATAAAAATTTTGATCGGTTTAATTAATTAATCGAATCAATTTAAATTAAAAATCAATCGGTTCAATTAAAAAATTTAATTTAAAAAATTTAAATTAACCGACAGATCAAATGTCTACTTCAGAAAACTTATAAAAAATTTAGCATCAATATTAACAAATAAATATAGCTCTCTCATTTTAAAAAATTAGAGTTTAGCATTATATGAGAAAAGCAATGTAATATATTAATTAAATTATTAAATGCATTTATTTTATTAAAAAATTAAAAATATATATTAAAAAAAACCATATCCAATACTACCTTAATTTATCAAAACACAATTAAAAAAAAATGAACCTTACAAATTGCAAAATAAGATGCTTAGGAACCAAAACGGCAGTGTTTAATAACTGTTTTACAAAGTCTTCAGTCTTCGCCAGCTAATAAATCCTCCATCAGACAAATTTAAAACGATACCGTTTTAATAGCGATGGCTCCCAGTTTCGAAAAGGCGGAGTTTCGCTGCCGGCGAAGCGAGCACCGAAATTTCAAGCAGATTCCACAATCATCGCCAAGCTTACCAACTCCGAAATGGTTTCTAAAGGTAAGCAAATTGCTGGAGACTCCATTTTCGTTACCAAGAAACTCCTCCGGAGCACCGGCAAAGCCGCATGGATCGCCGGAACCACTTTCTTTAATCCTGGTGGTGCCTCTTGTTATCAAGATGGATGGCGAGCAGCAATTAAATGAGCTCGAGATCCAGCAGCAAAGCCTTCTCGGAGCTCCTCCTCCTGCTGGCCCGCCACAAAAGTAAAACACAAAGCGGAAGGGATCGGGTCAGGTTAGGGATACTTTAAAAATCAAATTAATAATCTTTATGTTATTTGTAATAGAAATTGGGGATTTTGAGCTACAATAATCTTTAGGTTTTGATTGAAATGATTAAATTGAAATGAATTTCAGTGATTGATTATATGCTGTTCTAAGTATTATTTTGGTTAATTATTGTTAATCTCAGGGTTGCTTGTTAATGAATGATTGCTTTAAGATATCTGCTTGTTATTTTTTGAATAGAAAACAGTTAATCCGGATGTAATTTAGAAGTAAACATATGATTCATAGAATTGGAAACTTAAATACATTAGCAAAAAGATGATTGAAGTTTGTGTAATTATTCTGGAAAACAGAAGAATAGGTAAGTGGTTATTTCAGTTGATGATTTTGTTTTTATTTATTCAACTAGGACTCGAACTTGAAATCTACCACTGAATCAAAAGCTCATTAGTTAGTGGTGGTGGGATTTTCAATTTATAGAAATTGAATAAGTCACTGGGAGAGCTATGTGGTTCCTTTTTTAAGTTTGAACAGAGTGAAGGTGAATTTTTAGTTAATTTAGGGAGTGCAGCCTGAAGAAAATTTTCTGTCCTGTAACAAGAATATATGATCTTGCTTAATGTGGAAGGGAAAACATAAACAGACACAAACTTGCATGTTTTTATTTTGAAGAGGTTAAGATACAAAGACTGTCCAGTTCTTTATTTTCTAGTAACATGGTTTTAATGGTTAAATAGTACCTTCTCAAAAGCTTTTGTTCAAGCTCTTTATTTGTTGTCTGTCAAGAATAGCTCAGGTCTTTAATTAAAATTCAATGCTGATGTGGTGAAACATGAAGTGGTAGTGGGCAAATTCAAGCAAGTGATGAACTTTAAGATTTAGATATAAGTTAAAAAAAAAGGTTGGGGAATTAAGTACTAAAAGAAAAGTTGAGAAATTAGAGGTTCCTGAAGTCTGAACATTGCCTGAGGCAATATAATAGAAGCTACAATGTTTTAAAAAAATATAAACCAACTTGAATACAGTCAAAATATAATGGCACAAAAATGGAATTTCAAAACGATCATATAAAAGACTAATTTATCTTGATTTCCCAAGTATATTCCTTTGTTACTCTAGAATTCTGGATATACTTAAAGCAAATTAAAAGGAAAGGAGACTCATCTGAATGTTGTTCTGCATTTAAACACAGAATAAAATCTTTATTTGAGAAACCTTTGTCTTCCTAGTTCAAAACCCTTACATTTTACATGGAAAAATTGCATGAAATCTTGTAATTAGGCATGGTTCAAAATGAATTGTCAGAAATTTTATGAGTTCTGTAAAATGAAGGCAGTACAACAGTCCATTTGATTCTAAATTTTTGAATATTATATATGTTCTTTTTCTCGGTTTTAATAATTTCAGTTAATGACAAAGTTGAAGTATCTGATCTTTGATTGATGCAGCTAGATAGTAACCTGCTTTTTCCCCTGGCAAAAAAGGCAGTTAAATGTTTTGCACAATAAAATAGTAAGTGGGAAATGCCTAATTGGAGAATTGATAATTTGAGTGCTTTAGTAATTTTATGTCATATCAACTTTTTAAAAAATGAGTTTTGTTCAATTTGTGTAAGGTAATCATCTGTCAGTGTTTTTTTTTAAAAAAAAACTGCCTTGTAATTAAAAAGGAAAATAAAAACTTTATTGGCCTGTCTTGCTTAACTATTAAGGATTAAAACTATCTGCGAATTGCAATCTTTAATTTAAAAAGTCAAAAGAGTTTTTGCGGTAGAAAAAAGTTGTCAAACAAAATAAGTGTATCATGTATGTTTTGCACTGTTCACATTAGAATTAGTTAGACTGAATACAGTCTACTCAATTTATGAGTAGGAAGAGGAAAAAAAAAGTCTAAATTTTTGTAGGCGGCCTTTTCTTATAATTAATTGTAAGAGGCCGTTTTCACGACTCGAATTCGTGACTTCAGATCACACGGCGACAGCACTTACCGCTGCGCCAAGGCTCCCCTCCAGTAGGAAAAGTCAAAAACTGAAAAATATTTTCAATTAATTTTAGATTATATTAAAATAATGATATGATAAAAAAAATATAAAAATATATTTATAATAAAATTAATTAATTTTTTTTAATTTTATGTAATAAAAAATATCTCTATCAATTTAAAATGGAGATAGTAAATTTATTTAAATTTATAACTATTTCACTGTATTGAAAGGCTTTTCAGAATCGCTAAATCACTAAACTATAACTCATTGATTCAACTATATAATAATTTTCTTTATCTTCTATATCGATATAACTAGGTTTTAATAATTATCTGCTGCCTTTCACAAAATTAAAATTTGGTTATAATAATATAAATTTAAATTTCTAGACTTAATTCATTGGAATTATCAGATAACATCAAATAAAAAGGAAAAATGACACCTGGAAAGATAAGACTCAAAATCTGCAAAACAATCGATTGTAAATTGAGTACATCAATTATGTTTTTGCACAGAAATTTCAATGACTGGAACAAGAAAAAGGAGTGGCTTTGCTCATAGAAAGCAGCACATGTTAAGTGGTCTGTGGCTGGAAGGTATGACTAAGGAGTACCACCACCAGTAGATTGTACCACATTCTAAATCTACAATCAAAGTGCATTTTCCTTTTTTTTTCTTTTCAATTTTTTTTTAATTTATTAAGATAGAAAGATTGAACATATTAAAATAAATATTGCTAAAAGTTATCAGAACAAATCTGATTTAACATTAAAAAAAATAATTTAAAAATGGTCTCATGCATGTATCTGTCCAAAAATATAACTCATAACCACTTAAATGTAAATAAAAATTATATTGCCGATTTTAATTGACCTAATATTAAGGTTTAATTCTTAAATAATAGTAAATATTAATATTCATTCTTGGCATGCTTGAATTACATAAATAAAGCAAATAAAAACAATAAATAATCTTCCAGTGGGTTTGGCAAGCAATATATGATAACATGTATGAATTATGATTAATTTTAGTACTGAAAAGGAACTGCAAAAGAAAGTTAGACATAAATCCGTTACTATCCCCATCAAAATTCTTGCCCTAACTTTGCCTTTTTGTTCTTTTCTTATTCCTGTTCTCTCTCTCTCTCTCTTTTTTTTTTCCTTTTTTCCTTCTAAAAACTAGACCCACCACACATAAATCCCTTACTAGAATCTCGAAAAACCCAATAATAATTATAATCTGCACAAAATTATAAGAACAAATTTACATGTATATATATATAAATTTTTAAGAGTTTTTTGTTTTTTCTTCATTACAAGATGAAAGCTGGTATAAAAAGGGTAGAGAAAAAAAAAATTAAACAATCAATTCCAACTATCATGCTTACTCTTCTGCTTCTTCAAAACAGACTTAATAAACAACAAACAAGCAATTAGAAATCCCAAAGCTGCTACTCCTCCAACTGCGATGGCCGCTGTCCTTTGTGTGTGTTGCTTTGTCCCTGCTACTTCTGCAAAACCCCTTCAATACCATTAAAAATTTTGACCTAATCACTCCATAAAAGCAACCGGGAGCCAGATACTATATTATACTATGTACTTTTTTTCAGATTAATTAGACTTGGGCAAGGTTCAAATTTTATAAGAGATGATTACTGGGAATGTTAAACTAAAACCCATTGGCACAAAAAGATTAAATTTTTCACTGCTGAAAACAACAAAACATTTGTATTATTGAACTTAGAATCTAAACTGAAACATATGACAAGATATATATTGTATTGAATATAATATGAAAAGAGGGTGCAAAGAGAGAGAAAGAGAGAGCTAGCTTTACCTGATACTGAATTAATGGTGGGTACTCCATTAGGATAATAGCTATAGCTAATAAAGCACTTATGGAGATACACTTGCGCAGAAATTGAGTAACCACACTGATTTTTCACAATTTCTACACCACTTTTCACACAATTCCCACAATCCCCACTTGACAAATCACCTTCACATTGGCCCAAAACAAACACTGTCTGGTAATTCCCTGTGTAAAACCCATTTTTTAGACCATTCACCAGTGAATCAAAAGCTGCACTTCTCCTCTCATCAAACCCATTTCCACTAGCCTGAATGGACCCACAAACTTTGTATAGCAACTCTGTCCCAGAAGTCTGCTTAAATCCAGTAATCTCATACCTAAGATAACACCCATTTAATTGAACTCTGGCTGCTGTGACCTCACCACAAACTTTTCTAGCCATTTCTGGGGTTTTGCTTACACACGTGTAGCACTGAGCTGTTGTGAGATCTCCTCTGCATTGGTATAGCCCCATAATGGCATTTTGACCATCCCCAGATGTTGTATTGAAGAAACTTTTCTGTGATGATTGTGAAACCAAAGAAGCGAAGAGATTTTTCAGGTTCTGAGAGTAGATCCCAGATGGGTCTTGGAATTTTTGCTCTGCACAACCTTTAAATACCAAATTTGTGTAATCTGCAGCACCAGTTGGCAATACAAACAACCCAAAAATTATAATCAAAGCCAGAGAAACAGAGAGAACAGAGCAAAGAATAAATCTTGGTAGTAAACCCATATGTGAATTTGAATGAATTATTGTTCAAGCCATGAAAGGGGAGGTGAATTTGAATGAATTATCTCAAGCCATGAAAGGGAAGGTTCAGAGCAATAGTCAGGGAAAATCTAGAAATGGGTTTTGTCTGAAATCAAGAAAGTGAAATGGGTTCAGTTATATAGGGCAGTCCGATTTGTCCTTAAAGAGTAAGTACCTTTATTGGAGTGTTTTTGTTTCTTTAATTAATTGCTTTGTACTAACTCAATATTTACAACTGTAATCATTAAGCAACTACAGATTACTAATTAAGATTGGGCGAAATAATTCTAATCCCCATATTGAAGGCGATTAAATTATAGTATTAGTAATAAGTGGTTTGCTGATCATGAGAAGTTACTGTAAACTAGAAAGGGGCAAAATTATCAGAGCTGATTCTGCTGCAGTGCAGATTTTGGATTATAGTACACTGTTTCGATTTTGACCAGTCCTACTTCTATTTGACTGAAAGCACTGGTCATATAAAATTGGCCCTTTGCCTTTCACACTCATTGCATGAGCTCTATATATTCTTCAATTGCCAAACAAAATGGGTTTTGCTTATTCTCCTTTTCACACAACTACTGCTAATATTTTATGTTCGCTGAGCTCTTTAATGGGCTTGAGATGAGAACGTTATGTGGGCTCCAAGCTTGCAGAAAAAGAAAAAAGAAAAAAGAAAACACGATGCACTCATCAAAGTCTGGATGGTTAGCGAAAATAATTCAATGGTAAAAGTAAGAGATTTGGAGTTTTAAGAAATAATAAGAATTGGATAATGAAAAGAAGAAGAGATAAATAATAAAGTTAGGGCTGTTATCGAGTCGAGCCGAGCCGAGCTTTGAAAAGCTCAAACTCGGCTCATTATAAAATAGTCGAGTTCGAATTCGAACTCGAATCGAGTCCGAGTCGAGCCCGAACTTATATCGAACCAGCTCATATATCATGTATCTCGAGCTTGAACTCGAGCTTGATTTAAATAAGTTTAACAAACTCAATAAACTTATTTTAATTTTTATTTTTCATTTACTTTTTTTAAATTTTCATAAAAAATATATTAAAATTTATATTTTTATGAAAGATAAATAATATAATTATATATTAACAAAAATAAAATATTATATTACTATAATTTTATATTTTACTTTAAATTACTAAGTTATTTTATATTATATATTATTTAATTTATTTATCAAATATACCATATATTAATAAATTATATAAATTAAGTTAGTCAAAAAATTAATATATTCACATACATAATTTAATATATAAAAATTAAATTATATATATTTTTAATCTAATACACTAAATGAGCTAATTTTCTAGCTTAACTCACGAGCTTTTTAAATGAGCTAGCTCGCGAGCTAACGAACCGAATATTTCATAGTTTGAGCTTGGCTCATTTAACAAATGAACAGTTCGAGCTCGAGTCTGAACGAGCTTTTAACGAGCCGAGATCCAAGCCGAGTTCGAATAGCTTCGCTTATTTACCTCCCTAAATAAAGTATTAAAAAATCATTGTTGATTTTTAGAGAATTTGATAATGATTAATTGATTACCTCTGTGATTGTGTCAGAGCAAAGTGTACAACCCGAAGGATTTTACGAAGAGCGCTGCTGGCAAGGATATAGATTGACATTCTGGTGTTGGGCTTTGATGCATCAGATCCAACATTTATCCGGGTGAGGCCTAATAACAGCTCCCCAAGATTTTCCAAATATCAATATTATTTATATTAAAGTGAATTACACCTTATACTACTTTTTTAAATTTTATTTTCAGTTTTACTATTTTTTTTTTAATTTTAACATTTTGTAATTTTTTATTTTTTTTAAAAATGCGACATTATATTTTAATTTAATGAACTATACTCTCTACTTCTTTCACTATCAGAGGCGAAATCAGATGAAGTTGAGTGGGGTTGACGACTCTCTCTGCTGGCCGACGGATGTATATTTTTAAGTAGTCGTTTGTATCAACTGGAGCAATAAAGTTGGAGGCTCAGCCTCCTCAATTTTCTCTCTTCTCCTTTTATCCCCACTCTTTTTGAAAGGCTGGCTCCGTCGCTGTCCGTCACCATAAAGGACAATTGATGAAGCAGCAAATTGTATTCTTCTCCATCGCAAATCGTCTTTTAATTTTATTTTTAATTTTGTTTTATATGCATCAAAACCAACTTAATAACAGAAAAAAGAGTAAATAAATTGTGAAGATATTTGTCACTGCTTTTGTCCAATATCATATGCAATTGTTGCAAAAATGGCGAGATTGAGACACTACGATGAAGCAATTTCAGGGTGTTGGTCCACATTGCCTCACTAGTAGTCATTCCTTAAGGTGATAATGTTCAAGCAAATAATTTTTATACGAAATTGGCTTTGCTCTACATATGGTTATTTAAAAAATTCTGCATATTTAAAATTTTATTTTATTTTATTTGTTTTTTATTACTTTTTGGATTTCAACGGTAATAATTGATAATTTTTTTCTTATAAATTAATACACTTAACATGTTTGATAATATGCTTTAAAGAAATAATTACTTTTTTCATTCCACTGAAAATCATCACTTTTATAAGAAAAATGTCATTTACGAATCTTCACATTACATAATTAAGAAAAATTAATTAATTTTTTTAATTATAACTTTATCATTAATAACTTAATTAATGAAGTGATAATTTAGTATTCATAAATTAATAGAGAGTATTTTAGTTCACTCAAAATATTTTTATATAATACTTAAAAAATTTAATAACATTTTTAATACATGTGCATAAAGTATTATAATTTCGGCGAGTCGGATAAAGTATCGTGATTTTGCTATTATATACAATTATAGATGTTTTTGATACATATTTGGTGGAATCCTATAAAACAAACATCATAGCATTAGAATGATTTTTCTAAGTTTCACATCAAAATGCACCTTGAGCATAAGGATAATAAAAAATTGAGTATGATGTGATCTTCTATTTCTCCTTTTTGCAGAGAAAAAATGAAGTCAATCTCACAATGACTTGCTTCGTTATCAAAATTCATACACCAAAGAACAGCAGGAGAAATTTGACAACTCAACATCTTAGATTTTAATCATATATTTACTGTGCATGTTCTAAGTACCATTGGTGAACAAGGCAATTCAATTTTTTTTAGGAGAAAATACTATGGGATAAAATGGCTAAATTATGCAACAATATTGACTTACACTTATAAAGCTGCTTCCTTTTTCCCTTAATTTGATTTGATTATAAACAATATTTCCTATTTCATTTTATTATATGTGCAAACAATCCAGATTCCAATGTTAAAAGTAATGATTTTTTTATTTTTTAATTTTTAATCAATTTAATAAATTACATAAATTTATGTGTGAGTATATTTTATAAATAAATAAACTAAAGAATAATAGTATATATGTAGGTATATGTTGGTTTATACAAGTACATATTATACATATTTTAACTAAAAATAATAATATATGTATGCATATATGTATATATGTCGGTATATATTATATATATTTTAACTAAAAAATAATAATATATATTGATATATGCGGATAAATATGGTATATGTGAGTATATATTGATTTATATTATATATACTTTAACTAAAAAATGATATTTTTGTAAATGGAGATTCTATATTTTTTATAATATATATACGTATATGATGATATATGTTAAAATTTTGGATTTTAAATATAATGATTGATAAATTTTTTTTAAAATATAACACATACTACATATTTAATAAAATGTTTAAAAGGATAATTTTGCAATTTTTTTAGTTTTTCATCATCATAGAGTTGACATTTGTTTTGTTTTTATTTTTTTATTTTTAAATGTTTATATATGTATATCTTTTTTAGTTTTTAATATAATTCTATTATTATAAAAATAGAATATATTATTATTATAGAGTATTATTATTACTGAGTATATTATCATTTATCTAAATATTTTATTTAGAAATATTTTATTTAAATTATTTAAATATATATATTTATTAAAATTTTAATTATTCTTATTAATCAATTTATTAATTTAATTTAATTGCTATGTTTAGATTTGAACTTTAATGATTGAATTTTTTTTTGTTCTTCTAATATAATGTACTTTACATGTTTGATAAAATACTTCAAAGAAATAGCTTTTTTGTAATTTTTTAGTTCTGCAACATATGTCAGTATATGTTGATATATATTGATATATAACGATATATGTTATATATATATATTTAAAAGTATATGTTGATATATACATATTGGTCTATGTTGATAAATATTAGTATATATTGATATATATCGGTATATATTGATATATGTCGGTATATATTATATATAACTAGATATATATGGATATATTTTGTACAAGAATAACGATATATGTTACATATATGTGGATATATTGATATATGTTAATAAATATCGGTTTATGTTATATATACTTTGACTAAAGAATAACAATATATATTACAATATATATAAATATATGTCGGTATATATTATATATAACTAGGTATATATATGTTGCATATATATAATTATAAGTTGAAATATATCGGTATATATTATATATACTTTAACTAAAAAAATAACAGTATATGTCGATATATGTTAATGTACATTCTATATAACTAGATATATAAATGTTATTTATGTATAGGTATATGTCAGAACATATCGATATATGTTAGTATATATAGGTACATGTTATATATATTTTAACTAAAAAATAACTGTATATGTCAATATATATTACATATAACTAAATATGTATATGTTGATATATGTCATATATGTTACATATATTTTAACTAAAAAATAATAATATCAGTAGATTTACGTCGGTATATATGGATACATGTTTACTAATATATGTTTAGTTATATAACATTATATGATACATATAATAATATCTTCGTGTTAAATTTTAAATGAATAAGAATATAAAACTATTATATATTTAGTTATATGTAGTTGTATGTTACATATAATAACATATATTCAGAAAAATTTAAAAGAATAAAAATATAAAAGTGAAATATGTTTAATTATATATCAATATATGTTACATATAACAATATTTACTCATTAAATTTTTAAAAAATAAGAGTATAAAAATGATAAATGTTTAATTAAATATTGGTATATTTAACATATGGCGATATATACTCATTAAATTTTTGAACGAATAATAGTATAAAAGTGATATATGTTCAGTTATACGTTAATATATGATATATGTTTAGTTATATGTAGTTATATGTCATATATAACAACATATATTTATTAAATTTTAAAAGAATAAAAGTATAAAAATGATATATTTTTAATTATATGTCGGTATATATTATATATAATAATATATACATGTTAAAATTTTAAAAATATAAAATTATTATATATTTAATTATATATTAGTACATGTTACATATAACAACATATATTTATTACATTTTAAAAGAATAACAATGTAAAAGTGATATATATTATATATAAGTAGATATACATATTACATATGAATAGAAATTTAATATAAATATTTTTAATTTAATATTTTAAAAAAATTTATTTGAAACTTATTTACAAAATTAAAAATAAATAGTTTAAATAATAGAAATAATATAAAAAAGGAAAAAAACTAAAAAACAAATAAAAATATGAAAAACTGAATAAATACCATAAAAATAAATATATAAAATTAAAAAAAAGATAAAAATCATAAAAAACAAATATACAAAAAATAACCACATACTAAAAATATAAAAAAAATAAAAAATATTATAATCACATAATCAAATTTAAAAAAAATATTATTATATATTAAAAAATATTTCAGTTTAAAACTTATAATATTTTACTTCTTTATTAAAACGTGTTTAAAGTATTATCTGTTATCTAATGGCCAACATAAAATCTATTAATGTTTCCCCGGTCCCACATGGGTCCCAAAGTGAAAGGCATTTCCAAAGAGCAATGAGTTTCTTAATATTAATTTTTTTTAAAGAGTCGTGTAATTGAAAGTTAATTTAATTTTTAGATTATTTTTGTAAATACCTCTTTATATTAAGCAAGTATGCTAGACTGCTAGTTAAATGCTAAATGATTCTCTCCCTTAACAGAGGGTTCTCCTTCTCTCACAGTAGAGATCTGTCGACCTCTTTGGCCTTTTGCTCATGCTTACGATCTCCCCTCTCTTTGGTAACAAAATCTTCTTATCCTTCATCCTCTCACTTTTACCCTTCACTTTCAAGTTCCCTTAGTGTTTCTTGGCTTCAATCAGGGCCGTCTAACACCATGTGCAACAAGTTCAATAGCACAGGGCCTCAAAAAATTATGGGGCCCAATAATATAAATCCAAACATGTGATTTTCATATTAGGGGCCTAAATTTCAATGTAAGAACAGGGCCTCTTTTATTTTTGCAAATGTTTAAGACGGCCCTGGCTTCAATCATACAACTTCATTAAGTTCTTCGAGTCCTAGTCTTCAAACCACGAAGCCCCAACCAAAGTTTTCTCCACCATCTCCCTTTTGACATGCGGCCTAGAATTTAGCTTTTATAAACCCCTCTTGTTCAAACTGGTCATGAATTTCCTTTTACGGACTCATGGTGCTCTTGGTCTTAGTCGAGAATCAATAAAGAAAGGGCAAATGGTGAATAAATTTTGGATTCACTTATGTATGGTATGAATTTATATATGGATCTGTTGGCTCTCAGATTTTGGCCTAAGTCTCATAGAGCTTTTGCAACCTAAATCCTATACTATTAGAGGATGGAGGAATATAAACAACATGATATGGATGGATGCATGGCAGGCCTGGATCTATGGGAGCTTTAACATGGTTTGTGTTTGATTACTGTTAATCGCTCCACATGGCTGCCAACTTTTTTGATAGCCTCAGTTTAATGAACATCAAAGTTAATTCCTTTATTATGATATTTTGGGTAGAATCAGATGTTGGTCAATCCTCAATTCAAAGGTGGTGGTTTTTGTTTTTTTTGATAGAATTCAAAACTTTTTGGACAATAAATCATGTGTATTTTTTTTCCTAATTTTCTCACATTAGAGGTAAAAAAAAGTATTGCATATGCTTCTAAGACAATGAAAGCCTTCCTTTATAACATGGTATTGCAATTTCCTCTAATGGGAGAAGGCACAATTTTAACACACAGCAAATTCATTATCAATGTGTTTATCTCAAATTGTTTGAGATTTTTTTGTTGGTCCTTGTATGGGGTTATTTCTTCTATGTTACATTAAGTGGGAATGCTATCAATGACTCCCTTATGCAGATGGAAACAATGAGATTTGTTTGCTATCTAAAGTTCTTCTCATATGGTCATATGATTTAGGTATTTTCTTGTTGTGCTTATTATGTGTTGTTGGTTGTGAAGCATCTGGTTTTTTATTCCTAGGAAGTAGGGATGCATATTGATTAGATTGATAAGATTTTAGGGGGTCTACCAACCTGACTATTATTAATTTATTTTTGAAAATCAATCACTAGTGGGCAGTTTAATTGGATTCGGTTAATTTTTTTATATATTTGGTTGGTTTTATTAATAAATATACAAGTTGAAATTTACTAACCCATTCAATTTTATCTGACATAGTCAATCGAATTCGTCGAATTATGGTTGAATTATTGCTATTTTACACGTACTTTTCAGGATGTTTACATCCACCACTTTGTGGATTATTGTATTTATCTCTGTTAACTCATGAATGAATTTGCACTCTTCATTGGAAAAAAAATATTTATATTTCTTTTGAAATGAGAAATTTATACAATTTATGGAAAAAAAATCTGACTTCAATACTATGCCACTTCTTTTTTTTTTTAAACTACAAATTCTAACTTTTTTCTTTTTTTTTAAGCTAAAAGAGTGTAGTTTTTATTTTATTTTATTATTATTTTTGCATTTTTTATACTTTTTAATTCATACATAAATTTTTGTTATATTCTCAATATATATAGACAAAAATCACAAATATATATACAATATATATAAAATAAACATATAATAAACAATGATATATAAATTACATACGTTAAGCATACACACATTACATGATATTTATATAATTTATTCAATATTTTTATTTTTTTTAATTTTATATACACATAATATATAAACAATATATATAATAAATACATAACATATATATAATATATAAAAAATTAATTTTACACGTATAAAAAATAATTTTACACATATAATTAATTAAAAGAAAGTTTAACATGAAAAATTCAACCACCAATTAGTTTGATTTTGTTTTCTCGTATTCTATCTTGAAATTGATGTTCAAATGTCAAAAAAAAGTAATTGGTTTATATACAAAAAATTCAATTAAAAAATTTATGATATTTATTACGTTTTTAATTATTTTTAAAAAATAAATTTATAATTTTTTTATTATTGTATTTATATAGACTTCGGTTAAAATTTTTAGAGATCTATATATATAATATATTATAAATATAATACATATAAAAATATATTATCTTTTTATATTAAAATTTGAAATGATAAAAATAAAATATCCATTATTTTCGGTATGTCAAAATATTTAAGGAAAAGTTAAAACTAACATAAGTGCAAGCTCACAACAGTTAAAATATTTAAAATTTACATAAGAATTAAACAAATTTCTAGTTTTGTTCCAAGAAATTCATATGAAACTGAATATTTTAATTTAACATGCTCCAATTATTTTAGAGGAAATTACATTCTCTACATGAGAAAGATGTTCCGTTTTCACACATATAGCATGCGGAAAATTTTTTAAAAATTTCTTAACCAATGTTTTTTTTTTCTGTTTTTTATAATTTTTTTATTTCATTTTTTTCTTGTATTTATATTTATATTTTTTATATAAATTTTTTATGTCAAATTTTCAATATATACAAAAAATAGGCATATACATAACATATATAAAATACAAATTACATCTACAATATATGTAAAATGCATCTATATGATATTTTTAATATTTATTTAATTTAATTTTTTAAGCTCACAATATCCACATAATATTTAATAATTTTTACATAAAATACATATAATTTAAATAACAAAAACATAATATGTACAAAATATTTACAACATCTATTATACATCTACATAACAAAATTATGTATATATTTTATTATATATATAATATGTAAAATTTATTTAAAAATAAATTTATTAATTTTTATTAATATATTTTTATATATTTTATTTTTTTGAATGTTATTTTTTTATAAGTAAAATTAAAATTTTTTTCTTTATAAAAATTATAATTTTTATACGATGAAAAAATAATTTAAAATATTATTTTTTATTATTTTATTAAAATATTTTTATTTAATAATAAATTTAAAAAATAAAAATTAAAATAAAATATTAATTACAGTGATGTTAGAGATATTTAAAAAAAAATTTTATTTTAAAGAGGAATGAAGTATTTTTAAAATTTAATATTAATTTTTTATAAAAGTGTAAATAATTTTTTTTATAAAAGTGTAAATAATTTTTATAAAAGTATAAATATTTTTAATTTTTATAGCATTTTTAAAATAAAAATTATTTTTTAACTTAAAAATTATTTTTTAAATATTTATTTAAATGTTCCATTATTTTATATATAAATATTTAACTTAATTTAATTTTATTAATTAAAAACTCGTACGATAGGCTGGACAACATTAAAAAAATTAATATATAATAAAATAAAATTATATTAATATTTTTTATAAAATTTAATTTGAATAAATTTAAAATTAATTAAAATATAATATAATTGAAAATAAATAATAATATATAATATTTTAATGAAAAATATATCTTATATTATCTCAAATTAAATTACAAAAAACTCATTTATATATTATGTTTATAATTTCATTTATAATTTATCTATTATAATAATGAATTAAAATTTTTAGCCTTTTTTTACTTAAATTTGATAGCAACAGCATGCTTAAATTTGATAGCAACAGCATGATGAATAATTGCTATATAAATAACTTAATTTATTTTTAAAAATTATTTAAATATTGTATTATCAATAATGTTAAAACTTTATTAGGATGTTATGATATATATTTATGTAATTTGGCGCTAAAATAAATTATATTAAATTTTGCAGATTTTTTTTTGTTTACTCTGAGTTTATTTATATTTTATATTAAAATAATTAAATTCTATTTTTTAAAATATGAAAATTAATAAAAATAAAATTAATTTAAATAGAATTATTCTAAATACAAGCTTGAGTTTGGACCGAACCGGACCGGTTAGCTGTTTCACCTCATTTTAACCCTTTTTTTGGCCGTTTGTTATATTTGACAGTCTTCGCTTCGCTTCACTACTCTTTACACTCAGCCGGTAAGTCTATGTTTTTCTAATTTCTCTCTGCGACTCTCTGTTTTTTCTATAAATCGATTCAAATTATTCTCTATGATCCAAAGCTATTTCTCTATCTCTACTCTGATTTTATAATTTTTAGGGTTTTTTTTTTTATTGTATAAGGAAGTGCATTGTGCTATTAGGTCATTTTTTTATTGTATAAGGAAGATTTTCCTTTTGATTTCTGTTTGGTTTCCGAGACAATGTAAGGAATCAAAGATGAAATAAAGAAGTGAAATTGCATGCAGATAACGAAGTCTTTTTTAGCTTCATTAGATAGGTTTAAGTTTAATGGATGCTCTTTCCCTATTTTTTGTTCTAAGAAGTTATTATTTGTTTTCTAGTTTTGTTGTTTGCATCAAGTTTTCTTGGTTTTTCTTGACTGTTTGAATTGATTTTGTGTGATATGATATCTTTTGGTTAATTTTTCTTCATATATATGCTTTCTCGCTTATCGAAGAATCTAATGTATGCCATATCATATCTCACATTTTTATTGATTTTACTTGTAAATGTGTGTTTTTTTTGTTCTTGTTTTATGAAGTTGGTTATGGTCTTGCTTTGTCTTTTAAGTGTCTTACACGTTTCGAGTAAGCCTTCTATCTGTTTCAAATAGAACATCTTCTTAGCATTTTCTGATTTTTTGGCGTTTGAAATGTTAGAAAATTGACGGATGGAAACCAATTTCTTGGTTAAATGAACTTTATGTTGTTTCCGAGAAAATGTGCCCCTTCTAGAAAATGGGGTTTGTAAATCTGGTGGAGCTTCAGTTACATTCCTTGTTCAATAGGTCGTCAGAGATTTAACTGGTGCCTATATTCAATGGATGATTTGTTTGACTTGGTGTTTTCTTTTCTTTTGTATGTTTATTAAGGATTGGGGGGAGGTTGTTGATCAGCTGATTTTAACTGTGATCTTCTTAACCTTGTGCAGTTTTTTCACTGTCTTTTGTATTAGAAGCCTGAGCAATAGAGCTAAAATGCATAATTTTGTCCTTGGCTACATTTTCATTTTCCTTTACTGCATTCAATTTGAATACTGTAAACCTTGTGCAATTTTTTCACTCTCATTTGGCTGTCTTTTGTATTAGAAGCCTGAGCAATAGAGCTAAAATGCATAATTTTGTCCTTGGCTACATTTTCATTTTCCTTTACTGCATTCAATTTGAATACTGTAAACCTTGTGCAGTTTTTTCACTCTCATTTGGCTGTCTTTTGTATTAGAAGCCTGAGCAATAGAGCTAAAATGCATAATTTTGTCTTTTGCTACATTTTCATTTTCTTTTACTGCATTCAATTTGAATACTGTAAACTGTAGTTTATTTGATAATTATCTGCTAGGCGCCTTGTAATTCTACTTGAAAAATGTTGCATTTGGACTTCAATCTGCATTCTGCTTACCTTCTCTTGTTGATCCTAGCCGCCCTCCCCCCTTCTATTATGAATATGTGAAAATGCACTTCTGATGGTTCAGAGCTTCTTGCAAGTGTAGTTATTTTTTGCTAATGGCTCCAAATCCCAAAGTTACAAAGGCCTTTCGGGCCATGAAGGCTATTGGCATAACTGAAGATAAAGTCAAACCAGTTTTAAAAAAACTTCTAAAATTATATGACAAGAACTGGGAACTTATTGAAGAAGAAAATTATAGAGTTCTTGCAGATGCCATATTTGATGACGATGATCCAAAGGTACAAGTCCCTTTTGTGTTTCCTTTATTTTAATTTTTTTTCTGTTTATTCTGACTATGTTTGTTTGGTATTAATCTTTTCTATTAGGTGTCGGAGGATAAAGAGAATGCTAATGTAATTGATGGTGTATTTTATGTTTCTTCTTCTTTAATTGTGCCTGCATCTGATAAATCTGTTCTCAACTAGCAGGGAGTAAATTTTGGCGAAGAAGCTGAGGTGCATGATGAGCCTGAACGGCCATTGAAACGATTGCGATTAAGAGGGCAAGAAGTGCATGCTTCTTCACCTCTTAATGACTGCAATCCTGTGGCGGGTGGAACTTCATTGAAAAAGCCCAAATTGGAGGATGAAGAGCGGCTAGGCAAGAATTCTCGGCAGCAATCACTAGATTTGAGGAAGTCACAACCTGGGCCTGTTTCACCCCAGAATCATGCTAAAAACATGGGAAAGCAACAAGCTTCACCTATTCATTTGGGAGGAGAAGCAAACTCTAACTCATCACTGGAAAGAACTCTTCCTTCTGATTCTCAGCCACCTCAGGTGCGACATTCATATAAGGGAAAAGAACCTATGTTACCTCCAGTTTCTCCTAAAGAAAAGAGACCTACTTCTGAGAGGCCATCTCATGCATTGCGAATCAATGAATCTGCAAGTGATCCAGGCAATGTACAATTGCCCAGGCAAAAAGTGCCTGATTCTTATGCTTTGCTCATTCCTAAAGATGAGCCGTTTACTGGTGATTTTCCTCCTGATAACTCACCGCGTTATGCAGCTCCTATTGCAGTGTTCCAACCAGGTAAATCAATTTTATCAGTGGAACCAATTCTGAGGGTATCTCTTTTACTTTCACTGATTCATACTTTATTATGATGCTGATTCAGTATGTTACCTCCACTGTGGTGAAGGTTGCATCTGCAATGGTGCCTTTGTTATGTGTTTATTCTTATTCTCTTTTAAAATTGTTAAATGGTTGAACTGCTAATTACCCCTTTTCCAACTTTTGCAGATTCATTGGGTAAAGAAGATAATTTAGCTAGTGGTGTTTCATCGGGAGAGCCAGATGATCAGGAGCCTCCAGTATCATCAAATGAGACAAGAACTAACTCTGAGCTTGCAGCTGTTCTAGAGAAATCTCCTGCTATCTTGGAGATTGCCTCCTCATCACTGGGAGAGGTGAAGATTTCTTTGAGCTACAA
This sequence comes from Garcia nutans, assembly GCA_947685225.1. Taxonomy (NCBI): domain Eukaryota; kingdom Viridiplantae; phylum Streptophyta; class Magnoliopsida; order Malpighiales; family Euphorbiaceae; genus Garcia; species Garcia nutans. The sequence goes on along the minus strand of CANTUV010000048.1, from coordinate 4,192,565 downwards.
CTCTATGATTGGAAGACCAAATTTTCATATGCCTAGTCAAGATGAACTTCTGAAATCAATGCAGGAGAAATGTCTCCGGTCATATAAAATTTTTGATCCTAAATTTTCTGTCATGCAAATGCTGAAAGATATGTGTGACTGCTTCCTCGAATTGGCAACTGATTCCTCTCATGAATCGCAGGAGAGTTCACTGAATGTAACACCAACTATCAGTGCACTGAGGAAGTCAGCTGCTTTGGGTAATGGGGTAATGGGAGAAAGTAATTTTACACCAAATGGATCAGTTGATATCCTTCGCTTTTCTCGGATGGCTGCATCTCAAATTCCAAAGCAAATACGACCTTTTAGTTTGGACACAGAAAGTAATAGAGGAAAAGAATTTAGTGACCCTGATTCACGAAGTTTGGTGGTGGTTCCACAGTATCAGCTCACTTCTGAGGAGCTAAGATCTCTTCATGATTTTAATGACATAACTAAGGGAGAAGAAATAGTTGAGATTTCATGGTTAAATGAAATCAACAATGAATGTCCCACATCTTTTTACTACATACCTCGGAATCTGGTTTTTCAAAATGCTCTTGTGAAATTCACTCTTTCTCAAATCAGTGCTGAAGATTGCTGTCCTACTTGTGTTGGTGATTGCCTATCTTCAACCACAGTTTGTGTTTGTGCCCGGGAAACTGGGAACCAGTTTGCATATACATCAGAAGGCCTCATCAGGGAGGATTTCCTAGAAGACTGCATCTCTATGACCCGTGATTCTCAACAACAATGCCTCTCCTATTGTAAAGCTTGCCCTCTTGAAAGATCAAAAAATGATAAGATCTTGGAACCTTGCAAGGGCCACTTGCAGAGGAAATGTATAAAAGAATGTTGGAGTAAATGTGCCTGCCATAAGCAGTGTGGCAATCGGGTTGTGCAGCGAGGTATAAGGTGCAAACTGCAGGTATGAATCTGGACCTATATTCCAGAGTTTTTTCACTTCTGGAATATTTGAGAAGTTCCAGTGATTGATGACTCTGATCATGTAATCTATTTATGAATCTATATCTCTGTGCTGTTTAAAATTTACAATGTTCAAATGCATGATGGTTATTCACAAAAAAATCTGCTTTTGCATTGCCCTTGTGTCAGTTCCATGTGCAACTTCTTGTAATAACTGATTGTGTGCAATCAGGTTTTCTTTACACCCGAAGGAAAGGGATGGGGTCTCAGAACCCTAGAAAAGCTGCCAAAAGGGGCCTTTGCGTGTGAGTTTGTTGGGGAAATATTAACCAACAAGGAACTGCATGAGAGAAATACGCAAAGGACAAGGGGCACTAGTCATGAACGGCATACTTATCCAGTTTTATTAGATGCATATTGGTGCTTGAAAGAAGCTTTGAAGGAAGAAGAAGCTCTTTGTTTGGATGCAACATTCTATGGAAATGTTGCTAGGTTTATCAATCATAGGTAACTCTGTATGCATGTTGCTAGAAGCCCTGTGGCAGTACTTGTTCTGTTTCTGCATTTCTAACGTTACCTCGATTTTCCTTTTTTGTTTTAAGGACCCGTTTTTATCACTTTGCATGATTTGCATGCACAGAAACGGGGGACTTCTCCAATTTGTTTTTGTTTCAAACGTTAACTTTTCTTGCAGCTGTAATTGATCATGTCTGATTAATTTTTTTCTTGTGCAAGATGCCTTGATGCAAATTTGATTGAGATCCCAGTTGAGATTGAGAGCCCAGATCATAACTATTATCACGTAGGACTTCCCCAATATGTATTTTGCTTGCCTGTTATTTTTTCCAGTGATGCTGACTGGATAGACATTGTTCTGTTTTCAATGGTAAAATGTCTTATATGGAATTAATTTTTCTGTAGCTTGCCTTCTTCACAACAAGAGAAGTTAATGCCTTGGAAGAGCTAACCTGGGTAAGCAATACTAGTCTTATGATGTCTTATGATTCTTATTTTTAATTTTCTGCTTAGTTATGCATCTGTGGTTGCCGTTCCATCATCTTATTGAATTGTTTAACCATGGCATAAATGAAATGAGTTTTGAGTCATATTTACCAATTTATATTGTCTTAAATGCCTAGTTGTGAAAAGATGATTAAGCTTTAGTTCATTTTGTGGTTCTATCACAAACTTTTAGTTTTTGTAATTCCATGCAGCAACTTTTAAAATTTGGCAATTATATCACTGATCTTATTTCAGGTTAAATTAGACTTGAATTTGTTGATTTTTGTTTTTGGTTAATTTGTGCAATCGATCCTCAACTTTTATCATGTTGGCATGAAATATTTTATTTAATTTTGCTACATACTGTGTAAAAAAACAAATTTAAAGCTACAAAAATAGCAAATCAGACTGAATCTCACCTGAAATTGGACTAATGATGGAATTGCAAAAAAATTAAAAATTACTGCAGTGAGATTGTCAAAATAAAGTTGTGATAGAATCACAAAAAGCACTCAATTTTAAACCTTTTTTTTTAACATGAAGCCTTTAATCAATGATATTAAATTTCAAGCTTCTGTTCAAATCATGGAGCTAATATGGCTGAATATTTCTGCCTTTTTGCCTTATTACCAATGTTGGTTTTGTAGATTCTAAGTAATTGGGATTGTGCACTACTTGTTGGTTTTGTGCGGAGTAGATATCTAATATGTTGGGTTCGCAGACACTTTTCTAATTTGTTCTGTGATCATTGGAGACATTCTGGTGGAAAGTCAATATTTTCTGATTGAATTTGCCTCAAAACTCTGCATCTGTCATTTTTTTGTACTTGTGACAATACCATCATGTCCCTGCTGGAACCATGTATTTGAAAAGCTTCTAATGCTGTGATTAACCATATTGTGCATAATAACAATAAGAAGGACAGAGTACTCATTAGGTTGTAGGGGAACCATCAATCTAAGCACTTAGAAGCGTATATTGTTATTTATTTTACCTGGTTAGACAATTGACTACGGTAATCTGAAAAATGTGAAACACAATACACTGCCTTGTAGCTGTCGGTTGGATCTGGAGAAAGCAAAATCTAGAATTGATAATCACGCATGGATATATTTCTAATCAGACTGACAATCCCATATGGGAATTTTCCCAAGTCAAATGGTGTTTTATTATTTCAGACTCTTGTTATTCTGAATATTGCTTAGCCAGTGTCAAGTCTACTTTGAACTTAGCCATCAAATGTGCTGTTTATTAGTCAGTATAACAAGAATAGATTTTCATCTGCCCGTTGGATTTCACTCATTTTGATTGCCTTTTGTTTTGCAAGTTGTGTTTTAGTCCTAAACTTTTATGATATGGATGCTATCTGTACTGAACATTTGATTTTGAAAATATGCTTGCGTTCATGTGCATGAAGTTGACATTATTGTTTTCCTAAAACGTATATTAAGCTGCTTATGTTATCCCCTATTCTGTGCCCTCTGCTTTGACAAATTTTATCTAGGGCTGCATCTGTCACCAGTTGCATGTATGTGTAAAAATTCCATGAGTATTCTTTTGTCATTTTCTAAATCAATGTCTGCCTATCTCTAGGATTATGGTATCGACTTTGATGACAATGATCAACCTGTGGAGATGTTTCGGTGCCTATGTGGCAGCAAGTTCTGCAGAAACATGAAACGTCCAAATAGTAAGTCGATTCTGACTCATAATGTTTGTGATGGTTACATTTTGGAAGCTTTACCTTTTTTCTGAAAGTTATAATTCTGGTTTGAATGTGGTGTGTACACAATTTCTGCTGGGAGTGTCTGAATACTCTGATTCTACGGGATCCGAATTGTTTTTGTGATGCTTCTGTTTTTCCGTGCAACACCCCCAAATCCATTTTCTCATTTCCCTGTTACTAATTGCCAGCTGTCTGTGTGCAGGGTCCAAGTCTGCATTAAGATGATCAGAAACATCTGAGGATTCTGATGTTTTGTTCTTTTGATCTCTCCTTTGACAGAAAAGGAAAAGTTCATGGAGTGGATTTTGCTGAACTTTATTAGTTCTGGTAACAATGTTTTGAACTGGTGCACATAGGTTACCCTGTAGAACCAGGGAGCCGTTTTGTAATGCCTCATAAATATGCTAGGATAGATGTACATAATGTTTGTCAATAACCTATTTACTTTATCTTGATTCTCAATCTCAGACAATCTAGCTTCTCAACGTCGGGTCCTTTTATTTTTTGGGGTAGGATGGGTTTGGAACGGTGTATTTTGAGTAGTAAGTGTTTTACACCTTTCCTTTATTATTATGTCTTTGCATTGTCTGATAAAATGGAATAACGATGTTAGACGGTCGGAGTTATTTGAGTAACTTGCGTATTGTACATCTTTTTGTGGTGTATTCTGGTGGATTAATTGTTCAATTTACAACCCATAGTTCGTTAACAGCTTGGAATGCTGTTTTCGTTGTCAATCTCGATCTGTGAATAGTAATGGAGATGGCGAAGCCTGCTTTTGATGGAGAATGTGTGATCTAACGCCACGGGGATGGTTCTTAGGTCACCCTGCCTGGTCTGAATTGAATTTACTGTTCAATTTTATCCTGATAATTACGAGTATTATAAAAATGAAAATCATTTTATTGGTTAAAAAAAATATCGCATATATCATGCAAATATTTTTCACAAATATTAGTAACATTTGAAACTTCGTGTATGTCCGATGATAGTATAAAAGGTTGGTGAATGGTCCCTAAATTGAAGGAGATGCTATTTCATTCGTTATAATAATTGCAGTAGAGAGCTTACTAGCTTTACCATAATTAAAAAGCAAGTATGCAGATTCCAGACAAAAAGAAGAAACAGTAGCTACTACACTCATTGGTACAAATCCCAGGTCTATGATTATGAAAATTGAATGACTCCAAAAAATTATAATATCTTCGGAAACCGACAATGCTTCCTAGCAAAATCATAAAGAGAAAGAATTACAAAAATTGTTTATCTAGTTCATTGAGTTTCATCAACTATATAATGACCAATATCATTTAGCTTTGATTTCATTCTCTCCTTGTTCAGTAATTGAGTCCTAGCCTTGTTCAAGAAAGATCTAGGAGACATTGTGATTCTCTTTGCTTGCTGTTTCTTCTCATTGCTAACGAAAGGTAAGAGAGAACCATCTTCCTGCTGAACTTTGGGTTGGAAGAAGCAATCAAATATAGGTTTTGGGTTTCCATTACTGAGAAGAATAAGGGAAAAAAAGAGAAGAAAGAAACTTCAGGAAATTGTAATTGTATCCAGACTTTCTTTCTCCCACCTAATGAGCAAACAACACATTGAATCCTGAAAATTTCTCCTCCAAGAAAACACAACTCATAATGTGCTTATAAGTTCACTGATATTTCATTGATTTCAAGAACCCTTTTGGCTGCTTCAAACACTGCGGCCATGCCAGAACTTGCAAGCCGTTACCCTTATGGTCGGTGCTTGACATCGAGTCAGTCGCCAATCTTGTAGTTTCTCAAAGGTAGCCCCTTGTTCCTGAACGCTATGGGAAAAAGAAATCGCGAGTTCAAGCGAAGACCATGTCCGCCGGTAATTTCATTCAACCCTCAAATTGTTTTTCCTTGAAAAAAGAGGGAAATGAAGGCGAGGGTTATCGATAATCTTTGATATAAATGCATAGGGGAAACCAATGAAAAATAAAGATTTTTAGAAATTAATTTTAAAAATTTTATTATAATTATAATTATTACTGTCTCCTTCTTATTTTAAGAGTCATGCAACAAAATTTTTTTCTGTTTCATATTTTTTTTTAAATTTAAGATTATATTAATTAAAAAGTTTTAATATTATTTTTATTAATTAATGAATAAAATAAGTGGAGTGAGAAATATGAGAATAATATTTAGATAAATAATAGTAAAATTTTTATAAAATTCATAATAACTAATATTTTTTTAGTATGTACTTACTGTTATGAGATGATATTTAAAATAAAATGGATAAAATAATTTTTTGTTAATTATAAAATAAATTACCAGTAGATACTCTTAAAGTTTAAAATCAACCTTTATAAGCTAAAAATGATTATAATATCCACCCCAATCTTACAAAACACTTTGAATTAAAAAAATTTATAATTTTTTTGGGAAGAAAACTTTACAAAAAAAATTATAAAAAAATAAACAATCCCCCGTAAAGAAAAGAAACTATATAGATTGAGACTCCTTTTATGATTAACCATTTTAGTGTTTCTTTAAATCCGACTGTCTGAAATTTGTTTTATAATTAACCATTTGATCTTGTTTGAAAATCACCCCAATAATAAAATTTGAAAATAATCACACATTTTTAATGTTTTAGGGTCATAATTAAATTAATCTATGCTCTGGTACTCATCAGATTCATGAAGTTTTCCGTATGAATTCCACCTTGCTTGAATTTTCATAAATCCACCATTAGTTGAATCAGATTTGAAAACACCTTTTTTATACCATTCAATTCGATTCAATATGTTTGATCAATAAAAAACACAAAACGTTGCTGCCCATATAAGATAAAGATTGGACTAAATATATATTAAGTTCCACATCATGATCATCTATCATTCATTTACAAAATCCAAAATGTTGGAAAACATATTTAACACCCAACAAAATTTATCAGCTAAGGCAATATACAGAGAGTTACAATGGTCGTAGCCAATCTAAGAAACATAAACCTTCATAGTTTCATCTACAGACAACAGTGATTCCTTATTATGGGGTGCAGAAAGAAGTTCATGCTCGCATCCTGAAGGCATTACTGGACGAATGCAGCCTGGATTCAGTGGAAATAGTTCTTTGTAATAACCATCCATAGTTGCAGATAAATTGCAAGTTTCTGCAACCTTTGGGATCTGGAAACAAATATGAGCAGATCAATATACACAGCTGCAGCAGCAACAGCTCAAAAACAAGCACAAATTTTAGCTTAGTATTAGTAGTCTATTACCTGATATATGTCCCGTGTATAACTGTGAAGATTTGAGTACTCAATCAGTTTCTTCTTGGTGCACTTGAACAGAACATTATATATAGCATCAAACCGAATTAAAGTGGTGAACAAGCAAACATCTGCTAATGTGATTGTGTCTCCACATAAATAACGCGAAGTAGCCAAGTGATTATCTACCCTGTCTAATGTATTAAACAGATCATTCACTGCTTTATCATATGCCTCTTGACTTTGTGCAAATCCACATCTGCAAATGTTCAAACATTTCTCAGTCATTGAATGCCTACATTGCAAGAGATTCAAATTCTAGCACACCCAAAACATCATTTTCATTTCAGCTCAGCTTTTACATATATAACTAATTACAATTTTGCATAAACACAGTACCTCTGTTCTGTTCCACCATTTTTGTTTATATCACTTAAACACTGGAGTGTATATAACCCCCATGAAGAAAATAGATTGTAACATGCCTTGTACGAATTTCTTATAGATATGCTAGTGCTCTATTCACTCAATTGTTTAGGTTTAACTCCAATTCCATGTATGTTTTTAACTAATTATTGAAAGAAAAGAAACAAATCATTGTGAAAATCATAAAAAAAGTTCTTACTTGAGATATATAGCATTTTCCCATGAACAAACAATCAATCAAGAACAGAAATTTACCTGTAAACACCATTGTTTATGTTAGGATAGATCACTTGATTCCATTCCTCAATCTTTGCTTTCAGTGAATTTGGGGACAAATCCAAATCTGGATTGCGGGATAACTCATTCAACCCTGAATTGAAGAATTCAATTATATCATAGCTTTCATTGCATACAACCTCCTTTTTATCAGCGTCCCATAGCATTGGCACCGTCGCTCGTCCATTGTAGCCTCCTCTTCTTAGCTTGTAAACCTCCTTCAAAGTTCTGCGTCCATTTGCATTATCCTTACCCGGAATAAGGATATCCTTATCCTCGTTATTGTTGTTTTGAAATTCCCAGGAACCGTCTTGGCCGGGTGCTGCAATCGAAACTGGAATTGCATCTTCTAAGCCTTTGAGAGCTCTGACTATGAGGGTTCGGTGAGCCCATGGGCAGGGGAGGCCTACGTAGAGGTGCAAGGACGTTGTATTTTGGCGGGAAAATTGAGAATTAGGGAGACGGAATTTGGAGGGGGGCCTCGAATAGCCGCCGGTGGAATCAGAGGGAGCCAGCTGCGACATCATAAGGAGCCACGCCGCGTTCCATGCTGTACGGATGGTGGAGATAAGAAGTCCTGGCGGGAGGGATGGCCCCCACAGTAGATTAGTAATGGGGGTGAGGAGGTTTTTAGGGTTCGTCGGTTGAGGAGTTTGGTTCAAGGACATTCTAGGGTAGACGTGAAATCTATGGTTGCCTCTGATAGCAACACTGGTGGTGGTGGTGATTCCGGCGGCGGATGGGATTGGCGGAGAGCATAGAAGGGAAGTGCAGTACATGGCTCAGTCCTCTCCAGTAATTAGCGGTTTAGTAGCGTTGCAGTTATCCCGGAAAAAAGGATAAAAACGTTGATTGAAACAATTAACGAATTTCAGATTCATAGAACGTCGTCGTAAAAATACATTGTTCCCAAACTAAAACGGCGTCGTTGAACACCAAAGACTGAAAAACCCTAACGCCCCACCTATTTAATACTTACTTGATGAGAGAGTGAGAGTGAGAGGGCAAGCAGAGAGCCGATCGAAAATGTCGAAGCGAGGTAAACCTCTTCATTTGATTTTTCTAGTATTTTCTCAGAAACCAAGCTAGAATTTTCTCATTCAATCAGATCATTAATTTTTCTTATTTTTGTTTGTTATTCAGGAAGGGGTGGATCTGCTGGGAACAAGTTCAGAATGTCACTGGGTCTGCCAGTGGCTGCGACGGTGAACTGTGCCGATAACACAGGTGCGAAGAATCTTTACATCATTTCGGTGAAAGGAATTAAGGGTCGTCTTAACCGTTTGCCATCTGCTTGCGTCGGAGATATGGTGATGGCCACCGTGAAGAAGGGGAAACCGGATCTCAGGAAGAAGGTCATGCCAGCTGTGATCGTCAGGCAGCGTAAACCCTGGCGTAGAAAGGATGGTGTTTACATGTATTTTGAAGGTGCGTTTTGATTGCTAATTTGCTTGATTAAGGTGAATAGATAGATTCTTAATTTAATATGTTTAGGGAACGTTGTGGGGATTGAGAGTCCTTGAATGTTGCTTCTTTTAATAACGGAGTGGCCACTAAACTTATTAGTCACTTTTAATGGGAAGCATATATGAAATCAAATTAGAATGCCAGTTTTCAACAGCATGATTTGCTTCTTTATGACTGTGCTACCTGTCTGCTGGTAAATTTCATTTTTCTGTTGCTGTTGATTATGTTTTGGGGTTTTGACCAATGAAAAAGGCAATTTTTTTCAGTTTCTTTTTTTTTCTTCCTGGTCACTTTTTCTAAATTAGTGCTAAAGCTTTTAGGAAGTCGACTTTTTTTTTTTTTGAGTATTTTGAGTTTCAAGCTTTTGCATAATGATTATTGCTGTTATCAGTTGCATGTTTAATTTGGTATTTTTTTTTTGGATATTTTTGCCTGCTGGTTTGTTTGGCTTTTTAAATCTCAAGTTTCTAAAATATAGCTTGTTGTTTTGCAGATAATGCGGGTGTCATTGTGAATCCCAAGGGGGAAATGAAAGGTAATGCATTTTCTATATCATTATAGCTTAGGGTCAGGATTATTCTGTCTATTTAAACCAAAGAAAAAGAATCATGATTCTTTAATTTGGTTTTTCAGTTTGCTTTACTAGATCATTCATTTTCCTTAAGTTCTAATTTTTAGCTTTTTTAAGATATTTCAGTTTGGTTCAGCGTTTTTGTAACTTGACCCCTCATCTTCCTTGGAGTTCTACTCTTTTCGGCAACATCTCCCTTACTTTTTTTTTCTGTGCATATTCTGTCAATGAATCCCTTTGTTTTCTTATGGCTTGTATGATAAATGTTTCTATCCCAGCACAATGAGAACTTTTACGAGGTCTGGAATTGACTTTATCATGCATTTACCTGACCTTTCATTTGTTGATTCTGTGTCATTTTGTTCTTTAAAATAATTGGTTTCTTCTTTGATGATCTTTTTGGATATTTGGTTGATGATCTTTTTGGATATTTGGTTTTCTATTTTGTTAGTATGTATAGATTTTGAGATACCAATCATCAGATAGATTAATTAGTTGGGTACCGACCTGATTGTGCAAAATATAAAAATATCTTGTGTTAGTTTTCTTTTTGGACCTGTCTCTCTGCTTTTACCAAGTGATTTGAGATATACATTGTTCAAGTTATCGTGGTTGTTTGGAGTTATTCTTTATTATTGCTAAGCATAATGCGATTTTACCTTGGTGATTTAAATGACTGTAGGATCTGCTATTACTGGCCCCATTGGGAAAGAGTGCGCTGATTTGTGGCCAAGGATTGCTAGTGCTGCCAATGCTATCGTTTGAGATAGAATTTCAACTGTGATTTTGTTTTGTAGTATGTTTGTGAACTTGGGATTTTGTATTATTTTGCTTATGAGGTTTGCTTTTATGTTAGGGCAGGATGAAATATGTCAGATGATAGATTGTTTTCAGTTTTTATTGTATTGTACCAATCTCAGATTGTTTTTGAGATATTGGAAAATCTCTTCTCTACTAAAACATATCTTAACAAGAAAAATTAAGAATTGGGTTGATTGTTGTTTAATTACAGTAATTGTCATTCACTAGATTAAAATTCCACAGCATATTAGGGCAGGACTGTGTGTCTGAAAATAGTACAGATGTGGGTGGATAGATTTAATGGCCAAGAGGTGATCCGCTTTCTCTTGTTTCTAGCATCCAATCTATTATCAGGTCATTGGCTGCTGAAAAGTCCACTGGAGCTCAGTTGTTAACACACCTTTTTTTAATTTTCTTTTTCCACGATTTTCTTAAGCGACTTTTAATTGGAGCGAGTTTCTGTCTCTGTCGTTTCATTGAAGAGGCAAAATGACTTTCGTTGGTTACGCTCTCAATAAAGTATATATATATATATCAATATTCTAAATTGTTTTCTTTGCTTTGAGTTAATATTTTTTGCGCATTTTGTGCAATTCTTAAATTTAATCTTTCTCTGGTGCATCATTATACAAAATCTCAATTTTAAATTTATCACAGAATAAATTATGGTTAATTTAATTTAATTTAACTTTGTGTTGCACAATAAAATACCATTATTTTTTTTGAATATAAATTGAATTTTAGAGAAAGTTAGAACTTAGAAATGTCTTTTGTTACGTACTGTATGTTGAAATGAAAAAAAAAAAACAATAGAACGCCATATATTGGGAATAAAAATATTATATTTTTTTACATTACTCAATTATTTAATTTAAAAAAATATAAATTACTCAACAAAATAAATCTAAATTTATTAAAATTTTGTTATTGTAATTGATTATAATTTATTTAAAATAAATTACATTAAAATTTCATAAATTATATCATAGATAGAACAACCATGAAATAAAATAATAAATATATATTTAGTGAGATAATAAACATATATTTAGTGAGATTTATTAAAATGATATTATGATATAGTTAATTTATATTTTATAATTCAAAAAATACATTTATATTTTATAATTCAAAAAATACTGTTCATTGACCTTTTTCATGTAATAAGGAAATTTAGGAGTGCAAAAATAAAAAGAGTACATAAAAGGAAACGCAATTAAATGTGAAAAGGTAATTAAATTCATTTTATCTAAGAATGCTGAAAAACTTATAATTAATTTTTTTTTTAAAAAAAATTCAAGACTTATATTTTACTTTGAGCAACCTCCATTTAATTGTTTTAAACCCCAAGTTCCTTGTCATTCATCGTCTCGCGCCTTCTTGCTCACTGCCTCACTCTCACAAGAAACTCTTACATTCTGTTCGTTGGAGACGAAGAAGAAGATGGTTTGGAATTACCCAGATGTATTCTTAGAGGAAATGGTGAAACTAACAAACGGATTCGTAGATATCTTGATTCTGGCATCTGGGTATCAGTCCTCTGGTCATTCAGCCCACTGGGATGCCAACAATATCAAGAAAGCCTTCCAGTGGGCTTCTTTCTTTGAGACTGTACGTCATTTCTTTTTTCCCTTACTTTCCACTCTTTAATTTTGATTTTCTCTGATGATTTATATGTTTTGTGAAAGCTTTTGTTTCCGTTTTCTCAGTTGCAATTTGCTCTGTTGTCGAAATGCATGTTTTATGTGCTAGTGTCAGTATATTTTGTCAAATTTGATATATGCTTTAACTCTTTTGTAGTTATTATATGGCAGTAAATCTCTAATCTGGTTTAGTTTTATTTCTAAGTTCATGTTTCAACTCCTTTGTAGTTTTGGGAATAGCTGTATTGAAAATTGTCACGGTGATAATGTTTAGGTGCTTGGGTAAATGACCAGCTCAGATGTTTACCATGACTCAATTAAGGACCTTGATTCAGCTCTCTGTGAAATGAAATCTAATCCCTCTTTTCCTCAGGTAGCGGATTGCTTTTTATTTTTGGTCTAACAATGAGTTTAAAGTTATTGCACTGATTCATCTGTTAAAAGCAGGGCCTTGCAAATCTATCTTGTGATACTCTTAATACGGCAAGAAGTTTTGTATAGGCACATCTATTCCATACTTTACCATTGATGGATTCACATCAGGGCTTTTCTAACTGCAATAATTGAGATGGATCTTGATAATTATTCAGGATCCAAGGATGATGGCCTTAGTGTATATCTCAACAAGTTATTGGTGCAGGGTATTCCATTTAACTTGGTTTTAGAAAGTAGGGATCTTGTGAAGGATTTAAATCTTGCACAGGAAGAAATTACTTCAGATGCGAGGATTGGAAATTATGACTTGACAAAGCTTACTCTTCAAGAGCTGTTCAAGAGGCAATCTTCAGTCTCATGCATATCCACAGTTTGTAAAGGCTTAGATATCCTCTGCAATGCCATCAGAAGTAGCAGTTGGGCTGATTCTGATAGTGCCATATCTGAAGAACAACTGAAGTATGAAAGAGCTCAAGCATCAGCAGGGTATAAACTATATTTCCTTAATAGAGTAAGAAGAATATAATATTTCAATGATGTTGCACTATTTACTGAAATTCATGAAGTTTTTCTGCAAATAAATTAAGTAAATGTGCTTCACTTGTTGGATATAAATGATGCTTTAAATGTAGAGTGCAGTGCTCCTGCTAATGAACAATTTCATCTGATTATGATTTTTAAATGCCAAAAACTACCACATCAAGCTTATTTCGGATCTGTTTAAAACTCGGGGAATTCGTAAAACAACATAAGCGGCAATTTGTTGATAATTTTTCCTTGTACGATAAGAAAGTAAATGCTGATGCTTTTCAAGACTTTAGTGCCAAAAGTGAAAATGCCTTTGCTTCACTTGCAGGAAAAATCAATTGGCTGATTTTATCACATGGAATCGTTGGAAAACAATGAATCTTTCGTATTTTCTTCATAAGAGAACTGTCAGATTGGCCTCAGGTGCCAGCATGATATTTTCTGCCCCTAAGGTTTACTGGGTGCAAGTTTTCTGAATGCTTCAGAAAAATGCAATGAGGAAGATAATTTGCATGAAACAATAGTAAGTTAATTTGTCCTTGGAATTAAAAGCAAAGAAGTTGTCTTAAAAACTATATGAATTTCCTGAAGGCTTGATTATGCATAATTCCCATTTGCTGCATATTTGACAATTTCATATTTGTCCACTCCATATTGTGTTCATGTGTCTGTATTAGAGTTCCTACTTGTCCATTTTTTATTCAGAAATATTTCACAAATGATACAGAAATGGCCTTTAATGGATTATATAAATGATATACATGCTAGTGTTTGAGGAATTTATAGAAATGATGCAGAAATCAGCTTTAATGGATTGTAGAAATGATATACATGCTAGTGTTTGAGGAATTTATAGAAATGATACAGAAATGGTTTTTAATGGATTGTAGTAATGATATACATGCTAATGTTTGAGGAATTTGTCTTCAAGCTTTCTAATGCACGATCGAGTCATTTACTTAATAATTTATTTAAAAACTTCAATCATTTTCAAGTAATGATCCTCGTAAATTGCATTCTGGTGCTGTTCAATGTAAAGAGATTAAGCAGCTTAGGAAGGAAACATTTGAAGTGTTCTGCGCTTTCTAATTCATTTTTTCTCAAGTGTTTCATTTTTTAGTGATCAAAGTAGTGGTTTGTAGCATTATATTTTTGCTGTTCTCAAATAGTTTTCATTAGGGGGAATAATTTTATGGGTGTAATGCTCTTGAAGTCATATGAATAAATTGGACTTTGACTTATATTCTATGTATATTTTTTTACACCTATTCCTCCCTTGAGACAGGAACTCATGTTGCTTGGATGCGTTACAAGCAAATGGAATCGCCTAATTGAATATTTCATGTCAATTTCTTATGACTCCTCCCCCATCTCAAATCTATATCATGAAGTCTGCAACTTGCTTTCTGGAAGATCTCTAAGTTTGCATTTGAAAGAGGAGTCAGCAGATCCAAAGGTGTTTTTGTGCTCAATTTTTAGTGAATGATGTTGATATAGTATAATCTGTGTATACATGCATGTGAAGTATAAGAATTTCTATTCTTATGCTACTTCCATGACTTTCTATTTGATGCACGTTGCATTGATTCAGTTGCTGACTCATGTTTTTTCTTTGCACACATGAATGTTGTATTTGTCTGCCAACTATAATCTTTCTAAGCACTTAAGACTTTTTTTTGGGAAGGATGTGCTTTGATGGGACATCCGATTAATTGGTTCCTGGATTTTCTTGTTTAATAGAATTCTCTATCAAGTGCTGTAGTAGTGAAAAAATTAGTAACTCTTAGAACTAGTGCCAAGCAACGCATTCATGCTCTTCTCTCACTCTCCCCGTACATGCATGCAGATTCACTTGCATGCATCTTCTTGTGATTCCGCTGAAATTACTTTACTTATATGGAGACTTTATTAATTTTTATAACCAACTATTCTTAATTATAATAACTTTGGCTGAATGAATTACTTCATTTCCAATCCCTCATAATGAGAATTTATATGTAGGTTTATATGCTTGTTTACGGGTGATGCTGTTAAATTTGGCTTCATTTATATAAATATTATGTGATTGATTCTAGCAGTGCATAACAGGAAATTGGCATTCTTGAGCACTTGGCTGGATTGCTAGATAGGCGGATTCATCTATTATGGAAACTCTTTCCTGCCCTTGTAGCTGTTTCAATCCCATTCTGGTAGTCTTATGGGTTTTTCTCTTTCTGTTTATTTGAACATTCATTTATGTAGGAAAGAATTTAGTTGAGTTTACCTTCTGTTCTGGACTTGTTATGGTTTTATAATTTTCATTCTTTAAAATGAAAAGAAAAAAAAAAGACGAAATGGAAAATGGACAATATCGAAGGACTTATTCAATTTCTGTGGGTTTCATGTGTTCTTTCCAAGTATAGTATTGTAATGCTTGTAATTAATGTTGTAGGTCACCAATGTTTCGGTTGTGTCTAAGTGAAATAGAGACTCAATTCAGAGGAGATACTTCAGTGATGAGGTTTTGTATTTTTAACTTTCTCTCTCACATTAGAACTTTTGACACTGTGTTATATAATTTAAGAATTATCAATTGATTTCATTTCATTATGCAGATGCTGCAGTTGCATCCAAGATAGGAATGAACATGAAGATTGTAAGTATCTCCAACACTATCCTGCCATATGCACAGACTTTTGATGTCCTGCATAGCTTTATTCAACATCGCTGACATTGGGAACCATACAATAAATGGATACTATGAAATAGTTTACGTTTGTAGGCAATTGGGATTATTTTAGTAAGCAGTTCTTTGAAATAATAAAATCAGAGATGGAATGTCGGTCTTATATTTGCATGGATCTTAGATAGTAATTTTGTATAACTATTGTTTTATGCAGATCACAATCAATGTCTCATTCTGATGCATGAGAGTTGTGTAAAAATAATGACTCTTCATTCTTTTAAGGGTTCATGGGTCCCATATATTCTAAATGTTAGACATGCTTTCAGTGTTCTATTCTTTTAATTTTAATTATTCTCTCATACTTTATTATAGGCAGCAACGGCATCCTAGGTTAAGAGTCACATCATGAGGCACATAGAAACACATACACTGAACTGGTATTAAATTGGCATGCCTAAGTGGGCCACGGCTGGGTAATATGAGTTAAATATTTTACAAGAGCCCACCTGAAATTGTCTGCTTTGTAAAATAATGCAGTTCAGCACATCTAGAGAGAGAAAGGAGGATCAAAGGAGTTAAGGGTTCAGGTAGGCTTAAGTTGATAGTTGAAATGTTATTCAGCTTGCCTGACTACGCTAGAATGCTAATTCAATGCCAGCTTAGGATAGCATGATTTCTATCATTAGATCAATTTTTACCAATTATAAAGTATGAGGTAACTTTGAAAATTAAAAAATATTTGGATAAATTTGAAAATTTAAGCAAACCTTAGTGTGGATCATTATCTTTTGTTTTAAAGTACTTCTCTTGCTTGCTTTTTTATGCTTGTTGAGTAACTTCGTTGATGCAAGAAGTTGTGGAAATTAGGTTGCAAAACTCTAAAAGTATCTTTGTACGAAGAAGTTTTGCCTCAACCATGGGCAATGAACAAGTGGAAATTCTTCCATTCAATTTTTATGATCAGATTTAGTGTGGACATTACTGTATGAACATTATGTTTCAGGTCCTAGAGGGAAACAGAGAAAAACTAGGTTTTCAATCTAAGAGGTCACTACAGTTGATTATATTCCTCGACACAGACAAGCGCTGCAAGCAATGGTTGCACCAATGCAGTGATAAATGTGGACATTCAGTAATATTCCTTTTTTTGAATATATAATTGTTTAGTTATGGTTTTGTGGGAATAATGCATGCTTTAGAATTAGCAATAACTGGGCATTTCTTTTTCTAAAATCTTACAGCCACTGTGTCTGATGAATGTCCAGGTCAACTGGCTGAGAGAATTTGGTGTCTTTACATATTTCATGTTTGTGGCTCCCATGTCATGTATGGTGCTAATAGTGCTTGAAAGTTTTGCACTACCATGTTCGCATTGGTGAGAACCTCGGCACTTTTCTTGCCATGTGACTTTCTGTTTATTATTTTGTCTTGGATAATATGCAATATATACTCTTTTCTTTGTTACCTTTTCTGCTAGTATCTTGATTTTTTCAGGCCTTATCGTTTTTATAAAGAAAAACAAATGGATATCAAAAGGCAAGACAATTTACTAAAGAAATCATATATGTAATGCTTTTATTCTTAATTTGGTTGTCTAGAAACAGAAAGCTGCATTTACAAGCAGGCGAATTTGTAACTGGCAGACCCTTTTTAGTTATCACAGAGATAATTTCAATGCTGAAGACTGCACTCCTGGGACTGATGCTCATCCAAGTAAAATAAATAACTAGAATTCCTAGATTTTTGCCGGCATAAACGTCATGACTGGTTACTGAGTTTCTGGTTTCCTGCAAGGAGGTATTTTTCCTCTAAAATTTAGACAATTCCTGTACTGTGTTTCATTCATGTCCTTTGAAGTCGTTTCAAAAATTTCTCGCTCAGATCGTAATGTGCCAAACATAACTTCTGCTTTCTTGGATTCCTCCTTTGGCGAAGTGGTGGTCGGTTTTCATATCTGGGGATTTTGATGCCTTTGTAAAGCCAAAGTACGACTTTTTCTATATGAATTTACAGGGAATCAGTATTTGAAGGTGGTCTGAGAATTTTGAATGGCTCTTTCCATCATATATTCATTTTTCTTTTGTGCTAAATTATGAGAGTGATTCTTTCTGATCATTTACCCACCATCCCGATTTCACTTGTTGTTTATACAAGAAAAACTATTCATCCGAGTATAATGCATGTTACATTATATTTTTCTTTTTCATTTTTATGATGCATTAGATTATCCACCACACAAACAATACTTTTTCAATATCTTTGTGGTCCCCCTTCCATATAAAAAGTGTGAGGCAAGCCAACTATGAATTGAAAAAGCCATAAAGTTCTCAAAAAATATGAATGTGATTATATCAGGTATTGCTCATCATTTAGGTATGGGCGGTGATAATCTTTATGTTAAAAGAGTAAACCTCATCATAGTTTTTTCTTTACAGATGCTTGCCTGGAAACTTCACCAACCATGAGTAAAACAGAAGGAAAACCAGAAGCGGATAAACACTAGCTACTTTTTGGAAGACTGGCCAGAGTAAAAAGTGCAGCTGTGCAAGTCATCTTTTGACATTACATCATTAGTTGCCTGTCCCATTCATTTCTTTGCTTTGGGACCCAACAAGGTTGGTGGTATAAGCAAAGTTGAACATTCCCTTTGATGATATTTGGTATCCACTAGATGGAGAATGACACATGATGTCACTCATTTTGTTTCTTGCTTTGAGTATTGATACTTGAAAGCTGTCAACTTGTGGTTTTCTGTTATGCTTTTGGTTTTAAACTGTATCTTTTTATATAAGCTCTCCTTGGATTAATACAAATTACAATTGAGAAAAGAAACTAGCAATGAAAATTTTGTGTTCAGAGTCTAAAGAAAAACCAGTTCCTGAAGTGGGGAAAGAGAATTGCAAGCACAGAATGGACGATAACACTTGGTAATGTAAGAAGTCGAACATTGAATTGCTGCTATGGATCTCGAGTCTTTAGGCAGCTGTTATCGAAGTTGAGGACACAGTGGAAGCAGAGTTTGGGGTGGCAAAGGAGCACTGTAAGGTACAGCTATGATATTCACAGCTATTCTCTTAACTTTGATGATGGTCTGTACTGTTCCCAACTCTCGTTGAAAGGTTCCAAATGAAGCTTTTTCACCCTCAGCAATAAGTCATCTGGTTACCATTTGGCACTTAAACAAGATTTTCTTAAGATAAACAAGGTTTTCTTAAGATTTTGGAGGGTATTATATTAATAATCCATTACCCATTGGTCGGAATTATAGTCTTGTTATGCTATTTATCTTTACTGCAAACTGTATGATGGCAAGTTGTATAGCTTCAAGCCATATCCTGTTATTATTTTTCTCCTGCAATGTGTACAAGAAGTTTGCACTCTTTCTTCAAACTGTTGTATGTTTTTTGGCTGCATTTTTGTTCATTTTTGCTTCTGAGGGGGTGAAGGAATAAATTTTTCAACCTCTCCCCCCCCCCCCCCCCCCCCATATAAAGTTTTCCAGATTAGTTGCAAATTAAAGTGCAGTAGGCCATCCTGGTTTGCAAACTTATAACAAAT
The DNA here is from genome assembly GCA_947685225.1 of Garcia nutans. Lineage (NCBI taxonomy): Eukaryota > Viridiplantae > Streptophyta > Magnoliopsida > Malpighiales > Euphorbiaceae > Garcia > Garcia nutans. The sequence continues at coordinate 4,173,273 of CANTUV010000048.1, read as the reverse complement.
TGCATTATCTATTTCTTGATTTTGGTTCCATCATTTTCTCTCATTCTTTGCTAGTTATTAAAGCATACTAATTTCCATCCGAAATTTCCTTCTATTGGATTTTGTTTGATAAACAATCAGATGGATGATCATTTGAAATTTCCATGAATTTGAATATGAATTTTAAATGTAAAATTATAAAAAAAAAATTAATATTTTGTGAACAAACATTAATTATTCAAATGCATGATTTAAATATTCATATTTTATTTTTAATTAATATCTAGAGGGCGAGCTAGATTTGAGTGACTTCAAACATTTAAAAAAGAAAGAGGAGTCACTGATGTGGAAGTTGTCCTTGTCCCCAGAAATTTTAATAAAATAAAAACTTAATGAAAGAGGAGAAATTATTAAATTTTTAATTTTCAAACGTGTTATAATTGGAATAAAGAAAAGGAGTAAATTAAGGTTCAGTAGATAGTTCAAAAAATAAAAATAAAAATAAGGTTCAGTAGAATAATTATAGTTTGATGACTTTCCTTTTGTTTTCTTCTCTCTTTTTAACATTCCTGGCATATTTTTACATAGTTAATTATTTCCTTTAACCACTCCCCAGCATTCCTAATATTTAATTTGTTAATAATACAATGATTTTACACCAACTTTTATTTTCCTATAATAATCTGCAATTTGAATTAAATGAAATTATATAAATTATAATGAATTTTTATTTATTTATTTTACTAAAACACACTGTCATTTCCGACTGAATCATATTAAATTTATAACCCTTAGTTACTTTATTTTATAAATTTTTAGTTTAATTATTTTATTTTTTATATTTTTTTATATATAACTATATTAATAAATACTGATCACTTTATTTTATATATTTATATATTTTATATTAAATAAATATATTAATAATTTGATATAATTTAATACGATTTATAAAATAAAAATATATATATATTTAAAATTATATAATTAAATTAAAAGTTGAACCAATAAAATAACTAAATATTATATATATATATTTGGTTTAATTATAATTATATGTTTAATTTTATTATTTTTCATAATAAATATATTAATGGGGAGTGCTAAAATAACAATAAATCAATAATAGTAGAAATAATAATGAATGAGATGCACACCTCGAGGGGTTTATTTAATTAATCATATCTTATTATTCTATTAAAATAAATCAACTATTACAATATCTTTTTTTTTTATCAACTATTACAATATCAATGTTAGCTATATATATATATATATATATTTCATGTGATGTGCACCTTGATTGGTTGTTTTTTAATTAACTATTAATTTTTTTGAAATGTAATTAACTATTAATTGAATAGATAATTTTTTTTATTTAACTTATTCCAACAAAATACTCCCTTTACTTTCATTTTCTTTTTTTTTATAAATACATAGTATAAAATATTATAATTTATATTATAAAATATTTGAATACATAGTATAAAATATTTGAATAGATATTTTTTTATTTAACTTATTCCAACAAAATACTCCCTTTACTTTCCTTTTTTTAAAAATAAATTTATAGTATAAAATATTAGATTTTGATTTAATTAATATACATAATTTTCATAAAATAATGTATATTTTTTAATTAAATATAAAATATAAAATTTATTTATACAAAAAAGTTTATAAAAAAATTCAATTTCAATTTTAATAATGCTGACAATAATCCTTTTTTCCAATGCTAAAAATAAAATTCTATATAACATGAAGGATTAGAGTTTTAAAGTGGAAACTTTTGTGTATTGGAAAAGCTTTTTAGTTTTTCTCATGAATTTATAGTGCATTTTTTTATTATATCTTTATTATTTTGAGATATATTTATTAAATATTTTTAATAAATAATATCAAATATGAATATAATAAAGATTTGACATATTAAATATTAGCTAACTTATTAAAATAGTAAATAACTTATAATTTTGGGATAAATGAAAAAGAAAAGTGTATGAAAACATCCATAACAAAAGTAAAAATATTCACAATTCACTTCTTAAAATGAGACAAAGAACCAGCCATTCTCTGATTCGTTGATTTTATTACATAAATAAGCATATGCTATTAGATAACTCTTTCAGCAACTCACAACAATCTTCAACTATTGGATTAAATAGCTAATATTCATTGATTTTACACTATAAAGCAATGAACAAACAGAGTAAAATATCAATGTTTGATACTTTTCTAACATAAACAATCGTTCGACATGTGTCTTTGTATCCGTATACCGTATCCTGTGTCGGTATTCGTATCTGTACTTCATAGAGTTTAGATATAATAGACGAGTTGTTGTCCAAGAATTTATATCTTAATTCTTAATTATTATAAACTAAATTACAATTAACTTGAAGAAAAAAAAAAGAATTACTGTAAATGGTTAGTGGTTAAGTGAAATTTGTTTAGATTTATAGGAAGAAACCTTAAAAAGAAAAAAGCAAAATATATGAGCTGTGAAACATGAAATGTCTTTGATTAGATTTGTCCTTATATCTATTGATAAAAATTATTTACAACCAACCAACTTTTTTTTTTTTTTATTACTACAAGTTGTATAAATTTCAAAGCAAGAACATGTCTATATACCCCACAACACAAACCCATGTGAAAACCAATAATTCTTCTTCATCAACTTCTTCAAATTTGAAAATTTTAATTTAATACTCTTCTCTTTCATTCTCTCCATTGTTGTGTAAGGAAAAAAAAAAGGGAAAAAACCCAGTTTTCTCATTGGCTTTGATAAGCCTTTGTTGCATTGGAGTAGTAGCAGGAGATTGGAGCATTTTGAATCTAAAAAGGAGACATAATAATAATAATAATAATGGGTTAGATCAGTCTAATAATAATAATAATAATTTGAAGAATTATTGTGAGAGTCGGAGAATTAATGTTGAGCTAAACAACATTAGAGGATTTGAAGTTGTTCCTGAAGAATGTATTGCTTATATAAAACATTACATGACATCTTTTCAATATGAAGCAGATTCAGAAAGAGCCATTGAAGAAGTTAAGCTCAACCTTAGTAGCAGATTCAGAAAGAGCCATTGAAGAAGTTAAGCTCTACCTAGTAGCTGTTCTTGCTGTACTTTGGAAGGTGATGGTAAAGATGCTTGGATTTTTTATGTTGATGATACCCTTCTGTCTACCATTCCTTTCTACAAGAAACATAATTTTGGGTAACTTCTGATTTTTCCATGCTTTGGAATTTAGATATTAATTTTGCCATAGATTTACTTATTTGATAATGCATTTCTTAAAGAAAAAACTAAAGATTCCTAGTAGATTAGGAGATAAAAAAAAATTAAGTTGATTACTAGTTAGTGCTGCAATTCAAGCTAGATTTGGGGTAGAATGTGAAACTGATGTTGATGTAGCATTTAGAACTAATTAATTGGGAAATGTCAATTTTGAGATCAGATTCTTCTCCAAAGGAATGATCAGGTTCTGTTTTGGTTTACCTCTTGTTCTTTTTTTTTTTTCATGAGTCCCTTACCTTGAAAATCAGTGGGTGAAAAAAAACACTGTAGTTTACAGCAACTTCCACAAAAAAAATAATTGAGACCAACTAAGGGGAGTGGGGGCCAAATTTTCTATTTTGGAGCTTCTTTTGTTTAACAATAATTTTGGAGCCTATTTTAATACATGCATGGTTACAATTATTAAGAAACTTTTGAATTTGAATCTATCATGCTATTCAAAAATATTTCTAAAACTCTCAGTTTTGATTTGAATTCTAGTTTGAGGATGGTTCATGAGGCAGTTCTATATAACTATGGCCAAGATTTTGATTCATGATAATTATAAATTTTAACTATTATCAAGTAGCAAAAATTTTAAAAAATATATTAAATATTAAATATTTTTTGATAATCAAAATATAATGAGGTAGTTATATATTATCAAGTAGCAAAATTTTTAAAAAAAAAATTAATTCCATCTCATTCCATATACGTATGCAAAAAAATTAAGATAAAATATGTAATTTTAATTATGCTAAAAAGGGGATTTTAAGTTTGTTAGGAAGATATATAGGAAAAATTAAATGAAATTGATTTTTTTTTCAATTAACAATATATAATTGTCATATCACATTCCAATTACTAAAAAATAATCTCAATATTTTTTATTCAGACAGAATCAAAAGCTAAAAAATTTTATTTTATAAAATGAAGCCTAGAGATTTTTATTTAAGGATGGCATATGTAATTAAGTCTTCATACATAAATATCATAAATCAAAATCAAACTGTATTTCATTTAAATGGCCACCTCTACTTTAATGCTTCATACTTCAATGGCCCAAACACAACTCACCAATCTGACCTTTGTTATTCACAACAGAAGTGATCAAAAGAGAAGGTTGAAAAAGAACATCTTGCATAATAAATGAGCAATCTGCAGCTTCCACGTTATGTTTATAGGTTCTAAAACTTATAATCAATGCAATTCTTTGCCACTAAAAATTTTACCATTTGGATAATAATTTTAGTATTATTGAACTAAAGATTTTATTTTCTTGTGCATAAACCATTAGTCATTCTAATTTATATTACATGACATCCTTTATAAAGGCTTACTATAAACAATATGAATATTTAATGAAGATATCTATTAAATTTATATTATTATTATGAATTGAATCAGTTTGACAATTGACATGAGAGTATTAAAATTATGACACACATTAATATATCGGATATTGTCGTAATTAAAATATCTCGCACTATCGTTTAGATGATAATCTTTCACCATTAATTCTCATGGAAATTATCTTAATAATATCTTAATCGTTGTAAATAATTAAAAAATATATTTAAACCTCTAGTATATAATTAATAGTATGGATGATTTATCTATTTTATTTTATTTTACTTGGATGTTAAATTTGGTATGAGTATTTGAAATTAATGTATAATGAAAATGGAAAAAATGAATAGGGGGGAGAAGTTGAATAAAAGCATAATAGAAGAATGGATGAAAGAAACAAAGGCACCAGCACTTGAGCATAGCCTAAAGCTGTTTCATGAGATCAAAGATAAAGGGATCAAAATCTTCCTAATCTCCTCAAGAGGTGAAACTCTAAGATCTGCTACTGTTGATAATCTCATCAATGTTGGCTATCATGGCTGGTCTAGTCTCTTACTAAGGTATTTATATTTAAATATGCCCATTTACCATTTATCAGTGTTTTTTAATGGATTTTTTTGGAATATTTAAATTGTTTTTAGCCTTTTTTATATATATTATACATTCAATTGATAAAATATTATTAATTAATTCAACTAAAGCTTGATATGACAATCTAATTAATTAGTGCTAGTCATGTGAATTCAAAATAATTTTTATTATTTTTAAATAACATTTATATTTTTGAAATGCATATGAAAATTAATAAAATTTTTAATTTAATGATAATGGAGTATCTTCACATCTGTAAAATATTAAGTTTGAAAACATGAATTGGAGAAAATTTAAAAAAAGAAAAAAGAAAACATATTGCTAATTCAACATTTGAGTAATACTCTTTTTATTTCAAATTAATAAATATATTTTTACTTCATAAAAATTAATTATTTTTACTAAAAATATAAATTTATATTTAAAAGTATATATTTATTAAATATTTATAATAAGCAATACCATATATGAATATAATAAAGATTTAATTAATATATTAACTAAATCATTAAAATAATAATAAATAAATCATAATTTGGAAAAGAAAAAATGCATTTATTAATTTATAAGTGAGGGAATTAAAAAGCAATCAATATATATATATATATCTCCTAATGCTTGTTAATTTTATAACCATCCTTTGTTATTGTTGTTGTTTTCATAAATTTTTGTGGAACTTATTAAACATTTTCTATATGTACTTAATTTCTTATTTCGTATAAAATAAAATGCAAACTTTTTATTTTAAAAAATTAAATTAAATTTAATATGTTAATAATTATACCATTTACTAATATATCTAAATTTTAAATATAATTTTTAAACTATATATATAATATATTTAAAATTAATACTTTTATTTTCATCTATGTGATTTGATGATTTTGATAGAAATTTTGTTGTATCATTAAGGATGATAAACATTTTCAATATGCATTTCGTTCCCTTTTTTATATACATTACTATAATGTGTTTACCAATTGATCAAAATTGACAAATAATAATAATGCCATAAAATTAAGAAATACAGGACTAATAGAGTCAGAAAAATATTGATTTTGATAAAATCAATTTTAAAATTTTAAAATCAACTTAAATGTTATGTTAAACTTTTGAAAGAATTTTTAGATTAAATTTATTTAGGTCATGTTGTAAGTTTCTATATTTTTTATAATATTAAGAGAAAATTCTTTATAAATTTTCAGAAAAAGATTATTTTTTTTAATATATCAACATTATCAAGAACATGTATGAGAATGCATCCACTAGTGTGAAAACACCTGATGGAGACACTGAGGCTTTCCCCATTACTACCGAATTGCATCAAGGTTCGGCCATGAGTCCATATTTATTTACCTTGGTTATGGACGAGCTAACCAGAAACATACAAGACGATGTTCCTTAGTGTATGTTGTTTGCTGATGACATTATTTTAATTGATGAGACTAGTGCTGGTGTAAACCGTACGTTGGAAGTGTGGAGAAAAACCCTCGAGGACAAGAGTTTTAAGTTAAGTAGGAGTAAAACGGAATATATGCACTGTGAGTTCAGTCTAAGGAAGAAGCAGAAACATGAGGTTAAGTTGGATGGAGTTTTGGTTCCTAAAACCAAGCAATTCAAATATTTGGGTTCGGTGTTCCAGAATGATAGTCGTATAGATGAAGATGTGGCTCACAGAATACAGGTAGGGTGGTTGAAGTGGAAGGGTGCGACTGGGGTTCTATGTGATAAAAAAATACCTCTAAAAGTGAAAGATAAATTCTATGGACGGTTATTAGACCTGCGATGCTCTATGGTAGTGAGTGTTGGGTACCAACGGGACAACATTTGCATAAGATGAGTGTGACAGAAATGAGGATGCTAAGATGGATGTGTAGACATACCAGACTGGACAAAATTAAAAATGTTCATATTCGACAAAAAGTCCAAGTAGCGGATGTCGGAGATAAGGTGAGGGAATAAAGACTTAGATGATATGAGCATGTTTTAAGAAGACCTCCTAATGATGCGGTTCGTAAGTGTAAGAATTTGTTGATTGAGGGGGCTAGAGGTCGTGAAAGACCTAGAACTGTGTGGAATGAGGTGATAGCAAGAGACTTACATGCTTTAGATCTTGATGAGGATTTGATTAATGACAGACTTGAATGAAGACGTAAAATCCGTGTCTTGGAAGGGGCCTAAGGCTGGAGTATCTTTTTTGGTGTCTTTTGAGCTTATTTTGTTGAGGATTCATACAGCCGACCCCAACTTATTTGAAACTAAGACTTAGTTGTTGTTGTTATTAATTTAACTCGATTTAGTCACCTTAAACATGTTAATTTTAAAAAATTAATTAATTTAAATATTTAATAAATTCTAATAATTTATAATTTGAATTGAAAATAAATGGATTCATAAATTAGATTTTTAGATAGAGTAATATTTTCTCTTTTTTCAACTGTAAGTTAAAAATTTCTCTATCTGGTAAAAATTAATACTCCCTCCGTATCATTTACATAGAAAAAGTAAAATGGACACAAAAATTAAGAAAATTTTACTTTTTTCATATCTATTTACTTAAATACCCCTAAAAAAATATCCCTCAAATTAAACTTTTAAGGCAAGGGTATAAATGATATTTTGTCTCATTCTACTTCTCAAAATTTACCTAAAATGACATATTTTCTATATAAAAGATACACCAAAAAAGAAAATTTTTTCTATATAAATAATACGGAGGGAGTATATATTTTTTAAACTTTAAAGAGAATATTTGAAGTTGAAGCAATTGGCAAAAAAAAATTAAAGTACTATTTTTTTAATTTATTGTAATTTCAGGTGTAGTACCGTACTGTACTACTTAAAAAAAGAAGAACAACTTCAAATGGAAATCTGACACGTTTCCACTAATATATCGTGACTGTCGTTTGTGTGTGAGCAACTATAAAGTATAAACAAAAGAGAGTAGAGTCCCCAACAATAAAAAAAAAAACTTTTATTTAATTTATTTTTTAAGTATTAATATAAAAAAAGAAATCGAAATAATGCTTAGTTTATTATTTGGAAAAATTTATATTTATTGTAAAATTTTTTATGCACAAAATTTTATTTTTTTGTTAGAAAAAAGAGAATTAATGGAAATTAATATAAAAAGTAGATTAAAAATTTATATTAATTTAATTATTTAATTCTTAATATAGCTATTAGGTGAAAAATTATATTTTAAAATAATGAATTAATTAAATTATAATAAGGGATAATTATTTTTTAAAAAATATGTTACAAAATTTTTTAGGTGAATTTTTTAATTTTTTAGTGTGTAATTACATTATATAATTTTTTTTTTCACTTAGACAACTAGAATAATAATAACAACAAAAACAAAGGTTTTTATGGCCCTCTGGTCTCCATGGCCTTTAGCAAACTGAAAGAACAAATAATCAGAAGGCAGAAACTAAGCCCAGGTGCGGCCTATTCGACTTTCCACCACCCACCAATCAAAAACCTGGGTCCATACTCCCTATTCCTATCATCTTTGTGCACGCGCTTTATGCAAGGCGTGTAAATTCACTGTTCCTTATTAGTGCTAAGAGGCCCAAAATGGGAACGAATGAAGACAGCAATGCTCACTGCTCTCACCGTTCACTTCTTTGGCACGCCGGTGACGGAATTTTAGAACAGCCCTCTTGTTTCTCAACTGAATTGGTTCTTTTGTCTCTTTTTTTCTCTTCATCAAAACTCAAATTTCTGCCTTGTGGAGTACGATTTTGGTAAGACTATTCTATAATTTTGTCTGGCTTTTTGCATTTATTTTCACAGAATTTTGATTTGATTGCGTTTATGGAATACCCATTTGGATGAGTTTTGATGATTTTGAAATCTTTTCTGGGTCCAAATTGAATTGGTTTATCTTTCCTTTTCCATGGATATTTTGTGTTCTTCAGCTGTGTTGACTGGCTAAAGAGTTGGCTATAAATTATTTTTGATTCTTATGCAAGGCTGATTTTTTAACAAGGGAATTCTTATTTCATGGTGGGGTGCACGGCTCCATTACCTTGAGTTTCTCCTTTTGGATTGATTTGTTTTGTTTTTTAGAGATTGTTTCCTATAATTTGAGAATTCGTTTCTGCGTATGAGGTATATTCTGAGACTTTTGCTAAGAGAGTGAAAATAAATTAGTTCAGTGGACCCCATATACAGTTAGCCTTTAAGCTAAGGGCAATCAAGACAAGACTGGATGGTGAGAAATAAAATGTGGTGAACTTCAAGTAGTTGGGATTAACTGATCATAGAAGTGAATTTGTCACAGGTTTTTCAATGTCATACTGGCAGAAATAGCTACTTGAACGATTGTGCTTGGGAAGTAGTGATATTACATGGCTTTTTGCTTGCTTAGGGTTCTTGTGTTGCTGGCAGCAAGATGTTGGAGTTGGTCTTCTCACTGGTGTGGTAGAAGAGTACATTCTGGAAATTGGATCTCTACATTATATTTGCGGTTGTGCAAAACTCTTGATTTTATTCAGTTTGCTAATCATGGTTAATGGATAACAAGCTAAATAGATAAAGAGAGCCTTATGCTTAAAGAAGCCATGCATTGTCATTAGTGGTATTTCATTAGTAAAATGCTGCCCTTTAATTGCAAAGGGTCCTTATGGGGATAATCTTGTTCTAATAATTACTATTCCATCATTTGATCTCCTTTGTTATGGATCCGATAATTTGGGTTCCTGGAAAGGGCAATTTGGATGCTATATATCCTTCAGCAATTTTACATGTACTAGAATTGGATGTTCTCATGTCTCAACTTGCAATCTCTTGGCTGTAAGCCCAAGATTTTACCATTTTAATTTTACTGGATAATGGTTTAGAGAAGGGGCATTAAGGTTTTTGTTATACTAATTAGGATTTGTCTTAGCATGCCATAAGAGTTTCTTGAAACTTCTAGCTACTTAGGTATGTGTAGATATTAATATGGTGGGATGTTGTTGCAATGACTATTAAAGTTGTTTGTTTAGATGGGTTATTCAGATTCAAAAACATTATATTCTTGAAAGCATGAATTGTGTTTCCTTTGTTACTATCTTGTATTATTTAATTTATTCCTTTTGACAGACGTGTAAGTCAATAATCGTTTCTGCGGCATGATATTGTAGACCGCTGACAAGGGTGCTTTCAGAAGGTCTTTACTTGGTGGTATTTAACAATAGGAAGTCAATATCAATTGAACAATTAATAGATTGTCATCCTTGTGTTGATTTAAGGACAAAATGGAGGCACGCCCTGCTTTATCCATTCACAGATCAGATGCGAGGGAGCTGAATAAACTTGGGGTGCCCGGGGCTCTGTCTTCGTCTTCACCAGTCCTTCCAGCTTCTCTTGAAGAGACATATCCCAAATTTTCAGACTCTCAACAGGTTTCCATGGAAGGGGAGCCTAGGACAAAGCCTCTTGTCCATGCAAGTCAATTAACCTCTAACAGTGGAGTAGTTGGCCACCTATTCTCATCATCTGCAGGCTTCTTATCGGACCTTCAGTACTCGTCTGTTTCACCTCAGGGGAAAAATTCTAGGAATACTCCTTTCATTTCTCAGTCATCAACAAGTTTGACAGCTTTGACATTGCCACAACCTTCACATTCAGGGTTGCTTCAATCTTCAGCATCAAGTCATTATGCCAGAGAAACCAGTGCTTCCTGGTGTCCGGAATCATTGCCAGACTTTTTTGATTTTCCTGTAAACACCCCTGTCCAAAATAATCAAATAGAAAGCAACAGTTCTACTGGTGTCATTGCATCTGAGGAATTTAGTAAACAGAATGATTGGCAGGAATGGGCTGACCAGCTAATCACCGATGATGATGCTTTGACATCTAACTGGAATGAGCTTCTAGCTGACTCTAGTGTTGCAGAAATGGAACCAAAGGTTGGTATCTTCTTATAATGTATGGCAATTAAGTAAATCTTTTTGTCTGTTTTATGTTGTTTCGTGTTCTCATCTTGCTGCTTCAGATGGCGTACCAGGTGTCAAAACCATCTTCAAAATTATCATCACACCAGGCCCGTGTTTGTCGACAGCCTCCTGTTCCATCTGGAGAAATTGGTCATTTTCTTACACCTACTTCATCAGCAAATCGTGCCCCATCCAAGCCACGCATGCGTTGGACACCTGAACTTCATGATGCTTTTGTGGAGGCTGTCAATCTGCTTGGTGGTAGTGAAAGTGTGTGGCGCTTCTGGCCTCAGTTAACCAAAAAATTATAAGTTTTCTGCTCTAATTGATTTTTTTCCCCGTGTAACATACAGGAGCTACTCCAAAAGGTGTGTTGAAGCTCATGAAAGTTGAAGGGTTGACAATCTATCATGTAAAAAGCCACTTGCAGGTAATGGACATTTCTCTCCTTTAAAATGAGGTTAGTTGTCTGCACGAATAAGTAATAACATTTGTTCTTCTGTCTCTGGGTGGATTTTATAGATTATTCCTTTTTCTGCTCCCTAATTGGAGATCTTGTTTTTTGAATTTCAGAAATACAGGACAGCCAGATACAGACCAGACTCATCAGAAGGTGTGTAATAATTATTAACAACCGATTCTCATTTTCCTCTATTTTGTATAATTTACGTCTGCCTCGGAATTTTCAATGGTTGTAACATCCTGCATGGCTGTACTTCCTTTTGGGCTGGGGATTTTTTTTCTTTTATCATCACTCGTAATCCTGGGCTGAAGCTCACTCATAATTATGCTTTGTGATAACGACAAATTTTAATTCATGAAAAATAGCATACCTGTTACTAAGGTTATAATCTTGTGTTAGCATCCTACCATATCATTGGAAGTGAGTATTTTTTTATTTGAATATGCTACATCTTTGAGCCCATTATGGATGTAATTGGGCCAAAATCATATTCTGTTTTCTCTTTGAACAAATTTCCTTGAAAAATGTTACATCGAGATAAATGCCCAGTGGTTTAGTAATATTAAGCTCTTAAGCACTTAATATCATTGATGTACCACAGAAACAATGCTGATTTTTTTCTTTTTTTTTTCTTGACTCGTTTACTGCATCTGGACTATAATGTGTAATGCATTTATTATTTGCATCTTTATTTCTTTTAATGGTGTATTCTATCTCTTGTAGGATCCTCAGAAAAAAAATTGACTCCTTTGGAAGAAATATCTTCTCTTGACTTGAAAACGTAAGTCAATCACTCATCACTAGTTCCTTGTATTCAAAGTGGTCAATTTCCATTTATTCTTTGGGTTTGAGGGATAGGATACTTGTCTTAGTTGTTTGAGGACTTGGTTGCAACCTCTAATAGGAAACATGGGATTTCTGACAAATAGAAAGTGCTTACTCAAGCCTCCAAATGAGTGCTTATTTTCTTTGACAATTTGCTTCCATAAATTGGGAAACACTTTGGTTCTGGAATGGCATTATTAACTGTTATCTTTTTTTTTTTTTGAGATGACTTTACTGGTATGAAATGTGGGGATTATTTTAGATCCAGGGTCTGTTTCAAATTAAATTTATAGGAGTTCGAGAAATTGAAAATTGTTCAGCACTGCAGCTCTTGCAGACTGCTTTTCCACTTCCATCATAAGGAGATCAACTGAGACTGCAGCTAGCAGTAGTGCTTGTGAGTTCACGTATTTTGCATCAGTTCAAATAGTTAGTGACTGTTTTCAGTTATTTAAGCCAGTAATGGTTGTCTTCTTGTTTGCTAGCTTATGTAAATAAGACCTATTTGAGTTGGGAATAACAAAAAGAATGCTAAAAGTTTTGGAGTAACAAAAAGAATGCTAAAATTTCTATCTAAAAGCTATCCTCCTCCTCCTCCTCCTCCTCTTCTTCTTCTTCTTCTTCTTCTTCTTCTTCTATTTCCTTCTATATTCTGTTTTTTTTTTCCCACACTTTGTTCTTCCAAATCACAGGTAATTAATCCCAAAAATACTAAATTTTGGTGATTTTTCTAATGTGATCACTAAATGAAAATTTCTTGCAGACATATACCTGAACTTTTATTTATTTATTTTTTGTTGTCAATCAGAGGTCAGAGGTAGCTGACTCAGGTCGCCAACTCTGATTTGCCTCACTATAGTGACCACATTAGCAAAATTCCTAGAGTTTAGTGATTTTAGTGATCATTTGTGTTTTTTGCTTTTGATTCTTTTGATCAAAATTTTTTTTCCTTTGAAAATGTTGTTTTAATTTTTTTTATCAAAATATTCTTTTAATTATTTTTTATTTTTCATCAAAATATTCTTTGAAGTGAAAATCTTTTTATTTATTTATTTAAACTTTATTTAACTTTCATAAGTTTAAACAATGAATTTCCTTAAAAATGAATCTATGAATCTACAATCATTGATTATTTTTCGTTCAAAATATTCTTTTAATTTCTTTAAGTGAAAATATTCTTCTAATTTAAACGTACTAAATTAAAAGATATTATTCTATATAAATTCTTATATAGAAGGCAACAATTCAATGATTAAGATTTAAGATTTATTAGGCCTTCTTATATTAAAATCAATAAATAACTTATTGAAATTTTAATGAGCCAAAATACTTCTATATTTTCACTTAAAATATAAAAGGGAATTAGGGAATTCTTTTTTTTATTTTCTTTTTTCTTTTTATTTCACTTAAATAAAACAAAAGGAATCAATGATTTTGAATTCATAGATTATTTTTAGGAAAAATTTATTACTTTGAATTTATGAATATTAAATAAATTTTAACTTGGACGAATATTTTCACTTAAAATAATTGAAAGAATATTTTTGTAAAAAAATAAAAATTACAAAATAACAATATAATTTTTTTTAGTTAATAAATTAAAAGAATATTTTGAATGAAAATAATAATTAAAAGAATCAAAAGGTAAAAAAATTATAAATGACCCTTAACTTTACTAAACTTTGGGAGTGTTTTTAATGTGGTCATTGAAGTTTATTTGACATACATTTGAAATGGCATACTGACTTAGATGGTTAGAGTGACATGCCACATCATGCCATGTCGTTGACGTGAATCTGGCCAATGACGTCTGATTGAAAAAGAAAAGCTTAGGCATTAGAAAAATCATCAAAGTTTAGTAATTTTTGGGGTCAGTTACCTGCAAATCACCATTAACTCCGTGAACCAATCTCCATCCTTAGGACCAGTGTCATTGATATCTTTCAAATCCGGGTTCCTAACAATGCAAAAATAATAGTGGCCAAAAAAATATGCAGAAAGGTCATGTGGCGAAATTCATAGATAATGTCTTCTCATCCCAGCATGATCTGCAGCTAAATGAGTTTTTCACATGTGTTCAGTAAGAATGAAGCTGTGGTTATAAGAAATAACATCCAGCTTTTGAATATGTTTTTGAAGATATATGCACCTAAAATGGGAGAACAGTAGAATTTCTGCATGACAACAAAGCTTCCTTGTAGATTCTAAAGCAGCTTAAATATCTTTGTTTGTTTCCTTCTACCTCCCTTTTGAGTAGGTTGACAAGGGAAAATAGTTCGTCAAGCATGCGTAGATTGGATTTCAATTTTCAACTAATAGGCTGCCTAAAAACTAAACTAAGTAAATTATTATCTGACTTTGAGGAAGGCCTTGTAAATATTTGAAGTTCTTCATTTGCATTTTAATCTTTTGTGGTGGGAATGGGGTATACACTTCCATTCATTGAATATTTACGTATTGCACCAGAATTGCCTATTTATCAGTTAGACTGAACAGTCCATAGTTCTTTCTGAAATAGAGCAATATTTTCAAATAGTTTCAGCTAAGTGCCACATATTCAAATAGTTTCAGTTTGTGCATTAAATTTTGTGTAATGTTGTGGCCCATTTCACATTTAATAATCCTGCTAAAGTATAATTTCTCTGATTTATTTTGTAAAACAGGGGTATCGAGATTACTGAAGCTCTGCGATTACAGATGGAAGTTCAGAAACGGCTGCATGAACAGCTTGAGGTATAAATTTGTTCCTCACAAAGGAACTCTGTTTAGATTTAATTAGTATTGTACCTTGAAAATTTAGTTTGAAGACTTCTTTTGGTACCCTTAAAACTTTATCGTTGCTACAAAAAATGCAGAATCAAAGTTCATGGCACAATATAGTTCTAGAGATTCGAGTAATCCTTACTATCTTTTGTTCAACTACTCTGCTTAGTAGGGATTGAGACCATCTGGATCCTGGTCACCCCTCACAGAAGAAGTATATTTTAACCTCTAGGTTTGCCTTTCAACATACTTGGAGCATTGAATTTCGTTTTCTTCTATAAACCATTTGGAAAGCACATACTGTCACCACCTAATCAGGAAAAAAGAGTGAAAGGAATAAGGAACTGTAATTCTGCAAATGGAGGGGATCTCTCATTTCTTTCTTTGCTTCATCCCATTTTTTTGCTTTGTTGGGACATGGTGATGAGGGGAAGAGAGATTACAAAGGCATGTGTTCAATGAATTTAATGAATGTCTGGAATATAGTTTTCCGAACTGCATATTAGAAATATATATATCTAACAAGTTTATTCCATGGAGTACTATGTTTCAGTGTAAAGGTTTTATGAAATTATCCCAGGTATAATTTATGTATCACAGAATGCAGCCACCACATAGGTTTGGTGCACAGTGCATTAAGTATAGGAATAATTTCAACCACTGTCCTTATATGATTGCTTTGTTTTGGTATGGTCACTTAATTTCAATTTGTTTAAAAATGACTATGAGCTATATGTTTTCAACGGCCTTAGGGTAAAATTTATGCAGGCATTTGGTCAAATGTTTGATGTGATTGCTAGAGAAAAAAAGAGACTTGTGGCTTATTATTGATTGCCAAGAATTAAATTAAATTAATATTACTTAACTCTAATGTGAGAACTGTGGAAGTTTTATGGAAATCAAGTAATATTGATCTTTATTAAATTATAAAGTTAATTGAGAGAATTTTGATGTCACTAGTTACAATTGGTGATGTTTGTTAAATTTAATGATAAAATTCAACGAAACTAGATGATGTTAGCCTTGGAGTATATGATACAGGCCTCCATGCATGATATTAATATGTGCATGTACTCAGAAGTAGCATTTCAAGTTGCATTCGTGATTTGCAGTTTAACAATGATCCTGTTTTGGCAGATTCAACGAAATTTACAGTTGCGAATAGAGGAACAAGGCAGGTACCTCCAAATGATGTTTGAGAAGCAATGCAAGTCAGGTGCTGACAAGCTGGGGAACCCCTCTGCCCTTTCTTCTGATACAATCCATGATTTCACTTCCAAAAATGAAATGGGTGCCTCCCAGTTGGACTGTGGCAAGACGAACACCGACACAGTTATTGGGAATTTTACATTGGAAGAAAAATCAGATGATCCAAGTGAGAAGCAAAAGGCTCCTCAAATTGAAGCTTCTGAGAATCCTGAGCCAGATGATAATGAGTCAAGTTCACAATCTGCCAAACGTCCAAGAACTGATGCCTAAACCATCACCATTGCATGGACAAGGTGACACTTATTCGAGTGCAATTTATGATCTCAAGTAGGAAAAATCCTAGATGACTTGGGAATAGAGCTCCAGAAATTTGAGATGCTCCTGCTTCTGTTTTTATGATGTCTTGTGTGCAACTTGTTTATGCACTCGTTTTAGTCAACAAAAACAAAGTGGGTATATAAGAAAAAAGTTTTGGTCATAATAATAGTCTTTAACCTCCTGATTTGTACTTCTTTATGAATTGAGTCTGGAAGTGCATATAAAGTGCTGTGCAGTATCTGAAGTCAATTGATTATGCCTAAATGAGTTGCTCTTTCTCCAAGTCTCCGAATGTTTAGCTATATAAAATGTGCTTACTTGATCAAGTATCAACAAGATTAATGGGGTCTGGCTAAAATTCAGTCCTGAAGTTACATTCAGCCTCCTGGTTGCCATATTGTTTTGTTTAGCTATGGATATTGCAAGAGCATCGGTTGGGAAGAAAGAAAATTCAAAGGTTGATTGGATATGCAGCCATACATTTTGATGGCTCACTGAGTGTGTTTGGAACATCATTCTGTTTAGCATATGATTTGGTTGACAAACCATTTTAATATACTGTATATATATTTGACACTGGAAATATCATTTTTCTTGCGAAATTTGGGGATGAGGATATCATATGTACTGATCTTAAAATATGGACTTCACTAAAAATTTTTTGGGGAAGGGGTTTCCCAACTTCAAAGGCACATGTGATGGGTGTATATCAAAAATTTTAAGTGTAAGCGAAGGTCTTAGTTGTGAAGCTTATAATAATTGAGTTAATAAACAAAAAAAAAAAGGATTAGGATAATTCATTGTTGGCAGGTTGTCATTTTATGACGTTAATGTTCATAATTTTTGATGAATTCTTTTATTTTTGAGGTGATATTTTTGGTGCAAATTTGAGATTTTTTTCTTGACAAGTCAACATCTATCTGGCTGGTAAAAGAGGGATAGATTAACTTTTTTTAGACCGTAAGATCCTGAAAGAGGGGCTACAAACTAACATTACCAATTCATTTGGAATAATTATATGCTACAACCGTTGTAGCAATAAATGCCTACAACGGACCAATGAGATTCTTACACGTAGATTAAATGTCTACAACGGACCAATGATTTCATTGGTCCGTTGTAGGCATTTATTGCTATAACGGTTGTAGCATATAATTATTCATTAATTTGAGTATATAGTTGACAATGTAATAAAAAAGCATTTGACCAACTAATTACAAATATCCAACTCACCTATTTTCTCCCTCCTCTCCTTACCATCCTTCTCTTTCTTTCTTTTCTTTTCTCTTTTTACTACTCTAAATTACACAAGAATATTGTTTACTAAATATAGCAAATCTTACAAAGAACTTTTACAATATGCAAATTCATTTTAATACAATACATGTTATAGCCCTATATTTCTTCAAAAATATATAATCATTTAGAGTGAAAAAAAAAAGAATTTATATAACTGGCCACAGTTAAGATGCTAATACTTTTATAAAATTTAGCAAATAATATATGTACTTTTAAACGTGATATGAGCACATTTTAGTTTATAAAATATGGATACTTAAGTGCATATACATTCTTTTGTTGAAGTATTAAGGAACAGAGGAATTTGCACATTCTGATATGTTTACATGTAGTTAAGCATTGATTCATTTATTTGTGGATGTTAGGTGAGTGAGAGGTTAGTGTCAGCTGCTTATTCTTAAAGAGAGAGACGCCTTTGAGTCTAAGCTAGCTGATGCCAGAGCAAGCAATCTCTCTCTTTCCTTCTCCTACCTATCGCTCCCCACAACCAGTAGTTGCTGACGTCTGTTTGAATCAAACCCATGACTTCTTAACTCACACTTTGGTATACAAAAATCCTATTATACACACACATTTATTAATCATTATATTTTTACTCCTTCCTTCCACCATCCTTTTAATACCCTCAACTATCTTCTTCTCTCCTCTCACCATCTTCTTTAACTCGTTTCTTTAGTTTCTTTACTTTATTTCGCTTGCTATACTGTGGGCTGGTTATAGCTCATACCATCATGGCTGGCCTCGCCACTGGCAGTTCTCATCCTTTACAAGACTATGACGAGGTAAGTATTTGTATATTTTTTAGTCGAAACTAACTCTGATACCATATTAAATATTACTCACACGAGTAATGTGATACAATGTGCATGGCAGCAACACCGGCCTGGGTCACGACAGTCTTTTTCATCGAAAATATGTAGAGTTTGTGGAGATGAGATTGGAGTAAAAGAAGATGGACTGTTATTTGTGGCTTGTCATGTTTGTGGGTTTCCTGTTTGTAAACCATGTTATGAGTATGAGAGAAGTGAAGGGAACCAGTGTTGTCCTCAGTGTAACACTCGCTATAAGCGTCACAGAGGTCTACTTCTGTCTACTTCTTATCTGTATTTCAAAGTTCTTTATTATTATTACGTATGATATAGTATTATGTGAAACTTTGTTAAGCTTTTCCTTGGTGCAGGTTGTCCTAGAGTTGCTGGAGATGATGATGATGATATTGAAGCAGATGACTTTGATGATGAATTTCAGATTAAGCAGCATCATGATAACTCTGATCACAAAAATGTCTTTGCTCGATCGGTAATACCATTAATTAGTAATACTTGATTGATCCATGTGTAATAGTGCTTTTAAAAGAATAGGAAATTAAGTTCAATCAATCTCAAATAGCTGAGTTTTGCAGGAAAATGGAGACTATATTCAAAGCCAATTGCATACTGGTGGACCTGCATTTTCTTCTGCAGGAAGTGGTAATTCATTAAGCAAAATTACTGCAAGCTACATTTGAGCTTAATTCTATGGGGACAAAAAAATTTCAACTTCTATGTTTGATGGTGAATGTAGTGGCAGGAAAGGATCTTGAGGCAGAAAGAGAGATGTACAGCAATGCAGAATGGAAAGAAAGAGTAGAAAAGTGGAAAGTTCGACAAGAAAAGAGAGGTTTGGTGAGTAAAGATGATGGAGGAAATGATCAAGGAGAAGAAGATGAATACTTGTAAATGTCTTTGCCTGCTATTAACTCATTTTACCTTTTCAATGCTTGAATATTCTATCTATACAAATACTGCTAATAATTAACATTTGTGTTCTGCAGAATGGCTGAAGCTAGGCAACCACTATGGCGAAAAATCCCCATTTCTTCCAGCAAAATCAATCCATATCGCATTGTAATTGTCATAAGACTTGTTGTTTTGGCTTTCTTTCTTCGTTTCCGAATCTTAACTCCAGCTACTGATGCATACCCATTATGGCTAGCGTCTGTAATTTGTGAAGTATGGTTTGCATTTTCTTGGATACTTGATCAGTTCCCCAAATGGTTCCCAATTGAACGTGAAACTTACCTTGATCGCTTGTCTTTGAGGTTTGAGCGAGAGGGAGAGCCTGACCGTTTAGCTCCTGTTGATTTTTATGTGAGTACTGTGGATCCTCTCAAGGAACCACCGATCATAACTGCAAATACAGTACTTTCTATCTTGGCTGTTGATTATCCTGTCAATAAGGTCAGTTGTTATGTATCGGATGATGGTGCTTCGATGCTTCTTTTCGATTCACTAGCAGAAACTGCTGAGTTTGCAAGGAGGTGGGTGCCATTTTGCAAGAAGCATAACATTGAGCCAAGAGCTCCTGAATTTTACTTTTCTGAAAAGATAGACTACTTGAAAGATAAAGTGCATCCCAACTTTGTTAAGGAGCGCAGAGCTATGAAAGTAAGCAACAAGTCTCTCTATACTTTTTACCTTGTGTATGATCCTGATTCTTGCAAATCAAAGAGTCTTGTACACTATGACACCTTCTCAGAAATGTTGCTTTTCATTTCTTGTTCTTAATGTGTGAATTGTTTGGTGCTCTAGAGAGAATATGAAGAATTCAAGGTGAAGATTAATTCTTTGGTAGCAAAGGCTCAAAAGAAACCAGAAGAAGGATGGGTGATGCAAGACGGTACTCCATGGCCTGGAAACAGCACAAGAGATCATCCTGGAATGATTCAGGTCAGCAAGAACTGTCATTTCATCATTTTGACCATCAAATTGACAATTAATCATCTTTTATAGAAAGTTCAACTCAAAGCTATACTTGCTGTGCAGGTGTACCTTGGGAGTGAAGGTGCCCTTGATGTAGAAGGTAAGGAGCTTCCACGGCTTGTATATGTTTCTCGTGAGAAAAGACCCGGTTATAACCACCACAAGAAAGCAGGTGCCATGAATGCCTTGGTAAGTAGCCCTTGACAAGTTTCTCATTTGAAAGTTCCTATCAGATTCAATTGACTAATAGTTATAATTACATTTGTCCACTGTGAACTCTAGATCCGAGTTTCTGCAGTACTCACCAATGCACCTTTCATGCTGAACTTGGATTGTGATCATTACCTTAACAACAGCAAAGCTGTGAGGGAAGCAATGTGCTTTTTAATGGATCCCCAGTTAGGAAAGAAGGTCTGCTATGTCCAGTTCCCTCAGAGGTTTGATGGTATTGATCGCCATGATAGATATGCTAATCGCAACACTGTGTTCTTTGATGTAAGTTACGCTAGTTAACATGAGCCGGCATTCTTTTTTGTTTTCTATAGACATTTCTACATTTCAATCTCAAATTTATAACTTGTTCATTCAATCTTTCTTTGATTATAGATTAACATGAAAGGTCTAGATGGGATCCAAGGGCCAGTATATGTCGGTACTGGATGTGTCTTCAACAGGCAGGCCTTGTATGGATATGATCCACCAGTGTCCGAGAAGAGACCTAAAATGACATGTGATTGTTGGCCTTCATGGTGCTGTTGTTGCTGTGGTGGTTCAAGAAAATCGAAATCAAAGAAGGGGCAAAGAAGTTTTCTTGGCGGACTACTTTCTAGGAAAAAGAAAATGATAGGGGGTAAGAACTACATGAGGAAAGGGTCAGGAGCAGTATTTGAACTTGAAGAGATTGAAGAAGGACTTGAAGGGTATGAAGAGTTGGAGAAATCATCACTTATGTCACAGAAAAATTTCGAGAAAAGATTTGGTCAATCACCAGTATTTATTGCCTCTACTCTAATGGAAGAAGGCGGTTTGCCTGAAGGAACTAATCCTTCAACACTCATTAAGGAAGCTATTCATGTTATTAGCTGTGGTTATGAAGAGAAAACAGAATGGGGCAAAGAGGTGAGTAGCAATATTGAGGAATCTGTTATGTTCAAAATGTTGAAAGTTGAAAATCATTATGGAGATTACTGAAATTTGAATTTGTTTTTTTTCCAGGTTGGATGGATTTATGGTTCAATTACAGAAGATATTTTGACAGGCTTTAAGATGCATTGTAGAGGATGGAAGTCAATCTATTGTAGTCCAAAGAGAGCAGCTTTTAAAGGATCAGCTCCTATCAATCTATCAGATCGTTTGCATCAAGTACTGCGATGGGCTCTTGGTTCAGTTGAAATTTTCCTTAGTCGCCATTGTCCACTATGGTATGGCTATGGAGGAAAGTTGAAATGGCTAGAGAGGCTTGCTTACATTAATACCATTGTTTATCCTTTCACTTCCATTCCTTTGCTTGGATATTGTACTATTCCAGCTGTCTGCCTTCTGACTGGAAAGTTCATCATTCCTACAGTAAGTACTCTTTTGAGAATGATGAGAAATTTTCTAGACAGGTTTTCATATAAATATATGCTTGGATTTCTTACTGCATTGCTGCAAATTTTCTTGAAAAACAAAATTCAGCTAGAAATTGCAAGATTTGCCTTGACAAAAAATTTCTATCCCGCAGCTGACCAACTTGGCAAGTGTGTGGTTCTTGGCACTTTTCCTCTCCATCATAGCAACAGGTGTACTAGAACTTCGATGGAGCGGAGTGAGCATCGAAGACTGGTGGCGTAACGAGCAGTTCTGGGTTATTGGTGGTGTATCAGCACATCTTTTTGCTGTCTTTCAAGGCCTTCTCAAGGTTCTTGCAGGAGTAGACACAAACTTTACAGTTACAGCAAAAGCAGCAGACGATACTGAGTTTGGTGAACTCTACCTCTTCAAATGGACAACCCTTTTGATTCCACCTACTACTCTAATCATCCTGAACATGGTAGGAGTTGTAGCTGGAGTATCTGATGCAATCAACAATGGATATAGCTCATGGGGTCCCTTGTTCGGAAAGCTATTTTTCGCTTTCTGGGTGATTGTTCATCTCTATCCTTTCCTCAAAGGTCTAATGGGAAGGCAAAACAGGACACCAACCATTGTTGTATTATGGTCTATACTTCTTGCATCAATTTTCTCACTGATTTGGGTAAGAATTGATCCTTTCTTGCCCAAACAAACTGGCCCTATACTTAAACAATGTGGTGTAGAGTGTTAGTCATGTGTTTAAGGTACTCTCCTGCATTTTTTTTTGCCAAAATTTTCAGTTGTTTCTGCAAAAAAGAACTGTTGTTGTTGAAGGAGATTGATCATCAGTAGTGAGTGAGATTTTTGTTGTTTTTACTTGTTAATATGTAAAAACTTTTTAAATCTGCAATGAATTAATTACACAGATATTGTCTTGATCATAAATTCTTGGCCTGTAAAGTGTTTATTGAATCATGTTTTCAATTTTCTTTTCTAATTTCTACATGTAAACAGAAAAAAAAAAATTCAAACTCACAGAGAGATAAACAATCAAACTCGGCTATCCTCAATAGCCATAAAGCAAAGCTGATCAATATGATAGATAAGATTAATTGCAATATTATCTCTGAAAATTGTATTTAATATCCAAAATTTTTAAAAAAAATTCAAAGAATCCAATTCATCAAAAACTAAAGATAATAATTCAAAGAAATTTTATTCATTTTATTTTTAATCTTTGTAAAAAAATTGTATTTTCTTTTTTAGGAAGTATATAGAGTGAAAATTTTGTATACTATACTATGTTATCATATCAAGTTTCTCTTTTATATATGTTATTTTTTAATAACTTGCAATAACTCATCAAAAAATATAGATAGAAAATAATCATATATTAACATATAATATATGAATTTGTGCATGTATATTTTTGTATTAATTATATATAGGGAGAAGGGATACAAAAAATTCAAACTCGATATATAAGTAGAAATAATATATCTTCTGACTACCAAACTATACATTGTTGTATATAAATTCTGCTTTGCTTCACCTCTCCTAGAGATTAAGAAACCCCTAATTTAGCAATCCAGTGTTTGTCGAGCACAGGTTGCTATTAAACATATATATAAGAAATTAAATAATAAAAAATAAAAGTAAAATGTAGAGAATTTGAATTAGAACTGAAATGGAACTCTTTTAGGAAAGATTATCAAATTTTAATTATCTTAAACTTGGAAGAAATTCTGAAAAAAAAAACTCAGAAGAAATTTGTTTATAAAAAATTTTATAAAATTTTCGAATCTTGACAAACTGGAGCTTAAATTTGACTCATTTATGTTACTGCTGGAAAACTCATTCACGATTCAGTCATAAATGCTGGTCTATTGAAAAATCCATGCTTGCTTATATGAGTTTTTATTCCTTTAAGCTAACTTTTGGAGTGTAATTCTTCCAAAATTCATGATAGTCAATATCATTCCAAGTTTCATGATAGTCCGCATCATAACATTTCGATATACGAATAATTAGAGACTCGAAAAGAAATACCGTACACACTAAATTAAAATTACTGATAATCTCGACTCTCCAAGTCTCTTTTTAACTTTTGGAGGGTAATTCTCCAGGGTCCATGACACTACCATAACAAATTTAGCAGCTACGTAGTACTGCTAGTAAAAGCAATTTGCGCGAAAATATACTTAAGTAGCATCAATCCCAGCTAGATAAAATGGATATAAACCAATAAAAAGCCAGGAGTGCAATACCAAAACAATCAACCTCAATAATAATAGAAAATGCTCGTAACACTACTCCAGCTTTAAATAGTAGAGAGAGAGGCAATTGAAAACGATAAAAACAACCAAAAAAAATGAAGTCAACCAATAACCATTGTGATTTGAGACAAATACAATATATATTGCCACTACTTGGAACTACTAGCCCCTATATACTAGCAGAAAACTACTACAAGCTACAGCTGATGTTTCAAGCAATCCAACTGATCCCAGGATCTTCTGCCATCATACACTTGTTCTTCCATTACTGAAACATTAATAGATGTCTGAGTGTGAACACCTGCAAAACTGAAGGCCTTATCAGTCACAACTTGGTGCCTGCCGAGAATGACCACCATCAGACGCCTGTGAAGGATCATGACCTCCAGGCTTCATTTCCATATCCTGAATTCCCATTGGAAACACCATAGCCTCCACCTGGATAGCCACCCCCACTCCCCTGTTGCTCTCCCCCAGCAGCTCCAGTGCTAGCATTGTTATTTTGGGAATTTCCAGTGCGCCCACTAGCTGCTCCATATCCAGTAGAATAAGGACCATCATTTCCACCATAATTGCTGTAACCATAACCTCCATACCCAGAAGATCCACCTGGAGATTGGCCCATAGGAGCTGCAGAATTGCCAGCACCAGATGCACTCCAGGAAGCTGCGGCCCCATAACTTGCATTTGCACCATAGCCTGAAGCACCATAATTGGAAGGAACTTGGCTGCCCCAATTATTTTTCATGCTAGGCATGCCATATGCACCTGTTGGACCACCAAATCCAGCATTTCCACCTCCATAACCTCCAACACAATAACTACCATAACCACCATAACCAACCCCACTGTTTGTTGCCCCATAACCATAACTCAGTGCACCATAACCTGAATAAGGTGAATATCCAACTCCAGCCTGGGTCTGCATGTATCTGTTTCCGTCCATACGACCATCAATTGAATTTGTATTGGCAGCAGAGGCACCATAACCTTGATAGCCCCCAGCACGTGCACCACCACCTGGATTTGCATCTTTTGGGAGTGCTCGTTTCACCTCTACAAGTTTACCATTCAGCTCATGGAAAACCTTATGAAGTACTCTATCAACTGCATCTTCAGAGTCAAAGGTGATAAATCCAAAGCCACGTGGCCTCTGAGTATGCTGGTCAAACATTATTACCACATCAATTACATGACCATAATTTTCAAAATATTGACGGAAACCATCTTCTGTCAGGGTGGATGGCAAACCACCAACAAATATTTTTTTGGTCTTAAAATCTCCACCGCTACCAGAGCCTCTACCAGCATTAAGGCTGCCAGATCTAGAGGAAGTTTGCTGTTCTTCTCTTGATAAAGCCCTTTTAGCCTCTACCTGTGTTGTCAAAACTGAAAATTAAACTGCTGAAACATACATGCAAACAAAAAAGTTGACCATGAAGGTAAATTCTCAAAAATTCTCTTTACAGAAATAGAAATCAATTATTCCAGCCACATCATGCATATCAGTATTCTAGCCTCTGAACATTTAGGCAGTACTGCCAACAACAATAGAAATACAACAATGCATCAAAAATAAATGTAGAATTTGTAACTGCAAAACTTGAAGTAAATCAGAGAAGATATCGATAGCATACTCAAAAAGAACCTTTATGTGAACAGGTACTCGTTTGAAAACAGCAACATAAACTTCGATTATCAATAATCTGGACATGCCATGGCTTCATCAGTAAAAAATACTAGCAACTAAAAAACACTTGAAATTGGGAAAAAAAGGTATAATACTAATTCTAATACAGAAACAAGACAGACCCATTAAAGCTGACTGCAAACTACCAAAGCCCTTACAAAAATTAGAGCTAGGATAAGAATAAAAATCATTGAAACCCCAAAAAACCAATAGTGGCTAATCATTATCAATGTAAACCAATTAAATACTAAGCCTTGCAATTCAAGGTTACATACCGTGCTACACAATTTCCCCCTAGAAATCAAATCAAAAACCAATTAAAGAAACTGAAGTACCATAAGCCCATCAAAATAATACCCTTAGGGAAAAAAAGGGATAATGAAACATCAAAAGCATAACAAAATCAATTACATCCCAATGTACCTTCCACGAAAGAGTAATATCTAATGGTTCAAAACTAGCTAAACATTGAAAGAACAAACAACACCCAGAATCGAAAGCAATAAAAAGGAGCATAATTCAGTTTTAAAAAAACATGAAAAAGATATAGAGAGAGGCATACGGTACGGCCATCAATGATGTGCTTATCTTGAAGTACGCGATCAAGAATTGAAGGATCAGAGAAAACAACGAAACCAAAACCACGAGGTCTACCAGTGGTCTTGTCCCGCATTATTACGACCTGAGAGACATCAGCGTAATGGCTAAAATGGTCAGTGAGAGTTTCTTCGGTGGTGTCCCATGCTATTCCTCCAATAAAAAGCTTCCCCTCGTCTGAATCCATTAAAGATTTGAGTCTTTTCTTTTCTTTTTTTTGTATCAGGTTATGGTGTGGTTCTAACGGACAGAGAAGAGGGAATGTGAAAGGAGGGAATGGGCTAGGGCTCGTTTGTTTTCTAAAAGGGAAACGGGGTTATATATGTGCCTGTAACTTTTAGTTATAAATTATTGAAATTGGGGGTACTGTTCTTGCTAACGGGTGATAGCGCAGTGACTAATGCGCGTGGCAAGGCTTTTAAATGGTACAAATGTTTACAGATCGAACCTTTAACGTACTTGATAATTTTAGTAAAAACATTTCAGAAAGAATGGGAATGGAAATCATTCTTAATTAGATTTTATTCCTAAATCAAAATTTAAAAATATTATTTTTATGTTTATTTTTAAAACAAAATTAGTTTAATTATTTTTAATTATGAATATTTGTAAAATTCTTAAATAAATTTAATTCAATTTTTTTCTTAATTAAATTAAATTAAAGTTTTAAAATAACATAAAATCAATTTATTTTATTATTATTTTTTAACTGCAGAATTTTTAGATAAATAAATTTATTTTTTCTTAAAAAATTAAATTAAATTTTAAATTTTTTAAAAAATATATAATAAAATTTTTAAAATTTTTTTAATTATAATATTTTTAAAATTTTTAAATAATAAAAAAGAATAAATAATTATTTAGCTTAAAAATTTAATTACTTTTTTCACTAATAGTAAGTGAAGTATCGGCTTTAAAAAAAAATAATCAAACTCGGTAAAAAATTTGTCAATAAAAAAAAAAAAGTGGACTACATAAATGTGGAAAAGTTTTCTAAATTAAATGAATGCTCACTGCTAAGTTGGCTAATTAAACGAACAATACAAAAGGCATATTTACAAGGACAAATTAATTAACACAATAATTAAAGACAAATAGAAAGAATAAAACAAAAAGTTAAATTCTCTCTTAAATATCTGCGGAGATGACTACTGCCTTCTTCTTCTTCTTCCATTATTCTGTTAATTTGTGTAGCTACCCCGTGAACATGCTAGCCTACTTATGGTGAGTATTTAATTAATTTGGGGAATTTTTCCATTTTGTTTTCATAGTCTTTTTTCTTTTAAGTATTTCATTAATTAATTCAATTTTTAGCTGTACAATTCAAATAAACTAATCAAAGAAATTTAGAGACTTTGATTTTTTTTATTAATCTTTTGAAATCCGCATATTTTTTTTTTATTATAAATCATATTTGAGTATGGTTGAGGAATCTATATTCTCTACATATCTATAATTTTAATTAAAGGTCGAGACTTCATTAGCTTTTAGTGAAATTTTCACTGAAACTCCTTACTCATAAATTTTCAATTATTTTCGGTATATGATTAGTTAGATTTGTCATTTTTTTTAATGTGACATTAAATTTTGATATTCATGTTGAAATTGAGTAAAAATTTGATTGAGATTAATTCATTATTATCTAGGGTCACTAAAGACTAATTATATTTTTTACTCATTAAAAATTTTTAAATATGCAATAAATTTATAAGCAAAAGAGAGTACGGAAAGAAAAATAAATTTTACATAAGTTTATATTCACAAGATCCATATTTATAGTCAATAAAAATTTTCATTCGGATAGAAATAACATTTAAAATAAAAAATATATCGAAATTTAATCTAGCAATAAAATATATATTTTTTAAATAATAAATTTAAAATCGATGTCTCCCTTCCCAATATAGTATTAAAATAAGAATTTTACTCTGAATAGTACATGCAGAAGAGAAAAAACTTTTATTTCGATTACTATCAGAATTTTAAATTATAATTCTAATAATTTGGTAATGGTCAATCCTCTCAACAGTAATATCTTTATTATTTTGAAAATATGAAATTATTTTCTTTAAACATAAGTTAATTTTTATTAAATAAAAATAATATTTTTATTAATTTTTTAAAACGTTGTAAATATTTAAAAAATTTGCAAAAGATATTTTTTCAAAAACAAATGGAGCCATAAATTTTATAATAATAAATTAAGGGATTTTCTACAAAATTATCATAAAAAATAAAAATTATAAAATTTATTACTAATTTATAAATTTATCAATTATTATAAATTTATTATATATCATGATAATTTTTATAAATTTATTACTCTATCCATTTAACTTCAAATATTATTTTATAAATAATTACACAAACTAAAATAATCATTAGTAATTATAAATTTTATAAAAAAAAATTATAGTATTTTATTTAATTATCCATTTTAATTATTATCTCCTTATTAATTATTAACCTTTATAAGGTTAAATGTGAAAATTTATACTCCTATTATAAAATTATAGTCTCATTTCTATTTCACATAATTTAAGAAAAAAGTAGATAAATTAGTTTAATTATAGTTTTTTTTTTCAAATTCTTCCATTTATCTCTAATTAATTTATAAACATGATTTAAAAAAATAAAATTATTATAAAAAATATTATCATAGAAATAATAACCTATTTAATAGACACACATTTACGGAGAATATAAAAAAATTTCAAACAAAAATGAATCAATATTCAAATTTTATTTATATTATTCAACTTTCATAATGAATGATGATAAAATTAAAATTTATAAATTTATAAAAAATATCTCTTAATATTAAAAGCACATATTAATTAATTAAAGGCATAATTAGAACCATATATTACCTCCATTCTATTTAGATTATCACATTTAATTCATACACATTTATTAAAAAAATAATTAAATTCTTTCAATATTATATAAAATTATTTTGAATGGGCTAAAATGACCTTCATTAACACATAAATATTAAAAATATTATTCTTTCATTTTATTAATTAAATTATTAATAATAAATATATAATTAAAAAAATTAATTAATTTTTATTAATTTTATAAAATGATAATATAAATAGAATAAATTTTTTTATAAAAATAATAATTTAAAAGAAACGATGATAGTAATATTAAAAATTTAAAATAATAAATAAACTACTATTTTGAAATGCTAAAAAAAAGTAAGACTATAATTTTAAAGTGGAGAAAGTATATAATATTATCTTAAATTTATAAAATTAATAATTAAAAAAAATATAATATTTTTCTTGCACTAGTATAAATTTATTGTATATTTTTATAAAATAATAAAAAAAATTTATAATAAATATATAAAAATTTTAAAAAAATTAATGAGGGGCATAATTATCCTTAAACTAATGCGTGACAATGCTAAGACGTAAAGGGCCTAAACCACGTTCTTCAACAACCGGACCCGCCAAAGTGGACTAACGGTCCATTGATACAATAAAAAAAAAGTTTGCAAAAATTAAAAAATAAAATAAAATTACAGGCCATGTCCACGATCACTTACCAATCCTAACGGTCACTTCCTTTTTCTCTTTCTAAAATCACAAAACCCTAGACATCCACCCTCCACAACGCCTTTTTCTTCAAATTCACTTGACCGTTTTGTCCCTACCACCTTTTCCCCCAACGCTCCTGCTCCTTCTCTAACAATGAAGGTCCATTAACCAACTCTCTTCTTCCCCCTATAGAACCCATTAACCGCTGCTTTCAAGAAACAGAGGCTTAGAGGAAAAAAAGGGGATTGCTTGGTTTCTTTAATGGGTTGCTTTCTTGCTTGCTTTGGTTCCTCCAAAGATCGCAAACGCCGTAAACAGAGGCATAAGGTTCAACCTCGGGACCAGGTAAAGTCAAATAGATTTGAAAATTTTACTTCTCATCAGTGGGTTTTCAAAATTCTTCATGCTCTGTTTGGCGTCCATGAAACAGAGAGACAAAATCACGGGAAAATTTATCATGGGTTTTGCTCTTTTAACTTAGTTTCTTTGGATTTAGTTGGGTGACGGGGGTTTTTTAATTCTGTGTGAATGAAAGATTTAAATTTTTTGACTTATTATGGTTTGTTTCCCTTGATTTTCTCTGTAACAACTAAACAGAGCTTCGGTTAGTATATTATTTACTCCGAGTTATGATTCCCATTGCAGAGGAATGCAGCGTATAATCCTGTACAATCTGCCGTTTCTTTGGTTCAGAGTGACCCTGAAAAAGAAAAACCCACTAACCCAGTTGCAGAAATAGGGTGAGTACTCATAAAGTTGAAGGCTTTGAGCTTTCACTACCTTTACTTTTTCCCCTGTTATCTGTTTTACAGAGAACCTGTTTTAATTTTTTTGTCGGTCTTATTGACATCTAGGTTTAGGTGTAGGGATAATTCTGAGGAGCAATTGAGCTTGAGTGCTCGAAAGAAAGTATCCTTCAATTCGAATGTGACAACCTATGAACACGTTTCAGTTGAAGAATCCACAGAGTCATTTGCAGGGAAAGAAGAGGGAGGAGAAAAGGAGAAGAATTTAGCAAAACCAAGCCAATCTCAGTCCTCTGCTGAAGATAGTTCAGTCACGTCAAGTTCATCAGGATCTTATCCTTCCAATCACAGATATCAGAATTGCAGAGACAGTGATGATGAATTGGACTATGGAGAAAGTGACACTGAAGATGTAGATGATGAGGATGAAGATGATTATGATGAGATTTATGAAGATGATGGAATCTCAGAATCAAGATCTAAAGTATCTGTGGTTAAAGGGACACTACCCTTTACTGAAGAGGTTGATAGTCCTGCAGTAACAAGCAGTTTGCCCGAGAGAGAAGTGAAGCCAAATCCGAATGCTCGAGATAGGAGTGGTTATGTGCATTCTGTGCTAAACCCAGTTGAAAATTTGACTCAGTGGAAGGCTGTGAAAGCTAAAGGGACGCCACCACTGAAGCAGCAAAAAGAGAATCTCACACTGGGTCAAGAACCGCGAATTTCCTTCAGCTCCGAACCTAGTTTTAGGGAATTGTCATTCAGTTTCAAAGGTAATTCTGATAAATCGAAGAAACGAAGCCAAGAAGTAGCAGTGGATGCTAGTTTATCTAACTGGCTGGATTCATCAGAGAGCACACCGATAAACAAGACTAGCACAGTTAGTTTCAATACCATAGCACCTGAGAAAAGCATGTCCTTGGGATCAAATTCTCCAAGAAGCTTTGAAGATAGACCTATTTTAGGAGCACTAACTGTGGAAGAGCTCAAACAATTTTCAGCTTCTTCTTCACCAAGAAAGTCACCTAGTCGTAGTCCTGATGAGATGCCTATTATTGGGACTGTTGGGACTTACTGGAATCACAGTAGCTCAGGGAAGGATTCTGGCTCAGCTTCTTCTTTCAAAGGAATACCAAACACAATCAGCAAGTACAGGCAGGTACATGTCAAGTGAAATTTTTTTGGGAATTGTTTTGTATTAGTAGCTGATGGCAGTGAAATTAACCTTAGTTTTATGGGTCTGCAGGACAAGAAAGTGAATTGGCACTCTGCTCCATTTGAGACCAGGCTGGAGAGAGCTTTAAATGGAGGTGTTCACACTTCTAATGTTTCTCTAAACAATCTGTGAATGTAGTTTTGTGGGTGTCTGTCTTTCTTCTTTTGGGGTTGGCTTGTGAATTTGATGATATACGTGCTTGGTGTTGTAATTCTTTTATTTGTCTGATTGAAGAAGATTGATTTGTTTATGAAATGTAATTCAATTAATTTTATTGTATGAAATCCACCTTTCTTTCTGGTAAGTTCATCTGGACTAAATTGCAGAACTTGATTCAATTCTCTTTCCTAGCAAATTCACACTTCTAATGTTTCTCTAAACAATCTGTGAATGTAGTTTTGTGGGTGTCTGTCTTTCTTCTTTTGGGGTTGGCTTGTGAATTTGATGATATACGTGCTTGGTGTTGTAATTCTTTTATTTGTCTGATTGAAGAAGATTGATTTGTTTATGAAATGTAATTCAATTAATTTTATTTTATGAAATCCACCTTTCTTTCTGGTAAGTTCATCTGGACTAAATTGCAGAACTTGATTCAATTCTCTTTCCTAGCAAATTCACACTTCTAATGTTTCTCTAAACAATCTGTGAATGTAGTTTTGTGGGTGTCTGTCTTTCTTCTTTTGGGGTTGGCTTGTGAATTTGATGATATACGTGCTTGGTGTTGTAATTCTTTTATTTGTCTGATTGAAGAAGATTGATTTGTTTATGAAATGTAATTCAATTAATTTTATTTTATGAAATCCACCTTTCTTTCTGGTAAGTTCATCTGGACTAAATTGCAGAACTTGATTCAATTCTCTTTCCTAGCAATTTTCCTGTTAGATTTAGTTGCTTGTTGTGAATAACATGTAGGGACAAAAGCAATAATCTGGCACTGGAATTTTCTTGCGCAGTGTGTGACCTGTTGATGGGCTTGGCATTGGTTTGGCAAATTTGACATTTTTCATTTTTTTTTTATAAATTTTTGAAATTTTTATATAATTTTAAGTATTTAATAAGAAAATTCAAATTTTTTATTTTATTTTTTGTATTTTCTAATAGTAATAATTTAATGTGAATAAATTGAAGAATAACAATATATAAAAAAAATAAGAAAATATAATAACTTAAACAAATTACAACGTAATTATTTTCATTGTATTCTTATATATATATATTTTCTTGCATTGAATATATATTGATCAATAATTTAAATTTTTATATCAGTATATAAAAATAAAAATAAAAATAAAAATAATAACAAAAAACAGAGCAATCAATTAATTATAATAAACAGACATTAAAATGGAGATTTTGCATGTACAGGCTCTTGGCAAGTCAAGACGAACACTTGAAAGATTCAATAGCAAATTTCCGACTAGAAAAAAAAAGATTATAAACAGAGTAGCGAACAGCTTTTCAAATTCTCAAAACTGCAGAAGTTGTAAAGAAAACAATTAAACAAACAGTAACATTACACATTCTTCTCTTCTTCTGCGTCAATTACAGTGACTAATTCTTTCCAACTTGATCACTCCAGTGCACCTTCGGCTGCATTTTCTTGCGCAAATCGCCTTTTCTTTTACACATCAGGGAACTTATAGGGACATTGTCATCCTTTTTCATTACTAACAACAGCAATTGCAGCCTGCGGATGATGAGCTTGTTTGCTTGTGAAACATAGCTTTTGATCTTCGCTAGCGCGTCTCTGTCGTTTGCTGCCTTTATCCATCTTGGAGAAGTGAATCCTTAACTTTAAGCTGTGAGTTTTTAGAATCAAATTAGTAGTAATAATAATAATGATAATAAAAATTTTCTCAAGAATCAAACATATTTATAACAGTGTATAATTATAGTTTGATAGCAGGATTCCTAGTTCTAATTGAAATAGGTAATTCTAGTACTATTAAGAAAGTGTAAAAATTTATAAATAAAAGCGACGTCGGTTCTAGAGCTGGATCAATTGCAGGGCGAGAAAGAAACGGATATGGCGCGAGGCCTTTAAAAAACTATTTCTTCTCTCTCTCTCTCTCTCTCTCTCTCTTCAATGCTAATCTTCGCGGGTTTGTGTTATTTCTTCAAATCAATTTATAGAATAATATTTCAAATTTGATATAAATAAGTACTAAATACTGTTTCTGTTTATTATTATTATTTTAATCTGTGGGTGTTTGAAGCTAGGCTAGACATTTAAACAAACACCTTGACTCCATGTGCGGCTTCTCATGGATATGCAGTTTCATTTAGATCTAACTATAGGCAGCCTCGAATTATCAGAGAAC
Source organism: Garcia nutans (assembly GCA_947685225.1). Taxonomy (NCBI): domain Eukaryota; kingdom Viridiplantae; phylum Streptophyta; class Magnoliopsida; order Malpighiales; family Euphorbiaceae; genus Garcia; species Garcia nutans. The sequence goes on along the minus strand of CANTUV010000048.1, from coordinate 4,138,576 downwards.
AAAGGTGATTTTTGTTATAATGTTTCTAGTTTTTGCTACTTTTTTCTCTCTTAATCATTGCTTATTTGCTGGACTTCACGTGAATTAATTTTTGTTAGGAAGCTTTGTTGTGAATTTGATTTACTTCTAAGATTTCTCTCATCAGTCATAATAATTATGTAATTAAGTCTTTTGGATCAATTTTTAATTAGATTCCCTCTGTTGATTTTTTAATTGTGGAAAGTGTGAAATGTGAGTGCCATTTCGCTACAATCAATCTATTGCACAATCTGTTAATTCCTATATCAATTCCCACAAGAACAGAAGACAATGAGAAATTGAGCCATTGTTTTAGTGCCAGTGTTTTTGTCATGTTTGCAGTTTCTGCACCTTGATTGAAAATTTCTGCGCTTAATTTTTTTCCTTCTTTGAAAGGAGGGACTACAGAGGAAAAGATGAGAACAATGGGAGTTCTAAGTTTTTTTTTTTGGGTTAATATTCTTTTGCTGCTGTTCTCTTTTCTTTTGAGTCTCGTGTAATTTTGGAAGTACACCAAACACCCCACCACTTGAAGAGCCGTTTGCAAATTGCAAACTTTGCAGTCAAAAAGTCATTTATATTACTAAAGCATGTAAGAGCTTTTTTCACGTGGTTCTCAGAAACATCAATATTGATGATTTATTCAAGATGATATGATGTGTTTAGATGTTTCGCTTGCCTGGTATGCATGTAACAAACATGTATGTCTGCAGACTTCTAATTTGTTTATGTCAAAATGATGAGTATAGTCACCATATTAAGGCTCAAGTTGCACTTCTGAAAGCATTTTCAGCCATTGAATGTTGGTGCATCAATGTTGTTTAGAATCCTGTCTCCAGAATGCTTGATGATTTGAGATTGAAACAACGTTACGTTGTAGCTTGAATAAATAATGATTTATAATATTCCAGGTGGAATGCTATTTTAATCATCTTGACCATTTTACTTCAGGTTCCGCTTGAAGGAAACTAAAGAACAGAAGAAATAGTTGAAAGCAAAAGTCTCAGATTTCCGGGAATTGATATGCTATTTTAGAAGGCGGCTCAGGGGTGATGTCGTGCGAATGCATGATATGCATGCATGCAAGTACTCTTATATAGTATGAACAAATGATTTTCCTATCACCTTCTGATCCGAAGACTTTTTAGATAACATGACAATGTCAGCAAGGTACCTAACTTTCTACATATTGTCTTCTGTTATTTTGAAAATTCTACATATAGACGTACATAAGTGTACGTACACTAAGTTGGGTTATAATTTTTAAAATGTGTATATGATTATCAAGTAAGTTCATGTTAGCGTAGTCAAGGGTTATTAGATGCATATGTCGGTGAAGGTGTTGGATGATGAATTTAATTTTCTTACTTGTTGGAGTTTTATATTAAGCATCATTTTCATTTCATCTTCTTTTTGTTAAATATTTAAATAGGAGTATTCACAAGAGCAAAGTTTTTAATTTGCCAAGAAAAGGATTGCCAATCACAGGAGTTCTCAATTTCTGAGGTAAGGATTCCATACTTTTAAGTCTTTGAAATTTGCTGCTTAATTACTTTAAAACAAATAATAATAGTAAGAAGAAAATTTATCTTTTGGGACCAATGTGCATGCTTTTTCTTCGCACAATCACATTGATGTTTTTGACTCTGTCGTGGTCAAAAGTTTGACATTTTACTAAGTTGGAGTCGGTTAGGCGTATTGTGGAACTTTCTTTTGTAGATTTGGTTTATTTTCAGTTAGATAAGTAATAGAAATTCTTTATATCAACGTGATTTATTCTTAATGACGATTAAAATTGAAATTTAACTTTGAATAGTTATAATTTTTTTAATGATATTTCTTAAATGAGAAATACTGTGTTATATAAAATACTATTTATATTCTTATTTTCTTTTTGATTGAATCACATTTTAAAATACATTAAAGGATAAGGATAAAATTATAAATATATATTTTACTGATTTATTTATTTATTTAAATTATAAAGGAGAAATCTCATTTCCTTCGTTATTTAATTAAGCTTATCAAATGCATTAAAGGAAATTAAATTTCTTTTTTTTTCTTTTCTACCCATTTCGTTCATTAAAATAAATTCAAATTTTCTTATGCAAATTAATAACTAAACAAAGCATAATTAATAATCTAAGTATAATGGATAATTGAGGTAAATAAATATTTTATGGATGTTAAATTAATAGGCATATTTTTTTATTTATTAATATGTTAAATTTCTATTCTTTTTATATCTAATATTATTTATTAATTTTTTTAATTATTATAAAATAAAAAATATATTTATCAATTCAAAACAGAGAAGGTAAAATGGAACAAACATATTAGCTTCAAGGATATTTTTATTATGTTAGCTCTAACCATTAACAAGATAATGAAAAATCTATTTTACCAATTGAAATAACTTTCAAGATTATTAAGTACACTTTTTAAAATTACTAATTGTTTTAAATTAGTTAAAACAAATATAATTAAATTGGATTGGATTGGATTTTTATAAAAAAGATTTTGAAGGTGGATTATTAGCATTCAAAGGAGGCCTCTTAACAATATATGCTGGAAACCATCATCATTGAAGCCTTTTTCACAGGACAAGAATTCTTTGAGTGACTGATTAATTTGTTATACTTGAATTAAATATGAAATTAATGGCACATTAATTAGTTACCCACTTCTAAAAGGATTGATTTAAACAATTTAGCATGTATTTTTTTCCAATATAATTACTCCCTCATCCTGAAAATATTATTTTTGTAAAAAGAAATTATTCTTTTTAAATTATTACTTTACACAATTAAAAAAATTAATTAATCTTCATATATATTTTTATAATTAATAACTTAGTTAATAAAATAAAATTATAGTATTAATAAATTAATAAAGGGTATTTTAGTTTATTTAAAATAATTTTGTATAATGTTAAAAAAAATTAATAGTTTTTTAATAAATGTGTAGTCGAAGATGATGATTTTAAAGGTACGAATGAAGTATAATTTAAAGAATCTCGTAAATATGTCTGTAATTGGAACTTTCCTACCTAATGGATTGATTCTTATTTCCTGAATTTGATTTTTAGCTTATGTGATATACATTTATATTTTTCCTAAGTCATAGTCATTTATGATAAGTACGTAGCAATTTCTAAATAAAATTAAAATTAAAAAAATTACTATATGTGCCCAGAAAAGTAAAAAACAAAGAATAACTATCAAGGCCTACTAGATTGTGGCTGATAAGCATGAAATTAGAGCAAGGTTTTACTGTAAATGGTGTTGATATTATTATTTTAATAGAGCATTTGATTGTATTATAATTTTAGAAAAATTAATAAAATAATATTTTTTGATTAAAAAATGTTATCTTTGTTTATAAATAATAGATATAAAATAAAATACTGAATCTATTAAATTTTACAAACTAGTTGATAAAATATTTTATCTATAAAAGAGTGATAGAAAAAAATATTTTATGAAAAAAATTTATAGAGTCTTATATTAAAAGATAATTATGACCATAGTAAAATAAAAAAGAGATATTATAAAAGATAGTTTAGGCATTACTTAAATTTTTTCAGTAAAGTTAAATTGTAATTAAACAAGTTGATATTTTTTTTAATTTACTTTTTAGTATTTTATTGTATCTTCTGAACACAATAATATAATATTTTTTAATAAAATATAATTTCAATAATATATATTTATAAAATATATTTTTAATAATTAATTTTTTTAGTAACCTACCAAAAGACTTATAAGGGTATTATGTCAGAATTTGAATCTTACTCATTATTTCTTTTTATTGAATATTAAAAAGTGAAAAATGTCATTTGAGAATAATAATAAAATAGCCGTTATTATTATTTTTTGATATATATATATATATCAACTTATATTATTATAGTACATAGTTTAATGTAAAGATGACATTAAGTATTTTAGAATTTGATAAATAAAAGTCATGTAAAGTATGAAAAATACTACCACTACTATTATTATTGCTGGAGATCAAATGGATATAAAATGCATTTTTTTAGTTGTGAAATAAACTCTTTTTTTTTGTTTTTAATAACAGTCACCGAATTAATAAAAATTAGTATAATACTTAAATTTTTTTTTCTATTAATTTCGTGTAAACTTTAAAAAAAATTTAAATGAATTTTAAGACTCCAAAAATGAATTTTAATGATTCTAATGGGAAGCGGCAGAATATGAGGACAATTTTTTTCTTTTTTAATTAAGAAATTAGGAGGACAAATAATAATAATAATAATAATAATAATAATAATAATAATAATAATAATAATACAATAGGCAAAGTATGCATAACTGAGTAACTGAATTTAATCTGTTGGATTATCGATTAGCTTTTATGATAGGAATGACAACGGAACAGAAAAGGCCAAGATGGAGTGATAGTTCCCAGTTCGTTCTTATCTTAGCAAGAAATCCCCATTCCCATCTCAATTCCACAGATAAGGGGGCAAAGTTGCTTATTTTTAGGGCTATAAATGAGTAAATCTATTTAAATTCAGTTTGGATATCGATTCGATAAAAATTTATTCAGACTCGGACTCGAGCTGTTCGTTTATTAAATGAGTCAAATTCAAACTAAGAAATACTCGGCTCGTTAGCTCCAAGCTAACTCATTTAAAAAAACTCATAAATTAAGCTCGTAAATTAGTTCGTTTAGTGTATTTAATTAAAATATATATTTTAATTTATATATATTAAATTATGTATGTAAATATATTAATTTTTTGACTAATTTAATTCATATAATTTATTAATATATGATATATATAATAAATAAATTAAATAATATATAATATAAAATAGATTAATAATTTATAGTAAAATATAATATTATAATATTATAATATTTTATTTTTTATTAATATATAATCATATTGTTTATCTTTTATAAACACATTAATTTTACTGTATCCAATATGAAAATACAGAAAAAGATGAATAAAAAATAAAAATTGAAATAAATTCATTGAATTCGTTAAACTTATTTAAATTAAGTTCAAGCTCGAGATACATGATATATGAGTTGACTCGATATAAGTTTGGACTCGGCTCGAGTTCGATTCGAGTTCGAATTCTAACTTGACTATTTTATAACGAGTTGAGCTTAAACTTTTCAAAACTCGGCATGATTACATCAATGCTCATTTTTGTCTTCACAAATATACTAAGGGGACCAGATCCAGACAGAAAATTTATATTTTTTAAATTAAAATTTAATAATATAAAAGGTTAATAATTTATAATAATTGTATATTCAATGAGATAATAATTCAATAATTATACATAAATTTATTGCATATGTAACTAATTAAAACACAATATATATATATATATATATATATGTATATATATATATATATGAGGATAGGAACGAGAATTCCTATGAGATGGGGAGGATGAGCTCTGACCCTATTTTGCCCCAGCCAATTGAGAGAGTTTTCTCCATGTTTTCGTCCCCATAAAGAAAAAACACAAAAAATCCATACCATGTCTAGAAAATCTCTAAGGAGAATGAAGATTTCCCGCTCAGTGCCAACCCCATTATCATTATGTAATGGTTTCAACATGCTTCAGCTGTTATGGCATGTTGAATTGGCTTACTTGGTGAATATATAGGTTGGGTTGCTTTTTGTGGTTCCTGCAAATTGCGGAGACTTGCTGATAAATTGGTTTTGTTTAGCGTCATGGTCGGAGACACTCGATATGATGTTGGGGTTGCAGCAAAACACATTGCTGTGTTTTCTTTGTTTTGTTCACTGGAGTTTTTTTGGGATTACATCAAATTAATAACTTACTGTTGATTAGAGGATGTACATATGCCTCTTTTGGTAATAAAATTAACCTGATTAAGTACCAATAATAATAATAATAATAATAGGGCAGAAAAGGTTATTAATTAATTTGAAAAAAAAATCTAGACTTATGACGCATAAAAAAAATAAAAATAAAAGTGACTCGTTAATTACAAGCGAGTCATGCTTTATAAAAAGCAACATAATACTCACATGAAATGCTACTAAAACCTCAACTAATCAAAAAACTCAACTACTAATTATAAGCAATAGCTGAATATCACAAAAATGGCAAAGGTGGAAGAAAAAGGCCCTGCAAGTGGGAGAGACGATTTTACAGAAGATGGTACTGTTGATATCGAAGGCAACCCCATTTTAAGATCTAATACTGGCAGATGGAGCGCTTGTTCCTTTATTGTTGTTGAGTTTAATTACATAAATCAGATTATTTTTTTAGAAAAAACAATATAAATACTTCCACAACAACCTTTCATTCAACGATATTAAGAGCTATAGTGACTGTTTAGACGTCAAAAATAAATTCTCGAGAGTTTTAAAAGAACAAATGTATATATATATATATATATAATTTTTTTTTACTCATATTGAGAAATTAATATATGGTATTATACGTAGGGTATGAAATGTTTGAGAGGATGGCCATTTATGGGATAGGATCAAATCTGGTATTATATTTGACAAGGAAGCTTCGTGGAGGAACAGTAACATCTTCAAACAATGTCACCAATTGGGTGGGTACCGTTTGGATTTTACCCATTTCAGGGGCTTATATAATTGAACACGTATATGGTATAGTTCATAATGAGATATACACCACATGAAGTCATGAATGGTGATAGCTGTGGGGAAGAACTGTTTTGACAATATCTGGACATGCTATTAATTTGATCAAGACATATTAATTAGCTTCTAATTAATTAATATCTGAATTTATATATTTTTACAATTATTTATGCCGATCTGGAAATAATTTCATTACTATTTACTCAAAAACTTTTCGATACTTCATCGAAATCTAATGATAAGTAAATATAGCAGAGGTTCAGTTCAAAATAAATATAACAGAGGTCGTTGCATCAAATTGTTGCTTGAATGTTATTTTTACTTAAATTTCGAGCTTGAGTATTAAATATTGTTTCTCATGTTATATGTTATTAACTAAAAATTACGAACTGAATGGCAAAATTTTCGAAAATTTTAACATTTCTTTAATTTAAATCAGGTGCGTGATTAGGTCTACTTACCTTTTGATGCATTTACAATAAATTGAATTAGTAAATAAGGCTGGAAGCCATGTTAAAATTCTTTTTATTTTGCATTGCTATTACCATATTAATCACTATTTACATTCAATTTTATAAACTAATTAATTGTTCTACTGTATGAGAAAAACAGGAAATGTCTCTCTTGACACTAACAGTTCATTACCTGTTCTAAAACTAGTGGCGGAAGCAGGTGGGGTCGAGTGGGGCAAACGATTCTCTCTCGCCGACGCCCACCTGCACATGTGGACAGATTTTGCGTTGGTTTGCCGGTGGTTCGTCATTGATCGCAGCCCCTCTTGGAGAAAGGCAGAACGAGACCAGAGGAGAAAAATGTTGGACAGCACAGAAGCCGACCGACCAACAATGCAGACAAGAAACGACCGACCACTAGTCCGATACTAGTCCCGTCACTGTCTAAAACCTCCATCATGTGGTCATGGCATCAAAGAGGAGAATTGTGACAGACATGCCTCTCCTTTCCATAAGGGAATTTTCTATTGTGCACTATACATAATTGCAGTAGGAACTGGTGGAGCTAAGCCAAATATTTCTACAATGGGAGCAGACCAATTTGATGATTTTGAGCCTAAAGAAAGGAACCAAAAGCTCTCCTTCTTTAATCGGTGGATGTTCAGTATTTTATTTGGTACCCTCTTCTCCAACACTTTCTTAATTTATATACAAGACAATGTGGGCTGGGCCCTTGGTTATGGCCTCCCTAGAACTGGGCTTGGGCTTTCAATCGTTGTGTTCTTGTTAGGCACTCCATTTTATAGCCATAAATTGCCTGCTGGTCGTTGCCGCCTCTTAAATATTGCTAAGAGAACCAATAACTTAAAGGTGGCAATCAATACCTTTCGCACAGGAAAAAAAATATATTACATATTTGTACAGAAACAAAGCCAAACTTGTGCATATTGCCCTGCAAAAACTTCTGTGTATATTAATAAATTTTGTAAGCGGGAACTGATAAAAAAATAATAATAATTAATAAGTCTTGGAGTTTATTATATCTCCTGAAATGATCTTTTAAGTAGACAAACTCTTCCAAGTTCAAAGCATTACTGAATAACCTAATAATGGAAAAGGTAGAAGAGAAAGACTGTTAGAATTTTACTTTTGCTTCAACAAACTCACCTGCTTTTCACAATTATTTTTTATTATTTTAGTTGTTTTTTCCTAGTCAAAATAAAATAACAAGATTGTAGGGATTTTCTATTTGTTCTGTTTTAGTCGTGTTAGTCATGGGTTCTGCAATATTTTATTTGCTGCTATTGTGGCATTAATTTATGTATTTGTTAAGTGTATTCAGCTATTTAAACCAAAGCTGAAACGAAATAAAAATGAGCTTCTCTTCAAGCTTCATCTTTTCTTGTTTTTTTAATATTCTTAATTCTATTTTTATTCTAAAAACACTAACAATTGGTATCAGAGCTGATTTCTTAAGGGACCTGTGTAAGCAAGATGGAGAGTGACAGTATTCATTCAAACCTTTCTCCTCCAGCTTTTGATGGAAAAAATTATCAATTATGGTCAGTAAGGATGATGGCTTATCTGGAAGCCATGGATTTATGGGAAGCGGTGGAAGAAGATTATTTAATCGCCGCTTTGCCAGATAATCCTACTATGGCTCAAATTAAAAGTCATAAGGAGAGAAAGAACAGGAAATCAAAGGCCAAAGCAACACTTTTTGCTGCTGTTTCAGAAACAATATTTGCAAGAATTGTTTCTCTCAAGTCTGCAAAAGAGGTTTGGGATTATCTAAAAAAGGAATATGAAGGGGATGCGAGAGGTCGAGGCATGCAGGTACTCAATTTTTTAAGAGAATTTGAGTTGCAAAAGATGAAAGATTCTGAGTTAATCAAAGAATACTCAGATAAGTTATTAGCAATTGCAAACAATATACGATTGCTAGGTACAGATTTTTCAGATTCAAGAATTGTTCAAAATATTCTTGTAACAGTGCCAGAGAGGTATGAATCCGCTATTACCACTTTGGAAAATTTGAAAGAGCTATCTAATATTACTTTGGCAGAGTTATTAAATGCATTACAGGCCCAAGATCAAAGAAGATTGATAAGGCAAGAAGGTATTGTTGAAGGAGCTCTGCTCGCCGATAGCTTGATTGCGGACAAAAAGAAAAATAGTCACAGCTCTGGCGGAAACTCAAAGAAGAGTTATCCACCTTGTAATCATTGCAACAAAACTGGTCATCCACCTTTCAGGTGTTGGAGAAGGCCCGACGCTAAATGTAGCCGGTGTAACCAGCTTGGGCATGAAGCTGTGATTTGTTATAGTGATATTAAAGTTGAAGCTGCTCAAGTTGTTGAAGAAGAAGAACTATTTTGAAGGAAGTATATCAACAAATTGGAGTTTGCAGAAACAAAAGCAAGGAGGAGTGTTAGAAGTTTACTTTTGCTTCAACAAACTCACCTGCTTTTCACAATTATTTTTTATTATTTTAGTTGTTTTTTTCTAGTCAAAATAAAATAACAAGATTGTAGGGATTTTCTATTTGTTCTGTTTTAGTCGTGTTAGTCATGAGTTCTGCAATATTTTATTTGCTGCTATTGTGGCATTAATTTCTGTATTTGTTAAGTGTATTCAGCTATTTAAACCAAAGCTGAAACGAAATAAAAATGAGCTTCTCTTCAAGCTTCATCTTTTCTTATTTTTTTAATATTCTTAATTCTATTTTTATTCTAAAAACACTAACAAAGACCCTGTAGATGGAAAAAGATGATTATACAAAAGATGGAACTGTGGATCTTAAGGGCAGACCTATTTTAAGATCAAAGACTGGGAGATGGAGGGCTTGTTCCTTCATTACTGGTAATTTACTTGATATTTCTTTTCTTCTTTTTTTTTTATTTACTTTATTTTACTGACTTTATTTAACTGACTGCTAAAACTAGTATCTTCATAAATATAGCTAATAAGTATTGATTTTTTTTTTTTAGTGAAAACGATAAGAGTTTAAATTTTGACATATATATTTTGTAGGATATGAAGTATTTGAGAGGATGGCATATTATGGGATAGCATCAAATCTGGTGGTGTATTTGACAAAGAAACTGCATGAAGGAACTGTAAATTCTTCTAACAATGTTACCAATTGGATTGGCACTGTTTGGTTGTTACCCATTTTAGGTGCTTATATTGCTGATGCTTATCTTGGCAGATTCTGGACTTTTTTATTTGCTTCTGCTATTTATCTCTTGGTAAATTAATTTTATTTTAATTTAATCAGTTCCTTCATTAATATTTGATGTACAATAGAGTTTAAATATTCATTCATATTTAATATTCCATATTTTTAAATATTTGTTGGGGAAGAAAACATAGAAAAGCACAAAATTATTATTATTATTATTATTATTATTATTATTATTATTATATATCAACAAATTTGAATTGAGATTTAATTTTATTATTATTTCTTGCACTCAGTACAGTAGTTACTAATTATTAGATTACTAATTCAACAATATTTTGATGCTTTTAAATCATTAGACCTTTTTTTTTAAAAATCATTAGACTTAATATTTAAAATTGCCCCTGAATTATAAATCAGTAAAAATATCTTACACTTTTTCTGCTTTTTCTTGCACTTTTATGCTTTTTATTTTTATAAATTTTTATCATACTTTTATAATTTGTTTTTCAAATTATGAATATTAATTTACAATTCCCTCTAATATATATAAATTCTTTTTTATATGCTAAGCAATTCTCTCGAAAACTAAATTTATATAAAGTCATATTATAACAAAATTCAGTTTATAAAAAACTATTTTTTTCATTTTTTTCCTCACTTCAATATATTTCTACATGTCCCAATTAAAAAATTTATCACAAACCAATAAATATAATTTTTTTAATTAAGTTTGCTCTATATATTTTCTTTATATTAATATTCAAAATTATTTAAAAATATATTTAAATTAACAAAAAATAATAATTATTTTTGCAGGTTAAAATATTTATTAAAAATATAAGTTAAATATATGATTAAATTTCAGGCGTTATGTCATATATTATTGTCTCAATCTTGCCACGTTAATATGAGTAAAAATACATATAATATTGCGCGAGACATTTTTATAGTTAACTACTAATTACATTCAATTTTATGAAAAAACAGGGAATGTCTCTCTTAACTTTAACAGTTTCACTCCCTGCATTAAGGCCTCCATCATGTGGTTAGGGCATCAAAGAAGAGGATTGTGACAAACATGCTTCATCTTTTCAAAAGGGAATTTTCTATTGTGCACTATACATAATTGCAGTAGGAAACTGGTGGAACTAAGCCAAATATTTCCACAATGGGAGCTGACCAATTTGATGATTTTGAGCCTAAAGAAAGGAAACAAAAGCTTTCCTTCTTTAATTGGTGGATGTTTAGTATTTTCTTTGGTACCCTCTTTTCAAATACTTTCTTAATTTATATACAAGTAGTGTAGGTTGGTCCCTTGGTTATGTCCCAACAAGTTGGCCTTGGGATTTCAATCATTGTGTTTTTGATTGGCACTCCATTTTATAGGCATAAATTGCCTGCTGGGAGTCCAGTTACTAAGATAGCACAGGTTTTGGTTGCTTCTATAAGGAAATGGAAAGTGCCTGTTCCAAGTGATTCAAAAGAGCTTCATGAACTTGCAATAGAAGACTATTCAAATTCACCCAAATTTAGAATTGATCACACCCCCTCTTTAAGGTCATATTTTTTTTAATATCCTATTTGCTTTATTTAACTTTATTTTCACATAATATTATTCAAAAATTTTATAAATGGGACCATTGCACAATATAACCTGAAATAAGATATTTGAGTCGTGGAAATAATTTCTTGCATTTATAAAGAAATACCATATATAATAGGCCCCATGTATTTGCGGAAACATTTGTATATCGGATTGCCTTTTATTGTTCAAAAATTTTAGTATAATGAAAATGATTTCAACATGACAGAATTCATAATGAAAATTTTCATTAGGAAGTGCTTTTACTATTATACTAATTGCTGATTTGGCTCGTTATATGATATTATTGCTTTCAGGTTCCTTGATAAAGCTGCTACAAAGATGGGTAGTAGTTCGCCATGGATGCTATGTCCAGTGACTCAAGTTGAAGAAACAAAGCAAATGATAAAAATGCTTCCAATTTTACTAACTACATTCATACCAAGTACCATAATATCTGAAGTGAGTACATTGTTTGTCAAACAAGGCACAACTCTAAACAGAAGTATGGGACCTAACTTCGAAATTCCACCAGCATGTCTAACAGCTTTGGTCACAATATTAATGCTCATAAGTCTTGTTCTCTACGATCGTTACATGGTTCCAGTTCTTAGAAGATACACCAAAAATCCCAGAGGAATCACATTGTTACAATGGATGGAAATTGGTATAATTCTGCATATAATTATTATGATTATAGCTAGCCTAATGGAAAGAAAAAGACTTAGTGTGGCAAGAGAACACAATCTTCTCAAGCAAAAAGATACAATTCCTCTCAGTATTTTTATTCTGCTACCTCAGTTTGCTTTAGCGGGAGTTGCTGATACTCTCGTGGAAGTTGCAAAGATAGAGTTTTTTTATGATCAAGCACCAGAAGGAATGAAGAGCTTGGGGACCTCATATTTTACTACCAGTTTGGGAATTGGGCATTTTCTTAGTAGTTTTCTGCTAAAAACAGTTGCTAATATTACTAAGAAGAATGGTCACAGAGGATGGATTTTGGATAATCTAATTCTCTCTCATTTAGACTATTATTATGCATTATTGGCTATTTTGAGCTTCCTTAATTTTCTGGTCTATTTAGTTGTGGCTAAGTTGTTTGTTTATAATGTGGATGTAGAATCAAAAAGAGAGATGCAAGAAATAATCCAAATTTCGCCGAGCATAGCTCCTGATGATACAGAAGATATGAAGGTTGGAGTTAGATGACATGAAATTACCCTCTTGGAATATGTTGAAGTACTTTGCACGCAATAAGAGTATTTTATGACATAAAATCCTTGTTTTTTTTTCTTTCTGCTCTTTCATAGTATTTTATAATTTGCCTCATCTTGATTGAAGAACAAATTCACAGTAGTGAGATAAGGCTTAGGCACTTATATTTCATTTTCAAATATCAAAATCATACAAATTACAACATCATGATTTCTGAGCACAATTCCAGAAATGAATCTAACAAAAAAAAAAAAAACTAACATATGACAGTGGCACAGGATGAGCAGAATCTTTAAGTTAAAGTAAGCTGACGAAGGGCTGCAACTTATAAGAAGCAACTGATTCCAATAACCATTTATGACCAATTACCTGAGATCCAATTCTAGCAGCTAATTCCTCTGCTTCATTTAGCCTCCGGCAGAGACTCGTAACTTCTTCTCCTAACTTGCATTCGTGTGGAGGATCGAGGCTATATACAACCAATGTTCTTGAAGGAACTGTTGCTTGATTATGACTTTGTTGCACTAATTCTTCCTCATTGTCCACAATATGACCTCCTGCAGTTATGACTAAATTCTGGAGATCTTCCTTGTAACTCGACACAAAGTCCCCAGAAAAATAGAAGTTCAAGCCACTGAGGAGTTTTGGTTCCTACAAATGAAAGATTGGTAAGCCATTCAGCATTTCATTCGCTTAAATTCAATGGTAAAACAAAACTGAATTTAGATTATAAATTATTCATTTGAAATTTCATAACAGAACAGGTGTTAATAGGTCCATTTAGTCTGTCACAAGAAAAATCAGAAAAAGGACTTGGGCTTCCAATATAACTCATGAGCAGCAAGGCATTCATGAGAAGGATACTTACATTATTCAACACACTGAGCCTGCTAGTTTTGGGGCCATCCTGGCACCCGTAGTTGTCGAGACTAACTTCATAAGGTTCTTCATCCACAGGACGCATAGATTTCATGCATGCCTTCACCCCTGCAAAATCAAATGTCTGGTTTTATTAATATACTGAGACATGTGGGAACCAGCAGGCAGTCACACAAGCGAAAACAAAGCAGCATTTGACAGCATATTATGTTTGTTATCATTCTCATTATATATGTTACCAGCCAATAATGTCACATATAATCACTCTTTATAATGTACAGCTGTAACTAGAGGCAAATCAGCCTATAGTTACTCTATATATTCATTTATTTATTGAATGAATCTTTTTCTGTCAACCTTAATCAGTATAACCCCAATATTTTTCATCAGTGCCATTAGCAAAGTGAAAAATTAATTCAATTAAACTTGATTTGGCTTCCATGTTTTCTTCTACAATGCTACTTCCACCCCATGGATAATAATAAAGAAGGATTCAAATAGCAATTTAAACTTGACTGTTGAGAGATGATTCAGAGGATTTAATGTGCCAAATCCAATAAGTTCAAGGAGAAGCAATCATGTTGACTAGTCAGTTTGCTACAAATTTAGCATCTCCATGCTTATCAAATCTACTTGATCATCCTCAAAAGACATTATTGTAGAGATGTTGCTTGGCCTAAGGCCATTATTAGACATTGCTTGACCTAGGGCCATCCTTAGTGTGGGTTTCAATATCCCTTGTGCTCCAGATAGAAAAAACATAATAGAATAGAAGTACTCCTAGAGTAAAGCCAGAACACAAATGGAAGTAAGAATGAAGAAAAACAGTACCAAATTAGACAAATGAGATAATGATCAACTTGGAGATAAGACAACTCACAATCAATTGTGAGAACCCATTTCCCATTCAAAATGGCCATGAGAACTTTCAATGTCCTGGTGCATGCTCCCTTAATATCTGTGGCGGCAACCACATGTGTGACACTTGGTCTCCAGAATTTTGTTACAGGCACACCTATCATGCTGCCAAACTCGACCAAAAGACACTTGTACCAAAGGCAAAAAATGCATATCAGCAATTATAACAAAAAATATAAATTCTCCAAACAAAGACAATTCTAAAATTGTTCAAAATCCTAATGAATAACCTACTAAGAAGTACTCTATCGAAACAGTCCAAGATGCTCCATTCCAAAATTTCATAGACATTATTAAATAAGATGTCGCAAGCATCATTGAACCCCATTACTGATTTGATTACTATTTAAGCACTTGTTAATCATTTATAAAACTAAAGTGTGGTCAAATAGCTAAAATGCATAGGCTTAAAATCATTCCAAGACTGATGTCTATCCCGATCCACCACATTGGATGAATGCTTTGGAATCAAGTGCTAGGGAGAAAAATAAACATGACCCTCAAATACACTAACCTTCTCCTCAGAAGACAAAGCAGATCCACAAAAAACCCATTCCTTTGCTCCATTAGATGATTCAGCCCAGAAGTTAGATTGTTGAGGGGCACTGCATGCAGAATGGTATAAAATAAATATTAAACTACATAATAATGCAACGAACTGTTAAGTTTAACAATGAAAGGGACAAAATACTCCAACCAAAATATGTTCAGAATACTCCAATGGTAATAAGAGAATGCATGGTTGACAGGAAAAAAATAGCGAGTGAAGGAGATGAGTCAATAAGATTGACTTGAATCAATTTTTTAACTGTCAGAAACTTCTAGTGATAAGAGAGAGGATATACATTTGAGCTGGTACATGGGAAAATTCGAACTTTTTCTTGGACTTGGGCCTTTTCTCATATGGAAATCTGACTGAAGAATGAGATGGACAAAGCATAAGGTACTCATCCTGAAAGAATTTAAATAGCAGGAACGGTCACCAGCATCCAAATCTTAACTCATTGCAGTGGTACAAAGAAATGCTTAACCAAAAACACATATTTACTTCATCAAAGAACTTACATAATTCCATCGACAAGCAACTTGCATTGCACATGTAACATGATAGCTTCTTCTGCAAGATTGCTTATAGCAGCCTAGGGCTGCTCCCTTCAACCCACATCTGCTACACTTTAGTTTTGCACCCCTAGCCAATTCTACCTTCAAATTCTTAACAGTTCCATCAACAAAATAAACTTGTGGAGCCCTGCACATCATAATACATATTACTTTATAACTGAGAGAGTTAGTACAAGAAGTTTTCTGCAAGTGCAGATTAGAAAACAAAAGTATCATTGTTTCTAAACTACTATAACAAAATCAGTGAAAAAATGGCTACCACTCAAGGCATAGCTTGTGAACATGTATAGCATTGGATAGGGATGCTTCATCTCCTTCCACCAGCTTCCCACTGACATAGTGCAGCATTGGACCAGTGTCCTGAAAAGGAGATACAAAAAGAACTATGACTAAGCACAAAAAAAAAACACTTCCATAACATGTTTTTAAAAAATCAATTTCTATATCCTTTGGCATCAAATGGTGTACCAAAATGACATCAAAAAGGTCAAATTGTTGTTCTAATTAATCAAGCGTTACCTTAGATATTCTGGAGGATTGGCAAAATCCACAGACAGTTCTCACCTCTGATGAATAATCCAACGTTGCAAGAGGCTCACCAACATGATGCGACAAAGATTTATGTTCAGATTGAGAGCAACAAGTTCCCAAATTTTCAGTTTGAGAACTGATTGGTTTGATACTGTTCGTGCATCCATTTAATGGCCTATAGTTCGGCTTCTTATGTCTCTTTGAATCCCTCAAATTGCCTCCCTCAGCTCCAGAGGCATCAGTATTTTGCTTGGCCAACCGTGCTGCCTGATAATTCTGCAGACTCTGAAATAAGATACAAATCCTCAACAATATGGAACTGAAAAGAAAGAGGAAAACAAACATCCTTTGCATTTCAGCATCGTGTTGAGAGAACATGCGTTGTTAATAGCAGACAAATTGCAAACATGTGTATGCATGTTGTTACAAGTTATACTAAAAGCTCAAAAAGAATAGCATTTGTGTCAGGCACTCACATATCCAACTCAATACTTGTTACTATGACAGATAGAGAAAGTAGCAAAACATCAATGAGATAAAAAAAAATATTATATATATATATATATATATATATATATATCATAGTTACCTGGAACAAAGTACGTCTCGGGTCGTGGTATGAGTATGGGTACATAATACGCTGTTTATTTTAAAATGGAATACGTCGGGGATAAACTTAGTAGGTACATCAATTTAGATTACGGTACGTGAATTATTTATATTCGAGTCACTAAGCTTTTAGTATGTAAAAATTTTTACATTTGTAAAAAAAATGTAAAAATTTATACATAGAACAATTTTAGAACAGTTATTATATTAAAATTTACATAAAAAATTAAATTGATAAAACTTCATAAATGTGATTTGTGAAATTCTTAATAGTTTCTCAATAATCAATTAACTCTTCATGTTCTTAATTATTTTTAATTATAATTATAGCAAAATTGTGTTTTATTTAAGAGAAATCTAACTAATAATTAATTATTTAATGGGAATGAGATAAAGTATAAAGTTGTATTTATTTTTACAGCTGTAACACACAAATCACAAGGAAAATGTATTTATTTTGACAGTTGTAACACACAACTCATTAGGAAAACATCTCTTCTTCTCATCTTTCCTTCTCTCCTCTTTCCTTCTTCTTCGCCATGGAATGGATAATTTAAACGGAAACTCCAATTTTAGCATACCGGAACGCATTCCAACTCGTTTGGAATCAACGGAGTACCGCGAATTGGAACGTGAGTCCCAGTTCACGGTACTCGAGGAGTTTGAGCGAATTAGGTAACTATGATATATATATATATATATATATATATATATAAGCGAAGCAACCTGTGGGGAAAAAGACAAAGAGGAGGAAGGTAATAACATGAAGATTCTTAAACAAAAATTTGTTAATAGTCCATAGTATATGTCATCTCATTTTACAATTTCATACTTTCAGAATTCTGCCTATGTCTTTCACATCATATTTAATGGAAGACTTCATTGCATAAAATAAAAGCACAAGATAGATTTTCAACCAACACAAGCAGAGAATTTCTAAAAGAGACCTTGGAAGAAAGTGGAATAGATAAACACTAACAAGACAATATTTGAATAAGCAAGTGAAGATCTATTGAAAGGAAAACAGGATTCTTACATCACCATCCTGATCATAGCTGTCATTTTCTGAACTCTTAATATCACTTAATGGAGGACTGCCTGCCGATGGTAGATCCACCTGATTCATGATTATTTGTGTAGCCCCACAATCATGGAGCCCCCGGGCTCTTATCAGGGAACTTAAAGGTGGAGAATTGACATTCATCTCACCATTGCCTTCATCCTCTCCACTACCAACCATTTTGGTTTCTTTATCTTTATCTCTAGTCACATTGCAAGCTCCTGCCATGTCAACATTAATAACCTCATTGTCAATAGAGCGACCCAACGGAACTTGAGCTAACTTATTGCTCGCTAACAAAAACATTGACCCTCCACTGCTTGAATTATCCTCCTGAGAAGTCTTAAATGACTCCTTACCCAATTTATTGTTGCAATCTGCACTTATTGAAGTTGGGTGTCGCTCCAAAAAGTTCCCAGTATCTGAAATGACCAACAAGCAAAAAAAAATTCATTAGTAGAAGGCTATAATTCAAGAAAGTTAAGCAAAGCAATGGGTATCAGTTGAAAGCATAGAAAGAGATCATACCAGATGAGCTGGACTGGAACAGACTAGCACAAAAAGAAGCATCCAAACTTCTATAGATCGTTGCTATGTTTTCAAAGGAAGGCAAGCACCTCAGATCTGGAACCCACATTACCATTTTAGATTACTATGATAGTTTCAAGGAAGCTAATTATCAATTGCAAATACAAACTCCCCTTCCCCCACCACTCCACCCTTCTCAAAACTCAATTTTGAGGCCTATTAGGCGTATCATAGCAAACCAGTATTTGCTTTACTGCCAAATATATGGGGATTACATTTACCCAATTGTAAAATAAATCAATAATCACATTTCAACTCTCTCTCCAGGAGAGAAGAAAAAGGGACATTTGATTTCTATTGTACATAGTAGAAAAAGTACCTAAACCAAATAATGAGAAGACAATTGTATAAAGGATTACGTGGAAGATTAGGCAAAAATGAACTCTGATGTTCCAAATGAAGGAAATGGAAGATCCCTTTACCTTGGCCAACATATTGGGCTTTACAAACAGGGCACTCTGATCTAAACTGCGTTGTTTCTGGTAGACATGAACTGCAATAAATTCAAATACCGATATCTAAAATTAGAGATCCAGTATAGAAAAACAGAGAAATCAACATTACCCAAGAAATGGAGACGAGGACGAAGAAGAAGATTCAAAGAAAAGATACAAACTTGCAGAAAATGTGATCACAAGGAAGCAAAGTTGGCCGCTTTAACAAGTTTAAACTGCAAAATATCCAAAAAAAAAAAAGGAATCAAAACTAGAAAGAATCAAACCAACCAACAAATAAAAAAATACAGATTAAAAAAGAAAATTACTATCTAAATAAAAAAGAGTAGAAACAATAACAGACCATAAAGGGCACTTGAGCTCGAGACCCAATTTCTGGAGATGAAGAACCCATGGATTGATTGACCTAACAGTACTCTGCTTAGTCGAATCCGCCATTTTTCCACTGAATTAAAGCTCCGAAGGGAAAAAAAAAAAAGAAACAAAATCCAAAGCAGTGATTTTGATTTGTCTTTAGAAGTGTGTAGTGAAGTTATTTAACTAGGAGGCCGTGTGGTCGATTGCGATTATTACACGTGTACGAATGGTGTTTTTCTTTTTTGGTTCATTTGGTTTTCATGGGAAGATTTTGGGAAGGCGGTCGGCGGAGGCTGGGGGAAGGGAAGGGCAGTTTTTAGTTTCGAGAAAAAAGGGCAGTTTATGTGCTTAGTTTTCTCCCGCCGTCAGTATTTTTTTTTTTTGCTATTTCCGTGGTTGTCTCTGGAAAATATCATATTTCAATAAGCTCGCCATGAATTTTTACTTGAATTCACATAAAATATGTTAATTTCTTACTTAGCTTTGCTTGGGTGGAATGGAAAAAAAATAAAGAACATAAAAAATAAAAATAAGAAAATTTATATTTTTTGTCTTTATTTAATTAAAATATAAAATTTCTTTTTACTATTATATCTCATTATTCTGAATTAATTAATAAAATATAAATTAGTAACTTCTTACGTTGAGTATTTTTATTTTTATTTTTTTCATCTTTCTCTTTTTCTCTTTAAACCAGCGGAGAAAAAAATTAATGAAAAAAAAGTAAAGAAAATTATTTTTTTTTCTCTTATTATTGTCCAAACAAAAAAAAATTGAGAAATAAACTTTCTAGAATTTCTATTCTTCTTTTTTTTAATCTATTTTCTTCAAAATAAACAAAGGTTAGATATTTTTAAGATAATAATATATTAGGATCTAATATATGATTTCATAAAAGCTATAACATTTAATCACCGTGTTACTAATTGGTATTTTCTATTCTAATGGATGCTAATTTTCAACTTTAAAATTACATATAACAGAAAATATTAACAGATATGATGATTTACAGTAAATTCTTATTGATGTATTTATTTGAAAAAATTTAAATTGAAGAATTTTATTTGATTAAGTGTTGAATATATTTTATTATTGGTTTCAAAGATTATAATCTTAATTTTTAAGCAAAGAAAAATCAATATCTTGTCAAGGACAACCACTTTCAAGTTTCAACTCAAATTCCAACTTGAGAAAAAAAAAATCCAGAACTTCAAACATAGCCATCTTTTCACTTGTCAATTTGGTGTATGAGAATAATTTTTCCTAAATAAATCGTGCATTATATTCTGATTGTTGCTGGGCATTGCAATTTTGCCATCATTATTCTTACAGTTGACAAGCCATTAGTTGTTCTTGCCAATAATGCTGCAAAAGTGATCAACTTATTGGTTGAAATTTGTTACTTTTTTAATGGGGACAGTGGCAGCCTTCTTCAGGGTGTTCATTTCATTTGCAGGTTTTGCTGGAACTTTTGGGGCTCGGTAGTCTCCTCAGTGTGGAACTCTTCTTCAGAAACTTCTCCAATACCCACAGATAACAACCGATCTGGTGACCTGGTTTCTTGTGCAAAGTGAAATTTATCAAATGCTGCATTTTCAGACTCAATATCATCCCAGTCTCTGGAGAAGCGCACGGGATATATTGCACTCCTATCAACAGGATAACCCCTATCTTTCATTGCTTCAGATGACTGCCCTAGACATTTCAACTCTGTTTTCGAAGTCACTTTTTCTTTCCCAATGGCAACTTCTGATGCCGTTGTGGCATCTACATCCTCTTCTGATGCTGAAGAAAATTCTAAAGAACTTCTAGCATCATCCAGAATATTGTCACTTGTATGCTCAGAATGGTTTTCAGGTAGTTCCACAAGGTCACCGACAATTTCATTTGAATGTGATTCAATTTTCTCTCGCTCCAGCAGCCTTTGGATTGTTTCAGTTGCAACTTTCTTAGCCCATCCATCATCATCAACATCACTGAAAAAGATAACTTGAAACTATCATCTCTAATGGACCTAAAATTTTGCCAACTGAAGTAACAAAGTGGAACGCAGTTAATGAAAATTATACTGAAACCTGCACTTTCTGATCTTCCTACAAGCTTAATTGTTTCTTGGTATCATGTCAACCTAAGGGAAATTTCTTTGGGCAAAAGCTTTCTCTATAAAATATAAAATACAAGCAAGCAAATGAAATGTTCGATCATCCAATTAAACTAGTTAAGCTTATGTAAAGCAATGGATGAATTTCAACTTGCAGCCTTGCACCCATATTCCCGTTGCTAGTTGCAAAAGCACTCTTTTCATACAAGTCATAACTCCATTGTCCATTTAGTGAAGTTTTCATCCCCATTTAAAACATATATTAGAATTCTCAAAGACTTATAGTAAAGCACATTTTGTGATCCCAGGAGTTGAGGATGCTTTCAGAACCACACGTAATTGCTAGGATACCGAATTGATTAGCAGAGTCACATAAACACTAAAGGGATGACAAAAGTTTAAGTTCTGGGTACTGACATTTCTTAAGGGGGAAAAACACCAAATTGACATGACAAAATAACCCAGAATCTACTAATAATTATCCAAAAATGATATGGACACAGAACAACAAAGGCAACTGAGACACATGAACAATGAGGAGATATAACATTTATAACAGTAAAAAATCTAACCATAATTTTCCAATATATAAAAATTAGCTGCCTAAGATCTTTTTTTCTTCTTCTCCCTCTCTCTCTCTCTCTGACCATCAGAGAGCGGTATAGGGGAGACCATGGCAATGGGGATGAGGCGTTTGCAGCCATCTGTCAATATTAACACAGTAGTTATAAGTATAGTGAATCCAGTGACTAATAAGATAAAGCCATAAAAATCCATTCCTTCATCCATCCATCTGTTACTATAATTGTAATTGTTGTTCTTCTAGATCATTGAGCTCTCCAATATCCATTATTAATGCATGGACATTTTTCTTTAGTATGGATTTTGACCTGGCTATAAAGCTTGGTTGTTTAGTGTTTATATTCAAAGCATAGTATCGATACAGATATGACAAATGAAGAGAAACCCAACCAACAACTTTGCACGTGCATGGTAAACACAATAATAACATTTCTTCAGGATTAGAGCATTACCTTATAGAATCGAGGCCAACTGAAGTAAGGGCTGATTTCATGAGAGTTGCAGGAACCAAGGGGCTCTTATGGAAGTATTCTCCGTACTTGGCAACTTCCACCAGAAAATACATATCTAGAACGAACTGCTCTAGGCAAAAACGAACATGAACGAAACAAATTTAGCAAATGCTGAAGCATCTGATGTCAATAACTAAATGCTTTCATGATAACAATGACTGATGTGCCAAATGATGTATGCTTATTAGAAATTCTGTTAAGTAGCACAAAAAGATATCTACCTGATTCAAGACGTCAATTTGTTGGAAAGTCAAGTCTTTTTTAGTTTCCCAAATCTCTTTGTTGTTTGAAATCCAGACAAAAATGGCTGCAATAAGGTCTCTCAATAGCTCCATTAACCAATCCACCTCAAAAGCACTGTCTTCAGCAAGTTTATCTAATTTCCGCAGCTCGAAAAACAACACCTGATGACCACCAAATGAAAACCGTACAGGGAGAATGGTTTCTTCAGAAAGTTGATAGGATTAATCCATTAAAAAAACTTTAGAAATTCTTTATCATTCTTCTTGCTTAAAGTTTAATAACAGCTAAAATTGTGAAATAAAAAGGTAAAAAAATTATAAAAAAAAAAAAAAGAAATTTATCTCAATAGAGAACCAACAACTGAAAATCCAAACCCAAATATTATAGAAGTAGAGCCACTCAAAAACCAATATGAATCAGGGAAACTAAACCAAAATTTGCAGCTAAATAAGCAAAATTGTTTTGCATTCAAATTATTTCATGTTTAGACTGTGCATCAAACTCTATCTATATGCTTCTAAGGAGTCCAGTTAATTTTTCAATAGAAGATGCATAGACAATGTGTCATTGGCACAAACAAGGGACTGCAAGTGAAATCAAATGGGAAATGAAATAATGTTAATGATGAAAAACAAAACAGAAAAATATGTAAAAATGCAATTGAACTCACTTTTACTAAAAGATAGAAAATGAGACCTTTGTGCATCAGGACAGCCTTATTGAGTTCTAAATGATAATGTTCTCCACATAATACCCACTCATTACAGAAATAAAACAACATATGATTGTAAGGGACACTAAGTTAAGTAGATGAACTGCATTTCATTATCTTGAATTGCAAAAGTTCCTTTTGTTCTCTCTTCCTTCCTTAACTGTCTTATCTGACTCGCAATAGTACTTCATAAATGTCAAAATGCAAGGTCATTATGTTCTTTTCTGAAAGAAGAAAAGGGTACCTGACTGAAAGGAGAGGGCACCAAACCACGAACCAGGCTGGAACCAGTCTCACTGTTTACAAACACATCTGGGTTCCATTCAGAGACATCAAGAGACATTACTCTATATATAAATTGTTTGAAGAACTGAGCTCTAAGCTGAGCAGATGCCTCTTGAATGACCAGTATATAACTATCAAGTTCCTGCTGCTGAAGTCCCACTGAATGTTTTTCAGTTAGCTCAGAGTCAACACAGCTGATGCCTCTGAAACTGCTTATAATGGTGCTACAGAAGAAATGATCTAGTGTAGATAGATTCACCAGCACTGAAACTTGTTGTGGCACTGAACTTGCCAAAATTATTCTTGATCCACTTTTTTCCATCACACTAATTTTAGAGGTGATGGCTTGTTGAAGGATGGATACATACTCCATAAAGAGGCTACTGAGTCCTGTCAGGACAGAACCTTGCATTTGAAGAGCAGCTAAAGGGGTAACTTCTTTGGTGATAGCCTGAAAAAGAAGAATGGATATCAACAAAAGCTTAGTTCTACCTCATATACTGTGCATGAGCATGATTAAATACTTTCTTTTCCCTGTCCGATATTTATCTCATGACAAATTCATAATGTCACTGTGAATCCCAAGTCCCTTAAAGCACGCTGAAAAAGAATACATATGGAGTTTTAGTTCACTTGAATTGACTAATTCTTGTTTTGAAGTACACCCCATTCCTTGGTCCTTTTTGCAATATATCTAAAGATTTCCCGCAAAGAAAGAGAGAAAGGAAAGCAAAATAAATAGAGTCATCCTCAAAAGCATTTGCTTAAGAGTAAAGATGTACAGTACACTAGACTAGAGTATCTAACAAGTCAATATTTTCTATGAAAATGGAGAATAGCCCAGGCAATTCCAGCAGACCCTGAATATGCCAAAAGTGCTTCATCACAAAAGAGTTGCAGCAGCTGCCTCGATAAAACCAAGGGAAGAAATTGCAGTGCATACTAGTTGGCAATCCCATATAAAGTGAATGTGTTCTATATTTTCTCAATTGATAGATTCAGGTCAATGAAGACAACCATATTAGTGACCTATAATGTTCTGATTTTTCACTCTACAAATTCATCCTTCATCAGTTTGACATTAGATGTTCTATAGAAAGAAATCAAGCAAACCTGCAAGAGAGTCACAAACTTCCGGCCACTGTTAGTGAGTAGGCAATATTCTGGTTGTTGCCCAACAACCATGTGGAAGCATTCTTCATTCAGAATTCCAGACACAAGATATCTGCCCAAAACCCAAGCATCATTAGCCGTAAATATGCTGATGACTTTCTTATAATGGTCTATATGTATCCCTAAAATGTCTGCCATACAAGTGCGAAGATGCTTGATCAAGCATGGCTGCAGCACCAATCTTTGAGTTTCTAATAACAAGCAATATGAGACTGCAAACTGCACAGCTTCTACTGCTGTAGACAGTCCACCACTTATTTCTGAGATAGATTTAACATATTTAGCAAAAGAAACAGCAAATACTTCAATTTCATCTTGAACCCATTGAATAAACTCTGAAGTATAAGGAGAAGTTTCTCCATAAAGCATTACAAAGCTCCGTGCTGCTTGAGAAATCATAGAAAACACAAATTTTGAAAGTTCCCTAATGTAAACCCCTTGTAAAAATGGCTTTGAACTCCGCAAATTATGTATTCCAGCTGCCAGACGTGAATGGTAATACTTGAGCAACAACTGAGTTGCTAAATGACTGTCACTCAGCCTGCAAATTCCGACTAATGCCTTCTGGAGTTCTGCAGCAGAAATTCTTGAATTTTCAGCCACCAGAGTTAACTGCAAAGTAAGCATGGCCTTCCTCTCAGAAATTGCAGAGTCATATAACGATAAAATATCCAATGGAGTTTCATCTTCAAGCTGCAGCTTTATTAAATTTTCTTCCTCCATTTCTAAAATTGCAATAACTTCATCAACTCTATTTTCTGATATAAACATGTCTAGAGTTTCTGAAATATTACTGATGTGAGCCTCCAACTCATTAAATGGAGAAGATTCATCACATTGGATTTCCTCTGTAATTGATTCCATGGTTGCCTCCGATAAAACCTTTATGTATACTCCATCAGTTAGATCTTTTACCAGCTTCTTTTGCATAGAAACATAGGTTTGGAGTAGCATCAGTTCCTTTTCCATGTCTTTTACCTCTTCTAATATTCTGCGAGCATAACACAGATTATACAAGAAAATGAATCAGCACAAAGGCTGAATTTGCAGATTATGCAATATGCAAAGATTATTATTAACCACAAGAATTTTCTTTTTTTAAAAAAAAAAAAAGCATACCCAACAAAGGCTGAATAATTAGAGAATATATTTCTATGAAAATCTTCATCTGATACTGCCTTTATTTCCAATAGTTCTGCACAAAGCCGCCTTATCCCCTATAATCAAACGGTAGACATACAAATCATACTGTAGTATAAGAAACTAACTTCTACTTCTGACCTAAGTTTTCCCAGTAACCAAACAGAAAATTGAAAGCAACTTACCTTTCCGGTCATGGAATCGAGCTCAGACTCCTCATCCCTGTCGCTAGAAATCGATGAAATACCAGAGCTAGTGTCAGAATCGGTTGCCTTCTCCGGTTGCCGGTGGTCTCTGAACCGGAACCTAGAAGACACCGCAGATGATTCCATAGCAAACCAATTTACCGTGATATTAACAAAATCACGTTCTTGTAGTAATTGATTTTGATTCAGAAACTCCCGTTAAGCCATTGCATGGAGCTTTCCGCCGTCCTTTTGTGCAATTAGACTGCTCAAGCTTCGGTTCCTCCGCTAAACAAATGTAAAACAAGCCACCAGTGTTGTCTTTTCTTCCAATGTAAAACAAGCCACCAGTGTTGTCTTTTCTTCTGCAACACATAGAAAGGCCATTTGGCGCCATAACCGACAATACAAAAAAGGTCGTCGGTTAAGGCTGATAAAAACGGTGTCGTTCCAATGAAAACGATAAGATAATATGTCGTTTTATAGCTGCGTAAAATGAGGCCCCATGACCGAAGTAAGAGAGGCACCAAATTTTCAACTTAAACGGATAGTCAGAGCCATCGAGTCTGTTCACATAATCTCTAAAGTCTAAACACACTCTCTCTCTCTCCGTGGAAACGAAAATGAGATGAAAAGATGAGAGGAAGAGAAGGCCTCCGACATCTGGCCGCCGTCGTCGCTGCCGTGGTTTTGATCCTTGGTGGTGGTGATGGTGATGGTGGAGGTCTGTGTAGAGTCTCCGGTGATGAGGGAGAGTTCAGTGGAAACTACTCGAAGTTTGACTACTCGAAGGTATCGGGGATAATAATTCCTGGTTTCACGTCGACTCAGCTCAGAGCATGGTCTTTACTTGACTGCCCTTACTCTCCTGTCGATTTTAACCTTCTCGACCTCGTTTGGCTCGACACCACTAAAGTAACTCTCGCCCGCTTGCTGTCTTGCTTGTTTTATTCTGTGCTCAATATATGAAAATTGTTCGAATCTGAGTTCAGTTTCTCCACCTGCAACGGAGGAAAATCGAAGCTCATTTACATTTAACTGTGATTTTTGAGAGCTTATTTTGGCTAACTAATTTTATTGATTTTCAATAGTTAGTGAAGGAGTTAGTAACTAATTTTATGTATTGGTGCAGCTGCTTTCTGCTGTAAATTGTTGGCTTAAGTGTATGATGCTTGATCCTTACAACCAAACAGACCATCCTGAATGCAAGTCTAGGCCTGATTGTGGTCTTTCTGCCATTACAGAACTTGATCCTGGTTATATTACATGTTTTTCTACCTCTTTCTTATATACATATTATGTTTTTGGTTGTTTGAGTAGGAACTTGTTGGAAGTTTCTAGTTTTTTTATCATCTTCAGGTCCTCTTTCTTCAGTGTGGAAAGAATGGATTAAGTGGTGCATTGAGTTTGGTATTGAGGCTAATGCAATTATAGCTGTTCCTTATGATTGGAGATTGGCGCCATCAATGCTTGAGCAGCGAGACCTTTATTTTCACAGGCTCAAGTTTGTATATTTCCTATATCACTCATTGACTATAACATCAATTTTTAGCGTCTTTGGCTACTTGATCGACAGATTGGGATAATTATTTATCCTTTTTATGATGGTTTTAGTTTAGCTGGAGTTTTTACATTTCTATAATTAACTTGCTGCTTCAACAGTATTTAACTACTAGTATTTATGTTTCAGTCAACTAGAATTACTTGATAAGATTTTATTTGAAAACTTTTAACAATTGGAAAAACTTATACCCTTGGTACTGAGAATCATGATTCTTGGATTCATTAATCAACAATTATATTCTGATTTTATGCAGCTGGTAGTCATAAGTTTGACCTTTTTCTTCCTGCAAATAAGTTGTGTCTTGTTTTGATCAACGTATTTGATTCTTATGGATCAAAGACATTGATTTGGGGGAGTATTTCCTGTGGCTTCACAAATAGCCTGGAATATTAGGATATGTATGTGCATACTATGTATAAATTTGCTTCTCAATCTGAAGTTATTTTGATGATTGATTGAAAAATCATTTTTTTTTGTTTTATTCTTCAAAGGGGATTTATTATCCAGCTAAACTGTGCTTGATTTTAACATTAACAGTTCCTTGTATTGTAGCATCTTTTAACAGCTGGTTTATGTGTTTTTCTACTCCTGAACTTCTTTAGGTACTTAACTTGAATTTATCAGCATATGCATTATGGAGAACCACATGCATGTTTGACAGTAGTCTCAGAAAAGGTTTTCCGAATCATGTATCATGAGTGAAGTCTGAGATCTTGTGGTTGATTTGAGGGATTTGACTTTTGTTCCAATTTTTAATTTGCAGGTCAACATTTGAAACTGCTCTTAAACTCCGTGGTGGACCCTCAATTGTTTTTGCACATTTTTTGGGTAATCATGTCTTCCGTTACTTTTTAGAATGGTTGAAGCTAGAAATTGCACCAAAGCATTACAACCAATGGCTGGACGAGCATATTCATGCCTATTTTGCTGTCGGTATGGTTTATTTCCATCAAAATTCATCTGCTAAAATGCAGAGCTCCTTGGGTAAAAATATGGCTCTTGTCTAACATTATTTTGCTGCTTGAGTCCAGGAGTTCCCCTTCTTGGTGCAACTGAGACAGTCAAAGCAACGCTTTTTGGAAACACCTTCGGTCTTCCTGTGTCTGAGGTTACCTATCTGCTTTGTTTGGCTTGGGAACCTTTCTTTAATTGGTTCTGTTGTTTATTGATGACTAATCTTTTTTTTTATTGTCATCTTTTTATTTATAAAATATTAATTTTCATTTTTCCTTTTTATAGTTGATTCCAACTTGCTGCACCAAATGTTTAGAAGTACTGATAATACACATATCAAGTTGCCCAAAGACTTCAATGATCTAAATTAGCTAAAAATGCTTCTAAGAGAGTTAGAGCTTATATGATCACTATAATAGGTTCACACTGGTATATCTTAATTAATCTTACTAAACATGCGTGGTGGAATTTGTGTGAAGCATCGTTACTTTCACCAGCTTGCTAGAAGTTTAGGAATATATCATGCTGTTATCTTTTTGCTGTTGGATTCGAATGCCTGTTTTAATGCATGCTCATGACATACTTCGCAAGGTATCAGGGTACAGCGCGGTTGATGTTCAATTCTTTTGCTTCCTCATTATGGATGATACCATGTTCAAAGTACTGTACAGCTGACAATCTATATTTGAAGCATTTCTCTAGGGCATCCAAGAAAAATAATCAGACATATCAGTGTGAAGAACATGAATTTCGGCTTAATTACTCTGGATGGCCAACAAATATAGTGAACATTGAGATTCCTTCCATCTGTCGTACGACTTCATATCTTCATCCCATTAAGGCAACATTGTTATAAAACTGATATCCTGTTTTCAAATTTCATATTTGCAGCAATTGATGCCTATCCATCAGTTGCGGAAGTAGCTCAGGCCAACTTGTCTGGCATGGAATGTGGATTTCCTACTCAGTTATCTTTTTCCGCCCGTGAAATATCAGATGGAACATTTTTCAAAGCAATAGAAGACTATGATTCTGATAGCAAGAGACTCTTATACCAACTACAGAAGTGGGCATTTCATAAGAAATTCTGATAGAGATGTTAGCTCTTTGCAATTAACTCTTCTGAAGCAAACTACCAAAATTGCCTTTTAGATATGACATACATTAACATATTGAAGCAAATTTGTATTCGCCTTAAAATTTTCATTATATTTTCTTGCATTTACAGAATTTAATATTATTTTCACTTATTTTATTGACTTTTTCAGATGCCCTATATATTTGTTGGTTTTTAGATCTTATCTTCATGTTCCTGTCAATCTGTCATGTGCATCCTCGAGAACATCTATTATTTATTGATACAGTATTTTTGGGTTCTTCAGTATTTTTGGTGTCCATTTGAGATTTTTCTTAGAAATGTGGATAATAACTTCCCCTTAAATTGCAGATATAGTTCTTCGAGTTTTTGAGCCTCATACATACATAAAACATATCAATTTTATAAGAGCAGTAGCTCATTATGAATTATCTAAATTGCTTTATGCCTTCAAAATCATATGAACCCAAGAATGGGTTGGTTCGATGTACAGTATGCAAATAGAAAGTTTGTTGTGATTAGTTTTTATACTGAATGAATGCTATATTAATATATGCATGCCCCACAGAAGAGTCTAAATTTCCAAGGGTTCCCTTTGTAATATGTAACTGATTTTGATTTTTGAGTGTGGCAGGGTCCAACTATTGATTGTGAATGACGACTGCATAGTTTTACTTTTCAATACCTAAATTTGCAGTATCGCATCTCTTCAGGTCATATCATGGTGATCCTGTACTGAATCCGCTTACACCTTGGGACAGACCAGCTATCAAAAATGTTTTCTGCATCTATGGAATAGATTTGAAGACTGAGGTATAATTATCCTCATATAGTGAATGTGATATTTTATGTATCTGGTATGGACATGGTAATTGCATAACAACAAACAGACAACCCAAAAACAAGAAGTTTTATGTTAGTCGTGTTATTTCAACATAATTTTCTCTGTTCATCAGTTATTATTTGGATAGCTGGTGGCCTGTTTGCACCCTGAGATAGTTAATTCTTATGACTAGGGGATGATGTTTTTGGTATCTTGGCTATGGCAAAACAGGTTGGTTACTATTTTACTCCAAGTGGCAAGCCTTATCCTGATAATTGGATCATGACAGATGTCATATATGAGCTTGAAGGATCACTGGTGTCAAGGTAACAACCATCCTTGCTGTCTATGTACTAATATTAACAAAAGAACCATAAACACATGCATATATTTGTCTCTGTGTACTACAGTGGTTGATTTTTTGTTGGTTATGTTTAACAAATGTAATGATGTGTCCTGTTAGCAGGAAAAAATCAAATTTTAGGCTGTGTAGGTGTGTGTGACAGGAGCATGTACTGTGCATATGCCTCTTGCTAATCACATGGCATCAAATAATATAATGCTCTTTTG
Source organism: Garcia nutans (assembly GCA_947685225.1). NCBI lineage: Eukaryota > Viridiplantae > Streptophyta > Magnoliopsida > Malpighiales > Euphorbiaceae > Garcia > Garcia nutans. The sequence continues at coordinate 4,107,023 of CANTUV010000048.1, read as the reverse complement.
TGGATCTGGGAGACAATCATAATAGACTTTTATTGAACGCAGTGACTGCTCAGTGATTCTTGCTGTCTCATGGTAGCATAAAAAATAAATTTTCTGAAGGTTGACATAAGCAGCGCATCATCTTGAACAAGCATAATTGATAAGCATTTCTCTGTTGCTTCTTACCTAGCAGTCATGTATTGGTGTCACAGAAAACTTTCCAATATATCCCATTAAATTGTAGTAGAAATGCAGCTTTACTCATAGGCCTTTCTGAAAAGAGTGGAAAGAAAAAGGAACTCTTTAGAAGGAAACTGGGAGGGCAGAGAAGTTCATGAAAATGTAAATTATTGAATCAATCTTCATATTTTGGTCTAATTACTGGAGGAATTTAACCAAGTAGAAGAAGCAACATTCTTTCCAGGAATTTCACTTGTATAAAGATTTCAAAAAATAAAAAGTAGAAATTTTTTGAATTTATCATGTCCAAGTTGATGTGAAGTATTGCAGCAAAGAGAGATCAGTTATTGGATATTTCCTTCCAGTTCTTTTGGTCTTAATTATTACCAATGGGTAAGACTTTTTGTTCCAAAATTAACTTCTTTCCATCTCATGAAAAATTACGACTATAATGGCTACTGGCTTTATTAGAAATGTATGGTTACATCCATCCTTCTATCAGTTACTTTGTCTTCAATTATAACACAAGGAAATATTCCTTGAAGGTGATAATCTTGAGAAAGTTTGCATGTTATCCTCTTCTGCTTGGATAGATTGACAGAATGTTTTCATAAAGTACAACTGCCTTATCAGCTTATCCTTTCAAAATATATGTTATCTTCATAGTTGTCGCCTGGAGTTTTAGGGGTTGCCATTATGTTAAATAAGATTTAGTTTCTTTTGAGTTGTAAGGATTTAGTTTCTTTGAGTTGTAAGTTACATGTTTGTGCTCTTCTTGTAGGTCAGGGAATCTGGTGGAAGGGAATCCTGGAGCTACAAGTGGCGATGAAACAGCAAGCTCATGAAAGATCACATGTACTTTGCTATCTAAAATTGCATACGTGGCTTCAACTTCAATTAATATAGCACATCTGTCCCAGGTACCTTATAATTCTCTCTCTTTTTGCAAGAACTGGCTTGGACCAAAAGTTAACATAACCAGAGCTCCTCAGGTATTTGTCATCTGATCAGTATGATTTGTGCCTGTGCTTGTGTATAGGATGCGAGTAGGGTACAAATATATGCCAATAATGATTGAACACCTAAATGTGAAATAATAACAGTGTAGTCCTGGATGCTGATGCAGGTAAACTGCAGTAACTGGTTATATGTTATACTCACGTGCTTAAATAAATAAATATCCACGTAACTAGATATTTGTGTACTCATCACAATTCATATCTATACATTGGAGTTCACTGCAACTCATTATAGCAACCATGTGTAGGTATTCACATTCATTTTAAACCTCTATCTCTTTGTTGTGAATGTGTTAGAACTAAGTTTCTGCCATATATTACTGACAACCCAGATTTCTGAATTTTAAGTTAGCTTCTCTTCTACTATGGAGTTTGTAGCAATTTGAACATTTGAAAGATGGAGATTTATGCCTTCTCTTATTGCCATAAGAAGGCTTTTCTACTGGCACAAGTCAAGATTGTCACCTTGGAATTTGTACATTGTTGCAATCTGTTCCTTGAACGACAATATCATAGGATTAAAGTATTTGAAAAATAAAATTCGAAGCTTCATATTACCTAAACTACTCAAAAATTCTGAATCAGAGTGGAGGTTGATCTATTTAGTCCACATGTGCACTGAAGAATAAAATGATTATATGGGCCCTAACTGTAAAGAACCTCAAAAAAAAAATCGGATTCTGAAAATTCTCTTACGATGCTAAAAGTAAAGGGACTAATAACAAGAATTGTGTGTGTGTGTATTATGTCCAACAAAAACTAGTATAACAAGTTGGCAGAAAGTAGTTTTGGGGAAACATATATTTTTAAGTCCATTAGTACTGGTGAACTCACTTGCTAGAGTCAATTTTCCCCTTCCTGAGTGCACATTTAGACTAAATGATTCTACTCAGTTCTGGCTAAGCAGTGTAATTAACTTACATGACAAAAGGTATAAATTGCCAATGATATGTTTAAGTGTTTGATTGTATGAAATTGTTATTCAGGAACCATAGTGTAGAAGTGTATAAAATTCATGATAAAAATATAAATTACCTCTTTCTTACTTGATAGAAATTGTTGTATGCATGCTTTTTATGGTGAATGATGGCTTTGCTTGTGATTGATATTCCTTCCTGACTGCACATTTAGACTAAATGATTCTACTCAGTTCTGGCTAAGCAGTGTAATTAACTTACATGACAAAAGGTATGAATTGCCAATGATATGTTTAAGTGTTTGATTGTATGAAATTGTTATTCAGGAACCATAGTGTAGAAGTGTATAAAATTCATGATAAAAATATAAATTACCTCTTTCTTACTTGATAGAAATTGTTGTATGGTGAATGATGGCTTTGCTTGTGATTGATATTCCTTCCTGACTGCACATTTAGACTAAATGATTCTACTCAGTTCTGGCTAAGCAGTGTAATTAACTTATATGACAAAAGGTATGAATTGCCAATGATATGTTTAAGTGTTTGATTGTATGAAATTGTTATTCAGGAACCATAGTGTAGAAGTGTATAAAATTCATGATAAAAATATAAATTACCTCTTTCTTACTTGATAGAAATTGTTGTATGCATGCTTTTTATGGTGAATGATGGCTTTGCTTGTGATTGATATTCCTTCCTGATATTCACGCAAAAATAGACTTTTTATTCTTTTGAAAATTGCAGTTAGAGCATGACGGGTCAGACGTACAAGTGGAATTGAATGTAGAACATCATCATGAAGCAGATGTATTACCCAACATGACAAGGTCTCCTGGGGTAAAATATATTACGTATTATGAAGATTCCAAAACTATTCCAGGAAAGAGGACAGCAGTTTGGGAGCTTGATAAAGGTTTGTGACATTTCCATAAAGTCAATGAAGAAGAATCTTATGATTTATGACTGAAAATGACATTTCTGTAGGATTTCAAAGTCAAATAGTTGACTTGTGTTACTGATGGGTGTTGAAGCCATTAAAAATAAATTTCTATTCCTAAATAAATTAAATTGTGATAGTAGTGAATAGGATCAAACTTCAAAGAATTGTTACTTACTAAAATTTTGTTATAACCAAGAAAATAATTAAAACAAGAAATTAAAATGGGGATTTTGAAGCAAAAGTCGAAATAAAATTTAGAAATTAATTAATTTTAACTAACTAAATTAAAGAAAAAGATAGCAATTGAAAATTTTAATAGGAAAAGACTTAGTTGAAGGAATAATTTTAGTTCAATTCTTGAATTGATTACGGATTCAAAGATTACTCTTTTTTAATTGTTTAATAAACCAGTTATAGTATTGTATAATCTCTCAATATCAATCTTTCCTTAAATTTTAATTTAATTAGAAAATATTCTCTAATTAACCCCTGTCAATAACATATCATATAGGAACGTCCTTAGAATCTAATTATTAATAGTCTTAAGTACTATAAAGACTTCATTCTAACTAATAAAGTTAACTTCGAAATTTATTTAATTAGATTATATAATATTTTAGGATACTCCTAATTGCTATCTAAATCAAAATATCAAGAACAATTATGAATTTAAGCATTTTGAATAACGTTATGTTATTTAACTAATCAAACAATAGATCCTTGTCGATTAATTAGCAAAACAACAATGGTATTAAACCACAATCAGTATATGAATATTGAAGATTAAAAAGAAGAAAAGAGTTTAATTCGCAAATATAAATTTCGATTACCCTTTAACCAAGATAAAATTAGTTGCATTAAAGAAATTTTCAATAATTTGTAAATTTCCAGCAGTCAAAACTTTAACAAAAATTTCTAGGGTTGCTAAAACAACTAGCTGAAATACCCTTTGGTTTATAAATTTTCTAAACTAAATCTAATTAGGAAAACTAATAATAAAAATAAATAATAATATCTTAAATTAAATTTCTAACTAATAGCAAATTACAAGATCAGATATATCTTTTAAAATTCCTGCAAAATTGTATCTCCAATATATCAAAATAAATTAAATGTCAGCTGTCAAATTTGTCCTCCAAAGTATCAAGTCAAATTTTGTCACTAACTTTGCCCAAGGCTTATACCCAAGGTTTCTATCAGCATAATCTTGCACTTTTTCAGCTTTTAGTTTTTCTCCTTTTAACTCCAGCTCTTTCTTAAACCATTTTTTTCTGCAAAAATATTCGAAAGTCAGTAGAAAGACTTTACAGCAAGCCCAAATTACCCCCAAAATATAAATAATATTTGCTTGTTATCAGTTACTTGAGGCAAGCTAAGCATCATAGACCTTGCAGATTATATTGTTGCTGATCAAATCAAATGTGTCATCTTCATAGACGTGGCCTTGTTTCAATAGAATTCTCTGTTACTGAAATTAATTTGGGAATTTTGTAATTATTACGGTTTGGTGATGCATCGTAGGCCCTACTAAAATTTATAGGAAATAATACATATTTGTCTTTGGTATCATTTTTCTGAGAAGCTTTTTTTATCCGGGACTAGTTTCCTCACTTTGCTTTTCCTACATCCTGCTTTGACAAATAAATTCATAAAATAGAGGCAGGCTTTTAATAATTCAAAGAAGTTGGAATACTAATTCTCCCTTTTGGTATTCTTCTCAAGTGTCCTTTTTTAAGAGATCATACATCAATCATTTATTGCCGGCTTCTTCCTCCCAAGTAATGATCAACTGTGTATAATTAGCATATGAGCAAGGATTGACTTGTAACGAACTAAGTTGAAGTTATTTTCATGTAGCAAATCACAGGAACATTGTCAGATCCCCTGTTCTAACGCGAGAGCTGTGGCTTCAGATGTGGCATGATATTCATCCCAATGCAAAATCAGAATTTGTCACAAAAGGTGAATTTTGCATTATTTGTTCTCCCCTTTCTAAACCTTACATTGAGTATGTTCACTTGTGTGTTATTTGTATGTTCACTCGGTGTGCATGGCCCGAATACTGTGAATATAGGTTCCTAAAAATTTCTTGACCAACATGTCTTTTTCTTTTTCCCCGATCACTTTTCATTTGATGTATGGTGCATGCAGGTATCTTTTTGGGGATGTTCACCTAGGACAGAGTTGTAGGTTGAAGAATTCTTCAGCTGACATGCTTATGAATTACCTATAAATTAGAAGGTACCAACCGTCTTTTACTCTAGCAAATGATTATGCATTTGAAATTTGAGTGCTGGTAGAATTCGAAATTTGCAATTAGTAATCTTTTATCATTGATAGTATTATATTTTTTTAATTCCATATTTTCTGATTGATTTGGAGCATTATGTTGAAAACTCTTGCATTATCTGCAATAATATATCATAATCTTTAATGTGAACTGCTGTTAGAATTTTGTTCGTTACTCCGTTTTATATACAAATAATCATTGTACAAAAAAAAAAGGTGAAATCACATAAATGTTGGTAACTTATTCACACACGATGAAATTTTACTCTGGACAGATAAATCGTCAAGCATATGATGATATATATCTTCGGCGTAATGCAGTATCTTATTTTCTCCTTTGTGTCAGCATCAGTATCAGGGTCTGATATCCCCTTTAGTTTTCTAATCTGTGGTTCATATCAGCCGTCACACGTACAAATTTTTAAGTTTAAAATATGTTAATTTCATATTATTAAAATTCGCCATGTTTTTAGAATGATCTTCCTTATCTGTTGCCTCAGATCTGGCATTGGGCACTATTCCTGTCCTTACAAGTTCTTGCTAATTTTGCTGCAGTCGGCTTCTTGTACACTGTCGTGGAAGATGGAAATCAAGCTGTAGGAATCATGATCATTCCTTGACAGCATTCTGAACAAATGAAACCAAGTCAAGAAGCATCAGAATTGTTGGTGGTCTTTGTATCTGCTGGAATTCTAACTTGGTATCTTGCGCTGGCAAGTTAACTTGCAGAACGTCTGCTTTCATCAAATGCTTGCCTTTAGCACAACCCTTCTTCCTAACTCTGGCATGGCTAATTTTCCCGTTAGCTTCGCATTAGCATCCATGTACTTGAACTTTTTACCACACAGAAAGTAGATTCTGGCTATGTGCACTAACATGGACAGGTTGATTAGGTGGTTTTTGAGGGTGTTCTCAAATAGAATGGTTGTTCTTGTAGCTGGGATTCTCAACCTTGAGCGGCTATGGGACCAAAAGGATATAAATGGATAGCCTATACTATAATTCGAAACTTTCTCAACCTTGAATGGTTGTTGAATCCAATTTTTTGTCCGACTGCCTTGACAATGCTAGCAAAAAAGACTAATAAAAAGAAAAAATGTTCTGTAATTGTCAAACTCAAAAATAAGTGATGAGGTAGGTTTGAATTGGAACCTTGTATTGAATTCTTTTCATTCTCTATATAAGAAAATTCTTTTAAATTTATAGAGCCATAACTTTGCTGAGATAGGAAAGTACAGCTGCTAATGAAGCCAATACATAGCCTTTAACTCTTAAAAGCATAGAGAAATTTGTGAAATTCAGTGCATCAAATATAAATGCCATTTGGTGCAAGCCTGAAAATCTACCCTTGACCATTCCAACAAAACAACTCTTTTCAAGTACTGATAAAGTTGTTCAAAGCTGACCAATTCATTTTTATTCAGCAAATTGAGAGGCATGAAAAATGTTGTTCAAAGTTGCTGAATGGAAATGGGAAGAGACTATATCTGCGTCACGCCTACACACCCATCTAAATTTTTAATAAGTTTAAAAAATATTGATGCTATTCATATTTCATACGGCAAAGAAAGGAAAGAAACAGAATCACAACAAAGCAAAACATTTCTGCAGAAAATTTGGGCTAGCTGCTCTTTTTTATCTCAAAGGAATATTTTAGTTCCATATGACATCTTCTGTCATCGTCTTGAAACTGCACAAAACGGCGACAATTATGCAAGTCAAAGTTCGACAATAATGTAAACAGTAAAATTTTAGCAATGCATTGTCAGATGTTTTAGATTTGTATTCTGAAATTCAACCTTTCAGTTGCCATATTTTTACATTTTCTAAAACTAACTCTTTTCTTTGTTAAAGCATCTATCTATATCTTTGCTTGAGTTTAATAAAATGGATATAGTTTCTTGGCCGAATGGTTCATGTCTATCGATATCTATACATATATAAGATTGATATATTTATCAGATCATAGCTTCATGTCTGAAGTCCATTATCAAAATAGAAATTTCAACATAACAGGATTTTCCAAAAGCACAAATCAGCCATACTAAGCATTGCATCTCTTCTAGATATTATACATTATACCTTCAATTTATGCACGAAAATGCAGTTAGACATACCTTAAGCTTTGCAGAATAAATTCCCCTTGCCAGCATACCAGATGGAGTAGTCTCTTCCTCCAAAGTATGCATGTAAGGCTCCCGCTGAGGAGCAAAAGTACCCAACATTCCTTTGCTTTGATCAACTGACCATCAATGGAAAATAACCATAAATAGTTATATTACTAAATGTAATAACAACAAAAAACAAAATTAGGATTTATTTCGATGATTAATCATTTAAAAGGAGTATTTGAATTCGCCATTATGCTGACTTTTTGTGATTTTTAACTTGAAACTCAGATCCAAATATACATTTATTTGAAATATCTATCTATCCAAAAGGACCCTTATATCATTCAGTGCACATTTCCAGTGTTGAGATTGGGGTGACAAAATCCAAAACAGATGAATCTTTCAATGATAATAAAGCAGCGCCACGTTCGACTAAAGCACATTTATCTTACCCCTTTTTTTTAAATTTTGGCTGATATTTTGTGGTTGAATTGAGAGATGCTTTCCCAAGTTTCTAGCTGCTTATGCCTTTTCACACTCAAAACTTTCTAGTCTAGGTACTACATACACTGACATCAAACTAAAGAGAAGGCAATCTGAAAAGGAAATAGCACTAAATAATGTCTTATATTGGCTTTTATTTTCAAATGTTTCATAAACTAAGCAGAATGGAGAAAGATTACAATGCAATGACAAACAAATTATTCATCTCGAAAGTGGATTTGATAAGTCTATGAGATAATAGTTTTAAAACCATGAAGGAAGAACTTTAAATGCAAAGTAGAAAGTGATTCTGCACCTTGGAGTCCTGCCTTCCGGACAGTATTTGAGTAGGTTAGGCCAGAAACGATATTGTGCAGAACACTGAAAGTTAGCTTAAGCTGGTATCTAGATCCTTCACGGAGAGTAAAAAAGACACGACCATTCTGATTCTCATCAACAGGTAAAGGAGTATTTATTTCCCCAAAGTCATTGGATATGATTCCTATGGAGTGAAATTTCACTTCAGGTTCCTTTTGACCTAACAAAACAGAAATATGAACACATGAACATGTCAAGAACAATGAGCTGAGATGAACAAAAAACAGTGAATAAAAGAATTCCTTAGACAAACCATTAAAATCACTTTCAACGCAACCAAGCAGCTTCTCTTTCCATCTTCTTAAGCTCTCATCATCCTGCAATGCCATTTTGGTTTCGAAAATATAAAATATTAGTATGAATAGTTACTTATCCATTTTGTCATCAATTCGCTTTAAAAAATCATTTCGTGGATGAAATACAGAAACAAACTTGCCAGAATACACCAATTGAAGGCTATAAAATTTGTGATTTTGACAATGTTCATGTGCAGTCAAAATTATGTATAGTTAGTTGATAGATTTTATAACACCCACAAGATAATATCTGATATGTTTGTTTGCTGATAATTAGTAATCAAAAGTGGGTTCCAAACACTAATAAGAGAGGAACCAGAAAATTATTAAAAGACAGAAATTAGCTAATCACAGTATAAATAAAATAAAATAACTATCAAAACCCCCCATTTATAAACAATGACAATAACATATTCATATCATTTTTTTTATGAAATTTGATTAAAAGGAAAGTAAAAGAAATGATATTTCTTTTAATTTCTATCTTTTGTACGTTTAATTAAGAAGAGAAATATAATTTCTCAAGAAAAATAATTCTCCTCAAATTAATATAATAATTTTTCACTTAAATGGGGAAAAAGGAGGAGAAATTATAAAAATATATTTTATAGACTTATTTATTTATTTAAATTATAGAGGAGAAATCTCTTTTTTTTTATTGTTCATCTAAGATTAACAATCATATTAAAAGAAATTAAATTTTTTATCTTTTTTTTTTACTCGTTCCCTTTTAAGTAAATTTAATTTCACTTTTACAAATTAGAGACTAAACAAAGCATAAAGGAAAACTTGGGAGCATTCACGCTATGCAAAATAAAAGAATAATGGTCGCATTTATTTCTGTTAAAACTACAACAATTAATCGGCCCAATTTTTTCTAATGAAACAAATTACAATAGATACTTTCTGACAAACAAACAGAGGATATAATGAAAAGTTCAAAACTTTATCAAGAAAAACAAGCTCCAATTAGAACAAAAATTTCAGTAAAAAAATGAATTAAAAAAAAACCTTGTCTTTCTCAATCTGTTCCTTGAGAGAGAGTAAAGGCCCAGGTACAAAACCAGAAACAGGAAGCCCTCCGTTATCTTCATCCTCTTCCTCAGCATCATCATGATCGATAACAGTTTCAGCTGAAAATTTCTCTGCCATTTCTTTTTGCCAATCTTGGTTTTCATCTGCTGTGGATGGCCCTGCTTCTACTTCCTTATTTCCACTCTCCATCTCTCTCTCTCTCTCTCCCCCCTCTCTCTACCGTGACAAAACCAGTGAAAACCCTTTCCTAGTTTTCAACTTAAAAATCCAAAAGAACAGTATTTAGGATTGAAAATTTAAACTTTAACAGAGATACCCAAAAAAAAGGGATGTAGAGAAACAAGCAGTGATCTTCAGTGTAAGTGTCTAAAGAATACAGAGTTTGTCTGTTCGTTTGTCTCTGTCCTGTCCTAATTTCACACTGAGCTATGTCGGCGTTAAAGTGGACAGCGGAGCCAAAAAATAAAAAAAAAATTAAGAATTTTTTATTTTCATTGTAGTCCCTGCAAATTCACTTATTCTATTTTCGAACATGATTTTTTTTTCTGTTTATGTACTGTTGTTAAACTGTGGTTGCAAATCTATTATCATTTTTCAGTTTTAAAAAAAAACTATTATCATTTGATATCTTACACAGAAATATTGAAGTGTTTATTTAATTTGAGTTTTTAACTTGATTAATTTGCAAAGAAATTTGCTCTTAATTTTATTTATTATAATTAATTTTTGGAATGTCCTAAAAAATAATTTTTTAGGTCTTAAATGATTTTCAAATATATATATATATATACATATATATATATATAGAAGTAGTTTTTAAGAAAGTATAATGTCTATTTCAATGATTTCTTGTTTGCGAAGCCAAAGCAAATATGACATTGATCGGTTCAGTTGGCTTTAGTATGCATTTTAATCTCACAGAATCTGATTTATTATTAAAAAATAAAATTAATTTAATCTAAAATAATATATATTTTTATTCAACTAGTATATTTTTATGTTTTTTCAGATTAAATTAGATTATAAATATATTTAATATATAATATTATATAATATTATATAAATTTTTGAATTATAATTATATATAATATTATATAAATTTTCATAATCGATCAAATCAAGTTATATGATGTTTGTTATAAATATATATTTATAATATATATATTTATTTATGAAAATTGGGTTAAAGCAGAAATATAAATATAATTTTAACTATCTTACTAAATTTAAAAAAATTTAGAAAAATAAATTCAATTTCACTCATATATATAATAACTCAATTAAAATATATTTTATTTAATCAGATTAAGTAAAATTTAAAACATTTACACACTCCTGAATAACATATTAAGCAAGTTTTTAATGTATTAAAATTAATATAACTTTGTGACCGGTTTCTGAACATAAATTGGATTATTTGTTATATTTTAATTTATCTTTTTGTCAATATTTTAACACGAAAAGAATCTTTTTTTGAAACTAAAAAATAGCATAAATTTTAATTTTAATTTTTATTATATAAAAATAAAATAAATAATTATTTTTATTTATCTATTTGGATTAGCGATATTTAGTAGCTAATATTTAGCATCTAGAATTTTCAACAGTTATTGAAAAATATTTAAATAATAATAATTAATGAATTTAAATATAAAATTTTAATTATTTGGCATTTAATTTTTTAATTGCTCACTATGTACTATATATTATAGATCTACTCTAAATGGGATGTATACACATTCAATTAATAATAAATTATAGAATGAGTGATAATTGATAAAATAATTAAATTTATTTAATTTCTATTGGTTAAGTATATATTCACTTGATTAATGATAGAATCTCATATGTTATATGGAAATGTGAAAGCTAAATTTGTAATTTGATGAAATACAGAGGCTATTATACTATTCATTCCATTTCAAAATGATAAAAATATATTTTTTTTATCATTTTTAAGTGTAATTTTATTATTTTATGTAGATTATAGTTATATTATAAATTAATTATTTTATTTTTATTTAAATATTTTATAATTAATAATATTATATTTAATTATTTATATTTTTAAATTATTACTATATTTGATCCAATTATTAAATATTTTAATTTTTGATATTTGCCTCAATAAGTAATTATTCAATATAAATTGAAGATAAAATTAATAATTTATAGAAAAATTTTATTTATTAATTAAATAATTAAAATTTTTTAATATATATAAAGTGATAAATGTCATTATTGTTTTAGGATGAAGTGAGTAGGGTAAAAACTGATTATTTAAAAAAAAAAAGGAAAAAAAAGAAACAAAAAAATAGGGAAATAATAATAATAATTTTGGCATTAAAACTTAGAAGACTAAAAGCACATGTGGACCATGGAGTATGACCCATATATCAAACAATCTCGGCGCAATCCACGACGAATATTTTTAATTGTCTTTAGTCAAACAAATTTTAAAAAAAATAACTCTAATTTTATTTTATTTTATACTGAACTAAATTTTGTAATATGTTATATGAAAATTAATCAATCTATCACAATTCACAACATTAAAACTACTATTACAATAATAATTAATATAAATATTCTAAAATAAATCTCAAAAAAAGCTTAAACATTCTGCTTGAATATGAATGAAGGGATTAATGATTCAACTATTGAATTTTTTTTTTTACAATTATACACTTTGAAAACTAAAGGTTTTAAATTAAATAGGACTAAGACTAATTATATGCATTGTAGATTTAATAGCAAGAATAGAAAATGAGGCAAAATTATTTTAGACGGAATAGCAGTGCCTCATAGTATTTATTTTAGATACATTGACTCTATTTTTCAAGAAAATAAAGGTTATAAAAAAGATGCAAATCATATGATTAAAGTTTGTTGGATGAAGTGGAGGGGTGCTATACGAGTTCTATGCAATCGAAAGATGTCAATTAAATTAAAAGGAAAATTTTACCGTACTGTAATACGGCCTGCGATGATGTATGATAGTGAGTGTTGGACAGTAAAAGGACAATATATTAGTAAAATGCATGTTGCAGAAATGAAAATGATAAGATGGATGTGTGGTCATACTAGAATTGATAGAATCCGCAATGAGTGCATTAGAGAAAAAGTGTGGATAATACCTATTGAGAATAAGATAAGAGAGCATAGATTGAGATGGTTTGGCCATGTGAAATGAAGGCCTAGCGATGCGCCTATTAGAAAAATCGAAAAAGTTAGAGTAGATATAGCCAAGAGAGGTAGAGGTAAGCCTAAACTGACTTGGTCAAAGGTGGTCCAAAATAATCTTATGATATTACATCTACCAGAAGAGATAACCTTAAATCATATTGAGTGAAAAAAAAGAATTCATACAGCCGAACCCAATTGACTTGGAATTAAGGCTTTGTTGTTGTTGTTGTATATTATATAATATAATTAAATTAAACAATTAATTTATGAATAAATAAAATTAAAAAAATTAACTTAACATTATTTTCACTTATAATGATAAAAGATTAATCATAATAATTTATAATTTTTCCCTGCGAAATTCATTTCATGAGATATAGTATTTTTTTATTATTATTCTACATGAAATATTCGAAAATGCACCCTGCGAATAACTAAAAATTGCTGTTTTCCCCCCACTTTCGTCACTGCATTGCATTGATAACACCAAAGTTTTTTTCTCGTGAAGTGTATAATTATCAAAGTGGATTGCATTGATCACATCTTTGAAGATAAGTCTCTTATTGTAAAATATTTATGGCATTATATGCTCACTCACACACCCTAACCCTTTTTAATCAATTTCTCATTTTCAAATCTTTCTTCTTTCTTTTATTTCTTGCTTTGCTAGTGAACAAAAAATGGCATATTAAGGTTCAGAGTTATTGAATAATTTAATATTTTTTTTCAAATTCGGACCTGATTCATGATCATATCTAATTAGAGAGAGATTATTGTTTATAAAATTTTAAATTTTAATCAAAATTTTTACATATTTTCATTTTTATATCATCAGAATTTTTATTATAATTCTTGTCCTTATTGACATTCTCACTCACCAGATTCATACATTTCTTGAGACTTCTGAGTTATCCTTTTTCATCTTTGTTTAAGGCATAATAAAGACTGGAAAAAAAGAAAAAGAGTAATTGCCTTCATTTTCTTTTAATTTCTTTAAGCATGCACCTGTCACCAAACAAAATCAGAACAACTTGTGTCAAGTGCCAAGTTTCTTTATGTAATTGAATTTGACAATATACCTGCTGGAAACATAACACTATCAGCTTCTCAAATAAACACCATTGCCAATTAGTATTCTGCAGCAACCGTGCTTGTTTTAACTGATATAGCTAATCCCAATACCTGAAACATGATCTAGACAACTGTAACGAAAATGCAAATCAAGATATAAGATTTTCATTTTTATTCCTATTGAATTGTATTCTATCATATACAGAACTCATATGCAAATATGTATTTGGCCAAAATACAAAAGAATGTATAGTTCGGAGAGGGCAGAACTTCTTGAAAGTGATGGTCATCTGAAAGGTTCAACAGGTGCCGATTCTTCGAGAAATGCTGCAGCCTCAAAACACTCAGCTGCTTCTTGGAGGAAGCATGTACTGCCCTCAGCTTTATAAAGCAAACCCAGATTATACCATGCAGATGGATTCATTCTATCCAGTCGTAAAGCATCCATTAGAAAGCTTCTGATTACCTCATTTGATTGATCACCAAACCGTCTAAGAACCACAGCTGTAGACACCATGCTTGGGACATGGTTGGGATCGATTTCCAGAGCGCAGTCAAAAGCTTTTAGAGCTTCTCTGAGGAGGCCCTTTCTTTCGTAAAGTAAACCTGAAATATAATAATTAAAAAAAAATTCAGGTTCTGACCAAACTAAGCCAAAAGAACAAATTATGGGTGTGTACTTTGTGCTCGTAGAACACTAACTTCATATAAGTGGAAAACATAAGAAAAATAACCACATTCTTTCCTTTCCTCTCCTTTGCTCCATAGATAACTACTTCAAATGAGAGAATTGCTAAGGCCCAATACACCTTGGTCCTATTGCAAGTCGTAATAGGAGTGAAACAGAAAAATCCAAGACCAACATTACAACTGAAATGAAAATACTAAATGATAATCATGGAAATTTCCATCTTGGGCTTTATCAAAGAGATTATAATCCTTCCTTTCTGGTATACCAAAAAGAAGAACAACTAAAATCCTGGCAACCGAGCAAAGATTTGAGATAAATAAAGCAGAGTTGAAAGAACCAATTTTTTTGTGAGCCTGCATGTGTGTATGATGAGGCAGGTCTGATTTCACATGGACAGAAAATCTTAGAACACAAGCTAGATTATAAATACTTGAGATAATAATTTTTTCATTGTACTTATCAATCCCTAAACTGTATTAACTTGTATGATCAAGATCCAAAAATCTTAGTTTGTAACTTGAGCAGGCTGCAAGAATTGTACATTATTATTGTAAAAGAGTGCTTGAGCACAAAATTACTTCATGCGTAGAAGATTTATAAAACCAAAAAACTGGTATGTCAACATACCAGTGGTATGAAATCTTGAAGATGAGTAAGAGAATATGGCTTTGGATTTGGAAAGGCAAATCTCCGCATCACGCCACTGTGATAGGCTTATGTAGATCGCAGCTAGATCATGCCAAACATCCAATTCCAAACTTCTAGTAGGGTTTCTATTGCCCTGCCAAAATTTAAGCAGGAAGTTAAAAAACCATTATAGACTAATGGTCATGCAGCAATTTTCTCAAGAAATTATAGCATTGTGAAAACATAAAATATACTTCCTCCATCCCAAATTGATAGGCTCACTTTCTTTTTTTGTTAGTCCCAAATTGTAGCTCACTTATCATTTTAATAAATTAGTCAACATGTTAAATCTCTATTTCACACTAAAGTAAAAATATAATAGGAAAAATATATGCAAATTTACATTTCCAATAAGAATAATTATTTTTTCTTAATCATTATGAAATAAGAAATTAGTCTATCAATTTGAGACGGAAGGACTAATAATTAGTCTGAAAAATATTGCTGTTAATAAATGATTCAGCATTACTCCATATGCCTATAAATGTATTCCAATCTAATATATCCAACCTTTCATAACCATCAAGCTAATAAATCATTTTCCTATTCCACCCCTCCCCACACCCTGATTTTGACCTATAATTCATCCCAACACACTTTTATCCCAAAGCTCAGGGATTGTCAGAGATTTGAAACAACCAAGTAACTGATAAATAAATAAATATATATATATATATATATATATTCAAAATTGTTTCTAGTTGTTCCAACTAGCGAATCAATTAGTATTTCTTTTTTATTAAGATAATAACCATGGCTGGGAATCAAGTGACGGACCTTACGTACTTTCCTTCCAGAACCAAAGCTCGTACTCTGAACTTGAAGGATGGCAAGAAGCTGTCCATATGTCTCGATGGCAAGCTTTAATTGACCCTCTGCAATCTGAAGTTTCGCTCGAGTTCTCAACAGTTCTCCCTGATCCCATTTCCCAGTCTGATCCAAGGCAGCACTGATAACAGATTCAGCATCCAAATACCGTTTCTGAGCTGATAAGATCCTGGCTAATAGTAACCATCCTCTAATATTAGATCCACTTTCCAGTTTCAACAAGCTCTTTGCATAGTAATGTGCTGCATCCAGTTTCCTTTGCTCTGCATTTTCCACACTTAGATGGTAAAGAATGCAGGTGTCTTGCATCCTTGTCATTTTTCCTGCCAATTCCAGAACCTGCAATGCCTCAGATTGCCTCGTGACCCTCTCAGAATCAGCAACAGCTGATTTAGAATGTGCTAAAAGTGAAACACCCAAAAAACAATTAGCAGTACTTTCCCACTGATCACATCCACTTCCCAAGTTTTCGAGCGCCCTGCGAGAATAATTTATTCCTTCTTCTGCAAGTTTAGGGATATTCCCACAAAGCTTTGATGCCATTAATAATGCAGGAACATTCTTTGGGTCCTCTCTATTATGTATCAATTTCCTGAGTAGATGAAGAGCAGCCAAATCCTCACCAGCACCATGGTAGCAAAGAGCTAGTTTATAATACATTTCTCTATGATCAATAATACCAGGAGGCAACTCCTCAAATTGATTGGCTAGTGCCCTTAAATCCCCTGACAATGAGAGAGCAAAACAAAGGTGATCCAAAATTGATTCATCCCATTCAATTCTTTTAAGAGAAACTTTTCTTAATAGTATCATTAACAGAAGTATAGCCTCTTCTATATTGTTTCTAGGTACAAATGAACTGTCCATTTGAGAGCGAAGGCTCGGGGGGCATGCTTCACCTCCACTGTACAGAAGAAAAATTGCAAATGCCTTCTGAATCCTTGCAGTTGCCTCTGCATCAAGATTCCAATGATGGAGGAGAGCCTGCCGATATGACATGATTGCTTCACGTGGGCAATCAGCAAGTTTCCATAGTTGTGGAAGCAACTCAACAGCCTTACTTAGAGTCTCCTGCAATTTACAGTCAGCAGCAAAGTTTTCAGGCAAGCCTTCTGGTACTGAAGTTGCAACAATGTCCAGAATCGCTTTGCAAGATTGAGCAGCTTCTGCAAAAATGATTTGAAATACGCATTAGCTACACAATGATTGTTTGAACGTACATCTCATCAATCTGCATTTTCTTTCTCATTCTTTTGGTTCTATTTCACACAAAGTAAGTATGTAAGACTTTGTGCATATATTTGTGAAATAGAGAGAGAGAGAGAGAACATCATGAAAATGAGTTCCACAGCATTGTAAAAATACAAACAACACAACTACAATCATAGGGCTTTCTGCAGGTCATGCATGTAAATGTATCAACACTTTTGGACATCCTGGTGCAATAATCTAGGATATGAATATGAATATGCACATTACTCTTATAGATTCAGATAACAAAGTGACTGGCAATGAAAGTAGATTGTTAGGAGCGAATTGTGCACCAGACACATTTAAATAATATAATACTCCCATCAGCACTAAGTTAATTTGCCTTCTAGCAAACATGATCAACAATAGAACTTACAAAATTATTTTATTTATCTCGAAAGTCCAACATTAAAAAAGGATTTTAAGGATGTAAATATTGATGGTTTTGGAAAAACACATTCCTTAGACAACAGATACATTGATATTCCCTTTGAGCTTTGAGTTTATTAAGATGGACAAGTGAAAAGGAAATCAGGAAACATATGAATCTACCATAGAAATATGAAACAAAATCATTGAATCCCAGTGAAAGATAGTATAAAGCTAATGATCTTCTCAGCTTAATTTCATCTGCATCCACTCACCTTCTCAATTTCTAGGAAATTTTTTATCTATATGTCATATAATGAAAAGTGAACAAATTGAAAAAAAAAAAAGAAGAAGAAAACATGTTATATCAGTTTAACACATCCAGGACAAATAATGAACTAAAATATTGATTTAAGGAATAAGAACAAAAAATAAGATCATAGAGCTAGAAAAAATTCAAAAGCAGGTAAAATATGCATGAATTGACATAGAAATTACCATTAAACCTTCCAAGATGTTGTAGTGATTTTGCTTTTAGGAAGATTGCTTCCAATAGTAAACTGACACAATGTACAGACAATAGAGGGGTAGCAAAATTTTGTGGATGTCTCTTATGATGCTCCCCTTTCCTAGCAAGAGTAACTTTTATCTTGGGAGCTAATGCAGCAATATCTATTCCTTCAAATACATGCAGAGCAGCTTCTACGTTTCCTTTTTGATATTCAATTCTTCCTAGTAATGCTCTTGCTTCCTGTAAATTGCAGACATCTTCAGTCATCTTAAAAAGTAAAATTAAAAATAAATTTTATAAAATGTTGTGGAACTCATTTCGAATTTCACACTTTTTAAAGTTGTGCTTGGAAATTTTAATTCATTCCTACGAATTCAATTCCATGGAATTGAACATTAATAAACTAACTTTCATTAAAATAGGTGGAATTTCCAAATGAACTCCACAAAAGTAACAAAACAATTATCATGGACAAAAATACCATTTTTCATCTCATGCTCTCTCTCTCTCTCTAATTACTCTCTTTCTCCCTAACATTTTTCTTTTTTTTTCCAACTAATATTTTATTATATTTTATAAATTAAATATTAACTATAAATATAAAATACATTCAGTTTAGTTGTTTGTTTTTTCTAATTATATTTACTATATTGAGGGTATTTTAGGAAATAAGAATAAAAATAACTCATTTATAAATTTGTTACAAACATAAAAATATGAAATTCAATTGAATTTCATTTTTTTCAGTTGTATCGTTCCAGACATGAGAACAAAGGAATTCTACTTGGAATTCGTTTATAAATCAAAAAACGCATCCACATTTCATCAAATGATATTTGTAAATTAATAATTGCAAGATTGATAAAGAAGAAGAAAAATAATTGCATATGATAATTTACAGGCAGCTCAAACAGTATAGAAACTGAAGGACGACCTAGTTGGAAAATTTGCTGATGGATGATGAAGACAGCAACTTCATTTTAAACATTGTAAGTACTGCAGTGAATTCAGCCCATGACTGTGAGCAGGATTTAAGAAACTTAAGGATCATGATGCATGAATCAATAGTATTATTCCTACTTCTTGCCAAACATGGCACTACCATTTTTAGGTGCTCTTCAAAACTTCAATTCTGCACTTGATGGAATTTATTGCAAAAACAGCCACTCATAGTATTCAAATGCATGCCAGCTAAAGAAGTGATGATCTATGATCCAACAAAAGAATTGACCTTAACTAGAGCAGGCTGGCCAAATGGATTCTTCAAAGCTTTTGGAGTGAGTTGAGGGATTTAATACTTATATGGAGTATTAGGTAAATGTTGTGAACCCTCGAAAACAGCATAAATAAATATGAACCCTTCAAAAGTAGTGGAATAGCCAATTACTTTATTCTTCTCCAGTTTGATAAGAAAGTCAAAATAGAAAACAGCTTCGTAGGTTAATAATGCCATACCAAGTAATTGTGAACCAGAATGAAATGGAGCCATATAAAGTGATCAAGAAATAAGCAAAGCTAAAAGTTGTAGAGATAGCAGAAACAAACCTCATAGTTCAAAGAGCCACGCTCACGGAGAGTCAACTCAGCTTCCTCTATATTGCTGGTATCTGGCTTCTGGTCAGTTTCACCATTTTTAGAAGAATAATCATCCAATGAATAATCCTTGGTCGCAAGAGATTCAAATGATGGTACCATTTCATCTACTGGCTTGGATTGCTCTCCAGAGCAGAGGCACTTCATTATCATCCCTAAATTTTGCCTGAATATGCCTCTCCTTCGCCTTTTTACCCTGAATCTACTCTTCATACCGCTTCGCCAAAGTATATCTTCCAGCACCACCAGCACCAAAATTAGAACTTCGATATAAGAAGCTAATATACAAACTCTAAAAGAGTTCACACATTAAATGGAGTAGCACTAGAATTTAAAGTACAATGATTAATCAGGCCAATAATTGGCACTAAAATTCAGGAGCTCAAGTGTGAAACTGATAACAAACTGAAAAATGAGAACATAACGTGACAGGATCTAGCATAAAACCAACCAACATTGATATACAGTCTAAGAATAGAAAAGATGATGAAAATTAACACATAAAAGAAACCAAATTTAGCATGAGTAGAACCCAAAACCCCAAATCCAGTGCTCAAAACCACAAAACAAAAGTATCCATCAAAATTCCAACAACCGCACTTCAAAATACACAACCAGCAGCCAAAATTAAACCCCAAACCCATAAAAAAAAGGTAAAAATTAAAAAAGCAGCTAACTTTAAAGAACAATTCCAAAAGAAAATACAACCCATCATCCCATTATAATCTAAGCTTATAAAGAACAATTAAAAAAGTACTCACCTCTTGTTATTTTTCCAAAAAGAAAAGCCCCACAGGGCATCACCACCAATACCCATATCGTAAATTCTTATGCAATCAAAGGCTTTTCCTTTAAATTCTCTAAACAAATCAAAGAATCCATACAAACAAAAGCAAGCAACTTCAATCTCCTTTCCTTTTTTTCTTTTCCTTTGTGCCTCCGTTGAATTGAATTTTCACTTTTTCTCCGTTCAATTTTGATAAAAAAACTTTATCTGGGTTTAATAGTATTAACTTAATGTTAATGGAACAGGAGAGCAGAATTTAAAGTGGATCGTGAATGACAAGATTTGGGATCAAAATTAGAATTCTAGACAATGAAAAAAAATAAAAAATAAAAAATTAGTTGAGTAATTTAATTGATAATTATTTAATGAATTAATATTTTTTTTCTTTTTGGCATGAGAAATTCTGTTTTTGGGACCCGCTTTAAAAGTAATTACCACGGAGGCAATTGGCTAATTTAGTGCCACGTCGGATGAGATTCATATCCGTTATAAATTGGCCCTTTTTAACGGTTATTGCTAACAAAGATTCACAGCGAGTCGTCGACTGGTCTGGTCGAAGAGTGATCGTCACTTTAACTCTCTTTTTTGAAAAAAAAAATTGTGCTTTATTATTATTTTTTATTTTTTCAAAAACTTTAAATTAGTGATGCTAATATTCTAAAATAAAAAATAAATAATTAGATATAATTATAGAAATTTTTTTCTTATTGCATGTATTTAAAGAAAAGGTGAAAAAAAATTGAGTTTTAATTTAAGTTTGATGACTTCGAATATAATAAGTTTTGAGGTTTTCATAGAAATCTTAAATTAAATCCTAATAATTTTTGGAATTATTGATTGGATTGAGTTTTATTGCTTTTTTTAAAATTTTAAATCCGTTAGTGAGAGTTTTTTAACATCAAAATCTAAATAGATCATATTTAAAGATAACTAAATAAATTTATCTTACATTAATATTTAATACAAATAATTCATATTTAAATAATTTTTTATTTTTTTTTATACTAAGGAGACCACTAACGGATCGGGTAACATTGTGGGCTACACAGCAGGGGGTAGCCCTACCCTGAGCACCATAGAGGTACTAGCATGCACCATAATGGTATTGAATGTGTGGTCGGCAGGAATCGAACCCGAGACTTCCGCATCCTACCAACTTTTTTAAAAGATAGGATGACCAATCAGGCCACACCCTGATTGACTTAAATAATTTTTTATTAATTATATATAAAGAGAAAAATACTTAAAATTTAAACTCAAAATTTAAGTAAAAATAATTAGGTCGTTGGCTATTCAAACTCTAATTGGTGGTTCATATTAAGATGACTTTATATTTATAGAATATTCGGTTGTTTTATAATTTCAGAAAAGTTGATAAAATAATTTTTTTGATCAAGAATATTATATTTATTTATAAATAATTTATATAAAATAAAATATTAAATTTATTAAATTTTATTAATCAGTTTATAAAATATTTTATCTAACGGAATAAAAAAATTATATAATAATATATTTTCAGTAATTATTATTTTCAGTAATCTACCAAGCCGCTCATTATATAAATTCATAAAATCAAGTAAAAAAATTACTATTTCTTGCTTGACATCATTCTTTAACATTTTCATGCTTAAAAACAAGAAAAAGAGCAATATCATATATTTTTATTAGTTTTATATGAATCGAACTACAATCTAACAATATTAATAATATAGATAAAATAAAATGATGAATCCATTAAATTTTATCAATGAATTGATAAAATATTTTATGTATGGTGGATAGAAAAAAAAAATTTACTGAGAGACGAGAATAATAGTTTTATATCGAAAGATAATTTTATTCATAACTTAATTATTTAATTTCACACATGATATATATTAATAAGGATTATTTAGATATTATTCAAACTTTTTCAGTAAATTTGGATTATAACTAAATAAATTAATATTTTTTTAATTTATTTTTTCAGTAATTTATTATATCTTTTAAATACAGTAATATAATATTTCTCAGTAAAATATATTTTCAATAATATATATTTATAAAATAAATTCTTAATAAATAATTTTTCTATAATTTATCAAACGCACTATTAGTACTAAAGAGATATAATTAATTAGGAAAGAAAATATTTCTTTAATAATATAAAATATTATATTATATGATTGTTGCATTTCTGCAGGTCAGTATATCACAGCAAAATGGTTGGTTTATAAATACTTAAGTTTAGTTTTAATTAAAGAAATCGTATATATAGTTATCATGTGTTTTATTTATTTAATATATTAAAACTTTATAATACTACTTAGTATATATTAAAGAAATAAACAAAATTTTTAAAAAAGATTATAAATGTAATTGTTTTTTTTCCCTAATAATGGATCAACATGTTTAATTGATAAATCCTCTAATTAAAAAGGTTACCAAAATTAACCATAAATTTAATTAGTTTATTTGAACAAAAAATAAATTATTCATAAGAGAATTTCTGAAATATGTTATATAATTGCGATTTTTTAAGTTGTGGGCGGAATACAGCAAAACTGATAATTAGTGGCGGTTTTTAGCGACAGTTAGCCAAAATCGTCCCTATATTTTTCTTGCGACAGTTTGGTAACCGACGCAAAATAATTCATTTTGCAACGGTTTAGATTATTCTGCGACGGTTTCAAACGTTGTCATTTATAAATTTAATTTACAAACTGATTTGTTATCTTGTGACGGTTATAACCGTTGCTATGTGCTAAACTAAAAAAGAAAAATAAAAAGCAAAATAATTCTTAAAGCAATATTCTCCTTCTCTTTTCCTCGAAATAATTAAAAGAACCTTAACTTTCTACTTTAGTTCAAAGAAGCATTTTTTCACGATTCTTCCCAGTGTATTCCCTAATCTTTCAAACTCCAGTTCCTCTTTGCGAAACCCTAACTCCTCTCTCTCTAACCACCCTTATCACTACACCCAATTAATCTCCTTACTCAAATCCTTTCGAGCCGTACAGTATTTTCCGCTCCCTTATATACCTTGCGTTCCAATCGACTTTATTGTACCCGATTTCTTCTCTCTCTATGTTGGCGGTGCCGAGTAGTGAAACCCAAGCCAAAGACGCTTAGAGAAGTAGCAAAGCAGAAGACTCCTTTGACTCAAAAATCTAAGCTACTGATGGTGCCAGAGTCAATGCTGGAGAGCAGTTGATTTTGAGGGAATAGTAGGTTCGGGAGTCCTATGCTACAATTACATAAAGGTTAGTTGGGGAAATGAAAAGGGGAGGGATTTTTAGTCGATTTATTTGTGTTCTTGTTAATTTCTGTTATAATCAGTTGCTGGCTATTGGTGATTGGGTTATGAGTGCTCGTGAAAAGTGTGAATTTTTGTTTTTGTATCGTGAACCACTGTTATCCCTTGACTATGTAGATTTCTTTTGAAATTTTATTTATTATTAGTGAATTCTTAGATATCATGGTACTAACTCCATTTAGGGAACCATTTCTGTGGTGCCATTATTCTCATTTGGAAAGCAGATTACTATTGATAATTCATTGCATTATACAATTTTAAGTATTTCTCTGAAATTTCCTTGTCTTGTTCATTTAATTTCTTGTTGAAGATCTCCGAACAGAAGCTTATCACAATTAGCTTTGTAAGTGATTGATAGAGAAACCTATACTGGTATAGCTTTGTCACGAGTGTTAAACTTTGATTCTTGATAAATATGGATGAAGCGTAGGATAAGATTCTCCAGTGGGCTTGCCAAATCATTTTGGTTTTTGGATGGATAAAAACTATACAGTCTCTTATCATTCTCATTCTCTTATGATATTGCCTTGTTATTTTGTAAAAGATTGTACTGCATAACGTAGAATCTTAACATTTCTAGCTCTTTATGGCAGCTGCGGACTGAGAAATTTCAGAATAGGACCAATGGAGTGACACCGAAAGATGGATTCGCTTTTGCAATCTTAATCTCAGTAAAATTATAAATAAATGGACTGGAATTGAAGATTGGTTCCTAAACACTGAGAGATTGGAGATACTTAGAAATGTATGTTCTTGATGAATTTTACTTTATGAATTACATAATTTTTAGATTGTTTTGAGTTTCCACTGTGAGAATTCTAACGGACAAATGTGTTTTATCACAGTTTGCAAATAATGAAGATCTCCAATCTGAATGGAGAGAAGAAAAAAGAAGAAACAAAATGAAGGTTACAACCTTCCTTAAAGAAAAAACTGGGTATATTGTCAGTTTCTATGCAATGCTTATTAGTGTTCATTGATATCTAGCAATATATATTAGATCAAAAACAAAAAATATATTATGTTTAGTGCTAAATATTTTCATCTTAGTCTTTTTAGGTCTGATATCATCTGTGGTTGTTAGTTAGAAATAGTATGAGGAACTACAAACTCTATGAACGAGGATAGTGCATCTAGCAGAAAACAAGAAATTTCTTCAGCTCAGGAGCCTTTTTTGCCAATATTGCATAAAATTATCAATTTGGGCTGTCAAATTCAAGTAAGATTTTTTAGTTTTGTGACACTTCTCAATCTGGTTGTAGTATAATTTGGGAATTAAAAGGAAAGAAATGAATCAAAGATACATTCATTTCATTCCAAGAAAATTGACTAAGCCAAGTGGATTCGTTGATGTTCTTGTTTTGTGGTGTTATTTTGCTAACTGATTTTTTGACTTGTTATGCATGATTATTATTGAATGGTCTTGATTAGAATTTTTTTAGCATTGGTCATGCATTGATTTGACAATAATTTGTTAATATTGTATTGCCTGAATTTTTTTTGTGGGTTCTGTTTCTTTATTTCCATTTACAGTATCATATAAATTTTATGGGTTCTATTTCTTTATAAAATTATAGAAGTGCAGTCAAGGTCATCATAGTAACATTGATGTAGTTAGTTTGAGAAGGATATTTAAATCTGACACATGGAACTGCAGCATATTTGTTGCAACAATTATAGAATTATATAAATTTTGGGACTATTACATAATTGCAAACCACTTTTGTTTTTCAGTAGATGATTAGAGATTATAAAAGTACTAAATCACATATGGATAATTAGAAAATGAGAAGAAAATAGAAAAAAATAAAAAGAGCCTAAAATAGATAAAAATAAAAAGAGCTTGTTGTATGGTGACCTTGATAGCAAAAGTGTGTTGTGCTGTTTCTTTTTGGAAAAAAAAATATTAAGAAGTGCTAATTACTTGGTATTTATATTAAAGCGAAATTTAAACAGTTAAAGGACTTATAGGTACAAGTTGCAAATTTGAAGTAACATGTGAATGTGTATTTAGATAATATATATATATAACATAATGTGTTTATGTATATAATGTAATATATGTATATAATTTATGACATTATTTTATGAGATTTCACATGACTAAATAAAGCCTTTTAAACATTTTATAGTTTACTATTTGAATTGCTTTTAATGTTTGAATTTTATTCTCTTGCAGAAAATCAAATCAAACTCTCAAATGTATTCACATCCAACTTCAAAATCTTGAGGTAATTAATTGTTATTATGTTTGTCATTCTAAACTTTGATTTTTTTTTTAATAATCAGTAGGATTACTTTTGTGAGGACTGTTAATTTTATAATTTTGTTATTTTAGATTCTCTATTCAATAAGGAATCTTTTAGAGTTATGAGAAAAATATGATATAAAGATGTTCCTTTTGGGTATCAATCGTTGGTGTGTGTATTATTATTTTTCTGAACTTATTTCTTGTTATAACATGATCTCCACTTCCTTATGATCTAATTATGTTTCTTGCCAATTGTCATTTTGTCATTCTTGATCATACACTTGCTTAGAATCTGATATTTTTCTAGTAAAATTTACATCTTCATTAACTAGTAAAACAAGTAGTCCTTATGTTTTTAGTTGCTTCCATTTTGACAGGCGGGGAAAGAAAGAGCTGAATAGGAGCAATGACAAACAAATTTGACAAGTGTATGAAGCCATGTTGTTCAAGAAATACTATGAATTAATGCCTAGCAGTCCAAGTGGTGTAATAGAAGCAAATGTTTTTAACTGTGATAGCTCAAAACATGTATATCATTTGTAAATCATTATTTTTTTTGTATATGAAGTTAATTTGTTTAAAATGTATTGGATTAATTTATTTTTAATGATATGACAGTGAAATGTGTATTTTTTTTATGATAAGTGCTGCAAAATTTTCAAAGTAAAATTTAAGTTATTTATTGCGATGGTTATATAATATAAAATTTGATGGTTGCAAAACCATCGCAAAATATTATTTCGCAATGGTTATGTCAGCGATCAGCTAAAATCATCGCTACTCAGTGTCGTTTTTATTAGTGACAGTTTATAAACTGTTGGAAAGAATTATTTAGCGACGGTTAAAACCGTCGCTAAATCTCTTTTTAACCGTTGATATCTAATTTTTGCAGTACTTTTTTACATATTTTTTGCTAACTATTGAATTAGTAATGTAAAATATTGTTTTATAATACATCTAGAATGAATTATGATATATATATATATATATAAATATTAGAATAAATGAAATTTAAATGATTAATATTATTCTATAGCCAGTTAAGAATGAAAATTAAGATTGTAATATTTTTTATGTAGTAATTTTTAATACAATAAAAATAACGTAAAATATGCTAACCAGTTAATTTTTTTTATCAAGTAATTATTTTAGAAAAAATTGATTAGCATTTCTCAAGATTACAATTAGCATGAAAATTTTGATACACAATTCCAATTTATTTATTTATTTTGAGCTAAATTTAAATTTATCAATCAGTATAATAATTTAGTATCATTAGAAATGGTTTTAAGAAGATGTAGTACACAAATAATCATGTCATTTCACACAATCCAATAAAAGTAGTCACATATATATGGACAAATTGCAAGCCATTGGACATATGATTATATATGTACATTTACGTATAAATTATTGTATATAAATATATTATATACAGTGGTGGAACCAGAAATAAAATGAAGAGAAATAATTTTTTTTAAAATAAAAATTATAAATAAACTAAAAATAAAATTAAATATTTAGTATTATAGTAAAATTTATATTTTTATTACAAATTTTTATCACAAATTTCTATTGTTTACTGAATTTTAAAAATTTCACATATATTTTGTATTTTTATTTTTTAATCTATTAATTTATTTATAGTATTTTATTAAATACTATTTCAAATGAGAATATTAGTATTATCCAATTCATAATTAAATAATAAAATTTTAGTATTAACCTAAATATTTAATCATAAAACCTTAAATACTCACTAATTAAAATAAAAAAAACATATATAATAAAAAAAAACCAATATATATATATAATATTATATCTATATAAATATCTAACCACAAAACTTTAAATATTCACTAATTAAAAAATATATATGATAAAAATATCAATATGTATATAAAATACTATAAAATTTTATAAAAATAATATATATACAACTAATCTCAAAAATTCTAAATATCCACTAATTAAAAAATATATGATAAATATATATATATATATATGTGTGTGTGTGTGTATATATATATATAATACAATGCATATATATACATAATTGCAAATCTCTAAATACCCACTAATTTAAAAAATATATATGGTAAAAAAAATTAATATATATACAAAATACTATCCATACAAAATTTTTATATTTTTATAAAATACTATATATAAAATAATATTAAAATTTTATAAAAATACTATATATATAAATACCTAATCATAAAATTTTAAATGCTCAAATAATTAAAAAATATATATGATAAAAATATTTAATATATGTAATATATATATATATATATGTATATTGTAATTTAATTTATTATTTATTTTAATTTTTATTTTTATAGTGTAATTTTTTATGATAATTTCATAATTTAATAATTATATATTTTAGTGAGTTTTTTTCTAACAATAAATTTGATATTTTTTCATAATTTTATTTTTCTAAAAAAATATTCTTAATAAATTTTTTTATATATGAATTATATATTTGTAACTTATAATTATTTGTACTATACCATTCTGCTTGGCCATCCGACAACTTGCTCGGTTAATAATGTTTGCATTACCTTTTATATGATGTAAGAAGTTAACGAATAGGAATTTGGCAATGATAAAAGTTTTAAAATCACTATTATTTAATTTGTCTGAAAAAATGCAATTTGATAATAATAAAATTTTAACATTATCTAATTAAATAAATTATAATTATATAACTTAATATTTTTATCAGAAAAAAAATCTAAAGAACATGTTAGTGATGAGAATAAATTTTTAAAAATATATATTATCTAAATTATTTTGACAACTTGTAATTTATTCGGAGAATAATTTTAAAAATTGCTATTATCTAATTAATAATATATAAATCTTGATTGCATATATACAAAATCAATATACGCTTATATAAATAGAAATTTTAATTTACAATCTACATTAATTTGTAAATAGTAAATTTATAAGTAGCTATAAATTATATCTAAATTAAAATCATTATATTTATAGATATATCTAAATATATAAGAAAAAATTATTAAAAATAAAATTTAAATTTAATGATAAAAAATAATTATGCCCTTTTTATTATGATTACTTATTTAAACCACGCCCTTTTATTTACAATTAAAATTTTATTGTAAATATTAATTTAAAATCATATCTTCTTTAATCTATAGCTGTGTTTTGGCCTTCTCCTCACAATGTTTGGGACAGAATAAACGACGGGAGGATAGGATTAAAGAATGCGACAGAAAGTAAATTGTGCTGTATTTTAGGTAGAGAGTAAATTAAGACAGGGGATTTTATAAATTAAGAGATGAGATTTTATACGGTTAATAAAAAATTAAGAAGTATAATTTTTTCATAGAAATCTTATCATATTATTAATTTTTTTGTAGGTATTAGAATGTGTTATAATTTTTATTTTTTATTTTTATTTTTATCTTTATAATAAATATTTTATTACGAGCAAATATTTGTTATGAATTCATTTTTTTCATATAGAAAAAAAATATTTTGATAATTTTAAAAAATATTATTATGATTGTACTATTTTTTTAAATAATATTATAATTAAAAATAATTATAATTAATCATATAATTATAATAAATAGTATCTTATATAAAAAGTTAATCAATATATATTAAATTTAACATTTTCTTTTTTTTTCACCCAAACAATATAAGTGTGTAAATCATTCACTTTATTTTATTCAACCTTATATTATTTTTAATCACAAAAAAATAAATACTCTACCTTACTTTATTTATCCTACTTTACTCTATTTTATTTAACCCTTTACTTACACCTCATTCAAACATAGGGTAAGGCACCTTAGCATATAATATATGTAATTTAAAGCTGAACATAGTCATATTTGATTTCTCTACCCAATATTAGGGGTGGACATTTTCGGTTTGGTTGGCCGAACCGAATCGATTTGCAAAAATCGAACAAAAACCGATCAAATATATTAGTAACCGAAACCGAAACAGACAGAAGTAGAAATCAAGAAAAACCGAACCAAAAATTTTTGGTCGGTTTCTGGTTTAGACCGAAAAAATTGATTTAGACCAAAAAAATTCTGTCGGTTTCGGTTTAGATAAAAAAAATTCAGTCGGTTTCATTATAAACCAGCGGTTTTGGTTTAGACATAAAATATTTGGTCGATTTTCGGTCGGTTTGATTTTCTGAACAATGAAACCGCTGGCCTACCGAATATTTTCGGTTTGATGTAATTTAAAATCAAAAACCGAACCGACCAGTCGATTAACAGATTTTTCGGTCGGTTTTTCAGTCGATTCGGTTTTTACTGTTTTTTTGTCCACCCCTACCCAATATTATTAAAAAAAAAAACAAACGGACTTAGAAAGTTAGAATGTAATTCTAATTATGAAGGGTTTGTTTGACAAAAATATATAAAAAAAAAAATTAAACTTATCAAATTTTCAAAGTGTGTTAAAGTTTATAAGAATTTATGATTAGTTTATAAATTTATTAAAATTATATAATTTATGATGAGTTTATTATATAAATAATAATTTTATAAGTTTATAATAAATTTATTTTATATTTATTATATATTTTTGTAAAATAATTAAAATAAAAAATTTATAAAAAATAGTGAAGATCGTAATTATCTCAATCCTAAATCGTGCAAATGAATATTTTTCAGCATCAATGGTCAACATTTTGTATTGCCCAACAAACAATTGGGCTGTCTCAAAATTATGTAGCAAATGAATCATAGATATTTTTCTTCAATAAATACATAGAAAAATTATGTTCCTCATTATATTTTATAAAATTTTTTCATATTCTATCAAGAACATTTTAATTATTTTTTTTAAAAATATATAATAAATTATATAAATTTAATAAATTTATAATTAATTATAAATTCTAATAAATTTAAAAATATTTTAAATTTTTAATAAGTTTTATATTTTTTCTGACGGTTTTATAAAATATTTAATATATAATAGAAAATTTGCTCTTTTATTAGCATTATACGAATTTGAATCTATTATTCAAGTTGTATATTTAATTATCAAATTATATTTTAGAGTACAGAAATTACCTTTTGTATTTAAAATAATTATATAAAATAAAATAAATATTTACTAGAAAGTTTGCTTAGATTTATTAATTATATTTTGATTTTCCGAGCCAACATTTAAGGAGGTATAAGTCTTGAGTGCTCAATAAAAAGGAAATCTAAATTTACGCTTGACATTTAAATTTACTAGAAAATATCTCTAACCAACTTAAAAAATAACTATATAAAATTAATTTTCCCAAATTTACTAACAGGAACAAATTGATTAATCTCTAAATTGTTTACAAGTTATTTTAATTTATGAAATCCTATATCTTTCAAATTAATTGATATTCAGTCCACCACATATATATTAATAAAGTTTTCAAAATGGAAATCCATCTAGCGTAATGAATTAAACTTGAAAAATCATGGGAATGTTTTAAAAATATCCTCAAAAAAATAAAATTATTTTTAATTTTCTCTTTCAAAAATTTCCATTTTTATTTTTAATTTCAAAAATATTCATTTTTCAAAAATATATTTTTAATATATATTTAGTATACTAAAGATATATTTTATTTTTAGATATTAATATTGGATATACATTTAGTATATTAAAGATATATAAAAAGTAAAATATTAAAAAAAAAGACAAAATATGTGCTACACAGTATATTTTCTCTAAAATTATTAGATACCTTTTTAAATATTCTTCAAAGTTTATTTGCAAAAGGTAAAAAGGAAGTGAACAATCATCTGTTTTCAAAAGAAATCGATAATTTCTTGAGAATCATACAAAATTCATCCAACTTTTTCTTTGATACATCATCAGAATTTCGTATGAACTTGTAAATTCCCAAATTAATTAATAAAAAATAAATTAAATCTATAAATTAATATAATTGGCAACTATAAAGATGTTTTGAGTGACCTTGCTGGCTGCCCTCGAGAAGTTTCAAACCTAAATTTCTTGACAAATAAGTTGAACAATATTCTTTTCAAATCAGACCATTCAAATATTTTTTTTTTATTTTTAGTATAATTTTTGTATTCAACATATAATTGATTCAATTATAATTAAATTTAATATAAAAAGTAACTTTGACACTAAACATAAAAATGAATGATATGATCACCGAGTAAGTATATCAATTAGTAATGAATTATTCTACTTTAATCATGTTCATATGTCTCGAGTTTGAATACTTAACTATATAAATACGTTAACGTTCGGTAGAAAGAATTTTTTTTTATTCTTATGGTCTTAACTAACTCGAATCTGAAAAATAATTTATACTAAAAGAAGATAGAGAAAGCATGAATTTCACATGTTAAATTTTGACTTAATGAATTGTTTGGTGCTAAAATTTAAATTATATTTTAGAATAAAAATACTTTCTATGTTGTTAGAGGAACCAATTTTATTTTTTAAATACCTATAAATAAAATATTTAAAATTAATAAAATTTAATAAAAAGTTTCAATACATTCACTTTTTACATATATTGTGATGATATTAAGTGAAAATTTAATAATTGATATGGAGCTTTTTATTAAAAAAATATGGTATTAAGATTTTTAATAAGAATACATTAATTAAAAAGGATGATGTTAACAAGTGACGGAGAGGCATTCTTTAAGAATCATTAAATAAGAAATTTTATTTTATTTTATTAACTATTTTCCTTATTGAAATGGTAAATCACTAATACTCATCAGCTCAATAAAATTAATTTCATTATATCAATTTAAAGCATTAACTTTAGTTAAATAAAGATATTTGATTTAAGAAAAGTACAAATTAACCATTCAAATAATTTTCATTCTTAACTTTTAGGAAAATTTCCATCACATTAACTAACATGATAGATATGAACTATATACGTTGATGTATGGAAATATTCATACACTATTTATCATTTTTTTAAATTAAGTAAATTCTATTTAATTATTAACAATAACTTAAAATGAAAAAAAAATAAAAATTTACCCGTTTAGTGTGTATATAGTTTTATATATCCAATTAATATGAAAATATCATTAAAAATGTTTATTAAAATTAGAGTGAGTAAAAGATAAAATTAATTTGATTTATAAATTGACGCCCCTAAAACGCTCTGCTAGGGTTTGCGAAAACAACATTACGGCGTCCACTTCTTCACTGGCGACTGCCCCTCCTGGGAAGTCACGGTCTTTCCTAGACGCTTTCCGGTATATCTAAAAATTTAAAATATTTAAAAAATAGTTAGAAATAAATTTCTTATTAAATACATGACGGGTATGAGATTAATTATGAATTATAGTATCTCTTTAATATTAAAATAATAGTAAAATTTTATTTTAAACTAAATTTGTATCTCTATTTATAGACTCGGTTAATTATATTAAATAATTTAAAAATAAAAATTAATTTTTTAAATATTATAATTTAAAATAAATAATGTAATTAGCCGAATTTAAGAATATAAAAATAGACTGAATCCATAATAAATTTTTTTAAAAAATATATATAATCCATAAATAGCAATGTTAAATTATTATAGGGTGAAAGAGAGAGGAAGAAAAATACACAATGGGTCCTCCACCTTCGTTCTTATTCTACGTTATCAAGGGTAATACCTTTGACAAACTATGAATATGCTAACATTCCTAATTTCGTTGGCAATTTTTACTAAATTTTATTTTGCGGATTTTTTATTAAAAAATTAATATTTTTATTATTAATTAAATTAAATTAATATAATTCAATTTACCTACTTTATCTAATTTTCTTGTCCGCACAATTCAGAATATAAAAAAAAAAAAAGTTCGTTATTATAGGTTTTATTCAGGGAAAGAATACGCGCCCCTCTTCTATATTTTTGGCATGCTTAATTTTGAGGTTTTAATGTTCTTTAACTTCTTTTACAAAAAGGATGTATAATATATAATTTAATTTAAATTTTGCACCTATGTATTTATTTTTTTAAGAAATAATATATAAACATATATAAAAATAGTGAATAAATATATCTTATAATAAAATTATGATAATTTTATCGTGGCATACTAGTGAATATATTTTCTAAATATATATTTTTTTTCATTGAAAGAGGCCGAAATTTTTATTTTGACTCCCATACAGATTTAGATTAGGTTCACGGGCCAAGCCAAGCCCTTGTGTATTCTAAACAGTATATATTTTTTTTAATACAGAGAATTTATAACAATCAAATTATCAAATTTTTGGAATAAAATGCAGAGAATTTCTAACTGCAGGTATGTTTTTGGTATAATTCTTTTTAGATTTTTAAAAAGTAAATGCTAAAAATGTGGAGAAATTGGGATAAAGATCAGACATGGCATCCAAAAACCATTAATAAATTGGCTCAAAAGGTGGAAGATTCCAAAGGCCCTTCAACAATCTTATTGGGGACCATGACAATACGACATATGTAAACATTGCAATAATGAAACTTGAACAAATTAGTAGGTGATGAAAATTACATAGAAGGAAAAAAAAATCAAAATTTATGAAATCTTATAATTCAATATAATTTTTAAATTTGATATAGTATATTAATATGTATATTTGGATTTAAACTCTGAAAACATTATAGCAATTGTGGCAGTTAGGGATGTTTTATTCATTTCAAAAATATAATAACATCCAATAATTTTAATTGTGAAAAAAAATGTCATGATCCTTTGGCTAAGCGAATATATATATATATATATATTATATGCTATATACTATATCGATTATTACTGATATAATATTTATTGTCGCATATCTCTTTTTCATCTTGCTATGCATCTCAATTTTTTTTTTAATTTAAATTAAATTTATTATTGTTTATCATAATTTCTTAAAAACTTTAAATTAAAATTTTTATTTATATGATATTTATTTATAGAGTTAAAATAGAATTACAATTTTTATTTGATACTAATAATAATTATATTTATTTTAACCGTTAAAACTTAAAATAGGATTATAATATTTTATTAGATATTGATCATAATTATATTTATTCAGAAAATTTAAATAGAATTATAATATCCTATTTGATTATTTGGATAATTCAAATAAAACTATAATATTCTATTTTATATTAACTCTATAAATAAAAATCATATAAATAAAAAAAATTATTTTAACAGATATTTTATTTGATACTAATAATAATTATATTTATTTTAATAGTTAAAACTTAAAATAGGATTATAATATTTTATTAGATATTGATCATAATTATATTTATTCAAAAAATTTAAATAGAACTATGATATTTCATTTGATTATTTGGAGAGTTCAAATAGAACTATGATATTCTATTTCATATTAACTCTATAAATAAATATCATATAAATAAAAAATTTATTTTAATAGATATTTTATTTGATACTAATAATAATTATATTTATTTTAACAGTTAAAACTTAAAATAATGATAATAATTATATTATTAAGAGCTCAAATATGATTAGAATATTTGATTAAGTTTTTTTTTAAATACTAAATATATCATTTATTAGAATTGATGATTAATTAATTATTATAAAATATTTATTTAGAGAGTTTAAATAGGATTATAATTTTATATTTGATATTGATAATAATGAGTGATTATCTAATAATATAAATTGAATTTTTTTAAATATCAAATTAAAATATATATATCTATATCAAGTTTAAAATTAAAAATTTTAAAATATTAAATTTATATATTTTTAAAATAGATAATTAATTATTAAATATAAAATTATCTATATTAAATTTTAAATTGAATTTGTTAAATCTTAAATTTATTATTTGTTATAATAAATAAATAAATATTATAAATATTTATTGTTGAACTATCTTATAATAAAGTGTGAGAAATTTTACATTTAAGAAATATAATAATATGACCTAATTAATACAAAAATGAGTTCTCTAATCTAGGGGTTAGCTTTTAGAGTTGACTTTTTTAAATTTATATTAATAATATATATATATATATAATTTAACTTTTATTTGTTTAAAATATTAAATTTATTATTCATTAGATTATATAATCAATTAATTATTATAAAAATTTATCAGGAGAGTTCATGATTAAAAATATTTATATTAAGATTTTAATTAAAATTTTAAAAATATTAAATTTATTATTTAGTAAAATAGAGAATTATAGATATTATATACATTATGCTCAAAATTAAATTTTAAAATATTAAATTTATTATTTATTATAATAAATAATTAATTTGTTATTATAAATATCCATTTAGAGAGTTAAAAAAATTTATAATATTCTATTTAATATTAATAATAATTAATTATTATATAATTATATAAAAAACACAAACAAACCAACAAAAAAATTACGCCAGAGTAAACTCTCCTATCTCTGTTATTCTTTTTTTTTTTTTTTTTTTCTCATGGTATCACTCCATTTGAAAATTACAATATCATTTAACAACTAAGGAATCAAAACTGCAACAATTGACTTTCAGATAATAAATTGAACTACCATTTTTTTTCGTATTTTGGTGAATTTTTTTATATTTTTTCTTTATTTTTTTAAGAATTTTTTATCTTCATATTTCATTTGGTCTTTTACTATTTATAAAAATAGTTAAGAAAGCATATAGAATAGTTGATATTACATTTTCATTATTATTTATTTTTTCTTTAATATTGTTTGCTAAATTCTAAGTGCTGCAGACAATATTACTATTGATTCATTGAAGGCTGTGTTTGTGGTTATGTGCATGAGCACCTTACCAACAAAAATCATCAATCCTCTTTTTTTTTTTTTTATTATTTTTTCATGATTACATACATGGCCATAAATTTCTTTCTCTGCTATTTTATTTTCCAAAAACATTATTCAACTATTAACGAATTATAATTGTAACAACTAGTGTGATAATTATATATTTTTTATATTTATATTTATATTTTTAATAGCTTTTTTATATTTTCTTTGATCTATTATTTATTTATTTTCATTTAATCATTAAGCTTTTATAATTTTTTTCCTAGATGGATATAAAAAAAAAATAAGTAGGGCATTGGATTATCACTGGAGAAAGTATATAATAATAAAAAAAAATACAATTTTTCTTAATGGAATAAGATATAGGACAATCAAGTAAGTAAATAGATTAGTTGTGAGTTAAACTTTTTCTTTTTTTAGTCAAAATAATTAAATTTATATAAATACATTATAATTACAAAAAAGTCACATAGTTTGAAGTAATTATTAAGCTCATGAATTATCAATATAATTTTTTAATTATGAAAAAAATTTAAGCACTAATAACATAACATTTTTTTAATCTTTAATAGAGAAATAAATTGGATGGTTGAAGTATTTGGAAAGAGAATGAACATAGTAAATGAATTAAATCATTATTAGGTAGTTTCATTTTTTTTTTCATAATTATTGTCCTTATGTAGATAGTCAATAGCTATATATTTATGACATCAAATGATTAATTGTCATATTGTTTATAGTCAGCTTTTTTTAAAATAAAAATTTAATAAAATTATAAAAATTTAATTATGAAACTCAATTAACTTACATCAATTTTTTATAATTTTTAATAATATTGGTAGCTTGGCGTGGGTTATTTGCAGCTATTAATAATGAGAATGAATAATTTTTATTTTTATATTTTTAAATTCAATAAATATTTTTATTATATAATGTTGTGTATTTTTTTCAATTTTGATTTGGAGAAGAGAAAGGAGGATTCTATATGCAAATGACAAGTTTAAAACACTTGAATTTGACTTCCATTCTTTGAAATAAATAATTAAATATTTGGTATTAGCTCAATAACAACGACTCACTATTACTTGAGAAAAAAAAAACTAGTTATAATTTTTTTTAGGAATTATAAAAAAAGTTAATCATAATTTAATAGTTTTATCGATATTTTTTTATTAAATTGTTTTTATTTAAAATTTAAATTTATACTTATTTTAATCAATTGAGATATTTTTGAATAAGTTCATGCATTAGTCGAAATTAATTATCTTGTTCTATTCTCAATATTTTGTTGTAAGATGTAATAAATTAATAATTTATGTCAAATAGTATATCTTCCTAACAATATCTGAAAGAACAACGTAGCTAACAGTTCTCCTTTCTAGTGAAGGTTTTCCCCCTTCTCATTGAAGGCTTTTCCCATTCTCTATTGAGTTTGCCTCATTCTTTGTTGCCCTGTATCTAGAGGCAGCAGCTCTAGATTTTTTTTTTCATCTCATTCTTCTTTCTGTAGCCAATGTTCATTCTCATCCCTGTTTTTAGTCGACGGCATCACAAAAGCTCTGGATCTGAATCGTTTCTTTATTTGTTCATTTATTTTTTTGCCTTTATATAATGCCTGGTTTTTTTTTGTCCACTCAACTAATATTTTGCTCCCTATTATCTTAACAAAAGTCTTTTAAGTAGGGAAACTCCTTTTATTTTTCTCTCTTGGGACAGAGATTTCGG
The DNA here is from genome assembly GCA_947685225.1 of Garcia nutans. NCBI lineage: Eukaryota > Viridiplantae > Streptophyta > Magnoliopsida > Malpighiales > Euphorbiaceae > Garcia > Garcia nutans. The sequence continues at coordinate 4,068,357 of CANTUV010000048.1, read as the reverse complement.
CCTCTCCCATCTTCAGTGGCGGAATTAGAAATTTACTGAGGGGGTCAGATCGGCGGCTGCTCCGAGCGGTAATCGGTGGGCCGGCGGTGATGGAACTGCCTGCTGTTGGCTTGGCTTGGGGAGGAAAGGAGGAGAGGGAAGAAGGAGAGGGGAATAAGAGAAAGAGGTTGCGTTAAACGCAACCTTTTTTTATTTTTGAATCTGCCTAAGCGAAACGGCGTCGTTTTGCTGGACCGGTTTTTTTTAATTAACCCCCCTGGCGAAACTAATTTATGAAAAAAAAATAAAATTATTTACAGCGAAGGGTTCGTCTACTCTCGCTGCAAATGTCTTCAACTCAGCCCCTTCAATGGGGGGCTGAGTTTTGCTCCACCGTGACCGGCTCCACGCCTTCACTGATATCTCTTCTTCTGGCCGCTAGTGAGAGGGGTCGTGTGACCCCACACGACTTCATAATTATTCTGCCCTTGCGCATCTTTGATGGAGCTTTAATGGCAATCTCAACTTTCATATGCCTGTCAACACCACACTTTCATCTCCCATTATTTGTTTAGGCTGTGATATTTTTAGTGGACAAATCCGTGTTTGTTCGGTTGATTCTTTATTGGGACAACTTGTTGGCTTTCGTAAGAATAATAATTATTGTTGTTCTAATGCTCTCTTGACTTGCTATCCTTTTTTTTATTTTTTTATTTTTTCTCTTGCTGGTTATATGACTTTTGTTGTAGAATAATAAATTTGTGCTTCTGTTGTAAGAGGAGTGGAGATTTTGATATGTATTTATGGGTTTGTTGTTGTTATGTTGTTTTGTTAATTTTGATGGTTTTATTGTTTTGTCGTTCATGTGTTTCTGTTATTTTTCATTTCTAATGAATTTTTACCTTTTTTTGGCTAAAAAAAGAAAAGAAAACAATAGGTGAAATAAGAGAAGTTAATTTTCTTTTCTTTTCAATCACTAATATGTCTATTTCAGGTAAAAAAAATTTTTTTCTCTTTTATTTATGGCTCTAAGTTAATTCCAATTAAAATATGTTGACAATCTTAATGTGAATTAATATTAAAAACTCCTTACAATTTGTCATAAACTCATAATACATATTCTAGTATTTACAAGCAAATAATTAACCTGCAATACATTGCGGCTTGTATGATTTTAAATAAAGAAATAATTTATATATTAATGTAAATAATATATAAAAAATAACATTATATATAAATATATATAATATTAGCAATTTTTATATTAATATATAATAAAAATATTTATAATAAGATTTATTTAATGTACTATTTTTTTTAAATTGATTCAAAAATATTCAGATAAAAAAGAATGATCAAAATATTAATTTTTAATTTGATTGTTATAATTAAAAAATGTAAAAACAATTAAATTTATTAATTTGAATTCAAAAATAATAAATGAAAATATATTAATTGTTAAATTTTAAGAAAGGAAAAAATTATAAATATCTAAAATGATATGAGTAAAAAAATATATAAAAATGGTAAAAGAACATATAAATATATTAAATTTGAACTTAGTAGAGACAATAAAAAATTATCTTTAAGTGGGTAAAATTTTATTAAAAATAAATTAAAATAATATCAAACTCTACATCCATTTATAATTAATAATATGTTCATTTTAAATTATTTTTAAAATAACTAAATTTATATATCAAATTTAAAAAATAAAATAAAATAAAATAAAAAATAAAATATTTGAAAAGTCATTATTTTAAAAATTATGACTCAGGAAATTTATTAAAAATTAAAATAATAATAATGATATATAAAACAATAACTTTTAAAGCCTTTTAGTATACAATACTATAATAATAATAATAATAATAATAATAATAATAATAATAATAATAATAATAATAATAATAATAATAATAATAGCTCATGAGTTAAAATTAAAAATAAAATTAATTAAAAGCAAAATATAATAAGTTATGAATTAAAAGTGAAAACAATAATTAATAATTTTTAGACAGTGCATTTACATGGAAAATTTTTAAAAAGAAGTAGATTTTACATTTAAAACATTAAATTGTTACTTCAATTAATAAAAGATTATAAAAAAAAATTTAAAAAATAAAAGGAATATTTTATAATCATTTGGCATCATAAATTAGTATATTTTATATTTAGTTTTCATTTTATGATTTAAAAATATCTGAATTTTAAAAATAATTGCAAACAATCTCTATATCTATTTTTACACATTGTTTTTTTTTTCTATGGCCATGGGCCAACTTTCCGAGAAAAGATTAATTATTTTGATTTTTTAAATTAAATTGAGAGGAGATGGCTAAAATCCATGAAGCTGTAAATAGAATAGTAAAAATGCATGTTATTTTTAGGGGTGTAACTTGGTTTGGAATATTACCGATTTAAACCAAAATTCAAACCGAAATTGTTATTTGGATTGGAATTTTGGAATGTGGAATATGGAATGGAATGTATTTTCTAAAATTTTGGAATATGGAATATGGAATGGAATGTTATAATGAAATTCCAAATTCCATTCCATATACCGAAATTTTATTATAAGATTTTTAATAATATAATTAATAATACATATTTAAATAAAATCATTAAATATTAATATTAAAATATGTAATTCAATTTTATACAGTATTTTATTAACCCTACCCTATTAGGTTTAATATATATTCGTTTAATATATATTCATTGCCTGCTTTGGCAGCTTTGCTTTGTGAATACCGATAACAAACAAAAAACACAGAAAAGCTGCTAGTCTGCTATAAATCCTAAAGGTTAGAATACTGACTCTTTCTTCTTGGCTTTTCATCCTACCTATTGGCACAATCTATGATAATTATTATTTTATTTGCTTTACAACTAATGGTGGCTTAGGGATTATATTTATATAGGTTAGGATTCTTGACACAATCATCAACTTTTATTGCTAGCGTCAGTTTATATATGTATAATATATTATTTAGAATCATTAGATCCATATATATATATGATTATATTATGCTTTTCCTCCAAAGTTGTAACAACCATTATGATATTGTAATTAAAATTGTTTTTACGTTACTGATAATAGTTTTTTTTCTTTTATGTTATTAAATGTTTTGTGAGTATTACTGAATACATATATGTATATATATTTTTCAATATCAGATGACTGAAAATAGCGAACCAATTCTCATAGACAGAGAAGGTGCGAACCCTCAACCTACTAATGAAGCAAATGCTCCTTCTAAAGAGATTACTACAAAAAGAAAAAAAGATGGCCCCTCGATCTATAGCTTAGAACTACTTTGTTCGAAAAAATGATCCTAAAAAAGGTATGGTAGCTCAATGCAAACATTGTAATTTACAATATGGATATAACACCTCCTTATTAGGCACAAGCTGTTTGTTGGCACATTTAGACAGATGTCCTAAATATCCATATACTAGGCCTAAGGATCGTAAGCAAACCCAACTTAACTTTCCTTGTGTCACAAAAGAAAATGATGGTGTGAGTAATCTAAAGTTTCAAGCATGCTTGGACCCAATTGCTTTGAGAAAGGCTATATCATACATGGTAATTGTGGATGAACTTCCTTTTAAATGTGTTGAGGGACAAGGTTTTAAATATCTTTTTAGTGTTGTGGATCCTTCTTTTCGTGTTCCTTCACGAATAACAGTTGCTAAAGATTGCTACCAAGTTTATTGTGATTCAAGGATAGAACTTAAAAAAGTCTTACCCCAAAGGAGGATATGTCTCACAACTGATACATGGACTTCTATACAACAAATCAATTATATGTGTCTCACAGCACATTATATTGATGACAATTGGAAATTACAAAAGCGAATTATAAATTTTTGTCCAATTACTAGTCATAAGGGTGAGCAAATTGGAAAAACAATTGAGAAATGCTTATTAGATTGGGGCATTGAAAAAGTTTTTACTATCACAGTTGATAATGCAAGTTCGAATGATACAACAATCAATTATATGAGAACTAGACTTAATACTTGGGGTGGTAGTGTCTTGAAAGGTGATTTTCTTCACATGAGATGTGTGGCTCATATAATTAATTTAGTGGTTGGGGATGGATTGAATGAGGCAAAAGAATCAATTCTCCGTGTTCGACAAGCTGTAAAATATATGAAACAATCTCCATCTAGATTGGAAAAGTTCAAAAAATGTGCATTAAAGGAGAAAATTCAAAGTAAAAAATTATTATGTCTTGATGTTTCTACTAGATGGAATTCTACCTATATGATGTTGGATGCTGCTTACAAGTTTAAAAAGGCATTTGATAGGTATGACTTAGAGGATACTCGTTATGAAAGTGAGTTAAAAGATAGAGATAGGGGTGGAAAGCCTTCTGATGATGATTGGGTTAATGTTGGTAGGTTGGTGACTTTCTTAGAAAATTTTTATGAGTTGACTTTGCGTGTTTCTGGCTCTTTATATGTCACATCTAATAATTTTTTTCATGAGATGGTTGCTGTAGATGCTCTTTTGAATGAGTTGAATAATAGCTCTGATTTGAACATGAGTTTTATGGCTGAAAAAATGAAAGATAAGTACTACAAGTATTGGGGAAAGCCTGAAAAAATGAACATGATGATTTTTATTTCAGTTGTACTTGATCCTCGCTTCAAAATGAGCTTATTAGAATGGGGTATTAATCAATTGTTTGATTGTTATACCTCATCTAGTGTTCTTAAAAAAGTGAGAGAGACAATTAATTGCATGTTTGAAGAGTATAAGGGTGCTGGTGGTTCACCTACAAATGAGGTTGGGGCACAAGTTACTGAAATAAATCTGCATTCTAATGATATGGTGGATAGTTTTCAACCTTCTCAAAAAATAAGACAAATAATGAAAGAAAAATACAATAAGCATAAATGCTAGAAAAATATAGGGTATATCAAATCTGAGTTACATAGATATCTTGAAGAAGATTGCATTGATGATGTAAATGAATTTGATATTTTACTTTGGTGGAAGCACAATGGTTCTAGATTTCCAATAATTGCAGAGATGGCACGTGATGTGTTAGCCATTCTTGTTTCTACTGTTGCTTCCGAAGCTGCTTTTAGTGCTGGAGGTCCTATACTTGATAATTTTAGAAGTTCTTTGAGTCCTAAAGTCGTGGAGGCTCTTATATGTGCACAAGATTGGCTTCGTGTTTCTCCATTTTCCAATCAATTGTATATAAATAAGTAACACATTGACATAATTATTATAAAATATTATCAATTAAATATAAATAAATAAATAATATAATTATTTTATAATTTTTTAAATACTATTTTTATAAACTCGAGAAAAACTCTTATTCATAGTATATTATAAATTTTATTCAATAAGCTCTAATTTGAGCATGTTATTAATTTTTTTATTATTTTAAATTTTTTAATATTAATTTATTTTTTAATATAATTAAAGATATGAAATATAAATTCTACTAAATTAAATAAAGTTTAAAACTTATAATTTGCTATAAAAGTTAATATAAAATATCATATATTTTTTAATTTACAAAATTAAAAATATTTTAGAGATAAAATATAAAACATTTGAGATTTAATAGTAACACATATTTAAATTATTAAAAAGAATATAAATTCTAAAAAAATACATAATAATAAATTTTAAATATATATCAACAAAATTAGTCCAAGTGATAAATAATTTGATATTGATTGAGTAGGTTATAAGTTTAAATTTTAAACCTAAAATTTATCCACCATTGTCAACAAGGGACGTGGATCTAATTCGAATTAATGAGGACAAATCATCGGATACTAGGCGGGTACACCAAAACAAATTTAAATATATAAAAAAATAAAGTAATAATTTAAAATAAAATAATAATTAATAGAAAAAATAAAATAAATAATATTAATAAAAATAAATAATAAAATGGGTAAAATAATTTGAAATCTTTGTTTATTCGTTTCAGGTTCTCTTTTAAATTATTGAAAATAGACGTGTGTGTTGCATAAGGAGAGAAACCTGAATGGACAAACATACACGTGGAAGTCATTGCATCAATCAATGCAAAAAAAAAAAAGAAGAAAAATACCGTGAAAGTAAAGTTAAAAAAAAAGGAAGGATAAAATGGGAAATGGAAAATGGAAAAAAGAGCAACGGTTAAATTGAAAAAAGGGGTAAAATATAAAAAGTAAAGAAAAGACGAGATTTTTTTTGGAAATATACTGTTTATTACTGTAACTATAGTTAATGTGTGTTAAAAATAATTAACGAAAAATAATCTAATAGTAAATACATAATTTTTTAAATAATTGACACAAAATTAATTTTTTTCTTTAATGTAATATTAAAAATAAATTACTAATAATTAAAAAACTTAAATATGATTGATTTTAACATTGTTAGAGTTAAAAAAGATGAAGTGTTAAAACATAAAAATTATTATTCATTAATCTCAGAACAAACACACTCTAAAACCATATTTTTTTTAGTATTACAATTTATCATTAGATTAAACTTTGATGTGCCCCTAAAGCCATATCTAGTTACCATTTCTTTGATGTGCCCCTAAAGGCTATATTACCATGCTTGGATATTTAAAAAGGAAAAAAAAAGAAATTTATTGCATTGTTAATTCTCCATATTCTAATTGCATTGTCCATTTTTTACAATAATTTTTTAATTTTTTTTAAAAACAAAATCTTTTTAATGATAATATCACTCTTAATTATATGTAATTTTTATCTTTTTTTATGCAGAAATAATTATTTGACTTAAAACTAATTATACTCAATTAATTCAATTGATTATTATCATTTTCAATATCTTATTGTTTTTAATATAATTAATTAATTAAGTATAATTTAAAAAATTAATATCTTATTTTTAATAATTATTAAATTACATTAACATTTTATTTATACTTAAAAATAAAGGAATGTATCTTCTCATTACATTAAATATTTATTCTACCACATTATTCATTCCATTGCTTAAAATAATTTATTATATTAAAATAATGTAACAAATTTGCAATATATAAAAAAAGAGTTTTTTTTTGCATAAAAAATGCCGTCGCTTATGAAACATTGAAAAGGGTGAAACCGGCGCACCGTATTATCTGGATAAGAAAAATTTTAAAGGAGTTTTATGTTATTTATTGGTAGATATGAGTATCGGTCGGATTGATCGAGTTTAAGGATTTGACCAACCCGACCGCTTAATAGTAACCGAAAAAAAATATTTTTAAAAACTGATCATTATAGGTCGATTTGGTCAATTTAGTTAGTTTTTATTGAATACGGTCGGTTTTATCATAAAATATACAAGTTGAAAATCGATCAATTTAATCAGTTTAATCGATCATATTAGCCAGATAATAATTAGGCCGGCCGAATTTTAGATTTTTTTACACATTCCTATTCATTGGTGCATCCATGGCCCATCTCTCTCCCTCGTTCACTTAAATTTGGAGAAAAACAGAATTTACATTAATGAATAAAAGAAGGATAAATGAGAGGAGAAATTAAATTTACATTAAATTTACTTTTCTTTATTTTTTTTACCCTATTATTTCTTATACCAAATAAGAAAAAATAAGAAAAATTGAATTTACCTTTTCCTTCTTTACCTCCATTTACTTCCAACCAAACATAGGTTTAGTTCGTTTCAAAATTTTATCTTTTTGTTCATTTAATTTGCATTATTTCAAGCATTTCTCAACAAGTATATAGCAGCAGTCAACTTTTCCAGAAAGAAAAACGTGCTTGGCTCATTTCAGGGGTTTCCATGTCATGCTGCTACCTTTTGGAGGTGAAGTGATTTTGAGTTCAACTTACGTTTTTTTGCCTGAAAATTGGATATTAGTACTAAGCGTCTGTAACCCATTTGCTCTTTTAAGTAGTAATCTCTGTCATCTGTGAGTTATTGCCAAAATGTTTAAAGATTCTGGATTTTGGCATTATCTTTTTAGTAGCCATCTGTGAATTAACTGCTGCTTATGGGAAATGGTTATGGATTAGTGTGTTTAATTTAGGATTGATACTTTAGTATAAATTGAAGTTTACATGTTTAGTTTTATTTCTTATTGAATTTTGTTTGTTGATTGTTATTGTTTTCAGTCGGATTGAATGAAGGTTGCATGTTATGTGGGATGCAGACTTGAATAATCATGTGCAGAACAAATTGAGAGACTTTTGCTGGTTGTGGTAATTTTTTGAATAGTGGAAGCAGCAAACAGATATTAAATTACTTATGGCTTATGGGTTTCGTTCTTTTTCAGAGATAATTCTTTCTATCATTAGAGTTTTACCGTTACCATATGTTTGTTACTCCCTTGCTTAACGAAATTTCTGTATTTGCATGGTGATCTATTTCTGCTTGTGAGTGGAGAAAATGTTTTTCCTACAACCAATTATTATGCCAAAATCCTTTTTACCTCTTTGTTCAATAAAGTTTGAACCTAATTTGCTCTTATTTTCTTCAAATTATCCTCAAATTCATGTTTATAGTCCTACTTTAAGCACTTGTCGCCATTGGAAAATTTTCTTTCATTCTCCCACACCCTGTGGATGCAGTATAAGACCTTTTCCCTGCTTTGCTGCTTCAAGGAGTTCTGATGCTGAGCCTAGCCCTGAAACTACATCTAAGACCAAAGCTAAACCTAAAACAAGAACTCGCCGTCCAAAAGCCATAGAAACTCAAAATGAAGATGAAAAACCTGGAACAGTCTTCCCAGCTACGATTCCACGTAAGCCAAGGCTCGGTCGTAGAAGTGCAGCAGTTGCAGTTGAAGATTTTGTACGTGACTCACTTGAACAAACATTTGAGCCAATTCGACAGCAAAATCCAGAAATTTTAGAGAATAAGGGAAATATAATGAAGGATAATGATAATGAGGTGGGAGACTCTGAAACCAGTGATGATGATGATGATGATAGTGATTGTGACAATGATGAATATGAAGATATCCAAGATGTTGGTAGAGGAAAAGGAAAGAAAAAGAAGTTCGTGGTTGAGGAGGAAGACCCAAATTGGCCATTGGATGCTGATGTGGGTTGGGGAATCAGAGCGTCAGAGTATTTTGAGAAGCACCCAATCAAGAATGTTGTGGGGGAAGATGGGTTGGAAATTGACCGGAAGGGGAGATAGATGATAACTAGGTGAAGGACATTAACTGTCTTGAGTGGGAGAGCTTTGCTTTTCATCCTAGCCCACTAATTGTTCTTGCTTTTGAGAGATACAACAGGTAACTATCTTTTACTATATGCTATTTTATCATACTAAATTTAGACACATAATTAAGATAGCACAAGATGTTTTGCTACTAATTTACGACCTAAAATGAAGGTCCTATACTAAATTTTGCATTTCTATGTGTCTTTGATTCAGTACAAATTGTTGTGTAAAAAATATGTTTGAAGTAGGAAAAGATGTTTATCTAGCATCTTGTATTTTTCACCATACAATCTCATAAATAAGAGGCAGAAACCTCCTTGTTCTAATATGGAGATTCACGGGCCTGGATCTTAGCTAGATATGTGCAGATATTTTTCCATGTTTTTTACTGAAAGAAGACATGAAATAAATATATATACACAAGCATAGTAAATAGAGCTGATTATTGAACAAGAAAGACTGTAGCCGATGCCTAAGTTGGAAGTCCATACGAATGGGGATAAGTATTGAATGGGCGTAAATGAACAATTAATACAAAGCTGAAATATGTCTGCAGGGGAACTGATAACTGGAACACTTTGAAAGCGCTAGAGAAGGCAGTCAAAGTGTATTGGAGTGCAAAGGACCGACTGCCTCCTCGGGTAAATTTGACATCCCATTTCTTTTTTCAATTTAAATTTCTGCACTTTTTCTGGATTTGATATTTCTATTTGTTTTGCCAATGCATTGTGACTTTTGTACTTTACTGATTGTTGAGGAACAGTATATGCTTTCTGATGTTTCTATTTAACAAATATTAACTACTGTTTGAGATTCCATTCAGTAGAGGTTTTTCTATTGTTTTTTTTTCTTTCAGTTCACGTATCGATCTTGGAATTTTCTGAAATCAGACAGTGAAGATAGACATCAATATTGAGAAAGATTTGGCATATGCCCTTAAAGTTAAAGAATGCGCTCAAATTTTATTTTTACGAGGAAACAGGATCCTCTATAGGGAAAGAGGTGATATAATATTATCTCTATAAAAATACAAGAAGCATGGTTTTGTTCAGTTGCTACCAACAAATCTTAATTATTTCTTACAATTAAACAATGGGCTTGGCACAGTTCCGAACTGCAGATGAGTTGGTCCAGATGATTGCACATTTCTACTACAATACAAAGAAGCCTTCTTGCATTAATGATGAGGCCCTATCTCGACCTTCTTGATTTTCAGGTACTTGAACGGAATCTACTTTAAAGAATATTTAATTCTTGCAGTTTCATTGTTTATCATCAGCTCAGTTCTTAAAATATAGTTGATGCAGGAAAGGCATCCCAAATCACATTGTCCATTAGCTCTTAATGTCATTTACTTTTCTAAATTGTACTTTTCATGGGGGACGACATTCATGTAAATTTTGCAATTTATATTCGATGCATTGTTCAAGCAACAGTTTTACAATTTGTATTTGTGAAAAGTTCGTCCTGTTTTCACATTGGAAAATAACTCACTTATCATTTGAGCTTTAGTAAATAGTGTGTGATTTTATCATGATTTAGACTACAGAGAAATGCTTCATTGTCCAAGTGGTAATGTAATGCCAAAAAGGTACCCTACTAAATTGAGTGTGGGTTTTTAATTCACAAAAGGATATGTTGGGTCCAAACACAGTTGATTTGCCAGAAAAATCACGCCTGACAATATGTTTCTGAACGAATAGGATTGCCTTGTTTCACACATCCAAAGAACTTGACTGTATTGTTATGTTGGTACAAAAATGGTGGACCCTCATCTAATTATTTCTGAACATAAATTTCATTTAGTTCTTGCCTCCCATTGATTGGTTGATCCTTATGTACTGTTCACTGTTGATGATAGATAAATGCTTTATTCATTTGCTAAATAGTTGTTATAATACATGGGAATATAGTACTGTCATCCATTATGTGTGATTTTTTCAGTTTAGTGAGCTCCTTCCTTGCTTAATTTTTGCTTTCTGGTAATGCTGCCCTTACTAATGAGAAGGCACCTTGACGTGTTACTTTTAATTTTCTCTCTTTCTCTTGCCACATGTAAAGAGTTGGATGGTCTATAGGCTAGCAGGTTTTCTTTTCAGGACTATTTAACACAATTTCAGAAAGAGGAAGCTAAAATTTAAATGACCTGAGACAATTGAGTAGGATTTCACAACATTATTAATATAAAGTATTGGCTGGTGGGATTTGCTTTTTGTAAGTTTCATAGTATTGTAAAATTCTCATGCAACAAATGTAGCAAGACATTTATATGGGGGATTCAGGAAATCTGCAAATTTTTATATCCACATATAGGGAATAAATAGTATGTGATATGTGATATATCTTAGCAATTATGTCAAGATATTTACCTTCATTATTTTGGTGTCCGAGTACCCATTTGAACAGTATAGTCTTTGAATGGCAATAATATCTTGTTGAGGTCTATAGCCAAATTTTTATAGTCATGAATTGACTTGATGTGATTTGGTGAGTAAATTTAATGCTTAATTACACTAGATAATCAGACAAATGGGAAAGAATATTTTATTAAATTAGCCGACAATATAAGCTTCTTGGGCCTATATAAGTAAAATGCTTAGCTTGGCAGATTTTGCTAATTAGATATTTGAGAAGAGATGGCAAGACTAACCTCCTCCTTCTTTTTCCTTCTCCTCCTCCTGTTAGCAGCAGGTAAATTTCTCTTCTTTTACTTGTACATTTTCAGCCTGCAATTTTATGCTTTGGTAGGTGCAAGCATGTAGATTTTTTATTTTTCTCTATGGATTATGTGCAATAATCGGCTTTACATCTCTACGAAGATGTGGGTCATAATTGTTTCGAGTGAAAAAAGAGAATTTATACCGTCGAAACCGATTAGCTTGGGATTAAGATTTTATTGAGTTGATTATGTGCAAAAATCATGTTTGCTTTTGGCAAGAAAATGTGACATAGATGGTGGTTTTTGTTGTGGCAGCTGAAGGTGGACTCTGCCAGGGAGGAGAGCCTTACAAGTGCATAACCAGCTGGAACTGCCAAGATAATAAAACTTGCAAGCAGGAATGTAGCACCAATTACTCCCAAGGCCGTGGATTCTGCACTGGCAGCCCTCCAGTCTGCTTATGCAACTATCACTGTCCTCCTCATTGATGCTTGTATAATTGTTTGTATTTCAGGGACCATTTAAAAAAGTTATCAAACGTGAAGACAAAAGTGTAATGCTCTGAATAAACTATTATATTATGTTTGTTCCAGTTATGTTTTTAATTCATTTTAATACATCATAAAAGAGTAATAATATATAAATGTTATTCTTAAAAAAATATATATATTTATATGAATAATAATTATCATTATTATAATAGATTTATTTTTTTTGATAAATCTATCTCCTCACCATATTTTTTTAAATTTCATATATTAATGCAAAAAATTTAATTTTTCAGTCATAATATATTCAATTAAAGAAAAATAAAGAATCATAAGAGAAAATAGTGAAATAATTATACAGTAATATATTTTATTTTTAATCATATTATAATATATTCATCTTTTTTATTATTATTTGAAAAAAATACTCTTAAAATTTTTCATATTAAATAAGTTACTAATTATTAATTTTTAAAATTTTAAAATTATAAAAAAGCTAAATTAAATGAAATTGTGGCAACATAAAATTTTATGATGTTTTGAGTTAAATTCGTTCCATATGCTAAAACTATTTTCCCCATTTTTTCTATTTCCCCATTTCTCCATTGTATTTGTGTTAATTAGGCTTAATATTGAAGTTTATTTTTGGAGATGATTTTAGTCTTTTTAAATTAAACTTCGCATTTTATATAACAATATTATCAACTTTATTTGATTTTTGATAATAAAATAAAGAAATAAATTTCTTGAATTTTTTTTAACACATTAATTGAAAAATTAAAAATATTTAAAAGATAGTGAAGAGTTATGATTTAAATTACCCCATTTTAATAAACTAAAAAGCAGATAATCAAATGTTGTATTTTTCTTAAAGCATTTTCATTCATCTTTCAGTGGTTTATTTTGATTTTTGGATTTAATACAAAAGAGGACAAATTTCTAGTCACAAAAATTCAGATGACTTCTGAATTGTTTTTTTTTTTAAAACCTAACTTTTGTGAATAAAGATGAATGAGGTGGGCCCTATGCTGCTTAATATTTATAATATACTAAAACAAAAATTATTTTATGTAATTATTTTTATCGAGAATTTACAAAAAAAAAAATCTACAATATCTATTATCTATTTTATACTAACTTTTATATTTGTTTTATATAATTTTTTTAAATTTTATATTATTTAATTATTTAATTGAATAATTATATAATCCTCGGGCAATTAGAGCACTCCGAGATTTATGTCGGAGAAATAAGCCGCATTTAGTTTTTCTTATGGAAACTTCGGTATCTGCTAGTAGAATTGAAGAGCCTAGAGTTATAGGGTCAACCTCATCGCCTTCTCTAACATTATTTGTGGATTTTTATTTTGTTTTTCTGTGGATTGTACAGGAAGAAGTGGGAGCTTAGCTTTATTCTGGAACAATTTGGTGGAGGTTGAGATAGCTGGTTTCATGCAAAATTTTATTGATGCTACTGTTAGAGAAGGCGATGAGGTTTCTCGACTTATAGGGTTTTATGGTTTTCCTCAACGACAGAATCGTAGAGCTTCTTGGAGTTTGTTACAACAACTCTCAGCTCGTTGTACTTTGCCATGGTTGTACTCTCAACTTCTTGGAGCTTCTTGTTCACTTCAATGACATGATCTCGCCAATGAAGAAAAAAAGAGGGTGGGGGGGGGGGGGGGGGGGGGTGTGCAACAACCTTCATATTTGTTGAATGGTTTTTGGGATACCCTTGAGATATGTGAATTGCATGATTTAACGTTGCATGGAAATCAATTTACATGGGAGAGGGGTAGGAGCACAGTTGGTTGGGTTCAAGAGAGGTTGGACAGAGGGGTTGCAACTTTGGAATGGTGTTTGAAGTTTCCTGATCATAGCTTAAGAACATTGACTTCCACAGTGTCGGATCATTCTCCTTTGTTGCTAGACAACCAAGACTCATTCCCTGTTCAGATGTATAAAAGGAGATTCCGGTTTGAGAATCATTGGTTGTTGGACGATGAAGTAATGTCTGTTGTAAGCAATGCTTGGTTGTCAGATGGTTCAGCTTGAGTTTTAGATAAATTAAATATATGTTGCCAAGCCTTGATCAGTTGGAGAAGAAATAAGGGGACTCATTTTCGTAAACAATTAGATCAAATACAATAATGTATTATTAAGTGCAGGGACGGAAATAATGATTCACGAGCTCTTGAGGAGTTACGGAAACAATATGATTTAGTGCTTCTTGAGGAGGAATCATATTGGCAGCAACGAGCGAAGGCATTTTGGCTTCAATATGGTGATTGTAACTCAATTTCAGAAGTTTTGGCCTTTAATAGGTAAGAAAGTTTGTTCTAGTTGTATTTCATGGTTTAGTAATGTTGCATTGCCCCAGCATTTATGTGATACTAATATTGTATTAATCCCGAAAAAGAATGATTCTTCAAGCCTTAAAGATTTGCGCCGTTTTCTATAAAATCATTGCCAAGGTCCTTGCTAAAAGGATGAAATATTTTCTCCCTTCCATTATTTTAGATAATCAGCCTGCTTTTATGTCAGGGAGATTAATAACTGATAATGTGATGATTGCTTTTGAGATTATCCATGCCATAGAGTCAGGGGCGGAGCTGGGGGGGGGGGGGGGGGGTCGTGTGGGGGCGGACGACCCCCCCTCGCCGGCGGCAATGAAGACTTATATAGGGAGAGCTCCGCCCTGCTGCTGGCTGCTGCGTTGCTCCGCCCCCCCTCCCACGACGCTCTCATCAGCAGAGAGTCAGAGACTCGTTCACGTGAGAGGTTGAAGACAACCTCTCACGTGGGGCATTTCAGTATTTTTTTACACTCTACTAAGTGAAACGGCGCCGTTTCACTTAATAGAGTTAAAAAAAAAATTTAAAGCAGCAGCTGCTGCTGCTGCTCGAGCGAGCGAGAGCGAGAGAGGCAGAGACAGAGAGAGGCTGAGACGGGTTGCAGAGCAGACGACCGGCGACCGAGCAGGCGAGCGAGAGAGACAGTGAACGGACGGCGACGGAGACGACCGAGCACGAGCAGGCAGACGGCGACTGGAAATTTTCCCTCCCCCCTCAACACTTCTCTGGTTCCGTCACTGCATAGAGTTGAAGGTTTCTGTTGTGAAGGGAGATGTTGCTCTTAAAATTGATATTAGTAAAGCCTGATATAAGGTGGATTGGAGATTCTTGGAGCTTATGATGTTGAAATTGAATTTTTACAGGCAGTGGGTTGATACTGTTATACTATGTGTCAAATCTGTAAGGTTTTTTGTCACTCTGAATGGTAAGGATGTTGGTCTGATTATCCCATCTAGAGGTTTGAGACAGGGCGATCCTCTTTTCCCATATTTATTCATAATTTGTGCGGAAGGACTTTATTTCAGAAAGCTGAATTACAAGGAAATATTCACAGGGTTCGAGTCTGTAAAAGAGCCCCTCCTATTTCTCACTTACTCTTTGCATATGATTCTTCTTTTTTCAAGCTAATGGAAGAGAGTGTAATACTTTAAAAAGCATTCTTTCTGATTATGAGAAGGCATCAGGACAAGCAGTCAATTTTTTCAAGTCTGGGATCTTTTTTAGTTCTAATGTTCATAATACCCTATCTACAATTATCTCTGATTCTTTAGGGGTATCCAATCCTCTGGAAACTGGGCGCATTTGGGGTTGCCATCTATGATTGGGAAGGATAAATGTAAAGTGTTTTCATTTTTAAAGGATAGTGTTATCAGTCGAATTACTAATTGGCAGAGTAAATTGCTCTCTTGTGCAGGTAGAGAGGTGTTGATAAAATTAGTGACACAGTCTTTAGCTTCCTATTGTATGAGAGTTTTTTTTTGCCCAAATCTACTTGTGAGGATCTTCGGAGGATAATGAATTCTTTTTGGTGGGGATTAAAAGATAATGGTAGAAAATCAAACCATTGGATGTGTTGGGATCTCGTGTGTTCCTAAGAAACAAGGAGTTATTGGTTTTCGATTGCTTCATCAATTTAATTTAGCAATGATTGCGAAACAAGGGTGACTTTGTATTTCCTCACCACATAGCCTTCTTAACAGAATTCTCAAAGCCAAATATTTCCTTATAGGGGATTTTCTTATAGCTATTTTGGGTCATAACCCAAGCTTCACATGGAGAGGGCTAATTGCATCTCAAGAATTGCTAAAAAAGGGGGTTCGGTGGAGGGTTGGTAGTGGCTCCTTGATAAGTATTTGGAATGAGCCATGGCTGCCTAGAGACAATAATTACAAGGTGTCGAGTCCTTGTGCTGAAGGTGAAGGGAGATACAGAGTAATGGACCTAATGTTACATGGGAGTCGATGATGGGATCGCGGAAAAGTGGGGAGCTTGTTTAATCTGAATGATCATCAAATTATTCTAAAAATTCCTTTAAGTTACCGTGATGTGGAGGATACATTTGTGTGGCATTATGATAGGAAAGGTATTTACACAGTAAAATCTGGTTATCATGTTACAGTTACTGATTTGATCCAAGCAGAAGTTCAGTTTCAGAATAAGCAATGGTTGAAAGTTTGGCATCTAAACTTGCCATGCAAAGTGAAAATTTTTCTGTGGAGAGTTTTGCTTAATATCTTGCCAACTAAGGCTTGGCTTGTTCAAAAAGGTGTGGATATGGAGGAGGGTTGCAGTTTCTGTGGTGCAGTGGAAGATTTAATCCGTGTTTTTCTTTTGTGTCCAAGAGCTACTGACTGTTGGTCCTTATGGGATATGCAATCTACTGGCCCTGTAAATACTTTTGATGATTTTGGTGATTTCTTTTTCAGTTATTTGGAGAGGCATCATCAGAGTCAGGTTGAAACGTTTTGCTGCATCTTGTGGGGATTATGGTTTGCAAGAAATTATTTCCTTTGGCAACATAAAGATTTACCTGCGATGGAGATAGTGCAGTTTGCTCACAGGTTTCTGGCTTCCTGGTCTTCCTCCCGAAACAATATTCGATCAACATTGCATGGCAATGGTGACAGTTCTGGGATGGTGCATGTCAAATGGGTGAAGCCTCCAGATAGTGTTTGGAAGTGCAACATTGATGCAGCGTTTCATGATGTTGATAATCGATTGAGCTTTGGTGCTGTTGTGAGAAACAGTAGTGGATTTTTTATTGCAGCTATTTCAGCTCCTCTTTTTGAGGTGCCTTCAGCGAAACATGCAGAAATAGAAGCCTTAAGAGCAACACTTCATTGGCTGGAGTCTAATTACCCAGGACCAGGAATTTTTGAAGTCGACGCAAAAGATATCGAGATGGCCATTAATTCTGCAGCACCGGACTTTTCAGAGTTTGGAGTTTTAGTTGATGATTGTAGGTGTGTTTTGAGACGTTGTCCACAAGTCTTTTTTTAAAATTATTTATTTGTTCGTGTAATAATCTTATATAGAATAAATTAAATGAGGATAATAAATAGAAAATAACATAAGTAGAATAGAATAATCTTTTTATTTTAGTTATTTTAATCATTATATTGGTATTATCAATTTTATATTAATAAATAAAAATAAAATATTATAAAAAGGGATAATTTAAAAATATATTATATGATAATTATTTCTATAAAATGCACAATAATTTTTATATTTTTATTTAGAATTATATTTATATATTTAAATTATTATGCATAGAATTAGAAATTAATTAAAAAATATTTTTTAACGATTTAAGGAAAGGGAATGGAAGAGCGTATACTCATAAATACGAAAAATGTTGGGGTTAAAATCGAATTAAGGCAAAGTGAAAAACCAAGCTAGGCTAGGGTCTGTCCTCCTTTTCTGATATTGACCCGATCGCTTCTGATTCCGGTTGTTCTCTCCTCTTTCTCTCTCTATCTCTATCCCTATCTCTATCGCTCTCTCTGTAACATTTCGGTATCTTGGGTTTGATCTCTCTGAAGAAGAAGAAGAATGAGAGGATTGCTAAACAAGCTCGTTTCTCGCTCCATCTCCGTCGCCGGAAAATGGCAACAGCAGCAACTCCGCCGTCTAAACATCCACGAGTATCAGGTCCTTTCATTTTTCTTCTTCTTCTTCTTCTTCTTCTTCTATTTCTCCTTTACATGCATATGAACGTATTCTTATCTTCTATATTGATTTATATCCTTGTTTCTGTGATTCTGTGTTTGGGTACTGAGGTCTACAAGCGTAGACACATAATATTCATATTCATTGCCCTGTAATGGAAATTTCGAATCTTATTTTGATTTATAAGTTTTGTGCATTTTATTTTCGGCAAACAAAAAGATATCTATCTTCTGGCCTAAAGGACGTGGTGGTTCTGGATTTTCTTTTGTTTTTTTGAAGTCTGCTAAGTGTTTGTGTTGTTGTTATTAGTCTATCTAGTTACTTGGATTGTACGCCTTGATTTGATTGTAATTGTTTCTTGTTTTTCAACAGGGAGCTGATTTGATGAGCAAATACGGGATCAATGTGCCAAAAGGAGTAGCCGTTTCATCGCTTGAGGAGGTCAAAAAGGCAATTCAAGAAGTATTTCCTAATGAAAGCGAGGTAATTGTTGAACATTGTGATATGTAATTGAAATTATTTGCTGTTTACTTGTTAAGTAATGTGGAAGAAGGAGGCAAATTTTTTGGCTCTCGGTCCATTGTTTATATAAAAATGAAATTAGAGGAGGAAAGTGAACTGTGCAATCCAGCTTTGGTAGTTGCGGCTCTGAGTCTTGGTTTCTGTTCTTCCATTTGTACAAATATTTTGGGATGAAAGTTTTGCTTTTAGTTACCATTTACGGTTGCCATGAAACTAAATGATGCTATCTTTGACTATGGTGCAGTTGGTGGTTAAGAGCCAAATTTTGGCTGGTGGACGAGGCTTAGGAAAATTCAAGAATGGCTTTGAGGGTGGAGTTCACATTGTTAAGTCTGACAAGGTTGAAGAGACAGCTGGTAAGCAAGATTTAATTGCCCTTCCATAAAAACTTGATTCCAAGGTTTTCTTTTCTTGGTATTTCTTTTTTGCTCTGGTTGGTTATTTGTAAGTTCTTTTATTGTTTAGAGATAGACTCAACTCCTGTGTACCAGTAATGGCAGATGTTGCTGTTAAATTGATTTTGTTTAAATGTGAGTTGATGCTCCTGGTAAATGAATTGTGGCTATTAGATGGAGTGGTTGTTGTGTTATGTATGCCTATTAGAACTTATATGCGTGCCATGCATTATCATTTAATCAAGTAGTTTTGGTTTAGTTGCCACTTATGCTTGAAATATTAGCTTTTATTTTGTACTAATCAATGAAAAATTGAAATTATTACAGAGTCCAAGCAGCTAGTTTAGATTTCTGTTTTATTTGATAATTGATTCAGAAATTTGCATCCTGTATAATTGCATTATTTTATTTTTCTTGTTTTTAAGGAGTTAATCCCTCTAAACCTTTCTCATATTTTTCTTGTTTCAGGAAAGATGCTTGGTCAGATACTTGTTACCAAGCAAACTGGCCCTCAAGGAAAAGTTGTCTGCAAGGTTTGGCATCATGATTTTCCTCTGAAGTAGAACTTATATTGACAAATTATGTTGATGAATTTGTATGCATGTCCTTGCATATACAAGAGAAAATGGCTTCATATACTGAAGTAATTTTGTTTGACTTTTGGAGGAAACAAATACAGATTTTAGCAGGGACTGATGCAAACTTTAACTTTGTACTCAAGGTTTTCTTTAAAAAGGAAAAATAAATGTTGTGACACTCTTTTGCAATTTTATTTCGGTTGACTGTCTAAAATTTTTCATTTCTAATTTATAAGGCTAGTTTTATTTCTTATTGTAGTGATAAATCCCTTGAAAAATTATCCTGATGGAATCCTCAAGGTTTTGGTGTATTATAGAGAATTTTATTACCGTATTATAGAGAATTTTATTACCATCCGGTGTTTTTAAAGTGAACTCACACATACAAAATCTAGCTAGCAGTTATCTGTAACTATTATATGACGTGTGAATTCTAAATCTATTCT
The DNA here is from genome assembly GCA_947685225.1 of Garcia nutans. Lineage (NCBI taxonomy): Eukaryota > Viridiplantae > Streptophyta > Magnoliopsida > Malpighiales > Euphorbiaceae > Garcia > Garcia nutans. The sequence goes on along the minus strand of CANTUV010000048.1, from coordinate 4,048,087 downwards.
CATTGTGTATTAGGAAGGGGATCAGATTTTGCTGTAAGGTTTCAGGTGGTTACCCTTCATGTCATTGCATTTCTTGGTGGTTCACAGCAAATTATGTTATTACTTGTATCTATGTAAGCGCATTGCTGTGGAAAATTTATGGGGTGATAGCTAGAAATGCTCAAAGCTCTTGATGACATGATCTTTATCTAGGTTTTCATGGATCATTTTATTCAGTCAATTGGAGGCTGGAATATTAATTTGAAATACTTATTTTCCTGATGTGTAATTTTCTTGCATCAATACTTTCTCAAATTTTTTCTTTGAAAAGGTTATGGCTACCCAATAATTGGCTGCTTGAATATTCATTTTTTCTGGCAGGTTTACCTATGTGAAAAGTTATCACTTACCAATGAGATGTACTTTGCTATTATGCTGGATCGTCAAACTGCTGGCCCAGTATGTTTCACTATCAGAAATCATTCTTATTGCTTTGGATTAGTGTTTCAAACTTTATTGTCTCTATCCATTTATTTGTCGGTTTTTGTACATCATTGGAAATTATTGTTTTAAATTTATAATACATGTATGTGTGTTGTGTTTTTCAGCTTATCATTGCCTGTAAAAAGGGGGGAACGAGCATTGAAGACCTTGCTGAGAAATTCCCTGACTTAATTATTAAGGTTGTTATCTTTGTCCCTTCATGTTTTAACATGGACATTTGGGTATTCTTCTTCTCATTTTTAGATTGCTATATTCTTTTCTGATCCACTGACTGTTTCTGTTAGGTGCCCATTGATGTATTTAAAGGTATCACTGACGAAGATGCTGCAAAAGTAGTAGATGGTTTAGCTCCAAAGATGGCTGATAGAAATGATTCAATTGAGCAAGTGAAGAAATTATATAAGCTTTTTTGCGAGTGCGATTGCACTTTGTTAGAAGTGAGTATAAATGTGATGTTCCATATGACTTCCCACTTTATATGACTTCCCAGTTCCCCCTATTCCCTTCTCCCTTTTCCCCTCCTAACCCCTGTAACTTGCTTTGCATTTTCTTTCCTGTGTTATATCTTACCATGGACAATATTGGTTTTCTGAACAGATCAATCCCATTGCAGAAACTTCTGATAGACAGTTGGTAGCTGCTGATGCTAAGTTGAACTTTGATGATAATGCTGCTTTCCGTCAGAAGGAGATATTTAATCTCCGTGATCCAACACAAGAGGATCCTAGAGAGGTTTGGTTGCTATAGAACTATATGAAAAAAATCTCCATCATACAGTATATCTGCACAGTTCTTTTTGGCTCCTCTCTTATTGAGAATCCATACGATCCTTTTGAAAATGTGGTGCTGAAATCACTAGAATGAGTGAAAGATTCATAAGAATGAAAGCTGTCTATAGTATGAGACTTGACATCTTAAAAAAGTACTTCTCTTGTTAATAATACCAGTGTCTTTGAATTCCTCAAAAAAAATATATACCGGTGTCTTTGAAGATTGATGATTAATTAGTTTGGGAGATAAAAATGGCTATAGGAAAAGAAGTTATATTTAGATGACTATTCATGATTCCTTGTGCATGCACCCATCGCATTGACCTTGTGCCTGACTATTCTAATTCCTGATTCCTTGATGCTTGTGCATTTCCATCAGCTTTGCTGAAAATGCTCCATTAATCTGCCTCTTCTGTGCTTTTTATCTGTTGATAGGTGGCTGCTGCCGAGGCTGATTTGAATTACATTGGCTTAGATGGAGAAATTGGTTGCATGGTGAATGGTGCTGGATTAGCTATGGCTACTATGGATATAATTAAATTGCATGGGGGAACTCCTGCCAATTTTCTTGATGTTGGTGGGAATGCTTCTGAAGGCCAGGTAATATGATTAGCGATGACCAGGAAGTTTGCTTTTGTCGCTTTCATTTTGCATTGGCTTTTCCTGATTACTTTGACTATCTGAGTGAGTTTGCATGTGTAATATGAACTGTGCATCAGAAAACCAGGAAATTTAACTTTTTTTTAAATTTATATAATTTTTGTTGAATGTTTAAATTCTGTTGGTCAGGTGGTTGAGGCATTTAAAATATTGACGTCCGATGATAAGGTTAAAGCAATTTTAGTGAACATATTTGGAGGAATAATGAAGTGTGATGTGATTGCCAGCGGAATTGTGAATGCAGCCAAACAGGTGAGATCTGCTGCAAATTGTGTTCAGGTTTCACCTAAAAAATAAAAAGAATAAAAAAAATTACAAGACCGTTTATTTAACTTCATGGGAGACAGTGCTAATAAGAAATATCAGCACAAAGAAGAAATAAAACTCTATTGCTCGTAAGTCATATTCTTGAATTTTTTATGAAAGCAATAAAACTTTTTGGTGCTTCTCCATAAAGGTTTCACTAAAAGTACCAGTGGTGGTCCGTCTGGAAGGCACTAATGTTGAACAAGGAAAAAGAATTCTCAAGGTAAATGTAAAAATTTGGGAATTAAGATTATCCATCATTGATGATCAAATCCTAAGAGCTACCTATCTTGATGATCAATATGTGCAGGAAAGTGGAATGACGCTGATCACAGCAGAAGACCTGGATGATGCTGCAGAGAAAGCAGTAAAAGCGATAGCCAGTTAAGAAATCAAGAAATGAACCCAGTTTCTAGGCCTTATTTTTATCTCTCCCGGTCGGGATGAGGGTTATTACCCTTTGAATTTTTTATACCTTTTTTTCCCCATATTTTGAGCTTTTGTGGTTGGCAAATTTGTGGTGATCTCTTTGGTTGTTGTAGGTGATGAATGAACCACAAGCCTTCTAATCAAGAGGCATCATCATTTCTTTACAATTTTTCTGTATGTCTTGCAAGGAAAGATGGTAAAGATAAAGGTGGAAAATTTTAAAACAAAGGATTCATTAACGAATGTCTGCCTTGTTATTTAGTGATTTGCACTTTATACACCCTCGCTTGTTCACTGCACTTTTTATATTGTGCGTTTCTTATACAATAATGTTTAAATTCACTAGAAATAGAATGAAGAAGATGAAAAAAAATGATTTGCGTACACTTATTTAACATCTTATTACGCAATCCTTTTGTATACATTATAAAGTACAGAGATTAGCTGACCATTACTTACTCTTCAAGGATTCAGCAATCTTTTTGGAAATGCAGTATGCTGTGGATTCGATTGTAATCATGGGATTAACCCCAATTGCGGTTGGCAGCACACTTCCATCACAAACAAATAGATTCTTTGCTTCCCAACTTTCACCATTTTCATTAACTGCACCTTCTTCCTCTGTGGCACCCATTCTACAACTACTCATTTGATGCGCAGAAAACAGCAAAATCCAGTGTTCTTCCTTCGAACATGGCCCGCCTGGTAATGTTATTGTGTCCAAAAACTCTTCCAAATCTTTCTCCTTGATACCTTTACATTTGATCTTTTGACCATCGCTACGGTAAGTTCCTACTTCTACAGCTCCAGCACCCACTAAAATTCTTAAAGCTTGCCTCAAGCCAATTCTAAGATTCTCCTTATCTAATTGGTCTTGCCGATGCTTAATTCTACTCTCTGCTTTCACTTCACCTGAACCCTGATCTCTAATCAATGCAAACAGGTGGGCTGTTCTAGGATACTTCACCATCTTTTCTTTGAATTCCTTCCCTGAAACCCATGGTGATAATGCCGCATATGAGGCTGGCCCAAGTGCTGGAGCTTCGATGATGGCTCGGACCATGGACCCTTCTGAGACCACTTTATGAATCGATGTGATGATGCCTCCCTCGTAGCTTTTGCCTCTAAATTCTGATACGTTTTCTGGAAAGTATCCCCAAGCCATTACAACAGGATGGAGATGAAGGTTCCTGCCAATGTTTGGATTCTTCAATCCACTAGATATAAATAAAGGAGGTGTCGACAGAGAACCACATGCTGAAACGGTTACTCTAGCCTCAATTTGCAGCTTCTTACTAACATTTGTATTGCAAGCTTTTGCAATGACTCCCAAGCACTTTTTCCTACTCCCGCTATTGTCGTCCTCCAATGCAAATTTCTCAGCTTTGCATCCTGTGATGATTGTAGTATTGCAATTTACAGCATCAACAAGCCAAGTAGAATCAGTCCCTTTCTTATCTCCTGTTCTACATCCATAGCAGCAAGAACCACAATAATGATCATCAGGTGAATTCCTGGCAACATATCCTACTTTTAAACCAAGATTTTCACACCCTTTTCGAAGAACTTGATTCTGAAATCCTTCATTTGAACAGTTATCCGTAACACCAATCCTCTTGCTCACAACATCCATTGCATTTTGATACTCAGAGCTCCCAAAAAATGGGATCTTATGATCCACACTCCATTCTCTGAGAACGTTGTCCGGCGTTCTTATGCAGGCAGACCAGTTAATAGCAGAGCCTCCACCAACAGTTGATCCAGCCAAAAGCATAATTTTGGCATTGGTAGTTGATAGAATTCCACTAGACTCGTATAGTTCATTCATGGAAGGCCCTTCTAATGAAGAATAATCTTCTGGTACAAAGTAGTTCCCTTTCTCTAGAACTATTACTTTCTGGCCAGAGCTTGCAAGAACAGCAGCTGCAACTCCACCACCACAACCAGAACCAACAATCACAACATCACATTTGATCTTGCAAGTGTTGGTCTCTAGATCTTCAGTGACTTCAAGGCCTTTTTTCATAAGAGATTGGACAAGAGTCGAGTCATCTTCATTTCCAAGTTGTATGATCCCTTTCTCAAGAGGCCTCTCTTCTCTTCTCAACTTCTCTCTTCTGTCTTTATGGTATCCAATTGCTTCCCATGCTCGGCTTTGAGAATTTTCATCAGTCTGTAACCAAAAAATAATATAAAATAAGGAAAATTCTTACACGGAAGCAAATAAATAAATAAGAATTAGCAGGATATAAATACAGATTTTATTTTTTTTTTATTGGTAGAGTGTATATAGACCCGAGTCCATGATAATATTTCTATAAAACTTCTCTGCATGGGCTTTATTACACCTTGTTTTATTTAACTTTTAATTTTAAAATTATTTCTACAGATATATACATTTAGTATATATTTAATATACAAAATGTATACTCCACTTTCAGAATATACACGTAGCATACATATATATTAAAAATATATTGAAATAGCAAAATATTTAAAAATAAATAAAAGTGAGATATAATATAATTTTTTCCATAAGTTTAGCATTCAATTACAGTAAATGAATTTCTATAAAAGAAAATTCTAATGTTAAATGAAAGTAAATACACAAACAAATAAATACATTATCTACACGTATTTATTGTCACATTCTCTCCAAGATCTGAAAGAGATGAATAATAAACTCCATTAAAGTCTTTATCTTTTTGAATGTTAAAACAATAAAGCACCATATATTTGTGCCAAAAATAATTTTGTAGGAATAAAACATTTATTTATAAGAACTTAGCATGGACTAAAATATTGCAATTTATTTTCATATATATTAATTTATTGAGTTTTTCTTAAAGTGAAATATTCAAAATTAATTTTTTTTATATTATTTTTAGTGATATATCGATATTCCTTAAAATAGATTTATCACTCAAATTTTATTAAAAATTAGTAAATTATTGATAATATTTTGAGAAATTTAAAAAAATTTAAAAATAATTAAAAATAATAAAACACCATTCAAAAGTGAAAACTCATATATTTTTATAAATGTAAACAAATGAAATTACAAAATATTAGTATAAATAATGGATGTACTAAACATGTATAATTTCAAAAGAAATTCAGAATTCATTGGATAAAATTATTTTTATTAGCCTCTGTCTTTAAAATTCATATATGAATATGAATAAGCTTATTTAAAATTTTAAAATTAGATAGTATTTATCATATATAATTCTCCTCTATGATTATTTAAAAATAAATTCACTCTATAGAAATGAAATGCAAGTACTTAATTATGTTTATTCAATTTATTTATAAAAGGTTCTAAATTTGAAACAAAACATAAATACCAAAATTAATTTTTTAAAAAAATTAAATGTATAAAATATTTTTAATTTATTTTTTTTATAATAAAATGATGTAAATATCGTGTCGCATTTAAAACCTATACATTTATATCGAAACCCACATTAAAGACATTTGGTTAGTAGTTGAAATATCAAAAGTTATTACTCTTTATATTACCATTTTAAAATTCTATATATTCAAAGTTTGAATCTCATCTTGAAATCTTTTAAGTTGCAAAAGTTAATTTTTTTTTTTCAAAAAGATTTTCTTCTTAACATATATATGTGCGGAATATATATATAATAAATATTTTAATTTCTATTAGTATGCAATTTATTTATTTTTATTAAAATATGATGTAATAATTTTTTTCAAAATAATTATGAAAGAACTATACACATTAAAAAATAAATATAATAAATTCTAATGAAAATTAAAAAATATTTATTACTACTTAAAACGAAAAATTCAAAAAATAAAAAATAATGAAATAGCATTTTATATTTCATATTTTATTGTTGGGCAGAGCACATATCGAATTGGATTGAATTATATTAAAACCGTCAAATCCTACAGACCAACTATATTTTTTATCGATTCGAATTTTATTAGATGATATCAATTTCTAATGAGTTGAGCTTTAATATTGAACTCTTACTCGTATATTTGAGTTCATTTTTTATGTTAAAAAATAATATCGTTTAATATATATATATATTTGTTAAAAACTCGGTCAATCCAGCAGACCACCTGTTATTACTCCTATAGAAGGATAAAAGTTCGATCATCAAAAATGTATTTTCAAGAGTCGAACTTTTAAAAAAAATTATTAAATTTCAATTTAAATAAAAAAAATTATTCAAACTCGATTGATTTCATTTATTTATTTATTTATTTTATTATTAAAAATCAAAGTGACTCATTATTTATTTCAAAATTGACTAAATTGGATCGATAGAGTTCAGTTGTATCTGAAAAATTTGCTCTTCCCTAATTTATTCAAATAAACATTCACATCATCATAACTGGACCATGTGTATAAGCAATGAAGTGAAAGCTCGGATATTAACTTTCTTTCGTAAATTATCAGCAAATTAATACCCAAAAAAAATTCAAAATTAAAATAATTACCCTGGAAAAGAAGACGTACAAGCTGAAGATTTTGAGAGCCACAAAGAAAATTCTTAGAGGAAGAAAGTACTTCTGCCTTGACCACTTCTGCAGAAGTTCTTCCCTTTTCTTCAGAGAAATTTCAGAGAATTTATGAAGGAATGGCCATTTCCAATCAAAACAGAGGAACCCACAAAGCAACAAGGTCCCCAACCTTAATGACAGAACTTTCAATCCCAATTTCACTATGTACAAAACTTCTGGTTGAGTTTTTTTCACCATGAACTCTGCTACCTGCAGCTTTCCATTGTCAGATGATCAGAAAAAGTAAACAATCTCACAAATCCACAACTTATCATGCCTATATGAATCACTGAACATAACCCAGAAAAGTTTTTAAATGAAAATAAAAAAAGAATTAAAAAAGACTAAAAACATAAGAGTTTAACCTCATGAGGAACTGGGTGCTCAGAGCCTGAACTTCTGTAGAAGGAAAGAACAGATTGGTGTCTATCAACTGGAATTTCATTACTAATATCAGTAATTGGCAGTGGAGGGATAAGAGTTTCACAAATAGCAGCCAGAGCTTGAATTTGAGCTGAAGAGAGACCATGGCTGTATTGGGCAGTTCCACTTTTACTCCTTCCACTCAACAAAGGATGGTAGCTTTCTCTCTTCTCCATTGTTAATTTCTCTGTTTTTCTCTGTGTATCTGTGTTTTAATGGATTTTTATTTTTTCTTCGACGGCCATTTTCTAGAAAACGGCTTATATAATAATATTTTTAAACCTCTCTAAAATTCAATACACCTTCCTTTTTTTTCTATCTCGTCATTAAGGATCAAATCAGTTCTTATTTTATTTAAAAAGAAAATTTCCAATTAGTCCCTAAATAACATCTAAATTTTAATTTTAGCTGAATTGAATATAATTTTAAATTAGTAAAATTTTTATTTTATTATAATTAATAAAAAATCATTAATCAAAACTCATTATGTAAATCAAAAAACTACTAGAACTCATTAGTTTAACAAAATATTAAAAAAAATAAAAAACAAAGACAAGGGTAAACTATATTTAATTGAGACAAAATGAATAAAACAAAATAATAATTACATCTAGTTTAGTGCTCAAAATATAAATTATTTTTTCTTTTTTATTTAATAATTAAACAATTATATGATATGACATTTGAAATGTATGGCTAGAATGATATTGTAATGACACGTCAAATGATAATGTGATGATGTCATGCCAGCAAATTTTCGTCGAAATTTCAGATAAGTGAAAAAAAAAATGAAAATTTAGGAAAAAAATGAAAAAAAAAATTAATATATTAGAAAAATTACAATTGCCTGATAATTCTGTTGTCGTTTACCGATTTTTAGAAATAATTTTGTTTTAAGAATTTAAGAATTTATTTTATTATTTTATATCATTTTTAATCATTTTATTTCTATATTAAATTATTTCCATTATTATTATATATATTTCTTTATATTATTTTTAAAGATATTTTAATATTTTTATTTTTTAAAACTCATTAATATTTTCATTTTTAAAGCTAAAATAATATAATAATTTTGTGAATGTTTTAAATGAAAAATATCACTCTTACTATTTCACTTCAAATATTATGTGAAATTTTTTTTATGTTATTTTAATTATTATTTTTATGAATTAAAGATAATATTATTTATAAAATTTTAAATTTATTTTTATAATATAAAATTAATAATTAATAAAAAAATAACAGTTAGAATAGATAATTAAATAAATATTATAATTTTTTTTATAAAATTTATGATTAATTATTTTAATATGTATAGTTATTATATTAAAATTGGATGGAAAAAGTATAAAAATAAAAATTCCCACGCAATATGTATTAATTCAATCAACAATCCAATAAATAATTGCATTTATACATGAAAGAAGTTTTTTTTTTTCTTTTTTGAATTATATTAAAAGAGAATGAGTCTATTGTCCAAGAAAAATGTAATTTACTGTGTCATGATGTGCTGCACGAAGAGGTTAGTGCCTAGTGGCTTAACTTTGTGGGAATTCTTGTGGTGTTTCAAGGACAAATTAGTAATTACACTCCAGCACTAGACTAGCTTCTCAATGCTTCTACTACTAGTCCCCAGTCCCCACAGGGCACAATTGCTGGTTTTTACTACCAATTCTTACCTTTTACTTTTTATCTTTATACTTCGGTTTCTTTTTTTTTTTTTGAAAAATAAAAAATTATGCATTTTACCTCAAATTGAGGTTTGCTATTCAATTATAGTGCATTTTTTTAAATTCTTTTTCTTCACTTTTATTTTTTTTAATGTGCCTCTCTCTCTATGTTTTTATTTTTATTTTTCATTCTTTATTTATTTTCTTCTCTTTTTCTTTTTCTTTTTCTATCAATTTCACTCTTCTTTTTTCTTTTTACTTGTTTATTTGTATATTATTTTTTGCTATTATTGTCTTCTCCAATCTTTTTTTTTGTGTCTATTTTTTTTTCTGATTATTGTTTATTCTTATTAATTAGTGTATGAAATTACATATCTTTTTTTTTCTGATTATTGTTTATTCTTATTAATTAGTGTAATTTTGATGTTATTGTATTCTCATTGGCAATGAAAATGACAGTTTTCTTGTTGCCAAAAAATGGAGCGATATTGAAGTTTGGTATACCTATCCTTTATTTATAATAAACCTATCCTTTATTTATAATAAATTGATGTAAGATTTAAATAATATAAGATTGTCACATTTTATTCATATAAATTTACTAAAATATATAATTTTTTTATGTTTTCTTTTTCTTTTTTGTTATTTGTTGCATCTTGCTTGGGTATATGACTAAAAATTTAATCAAGTTTAAAATTAATAATGAATTTATTAATGCAACATTTTCTTATTGAGATTAATACTTATTTTTATATATCAATACCATATAAAGGGTTTTTGAAATTGAAATATAATTATTTATTGGATTTATTTTAACTTATGTATAATTAATTCAAGTATTAAATACTTAAAAAGTATATATTACTATAAAAATTATTAAAAATAAATAATTCTAGATAGACATATAGATATTTTTGAAATATATATAAATTTTTTATTATATTTATAATTAATTTTAATTGCAAAATAATTCTATTAAAAAACCTCAGGCTTTATTTGTAATACTTATCGTTAAAATTAAGGGGGATAATTATATTTTCCATCATATTTTATATTTTTTTATTTTTATTAGGGGTATTTTAGTAATTTTATAATAAACCTATAATAAACTAATAAACTATGTAAATTCATAAACTTATAATAAATTTAGAATAAACTCGTAATAAACTATCTAAATCTAATATTTTTATAAAAAAATTATAAATTTTGGTAAATCTGAAAATATTTTTAAAACTGTGGTAAATTTAATTTTTATTTTTATTTTTTTTGGTATTTTTGTAAAAATTCTTATAATTAAAAATTAGATGAAAATTTCAACTCAATAATAAGACTACAAAATATAAAGTTATTGAATTTTGAATACATATTATATATTTATAGTATGTATAGTATATTAAGATTATTAATATAGATGTTTTTGGTATGCAGTCTCAATATATTAAAAAATACAATTTAAAAAAGATCAATTTTCCACTTGTGAGACAGAATCTCTACTAAGATTTACCCTACAATCAACTTTTTTTTTTATTTTTATTTTATTCCTATTAATTTTTCCATGCAATAATTATCAAAAAAGTTAAATAAAGAATATAGCACGTGTGTATCAACCATATTATCTAATGCACATTGATGATAATTGGCTGAAATGCAATTTTGATGTTGTTGTATTCTTGCATGCAAATCTTATTGACTTTTTGAATGTCCCATTGGCGATGAAATTTTCTTGCTGCCAAAAATAGGACCGACGATATTTGGTATTTCTGTCCTCAATTTATTTCTAACAAAAATACATTAGATTAAGATTTTCACAATTTTTTTCATATAAATTATTAAAATATATATATATATAATTTATTATTTTTATTTTTTCTTTGATTTTTTTGGTATTTGTTGCATTGGTAAATTAATGAATAACAATTTAATCAAGGTTAAGATTAATAATGAATTTTGTCGATACAATTAATGTTTTCTTAAAGAGGCTAATACTGTTTTTTACATCCATACCATATAAGTTATTTTGAAATTGAAATATGATTAGTTATTTGATTCATTTGAACTTATATAGAACTAATTTAATCATTAATTTTACGTACTGGTAATAGTATAATACTTAAAAAGTATATATTACTACATAAATTATTAAAAGTAAATAATTTTAGATAGAAATACAGATATTTTTTAAATGAATATATAATTTTTAATTATATTTATATAATTAATTTTATTTACAAAATAATTTCATTAAATAACCTTAGATTTTATATTTGGCTTTGTTTGTAACCTTTTAGTTATGATTATAGATAGATGAAAATTTAAACTCAATAAGAGTAAAAAAATACAAAGTTATTGAATTTTGAATACATATTGTATATTTATAGTATATGAATAGTATATTATGATTATAATATATATATATATATTTAAATGTATAGTCTCAATATATTAAGACTGCACATTTTGAAACAGAAAAAAAAACTATATATTATAATCCAAAAAATTCTAATTTTTCACTTGTGAGGCGGAATAATCAGCTTTTTTTTAAAAAAAAAAAATTATTTTCTTCCCTGTAATTATTCCACTCAAGTCGAGTTTACAATAAAAATCCCTCCCCGATGAATCGATGACTGAAGGCGATGGCGTGACAAAGTGGCAAAAGCCCATTGATGGTAAAGTAAAATATAATTGGTTTGATGCTGTTGTGTTCCCGAATGAATTTTATTGACTTTTTGGGCGTATAATTTTCTTGCCCCAAAAGATGCGGTAATATTGAAGTTTGTTATTCCTATCCTCCATCTGTTTTTTTTTTCTCATAATTTTTTTTATTTTATTCTAGATGTCAATTTAAAAATTTTTTAAAAATATTAATTAAAAAATTTAATATTATTTTTATTAATTAATAAAAAAATAAATAGTATGAAAAAAAATAAAAAAATAAAATTTAATTAATACTAAAATTTTTATAAAATTTATAATTATTAATTTTTTTATTTATAAATATTATTTTTATATGAAATTAAAAAAAAATGAAAGGAGTATTATTTTTTAAATTACAGTAATAATACTTTCGTTTTCAGAAAAAATTAGGCAACGCCCGCTCTCTAGAAAGATTGTGTTTTCATAATTTTATCCCTGTGATTTTTTTTGGATCGATTACATATACTGTATTTTATTTTATTTTACATTATATATATAATTTAAAATTACAAGATCATTCACCACCTTGGTTATTAGTTATTTTTAGAATAAAAAATTATTTTTTATTTTTTAAAAATTTAAATAAAAGTAAAACTTAATGTTTTATATTATAAAATTATTTAATAAGTCTAGAATAATATCTATAAAATTTTAAAATTATAGTTTATAAATGCATTATTAATGCTGCAAAACATTTAATTTTGATATTTTGACAAAATACTTTTTTGAAGTAAATTATTAATCAAAGTCAACTCAAGATTAAAAAAAAATCGTTTAATCAAATAATTATTTTCAAAAGAAAATATTTTGCCAAAATTGTTGGTGGTAGCACACCAAAATTGAAAAATAAAAATAAAGAAAGTCAAAAATGCAAGGTGCCTAACAATGAAAAAATTGTCAAAAATGTGAGGTGAAAATGGGAGGTGCCTAATTTAGCCTAATTTTCACCTAATTTAGTTTGACAATTTATTTGCATTTGAAGCCTATAAATAGGCTCATTCTCTCCATTTGTAAATACACCAAGCAAACACAAAATATAGCTTAAGGAGAGCTATAGGTTAAATACCAAATAGTTTATATTAGGAATTAGAGAATCAATCTCTTGGAGTTCCTTGGAGTATAAATATTTGGGGGTTGTTTTGTGGGTGTCGGTTAGAAAAATATTTTGTAATTTGTGGTTGTAACAATTTGCCGCATAGTGAATATTTTTCTTGGTTGTCGTTAGACAACGACCGTGGTTTTTCTCCATTCGGGAGTTTTCCACGTTAAATCATTGTGTTTTATTCTCTTTAATTTCTCAATTGTTATTTTATTTTCTCATTTATTCCTGCTTAAAGACGGTCCGAGGGGCGGAAAAATAGCGATTTTCCCAACAAGTGGTATCAGAGCTTAGGTGTTATAATTTTTTGTCAAAAATCTTAGTATGCTCTGTGGTTGCAGCTTGGTCTGATCTTCCACATCAGAAAAGATTTTTGTTAAAAAATATTTTTGTTTTTAAGCTGGTGGAGCTTTGGAAAAGGTGGAGCCTTGGAAAAGGTGGAGCCGTTTTGCTTTGGTGTGCTTGAGTATTGGTGGTGAGATAAATAATTACATGTCGAGGTAAATTCTGTCAAACGACACGAATTTAGTCTAAGGCAAGTGGATTTTAAGTGAGACCTTTGTGACTCCTCCTCTTACCTGGGAATTTACCTGGTGTAATATTTATTTCTGGTCCTTTATTAAGCACAAAGTAAGCATGTCGGCAATGAGATGCGAGATTGAGAAATTTGATGGGAGAATGAATTTTGCACTGTGGCAAGTGCAAGTCAAAGACGTGTTGATACAGTCTGGACTACATAAGGTTTTGCAGGGTAAACCAGTCAGCGGAAGAAATTCAGAAAAAGGCGGTGGCAGTGGAGACTCAGAAAAATCCAAGATTAGTGACGAAGAATGGGAGGAGCTGGATATCAAGGCGGCAAGTCAAATTCGCATGTGTCTAGCAAAAAATGTTCTTGCTAATGTGCTTGGATTGTCCACGACAAAGGAGCTGTGGGAGAAACTGGAAGAATTGTATCAGGGAAAAAATATATCCAACAGGTTATATTTGAAAGAGCAATTTCATACGTTGAAAATGGCGGAAGGTACAAAGCTGTCCGATCACCTGAGTGTCCTCAATGGTATTATCTCTGAATTAGAAACTCTTGGAGTGAAAACCGAAGATGAAGATAAAGCTCTCCGGCTCATCCTGTCACTTCCTTCAACATATGAGCACATGAAGCCTGTTCTGAAATATGGTAGTAAGGAAGTGGTGTATGCGGATGTGGTTAGTAAGCTCATTACTGAGGAGAGAAGACTGAATGAAATGGAAAATAAATCTTATGAGAATTCAGCTTTATCTGTCGGTATCAGGAAAAAGAATAAAGGCTCCGGAAAGAGGAAGGTTGTCTGCTGGGGGTGTGGTCAAACTAGACACGTGAGGAAGGATTGCCCGAACGGTGGAGCTAATTCGGCTAGAAGCTCTAACGTTGTTGCTGCCAATGTGATCTCCTGTGGCGAAGGAGATGATGAGTTGTCTCTGTAGTTGAGAGAAGTGTGTCCTCATGGCATGATTGCTACCCGTTGAGATGCCATGGAAGAGGACTGATTATTGGTAGCTGGTCCACGGAAATGCGCGCTGCATTGGTTGACAGTTGATGCAAGGTGCGTGGTGGAAAAATTATGTCGATGGCTAATGAACTCTCGGAAAGTCAACAGGAGGGTTGCACCATAAACTATTAGCGGGATCCGACATGGCCGATGAAAAATTCTTGGAGTTGGCGAAATAATTCCAAGTGTCAATACTCTTTTATGGTGGAGTATGTTAATTCTTGACGTTAAGAATTATAATTGTCGGTAACAGACAATGTTGTGTTTTTATTTTTCAAGGTGGAGATTGTTGGTGGTAGCACACCAAAATTGAAAAATAAAAATAAAGAAAGTCAAAAATGCAAGGTGCCTAACAATGAAGAAATTGTCAAAAATGTGAGGTGAAAATGGGAGGTGCCTAATTTAGCCTAATTTTCACCTAATTTAGTTTGACAATTTATTTGCATTTGAAGCCTATAAATAGGCTCATTCTCTCCATTTGTAAATACACCAAGCAAACACAAAATATAGCTTAAGGAGAGCTATAGGTTAAATACCAAATAGTTTATATTAGGAATTAGAGAATCAATCTCTTGGAGTTCCTTGGAGTATAAATATTTGGGGGTTGTTTTGTGGGTGTCGGTTAGAAAAATATTTTGTAATTTGTGGTTGTAACAATTTGCCGCATAGTGAATATTTTTCTTGATTGTCGTTAGACAACGACCGTGGTTTTTCTCCATTCGGGAGTTTTCCACGTTAAATCATTGTGTTTTATTCTCTTTAATTTCTCAATTGTTATTTTATTTTCTCATTTATTCCTGCTTAAAGACGGTCCGAGGGGCGGAAAAATAGCGATTTTCCCAACAAAAATATCAAAATATGAAATTTATTATTCAAAATTTTAAACAGAAAATCGTTCAAAAATAATTTTATTTTGCATAATATAATTCTCTTTTTTTTGGCTTAATAGTGGGGACTACTCCAAAGTCCAAACATTCAGCAACAAGTCTCTTCAGCAACAAACACAAGTGGGATATATGTCCCCTGCTCCTTGAAACCAGACAACCTGCATTAGAAAATCTTATTAAAATTTTAAATTTAATTATTGAATTATGTTGTATATATGATACATACATATATTCAATTGAAAGGATGAATATTTGGCAAATATATTTAAATTATTTTTTATTTCTAAAATTTCCTCAATATAATATTAAAAATAATTATATTTTATAATTAATATTAATTTATAAATACAATAAAAATAGTTAAAATAAAAAAAAAGGCAAATGAAGAAAAAAATATTGGAGAGAAAATAATAATAAGAGTCTAAGAGAGAGAAAAAGATGAAAAAAGAAGAGAGAGAGAGAGCATAAATAAAAAATGAAGAAAAATAATATTAATTATTTTTTTGTGAAATTCAATTGAAAATTATATAAATTTTAATAGAATTTGATTTAGTTAATTTTACTTACATGCAGATGAATTTATATAATTAAAATCCATATTTTTTTATGTTCAAAACACATAACTTTTTTAAAATATATGAAATGGATTTGTTTAAAAAATCTGTTAAATTTCGGTAGATTTGTTGAATTGATTTTTTTTTAATTTTGACTTTTGTAATACAATTGCAATTGTAAATTGAGTAAAATTATCTTCTTTTTTTTTAATGAAGGACAATTAAAAAAATATACGTAAAATTTGAAATATATTTGATTTATAAGGCCTAAATAAAGCAGAACAATTAGATAAAAGGTGGCCCGTGATACATATTGATGGATACTGGCCAACCGAATAAATGCTTTATAGATCCAAGTAGATGTGAAAGAAAGACGATTGATTACAAAGTGTATTTTGGTAGATCTACGCTAATCAATAGATAATTTAAAATGCACAGAAGCATTTTGAAATTAATTCTCATTCTAATCAATTCGATCTATTATATTAATTTAAATTGATTAAGTTTATCAATTTTAATTTATATATTAATTAATTAAAATTAATTAAATTTATATAATAATAATTAATTTTTAAAAATAATTTTTTTAACTCGATGAATAATAATAAAGTTAATTGACTCCTAAAGGCCGACTGACTCAACCATGCTAATCCCTAAAAATAAATCTATCGGTTTGTACTTTTGGCTCAAGTTTCACACGCGCAAAAGCATCCCTCTCGCTAGCTCTTTACAAGTAATATATATATATTATATATGTATATTTACTATATATTAGAATATAGGAGGCGGCAAGTATTTTCAATGTGGGATAATTTATACTTTTGAAATATCCATACATTTACATCATCTAGCTGGAATCAGAATGCAATCACATCATCAATTACAGTAATTACAATAATATTTTTTTTCTTTGAAATCAATACACACTTTGCATTTGATAATTTTTAAAAAAAAAATTAATCATTTTGATTAAAAATATAAATTAGTATGTATTTTTTTATTATATTCTTAGTTTGATATTAAATATTTTTAATAAATAATATTAAATATAAATATAATAGAGATTTAATTTATATAAATAAATAAATAATATTTTTATTAATTTAGGAGAAAGTGACTATCTGACAACCTGTTAATTATATATAAAAAAAAAGGGAAATTAAAGGTGAAATGTCAATTTGCCCTCCTATCCACCAATAATGATGGACAAAGTAAGTCTCCCAATTGAATTCATTAATTTTTTGTCAGGTTTTCCAATTATATTGTAATTGCATATTTTCAAACTGTATGTATTTAATTCTAATTTTAATAATTTTTTCAATACGCGAGGAATTCAATATGTGTTAGTTTTCTTACAAATTCTAGTATTTAAAAAAAGAAAAGCATTTTTGCATGAATAGTTTACTAATGTCTACAGTTGTTTGCAGTTTATTAATTGATAAGATAATCAATTTACTAATAAGAATTCAGAGGTTTTTTTTGACGATGTGCTTTGCAATATATCTTTAGGGTTTATTAAGAGTTGTTTTGAAATTTTTACACATTATATTATACTTATATGTAATTTTTTTTCAAAAATATTTTATACTTTTTTATATATTTTTATAATATACTAGATTTATATTAGATGAATACTTCTAGAAGTAGGTGAAGTTTTTTTAAAAATGAAAATTAGGAATATATATTTAAAAAATATTTTGTAGAGTTTTATGAAGAAATTCCTTGATTTTTTTTTTATTTTCGTATGAAAAAAGCAACTTTTTACCAAATGTTTGATAACATTGGTAACACTTAAAATTTTCAGTACTTAAAATTATTCGATAATACATGTGTTATAAATTTCGATAAAATTTAGTTAAAAAATTTTAATTTAAAATTTATATTGAATGCAATAAATAATTTTATGTTTAAATATTTTTATAATTCTAAGATTATATAATTCTTTATTCTATATTTAAATTCAACATATAAATTTTTAATAATTATTTTTTATCAAATACTACTACCTAACAAAACCATTTATGAAAACCAACTTTGCTGCGTGGATTTAAGTACTTGCATAATTTCCCAAAAAAAAAAGGTCCTTATTGCATACATTATTTTTGTGCTTGTCAGTTCACATTTTTAAAATATATCTTATTTTTATCACTATTATATATATATATATATTATTTTCACTTTTACTCTATAATGTTTAAAATTTTAATTAAATCATAAAATTCTAATAATTATATTTTCTAATTAACCTTAAATAGATTTTTCAAAAGAAGAAAACTCCATGCAAATTATTTGTACCCAAAATTAAACTCATGAGAAGAGTAAGACACTACTATCCACATTCTGACAAGAATTAGTCATCCTGGTTAATTAGCTTATAAGCGATCATATTCGTAGAACGATGAACGAAAATGAAATGGAGATTAGCCAATGTACTAATGAAAGTAACTCTAAAATATCTTCCAAAACTACTCCAAAATAAGAAAAGAAATGATACTTTGCATTGATATAATTGATGACCATTTTGGAATCAATTCAATCATAATTTGGGACCATCCTTCATTCATAACCCAACTAATTAGGGTCTCATTGATACCAATTGCCTCTGACCAACCATTCAAAACCCAGCGTTTGGCCGCCACAAATTGAATATTGTGATTAGAGATGAAGTTCGATTTTTTTTTATTGAAGGGAGACAAAAATATATATATTAAAAATAATATAAATAATAATTATTTATATATTCATAAGCTAAAATATAGCTTAGGGCCTACTAGAAGATTTGACAAATCAAATTTAATATAACTTTTTTATGTACTATGATATTCTTTATTATTACATTTTTATTCTTGAAGGAATGATACAAATAATAATTTAAATATAATTTTTCTCTTGAAATATTTCTCTATAATTTTAAAAAAATAACAATAATAATTATATGATCAAATAAAATATTATTATTCATACATGTGTATGTACTCCTAAATTTATCTAATAAAACATCAAAGAAAAAAAAGAAAGAAAAAAAATTAAATTATAAATATAATCCATTAAAAAATAAGTCAAGCAAAAATAATTATAGAATATTAGAAATTAGAAATATAAATAATAAAATTTAAATCAAAGAGAAGAATAAAATAAAAATATATTAAAAAGGATAAAAATTCTAACATTATATTCTTTATCAATAAATTTATTTATTTATCTAATTTTTTTTTATCTTTGGAGAATTTTAATTATCTTTTGATTAATTTTTTAGGAGAGTAATGATTTATATAAAATTTATTATTTTAATTTTTTTGTAAAATTTAAAGGATAAAAAAATATTTTAAAATTTTAAAAAAAATAATTAAATATTTTTAAAATTTTAACAATATATACATATAAAAAAAATTCAAAATAAAAGAAGACAGCTACCCTTCTCGCTGACCTGCAACTTCGCCCCCTGATTGTGATCCCTGATGAGAGCACTGACACCAAACCTGTTCCCATGCACATCGGCATCCACGTTAACCTTTAATGTACCTTTAAATATGAGGATTTAATTGGGGAAAAAAAAAGATTGTGAACAAATTGGAGAAAATAATACTAGTTGAATGATTTGGGCCAGGCCACCCAAATGAAAGCTATTTACATAAATACTTTAAAAAATTCAATTTCAAAAACACTATATATTTAAAAAAAAAAATTAAAAATACTTTAAATAATTTTTTTTATAAAAATATCTCACGCTCCAAATAATTTTTTTTTATAAAAATATCTCATTTCTCACTTCAAATAATATTTTTTTATAAACATATTTTCTCCCTCCAAATAATATTTACTTCCATTTTTATTTTGTTTTCAACATATAAATGTCTTTTTTTTTATTATAATGGAACAATTATAATTTTGAATTTAAATAACAAATAATATGCATCAAATTTATATAAAAAACGTAAAATGTATAAAAATATTTTAATAAAAATCTCTAAATTTATTTTTAAATAAATTTTAATTATTATACGCATAAAAATTAAGTTTAAAAAATTAAGTTTGTTGTATATATGTTGAATGTATATTATATATTATATATTTTGTATATATTATATATATATTTATTATGTGCCTATAAAAACTAAAAAAATTAAGTTTGTTGCATATATGTTGTGTGTATATTTAAGTTTAGTATGTGTATACTATATATATGTTATGTATATGTATATGCCTATATATATTATGTATATATTGTAAAAATATTGAATTATAATTGATAAAATATATATTCTTTTATGTGTTATTTAATTATATTATATATGTTATGTTTGTTTTTGGTTATTGTATGTATACTATATATATTTTGTTTGTATATGTATATATGTATATTTATATATTTTGTGTATATGTTATGAATGTGAGAACATTAAATTTATCCATGAATAAAAAATTACAGACAGCAAAAAGAACATTATAAACAGAAAAAAATAAATAGATAACAAAAAAATAACTAAAGAAAAAATAAGAAAGCTTCGTATAAAATGAAAGAGAAAATTACAGCATTTATTATTTTTTCAGTTTTTTTTTTATTTTTACTGTTCTTTTTTTTATTTTTAACTTTTATTTTTTCATATTTATTATTATTAACTTTTATTTTTTAAAAATACATTCTTTTGCCTTCGTCTTCGTCTTCATCTTCTCCTTCTTCTGTAATTTATGTAATTTTCCTAAAATGAAAACCATAAAACATCTGTAATTTTTCCTAAATTTAACTCGAAGCTGACAACACCATGGGCTTGTCCAAAAAAAAAAAAAATCTTATCTTCAGTCCATCTTAGCTCAATGCGGCCTTTTGATGAGAAAACCTTGCCGAAATACTTTATCTATTTCAAATTAAATTGATAAGTATTATGTTTTTATCATTTATCTTAAATTATAATCCTAATCATTTTAATAAATTAATTAATGTATAATTTTTTATTACAGTCATTTAATATTATTTATTAAAAATATTTAATAAATATATGGGTCAGATTTAAATTTAAAAGTACTAAATTGTTTAAAATGCTTGATCCAGCAAATTAAAATTTTTTTCACCAACGATTACAATTTGAATTACGGTCAGATTTATATTAAAGTAAAAGTGTAATAAAAAAATATAAAAAAAATTTATAGTTACAATAAAAATAATTATTTTTTTTTAATTTTTATGAAATAAAAAACCTTACCAATTTTTAATAGAAGGCTAATTGTTAGGGATGATAAGGGCTTATATTTGGGGTGGATTAATAAGAATAATAAAGTGCTAAGTGCTAAGCTTATGTATATATAATTAACTAAAATGTGATGAATTCAAAGTGATTTAATGATTATTCCAATTATTGTAGGTGAAAATAATCCAAAGGTTGAAAATAATCCAAAGGTTGAACACTGTGCTTTTAATTTAAATACACATAATCACATATGTTTTCATTTAATATATAAGAATAGATTAATGTATTAAAAATAATAAATAAATAAATTATTATTATTTTTTCTTGTAAATTAAGACTTGGGAAAAAAAAAAGAAATAGGTTATTAAATTATGAATATCAAATTTACTTTAATCATATTGCTTAAAAATCGACATGAAAAGACTGTCTAGGCCCTATTTCTTTGGGAAACACAACAGAATAAGGAAGGGTGTTGTTGTATTTAAACAGATGGCACTGATGTTATTTTAGTATAATATCAGGGCAATTGTAAGATACAATCTATATAAATACAATCTAACCATTTCTTCTTGCTCTTCTCATCCTTTTCCCCTTTTTCTTGTTCTTTCTCCCTCTATCTGAATTCTCGAAAAACTTCTCTCTCTCTCTCTCTTTCCTTCTGTAAATCAGATCTCTTTTCAGTTTTTTTCAAATTTTTACTTAAATTTCTCTTTTTTTTTTCTTCTAAAAAATTATATGTATATTTATTTTATATTTTAAAGTTACTCTATTTTCCTTAATTTTCTCTTTTTTTTATCCTTTTTAAAATTATAGTTTTTATATATTTTTATAATTTTAAATTACTTTGGTTGCTGACGTGGCATACGCATCGATACATAAAAGAATGAGCACCAAAACGATGCGTCCTCCTCCCCGTCGTGTTTTTACTTCATATAATAAGCGCAAGGAAAGAGAGGGTTTCGATTCCCTGAATCCGTCTCTACCGTCACCAACAAAATTAGCCAAGCCGACTCCAACTCAAGCAGTCTCAGGAAAACTCTCGGAGCCGATGTTGTCTAATCAGCTTCTAGCCGGGTATTTAGCCCATGAGTTTCTAACAAAGGGAACTCTGTACGGTCAACCTTGGGATTCGGCTCGAGCCGAGACACTTGAGAAGGTACTTAGCATGGAGTCGAATGATGTTAAGCCGAGTCAGAATGAGAAAGAAGCTGAGCCGACTAATAAGGGAAATTATCAGAGGTACGTGGAAGTATCCAGTTTGTTAAAGGCAGATGGGACCCAATTACCTGGCATTGTCAACCCAAGCCAGCTCTCTCGTTTCTTACATATGTAGAAAATTTTTTTACACTTGTAATAATGTGATTGGGTAACAGTAGAATCATTTTGTATTATATTTTTAATTTATTTCGAATATCATGCATGTAAATATATACCTTATATTAAACTTAGTTATGGTCGGACTTAATATATAAATTGTTTTTATTAATTAAGATTTGCAGTTCCATTTATGACAAAAATTATTTTTAGATTAATAAATGGACCTTAATAACTAGGGATGTAGATGTGATGTTTTGGTCTCTGCAATGCTTAGAAAAAGAATAAAATCTCATTGCTGCCAAAGCCTCTCTCGCTGCAAGACTTCCTTATTGTTAACTCTTTACTACACTTTCTCTTCTACTTCACCCCTCTCCCAATCCGTCAAAAAGGGTAAAACTTTGAACAAGTATGTCGTTTATTGTAATTTGAATGGCGATATTGAACAATCAAAATTGATTTTTAAAAGCATGCCGCATAAAAATGTAATATCTTACACTTCTATGCTTACCGTTTATGCCAAAAATGGCCGAATTGGAAAAGCACGGCAAGTGTTTGACGAAATGCCTCACCGAAACACAGCTTCGTATAATTCTATGATCACAGCTTATATAAGGAACAATTGTATGATAGATGAGGCCTGTAGATTGTTTTCTCAGATGGGTAAGAAGAATGCAGTGTCTTATGGAGCTATGATGACTGGGTTTCTCCGGGCAGGGATGTTTGGTAGGGCGAAGGAGTTGTATGATGAGATGCCTGTTGAGTGGCGGGATCCTATTTGTTCCAATGCAATGATAAGTGGCTTACTGAAGGCTGGTAGACTGGAGGAGGTAATCCAGATTTTTGAGTTTATGGTGGAGAGATGTCGTTTCTTGGAGCTCTATGATTGATGGTTATTGCAAGAAAGGGAGGATAGTTGAGGCTAGGGGGTTGTTTGATGAGATGCCTATGAGAAATGTCATTACTTGGACAGCTATGATTGATGGGTACATGATGCCGGGTGTTTTGAAGATGGGTTTACTTTATTTTCAAGTATGAGAAAAGAAAGATTGGTTGCTGTTAATCCTACGACCTTAACTATAATGTTTGAAGCTTGTGGTCATTTTGGAAGATACGCAGAGGGAACGCAGGTGCATGGTTTGACTTTGCAAATGGGATTTGAATTTGACATCTTTTTGGGCAATTCTATTATCGCAATGTATTGTCGATTTGGCTCTTTGGATGAAGCAAATCAAATATTTCAGGTGATGAGCCAAAAAGATGTAGTTTCTTGGAATTCATTGATTGCTGGTTATATTAAACATGATGAAATAGAGGAAGCTTATAGACTCTTCCATACGATGCCGGGGAAAGATGTGATTTCCTGGACAACTATGGTTGCAGGATTTTCTGCCAAAGGGAAGATTCAGGAAGCCATTCAATTGTTTAACATGATGCCTGAGAAAGATGATGTAGCTTGGACTGCTATGATTTCAAGTTTTGTGAGTAATGGGGAGTATGAGGCGGCTTTTTGTCAGTTTATTGAAATGCTGAAGAAAGCAGTGAAGCGGAACTCACTAACTTTGAGCAGCATGCTTAGTGCTTCCGCTGGTTTGGCAACACTAAACCAAGGCTTGCAAATCCATGCCCATGCTGTGAAGATGGATATGCAATATGATTTGTCTATTCAGAAGTCACTAATCTCAATGTACTCGAAATGTGGAAATGTTGTTGAAGCCTACCAGGTGTTTACAAGTATCAATGCGCCCAATGTTATTTCATTCAACTCGATGATTACTGGGTTTAGCCAAAATGGGCATGGGGAAGAAGCTATTAATGTATTTAGAAAAATACAGAAAGAACGTTGGAAGCCTAATGAAATCACTTTTCTTGGTATTCTATCAGCCTGGGATTAGTAGAAGAAGGATGGAAATATTTTAATTTGATGAAATCTGTATACAACATTGAACCAGGGCTAGATCATTATGCATGCATGGTTGATCTTCTTGGCCGAGCTGGATTACTGGATGAAGCAATTGATTTGATCCACTCAATGCCTATGGAGCCCCATGTTGGGGTTTGGGGAGCTCTTCTTGGTGCTAGCAGGATTCACTTTCGTCTTGACCTGGCAAAGGTTGCAGCTCAACACCTCAACAACTTAGAGCCTGATAGTGCAACCCCCTATGTAGTTTTGTCTGATTTGTATAATATTTTTGGTGAAAAGAAGGATAGAGACAAAGTAAGAATTATAAAGAAAAACAAAGGAATAAAGAAGAGGCAGTTGGATTATAACGAAGGAAAATGTTCATTTATAATCTCTATCTGAAAATCTCTGGTCTTCTGTTGCATCCAGAATAACTTTGGTCACCATGGTTTTCCGGAGCCAGTCAATATGAAGAAACATTTGACAATTGGAAGAAAAAGAGAGAGAAATGCTGAGAAAGAAGGGAAAAGAATAAGAGAACGACAAAAGGAAGACTAGGAATTGAAGAAGAATTATTATGATGCATTTCTTCTGTTGATATCATTTGAGCACGACAATCAAATCTTTGAGCATTGAGACTTGAAAGCAATAAAAGGAGAATTTAATGAGCCAATCCTCGAGCATTTGAGCATGACAATCAAATATATTGGCCAAGTTCCTGTACAGTCTTCTACAGTGTGAATTTATGCAGAAATAGAAACTTCAGTCCAGGTATATGTCTCAGTTTGTTTCCTTTGCAGGTGAGCCTGCAGCTTTTCAATTTAATACTTGAACAGGATTTATTTGTGGTGTTATATATAAAAATTGCATACAACACGCGCACATCCATTAGTTTCTTAAAGTGTCAAGGAAACTGAATTTACATATCTGTTGAAAATTGCCAATATCTCTCGCAAGATGATGAAATTCAGTTTCAATGATCTTGGAATATAATATATGCACTAAGAAATAAAAATATTAATTGAATTTCCAAATTTCCAAGTCTTCTCTGAAAAATATTGTTCACAACTTTACTTCTCTACCAAATTATTAAACTTCTGTTTGAAGACATCTTCATTTTTGGTTGGTGATGGTATTGAGAGTTCAACATATGGGAAGATTTTTTTTTTGAGATATTTATATTTGTAATAATTTGTTAGTTGGCAGCCTTGAAGATTACATGATTCCTATCTGCAAAACTTAATAATTAAATTCTTTGTTTCTTTTCTTTATACTTTCCTTTAGCATTTGAAGTTTATTAGATCTCACATTATTCGGTATTTCAAGCAAAAAGTATTTGTATTTTATAACAGCTCAGCAGGGTAGGTCTCTTGAAATAAGAGATCAGTACAGAGAAACAAATTTAGATAAAAATCTGATGAATATTTCATATGATGTGATTTCAAAGTTGCTGCATAAGAACCTTTTCAATTCAAGCAATGCCAAGAAAGGGGAAAAGGAGTAAAGCTTCTGAACTCAAGCGTGCTGCTCAAATTCCATGGATGAAGATGTTTTCAAGAATGATAATTATATCTGGTATTGCATACACTCAATTGAACTTCTCCCAACAGTTCTTGAATTATGTAGGCAATATTCAATTTGAGGTTGTATGTGTGTTAACTTACTCTTTTAGTATATTTATTGAGGATTTAATAGGCCTTAAGTGATTATCAAATAATTTCTTCAAAGCAACAATTAATGAATTATTTGGGACAAGCAACACATCATGAACAACTCCATTAGATGGTTCTTTGCCTTCTTTACCCCAGAACATGATATACACCTCCTTGGTTAAGCAAATTACTTCAAGGAATCCAAATTTTCATGATTGGCTTTTAGTATAGATTATATTATAATTTATACTTATAATAGAGTCAATGAGACCACTTTATATTTTTTGTGATTCATGCTTTCCTAGTTTATTCTTTATTAACATATAGATTCATATAATTTAAGATACAGTAAAATCATGGAGTAATTAGTAGTTGAAAAAGTCATTATTAGTTTACTCTAATACCTCAAATCAATTCTTATTAGGTTAAATATCTATATATGCATCTTCAAGTTTCCGTTTCTTCATGTAAGAATATTTAATAATTTTAATCATCAAAAGAATTTATAAGTTAATTTGTCATTTATAACAGATATACAGTTGAACAAAATAAATATAGTATGGTACACCAAACATACACAACTTGTAACATGAAAATATTATGTAGACATTTATATAAAAATATATCAAGCGATTGATAGGCTCATATGGATTTGATGATCCAAAGGAAATTTTTAATCTTATGCGCCTATGAATAGATAATTGTATTTGTATCTCCTTTTGGTAATTTGGTCATGCCATACATATACAAAAGGATTAATGTGCTATGCATGCTTACCAATGGCTGTTGTTTTATTGTTTTCAAAATAAAAGCAGACAAATCAATCAAGCAAAAGAACAATTATCTTACAAAATGGTTTATAGGAAATATTAATCTCTAAAAACACTCTTGATTTACTCATCACTTCATGTATAATGTCAATGGCTTAAATTATTACATAAAGAATTCAAAGCAGAAACGTGTTTATAAGTAATAAACACGTTGAACTAATTTTATAGCTACACTTAAGATAAGGTGTTATTATTATTATTATTATTATTTTTTATCTTCCTATTAATTACTGATAAAATAATTGTTGGATTACCAAAATGGCAGTTCCGCAACAAATTAAGGTCCTAAGAAAGTGGTGCACCAAGATCATCATCTGTCTTATTCTCTTCGCATCTTTTAAGAAGATAGAGTTGTCGCCGTAGATGCAATACCTGCCAAACAAAAAAATTGTATAAAGCAACAGAAATAATAAGCATGTTTCAGCTAGCCACAGCCATGGCAAACAGCTTTTCCATCACAAATGTTAAAATCTGAAATATTAAGCAAGCCCATATCATAAGCAAACATGTAACTAACAATATGTCTATAACGGCACGAATTTACATATCGCGTATAAGCAGAAGTCAAAGATGTGCATCAATCAATTTTTCTCTCATCCCAAACAAGGCAAATGTTAAGATTGGCAGTTTTTAGAATGAAACAATGTTTTTCATCCGTACAATGCCTCTATTTGAAAAATAGTACATATATTTTTATGGCAAAAAAACATTCTTTTGATAATTTTCTTATGATGGGGTAAATACCAAGGATTAGGTAACATAGTTGGAAAAGATTTGACAACACCAACGACAAACAAATATACTGCAGATAAATCAAATTGCAAGTTGAGTAAAAAGACAATAAAGCACATGAATAGGACATAAATACCTCTTCTTGAAGCAAAATTGGAAGATTCTGAGTTGAAACAAGAGAGGATATTTCTTCCAAAAGTTTCCCCTCTTTGATACCTGACCATGTTTCAGGAGGCAAAGCCAGTAGAAGTGCTGTCAGAACATCATTGCCAGCTGGATACATCCCAATGGAACTACTTGGGCCACAACCACAGCAACTCAGTTTCATTTGAGATGAAGGTACCAGCACATCAAGCCCCTGCTCGTTTCCACCATCTACAACTGTACCAGACACCAAAGTAACAGACTTGTCATTGGTGGTCTTCAAGCATCTCACACATGTATTTCTACAACAATAACCTCCGGAAGAACTAGACCTCCCTGCCAAAATCTCTGCCCCTTGGCAACAGACACTTGCAGCAATATGAGGAAGATCATCTTCTTGATTCACAATTGGCATCTTTATGCAGCCTGAGATTGCTGAAGATAAAAATTCAGCTACATGTTTAAAAAGTCCAGTTTCCTGCACCTGTTTTAGCACCTCTTCCTGCAAAAAGGACATTGAGTTCAAAAGGAATTGCATACAAACATCTCACTTGCTAGGAGAAAAGCAACCAAAAAGAGGATGAAGCATTGTAACACCTTGACAGCAAGCCTTCCTTTCTCCTCCTGGCTTAGATTTTACCACCGTCCTCTTGTCTCCGCACTTCTGCAACCCACTTAATAAATTCTCCAGAATTTGATGGAAGTGATGAGCAAACAATGAAGAGCAATTTATGAACATCTTTTACATCTTCTGACTTTAAAAGAAGAGGAACGTCATCCACCAAATACTTTGCAATTCTGGCCCAACTCTCATGCTTACAGCTCTGTGCAAAGAATCAAAATAATATTATGATTTATCTCATCACAAAGAAGGCAAATCATTCAAAGCTTCAGTCATCTCCAAGTTCTCCAAATCATACATGATGGAAGGAAGTATAAAAGCAAAACTAATCAAGACATGTAATGGCTGCCAAAAATGTGTTACATATCACATGAGGAATAGGGGGTAGGAAAGGAAATTAATAGATGGGGACTGTTGATGCTTATGACTAGGTAGTTAGAGAATTTGGGATGTCAGCCAATGATTAGGAATGAATGACGATAGGACAAGAATAACAAATTGTAAAGGTGGCAGAATAGTAGGGAAATATTCCCCTGCTACTTTGTCTCTTAGCTGAATTTCTCTATTAATTAGGAAGTACAGAATATCTAGAGTATCAATGAATATCAATATTTTCTAATTTCTCTCCTCTTCTCTTCTCTATCTCCCTCTAATTTCTATTTCTCTCTTCTCCCTATTCTTCTCTGTTTCCCTCTTTTTCTTCTCTATTTCTCCCTCGTTCTATATTTTCTCTATACACATTTCATCAACTGTTGTGCCTTCTCATGCCTATGATTTTTTTTTATTGTTTGCTCACGGTTCAGAAGAAAGAGCACAACAGTTGATGAAATGTATACAGAGAAGTTAGATCGGCTCACCTCTCTTAAGACTGAAGTTCATCTTCGGTTGGATGCCATCCAGAAAGAGCAGCAATCCTCTCATGCCGAACACCAGAGAGCATTTGACCAGCTGCTTGCCGAAAAAATCAAAATGAGTCTTCAACTCAATCAGATGATGCAACTGCTCTTGAACTTGCAAGATAGAGGAAAAGAACCCTTGCGAGAGGAGACCAGTACAATCATTACCATTGGAAGAGGTATTTTACTAGACCCATCGACCCACCTTCGTGTCTCTGACGGGGTGCAAACCTTATCCAAGAATCACAATACAGAACCTGTGCAAACCCAATCAGCTAGACCCACAAACACTACCCATACTCAAAACATCTTAAACCCGAGAATCATTAACTCATTTTCACTAAAATCCCAGCTGTGCCAAAACTACAAAACTGTGACCCAAACACTTAGCCAATCATCCATCAACCCAAGAACCAGTAGCTCTTACCCACCAAATTCTAAAAACACTAAATTCCCACAGACACCCAAAACCACCGAAATCATTTTCACCCAAAACGCAACAACATACCCACACCAAATCTTTACCGACTCACGACATGATGACTCTACAAGCCCCAGAAGATGATTTAGAAGGAGAAGTGAAGAGTTATCAAGAGGAAATTGAGGAGGATGACAAGGGGGACCCAAAAGAAGAGGGGCATGCTATAGAAGAAACAAAAGGAGAAATCGATACCAATGAACAAAGCCCGCTCTCACTGGATGCAATGGGGGGTTCGAAAGAGGAGATCGGTGTAATGGTTCAGGTGCTGCAACCATCAACTTTGTGCAAGGCGTTCAAAAAAGTGCAATCAAAGGAGATTCTGCTGGAAGCGTCCCAAAGAAGTTGTAAACCACAAATGCAGCGTTCAGAAATAACCCAACAAGCCCGAACCCAACCCAGACTATAAAATCCATCATCCATCCAACCCACCCGACAACCATAAACCTAAAACCCAGCAGCAATCCTCCCCCAAAATCGCAACAAAACAAATAAAAACTCGAATTCAAATACTCTTTCAAATTCTCCATTTCTTTGCTCTTTGTCTCCTTTGCTACACATAATAAGAGCTACCAAGAGGCGTTTGAGGAATCTAAAAGAAAGGCCAAACGGATAGACCCTGACTTCTTTGAATCTTATTATGTGCCCAGTTTCTTTGGGGGTTTGAGGGAGGAGATGGGAGCTATGGTAAGGATGCTCCAACAATCATCGTTGAACAGAGTTGAACAAGCTCAGTTGCAGGAAGTAGTTGTTCTTGAAGCTTCTCAAAAACCTTTCAAGAACCTAGCGACGTCGTTTGATAGACAAACACACACAACACCTACCACTCAAGCCCAAAACAATGAGCCCAACACCACCACAATTAGTCCAACGCTGTTTAACCCAAAATCCCAACCGAACAATTTCAAGGCCGTAACTCCCTATAATCCAAATCGGAAAAGGTCCAACTCCTGTTTCCGATATGGTGACCTATATTATTCCGGCAACCGATGCAACCCCAAACAACTTCTTTCACTGCAAGGGGTCGAGGACGAAGAGACACCAAACCCAGAGGAAAAATGGCAAGAAATCCAAGAAGATGATGGTGAAGTAATAACTGAACACGCTCAACTCACACTACACGTTATCGATGGAAGTCTATCAGATAACAGGATTAAGTTGACGAGGCAGATTGAGAACAAGCAAATTGTTATACTGATTGACAGTGGGTCTACTCACAGCTTTATCAATTCTAAGATGGTTGATGATTTGAAGCTGTCCATTGTCCATGTACCTTCCATCACCGTTACTGTAGTTGGGGGTCGGAAGATTGAGGTGCGAAATAAATGTTTAGATTGTTTTTATAGCAGGCGGAGATTGAAATTCAAATTCGATAAATACAAACCACTCTTCTTTGCTGAAATGATTGGGCAGAACATTGTGGTTCAATCTCTTATCAATGTTATTTCCAGATGAAGGACTGCCCCAATGTATTTTTTTTAAGGTTCCTGTGGGACAGGAAAAACATCAACTGATCCTGATAATGTGCCTCGTATTGTGCAATCAAGATGTCAAAAGTACTTATTTAACAAAATTAAAGATGGGGATATTGTTGCAAGGTTGAGGAAAATTTCTGCTGAAGAAAAAATGGATGTTGAATTAGATGCATTGGATTTGATTGCTACAACTGCAGATGTTTCACTTCGAGATGCAGAAACAATGTTAGATCAATTGAGTTTGTTGAGGAAGAGGATAACTACATCCCTTGTGAATGAGCTTGTGGGTGTTGCTCCAGATGAGAAATTACTGGAACTTTTGGAGTTATCAATGTCTTCAGACACAGCTAAAACAGTGAAAAGGGACAAGGACTTGATGGACTCTGGTCCGATGGTTTTGATGTCTCAACTGGTGAGCCTCATTATGGACATCATTGCTGGAATTTACAATGTTGTTGATGCCAAATACAACATTTCATTCTTTGGTGGGCGAAGCTTGAGGTTAAAGCATGCTTTGAAGCTTCTTTGGGAGGCTGAGAAACAGCCAATATGGCTTACAGCTACTCTTTTACAGCTTGGTTTGGCCTCTTTACCAGAGAAGTTTTTGAATTCCAGGCTCATATTCAGAGGCAATCAGCATGTTCGGCAGGTTTTAGTGAATTGACTTAACCTACCTACAACTAATGCTACATGGGAAGGCTTGAGCTTTATCAGTCGTCAATTTCCTGAAGCTATCCATTCTTGGGGACAAAAATGGCTTAAAGGGCAAGGCATTGTTACATATCACATGAGGAATAGGGGGTAGGAAAGGAAATTAATAGATGGGGACTGTTGATGCTTATGACTAGGTAGTTAGAGAATTTGGGATGTCAGCCAATGATTAGGAATGAATGAAAATAGGACAAGAATAACAAATTATACAGGTGGCAGAATAGTAGGGAAATATTCCCCTGCTACTTTGTCTCTTAGCTGAATTTCTCTATTAATTAGGATGTACAGAATATCTAGAGTATCAATGAATATCAGTATTTTCTAATTTCTCTCCTCTTCTCTTCTCTATCTCCCTCTAATTTCTATTTCTCTCTTCTCCCTCTTCTTCTCTGTTTCTCTCTTTTTCTTCTCTATTTCTCCCTCGTTCTATATTTTTTAACTGTGGTTGTTACAAAATGGCACTTTATATTAAGTCCATAAGCTACTAATTGACAAAAAGCATTAGTACATCACTTCAAAGTTCAGACATACAAGAAAATGAGAGATGCAGTCACACATATATTCTTTTAGCCTTAATGGAAGTGCTCTCAGAGTTTCCAATCAGAAAAGGAAAATATTGGGGAAAATGACAGAAAATACAGCTAGCTTCCAAAGCTATGCAGATGCATTTACTAGAATAGAATCAATACAATAAGAAGTTTATTAGGTAAACAGTATGTTGTAAAACATATTAGAGAAAAGGCATAGAAGGTGAAATTACAAGCAACTTTGTGTATACACAACAAATATGTGAGCATCTATGTAGATGTGCATCATATATGTCATAACCACAATCATACCAGGGTATAAAGCAATCCAGGCTCTGTATGAGGCCTTGATATAAGCATGAACCTGCAGCATAATCAAACTTCAGTGGCAAATAAAGAGACATTATTCTGATGCAAACTAAGCGCCAACAAAATGAGCATGCAACATTGAAACATTAAGTTGGAAATGAAACACCAAAATAAGAAAATAGTCATTAAAATACAAATAGAGTAGAAATAAAGGCTCGTTTATTTGGTTTATACCCCAGTCATAACAGCAAAATATTCCTAGTTGACTGAGTAACTCTCACATCAAAGGACATCAACAGGATAATTGCCTCACCAACCTCTTGACTCTACTATGTTGAATTTGCATTTTGTGCATCTTGTTAACAATATAAAGAGAATAGTTAAAATAGGAGGAGGATGGATCTTATGCTTGTAGTTACAACCATATGCTGAAGTAGGCAAGTATGGTCAAGTTGAGAAATGTTAAACAGAGGCGTGATGGACAGATTCATACAGACTAGGAATATAAGAACTGATGACACAATTGTCAATTTGTCAGTCACACAACTAAAACTCTTCACATTGTTTGGCCAAGAAATACCGTGCCTCGAATTAACTGTGACATGCCATCGGCCACATCTAGGCAAGTCACAAATTCAGAGATATATGTTCATTTTATAAATAAATCATAAATGCCTACCCTCTGCGCTTCCCAGTTGTCTCATCAATATTATCCATAGCTTCCCAAAGCTGTGTTAATGGAACCCAATGTGGAGGATATTTAAACCGTGCAACATCCAAAATCAATGCCATGTCCCTTCCAGCATGGTAACCACCAATTGGTGAAAAATGACCAGTTCCTGTCTGCAATGAAAAAGGACAAGAATTAAAGTTTTAAAAAAGACTAATGCTTCTATAAGCTCTATAATACATAAAGGAGGTAGGAGTCCATGGAAAGTCAAAGGATGGTATGGTATTTTTTTTTATTATTAAACAGAAATGATTATAATAACAAAGCCAACCTTCCATGATATCCTGCCATCATGTATGGGTGACCTCTTGTAGTCATCTGGAACTCAATTTTTTATTAAAACATTCCAGTATCTCTTTTGCGACATAACACAATGCCTTAGATGGTAAAAAATATTGTTGTAACAACCATTACTATAGATTTGAATAATGCATGCATGACTATTATCAAAAGTTTAATGTAGAAATATTAAAAACAAACTGCATGTCACAATCATTGCATTGTCACCTGCTTGAATGGTTAAGAATTTATGATTCCGATTATCATATAACATCATGCTCCAAAAAAATAAAAATTATTAGATAACATCAAAGAGTAGGCACATGGAAAATATTCCAGGCAGATACCTGTTTAAAAATTCCTCTATGATATGATGATATCATATGACAATCATCAGAAGTGGTACATTTCATGACATGCTTGCAAAATTCATCAATGTTGCTCTGATTTGTCCGGTAGGCTTCAACCTTTGCCCCAGCACAATGAGCCAAACACACAAGCTTCCCAAATGAGATGCCCTTAGCTTTAACCTTTTCTAAAGGTTCACAGCAATCTAACATAGATTCATCAAACCACCTCCAAGGTCCTGTAAGAAAATTGACCCCATTCAGCAGGTGCTTTATGATAACAGAATGACCAATTTGAATCAGGAAGTCCTAACAAATGCTTTAAAAATAGTGTATTGTTATGATCCTAGTTGGCTAAGGTATGAGACTTGATGAATCCTAGATTGAGAGTACAAGATTTCAATGTGGGATTTATATGAACTTTATAATCTCCAACCTCTTGAGCTAGCTTTTGAGGTGTGGTTTTGCCAAGTTTCATCGCACTTATAGTGACAAGTCTAAAAACAAGAAAGTCCCATTAATCAGAAAAATCAGTATGGCTCTTTGACACAATATATTATTGATATTGATACAAAGTCCACCCAACAATGACTGGGGTATGCAGCCTACTTCACAAGCTGCCTGGGAAAATGCACTTATCCATACGTAAGGTTCTAAATAATAAAATCAGAAACATTAATGGTAACAGTGTTCTGAATCAAAGCCGCAAATCATTAAGAATCAAGAATAAACAAGGATCCAATAAAATATAAGTTAAAAAATTAATAAAATATGCAAGATATTAAGTAAATAATGGGAAAAATCATGAGAAATGCTTGTCTCTCACGTTTTGTCTACGGTCTTTTGGAAATTGGCAAATCATCCAAGGAGAAACAGAAAATAAAATAATGTTGGGCTAAATTCCATTACCAACCAGCCGAAACATTATGAATACTAACGCACCACGCTGCCTTAACGCTGCTTTAACTTCTACCAGGGTCAAAAGTATGGCCCCGGGAGCACGAAATGCAAATTAAGCGATAACTAATATGAATCTATAATACACATATGCGTAATACTAGGTGTTACCTTTCCATTTTCTTCCAGGATCGATAGCAAGGGAATTCAAGACCATAGAAAGACTAGCCAAACCACAATAAGCAGGCTCTGATTGAGTCTGAAAGTAAGAAATCAACTTATAGAAACCTTCCATGGTTCCATTCTGAACGGCTTCAACAAAAAGTTGCTACAATTTCAAAACATAAACTTGATCAAACATATAAATCAATAATCATAATAATAAGTACACAAAACAGAATTAAACATTATCATAATAATAAATACACAAAACAGAATTAAACATTGTAACGATGAGTAGAAGATGAACAATTTCAAACAAGTACTATTTCAATCTACTCTAAAACCCTAAGCTCTCAATCCTGCTCACTTAAACTCTTAAACCCAAAAAAAAATAATAAATAAAACCGAAATCTGTGGGATTGCAGAGATTAGAGATTACTTTTCCTTCAGAGGAAGCAAAATCAATAGCAGGAGGAGAAGGGAGAAGCCGGCGATACACTCCAGCCATAGCCATTTTTCTAAGAAAAATTTCTCAGCCAATCTAATGATCAAGAATCAAAGAGTATTTGGCGCGATTACCGGGTTTTTTTTTTTAATTCGAACTTTAGACTAATTTTATTATCTCCCGCACATTCTTCGTTTTCATAAAACGCAGTTTATCATCCCCCGCGAAAATTTCACCGTTTCAAAAATGCGTCAGCGTTTGGTTTTCTTCTCAGTTCCAAAAGTTGCGTTATTCTCACCAATTATATTTTAATATAAAGTAGACCGTAAGGTTAGGTGTTAAGAGCCAAAAAAAAAAATTGGTTTAAATATGTATTAAAATGAGAAATTACACCTTTTTTTTTGTTTCTATTTGTCTCAAATTATATTATATTATATTAACAATTTAATTAATATATTAAATTATTATTATATTTATGTATAATTTTATTTGTTAAAAATATTTAAAAATATTTTTTATTAAAATAAAAATACATATAAATTTATATTTTAAAGATATATAACAAACTTTTTTTATTATTTAATTTGAAATTGAATATTCTCTCCATTTACAAATATGTATCATTTTAAGAATTAAAAATTATATAATAATCTATTTTATATAACTATTTTATTAAATTATTATTATTTTTTAATTTATTACTTATTAAAAATTATAAAATTAAAAAAATTAAAACTATAAATTTAATTTTTTAGAAATTATAGAGGGATAAATTTAAATAAAATTATAAATAACCTTAATTTTTATAAAGTGATAATTATTTATAAATAAAATTTATTTTTTTAAAATGACTTATATTTATAAACAAAAAAAATAATATTTGATGATTTATTTATAATTTTAATTTTGTATTATAAATATTCTTGACAAGTTTATTTATTATTATGTCAGATTTAGTAAAATTATTAATTTTATAAAAATAAATATCTCATTAAATGTAGTATTCATAATTTTAATATGTATTAAAATAATTAATATGAAGAATTTAGTGTGTTAAAAAAGATATATGCATAATATGTATCTAATAAATAACTAGATATACATAATATATAAACTATATATATAATATATATATATTGAATACATAATATATATATTGTATATACATAATCAATACACACATCCATATATAAATATTTAAATTGAAAAGTGAAAATAAATAAATAAATAAATAAAAATAAGGGTGTTATGTTAAAATTATTATTTTATATAATTAAAAAATAATTATTTATTTTTAATTATATTTTTATATTAATGAATTAGTTAGTGAAGTGGTAGTTTAATAATTTTAATATTAATAAATTAATATAAATATTTTTAGTTATTAAAAATAATTTTTTATAATATTTAAATAATTTAATAATTTTTTTTAATAGACGTGTATAAATTAAGTTTAATAATAATAATAATAACAATAACAATATCATCTCTCGATTCTCTCCAGAGTTGCAGAGGTCGGTTAAATTTCTTCCTATATAAGAAGCAACAGAAGGTCAAAAAAGGAAAAAGCAAAGGCAAAAAGTTCTCATAAAGGGCTTAGGTAGGTCGCACACTGAAGCCCATCATTACCCGCCAAGGAAACGACCCGCGCTGTAAATGGTATTAGCA
Organism: Garcia nutans; assembly: GCA_947685225.1. Classification (NCBI taxonomy): domain Eukaryota; kingdom Viridiplantae; phylum Streptophyta; class Magnoliopsida; order Malpighiales; family Euphorbiaceae; genus Garcia; species Garcia nutans. The sequence continues at coordinate 4,010,737 of CANTUV010000048.1, read as the reverse complement.
TGCTCTGTCATTTCCGGAAACGATGTTCCGTACATCGCCAAGTGTCAAAAACTAGCCATTTTGACATCGAAACGTGTCCTGAATAATTGCATCGTTTGGACCAGTTAAACGCTGCTTTCATCAGAGAGTAAGTCGGCGGCTGCGGCGCGTCATTGTCGGCTTCTCACCCTCCCTTGGTTTTTGCTGTCGCCAAACGCCGGCTACTTTTTCTACTGTTTTACTGTTTCACAGAAACCAAAATCGACCTTGTTGAGCTTTCAGAGTTAAACTTCGATTGCATTTTTGGCTTTGTGCAGATGCTATCCGTTGGATTTTAACCAAGTGCGTGGGAATACGTTAGAGATTTACGAGGGTTTTAAAAAATGGTTAAATGAGGTATCTGTGATAGTCTGATCATCGGTTCTGAACACCGACATTTATGTCTCAACATGCGAATTGTGAAGGGATGTACATCAGATTCAAAGTCTATAATGCCCCTATACTTTCTAAAATTACTCTACCATCACTTGCTTCGAGTTCCCAAACAATTTCTAGTAGTTCTCTCTCTCTCTCTCTCTCTCTCTCTCTATGCATAGAATTGTCTTTTTAAGCATATAATATTTCTAAAACTGCAAACTAAGCCGTGAAATTGTATTTACTTCAATGAACAAAATAAAAATAATATAAAAAAAATTTATTAATATAATTTGAATTTATAAGTTAAATATTTGTAAATCAATTTAATTAATAATTAAATTTTATTTTATTGATAAAAATCAAAGTTGACATTGATAACTTCTATTAATAAAAATGAGCCAATAAAAATGGTTGAATATAACAGTCAACTAATAATTTATTGACCAACTTGGCTAATTACCACTAAATATTTTATTTTATTTTTCTCTTGTCGCCTTAAGTATAGGCAAATGCCAATCTATTTATAAGCAGTGTGAGTATGACATAATTAGAATGGTAAAAAATAAAATTTATTGAGTAATTTTTTTTTATATATTAAGAGCTTCTCACCAAATTGAGTGAATTGAATATAATTGAATTTTGAGTTTTAAGTTTTATCTTTTTAAATTTATATCACTTTTAATTTATTAGTAGATTTTATTTTTTTCCATTCGTTAATGTATATAAGTTAATATTGAACTATAAAAATTTATGTATTTCTATTTATTTTTTTAATTTTATTTATTGTATTTTACTCAATAAAATATTATGTTTTCGCATTTAATCCTAATAAAACTTACTCTAAATTAATTTCTATTGTTTTGTAGTTTAAATAAAGGAGAAAGTAATTTTTAATGAAGAAAATAAGAATTAGAATAATTATTTAACCCACTTGAACTATTATTTACTTTTATTTATTCTCATTTATTTTTAATTTAAAAAAATATTTTAAAAGTTAAAGAGTAAATTAAAAAATAAATTTACAATCTCTTTGCTCTTATTTACTCTACTACTTCTTATGCTTAAAAAAATGTAAATTTTATTTATTTTCTTTTCCTTTTACTTCTAATTACCCTCGTCCAAACAAAGACTAATCAATATTGATGAAAGTTATGCACAATTATCTTATATATAAAATATAAATTTAAATGCAAAAATTGTTTTATTTAATAAAATTCATTTACTATGTTTTACTATTCTAAATACTCTTTTCATTGTAAATTAATAAATTAATATATTTTTTATTTATTTTAAATTATAATTAAATTATTATTTTAATGAATTAGTTAATATATTAAAATTTTATTATATTTATATTTAATATTACTTATTAAAAAATTTAATAAATTTATCTTATATTAGAATAAGAATATAATAAGAAATTTTATATAAACTCGTATTTTAGGAAAAATAATTATTTTTTTATTTCTTATATAGAATCTATGTCGATTGGTTTAAAAATAATAAAATATAATATAACATTAATTATTTAGAGAAAAGAGGCAGTGTCAATATCGTCATTTACTCTTGATATCATTGAAAAGTAGAACTGATAAAAGGGTTGATAAGATTGATCATAGATAGGTGTGGGTGTTTTCTACTCAAAACCTAATCAACAAGCAAAGGCTATTTTAGTAATTATACTACTGTCTGCAACAAAACCACACAACGGCAAGCAACAGACTCAGTAGTACTGAAGTATATAGTACATGCCTAATGACCCCCAACTACCCGAAAACTCTCTTTTTTTCTTCTTCCATTCCATAACTCATTCCATTTTCGCCATTCCCATTAACTCAAAAATACTCCTTTCTTCCTCTTCTTTCAATCTCCTGAAAAAACCCTAATCAATGACTCCATTGTTCCCGTTTTCTCCTACTTTTCTTCTCCTTTTCTTTATAACTCTCTTCTCTTCTTTTGCCTTTTCACATCAACAACCGCTTCTCAACTCGGCCGAGCAAGATTCAGTCTACGAAGTTCTCTCCTCCATTAACTCTGATATTCCTTGGCGTACGCTTTTCCCAGATGACCTCTGCCTCTCTGCTCCTCACGGTGTCGTTTGTGACTACTTTATTGAACAACCCAACTCGCAAAATGTTACCAGTTCGACTCCTTATCTTCAGTCTGCTCATATCACAGAGCTTAATTTTGGGTATGTCTCTGATTATTCACCAAACCCACCTTGTTCTCCGAATGCTACTTTCAGTCCTCTTCTCTTCACCTCTTTTAAGTACCTTCGGAAACTATTCTTTTACAAGTGTTTCACTGAAACTGCTGTTTCGTTACCTGATGTTTCTTTTATGATTTTGGGAGGCAATCTCGAGGAGCTTGTGTTTATTGAAAACCCAGCTTTGGTTGGGTCTCTTAATGGCATTATTGGTAATTTTACAAGCTTAAGAAGGCTAGCTTTGACTGGAAATGGTGTTTATGGAAATATTCCTGATGGCATAGGGAACTTGGTGAATATTGAAGAAATTACACTTTCAAGAAACAAGTTGACTGGTGGGCTTCCATTGAGTCTAGCCAAGTTGAAGAAGCTGAGAATTTTAGATTTGAGTCATAACCACTTTGACGGAAATGTCACCGAGTCTATTGGTAATTTAACTCAGATATTGAAGCTTGATTTGAGCTATAATGGGTTTTTTGGTAAAATTCCAAATAGCTTGGGCAATTTAGAGAACTTGGAGTTTTTAGACCTGAGTTTTAACAAGTTTGGTAATTATGGAGTTCCTCTGTTTTTAGGAGAAATACCTGCACTGAGAGAAGTTTATTTGAGTGGAAATTTGCTAGGAGGACATATCCCAGAAATCTGGGAAAAGCTTGGAAGTATATCAGGAATTGGATTTTCCAATATGGGTCTGGTTGGGAAAATCCCAGCTTCCATGGGAGTATACTTGAGAAACTTGTGTTATCTAAGGCTTGATAACAACAATCTTGAAGGGGAAGTGCCAGAAGAATTAGGGTTTTTGGAGTTTGTCAATGAAATCAATTTGGAAAACAACAATTTAAGTGGTAAACTTCCATTCTCTGCTAAATTTACTGCAAAGGTTGGTGAAAAATTGAAGTTAAAAGGTAATTCAAGACTCTGTGTTGTTCATCAAGATTTTGGGTCTGGTAAAAATCAGGACAACAACCTGGGGAATTTGAAGGTATGCAAAAAATCAGGAATTCCAAATTCTGCCATTCTGAAAGAGGGTGATTCTGTTATTTCTTTATCACCAATGCTGCAGGTGTTATCTTACTATTATGAGTTGCTGATTTTGGGTTTTTGCTTTTCTTTATTTTGGTAGTTTGCTCAAGAGAAAATGACAGTGGCTAACAGAAACAGAAGGTTCTATACTCTTTTAACTTTGGATAGGAAATTTTTGGGGTTTAGATTTTGAAATGATGAAAATTAAGACAAACAAATATGTAATTATGGGTTATGTGAATCAATATATATATAAAAAAGCATATACTGCATTAACTAATGTTTGCTTTTTTTAAATTTATAAAGCTAATTAGATTCATTGAGTTTAACTGGGTATTAGTTATGTAATTGCTTAACATTTTTTTTGGGGAATTTTTAGCTCTCTTAAAGTTGGTTTAGTTTGTTTTTTTTTTTTTCCTTTTTTCTTTAAGAACTATGGAATTATAAGAAATTGGGGGCTTAAGAATTTCAAGTGTAAAAAAACGAAGTACAGGGATGACAGCCAAGTAGATTGAAATAAATATGGATGCAATTACAGATTTTACAGAAGCAAATTGATAACCAGCCCGCAATTTTGGTAGAGTAGGATACTGTTTTCTTCGACAATGTCAGATATATATTGATAATTCAATAATTGATATCATTAAATATTTAGGTGAACCACAAATTTTCACAGTATGCAAATATAATATAAGGGTATTTATAATACATTTTTCTATGATAATGATAATAATCACATTTACATTTTGATAGAATAACTTTGAATATACTTCTAAGCTGAAAAATATGGTAAGATTACCCATATAATTCTCTTTACAAGAACAAATTTTTTTTGTTAAATTGATTTGGTACCAATAGCTATATTTTATGTACCATATACGAATCAAGCAAAATGCTCCATGAAAGAAAAGAAAAGAAAAAAGAAGAAAGTGATGAACTCTCTCTTGGGGTTCAGCTAAAGATTCTAGCTATGAGTATTAATTTAAAAAAAAAAAAGAATTACACGCACCAAATTATCTAAGAAACTTCAGTTAATCTTTCTGCATCATCTTCTTCTAAAGCACTTAAAACAGAAGCAGTATCACAGTCAATGCTAAGAGATTTGGAAACTGAACTAGACTCAGAATCTGCATCTGAGGATTTTTCTTTGGATCGAGAAGATTTCCCAGAAGAGTCTTTTGATTTCTTTCTCCGAGCTTTTTTGGGTAAGTCAGATGTTGGGTTGGACGACGAAGAGTCACCGTCTTTTGCATCCTTTTGTCGGCTTGATGATGATTTGCCGCCATCGGCACTCAACTCTTTTGTTCCACTTCTTGATGATTTCCTTGATTTCTTTTCTGATTTTTCTGAATGTTTCTTCTCCGATTTTTCCTTGGATAAAGAGTCACTTGCTCCACCAGTCGACGATGAATGCCGTCTTGATGATCTTGGCAATTCCGGCAAGTCCCTGTCCCTTGATGTTTGTGATCCCCTTGAAACTGTTTGACCAATTGCATCTACCATTTTCATACATTACTCATTAACATTCAAATGATTAATTATTCATAAACATTAAATTTCATCAAACATTCTTAAGAAAAATTGCTTGGAATTCTCTGAAAACCCTTTGATTATAACATAATATTTAAAATCAATCATCATACCTTCAGAAACCCATTTAGCTGCATCTTCTTTTGCATCTCCATTTGCTTTTGCTTCTCCATTAGCTTTTGCTTCTCCATTAGATTCAGGAGCTTTAAACTCATTCATCTACATACAAATAAAAGAGTAAAAAAATCATTCTCGGACCTAAATAATAATTGCAAACATAATTATATTCCAAGAAAATATTAATGATTACCCAGCTTGGAGAATTCACTGACGGACCATCCCATCCTATGTGGGCAACATGCTTTACATCTGTGGGAAATCCAATCTGCATTTCTGGTTCTTTTTCATTATCTGCGATATATATAAACTTATAAATATTCCATAGCTATGGAAACAAGAAATTAATGAAATCATTCAAAAAAAATGATAATCAAGCTCAATTTCTTACCAAAAATTTGAGAAATGTATCTTAGGCCTTTTAAAAGGCCCTTCATCTTGTTGTTTGACATTATAATAGCGAAATGATGTATATTTACTTGGATTGATGAACTTAGTTTTTTGTTTTCCTTAATTAGTTTTGCTTTTGGGAGTGTAAAGAATTGATTAAGTTGAAGCACTTTAATTTCTGAAACACAGAAAACGAGAAGAAAGTAATGTTTGGTTGGTTACAAAATAAATTTTCTTTCAATTGATGAATGAAAAAATCATAAAAAAAAATTAAAAAAAAAACCCTGTGTTGTTAGTGCAGCCTTGAATTAATTCAAACTACATTTGTTGATATAAACTGAACAAAAATTTATTAATTATTATTGTTATTCTTTTTGGGTTAAGAATTTTCAATTCTTGAAAGGGAAATGAAATTCAGAAAAATTAAGATAAAAGACATGCAATTGTTTTTGACAAACGTGTAAAATTAGATGGTGATGAGAAAAGGGATGAATTAGAAGGAAAAATTGTTGGTTAAAGCAAAAATTACGTTAATTTGATGGCCATTAATTAAAATCCAAAAATGTATCAAAGTTTTCGGTTGTAATAATCTTCAATGCCTAAAATTAGTTAAAGTTTTTTAATAGGATTTTTCTAATTATATTTTGATGGCTCTGCTTGTTTACTACTAGGTTCAGAAAATAAATGAATAATCCTATTATCATAAGATACTATTTAATTATATTTATTTTATAAATTTCTTGATTAGATTATAAAATGGGAATTCAATCCTCCATAAAATCCTTTTTTTCATAATCTTCCCAATAGCATGAAAATTTTGAAAATTAAGAATGTTGTGAGATAATAATTAAATGATACCAACAATGTCTTAAAGAAGGATTATATCATTAATTATAAAGAATTTAGCATTTACTTACAGCTAAACGTGATTATAGAGTTTAATCATATATGATTATATAACTACAGCAGGCAGGGTTGAATATAAATTTATGCAATACCTGTAATTCTTTCAAGTTTTTAAGCAACTAATAAGTACTTTCTTATTTTCAAAAACAAAAGTACTTTCTTTCTTGTCTTTATTATGTTTGGTACATCACTTAAATTGAGCATGCAACCACTGTATTACTCGTGATGATTTAATAAAGATTTAGTGTCTTTATTGTCGACAGCAACACTAAATCTTTTAATCTTCTTCTCTTCTGGGTGGGTTTGGATTATTTTGTGCCTCAATGATGATTTTTATTTTGCCGCTGTGGCCTTGGCCTATTTTGAGCCCTACCGAGCTTTTTGTGTTGTGGGATTTTTTGAAAATAAGAGTTTCTTTTTTCAAGTGTTTTCTTTTAGTTCTGCACATGGTTACTTCAAGTAGCTTTGCATGGGCATAGTTTCTAGGATATATGCCTTTAGTGTTTCGAGTCTTTTTAGACCATATTTGAAGGAGTTCCTGCTTTTTCTCCGATCTCTCTTTTTCTGGATCGTTCAAAGTTTGAAAATCTATGGTTGCCTCTCAATTTCTCTTGTGGCTTTGGCATGAGATTTTTAGATGCTGGCTATTGTAATTTTAGCAGGTGGATCTTTGTTTTGGCCATTTCCTCTTATTTATCTAGCTTGTGCTCTTTTCTTACTTAGTTTTTTGTAGCTCTGTTAAGGTTAAGAGTCTTTTTCAGATTCAAAAGCTTTTGTATTTTTATATTTTAGTTTGTCTCTCAATTGGTTCCCCGCGCCAAGAATGAGATTGCTGCTTGCCTTTACTTCCTTTTTCTAATATATTCCTATCTTTTTTGTTGAGAAAATTTTATACTTAAATTAGATATACGTGTATTCGACTAATAAAAAAAATAAATAATTATAAAAAAATAAATAATTTTATTAGTTGAGTATATATACATTCGATCTAGATAAATCTTATTTTTTTATTGATAAGAAAAAATATGCAACTACTATTAATTACTCTTTTCTCTTTAAAAAAAGAGTCAAAATTATTAGTATTATTATTATTTCCATCTCAAAATTATAAATACATTTTTCTTTTTTATTTATTTCAAATAATAATTTTTTTTATTGTTTTAATAAATTAATTAATTTGTTAGATCTTTATCATATCCATATTTAATGTTATTTATTAAATATTTAATAAATATATCTCATTTTAAAATATAATATAATATAATAATATATATATAATAATATTTTTTTAATTTTTATGAAATTAAATTAATTATTCTGTTCTAGACAACGGAAGTACTATTATGATCACTAATTAATTGATCATTAATTCATTATGCAATGCAAAAAGAAACAACAACGGCTAATAATCTAAATTCTTCAAATTATATAATCGTGCAATATATTATATTGTTGTTTTCATGTGGTTACAATAAAAAAAATTAATTGATAACGTGGCTTTTTCAAGGGGTCCTAACTCTTGTAACTCAAGTTTGGAGTTCATAGCTCGAGTTCGGTGTTCTTGTTACTGTAGTGCTCTTACTTGCAAGACAAGAGAGAGGGGACCGGGCTCCCTTGGATGAGGCTATAATGTCTAAGTTAGTTCGTTTGCTCTGAATAAAAAGAGAAGAGAGGAGAGAGAACAAAAGCCCCCTTATTTATGGGGGGAATCCCCTATTTATAGGCGATGAAAAGAGATAAGGCCTGAGTTATGTCAGCATAATTTGTAGGTGTATCAATAGAGTATCTGCAGGACATCAGGAGCTCAGTAGACCTGGAGTGCTTAGTACCGAGGTCTGTCGTGCTAAAGAGATCCCGGCCACGAAAGTGATCGGATACCGAGCTTGTCCAGTGAGCTCGATAAAGTACGAGTAACATTAGTAGTCCCCCACTACTCTATTGACATTTATGTCAAGATGCTGTCAGATCATGCATAGGAGCTCGGTAAAGCTCGGTATGAAAGTGTTTGAGTTGTACCGTGATGCTAGGATGCTATGTGACGTCATGAAAGACTCAAGTATAGAACTTGAGAATAGCTTGGGAAGTAAAGGTATTATCAATAACTAGGGGCAAATGATGACCATGCTTTGCATTTTTTTTTCTTTTTCCCTCATTTTTCATCCCCCTTTTTTCTAGTAACCAAACAGGCAACACAAAAAGCAAAGGTTGGTCAACAGAATGACAGAACGATATTTGGTTGTTTACTGAACAACTCGAGTTGTTTATGATAGCCTTTAAGAAAAATGACTTGTCGTTTGTTGCTTTGAGTAGTGAGTTTTCCAATGTCCGTCTGCTGGCTGATTGATAAATGAAGATCATTAAGCTTATAAAATCCAAAACAAACAAACAATTAAACGACAGACAGTCAATTTGTAGAGTGATTATGAATGAAAAGCTTATTCAGCTTTGCAGCAATGGCAGCCCTCAAGCTTTCATATCATCCAGTCCAACACTAGCCTGCAAGAAGTTTGAATATCACTCCTATAAAAGAGAAAATAGAAAATACTTCAATTTTAAAACTAATTAGTGAACTAAAATTTTAGAAAATACTTGAAAATCTTACTAAGAACTTGTAATTCTCTTCAAGAAGAGGTGAGAAGTTAGCACAGAACTTTTCCATTTCAGAATTTGCGTCACCTTTCCCACTTATTACATCCATAAATTTCTTTCTATCAGGGGCAAGCTTCAAAGCAACCTGCATGTATTCATTTCACAGTATATAAATTTCAACAAATTAATAATGTATTTGTTGGCAATTACATAAAATAATTAATAAATTAATTTTAATATTGAGATCACTAATTAAGTAATTAATTAATTTACTGAAAAACTTGAACTAGCAAGCCAATTATGCCATTTCTTGAGAGTCTTATTGTATGAATCAGTGCAGACTTGTGTCATGTTCCAGTATGGATGAGCTGACAAATTGCGAAATAGTTCCACCAAGAAGTCGATAGCCCTATATATATATCCATCATAATTATATTATATATATATAACTTGTATAGCAGAGATTTAAGCCAAGTCAAATGTATAAAGGACGAAGATCAACGGGTGTTAACAGGAGATGTTGAGATTAAGGAGAGGTGGAAGGCTTATTTTGAGCAGTTATTCAACCCTGAACATGAACAAGATTTTCAAGGTCTTCATGCAACAAATAGTTATATCAGCTGGTCTAGGAGGATCTTGCATAGTGAAGTAAGAGAAGTCTTGAAGTATATGAAAGTTGGTAAAGTTTGTGGCTCGGATGGTATTCCTATAGAGGTTTGGAAGAACCTTGGAGAGGTAGGAGTTGCCTGGTTAACTAAACTCTTTAATGCTATTGTGAAAGGACGTAAGATGTCGAATGCTTGGAGGAAGAGTATCATGGTACCCATATATAAAAATAAGGGAGACATTTAATGTTGTACAAATTATCGGGGTATCAAACTTATGAGCCATACTATGAAATTATGGGAAAGGATTATTGAATACAGATTGAGGAAGCTTACAAGAGTTTCGGAGAATCAGTTTGGGTTTATGCCAGGGAGATCTACCATGGAGGCTATTTCTCTTCTAAGAAGACTAATGGAATTGTATCAAGAGAAGAAGAAAGATCTCCACATGGTATTTATTGACTTGGAGAAAGCCTATGATAGAGTACCAAGAGAAGTGTTATGGTGGGTTTTGAAGAGGAAAGGAGTCAGCGGCAAATATATCAACATCATCAAGGACATGTATAAGAATGCATCCACTAGTGTGAAAACACCTGGTGGAGACACTGAGGCTTTCCCCATTACTACCGGATTGCATCAAGGTTTGGCTATGAGTCCATATTTATTTACCCTGGTTATGGACGAGCTAACCAGAAGCATACAAGACGATGTTCCTTGGTGTATGTTGTTTGCTGATGACATTATTTTAATTGATGAGACTAGTGCTGGTGTAAACCGTAAGTTGAAAGTGTGGAGAAAAGCCCTCGAGGACAAGGGTTTTAAGTTAAGTAGGATTAAAACGGAATATATGCACTGTGAGTTCAGTCTAAGGAAGAAGCAGGAACATGAGGTTAAGTTGGATGGAGTTTTGGTTCCTAAAACCAAGTACTTCAAATATTTGGGTTCGGTGTTCCAGAATGATGGCCGTATAGATGAAGATGTGGCTCACAGAATACAGGTAGGGTGGTTGAAGTGGAAGGGTGCGACTGATGTTCTATGTGATAAGAAAATACCTCTGAAAGTGAAAGGTAAATTCTATAGGACGGTTGTTAGACCTGCGATGCTCTATGGTAGTGAGTGTTGGGCACCAACAGGACAACATTTGCATAAGATGAGTGTGGTAGAAATGAGGCTAAGATGGATGTGTGGACATACCAGACTGGACAAAATTAAGAATGTTCATATTCGACAAAAAGTCCAAGTAGCGGATGTCGGAGATAAGGTGAGGGAAGGAAGACTTAGATGGTTTGGGCATATTTTAAGAAGACCTCCTAATGCTGCGGTTCGTAAGTGTGAGAATTTGTTGATTGAGGGGGCTAGAGGTCGTGGAAGACCTAGAACTGTGTGGAAGGAGGTGATAGCAAGAGACTTACGTGCCTTAGATCTTGATGCGGATTTGATTAATGACAGACTTGAATGGAGACGTAAAATCCGTGTCTTGGAAGGGGCCTAAGGCTGGAGTATCTTTTTTTGGTGTCTTTTGAGCTTATTTTGTTGAGGATCCATACAGCCGACCCCAACTTGTTTGGGACTAAGGCTTAGTTGTTGTTGTTGTTGTATATATAACTTGTATAAATTAATTTAGGATTAAACTGGGTCTGGGGTTACCTGGGTAGCCAAAGTAGACCATTAGTGCAGCTTGATAAATCTTTTGCTGTTTTAGAAGCAACTTCTAACCGTACTATATTGTATAAGAGATTGAATTGTGATGGGTTGGATGAATATTTGATCTCCAATCTCTGCAAAAAAAAAAAAAAAAAAAAAAAGCCTAAGATTCATCATATTCATATATAGTAGGGAATTGAACTCTACTTTACATGAATTTTTTATGCATGGTCAATTTCAAATTTAGATAAAGAAAGAAAGTTGCTATAAATAATCAGTGTAAAACTACATTATATTTTATGATATGAATTTAAATAAATTTATATAGCTCACCCCAATTAACTTTAAGATTAAAAATTTATTGAGTTGAGTTGTTTAGAGTGGAAAACTAAAGGATCATCGATCATTCTGATATATTGCCACCAATATCAGATTTTACTATTGCCATAGCTGATCCAAAAATGAGAAAGAAATAATAAAACATCATTAAACACAATCAGAAAAAGAATTTAAAGAACACAAAATAATAATAATAATAATATTCATATTCATATTCATATTCATATAACTAAAACAGGTAATATTGTTTTGCATAAATCCAGTAAAGGCTTTGTTTGCATTTCTCCACTTGAGATTTAACATGTTTAATCATTTCCAAAGAGGCTGTGAAAACTGTTGCCTCCTCCATTAATCTTGCTTTCATTATATATACTGCATATACATGAATATATCATTATTTTTTCTAATTATATGAAAACAAGATAATTGTTAAATTTAAAAAATAATAATTATTTAACAATTTTACCTATTAATTAAGAAACTTCATACCCAATTAGGTTACTACTGCAAAAAATATTAATAATTTTGAAGGAAATTTAGTCTGAAAAAAATAAATAAGGGATTAAAAAATTATAGGAGAAACAAAAATTGAAATAGTTAATGTGACATTAGTGTGATCATCAAATTAATCATATGTAATAAAAATAGAAAAGAGAAAAATAATCAAATGATAGAGATCATAGAATTAAAAAGAACTTGTGATATGGAAATTCCGAGAAGAAACTCTAATGAGAGCTATTGAGAGAGCAATAAATAAACACAGAAAAGAATTTGAAATGAAATGATGTTAACGTATGCGAAAAGGATTGAAACGACACCGTTTATTATAGACCTAACAAAAAAAGAACACCTAATCACCAGTTCATCCAAAATTTTGAGGATTGTTTTTATCTTCTACGAAGTATTTCTTTTTATGTTATTGGAATCAGCTTTCATGATCATGAATTTAAAAAAAAAATCAAATATTCAAGTCGTTTATAATATTAAAGTATTTAGTTGCATTTTTTTCCTAATTATTATCTTGTTAATTTTTATATTTAATTGAATTCAAGAAACATATATTCTATTTTAAAAACCAAATTAACTTATCTCTAAGCTCTGTTTGGATTTTCAAAAGTTAAATCATAAATAAATAAAAACTTTATTATTATATCCTCATTATTTTAAATTGATAAAAAAATAAATTAATAACTTCATAAATTATGACTTGTTTATTTTTATTTTTTTTTATTTTTCTTCTTTTCTCTCCAGATTGGTTAGAAAAATTTCATAAGATTGAAAGGAAATTGAATATATATATATATATATATATACTTTTTCCTCCCTACTTCTCCTTATTATTGTTCGAACAAAGAAAATATAGAGGAAATAAAATTTCTATTCCCTTCTTTTCTGTCTGTTTTCTTCAAAAACAAACAAAGCAATGACTTATTTCTTTATTCTTCTAATTTGCGCAGGGGAAGTTATTGAAAAAAAATCTTATCATAAAGTCCAACATTGAATTCACAACCATGTGAAACTCACTTGAAAGTATACTCATTCCTTTTTTTGGTTTGAACTGGAAAGTATACTCATTGATCTCTTGTAAAGGGTTGTATTGAAATCATATACACATTGTATCAACTTTCATTTTCACAATAAAGAATTTGAAAAAATGATTAGACAGTGCAGCTTTGGCCAATCAATTGCAGCACCGCCAAAAAATCTTGCGCTTATTGCTCAGAAATCTTTTTTGGCCGCCGCCTGCAGGCAGAAGCAGTCATTTATAGTTGCAGTTGCCTTGTGATAGAGATTGAGAGATAATAGAAAAGCTAAAGAAGTGCAAGAATGTAGCCTACCTTGCTCAAATACTTCATATGAATCTTCAATGCCTCATCGCAAACCTTTTTAGCATCCAAATTTCCAGTAATATCACCCAATATCTGCACAAAATGTTCGCTGTAAGGCAAATGCAGATATAATAAGCAGTACATATGTATATGCCTTTTTTTTTCTTCTTTTCTCGATGTTTGTTTTTCTTTTAAAGTAATGCGTATGTGCACAGAAAGAGAGAAATTACCTGGACAACATCATCTAAACCCTTAGCTTCCTTTAAAATTCTCTTGTTCTTGGTCTCAAGAACACTTGCAACAAGAAAAACCGCAAGTGCATTGTGTTGCTCATTACCTCCAATCATCACATTTTTTCTCTCAAATTTGCCACACTGCTTTAGCAACTTCTCATCCAACACAGGTATGTTGCTCTTTTCTGTAGCATCATTAGGCTCTTCATACAAGGAGAAGATATTTGGATTGTACTCCATGGCCCACATCAGCTGAAACCAATCTATATTACTGAATATATAATGAACTTGACTATGAAATGGGCCAAAGCAGATTAATAATTAAATCAATACATCAGATGAACCACTCAAAATTCAAGCAGGCACTGGCTTTGCTTTTTAGTCTTTTCTTTTGCTGAGATTTTAAAGTCCCAAAACTTAGGAATCATAACACTTGTAAATCTTAGGTGTTTAAATCTTAAGCTTTTAAGATTTATCGCTCAACGTTGTTTAAGAATTCAAACACCAATTTTATAGATTTGGAATCCCATAATTCTTTATGCTTGAACTTGCATAAACAAACTTACTTTTGTGTCTAATCATAAAAGACTTAATAAGAAAACAGCATTGCAGTGAAAAATCAATGATTGATTAGGAAAAACCACAGTCAATCCATAAAATAAATGCTATTTACTTGCTGTAGACTAAATTCATAGCAAACAAACAGGCCCTTCATGAATTTCTGTGAGAATTTTAAACACAAACAATCCTTACCTCCCAAAGGTACAACGCATCTACAAAGGTGAACTCTCTCCGAAAAAGTACCATTAACATACGAAATGCAAACAAATATTCACCACCATCAAGGTCCTCTGCCAAATGTGAAAACAATGTGTTTTAGTTCATGAAGAAAGGCCTCTTTTGGTGCATATGCATATATAAATTATGTGTGTTTGTGTGAGCAGAAAGCAATTTTATATCTGTTATGTTCTGGTCATCTTGCTGCCACTAAAGTTGTCAAGTTGGCTACAATACTCAACTCAACTCAACAAAACATTAATCCCAAGTCAATTGGGGTCGGCTATATGGATTTTTTTTTTCACTCGGTACGATTTAGAGCTATCTCTTCTGATAGATGTAACATTATAAGATCATTTTGGACCACCTTTGACCAAGTCAGTTAAGGCCTACCTATACATCTCTTAGCTATATCGACTCTAACTTATTCGGTTTTTCTGACCGGTGCATCACTAGGTCTTCGTTTCACATGACCAAACCATCTCAATCTATGTTCTCTTATTTTATCCTCAATGTACTACCCCCACATTTTTTCTAATGCAAATTCTATCCATCCTAATGTGTCCACACATCCATCTTATCATTCTTATTTCTGCAACATGCATCTTACTCATATGTTGTCCTTTTACTCCGCAAGTTGGCTACAATATTCATTGTAATTTCAGTCAAACTTCTTCTATTTTACTTGCAATTTTACCCACTACTTATTTTGGCCAAGTAACTTAGATGATATCAAGTGGTATCAAATAAAGAGAACCAGGTCCACAATTCCAAAGATTAAAGAGTAAATACCGCCTCAACCAATTCAAAATTTTGGAACTAGAACAAATACCAAGGTGTTGATGAAGCTTTGGATCAACAATTTTAATTACTTGTGAAAGTGTCGCTAGCTGAGTTTGCACCCCTATTGAACTTGCACAACACCTAAAGTTTTTTCTCTGTTTAAAAACACAAAAGGAAGAGGAAACTAAACTTAGCAGATGCAATCACAAGAATTAATGATGAATCAAATTAATAAGGTCAAAAAATTTGAATGAAATTCTCAAAATGAGGAAAAAGAAAAAGGAAAGGCAAAATTACAACTAGAATCTAGATGCAGTAAAACAACATATCTGAGTGGAACTACATTAATCGTATAAAGTATTATTATTGAGATCATGACATAAACTAATACTTTACACACAATAAAAAGCCTTTGAATTACTTTCATATCTACAATTGCTTCAATGATTCATTTTTACATACCAGTCTCCTCATTGCATGATCAAAACACCAGAAGGCATCTGCTTCATTTTCAAGGAGAATTATCATTGGAGAACAAATATCATTCATTCCTGCCAAGAAATATACATGTCTGAGCACAAAAATTAGTTGATAAAATCAGCAACGAATTGCAACTCACCCTGGACATAACCAATATCATTGTCCACCCACGCATAAACTGCAAGAACATCCCAAAGCTTTGCCTGGTTAGTCTCACTCTCATAAAAGACAAGTGTTCGATCTGTGCGAACAACATCCAGACCTACAAGAAAAAATTTTACTAGCTACATCAAGCTGTCAGAAATGACAAAAGTTGCATAGTAAGTAGATTATGAAGAAAAGAAAGATTCAAGAGAACTAAACAGATGGAGCAATCTTTATGACAAGTACACTCTCAGTTAATATATTTTACTTAACAGGCACTGTTTTAGCCAACAAATCTTTAGCACCCCGGCAGTGGTGGAACCAGCTCATGAAGGAGAGGGGGGCAAAATTAGTCTTCAATACAGGTAAGGAGGAGATGGTTGGGGGGGGGCCTGGGCTCCACCCCTGCTGCTCCGGCCAGCGAAAATTTTCCTTGAAAATATACGCCGGCAGCCGGGCGGGGGGGAGGGGGGGGGGGTCGTCAGCCCCCACCTGATTCCGCCCCTGGCAAAGCCTTGCACACATTAGAAATGCAGGTAGACGATTATGTTCTCAAAGACTATGTCAAATTGATTTTCCTCACAAACCATAAATCATTATGCAGAACCAGTTTTAGAAGTAGTACTTCCTTCCAAATTGTGAGAGTGCAAGCCAGCATAAGGGACAGTCATCTATTTCTAAAAAGCCAATGAAAGGAAACAGAAAATCATCTCAGGAAAAATGAAAGATTCTGTACCATATACATACCAATTTGATGTAAGGCAAGCATCCATTGAATCACTTTCTTGTCCGAAACAGCATTATTTACTGGCCCTCCTTGATCATTGTTTATAGAAGGATCAATTATCGGTTGGCCACCATCAGTAATAATAGGTGTTGTAATAAACTTTCCACTACCAATAACCGGAACCATATTTTGACATTCGGATTTCCATGTGCTATACTGCTCCCTAAGAAGCCAAGCCAATACCAATGTGATAAACGAAATTGCTAGTTTCAACTATAAAGATAGCTAAAGTAACAAAAATTAAAATAAATTAAATTTGAAAAAAAAAATGCAACTAAGATGTTCACAATTCGAAGCATGGCAGTACCAATAAAGGAGTAACCACGTATCAATGAGATTAACAATATCAACATGAAAACATATAGGTGAATACATAATGTGCTTTAATGTATCTTGATGACATTGTCCCCATGCTCACCCATGGGCATAAACTTAGAAAGCAGCAGCTTCATGGGTAAACTGCTCAGCAAATTGATTTGAGATAGACATAACTAGTGCATGTGTAAAAGAGAGAGGCAGGAAGTCCATTATTAAAAAAAAAAAGGCAGCCCGGTGCACGAATGCTCCTGCAATGAGCTGGGTCCGGGGAAGGGTCGGACCCATTGGGTTTTTGTACACGGTCTTCCCTTGCAATTAATTGTAAGAGGCTGTTTCCACGACTCGAAACCGTAACCTTAGGTCATACGGCGACAACACTTACCGTTGCGCCAAGGCTTCCCTTCCAGGAAGTCCATTATTATTGTTCTTATTTATTGGATGTGTACTGTGAATAATATGACTTTGGTAGAAAGAGGCTTAGAAATGTTATTGTTCTTAGTAATATTATCCGCGAATATGTTGAACAAAATAATAGGAAAGTTATGTTATATGAGGAACTTATATTTTATGACAACATGAATATTCACACACATTATATTTAGCAACAAATGCAATTTAAGAGAACAAAGATCAAATATTTCTTACATGTTTCCATGCACTATTTCCATAGGTAATCAATATATATGAAAGCATTACCTCCTGTGCTGCCTAAGTTGATTCCGCTCTTCGAATGTGCTATTAGGATCATAGCATCCTAACAAAAACTCCCAGACTAACCCTTTAATTGAAGGGTGAACACCCTAACATGTAAAACCAATTATAAATGAATGCTCCACATTCAATATATGACTGCTGATTTAGAACACAAAGGAGCAAGAATATTGCATTTGTTGATTTAGAACTAGTATTAAACAAGGCGATAAAAAACAATAAAAAGGTATACCCCTCTTTGTATTCGTCTAAGAACTTTTGCAATATCCAAATGACCATCTTCAGAAAATGCGGCATGCCACCTTCTTGCACTTAGAGTTTTCCCAGCCTGCAAAAAGATAAGACTACTTTAAACAAAAACGTAAATGAAGTTTTATATGCAAAACCAGCCCTCGCATGTGTTGTAATGAAGCTATGAGAAAAAGTATAACAGGCACATGTTAACTATAGCTACTCAACCGCCAAAAAAATAAGAAAGTAGAACAAGACAGTCTTAGCTTAGCATTACCCTCGTAGCATTCAAAAACTAACTTACTGCCACTACTACTACATTCTTAAATTCTGCGAAGCATTAGTAAGCAAAGAAGAGGGTCTTTCATTTTTTTAACCAGCGGATGAATAACATTGTCTGCATTATTTTCACTAGTTTATAAGTCAAAATTTATAACATAAAAAGTGCGAAAGCAATCAACCAAAAATCTCGAATTACTCAATCAATAAATTACAAAAATATCACATGAACAGTAAGTGCAAATCATACCCTAGGCTTGAAACGGGTCTTAGGAGCATCTTCTTGACATTCGGGTCGAATTGGATAAAAAGCCCTGAACTCCTCCCCTCCTTCAGGTTTTTTCATAAATCCTCCGCAGCCAACCATCCAAATTAATCACTGGTCACTGCCAAAACTAACAAAAATCAAAACCCATAAAAGGATTTCCTATTAGAAGCTAAAATGGGCATTTGCTAAGAAAGAAAACAAAACAGAACAAAACAAAATCCTATTCTCATCTCATCAACGAATAACATCCCCCATTAAGTTTCAAAATGACCCATAAATTTTGCAATGCTGAATCAAATAACATATTGAATTACTAACAACCCAAAAACATTTTCGAGCCGACCCATTAAATCATGCATAAAAAAGAGAACAAAAAGATCAAGAAATTCAATAAGGATCTACTATTTCCCACAATATTTACCTTGTTTAAATAATAAGAAAAAGATATTTGAGTGAGCTTATAAAAATTGCGTCGTCAGAAGAAGTTTCGTGATGCTAAACAAAGCATCAGTCGATAATATAGACGTATTTTAATGGAGATTTCTTGAGAATTAGGAGAAGAATGACAGAGACGGAGAGAAAAGAACGAGCGAAGGGAACGCGAATTATTATTGTGAGAACGGTATATTGATTTTATTTATTTTTTCGGGGAAAGAGTTTCAGAAATGATTTTATAAAAGGCTATCATTTGACAGTCTGGTACGACACTGGCTGGATCGTTCATGAATATTTAAATCAAAACACCGTTTTTTTCTCTTTTTAAATATAACTACTTTTTTTAATATTAAAAAATATTTAAATATTCAAAACATTCACGAATGAGTTTTTTTTACATAAAATGTGATAATATTAATATAAGTATGGATCGTTCTTAAACTTGGTAGGGGCCAGTAGAGAAACAGAAGGCAAAATACATCATATACACAAGTTTTTTAATCTCAACTGTGATAAGCTTTAATAAACCTATTAGCCTGCAGGAGCTTGTCGGCTGCGGGGTGAAAATTTACTTGCGAATCATTTCGTCCTAACTCTTCCGTTTTTTATCACCGATATTTATTTTTATTTTTTATTTTTATTTTTATTTTTATTTTTTATTAATTATAAAAACTAAATACTAAAGTAAATGTTATTTAATTAAGATAACATAAAAATTATTTAGACTAATTAAAATATATAGAACCACATAAAAAATATTTTTGGATTTATTAAAATATATTGGACTCGACTGAGTCAAAAATTAAGAGTCTACAATTTACTCTTTGCTTGAATGATCTGAGACTTTAGTAAAAGAGAGTGAAAAACAATAAGATTTAATTTTTGAGATAGTTGAGGTTTTAGATTCTGGACCCGGTTTTAGTTCTGGACTCAAAGATGATTTTAGATTCTGGACCTAAGAAAAATTTAAATTCTAAACTCAAGAATAATTATAGGTGGTACAAAAAAAAAAAAGGGCCAATCATAAATAATAGTATTTGAACATCTCAAGCTGAAAAATGCTTGAGATAAGGATACATAGGACTATAAACTTTGATGGCTTCAAGGAGATTAAAACCAAACGTAAAGCTTTAAAAGCCATCAAACCTAGCCTGTATATACTTGAGATATCTTTTAAGAAAAAATCCATGCGCCAAAGCAAGAAATAGCAAAACCCTTCTGGCTAAAGATCTTCTATATTATCTGATCTGAAGAGCTTGATGCCTCACATCAATATAACCAAAAGAAAGAATTAGACTCCTTTTAGAGGAGAAAGAGAAAACTCTTTTTAGAGGAAAAATTAAACTTAACTTAATAAAATCTTAAAATTAAGTCAATAGAGATTAATTATATAAATTTTTTTTTTCATTCGATATGATGTAATACTATCTCTTATGATAAATATAAAATTATAAAATTATTTTTAACCATTTTTTATCAAATTACTTTGGCAAATCCTACTATAAATAAGTACTAAAGGCTCATAAGTCTACTTAGAGGTAGTTCGGAGAGCCAAGAAAGTCAACCTATAAAATTATTGCAGAAAATCTGTAAAAAAAAATAAATAAGCAACAAAACACCAAAAAAAAAAATTAATCTACGGTAAAACACAAGACATTGACTCTTACAACATGAGAGAGAAGAAAAGAAAGTGAAAGAGCTAGCTAATAACCAAAACGAAGAACGTTATACAACTTGAAATATCAAAACAAAATTAATTTGAACCAAAAATAAATTTCAAAAATAATATTAACGACGTTGGCGATCAATCTAATTTTTGTATTAAAGTTTTTCTTTTAAAATTATAAAAATATGAAAAAATACACACCAACTACACAATACAATAAGAAGGGTAGAAACATAAAACTAATAAACTTCTAGCTTTAGACCTAAAAATTTTAATGACGCTAGTAAACTAAATTCGATTTTAATTCGCTAAAACAATTGAATTATTTGATTTTAAATCCTTTAGAGTATTGATATAAGGATTTCAAATAAATATCTAAGACAAATTCAATCAAGATTAATTCTCAAAATTACCTCAAATTTATATGCCAATTCAAACTACATTCCAATATAAATAATATTATTGTTGTTATATAGACTTTTATATCTTGTTAAATTTATCGGATATTTCTTTAGTTTACACAATTTTTTTTAGCAAATTAAAGATAATATCATTAAATGATCAAAGAAGGTGGAACCCATGAATAAAACAGAGGCAAAAACTTCCCCCTGTCCCAATAAGAACCCCTTGCACAAACAGCTAATAAACGAAAGAATCCCTTATACAAGGCCAGCAAGAACCAAAGATTCGGCCTACAAAAAAGGCAAAGACTAAAACCATGAACAAACTCTTCGGAAGGAGAAAACAAGCAAGAAATTAGAAAAAAAAAAAAAGTGCAAAAAAGCCCTCTAAATTTTTACGTGAATACAAATACAAGTTTAATATTTGTTTCGGCTTAAATAGATACTAAGATCTTGTATTTGTACCTACGCGAGTCTCAAATATCCTCAAAGTTAAGCATCATTGAAAAATGAGGAAAAAGTAGGATAAAACATCCAAGAGAGCGATAATTTCATTAAAAATTCTGATAAATATGTTTAGTTGAACTTGAAGAAGGTAAATCGAATAATCAACACAGGGTCACATTGAGCTGCTTTTGTGGAAAGATTAAAAACCTCTAAAAATCACCATGCTAGTCAGGGACAAAGCTAGAAGTTAAAAATAAGAAGGGTTGTAAAGTTTAAATACCACCCTTGTTAAAGAAAAAATATTGAATAATTTATTTATTTTCTTAACAAATAGTTGAATAAAAAATTATATTACAGTATTAGAAGTATAAATAATAAAATAAAAATAAAAATAAAAATTATAACCTTTTATTTTTTTATGATCTTTTTTTTTCTTTTTATTGTACTTTTAATTTTTTCTTAAATATTTAATTTATGAAATGAGTTCAAATTAATTTAGTTTTTGCATTTGAAAAGTATCATTTTTTCTAGAAGAAAAATATATTTAATTGTGAAATGAATAATTTATTTTTTTTCTTGCATAAGTTAAATGATAGGAGACAATTTAAAATTTTAAAGGGGAGCAAATAAATAATTCTAACAATCTTCGTAACTATATATATATATATATAAATTATTTTTTTTCTCAAAAAAAAAAGAGAGGCAGTTTCCCTATTCCTCCCAACGTAGCTTTGCCACTTATGGTAGTTGATAGATCTACTCAAAAAGAGCCATAAGCCAAAGAGTCATCACCTCTAAATGATGTAGATCTATTAAAAAAACCATGATCTCTCTACAAGTGGAAAAAAAAAACCTAAATAAAGCCAAACCTAGAGAAAATAAATAAAATCACCAGAAAAAAAAAAAAAAAGAAAACCCGGAAAGAAGGAATGTTTTAGAGGTGTTGGCGGCCAAAAATGACAGGTGATGATCAAAAACCTCAGCTAAATAAATCGGAAATAAAATCAAATAAACTTTTTAGCCAAAGAGTGCTTCGTAAGTTTATTATAACATTTTTCTTTAATTTACAGGTCAATTAAATAAGGAGTGTATTGACACAACGATAAATATTATTGTCATATAATATGAAATTATGAATTTGAATTGTAAAAATAATCTCTTATAATTATAAAAAAAAGACTACATTATAAAACTCAATAAATCCAACTGTTCTTCAGATACATATAACAAAAATATTTATACATCGAAACTATTTTTTTTTTACACATCAATCAAAATTGGATCTTTTATTCAAATACTAATATTATATTCACTATATGGGATTATATAAATTGTGTTGTATATAATTTTAATATTATTACTAATATTATAACTTTTTTCATATTTTTTAATATTAAACAATGTTCTAACTTCTATGGTATCACTCGCCTGAAAGGATTTGAGCTCATGGCAGGACATGTGAAGTTCACAGAGCTGTTAACAAAAGTATCTAACTCAGTCAGGATGAACAAGACCCTGTTTTCAACCTTATGTATAGCTTACAGCTTTGGCACTCTACTCTCCGTGTGCTTTTTTTTAAATAGGGTATAGGCATGCCTCTCTTTTATAAATTCAATATTTTGCTAGAGTTTTGTGGATTGTTGCGTACAACTCCATGAACTAATATTTATATCCAAGTTTAATTTGTTATAATTGTTTCTGCAGAGAGGAGGAATCATCAGGCAGGAGCTCGCTAAACTTAAAAAGGAGGCAGCTTAAAAATTTTTTGAATTGTGAACTTTCCATTCTTTTTTTTTTTTTTTAAATCAATTTGAGAAATCTGCTGTCTTACGAATTTAGATTTTTGTTTTCATTTATGTGCTAGCTGTGGAGACCAATTATCCTTTACTTTGTTGAAAGGAATCAGCGAAAGCTACTAGACTATACATAAATTTTTCATTGTTCATTATTATTATGCAATGGTTACTGTATGTTATTGTTCATTTTTTTGGTATTATGAGATGAACAGGTTTATGAAAATACTGTCGTGGAAACTAAAATAATCAAGAATTCGAGACTTGTTAACGCGTAATGTTTTACACAACTATCTTTATTGAAAGTTTTTCCTGGACTTGTTTGTATTTAAGATATCCCAACTACAAACAATTTTAAAATTTTCCTCGAGTCTTTTCTTGAACTTGCGGATGCTCAAGACATCCTAGTTGCAAGTTCTAAATTATGATATTATATTTTAAAGAAAGGAATAAAACAATATGGTGGCCCTATACCCTTTGTGTCCTCAGATGTTATCAAGCGTAGCGAAATTAACGAAACACTCAAGTCCTATCCATCCATGCATTCCCAAGGGTTGTTCATCGACTTCAAAAATGAGAAATAAACAGGGTTTGATCAGTTGAATTGACTGGTCCATGTGGAATAAGTACTTGTACTAGTACAAAACCAAGCTCATGTTCTCGTGAAGACTGGCAAGCAACTTAACTGCTGTCTGGAATTAAGGCAAAATGAATTTTGATCACAACGAATCGTTCATTGCCAATTGGAGATAAGAGGAGTGGATGCTGGGGTTGGGGGTTAGAGACAACATTTTTCCGATAGAAAAAGGGATAAATTACACCCGATTAAAAGTTGTCCTTCGCGAATACATAATACCAATTAGAGAGCTGACGTTCATCAGTGTATTATTGAGAAACGACGGGTGTATTTTACTCATCATAAAGTAATCATATTATTCACTTCCTACTACTCCAACTACATCCTCTTCTCAGAACAAAAATAACAAATAAACATTAACAAAAGACGAGGATGTGATGTATATCGATCTTAAATCAAATGCCCTGCTTACAGGAACAGAACAAGGATACCAGCTACCTTTATCATAAAAAAAGCACAAGAAAAATCAACCACAAATGTAGCTGATCATGTGGAAGTAACATAGCTACCCAATGACAACTGTATGCACTTCTGTACATGGTGATGATTAATGCCTAGGCAGCAACCATCTCTCACTTGTAAGAATTCCCTAGCATCCCTTAAGTTGACACCATTGAATTCTCAAGTGCAGCTTAATTTGATTGCAAAGGGCAAACTTGTCATCCACTGGATCAATTCGCATGTCATAGTCATGCCCAAACCTTGATATGTACGGCTGATGTTGTATATCTTTGATGATATAATCCGAGTAATCTTCCTTCTATGCCAAACTTGATAAAAGCAACAAGAGATATTTCCATAGCTGTAGAGATGTAAAAATCACCACAACTGAGTTTGAAATGTGAAAAAATAATACCACTAATATCCCAATCTCTTCAATCCAGGAGGAAGAAATTTCTGAAATACCATTCAAACATCAATGAAACAATTCACAACCTCCTGATTGAAGAAGTCCAAATTTCAAAACATTGACATCTTCAGAAATTCTAAGTTTCGTATCTTTCTCAACGGAACACCTCCAATTCTGTATCTTCAAATGAAATTTCACCTCAGTGACTCAGAAAGGAGCCTCAAGTGATTCTTCCCAAACATCTGCACTTCCATTTGAGACATCTTCAACATCTTCTTCCATTGAGAGCCTGATATATTCCCTATGTGCAAACCGATCCCACTCTGTCAAGGTTGGATTCTCACGCTCCTGCTCACACCAAAAGGACACAAATTGGGATTGTAAGATCCCAGGAAAGACAAACTTAGAATCATTCGACCTCCAACAGGTAATTATGCCATCAATAAGAAACAAACTCCAGCAGAACACTTCATTTACCTGGCGAATTAAAAATGGATCACGGCTTTCAAAAGCCATTAATTTATTGAGATTGAACAGAATATTGAAAATATTTCCTGAAAGCTTGCTCCTTTTCAAGTCATGCAGTGTGATATAATCTTCTGTCTGTAAATAAAACCACACCACTACCTATGAATCTAGCACAAATAGAAGGTTATAGAGCATTGGAAAGAAACAGGATTTTACTTCTGGTGCTATCATATCAACTATTTGACACAAGATATCCTCAAATAGAACAGGCTCCTGGGCCATACACTCCATTCGGTGCAGCTGCTCTTCATAGAAGAATTGCATCTCATTGGCTGTCAACACACCATTTCCATCCAAATCTATGCACTTGAACCTGTAAATACAACTTGCAAGATAAAGCATGCATAGCTGATATAATGAGAAAAAAATGCCGGAAATTAGAGCATCACACAGTGGAATTTCGGTGTTAGACCTCCATTCTAAATACAAATAACAGAAGCCCTTTAGGACAATGGCACTAAACAAGTTCTAATTTAGAGGCTAAATCAAGGAGTTGACCAAGGATAACAGCACTCCTGTTGGTAGAGAATTAAGCTGATACTCTTGGTTGTGATCTCCCCAAAAAGTGCAATTTCGCAAGAAAAAGTATGCCTCAATAATAAGAGTGATTGCTCAGCTTTCTTAATGGGCAGAAGGGGACTGTACCTCAAATTTTCTTCTAGCTATTTGAGATGGTAATTCCAGTTCTTGAACCTCAAAGCAAATTAGCCTTTTGGGTTAATCAATTGAAAGAAGTTTATCCAGGAAGAGTTGGGACTAGCATCAGGACATTCAAACGATAAGTAAGAATCAGGTCAAGGTAAAACTACCTAAGTGTTAACACACTGCCCTGCTGGAAATGTTCTAGGCGATAATTGTACTAGGTAAATATGTCAACATTAATGCAGATTTCCAGAAATATTGTGCTGAAAGAACTCATGAATATTTATAGATGTATGTGTATTCAATGCCCTGGGCACATGGACATTTTGTTCACATTTTTCTAGTTTTATCCTTATTGCAAAAGCCTACAACACCGGTCAAATTGGCTATTTCCATGAAATAGATAACACAAAATAATTAGCTAATCCTAACTTTAGCACAACCTTTGCAAGCTAAAAATTGATTTTAACATCTAAAGGCTGATATAGAAGAAGTACCATTAAGTAATAGGTTCTTACTTCCTCCCAAAGATTTATTTTTTATTTGCGCGGCAAAAGGGGACTTGGGATTAAGGCTTTGTTGAGTTGAGTTGAGTTGCGCAGCAAAAGGGGTGGGGGGGGGGGGGGGGTGCAACTACAGTAGAATGGTTGAATTTGTTGCAAACCATGCAAAATTTCATCATCTATTTAACCTTTTATGCATTTCCATTAAGAAGAAAAAAAAAAGTTAGTAATGGGCAAGAAAGCTAAGTTTACCAATACTCAAGACTAGGCTCAGATGATTTGTCCTCTTCAGAGAGCATGAAGTACACAAAATCTTCATAGCCCATCTTCCCTTCAGTTTTACCAGTGAACTTCTTTGGCACCTGAGATGAAAAAAAAGCGCAAAAACATAGTAGTGTACTACCTCATTTATGAAAGCAGCCATGCCCACTTTGAAAATCAGTGTCAATTTTATTCAAACTTCGGAAAGAAAACAATTAGGAAGCCAACAAACCTGTGCAAATATTCTATCAACAATCCTGTAGGTAAGGGCACGATTACTATATCTAATAAGAGACTCTTTGTCAATCAAGAAATCATGGTCCATATCCAGCTCCCAGAACTTGCAGTATATAACATAGAAATGTTCATATGAAAAGTACCTGAAATATAGGAAAATACACCTCATCCCTAACAGCAATTGATAATTAAATGAATATGTTAAACAATAAAATTTAAAATATATACATTTGAACTGTAAAAGAGTATAGCACGTCCCACAATAAGTTGTATTCTTATATCAAATTGTCAAAAATTATTTGTTCAGCTCCATCAATAGAATATCAAATGGTTACTTTCTCAAGCAAGGATAAATATAGGTTTCTTCCACTGTAATTTCCACTATATAATTAGATTGAATTAAAGTAATTAGTACAGTAAGTTCAAATGCAATCTCAATGATTATTATTCCGAATATACTAATTCATGAAAGGAGTTTATTAGCACACCAACCTTAGGACTTTGTTAATGTCCTCTTCTTCATCTGCCTCTTGCATGGCACCGATGAGATTACCACGTTTCAGCTCCCTAAGGGTAAGACAACCATTTCCTGATCTGTTGATGTAGTAGAATATTCTATATATGACTGTTTCAGCTGGTCCCAGAAGAAAATATTTCCAAGGGACATCAATTTAAGAACAAATATCATTATAACAAGAAAAAATATAAGTATATCTAAACAAATTGATTGACTAGATGATGCAATTTTGTCTTCTTCTTTTATTTTTTTAATTTGATATGGAACCTTTACTAATTTAAAGATGTACTAACTGACTAACTACTTTTGTGATGGATTACCCCAAATAATGCCAAATCAATCCAAGAAAAGAAAGCCATATGCCTATAAATGAATAAACTTTCATTTAAATTTCAAACACCCATTATGTTAAAACGGAAAATAAAGGAAGTATTAGATATATTAATCATAATTTCTACAATAGCCATGGAATAGCAATATTTGATCTGTAACCCTAATTTAGGTCTATTTCAAAACTTCAATAAAAGAACCAGCACATGCAAGTGAATGCCAGTCAAATATATTGTTGATACAACCATATACTTGTCAAATTCAATGAAGATTAACTAGAAGCATCTAAATAGTTCCTTTTTTCACTTAAAAATCACTGCATGTATATTTTTTTAGCAAAATGCGAAATCAGTCAACTATTCCACTATGCAAAAACAAGTTATGGCCCAAAATTCAAATTGCAGACAGTTTTCCACCAGTTGAAGCAACACATTGTGATCCAATAAAAGCTCAGAATTTGTTTACAGACATTTCTAATATCTTACCAGCACTAGCATTCATTCAAAAAAAGAAGCATTTCAAGTAGTAAAGCTGTAAAAATCTATTTTCACCTTGGAAATGGATTATGCCCATACAGAGAAAGGTTAAAGAAAAACACACTTGCTAGGACATGTAAAAGCAGAAAGGTCTGGAAGGCCCTTTTACGTAGCAGTATTATTCAGTTGACCAAAATTATCATAGTCAGTGATTGTTACTACAATTAGGTCTAACAAAACCTTTAACACAGTGTAATGCCATGTTACATATGCAAGGAAGAAGAAGCAGGGCAATTTAGGTAGAGGGTGAATGGGACAAATTGGTTATAACAACCTGCCAGCAGAGCATGTATTGAGGCACAGAGAAATATTCTGAATTCGTTAATTTACAACTCCTATATTTATGCAGTTGTACCAGTACTGAATTAGCCAATGAATTTTATCAATTTCCTTTCCTTTCTCTCATTCTCTCCTTTTCTCCTCAACTCTTCTTATCTTACTCTGTCTCTTCCTCCTTTACTCCTCTATTTCTCCTCTATTTCTCTAATTTACTGTTATCGAATTTAAATTACCTCATATCCTGAATCCCTGCTTCGGAAATCATTCCTCAAATCAAATCTACGCCTTGTTCTGGCAAAATGTATGTAATGAGTGAATGGAGAGGTGTGTGTGGTAAATTTTATGCACCACCTATTTTGAAGGGGAGGGAATCCATTGAGATAGAAGATCAGAACTTCAATTTTATAATTGAAATGTTAAGAATCATGGTTTAGCTGATGAAGAGATAAAACACCACTTAGGTGCATACCATATCTTTCTTGAAATTCAGGTGTGTTCTGCAAGAATTCCAACCCTGGATGAGTTGCCAAAAGTTCTTGAAGAATAGGTTTGAAGTCGGCCTATACAAAAGCATGAACAGAAAGGATGATAAGCTTGTTCACCAATGAAAGACCAGCAATGTGGTCATTTTGACATCATAACCACCTACAAGAAAAACATAACATACCAATAAGTGCAACCAGAAACAATGGAGATTGCAAGACAAACCTGTGTTAGGTAGTTGTTTTCTGACTGCTTTAGGATATGGAATATGCAAGTTGCTCTATCCATTGCTAGCATATTGCCATCCACCCAATACTTAATAAATGAGTTCCTGAAAACAAATAATGTAACTGAGCGCAAAATAAAAAAATCATTCAAAGAAGCAAGTGCAGCAAGCATCATTCAATAACATGGATCACAATAATATAACTAGCAAGTAATAATTCATTCCCTAAATCCAGAAGATATGTTCAGTTTATAAACAAGAAGCAAAAACTCACTACTCTCCACAATCAAACCCTAATGCCATGTGGTTAAAATAATACCAAATTACAAGTGTAATAATGGTTGTGAAATCTGACATACCTGCTTTCTATCAAACAGTTCTAAAGAAGAAAATGTTTTCAGTGATTCATGAAGCGAATTGCAGTATTTGTTCACATTCAGGTCCAAATCTTTGCATATTCCTACGCTTATGTCTTGTTTGGAAAAGGAGCTTAATGAAGGGAAAAGGAGAGGAAAGAAAATAACTTATTTTTCTACTCTTTCTTTTGTAAAAGAACAAAAAGTGGGTAAAGGAAAATTTTGAGGGGAAAACAAGAATGGGTTCATTTCCTGTCTAAATTGGGAGGTGAATGAGAGGAAAATTATTGAATTACAATTTTATTCTCATTTACATTTTCATTCATAAGAAAACTTTGTCTCCATTTTTTCCTAACCCATATCCAAATATGATAAAGCAAAAATTTTCCTCTTCCTTATTATTTTCCCCTTCTATTTTTATTTTCTTCCTTCCGCGCTCTTCCCAAACATACTGTCATTTTTCAGGGGGATATAAAAAAAGATACTGGATAAGATCAATCTGGTGATGTTTTACAGACTTTAATCATTGTTTTGCCTTAAAATTTATGGTTTGATAGCCCCTTAATTTACAAATATAATGTCCTTTGCGGGATCACCTATAAAAGCTCATTGAAAGAGGAAGTCAAAAACCAATGATAGATTAGCCATCTTCATGCCAGGCTGTATGGAGGTATGCTTCTACTCGAGTGTCTCAACGACCTTAATCTTATAATGCCATTATCTAAAGCTTAAATAAGAAATTACATTCAACCTTCTGACTTCTCATTTGCAAGTTAGAGAATGCATGCATAAAGTTAATGGAGAGGAAAATTGACTATTTTATGTAACTATATGCCACTTTGCACCTGTGGACAACAGCCAACCCCAAATGACTCCGTGCACTTCAGGCACCAGCTGTCCAGCTTGATCGCATAATACATATAAACAGATGACTGCCTAAACATATAATTTTGGCAAAATCATGGCGGATTCAGAGTATGAAGATATTTTTCAAAATTAACTTAACCAAGTATAAATGACATGAAAGATAAAATTGAAGCAAAAATGCATAAAATGATAAAA
The DNA here is from genome assembly GCA_947685225.1 of Garcia nutans. Classification (NCBI taxonomy): domain Eukaryota; kingdom Viridiplantae; phylum Streptophyta; class Magnoliopsida; order Malpighiales; family Euphorbiaceae; genus Garcia; species Garcia nutans. Next base: position 3,979,963 of record CANTUV010000048.1, on the reverse strand, counting down.
CTGGCACAAAATCAAAAGTAAACTCAATATGCCAATTGCTAGTGCTATAAATCATAGCAGCAGTAAACTTAATGGCCAAAAAGGGGAGTCATAATTGCCAAATCTGAACAATGAAACATTAAAACAAATTTGAAATGGAGATGTTCCAGGCAATATCCCATGACTTTAAACTCCCCATCATAAAATATATAGGGAACGAACAAGCGCTTACCTCATCACTCTTCCACTATTGCCAGTGTCAATCTTTCTAAACAGTGCAGAGGAGAAGAAAGATGGCAGCTTGCAAACTTCCTTTACAACATATTTAAATTCTAGATAACAAAAAAATCAAATGTTAACTTGACAGGTGCTTTATCCCTTCTTTTCTCCTCTATCTTAGCATCCCACGGATATTAAATTAAAAGTAAATCAACAAAATCAATAATAAAAAAAATAATACTATAGATGGACAAGAAAGATATAAATTCATTATGGTTCTGACCATCTATCTGCAACCCATCAGGATGATTGGTGTAGAAGTGATAAATTCTAGACAGACATTGTTCTTTCAGTTCATTTGCCAGCGGACAGCCATTTTGAAAATAAAACTACAAGCACATAAACGTGTAAACAATGTAAGAACATAATACTTAACCCAGGGAAAAGTTGAAAATTAGAAATTTTCAATTCAGCAATTGAATCTCAATTATGATGGCATCTTACAACAGAAGCTGTCAGGAGTAGGTGAAACCTGAGGTATGACTTCTCGTATTGGTTCACTAACTAATTTTAATGGAGAACCCAAAGAAGAAGGGCTTGTCTTCTGCTTAGATGTGCGTGGAGAACCAGATGAACTTCTTGGTGAAAGAGGAGGTGTACTGCCAGCAGAAAACATGGAAGGTAATGAATTTCCCCCACCAAAACTTGCATTGACAGAGCTCCCGAAGACATTAATAGGATTGCCAATTTGAGCATCATCAATTAAGGACTTCACCTACACTCAATTGTAGACATTTTAGAATAATTTCAGATAAAGCAAACTCAATACATTGGCCAAAACATAGTAAAATGAAGTGGATTCCAGAAAATGGGTGAAAAATGCAAATCGTAGCCACAAATTAATGGCAGAAAGTTGAATTGATAAACAAGGCTATTGCACCAAAGGAGCATCCCGGCTTCAAGCCTGGATAAGAGATGGGAAAAATGGAACACAAATATCAGGGGCGGGGAGAAGGAGTAGAACAAGGGGCTGGGCCTAGGCCATGGTTACACACACAAGTAAAACACTCATGAAGTGTGCTGAAAATGACATCACAGCTGAATTGACAACAGAGGAAGAAAAAGATAACCAAAAAGTTACCGCCTTGCTGAATAAATTATGATCTTTAAAAAAAAAAACAGTTTGACACTGTAAATTAACCACTCGATCCAGTCAACACATGAATCATGGCATCATCGCCTACTTGTATACAGTATATCTCATTTCACAACTTATCAGCATGAACTAACTATACCTTACAAACAAAAATTTATTATTATCAATTGTCAAATATTTTTCTATAAAATTTACAGAAACAATGAAATTACCAGTCGACTGGTATCTGGAAGCGAAAGCCACTGACAGAACAACTCTTCAGCAAGCTGAGGACTAGCTTTAAGTACAAATGGGGACACTTCTGGAAGCTGCAACAGCTCAGGGTCCAAATACGGAGCATCAGCTCCACCATCTACTGCATCAATATCCATGACATACAATTATCCAAACCCTAGCTCTTCACTTCCTTAAATCATCTATTACAAGTAAAATAAAAAATTTCCCAGAAAACACACCATTAGTTGTCGCAAATGAGGAAGGAAAGCAAGAACAAGAACCAGAGTTTACTACTCAAACTCCAAGAAAAGCACACTGTAAAAACTTCAGTGCTTCACTGAAAAATGCTTCTTCTTCAGTCAAAACACAAAAACTCAAGTGAAGAGCTCAAAACCCTAGAAATTCTGACAAAATTTATCCATAACACAAACTGTAACTTGAAGATACATTTGGTAGAAAACACTATCTTTAAAAAGAAAGTAATTGGCTAATAAATTGCTGCTCCGGTGATCGAAAAATCAAGAAATAGCAGAGAACTATAAAGCTTTGAGTGTAGCTTGCTTTGTTGTGGCTATGAGAGTATGAAATTGAATGAAAATAGAAAGAGAAAGAGAAATATTAGTAATATATAGCACTAGCCATGAAAAGCGAAACAAAGGTATTGGAAAAATGGAGAAGACACTGCAACACACAACAATTCACTTCGCAGTTAACAGACTTCAGACACAGACACCCTCCGTATTTTAATACGAATTATATCGCACCTCCTCAGACACGTTCGTTCTACCTAGGGCTTATGATGCTGCTATATGGCTATGCTTTTTCATATATAATTTGTACTAATAATTAAATTTAATGGATAATATTTTTTTAATACAAAATAATTTTTATTAACGAAGTAAAAAATATATTTATAAAATACTAATTTTAAAATATATATTGATTTTTAATTTTTTAATATAAATAATGGATACTTAAATTTAATGAGTAATATTTGTTTACTCAAAAAATTGATAATTTTAATTTTTTTTTAATTTATAAATAATAAAAATATAAATTGAAGCAATGAATTTTTAATTAATTTTGCATCTCGATTGTGATGTATAAATAATTGTTACGAATTTCAAATTTATAATTATATACTACAAATTCCAAAAGTAATTCTACCAAATGTATTATAATTATATACTATAATTATAAATTTGAAAATTACTTAATTTTTATTACCAAATATATCAATTTATTAATGAATTAAAATTAATAGTGTATTTGATAAATTACTGAAAAAATTGATTACCAAAAATATATTTTACAGAGATATATTATAAATATTATATTTTATTAGGAAATATTATATTACTGCATTTAAAAGATGCAATAAAATACTAAAAAATAGATTGAAAAAATATTAACTTATTTAGTTACAACCCTACTTTATATTAGAAATTTAAGTAATATCTAAAATACTCTTATAAAATTTCTTTCTTATTTTATTATATTTTAAATTAAAAATATATTTATCTTTTGAGAGATAGATCATTCAATTTACTTTTTTTCTCTAAGTAAAATATTTTATCAATTAATTAATAAAATTTAATAGGACTAATATTTTATTTTATATAGATCATTTAAAATAAATATGGTATTTTTGATTAAACATAATTATTTAGTCAATTTTTTAAAAAATTTTCTTTAACCAAATGCACTATAACTAAGTTAATATTTTTTCAAGTTATTAAATGATTAATTTTTATATCTAATATCTTAATTAATTTGTTTAATTCAATTAATTACTTGTGTGATTATCAAAGTATATTATTTAATTAATTTTAATGAATTATGTAATTATATAATTTAATATGTATTTAAAATGTCAAAATTATATATGTTTAGGCGTCAAGTTAGGAACTTAGGACCTAACCGAGTCAAATAAATTTCACTCGCGATTCGTTCGAGTCGCTCGAATTCTCATATAAATATGACTAAAAGGAATATTATAATTTTGGAAAAGCCATAACAGTTACAGGGCAATTTATCTTCATTTTCGAGCCAAAAAAAAAAATTTGTCCATCTCCATCTTTCCTTAGCATACTCTCTCAACTGTATTGCTCATAACAAATTCCAGGTCAAAAAGAATGAACCTTTTCAACAAGAAACCCAATCCCAAAGGTCCGATTATCTCTTTGAATCTGCTATTTTATCTACTTTCATTTTCTTTTATCTGATTATGTAATTTTTTTTCCTAATCGCTACTCTAAAAGTTCGAATTTTTTTACTCGCATTTATCGATCTTTTTTGGATTTCAGTTGACTCTTTGTTTTGCTAAACAAATTCCTTATTTTCTTTTTGTTTGTTTGTTTGTTATTATTAATTTTGATTGCAGAGGCTCTTCGAGGAAGTAAACGAGAAATGCAAAATGCTACTAGAGGTCAATATAATTCTACTTTTTTTTTTTGTTTATAGTTTTTAGCTTATTTAATTTTTAGCATTTGAATTACAAAACCCTTGATCACTATCTCTCTGTGTTTTGAGCTGTTTTAAATTGTCATTATTTGTTAACATTATCATCTAGCAATTTTAACATTTTATCAAACACATGTATATGGAAGGATATTTAATTTTAATGATTTGTTGTGTTTTGAGGAAATTCAAATGGTTTCCATTTAATTATCAATCTGGTGGAGTGGTTAGATTCAACGACTTACATTGGCTCTTACTCTGAAATAGGCAAATTGGGTAAGAGGTGCATCAGATAAATAAAACTGCTTCCTTGAGGAATTACTCATGCAAAGTGAGTAATTAGAAGAGGGCTTATCACTAGGTCCTTTTTATTAGTATACTTAAAGAAGTAATCTTCTTTGTTCTCATCTAAGAATTAAGAAACCTAGACTTTATGATAGGATCCAAGCATGTATTCATTTTCTCTCATGGTCCATTAGTCATATCAAACTGCTCATAAAAATATAGAGAAATACACTTGTCCGGTCATTGCTCTAGCTTATATATTGCGCATTCGTCGAGTCTTCTTTCAAGCTCCTCTTTTCATTGTGGATCACCTTATACAGAGAGTCTCTCCTTTTGATTTTGGGCTCTTTCTACACTTATTTTAAGGGGAATGTTAGGGACATTCCTTTACTCATTTTAGATTTGAAGCAACTGTTTTGATACTCGTATTGATGTTTATGCTGGCTTTTCACTTGTTCAGGTATAGAGAAGGAAATTGGGGCTCTGCAATTAGAGGTATGTCTTTAGTTTTCACAGATAACCAATTTGGAACCTTTGCCATTAGATCTAACAGTTTCGTTGTCTTGCCAGGAAAAGAAGCTTGTTGCTGAGATAAAAAGAACTGCTAAGACCGGGAATGAGGTATATTATGTGTTTTTATTTGAGTTGGATTCTTGTCAATTCTAGGAAACTTGTTGCTTTGGCAGCTAACCGTTCTTAACTTCTTCAAGAGCTTTTTCTGGTTAGGGTTGAAAAGAACCACCATTAGTGAATGTTAAGGTTACTTGATATTATAAAGTATTATAAACTTGCTGCTGCAAGTTCTGGCTTTCCAATTTTTTTTATGTGTTCGCCATAAATTTAATGCAGGTTCAATGATTTACAGTTTTGAATTGTCTATATCCTTAACAGGATTGAGCAAGTGCCTATCTTTTTTTCCTTTTATGCTTTAATTTTTATTGTTTCATTAATATGTTGCTTTTCATTTTAGTTTGTTTTGCATATTGAATGAAGTAAACCCTTTTTATTTTCTTTGCCTTAGTCCTATTTAGAGACCCAAGTCCAATTAAAGATAAAAGTGGGATTAGTAATTCTTGCAAATTATTGCAATACTTTCAATTTGATGGAGATATATTTACCTGAATGTTTCAAAAGCACTGAAGTTTACATGACAGTTTGATAATTTTCTTATTCTAGGAACCTAATTGCAACTCTCTAGACCTCTCTTTGCCCTGCTCCTTCATTTCATTCAAATATAATTTCCTTTTAGGATTTTGTAAAATTCAGTGGCCTTCTAATTCAGCAATTCCTACTTTCCTACTGCCACAAAAAATGAAACTACACACCCACAAACACTCAGTATCTAGGTCCTGCCACGCATTTCCTGCAAAGAAACTTTCTGATAGTTTTTTTAATTTTTCCCTTAAATGTTTGCTAAAGATCTTTTTTTTTTTTTGGCATTATTCAGGCAGCAACTAAAATTCTGGCCCGTCAACTAGTCAGGCTTAGACAACAAATAGCTAACTTACAAGGTAGTCGGGCTCAAATGAGAGGCATAGCGACTCATACACAGGTATTCTAAGTGCGCATATATTAGAGACAATCTCCTTTCCCTACCTCTTTTTTCTTTTTGCTGTATGTGCAATATGCTCTAAGCAATATCTTATCCCTTCATGCAGGCAATGCATGCCCAGTCTTCAATTGCTAATGGTTTGAAAGGTGCCACGAAGGCAATGTCATCCATGAGTGAGGTATGTGATTAGTATAAGATTGGAAACCAGATGAAAATTTGGATGTTTTGCTGGGCAAGAGTGTAGCTGATTATGAACTGTATTATGAAAGCGGTCTCATGCTGATATTGCCTCAATTTTTCTTAGTATTAATTTGTTACTATATGAAGTAAAACCTAAAATTATATAATTCAGCATTTTATTTTATTTTATTTTTGCTAATCGTAGTATCTCTTAATGGCCAATATATTCTATTTTGCAGCAAATGGCTCCTGCAAAGCAAGCGAAGGTTATAAGGGAATTTCAAAAGCAGTCAGCGCAGATGGATATGACTGTAAGATCATGATTCTACTTGAGAATAATTTAACATGGAAAATAGATTCTACTTTGTCCTTTATGTTCTATATTTGTGATGTTTATTAGTTTTCAACTTTTGCATGTAGACGGAAATGATGTCAGAAGCCATAGATGATGCCTTGGATGATGATGAGGCTGAGGAGGAGACTGACGAGTTGACAAATCAAGTTTGCTACTTTACTTCATTGCTGTTCTTCTTTTAATTCGGTTTATAATTATTATGATCATAATGATGCTGTGTGAAGCTTTTCCATAAATGAGATACTGGATTCATTTTATGATATGGATTAATCAGTATAGTAATCTAGGATGAAGTTTGAAGCCAGTGCATTTGTGCAATGGCTTGGAATGAGTAATGACTTGAAAACATCAAGTGACTCTTGTCGTAGTGGTAGAACTGGAAAACTAAGGGCTTCATGGGCACAGTAGTAGGAGATATCCCTGTGAGTTGCTTTTAATGGACTTCAGAGCAGAAAGTGATTACATTTTCTTTTTAACTCATGGCAGGTACTGGATGAAATTGGTGTGGATGTTGCCTCACAGGTTAGTGACAACAGTAATTTCGTTTTTGAAATTTGTTTTCAGTTGTTTAAGAATTTTCCCCTCCTGTAATACCTGACTTGAATTGAAATTCAACAGTTGTCAACTGCACCAAAAGGCAAAATAGCAGGGAAACAAAAAGAGGATGTCGGCAGGTATTCTTCTTTCTTGTTTTATTGACCAGGATGAAACTTGTTTAGGCCTACATGCCACCTCACATGTCATACCTCATCTTCAAGGGGTGGTCATGGACTCATGCCTAGTCTTTTTGCGAGGAGGGTTATTAACCATGCAACATTTCCAACTGAGACGAGTAGTTCAATTACAGAAAAAAATGCAAATCTCGACTCATCTTTGATTCCTTTCGTGCAGTTCGGGCATTGATGATCTGGAGAAGAGGCTGGCAGCTCTGAGAAACGCTTAGGACAATGACACAAGTCCTTTTTTTTTTCTTTTTTTCCCCATGATCAAATCTCCAGTGCATAAGTTGATTCTTCATAGTGATTTGTATTGTAAGTATTTTTCTCTTTTTCCATGTTTTCTCGGATATGTTTGACTTGTAATTTGGCACTTCCGGGAATATATTTCATTGGATCAGTTTGTCTTATACTTATTTGTGATCTGAGGAAAGGAAATGGGGAGGATGGGAAATGAATCATTTTACTGTGTTTTTTCTTTTCATATTTATGCTAAGGAAAGGCAATGAGATGGCTTTATAATTTCTTTATCATCAGCAGAGGAAAAAAAAACAGGTTCTTGACAACGAAGATAATGATGGCTTTTATCGCTACCATCTTTTATCGCTACCATGAAAGCTAGCAATATTTGTACATACAATTAGCAACCAATAATATAATCCATATTCATCTTAAAGTTTCCGCCTAGCACCTTTTTTTTCAGATCATTCATTCCCAAAACTAACAGAACAATAGCACTTGACAATTTCTAACAGTACACTTCCATAGCAACAGCAGTACACGATCCAACTAGACTTCGACTGTCCTAGCAGCCGCAGATACAACCCAAAGGGTAGTACGAAGTAGCTTAATATCTCAAGTCTTACAAGAGAAAAATTCCGTACGTGATCCTCTTCTTGGGTAGTTCTAAAACAAAGTTACAGGAGTCCGAATGAAATGTCCCGAGGAAAAAAAATAGGAATGCAGGAATAAGGGGGCAAATGTTTTTCTCAGTGAAATTGTCAGTTACATCAATATGATCAAGTGATATCCCATCTACAATAGCAAGATTATAAATTCCAAGATTGTTTGATATGGAAGAGTTTATATGGGCGCTCAAGCATCTTCTTACTGACATCAAATTCTCTCATCACTTTCTGATTGAGAGGAGTTCAAAGCTCCCAAAAGCGTCCTCGCGAGCACCTGCGCCTTTAGAAGCCACAGCACGAGATGATTTAGGATCATAACCAGGTTGGATTCTTTGTGAAGAAGTCAGACGGCTACTACTTGAGTGTAATCTGCTAGAACCACATTCACTAGGTTCACCGGAGGAACTTGGTCTACTACTTGAGACAACGGCTTTTCTTGTGTTGCTACCATAACGAGAAGAACTGCGCCCTTTCTCCGGCTCAGGTTGCTGCATATGCTAACCAAAGGCGGCTTCAGTAAAGATTATTTTAAAGAGAAATGGAAGAAATCCAATGCATGAGTACTATTGCTATGACTTGAACATAAAGATGACCAGTTACTAATTTCTCCAATCTTATTGGCTCAAAAACACAAGATAACACTTGCCCATCAGAAGTTCAATAAGATCAAACAAATGACTTTCAGTAGTTTCTCTAGCAATTAACTGCATTAGGATGAGCTTACATTATCCGAAGACCTGTTTCTGGAACTGTCAAGCGGACTAGAGCCAGAGACCTTTCTTGTAGAAAATGCTTCAACTGCACCTGACAATCTATCTCGAATCTCTTTCCCAACTGGATGGAAATATTGTATGACAGATATTAACCATAAGGAATTGTAAATAAACAAATCCAAGTCAAAAGAACTGTGTGACTGTGTGTGATACTGAACCATGTGACTCTGCGTGATACTAAGTAACATATTCCAAAAGTGTTGTCCATCTATGTAATGTGCAGGTCTGAGTTTATAATAGAGAAAAAGGCCATCTTGCCCATCTTCAAGCCTAGCATTCACATAGAGTGAAGAACTTGTTATAATTGAGGGTTCCATAAACTTTACACCAAACATAAAAGATCATATTTTATTTAGAGAATACCTGAGACCTTTTCTGCTGGTCTTTCTACAGATAGTCCTGCATGACCTGGTTTTGCATTGGAACTCTGAAAAGGGTCAAATCATAAAGTAAGAAACACATCCTGGAGGGATAAATACTTAGGCCAACCAGCTCATCAGCACTCACCCGCCCTCTTGAGCTGGAACTGATATGAGGGTACTTCAAAACCGTCCAGTCAAAAACATAGTCAAACTGATAACCTGCAAGAGCAAATGCCAAAATCCAAAATGTAATAAAACACCAAGTTAAATATTTAATTAAAAAAACAAGATTGAATGCCAAAAAATGTTGAGTATGAACAAAAGTTTAAAAATCTTAAACAAGAAAGTCCAGGTAGTTCACCTTCTCGAATAAATAAATCTCGAAATAGCCTCTTCAAATATGAATAGTCTGGTTTGTCTTCAAACTGCAATGACCGGCAATAGTGGAAGTATGATACAAACTCAGATGGGTATGATTTACATAGCAACTGTTTCACATATGAATTTATATGATTTAAGTCACCAACATGAGAACAAGTACAACATAGGTTGACATGGGAAAAACAAGGAACAATGAGTGTTGTCCTCAACTCGCCCAATGTTAGCCAGGCTTGGTCACATACTATACGAACCACAGAATGAGGAATGAAAAACATATATATTGACTGCATTTACCAAATAAAACAAATCTTCATACAAATTTAAAAGGTGAAATACTAAAACTACACTCAGGCTTGCCATATTAGCAATTTTAGTCTTATATTACTCAGTAAAAAAACACGACTTTGAAGGACTGAAGAGCTTTACGATATGAAAATTTAGGGCTTAAATTGAAATTAAAATTTAAAATTTTAGCAAAAAAAAGTTTAGTGAACCTAAAATGTTAGGGACTCGAGTGTAACTAATATTTAAAAGGTAGAGATGAAAGTGCATATCATGCCAAACCTTAAAAAGCAATTGGGATTGGAGATTATTAATTTTCCTTAATTTATTCATGTACTGCACAAAGATTCAAAGCTAAATTATTTAATGCAAATTCTGGTCTATGCTGTACAGTGCTTGGATCACAAGCATCTATAGCCAAGTCTGGACCTACGACAAGCACAGTTGTTCGAGCTTGTATTTGCATCCATTAGTTCTGCCCATTCACATAACATATGAAGACTTAAAACTTTGGATCTAGAAAACAATCAAATTTTATGAAGCCTCTAAGTTAAACAAAATTGTGTCAAGGATAAGATATCATACCTCTGTGGGAGTTGAAACTTTCTTTTCACTGATTTTGTCATATTTTTGCTTCTTTGTACCAGCCTTTAATCCCTGCCAGGGAAGACTGCAACAAAGAAAGTGTATAAAATGAATTAGGTAAAAATGCCACATGAACCATTTAACATCAGGCAGAAAATTACCAACCACAAAGACAAGGAGAGAAATGAATTGAGTACATAGCAACTATATACTCTACCTTCCTCTTAGAAAATACATGAGGACATAACCAAGAGACTCCAAATCATCCCGTCTGCTTTGTTCTAACAGTGAGATAAGACCATTACAATCAAGTGAGATAAAAAAAGATATGATTGACAATTTCCTATTAATAGATGGAAACTCATTATCACTCACCAACTCCAAGGTGAGTATTCACACTTGCATAGCGAGCTGTGCCTGTGAGGTTCTTGTTCTCACTGCAACCAAAAGCCTTATGAGTTTCCATAACAAAAACATCAAATTATCATAATGGCAGAAAACAGTGAAAAAATAAAAGAAAATAGGAGTATAAATTCTTTAGAAATGTGTGTATAATATCTTCACAAACTCTGTGTGTGTGTGTGTGAGAGAGAGGGAGAGAGAGAGAGAGAGAGAGAGAGAGGAGGGGGGGAGGATTAAATGAGATATAGAAAAGTGGTAAGAGTAGGGTGCCCACAATCATATTATATCTCGGTTTACAAGGATATGTAAACATGACATGGATATCCTTGTCGTATAAGTTATAACCAACAAGATTTACGAAAAAGAGAGAGAGAGAGAGAGAGAGAGAGAGAGAGAGAGAGTATGGAAGTGAGGTTAAAGAGAAGATGTCCATTAGATTCATGCACTAAAATTAGGTATCACTAAAGAAGTTCTGCAACGTAGCAGCAACTATAAATAAACGAGAAATAAAATGTATTCCAAGAAAGGGAAACGTGTAATGTCAAAAAGATTTTAAGCATATAGTTTCATGCCACTATTTTATACATGTTCCATAGTTATTCCAATATAAGTTTGTAAAGACATTTGCAGCTGCATGGATGTGTGCAGTTACCACACATTCATCCCTTTTGTTTTTTGTCAGTTACCACATCTAATTTTTAGTGGCAAGAGTGGAATGGATCACTTAGGAAGAAGAAAAAAATATTTAAGTACATAAGATAGAATGGAGAGTAGAACTTGTGATATCTTAGTAAAAATGAACTTCCAGTTCTTTAAAAAGAATATAGAAGACTCAAAGATCTTAATCTATTAGATGTAATAATATGTAATAATGCAAACAGAAATCTCTTTCATAATAGAGATTTCAAGAAAGTTCACATTAAAATAATTATGTTTTCCAGTCCACAGGATTACAACTGTCATTATCCTTTATAAGCACTAAAGGGTGAACATTTGATGCAAATCAAATGATACAACCACAAACCAAGATGCTGCCAAATGGTCCTTAACCTATGTTCAACTTCAACAATATGCATAATTAAGCATATTTTAGAAATAATGAAGTTATCATTGGTTAGTAATAAATGCATTTTGACAACACTATGAAGTTAGACTATGAAGGGGAGCCTTAGCGCAACGGTAAGTGTTGTCGCCGTGTGATCTAAGGTCACGGGTTCGAGCCGTGGAAACAACATCTTACAATTGCAAGGGAAGGCCGCGTACAAAGAACCGATGGGTCCGACTCTTCCCCAGACCCCGCTCATTGCGGGAGCATTCGTGCACCAGATTGCCCTTTTTTATGAAGTTAGACTATGGTGACATTCCTAACCTCTCAATATAGGTCACTGCCTTTCCTATATTAGCTTCATATCTAACTCCAACTCAAATTTCAGTGCATGTAAAAGAAAAATATACCATTCCAGGAACATTCTAAGGCAGACTTATTGAGATCTTACTTCTTTTCATAATGTGAAAGAGAGGAGAAATGCTTAACATGCCCTATTGAGTTACATAACTTTTCCTCAAAGTGGAAAAATCTTTAGAGCTAAATCAAGCCACTGGCCTCTCCTAATGAAGGCAATGGTTAGGCCATAAGAATCATATCATACTCAAGATTATAAAATTATATGCGACAGTGAGATTATTGTGCATACACAGTGAATTACCGGTATGGGATGTGTTTGTGAGTCTGAAGATCCCTATATTTCTTTGCAAGGCCAAAATCAATGACATATACCTGTAACAATAATTCAAACAAATGTGAAGTACAAACAAGTTGAAGATATAATAGATATCTTATAAACAATCAAATTCTCTGAATAAGAAAATGTTTGTAGCAACATACAGTTGACCAGGGAGGGGGCTAAATGTTACATCATACTGCAGTAAGACACTGCATACACCACACACTACAAAACAAACTAAACTACCTGGAGAAAATCACATGCCAATTTTACCACAAAATAAATATGATTTATGCATGCCATTTCTCATAATGTTGCTTCAACCAGCTACAATTTACTATGCAAACTATATGTACTATGTCACTTTCCTATGTATCCCTCAATAGAGAATATTTATCAGCTAAAGGCATTTCACTCAAACATAAAAATAGTGAAATGATTAGACTTGCTATCCAAGAAGCATGCCTATACCCTCTAATTTACTATGATGACCAAGAATTGAACAGGAATAAGTACCCGATTTGCTTTACGACCTAGACCCATTAAATAGTTATCAGGCTTTATATCACGATGAAGAAAGCCTCTTGAATGCATGTATTCAACTCTGTTAATCTGAGAGAGAAACACAAGGGAAAAACATAATGTTAATGGATCATGAAATACTCTTTAACAAAAGAGTAGTCAAGTCCACTTACAAGTTGATCTGCAAGCATCAATACAGTTTTCAATGTGAATTTCCTGTTGCAATAGTGGAATAAATCCTCCAAACTTGGTCCAAGAAGGTCAATAACCATGACATTGTAGTCGACCTCCACTCCGAACCATTTGAGATGTGGAATTCCAGCTTCACCAGAGCAAAAACAAAGGAAACTATTAATGAGAAAAGATTTGCTTCCAAGACCACCCCCACCCTCCTTTGGAAATGTAAAGGAAACTTCTAAAGGATATTTGAGGCACATTAACATGGAGCTTGCATAAATAAATTTAGAAAAAAGCATCTAAACAAAAACATACTGTTTTGTCATAATTTTCATCCTGGAGTTTCAAAACATTTTCTAGGACTGTTTAAGAGAGAGAGATGCGGAACTTACTCCCTCCTTGAAGGAGCATATACACCTTTGACTCATAGTGAAGCTGTGGATGCTTGGTCTTCACAGATTCCTGAAATTTGGAACAAAGACTAGATCAAAGTGAGCATAAAGACTAGATCAAATTCTTAGAAGTAAAAATGCCACTTCTTTAAGACAAAAATTAAAATGGCTTGGTTTCACATTCATCAATTCTCAATTTCTCATTAACAACAACTTATCTGACGGCGGAACACTTTATACATGCAAAAAAAAAAAACAATAACGTTCTTGACAAAAATACTCTCCTGTAAATTCAAATCAACATCCATAAATCATTTTATTGGAAAACATATCACATACCAGCTTAACAGCAACCTCTTCTCCAGTTTGCACATTTACACCTGAAAATTCAAGTCAAATAGCAATCAAAAAGCTTTTAGACAAACAAAAATAACAAAACTAGCATAATGCTGCTGCTAAAATGATACAATGAAATCAATAGGTTACTCAAATGAAAAAAGGGAAAATAAAATGAAGATCAATCATACCCAGATAAAGTTCTCCAAAAGATCCACTCCCAATCTTCCTTCCTAGCTTAAACTTACCACCAACAATATGGTCAATCTTTGATCTCTCCATTGCTAAAAAAACGTATCCCACGAACTAAAGATTGCTATATTAAATGAGATTTATGCCAATTAGTTTTTCCTTATGCACAATCTCCTACCCACCAAACATTCACCCTCCCAAAACCAACAGATTTGCCAAATTGACCGGTTCACAAAGTCTCCTTTTCCTTTCTCAATAAAAAGAACTTGACTTTTACAATCCACGCATTAATTAGCGTTAGACTGGGGAAAAAAACTGGAAACCTAAAAGGCAAAATTGATAATAAGAATCAAAACAATCTTTAATACAATCTAATTTCAAAAAAATAATAATAAAACAAAACTCCTGCCTTTTTATTTAAATGGGTTAGGAAAAAAAAGAAAAGAAAAGATCTTTTTAATCACATACTTTGATTTTAAGGTGAACTGACAAAAATCTTCAAATGCATATGAGAGAAAAAGAAATCAAAACCCTAATCTGAACGAAAATGAAGCTACATTGACCGGAAAAATCAAGTGCAAAAAGAAACTGAAAACCATAAAATTGAAAACAAAATTGAGTTAAACTACAGATAAAAAAATTCGCCTTTTGATATATAGTTTTCTAATTAATTAAAACAAAAGATCAAAAAAAGCAAAAGAGAAAAAAGAAAAATAATGTATAAATAAAGAGAGAGAAAGATGTATGTGTTTGATGAGAAAGAAAAGTAATGTGAGAAAGAAGAGAAAGACAGAAGGATAGAAAAGAGAGGGTATTTTATTATTATTTATTTTTAATTTTTTTTTGTCTTTTTTATTAAAAATAAATATTTTATTTTATTTTTATTAATAAAATATTTGAGGGGTGAAGCGAGACCTCCATCCACCGCCTAACCTAACACACTTGGGTTGCCAACTTTTCTCACAATTATTTATTATTATTATTATTATTACAAAACCAAGTTTAAAAGAGATTTAAGACTATGAAAGGAATATTATTATTTTCTTGTATTTTTAATTAATGTGATCAAAATAAAAAAATACGATTTTTGATAAAATAAAAGTTTATTATTTATCTATTTTATGGCTACTCAATATTACAAACTCTTTTATTGTATTGAAATAAACCTATATCAAAATTAAAATAATTTAGGTGGATAATGTGTAAATAAATAAATTTTTATTAGTTTAATTTAATTTTTAATGGATGATGAATTCAGTAAAGGATACATAAATTAGCTTATATTCGGAGGCGAAACTATAAGTTGAAAAGAATGGGAGTAAATTTTTTTTATAAAGTCCTAATATTACCCTTATTAAAGAAAAAATATTGAATAATTTATTTACTTTCTTAAAAAATAGTTGAATAAAAAATTATAACATAATATTAGAAGTATAAATAATAAAATAAAAAATAAAAATTATAGCCTTTTATTTTTTTATAATCCTTTTTTCTTTTATTGTGCTTTTAATTTTTTTTAGATTTTTAATTTATAGAATGAGTTTAAATTAATTTAGTTTTTGCATTTGAAAAGTATTAATTTTTCTAGAAGAAAAACATATTTAATTGTGAAAAAAATAATTTATTAATTTTTTTTTGCATAAGCTAAATGCTATGAGCTAATTTAAAATTTTAAAGGGGAGCAAATAAGTAATTCTAATAATTTTCACAACTATATATATATATTTTTTTCTTAAAAGAAATGGAGGACAGTTACCCTTTTCCTCTTAACGTGGCTTCACCACCGCTTATATTGTCACTTAACAAGTGCATAAGGTGTTTCTTAACCTTAAATAAAAAAAATTAGTATTTGACTATTTTAATTTATTTAATAAATTTAAAAGTTAAAAAATAACTCATAAATATAATTAAAATTTGAATATTTTAATAATATAAAAATTATTTAACTTTTTATTTATTACATAAAATTTAACACTTAAATTTGTAATTTTATCAAAATAATTATTTAACTTTTTATTTATTACATAAAATTTAACACTTAAATTTGTAATTTTATCAAAATAATTAACACCTCAATTTTGTTTATAAATTTACCAAAATACATATGAGTGTGTTCACTTATAGAAAATTATAATATTTTTTAAGAAAATTTTTCTATAGAAAATACAATTTCATATTTATATAGTATAATTTTCTTAAATTATAAAATATAAAATAATTTTTTAAAATTTTCTAACATTAAGAATATTTTGAAAAACATATTTAAGATGTTTTTTAAAAAATTTATTTTGTAAATAGAGTCCAATATTTTGAAAAACATATTTAAGATATTTTTTAAAAAATTTCTTTTGTAAATAGTGTCCAATTTGCTAATATAAAAAAGATAAAATTTTCATAATGGTGTCAAAAAAATTTTTTTTTTAATTTTTACTACATGAACACTTTTTCTAAATTTTCTATAAAAAATATTTCAATTTTCTTAAAAACTGAAAATAAAAAATAAAGAATTATTTTTATAAGTAAACACACTCATATCTTTTATTTTCTTTTCCATATGGTTATATTTTCATGTTTGAGATATTAATAGGGAGGGGCTTAAACGTTATTATCTTTGCCCTTAAATTTTCACTTTTATAAAAAAAAAATATTCTAATAAAATTATCACTTTATAAAATTAAAAAAAATTAATTAATTTTTTAATTATATTCTTGTTATTAATAAATTAATTAATAAAATAAAAAAATATAATATTTTTTATATTAATGAGTTAATAAAAAAGATTTTAATTAATTTAAATTAATTTTTTATAATATTAAAAAATTTTAATTTTTTTAATAATTACATATAAATTTAAAATCACGACTTAAGTGGGACGAAAAAAATAACTTTTAGAAAGTTTTGAGTATAAATAATTTAACAAAAAATTAGTATCAATCTCTATTTTGGCAAAATTATAAATAGCATATTTTAGATCTAAGACAAGAGAAAAGTAAAAAAGAAAGAAAGAAATGTGAGATGTCAGTTTAGAGAATAGATTTATTGTAGTTGCAGAAGAATTGATTAAGGTTAGGGCAGTTTGTGTAAGAGATTTGTCAATTTATATTTTCCAGTAATTTTGTTAGTTATTATTATACGTATGTGTGTATCAACCACAAGAAACATCTTTATCTCAATTCATGTAGATTTGGATAAAGAAACTCAGTGCCGTCTTTTACTCGTTGTTTTTCTTTGGGTTTCTTCAAATTTTTTTTTAAGTAAACTTTGTATTAAGAATAATGACGAAGGAGAGTATCACGAATAACTCTCCAAATATAAAGTGGTGAAAATCTAATATATGCTCTAGCAAGAGTATGAGCAGAACCATTCATATTGCGCTGAATCCACCTAACCTGGATATCCGGTCTACCCTCCAAAATATATTTGCAATCCAAGACAACAGTACCAAAATTCGAAATGTCAAGAGCTTGAGAGTTTAAAGCATAAAAAAGCTCTTGACAATCAATGAAAACATAAGCACTAGAATGGAAGTGATCCTTAAGAAAAAACAAAACAGTCCTCAATGCTATAGCTTCAGCTGTTGCCAGTGTTTTGCAGCCTATACTATGAAAAGAAATAGTCTGAATAAACCTTCCGTCACCATCCTCAACAACACCAGCCCCACCCAAAACATCCTCCCTGCTAAAAGTAGCAGCATCGCAGAAAGCTTACCAAGAAACCACATTCAAATTCACACATGTTTTTCACTTGGCCCACCACCATTCAAAACATAATGATGTGAAGTATTACGTAAACCAGCCAAATAATTCCAATCCACGTGCTGATTTCTAGTAATAATGGAAATCTGATTTGGTGAAGTGAATTTTGCCAACCAATGAAAATCATTGCGTGCTCGCCATAGGTTCCACGCCATTAGGGCCAATAATTCAGCTTTCTCTTGTCCATGTCCATCCCAGCACTGCATAAATAAATCAATAAAAATAGCATTCATATATGGAACATCGAAACCTAGCAAGCGTCAACAATCAATAGTTCTAGCGCAATGACAAAGAACATGGTCAGTCGTTTCAAGAAAATGGCAAAATAAGCAAGTGTCTAAAACATCAATCCCCCTTCTACTAAGATTAAATTTGGTAGGAAGGATATCCCTACATACTCTCCACATGAAATCACGAACCTTAGGAGGAACATTCAGCTTCCAAATCCTCTTCCACAAAAGAGAATTAACATTGCCTTGATTATCTTCGTTGCCCAGACTAATACGATAACCCGACTTCATCGTATAAACACCCTTCTTTTCGAAATGCCACACCAATGAGTCATTTACCACATTAATAGACAAAGGGATGGATAAGATAGCACGCACATCCCTAGCTGAGAAAAAATCCATTAACTTACCCACATTCCAATGCCTCTCACCTTCCACCAAAAAGTCACAAATTCTAGTAAGAGAACCAATAAAACTATCACCGTCATCCGCATGAAAAGTATCCTCCTTGGGAATCCAAGGTTCTGAAGCAGCCATAATACTTTTGCCATCACCCACCCTCCACCAAACACCTTTTCGCAATAAATCCATGGAAGCAAAGATACTCGACCACACAAAGCTTGGGTTCCTACCATTTTTAGCTTTGAAAAAATCCTCTGGAAAATATTTATCTTTGAAGATGCTATAAAAAAGAGTATCCTTTTCCTTTAGTAAACGCCAACCTTGTTTGGCCAACATAGCCAAATTAAAATGCCTGAGATCCCTAAACCACATACCACCCTTCTACTTCGAATAAGACATCCGCTCCCAAGAAAGTCAGTTCAACCCTTTACCCTGTTCTTTCTTCCCATTCCACCAGTAGCGATTCATTATAACTTGAAGTTCATGACAGAGAGTAGAAGGAAGTAAAAAGACCGACATACAATATGTCGGAATTGCTTGCGCCACTGATTTAATCAGAAATTCCCTGCCCGCTCTAGATAAGAACCTATTGTTCCAATTATTTACCTTCTTCCACAGTCTATCCTTGATGAAGCTGAAAATTTATTTCTTATTCCTCCCAATAAAAGAAGGGAGCCCAAGGTAGAAGCTATCACCAATATATATGCTCACCCCTAGAATGTTTGAGATATCAATCCTGTTTTGTTGTGAAACACAAGGACTAAATAAAATATCAGATTTCTGAAAATTAACAGATTGCCCAGAACTCCTCTCATACTCTAACAAGATTGACCTCACCACTTCTGCCTCAGAAGAATTAGCTTCAAAAAAGCAAATGAAGTCATCCGCAAATAACAAGTGGGAGACTTTAGGACAGCCATTACCCACCCTACACCCATTGATCAATCTTCTCTCCTCCGCATCTCGAAACAGTGCAAAAAGACCCTCGGCACAAAGCAAAAATAAATAAGGAGAAATTAGATCCCCTTGACGCAGGCCCCTTCCCGGACAAATTGGTCCCATAGGAACCCCATTCAGACACACCATATAACTAATATTAGAATAGCACATAGACATCCAATGTATTCGAACCGCAGGAAAACCCAAAGCATGCATCATATCAGACAAATAATCCCAATTCACTCTATCATAGGGCATACTAATGTAAATTTTCAAAGCAGAATATCCCAAATCAAAATTCCTCCTATTCTTCAAATTATGCAGAGTTTCAAAAGCCACACAAACATTGTCAGTGATTAAACGGTTCGGCACAAAAGCAAATTGGTTGACAGAAATAATGTGAGGTAATACCTTCTTCAACTTATTTGCCAAGACTTTAGAAACAATTTTATAAATAACATTGCATAAAGCTATAGGTCTAAAGTTTTTCACTGTTTCAGGAACTTGTAATTTTGGAATAAGCACAATATTGGTTGTAGAAAGTTTTGAAGGAAAAGTACCTCTACCAAGCCAATCCACTGCACTCGTGAAAATAGCATCTCCCAAAATATGCCAATACTTCTGCAAAAAAGCTGTGTTCAGCCCATCAGGACCTGGGGCCTTATCCGGATGCATACTGAACAAAGCAGCTCGGAACTCGTCCTTCCTAAAAGGTGCAATCAACTCTACTTCATCCTCAGCCGAAACCCTACTCTGGATTAAACACAGTATTTTGTTCCTGTCCGTAGCCTCATTCACACTAAATAACTCAGAAAAATAATCTTTTACCAACTCCTGCATTTCACCAAAATCTGAAGTAATAGTGCCATCTCCCTTCTTGAGTTTCTTAATTTTATTAACATTCCGCCTTCCTTTAATCTGCCTGTGAAAATATTTAGAATTTTTTATCTCCATGTTTATACCAAAAAAGCTTTGCTTGTTGCTTCTTTCGAATTTCTTCCGTAAGCAAAATTTTATTCTATTCCTCTTTCAATTTCTTCAAATCCGCCCTATCATAAACATCCCTATCAAATTCCAGTAAACGAACCACCATATTCCTCCTCTTCCAAAAATCACGATTACGAGTTCTCCCCCATCTATGAACATCCACAATTAAAGAGTCCCTTCGATCCATGAAGGACTGATTAGAATTTGCAGCCCACCCTTCCTTCACAACCAACTCTAATTCATCATCTACTAACCATGAATTATCCACCCGAAACGGCCGAGTGCAATTGTAATTTTCATTTGGCTGCAAATCAACCACCATCGCCATATGATCAGATACTGGAGTAATTTGTGAGGTTGCAATAGCATTCGGAAACAAGGTTGCCCATCCATCATTAGACATAGCTCTATCTAATTTTTCTTTTATGCGATCACCATTAGGATTAGTACCTTCAAAAGTATAAAAATATCCAGCCGCCTCCAAGTCAACTAAACCAACATCATCAAGAGCCGATTTAAAACCATTCAAAAGGAAATTTGGTTTAGGTGGACCTCCCTGTTTTTCCATATTAGTAGCAATGTCGTTAAAATCTCTAACGCAAAGCCAAGGTAAGGAGCTGCTATTTGCAAGTGAGCGAATAATATTCCAAGATGAACGACGACTGTTCGATTCTGGATACCCGTAAAAACTAGTAAACCTCCAATGTATGTTGTCTTCCTTAATGCAACAATCAATAAAATTATTAGAATAAGATGTTATCGTGAAGTCAATAGAGGATTTCCAAAGAACACATAAACCGCCCCCCATGCCACTCCAATCCACACAAAAACAGTTATCAAAACCAATTAAAAGCTTCACCTCTTCCATTCTTTGAACATGCATCCTTGTTTCAATTAAAAACAAAATCTGTGGTCGGTAATTAAAAGATAAATCTCTTAGAGCATTAACTGTCCGAGGGTTACCAATCCCTCGGCAGTTCCAACTGATGAGAATCATTGCTGATGGCTATCTCGCTGGTTTATGAGATCAGCCGCTCTCTTAGACGTTGAAGAAAGAACTCCAACTAAAGAACCTCCTGCATAATCCTTATATTTGGAAATGGCAGCAGGTCTTGTCGTAATAGGCAATATATCATTCCTGGGCCTTTTCTTTAATTCATCAGCTAGGCCCATACTCTCATCCTCACCCAAATCTGTTTCCATCATGCCCACATCATCAGTTTCCCTATCCTTGCCAAAGTCAACCTCGTATAGTGAGTTGCGAAACTGTCGTGATTTTAAAATATCAATCTTATCATTAGCCAAGCAGTTACTGGTTCCCGAAATCTCCGCCCCAAACTTTGGACCTCCCTCCTCACACAGCCATTGACTACCGGAAATAATCCCACGCTGGTCGGAAACTCGAAGACTGTCATCCCATTCAAAACGAAGATCCTCCGATTTAGTATATACTCATTTTTCACAAAAGGAATCCGTGTGGCCAATGATTCCACAAAGGTAACAAAATATGTGAACACGAAAATAACTAAAATGGACATAAAAGGCTTCTCCTTTGGCATCCACAAGCTTCTTCTTCCTTTTTAACAGTTGTCGAACATCAAACCGTACTCGAATCCTCATAACAGTTTCGTTATTCTGGGAATTAAGTTTCAAGTCATAGGAAATAAACTTACCAATGAAATTCCCAAGAGACCTTGCCACCTCCTCCCTGAAGAAACCTGGCTTTAGTCCCTTTACATGCACCCATACATTGATATGGAGCAAAGGCACGTTTAAAGGATCCTGATTTTCAGCAATATCACTCCATACCAGCAGATGTCTATTAAATGACCACGGTGCTCCTTCCACAACTCTATTATAATCAACACTATTATAGAATCTAAATAAGAATCTCTTCGCCCCCAAATCAGATATTGATACTCCTCCTAACAGGTGCCAAGTATCCGCAAGAACTGTCTTCATAGCATTAAAATTAATGGAGTTGTAGGTTAAGAACATACCCACCAAACACCATTCGTAAGACTGTTTTGGTTCTTCAAAATTGATATTAAATGCTAAAATTTCCTCCTCCTCATCTGCTAGGGATGTTTGTTGATCGACAGTGTTCATCGTAAGCAGACCAGAATAACACCGGAGAAATTAATGAATGAAGGAAGACATGCTATCGAGAGCATACACAATAATAATAATAATGGGTTTCTTCAATATATATATATATATACACACACACACACTTTTAGAAATAAAATATTTAAGAAAAACACAATTTTTTTTAAAAAAAATTTACTTTTCAACTTTTAATTTTAAAAATATCGATTATAATTTTAATATACATTTAATATATAAAATATATAAAAATTATAGGATATTTTTGAAATAATTAAAAAAGTAATATGCATAGTGTATTTTTGTTTTTCTTTAAACAAATGCTCCAAATAAGTGTTAAATTAATTTTATTATATTAAAATAATTATTTATTAATTAAATGTTATCTGAAATAATTATTTTCTAACTACAAAAATTTTATCTTAATATTGCTGCTATTTAACTAGGGTCTTTATTAGAAAAATGAACTCCTTATGCATTTAATATATATATATATATATATATATTATATCAAACTCATAGATAATAAATTATTTCACACTTCAATAAGTAATATTTATTGAGACCCAAAAAAAATCCAAAATTTAAACTTGGACTTCATTGAGCTATCATTCTTAATCAAATCGAACCCTTTCTACTCTAAATCTTTGTTCAACAAAATTACTGAAGGGAGGTAAGAAATCTATTAATTTACAAAGATTGGCAAAAAAAAAAAATTCAAGGACACCTATTAGATGCTACGGATTAACTACACCTTGGTGGCTAAAAATTTATATTGTTCTCGCTTAAATCTCAAATTCAAGTAATAGATAACATCGTCGCTGTATATAATTAATAAAAAAATTTTATAATTCACATTATACATAATTCATTGAAAAAGAAAAGCACAAAATTAACGAACAAAAATAAAATTAACCTAAACATACATTAAACTAAACACAACTAAATTAAGTTAAATTAATTACATTTATAAATAAAAATCTTATCTATAAGCAAGTGAAGTCCAAGCGGAAGCAGTAAACAAGCTAGTATCCTTCCAACCAAGCTTCAAAGTCCCATCACCTTGAACAAGACTATACCCGTGAGCAGGTGGGAACATATTCAATATAAGTTGTGCTTGTGCCATTGAATTTTCACTCATTGGTATTTGCCTAAATGAATTACTTCTTGCTGCTATTTCACTTCTCCAATGCCTAAATTTATCTTCTCCACTTCTTGCTGGCCCTCCTACTGCCAATACATTGTTTATTTCTCTATAAAATAGACAATGCTCAACTTTATGTCTATTTGTATCCTCACAAGGCAAAAATGCACCTAGTGAATCAAATAAAGTTGAATAATAATGTAAAGAACTCACAAAACGATCCAAGAATGACCCATTATTAGAAATTTCTTGTTCTACTAATGTGATGATTCTTGGACTCAATTCTTGAAGCAGTCTCATTGTTTTCCAATCAGGTCCTGTTGCATCATATAAAGAATGTTGCAGCCAATTCACAGCTAATGTTTCTCCTGATCTTTTCAATGGAATCATTGAGATATCAATCTCTCCAAATTTTTTAGCAATTGGGTGGAATTCAAATGAAATTCCGAGTCTTTTAGCAAAACTTGAAAGTTGTTTTCCTGTTTCTGTCAAGACTTCCATGGAAGACCCCATACCGGTCATTCGGACATGGGGAGGACCTTCAATTCTTGTAGCTAAAATGTGAAACAAAGCAGGCCATTGCAAGCCTTGCATGATATCAAGATCAATAATATGAACTCTGTCGCGGCGTTGGAAAGCTTCAAGAATTGCTTGATTAGAAGTGAAATGAGCAAACTTAATGTAAGGAGAAACGTTGTTAAAGATTTGAAAAGAAGAATGGATGTTTCTATGATTAATCAAAGGAGAGCAAATACCTAACCATGAATTTATAACTCTACTAGACATAGCCTTAGCAAAATAAGCAACAACTCTTTCAGCACAAGAAGGACCATAAGGAGAAGCCATTTGAGTTAGCTCAAGTAACATTCTATGAGCTTCACCAAGATTATCAACTGAAATGGCAACTGCACATTCTAAAAGAAGGGTAATTAAGCTTAATCCTTGCTCCTCCATCCTACTTAATAACCCAGCTGCATTTTCTTGATTTCCAATCTCATTATTATCCATAATATTATTGCTCCACTGAAGTTCATGATCTTGATGATTTTCAAGATCAAAATAACTACTTCTCCTCATAACTTTTCTCGGTCTTAGAAATTCAAGACCAGTACTACCACCGCCAATTAAGATATTATTATTGTTGTTGTTGTTGCTGTTGTTGCCCTGATGATGAGAGACCAGTGTGCTGTCGTTTTGCAAGGTTATCTCATGATGAGTTGCCGTTTCAGGCATGTCATCAATAAGTTGTTTGGTGACATGCTCAACCCACTCAGAGAGTTCATTTCTCTCCAAGTTCACTGCAATTGCTTGCTTTGTTGCACAGTTCGAGACTACTACTGGAGCTGATGGAAAGCCAACGGAGGCAGTGAAATCCCATTGTTCATGGGACTGCATCGTATCAATGGTACCATGAATAACTTCATAAGCTCTTTTCATTTTTTTTTTTTAACTATATATAGTATGGAGAGACAGAGAAAGAGAAAAAGAGGGAGAATGAGAATTTATGGAGGTGGGGAGGGTGTTAATGAGAGCTAAGGATCATTTTTATAGGGCGCCAGAAATGAAATCCCAAGTTGACCTAACTAGTTAAATGAGTATTGTTGTATTTCTTTATGTTAAAAATTACATATTGATATAAATTAATATGTTTTAATACTTGCATTTATATTAAAATTTTAAAATATAAATATGTGATTAATTTAATATATAAAAAATAGCTTACACTGGTTAGTTTTTGTTCAGTTTGAGCTTAATTCATTTTTTATATAATTTAACTCAACAAAATTTTAATTTCAAATTAATTGAGACAGTTATTTAGATGAATTTTTTTTTCACTCGAAACGATATAAATCACAGCTTCAAAGAGATGTAACAATAAAAATATTAATTATAGAAAAATTAATATTTATAGAGTACATTTTATGAAAAGGAAAAAAAATAAAAAAGAGAAAAAGAATGATGAAAGAAATGACCAAAGAAATGGTCTATGAAGTGTATAAATGAAATGACAGAAAATAGTTAGGGAGTTGTTTATAGCGGAAGAGGATGGCCGGCATAGCAAGACATATGAAAGAAGATAAGTTGCTATAAGCCAAACTTACAGGTCATTTTGGTAGTGATTTTAATTATTAATTAGGTAATATATATATATATATATATATTAAATTAATCATGAATTAAAGTATACTTAATTGGATTTATTAATATTAATTAATTAAAAGTGTTTTCCACTAAAAGTAATACACGCAGACAAGGATTTTTTAGCATTATTTTGTAAGTAGAATTTAGGAAGATGGAGAAAGAATAACTACCCACACATAAACAAATTATCAAACAAAACCTGAATTAGAATTTTTTTTCTTTTTTATTTATGCATTAATGTATTGTTTCAAAAGAACATGAAAACAATTTGTATATGTAAAAATAGTTTAATAAATCATATTTAAATCTTGTCTGCAATTTTTTTAGTATTATAATTGTTTGAAAAAAAAAATCAATATTAAATCTATTTAAGAGAAATATACTTGTCATTAAATTATACGTCTAGGTATACATCCTCTCATCTTTAATTAAGATAAATTTAAATTATTGTTAATTTCTGAAAGATGAAGAGAGGAAGATGGCTGCTCTTTCCATAATTATATTTCTATATTGAATATTCTAGTCATTCTGAATTATGAATTTAAAACTAATGTTATTTATTAAAAATATTTAATAAATATATTTTATATTAAAATAAATATATAAATTTATATTTTTAATAAAAATAATTAATTTTCAATTATTGTGAAAGAAAAAATATTTTAATAAATATATAAATTTATATTTTTAATAATTATTTTTTTAATTATTATGAAATAAAAAATATTTTTATCAGTTTGCCACAAATGGGAGGTAATAATAAATAAAAGAAAAAAAAAGTTTGAAGTTATTGGAGCTTTTTTTTCATTGTTTGGACAAGCTTGTCTCTTTGATAGTGACATGAATTAGAATTGGTGCTAATCAAATTGCAACACC
Organism: Garcia nutans; assembly: GCA_947685225.1. Lineage (NCBI taxonomy): Eukaryota > Viridiplantae > Streptophyta > Magnoliopsida > Malpighiales > Euphorbiaceae > Garcia > Garcia nutans. The sequence goes on along the minus strand of CANTUV010000048.1, from coordinate 3,953,228 downwards.
ATAAACCAACTTTTCTAAGCCAAAATGACACTAATAATATATTATACAAATGATTTTTATTATTTAACTTAATGTTGTATTTTTCCTATAAAAAATGGCTTTTCTAGATGGGGTTTGCTTTCTAGATGCCCATTATATTACAGTAAATGTTGTATTATACAGATGACCATCAGATGGGGTTTCTCCAACATAATTTAAAAAAATAAAAAGGAATTTCAATATCAAAATCCTTTTCCCATTGGATATTCTGTTATTAATTATTTAAAATTTTTAATAAAGATTAAAAAATTCTTTTTTTTTTTTTTGAGAATGAAGATTAAAGAATTCAATAGAGAGACAAATCTAAAAAAAATAGTACATATGAGTGATAATTGTATTTATCATATTCAAATGAATTCATATAGATCATTTATTTTAAGTGAATTTATCATATTAGGATAATAAAAATTAAATTATCTTTTATAATAATTAATATTTCAACTCATATATTATTTTGCGGATTTTAAATAACCGTGTTAGGTTTTTTTTCAGTTTTAAAGAATTATATTTTTTTATTTATTATGAATGAATTTACATGGATTATCTTAATAAATTTAGATATCTTTAATGTGTACAAACTGAGGCAAATTCCATGATTAAATTAAAATAAAGTAGCTTTTTATTTGAATTATAAGTTGATTTAAAATTTATTTTCTGTATATACATTAAGAGCTTATAATGCCACTTCAAAATTAAATTAAAAATAAAAACTAATTTTAAAATTGTAAATTAAAATCTTAAGAATATTTTAAACTCAATGATAAGTAAATTAACAGTGATAACCCCCTATTAAACTTATTCTCCTAAAAAAATTCTAGCTACCCTCTTTTTTTTTTTGAATTCTTATAAAAAAAATTTTCTTAGTTTGAGAATGAAACTGATGTTTTAGTTTGAAAGTGGGATTATAATCTTAGTTTAAGAGCGAGACTGTCATTAGTTTACAAATGGCAGTCATGTCTATCTTATTTTTAATCTATTATTTAATTTTTATATTATTTTTTTAGTTTTATATTTTTTTATGTGATTTATTTTTAAAATAATTTTTAAATAAATATAAATCTTAATTTAGCGTTTATATCTTATTTTCGTATTTCTTCATTTTTTTAGAATAAAATTAAATGCAATTTAAATTTTTATTATGAAGTTTTACCATTCCTTATTTGAAGGTTTTGTGCCTTCTTTAAATAAAAATTATTTATTATTTTTAATAGAGATTTATCTTTTTTAATAGATTTATCCTTCATAATTAGAAATGTTATTCTCATATAAAACATAACAGATAAAATATAACAGATAACATATAATTTTATAATTTTATTTATATATTTACTTTTTAACTTATTAATGGAAATTTATTTTATATATAAAAAAACAATGATAACCGTATAATTAGCAATTAATTCAGGATTAATTTCCTTCATTTCATGGCTTGTATTATTAATTATTAACTCCAAAGGTGAAGGTATTGCACGGGTGATGAAACATGATTAAAAAACATGTAGCCTACGTGTATAAATAATCTAATTAATTATATTATATAATATAATAATATTCACGCATCATATCACGCTCTGGCTTAAGATTTTGGTATTTTTTTTTTAGACGGCTGCTTTAGAAAAATATCCCAGTCAGGTTGCAAAACCCCAAATTCAATTAACCAAATTAATTTATGCTCAGAAAATAATTAACCTAATTAATCAAAATGTCTATATATAAAGTTAGCTTAAGTTTGTTGTTAATATTAGTAAATATTTAAATAGCTTATAACCCACCATTATATGATTAATTAATTAATTATATACTTCTATCTGCATCAAATTTTTAAAACTTGGTCAAAGGGTCAAACTCCCGGTCAACAAGTATTGGCCTGCTGGCCTGATCCCTTCCTCGACTCCTTCAATACTAGTCTTGTATAATAACTTATTAATTAACGTTCTCACTATTTTACATACAATAATAATATATTTGATTTTTTTTTAAAAAAAATGTTTAGAAGATTTTTTTTTTCAAGAATATTAATATTGAAATGAGATTGGGCATAATATGTTGACAGATGGAGGATATAAGGTGAATAACCAGACGGAATATAACTTAGCTGTTGACAAGATTCCAAATTTATGAATCTTGTTTCCACACAACGACTTATCATTATTTTTGCCTTTTGCATTTTGGGGATTTTTTTTTCTTTTTTTAATTTTCCTTTTAGTCTATAGAATAATACATTTCCATAATCCTTTATTATCATTCATTTCTAAGTCATTTTTCAATTTCAACACTTGTTTGGATGAGCGTATCCAAATCAAATCTGGAACTTAAGAAGTGGTCTAGTTCAATTCTTTCTGAATAAAATTTTCAAATATGTACAATTGAGTTGGAAGAAAATAACATAAATGTTCTTTATTTAAGCACAATATCCCAACTCAACTCAACAATACATTAATTTCAAATTAATTGAAATCTGACTATATCATGAATGCTTTTTTCTCTCATCCAAAATAATTATAAATCACTTTTATCTAAATTAGTTTAGTTTTTCTTAGTTATATCCATCTTTAACTTATTCAATTTTTTTTAATAATATCCCAATAATTTGAAATTGAAAATCTGGGGGTCGAAGATAAGCCTCCATCAAATGAACAAATTATGAGAAACAGATTAAGAAGTGGCATGTATTCATATTATTTGTATGAGTTGAAGAGTGTATTTGTACAACATTTTGAGGCAAAAAGTAAAAACGGATAAATTACTTACATTCCAACAGTACACCAATTAGTATCTTAATCTACTCTTTGGTCTTGTATCGTTTCCATCTTTATAACCTAGAAAACTTGCAGACCATTCCTTGGAGCAGGGTTAAGCTAAAATAGTTGCTTTCAAAACCCAGCATTTCCTTCTTCAAATGTTAGAGATTGAGATTCTCAGTGAAGTTATTTGTAACAATTGTCAGTCAAATTTTGCAGATGGTTAACAGGATGGAGCTCATTGTCTGCCCGACAGTACAACGAGATTAGCAGGATTAAAGGGAATCTTTCTGCTTGTCAGATACTTCTAGTTGGGGAGGCAAGAGATTCAAAAAACTCCCTTGAACAGATTGATCACTTGTTGCATCTGATGATTCTGAGGTCTCAGACTCAGCAGCATCTGCACAAGCAAAGTCAAATATGGTTTGAGAAACAAAATGCAATAATACAGGTAGTTCTATCCGAGCCAGGCATATAAAGAGGGATTATGTAAATAAAGACTGTATAATACGTGTTCCAAGATTCAAGAGATATCATGGAAAAACTCGGCCTACCAAAGAGTGACTTGACCGACGGCCTCTTTGGTCCGTTGTTTTTCTTCTTCAAGTCAGCTGTGAAGAGAAAAAATAATTTCAATCACCATGAAATGCAAATATAAACAGAAAACATGATATGGTATGTTTAGGTATAGAATATTCATTCATAAACTTGATGTTTAAAATCCCAGTAAAATAAATGGTCCTTTACACTTCTCATAATGCATATTTGTGCACAGCATCGTTCAACAAGACCACGTGGCAAAATCCACATAGCTAAACTTTTATTCCTGAAAAGATAACTAAAATTTTCCCTCCTTTTTTATGTGATATGCTGATGCCCCCAGGCACCTATAGGAACTCCCGTATCCTCTCATTAATCAGTCTCACAAGCAGATGATAAGCATACAGAAAAATAAATAAATGCACAAGAATGATGCTCAAAAAAATGAAAGCATAAAATTAGTGAAATTTAATATATAACCAAGCATTCTCATGGTCATTAGAATGTCCCTTATATGCATATGAGAGAGCAAGATTTACCCATTCCAGGCACTTGATAATCATTCACAATTTCAAAGTTCTTATATGTGTAGCCCACAAAATTGAGGTCTTTAGATGAGAGCATCTGCAAAACAGAGTGCAAGAATATGAGATAAAAAATATATATATATAAAAAAAAAGGAAGGTTAACCAATCATAATTCCTCAGAAACCAAATTAGCAGGTAAAAAACCAAGAAAGCTGGGGAAAAATTGTTGATGCTCATAAAAACTCTCATCACCAAGATCAATTCAAGCTAGAAAACACAACTTCAATGTGGAATTCTGTTAATACTTAATCCAAGGCATACCAAGCAAACAAAGCTCCTTGATTCAGACAGATGAGCATTACCCATAGTGAATCATGTTACAGGACCCTCAAACCTCAACCTAGCATTATAATAATATTTGCAAGCATATTTTTCCAGTAAGGATGCAATTTCCACTATATCTAATTTAGCAGATCATTTGAAAGCCCAAGAATATAAAATGCCTTTATCTCTCCCATCAAACTAAGTTTCACACAAGAAAATATGGTTAATAAGTCCACATAAAAGTTTTAAAATGAAATTAGAGCACCATATGAACATTTTAACAACAAAATCTGCTAAGCTAAAACTGTAAAGCCTTACTTGTATCTCTTATATTATACCCAAACCATGAATTCAAACACAAATAATGAAAAATAGGGTAAACACTAAACAGAAACAAATATTGTGCAATGTATGACTATAATCCCTCATCGCAACTGCTTGTCCATGAACAGAGCTCATATAACACTTGGAAGAGAAATTATTGCAATAACCTTAATTTTTCTTGCTTCAGCATCAAATTACTGCTCTCAATTTTTATTGAAAGTCAATGTAACATTGTAAAGGAATCAACAAAAATTCACAGCTTGAAGCCAGCAATAGAATGTGATTAAAATGCAGATGATGATATGCACAGGTTGATCAAAATTCAAAAAGTAGCTAAAGTAGCATAAATGCAGTGAACTGACCTTTCTCCATGGACCAGTTTTTGTTGTAGTTTGGGTTTGAGTTTCAGACTGCTAACAAAAAGAACTAGCATTATGAGTAACATGAGGCTGTACAAGATTACTCATAAAACAAACAAGAAGCTTAGACATGTCAATACCTCTTCGAACTTTTCAAAATTTTGAGTATCCAGCTCATCCTTGACCTCAGGGATAAATGCAGCTTCCATTTGGCAAAGTCTATCCCATTCAATTTCCCCAAACCATGGATGCTTCTGCAAAACAAAATGTGGAAGGTAATTTCTTATTTTCATACTACCATATCCAGCAAATCCAAGAATTTAGAGAAGGACACACCATACAACACCTTTATTTCATCTGCGCCTTTTGATCCCAATCTCTGGCTGACATTACATAAGAGCTGGCTAATAATATCTTTCGCCTCCGGAGATAATTTTGCTTCTTCTGGAAATTTCAGGTGAGTTTTCCAATTTACTATCTGCATAAAAATCAATAACATTATGATCTTAATTATGATTACACTATTCATTTCCCTTTGTAAAGGTTTTTAACCTTAATATTATGGGGGAGGATAGAGTTTGTAGATAACTAACTCTAGAAAAGATCTATGCGTCTATGCATGTTTGGAGTTTACCTTTAAAGCAATGTTACAGACAAAATGCAGCAAACCATAATTTTAAGTATCAAACAAACGAGTAATTTACAAGCTAACAAGCTAAGAAATAAAGAAAAGCAAAATTAAGTCCAACATGGTCACTCTGTTGCATTTTGAGCAGTTCTTTGCAAATTCTACCAGGTCATAGAATCAACAACTCTTCACTGAAGTATAAAAAGGAACCTGGAAACTAGTTTATATATTGAAATAAAAGCAACACATGTGCATGAATCAATACATGAGGAGAGCCTTTAACATCAAATGAGCTGTGAACTTGCACAAATTAACAAAATGTCATAAGTTTTAGTGAGGAAAATTGAGAGACAATCAGCGATATCTCTGACTTTACCTTTCTACAGGTTGACATTGGATCATCAGAATAAAAAGGCGGGTATCCCACAAGCATCTCAAACATAATAGCACCAAGTGACCACCTGTGATTCATGATGACCATTAGTTCCACAAGCATAAATTACTTCAAACAAATTGGGGCATCTCTAGACATCTGATAGACAGCAAATTATTCTACATTGCAGCCAATAACATTCAAAAGAACTATTAGTTGCAAAAATATGATTATGTTGTTAACATATCTAACCGAATTCATTGTAAAACAAAAAAAAATGCAATACACGTCACATCTGAATGCCCCATCAGTACTTGCATGAGTACTCACCAGTCACACTCCATCCCATAACCTTTCTTCAGCAGTACTTCAGGGGCAATGTAGTCAGGTGTACCAACAGTGGAATAAGCCTGCAATAGCCACGTACTGACAATCACCAAAAAATTTGAAGGAAAATGGAGTACAATTAAGCACGTGCACAATCACATAGAATTCAGATACATAACAGCCTAGAACTTACAAGCATTCTTCGGTTCTTCTGCCAATGTTGCAATTGCTCCTGTTGCGTGCGCTTTGGTGCTGCTGGGCGTTCTTCATTCTGTGCAGCTCCATTCTGGCTGTTCACTACTGAAAAATCCCCTTCTTGAATGGTACTGCAGTCTAATGGTTTACATAGCCCAAAATCAGACAGCCTCAAGTGCCCATATCTATCAAGTAGCAAGTTGTCGGGCTTGATGTCCCTAAAATTTACAATTACAAGAAAATTCGTTGAAAAGAAGATTAATCAACATTTTGTAGTCCAATAGAGCACTGGCATATTTTTAACTTTAAAGTTCAAACACAAACCTGTGAATGTAATTGTATCTATGGATAGATTCAATTGCTAATACTGTTTCTGCAACATAAAATCTTGCTTCATCTTCTGTCAATGTATCTTTCCGCATAAGTAAAGTCATCATATCTCCCCCAGGCAAATATTCCATGATAAGGTACAGATACTCATCATCTTGAAAAGAACAATATAGTTTTACAATACAATTGCTGTCAACCTCAGCAAGCAGATTCCTTTCAGCTCTTACATGTTCAACCTAGGAAAGATATAAAGCCAATTGATAACACATGTACTATTAAAAAACCTGAGCAATAAGGTCAGGCAGGGCAGATTCACTTACCTGGCCTCTCCGAAGCATCTCAGATTTCTTGAGTTTTTTCATAGCATACACATGACCTGTTGTCTTTTCCCTACAAACTCTGACCTGTCCAGAGAGCAAAAAATTAAATCAATTATTAACTAATTGCTGAAAGAAAAAGTTAGTGATTCACAAACTCTACAGTAAAATTTTGAACCAAGCAGATGCAGCTGAAGAATTTGAATTACAAATTGCAGTTGTCCATCTCACATGAACCATAAATGCAAAAGACAAACAAGAGTAAAAAAACCACTTGAATGAAGAGAAAAGACTCTCGTGTATTCTTTTCAGATGAAATGTTTATATCAGTAAATGCACATCATGGATGATGTTAAATAGCAAACAAAGATGTGATGGAGGTATAGCCAATATTATATAGTATAAGTGTATTTTTTATGGCTACAGCCTCCAAGATAAAGACTCATTTAATTACCTAATCATTTCCAAATACACGTAAAGGATTAATAGCATCTAAATATGATAAAGAAAGATACTACCCATACAAGATCTACTGGAATCAATAACAGTTAAACAAGACTTACAATGGCCAATCACATAACACGCCCGGGATGGGAACCATAGAACAGAATAATGACATTACCTTACTAGGTTGTAGTACATACCTCTCCAAATGCACCCTTCCCGATCATTGTCAATAATTCAAAATCCTCCACACCCATTTTATGCCTTTGAAGGCGCATGTATTCAGTTTCTTTCTTCTCCAAAAATTTAAGTAAATTATTCTGATCTTCCTCTGATACATCAGCATCAGCCAATTTCTTTTCCAGTATATTTCGTCTATGAAAATAAAATCATAATTAATAAATTAATGAAAGGCTTTCAATCACAATAACTACTATTAAAACAACCCTTAAAATTTGTACACTCGAGGGCCATGCTAAAGCTAACTTTATAACCTACATTTGTGGGAAAAAAAAAAAAGGAGGCACAGGATAGCACAGCATTACCTCTCCTTTCTCTCCTGGAGATTTTTCATTTGCTCCTTATAATGGTTCTCAATATACTGCTTGGCAGCAGCAACTTTCTGTTTCGTAGTGTTAGAGAGAGATTCATCATCTTCGGGTGATTTCATTTCTTCTTTACATTCATCAAACGGATCCTTTTTCCTAGAAGAAGCCCTCAGCCTATCTCGGGGCTGAAATTTTTGAAACCAACTCCTCGCCGAATCCATTTCCAACCTCAAAACTAACACAAACACACGCAACCTTCGTCTTCAGCCACCATTGCCTCTGCCACTATCCGGGCAAAAAAATAATTCAAATGCTCAAGGAATTCAATAAATGGCTGTGAATTTCTAGGTTTTACATGAATCAAGAGGCGAAAAAAATGGAAATGCAGAGAATACGAAAAATAGAAAATTAAAAAACGAAAAAAAGGAAAATCAAATGTAAAAGAAAAAATTAAGACAAATCAAAAACCCAAAGGAATGAAGACAGAAATAAAGCTGAGAAATCGGATTACCGCGAAGTTTGTGTCAGTTAAATGAACAAAGAGCGGCGATTACGGTCTATTTATGAATGTAGATCAATTTATATTGTTTAGTTATGTGTTTGGATACGGAGAAAATTTGGAGAATTCAAATGAAAGAATTTATTTTTGTTTATGTCCGCTTAATTCTCTCAGGCGTTTTTGTAATGAGCAAATATTGTAAAATCTTCCATTTTATATATACGTTTTCCATGTTCTTGTTTTTTATTTTATTTATTCTTATTGGATTGTTTTTTATTATTTATATATTATATATTATTTTTATTAAGATTTAAGCAATTGTTCCATGTTATTCTCAAAAAAAAAAAATGTTCACTGCATTAGATCTCGAAAGTAAAAAATATCCGACGAGATTTGTTGGGCTGCTCCTTCTTGAGCTTCTCGCTACATTGAACTTTATGCGTAATGCGCACCCACTAATTAATTGATTAATAAAATACTAAGTAATCACATTTATTTTGTAAAAGATAAAAGATTAATGAATAAAAATAAATTAATTAACCATTCTATAATCCAAATCATATATCCTATATTAAATTTAGAGAAGATTTAACCAATTTTTCAATTATTAAATTTTAATTTTATTTTTAATTAAAATTTAGGTTAATCCAAATTTTAAAAAAATAACGTATGAGATATAATTAATGAATATTGTTAATGTAACAATAATATTTTTTTAAGTATTTATTTTTCTTTTAAATTTTCTATTGTCAATTTAAAATTATGAAGAGATGGATCTTAAAAATTTTATTGAAATAATTATTTTATGTAATTATTTATAAAGATTAACAATGATAATTAGTAAACATATGAAATTATTTTTGCAAAATTCTAAATATATTGCTTATAGTCTCATGTATTTGGTTTTTTACAAGTTAGCTAATTTATTATTAGTGTTATTATTTTCTTTTATATATTTTTTTTTATTTCATGTTTATTTCATTAATTTTTTTTAAGATTTTTTATTTAAATATATGTCTGATAGATTAAAAAAAGTGAGAAGATTAATCAACTATACAATAAATATAAATTGTCTATCAAGCTTTTATTTCTCTAATAATAATAATAATAATAATAATTACATCAAAATAAATAAAACGATTTATATTTTGAATTAGGTTACCAATATAATAAACTAGATGGACTAATTAACAAAAAATTTCAATTTAATTTGGTTTAGTTTTTAATTGTTGTATATATGTATATGCTTAATATAGTATATTCTTAAACATTTAGTAAAACAAATTGAAAGCTAATTTACTTTTTAAATTTGACATGATTTAGTATTTCTATACATTTTGATCTCTATTTTATAACAAAAAAGATTTTAATCTACAAGTGATATGATTATATATTATAATGCATGTTCTATTAAAAAAATAAATTATATAAAACTAGGAATTAAAATCAAAATTTAATTTACTTAAAAAATAAAAATTTTAATTGTAATAATTTTTTTTGTATAATCACATATATTTGAAGGAGAGCCTTGGCGCAGCGGTAAGTGTTGTCGCCGTGTGATCTAAGGTCACGAATTCGAGTCGTGGAAACGGCCTCTTGCAATTAATTGCAAGGGAAGACTGCGTACAAAGACCCAATGAATCTGATCTTCTTCAGACTCCGCTCATTGTGAGAGTATTCGTACATCGAACTACTCTTTTATAATCACATATATTTCCGAGTCCATAAATTACTATAGGTATATTTATTTATTTAAAAAAATAAGTATTTTAATTGTAACATTTAAATGGAAGGAGACAACATCTAATTAGATTGAAAAATACAAAAATAATTAATTTAAAAAAAACAAATTAATTTTTTAATTATAAATAAAAAATCACTTTTATAACAAATAATGGATATTTTTTTATCATGACAAATAATGGATATTTTCTAAAATATAAAGAGATAAAAATAAATGATATTTCAACATTATCAATTAGGACCATTTGGAAAAGTGTGAGGCCATAAAAAGACAAATATGGGGTTTTCTTGGACTATGGGCACAAAATACGGAATCGACACTATCAAGTAAGTATCAACAACGATCCTACAAGCATGCGCCCTTCTGTAAAAAAGAGTTTCTTATTCTTAATTATTACAAAATATTTCTCCTTTTTCTTTTCATTTTCTATTTTATTTTTAAAAAAAAAATTTCACTTTTTTTTTCAGTTGATATATACTTCACAACCAACCTGTAAGTTACCCCTCAGACCCTAACTAATTATTTGATACAAATAGTTGGAGGCATACTTCCTCCATTTATAATGTTTTCAAATTTTAAAACCGAATTAGACATTAAATTAGATTGATAAATAATTTATAATTTAATTGAGTTGACTTAAATTTAATAATATAATATTTTTATAATTTTTTATTTATAAATATTAATAAAAAATTTAAATTATATAAATTTTAAAATAAAAATTTAAAAATAATAAAAATATATTTTATAAATTCAAAAATATCATATTAAATCTCAACTTATAAAAATATCACTTATATTAAATCTAATACATATAAAAATAAATATAATTTTTTAAAATTTTTATTCAATAATAACTTGAAAATTAAAAAATTGATTTGGCCTTGTTTGAATCTTTTGTTTGATTTAATCGATTTTGCTGATTCTAACTGATTTTTTATAAATTTAATTTTTTAGTATTTTAAAACTAAATTAACTTTCAATTACTATTAATTTGGTACGCTCGACCGACTCAATTTTAAAAATACTAATTATTAATTTATTATACAATAAAGATAAGTTATCATACCATTGATTTGACTAAGATGCTTCACAACTTAATAAAATATGAAAAATTAGCATACTCTTTCTTAAGCATTCTCAAATGACCATTCAATTTAATTTCAAAAGCCAATCAATAATGAGAAAATCAAAACCTAAGACATTTGCAAAACAAAATTCAACTATGATTAGAATCTTAATCTAATCCACCCATTGGGTATTAAATATTTTTTCTCAAGTATGTTCAAATCTTGAAACTTTTGATGTAGAAGATAAGGTGGTTGTATATGGGATTGGGAAGTAGGAGAAATATAAACATCATTAAAGAAGAGAGAGAGAGAGAGAGAGAGAGAGAGAGAGAGAGAGAGAGAGAGAGAGAGAGCAACCAATTGTCTGCAAGAAAATTAATACATATCTCCATTATGCTTAATTTAGCTCTTATATATGTAAATGTCATTTTAGTCTATACACATAGCCTTGAAATTGAGATTATTATAAAGTTTGAAGTTGGAGTATAAGTATAACTACCCCCTGCCAAACTCCAGACAACTAAACATCCAAAATTGACCCTTCTAATAACGAATTAACAACCAACTTTTATTTTACTCATCACTATCAGTGACCTCTATCTTTATATTTCAGTTTCAGACATTTTTTTCTTTATTTTGGGAACAATATCAGTAAAATTTTAATTGCTTTCTAATTTTTAGTTAACTGGTTCCGCAAGCAATTACGGGTTTAATCAAGTAAATAAAAAGGATTGAAAAGAAAGAAAAATGAGGAAAAGTGCAAATTTCTCTTTCATTGTGCAGATTAAATTTTTGTAGTTCATTTATTTTAGACTAAATAATTATGAAGTCTATGAAAATTTATATATTATACTAATCAGTCTCTGTATTTTCAATATTTAATTTTTGCATTTCTATATTTTTAAAAATTAAACTGTTTAATCTTTTTATCAATATTTTCATCCTAAAATCATTAGTCAACTACTTTGATATTATAAAATAACTTTTATACACTTTCTTTGTATATATTTATCTTTGTTATTTATTAAATTTATTTTATATTTTATTTTATTTTATATATAAATAATCTGCAAAATAATAAAAGACATTATTCGTATTATTTAAAATTATTTTTTAGTAATATCTATAAAATTAAAATAAATGATATACACGAATTATCTGCAAAATAATAAAAATTATTATTCGTATTATTTAAAATTATTTTTAATAATATTTATAAAATTAAAATAAATTATGTATAAGAAATTAAATAAAATTAAAAATAAGCACGACTTAACAAATAATAAAGAAAAATATATATAAAGAAAGAGTAAAAAAATAATTTTATAATATCAAAATAGTTTAGGATGGAAATATTAACAGAAAGACTAAACAGTTTAATTTTTAAAAATAAAAAAATAAAAATATTAAATGTTAAAAATACAGAAACTAACTATTATAATATGCAAAACTTCATAAACTTTATAATTATTTAGCCCTTATTTTATTAACACACTATCTAAACTTACATATTAAATAACATTTGTGCACCATATTGAACCTACTTTCTTAACAAAATCATTCAGATCATCATATTAAATTCACTATAAAATAAGAGTTACAGAAAAATAATGAATTTTATAGAATAGGAAAAACTACCCATACAACAAGAAGAAAACTTTGCTTTCCAGATAATATTTTGACATAAAACCAGTTTCAACGAGAAGTATATGACAGCAAAGTGTACACCATTACAACTTTTCCATTTTAAACCGCCAAACTTAAAGCCAGAGGTTATCCTTCCAGGTCGAGTCATCCCCATTTTTGCAGACAGCCACTGGAAAGAGAAGTTCCGAGTGATTTGAACAATCTAGTGTACAAGCAGGCGTATGAATGAACAATGCTAGTTTTCCCCAATTTTCTCGTAGAAGCCCCTATGGGGAAAATTTGGGCTTTCCATCATGTGAAATTATGCCTTCAGTGTTATGCTTCCACATTTTTTCTTGCATATTAAGCTTTGTATTCAAAACTGGAGGTAAAAGAAAATCAACAGGATAAATGATCTAACGATAGTACGCCATGTGTCTAGATGACATGAAAGGAGATGGACCAAAGGGAGAGGTCTTTTGGTTTTGAGCAGGAGGGTTGGTGGGTTTCTTTTTCTCGCCTTTGGTTTCAGAACGGAGCCAGACCTCAACTAAAGAAAGCAGATTGGCAGAACTTTTCATCTCACTAATTTCTGACAACTTCTCAGCCCTCCTCAGTTCACCATCCTGAATATAAGCCAGATGTGTTGCCCATGTTTCCAGTCCATCAAAGATATGAGTTGCATATACAACTGTAGCTCCTCTCTGCAATCAACAAAATAGCATTATTCAAGTATACGTGTTATGTGTTAAAGATATATAATAATTACCTTCAAGCTAAAATTCTCTGGTTTGGACTTGTTGTTTTGTAAAACTATTTTTCCAGAAAGTTGAGAGGATTCCTTATCAAATGATTTTTACTCGAGAAAACAGAAAAATGTTTCAAATTAACAATCAAAGTTCATATGACAACGATGTTTCTTTTTTGGATAGAAGTTTGAGTGGGGACATCTAGTGGTGTCCTGCAGCAATAGTCTCGCCATTTTTTGTAGCCATAAACCAGACCTGGTTAGAGAGTGCATATGGATGCTATAATAAAAATGTAAGTAATACCTTTTCGCATTCTTCTTTGAAGAACTCAAGCAAATCTAGCCTGGCAACAACATCCAGGTCAACTGTGACCTCATCTAGTAAAAGAACCTGTAATAGAAAACATTGGCTCCAATTTTGTGAGAAAATTGAAATATGAATATTGTTCAGCAATATCTTAATCATATATGGAGTGAAAATGCAAAATAAGGCATTATAACTGGCAATTCAGTGACTATGCCATTTTAGGATTAAGTTTACGAATGGGTTACCAAGATAAACCACTTACACCAGCAGGTCAGTCAAAACGTGCAAGTATGACACCTTGGCAAGTTATCAGCAATAAAGTAGAAAACATTTTTTGAATGCATAAATAAGTAAAACAAACACAGTTCTTATTGCAATAAAAAGAGGGGGAAAAAAGTAGACTAAAAAGTTTAAAAGAGATGTATGCAAACTTGGTTTTGCAGAATTTCATAAACTCTGGAGAACTCCAATCCATATTCACTGTAAATGCACAACAGGACTTGCATGTTTTCTTCTGTAGTACCTTAAAAGGAACAAGAAGACCCATACAGATCTGAACTCGACGTCGCTGCCCATCAGATACCTTATGCATTCGCCATTGGAGATCAATATCAAGCAAGTCAATCAACTTTTCTCTCCTAGCAGGATCAATCCCTTCAACTGCCCATAAAAAGAATAATTAAGTGCAATTTTTTAATATAGTCACGAGTAATCAAAAATTGAAAGGGAAGAAAAATATCAACAGAGCTCATTAATCACCTCCAAATATCATATGCTCTGCTGAGAAGTCCCCTTGGAGTGGAATCTCTCCCTGGAAATTTGCAATTCAAAATCAACTTATTCAGAGTTCATGGAATGCAGTTGATGGGGGAAGACACAAAATTAAAACCAGAGATCATCTTTAAAATTCCCTAACTTGGAAAAGATTATCTGAATAACATAATGACAACTAAAGAGAATCAAATCCCATGCCAGTATTTCAAGAGTGAAACAGTCAGTACTAGGGACAATTTTTATCATAAACAAATTTGGACACTAATTATAAATATTTATTTGATAAGCATACTACTTCAATGGATTCTAAGAAACAAGATGCAACTAGGTAGAACAGGAAAACAAAAATATCATACAAATCTGACACCACCACTTTGTGGTTATTACTTAAGCCTATACGTATATGCCAGTTACCTCACTATAAAATTCATTCATCTACGAGTTACTAGTGTGGTTATCGCTGTTTGTAATTAATCAGCCTCAGGAACAAGGAAAACACTGTACATACCACTGTTTTCAACCTGAACAAAACTTCGAACGTAACATAGTGATTGCATAGCTTTCAAAGGGTCTATTTAATTCTTTATATTTGCAAATAATATGGTTTACGGCACTCTTAGGCATAAATCAAACCAGGAAAAAGACTGAGAGTTTTCAGCAGAGAAGGCAATTAACCATTCATTATAAATAAAATAGATTGAGTTGCTCTAATTGGCAAATCTCATTTGACGCAATGTAACAATCGAACTAAACTCAATAATCATGCAAAGCATACCATATTTTAACAGAAAGAAAATGAAGCCAGAAAGAACTGATAAGCTCAAGAACTCACAGCAGATCCCACAGTTTTACTCCAAGAACCACCTAAATAGGCCAAATCGCCATTACAAATCAACTGAGTATCATGAAAGGCCGAACGATTAAGCACTCGCACCACATCACTTCCTCCGACCATATGCTTACCGGCCATAATCCTCAACAAAGTGGTCTTCCCTGCACCAGAAAAGTATAACCATTTATTAACCACCGAGTACAAAAGCTTAATAAGAAAAAAAAAAAGCTGAAAACTAAAACAAATTTCGGTGAAATTTTAGATTACCAGATCCATTAGCGCCGACTAGAAGGCAGCGAGATCCAGGAGAAATGTTGACATTGAAATTGTAGAAAAGAGGAGACTGTCCTTCGTATGAAAATTGCATTCCATGAACACTGATACTGTTTTCTTTCTCATTTCCGTCGTCTTCAATTTTCAATGCTTTTCCCGACATTTTTCTTCTTCTTCTTCTCTTTGGCTTCGCAAATGAATTGGTTGTACGGAACCGTCTGTGCTATCGCAGGTGATTCTATAGGCTTCATTCGCCTACCCCATTTAACCAGTACATTGTTGACGCGTCAGTGGTAGTTGGTTGCATATTTTGTTTACAGGTGGTGTATAGATACATTGCCACGTAACTTCTGTGGTTCTCCTCGAAAAGTCTTAAATAGCCCTGAACCTGATCAACTCGCGGGTCGGTTCTTCTAATATACAACTGCTATTCCGGACTAGTCATATAAGCTAAAATATTTTATAGGATTTTTGACAAAAAAAAATATTAAAAAAATAAAAAAATTTAAATATCATATTTTTAAAATATTTTTGAATTTATATAATTAATTTATTAATTTATTATATTTATATAATTTATTATATACGTAATAATTTTTTTAAAATTTATTATAAATTTAATTTAATTTTATTATATATTTTTATTAAATAATTAAAATACCTCTAATAAAATATAAAAATATATATATAAAAGATAATGGAGGGTGTAATTTTTTTTCATTTTTTAACTTTTTCTTTCTTTCTTTTTTCTTTTTATTGATTTCAACCTAGTTTAATTTTAAAATATTTTACTTATTTTAATCAATTTTTAATTAAATCAATAAAAAAACGAAGAATTATCTATTAATCCTTGCTTATATTAAAATTTCAATATAAAATATTTAATATATTGGCACATGATATTAAAATATATATCACCAATTATTTATTTTTGTTTATCAATGAAAGGCAAATATCGTTAAAAAATGATGTAACAACATTAAGCATCAACTCCCAAAAGGCATAAAGAAGAAAAACGAAAGCATACAAAATTAACCTACACGGTAACAAGATCTTTGCTCAAAGAAATACATCCTACCAACAATTGACGGCCACAAATAAAATACCATAAAGGCTTATAAGAAAAGTATAAACAAAAGCTTCTACAAGGCTCTTCTACAGATATATAGGAGCATAATCCAGGTATAAAATTTTTTTAAATCACTAATATTACGCACCTTATAAAATGACAATGGAAATTGAGGGAATTAAAAGACTTAGCACTTTTTTTTTCAAAAGTCTCTCGTAGAAAGCTCTGGTAGATTTTTATGAACAAGCTGAAATAAAGTAATACAAAAAATAAAAATACTATATAAATCAAATTGATCTGAATCAAAATATTTATTGTATTAATTGCATTAGATAAATAACTATTCTAACATTGCATTTATTGTTATCTTTAATAATAAATGCAATGTTAGAATAGTTATTTTTCTAATGTAACTAATGCATAAAATATTTTTATTACCATCTTTAATAATAAATGTAAGGTTATAATAGTTATTTCTCTAATATAATTAATGCATAAAATACTTTTGATCCAGATCAATTTGATCCATTTAACATTACTCTATAAAAAAATATTATTCAATTACATTTCCCGTATTATGAGCAAGGAAGAGTTAGGTGGAAAAATTCTTGACTTCATGAATCACATAAAGTATATAAAGAAGATTATTAGCTTATTTTCTGATGATCCTAAATAAGAGTTAGAGCGCCAAGATATGTTGCATGGTTGCATGTAATAAGGAAACAAACAATTGAAATATAATAAAACAAAATTTTAATCATCCTCAGCTTCAAAAAGTCCCCAAAAAACATAAAGAACAACCTAAACCAAGGATTAGACAGGAACTAGCAAAACCAAAATCTAAACAAAAAAGGAAAAGAAGAGGAGGAATAAAATGCAAAAATTTAGAAATGCAGCTAAATTTAGAGCAAAAAGATGAAGGGTGGCTCTATAGAAAGAGGGAGGAGCTTCACAAGAAAATGGAATACACTTTCAACAAAATTAAATTCAACTGAACCAATTAGATATATTTTATTTACTAAATCACTTCACTTGAAAATTGATGTAAATTCAAAATAATCATTTAATAGACATGCTATTTTAGTTTTTTTAAGTCAATTTAAATTTAAATAATTTAATTGTCGTCTTCTTTTAAGTGGATTCCAATAAAATAATTTCAAGTTTTAATTGATTTTAGATTAGATTTAATTTTATTTTTTTAGTTGGTTCAAGTAAAATCAATATGGGTTAGGAGTTTTAAGTAAATCATCAAATTTTTAGATTTGATTTAAATTACTTTAAATTCAACTTAAAAAAAAGTCTTTAAATAAAATCATATTATTAATTCATTATGATGACAAGTAGGCTTCGGATTCGTTCTTCGAAGTTTAGGTTAAGTGCCTATAATTAAATAGAGAGGATTGGACTTTAGTGAAAAATTTTAATGCTTAAATTAGAGATCAACTTATCTGCACATAAAAATATGAAAAAAAGAATTATTCACGCAGAAAAGTTCACCCTATTTATAGAGTTGCGCAATTCCTCGAGTTATGTGGCTACAAAAGCTTATCTAGTGTCAGTAGCGGAACCAGATGGGGTCGTGTGGGTCGCACGACTCCCCTGACCGGCTGGCCGAAAGCTAATATATGTGAGTCAGAAAGAGCGATCCCCCTCCCCTCTGGCCGTCCGCTGCAACAGAGCCCCCTTACAGCTGCACCGGTAAAAATTTTGCCCCCCTCTTATATAGTTGCTGATTCCGTCACTGTCTAGCGTGATGCACAATATACTTTGAGTGGCTACAAAAGTATACTCTCGAGGTCCGGTAGTCGATGATAGTATCGCATTCATATTTAAAAAAAAAAACTTAATTCGTTTGGTTGATTGTTCTAAAAAAAAATGCATTCCGTTGATTATAATTTTTGTTAAATTAACTCATAAATGCTTATGTTAAATTGAATTTGGATAATGCAAATTATAATTAAACTCAAAATAAGTTTTTTCATTTTAGAAATTAGAAATTTCCACCCCAATTAAGGGCCAAACTAAAATTCCATCGGATAGAGATCCGCCATCTTTGATTTTGGGTCGGTGCAGGAATGACCCGACTTGTTAACAAGTCTGGTCCTAAAAAGTTATATTTATTTATCACCCAAAACGATGTCGATTTTGCAAATACAGTAATAAGTAGTGAATTTAGTACCGAACAAGGAACAACCTGAAAGCGCTGCAAAGAGTTAGAGAGAAAAGAAAACAATGAATTTATGTTTGGATTAGACGAAAATCATGGTTGAATTTCGGGCTTAAAAAAGAAAAAAAAAAAACTAATTATGAGCGATTGGAGCTGGGATTAAAATATCTACAATTTCGATTCACAACCTTTAGGTATGTTAATGAAATTCATTATAGCAAAAAGAGTTTTCACTTTTCTTTATAATTCTCATAAATAAGTTTCCTTAATGTGGTTCTGTTCGATTTTCATACGCAATTCATGTGTTTATTCCGCGATTGAGTTTTGCAATTGAAAGTCTGCAAAATTGCAAATGGTGCAAAACAAGAAGATAGTGCTCCATTGATGATGTTTGAGGCGCAGCATTTGTTGAAATATAGTAGTGGATTATAGGGTTTATTGAAAATTACTTGTTCAGAAGCAGGCGGGCAAAGCAGTACAGTTGTAGCTCTGTCTGAGTCATGTAAAAGGAAATTTATGTTTGGGCATTCTTAAAAAAGAAGTACAATGTTCGAGGCACAGATTGAAGAATATACCATTATTTTGTGTTGATTAATATTAATTGATTATTTCTAAGAAAAACGGGTGGGAGGGAGAGAGAGAGAGGAGAGAGTTCACCAGTCTATTAATTTTCTAGCTGGGTTGCTTAAAACTTTCTTTTATGGGGTTTGTGTAAACTAAACATTTTGTTCCTTTTTTAGTTGTAAACTGTGTGTATCTCTATGAGGTTGTAGGCTGTGTGCATTTTCTAAAAGGAAGAATCATTCATGTTTGCATATTTGCATGAGTCGTATGTTTTGTTTGACAGATTCTAAATGATGGATTTTCAAGAATATATAAATTTTGATGAATCTATTTTTTGTGTTAGCAAAAATGAGAAAGTCTAATGGCTTTTTAAGAATTCCTGTTTCAATGAAATCCCTCGTTTTGAAAACCCATCTCCCAAGTTTTTGTGAAATCCAGATGATGGATTTTTAACTTTTTTTATTCCGGAAATGGACTTCACCTCTCTGGATTTGGTTTGTAAACTAAGAATGGTTCAAATCATGGAGTAAAAACTATGGTTTCTGATTCCATGGATTTTAGAGGACCTCAATTCAAATATGGCTAGAATGTAAAATATATTTTGTCCTTCTTGAAGGTCAAGCTTCATTAGAAGGTGGGCATATAGATTCTTTGGCAAATACCTCAACTAAGGAAAAATGGCTAATTTGTCATGTATTTGCAGAATCAACATAATTTTTGTCCCTTTGTTTTGATGGATGACTTAGCCTTGTCACGGTGTTTTAGCAGTGTGATTTACAATGGACGAAGATGGGGACAAAGTTCTGCTCAGTACTTTGGGAGTAAGATCTGCAAATCCCGAAGACATTGAGCGTGACATCTTAGCAGAGGTATGAATTTGAATTCTTTGTCATCTTTTTTTTTGCAATGCTGAGTGTCTTGTCTTTCTTATTGATAAGTTGTGCATCATCATCTGCAATACTATTAATTATGATGGCTGGATCATGTAACGTGCAGTCTATTTGGTATTGAGATTGAAACTGCTTTATTTGGGAAAGCATTATTTTGGATACTGCTGGAAAAAAAAAGCTTAGGAGTATTGCTTAGCTGTTTCAAAATAATGAGTGAATTCCTTTGTGGATTTCATTATCTTGCTTCAACAATGATAATAATTTGAAATTTTTATTGTTTATCAATATGTTAAAATTTGTTAATATGGCAGGTGAGAAACAATGCAAAGAATAATGGTGAAGCTGGAGGGAGCACTGAGGAGGAACTTCCGGACAAGTTACAAAGCATTGATCCAGCATTTACCAGCCAGGAAAAACTCTGTAATAGATTGAGGGCTGTGGAATTTGAAATAGATGCTGTTGCTTCCACTTTTGAACAAGTGAGAACTGTTTCTGGTGGTGAAGATTGTGCTTATGATGATGATGATAAAGCAGAGCATGGGGATAGAAAGGATGAAGAAAGCGGTGTTCAGGTTTCTCCCAATGAATTCACCCTCCAGCAAGCTCTAGCTGCTGATCGGCTAAAAAGTCTTAAGAGAACTAAAGCTCAACTTGAGAAAGAACTTTCAAATATGCATAAAGATGATTCTATCAACGGTATGGACCATGAGAAGCTATTGGCAGACTTGGTTAAGGAAGAAGCTAGGGCTAGGAGAAAGTCAAAGGAAGTTCAGAAACTTGGCAAAAATAAGGAAAAGAGTCAGAGAGTGGTTTCATTCAGTGATGATACTGATTTTGATGCAATATTGAATGTAGCATCGACAGGATTTATTGAAACGGTGAGTTAAAAATAGTTTCTAGTTTTCTCTATATGAGTTGCTTAATCTGTTTTGCAATAGGATCAGGGGGGGATAAAATGACGTACTCTGCATGTTTCAGTGAAATAAGCTCCGGGGCCGCTAACTTTGTGCTGTTTATGTCCTAGGAAAGGGATGAATTGGTCAGAAAAGGAATTTTAACTCCTTTTCACAAGCTCAAAGGATTTGAACGGTGTCTTCAGCAACCAGGGCCATCAACTGGGTTCAATGTATCTGAGGAAGAGGGAAGAAGTGATGTTCTTGCTTCTGACAGTATAGCTAGAGTTGCCCAGACAATAACAGAAGCTGCAAAAGCTCGCCCAACAACTAAACTGCTTGATTTGGATGCTCTGCCAAAGCTTGATGCACCAACTCACCCTTTTCAGAGGCTGAAAACACCTTTACAAGTAATTCAGTCCCCAGAAAGTGATGCAGAGAAAAGGAAGGGCTTTAAAAGGAAAAGGAAACGACCTTTGCCTGGCAAGAAATGGAGAAAACGTGTTTTACATGAGGAAAACCTTTGGGAAGGAAGCGGTATGTTCAATAATTTTGTTAAGGTGATTGAGAATTGCATGGGTATAGCATGTTTCTGTACCTTAGTGATTGCTTGCTTATTTTCAGTGGTTTGCTTTTTTATTTCTTTACAACTGATAAAGTGGTCAAAGCTCAAAGCATGCGTGTTTTTGTTCCATTTTAGCTATTTAAAATTTGTTCTCATCCATCTCATATATTAAACATGCACTTTGTTATTGACTTTACAGCTTTACCACATGTCAATATTTTTTTAACCTTATACTCTTGCTGAAGCCATCAAGCTGTGTGGAATATTTTACTATGTTCAACATTTTCATGATGATGATGATGATATATTTCTGGCTAATAAATTAAATTAAAATTAACCTGGATAATGATACAAATCAGTTAATCATTTGTGTTTTATAGTATGATTTTGGTGGTTCAGCAGATGATATAAAGGGTGACCCAGTTACATCAAGCTGTGAAGAAGAAAATCTAGAGGATGGTGAAGATGTAGATGATGGTGATTCTCCTTTTGTAACTCTTGAAGGTGGGCTAAAAATTCCAGAAGCTATTTTTAACAATCTTTTTGAATACCAGACAGTGGGTGTGCAGTGGTTATGGGAACTGCATTGCCAAAGAGCTGGTGGTATTATTGGGGATGAGATGGGTCTTGGTAAGACCATACAGGTCTTATCTTTTCTTGGAGCATTGCATTTCAGTAGTATGTACAAACCAAGCATAGTCGTTTGCCCTGTCACACTTTTGAGACAATGGAAAAGGGAAGCTTTGAAGTGGTACCCACACTTTCATGTGGAGTTACTACATGATTCAGCACAGGATCTTCCTCTAAAGAAGAAGCGAACTGAATCTTATGATAGTGATGATGAAAGTGAAGGTTCTCTAGAGAGCAATTATGAAGGAAATTTGTCATCTAAAAAATCCAATAAATGGGATGCCTTGATAAATCGAGTTTTGAAATCAGAATCAGGGTTGCTTATTACCACTTACGAGCAACTCAGGTTGTTAGGAGAAAAACTGCTTGACATTGAGTGGGGCTATGCAGTTCTGGATGAAGGACATCGGATTCGTAATCCAAATGCTGAAATTACTCTGATTTGCAAACAGCTTCAGACAGTTCACCGTATAATAATGACGGGAGCACCAATTCAGAACAGGTTGAGTGAATTATGGTCTTTGTTTGATTTTGTTTTCCCTGGAAAGCTGGGGGTACTGCCTGTCTTTGAGGCTGAATTTGCTGTTCCTATTTCTGTCGGTGGCTATGCTAATGCCTCACCACTTCAAGTATCTACGGCCTACAGGTAGAAATTGTTATGTTTCTAAACTTCTTGGAGGTTCATAGTTTGTATGAAATTAACAGATTTTCATTCCCTTGTAATTTTCAAATTTATAAACTGTCTGGAATGATAATTAATTTCTGGACGCTATGTTTGTCTTGCTACAGGTGTGCTGTGGTACTGCGTGACTTGATTATGCCTTATCTCCTTCGCCGAATGAAGGTGGATGTGGATGCCCAGCTTCCCAAAAAAACTGAACATGTCCTCTTTTGTAGCCTTACTGAAGAGCAACGGTCTGTGTATAGAGCATTTCTTGCTAGCACAGAGGTGGAACAGATACTTGATGGTAGTAGGAATTCCCTATATGGGATAGATGTTATGCGCAAAATATGTAATCACCCTGATCTGCTTGAGAGGGACCATGCATGTCAGAATCCAGATTATGGAAATCCTGAACGTAGCGGAAAAATGAAAGTTGTTGCCCAAGTGCTTAAGGGTTGGCAGGAGCAGGGACACCGTGTTCTTCTGTTTTCTCAAACTCAACAAATGCTTGACATTCTTGAAAATTTCTTAAATGGTGGTTATAACTACCGAAGAATGGATGGTATGACACCAGTGAAGCAGAGAATGGCCCTGATTGATGAATTTAACAACTCAAACGATGTGTTCATTTTTATCTTAACTACTAAGGTTGGTGGATTAGGGACTAATCTAACTGGTGCAAACAGAGTGATTATCTTTGACCCGGATTGGAATCCCTCAACTGACATGCAGGTACTTTTCTGCTAATTCCTAGTTTTAAACCATATTTGTTTAGGATAATACATTTACATGTAATTTGAATTTATGCCATTAAAGTTTTTTTAAAAAAAACTTTTGCATGGGTAATCATCACAGTTGTATATGCACAATATCTAATGAAACTTCAATAAACTTGTCTGAGAAAATGTTGATTCTGGTTGACCATAGAGGTGGAATCTGAATTTAGCTTTACTCTGAATCCATATTTCTGGATATTGAGCACAACTATTGCTCATAACAGGCCAGGGAGCGTGCTTGGCGTATTGGTCAGAAACGGGATGTTACTGTCTATAGGTTGATCACTCGTGGAACTATCGAGGAGAAGGTGTACCACCGGCAAATTTACAAGCACTTTCTTACTAATAAGATATTGAAAAACCCACAGCAGAGAAGGTTCTTCAAAGCTCGAGATATGAAGGATCTTTTCACTTTGAATGACGACGGAGAGAGTGGGTCAACTGAAACATCTAATATTTTCAGTCAGTTATCTGAATATGTTAGCGTTGTTGGTTCAAAGAAAGAAAAGCTGGACAAGCAGAAACACCATAAAGGTAGGGCATCACATGCTGATGTAGCTGCAATTAACCAAGAAAACAATGCTAAGGTTGGACCTTCCAGGAGGAAAGGAAAAGAAAAGGTTGATAATAGCGATGGTGAAGTGGATGAAGAAACAAATATTTTGAGGAGTCTTTTTGATGCTCATGGTATACATGTAAGTTTCAGCATGGTTTATCTTTTGATTGTTCATATGGTGAGATTGTTGCATGTTTGGATGTGTCATATGTGTATGATGTATCATTGCTTGGGTATATATCTGGGAGATTCAAAACAAGCATTTTTTGGTTATGTTCGGGCAATGGCCTTGTTTCACTATTCTCAGCTTTTTCTGTTATTAAAATGCCTGCACTATTTCTCATTTTGTATAATTTGTGTTGCAACGCCAGGCTCAAAATTTAAGACTGAATACATGGGACGGCATATTAAAACATATGTGATCTCTTTAGTCATTATGTTTTGATCTGCAGCACATGTTATAGTATATGTTGATAAAAAATCCCATTCTGTATCTTACGTGAAATGATGTCATCTTATCACTGAGTTTGTCTTCATCTTCTTTTTCAGAGTGCTGTGAACCATGACGTTATTATGAATGCACACCATGAAGAGAAGATGCGGCTTGAGGAGCAAGCTTCTCAAATTGCACAAAGGGCAGCAGAAGCATTGCGTCAATCACGATTGCTTCGTAGTCGTGATAGTGTAGCTATCCCCACATGGACAGGGAAATCGGGGACTGCTGGTGCACCATCATCTTTTCGCCAGAAATTTGGATCAACTGTGAACTGCCTGCTGACCAGATCTTCTGGCAGTAAAGTAAGCGGTCCCAATGGATTTGCTGTTGGAGCTTCTGCAGGGAAGGCACTATCATCAGCTGAATTACTAGCAAGAATTCGAGGAAATCAAGAAAGAGCTGTTGGTGCTGGGCTTGAACAACAGTTTAGCTTGGCATCAAGTTCTGCTAACAAAACAAGGTCTGAAAATAATGGAGCACCTAGGCCATCTCAAAATACATCTAGTGTTCAGCCCGAAATACTGATTCGTCAGATCTGTACATTTATACAACAAAGGGGCGGAAGCACTGATTCAGCCAGCATAGTGCAGCATTTTAAGGATAGGATACCATCAAAGGATCTGCCCTTATTTAAAAATCTTTTGAAGGAAATTGCTACACTGGAGAAAGACCCAGCTGGAAAACTATGGGTTCTCAAACCAGAGTATCGATAATAGTTCATGGGCCTGAATCCTAATATTATTTTGATCGTTTCGGCGTATCACATATCTCACAGGAGGCTCAGTATTTTGTGTTAGGTCCTCCATTTTTGCAAGGGAAGCATTACGGAAGTCGTGTTACCTTTTTTTTTGGTATTGCTTATTCATTTTATCACAACAAAGCAAAAAGAAATCATCTTGTCCAGCTTTTGACAAATATTTTCTCTTTCATAGTTGAAAACTTGGAAGTATTTTTTATTTTAAATCGCCAGATGAGATAAAGAGATTTCACGAACACGGCTTCAAAACCCAACATTTATTGGCCCTGATTATGCGTATTTGACTAAGGACCATAAAGCACTGTTTTATGAAGAGAGCATGTGCTGTTGCCAATGTGTTGATATAAGCAATAGCTAGAATGGGAAGAGAATGGACTGAAATCTAACTGCATTAACCTCAAGTATTTTGAGAAAGATAATAGCCAACAAAAATGATTTTGAATTGAAGGGCCACAACATGATTAACAAATAGCTCAAATAGAACTGTATTTGGTCAATAGTGACACAAAACATATGCTACATTGCACCAAAACAACAAGAATGATGGTGAAACAAGATTTAATTTTCCATTAAAAAGAGATATATGACCTTCACAGTTCATGTAGGAGAAAGAAGCATTCGATGTATTCCATTAAACATTATTTACACACATGAACATATTTGGCTGTGCTTTCTTACTTTTTTCAATTATATTGCTCGTTTTCACTTCTGTAAAGAAAACATCAACAGAGGTTTCATACTCAATTAAATACCCCACAAAACTAGAAAGCCGCCCATCCTGATGCTGTGGCCTTTGTTGATCCTGATGTTGCCGAAGGAAGATTTCTCTGCAAACACCAACAGCAAATGAGTTAACATCACATGCATCAAATGATTTATCAGTTAGAAAGACTAGAGCCTGGACACAGTGTATCATCTAAAGTCTCCACAAATACGATAGAGGCAGCAAATGCAATTATAGCAAACCAACCAACATGATTCCCAAAATTTCCAAAAGCATGTGTCCAAGAAAAGCGAGGATATTATTAAAAATTATTGTAACCTTGCCCGCAATTTTAAAGATCTTGCACTGCCATTGGTTGATAGGGAGCACAAAGAAGATCATGATCTTCTAAACACACACACACACATATATTAACTAATGAGATACAAATGATTGTGATCATATGTAGATGTTTAAGTCCTTGTTTGATGTAGACATGGTTAAATACAGGTTATACAGGAAAGAGGCACACCTCAAGCGGAGAAAGATACGAAAATGAATCTGTAGAATGCGTTGTATTTTCTTTGGGCGCTTTAAGGCCAACACCATGATTAGCAGCAGTCATCCGTGCAGCTGCTGGATCATTTGGAGGTGGTGGGAGTGGAGCCCTTATTTTACCCATCCCACTTGGCGGTGGAGCAATGCTTAAAGTCTTAGGCTTTCCAGTTCCGGAAAGACCCGCAGAAAGACCTGCAGCTGAAAGCATTCCAGTTCCACTAGATGGTTTATGCTTTACATTTATTCGGATAGTTTCACCTTCCTATAATCCACGATTTCAAGACACTGTATGTTAAAATTCATCTGATATAAAAACAAATCAGCACTTTAAACCCATAATAGAACTAGTAGATCAATTTAACAAGACATACCAGAACAGTATATATAAAAACACAGAGAAAATTATTGTACTAATTAAGGATTCATTTAACTATTATGTCATCAATTTAACCAATAAAGCAGTAAAATAATGCAAAAAAGAGATCCCATATATTAGTTCAAAAAAAATTGCATAACAATCCAACAACAGAATTAATGAAAATTAAACATGAGGTTTACAATCAATGCAAAGTATCACAACTATAGAATTCCCAATCCACCCACCTGATTTAATACCCAACGCAATTCAAAAGACATAAAATTTCAATATTAAATGCCAAATAGAATAAAATTTGTCAAAGAAAACAAAGTATTTCACACAGGAAAACAAGGAAATGATACCTTCAATCTATGATTTACAGCAGGATGTATATCTATGTGGGTATCGCTCTCACTAGTCTCCCCACTCTCCTTCTCATGTTCTCTGCTAACGTATTTCTCATGATCCGATAACGCCACATTGAAATCAAATGCTTCATTCCTCTCAGCAAACCCTAATCCAATAAATGCATGTTTCCCTCTCCCATCCTCGATCTTAAGTACAAAATACCGAGACGAATCAAGCACCGTCTCCACAGAGTTCTCTCGCTGACCCGGATGAACAAAACATGCTGCAAATAGCTCGCCGGAATTAGGATCCTCCAATCGGATCTCACATCGGTCTTTACAAGACACGACCCGAAGCCTACCCGACCAGATCTTATCGGATTGTAACCATTCCCCACATTTGTAGCCACCGGAAGTGGAACGGGGAGGGATTTTGTAAACGGAAATCTCTCGAACTACTAAAAGGGTATGCTCCATTGATTCCTCGTCCTCCTGAAACGACATCGTTTCGAATTATCGGTGTTAAAGTTCCCTCCAGCGGTGTGCTTTCCGAGGAATCTGGGGGAAATGTGAAGAGATCTTAGGCTTGGATTTGTATTGTATTTCCGATTATTTGAAAGGTGAAGAGATTGTGTCGAAGAGATTGTGTCAAACAGAGAGAGAGAGAGAGAATTGCAGAGACGTGGTTTCGAAGAGTGTTTGATTGGTCAACTGCAATGAGAGGGAGAGAGGGGGAAAGATATTTGGTTAATTACTGATTTGCCCTTCGTGAACGGGCTTTTCGGCTCAATTCAAAATTTGGGCTGAAGCAAAACCTTATAAAGCACGAAACTTCCATAAACCCTAGATAGGATCTTCAGTTTATCGATCGAAGATCGTTCCTTTCTCAGGGTAGCTTTATACGGTACAGCTCTTTACCTTAATCTTTGTTCTTAGTTGGATATGGTGAATGATTTAGGGCTACAAAGTCATTCTTTTGGTTAATTGATTTTTTTTTTGGCATGTAAAAGGTTATTAGGGTTTTAACATCTTGGATACTATTGCCGTTGTTGTTTTAACCAGGTGGAACTGAGTTACAATGTATCTACAGTTTTATATAAACGAGAATGGTGACAAGGTTTACACCACCAAGGTATGTTTGCTGTTTTAGCGTTTGGCTTTGTGGGTTCATATGCATTTTCTCAATTATTATTTCTTTTATGGTATATAATTGCTTTGTGATGAACGCATAAGAGTGCTCGTGTCCTGCTAATAGTAGTGACCATAGCAAGGGCTGAGGATAGTTCTCTGTATCTCAGCCTTGTTGTGGTGGTCTCTACTTTTAGAATATGTTAAGGGTTTTGATTTTGAGGTTGCCAGTCAACTTCAGTCAAGCTTAATTAATAATTAATTAAAAAATCAGATTGAATTAATGAAAATAAGTTTCCTCCTCCTTTTTATCCTTTTTCTAGCATTTGACATTGTAGGTGCATATATGATGTTTCAAATGTTAATTCTTTTATTCTTTTGCATATATGTTGTATAATTGCTGTGTGATGAATATGTTGGCTAATTTCAAAGATCTACTTTTGTTTTTGTTTGAAGTAGGATATAAGTTAAAATCTTTGATAATCACTTAAATCATTGGCTGTTAAATGTTCTTATTCTCGCTCTGGAAGTGATATTGTTGTTTGCCTTTGGGGATTTTGTTGATCTCTGCTTTATAGATGTGTTAAGTAACAACAGTATTCCAGAAAAATTTAATTGTTTTAGGCTTGCTTGAGTCATGGTAAGATGAAGCTATTTAGGAGGTGATACATGGACAGCATGAAAAGTGGATATCTCAGCAATTGATGATTAGGATTTGATTTTTCACCCCTTGCCCCCACCATCTCTCTCTGAGTCTCATATAACTTTTTTTTTTTGCTCCTTTCCTTCTTTTCATTGTAAAATGCGCAACTGGGGATTGCACATGGTAGAATTGAGGAGATTTCTCTGAAATTGAATAAATCTGGTGCCACATGCAAGTCTTCTCTCTTTATCTTTTTAGTAAAGTTGTCCCAATTTATTAATGTTAAATTGCTGTTTTTCAGAAGGAATCACCATTGGGGCTGGCAACTCAATCTGCTCATCCAGGTAATATAACTTAATATACTTTATTCTGATTATTGAATTCAAAAGAGGACTGCATATAGGGTCCTGATAGCACTGTTCCCGCCCAAAACATCTTTTTGTTTAGTTGAATGGGCTAAAGTCATAATACAGAATCGCCAGCCTGCCCACCTAATCAAGCCATAAATATCATCAACCAGCTGATACCCGATGTGACTCAAAATATTCTAGTTTCAATATTTCTTATGTTTTTGCAATGGATAGTTGAAATTTCATTTAATCACCATTATAAGTCACTCTGAAACGAATTATGCAAAATTTTCACTCATTAGATTAGTATTGTAACTGTGATTCAAATTCAAACTTAATAAAAATGGGAAATCCATCCTATCCTAATAATTAGTTATTAGGAGTATTGGGAAAATATACTTAATTTACGTAGTTAACATCATATCTTAAATTAAAATCTTAAAGCATTGGAGTAATGATCTCGATTACATATACTTGACTACTAGTTTTTCATTGTCTTGATATCTCAGTATATACAACATTTACATTATGAATAGGCGTATCATGTTTTTGCATTCAAGGGCTCTCTAAACCTTTTTTAATTGTATTTTTTTTCCCATAGTTGTTGGGGAAGAGGAATCAAAATTGTGATTATTACAGAGAAATGAAAATTATCTGGGGAAAAAGGAATGAAATTATGAGTGGGATCGGTTCCTATAATTTCTGTTCAATGATGTTGACTTTGGTGAATTTAGCTATTCTTTCTTGCCTGCTAATTGACTGATATGGCCAGCCCTCCTCCTGTCTTCTCTAATTTTTTTCTGCTTTTAGAACATGGGAAAAAGAATTTAATTATAATTGATCTGTGTTTCCACATCTCAATTGCAGCTCGTTTCTCTCCTGATGACAAATACTCAAGGCAAAGAGTTCTTCTAAAGAAGCGTTTTGGGTTGTTGCCAACTCAACAGGCACCACCAAAGTACTAAGTTTATTGTGTGCTTTATGCTGTATTATATTGAAGCATATCTATTGTGGAGCTTTCCTTCGTGCCAAAAGATTGTTCTAAATTTTTCAACCTTTCTCTTTCTATAGCATGTAGTTCATTACTTCATTTCCTGTCATAATGTAGCAAACTTGTTATAGCCAGTACTTGTTTGATGATGAAATTGAGTCAAGACTTTCTGAATGAATTTTTTGGTGTTCAATTTGCTAAGGGGTATCTTTGGGTTGGGTCAATTTGCTTATCAAAGAATGCATTGTCTCAGTAATTGAGATCTAATCTAAGTTAATGAGATGAGAGTAAGATCAAACGATAGAATTATTTGAATGACTGTAATTTGCGAAGGGGACATCTTATTTTTATGGTGTAGCCCGCATCTAGAATGACTGTCCTAATTTCCTACCTGATGTAATTTTGAGTGATAAGAATTATTACAGTTTCTTTTCCTTTTGAAAAAAAAATAATAATTAAAGCAAATAAAGTTTAATATAAAAAGGAACAATATCTTGTAGCATTGCTTCATTAATTTAGATCCGTTACTTTTGACGTATGATCGGATCTAAAAATGTTAACTAGTCCTGATTTGATTTGATGTTTTTTTTAATGAAATTGATTAAACAAATAGGGAATTACATCCTAAAAGTAACTAGAAAACAACAGGGAGGAGTAGAAGTTCGGCATTCTTCCCCTTGATGAAGAGAAAACATGGCTCAAACAAAACCATCTCAAAAAGAGGAAGGATGGGGTTTTCTCGGGCCGAGTTTATCTTTTCGAAGTTTGGCCTAATAATACTTCGGATTAGAAAATATAGCCTGCAGTCCAATCCTAATCCGAATGGGCCAGGCAAGTTTTACTCTCTTTTTTTTTTTCTTTTTTCTATATTTTTTTCTTTTTCTATATTTTTTTTCTTTTTTTTGAAATATGTTGCATGTATACTGCATATTGGCAGTATATATTTTGCAATTATTTTTTTTTGCAATATGTTGCAGCATATGCATTATATATATACTGCAGTATGCAGTGCAGCAAACTACGTACTGCAGTATGCAGTATATATATATATTGCTCTAAAAGTATAGATTGTTGAATAGGATTTGGACATGTAGTAATATTTGTTTCAGTCGATGGTTATGCATTTAGGACAGTAATTCAATGGTCGTGTCTAAAATCAATAAGAAATATTTTAAAATTTATTTTTAAATAAGTAAAAATGGAACCATTTTTATGTAAATCTACTAGCACATCTAAATATGATAGTTCTAATAGCTCATAAATTAAAATGATAGTAAATAGAAATGAAATAATTTTACAAGATTTTTGTAAAGTAACAAAATATTGGGTAATCCTTAAAAGAAATTCATTTGAAAATAATTTTTTATGCAATGGAGGAAAATGATTCCCCCATATATGCAAGAGAAAAAGATTCTCTGAATGACAAAATAAATGCACAAGTAGTCAAACAATAGATCCATCAAAGGAAAAAGATTCCTTTCTTCAATCTTCAGTCCAATATCCTTAAAGGAAGGATATATATTGCTAAGGTACCCTGCAAAACAAATAAACGTACCCTAAAGAAGGGCAAGTTAGTCAAATTAACAATAGTAGTCTACTAGAGTCCCATAAATTATTTTTTATGGTCCCTAGAAAGATTTCTTTTGTCAACTTTCAATTCCAATATCCTTAAAGAAAGGATAATCATTGCTAAGGTACCCTGCAAAATAAATAAAAGCACCATAAAGAATGGCAAGTTAGTCAAATAAACAATTGTAGTCCACTAAGATCCCATAAATCATTTTTATGGTCCCCAGTGGAGTCGCCAATCTGTGAACCTTGGTTTTCCGCCCGAAAAGGATCCGGGCAAAAGTTCACTCGTTGTCTGGAGTCGCCACTTAGTTTATTTTGTTCGAAGGGAAAAACTAAGAAAACCCTTGTTTGACTCCAATAATGCATCCAATGTAAAGGCTTCTAGTCTGCGAACCCAAGGAGGATTCGGGGACTATGTCATGCATTTGACTAACTTGCAAAAAGAACAAATCTAAAAGGAATGAAGAAAAGAAGAGACAGATTGTTAGTAAATTGTGGACTTGCTATTTGGGGTGAATCTCAAATATGCCTACATACTCCCATTTGAATGGGAGATCAAAGCCCATGTAGTTCGGAAAAGCCTATTTAAAGGCGATGAAATTTATGCTTCATGCATGTGTGTGTGTATGCTTCGTGCATTTTTCAGGCATTTTGCCAGAGTTGTGAGTTTTAGCACTTAGTGCTAAATGGTGAAATTTAGGTACTTTGTACCAAAGGAGTGCAATTTAGGCTTCATGCCAAATGTGAGATTTTGAGCACTTAGTGCTTCGTGCTGGTGTCGGGCTTCATGCCAAGTATTGATCGGGCTTTTTGCCAAATTTGTGAAATTTAGCACTTAGTGCTAAATGGTGCAATTTTAGGTACTTTGTACCAAAATGATGTAAATTTTGGGCCTTTGGCCTGCATTGTAGGGCTTCATGCCAAAATGGTGAGTTTTAGCACTTAGTGCTAAATGTGAAATTTAGGTACTTGGTACCGAAAAAGGTGCGATTTAGGCTCCGTGCCAAAAAGTTGATTTTAATTGTGAAATTTAGGTACTTTGTACCGGAAAGATGTAATTTGGGCTTCGTGCCAACAGATTGATTAATTAGTCCATTAGGCCTTAGACCTAAAAGGATTAGGTCTTTGACCAAGAAGAAATTGAGAAGAAGATGGAATGTTTATGAAATGTTTAAATTGATAAATAATTGATTAGAATATTACTTTGCTTAGGATTTTTCCACTTCGAAGTTCCAGATCTCGTTTTCTTGGATTATGATTCTTGATTACGGATTAAATTCGTCAGCATGAGGCCCGGAGTCTCCAAAAGCCAACCTCTTTTTCTGAACCCTTGAAGGCAATTTATTGGCAAAATCGGGCTGGACGGCGGCGGGGCCGCCGTGGATGTGACAAGCCAAAAAGACGAAAGAAGCCGAAAGTTTTGGCGGCTCGGCCGCCGATTTTGGCAGCTGAGCCGCCGGGGGTCGCGGCGGCTGGGCCGCCGGTTTTGTCCGGTTTTCGCTCAAACTGATTTTTCGGGAGCTAGAGACCTCCAAAAATTATTCCGGGACCATATCCGTGATTCTCACGTCGTCCCGGACATTTCAAGTACCATATTGATATATTTTCGGTGGACTTTACCGTGGACCTCCGGTCCGGCTCAGTCGTCTGCGGTTTGAGAAAATCGGTTTTCCGAGCCTCAAAATTCGAGTGTTCACAATATTATATATAAAATATTATATATATATATAAACTTGAGGTCGGACCAGGTTGGCCGAGGCAAATTACCTTAGGCCCGAGGCCCGACCCAAGACACCTCGGGCTTCATATAAGAAGCTCGAGGCCTGGCTCATAACTTTTCAAATTCGATCGAATCTGGTCAAGCCTGGCCTGGTCAACCAGATTTATGGGCCGCTTAAACAACCTAATGTAATAATAAATTGGCTAAAATCTAAAACAAGAAGGCTAAGGGTGCACGAAATTGGCCAACATCTAGAACTAGAAGTATAGCCTTGAGTCTGCTTGAAAATCAACATTGACTAATCAATAAAAATATAAGAATATTAGCTGGTTTGAAACTCCAAACAATTTCAAATAGAGAAGCAAATGAAGAAAGTAGTGATTAAACATTTTGTGCGGAGTTAAAGAGGAAGCTGATTGAGACCATCATAAAAATGATGCATGAGGTATCGAAAAAATATCTTCCTCAAACTTTAACATAAAAATAGAGGAGGAGGAATGAGCTCTTGAAAGATCACCAAAGCTGAGGAAAAATGATTGAGGAGCTTTTGCACTTTGAAACTTTGAAAGATAATCCCTTGTGAATGACTAAAACCTCTCTTAAATTTATTTGATGGGTTTAAATTATTACTTTGCCCATTTGAATCTATCACGTCTATTTGTAACTGTTGTAACTAATTTTTCAAGTTGGATTTAAGGTTTTTTTTTTATTTCTTCCCCAAAAAATAAAATCAAAATAGTTATTTTTTGAGAGATTTGTATATAGAAGAAGAGAGGGAACTCTAGGATAAAAAAAGAGAGAGGGAATTTCAATAAGTGGGAGTGAATAATTAAATTGAGTTAATTACACTGTAGTGTCTTATCTTAATAAGATACTTGAATTTTATTTTATAAAAGATAAAATCTCCAAACTTTTAATTTTATCTCAATAAAATTCTTAAGACTATTTTCTGGCAATTGGAGTGTGTTGTGATAGTTATGTGATAAAAAATAAATTAAATTTTATCTCAATTTTCACCTATATTTTTTTAACATATCTAAAATTATATTTTCAGCAGATCTAAAATTATATATTTTGCTCTTAATTTTTCACACATCGAAGTGGACTGAGATAGAACTGAATTTCTTTTATTTTTATTTTTAATTTATCACCATGTGGCGATATCTTACTACCATATTATATTTTAATTGTTAAAAAAATAGTTTCAAGAATTTTATTAGGACAAAATAAAAAATTTAATTTTTTTTATAAAATAAAATTTAGGAATTTTAATGGAAAATGGGCAAAAAGTCAGAGATCATCAATGTAATTTATCCAATTAAATTTAATATGTTATAGTTAAATATATATTTCTTACTAGATATATGTTCAAAAAATTATAATACTAATAAAGTATACACTTAATAATATTTTAATAACTAAATTGGATTCAACTAATTAAAAAATAGAAAATTTCACTCTCCGTTATTTTTTTATAAATTTTTTTCACGATTTATCAGAAGTAGTTTAATCATTTTATATAAGTGCATAATAAATTTAAAATAAATTTATAAAAATTATTATATATATAATAAATTCATAATAAATCTGTAATAAATTTATAATTAACAATGTAAAATTATTAAATTTATAAACTAATTATAAATTATTATAAATTTGAAGATATTTTAAAATTTTAGAAAATATTATAAGATATGTGGATAACTACTTAATTGGATTAATCTTATCCTATCAGAATTACGATTAACTTTATCCTATTCAGATTAGGGTTAACTTCATAGTCTTTTGTTCTTATCAAAAGTCTATTTACACCACTATATATATCTCATTATGGATGAAATATTTGATATAATTCATAATAAAGAGATTTCTCATTCTCGATATATCTTTTCTCTTATTTATTTATAACACGCTATCAGCATGATAGTCTCTATAAGTATAATAGTAACAGGAGATAAATTTAATTTTTTAATTTACAAAAAAAAAATTATCTCTCATATTAAGGTATGATTCTGTATTTAATTTAATACTTTTTGATTATTTAATATAATTGATATTGATTAGATTGATATTTAGAATTTTATCTATAAGTGGTATCAGAGTTCTCAAATTGAATTATTAAGAAGATTCATGATTTTATTTATTTCATATATATATATATATTTGAAAATTTAGAATGGATGAAAGTCGGTATAAAATAAAATTTGATACAATATATAATAATATAAAAGCATCTAATAAAATTATGAATATCTATTGCAATTATAGGCATTGATTTTCCTGGTATTCACAAGCAAATTTTATATTAATAAAATACGTACATTTGTATGCAAAAGATGAATTTTCTTATTTTTGTCTTTTTTACTGCAACAACACATTTCATGTTCATAGTTTTATATTAATAAAATATAAAAAGATTGAGTTCTTTCCATAATATGGATTGAATTCTTCATTTTTTTTGTGTGTATATATATGTGTATTGCAGTTCTTAATTAAATAAATATTTACTGGTATTGTTTATAAATATAATCTTGAATCATATATTCACATACTATATCTTGAGTAAATATTTGTGTATTAAAGTGAAGTTAGTAAATAAATTATTATTACTATGATGTGATATGATTATTTACAATTTTAGAGTTATGATAATTAAACTCTAATTATAATTTTTAGTCTTTATTTATTTAATAGCTCTGTAAATCTATCTAATTTATGATTTTTATTTAAATTTAATATATTTAAAATATTAAATTTCATAAAACTTAAATTTATTACCCTTAATATTTTCTTCATAAATTATCCGTTATGGATATTTGATAATGAGATTCACCTTGATATTGTGAATATTAGAGATATTTGAGAAGAAAATCAAGCATCTCTGCAGGATTACTTAGAAGTAATAATTTTTCTTTTGATTGCTCAAATAAAAAATTAAAAATTGATTATCTCAATATCAATAATTTATTATAGTCTTTTTGGTGAATATTAATTTTCTTTTTATGTTTTAAATGTGCTCCTGTAGTAGCAATATTGATAACATAAATTTATAAAACATTTGAATTAATTTCTTGTTTACCTGTAGCTAAATAAAATTGTTAGCTTTTGTTGAAAAATTATAAACTCGTCTAACTGACTTAATATTATTCTCTAAAGTAAATGTGATATTTTTTTTAAAGACTATGGATAATATTTTGATAAAAAGAGTTGTGGTGAAATTCTTTTTTCTCCTATTAATTTTGAAATCATAAGTTAAAGATATATATTAACACAACTCTTATAATTCTTCATAATAAAAAAATATTTATTACAGTTAACATTAGCAGAAATTAATATTATCATGATATCTGATTTTACAAATATGGTTGAAGACTCTAGAAGAGTTTACTTTATATTCTGAATTTGAGCAAAATAATATTTTAATGATATAGAAATCTATTAAATTTTAAAGAATACGTCGTAATGGATATTCTATTAAAACAAAGTGAAAGAGATATTAAATCTTTATGTGTTAACTCTATGAATTTGAACCAAAAGTTTATATTTAAGAAATTTTAAATTTCTTAACTAGATTATACTTTATAAAAAATAAAGATGGTTGAGTTACACTGTATGCACCGTAAGTGCATAAATCTCAAAATTTTTATCTTTTAGCATGATTATTTTGGTCATCCATGTTCAAATATAATATGACATATTATTGAGAATACAAATGGACATCCATTGAAAAATCAAAAAATTCTCTTGTCTGATGATTACTTTTGTGCTTCTTATGCTCAAAGTAAATTAATTGTAAAATTCTCACCATCTAAATTGTATGCAAAGAATGAATGGAAATATTTATAGCTCTATTCATTCATCTTGTGGACCATTTAAATACTTTATGATTTTAATTGATGCTTCAATTTGATGGTCACATGTTTGTCTATTGTTAACATGTAATATTGCTTTTGCTAAATTTCTTGCTCAAATTATAAAGTTAAGGTCAATATTTCATGATCATTCTATTAATACAGTTCGTCTAGATAATGTATGCGAGTTCACTTCAAAAGTATTTTACGATTATTGCATGTTAGTAAGAATTGTTGTTGAACATTTTGTTGTGCATGTTCACACTCAAAATGGATTAACTTAATATTTTATAAAGTATTTGTAATTAATTTCTAGACCTATGCTTATGAAATCAAAACTTCCAGCATTTGCTTGGGGACATATTATAGTTCATGCTGCATCTTTAGTTCGTATTCGACCATCTGCATACTATAAGTTTTCACCTTTACAGCTTGTGTTTGACCAACAACCAAATATATCTCATCTTAGAATTTTTTATTGTGCGGTATATGTCCTCATATCACCTCCCCAAAGAAAAAAATGGGTCTCTAATGTCATCTTGGCATCTATGTGGATTTTGATTCTTTTTCTATCATTAGATATCTTGAACCTTTAACATGTGATTTTTTTAGAGCAAGATTTTTAGATTGTCAATTTGATGAGTTAGTCTTTCTACCATCAGGGGAAGATAAAAGTAAAGGACCAAAAGTACAATAGATTAGTTAGAATACACCAACTTTATCTAATCTTGATACATGCACAAATCAATAAAAACCGAAAGTTCAAAAACTAATTTGTTTGTATAATATTGCAAATCAGTTACCATATATATTTATAAATACCAGTAGGTGTTCAAATCACATATTTCAGTTACTAATACTCTTGCTCGATTGATTGTCCCTATAAGATATCTTATTAGTATGATAGCTAATAGATATAATATACGTCTGAAGCGTAGCAGACTACTTGGTTTAAAATATTAATTTTTAAGATAAGAAAAAATGAATAATTTTAAAATGACACTCCTGAAGAGGTTAAAAGCAACATAAGTCAATAACCATATATTTCTAGAGAAGTAACTCCAGAAGTGGTTTCAGTACTAAAAAAATTATGAGATCTCATTAAAATCTAGAAATATATGGAAAATAGATGAAATTATTATTGATAATATGTTTGCATATGTTGCTATTGAAATTATTAAAATATGTTTGAGCTTAAAAATATTTAAAATTATCGACATCGAAGTGATTGGCCAAAATAGAGTGTAATCAAGGCCGAGCTAGATTTATTTACTAAATATACAATATTTGGACCAGTAGTCCAGATACCAGAAGGTGTCATACCCATGGGTATTGTATGTAAAAGAAAAAAATCATATGAGATTATGAAAAAAAGTGTATTTCCTCTATTGTGAATGTAATTACTCTTAAAATTAGTTTTGCAGCCCCTGAAGAGCTCAACAATATATTACAATAATTTGTTCATATAACTTTTAAGAGAAATGAGTTAAATGAAATTATGATATACAATGCACAACTTGTGGTATAAGAATTCTCACAAAGTTCTTGTATCGATTATGATGAGACATATTCTCCTATCATGGATGTTATTATCTTTAGATTTTTTATTAGTTTGATAGCTTTTGAAAGGTTGACATATATTTGATGAAAGTTGTGATAGTTTACTTATATAGCTCATTAGATAATGACATATATATATGAAAATTTCTGAAGGATTCAAAATGCCTGAAGCATATAATATCTTGATAAATACACTATATTGAGTTTAAAGATTATGATATAAGCTAGGTAGATATGGTGCATGTTTGAATACTTAGAGAAAATGGATATGAAGATAATTTCATTTGTCCATGTATTTTTATCTGAAAGATAAATACAGAATTTATCATAGTTATAGTTTATGTTAATGATTTAAATATAGTGAAAACTCCAGAAGAGATCTCAATTATTGCAGACTATTAGCAAGAAAATTTAAAATGAAAGATCTAGGAAGAACATAATTTTATCTTAAATTTCAAGTTGAGTATTTGTCAAATAAAATTATTGTCCATCAAACATTATCAAACTTGAAATAATTTTATATGGATAAATCTTATTCATTAAGTATTCCAATGATTATTTATTCTCTTGATGTAAAAGGAGATCTTTTCAGCCCCTGAAAAGATAATGAAGAGATTTTTGGTTCTGAAGTACCATATCTCAGTGCAATAGGGGCACTCTTATATATTGCTAACAATACAAGACCAAATATTACTTTTGCAGTTAACTTGCTTGCAAAATTTAGTTCTGCACCAACTGAAAGGTATTGGAATGGAGTGAAACATGTTCTTTGTTACCTACATAGCACATCCAATATGGATTATGTCTTCACATATAACGCTTCATGTATAACAATATTGCTATTTTCATGGCAATATGTGAAACAAATAATCAACTGTTACTTCATCAAATCATTCAGAGTTATTAGCTATTTATGAAATTAGTCGTGAATGTGTGTAGTTAAGAAGCATGATTGAATATATTGG
This sequence comes from Garcia nutans, assembly GCA_947685225.1. NCBI lineage: Eukaryota > Viridiplantae > Streptophyta > Magnoliopsida > Malpighiales > Euphorbiaceae > Garcia > Garcia nutans. Next base: position 3,912,566 of record CANTUV010000048.1, on the reverse strand, counting down.
AGAAGCATGTGGATTACCTATAAAAAATTACAAGCCAATAATATTACATGAAGATAATGCATCATGGATTACACAAATCGAAAGAGGCTATACAAGAGTGACAGAACTGAACATATATTACCAAAGGCCTCTTATATATAAAAAAGAATGAAAAAATGAAAAGTCGATATTTGCAAAGTTCATTTAAGTGAAATTTCAGCAGATTTGTTCACAAAGATATTGCCGACATCAGTCCTCAAAAGACATGTATACAATATTAGAATGCATTCACTTAAAATATTTTAGTTGAATGTATTTTTGAGGGGAAGTCACATATGAATACTGTACTCTTTTTCCTTTGCTAAGTCTTTGTCCCATCGAGTTTTTCTTAGCAAGATTTTAACAATGCATATTCATAGTAGTAGTCATCCAAAGAGAAGTGTTATGAGATATGTGGATGACTACTTAATTGGATTAATCTTATCCTATCAAAATTATAATTAACTTTATTATATTCAAATTAGGAGTAACTTTATAGTTTTTTTTTCTTATCAAAAGTCTATTTATACCACTATGTATATTCTATTATGAGTGATATATTTGATATAATTTATAATAAAGAAAATTTTCAGATTTCTCATTCTCGATATATCTTCTCTCTTATTTTATTTACAACAGTAAATTTATTTTTTTCTAACATTCTTATAAAAAATTCAAAAAAAAAAAATACTCCCTCCACATCCGGTCCACTCGGTTGGGATGAGCCCATTTAGTCCAAGTTGCTATTGGGTATTGCAGTAGCAATAGAAGGGCAATTTCGTAAACCAAAAAAAAATACATCAGTAGTTTTAGCAGTGGGAAAGAGACGACGCTAACGGCTGATCTCCTGAGTCATCGTCTGTGCAGTCTCACTCCAGTGACGACCCTCTCCTCCATTGCTCGTATGGCTTTCTATATATTGATCTCAAAACCTAACTACTCATTTTCCCAAATTTAATATCGATTTTAATTCAAATTATTCTTTAACAACTCGTTTCTTTACTTGATTCTCATACAGGAATGGCCAGAAGTCTACGAGTATTTCTGGTTCTACTCTTTGCAGCATTGATCTACTTTGCTTCCATCGCCTCTGCCGCTTCGATCTTCCATCCTATTTCGGACTCTCACCGATCCGCGGCTTTGGAGCTTTTCTTGCCTACCGATGGCTCTTTTGCAAGGTTGTTAAACCCTATTTAATGCCTTTTCCGCTATTGTAGATGGACGATTCTTTATTAAAACGATATTCAATTAATGAATATCTTAAGATTTGAAGGCTTTGCCAGTATTTATTTGTAGCATTTTGTTGTGGCAGAAAATGGGTGAATTTTGTTTTGATTGATCTTAGTTTGCTATTGGAATAATCTGGTCAACCCTTTGCCTGATTAGTTTTATTTTGATTGTTTTGATACCTTTGTTTTTTTTTCCCATTGCAATAACATGTGATGATTTTGATTTCTCGCTTATTTTTGTAACTCCCCGTTGCATTAAAATATGCGTACAAATGCTGCCTTTTTTCAATCATTTCTTATTTCTAAATGATATGATATGCCAACAGCTTGGAAGAAACATATAAGGCACTTCGGACATTCAAGGTCCTTGGAATTGATCAAACCGTGCCAGCTTGCCCATCTGTACTGAAAACCCTCGGGTCATCCTCTTCAGCTTCTCAGGATTTATTCTATGGATTAAAAGTGAATGGAATATTAAAATGTGAGGTCAATGAGGAGGTTTTGAAGGTATATAACTTGTGTATCTTTTTTGTTATTTTTGGTATTGAAAGACACGAACTTTTTTGGTCGCAGACGTTTTAGAAAGCAACTTATGCTATCTGACCTTTTTTTTTCTTTGTGAAGAGCATCATTTCAAAGCTCCAAGCTGCTGTCAGCAGTGCAAGTTCATTGCTTGACTTCTACTATTCAATAGGAAGCATGGTACTTATCAAGGTAAGTAGTGCCTGGGACACTGTTTAGATGTTGTGCTGAATTACAGTTGACTTATTTTCTTGATCAGGAGAGTGAGTTTTAACTTTGATTTTCATTTTACTCATTTGATAATTGGAGTTTTTTTTTTCATCTTCTTACTATAGTGCAAGGGGCCCTTTTTGTTGTAGATTTTTGGTTTAAATCTTGCCGAGCAAAAGAAAACAATAAACTTGTTTCTATCATACTTTTGTTAGATTATCTGAAAAGATCTTCTTGTGGTGCGATATGTTGTTTAATTTTTCTCTATGTAGGAGCAAACATCTAAAGATGATCTACTACTTGGAGATGCTGAAGGAACTTTCCGCTCCATCAAGGTTGGTAGTTGTTGGCATTATTGTTACAGTAAGGGTTAGACTCAGTTGTGGACTTCCCTGTTATTGAACTCCCCGAGTATGATTTTAAGCCACTTGTGGAACTAATTGCTGATCTCGGGAGGTGGGAGGTGTATTGTTCTGGTGGAGCTTCTGGTTGTGAGGTTATTTTTATTTTTTATTTTTTAATGTATGGATTGATTTACAAATTATGGTCAGGCTTTGAGCCAGAGTGATGGAAGATGGCGATATAGTTCTAATAATCCTGAGTCTAGCACCTTGGCTGCAGGTAATGATCTATCATTTTTTTGCACCATTATAACACTTTCTCTGTGTTATGCCCATTTTTTTTTGGTGTTGCTTTCTGTTATTCCAATTTAACAGGGGAATTTACTATTGTTTCATTCATGTTCCTTTGTCAAGTGCTAAAATTTTTTTAGAAGATTCCTAAATCACTCCCATCTTGTGTCTTCTTTGATTTTTCTTATATAGGTGTAATTTTTACAAAACTATTAGAATGAGATTGAAATATACTTGGGAGATACCTACCTGAAAATCTCCAAAAAGATGTGGAGTCTCTATTTATATTCAATGCAGAAATTTTCATGTGTTACCAAAGTTATAATTTCTCCCAGATATTGGCTCATGATCATTTGTTTGATCTTTCTTTTTCTCAGGTTTAGCACTTGAAGCATTAGCTGGAGTGATCTCATTATCTTCTTCTGAGATCGATCGATCTCTGGTAATTTAGAACATTTTCTTTGGCACTGCAGCACTTCATTCTTTTTTTTTATGCACCAGAAATTTAGTACATCTTGTAAGAATAAATCCATTTCTGGTTGATGTGCTGTCATCTTTTGAGATTTTTGCTCATCTCTTCTGTTTTTTCTGGTACCTACAATATAATGAATCTCACATCTGTTTACTGTTGGCACAGATTGGTACAACTAAAAATGATATACTGAAGTTGTTTGACAGCATTGAGAAGTATGGTACGGTTATATTCTTGGTACCAAGAGTTGCTTACTGTATTGTAGATTATACTCTTCTATTCATATGCTCATGCTAGAATTTGCCCTTTTCAAATAGTCAAATCACAGTTCGATAGTTTTGGGGCCAGTTTCCTCAGCAAATTAAAACAACTTTATCTTGGAATGTTGTTTAAGAAGCATAAATTGACTGGGAATCTATTGCTGAGCTTTCTATGCTCCATTTTATCAATTATTTATAGGAGTATTATCTAAAATAGTGCTAGATTACTAGGATCTTGTTTCAACTCTTGGACAAAACAGCATACTACCACAGGAAGCTTATGTCATGTTGTTTGCATTTGGTTTTGTTAAATATCTTATGTGACTAAATGACTTGATGCAGACTTAGCCATGCTTTTTTTTTTTGTCTTTTTGCAATTTGATATTTTGATGTCTTTTATTGTTATTATGCTGTACTCTAGGATTCTTACTTAACTACATCTTTTCATTGTAGATGACGGAGCATTTTACTTTGATGAGAAACTGGTTGATGCAAATGAACATCAAGGTCCTCTTTCAACTACATCATCTGTTGTTCGAGGATTGACTGCATTTGCAGCTGTCACTACAGGAAGTTTGAATGTGAGATTATCGATATTGTGAATTTGATTCTGCTAAGTTTGCTTTTAAATATACTTCTGATGCTTTTCTTTTGGGTTTTTAGCTCCCAGGCGACAAAATTGTTGGTGTGGCAAAGTTTTTCCTAGGAATTGGAATTCCTGGTGATGCTAAGGACCTATTCAACCAAGTGGACTCCTTATCTCACCTGGATAGCAATAGGCAAAGTTCTTCCTCATTTTTTCTTTCATTTTATATGTCTATATATCACTACTATATTAGAACCGTTTTTATAGTTCTGGGTTAGACATAGGAAACTTTGAGACATAAGGTACCATTGGTTCCATCAAAAGAACTCAATATTCATTAAAAATTTACAGACCTGCAAGAAACTTATGGAACAGGCTGTTCTTTTTTAGCTATTTTCGTTGAACATAAACAGAGCTAGGAATTTGAGTCCTTATTTTGCTGATAATATCTGTCAGTGACTTCTATTTTTCATATGAATTAAGAGGCTGAAGTTTTACTTCATAATGCAGGGTATCCATCCCTTTGATTGTATCATTTCCAGCAACAGTGCTTTCATTAAGTAAAAAGGACACTCTTAAGGTAAGCTGCCCCTCATATGATAAATAATCTTGTACGTTGTCCTTTTCACTATACTCATTTTTATATAGCTGTTAGAAGCTTTGAAGAGGATGAAAGTTGGTAAAGCCTGTGGACCAGATGAGATACCTATTGAGGTTTGGAAATGTTTGGGAGATACAAGAATTACATGGTTGATATCTTTGTTCAATAAGATCTTAAGTACAAAGAAAATGCCTAATGAATGGAGACAAAGTATTTTGATACCTATTTTTAAGAATAAAGGAGATATTCAGAATTGCTCAAATTATAGAGGTATAAAGCTTATGAGCCACACTATGAAATTGTGGGAAAGAGTTGTGGAACACCGTTTGCGGTTAGATACTTATATCTCCTCAAATCAGTTTGGCTTTATGCCTGGTCGATCAACTATGGAAGCTATTTTTCTTATAAGAGATTTGATGAAAAAGTATAGAGAGATGAAGAAGGACTTACATATGGTTTTTATTGACTTGGAAAAGGCGTATGATAGAGTCTCTAGAGAAGTTTTATGGTGGGTCCTAGAGCGTAGGGGAACATTTATACAATATATCCAAATCTTTAAGGATATGTATGAGGGAGCTAATACCAGTGTCCGCACCGTGGGAGGGGATACAAAGGATTTTTTTGTTTCTATTGTATTATACCAAGGTTCAGCTTTGAGCCCTTATCTTTTCGCCTTGGTCATGGATAAGCTAACAAGACATATACAGGATGACATCCCTTGGTGTATGATGTTTGCAGATGATATTATATTAATAGCTGAGACTCAAGCAGGGGTAAGTCATAAGTTGGAGTTATGGAGAAGGACTTTGGAATCTAAGGGTTTTAAGCTAAGTAGGACTAAGACTGAGTATATGCATTGTAGATTTAATAGCGAGAATAAAGAAAGAGGCAAAATTATTTTAGACGGAATAACAGTGCCTCATAGTACTTATTTTAGATACCTTGGCTCTATTCTTCAAGAAGATGGGGGTTGTGAAGAAGATGTAATCATAGGATTAAAGCTGGTTGGATGAAGTGGAGGGATGCTACAGGAGTTTTATGTGATCGAAAGATGCCAATTAAATTAAAAGAAAAATTTTACCGTACTGTAATACGGCCTGCGATGATGTATGGTAGTGAGTGTTGGGCAGGAAAAGGACAACACATGAGTAAAATGCATGTTGCTGAAATGAGAATGATAAGATGGATGTGTGGTCATACTAGGATGGATAGAATCCGCAATGAGTACATTAGAGAAAAATTGGGGGTAACACCTATTGAGGATAAGATAAGAGAGCATAGATTGAGATGGTTTGGTCATGTGAAACGAAAATCTAGCGATGCGCCTGTTAGAAAAACCGAACAAGTTAGAGTAGATATAACTAAGAGAGGCAGAGGTAGGCCTAAACTGACTTGGTCAAAGGTGGTCCAAAATGATCTTATGATGTTACATCTTTCAGAAGAGATAATTTTCAATCGTATTGAGTGGAAAAGAAGAATCCATATAGCCGACCCCAATTGACTTGGGATTAAGGCTTTGTTGTTGTTGTTGTTGTTCTTGTTATAACCATATACTCATTTATATGTAGCCATTATAACCATCTTCATGATTTTTCTTGGTATCTGGGATCTTTGTCAAGCAGAGCCAATAATTATATTTTTCTTTGCTTAAATTCTGTGACATTTATGATCATGTAAATTATCTACACATCCTGCCTTTCCCTGAAAAATAGCAATAATGTTTTTGTCCTTTAATGTGTTCAGGTTAAGGTGAATACTGTGCTTGGTTCAAACGCACCTCTCCTGTTGGTAAAACTTGTGCGAGTTTTCCGTTCTGGTTCAAAGGATACTTCCATAATTGAGAACCAGGTGTGTGAATGACTCAGTTTTGGACAGTTGTGGGGCATTTTGATTCTTGCCTGTATATTACTTCTCCTGCATATTCCGTTCTAGACCATTGGATTTATCCTCAATTAAGTGCATTTCTTCAATTTTTTCGTTTAGGAACTCAGGTTTGACTCTAAAAATGGAGTGCATTTATTGGATACTTTGCCAAAGAGCATTGATGTTGGAAGTTACACTTTTGTTTTTGAGGTACTTTCCTTTTGGTGCAACAAATATAGTTTTTCATCTGTGTTTTCATCTACAATATGACCAACTCAAATTTTTGCAGATTGTGTTTCATGATCCTGAGCATGAAAAAGTCTATGCCTTAGGAAGCCAAACAGATGTCACAGTATTCTTCACAGGAGTTGTCAAAGTTGATAAGGTTGAAATTGAAGTGCTTGATAGTGACCTTGGGATTGTAGAAACCCAAAAGAAGTATGCCTCATCCTTGCTTTTTTATTGCTTGAAACTATAACACATTGTCATGGTGGATACCAGATGCTTGCCATCATAGCGTGTTTTATGTTTATGACCTTTAGAAACTCACATTCTCAATTTAGTTATTTTTCGTTGATATTAACTGCATCTCTTTAACTGGGCTATGATTCTACTTGGATTTTATAGGCTGGATTTGGCTGGAGAAAATCTTGTATCATTATCAGCAAACCACCTACAGAAGCTGCGCCTGTCTTTTCAGTTGACCAGTCCTCTTGGCCATTCTTTTAAGCCACACCAGGTTTGCAGTTCTCTTTGTCTTCCTCTTGTGTTGCAATAGTTTAGCAAATTTAGTTGTTGAAAATTTCTTGCTTTGCAGGCAATTCTTAAGTTAAAGCATGAGACTGGTGTTGAGCATATCTTTTTGGTGGGGAGCTCAGGAAAGAAGTTTGAAATAATACTAGTTAAGTTTATATCACAATGCTTTGTTTTTTTTTTTTTTGGGTTGTTTTCTCCCAACCTTACCAATGTTCCTTAGTTTTTCAAATTCAACCTGCTATGAATTGAATTCCCCTTGGTAAATTAATGCATTAAAATTTAACGTTGAATGAGGAATGTCTTCTATGCCTTGTGATTGGAATATGACAGATTCTGTGGTAACATGATGATGATAAACTTCTGTATAAAAAATTCATGATTGGGGAGTTGTTAAATGCTTGTGCAACAACTTTACACATTAAACTATTGAAAGTTGGAATTTGTGATTATGAAATCACCATTTGAGGATCCTAGTGGATTCTACCTGTCTTAGGTTGCATGATGAAAATGGATGTTTAGTAGCAGTTGAGGTTGAAGTTCTTATCCAAACACTTCTTACTTGTTAGTAAATGTACAGGATTTATTTATTTCCATATCTTTCCATGTGCTTCTGTTTGGCACCGTTGTTGGTTGCTGGAAACAAACTTAAATCATCTCAGATAACTACATTTTGCATTTTTCTGATATTTTGCAATGTCTTGCAGGATTTTCTGGGACTAGTTGAGAAATTTTTCTATCTATCTGGAAGATATGACATTCAGCTAACTGTTGGTGATGCTGTAATGGTAAGTTTTCTTTCTTTTTTTTTTCCCGTAAATTTTTTGCCATTTTCTGTTGGTGAAGTTCTTGTTTACAACATCATAACAAATTGTGTTGTTCTTCTTCAGAACAACTCTTTCTTGAAAGCCATTGGTCATGTTGACTTAGACCTACCAGAACCACCTGAGAAGGCACCTCGTCCACCTCTGCAGCCTGTTGAACCACACTCAAGATATGGCCCAAAAGCGGAGATAAGCCACATCTTTAGAGCACCAGAAAAGCGCCCACCTCAGGAGCTATCTCTTACTTTATTGGGTCTTACACTTTTGCCATTTATTGGATTCTTAGTTGGGGTGAGTTGTCTATGACCTTTTTGCAGAAAGCTCAGTTATCTTTCTTTTTTGTGACCTTATGGACATGATAGAACGTCTTGGGTAGACTTTCCTGGCGACTGGCGTGGTAGGAAACTATGCACGCATGATATCTCCACGTGTTCTTAAGAGTGTGCTATTGAAGCTTCTGGTGGTAAAATTACTCAGTTGAGGTTTTAGGAATCAGGACCTGCTAGTGTAATAACTTGCCAAGTGACCTCAATGGAAATCCTAGTGTCTAGGCCTTTCTTTTTTTTTTTTTTTTTTTATCAAAAAAAGATGTAGCTTCCAATGAATGTTGCATAGTTCACAATGGAGTTGATATTTTGAGTATCTCAGTATTAATTATTTCTGCCTGTTTTTCTTTGACATGTTATTTTCAATTCCTTAGTAAATCTGGACTAGCTGCTTACAGGACGGTAACAAGTGATAAATTAACACACTTTTTCTTTTCTCAGCTCTTACGTATAGGGGTGAACCTGAAGAATTTCCCTTCTTCACCTGTGCCTGCTACTTTTGCTGCCCTCTTCCATTTTGGAATTGCAGCAGTTCTGTTGCTCTATGTGCTTTTCTGGCTAAAGGTCAGTTCCTTTATTCACTTCTACTTGATAGACATTGGATGGCAGCTGATTAGGATCTAGAGTATTGTGAATTCTGAGCTTCTACTTGCTCATAATTGATTTCGTACTGCTATTATTGCGTAATCCTTTTACTAGAGGCATCATACTTGCATTTTATTCTTAGGCCCTCTTTGGTATAAATGAATTCTAAGAGATTTTGTGGATATGTTTGTTTTGAAAGAAAAATGTTCACTTGTGAATATGTTTTTTAAGAATTCAACATCACTAAAGAAAAATAAATTCTAGTACCCAATTTCACGAATGCCAACAAGAGGTTAAGCATTTCATTGATAGGAGTAGGTCTAACTGGTATTATTTTTATTCTAATTGTATTATCCTTTTATTTATGTATTTATATTTTAAAAACTTCGTAACAGTTGGATCTTTTCGCAACATTGAAATGGCTTGGGTTCTTGGGAGCTTTCCTAATGTTCGTTGGACACAGGACCCTCTCCTACCTGGCCTCAGCATCAACCAAATTGAAATCTGCTTGAAGACGATGAAAACTGTTTTAACTGTTTCAAATATGAGCTAGGAAAAATGAGAGAATTCCCGCTATTTAAAAAACGGTATTAGGCATTTTGACTCAAATTTTGTAGGATTATCCTGTGCGAATTATGTACTCTGTTAAGATTTTTTAGTGTGTATACATTCATTGGAACGAAAAAAAAGAAAGAATGATATTTATATTGTCACTTTCTCACCAATTGGATTTTTTACTTGTAAGCCATTGAAGTGGGAATGGTAAGCTGGCAGGCACCATGGAAATCTATAATTGTCTCATACAGCTACCTGTCCTCGGCTTACAACTTTGGATGCAATTGCTTAATTACAAGTTTTGGTCTATCCTGTATTTTTATTCACAAAAATAAATTGGTGTTGATAATCTTTGATGAGTTCATTAAAAGGTGATTCAATTATTTTTTTTATTCATAGAAGTCGAGTAATACTGAATAAGTGTGTTAAACGAGTGGGATATTTTTCTTAAACATGGAACATTCCCTTATTAAAATGCTTGTAAATATAAAAATCTAATCAAGCTAAACCTAATTGCTTGATCGTTATAAACTAGTAAAGCCTTGGCTTTGAATGAGTTGAGATGGTAAGAGTGTTATTCTTTTAAGAGAAAACACTTCATATATAACTTAAAAGTGAAAAATTAAACTATGTATCACTTTTTAGTATATAGTTTATCAAATGTATATTAAATATTTATATCTAGAAGTTAAACATATTTTTAGTATATTAAATATATATTAGATGTATATCTTTAAAAGGAAGTATTTTTTTTAAAATTAAAAATTAAATGTGAGTATCTTTGAAAGGAAAAAAAGATTATATTTTTGAAAATAATTTTATTTTTTAGATATTTTTGGAGAAATCCCTTATACAAAGTATTAAAACTATTTGGAAAAAATTACATGGAATACCGTATTTACTGTTTATACTTTCAGATATATGAAGCAAGTTTTTTTTAAGGTGCGGCTTTTCCTTTTTTAAATTTTAAAGTTGTTTTTTCTTTTTTGTATTTTTTAATTCTCGTTTATTAATATTCTATTTTTATTAATATTTTTTATTCATAAATAAATTTTTTATTTTATATTTTCATTATATACATAAAAAAATAAATATATATATATAATATATGTAATATATCCCCAATATATATAAAATAAACAGTAACATATTTATACTATATACATAATATATCTACAATATTTATACTATAATTAACTAACTTATTAAGATTAGAAGATACATATCTATAATATATATACTATAATTAAACAACATATAATAATTATATAATATATAAAGATTAAAAGAAAATATATATAATATATACATAACATATCTATAACATATATATAACATATCTGAAACATGTAAAATTATATTATAAATGATATTTTTAAAATTTTTTTTGAGAGATTTATAAAATTATGTTATTTTTTTTTAGGATACTATGTAATATTTGAAATAAATTTAATTTTTATATTTTTTTAAAGAATTTATAATATATGCATAATATATCTATAATATATATAAATTATAAAAGTAAAATGATTTATAATATTTTTGTAATTTTATAAATTTTTTTTTGGATATTTTTGAAATTTTTTTATATCAATAGTATTTAAAAAAAAAACTTTAGTTTTATAGGTAATTTTGTAAAAAGCCCAACTGCAAATATATATAGGCTTTATTCGGCCTGTGAAATTTCAACTCAGTGGTTAACTTTGAGGGCTTTCTCTAAAACTAACTCAAAAAAAAAATCATAAATATAGAAGTTTATAAAAATAATTGAAAATCTTAAAAATGTTTTCCAAAATTACAAAAATACGCGAGTTTAAATGTTTTTAATGGAGATTTGATGCTAACTTCATCTTCTTCACATTTACTTCATCTCCATCTCCATCTCCATCTTCTTCTTCTTCATCTTATCTCAATCTCAATCTATATCATTTTTATCTACAGCAGATTTACAATATAGTAAAACTTTTTCTTCTTCTTCTTCTTCATCATTAAAAAATCTTAATTTTTATTTTACTTATTTAATTTTTATCATCATCTTCTTCTTCTTAAAAAAAAAAACAACAGTGGAAAAACAATAAATTTATTTTGAATATTAGATCTTCATCATCATATTCTTCATCATCATCAGTCGAAAAAGAAAAAGATTTCACTTTCAGCTTTAAATATTTATCTTAATCTCCTTCGTCAATAAATCTCCACCTTTATCTTTTTTTTTTAAAAAAAAATTATAACTGTTGATGTATTGTAGATGTATTGTATATATAAGAAGAATATTTGATAAAATTATTGATATATCGTAGATATATTATAAATATGTTGCATACGTAAAAAAATATATATAATAAAAATATTGATGTATTGCAGATGTATTATGTATGTGATAATAATATATAGTAAAATTATTGATGTTTAGTGTATATTAAAAAAATACATAATAAAAGTATTAATATATTATAGACTTTATGTGGACATTGTATATAAATAAAATTATTGATGTATCATATATTGTATATATTAAAAGAATACAAAAATAAATTTATTGATGTAGTATTAATTTTTCATATTGAGAACGGTTATTCTAACTACAATACTCAGTCGGAATAACAACTAATTAGATAATTACATATATTAATATTTTTTTTTTAAATTATATCCTAAAAATTATTTGTGAATCCTATAATTTATCCTCACAAACACATGTAGTTATTTAATTAGTTTGTTATTTCAACTAGAATGTCTAATTGAAATAACTATTATATTATATAATTTTTTATATTGTAAATATTTTAATATATTATAGATATGTTATGTATTTTGTACATTTATAATAATGTGATATAAAAAAATATTTCTAGATAAAAAAATATAAAAAATAAAACATAAAAAAGTGAAAAAAATAAAAAAAACAAAAATCAGCATAAAAACCTTTGAGAATGATTGCTAACACTATTAAAGAGTTAAGGTAAAAATAAAAAAAAAAGTTCAATAATAAATAAAACTAAGAAAAAAATAGTATAATTAAAAAAAGTTAATGTAATATATTTGAAAAGGAAAATTGAAAGAGGGTTAGTGGTGTAAATTCCTCTAACTATGATCCATAGCCCAACTAGTCACTACTTTTAGAAAGATTTTATTTTAGAAAAATAAAAATATATAAATAATTATACGATGATATTAGAAGAATTCTAAAATATGCATTTTAGAATTATATATTAATAAATTAAGAGAGACATTATTATATCTCCTACAAAAAAAATTGAAAGGAAGGAAAAAAATTTGCTTTCTAGAGATATTTAATTTATTTTATTTTTATACCTTAAATTAGTTAATTTTATTATTTAAATCAAAATTTTTAATTTAAATTTAAAGAAAAAATTATTGAATATATAAAATATATTAATGTATCATACATCTTGCATTTATAAAATATATATATAGGACCTATATGAAATTAATAAGAAATATAAATCCCAACTTTCTGCAAGTAAAAAATTAGAAAAAGAAAGTTTCTCTAAACGTTAATTGCAATAAAAGAAAAGTTTTTGCTTGTCCACATCCTATTGGTATATTTGTTGAAAAATTATTATATTCGAAGGTTGCATGATGCATTTTGAAATTAAAATCTAAATAAAGTATAAATATATAGAATTCTAAAACTATAAATACTTATTTCCAATTTTAATTTTTCTTTGAAACCCCCAATTTTATTTTTTAATTGAATAAAAGTTTATTGATTTAATTAATAGTTATATTAAAAATAGTTACGATTAATAGTTATATTAAAAATAGTTTATTGATTTAATTAATAGTTATGATTGTTTTTCTCTTTCAAAAAAAAAGTTATATTAAAAATATGTAGCATACTAATAAAAATTAGAGAGATTATAATTATTAAAATCGAAAAAAATAAAAAAATACATTAATTGTATACTTAAGTAAAAAAAAAGGAATTGTATTCTTATAATATGATTATACTTTCAATTCTAAAATATACCAAACATACTCTAAATATATTAATTAAAACAAGTCGGTTTAAAATAAATCTTTCATGCACTTTAATTTTTTAGAAATATTTTGGTGTAATAAATTTATTATCTTTTAACGAAGAAGTGATATATATATATATATATATATATATATTTATTAACACTCTTTAAAAGATTTTTAAATAGCTTTACTATGCTATTTTTATCATTATACATAATAATTAACTACAATACCTTCTTTTTTTAAAGAACTCTTTGAAAAAATAATTTTATTCAAAACAAATTTTTATTAACTTCATAATCACTTTTAAATTTCTAAAATTAAAATAATAATTATTAATTCCTATAAATAATTTTAAATGAATTTTACTTAGGTTTTTTATTATTATTATTATTTTTCAATTTTAATAAAGGTTCGAATGGACAAACACGAACAGACACAAACATGTATACAATGTATCTGTCTTGAAAGAAAACTAGAAAAAGGCACATACAACAATATCATAAAATATGTCCTAAAAGAAAAAGCCAACATTTAATTAAAAGTTATTTTATACATTTTACTCTATTTATATATATACATGAAAACAAAAACAGAACCCAACAAAATTAGGCTAATAAATATATTTATATACAATAACTACCAATTCCAAATAATTTCAAGTTTTAAATTTTTTTTCCAATATAAATGAATTTATAATTTTATTCACAAATTCAAATATATTAATTATATAACTGAAATCAAATCATAATAAACCATAAAAAATATAAAATATTTAGTAAAACAATGCGTGAATGCTGACCACTCTCATTTTTTTATTTTTACTTATAAATTCTTGAATTATTTTACTCCCTCTATTTTCTTATTTAAGAAAAAAATAAAAAAATACAGTAATTAAAAAGTTAGTTAATAAATTTATTGATCAATAATATATTTTAATTAACTTTAAATAAGTCTAATTCTGTAATTAATATTAAGAGACAGACAACTCATGAACGGACACAATATTCTATGAAGTATTTATGACTGACATTTAGCACTCAGAGAAAGTTTGCCCTTCACTTATACAATAAGGACACATATTAATTAGCATGCAAACGACATAAATTATTATATATAATTAAATTATTTTCGTAAATAAAACACTACTTAAAAGAAAACTTAACCTCAAATATCAACACTCAATTAATGCAAAGAAAGTTAAAAAAAATAGACACAATTTAATAAAAAATGGCACAACTTTTTCAAAGTAGGGTATAATCTTTTTAAATATGTGCATAAATTTAGTTAAAATTAATTGTCATATCATAACACGTGACAATAACTAATTTATAGTTATGCCCTAATTCATAAAACAGAGTATAACTTAATAAAATCTATCATAACTATAACATTAATTTAAACATTGAAGAATATAACATATTAATTATATTATTCACATTTATCTAACATTAGTCTTGTTTGATATATAAAATACATTTACTTGCAAAGACAATTTTAAAATTTTCTTAAAAAATAATTCACAATATTTTTCTTTCTAAACACATTTCTTTATAAAAAAAAAAATACTCTAAATAGAAATTTCTTTTAAAATAAGAAAACAGAGAGAGTATTATATTTCATCCTAATAATTAAAGGTGGATATCGGTCTGTTCGGTTAATTAATTGACCAAACTGACCGATTAACAGAACTAATTTTCTTAAAATTTTTTAACTGAACCGACCGAATTTCTATTTTGATAGGTTCGGTTAGTTAACCGAATCAAATTGGTCAGTTCAGTTAATTAACCAAACTTTCCAATTTTTTTAAAAATTTTATAATAAAAATTTTATTTAGAATAAAAAATAATATAATTAAATAACTAAATAAAACTTATTAAAATAACTTTACTTTACAATAAAAATTTATATTTATAGTAAAAAAATAATATAATTAAAAAATTAAATAAAAAATAATAACTAAATAACTTTTTTTTAAAAAAGTTCAATTAATGATTAATCGACCGAACCGAACTGATTACATTAACCGAATTCATATAAATTTTTCAACCAAACCAATCAAATTATTTTAAATTTAATTAACCAAATTGAATTTTTAGTCAATTAACTAAATTTTATCTACCCCTGCTAATAATATTACAAGTCATTCTTTCATCGAATTTATACAGAAATTCTAAAAGTCATCAACAATCCCATTATTAATAGAAAGTAAAATGGATTTAAAATTGAAACAAAATTTTCAATTATGTAATTATATATATATATATATATATTCAATTTTTCATGATCTTTTGAGCACTATTACAAGTAATTTGAAAATGCTACCCCACTATGTAACTCTAATCCAACAAGAGACGTTTCTGTGAAAAAAAAGAAGAAAAGAAACAAAATATTAATTCTTGACAAGATTATAATCTCTTTCTGTATATATATTTTCTTATAAAAACAACAAATTAAATGTTCGTTGAAAGTCAGAAATTTATAGAGGAGAAGCAGTCAGTAAAGAAAGAAGACATTATAATTTATAGAAATAAATTAAATAACTTCATTTATTATTATTATTATTATTATTATTATTATTATTATTATTATTATTATTATTATTTATGGTTTCCTGCCCAAGACTTAAATGAAGTTAATCTTTCATCTGTCATGCCGAAATCATTATTTTTAGCTCATATACAATTATTAATAATATTATTAAATTTTTTAAATATTATATAAAATTATTTTAAAAGTATTAACATATCCTTTATTAATTTATTAATAATATACTATCACTTCAATTGTTTAAATTATTAATGATAAGGATATACTTAAAAAAAATTAATTTTTTTATTGCATAAAATGATAATTTGAGAGAGATAAATTTTTTTTTTTACAAAAGTAATAATTTCAACATGATAGAAAAAGTAATTTATTATATAATTTTGATTTATATTTAATAAGAAAAAAATCAGACCAATGGGTAACAATTGCTCAATTATGTAGTGCATTGTGACTTGAGTGAAATGGAAGCAAGCCTATATATATATATATACCATATCATTACATTATTTAGGCTACTTATATATATAAATAGTAATTAATTATTAAATTAATGTCATATATAGATATAAATAATTTAAAATTTTGAAGATAAGTGTTGAACATTAATATATTATTAAGAAAAGGAAAATTATCTAATTAAAATAAAATTATTAAATCCAAGATGAGGGAAAAGAGAAATTAAAGAAAACAAGTTATAAATGATGACCAATAGGAGCATTGATGCCTTCATGAATAAGGCAGCAAAGACCAATTGAGAAGGGAAAATGGAGATTTAATAAATAAATAAATCAATTCTTTTAATACTTAATTCCATGTTTAGATTATCATTAGGACTATAATTTTTGGGAATAACAATATTATTATATTTCTATTGAGCTTATTATAAGTTATTGAAATTGATTGCATATTTTAAAATGCACTATGAAAAGATATAATAATTAATAGTTAACATTATTTATTTGAAATTATTATAAATTTACATTTATATTATTATATAATTTAATAATAAATTTATATGGAGGAGAAAGAATAGTACATTAAGTATTGATGCGTTGACAAGTTACTAGACAAAGGAGCGGCAGAGATTTTGAGACACAAAAAAAAAAAAAACGAAAACAAAAACAAAAAATCAATTAAGAAAGAAAAAAAATATTGGCGTGATGGTATCAAAATAAAAAAGAACCAATGAAAATTAATCTAAAAAATTCTTTCAAATTGTAAAAATAAGAGCCTTTGATATAAAAGGGATCTTTGCAAAAAAAATCAAAAAATTTAAAAAATTTTAAATTTATCATATTTTTAAAAATATTTTTATATTTACTAAAATTTATAATTTTTTTTATAAAAAATATTAGATATAGATAATTTATTATGAGTTTATTATATATTTATTATGAATTTATTATAAAATAACTAAAATATTTCTCATAAAAAATAAAAAAAAATTATAAAAAATTGTGCAAAGTATAATTTTCTATTTAAAAATAGTATTTCTAAAATTGTTTTGAGAGATCAAAGTTTTTGAATTTAAAACCCAAGCGGGTAGCTCAGTTGGTGAGCACTTGCTCCCTGAGCCTCCAGGTCATGGAATCAATTTTCGGGTAGAGTAAAATACTCCTTGGGCCAGCACCTTAAACGGAAATTTATCCCTTAAGCCCGGGTGCGAACGGGAATTAGTTAGGCTCATGGACTGTTACACGGACATGGATCTGAACACCTCGTGGAATATACTCCAAAGTTTTTGAATTTAAGTTTTAGTTTAGTTAAGTTTATTATGGGTTTCCTATGATTTTTTTTAAAAAAAAGAAACTCTCACTTTAATTAATTTGCATTATAAAATAAATAAAAATATATTCCTATGTATAAATAAAGGAAAAAAAAGCATACATATAAATGTTTGTCACTTTATACTTCCCTGCAAATAAGTCAAAAGAAAGAAAAAGAAAGAAAAGAAAGATTCAAAGGATACAGCACCAATTAAACATATGAATATATATATATGATCAACAGTAATTAATGTTATTAAATACTGTTTTAATTATGGGAATTAATTAATATCAACACTGGAATTGTTCAAATTCTTAAAGAAACTATACATTTATATTATTTTTAATTAAAATCTAATTAAAATTATAAATTCAAACTATAATAAAATCTAATAAAAATATAAGAATAATAATTGTTTAATCTTTCAAGAATTATATAATTCACATTAAAATTGGCGTCAAGAATTTTTAGGAAGAGACGGAAATCTTTGGATGGCGAATCTTAACCAAAATTAAGCATTTAATCCCAAATATATATTGTATAAAAGAATATTACATAAAAATGATCTTAATTAATATATATAATGATTTTATAATTTGTACATATTCCAAATATTGTATAAGAAAAAAAAGCCTGACCACTTGCAATAATTTATATATACTAATATTTAATACAATCTTCCTAATAATAACAATACTAATTAATCCAATATCAAACCTTGATTTGTCCCTCAAATTAATCCAAACATCCACAACAATAATACAAATCACAAATCACAAATCAACAAATGAATATATAAATATATATAAATTTATGTTTTTCTTTTAATTATTTTCATAAGAAAACCATACTAATACCCATCTCATTAAATCTCATGTTGTCCAAGCTTGAAGCTCCTGCATCTTCCAAGTTGATATCATCCCAGAAGATAGCATAATCATCATCTCCTTTGGAGCTCAAATCATTAGTAGGGTTTGTGTTATTGTTTGTTTCTTGGGAAATTTGAAGGAGATTTAACAAAGAGCTTTGATCATTATTATGGCTTATAATTTGATGGGGTGTTGTCGTTGATGAAGAAAATGGATGATACCCACAACCCAAAGCTTGACTACTTAATGAAGGAGAATTTGCTAAATTCATTCCATCACTGCTTGTGCTCTCGTACATGTATTGTGGGCTAAATTTTGTCCCATTTTCCCCTTTGCTTTTGTGAAATACTCTACACAATACCCAGTCTTCCTGTAATTATATTCATAATTAAAAACATTAATATATTTTAATTCATAAATTTTCAACATCATATAACTAAATTAATACCATAATAATTGAATGTTTACTTCATATTGAAACTAAATAATTAATTTTAGAAGAATCAATTCTGAATTTTTGTCAAGAAAAATATGTATTTACTGCTGTATTATGTTTCAGTATGCAAAAAAGTAAAATTTTTTTATTTTAAAAAAATCTTAACTATTTTTTAGTATTCGAATAATTTATTTATTTTTTATATGTATAAAATAAAATCAAAAGAAAATAAAAATGTTAAGATTGCAACCACGCATAAAATTAGGTATCAAATGTGTAAGTGAAACAAGAAAGGGACAAGTGCCTTGCATGAGATTCACAACTCACTCAAATATTAGTACGCATTAATTCTTATATATCATAGCCTAAGTAGCAGTAATAATAATAATAATAATAATAATAATAATAATAATAATAATAATAATAATAATAATAATAATAATAATAATAATAATAATAATAATAATAATAATAATAGACAACTTGCATGTCTACTTCTCCTGAGTTCTTCTTCTCCTATTATTATTAACTTCCTTATATTATTATCAATAATACTCATTCCTCTAATTTCTTCTAATTCCTTTCAAATTATTCAATTATTAATTGAATTATATTCCATGTATTGTACTTTTCTTTTTACATCGGTGTCGAATCAACCTTTCAAATTATTAATTTCTTTTTTTCAAATATTTATAGTCTTTCATATTATATAAAAGTATCGAAATTCAAATCTCAGTGATATTTTTTAGAATATTATGCAATTAAAGAGGAAAAATTAATTCTAAATATATTATTAAAAATTATATTTATTGTTAAATTATATTTCGACATATAATCTCATTAATATTATTTATTAATTATTAATTAATTAATTAATTAACGTACGAGAGGTTCAAACACTAACCTTAGGAGGCATGTGTGGGGTCTCAAGACGAAATTCATGCATAATCCAACCAGTTTTGACTCCATTAGGAGCTCTGTTTCTGTGGAACACTAAGGTCTTCCTCATCCCTACGATCTCACGAGTTGTAGGGTCATGAACCGTACGATCTTTCCCTGTAGCTTTCCAGTATCCAGATGTTGTTGCGCGATTGGTTCGATATCCGGTTGCATATTTTCTATCTCTGAAACTGAAGAAGTACCACTCGTTTGCATTTAGCTTTGCCACCTCTAATAAAATTCCATACACAAGTGGGTAAGTTTATGAGTTACATAAAACAAAGCTTTCATCAACAATTTAACATACATACTTTTTTTTTTCTAATATAATAGTGAAATAAATTATTAAAAAGAAAAAAAAATGAAATTTACAAAGATTAACTTATCAAATAGATGCATAAACGTAATTTATAATACATCCTCCATTTTAAATTAATAAACATAATTCTTATTTCAGAAAAATTTAAAAAGGGTTTTGACAAAAATACAATAAAAATTAAAAATAATTTTAAATATACCATATTTATAAAATATTTATTAAAATACTATAATTTATAAAATATTTATCAAAATATCAGATTTTTATTAGTTTATAAAAAGTTTACAATGAGTTTATAATTAGTTTATCATGAGTTTATAAATTTCACATAGTTTATAATGAGTTTATTATAAAATAATTAAAATATTTCTAATAAAAAAGTAAAAAAATTTAAAAATATGGTGGAGGATGTCATTTTTTTCATTTAAAAAATTAATTAATTATTTTAATTAAATATATATTTATATGTATTTTTTGTATTATTATGAGATATACTGATTATTAAATTTTTTTAATAAGTAATTATGAATATGAATATAATATAAATTTTGTAAATTATTTAATTTATAGTAAGTAAATTATAATTTAGAATAAATTTAAAAAAACTATTTATCGATATTAACATGCAAAATCTGACATATGATGCGATGTACCTAACCCAAATAGTTAAGATGATAATAAAATGAACAATATCGATTTTAAACTTTAGTAATAATAAGTTGATATTAATTTGTTTTAAGCTTTCAAAAATTGATTCTAACAGTTGATTAAGTATGTGAATATGGCCAAAGTGTTTCTCCTACCTAGAAATTATTACACAGAATTAATGATGGTGAGTCTTGTCATCTCTTGAGTCGTGTCCAAGAAACTTATGAGCAATTTACTAATTAATCAGTTTTCAATAGAAGATGGCCAAGAAACGAAACAATTGCTCACATATAAACCTTATATACATATTCCTTTATGGAAATCAAAGTTTTGTATATAAGGTCTATAAAATAATAATAACAAAAAAAAATAGCTGTAATATAATAATTATACTTAGGAATTTGAAGAGGACTCTGATCTTGCTTAAGTAAAAGTTTATTAGTAATTAGAGTAAAAATTATTAATAATTATAATTATTATATATTGATACTTTTTTAAGACAGAAATAATTATAATTATTTTTAAAAATGTAAGTGAACGTAATCTTTGTTGCTGTGTGATTTTTTAATTTGTAAAATAAAAATTTGTACTATAATATTTGATCAAGTGAAACAAAAATATAGTAATATATTTATTAGAAAAATTGAATAAGTTAAGGTAAATATTATGAGAGATATGAATAGATTAAAATTAATTTTAAAAAAATAATTTAAAATAATTTTATAGTCTACTATTATTTTGAGGATATAATTTATAATTACTCTAAATAAAAGAAGAGAATTTATAAAATTGAGTCTAATTAACTTAGAATTAAAGCTGAATTGAGTTGAATAAGATAATGAAGTAGTATTACAAGCGTGGAAATAGATAGCAAATGATCGATGCAATGGCCCATAGTTTATGTAGGGAAGGGATGTGGCAATTGGTAATTAGAGTTAAGAGAAGAGGCTAAACCACACGGCTCAACAAACAATTAATACTTGAAACATAAGATCGTCAAGTCAATATCACCTTTATTAATAATCATCAGCATCATCATTATAATAATAATTATTAATTTATTATGTTGAAATATCACTATACATACTTTTTTTTTATTATAAAACTTACTTTAATGTAGCTAATTTCTAATTCTACTTTTTTTTAATTATAGAAAACATTAAAACATTTTGTTTACTATATACTAACTGATTAATTACTGGAAGTCAAAACTAAGAGAGTAAAATATGGGAAAAAGAGAAGACAAAATAGGAAAGTTGTTTACGAAGCAAAGTTTTCCAAATCTTATATTATATATAAATATGTAAGCTTAACTATATTTTCTTATTATTTTCTTATTATTCTCTGTAATCTTAACAAGTTAGCAAATTACATTCCAATTTCTAGAGTTGTTATATGTTCTAAAAATGAAGAAAAGAAAGAAAAATTGATTCTATAATTGCTAATTTAGTTAGAGAGAAGAATTAAAATATATTATAATTGCATGCATCTATAGTTCCGCAAATATACTAATAAAATTCAGAATAATATATATTATAAGACTTTCGTGTTAGTAATTCAAATACCAATTAGAAAAAAGAAACTATTGAGTTAAAATTAATGGGTAATAATTGGTTTATTTTCTATTTAAGTAAAGGGTGGTAAAAAAGAACAAAAAAAAAGGGGGGTTTCTATTTGTAATGGAGAATACGCGGCATTGACATATAAAACTTGCCATGAAAGCAAATTCCTGACATAATATTTTGAGGATAAGTATCCTTAGAAAGGTGGTATGAACTGGTTCTATTAGAGATCACAAAATATCATCAACAATCATTTATATATATATATATATATATATAGTAAATAATATTAATTATTTACGGAAATTATGTATATATAAATAGTTAAATAGCGCTTATCTAAAGGAAAAAGAAAAAAATTAAACGTTTGATGGTTGAGAAGACATTGATGTAACTCTTAAAACAAGAAACCCACAAGTTAATTTTTGGTTAATTTTCTTGAACATTGAATCTAATTAGTTCCGATATTTAAATTTCTTGATGAACTTTTTTTTTTTTTTTCTGGGTTCTGATTAAGGTTTATTAAAAGATAAAGCTCATATTATATGACGTGAGAGACAAATAAAGAGAGAGGTTGAAGAAAAGAAAGATAGATAAAAAAGAAAATTTAAAAAAATGAAAAATAAAGAAAAAAAATAAGAACTAAACATGATGAAGATAGAGAGAAAGATCGATAAACATACCAGGAAGTTGCCAAGGTTCACAAATATGCAAATCAATTTCAACTAAAGTACCCTTAAGAACTTCTTCATTACTGATCTTTTTATAAAGATAATGACAGACAAGTTCTTCATCACTTGGATAGAACCTAAACCCAGGAGGCAAACTTGCTCCAATGTCTCTTAACCCCATTTTTCTTTCTTTCTTGTGCTTGCTTTGTTCTGTTTTTGGAAGATGATAGCAAAAGAATATTAAAAGGAATTTAGGTTTGTTTCCAAAGTATAAATTTAAAAGCAAAAATATATATATAATTATTATTTAAAAGTTATATTTATAGCAATAAGGAATATTGTTATATGGGATGGAATTAATGTTTTTTGAAAGAAAAGAAAGAAAGAAAGAGTGTGTGATTTGCTATTTGTTTAGTTAAGGAAAATGGAAGAGAAAGGGTTGGTATAATGTACATATATAGTTAAGGTGTGGGTTTACTAGTTATATAATTTTTAGCAAAAGGGTCCATGCTTGTGTAACTAGTTAGTTATTAGTGGGAAGTTTCAAGAAAAACCAAAGTTACAAGAAATCTTTCTTTAACTTTCTTTAATTATTATTAATTAATTAGTAAACTAAATTTTACAATACTTACAAACATATATGGACAAATTAAAAATATATATATTCAAAATATTTCTTAGAGAAACATTCCAAAGCACCCCTTTTTTATTTATTATATATTTTACATATCAATTATTATTTAATATTAATTCATTAATTACAAAGATTAATTAGTTAACCAATAAACCACCGAGTCTTAATTCAATTAACAAAAATATTATTACTCTTGCTTAAATATGAATTTTGAATTCTAAGCGTTATCATTTTTTATATATAATTAATAAAAAAAATTAATTAACCAACAAACAAGGTTAATTAATGAGTAATTAAGATTTTTGGATTGAAGAAACTTAATAATATTTCACGTGCCCTGCACGTTGCCTATATTGAAAGAAATAATTGATAAAGCGATCATATCCATCCATCTTCTTATTCTATAGGTTATTTTTATTTCACTTTTTGATTATTGACTATTGTCATTACTTTATGAATGAAAGCTCTCTGTGTATTATTTTCTTCTCTCAAGTCCGATCTTTGCCTCTTCAATATGTTTAAATCAAAAGGAATCCCATGGCAACTTACATTCCATCTATCTTAATTTATTTATTAATTAATTTCTCTTATAATATTATAAATAAATTCTATAATATAACTTTAATTAATATATACTTCTTAATGATTTTTCTTTTATTTTATTGATATTATTTGGCTTCCTAAATATTAATTTAGATACTAAATAAATTGCATATGCACAGAATATAATTATTTATTGTATAATTTAATTAACTGTATATTATCATACAAAATGAGGATTAAATTATATGACTTTTTTTTTTCCTTTTTGTCTTCATTCATTAAATTTTTAACTTTTTCCATTATAAAACATATATATACAATCTTTTTATATATAAATCACATATATTTTTAAATTGAATCTAAATTATTATAAAAATAAAATTTTACAAAAATCTAAACTGCTTTATTTAAAATTTTCTTTTCAATGCATAAATATGCAAATAATTCTATAATACATATAAGCTCTCCATAGGCTTCATCCTATATATATACACATTCAATTAATGTGAAATTCAAATATTGGAATTTTCTATAGAAATATCAAAATTTGATGGGTGGAATAAATTAAAAAAGAGATTAATTAAAATGGGGCTCTGATGAATTAATTAATAAATAATTAAAAAAATTATCTATAATAATGATCATGGCTGCTATGTTTTATTGATATAAATGAGCAATAAAAAAAATTGAAAGTTGTGATTAAATCCAAGATGAAGATTAATTATAGATATAAAATTGATGTAAATAATTAATTGGTTGGATCATTCCATCAAAGGGGCCATCTCTTCAACAAAATTCCCAATAACAAATTGTCCCAAGCACGTGAACCATTGTGATTGATCTAAGACTTAAAAACATGGACAGCTCAAGAAAAAAATCAAAATAAATATAGCTGGAATAATAATAATAATAATAATAATAATAAAATTTTAAATTAAAAATTAAAAACAAAAATAATTTAATTGAATTAGTATAATTATTATTTATTTTTAATCCTGAAAACTCATAAGCCAGAGACTGGGAGGAGAGACCCATCTGTTCAAATTTTGATCACAGAAGAATATTTTTGGATTGATGCTAGAGAAAAAATGGCGGGGCCAGTCTGATGAAGAACAGTAGGTCCCATATATATCAATAAAATTCTTGTGGAACTTATCTAATTATTAATTAAATTTTAGTGAATTTTAATTTTTTTTTATAAAAATTATATGTATAATTTAATTGGATGAGTAAAGCGATCGAAAGGCAATAATAATGGAAATAAGGACAAAAAGGTATTTGTCATAGAGGGTGTTTCTCAAAACTGGAGCTTTTCAGCTTATTATGAATAAGTGATTTTTAGATTATAATCAGATTAAAAATAAACAGTTAAGCGTTTCTGTAAACTAGTTAATAATCAGCTGATAATCAGTTTATAATCAATTAAGTGTTTCTGTAAAATCAACTTATAATCAGTTTTTAATTGCAGAAACTGTCAAAATGACCAAACTGTCCCTGAGTTTATTTATTGTATAAAAATATTTTTTTAAATATAAATTTAAAATTTATTTTGCAATAATAATAATAATAATAATAATAATAAAATTTATTTAAGAAGAAACGTAAAAAAATTTTGATGGGAACTAAAGTGTATAGGGTGGACAAATTTGAAATATTGAAGATTAGGTAGGGATAGTATGGTCTTTTACTTGGTCAAAACTGCTTAAAAAATAAGTGCTTAAAAAAAAGTAGCAAAACCCAACTTTTAAAAAACTGATTAAAATCAGATTATAATCTACTATTTAAGTTTTCAGAAACACTTAAATAAACAACTTATAATCTAAAAACTGTTTATAATCAGTTTTGACCAGCTTTTAAGTTTTGAGAAACACCCACATAATATGTATCATCTTAAGATAATAATTAGGATGTTATATGTATATCATAGATGATGACTGGACTGGGGTCACCAAATTTTTATATATTATGTGTATGTATGGATGTATAGCTGTAGCCAGCCATTGATATTATAATAATAATGGAGCTCTTCAATTTTCACTTTCACTTCTACATAATATATATGAATGTGACATTAAATAAAAAACAATTCTTATGATTTTTTTAATGTAAAATAATTTTTTACTAATAAATTTAAAAATATATCAATAAAATATAAATAAAATTATTTAATTTTAAAATATAAAATATAAATAATTAATAAAATTATTAAATCTCTTAAAATTTTTTTAATACAAATAATGTATAATAATAACATGTAATGGATAATTTCAGCGAAATATTCATTTAATCTGTTATTTGTAAAAAACCTCTTATGATTTAAAATCTACGTGTGTTTGTGTATATATATATATATATTACAACTCAACCATAAAATTAATAAAATTATATGATTAATTAATTTAAATTTTAAAATTTCAATTACTATATATCTTATCTTTATAATAATAATTAAATCATTATAGAAAATAAAAAATGATGTTTAATTTTCTATAATTTAGTTTAATTATAGAAAATAAAATGTCATATGTGCAAAGATATTTAAATTAATGTCAATTTGTGTTAATATATACGGTATATTGATAATGTTACTAAATATCTGCTGTAACGTTATTAAAAATTTTAATTTAATTTTTAAAGTGTCCTTTTAAAAATGATAATCTGTTGTAGTAACATTGCAAATATATAAATATGTATGTATGTGAAACTAGAAATAAAAATAAGGCAAAAATGCCCCTTTCAAATCGAAACAGAATATAGTTAAAAAAAAAAAAAATTGAAACAGGATACTTGTAAATGTCGAGAAGAAGCAGTGTTAATGTCAGTAGTCTAATTACAGAAAAAATGGGTCATTTTCGGCATTTAAATTATTATTATTATTTTTAAAAAAATAAAATTTCAAACTCCGAAAATATATTTTTATGGAGTTTGAATTCCTGATTTTTTTAGTGGGTTGAATCGCTAGCCCGCTGGACTAATCCCAACGAATTTATTATTATTATTATTATTATTATTATTATTATTATTATTATTATGATGATAATATTTACACCTCATGGGGGCTTGGAAAGCAGCACAAAAGAGAAGCGACAGTTATTAAATTGGTTTGTTTTTACATAATGTTGTCGGAAAAACACAGAAACAGTTAATTAATGAAGTTCTTAAAAATCATATTCTACTAATAGATTAACATTAATTAGATGTGAAATTTCCTAGTCATCGAATATATATTTAGAATTTGGGTATTGATCGAGCTGTTTGAGATTATCAGCCATAAATAACTAAGGGGAATCTCTTATGCTTTTAGAGATTATTTTTTTTATAAGAAAAATTAGTGTTTGAAATTGATATAGACATTTCTTTTACTATTTATTCAAAATTATTGCAGTTTATCTATTATTTTAATAAATAAATTAATAAATTAAATTTATATCATATTCACCAAATATTATTTATTAAAAATATTTAATAAATATATTTCATAATAAATATAATATAGAAAATATTTATAAATTATATTTTCAATAAAATTAATTAATTTATCATAATTATTGAGAAAAAAATGCTTATCGATCCGGGATAAAAGAAATATTAAATTATACTATATTATGCTATATTTCTCATACTTAAATATTGGATCATTTTAATAAGTGTCATATTTTCACCATTTACGCGATAAGATGCTTAATTTTTATTAAAATATATTTTATGTTCATTAAAATTTGTTGTAATTATTTTTTCAAAGTAATTAATAAACATATTATAGATGTTACAAAATTAGTATAACAAATTTTAATAAAAATAAATTTTATTTCAAAAATAGAATATTTATTGCCATTTAAAGAAATCAATATATGACATTCATGAACATATTCTTTAAATATTAATATATATTTTTTAAAAAAAATAATATCAAAATTTAAATCTTAAATTTAAATCCACTCAATATAAAACAGTCGAATTTAAGCTCAAATTTATTTTAATTGAGTTTAACGAGCTTAATAAATTTATTTTAATTTTAATTTTTCATTTATCTTTTTTATCTTTTCAAAACAAAAATATTAAAATTAATATTTTTATAAAGAATAAATAATATATTTATATTTATATTAATAAAAATATTATATTATATTACTATAATTTTATATTCTATTATAAATTAATAAATTTTTAACAGCTTTTTTATTAATAAATATTATATTAATATAAATTTCATTCACCATTAAATAAGTATCATTATTCATAATTTAAAATTATAACATATGAAAAAATTTTCACATAAAATTTATTGAATTGAATCACTATAAGATATCAAAATTATTTATTTTATATTATTTAATTTAATTATTATATATAATATATAATAATAAAATATATAAATTAAATTAATTAAAAATTTTATTATATTTAAATATATAAATTAATATATAAATTAAATTATATATATTTCTAATTTAACGTTAGTTTATAAATTAAATTTATAAACTTTTTAAATAAAATAATTTATATATTTAATAAATTAAATATTTTTAATTTAAATTTAATTCATTAAATAAATAAATAATTTAATCTTAAATATAAATTTAGACTTGAGTCGAATTTAAATAGTTTAACACGTTTATATCCGCTGGTACGATATTAGTAACGACGGATTAAGATCAAGAGTAGAAAAAAATAAAAAATAAAACATAAAAAATAGGAGCCTAAATTAAGGGAGGGAAATACGGGGAAAGACATGCCAGACCACAAAGGATGTAACACGTCATAAGGGAAGTGACGTATTAATGAAAAAAATAATGCAGAGAAAGGCAAGCAAGTGACTATCTCTAATCATTATGAGTTGTAGGCTTAGGGATTTTGCTAAGCTTGGGAAATTTTGTTATTTCTGTCTTTCTATGTATCATGTTTTTAGATAGTGTGACGGCTTTACATTCCTCTTTTCTTTTCTCTTTTTTCTCTTATTATTTTTATTCATTATCTCACCAATAATTTCATTTTATATTTGTTCATAATTCCTAATTAATTCTTCCATTTACTTTTTTAAATTTTTATTTTTAATTAGTAGTTCAACATAAATTATAAATCTACTCTTAGAATCGAATATATATTTATTATATTTAAATTGAACATAAAATTTGCATAAAGATCAACATAAGAGTGAATTTAAACAGTATATTAAGCACAATTCAATCTTTCAAACTGAAACTGTTATTTTTATTATTTATATTCACGGTTTATTTTAATTAGTATATTTTTAAAATTATAATATCATAAGATTGAGTGTAATATATAAACATTTATATATTTAGTTAATAAATATTTGATGAGGAATTCCAAGATCTGAATTCAATTTTTAGAATTCTTTGTCAATCGAATCAGATTTTTATTTACACCCAATCAATCATATTGCGATTTGTTTTTATACCCAAAAGCACATTTTTATTAGAACTCAAAATACATAGAAGTTTTTCTTGAACTCCAGTGAAATAAACACTCAAGAACATAAAAAATAGAAATATAAATGAATAATTCAATTGCAATTCAATCAACACATTATGCATAAAAACTTAAAGAAAGCAAACTCTCTTTTTATTCATAAAATGATAGTTCGTAATTATCTTGAATGCCTCAAACACAAAGCAAACAATCCCTTTTATAGGGGTTTACATCAGAAATAAAACACAATTTAATACTAAATTAATTATCTTCCATAAATGCAATTGTAACTCCCATGGTGAATAGTCAAATCTTCAAATTCAAAATTGAAATATCTCTCTTTAAATGGATGTATCTAGACAGAATATAGGTAAATGGCAGTGGAACATTATTTTAATGGTTGATTATAATGATTGGTGGATATGTTCAAAGAAATTTAAAAGGTTTTTGAAGAAAGAGATTCAAAACAAAACAGATTTAAATCTTAAAAATAAGTAAAATTCGTCCAACTTGGTTCACAACTTAAAAGAATTCAAAAAACAAGACCAAATATACTTAAGTTTGTTTTAAGTCTCCTGGTCTAATTTTATTGACATATTTAGGTTCTCTATTATTTTCATATATGGACTTTTTATGTTTGGACAGTTTATATTCTAAATGCTTTTGTATATAAATTTGAAGTTAATCTTTTAGGCTTTTTTGCATGCAATCTTGTGATCGGGCTAACGAAACTGTCCATGTCGAAAAAAAATTTCTTATTTACAATCAACTTCAAATTATCTGTTTTGCCCCCTTGATCATCTTGGGTGACATTTGTATCATTTGTATCAATATTTATCTAGAAAAATACATAAATGTCAATCTTTCTGTTGAATTAATAATTAAGTACTACTTCTCATGAAAATTCTAAATGAATAATGTGAAATTTATGAATTATATGCCATTACATTATTATAATTTTAATATTTTTCATCATAATTGTGATATTTAATTTTCAAATTATGATGAAAAAAATATATAATAAATGAAGGGATTCAAATAAGAACGCACCACAACTTTACATATACATGATGTGAGAAAAAGGCTAACTGTGTTGCATTTAATTGGTTCAATATTCCTTAACTAGTTCCATCTTGACCTATAATTGGAGAGAAAATAATTCATTATTAGATAACTTTAATTATTATTTTTTTTCGAAAATAAGCGAAAAAAAATTAAAAAGAGAAAAAGTGCTTCAAGTTAATTAGATTGGATGCATGAATTCATATATATATATATATATATACTGCCCTATAAAATTATGCCAAATAATGAGAGCTTGAAATGAATAATTAGATGATTATAATTAATAGAAAACCCCATGGGTGGCATTCTCTCTTGTTCTTTTAGGAATTAGTTAATTAAATTGTTGTTAATTAGTAATGTTGCTATCCAAATCATTTCTATGGCCTACATAATTACTATATATTATAGTATTTATTTCTTCTAGCTTTGAGGTTATGAACATTATATTAAGATTTAATTAATTTACACGTAAGTATATGATTAGTTAATATTATTATTAATTATTATATAATTTGAATGTTTATATCCTATAATTAACTTATTCATATACATGATTTGCATAGTCAGTTGACAATAGAAATATTTTTAGGTATATTTTAGAATATTTATATGTTTATCATTTTAATATATAGTTAGTAGCTGAATATATAAATAGAACCATAGTACTTATTAATTAAGTGTACTGTAAGGCAACAACAGAGGAATATTAATACAGTCTTCTTCTTCTTCTGATTATTATTATTATTATTATTATTATTATTATTATTATTATTATTATTATTATTATTATTATTATTAGCTAATTTATATTTAAAAAAAAGAGTTAATTTATATCATTTCAGTCAACAACAGCAGTGGCACAAGAAAGGAATATTTATGCTCCACTCACTTTCTTTCTTTCTTTCTTTCTTTTCATTTTTCTTCTACTCTTTTACCAAATATCTATATATCTATCTCATATATATATATAGAGAGAGAGAGAGAGAGAGAGAGGCTGAACTTCTAGGAAAATCTACAATATTTTCCACATAACATATATGCATAATCATTGTTTGAGTGGCTTCATAATAATATAATAAATCCCTTTAAAATAAAAACAAAGAAATTTTAATGGTAATAAAAGCCAAATATTCTAAAAATAAACAAATAAAGGTCAGATTTAAATCTCATAGCCATATATATATATGTATATATATATATAACGAACTTGAAATCTTTTTTTTTTTAATAATTTATAATCAGTGTAAATAAATCAATATATGAAAAGAATAATACATTAAAAAGACCAGCAGAGCATGGCCCATGCATTTGCATATGAGAGGCAGAGAGAAAAAGAGATCTTAAAGGAACTGCTTCAAAAGATGAAGCACCAAAAGGTTAACTAATGCTAATAATAATAATAATTATTATTATAATTATAATAATGGATTTGCTTTTTTTCTCTACAAATTTTATTTATTCATTTATTTATTTACTAGTATTTATTTATTAATATGATAAAATAAAAAAGAGAGATAACTTCCATATTTTTTATTAATTAATTAAATTTGATTCCATAGTATTAATTTTTTTTGATAAGATGATTCCATAGTATTAATTAATTCTTATCAAATAAGAAAAGTTATTTGGATAATTTCACTTTATTGCATACTTTTAAAATTTGGGGTGTGTGTGAAGATGATCTTTTGGTGACTCATACATATTATCAGAAAAATAAAATGGATAATTTTGCTTTTCATACAATTCTAACTATTCATTAACACGTTAAAAAAAACCTAGTACATATATTATCCAATTAAGATGAGAGTTTTTTGTTAATTTCGTCTTTAATTAAGTGATGAATTTTTATTTTAATTACAAAATTACACTACTTTGTATAAAATATTTTTATATTTCGAACATGATTTGATTTTAATAAAATTAACATTCTAAAGAATTCATCAAATTTGATGTTGTATATACCAAAAAAAAAATGAAAAAATTACACCTTTTATCATTTTTACCCATAGTATTTTATTCATTTTGCAATAAATTCATAATAAACCTAAAATAAACTCGTAATAAACTATATAAACTCATAATAAATACATGACAAACTCATAATAAACTATATAAATATGATATTTTTATAAAAAAAAATATAAATTCTTGTAAATCTAAAAATATTTTTAAAAATATGATAAATTTAAAATTTTTTATTTTTTTAATATTTTTGTAAAGACTCCAAAAACAATGTCTTCAATTGATGGTGGGTATATGTTTTAGATATAGCAAATATAAAATCTTAAATAAAAAAATAATATATTTGGCCCTTTTAAATAATAAATTGGTCACCTTATTTTGCTTCATATATTAAATTATAATATCAATAATAAAAAAAAAGCAATGTAATTGGCTTTACAACACCAGTAATTTTAAATCACATTAAATAAAAATTTTAAAAACAAAGAAAAAAAATATTCTTTTTATTTTGACAAAACTTTAACTATTAGTAAAATTCTGTCCATCTTTATGATATTTCCTTTGTTTTTTTTTTCTTTATTATTTTCTCACTTTCACAAGTCACTTAACTTTTCTTAACATCTTATAAAATTTATTACTAGAAATTTGTTTTGATATATAGCGTTTCTTTTGTATTATCATTCTAATATTTTTTTGATAAATTATTTTAAGTATATATTTATCATGATATTCAATTTATTAAAAAAATCTTTCACTTTGATATGATTATAAATGTATATAATATTAGAAAAAATATTTGTCCCCTTTTATAGAAGATTATACTTTACTCCTAAACGTACTTGATCTTTTGGAAAACACTATGACACTTATGGTGGCACAGGAAACTCGATCCATTTATTTATTTTTTTGATAAATTATATATATATAGGGAGATGAAATATCTAAAAAACTCGAACCTGAAACCTAGATGAAAGCAACATACACTTTTAAAATTACGCTTTAGTTGTTCGATTCATTTATTAGTTGCCGCAACAATTAAAAAATATGTATATGGAAGTAATAATAATATAGTAAATTCAAGGTTGGATGGCATTTCAAACTATATATAATTTAGAGAAAATTACGGTAGATATTCTATATAATACAACATATAACAAGCATCTATCAAATATCTACTACATTTACTAAATATTTATCAAACATTTATCAAATATCTACTAAACATCTATAGAATATTTTTAATATTTTTTAACTTTATTTTTTAAATTTTATATTCATAAAACATATGCACAACATCTACACAATATCTATATAAAAACATATAACCATATAACCATATATATAATATATATACAACATATACTAAACATCTATAATATCTACTACAAATCTAACAAATATATAGAATATCTATCAAACATCTACATAATAAAATTAATATTTTTTAACTTTTTATATATAATTTGTTTTAAAATAAATTTAATAATTTTTATTAGTATATTTTTATATATTTTACTTTTTTGTGAGTGTTATTTGTTTTTGTAATTAAAAATAAAACTTTTCCTTTATAAACACTAATAAATTTTATATGTTGAAAAAATAATTTAAAATATTAATTATTATCTTATTAGAATATTTTTATTTAATAGTAAAATTTTTAAAAAAAGAAGATAAAAATTGAAGTAAAATATTAATTATAATGAGAGAAAAGATATTTTTTAAAAAAATTATTATTTTAGTGAGGAGTGGAGTATTTTTAAAAAAATTTCTTCAATTTTTTTTTTCTAAAATTGTAAATATTTTTATTTTTATAATATTTTTAAATAATTTTTTTTTAATTTTGTAAATGTCCCTATAATTTAATGGCATATGTTAAGAATAATATAATTCTACATAAATTAAATTTAAAATATTAAATAAGTTTATATATAATTAAGCTGTCTAACCTCAATAGTTAGATTTTAAGATTGACTCTTCCAAGAGTATATAAGTTTTTAATATTTCTACAATATATGATATATTATAATTTGGAGAAAAATTAATATTCAATTATATTTCCTCTACTATTAAAAAAAATTTAAAATGTTAAACTATTTTTTTATTTACAAAATTGAAAAGCTATTGTTAAGTGTAATCCCATATAAATTGGGAATGAAAAAATATAAGACCTAATATATGGTGAGAATCTATCATCTAATTAAATATTTAGTGCTAGATATTTTAATTATGATAGCACTCAATATATTAATATATGTGTTTATAGTTTTTAATACTCTACTATAATTATCAACCTCTTTAATTCATAATAATAATAAAATCTTCAATTCATAATAATAATAATAAAAAATTAACATGGTATTAGAGTAAATATGTGTTGGGTGTCCAGTTTCAATTACTGTATTTCTTTTCTAGTTTTACAAGCTGAAAATCCAGTTCCAATCGGTACAGTATTTTAGAAAAATATGTGAATCTCTTTCTTAGTTTCTCGAGTTGAATGTTCAAAATCCAGTTGGTTCCAGTCCAAGTGACAATTATATGTGTATTTCTTATTGTCACTTAGGAGTATTAAGGGTAATCCCACATGAATTAAGAATAATATATATATATATATATAAGAACTAATATAAGAATTAATATATTAAGATTTTTATAGAATGAAATGAGGTTTTTGAACATATGAGAAATGAGAGAGAATAAACTTAGGACAATCAACTCAAAATGCCTAGCACTAGATATATGAGTAATTATTTTTCACTATATTTAAATTATTGGTGTTTTTATTATTTTTTCGATGTGGAATTATATTCTTAATATATCCCCTCAAGCAGTAATTGAGACGGTTGACACTTGGAATATACAATTTTAATACTCTCCCTGAATGACTGACCATTTGGATAACCGGTGAATAAATTCACAATTAATCATATAACTAGGCCGGAATAAGCATCGGACAACTGATGAATCAACTGGGTCGGAATGAACATCGAATAATTATTAAAACTCAACAATAATCAATTAGACAACTGAACCGGACTAAATATCGGATAACCGGTAAAACAAAGCAGCGGAAGAACTAGTCTTATACCATATTAAGATTTTTATAAAATGAAATGTGATTTATGAACATATAAGAAATGAGAGAGAATAGGCTTGGAACAATCAACTTAAAATGTCTAACACTAAATATAATGGATAATCATCTTTTATCATATTTAAAAATTATTGATGTTTTTATTATTTTTTTAATATATAATTTTATTATTAATATAATATATGTTGAAAGGTCTATCACCTAAATATTTAATGATAGAAACTATTGTATCCAACGCCTTAAACCTTCACGCATTTCCATGAATTCATGGGTTCCAATTAGAAAATTTATCTCATTTGATGCAAAATCTCTCTCAGTATATATGATTGATTTCTAGTGTCCTCTCCAATTATAGCATACTCCAGATACTAACAATTAAAGCCGAATATGCACAACATATTAAATTGTCTCTTTTAATATTGAAAAAAGAATTTAAATCCAAATTATTGTTTGAAAGTTGTGATTATACTTATTGTTAAATAATAGTAAAAATGTGATCATCCAATGTCATAAATCAATTAGTGAGAATCTATTCTAGTATAATGGAGGTTTTGAGTTTGAATTTTAAATATGTAATTATATTAAAATTTAATATGGAGAATTTTAT
The DNA here is from genome assembly GCA_947685225.1 of Garcia nutans. Lineage (NCBI taxonomy): Eukaryota > Viridiplantae > Streptophyta > Magnoliopsida > Malpighiales > Euphorbiaceae > Garcia > Garcia nutans. Next base: position 3,876,047 of record CANTUV010000048.1, on the reverse strand, counting down.
AGTCCGTGTTATCCTATTTAACGTGACTCTAAAAATAGCAAATGAAGTTTTAACCTAATTAATTGTGAAAGTGAATAATTTCGTTTATTATTTTAATTTAAAGAGATTATCTCCTATAGTTATTATATGGTCTTTTTTAAAATAAAAAATTATCCACTTCTCAAAACAAATATAGGCAATTAGGCAATGTACTAAGATAGTGGAGTTTCTCATGTATATTAATGGAATTCAAAACAACACAATGTCCCAATCAATACATAAGATATTCTTTTTCTTTCTTTTGAAAATAAGAAGAAGTTTATCCATCGACTAACTAAAGTCATTAATGGGGCCATCTTCTTCTTATTCTTCTTCTCTCTATATGTAAAACCCTTGGTTTTTGAATGATTTTAAGTCTAAGGGCAAAATAGTCATTTTGTACCCTCATATGTCGTTTGAACATAATTTGATGGTTTGAATGTCTTTTTGATACTCGGGATGACGAGACGGTCGTTTTGAGTATAATATTGTATTTTGGGGTGCCGAGGGTATTTTTGTCATTTTTTGGATTTTTCGTCGTTTTCGGTATTTTCAGGAATTACTATGCGTAAAACATATTTATAAATTATTTTGGGTTAAAGTTTGAAGTTAAAAATAAATTTGAGTTGATTTTGTGAATTTTATGGTTTTGGGTAATTTTTATGAAAATAAATAGTTTTGGGGTGTTTTTAATTAAAATAAATTAGATTGGGGTCAAAATATAAATTTTTAAAAGTTTTTTTTCCTATAAATAGGGGTGTTAGGGCACCCATTTGTGTGTCTAATTGCTTGTGCCATCGGAGAGAGAAAAAAAGAAAGAAAATTAAATTTTTTTGGCCCAAAACAGAGTCTTGTCGTTTCGTCAGTGCGCGCGCAGTAGTGCCGGTGTCGTTCGGCGTGTGGGCTTGTCGTTCGGCGCGGAGCTGCGGGCTGGAGGCGATGTCGTTCGGCGAGTGGAGCTTGTCGTTCGGCGGGCCAGCGCGAAATCGCAGATTGTCGTTTTGGCTTCCCAGTTTTGGCAGATTCGATTTTTTTGAGGTTTCTTCTATTTTTTTTCAATTTCTTCCAAACTCATGGCATGATTTGTGTTTTTAAATGTTTGTATGATGTTTAGGGTGTTTGAAAATAATATTTTTTTATTTATTACGATTTTTTTAATTAATTAAATAATTAAAAAGTTGTAGGATGATTTTGGAGATTATTGATGTTTAATATTTGATTTGGGAGTTTAAGTTATTGATCTAGTATTTTTGGCAATTTTAATCTGTTATAGGGGTGTTAAGCTTGATCTAGAAATTTATTTTTGGAATTTTCATGTTTGATTTATATTTTTAATTTATTAATAAAGTGACAAATTATTTCTGCTTGTGATTACTGATATTTCAGTAACTTTGTTGAATTTTTAAAAATTATTGGTAAATGATCTAGGTCGGAATTTTTGATATGTTTTAGGATATGATCTTAGGTGTTTATAAAAAATATTTTGAGGTATGGTTCAAATGTTTGTGTTTTGAAATAAATTTATTTCTCTACTGCTGCCAGTATGGTAACTGGTTGTATGAATCCAATTTAAAAAATTAATTTGAAGGTCTTAGATGTCTTGTAAAATTATGAAATTTTTATAGGTTGTCCATCCTGATGTCTATTATATGAGAAAATTATTTGGATAATTTGATGGTAACGAAATGTGAAGAATTTATGATGATTTTTACAGTACTGATTTTTAGTGGTTCAAACAGAACCAGATTATTGTAAAATATTTTTGAGGTATCAAATAAATTTGGATTAGTCTGAAATTTTGTACAAACGTTATTTTGATGTTGGAGAAGCTACTGGAATGTTTTCAGAATTTTTGAATGATGGAATTATTTTCTGGAAATTTTTGAGTAATAGACTACTTAAGAATTTTTATCGGTTTTGGGTGTTGGTATGATTTATGATTTTTGCATAGGGACTGATGTGATATTATTTGATAAATGAGTTATAGAAATTGAGTTGAGGTTCTGATTCTAATAAATTTTAGGTAATTAATTGATTTTGTATTTTTGAGGTGCGATCGGTTTAACCACTGGGTTGAACCATAATTTTGAGTTGAGTCGGGTTGGTTTTTGATTTTGGATTATCTTGGTTATTTGTTGGTTAAGTATTGGTTTTTTTGCATTCATAGCATGAATTGCATCCCTCATGATAGATGAGATAGTGGAATTGATTGTTGAACTATATAATTATCTTTCCTTAAGCAATAATCCGGCTGAAGCTCGATGTCAGTAGGTTGTGAGGATTGAGCTAAGCTTTCTTTGGATACCAGGTAAGTTTAAGGGTGTATGTGTATTATTTGTGATGTGCTATTTGCTAACTAAGCTATTATATATATAAGCCTTCGTATATATTATTCTTTCTAATTTCGATATATTATCCTTTCTTGTCCTAGCCTCGCATGTGAATAGGAGACAGAGAAACTTGTATGCTATTTGCTAAATGCTTTGTTATGATATTGAATATTCTTGTGATGTGCGATGGTGTGTCAAATGGGGACGGAGGATATGGATTGTGATCATGGAGATTATCTTGTATATCGATATCGATCTTGTTCTTGGGGCTTATGCCTACTTGCTCTTGGGGCCACGTGCCTACTTGTTATTGGATATGATTGGAAGAGGAGGATGTTATATTTTGAAGACCCCGATACACCATCATGTATGTGATTTATTGTGGATGTGTACATGATATATATATTACTTTGATATATATTGTATTAGTGTTTCTCTGCCTCTCATGAACTTACTGAGCGTCTATATATAACGCTCACACCCTTATAGATTGACTTGCAGGTTGCAGTTATATTCCTTAGTGAGCTCGGTCATTCTCCTTGTGAGTTCTTATAGTTTGGTTGTGGATTCTGGTTCACTCCATAGAGAATTCTGGATATTTTTGGGCGGACCGTGTCCGAACCCTTTTTCTTGTAATAATGGAGTAGACTGTTTCTTTGCATCTGGTTTTAGTTTTAATTATTGATCTTGATTTTGGATTATATCATTTTCTATTGATGTTTTGATTTTGGAGTAAATTTATTGAACTTAGTAATTTTGCACTTTAATAATAAATTTAAATTAGGCTTGTAAGGTTGTACATAGGTATAATCTTACGCCGGTCACGGCTTCCCCGTTTGGGTCGTGACACTATATTTATATAGATACATACATACAAATAAATACACGTGTAAAAAGTATTTGAGAAAGGAAGGATTCTCTTTTGCAACTTTAAATTCAAAAATGTAATTACTTTTCCATCTTAGAATATATAAAAGGAGACACGCATATGCATTTGCCATGCAACTTCTCAATTTTCTCATGCCTAATTATTTAATTACTCTTAACAATTAGATTCTCTAATTTCAAGAATAATTGTCATTATATTATATTTTATTATATGCATATTTTATACATGATTATATGTAATTAAATATTAATTATATCATATTCTGCATGCAAATTAATCTTTTGTGAAATTAAAATATCTCATATCAATATATAATATAAATTATCCAAATTTAGTATAGTGTTTGAATATCATCCGATATTGAAATTGATTTTATATTTTTACATTCTAAAATGTCTGTAGCGATATATATATGTTAATAGAACCTAATCAAATATATGTGAATTTAGATTAATAAAAAAATTAATTCATATTTAAAATGGAATGTTAATTAAAATTAAAAAAATTCACATAAACATTGTCAAAACTTAATTAACATATGTTTTTTTGAAACTCCTTAATTAAATATGTTAATTTGCTTAATTTATTAATTTTTAAGAATATGTAAATAGCCATATAGGTAGGAAGGCATATTTAGCTTAGATGCCTATTTTTCAACAAAGCTAGCAATTATAGAATTTAATTTAATTAGTTAATTTGATTATGAACTACGATGGCGAATTTTATAACAGTGAATTTGAAAGATGATTGGAATTAATTTAAAATGTACTTTCAATGGACACTTAAAATTTTTGTAAGCTTTATGTCTTTTTCAAATTATAAATTTTATTTATATAAATATATAATAAAAATTAAAATATAAATTATAATCACATCAAAAGATTCTGTTGATAACTTGAAAACATGGAAAATTGTTTACTACAAGTATAAGCATCCCTAATCATGCATGCCTCTCTTTCTCAGTGATTAAATCGTATATAAAGAAAAATTTATTAATTTATAATCACAAAATATACATATTTTTTTTCTTTTTCTATAATATTAGAAATTGATAAATACCCAAATTTTGAAATAAATTAAAAACAATTATTCTCTATGTATTGTAAGTATCCTGTTCAATTTTGACACAAAAATAAAGACATGACATATTTTCTATTAAGTTCACCAATTCTGATCAATAAGAATATTAATTCTGATCTCTAGTTAATTAAGTAATTATTGTTGCTATTATTTGAACTACAAAAGAAGAAATTTTATGTCTGCTAATTAATTACTTTCACCGTTTATAAATAATTATTATTTTAAATTTTTTTACAAAAGTTATTTAATAATCTATGTTATACAACTATTTTACTAAACCATCATTTTTTTAATTTATTACTCATTATACTATATATTAATTATATATTAATTATATAGGAATAAATTTAGAATAAATGTATGAAATAATTTTAATTTTTATAAAGTGATAATTATTTATAAATAAAATTTATTACTTTAAAATGACAATGATTTGTGAATGGGGGGAATATTATTTTTGTCTAGAATACATAAGAAAAAATCTCATAAATTGAAAATTTCTATATAATATTAAAATATAATTGATCATAACAATATGCTTGTATCTTAAATTTGGATTAAAATTTAATTTTTTTTAATTCTTGTCTATTATAGGTTTATTTTGCCCGATAATAAATAATAAGATTATAATGATAAATTATATTTTAATATCCTACCATATCAATCTTAAAAGTTAATTATTAAAATTATAAAATTTAATTTTATATGATTATTTTTATATCTGTGTTTAAAAAATACGAGACTTTTTTTCCATATATTTCTAATATTTTTGCATATAATTTAAACCCTTAGTTATGCTAGTTATCATGGATGGAAGATATAAACTATTTTATATAAGATTAAAACAATAATTTTTGGTATAATAGGATTATAATAATTATTGATTTAATTCACATAATAATAATAATAAAATAAAGAAATTAAAGTAAAAAAAAAAGAAAAGAAAAGAAAAAAGAGGGTGTGGGGTGTCGGCAAAAGGGTGGATAAAAGGAATAGAACATAAAGTAAAATGGAGACACGAATCGATCTAGTGATGTTTAAGACGTGACGATTAAAAATGTGACAAATTATTGGGAATTGTAGAGTCGACAGCTGGCCCTTTTTATTTTATTTTTTATTTTAGTTTTTATTGGTTTGAATAATTTGCATATATATTACATATAAAATAAAACTATAAAAGCGTGTGTTAGACGTTGGTTTCAGACTCATACTGCAGACGACAAAATTTCAGCCATTTCCTTTTTAGCCTTATTATTCAAATAGCGCCGCAAATTATGAACTGTAAAATATTACCATTATTTAGTAAGGTTCTGCCGTGTCCGTTTATATTTAATTTTTTTTATTTAAATTGTAATTTGATCCAAATGATTAAATTTAGATTATTAATCATAATCCAAATGAAACAGATCTAATTGAATTAACATATCAAATCTTATAGAAATTATATATGATCCATCAAAAATAAAATAAAATTTGACCCAACTTGCACTGAAATACTCGAATTAATTGGATTAATGAGCTACTATACATACACAGCCAGCCTTAATAATTAGTGTTTGATATATATGTATATAATTCAAAATTTAAAATAAAAATATATAATAACAATGATTGAAGTTACGTGGCTCTCTCTCTCTATTTCTACAGTAACTTTTTTTTTTTTTTAGTTCTAGAACTAGGGCAATTGTCCGTCTATAAGACTGACAACAGTTCTAAATATTCACTTTCTCTCTTTCTCTTTTGTAAATTATTTCAAATAAATTTTATGATTTAGTTATTTTTTAGATATGATCTGTTTGTGGGCTTTGTCATCCACCCATCTATATGGTCTTTTTGTGGTATATTTTTGCAGATTTGATAGTTATTAACTATTCTTAAGATGAATTTGCAGGTGTTTTTGTGACTTCAAGGAAGTTAAAAAGCACTTCATTCTTTTTCCACCTTGCAAACCATGTTATCTCTCATGTGTTTAAAAGTAAAAATGAGCTTTTAACTACACATTCTACTTTGCATTATTATATAAATATTATTAGAATTTAATATTGAAAAGAATAAGTAAATATGTAACACATAATGAAAATCCTATATGATGTATCAGCATTTGTTTTTAGTCATTATTTTTAATAGCAAAATATTTAACAATTATATTAAATATCATATAGTTAAATTCAGCATATATTTAATTATGTCGAGAGAGAGAGATAAATGAATTGTATTAATGAAAAAAGAAAAAAAAAAAGAAGAAAAAAAAAGCATGGATATCACATGAGGGAATTTGTAAAATAATAAAATATATTAGGGCAAATAATTAATGAATGAAGACCCACATCTTGTCAGCCCATTAGCATTAATTAACAAATTGGCATATTTTACGTGTATACTAATTTCTCCATTCATTAATTAATTAATAATCAATCCAAGATTTTATTTATTTGCTTCTATATAAACCATACCTGTCTTCTTCTTTTCCTTCATCTTCTTCTTCTTCTTTGATGAAAGCTAACTTTCAGCTAATGATTAACTCTCCCAAGCTGTTACTTTCAATTTCAATTTTAATATAAATATGCAATTTGTTGGGACCAATAATTCCTTATAATAATTCCCCTATAATAATAATAATAAATTTATAACCTTAGCTAAGTAATTAATTTTATATATAAATGGAACAACTTTGCTTTACTCACTAGATTTTATTTATTTATTTATTTTATAAACGAAGTTTTTCATTAATGTTCAGAAACAGAAAGATACATCAGTAATAATCAAAGAATAAGAGAGAAAATTATTATAATATTTAAAGGAGATTTTAATTTGATATAAAAAATTATCTAAAATTATAATATTTTGTTGGAATTAAATTTAAATCTTTTTTTCTGCCTCTCATTGTATTTTTTTCTTAAAATAAAAAGAAAATTGTCATTTTAAAATTTCTTTACATTCCAATAATAGAGAGAGCTTAAACAACATAGATTGCTATGAAAAGGATACGCTAGAATTCGTGATCTTTAAGTAAAAAGAAAACGATTTTTAGTCTCTTATAATTAGCTAACCTTTATCACCGAAAACGTCAGCTCCAGTATTTTAAACTCATAATTAAAAAAAGATTAAAAAAATAAAATAAATAAATAATAAATATAATTTGACGGTTAAGAATATATATTGCTTTTATTTAGATTTTGAGTTCGAATTCTCCTGATATTTCCTATCCCATATATAATTAATAAAAAAAGATAGTAAAATTATATATTTAATAAATTAATCTAAAATTAAATCATAAAGAATAAGAAATAAAAATTTAATTTTTTTTTGGTTAGATAATTGCATTTACATATAAATAATATATATTTAACGTGTTCTGAAATAGAAATACGCGTGTCGATAATTGTTTTGTTGGCAACAAATATTGACAAAGAATCATATATTACATAAATAAATATATCAATCACAAGTCGAATTTCTACATCAATCTAAGATTCTATATGTAAAATGGCCTACCAAAATGGTCTCTCTCTCTTTCTATATATATATATAAATAATTAACGAATCAATTAATTAGCATTCTTTTTTGGAATGAATAGAGATGGAGATGGCATTATTTAAAAAATTATATGTAATATTAAGTGATAATAATTATAAGAAGTTAATTAAAAGAGAATTTGATTGGATTGTTGATTTGGCTAATGGGATCCCACTTGTTCTAATCCAAAGATCAAAATTATTAATACGAAGTTTCTTTTTAAAAAAAAAAAAATTCTGTTACACAGTATGTATGGTGGGTAACATCAAAAAGACTTTCGTTTGCTGCCTTTCAACTTCCCTCTCCATGAAGAGAAACTCTAAACTCCCCAATTATAAGTAATCTTCTATTTTTTTTTATATATATATTTTCTAATCATATGAGATTATATGATGATTACTTAAAATATTTTAATTATTATAACAATTTAATTATACCTATATTGCTGGCTACGTGTATATGTATATATGTATAATCTTTTGTATATGTTCCTCATATTAGTTTAAAAAAAGGATGTATTTAAAACTTAGTCATTAGTTTCCTGGAAAATTTTATCATAACAATTATTCTTGAGTCTACAATTTCATGCATATCATTTACTTTATGTATATGTTATTAATTTAAATCAATTTATAATTCATATTTTATATATATATTTTTTATTTCATCAATTAAAATTTATACACATCAATAAATATAATACATATAATAAAGTTAAGAATCTAAATTAAATCTCCCTCTCCCTTAAAAAAACTCATGGCGTATATACATAAAGCCTCAAATGATATAGTTTTTATATTGTTTTATTATATAGTTTTTTCTTTGCTTTGCTAAATTAATGGATTCTCCAATCTCCATTGATTTATTAGAGAAAGAATTAGGGATCTAATTAAACATGACAGTATACCATCTTTCTATTAAAAACTATGAAAACTCTAACAATATAAATATACATATGATCAATTTTATTAAATACTCATTTTAAGACGCATAAGTGAATAATATATGAATAATTGTAATAATATCGTAGAAATAAAGGCTCATTAATAAGTTGTGGCAAAGGGCGTCAGGCATGTTTTTGTTTTTCTATTATTAAAACTTTTGTACAGAAAAAAATTTATGGAGCAATAGAGCGTTTAGTACATCAGAATTTTAAAAATTTTGATAAAATAATTATTTTTGACTAAAAATGCTATATTTAGTTATAAAGAATTCATATAAAATAAAATATTAAGCTCAATAAATTTTATTAATTAGTTGATAAAATATTTTATCTAGAAAGAGTAGAGAAAATTATTTCACTGTAAAAGAGGAATGTGTGATTTTATATCAAAAGATAATTATATTCCTATTTTAGGATATACTCTCCCCCGTTCACAAATAATTATCATTTAAATTTATTTAAATTTTTTATTTAAAATTTTTTATATCATATTTTTTATATACACAGAAAAAAATAAACATATATATAACATATATAAAATATACACTCAACGATATAAACTACATCTACACATCTACAACACATCAATATTATATGTACAATATATCTATATAATATTTTTAATATTTATTTAATTTTATTTATTTAATTTTTTATTCTAACAATATCCACACAATATTCATATAATATTTAATACTTTTTTTATAAAATATATATAATTTAAATAATAAATATATAATATATACATAATATCTATAATATATCTACAATATCTATAGTATATTTACAATCTATAGTATATTTACAATATATCTACCTTACATCAATATAACACAATTATATATATATATTTTTTTATTTTTTCATGTGTATAATATGTAAAAATTTTGTTTAAAATTATTTTAATTATTTTTATTAATATATTTTATATATTTTATTTTATTTTTATTTTTTGTGTGTTACCCTTTTTTTTATAAAAAATTATAATTTTTATATGGTAAAAAATAATTTAAAATATTAATTTTTATTATTTTATTATAATATTTTTATTTAATATTGAAATTAAAAAAATAAAAATTTTAAATAAAATATTAATTATAGTGGGACGTTGTATTTTTGAAAAAAATTATTTTATTGAAAAATAAGATATTTTTAAAATTTTACATCAATTTTTTATAAAAATTAAATTTTTTTTATAAAAATATAAATATTTTTAATTTTTATAATAAAAATTATTTTTTAAAATAGTTATCTAAACATCCCCAATTACAAAGCCTCAAATTGATCCTGAAATTATGTTAATATAAATAAGCCATGTCTGCTTCTAACAAAATTTCATAATCAAAACTATGGAAAGGTGGTAATATATATATATATAGAGAGAGAGAGAGAGAGAGAGCTAATTAATGGTGGCATTATGGGTTTCATTTATTTATTGCTTTTTATGAAAAAGGACGACAAGACAATTATAGAAATTACACAAAGTATTTAATTGGATAAGAAACATTATGCATGCAGGGTGAAACTATATCAGCCGTTAATATCAGCAGGAGATCAGAGCCAATGGATTCCATACGATGCGTGCGTTCTTTATTATGTCCTTGATCTTTATTAAATATTTTAAATATGTAATATTAAATATAAGTATAAAAATATATTCTTTTATTCGAACTTATAATAATTTAAAATAAATAAAAAATATGCTTATTAATTAAAAACGGATGGACTAGAAAGTTTTAAACAACGTAGTTATGTAATTACTAATAAAAACCTTTCCACTCTTAATTGATCTTGCAAAAATTCCAAATTTTTATTATAATTAACTTTAATTTTAGTGATAGACTCAAAATTAAGTGATATTTTTTAATTAGCTTAATTATTTATATCATACAAATTAATTTTGTTATTTTAATCTTATTAAAAGTAATTTTTTTTATATCAAATTGTTCAAAACTTTTATTATTTTTTTATGATTAGTTCATAACTTTAGCCTATTCATTTTGTAAAAATAAAATGTATTTTCGTACATTTCCTAATTATTATTTTTTTCACAATATACGTTACAAATTTAAAAATTTATAAAATCCAACTAAATCCAGTACCAACCATCAACAAGTAATAAAAACAAAGAAAACACATATTTAAAATATATAAAGAGCTTATATTAATTATTTAAATTTAAGTTAGGACAAAAAAATTATAATATAGTATTAAGAGCATCTCCAACCGGACGGCATTTTGCTGAATTTAGAGGAAAATGCAGCTCCAATGGGACTGCAAAATCTTGCTGCATTTTGCAGCCAACCCAAAAGTCCCTCAAATTTGCGGGAGTTTAATTGTCCCGCAAATCTGTCCGGTTTGTTTTTTTATTTTTTTTTAATTGATAAAAAATTTTAATTTTTCTTAAAAAAAAGTAAAATTAATTGATTTTAATTAATTTGTTGAGTAAATTTAATGTATGTGGGTGTGATTTTCATATTATTTTTTTAAAAAATTTATGACAAAATAATTTAATGTAAAATAAATAATATATAAAATTCGTTTAAAAAAATGATATATAAAATAAAATACCATAATACTACATTCATAATAATTTTACATATTACAATACATAAAATCAAACACAAAATTAAATTAAAAAAAAAAGACATGAAGCATAACATACAATACTATAAAATTATCTTAAATAGACCATATTTAATATTAATATTCGGGTAAATCACGTTCATCTCCTCCGATATTGGTAAAATAATCACCAAAAGAATTTGTTGCTGGAGGAGCTAGTTGAAGAAATTGTCCTCTTTTTTGTAGAATTTGTAATTTTTAAGCTTCTATGTAAGCACGCACATTCGGATCACTGATAGTTGAAGTATCTTGTAGCAAAATTTTATTATCTTGTCTTTCTTCTTTCAAAGCTAAACTTTGTTTCTTGAGGGCCAATTTTTCTTCAGCTCGTTTATCTAGTTTTTCGATAAGTCGTCGATTCTCCTCTTTTAATTCGGAGATAGCAGCAGCAACATTTTCATCCATTTTTTTCTTCAGTTTGGCTTTTTTCACCCCGTAAGGACGGCCAGAAGAGGAACCACCAATCCCGTCACTCAAATTTATTTCAAAATCAGATAAATTAGGAGATTCTGGTGGATGAGAGTCGGGTGTGAGATTTTCTGACTCGGATGAAAGATAATTCACCCCATGCTTGCAAGAAGTTTGTGTTGGTGTGGTATTATTATCTTGAAATTTCTCAAAATATCGGAGGATATTCCAGACATGATCAAATTTGAAACCTTGTTTGTGGTTCACATCATCCATGTAAAGTCTTTTTGCACGATCTAACTGTAACATACTTTATAATGTCAAAAAAAATGTAATTTTAGTGAATCAAATATATATGTGTTCTACTTACAATATCTTGTTCAGATGCTCCACTAGGGTTGGAAAGCTCCACTTGTCGAACACAATTATTTAACCTACGAACTGCCCTCTCAATTAGTGTAATACGTCCTTGAATGGATTTTTTAGTACGTACCTCCCATGCTGGTTCTTTTGTAGCATTATACTCTTGTTCTATTCGAGACCAAAAGCGTTTTGCAGATTGGTCTGCCCCTACAATGGCGTTTTGAGAAATATCGATATAAATTCGACATAAGTGAACATCTTCTGAATGAGAATAGCCAGAACCACGTAAAGACATTATATTAATTAAGAAAGGGATAAAGGAAGAAGGTGTGGTTGATCTAAATCTCATACCATATATATAGGGAGTTAAATATTTTCCTTTATTACTTCTTCCAGATAAAGATAGAGATAAGAAAATCTATGTAAATGATTTTATCCATTGGATGGATTGCGTATGAAAATAACCGTTGGATTTGCCCTATCTTTTCAGAACCTTATCCGAAAAGCAATCCTTAAAAGAGACCGTTGGATTGATTGCATTTAAGTATGGCCGTCGAATTTGTCCTATCTTTTCAGAACCTTATCTAAAAAGCAATCCTCAAAAGAGACCGTTGGATGGATTGCATTTAAGTTTAGCCGTCGGATTTGCCCTATCTTTTCAGAACCTTATCTGAAAAGCAATCCTCAAAAGAGACCATTGGATGGATTGCATTTAAGTTTGGCCGTCGGATTTGTCCTATCTTTTCAGAACCTTATCTGAAAAGCAATCCTCAAAAGAGACCGTTGGATGGATTGCATTTAAGTTTAGCCGTCGGATTTGCCCTATCTTTTCAGAACCTTATCTGAAAAGCAATCCTCAAAAGAGACCATTGGATGGATTGCATTTAAGTTTGGCCGTCGGATTTGTCCTATCTTTTCAGAACCTTATCTGAAAAGCAATCCTCAAAAGAGACCGTTGGATGGATTGCATTTAAGTTTGGCCGTCGGATTTGTCCTATCTTTTCAGAACCTTATCTGAAAAGCAATCCTCAAAAGAGACCGTTGGATGGATTGCATTTAAGTTTAGCCGTCGGATTTGCCCTATCTTTTCAGAACCTTATCTGAAAAGCAATCCTCAAAAGAGACCATTGGATTCCTGATGATAACATTTTTTTTTCTATAAATTAGCTCTTCCATATTTTTAAAAATCATCAACCACCCTTTTATTTTACAGTTCTGAAAAATTTTAATTAGCAATCCTACAAATGAATTTTGAAATTGGAGGCTCTTCAACTTTCGCTTATGAAAGTTCATCTTCTTCATCTTCTTCATCTTCTTCTGAAGAGGATGAAATGATACAGCAAATCATATGCAACTCTAATAACATGGTGGAATTGTATGTCGCCCAATTGAGTGCAGAAACAACTCACAGAGGATCAATCCCAGGGCATATTGTTATTAATCGAAATCGTGAATCTGCACATCATAATTTGTTCAATGATTATTTTGCAGAGAATCCACGATACGGTGCAGATTTATTTCGTCGAAGGTTTCGAATGTCTCGACCTTTGTTTCTTCGAATTCTTGAAGCAATTCAAAACCATGATGATTTTTTTCAGCAACGATATGATGGTCTTGGTAGAGCTGGTCTGTCACCGTTGCAAAAAGTAACTGCTGTGTTTCGAATGCTAACATATGGCATACCAGCAGATGCCGCTGATGAGTATGTCAAAATTGGTGAGTCAACAGCAATTGAATGTTTCAAAAGATTTTGTCAAAATATTGTTGAAATATTTGCAGAGCGATATCTAAGAGCACCTAATGCCAATGATATTGCAAGGCTACTCCAAATTGGCGAACAACGCGGTTTTCCAGGAATGTTGGGAAGTCTTGATTGTATGCATTGGGCATGGAAAAATTGTCCTAGGGCATGGGTTGGACAATTCAAAGGTCGTTATAAGTCACCTACCATTATTCTTGAAGTTGTGGCTGATTATGATCTGTGGATATGGCATGCATACTTTGGTATGCCAGGCACTAATAATGATATTAATGTACTGGAGTCCTCCCATTTACTTTCTAATTTGGCTCGAGGTATTGCTCCTCCAGCTCGTTATGTCATTCAGGGAAAAGAATATGACATGGGGTACTATTTAACAGATAATATATATCCGAAATGGTCAACTATTGTGCAAACAATACACGAACCACTTGGGCCAAAGAAAAAATATTTTGCAATGTGTCAAGAAGCATGCAGGAAGGATGTTGAACGTGCATTCGGAGTTTTACAATCACGTTTTGCAATTGTTGCTGGACCATGTCGTTTTTGGAAAAAAAGGGTGCTTCATGATATAATGACTACTTGTATTATTTTGCACAATATGATAATTGAGGATGAACGAGACCTGCATGCACCTATTATTGAAGCGAGAGAAACACCAGCTCCAACTATAGAAATAATTGAAGATGAAAATATTCTATTTGAACAATTCATGAATCGATATAGAAAAATCAAGGACAAGGAAGCTCATCATGCTCTACGTAATGCTTTAATAGATCATTTATGGGAGCGATATTCTAATTCTTAGGATCATTAAAATTATTAAATATTTTATCTTATTTTTCTTCGTGATTAAAGTGTGTTTTATTTTTTTTTCTTATATTATGTTGTAATTTTATTATTGTGCCAAAGTATTATGAATTTTCTATTATATTTCAAGGCTACAATTTAATTTAATTTAATTTAATTTAATATTTATACAAAAAATAATATTAAATATTTATATGGTAAATAATTATGTAATATAATTTTGTTGATAAAATAATGAAATTGGGGATATAAAATTTTAAATAATTTATAAAAGGAAGATATTAAAAAGAATATGCTAAGAATATTCTTTTTGAAGTTAAAATGAGGAATGCTGGTTGGAGTTAGTTTTTATCAACTTCCTGCATTTTGAAGAAAACTTCCTGCATTTTGAAGGATGTGATTGGAGATGGTCTAACAGTGACGGAAACAGATGGAATTAGATGAGGACTGACAATCCCCCTGCGAACCGTCAAACATACAATTAACCTTCAGCCCCCTCGGCCCCTCTCCCATTCTTCTTTTTAGCCTCCTCTCCCACATGGGCTGACTCGCCACTGAGTATTAATGAGGCTAATTATAGCCAAAAGTATGTCACATATTCATTCTCTCCTCCGAGTTGTTAAGTTATGCCATTTTGCTTTACTTTAATGCCGCACGTTTCCAGTTTTTATTTTATCTTTAAATTTTAATATTAATGTCCAATTGGATAACATGTTAAGTCCAAAATTTTTAAAATTAAAAAAAAAATTAATGAAATCATTTGCTTATATGAAAGAAGATCACATAGCCAGATATACTAAGGCTGCCCTTTTTTTGTGCTTTTCTTCTTAACTTTATTTTTTTTATTAATTAATTAGTTGTTTTTTTTTAAAATATATATTATATACCATCCAAATGTCATTTATAAATATGGATACTAAATTGGTAAATATTACAACTCAATAAATAAAAAATAGATTGAATAGTTTTTAAATATAAAATTATAATTTAAACTCAAAAAGAAATTTTGAAATTGAAAAAATTACATTATATCAAATTTTAATTTTTTTTAAATATCCTATGTATAATTTTGATATTCTAGATATATATATATATATATATATATATATACTTCTAAAAGTGATGAGATTTTTTTGAAATCAAAAGTTAAAAAGTGAATATTTTAAAAAAGAAAGGGTAGAATTTTTGAAAAGATTTTTATTTTTTATGAAGTATTTTTCAAGAAATCCTTTTAAAATTTCAATCTTAACTGACTGAATTAGGTATTTTTGGCTAATTTATTAATGATAAATTAATTAATGACTTGGAAAGATCAATGAAAGATTGAAGATATATCGTTAAAAGTTTCCATGCATAATGCTTAAAATTAAACATAGACCTTTTTATCATGGTTGTATCTCTATAGGATCAAATGGTATTTAATATTATATTATTTTGTAATTCTAATTAGTAGAAAACAGAAACAAATTTTATATTAATTAAATAATTAATTAAGAAAGATTTTTTGAGATTATATATAAACAGACATGGAGTTTCACTGTTGATTAGTATGGCATTGAGTTCATCATATCATCTAATTCTTATTATTGATTGTGATGCATTCATTCTAAATTATAAATATATGTTTAGAAGTAATCATTAAGTTAAATTAAAGAAAGCTTAATTAATTAATTTAGTATTATTAGAAGATTATGTGTGATATTTATGATGTAATGGGTATATTAATTGCTTTCTTAAATTTATTTATTTATTTTATTTAAAAATTCTTATATAATGATTTAAGAAAAGAAGGGTCCCAAGTGGGTGTCGTCTCACTTGAGTGGCATATTCTTCTTGATGCTTCTTTTTTTATATATGATTTTCAGAGATTCCCACTCCAATTTCTAGCTCAATAAGTTCTGCCCTTTTTTTTTTTTTTCAAATTTCTAATTTTTCCCACTTACATAATTTATTATAAAAAAAATCTCATATAATTCATTCTAAACAACAAAAAATAAGAACAATCTCATTTAAATTAAATATATGAATTTATTTATGTAATTTTCTTTCTGTACTTAAATTTAAAGAATAAGATTTTGATTTAGAGATAAGATAAAAAAAAAAAGGGTACATAGAAGTAGTTTCATATTTGACTTTAATTCATTTTATTTCTTGTATTCACATTAAATTATAATATTTGAAATAATTATAAATTTGACATGTAACGCAATATATCTTGGCCGAAAAAAATGGACGTGTGTGTGTGTATAACTCCAAGCTTGTTGGACTACAAGACACTACTCCATCAATAACTATTTTTTCACTATTTTAGTGCAAAACATTAAAATAGCGTAATATCATCTCCAACTATTTGCACCATTTTTAACATAAAAAAAATATTCTCTTCATATTCTTCAATCTCATTAATATTATATTAATTTTTAACTTTAACTTTATTTATTCATTTCACTACAAAAATTTCCTATCATTTTATATATTAACCCCATATAATACATTAAATATAAAAATATATTAATTAAACATTAATTATAAAAATACATTAACCAAACATTAATTAAAAACATACATTAATTAGCAAATTAAAAATTAAATACACACATATATATTACATTATTAAAAAAATACAAATTAATTAATTTTCCTATTAATGTATTTTATTTAATTATAATATATATATAATATCACTATTTCTATACAAAAAATTCCTAAATAAATAATTTATTATAAATACTACATATATTTAATATTATATTAATACAAATTAAATTTTCATAATTATTAAAAATATAAAATAAATTAATAACACAATATATTATATAAATTAAAATAATTTAACCAAAATAAAAATTTAAATTTAACCAAAATAAAAATATATATATATAGCATTGCTACAGTAGTGCGCCATATATGGCGCACTACTGTAGCAAAACTTTAAAATAGCGTAATAAAATAGCATAGGGTTGGATAAATTTGCTGCGCACCTAAGTTGCTAACTCAATTATAACATTATAACGTGGATTATGGAGATATACCTATTAAATATTAATTTCATGAGTAATATATAATAATGTAGTATATATCCATTTATTAAATATTTTAGTTAATAATTAAACTCCAAACTTGTTGGATTACAAAACATGTATACATCCAATAATATATATATATATATATACACACACACACACACACACACGGTGTAGAAAATATCCCTTCAATAACTATGTAAATATATAATATTAGAAAGGATGTTGTCCAAATCTTAATTTCAACTAAGCTTATATGGTATCAAAAATTAAATTCTAACAAATTCTTCGTATATTCAATTTATTTTTTCTTTATTTAATTAGAAGTTTCAAAATTTTATAATTAATTTTGATCAATTTTATTTATTTTTTATATTGACCAGTCTTGAGGTTAAAAAAGATTTCCTATTTTCCCATTGATGATGTTCATCTCATTAATTAATGCTATAATATAGAGAAGAAATTTTAGGAGTTTAAATAATAATATATTAACTCATATATAATAAAAATATGGATACTATTTTATATATCAGTCTAAATTAAAGTTGCAACAATAGACTAATTGACTGAACGTCTGAATCTTGAAAAACTCTCAAATATTTTATAGACGTCATTTGAAAAAAAGATTATTCAATAGTATTAATTAATGCAATTCATATGCATATATACACATTATTTTCTAAGAAAATGTGATGTCATAATTTATTTTTATTATCAGTCTAATATATATTGATTTATGAACGAAGATATATTACTTTTATTTGTACCATATGCATATGAAATTTAAATTAAAATTTTCATATGTATACACATTATATGCATATGAAAATCTTGAAATTGATTAAGAGTAATTATATATCTAAATTAAAATTTTCATTTAAGAAATAAATTTAAAATTTAATATGATTGAAAGAGGTTGGATAATTGATTAAAAAAAATCATAAGAAAAAAAAACATTAATTGGTATAAAAAAGTAGATAAGGTCAAATTTTAAGATCTACCCTATGGTCCCAACATTAGAAAGTTATTTATGTCATCATATCAGAAATGAGATTGATGACAACTGGACAGAGGTTATGCATTTATGCCAATTGGAATGGAGACTCGCCAATCATTTTTTTTAGTAAAACACAAGAACAGGCTACGTTAAATTTATCTTAATTAAACTAAATTGTTTGTTAAAAATATTTTTAGAAAATTATATAATTTTTTTTAATATTAATTATTTGTTTTCTATCATGTAATTAGGGTTATATACAAAATGTTTCTTTTTTGAAAGAAATAAAATTATGTAATGCCATCAATTAAATATATATAATGGGGTCTCCTCTCTTTCAAATAGTACAATCAAATGTATAAAAAAATATAAGTCAATCTATAACACAATATCTAAGTTAAACATTTTATATATATATAAAAAAAAGTTAAACATTTATCGTGTCGCATTACCAATGATAA
Organism: Garcia nutans; assembly: GCA_947685225.1. Lineage (NCBI taxonomy): Eukaryota > Viridiplantae > Streptophyta > Magnoliopsida > Malpighiales > Euphorbiaceae > Garcia > Garcia nutans. Next base: position 3,856,824 of record CANTUV010000048.1, on the reverse strand, counting down.
TATTTAATTCATATGATTAGAATATTAAGATTATAGATTTAAATAATTTTATTATTTTAAAATTTTTATATATTTATATTTTTAAATCAAGATATGTTATTTTTATACAATAATATATGAATGAAAATACTTATTATTTTTTAAAAGTTATTAGTACAATTACATTGAATTCATAAACATGATCAATTGTAAAGTTGTAAGGTGTGGATTTCAAATTATACTTTTTATAGAATATTTTAAGTTTGTACTAAACTAAAAAATTATTTTTCTTTTGTTTTTTTAAAAGAAATTCATGAATCTATGTTAGAATCAAAGAATTTAACCACTTAAAGAAACTTAATATGCATAGTTTTAGTTAAAATTAGAAACCAAATTATTTCAGATTATTTTAAAAAATTTATATGATTATTTTAATACACTCAAATATAATCCAAAAGTAAATACATATTCTTTTAAATAATAAAAACTATGAATTAATTGTCCCATTCTACATAAAATATACCATAAGCAGGCAAAACAAATAGAGAAAAATAACAAGGATTCATTATCTTCTCAGATGAATGTTATTTTCATGTAGTTAGTTACATTTGCTTAACACAATCCTCGAATTTATCCGCATGATTAGATTTTATTTTAGGGAAACAGAAAAAATCAAATCTCAAACTTATGTATATGTATTGATTTGAATCAATATTTTCAATTTCTCGAAAGAAAATGCACCAAAATGATGTGAACTGATAATTACGAATTACTTTGATTTTTAATATTTGAACTAAATTTATATACATTTTAATATTTGAATTAATTTCGATTACCACTTGTTCTAATTTCTAAAAATTATAAAAAACAATAATATCTTCACAAATATTTTTAGCATATGCATAGAATAAAAATAAAAGAGAAATTACGAAAATTATAACTGTTAAAATGAAAATGAAGAAATAATAAAATAAAAATAAAATATTATAATCAATAAAAATGTTATTACATGAAATTACTACGCAATTATCCCTCAAAATATTATTAAATAATTTGATGTATTATTCAATTAGTATACCCTTTTCTTTTATAATTTAATAATTTATAATGTATTTTTATATATTTAATATTTCGAATTAATTGATATTATAATGGTTTGAATTTTATTAAATCACATATTATACATCAAATTCAATTTGCTTATCTTTTAAACCATAATAATCAATATATATTTGCAGACCATGATTTTCCCTTTGATTTAAATGGCCTGATCAGTTTCAAAGATATTTTGGTACAGCCCTATACTATGTTGTGAACATGGCTTTGGATCAACAATGCATGAGGGCTGAACTTATTTTGTCTTGCCAACCAATGATAAATAAAACCATTAAGAAGGAGGGGTAACAGTGGCGGGATTGCGTTCAGAACATAAATTAACTATTAATTTGTGTAGAACCTAGCAGAAAAAGAGAGAAATGATGAAAATGCAATCATTTCATCATATGATGAAATGAAAAAGATTACTCATTGGAGAATCATGTTGTAAAAAATAGATGATAAGCAGACCTTTGCATGAAGTTATATGAGAGTCAATGTTCTAATAACTTAGAGTGATTCAATTAATGTCAAAAAAATCATGCCGCATACAATGCAAGACTGAAAATATAGATTTGGAAGAGAAGACACTCACATCATTGACTAGTGTGATTGCGTCAATGCAGGTTAATGCGCAATCCTTGCTTTGTTCTCACAGCTAACCTGAGTCACATTCCTATTCATGTCATTGACAGAAGATTGAACGAAGAAAGTATTTAAAGCTGGGAGTTCAGTGATAAGACAGCTAAACCTGTTACTGGGACTTGAATGAACTTAAAGGAACCCACTTGGATTGAGTGTTATGAGTTTTAATCCTTTGAAACCCGAACAACTAGGCCAGCTTGGGTATTGACAGTTTGAAGGTGGCCTGAACCAATCAGGTCACGAAGGTGAAATCTCATATCAAGGGAAGAGAATCGAAGGCGCTTCTTTTCTAGAGGGGCCAACATCATTTCTTTATATCTCTTGCGTTTTAAAAGAGATAGAAGCTCCTTTCTCCCCTGTGAATAAGATCAAAACCCGATTTTAAATCCTTTGCATTTCAAATTCTTTATCAAAACAAAACCTCATAGAATTTCTGGTTAGATGACTTCAAATAAGATCAAGATATAATTACTAGAATATTCGGATTTCCTAGAACCAAAAAAGAAAATCATAAAACAAAAATTAGAAAACTAAAGCATTTGTGTACCTGAGAAAGGCCCTTGAGTACTGAACCGATATTTGGAACTGCAGACCAGTACATGTTTGGACCAATCAGTTGGCGAGTCTAAGACGTAAACAACAGTGTTAGAAAGAGAATTGGAGCTATCAGAAACTCTGGCAAAGAAACAACGAGATACATATGGATAACAGAAGAATTTCATGAGAAAATTACTTGTAATAAAAAAGAAAACCCATTTAGTTTCATTCAATAGCACCATGAACTACACAAGTATCAAGAACATCATGATGTTTGCAGTGCACACAATATTTGAAGTAAATATGCCTGGTGGAGTGCTTGTTGCTGTGTTCAAGCCATAATCCCTTCAACAAACAAAATTGGAGAATCTAGGTCCCTATTTTGAACATTTTAACATTTCAAAGCAAGCATTCAGAATATCCACCCTTTTCTTTCTGAGATAACCTGCTACCTAATTCCTTCAGCTTACTCCTTGTAAATTGCTATCTAATTTAAGTTCACAAAACCCTTGTTTCCATTATCTAACAATTCAAGACAGTGTAGTCCAGAGATTTCTTTTATTCATTTCTATTTTAGACTCCTCATCTAGTTATCTGATCACTCTCTCATCCTTAAGTCCCCATATAACTCAAAATATAAAATTAAAAATGAACCAAAAAACACTGTTCTAACAGAAGGTGAATTAGAAACTAGAGACTTGATAGTCAAACAATATATAATCCTAGACAAAGGAGGCTCATGGCTAGAACTTTCCCATTTTTATTTATTTATCTTCTTACCTGATAGCAAGAACTAAACAGCAAACAGAATATCTATGACATTAAATCTCATCAACAATTGAATGCCTTCATTTCGCATTGCTGCGTAGCCCTATAAACTTCAACAGAAACAGGGATAACAAAAAGGTTTTTGAAAAGTGCATTGCTGCCAACATGAAAGAAAAGCATCAGAATTAAGATTCTGCAGCGGAAATCATTGATGATGGTTAAAGAATTTATTGATGTGAATGGCTGTTCAATTTCAAATTTGTACACCATCCATGATGAAGGGGAACAAAAAAGTTCCAATTCAGGGAAAATATAGAAATTTCAGAATAATATCAAAGGATGAGTTCAATGCTTCAATACTAGTTTGCAACAGTATCTAAGTACAGATTACATGAAAATAGATATTTAATTCCTGAAAACATTTTCCACCAAATTGAATACGGTTCACTTTTCAATCCATGAAGAAAAAGAGCAAGCTTGAGATATTTGAGGTTAACAAAAATGGCAGAAGAGCCAAGTGCAGAAAAACAAAAGCAGCACCCCAAGAATGAATAGAACACTATGAACAAGAACTCATATCAAAACCAATAGGAAAAAAAATCAAGAAACTGATCCAGAAAAAGGTTCCGTTGCATAGAGTTCTCATTTGGCTAACAAATCATTTCAAGTGTGCAATATTTAGAATGATCTAATGCAAATTATACTTGTGCCAACCAAGATCTCAAAAAGGTAGTGACATGTCCAAAGACCTTTGCCCACAGATTCAGTAGTGAAGCACGTCACAACTCCCAATTTTTATTCTTTAGAACCCTCTAAGAAGACATGGAATTCCCTTTTAAATACATCAATCACAGCAGCACCTTACAGATCAGGACAAAAACAATTGATGATGCTAGTCCTCTTGATTCAGCTGGACACAGAATACCCAGGGAAGAAATTATCACAACTCAATATAAGAACATGCCCCGAGGAAGGATAAGCTATAAAATGTAATACATTCCTAGTATATTTGGGTAATGAAAGACATGCAGACACTTGATCCATTTTGTGAGTGAAAAATTAGAAGGGCAGAAATAAGTCAGTAGACTACGAAATAGAATACAATTGGAACAACTAGAATTATTTGAATGAAAAATTAAGAAAATGCAAAATTAATACAAAATTCTGTTGCAGAACATAAACAAGCAGCCAACCAATAGCACAATTATGGGACATTAAATACTTAGTAAGCTCAGCTCAAAAAACTGAGGTTGACTTGGTTTTGCTAAATTTAGGAAAAATCCTTTTATACTATCATTAACAGTCAATATCTCAGCATATATATTTATCCATTTAAGCAAGGGCCAAAAAAAGAATGGACAAGTGATAATTCAAAATTTCCTTACAAGAAGGCCAGCGTTAATCAAAAGGGAGATGTGTTCATCCTTCACCTTGCCACCGCCGAGATAACAGTAGGCACTGCATCAAAAGGTAATAAAGTAGGGATAAAAGTAAGGGGTCCATCAAAGATGACAAAAACTTGTGAACGTGAGCTCAGTGACTCAGACAAACACAGACTGTAATACAATGCCCTGCAGTTTTCTGTAATTGTTGGAGAAATTTAGGGTTGTAACCTTCTTAAGTTGGGTTTCAATTGGCTTGTGTTTATTAATTACAATATTTGTTAATTTGCAACAAAAAAGCACAAAAACATAAAATTCCTATCTTATGCCATCTAAATATTTTTGTTTGCCTGATTTTATTTTATTTTGATTCTTGGTCAAAGAAAATTTAGGCCAGGAAGATGTTTTCATTCCTTTTCTGACCAAGGCACTTTTACTCTCAGGAATCCCACTTGGTTATTCTTCTTTATTATTTTAGTTTTCTCTCTTTGGTTTGCTCCTTCCAAAAACGTCATTTATCTCATGTTTATGACTGGTGTCCCCTTGAATTTCCTAATTCAATTATTACATATGAAGAAAGAAGAAATTGTAAGGCAAGCAAGGGTGAACAAACTAAGCAACTCAAGCACAGCAGAGGGCTGCCCTTTTGTTGGCTCTTCGAGGTAAAAGCACTAATAGGAATGCATGGTGCTAATTCGCATGTTCCTTCTAGTCTCGTTTGGGCTTGAAAGCCTCACCTATCAACTTGCCCACAACTTTTAAGAAGAGTCAATTTTGGTTGCACTGACCAGGCCTATTGTCTTTTGGCCGCACAAACATGCATACATGCACAAAAGTGAAAGTAAAGATCTAAAGCCAAAGATAAAATTTATGCATCATCACACACAATAACACGTTGACAAATGCAGGTAGCAAACAACTGGGATCCACCATCAAGATTAATGTGGACCACCATATTCTAGACCTTTTTTTATTTTATGCAAAAATTAGATTACATAAGCAACATAGATGCTCACATTTACATACTGAGTATGAGTGCATACAGATGATACAATAATGGTCCCTAACATATTAAACAAAAAATAAGCAGAGGTGATAGAAATTGAACAGTGCGAGTAGATTGGTGTTCACGACACTTACAAGCTCTTGATGGTCGATACTAGGTTCCAGCTTGACGTCAATAACATGAGTTCTAAACCATTCAAAAATTTCAACATCCCCTTGCTTTTTTCCTTCCATTCTTTTCATGACATGTTCTATCTGCACATAGAATGTGCACAACAAAAATTTCATAAACATAATGGCTGAATCCTAAGAACGCTACATAGCAACCAACAAATGATAGCAAAGAAAAATCACAATGCATATGTAAGGAGGCGTCCTACATTATCTGTATACCAATAACACAAAGACCAACCTGGTTTAGGTAGTCATCCAAAAACATTATGGCATGATCATCCTGTCCAGTGTTTAGCTTGAAAATACGCAATAGTTTCATCCTCTTCAAAGACTGCACAAACAAATGAAGACACTAAATGAGCTCTATTTTGCATCATTGTGCAATATCAAGGAAATTTTGATTTTGGCTAATTGATATCTATCACTATCAAATATGTAACAAGAATTTCGATTGATCAAACTGACATTAACTCGGATAAGAAATAATACCTCTAATTCTCTATCTACTTGGGTTCTATTCTTAACACAGCTATACACTAGTGAACGCAAAGTAAAAGGCTGAATTGAGACCTGAAAGTACAATACGCATAGCAATTGAATGAAAACTACTCATAACCAACTCATTTAGCTAATTAACTAAACTAAATTGAATCTTCAAATTCTCAATGGTGAGAGCTAAACCTTGTCGATGCGAGGAAACTGAGCTCGTATAATGCGTAGCGCTATCAACGTATCACTGAATGTCAGACTTTCCTCTTTATATGAGATCAAAGACAAAACGAAATTGAAAGCCAAGTAAAGAAAAAGAAAGGAATGGAATTTACCCAGTGATAGAGTTTGATCAGAATCGCTAACTTCTGCTCCAATCTCTTCTTCTTCGCGAAGGCGTTTTCTACCTCTCGATGATTCTGAAATCTCGCTCATGTTTTTTCTTAAATTTTTCTTTGAAATTCAGAACAATCCCAAATTTGTTATTCACCCACGCATTTTAACGGATTGTTTTTGGTTCGCGCCTCCGTCTTCTCAGAGCTCGTGATTTAGTCAAACTAATACGACGTGCCGTTGAGTGGTTGGGTTTGTGTACGTTTGCCGTTTCGATTAGTTTGGTGAGACATGGCATTCATGATGCCCATCAACTGTATATTATCTTTATTCGTGAGCAACAAATTAAAAAAGACTACACATTATATGCCAATTTTTTTTTAATTTTTTTAATTTTTTATTATTTTTGTATATTTTAGTATGGTAAATATATATGTATATTTTTAAAAATAAAAGATTTTTAATACACTAAATACAAAATATATGTGTACTTCTAAAAAAATAATTTTAAAGTAGAAAAAAGTAAAATTTACTAAAATAAAATTTTAATATTTTTGAAATAATGTTATTTTAAGGTATTTTTTTAATAAATTTCATTTTTAAAAATTACATTATATGCAACTTTTTATTTTAAAAAATACTCAATATTTTTTATATCTATAATATGATAAATATATTATTTGTATATTTGTGAAAATATAAATATATTATTTGTATATTTGTGAAAATACTAAATATAATATTTTTAAAATTAAAAATAAATATTAAAAATGATAATTTAAAAATGCTTTTATTTCATAAAAATATTTTTGAAAAAAATTCCTAATTCAAGTTCAACTATAATTTCCTTTTTATTTAGTGGATCAATTTATTAAGAAAATCTTTATATATATAATGTATTCAGCATATAAATATACATATATATTTACTGTTTAATATTTGATATAAAAATATAGTTAAAAATTACTTTTTTTAATTTTTTAATTATATTTTTATATCAAATATTAAACAGTAATAACTATATTAATTTTTATTTATTAAAATATATTTTATTTTATTAAAATTTTTATATCATATATCAAACAAAAATAAATCTATTAATTTTTATTTATTAAAATTTATTTTATTTTAATTAAAATTTTTTATAATCATTATTATATGTAATTTTTTATCACTCATTAAAAAAAGATTTATTATAATATAGAAACATCCTATTTTAAAATCTAATTTTTAAAAATTATAATTAAAAATTAATTTTTGATTAAAAGCTAAAATTTAAAATAATTAATAAAAATAATTTAATTATGATATAATTTAATATTAATTTAATATTAATTAAGAACTATAAATATTTTGATTTTTATATCCAAACGAAATTAAAATTATCCTTCATCAATCTTTGAAAGAAGCAAAGCCCCCGTCTCGGAGAATACAGTAGGCAAGGCAGCATGGTTCTTTTTGCACAGGGAGGGTATAATGGTAATTCACGATTACTGTAGTATAAAACTGAAGAACGGGAGAAAGAACAGACTGAAGCAGAGCAAGGCAAACCATATAATCTGATTCTGATATCTCTCGTTTTCTTTTTTTTGGTAAGTTTTGTTTTTCCTTTTTTAATTTTCAATTTATATTAAAAAAAATTCAACGGTGGGTATGCATTGGGTGGTTATAATTTTTGAATCTTTGTAATTTGTTTTTTTTTTTTTTTACAAATTATGGAATTTATTTTTCTAATTCTAACTCTTATCAATTATTTGTAATCTTCTTGTTGGTTTTAGGCTAATGTTAAGTTGTGTCATTCGTTTAGTGACATGCAATTATGGAAGCATTTACTAGTGGGTTACAGAACTAGAATGTTTCTTGATGGTATTATCTTGGTTTTCAAAATTTTTTTTTTGAAGAATTCATGAATGTAGAATCTTGTGGCTTTCCCTTTGTAATTCCTTGTAGTGGAAATTGAAGAGTTTGCAACTTGCCAACTAGTCATTTATGCTGGTTTTCATTCTTCTTGTATTTGATTTCTTTTTTTTTTTCTTTATTGATTGGCATAAGGTCACGGGAGCCTTGGCGCAACGGTAATTGTTATCGCCATGTGACCTGAGGTCAAGGGTTCGAGTCGTGAAAATGGCCTATTGCAATTAATTGCAAGGGAAGGCCGCGTACAAAAACCCAATGGGTCCGACATTTTCCTGGACTCCACTCATTGCGGGAGCATTCGTGCACCGGGCTACCTCTTTTTTTTTTTATTGATTGGCATAAGGTATTGGCTTCTCTCAATAAATTGCTTGACTGAAATAAACTTGAGAATCCAAACTGTTGGAAATAGTTTCAAAAACTAACCCTTTGAATAAAATGTTATATATTTGTGGGAAGTTTGTGTTCCAACTCACTTGCTGGAGAATGAGATGTGTTCCAACTCTTGCATAATGTAGGAAGAGGAGTGAGATCTTTGTTTTTATACGATGGAGACCATGGGCTTTGATCAGAAACTCTCATAATTGTATCATAAGTGCATCTTCAACTGTGCGGATGCATTGGTTAATGTGGCAGGTGTTATATTGTCTCATAGGATAGTTTTTTCATGTTAACAAGATCTCAAGAAAGATGAAAAACAGGAAAGCGGTTCTGACTTTCTGTTTAGTCATTCATTCAAGGTGCTGACTAAATACCTTTTAAAAATAATACAAGGGAAGAAGAATACTCAACTCAACTCAACAAAGCCTTAATCTCAAGTCAATTGGGATCAGCTATATGGATTTTTCTTTTTCACTCAGTACGATTTAAGGTTTTCTCTTCTGATAGATGTAATATCATAAGATTATTTTGGACCACCTTTGACCAAGTCAGTTTAGGCCTATCTCTGCCTCTCTTAGCTATATCTATTCTAACTTGTTCGGTTTTTCTAACCAGCGCATCGCTAGGTCTTCGTTTCATATGGTCAAACCATCTCAATCTATATTTTTTTATCTTATCCTTAATAGGTACTACCCCCACTTTTTCTCTAATGTACTAATTGCAGATTCTATCCATCCTAGTATGGCCACATATTCATATTATCATTCTCATTTCCGTAACATGCATTTTGCTCATGTGTTGTCATTTTACTGCCCAATACTCACTACCATACATCATCGCAGACCGTATTGTAGTGCGGTAGAACTTTTCTTTTAATTTAATTGGCATCTTTCAGTCACATAAAACTCCTGTAGCACTCCTCCACTTCATCCAACTAGCTTTAATCCTATGACTTATATCTTCTTCACAACCCTCATCTTCTTAAAGAATAGAGTCAAGGTATTTAAAATGAGTACTATGAGGTACTGTTATTCCGTCTAAAATAATTTCGCCTCTTTCTCTATTCTCGCTATTAAATCTACAATGCATATACTCAGTTTTAGTCCTATTTAGCTTGAAACCCTTAGATTCTAAAGTGTTTCTCCATAACTTCAACTTTTGACTTACCTCTGCTTGAGTCTCATATATTAATACAATATCATCTGCAAACATCATACACCAAGGGATGTCATTCTGTATATGTCTTGTTAGCTCATCTATAACCAAGGCAAAAAAATAATAGCTCAAAGCTGAACCTTGGTGCAATCTAATATAAATAGAAAAATCCTTAGTATCCCCTCTCACTGTGCTGGCACTGGTGATGGCTCCCTCATATATATTCTTCAAGACTTGGATATATCGTATAGATATTTTCCTATGTTCTAGGACCTACTTTAAAACTTCTTTAGGGACTTTATCATACGCCTTTTTCAAATCAATAAAAATCATATGTAAGTCCTTCTTCATCTCTCTATACTTTTCCATCAAATCTCTTATAAGAAAAATAACTTCCATAGTTGATTGACCAGGCATAAAGTCAAACTAATTTGGGGAGATACAAGTATCTAACCGCAAATGGTGTTCCACAACTCTCTTCCACAAATTCATAGTGTGGCTCATAAGCTTTATACCTCGATAATTTGAGCAATTTTGAATATCTTCTTTATTCTTAAAAATAGATATCAAATTATTTTGTCTCCAGTCATTAGGAATTTTCTTTGTACTTAAGATCTTATTGAACAAAGAAGTCAACCATGCAACTCCTGTATTTTTCAAACATTTTCAAATCTCAATAGGTATCACATCTGGTCCGGCTTTATCAACTTTCATCATCTTCAAAGCTTCATTAATTTTCTAAAACCTATTCCGTCTAGTGTATTTTACATTTTTCTCCGGCTTAACGTCTAAAACCTCAATGTTATCACTATGGTTACCATTAAGAAGTTCCTCAAAATAGCTTCTCCATCGTTCCTTAATATCCTCTTCTTGAGCCAGAATCTTATTCTTTTTATCTTTAATACACTTAACTTGGTTTAAATCACGACATTTCTTTTCCCTTATCTTAGCCAATTTATAGATAGCTTTTTCTTCTTCCTTTGTTCCAAGTTTCTCATACAAACTCTCTAAAGATTGTGCTCTTGCTTGATTAACTGTCTTTTTAGCATCTTTTTTCGCTTGTTTGTACTGCTCAAAAGCATCATTGTTATTATACTTAGGCAAACTCTTATATCATTCCCTTTTACTTCTTACCGCTTTTTGCACTTCCTTATTCTACCATCAAGACTCTTTCGAGGGATGTCCACACCCTTTAGATTCTCCAATAATCTTTCTAGCTACTCCTTTAATTGTTATAGATACGTCTATCCACATATCATTTGATGACATACTCACATCTTCCTCCCACCCTCCAACTTTGACCAACTCATTCTTGAACAGCAATTGTTTTTCACCTTTTAAAGTCCACCACCTAATTTTAGGAATATTGTTCCTCCTTGGCCTACTAGTCAACCTATTAAACTTAACATCCAAAATCACTAACCTATGCTGAGTAGTCAAAGCCTCACCTGGAATAACCTTACAATCCTTGCATCGAGTTCGATTGGCTTTTTTTATGAGTATGAAGTCAATCCGACTTCTATTTTACCCACTTTTAAAGGTCACTAGATGGGATTTCCTTTTTATAAAATATGTGTTTGCTAGAATCAAACCATAGGCTAAAGCAAAATCAAGGATATTCTTACCTTTTTCATTTCTAATTCCAAAACCATACCCTCCATGTACCTCCTCAAAACCTACTTTGTCTTTTCCTACATGTCCATTTAAGTCTCCTCCTATAAAAATATTTTCATCATTTGGATTTTTTTGCATACGTTCATCCATATCATCCCAAAATTTTTGTTTGCTCTCCCCATACAATCCGACTTGAGGGGCATATGCACTAACTATGTTGATAGTCTCATTCTGGAGCACAAGTTTAATTGAAATAATCCTATCGCTTACTCTTTTCACCGCTACAACCGTCTTCTTTAGGTTTCGATCCAAAATTATACATACTCCGTTTTTACTTCTATCTGTACCTATATACCACACTTTATACCCAGTATTCTCAATTTCTTTACTTTTTCCTCCAACCCATTTAGTCTTTTGAATACAAGCAATACTAATTTTTCTTCTCTTCATAGTATCAACAAGTTCTCTTAGTTTACCTGTAAAAGATCCAATATTTCAAGTTTCTATTCTGATTTTATTCTCCACTTGTTATTTTTTATGTTTCTTTCTATAGAATCTTTTACCATTATCTGAACATGTATCTCTCGTATTACTCGTATTTTGGACTAATTTGTTTATCCACATCTGTCCATGATGTAGAATCCTTGTTTATTATGCGCTACATCCGGGCGCCGACATGGCACGTCGCATTCGGGGAACGACATACACCCTTGCTTATTCTTCATTACACCTGGGCTTCGATGTAGCTTGTTGCAAGTAGGGAACGCCCCAACGAAATTATTATTAGAATCTATATTATGAGATGTGATAAAAGTTTTACGATGGTTGTCACCTACCGCAACCCTCCTCCTTTACTCGGGCTTGGGACCGGCTGTACACAAGAAATTTATGTATATACGGAGTTACAATGGAACCAAAATAAGGATTAGAATTTTCATGCTTTGATCACCATGATAAAGTAAGCTTTGGATCAGAGTAGATTTGACATTATACCCGAGTTTACAAGGGATATGTTCAAGCTTATCATTATGGACATATTGAAATATCTTGTTTGCTTGATGCATTTTATGCTCATTATGATACACTTAGTTTAATGGTTTTGCATCTTTTATTTGCTGTTGTAGATGAACCTTTATAAGGTTTTACTTGGAGCAATTGGTGAAATAATGGTGCATGCAACTAAAGAATTTTGCAGAGTCAGTCAGTCAGAATCTAATTTAGCATATTCATAAGCAATACTAAGTGTTCATCTGGTATAGCTGTTTAATGTTTTACTAGGTTTCAGAGTACTTATGGGGATAAAGCGAGCCAGGATTGATCCAGCAAATGAAAATACAGAAAAACTTGCTGCCCCACCTGGTTTTGTATCTCTGACATCCTTTAAGTTGACGAAAGTAGAAAGTAGTGAACCAACATGTAATTCCATGGCCTCTGGAAGTGCCTCCAACGGAAAGCCAATCCAGATAGATTTGACATCCAATGCAATTGATGTTGCATCACTGAAGAGATCTTTTTGTCATCGACCATGGATGCTTGACGACCAGATCAACTGCAACCGCGAAGAATCTGATTCTGAACAAGTTGTCACGGTTATATATACTTCCTATGTTTCCCCTTCTTTTCCTCGCTTTTTTGGTCTATTTTTTATCAAGTTTCTTTGCATTGCAACACAAATTGAGACATTAAAAATATGCATTGTAAGAAGCAAACTTTGGACTTCAGAAATTGTTTTAATACACTGTTAGTCATAGAAGCAGTCAGGGATAGCTGAGTGCTGATTTTATGAATGAGTAAAAGATAAAATGTTGAAACGAGTGGGCAGGCCATCTCGAATCACAGGCATGGTAATTAAAAAAAGGAACACAAAAATAGAATTTCTACAGTCTGGCTTCTGTAGTTACTGATGTTTTATATTTAATAAATGGGCTTTAGTTTTTGATTTTTTCAAAGATGAACTGTTGAGATAGAGAGATCATTCTGCTGTGTTCAAACATGTGTGTGAACTGCAGAAAAGATTAATCAGCCTTGGGCTTTTTCCTTTCCTTCTTTTGTTTCTTATTTTTTTGCATGTTAAACTTGTAATTTAATCTGATATTTAAGTCTCTTCTGCAGGATCTTCCTTCAAGAATCTGCCTTCCAAAAGGGGTTGCCCGCGGATGCCCAGATTGCAGCGACTGCCTGAAGGTCCGCAATCATTAAAATTTTCTACTAAAATTATGTTGTATGATTTGCAAACCATGAAAGATTGCTGCATCATATATTTTTCATATTCGCATCATTTATTGAAGCCTTGGAACAGGTAATGGCAAGGTGGCGTCCTGAAGATGCAAGAAAGGATATCCTTGAGGAGGCTCCTGTTTTCTATCCAACTGAAGAGGTAATGCTTTTCCAATTGTCATATATAACCCTTGTTCAATTCACGGGTTCAGCTTTCATTTGTGTGTTCCTAATATCTTAGTTCATTTTGGAGTTTTTTGGCTGGAAGGAATCTAAATTCTGAAGGAGCATGAATTTTAACTGCAGGAATTTAGAGACACATCAAAGTATATTGCAAGTATACGTCCCAGAGTTGAGGCATATGGAATATGTCGTATCGTTCCTCCTCCTTCATGGAACCCTCCTTGCCTTATTGAGGAAGAGAACACTTGGGAAAAATCTCCATTTGTTACACAAACTCAAAAGATAGGTGGACTTCAAAATCAAAATGTACAGGAAAGAGTGGCTAGAATTTATGAGAATGGAAGCTGTAAGAGGAAAAGCAACTCCAAGGTGAATTTGGAACATGGAGTTGGTAACGGATGCACTGGTGATCCTGATGGGATTGGACGCTCTTTTGTTGAAGGCTTTGAATCTCAAATTGGTCCGGAATTTACTCTTGAAACTTTCCAAAAATATGCTGATGATTTCAAGAGTCAATATTTTTCTGTCAGAAGGAAGGTTGTGGGTTCAGATGAGGATTCCACTGTGCAACAAGAGAGATTGGGACCGTCATTGGATGACATTGAGGGTGAGTATAGACGAATTGTTGAGAATCCTACTGAAGAAATTGAGGTAAGCCAATTAAATGACTTCTTCTATGTTTTCTTATGCTTTATTTTACAATAGTGTGGATTATCACTTGGTGTCCTGTTGTAGGTGCATTATGGAGAGGGCCTGGACACTGGAGGTTTTGGCAGTGGATTTCCTAACAGATCCGGGTTCTCAAATATATCTGAGTTTAATGAATATCTGAAATCAGGCTGGAACTTAAATAATACACCTAGGCTTCTGGGTTCTCTTTTTGCTTTCGAAAGCTGTAAAACTTCAGGTTTGTTGGCGCCTCGACTAAATGTAGGAATGTGCTTCTCATCATCTGGTTGGGTAAGATTTTAATTTTTTTTTAACTTTGTGAATAAGTCGATTTCTCATGATTATTTACCACTTATTCAGGGAACTTGAAGTATTTCTTATCAATAATCAATTATCACTAATGTGTGCACCCTCTATTCTGGTGTTTTATTTATTGAGTTAATTTTTTGAAAAACAGAAAGAAGAGCACCATTTATACTCACTTTGTTATATGCATTTGGGTGCCCCTAAAATATGGTATGGCATCCCAGGGAGATGTAACATTGAGTTTGAGGCTGTTATGAAGAAACACCTTCCAGACTTGTTAGTGCAACAGCCTAAATTGGTGGGTGGGCTGGTGAGTTATATTCTGCAATAAATTACTGCAATAACATATTGCATCATGCATTAAGTTATATTCTCTGATCCACATCTCTTTGACTTTATTTGTGATTTCACTATATTTTAACTTGTAATTATTCTGACTCATGCCATTTACTATGATGAAATTTATACTCAGTTTTGCAAACAAGTTCTTAGGTTCATTTCTGTGGCTTGTTCTCATGTATGGCGTGCATGCATGCTTCAGATGAAAATACATTTTATTTATCTATTTCCTGTACAGGCCTCTGTACTGTCCTCATCTACATTGAAGTCTGAGGGCATTCCTGTTTATCGTTGCATTCAATGTTCTGGAGAGTTTGTTCTTCTTCTTCCGGGAGCATATTATTCAGGATTGGATTGTGGTTTTAATTGTGTTGAAGCAGTAAATTTTGCTCCAATTGAGTGGTTGCCACATGGACAGAATGTTGTAGAACTTTACTGTGAGCAGGAGAGAAAGACTTCATTTTCCAATGATAAACTGTTGTTTGGTGCAGCTAATGAAGCTGTAAGGGCATGGTGGGAAATTTCACTGTTGAAGAAGAATACTTTAGAAAATTTAAGCTGGAAAAATGCCTGTGGAAAGGATAGTATCTTAGCAAAAGCACTCAAGGTAGGTTACCCCAATGTTAATTTTCTCTTTTTTTTTTTTTCAGGTCATGTTTGAACATGATATAAATATGATACGAAAAAAATATTGAAGTTGTTTTAATTTCTTGTTTATGAGGCTTGTACCTTTTTTCTTCTTTGCTAGTACTTTTCAACTGTTGTTTTTTATTTTTTATTTTTTATTTTTGTGTCGGACACTTTCTAAACTTTGGTTGTAGCAACAGGCTTGATCTTCTTTCTTTGGTCTTCTTGTGCAGGCCCGTACAAAATTGGAAGGCAATAGAAGGGAATACCTTTGCACTTCTTTGCAGTCGCAGAGGATGGACAAAAACTTTGATACTATGATCAAAAGGGAATGCTGTATATGTTTTTATGATTTACACCTTTCTGCGGTATGGTGCCCATGTTACAGATACTCATGTCTTAATCATGCAAAGCTGCTATGCTCGTGTGCTTGGAGCGAAAAGATCTTTCTATTTCGTTATGATATGGGTGAGTTAAATACTCTTGTTGAAGCAGCTGAAGGAAAATTAAGTGCAGTCTTCAAATGGGCCAAAGAGGTTCTTGAACTATCTCTGCTGTGCTCCATCTCTAAAAATAGTTCACAAGCACCAAGGCATATAGGTAGCATGGATTCTCACACAAAAGAATCAGAAGAAAGAGCACGCAATTCTGAATGCACAGCAACGACCAGGAATACTGTTTCAAGCATCAGGGAAGAAGTAAAGGCACGGCTGCTCCATACAAAGTCGTCGAATGTACAAAAATTGAAGCAGAACACAACAGCATCTACATTTGTTGCAATTGCAAGTGCTGCAGCAGGCAACCCCTTTTCAGCATCAACATCCGAGTGTACACTCAAGTTCCTCGGAGTCGGGGACATAACAATTGAAGCATTCTGTCCTGAAACCCAGTCGTGCCATCTCAATATCGACGAAGTACCTCTAGCAAGTAAATTTTAGTCACTCACTTCCAGTCCCAGTTAAGAATTAACGCTTTGCCTAACAAATGTTTCTAGCTATGCAGGCTGGTGTATTATCAACCCATGCCTACAGCATTATCCAACGTAACAGTCTTGATTTATACGTATACTAAATTTTTGTGCTTATGACCATTTCTCTCTGTTTCAGTTTTCTTTTCTTCCTTACAACTGTAAAGGCATTTTAGCATCTGAAATGAATTTAAACATCCAAGTTGGAATTTTCCATTTTCAACAATCAAGTTCTTCTCTTATGATTATATCTTTTTTGTCCCTGTTGTAATTAGCATATCATGTACCCTAATTTTTTGCTAAGTTTATCTCGTGTTTTTTCTTGCTAATTTTTTATGCTTTAAGCTTTTTTGGCAGTCAAGTGATTTTTTTTTAATTAGAAGATATTAATATCTTTTTGGGAAAGTACAAAAAATATACTTTTATTAGAACTCTTAATATTTTTTTTAGATTTTCTTAAATCTTTTATGACCTCAAAAAGATAAATATTTTTAAATCTAATAAAAAATTCTTTATTTTTTTTATTTTAAAATGCCATCAACCACTTTCTGTTTGCCTTTTTAATTTTTTTTTCTCTTTCATTAATATAATATAATTTTCTTCTTTATTTTTTATCAAAATTTTATATTTTTTCTTTATTATTTGCAATACGACATTCACTAATGTATTAAATTAGTTGGTTAAATTTTTTTTTTCAAACCAAGCTATAAAAAAATAAAGATTGTATTTTTAACTGGGCATATATATTTCAGTTATTATAATTGTGATATTTTATAAAAAAAAATTATTGATTTTATTATGTTTAACCATAATATCCGTCTCTTTTCTGTTTTTTTTCTTTTCTTCTTTCATCTTAAATATTTGGATTGTTAAAAAATTAAATAGAGTGATATAGAGGTTATTGGATTGTATTTGAAGTAATATTGTATAATTATAAAGACTGTTAGGGTCTATTAATATATTATAATATGCAATTAGGGATTATTAGGGATAGTTAAGGGCGATTAATATAAGTTAAAGAGTATTAGCCTTAATTATCTCTAACTTGTTCTAACTCACGTCAAATTAATTTTAATTGATATTGAAAATTATCCATTTTAATTTTAATTTTAGTTAAAGCTAATACTCTTTTAACTTATATTAATCGTCTCTAATTATTCATAATAATATTTAACTACACATTATAATCTACTAACAAGCCCTAATAGCCTCCATAATTATACATCAAACATAATTCAGTAATCTTCATACCACTCTATTTAATGTTTTTAACAGTTTAAAAATTAAAATGAAAGAAAAAATAAAAAAAGAGACAGAAATTATAGTTAAACACAATAAAATCAATAAATTTATTATAAAAATTATCACAATTATAACAACTCAAATATATATAGTTAAAAATATAATATTTATTTTTCTATAGCTTGATTTGAAAAAAAATATACCGATTTAATGTTATAATGGATATCGTATTACAAATAATAAAAAAGAAATATAAAATTTTAATGAAGGATCAGGATGAAAAATTGTAAAATATTAGTAAAAGAAAGAAAAAATGAAAAAATGAAGACAAAGTGATTAGTGGTGTTTTAAAGTGAAAAAAGAAAAAAATATTTATTAAATTTAAAGGTATTTTTATTATTTTAAAGTTATTTAATATTAAAAAAATTGTAAAATATTAAAAATTGTAATGGTGATATATTTTTGATGATTTTCCTATCTTTTTTTAATTTAAATTCTTCAACGAGATACCTCTTATGGAAATTGAAAGGCGATTTGCCTATTTCTACTTTTTAGAATTCGTTTATTTCTTTTTTATCCCTCGAACAGTCTCATTTTGGAAAGAAGAGAAAATCAGTCTCAATTCAGAATTTCCACTCTGAAATTAGGAAAGGTCAAGTAATTATGGGACCCCCAGACCATTTGTTTTGTCTACCTGTAAGGTAGAATTCATGGGCAATTCAAGCAGGTGAGCCAACTTCACAAGAAAAGAATCTTTATCCTTTAGATGACAACTTTAAAGTTCAAATTAAGCAACAAAGAATGACAATGACTTTCGATTTTGGCCCCACAAGTCATTTCCAGTTTTCCTGAGAATGGAAAAAAAATCAAAGGTTACTAATAATATCATAATCACTTAGATAATTGAAATTAAATTATTAGATAATATTATATAATACTATCTAATACTCATCCTCTGTACAAAATGCATGGAACTCATGTTTAGTTTACATATAATGGGTACAATACGAGTACGAAAGATCCCCTTGCTAGGTATAAATTCAAGTTTTAATGACCATAAATAATCACCCTAAGAAAGTTATTGGAACACTAAAAAATAATTAAATAGGGAAAAATGGTATTATAAATCAAAGACCAGCTGAAACTAATCCATGCAGTGTAACAATGCCAATCAAGATATTTTGATGATTGATAACAGGCAAAAATTGAACAGGGGATGGTGGTGATTCCATCTTCTTCATGGCTTCCACAGCCATTGCATCTGGATTGATTGTTCTTGGGTTCCTGAAATAGCAAAAAGATGTTGCTAAGAAATCTAATTAAAACTTAATCAAAGTTTTCAACATTAGAAGGAGCAATATTGGAACAAGAAACTTATTATAATAAAAGCATTTGTCAAGCTTATGCATGCAGCAAAAACTGAGACAGCACTTTACTCTTCTAGGACCATAGATTAGCATGACTTTGCTTGCGAAGTACATTGTGTTTTAACAGCCTATGATTAATAATTCCATATATAATACTGGGTAGAAAAAATTGGCATAAATGTATAATTTCTGTATTTTACCTGTTGCACATCTCCCCCACTGTGAGCTTAAAGATGCCTTCCCCGCTAGCCTTGAGAGTACGCCTAAGATCGCCATCAGTGAATGGTCCAATGAGATGATAGTCTTCATCAATAACAAGCAGACAACCATAGCCTTTACTTGTTAACTCAACTAGCTGATCCATTATCAAATCTCCCTCTTTGCAGACAGGAAGCTCATCTTGCTTTTTCAAACATCTTTTACCTGCATATATAACATTATTAAAAAAAATTTGAGATTCCCTAAGCTCTATGCTCCGCACATGCTAATGCACAAAATGATTGTGGTGTCTTGAGCAACAATTTCAAAACATAAAATGATGCAAGGGGTGAAAAAGGTAGTTATAACTGAGAAATGCTGTTTGTCAATGTGGTTTGTAAGGGAAGGGGTGGAGGGGGAAGAATAAAAGAAATAATTTGAAAACTTCATATGTTTAAAGTTTTTGGGAAGCATACGGAAAGTTAAACACTGAAGCATCTTGGGAAATAAATTGCATTCCCAGTTGCACGTACCATGATTAAATCACAGAAGAAATCACTTATTTTAAGTTCTCCATCAAACAACAAATATTCCAATCATGAGAAAAATATGGTAATATTAGTGCACGTCACTAAATTTCAAGAACTGCCAAGCAAACTCTTGAAATGA
This sequence comes from Garcia nutans, assembly GCA_947685225.1. Lineage (NCBI taxonomy): Eukaryota > Viridiplantae > Streptophyta > Magnoliopsida > Malpighiales > Euphorbiaceae > Garcia > Garcia nutans. Next base: position 3,836,569 of record CANTUV010000048.1, on the reverse strand, counting down.
ATACAATCCATCATATACTTCGCAATTGTTTTCAGTTTTTTTCCCTCTCCTCAATGACGTTGCATTTGCCCATCAAGAACAAGAGATTGCGCAGTCCATGCTATAATAACATGAAAGAATTTTGGTTACTATCACACCAAACAACGCAACAGCACTACTGATACAACTATCAATTCTACAACTGCAATCCCAACAAAAAAATTGCAGTAGTACAACAAAGTACTGCTGATCCAATCCAATCAGCGATCACATGTATTGTTATTTTCAACAATTGCACTCTTTGGCTCCATCGTTCCGTTTATATTCCAAAAAAATTTGGGGAGAAAAGGAATAGAAAAAATTGCACAAAAATAACAACATCAATTCAGGGTATAAATTCTGCACTTGCATTGCTGAGTTGGAGTCTAAATTTCAACTGATCTAATCTACCAATTTCAGCTTAAGAATATCTACAATCTAACAAATTAAAATACAATCACCAAGATCTATTAGTAACTCATGAATCCAAAAAATGATAATAATAATTCGCTGACCTTAAAAATCAAGCACTTTCCGATCCTGCCAGCAGGATGATTAGCCGCGTACTCATTCTTAGTCAAATTTTTAGCTCCCATAAGCTCTATGGCTACCGTATCCCCAAAAACCATCTGAATAGCCGTGGAAGTGACGGGAGCCATATCAAAAGGGCACAATTCCCTTTCCAAAGGCAAGTGCACATTCAAATCACAAACAACATCAAGCGCATTGCCTTCAACGGACGTCACCGACACAAGATAAGCGCCTTTAGCCTTAGCACAAGGCACAAGACGCAACAATTCTCCAGTATTCCCAGATTTACTGAAAAGGACGAGAATATCACGAGCAGTGAGTACACCAATATCACCATGGAGAGCATTGACAGGGGAAAGAAAGCCAGCGCGAATGCCAAGGGAAATAAGGGTTTGTGAGATCTTATTAGCAACGAAACCAGACTTACCGACGCTGGAGAGGAATATAGTTCCTTGACAATTGAGGAGTGTTTGGGTGAAAGACAAAGTCTGAGCAAGGTCTAGGCTATGGAAGGGGTGCTTTAGATAAAGGGTGTCCATTTTTAAATTGTGGAAATAAATTTTAAAATTTTTAAAATGCGGATAAATGGGGTGTTTTCGAAAATTAGGTATGAGAGTTCTTAATTTTTTAATTAAGAACTCTCAAATTCAGTATGAGAGTACTTAGTCTCAAACTGGATATGAGAGTAAAGAAACTCTCAAACTATATATGAGAGTTTAGGGTTCAATCTTTCACCTTCTACACTGTCAGACTACTTTGTCTTTTTTTTCACAAAAGTCTTAAACTGGATACGAGAGTATAGAAACTCTCAAACTTCGTATGAGAGTTTAGGTTTTGTATTTTTTTTACAAAAGTCTCATACCAAGTATGAGAGTAATTTATAAATATTATAAATAATTTATAATATTTTAATTTATAGTAATTTATAATTTTAACAAATAATTTATAATTTATAATTTTAAATATTATCATAATTTATTAATTTTATAAATTATAATATTAAAAATATTTTAATATAAGTGAAAATGATTTTTTTATATTAATAATTTATCATATTAATAAACAATTTTTATAATATTGTTAATATTATAAATTAATATTAAAAATAAGAATATAAAAATTAAAGAACATTGCAAACTACATAAATAAATAAAAATACAAATTTTTTTATAATATTATTAATATTATAAACTAATATTAGGAAATATAAAATATAAAAATTACAAAAAATTATAAAAAAAATACACTAACATATCATACCAATACCGAGTATGAGAGTATATCCCAAATCTGTCAATTTTTATTTTTTAAAAATTTTATGCAAGTAATTTATATTATATCTAACTACTAACAAATAATCTGAATACAAATAAAAACCATAGATTTAGATTTTTTCAAAATACTAAATATCTAAAAAATAATAATATCTAGTTTGAGAGTACAGACACATGTGAAGCATGCCAGAAACTCTCAAATTCAGTATGAGAGTACTTGGAGAAAAAAGAAACTTCACACGCCATCAACCAAATGACTATAGGACAAAAAAAACTCTCATACCTAGTTTGAGAGTACATTGCCCAGAAAAATTTTCACCACCTGCAACAAGCAACATTGACAATCAAGTTCTGACAGTAACAGAAAAAGTGCACGATTGATGGAAAATAAAAAAAGCATCGGGTAGTGTGTTCTCATAATGAGTATGAGATTTCTTAGCCAATATATATCATATACGAGCTACATTTGGAGCACAAAAAAAATAATAAGCTGGCTCCCTCTGTTTTTTCAGTGTTCTTGAGAAATGTCTTATACTACTCCATTTCCGTTAAATTTATATTGGAGCAGTGCATTACCTCTCGTCGACGGTATGGTTGGTTACAACCCTAACGTGGCAGACGCGACAATATGCATTGACTGTCAGCTATCTTTTGAGCAGCTTGTAGATGTGGTATGCAACGAGTGTGGGTTGCGGAGTAATCGAAATATGCTGCGATTTTTTTTTATTTGGTGTGGACAGAATACAATGGAATGAGAAGGTACATCATTATTCGGGACAACCGGAATATTCAGTTTTTATACATGTATGCGTTGAACTTGCCAGAATTATATATAACAGCGGAACAAATTTCTGACTTTTATCATGCGCCTGAACCGCGTGGGGCTGGCGAAACAAGTGGCATGGCACATGATAGTGAATATCAAGAAGTAGAAACTGGGGCAGGGAACAGTACAGATGAAAGAGTAAATGAGGAAATTGGAGCAGTCAACAGTCCAGGTGATGGAGAAAATGAAGAAATCGGAGCAGTCAACAGTCCGGATGAAAGAGAAAACGAGGATAGTGAAGAAGAGATGTCAGATTTTTCAAGTAGTGACGATGAATCCTACGTGCCATCAGAGTATGATTCTGGCAATGAAATTGATGTACCTTCGGGTCATTTTATTTATGGAGACATTGGCGTGGAAGATCCGGAAGAGGAGAATGCAAACTTACCGAATATGTGGGATGGCAATACCGAGAGTATTGGTATCGGTACTTATTTCAAAAACAAGCAGCATGTGATAAATGCTATTACGGCATGGTCCGCAAAAAGAGGGATGACATACCACAAGGTCGAGAGCAAAAAGAAAACTTGGGCAGCCGAATGCGAAACCCGTAGTCCTAAATATCCACAGGAAAGACTGCACGGAGTATGTTGCAACTGGAGTATACGGGCATCGGAACAAGCTAGTTCGGGCAAGTGGAGAATGGTGAAGTGGGTTGCGGAACACAACTGTGCGGGAGCAAACATAGGCAATCAAGGCAGAAATGTGACATCCTCGGATATTGCTGCCTTAATTACTCCAAAAATTAAGGAGGACACAGGCTACAAGGTACATCTAATTCAGACAGATGTTAAAAAAATATACCGAGTTGATGTCAACTATAAGAAAGCTTGGCACGGGAGAAGAAAAGCAATTGAGGGACTATTTGGGACATGGGAGTCAAATTTTAGGGAGCTGCCCAGATATTTAACTGCAGTTCAGGCAAAGAATCTGGGCACAGTGATCCAGTACAAGTTCAAAGGCGGTTCATATGCGAGACGCATTTTTCGGTACGTGTTCTGGGCATTTGGCCCGTCAATTGAAACATTTAAGGCTTGTCGTCCGGTTGTTTCTATTGATGCAACGCACCTCCGAGGGTCTTATAAGGGAAAATTGATAGTAGCAGTGGCCAAGACCTCAAACAATAATATTTTTCCAGTAGCGTTTGCGGTCGTGGACGATGAGACAACACATAGCTGGAAGTGGTTCCTAAAATATTTGAAGTTGAATGTTCTTGGTGACCGGTGGACATGCATTATATCCGATCGTCACAAGGGTATCCTTTCTGCTATTGATGCGATTTTAGAAAAATTTCCCGGAATGGGAGTCCACAGGTATTTTTCTTAATTAAGTGTAGTTTTTTTAATGATTTTAATTATGTTTAATAATTATTATAATTACGTTTTATTTAATTTAATTTTAATTTTTTGAAAATTATGTGATTTTAATTTTAATAATGTGTATTTACTTCTAATTATTTTAATTATGTGCCATTTAATTTCTATTATTTTAATTATGTCTTATTTTATTTTTATTATTTTAATTATGTGTTATTTAATTTTTATTATGTTCATAGGTACTGTCTTGAACACGTCAAGGCCAACATGTGTTCGAAATACAGGCGAAAGGGGCTGAAGGACCAGTGTCAGACAGTTGGTACGGAATTGCAAGAGCACAAGTATGAAGCTGCCTGGAAGAAGTTGGGCAAGAATAGCAATGGCGCCAAACGATATTTGGAAAGCATCGATCATGAGAAATGGACTCTTTTTGGAGATGGATGTCATAGATGGGGGTTGTCGACTACGAACATATCTGAGAGCTTCAACAATGTCCTAAAAGGAGCTCGCTACTTACCGATCAGAGCTTTGGTTGAGTCATCATTAGAGAAAATGGTAGCTATTTTCCAGCGAGACTGGGAAAAGATAGCAAACTGCAACACTGCACTTGCACCGAAGCCTATGAACGTGTTTAACAGCTATAGAATCCGTTCGCAACTCCATCGAGTAGGCTGCTGGAATGAACGTTTATTACTGTACAAAGTGGCAACAGAATACGACAACGAGCATGAAGTACGATGGAGTTGCAAAGCATGCACATGTGGAAAGTGGCAGACGTATAGGATTCCATGCTCACATGCCATTGCCGTAGCCTTACGCAGACGTGAGGATCCATTGGTGCTTGTTGATAAGTTCTACACTAAGGAAGGCTGGATTGCACAGTTTGCTGGAGCTTTCACCCCTATACTTGGTAGTCAGACGTGGCCTCCTTTGGACTGGACTCTACTTCCAGATGACTCCCTAATGATTCACCATGGAGGGCCGGGCCGAAGAAGGGTAAATAGAATTAAAGGCGCGATGGATCATAGCCGAAGGCAGACTAGGAGAGGTTCGAGATGTAGCCGTTGTGGAAATTCCGATCATAATTCCAGATCATGTCCGCTCTCTCCTCCTCCTTCTGATAGAGCTCCAATAGATAGTGTTTATGATAGATATGGGGAGCATGGTTTGTATTTTTTTTTTAAATTATGTGAACTTTTTTTAATTATGTGTATTTTTATTTTAATTTGGTTTGTAGTTGAATTATGTATTTTTTTTAATTGTAATTGTAGTTTAATTATGTATATTTAATTATGAATGTTTAGTTTAATTACGTATATTTAATTACGAATGTATATTTAATTATGTATTATTTAAATTATGTGTATTTAATATCTAAACATATATCAAAAATAAAACATATATTTATAAAACAAAGCGTGGTAGAAAATTATAGGTTTCTCGGTCAACTTGTGCAAACTGAATTCTAAATAAAATGAAAGTGTAAAATTATAGAAAGAGCTATAAATAGAATAGAAATAGAGTACTAAAACTTCTCTTATTAATTTACTTGAATTTCTCATGGATTGATATAAATAATAGTCAAAGAACTGTAAAATTCAAGCTAAGACTTCTAAATGACTTGATGGTAGGTTAGTAGACAAAAACGAAGCTAAAACCAAATAAAATAGAGCAACAAAGTATAAAAATGGCAAAGAAATGAATTTGCAGCAATGAAAGTGAAATTCCTCCAAAAATTAGAGGATCGATTATTCTATTTTGGTCTTTTCGGAGGGAATTTTTGGTGTCTCATTCATTCATTGCTTTGTCCTTTCATGGTCATTTGCCCACTTCGTCTTTGGTCAGTGGCCGGTCCCACATTCTTCCTTAGTTTCAATATCTCCATGACTTTCATTTATGAGACTAAATATTTAATTCATAAATTTAATAATATGAATTAAGTTAAATAATATTAATTGTTAAAAAATAATTAATTATTAATAATAATTATTAATATATTAATAATAAATAATAATTGTAATAATAAAGACAAATTTTTGCAAATATAATTTTTCAATATAAATATATATATATTTATTTAACTATATAATTTTAAAATATTTAATAATATAATTGAGGTGTAAGAAAAAAATTTAAAAAAATTAACTCTAAATTTTAATTTTGAACTAAAAATTATATGTTATATATATATATATTAAAATTTAATATATTATATATATAATATATAAAATATATTAATTTTTAATATATATTAATTTTTATTTTTTTTATTTTTTATGGTTCTGAATTGCCGGTTCTGATTTCGGTTCATGAATCGAAACTAAACTCTTATAATCTAATTTTGATTCTAGTTAAAAATTAATTTTTTTTAATTTTAGTTTGATTTATAAATTATAAAGTTAATTCATAGTTTACTGTAAATCATAACTATTATTATTTCTGGCCTGATTCATATACTTTCAACTATTAATTTTGGCCATATTTAATATTTCTCTTAGTGCAAATAGAATTTATTTGAAGTAGTTCGAAAAGTAAAGTTATTTTTAAAAATGCTTTTTTCCTTTGAAAAATATTACTTATAAATTTTTAATTTTAAAAATTATTTTATTCTAAAAAATAAACATCGAATATTAAATATATATTTTACTTAAAAATATATATTTAATATTCATATAGTATATTAAAAATATATCAAAATAATTAAATTTTTTTTAAAAAAATATAGTACAATTTTCCTTTGTATAAATCGAAAAAAAAAAATTCCTCATATTATGAGGAATATAGACAGGTTTATTGTGATCTCACTGGAAATTATTTTTAGACATTATATATATATATATGGTCAAATATGACGGCGTTGAAAAATTTAAAAAATTATGTACTGATAATTTAAGTGATATATTTTAAATATTAAATAAAATAAGAGAAATAATTTTTAAATTGTAAAAAATAGTTAAAAATTTAATCACTTGTTATATTCTGTGTAAATTTTAAATTAAAAATTTTGTTGGGTTAATTTTAAGATATATATTATCAAATAAATTAAAATAATTAAATATTGAAATTTTTAATTTTAAATATTAATGAATGTGTCTTATATATTATCAAATAAATTAAAATAATTAAATATTAAATAAAATTTTTAATTTAAAATATTAATGAATGTGTCTTAAATAGTAAAATTGGATAGTCTCAAACTGGATATGAGAGTAATGAAACTCTCAAACTATATATGAGAGTTTAGGGTTCAATTTTTCACGTGCTACATTGTCAGGCTACTTTGTCTTTTTTCCCACAAAAGTCTCAAACTGGGTATGAGAGTATAGAAACTCTCAAACTTCGTATGAGAGTTTAGGTTTTGTCTTTTTCCCACAAAAGTCTCATACCGAGTATGAGAGTACTTAAATCTCATACTGAGTATGAGAGTTCTGATGACTAATGACGTGTCACCTTATGGTTGGACCTTTTGTATTCCTCTCTCTGTACTCTCAAATTGAGTATGAGAGTATATTTAATCTGTCATTAAATTGTTAGTTAGTGGGTAATTATTCTGATTAATGCTTTGTACTCTCATACTGAGTTTGAGAGTATATTTTTTAATTCAAAAAAATACCTGAACTCTCATATCTAATATGAGACTTTCTTAAACTCTCATAATCAGTTTTCGAAAACACCCTTTCGTGTCCAGAGTTAAAAAAAAACACCCTTTTGGTAAAAACTCCCTATGGAAGAAGTGATTGAGGTGGTTTGATTGGGATTTAAAGAGATTAAGAAGGGTGGTTTGGTCAATTCAGTTGAATTTCGAATCAGAAATCGGAGAAGGAAGATCTAAAGACCCCATTGTTGTTGTTGTTGGTTTTGAATTGGTTTGAGATCTGAAGGAATTTGGAAATGGAGATTTTGATTTTTGAGTTGGACAGTAAACGGCTTAACGCGGGAGGATTTGCTGCCGTTTAAATCTATTTGGCGCTATTCAAGTCTGCGAGTGACTGATTGATTGGAGACGCGTGGACTATTTTTTTAAAGAATTCCAAGTATTGGCCAGTTTGGGTTGGGTTGTGTTTTTTAACATGTAACCTATGGGCCAAAACTAAGAGTATTTAACCGCAAGTCCAAGTAGGCCCAACCCGTAAAGTCTATGTCCAGTCAAATGTAGGCTTGTACTTTATTTTTTGGGATTTTTTTAAAAATACCCTAAAAAAATGAAAACAGTTTCAAAAATATTCCTTTTTAATTTTAATTTTAAAAATATTTTTTTATTTTTAATTTTAAAAATATTCTTTTTAGACATATATTTTAAGTATATATTCAGTATATTAAAAATATATTTAATTTTTAACAATATATATTAAATATACATTTAGTATATTAAAAATATATAAAAAATATAAAATATTTTTATAATAAAAGTTAAAAAATGTTATAGAGTGTAATTTTCTCTCTTTTTTTTTTATTAGGCAGAGACTTTAAGTTGAAGTTGCCAACTTTCCATAGTTTATTTAAGAGATTGATATCATTTTTTTTGACATTTTCTTAACACAACAGGAAAAGGTCTAATAATGATTATCTTCTATATATTCTTTTCTAACGAATTAAAAAAAAGTTTTTTATATCTCTTTTAAATTTGAGAGAAATGTTAAATTTACAAACATAATAATTTTATTTTAAATTTTAACACAAATATTTAATGGGTTTGTTTTGAAATAAATTAATGAAACTAAAATTGGAAGGGAAAACTAAAATTTGTAACTGTTAGGAATAAGCGGGATAAAAAATGCATCAAATAAAAAAATAAAAGAATAAAAAAAATTAACGTAGATCAACATAAATTTATATCCATAAATAAATAAAAATAAAATTCAATAATAAACTAAAACGTGTGAAAATAAAAAAGAAAACACTCAATACCCAAATACATTACAATCTCACAGTATCATAAAATGGCGTAAAATTGCCACATTCAAATAATTATTACTTAATAAAAAAATTTTAAAATATTATCTAATAAATTTTCTTAAAAAATAAATTAAGAATTTTAAAATAAAAATAATTAATGGCAATTTTTCTTTTTACAATTTAAATTTCTTAAATAATTCAAAATTACCCAACACTATTAATATGTAAAAATACAAGAACAAGTTCCGTGAACTAGATAGTATTTAAGAAAAAGGACTACAACCCAAGAATTTCAGAATTTAAATTATATTATAAATTTCCCCATTTTTTCTTGGAAAATGAAAATTTTTCGTGGAAAACAAACAAAATGAACTTAACTGGGGTCCATCTCATCTGCATTCCTCAGGCTGAAGGGTGAGGTGTCATTATCATATCGTTATTAATTTATTGAGTAATTTCATTAGAACACGTGTAGCTCTTTCTTCATTACCCTGAACAGACCAGACCGCAAACATAACGGTACACAGAGAAACCATTAACAGTTCTCTGATAATAAGTTCTCGCTCTGAATACTTGTCGTATGAAAGAAATTATTAGGATTAAATTAATTTCTACTTTTGCATTATTGAGATGGTATTATAAATGAGATTTTTTTATTATTTTTAATAAATAAGTGCAAGGATAATTTAAATCTTAGCTTTAAACTATACGACTTGATTTGAATAACAGGTAATTAGTGGCGAAATCAAAAGAATATAAAGAGGGATAAAATTTATAAGAAAAAAAAATTACAAATGAATTTAAAATAAAAATTAAATATTGAATATAATAATAGTTCAACATTTAATTTGTATTATTAGACCGATTATGCCTACGAGGTGGTAATTACATTCTACGAGTTTACATTTTTTAAAAATATTGCATAATAGTTTTATTTTTTATTTTTATAAAAACATCTATCTCTACATAACACACCAAGCAGTCAGTCAAAAAATCATCTCCCATTTTGTTGCGCAAATCTGTTTTGATAATGTTTATTGCTGAAAAAGCTCTCTCAACAGTAGCAGTTACAACATGCAAGACTAACGTCAACTTAATAAGCAAATATACTAAATGAAACACAGTGTCGTATTCTATCTCGACCATTTTCTCAGCAAGAACTCCAATATCATGCAAATTAAAGAAAGCTTCATCCCATTTTATATCAGCAATAAAAGTCTTAAGTTGATCCTTAAGTATCATTTAATCGGTGTTAGAGAAATTATGTGGATATAGTTTAGCAAGATAAAGTAATCTATATAGATTGAAGTTGGAGAATGAGTTTCTAGAAGAAAGACAATCAATGCACAAAAGTAAATCCGTACTTGATTCACAAAAGCGACTCTTCATTTCTTGTGCAATAAAATTAATAACCTAGTAATGAATGAAAGAAAATAAGATTATAGCATAATAAATAGTTGAGTATTAGAAAAATGATTCATGAAAGAAAAAGAGTATCTGACAAAATATTTCAACTTGAAAGTAATGATAATAAGAAATAGGAAGATCGGCACGCTTAGAACGTAGACGACCTAGAATAATATATTCCATATTAGGCACGGTCACACTATGATCTATACAAAAGTCATTAACAATTTTTAATAATTCATCACGTCCATTCTCCCTAAAGTTCTGCAACTGTCTTTTAGTTGTTGCAATCAAATGTACAGCATTGCCAATATTTTGATCTCTTATTTGTAAGACATAAGATAGATCATTTGTTATTCATAAAACTTCCTTCATTAGGAAAGTAATGAAAATAAACTCATAACTTTTTATTTTATCAACCAAACTCACAACTGTCCCTCGATCTTTTCTTTCAGCACCATCATCTGCTATATTTTCAAGAACTTCTTTCACTGCAGACCACGTAAAGAGAAGATGGATAATTATTTTATAATGTGAACCCCAACGCGTGGCACCAAATTGAGCTAAAGTTATTTCTTGATTCAGGCCTCTTCCAGTTTGAGTATCACCACTTGTCAAACGTTGAATTACTTCATTATGTTATTTTTTATGGAGAGCATCATTTCTTTTACATGAAGCTCTAACCATATTCATAGCCATTGAAGTATATTCAAAAAAATTACTCACATATCTATTACTCTCTATTGCTGCAATAAGCACCAATTGAAGTTGATGAGCGAAACAATGAATATATCTTTCTTGGAAATTTTTATTTAAAATGAGGGTCTTTAACCCATTTAATTTACCATGTATATTAGAAGCACCATCATAACCTTGACCTCTAACTCTACTGAATGATAACCCATATTTCGCAAAAAAATCATCAAGTGCAATTTTCAAAGTTAGAGCGGATGTATCACTCACATGTACAACTCCAATAAATCGTTCAACCACTTGTCCCAACTTATTAACATATCTCAATACCACAGCCATTTGCTCCTTCACAGAACTATCTCGAGCCTCATCAATTAATAAAGAGTAAAAGTCATCTCCAATATCATCAATAATGGCTCGTGTCGTTTTCAAAGCACAAATACTCACTATTTGCTTTTGGATGTATGGAGAAGTGAGTTGATTATTTTCAGGAGCATTTGAATTTACTACTTTTCCCACATCAACATTTGCATTCAATGTACCAATCAAGAAGTCCAAAAAAATTACCCCTGTTCAGTGATATTTTCGACTCATCGTATCTTCGAAAAGTCAATCCGTGTAATAAAAGAAAACAAATAACATCAATAATAGTAGTCAAACGAGTCCGGTAAAAAGCCTCATGCTCTTGGCTGAGATTAGATAACATATGAGACACACTTTATCTCTGATTTTTGAAGCTAAAATATTGCACTCTTGCATTATTGTGTGGACTATTTGGCCCGCCAACATATTCATTAAATTTTTCTAATGTCTTTTTTCAATTATTGACAACAATGGTTGTGAAGACATTATCCCTATGCTTAGCTCCTCTATTCGAGCTCAAAAGATAACACCAAAAATAAAAGGTTGCATCATTTGACATGCTATATCTAGCCACTCATATTTAGAGAACCAAACATCTATAAAACTCTTTTTAATTTTTTCAAATTCTCTTTGTGAAAAATTATGCCCATAAGGTTGACAAGGTCTTTTGGCTAAATATTGTCTCCTAATATCATCCCTAATCCCAACATCATAATCATCAATTAGTTTACACAATGCCGGATCACTAATAATATCATCAAAATTAAACTCCTGAATCCATTTTCTACCACTAGATTTGCCTCCACCACTTGCTTGACTGCTTAATGTCTGATTTGAGATAGGAATATTTGATGATTCACCTCGTACTAGTTTATTCTTGATAAAAAATTTATCCATATCTATTTCAAGAATTTCATAATTATTACCCTGAATTATTATCCAATTTTTAATAAATATTAAAATTTATTCACCGAATAAAATCAAACTACTAAATTAAAATTAACAAATTAAATAATACAACTTAAAAAAACTAAAAAAAAACTAATTTCAAAAATATACAAATCACATACCTAAACCCAACATTTTAATAAACATTCAAATTTATTCACACAATAAAATCAAACTACTAAATTAAGATCAACAAATTAAACAATACAACTTAAAAAAATTAAAAAAAAACTAGTTTCAAAAATATATAAATCATATACTTAAACCCTAGTTTTTAATAAGTATTCATATTTATTCACCCAATAAAATCAAACTATTAAATTAAAATAAAAAAAATTAAACAATACAACTTAAAAAAATAAAAAATAATAATTTTAAAAATATACAAATCACATATCTAAACCCCAATTTTAAAAAATCAATAGAACTTTAAAAAAATCAAACTAATTAAATAAAATCACCTAATAAAATTAAATAATATACAAATCGCCCAATAAAATCAAACTAATAAATTAAAATTAACACATTAAACAATACAACTTTAAAAAAATTAAATAAAAACTAATTTTAAATAAATACTAATCAAATCTCAAAACTAATAAAATTTTAATAAACATTCAAATTTATTCACCTAATAAAATCAAACTAATAAATTAAAATCAACACATTAAACAATACAACTTTAAAAAAATTAAATAAAAATTAATTTTAAAAAAATACTAATCAAATGCAAAAATAATAAATTTTTAATAAACATTCAAATTTATTCACTTAATAAAATCAAACTAATAAATTAAAATCAACACATTAAACAATACAACTTTAAAAAAAATTAAATAAAAATTAAATTTAAAAAAATACTAATCCAATCACTAAAATAATAAATTTTTAATAAATATTCAAATTTATTTACCTAATAAAATCAAACTAATAAATTAAAATCAACACATTAAACAATACAACTTTAAAAAAATTAAATAAAAACTAATTTTAAAAAAATACTAATCAAATCCCTAAACTAATAAATTATTAATAAATATTTAAATTTATTCACATAATAAAATCAAACTAATAAATTAAAGTCAACACATTAAACAACACCTTTAAAAAAATTAAATAAAAACTAATTTTAAAAAAATACTAATCAAATTCCTAAACTAATAAATTTTTAATAAACATTCAAATTTATTCACCTAATAAAATTAAACTAATAAATTAAAATCAACACATTAAATAATATAACTTTAAAAAAATAAATAAAAACTAATTTTAAAAAAATACTAATCAAATTCCTAAACTAATAAATTTTTAATAAACATTCAAATAAAATCAAACTAATAAATTAAAATCAATAAATTAAACAACACAACATGACAACAACAAATCAAGAATTAATTTGGTACTTTTTTAAAAAAATATAAACCTAAATATTAATTACCAAAAATACCTAAAATCTGCAATAATTTAAAAAAAATTAAGATAACCTACCTCTTGCCGTCGACGGACTCTAGCAAAGACTATTGCCTCTCCTCCCTTTGGCGGCTTACTCAGTGGACGGTGGTCGGCGCTGCTCCTGCTCCTCTCTCGATTTCTCCTCCCTCTCCTTTCTCCTCTTCTTTTTTTCTCTGCTTCTGCTCGACTCTGTAAGTCCTGAGTTTTATTTTTTTTTTTCGATTGCCTTGGCTGAAACAACGACGTTTCAACCAAGGCAATTATAATTTTTTTTAAACCCTAGCTGAACCGGCGTCGTTTCAGTCAAAGTTTATCTTGGCTGAAACGAGCAATTGAAAAAAAAAAATAAAGGTCGTCTTCTTTATCGTGCAACAGGAAATCGGAGAAAAGAACGGAGGGGGGCTGCTCCCCACCTCTGTAAGTCCAGCGAGCACAATCCCCCCCTCTGGGAGCTTCTGGATGCCGGTGAAGGGAGGTCCATTGCCTCCCAGGACTCCCTTGCCTCCGTCCCTGTAGGTAATATGATTTAATATACACACACACATACATATATGCTATTGTACAATGATATATTTAATATTTATAAAATTTATTATATATTTAAAGATAAAATTTTAAAAATATAGAAATCATTAAATTGGTGTTTTAAAAAATTTATTAAAATTCATAATTTTAAAATAATGAGATTACTATAAATAAAAAAAACTATATGGTAGAGGAAATCTAATACATAGTTTGCAATTTACACTTCACAATCAAATTTATAAACGCTAATCTCTTCCTTTTTTTTATTCGACTTTTCTAATATTTTTTCTGTAATTTTAGAAAAAATTAATAATTTCATTAGTTATATATATCTTATATACTTTAAATTTATATAATTTTATTTATAACTCATAAATATATTTTTTATTTTATTAATAAAAAATTATTTTACATTAAAAAAAATATATTTCGAAAATATAAGTCAAAATAAATAGTGAATTAGACTATATCACATATTATGAAATTACGATTACAAATCATCATCTATCTAAAGAAGTAAAATTTAAATTTTATACATTTCAATTTTTATAATAATAATTTAAATAATAAAACACTCATATTCAAATTTGACAATAGATCATTCAAAGCACTGAATCATTCTTGAATAAGTGTGCTTAGTTTAAATTTAATTAATACAATGCTTGAAAATTGATTTGTAATATCATTATATTATTGAATGAAAAATAAAAAAATGCATATAAAAAAAGAAAAGCAAGCAAGATTATTGATCCAATTGTCAGTCTGATTTTGGGGGACTATAACCTATAATAGGAGTAGAAATGAAGAATAATTAATAGAGTTGTTAAGCTTTTGAATTATTTGTATAGTACATTGTGGGGTTCAAATCAGTTAATTAATTATCCAAAAGGGTTTAGATTCAAAAGCTTCGCTATAGTCTTTAAACCTCAAAACCCAACTTGGAGAAATGGGTGCCACTAACGGAAGTCTACAGGCCTGGAAGTCTACAGGCCTGCTCTCTTTTTGTTTATGCTTGTTTGCGGATCAATTTCAAGTCTCGGAGGCCGTGTTATTTTGCTTGGTTATTAATTTTACTTATGCATTTTGAAGCTCATTTTGCCTAATAGAATTGGTTCAATCTCTTTCACAATACACAAGTGTTCCAAAGCTCCAGTCTCTTGAAGTGTCCCCTCAAAGTGTCTACTTTTATGGGGTAATTTCTATTCATGGGTGGCATACTGCACCCTATCTCATATGTCGGGAAGGATTCATCCTTTCTTTTTCGGAGCCTAATCATTGCTTGTTTTCTTGGCTCGTTAATACAACTTGGATAATTTTTCTGAGATTTGAAGTCTACCATTGATGGAAGGTAGCTAGAAAGGTCATCTAATTTTATAATCTCTATAATCTAATTTCTCATGATATCTGGCCTGAGATTGTCGGTCATGTAGATCAAACTAAGGAGCTTTCTTGTTGTGTCTTTGATCGATCTGTTTCTCTTTGGCTAATAGTGAGTTTTTTGCTCTCCACGGTCCCCCTTACCTTGGTTGAGTTTAACTTGTCAATTGGGGTTTATATTGCTTAATAGTATCTTTTCTGATAAAAAAAAGTTTCGTTATAGTCAATAGGGTTTAGGGTTTTAGTAATTATACAACTATGAAATTAGAGTAGGGATCTGTCTAAAACCCTCCCAGGGCCTAGGACCATGACCATCATTTTTTTTAACAAGACCATGACCCTCGTTTATTATTTTTATTGTCAATTAATATTATATATATCTTGAGCCTTTGTATTCTCATGAAATATGAAATTTTTCTTTTTTTAAATTATTATTATTATTATTCTCTTTGTTATAGTGAAATTGTCACTTTTATAAAAATATATATATCCCATTAAAATTATTATTTTATATAATAAAAAAATTATTTAATATTTTCCAACTATACCTTTAATATTAATGAATTAATGAATAGAGAATATAGTAATTATAATATTAATGAGTTAGTAGACAAAATATTCTATTTGAAATAATTTTGTATAACATTTAAAAAATTTAACTATTTTTTTAATAGTTGTATATGGGTTGAAGATGATGATTTTACTGAAATAGATGGAGCATATATATTTGATATGTTTGTTTAATTTGAAAGTTCAAAAAAAATAAGAGAGTTAACAGATATTATCATTCATTTTGACACAATTTGGGATCTTTGGATCAAGTTTTTATTATACATACATGGTTGAAATGTCATATTTTAAAGGCTAAAATTATTACGAGTAGCTAGCTAGGGTTTCTTGAGAAAAATTAAGTAATGAAGAGAAGAGAATATGAGTACATAGATGCTTTTTGAATCTTGATTTATATTCTTTATCAAACTATATATATATATATATATATTAGTTAAGATTATGTTTCACATTCTACTCAAATCAACTCAACAAAGTCTTAATCCCAAGTCAATTGGGGTTGGCTATATGGATTATTCTTTTTCACTCAGTACAATTTAGGATTATCTTTTCTGATAGATGTAATATCATAATATCATTTTGGACCACCTTTGACCAAGTCATTTTAGGCCTACCTCTGCCTCTCTTAGCTATATCTACTTTAACTTATTCAATTTTTCTAACCGGCGCATCGCTAGGTCTTCATTTCATATGGCCAAACCATCTTAATCTATGCTCTCTTATTTTATCCTCAATAGGTGCTACCCCTACTTTTTCTCTAATGCACTCATTATGGATTCCATCCATCCTAGTATGATCACACATCTATCTTACCATTCTCATTTTTCGTAACATGCATTTTACTCATGTGTTGTTCTTTTACTGTCCAACACTCACTATCATACATCATCGCAGGTCGTATTGCAGTGCGTTAGAACTTTTCTTTTAATTTAATTGGCATCTTTCGATCACATAGAACTTCTGTAACACCCTTCCACTTCATCCAACCAGTTTTAATTATATGACTTACATCTTCTTCACAACTCCTATCTTCTTGAAAAATAGAGTCAAGATATTTAAAATGAGTACTATTAGGTCTTGTTATTCCATCTAAAATAATTTCGCCTCTTTTTCTATTCTCGCTATTAAATCTATAATGCATATACTCAATCTTAGTCCTACTTAACTTAAAATTCTTAAATTTTAAAGTGCTTCTCCATAACTTCAACTTTTGACTTACCCTTGCTTGAGTCTCATCTATTAATATAATATCATCTGCAAACATCATACACCAAGGGATGTTATCTTGTATATATCTTGTTAGCTCATCCATGATTAAGGCAAAAATATAAGGGCTCAAAGCTGAACATTGATGTAATCCAATATAAATGAAAAAATTCTTAGTATCCCCTCCTACAGTACAGACACTAGTGATGACTCCCTCATACATATCCTTCAAGACTTAGATATATCGTATAGATATTTCCCTACGCTCTATGACTCACCATAAAATTTCTCAAGGGACTCTATCATACGCCTTTTCGAGTCAATAAAATAATATGTAAGTTCTTATTCATCTCTCTATACTTTTCTATCAAATCTCTTATAAGAAAAATAGCTTCCATAGTTGATCGACCAGGCATAGAGCCAAACTGATTTGGGAAGATATAAGTATCTAACCGCAAATGGTATTTTACAACTATTTCCCACAATTTCATAGTATGGCTTATAAGTTTTATACCTCTATAATTTGAGCAATTTTGAATATCACATTTATAGGTATCAAATTACTTTGTTTCCATTCATTAGACATTTTCTTTATACTTAAGATCTTATTGAACAAAGATGTCAGCCATGCAACTTCTGTATCTCCTAAATATTTTTAAACCTCAATAGGTATCTCATCTAGTCCACAGGATTTACCAACTTTCATCATCTTCAAAGTTTTCTTAACTTTCGAAAACCTAATCCGTCTAGTATATTTTATATTTTTCTCCGGTCTAAAGTCCAAACCCTCAATGTTACCATTATGGTTACTATTAAGAAGTGCCTCAAAATAGCTTCTCCATCATTCCTTAATATCCTCTTCTTGAACCATAACCTTATTCTCTTTATCTTTAATGCACTTAACTTAGTTTAAATTACGATATTTCTTTTCATTTATTTTAGTCAATTTATAGATAGTTTTTTTTTCATTCCTTTGTTCTAAGTTTCTCAAATAAACTCTCTAAAAATTGTGTTTTTGCTTAACTAACTATCTTTTTAGCATCTTTTTTGCTTGTTTGTACTGTTCAAAAGCATCATTGTTATTACAATTGGACAAACTCTTATACCATTCCCTTTTACTTCTTACTGCTTTTTATACTTTCTCATTCTACCATTAAGACTCTTTTAAGGGATGTCCACACCCTTTAGATTCTCCAAGAATCTTTCTAGCTACTCCTTTAATTATTGTAGACATGTCTATCCATATATCATTTAATGACATATTCACATCTTTCTCCCACCTTCCAGCTTTGACAAACTCATCCTCGAACAATAATTATTTTTCATATTTTAAAGTTCACCACTTAATCTTAGAAATATTGTTCCTCCTTGCCCTACTAGTTAACCTCTTAAACTTGACCTCCAAAATTATTAACCTATGTTGAGTGGTCAAAGCCTCACCTGGAATAACCTTACAATCCTTGCATCGAGTTCAATTGGCTTTTCTTGTGAGTATGAAGTTAATCTGACTTTTATTTTACATACTTTTAAAGGTCACTAGATGAGATTCCTTTTTTATAAAATATTTGTTTGATAAAATCAAACCATAGGCTAAAACAAAATCAATGATACTCTTACTTTCTTCATTTCTAATTCCAAAATTATACCCTTCATGTATCTCCTCAAAATCTACTATATTTTTTTCTACATGTCCATTTAAGTCTTCTCCTATAAAAATATTTTCATAATTTGAAATCTCTCGCATAACTTCATTCATATCATCCCAAAATTTTTGCATAATCTCCTCATTCAATCCAACTTGAGGGACATATGCACTAACTATGTTGATGATCTCATTCTGGAGCATAAATTTAATTGAAATAATCTTATCACTTACTCTTTTTACCGCTATAACCGTCTTCTTTAGGTTCCAATCCAAAATTATATCTACTCCTTTTTTACTTCTATCTGTACATGTATACCACACTTTATATCCAATATTCTAAACTTTTTTAATTTTTTTCTCCAATCCATTTAGTCTCTTGAATATAAGCAATACTAATTTTCTTTCTTTCCATAGTATCAACAAGTTTTCTCAGTTTACCTATAAGAGATACAATATTTCAAGTTCTTATTCTGATCTTACTCCTTACTTGTTCTTTCTTATGCTTATTCCTATAGAATATTTTATCATTATCTGAACATGTATCTCTCGCATTACTCATATTTTGGACTAACTTCTCTTTATCCACACTCGTCCATGATGTGAAAACCTTTATTTATTATGCGTCATATCTATACGCCAACATGGTGCGTCGCGTTCGGGAAACGCCCTACACCTTTGCTTATTTTTTACTACACCCGAACTCCAATGTAGTTCTTCGCAGGTAGAGAATGTCCCAACGATATTATTATTAGAATCTATATCATGAGATGTGACAAAAGTTGTAATTAGGTTTAATATTTACATAATGAAAGACATTTTGGTTAGATAAAGTTCTGAAATTGTATGCGACTTAGGCCTTAGTTCTCTGAAAAAGCTCTCTTATGGTCGGCTTCCTTTTCATTTTGCTTTAATGAAGTGTATACCCATGTACCTGCAAGTCGCGCCTCAACAATAAATTTGATGTTCATTTACTTAGGTTATTGATGGGGCCAAAAAAAAAAAGAAAATTTTAATATTTATTTATTTAATTATTTATTTTTAATAAAAAAATCCGATCAAGGGCACTATTTTATCATTTTATCTAATTTATTAAATATTATTTTTATATATTTTTTATTTTTAATAGTATGTTACTTTTAGAATAAATTTTTTTATATGTAATCATAGTTGGTGTAATCATAATTCTATATAATGTAACTTTTTATAAGGTGAAGAGTAATTAGTTTTCAAATTTTAATAATATTTTTAAAAAGAAATTTTTTTCTTTTTTATATTTATTTTCTAAGTATTCTTTGGCTAAATATATTATAATACTTTTTTACTCTTTATTTCGTTAACTTTTGCTATATCACTTATCATGTGTGTAATTAAATTTTCTGAAATTTTAAGGTTTAAATTTACGATTAAATAATTGAATATTTTAGTTTATTATATAATAAATCAGATTTTTTATAATTTTTGTTGAATCAATGTAAAAAAAATTAATATTTTCAAATTTAGATTTGTAATGTTGAAAACTCATTATAATTCTTGCTCTCTTTGGATGATTATATAACATTGACCACGTATATATACATAGTCAATAATAAATTATTAAAGAGATAATAATAAAAAAATAACTAATTATATTTAATATTTATTAGTTGCATATATATACATTCTTTCTGGTGTAGTATTTTTTTTTATATATACACTTGATTCAAATTTTTTAGGATTAATAAAATCTATAAATTAATTTTAAATTTATTAAGAGTATAAAATATAAAATAAATAAATTATAAAAATAATATTAAATATTATTCAAAATAAATTTTACATTTAATTATTTTAATATAAAAATTATTATGGTTGAACTATCTCATAATATGATGAATATGATAAAGTGTGAGAAATTTTACATCTAAAAAATATAAGAATATGATCTAGTTAATATAAAAATAGATTTTTTAATTTTAACCGCTAATTTTTAAGGTTAATACTTTCAAATTTATATTAATAAAAAAATATAATATAAAAAATATAATATAACACCAGTTATATTTAATCTTATTCTTATTTGGATGTTCAAGCTTCTAAAGCAATTAAATAAACAATATGGCACGATTCAGTTGTATTAATTAAATTCGATTTTTTTCAGATTTTTTTATTTATATTGAATTGTATTATTTATTATATATTTATAATTTATATAATATATTTTGACAAAAAATTGTACTATATATATAATATACTGTGTAAAACAAAATTATAATTAATTGTATAAATTGTACTATTTTTTTTTCTGACTCTTTTAGCGTACATGCTAGATATTCCGAGGCAGTACGTGGCTAATTAATTCATCATTTTGAAATATAACAAAATTATTTTATTTTTATTTTTTATAATTTTAAAATAATTTTTAAAATTTTAAATTAGTTATTATATATATAAATAATTAATATAATCAGTTTAAAGAAAGAATTAGAAGGAAAATAAAATTTGTGATTTTTTTTTGCTAAATAATTATAAAATCTATAAGATTTTATATATTATATTAGTTAGTCATTTTATTTTTAACATTTAATTTTAACATCTTTTTATTTTTAAATATTAAATTATTTAATAATTATATTAATATTATCCTAAAAATATTAATAAACTATTTTGATATTATAAAATAATTTATTTGTCCTTTTTTTATATATTTCTTTATTTTTTATAAATAATTTATTTTAATTTTTTAAATATTATTTAAAAATAATTTTAAATAATATGAATAATATCTTTTATTATTTTGCAGATAATTCATATATATCATTTATTTTAATTTTATAGATATTACTAAAAAATAATTTTAAATAATACTAATAATATCTTTTATTATTTTATAGATAATCTATATGTAAAATAAAAATAAAATAAAATAAATTTAATAAATAATAAAAATAAATACATATAAAGAAAAAATAAATAAGTGATTTTATAATATTAAAGTAGTTAATTAATAATTTTAGAATGAAAATATTAAAAAATGACTAAACGGTGATTTTTAAAAATATAAAAATATAAAAATTAAATATTAAAAATATAAAAACTGATTAATATAATATTTAAAATTTTAAAAAATTTATAATTATTCAGTCTTTTTCTATATCTTTCACCTTTTGTAAATTAATGTAATTAACCATCAATTCATTTTTGTCAAAGGTGTGAAAAGAAGTTTGGCTTATTAGACAGGTAGCAAAAAGTAATAGCTTGATGATATTTATTAAATTAATTTTACCATTTATATCCCTCAAATAAAAAGTTAAAAAGAAATTTCCATCTTTTGGTTATTGTGTGAGCAAAAAAATATTTGCTCACAAAAATAACAAAAGGCATTTTAAAAGTACACTGCAAGAACTTATGGAATGAAGATTTACTGTGTGCACATTATTTTTTTCCATGGTTTAAAAAGCTTACATTATCTTTATATACAAATTTGTGCTAATACAAGAGATGTAAATATTATGCGCATGAGAAATTGATTAAAAGTTCAATTTGTGTATAAATTTGGAGATTTTCGCAACGCATATAAATATTGTGTACACGAGGAATGGATTAAAAGCTCAATTTATGTATAAATTAGTGAATTTTCTCCGCATAAAATATAGTATAAACTCACTTTTTTATTTTTATTTTTTTAATTTTTTATTTTCGGATCTTACCTTAAAATGCTCAAAAAAATCTCCATTAATGTTAACAATTTCTGTTCTACAAGCAACTCCATTAATCAACTATCATAATTTTTTGTTGCCTGTTATCTTAAACAAAATGATTCTTCTGTTTGTGTGCAGTAACAAAATAATATTCCCATTTTTCTTAGCTTATCTGTTTTTTTTGGACCTTTATTTCCACTATTATTGTTCTATAAATTGAGAATTTAATTCGATTCAGCCCCATCAATATTTATTTTCGACTTGTAAAATCCTTTAGTTTCCTGTTTGTCCATTTGTTAAAAAAACTTAAGACATCTTATTAAGGTATAATAGTTTTTTACCAATTAATTTATATATTCAGTATTCAAATTTTTGCTTGTAAATTCAAGAGAAATTATGTTGAGAATCTGGGCCTTAGAAGCCATTAGTTAATTCATCAATTAGTTAAATTCATTTATTATTAATTGAGTTTATAATAAGTTAGTTTCACCTTATAATCAAATTAACTTAAGCCAATTTATAGGGCCTTAGAAGCCATTAGTTAATTCATCAATTAGTTAAATTCATTTATTATTAATTAGATTTATAATAAGTTGGTTTCACCTTATAATCAAATTGACTTAAGCCAATTTATAGGGATCCCCCTCCTTATTATAAGCCTTTCAATTCTTTTATTTTTAATCAATGTGGGATTACCCCACAACCTTTACACTCCCCCCTCAAGTGGCAATTCGGCCACTTGACAAGTATCGACGGCCCAATCCGGGTCCGTCAGGGTACAGTAACTCGACCCTCATACTTCGAGTTCGGATCCCAGCTCGACAGGCTCTGATACCATATTAAGAATTTGGGTCTTAAGAGCCATTAGTTAATTCATCAATTAGTCAAATTCATTTATTATTAATTGGGCTTATAATAAGTTGGTTTCACCTTATAATCAAATTGACTTAAGCCAATTTGTAGGGATCCCCCTCCTTATTATAAGCCTTTCAATTCTTTTATTTTTAATCAACGTGGGATTACCCCACAACCTTTATAAATTAATTAAAAAAAGGAGACTATGTTAACTGTTAAGTATATATGATTCAAGTTTTTATTGTACATTATTATAGGGTAAATCTAATTAATCATCAATAAACTTAAACCAACAATTTGCATATTTAGAATCATAGATCAATGATAGTTAATAACTTAATATGTCATTAAATTAATAAATAATCTGATCGATTTATGAATTTACAGTTTTTCTTTCAAAAAATAGAAAATAATCAAATAAACTATTATATTATATATATATATATTAAAAAGTTAAATATTTGAATTTAATACTGATTTTTTTAGTTTTTATGATTTTTAAGATGAATTGAATTATTTATTTTATATTTTACTATTAATTTAAAATAATGAAATGATCTAAAATGATCTTATAGCTTTATATTTATCAAAAGATATAATCCTAAATCACATCAAGTAAAAAAAAATAATTTATATAGTCCATCCTAATTAATTTAAAATTAAGATTTTATTGAATTAAATTGGAGTTGGCTATTAATTTAAAGAGAGTTAAGCTTATATTTGTTTAAAATAAAGAGGAAATTACATCCTTTACATGAAAAATATGTTATGTTTTCATATATATGGCACACAGAAAATTTTTGAAAATTACTTCTTCAACATTTTTTTTATGTCTTTATAATTTTTCTTAATTTCATTTTTTTACCTTTTGTTTATATTTATGTTTTTTATATATATTTTTATGTCAAATTTTTAATATACATAAAAAATAAATATATGCACAGTATATATAAAATACACACTTAATAATACAAACTACATCTATAATATATTTACAACACATCTACATAATATTTTTAATATTCATTTAATTTAATTTTTTTAATTATTTATTCTCACAATATCCACACAACATTCAATAATTTTTATATAAAATATACATAACTTAAATAACAAAAACATAACATATACACAATATCTACAATACATCTACGATATATCTAACAAATACAATACATATACTTAATAAAATTATGTATATTTTTTTTATTTTTGTCATATATATAATATGTAAAACTTGTTTAAAAATAAATTTATTAATATTTATTAATATATTTTTTTATATTTTACTTTTTTTTTTATTTTTTGAGTGTTATTTATTTTTTATAATTTAAATTAAATTTTTTCTTTATAAAAAATTATTATTTTTATGTGATGAAAAATAATTTAAATTATTAATTTAAATTTTTTTATTATAATATTTTTATTTAATAATGAAGTTTAAAAAAAATAAAAATTGAAATAAAATATTGATTGTAATAAGAAAATAGGTATTTTTGAAAAAAAAATATTATTTTGGTGAGGAATGAGGTATTTTTGAAATTTTATATAATTTTTTTATAAAAATATAAATATTTTTAATTTTTATAGTATTTTTAAAATAAAAGTTATTTTTTTTGGATATTTATGTAAATGTCCCTAAAATAAAATCCAATAGATTTTGCTATAATGGAATTAAACAAGCTAGCAAATTAAATGCAAGGGTAGGTATGGCTTAAATAATAGATTTAGTCTTAATTTCTTCTCTTTGTTCTGAAAAAAACATATAACAAATTGAACCTTAATTTTTCTCTTGGTATATTATTTTATTCGATTTATCTGTGCCATTCTAAATAAAAATAGATTTAAATCTAAATAAGAGAGAACCGGTTTAAAAAAATGTTAATTGGTGATTAGGGGTTTAAAATGGGAGTTTTGCATCTCAATTAATAGCAATTAAAAGACATTGATGGTTGATGAAAGAAACAATGACCAAATATATCAATTTTAAAAATAAAAAAAATAAAAATAAAAATTTTAATTAATTTTGTACCAGAAAGATTTAATTAAATTAAATGTCTACATATTGTATATTAATGGTTAAATTTACAAAATTATGGATTCTTTGTAAACTCACATTTATACTTATCTTTTTAATAAAATTCTAAAGGTTTTATGTTATTTTAATATTTAACATAATTATAAGTAAAATATGAAATAATTAATAAAGGACACGAGAATTTTTAAAATTATTTTTCATTTAATAATTTAGACCAAATTAAATGAGAAAAATAAATAAAAAATATTATTAAAAAATAAATAGATTAAAATAATATTTTAATAAATTTTAAATATTTCTTTTTATATTCTTTCATAATTCTTTTTTTATTGCATTATTGTGATTATCGAAATAAATTTATATTATTATATAGAGAAACAGATAGATAGATAAATAATATATAATTAATATGGAGACAGATCTAAAAATTAATTGTAATTGTAATTGTTATTTATACAAAATATAAATAATCTTTCATTTGTATTTATATATTTTTATTTAAAATAGTATGTATATTCTATTTTTTTTAATAAATAAAAGTAAATAAAATAACTAAATTAGAAAGGATAATAAATCAGTTATTTTCAGATCCGACTTATTCTGATTCGTTTATATAGAATATGAATAATTTATAAATGAATTTGAACAAATACAGATAATATTTTTACAATTTGAATCAAATTCAGATATATATCCATAAGTATCTGCTATTTAAACTCGTTTAAGTATTAGTTATATCTAATTAAATTTTAATTATATCAATTATATTTTATGGTATATAGTTATTTTAATAAAATTATATTATTATAAAATTTTTATTTATAATTATTTAATTAAAATATAATTTTATAATAAAAATTTTATAATATTTTTAAATTTTTATAATTAAATATGTAGTTTAATAGGTACATATAAAAAAATAGGTAGTATTAATGGATTTAGATTGAATATGAATAATAAAATTATAATTATAAAAATGAATATAGATATTTTAAATTTAGAACGAGTTTAAATTTAGATGGGGGAAGTTTGACGTATTCCCTATCTGCTGCCACTCACAAATCAAAGGCTGTGGGGCCAATTACAGTAAATGCACTGAGACTGGAAGAAAGGATACAAACAAACACACAAAATACAACTGCAAATGGAAAAGGACCCACATAGAATCTCAGAACTGTTACAAAACTACAGTTCATTCAACTTGACAAGACTTATCGTTCTTTGCTATTAATTAACTACTATTTTACTTTTTAAAAAAATTACTAATTGTCTTATTATTATTTTTTTATATATAAAAAATTAGTAATTATAAAATTCTGAATGTTTTAAAACAACAAAATTTAGTATATTTCTTAAAAAACACACAAAAAGAAAATTTCCTTCTTGATCCAAAGTCGGGGAGGAGTATCCGTACAGGAAAGTCTAATCTAACCGCTAAAACTGGTAAGTAAGTGGGACCCCGAAAACCTCACACGTCTAACATGTTGACTAATTGGGACCCACTTTAAGTAAATATAATAAATTTTTAAAAATAAAAAAAGCTAAAGGCTGTGATTGAGACGCGACAGTGATATGGTGCGATTTCACATTTATCAACACGAAAGGTCCCAATTTTTTGCTATAAAGACACGTGTCCAAATGCATGTATTTTGGATTTTTTTGGACTGCAGTTTTATTTGTCAACAACTGTAGCCGACATAACCAACAGGTGTGCACGTGGGACTTCTACTGTTATGGGTCCCATTCTAAATATTTTTAATTCTTTGATTTTTCTTTTAATTTTTTTTGGTCAATATTATCCTTATCCTTTTGATCATCAGGAGGTCTAATCAGATTTATAGAATGCAGGATTGATCGGTGATATTGATTTCAGTGGATAATTTTCTCTCTCTTCTCTTAATTTTTCTTCCCAATAAGAAAAACATTATTCACTCCTAAAAAATATTTATTAATTACCAAAAAAAAAAAAAAAAATTCTTAAAAGTTTTTAAATCAGTGGTATAAATTTTTCTTTTTTTTTAAAAGATTTATTTGTTTTATCTTTAGCATTAAAATGTTTCTCAATGTAAAAAAAATAAAATAAAAATTTAGGACCTAATTAATTTGCAAAAAATAAAATTTAAAGGTTTTAATAGAAGCCCTTTAATTTAAAAGGGTTTCAAAATAATATTTTTCCTATAGATAATCATATTTTAGAATCATGAATTCTCTAAGGTTAATCAAATACTAATCAACTGTATATAAATAATTAATAACGTCATTAAATTTTTATTGAATTTAATGTCAATCAGTAGTCTTGTGTTTTAAATTATAGAAATAATTTAAGTAATTACACGTATAATATATTGGAAAGTAATTATGGTAGGATGAAAGTTGAATAGACCTAGTATAAACATGATTCATAAATGTTAATATATTATAAAACATTTTCAGAATGATAAGATAGTGAAATTTTGTAATAATTTAATAAAAAAATATTAAAGAAACCATCATAATTTAATTTATTTAATTTTTCATAAGCAAAATAAAAATGTGATAAATAATTATATATTTTAGCATTTATAGTATTATTTCACTATAAAATAAACATTTTAACTATTAAATTTATACGCATTTGCTCATAATTAATTAAAATATATATGCTAAAATATAATCTCACAATAAATATATATCATTATGCATAATAGATGTAAAATTAATTTTTTATTCTTAGAATATATTAAATGGCAAAAAAATTAAATACAGTTAACTATATAAGAAAAGTTAATGCTAATTTTATTTAAGTAAAATTGTCATTTTCAATTTATGTACATCTATTTAAAAAATTATTAAAATTTTCAAATATTATAAATAATTATTTTGTACATTCCCTCTTCTTGGACGGTTATGTGAAGAATGATTTGTTTTCATATATATATATATATATATATATATATATTCTTATTGGCTAAAAAAATATTTTTTATTCACTTATTAATATTAAAATTATTATATTTTTACTTCATTAATTAACTTATCAATAATAATAGTATAATAAAAAAATTCTTAATTGCATTATTGAAATAACTAAGACGCATTTAAGATAATGTAGGATTAAAAAATAAGTTCCCCTTATGGGTTGCTGCTTAAGTGATGTTAGTTTACATTTACAAGTAGTAGTTGGTGAGTTAGGGTTACGTCATTTTCAGCTTGATAATTAGTCGATATGCATCACTTCTGCTGATGTTGCCACAGCCCATTTCTGTTTTTAATTAAATTATTTTTCATTATTAATTATTAAATATATTTTTTAAGCAGAATATATAGAGATATATTAAGAAAATGAGCCAAAAACTATTAAGAATCAATTATTTTATTTGAGTGATCCCATGCAAAATTTATATATTTTTATGAGAATTAAAATTTAAACCCTAAATTATTTTGAAAGATGATTACAAAGAATTGAAGTGGGCGATTGGGCACTTATTGGAAAGGTAAACATTTAAGGCTGAGTTGTTGCCAATTTTGGCTTGTTTTGACTGATTTATGGTACTCAAATATTAACGTGGTGATGTGTAGCCATCAGTGTCCTCTACAAAAAATAAAACTTGGGAATTATATCTGCTTCATTTCAGTATGATTAAGTCTGTCTTTTTTTTTATAAAGCGTAGAATTATTATTATTAATAAAAAGAGGAAAAACATGAGATGGTAGAGCAGATAAGTCTGTCTTAATAAAAACCTTAGAATTATTATTATGATTAAGTCTGTCTTAATAAGTTAAATTATAAGATCAGCAAAACACATAAATACACATATAATTACTTAGGATAATATCTATCAGAAAATTGAAAAGGAAAAAAATATAATCGATTGAGTTTAATTGTATCAGCTTATAACTTAGCAAAGCATTAAAGTAATTGATTATAATAGATTCATAAAGAAATAAAAACAAT
Organism: Garcia nutans; assembly: GCA_947685225.1. Taxonomy (NCBI): domain Eukaryota; kingdom Viridiplantae; phylum Streptophyta; class Magnoliopsida; order Malpighiales; family Euphorbiaceae; genus Garcia; species Garcia nutans. Next base: position 3,807,018 of record CANTUV010000048.1, on the reverse strand, counting down.
TATGTTAAAAAATCTATTAAAAATTAAATTTAAAATTGATCAACCTAATTCATGCATATTGATATTTTTAATAAATTAATAATGTAATCAATTATTACGTGTTTTATTTATATTATGTCAATTTTGACGGGCCATTTCATTTGTTTATTTATTTTTATGCGCAAGATCATTATAAAATTAAAATATTTAATTTCTTTTTGCATAAGAAATGATTAAGATACTATTTTCGTCCGGATAAAATTGTGATTTTTATAAAAAAAAAATTATCTCTTTTTCATTTAAATTGTGATTTTTATATAAAAAAATTTATCCTACTTATATTATCACTTTATAAAATAGCTTAAGATATAAATATAGTTTTTAAACTATAATAAAAATTTTACTTAGACATTTAAACTTTTTTTAATCCAATTAGATTTTTTTTTAGGGTAAAAAAAAGCCCAATTACACCTTTATAACGACGGAAGTTATATTTTCGTTAAAAGAAAGTTCATATGATCATTGTGGGATCAACATTGAACCACTATTAAACCCCGTCATCGTCGAATTAAACTCACAATCATTATCCTAAAACTATCACCAATACCAGCATCATCACCATCAAACTACCATCCAGCGCCGGAACCAGGATCACGTTGAAGGGATAAAATTTTTGAGCGAAAAAAAATTATAGATAAATTTATATTTAATTTTATTTTGATATTAAAAAATTAATATAAATAGTTGATATTAATATTAATATTTTATTTTATTTTTATATTAAATATTTAAATATTAAATTTTTATCATTTTATTTTAATATTTTAATATTACTTTAAAAAATTATATAACATATATTTTTTAAATAATATTTATATATTTTTAAGTTATTTAAAAAATATTTAAGCTAATTATTTTTTAATAAATTTATATGATAGAATATTTTTTGCAAAATGATTAATCTAAAATATTTTTTGCTAATCTAATCATAAAATTTTTAAATCCAATTCATAAATAAATTATAAAATAATTATTAATATTAATTTTAGAATACAAATTGAAAATAATTAAAGCTAATAAATATATAGATTTATTAATTTAATATATATTGTAAAAATTTAATTGTAAAAATTTAATATAATATATATTATATATTAGAATATACTTATAAATATATATATAAATATATAAATAAATAAGTAATGTATACAAGTACACACACTTGAAGGGGGCAATATACACACATAATATGATTTTGAAAGGAGAGCAGAGTGTTTATGTATATATATATATACATGTATATGATTGGTTGAGAGGGGGCAACAGACCCCACGTGACCCCATGTATATCCGCCATGCTACCATCTCAGACTATCACCATCAAGTTAAATTGACCATCAAACTAGCTCATCACCATGGAACTATCATTATTGAGAAAATATATATGGATCCAATTTAATTTAAAAGCTAGCTCATGAGGTAAGATTTGTCTAAACTATTATAAATATTACACCGTTGTTATGTTTAAATGATGTGAAATACTTAATACACTTTCTCATAATCATAGCCAAAAACATGTGAAAAATTTAAAGCATGAAATTTGCAGAACTGGATATCTACGGATGGCCTAGCATTGAAAAATTGAATTGGTGGCTCTGATACCATATTAAAAAAATGAACTTTAACATAACTCAATCTTAAAAATTAATTCATAAGGTAATAATTATCCAAGCCATTATAAATAGAACATTATTATTATATAACTTATATTTAAGCGACATGAGATACTTAACAACTATTACCATCAACTTCATCACCACCAAACCACCACCATCAAACCACTAACACTAATCATTAATATCATGTGGCTCGCTCCTTCTTTTGCCGACATCAATCATTGAACAAGAACCACCATCATCATTCTCAAACAAACAAAGAATTCAAAGACATTTTTGCCATTCACTCAAAAATAAAATCATTCATAAAACTAGTTTTGTTTCCTGTACCATCGACTAAAAAATAAAATCAAGGCGAAATCATGACATTTTGAAGTATTGGCACTCAGTTTCAAAGGAGATAATTGATGGCGACATTGGACTGGTGAATGGCAAACGAGCACGGCCTATTTTTGTGCAATGGTTGCTTCTTGATCGAGATTGCGTGCGAGAATAGTGGTGATGGTCGAGGTTGTAGGAAGAATATGAGGACAATGGCAGCAGCGGTTAAAATGGGGTTAGAATTGTTGGCATTTTTAGATTTGTATACATGTTGAAATGGTTTATGAAATTGAGATAAAGAAGTGGATCTAATGCAATTGATAGTGGTGGTGGCTTGGTTTTTCAATCGACTATAGTGGTGGTGAATTTGGTGGCTTGGGTTTTCAATCGACTATGGTGGTGGTGATTTGGCTTTTGGACATGGATTTGGTAGACACCTACAATGATGGCCGTGATGACATGAAGAAGAAGAAGACAATATTTCTTTCATTTTTATTTTTATTTTTTATACTAATAAATTTATTATTTTGATAAATTTATTTATTTTTCTTTTATTTTTATTTTTTTGCAAACCAATAAAATTAGGACATATATATATATATATATATATATATAAAAGAGACCTATATGCCAAATAAGCAAGAGTTAACGATAGAATTCATTTGTTGTGATGATAAGAGTTTAATTGACTGATTTTTAAAATAAAAAAAAAAATCGTAACAGTTCAAAAAAAAACTTTATGTATTTAAATGAGATTTCCGCTATAGTATAGGAATATATTTATACTTTAAGCCATATAAAATTAATAAAAATTAATTAATTTTTTTAACTATATTATTATTATTAATGAGTTGATTAATAAAATGAGAATAAAATATTTTTAATAAAATAATCTTATCATTTTAAAGTTTTGGTATAAGAATTAAAAAAGTTATTTAATAATCTACTTTATACAATCATTTTACTTAATAATCATTCTCCTTAATTTATTACTCATTCCTTTAGTAGTATGTTTTTAATAATTATATAAGGATAAATTTAGAATAAAGGTATAAAATAATATTGATTTTTATAAATTGATAATTATTTATGAATAAAATTATTATTATAGAGTAATAATTATTTATAAAAGGAGGAAGTATAATTTGTCCTTTAAAAAATTAATTTGGTGCATATTGTTTTAAAGTTAATTAAGTAATTTTTATCCCTATAATTTGTTAGAGAATTTATATTTTGGGCTTTTATTGATAACTATTACACTTTATTTATCGCACACGACAGTATGAAAATGAAAGGAAACAGCAGCAAAGATGAAACCAGGGATTTGAAAATTTCTAGCTTGCAAAATAAAATTAGTTTGAAAGTTTAGGTGTTAATTACTTTCTCAGTTTGTGTAAATATAATCTTATATATTTTTAGTTTAACATTTTAATTAAATTTTAATTTCATTAGAGAATTTATAACTAATTAACATATAAATTTAATATTACCAAACAATTTTAAAATTAATTAATCGTCATACCAAAACTGCCTTAGGTTCTATTTGACATTAATTATTGCTAAGAAAAACATAATGTTAAAATCTTGATTAAAAATAATTAATTTTTTGAGGTTTTGTTTAACATTACTATTTAAATTATTATCAAGAAAAAATAATTTTAAAATTTTAATTGAAAAATAATTATATTTAATTGAATTGAATTATTATATATACCACGATCATAAGAATCACAAAATAATTAAATATTCTAAAATTATTTTTTAACTAAATGTAGAATGGCTGTTTTAAAAAAAATAATTTCAATATCGGAAGACTCTTAGCCTATTAATTACAATTCAATCCCTAGAATTTTAAAATTTACTTGTAATTACTTATTTTGTTTTAATTGATATTAATGAGTAAAATTACTTCTTCTTTTTTTTCCATTTTTGGAGAAACCGTGTGAAGGTGATGAAAAGGCATGAATATGAAAAGAATGAATCAAAAAGAAAGAAAGAAAGAGCTAAGGATGAGATTTGAATTCCTCTTTTTTTTATTGTTCTTTTAATAATTTTCTTAAATTTTATTTTAATATTGATTTTAGTTTTTTTTTTATAGAATGATGAATAATTTTATTAATATATCAAAAAAATATTGATTTTAGTTTAATTCTTCTTAATATACTAATTAAAATTGGAAAAACTATTTTTATACTAATTAGAACATATCTAGGTATGTATTTGTTAGACGTGAGATTCCCATATCTAATTTATTGGTTCTTAAGTATCTTTCATCTTATACTATGATTAGAAATTTTCTTTTAAATATTGATTTTTGTTAAATTATTCTTAATATAGATTTAGGACGGTTAATCCTATAAACTAACTTTTAAGTATTTTTTACATTAATTCGATCATTGATTTGTATTTGTTAGATGTAAGATTTTTCACATTTGATTCGTTGGTTTAATTTGTTTATTTTGATTGTAGGATAGCCTTAATATATTTTTTTCATGTTGGCAATTAAATTGGTTTTTTTAATTGCTTAAAGATGGAGTAAATTTGATAATAAATATTCAAAATTTTATTAATTAATAAAACACATTACAAAATTTTAGAGAAAAAAAATTTTACACTTGAACGCATTATGCGTTAGTTTATTAAAACTAATATTTTCAAATTTTTCACTCAAAACTTTACCACACACCATTACTTTCAGTCTCTCTTTTAATATCTTTCATTACAACTAACATAAATAGCTATAAAGTTATATTTATAGTTGCATAAAGGAAATTTATGAGTTATAAAATTTAATTTGATAATCTTCTTTACTGATTTAAATTCAATTTGGTAACCTCGTTAACTAATGCAAATTTAATTTGAATATTTCACTATTAAATATTATAAAAAATTCTACAAATAAATAAAGTTTAATTTTTAACATTTCATGTTAAATATAAAAAGAGCCAAATTGAATGTAGCTAGTGTAAGCTCTATATATAAAGGCCACCAGAAACTTAGGTAAAGAGATGAACTAATCATATATAGGTTCGACATGGAGCCAATTAGAAGCCTAGATGGAGAGTTGAGCTAATGGGGCTCGATATAAAGGTAACTGAATGCCTAAAGAAAGACAAGTTAAGGAGCTCGAATAGAGAGGTGAGTCGAAGAGCTCGAATAAATAGTGATGTTCAAAAGAATATTTAACATAGCAGTATCACATAAAAAAGTTTGTACATAATAAATTAGCCCAAAAATCAGTATTAATACTACTTTGGTGTTATGATATCATGGTGGAATAAAAGATTTTTAGAGTTTCCTCAGAATTTAATTTGCATATTGCAGCCTTGTTTGAAAAAAAATTTACAAAAATTGAGTATATCTTGATGCTAGAATTAGTAGATATTTTCCTGAAATATGGATGTTTTTCTTGATTAATTACTTGATGTGAAACCTTCTGCATATAACACCTTTTGTTTCTTTATTTAATATTAATATATTTTTATTTATGGCTTATAAAGAAAATTATAAATAAAACAAAAATGTGAAGTAAAAACAAGTATTAATATTTTTTTTTCACAAGTCATTCTTACTTTAAATTATAAACTTCGTCATATAAGAAAAAAATTAATCTCATGTAAAACTGATTTTATGTATAGTGAAATTTCATTTTATAAGAGGGGGAAATCTGCTTAAATTTAATTTAAATAAATATTTCCATTTTTCTTTTTTACTGGATAAATTAATTAAAAAATAGACATATAAAGAGTTATAATATTAATGAAAAATTTCTTATGGCAGATTTGATTTTATCAATAAACACCTCATTTTCCTCAAAAAAAAAGAGAAAATTTTCTTAATTAATTACATTTACACATTTCTATAATGGATTTATATATAAATATAAGATGAAAATTTACACAAAAATTTTTATAAAAATTAAAAGGGTAAATGATAGTCGTCCTGAAAATTAACATCATATCTATAAACTTGCTGTTTGACAGTATATAATATTTAAAATCGACATGTATGCAAAATGGACAGCTAATATGCTAATTTCTAAACTTGGCTTCACTGCCATTTTTGTTCTTATTTATTTTTCTACTCTTTACTCATAACAAAAGCATCTGATATGATCCATTAATTACTAGTAGTGGACACTCAATTGGCTTCACTAATTTAGGGCAATGATTATTACAAAGAACAATTTATATCAGAGCATTATTTAATTTATTAATTAATTTATTTTGATGATTGACTTGATTATCAATCTCTAGTCATTCTAAAGATTCTTTAAGCTGTTGCTACCAAATTATCATGACCATATAACTCCATTGTTGTCATATCATAACCTTTTAGTAATAATTATATATTACTATACATTTATAGAGAGAAATAAAGATGATTTAATGATGATAATATATCAATATGTATGTGTTTGTATTCCTAATACTCTCACATATTTATTAATCTCCCCATTTTGTAATAGTAAAAAATTAACAAATTTTATGGTAAATTTTCCTTTTTATTATAGAAAAAAGGGTAAAATTTCTACGATGTGTAAATAATTGTAATTTAAATCATCAAGAGTTAGATAGTTAAATTGATCAATAAATTTACTACTAATTTTATTAATTCAGGATTTAATTTTTTCACAGTTAGATTTAGTAATTTTTGACAGTCTTTTATATAATGTTTGAAGCTTAGCATAAATTAATGGGTAATGTTGTTAATTAAATAGGCATGTAAAAATTAATTCTCTCATAATATTATCAACTGTTAAATTAAAGAAATTCCATTATTTTAAGTGATAGCATTACATATGACACTCCAAGTTAAGTGACATTATATGAAAGATTTGATTGATCTTGGATTATACGTTATAAATTTTTTATATTATATCATACGTTAAATGTTACGAAAAAGACTAGCTAAATAAAATTAATTTCAAGAATTATAATTTCAAAATTAAATTAATTAAGCCCATTAATTTGCTTCACCTAAAAAAGTAATTGAAGTAGATAGAATAATCTATCAAGACATAAAAATTCTGATTGCCAAACTATTAGTAATATATTTATTATTTATTTTATATTTTCAAAAAATATTCCTTATACGAATCAATTGAAAAATAATAAATTATATTATATATAATATTTATATAAATTTTAATTGAGAAAATACAATGATAGTGACGTTAAAAAGAAATTAACAACAAAATATTATTTCACATAAAATTTAAGGTATGTGAAAATAATTACTGCATAGAAAAGAAGTTGAAATAAGAAAAAATAAAAAAAATAATCAAATAATTCGTAGAAAGGAACCTTAACATAAACACTGCACACACATTAAAAGAAATTATAATTTTCATTAATTAATTTTCATTTGCAGAAAAATCAAGGAAATATATACATACAAATGTATATATATGAATTAACAGAGCAGAAAAACAAAAGAAAAGAACATGAAATGAAGAATTGGCATTTACACATTCTAATTCTTGAAGCATTATCCAGGAAAGGCAAAAGACTTAGATATATATAATAAGGAAAATTATCTTTTCAACTTAACAAAATAATGAACATATATATAATAAACTTTTAAATTATTAAGCAATGATTGGTTTATTATATAAAGATCACTTTATCAAGAGTAGCTAAAACTTTTCCATAAAAAAATGAAAATTTGCGTGATTAGTGATAGATAATTAACATACATTTACCTCTGAATTTTAATTTCAATAATAATATTGAAACTATTTTGAGATTATAACCTTCTTATCTAGATTTATCCTATTTAATGTCTAGCCTAATTAAACTGAAAAAAGAAAAAAAAAAACATGATTAAATTTTTAGTCTAATTACAGGTTACTCATGATACGGTCAATTTGTCAGAAACAAAAAATTAAAATTACTATTTATAACCTAAATGATGATTAGTAGCAATAACATATATTATATATAAATATATTGGAAGTTTCTACACCACCAAAATGGTAATTAAAAAAAATGAAAAAGAAAAAAACACTAGAGCTAGCATCTACCCTAACGTGCCATTAGTTTTTCATTTCTATTAATTTATTTAATTAAATATTAATTTTAATTAATATATTAATAGATCAATTGAACCAAATTCTACTTTTAACTTAAATTAATTATACATATATGTATATCTACAAATACAAGAGGATTGACCCAACACTAACCAATTATTAGTGAATTGCTGTCGGGCAAAATTGATTAACAAAAGCTTAATTTCCTCGAATCTCCATGCATGGATTTATATATATATATATATTTTCTATAATCATTAATTCTATTTGTAGCTCATTTTCTATTAATCTATTAGCACATAGGTATTATAGTTATCATTTAGCATAAATAGTGAAAAAATATTTTGGAACGTAGACTTTTAATTTGTCTTTTCCCTTAATTTTATATCTAACTATACATATTTTCACTTTCATTGGGATATTTAAATTGATTCCCATAAGGTTTTCTAGGTTAATGCGAGTCTCTAATTAATTAATTTTAACTCATAATTAAGTGCTCTTTCCCCTAACTTCTTTCTTTCTATATTGCTTTCTAAAGAAAGTGATATGAAATTATGAGAAAACTCTCACACAACAAAAAACTTTAACTTATCAATGTGTGACACTCATTTAATTGATTTCCCTAACCTTCTATCTTATATCTTGTTAAATAGTAAATCAAGAGTAGTAACTAAGTTTTTTACTTAAAAGTTATATTGTAATTTTAAATAATTTATATCTCTATAAAGTTTTAATAAAATTATTCAGACTCTCTTTGATAAAAATTAAAAAAATAAAAACAGAAAATAAAGAAAGGAGAAATGAGGAACCTTAGACATCAAATTATTGGACTCCATGACATTATTAATTTATTTTTCTTTAATTGAATATTATGCAATTTCATTGCCACTAATTAATTAATTAATTATTATAACTAATCACATATAGTCAACAAGCTCATGGCTTAAGATCTCTTAATAATCTACAAGTACTTTCATTTGTCTGCCATTTCTAATAAATCTTTTCTCTTTCAGGTGAAATGACAGCACTAATTAATTATAATTTAAACAATATATATATTAATTAATTATAAGAATTATTTACTTAAAAGTGAAAAAATATGTTAAAAAAATAAAAATCCTAAGACACAACAGACCAATTTCTAATTGTTGTTTGGACAAAAAAAATTTTCTAATAGTTGTTTGAGACAGTAAAGCAGTAAAAAAGCAAGCAATAGATACAACAAGTGGAGAAAAATTGATGAAAGGAAAAGTCAGAAATCAGAAATATGATTAAAGACTATAGCAGAAACAATGAATAATAATAACACTGCCAACACTTCTCCAAACCCATTTAAATAAGTGTTTGGTAGTTTTGCTTAGAGATATCTGACATTTAATTTATAATATGTGTATATATTATGATATATATACTTAATCTAAAGTCTTTCAAAAGCTTTTGCACCCTTAAGCTTCGCTCTACCTATACATATCAAGAAATTAATACAAAGAGACACAAACAGAAACACAAATACAACTTATTATTAATAGATGTAGAAATCAAACACAACATATAATCATGCATTTTTCAAAATTTCAATTTCTTGAAATAAAATTGGGCTTATACATAAATGAATAATAATTTTATATAATATATATATTATTTTATAAATAGTAGTGTATGAGCAAATCAAATGCTCTCTCTCTCTTCTCTCTTATAAAAATAGTATGAATAAACTGCAAAGTACAAACACTGCTGATCTTACACCATTTTTTTTTTCTCTTTTCAAGTAGTACTAATACTACCACTACTACTAATAAATAATATTACTATCACTGTTTGCATCAAAAGTAGATTCAAAGGTATCCTCCTTCGGATCTACCCAATTTTTTTTTGCTTAATGCCATACCCATCAAAGAAAAACAGAAATTAAAATTAATAATACCAAAAAAAGAAAGAAAGAAAGAGATACTAACCCTAAATATGCTACTGAGAATACCATCATAATTAATAATAAGTACTAATATCACAGTACTAATTTAAAGTAAAGATGGCTAGCTATTATCAAGAAATATATGTTTTGTTTTTTTTGGGGTTTATTTTGATATTAAGTAGCACCTGGTGGTGGCGGCAGATATTGGATTTGCTGCGGTGGTGGGCGTTTGCGCTTCTTTTTCTCATAGCTAATTCCTCTTGCCTTTGATTGTAAATCTCTAACTTCACGAAGATAAAGCCTAACTGCACGAGCTCCAAATGGGTTTGCTTCTGGTTTTCCTCCATTTTCTTCAAAGGCTGCTCGGAGACGTCCGATAAGGGCATCGAGACTACCCCAAGCTTGGCGGAGAGGACATGGACAAGGAGCTGGTGGATTTGGGTGTCCGTAAAATGGACAAATTGGAGTATGCACTTTGGTTTTACCAAATTGGTCGAGATAGCGAAGAAATTCAAGAACATGAGCTCCACTGCATCTCGAAAGAGAAAGTGGTGGCCTATGATTCATTAAATATTGACCAAAAGAATTCCAGTCTCGCCGTTTTTGATTCTCATAACGACTTGGAGTTGATGATGATGATGATGGTGGTGGTGGTGATGATGTTGCTCCCATTGAGATAGCTGTCGTGGTGGTTGTTGTGTTGGTAGCAACAGCTATTGTAGTTGTAGTATTCATGTTGCTGCTGTTTTTGAAGATAGTGTTTCCAGAGTTGGAACTATCCATTTCTGGGATTGAATCCATGGAAAGTACAGATTCTGATTTTCTTTCTCTTGGGTATTTCTTTCTTGGATTGTTTTCTTGATTAATTAGTTCTGCAACATGTTTTTTTTAATTAGGGTTTCTTGTTCTTGATCTTGTTCTCTCTCCAAAAAAACTGAAACTGATAGTAGGTGACAGTGTAACCAAAAACCTAAGAAAGGATACTTATAAAGAAAGAAAGAAAGAAAAAAGAGAACCGAGTACTGAATCTTTGTGGTTTCTGGAAAAGTACTGTTGATGAAAACAATACAAAGAAAGATTCAAACGAAGAGAAAGAGAGCAAAGATTGATTGCTTACTAAAAAGGGTAATAAAGAAATTAGATATAGAGATATATAGTTTGTGATGATATGATTATAGATTTATATTAGAGAATTTTTTTTATTCTTTTTCCATTTTTGAGAAAAGAGAGATCAGAGAAAGAAAGAAGAGATATAGAGAACAAACAAAAAGAAAAGGAAAGAAAGATTGTGCGGTGATGTTGTTAAGAAGAGATGAGATTGATGATGGGAGAGAGGATATGAGAGGACTTCTCTCTATATTTCTTCCTCTCTTTAATTTCCTTTGCTATGTTTTGGGAATTTGTTTCTTTGTTTGAGCAAATATTAGAAAGAAGGGTTTTAATATTTTAAAGAAAAAAAGAAAAGAAATTAAAGCTGTGCCACTCTAGTGGGATTTTTGTTAACTTTCTTTCTTTTCTTCTTCTTTTTTTTATTTTAATTATTTTATTTTTATTTTTGTTTTCATGGAATGCTTGGTAATTGTTTTTTTAACTTAAAAAAGGTAGAGCAAATCCAGCTCTTACTAATTAATGGATTAATTATTATTATTATTATTATTATTATTATTATTATTGTAATTTGTTGATCTGTTTCTAATCACATCATTTACTTATTATTTGATAATTGTTGAATTGGTAGAGAGTGTACTGTTAACTATGGCTCGTGGGAAAATGGCAAAGGGTTTAGCAATTAGTAGGTTGAGATAGAGACAGTAAAGTTGTAAAGTGGGTAAAAAAATTGAAGGGAATAACATTATTTTGTTTCTTGAACCTGTAGTCTTTGAATGACAGTTCATTTCTTTCTTTTTTTAGTCACAAGAATACCCTTTTGTGAAAAAAAAATTAATTTCCATTTTTTAAAATTAATTTTATTTTATTTTTTGTATAAAATATAAACTTTAGTTTCTGACATTTTGATTTTTGCCCCATATCTCATCTTCAAAAGACTTGAATCGTTGGCCCATAACAAAGGGCGTCTTGAAGGAAAAAAAAAGATAAAATGACACTTTAATTATTTTTTTATAAATTTTTTATTATTTTACCATCAATTTTTATTATAAATTTATAATAAAACTATAAAAATTATAAATTTATAATAAAACTATAATAACTATATAAAATTTATAAATTCATAATAAATTAATAATAATTTCATAATGATATTTTAAAAAATTAATTATAAATTCTTATAAATTTAAGCATATTTTAAAAATATTTTAAATATACAGTAAATTTAATTTTTTTATATTTTATCCAAAGTCCAAAAAAAAATATTCAGTTCTTTTCCATTTGTATATTGAAGGGTAACAGCAACACTAATTTTGGATAAATTACAACTCTCCTTTGGCTTCTATTTATATAATTTTTCCATCTATATAGTTCATCCCTTTCTCTTTTAATTATTAGGTTTTATTAAAAAACATAATAGTTTTTGCATGAATAGAAAGTCATATTATATATATATAGCATTGTACAATGTGTGTGTGTTTGTATATATATATATATATATATATATATGTATGCATAAGTATAAATATATATATATATATATGTATATGTGTATAAATTTAAATAAATTTAGCTTCAATAACTATTAATAATTTCGATTTCTTTACAATAAATAAAAACATGACATTTTCATCATAAAATTAGAATCTGTTCCACTTGTCTTATTTTTTGCACTTTTGCTAAGAACTCTTCTTTTTCTAAAGAAAATGAATTTCACAAAAGAAAAAAATTAATTGTATCCAAAAAGAGAGATTTGACATAAAAAATAATAGTCAAAAAAATTTACTATAAATCTCCACATTGAAAAAAGAAAACGCCATTATAATGAAATAACAAGAAAAATAAATGAGAAAAGGGGATTCTTGTCAGAAATCAAAGATAAAATACAGCCCTAAATTAAATAAGAGAAAGAGGAACCTGACTAAATTATCTTTTATATAATTCACCTGACAAAAATAAATAATTCACCTGACAAAAATAAATTAAAAAATATAAAGAAATAAATTAAATTATAATTAATGAAAGGAAAAAGCTAATAATGTAGATTGATATGACAGAATTTGTTTATTGTTTTCTATCATAACATATTTCAATATTTATTAGATAATTTTCTATGGATACATATGTTTCTTCCAGCATAGACCAAATACTGTTAGTTAATGCATTTGTTGTTTAATAATAACCAAAAACAAGGACTAAAATTAAAAGAGCACTACTTATTGTTCGAAATTCCTGTTAAATAAATTAAATTTAAATTAAATAATTATCTGTAAAATTAAATTTTTAATTAAAATTAAATTTTCAATGTTACCTAAAAGTATTATATTAAAAATATTTAATAAGTATATTTTATACTAAAATAATTAAAAAATATATATGTAAATTTATATTCATTTATTTCTTTTGGAAAGTTTTCAATATGTTTAAACATTTTTCTTTCAATTTCATCATAAAAATGAGCACGCACTAAAATATAATATTATATATATATATAATAAGTTAAATTCATAGCCTCAAATGTAATTTCAAAAATAAATTATAGTTAGATGAAACTGTTACAAATTAAATTTATGGCTATAAAAAATTAATTAGTGGAGAATTAGGAGCAGTAATTATTTGTATAATAATAAAGATATAGTTGAAAAAATTAATTTTTTTTGTATAAAGTGATAATTTTAGTGGGATTTTTTTAGAATAATAGCAAAATAATTTAATATTAAAAGTTAATGTTATAATTAATAACTTAAGAATTTAATATTTATCTTATATTATAAAAATAAAGAATTTAATTTTTTTTTCTAAAATATTTCAATGATAAAAAAATACATTTGAGGTGTTAAGTTTTAGGTTTGAACATGTTGGAGACGAAGGCATATATTGATGCACGTAGGATAATAGTTTTAAGGTACAAGTAATAATTTAACGTTAGCAATAACATTAGCATATCATATATTATTGCATAGTGGATAAACTACTAATAACTTAGAATATTATTAGTTTAGGTTATAAGATTTTTACTTTTTTATTTTTATTTTTTAAATCAATAATTATTTTCATTTTTTATTTTTTATTTTTTAAAATTTGTTTTATATATTTAAAAACTATATCATAATTATTAAAATTTTTAATTATCAAAATAAAAAAAAATTAAAAAGAACTGACGTCTATTACAACATTTATGATTTGCAAAAAAATAAAAGAGTAAAAAAATACACATAGAAAATAGAAAAAAAGAAAAAAATTATATAAATTATGATGAAAGAATACAAGAAAAAATATGATAAAGAGATTAAAAAAACTGATTTTTACAATAAAAAAATTATTAATATAAAATTTCTTCTCAAAATCAAAATCATTAAAACCATTTTTTATAGTTTCCATATTTAGAGTGAAAATAATTTTTCTTTTATTAAAAAATTTAAAAGTTAATGATATTATTGAATGCATTTTTTTTTCAAAAAAGCTAAAATCAAAAATAAAAATAATCATGAACACAATCTTAATTATTCCCTTCATTTTAGATTGATTTTTTATTATTTATCTTAAATTATAATTCATTTATTATTTTAATAAGTTATTTAATATGTTAAATCCCTATTACATCTATATTTAATATTATTTATTAAAAATATTTAATAAATATATTTTATATTAAAATAAAAATATAATAGAAAAATATATAAAAAAACTTATATATATCTAACAAAAAATAATTAATTCTTAATTTTTTGAAATTAAAAAAATATATCTATCAACTGGAGAAGTAATTAATATTTTAAATGGAATTTACTTAGAGCATGCATACATTTTTTTTGCAAAAACAGTAAATTAATGAATTATATATTTCAATAATTGATTAAATTAGTGTCTATCTTATAATATATAAATTTTTTTAAAAAATGTAATTTCTGACAATTAATTCCTGTCAAATCATGTATGATTAATGAGGAAAATCCCAAATCTGATGGGTTTATAGTTGTATGGACGTAATAGGAAATGTCTTATAATGTTTTTTTTTAAAAGAGAAATGTCTTATAAAGAAATTAATATATTTGCCTAATAAAAACATAAATTATAAAGACACTGTGGTCCCAAATATAGATAACAGTACTACTCATTCATGAAATTGGGAGTAGCAAACAATCAGCATAGTCTGTAAATGTCTCTTATTTTACAAGTATATATGTTTATATCAATGCATTTTTGTCGGTCCAAATTAGCTTGCTAATATTAAATTTTTCTTTTTTTCAATTTTTTAGATTATCATATGATATTTGATATTATATATAGTTTTTTAATACTTAAATGTATCAATTATCCATCTCTGAATTAAATGATAAATATGATGTTCAATTAAAAAAAAGAAAAGAGATTAAGAAATTACATGCATATAAGAGGAAATATATGTACTTTTTTTATAAATGTTATATTTTATTAATTAATTAATTAAAAAGGAGAAAAACATATTTGTGAGTTATCTACCCAACACAATAGGTCCACTCCTTTTATTTAAAACTAAAAGAAATTCACAAATATGTGAAAAAAAATCCCTCAAAATTACAGGAAAAAAAACTCAACATATATATATATATGGCTAATCAACCTTAATCCAAAAAAAACCTTATTATAAATTTAGGGACTTTATAATGATTATTAGATATGCATTTTCTTAAGTGCCATCCTAAATTCCTTGTCTGCTTCTGTTTTTTCCCCCTTTCTATTTTGCCATTTAAAATCCATTGGATAATTTTTGCTCTTAGTTTAACATTGATGACACAGCCATTAACACGACCATATTCCTGAGCATATCGTAGCTTTTGTAAGTCAAAATAATTGACACGGCCATTAATCTGCCTATATTATTGGGCGTGTCAAATTTTTTGTGAGGCAGAATGAATGACACGGGCAGTGACACACCCATGTCATAGATATATCAATGCTTCTGTATGAGTGAGTTGATGACACGGTCATTAAAACACCCGTGTTGTTGGGCGTGTCACTTGAGAATAACTGTTTTCTTTATTTTTCATTTGCAATTCCTATTTAAAAAATTTGATGTTGAAAATGCCTTAAAATGTGATATTAAATAGTTATTTATGATAATATTTGGAATATGCATTGAGAGAGAGTAGTTTGCCCAACCCTAGTATTGAAGGGCAACTTGAAAGAGAATGTTAGAAGAAGTTTTAAAGCTTATTTTGGAGTGTTTATTAAGGTATGTATAAACTCTTGATAAATGGAATGTGATTGCATTACATTACATTTGGCCTAATACATTTTGGATAAAAAATATGTTAAGCTACTTGATACATTACGTATTCATGAACATAATGCTAAAATATGTGAATTGCTATATATACATTATTATATATTGTGAAAAACTATTGTTAATGGCTAGATTGAATAGAATATGAATTATGTGAAAATGACTCAAAATATTTAAGTGATGTGATTTTGTCATGAAATATCCTATGATGAGGATGAGATGTTGAAAAAAAATAACAGTGATATGATGAGAAAATGAAAAAATGAGAAAGGAATTCAGAATGAAAAATGAGAATTAATTGTGTGCCTAGTATGTTATTCAATTTTCAGAGTTCTATGTTTGTCGGTATGCCCATATTTGCCTATGGGATTAGACGTTTGGCGTCACTATAAAAATATTTTTGAGATGAAAAGACCGGGTCGTAAGTCTCAAAAATAAGTCCTTGAAGCTGGGCTGGGTGAAAAGATCGTATCGTAATCCCAGGCCTAGTTGGACTGCTACATTGATATTTTACCTTCGGAGCTATATACATGGTGTCATTATGGACCAAAATAGTAACTCTGAGATTTGAATGATGTATTAGTTGTTTGAGCAATTGTTTATGTATGTAATGTTGTGATATCTATTGTATATAAAATATGTGATGGTTAAATGGGATATATGATGGTGATCATGGAATGATATGATCACAATACATATGCAAATTACTAAAAAGGAATGCAACATGAGAAAATATGTTAAATGATGAAAAATGAGTTATCGAAATACTCGAGCAGAGCTAAGTCTTGATATTTAAAATGAGATTATGAAAATATAATATAATGTGTAATATGTATATGTTTGTGAAAATTTTGAGTATTGTTTCATGAATTTTATGATAAGTCATTGAATTATGACTTATGTTAAAGATTTGTATAAATTATGAAATTAGTGAAAAGTTATGAAAAGTGCATTGAAAATAAGAAACATGATAAGAATATGATGATAAATGATGTTAGTGATGTGAGTGTAATTTTCTGTAATGTATGTATATAATGTTTATATGTACCACTAAGCTTTCAAGCTTAACGCGGTTGTGTAAATTACGCAGGTGAGTAGAATATTGATCTGGAAGTCAAACAGTTATGCCACGAGAAAAGTAAATGTGTTTTGAGACCAACTAGAGGTGGTGCATGCATTTATAATTTTCTTATATTGTATTTTGGTAAATATATATATATACATAAGTGAATTTCGAAAAAAAATAAATAAATTTATATATATGTAATCTAATAAAAAGTATAATGGTTTTGTAAATGTTATTTTTAAAAGAATGAAATTTGATAGTGAAAAATATTCTTTTATTAAAAATATAAATGATGTGGACTAAAATAAGAGTTTAAACAATACTATAAAGTAATATTATTATATTTTATACGTATATTATACATATATGATATATGTATGATATATATATATATATATATATATAAGATATAGGCATATTACATTATCTATGTAGAAATAACTAGTTTGGCCTAGTTCGAATAATTCAATCAATTTTGATTAATTTTCTATAAAATTTATTTTTTTTAGATTTTTAAATTAGAATAACTTTTGATTCTTCTAAATCCCTGCTTTCAAGATTCTTTTTCTTTATCTATCAATGGTATTGATTTACATCACATAATATTATGAAATAGTTATTAATCTTACATATTAAAATAATTTTTGGATCTAAAAGGAGAAAGAGACATATATTTTTTTTAATTAGAGTATTTTGATTATTTTTAATTTAGACATAAAATAAAATTGATAAAATTAAAAAATTTGGATGAAATTTAAATTAATATATATTTTTATATATACAGTTTTTTTTTTTAAACTAGGCCATCCAATGATATATTACCTGTTCTTGTTACAGGTTAAGAAGAGACCCTATAATATAATCTTGGGATTGGGGTTTTTAGAATTATCAGCTGGCAAAGCTGTCCTTCATTTATAATTTTCTATTATTTATTTGTACATATATATTCTTTTAACCTCTCACTTCGAGGAAATAAAAAATAAAAAATAATACTACCTCCGTTTCATTAACATAAAAAAAGCAAGATAAACACAAAATTAAAAAAATTTTATTTTTTTCATCTCTATTGACTTAAATATCCTTGAAATATTAGAAAAAAAAATATCCCTCAAATTAAACTTTTAAGACAAGAATATAAATAGTATTTTGTCTCATTCCACTCCCCAAAATTTACCTAAAATGATATATTTTTTATATAAAAGATACATCAAAAAAGAAAATTTTTCCTATATAAATGAAACAGATTGAGTAATAGAAAGGTATTTTTGTCTCAAACTTTTTTTAATTAATATACTAATAATAAAACAGTATCTTAAAAAAAGCCTTTTGTTATTATCTATATTATATATATATAAAGTTTTTTTTAGGGTATATATATATAAAGTTAAGGATGAAACAAGTATACTAATAATGACACATTATTAAGTTTTTAAAATAATAGTATTTATTTTTTAATTTAAAATATTTATATAAAATTTAATAATTAATTATATTTTTTTATTTTTTTATTTTTATTAAATAATTTTATAATATTAATTAAATAAATTATATTTTTGACTTTTAATTTTTTATAGATTAATTACATATTAATATAATTAAATAATATTTTTTGATTTATAATTTTTTATAAAATTTAAAATTTTAAAAATATGACTATTAATCTCTATAATAAATTAATCATGAATTAAATAATTTATTTATAAATCTAATTAATTTATATATTTTTAAAAATTTTAAAAATTAAATAATAAGATATATGATTTTTGATATTTCTAATAAATTAATAATAATAATAATAATAATATTATTATTATTATTATTATAACATTGATGCCTTATAAATGAAAAATATTAAAGCTAATAGGCACATTTATAAAATAATAAATACAAACACAAAGTGGCTATCCATTCCTTTATTAAATCTTTGTCTTGGTTAGGAATTATTATACACAATATAATTATTATATAAAGAAAAACAAATTCAAATATTCAATTGCATGTGTCTGCATTGAGGGCTCAGGCCATATATCTTCCTTTTTTTTATTCTACAATTTGTCTTACAACTCCTTTATTTTCTATAGACCTTTTTTTTTTCTCTCCATTTGATTTAGTAATTTTCTTGTTTTTATAACAAGAGATGATAAGTTTTATCAAAATTATATTTCAATAAATTTTAATAAAAATTAATTTTTAATATTATAAATCAATATTTTATTTATATTTTAATATTTTTAATTATTTATATATATCAACATCATCTTTTCTGTTATCTATCAAATTTTATCATGAAAATAAAAATTAGATAAAGATTTTCGGGTCCTGCAATTGATATTATTTAAAAGTCACTTTCATATTTTAACTGTTCATTATCAATAAATTTGGTAGAAAGAATGAGGGGAAAAAAAAAAGAAGAAAAAATCTAAAATCATGTGGCCAATCTTAGCTAAAATAGCTAATGTATATTCTCATTGTTTGTTTATAAATCACAGTTTCTTCTGTTATAAAAAGATGTAATAATGGCTATGACAAAAAAAACATGTAATAATGGGATCATTTTCCTTTATCCAAACTAATTCTTACTGGTTGCTCAAAAAAAATAATAATTCTTATTTATTAATTTTGAACTAACGCATAAAATAACAAGATTATATTTGTAATTTAATATATTAAATTTATTGTGATTGTGCACTTTAAAAAAAAATACATTTATATTAATAAAAGGAATTAAATTGATTTTATTCCGCCCTTGTGTATATGTATATAATAATTTTGAAATTCTATAATAATTTTAAGTTCAAAAATAAAAAATTAATAATCATAAATATTTTTTTATTTAATAATTGATTTGAACATATTAATAAGTATAGTAAAAAATAAATATTATAATATTTTACGAAAGAATTAAGATAAACAGATATATAGCTTATAAAAGTGTTTATTTATAATAATAATATTTTATCATATGGAAACACTATCTCAATACTATTTATAAAATTAGCATTATTAAAATTTAGTACATTACACATACAAATTAATATAATTTTAATATTTCAATTTTTTTAATAAAATAAATTAACATATAAATAAATTATTTAAAAGATCATAATATGACCTTTATGAAAAAAAAAGATGAACGCATATTTAAATGTACAAAGAGCATATTCATATAGATATGATCTTGAAATAAAATATAAATCATTAAATAACAATAATTAATAGTATACTTATAAATCAACTCACTTAATTACGATCATATGATTTTTAACTATTAATATTTAATTATTAAAAATACTATTTATATTTAATTGAAGGTATATTGATTATTAAACAATTGTCCACCTTTACGGCTATATATTATAAATATATGATTTTAATATTAATGTGTAAACTTCACATTGATGGTTAATAATTTTTGGGATCTAATCTCTTTGAAAAAATTGTTTTATGGGATAATTATATAATAAAACATATAAATAAATTCACTTAGCAAATTTTAAAATATTATATTTTTATGCAATTTATAATAACTAATTATTATCAATATGTATTATATAATTTTATTTAAAGACTTCAAATAATAATAAAAAATATTATAATTTTATTTTAATTCTCTGAATAAATATCTATAATAATTAATTAATTATTATAATAAATAATAATTTAATTTAATATTAAAAAATATTAATATTATATTATTTGGCACAATATTATATTGGTGTTATCTGTTTTAGTATTATATATAAATATAAATTTTAATCTTATACTTAATTTATTTTTATTTTTAATTGATCATTGTTTAAAAATAACATGGCGATCTATATAAAGCTATACTTGGTGTATTATTTTTTTATTTTTTATTTTATTTTTAATTTTTTAATATAATAGAGTTAAATAAGCATGAAAAAGTAAAATTAGAGTTTCAAAATTATTAAAATGAAGATAGAGAACAAACTGATTAATTGTACCAAATATAAGAGGCCCTATATGTAGCCTCTGATCCTATAATAATAGCATGTTTCTAGAAATAGAATAAATTTAATTAACATTAATTAATTGTGAAAATGGAGGAGGAGAAAAAAGTGGAAAAAAAAAAAGAAAAATTATGGTAAGAAGGCATAATTTAAGAATATGAGTGATAACGAGTAGGATAATTATAAAAATCGCTCCACTTCAATATGAATTTTTTTAATTTTTAATTATTTGTAACCATCCAAAACTCGTTTATAAATATTTTTTTATTATCCGTATTCATTTCAAATTCATTTACAACTACTCATTTATCATCTGTGCTTATTTAATTATTTATTTAAGTATAAAAATTTAAAATATAATATAATTTATATTATAAAATTATTTTTTCTTAATAAAATAATTATAAAAAATATAATTTTATTGAAATAATTTTACACACTAAAATATATAATTAAAGTTTATTAAAAAATATAACTAATAAAAATTTAATTATATAAACATATTCAAGTAGCGAATACCTATAGTTATGTATTCAAATCTGTCACGATAGTAAAAATATTATAAATATCCGTTTAAACTCATTTATTAACTATCCATATTATAAACAAATCAGACTAAATCGAATACTTAAAAACATATAATCTATTATCATCTCTAATAAAGAATAGTAGATTAAGAAGTGAAGAAAGAGGTGAGCATTGATCTGGTTTAAAGTATATTTTAATTTGACCGAATTCAGTTTATTATTAAAAAATCAAATCAATTTCATCTAAAATTAAACATATTTTCGATTAAATTGTATATTTTTGAATTCGGTCGAATTAAATTAGATTATATAATATATATATATAATATATTATAAATATATTTAATATATAATTATATATAATATTATGTATATATTTGAGTTTAGTGGAATCGAATTACATAACATACATTATAAAAATACGATTATAATATATATATATATATATTTGTCGATGGAATTCAGATTTAAATTAAAATAAAAAAATAAATATCAATCATTTCATCCTATCGAACTTAAAAATTTATTAAAAAAATTTAATTTCATCTATATATATATATATATATATATATATATACAAAATAATCAAATTTGTAAACCCGAAGAGCAGGCTGGTGAGAGGTATTATCGTACCCAAAAAGTAAACAATGAAATAATGGAGTTTAGGGCCCTTCGTTGTCCTTTTATTCTGGTAACGTTTATTCTCTTTATTGTCCTTCAAATGCACTACTTACTTTTCTAAAATTTGTTCACTTATAAAATTTGTAAAAATAATGATAATCTCTCAAGAAAATTGATATTACTCTAATAACCACCAACCCAGTTTTTTGTTTTTAAATATAATAAAAAAATATACAGACATATATGATAATTTTAAAATGTGAAATTATTATATAGTACAATTTATGAAACTAAATTACAAAATATATATTTTTCTCATTGTAAATTTATTAGTTCTAGCACTAACTACGTTTTTGAAGACTATAATATCATAAAAAAATTGAATTTGGTAATATAATAAAATTAGGAAATATCTTCAAAAATATCCCAAAAATAAAAATATTTATAGAAATGCCCATTTTTCTTTTCTTTTAAAAATATCCATTTTTAACTTTAAATTTTAAAAATGTATCACTTTCAAAAATATTTAAAAATATATATATACATTTAATATATGATAACTCAGTTTTAGACGTGTACATCCAGCGTACTAAAAATACGTAAAAATTATTAGGTATTTAAAAAAATGATACATAGTGTTAATTTATCCTAAAAAAATATAATTATCTAATTTTTTAAAATATATAATCATATTGGAAATTTGATAATTTTTCTAAAAATGATTCATAAATGACTCATAAATGCATAATTTTTTTAAGCAATAGATGAAAAATTTTTGAACAGCCACTGTTCAAAATGACTCTTATTAGCATTCCTCAAAAAAAAAAAAATATATATATATATATATATACATAGAACTATTCTACAGTTGGAGAGCAAAAACTAATGAAAAACTACCAATGAGTTTTTGGTTATTGTATACACAATGAGATTATCAAAAGAAGCACTAATGAAAACCTTGAAAAAAACAGAAGACTACCATAAACAGCAAGATAATAACTTTCAGAATTGCTGAATATCCAAAATCGCTACTTTTTTTTTCTCTACAGTTTCTTTTGGAATTCTAGGCCATTTTCTAATACAATTGCCATTTTACTAAACATAATATAAAATAATGATGAATATGCTGCATGCCCTGGATTTACAGGATAGATATTCATGTTTTATGTAGCAGATTTAGAGACCTAAAAATATTTATATACAAGAATATATACATTACGCATCCAAGAGGTAATCCATTCTTCTATTCTAGGATGCCAAAAGAGAATAACAAGTTCCTGATGACTGTACTCAAAAATCAAAATATTTGGGAAAACTAAAAATCTAATGACCATGCTATTCCTACTAAATATATATATATATCAAGACCACAGCACAAATAAATATTGCTAAAAACATAAAAATATAAAGAAAAAGGGCTCCCAAACATCATGATGGAGACTTGGGGAGCAAACATATTAAAAAATCAGACAACCTAACAAAATTTCTCTCTTCTTATTATTTACCCTTTCCCATGGACCCTTCTCTCTGATTACGGAAATGACTCAGAAGCTGCTGTGCCTGCAATGCATAACACATGCAAAACAAATTATATTTGATTGAACATATTACAATTTTTGCAATACATCTATGTAGTAGAAATTTAAAAAAAATGTAATAGGTATGGCCCATTTCCCAAGAAATACAAGTTATGTCATTACATTTTCAGCCAAGTGCTCAGTGCTCAACATAACTCGGAGCATTTTGTTTAAAGATCAGATAAGGGTCAAAAGCATACCTTCTCTTTTGCTCTTGGCGTGCCAAATTGAGACAAGGCAACAAGGGGAGGAACTGCTCCTTCTTGCAAAACAAGGGTACAAAACTTGGGACTATTAAGGCACAATTGCAGCAATAAAGAAGCAGCATTTTCCTTCCCCCTCAGAGATCCTGAT
The DNA here is from genome assembly GCA_947685225.1 of Garcia nutans. NCBI lineage: Eukaryota > Viridiplantae > Streptophyta > Magnoliopsida > Malpighiales > Euphorbiaceae > Garcia > Garcia nutans. The sequence goes on along the minus strand of CANTUV010000048.1, from coordinate 3,782,608 downwards.
TCAACGATCTCAACCAGTGAAGGGATACCTCCAGCATGCACAATTGCTAAGCGCCCTTCCCCAATTGTTGACAAATTTGCAAGAAGAGCAACTGCCTTGTCAACCATCACAGTAGAAGGATCCATCAACTTAACAAGATACTTTACAGCTCCAGCTTGAACTATACGGGCCTTGTTTTCATGAAGAATTGAAAGGTTAAACAAAGCAGTAGCAGCATCCTTTTTCCCTCTTAAAGTCCCAGAGGCTAGAAGACCCACCAAGGCTTTGACTGCACCAGAACGGCCAATTTTTGCCCTGAATTCTTCTAAAACAGAGAGACTAAATAGGGTTGCTGCAGAGTTCTCTTTGGCTCCATTATTTCCTGATTTCAGAACATGAATAAGTGGTTCTATTGCTCCTGCTTCTGCAATCATGGCTTTATTTTCCTCATTGATTGATAGGTTCAACAGAGCTGTGACAGCATGCTCCTGAGTTGGTTTGACTTCTGAGTATAGTAGTGAAAGCAATGGTGCGATAGTACCACAGTGGCCTATAATGATGCGATTCTCCATTTTGTCCCTTGCAAGAAGCCGTAATTCTGCTGCAGCAGAAGTCTGCAATTCATTTGATTGGCTTTTGAGATCATCAATCAAATTCTTGACATGAGAAGTTGTAGTTAGGTCACCAGAACCTATGTCCAAAAGGGGTGCAGACTCTGTTCTGCTGTGGATATGGTTTCCATTGCCTTCCTCACCTGCTTTTGTTTTAGGCTTGGAGAATTGGTTTCCAGATAACCCAGGAGACAATCCTAGTTCTTTATTTGGCAAAGGAGCAGGACATTCAGATGCAATCTCTCTTGAGATGCTGCTCATTTTTTCATGCTTGTTGTATGTCATTAATATATTAGATACTGGAGGCACATACTCAATACTGGATATGACACTTGAGGCTGATTCACTTCTACTGTGAATATATGACAGTTCATGGGATGGGCGTTCTAAGCTTTCAGTTTTCCTGGTTTGATATCTTTCGGGTTCTTCTCCACTTGATTTAGATGAGAAATCAACCTTGGGCTTCTCAAATCCATTTCCAACTTCAAGAGACGATTTTGATGTAGAATTGCTGCTATGTAGAGAGCTATGTAAACTATCAGATGGAGTTGAAGCTGAGGTAAGATTAGCTGTCTTAGAGTTATTAGAAATTCTTATATGGTTTTCTTCACACCAATTTGCTATCATAGCTTTTACAGTGTAATTGGGAATGAGATTTGTGTGAGCAAGTGTTTGACGGGTCTTTGGGCAAATGGTCAATCCATGATCAAGCCATTTCTGAATGGAAGCCTTCTCATAAGTTTGACCCGAAGCCACAATCACAGGATCCAACATGAGTTCCAATGATAGAGGACAACGGAAGTATGAAGGAATTGCAACCCCTCTCTCTGGATCAAAGCGCTCAATTTTAAGCAAGCAATTACGTATTTCAGAGATGAGATCCACAATTTGGTTGATTTGACCTAAGTCCCCTTTTGCTTTATTGACTTGAATATTCATTCTCTCCTTTTCCACAGCCACACTTTCTTTCAAGAATTCGTGATTTGATGTCAAACTTAGCAACTCGATAATTTTCATAATGTGATCAATGCAAGGAACAACACCTTCTCTTTTACTTCTTAAAGCCTCCTCCATATGTTCTGTTATCATTTCCTGTTTCAAACATTGAAGCTCCTGCATACAGTGCTGAAAATATTCCACCAGGAGTGAATCACCCACTAAGTCGAGTAAACCACTAAGCAAATGGTACTTGTGCAAATCCAGAGGATTAAACTACAGTAGGAGAAGAAGAAGAAAAAAAAAACCGCTAGGAATATCCAACTTTGTACACACCTGAATGCTAGTTAAACTTGATGTGGATGGAGATGATTGCAAAAATCTAGATAATAAGTAACAAATATCTAGTGCAGAGGTTTGAATTTTCATAAAGAGGGCTTCACTCTGCTGAACCTGTACATTTAGAAAAAGAAATGTGAACTTAGAGCTTGAAACCCTATCAACTTGAAAACAGAAGTCAATTTGTTTGAAAATTGCCAATAGACAAGAAAAGTAAGAGATGTTCATAAAAACCACTCCATTAGCATGGGATAACAAAGTAATATTAAACTATGAACTAGCACATGCTAATGGAGCCATGCTACTGCAAATAAATAGCACTTCAAGCACCTATGGAACTTCATTGTGAAAGAACCAGAAAAAGAAAAAAAAAAAACAAAAGATAATAAAGGCTTTTCTTTAGGTGTGTGAGTCTGTCTGTCTGTGAAGGAGGGGATGTTGGTGCTCACCAGAAAACATCCTAATTAAAGAATTACTTACACTACAAATCTTGCTTATCTTTGGATACCAGTTCTCCATAAATTCCCGAGCCTCATTAACAGCCAAATCAAGTTCTTCGCATTCTTTACATAGTGTTTCATCCGAAGATATTCTGTAATCAACAACTTCATCCAGTACAGGTTTCAAATGCTTTAATACCACGACCATGTTTCTGTAATCCTTTTGAATGGGAATAGCTTTCCTGTTCTGGCATGAAACTAGAAGGATGAATCGAGAAATACTGTTGATAAGGCATCTTACAGGTGTTGTGTCCATAAGACCTGTTTAGAACAGAAACAGAACATACAACACAAATTATAATTTGAACATATAGGCAAAAACAATTTTCAATTGCAAGACACCTCACGTCAAAGATAATATTTTTTATCACAACAAAGGCAGGTTCATTGTTCTAGAGACCCTCAGGCAAGTTGTTGTCAGTTGCAATACTAAAATTTCACAATGCTTTCTCATGTCAAGATAAGTCTGTTTTATCTCCAAAGACGGGCAAAAAGTTTATTTGAAAGACTCTTCATATGCATAAAGCCCTCATCAAATGGTTAACCACTTTTATTTGAAGATATGAAAATGTAAATTAAAGTCGAATGAATGAATAAGCATAGAAAAAAGAACAAATCAGGAATTGAAAAGAAGATTCGTGTTAGCAGTTTTCTGCTCATGGGAGTTTGGTAATATAGTTGGAGCATTGCTGAAAATACTGATGAATAGCAGAAGGCAGACACCCTGACATGATACAAAGTGTCAAGCAAAAAATAAAATAATCAGAGTCTTCTGTCTCAGCAGCATAGATAGTTTAATGGAGCAAAAAGTTTATGGACAATGGAGAAGAAATGCTAGCTCCTAAGAATATGCTCGAATGATGATAAATAGCCAATTTAGCAAATTTGCGAGCCTAATCAATTTAACCTATTCTGGCAGCAATACCTGCAGGCACAGAGTCAGCAAGCCAGTATATCTATGCAATAGCAGACAAACGATGCCTGTCTACAGATCAATGAGCTGTCTTCATTGCACAGAAATAAATTGTCCCACTCTTAGTTGTCTCTTTCTCCACTCTGTGTAAGAGCAACTACCCCAGGCTCCTCAAGAAAAGATTCAAAATTTCAAATCACTTGACAAATTCAAGGAGAATTATCATAGAACACAAAGGAGAGTTCTCCTGACCTCATTGCCAAGGGAATTATCTAGGGTAAGCATGTCGTGCTTTCCCACTTGCATTGCAAACTGCAGGGCATGTGAAATATAGCTTACAGTTTTATCAGCTGACAAGACCGCATAGAACTCAGTAATGATAAATACTGTGGCATGAGTACCAGAGGAACAATAGGCAGATAAATCATTGCCAAAATAAGGTATCATTGAGCATCTAATTCTACTCCAAAACAGATACCATGAGACTCAGAACCTTGCCACAAAAAGTCATAAAATGAAAATTATGTCGTTCACATTTAACTTTGCACTTCTACATGAATTAAACCTTGTCTGATGAATTCTCATGGCTTATTAGAAAGCAACGTATCTATATATCCCCTGTTGCTTTTCTTTTTTCAAATTGTTATATAATGAGATAATGCCTTTTCACCATATCCAAGAACAACTAATTCTCGAGTTCTTTTTTCTTTTCATGATCAGATGACCTTTTTTTTTTCTTGGTTGTTCCAGGCTTATCAAAAATAAAACAGAAGAGAGATAAGTATTAGGGAAACTGAGAATTCATACGCAGCGTTTTAGGATAAAATATTTTCCCCCATGCATTTTGTCACTCAGAAAAACCTAAAAAGGAAAAAAAGAAACAGAAATCTTGGATAATTGGAAATTTTGAGGGAATTACACATAGAAACTGCACTCCTAGAATCTGATACCACCTTGCAACCTAGTACAAGAGAATCCACATTTAATTTTGGAAACCAAAATCAACGGATATTCCAAAATCACATTTTTCTTCCTTAATAAATGGTGTGTGAATTCACTGAACACAACCAGTTGTTTAACACAATAGCATTACTATGAAATAAAATCTCTAATAATTTGATCTTAAAAAAATTTCTAGTTTTCTACACATATAACCAAACCCATTTGCCCATAGCAGTTACAGAGCTTGAACGAAATAGTAAAGGATAAACTCATCAACCCATCAAAAACCATCATCTACCCATCAAAGTATGACATGAAAACAAACCATCAAAGTATGACATGAAAACAAACATAAATTGAATTAGAAAAGATAACATACCATGAACAAAGAAAACAAGAAACTTGTAAAATCAAAAAACATACCTCACCGAATATGCTTGGCTCAGGCCGGTAAGTTAAGGAAAACACAGATCTTGGTGACCATTAACACATAAGTTGTGCAGAACTGATGAAAGATTTGTCCTTTAAGTACAGAAATTAGAAATTGAGACCCTGCTTTGATCACATAGCTGCATATGAAAGAAAGAGAGAGAGAGAGAGAGAGAGAGAGAGTAAAAGAGCTTAAAAATAACTATGAACAAAACTAAGAGAAAATAAAAAGAAAGGGTGAAAATGGTAGGACTCTTTTCAGGTTGGTCGCAGATTTGTTGGGTTTTGCGGAAGAGAAAACAAGATTAATTAAGAAATCATCATCAACAGTATTAATTGGAATAAAAGATTAGAAATGTAATCAATGATTAGATAACAGAGAAGGGATTTATATACATATGTATATATATAGACACAAACACACACACGAAGGAACTTTATTATTATTATGATTACTATAATCAAAAAAATATTAGCTGATTCTTAACGGAATGGAATGACATTAAAATAAGAAGCGAACAGGATAGATTACAGAGAAAAGTACCTTTGATTCTCCTGCATATGGGTAATCCTCTGTTTATATTTACTAATTTGCCTTTCACTTTTTTTTTCTTTTTCTCTTTCTTTCTATTTTTTTTACATCCATAATAAATGAATATAAATAAAAGAGGTTACTAAAATTTAAAATTTTAACATCTTTTGCATTTTAAATAATTTTGGAGAATTACACTTATTAATATTCATTATTATCTTTCATTATCAATTTGTTTAATAATATGTCATATTATTTTAGAAACTGATTTAGCATCATATCATAAAACACATTAATTTTTTATTAAGAAAATAAAAAAAATAACAAGATGCAAAAAATATAGAGATTGTAAGAAATATAATATGCTAAATTGACAATAAATAATGATTAGTAATTTTCTAAAAGATGATGAATATAATTTAAATAAATATATATGTAATAAATGTTATATATATTGATTGTATAAATAATATATATAATATATTTTAATAATTAAAAATTAATATTTGCAAAATAATTTTTAAATATATAAATCAAATTTTGATTAAATACGTATTTCCATTTCATAAAAGGTTGAAGCCACCTAACCACACATATATAATTTTTTTATGCAACACCAATTTTGTAAAGAATAAAAAAATTAATTTTAAATTGTAAAAATATAAAAATTGACTGCGAAATTATTTTAAAAATAATTCAAAATATTATATTATAAGATATTAGCCATTGTTTTATTGTTTATAACCTAACTCTGTTGAAAAATAATCATTGAACACTCAATTTTTTTTTATCTTACCATTTTCTTCCTCATAAAGGACAAACAAAAAGGGCAAGGGTTACATTACACGCTCGCCTTTTTATGTTTATTATTTTGGTTTTTTTTTATATATAAATTATTATTTGATTCCTAGCGTTTGGTTTACTTTTGATCCATAATTTTTAAAATATTGAATAATTAAATTTTCAAATTTAAGTTTTATTAACAAATTAATCTTTTATCTATTTTTATTGCTAAAAAAAATTTATAAAAAAGACTAAAATGCTTCTTGTTTATTATTATTATTATTTCTAAGTAGATATAAAATTAGGATAAGAATTTGACATATCATTTCAAAAGAAAATTTTAATAAAAATGATACCTTCCACTATATTTTTAAAAAATTTTATTTTTTTATAAGAGGTATTTTAGTTATTTTATTATAAACTAGTAATAAACTCATTATAAATTATGTAAAATTTATAAACTTATTATAAACTAATTATAAACTCATTATAAACAAATAAAAATATGATATTTTGATAAATGTTTTATAAATTTTAGTATTTTGATAAATATTTTATAAATATGGTATATTTAAAATTATTTTTAATTTTTCTTATATTTTTGTTAAAAGCCCAAAAATTTAGGCTTCGATTAGGTACTTGATATTTTAATTTTAATAAATAAGTAATTAATAATTATAAAACATTCTGAAACTTTGTCTTAATATATACTTTAAAATCTTAACAAATTTTAAAATTAATCATTTTAGTCCTTATATTACTGTTAATAAAAAAATCTAAAAAACTAAAACATATCGAAATTTAATAATTTATATATATTAATTTTTTAATTTTTGTAAGAATTTCGAAAGAAATCAAATAAAAATTAAGTGTGTAAAAACTTTAGATTTTATAAATTAGAATTATAACTTTGATATACAAAAATTTAAAGTATACATTAAAAACAAATATAAAAAAACAAAAATTTCATTATTAATCCCATGAAATTCTGCATATATATGAGAAAAATACTGTGTATTATGTGGTAAATGAGCATGTTTGGGAATTACATAATAATTTTAGTAAGTTTATAATTAAATCTTTAAATATTTATTATATATTAAAATAGATTAAATGTACAAACATTTTCTCTGGTTTGGTTGGCCTAGTAAATAAATATACAAACAAACTTTGGTGAATTATTTATTATGGATTTTTCAGGTTATTTAAAATAAAAATTAAGCCAGGTGTAATATGAAATTTTTTATTCTCAAATTAACATTTATTAATTAATTAATTTCCCATTAGAATTATTAATTATATTGTCTAGTAGTTATAGAATAATTCTATGTCTAACATCTATTACTTAATCAAAGCCAACTGAATCAAGAATTTAAGTTATCAATTACAATTTTTGATAATATTAATGACAGCCATCTCAACAATTAATAAAAAGAAAAAGAGTAATGTTAAATAAATTAAATTGATCCGGATTAAAAGGTCTTTATGCATTAAATGCATTAGAGAAATGACTATTCTATTTTTATATTTATTAGACATTTTTAATAAATGTAATGTTATAATAATTATTTTTTAATATATTTAATGCATAAAGAGATTTTGATTCGGATCAAATTAATCCATGTAGTATTTTTGAAAAAAAATATACTATAAAATAAGTAAAAATATAAATTAATTGAGAAAGAGCATCTAATTAAAAATGGACAAGGGTAGAGCATTAACTAAGCAAAATGATATAAATTTATTGATTCATTACACCTCCAAACAAGATTCTTGTCCGGTTGTCCTCTTCCTGCCTTGATTATCATTCACTCCTACTCTTTCATTCACTACTACTCTTTCTTAATCATTATGAATTAATTAATTAATGTTGTATTCTATCATTTCCAAATCCAAATTGATAAATATATTTTTTTATAAAAAATTTAAAAAATAATTATTTTTATTAAAAAGATAAATTTACATATATTTTTATATTACACTCTTACTTGGTATAAGATATATTTATTAAATATTTTTTATACTTGATATTAAATATAAGTATAATATAAATTTAATGCATTAAGTAACTAAATTAATAATAAATGAATTATAATTTAGAATACTTAAAAAAAGTGTCTATCAATTTAGGTTGGAAAAAATATTAATTTATTATATATCTCTCAATATAATTAATACTATATTAATTTATATTAACAGTTATATATGAAAACAATACATTTTTAATAGCATATTTATAACAATAATGTTAAAAATTAGTTGATTAAATGGAATTATTATAAAAAATAAATATAAAATTTTCTATAATTGTCAAAATGCCAGCTATATATAATTTATAAAGTAATTAATACTAATAATATTGAGTGAAATGGCTACAAGTTTCATCATGGGTATTCTTCCATATTATATATGTGCCATGGTCCATGGCATACTTCCGTTCCATAAAACGGATATACAATAAAAGCTCTTCAATTATTATATCGTCTCGCTAATTAGTACCAAATCTCTATAACATCATATATATTTTTATCTCAAATAAATAAATTTAATATATTAAATTTCTATAATACATTTATTTAACATTACTTATTAAATATATTTCGTATTAAAATATATATAATAAAAATATATATATATTTATTTTCTCAATAGAAATAATTAATTTTTTAATATTTATAAAATGAGAAATATATTTATCTATTTAGGACGGATGAAGTAAAAAATATATTTCCCTCATTCCGAATTAATAGACATTTATTATATTTTATAATAATTAAAAAAATTATTTTTATTAAAAATATAAATTTATATATTTTTATCATATACTTATTTTAATATAAAACATACCTATTAAATATTTTTAATAAGTAACATTAAATATTACTATTATAATAATAATTTAAAGTATTAATTAATTTATTAAAATGATAAGTAAATTTAACTAATTTAATAAAATTGTAAGTAAATTATAAGTTAAAATAAATAAAAAAATATGTCTAAGATGTAATGAAATATAATTATTAGATTATTTTTATATCAATTTACATGTCAATTAAAATTTTTATTTAATACTTTAATTATATTTTGAATTCAATATTTTTAGTTTAAAATTTTTTTAGATACTAGTTCGAAATTAAATTCAATTTATAGAAAAAGACTATTTTACAAATCAAATTAACTTCTGGAATTTAAAAATATACATTTTTCCCTACCACCCATTGAATTATTTTAAATTGAAAGGCTATAATTATTTTGATAAAAGGTGTTATATATAGAGAGAGAGAAGATAAAAGTGAAAATGAGTAAAGGTTTTAGTTGAGAAAATAAAACAAAAGAATGTGACATATCAACCATAAAATTAAAGGTTGAAGTCAGCCAAAATGCCCCTTATAATGAGCTAACCTACTTACCTAATTATTTTCCATTTTCATGGGTAAAAAAAAAACCTTATATATATATATATATAGAGAGAGAGAGAGAGAGAGAGAGAGAGAGAGAGACTAATCATGAAAATTTCAACATTATCTCTAAATTTTCATTCATATTGTTAAAATAAATTAATTTTAATTTTTTTCAATGAAGTTAATTTTATTTTCAAATCATTTAATTTATTTTTTTATATATTGGATTAATGTTTAATTAATTAATTATATTTTAACAAACAAATATTAATTGTAGAAATATATATGAAAAATATAACTTTACTTGGTTATTAAATCAAAGAGTTAGGTTAAAAAATTATTAAAAATTAACAAAATTGATCTTACTGAAATAAAATTAAAATTCGATGATTATATATATATACCAAAACAAATAATAAATAAATTCAATTAATGAAATTAGTTAATCCAATAATTTAAGAGTTATAATATAAAATAATTTTAAAGTTATAATATCTTTTTATCACTCTCCTCAACCCTTCAAATGAAAAAGATAAATAAATAAATATTAGCCAAATAATAAAAACATGCACACTTCCACTAATGTCTATTCTATTTTTATGAATTATGAAACTTTCTCATATTTACTTATAAAAATAAATCAAAATACATACATATTAATAAAACTTTAATTTATGGATAATTTTCAAAATTAAAAATTTTTGAGTTTATTAATAAAGTAAAATTAAAAAAAAAAAAGAGAGTGAAAATAACAAAGACATATATAATAGAGTATATGTTATTTGGCGCATACGCCATATCTTCTGTTTCAAAGGACAAGATTCATTGAAGATTGGATCCCCACTTGGGGAATGGGACTTTTGGGGAAATGTTTAACATCCCAAAGCTTTTGAAGTTTATGGAACTCTCTCACCGTATTTATTAATCATAAAATATTTTTGGTATATCAAATTTAATTTGATAGTCTTCTTATATATATATATATATATATATGTGTTATTTTCAAGAAAAAAAAAATAAATAAACTGGAAAAAATATAAGGTAAGAATTGTTATTTTTATTAATTACATAAAGGGAGAGAGGAGATAATTAGAACATATAAATTATAAGAATTTAAAATTAATTTTTTTTAGATTTATAAGTGAAACGCGGAGACTAATTAAATTATATGTCAATTATTAAGGTGCAATTTAGTGATAAAAAATATGTGTTATACCGTTTAAATTTTGAGTTTTAATCTTAAATATTTTATATTTTTATGTAATTAATAAAAAAAATTAAATTAAATGTGATAAATGACAGAGAAGAGACAAATAGGTCAAGCAAGCCAACGCATTGTCAAGCAAGCCAACGCATTTTGTGGGCAAGTATTGATGTGAAAGAAAGAGTAAAGAAAAATGAAAATGAAGAACAGGAAATCAGGAAGCACAAGGCCATGTGCAAGTTACATGTAGTGTCACCAGCAACAGCAAGAACAAGAAAAAAAAAAAGTAGGGCATTGGGGTTTTGGTGTCGGAAGGTGGGGATAACTGCATAAGTGACAAGGCTCAGATGTCATTTCTCCCCACTGAAACACTGTAAAAAAGAAGAAGAAGAAGAAGAAGAAGAAGAGGGTACAATTTCCCTGCACAGGCACACCATCATTATTAAAGCTGATAACACACATGTGCCCTTTCCTCGCTTCCTTGCTTGCTGTGCTGCCCCCCCCCCCCCCCCCCCCCCCCCCCCCCCGGGTTTGTATACATAAATTCATGCATATATACATATATGTATGTTTATACATCTTTGAAAAAAAAATATATATTTATATATATAATTAATAATACTTATATTTATATAATATAAAACTAATTTATAATATAATATATAGTATTTATATATATTTTTGTGTGTGTATGTATATTTATTTTTTTAAATTAATTTTTAAATATTAATTATTTTAAAATTTAAAATTAATTTTTAATTTATTATTTTAATAATGTTATTGAGTATTATAATTTTTTATAATTATTATTTAATTTAAAGTTTAATTTATAAGTTTTAGTTTATTATTTTAATTATTAGATTAATTATTTTAGAATTTGATTATGAATTGAAATTTCGATTTTTATTATTAGATTAATTATTTTGAGATTTGATTATGATGTGGATTGAGAATTTGAGATTTTATTATTATGCTAATTATTTTTTAATTTGATTATGAATTGAATTTAGAGTTTTGTGATTAGGTTAATTATTTTGTAAAAAATATTATATCATATAGATTTATTAAAAAATAATTAGTTTAAATATTTTTATTAAAATATCTTAAAAATTATATAAATATTATTTAAAAATAATATATATTACGTAATTTCTCAAAGTAAAATTTAAATATTAAAATAAAAATAATAAAAAATTTAATATTTAATTATTTAATATAAAAATAAAATTGAATATAAATATTAATGTCAAAAACTTGCATTAAATTTTTAATATAAAAATAAATATAGGATGTATTTAATAAGTAATATTAAATATGAATATAATAAAAATTTATCATATTAATTAATTTATTAAAATAATAATATTAATTTAGGAGAGATAAAATATATTACTATTGTTAACTCATTTATTTTATATAATTTTTTATTTAGCTTTTGTAGTTTTATATATAATTTATGCAATCATAATTAGGACCAATTAAATATATATATATATATATTGATATTATTATTTATTTCAATTATGGAAAAAAGAAAAAAATGAAATATTAAAATAAAAAAAAAATATATTTGAAAGTTAAGATCTCAATAGAAAAATATATATAAATTTATACTTTTAATGTAAAACTAATTAATTTTTTTCATAATTATAAAATATCTATTAATTTAAGATGGATGGAGTAATATTTCACCTTACATGTATAAAAACAATTAAATACAAACCTAATCCTTGTACAGAGTTAGATGTGACAGTACTGTTGTTGCCGCCGCTCATGCCATGCTAACCAAACACAACAACGTGAAGATGTAATATTACATTTCCAGGTAATTTGGAATCTATTTTCCGGAAAATAATCTTATAAGAAAATATTAAATTCTGGCAGCTAAATGCCACAGCACATAATAGATAAACTGGAAAAACAAAAACTCCATTATAAGAAATGTTCAGTAACCAAACACAAATATGAACAATGTAGAAATGACACTATTCAATCTATGCAGGCATCAACGTTGTGCAGCTCTAAATGATATCTTCCTTGCATGTCTGTATGCCGTCAAAATATCAAAAGAAAAGGCCTCAACCAGAAATCAAACAGAGTCTGCATGCTCCTCACTTCTGTCCATGAGCCATGAAAACCTACTTGCATCTTTACACTTCATATGTTACAATTTATCGTATAAAACAAGCTCATAAGCATATAACGTATGGGCAATGAAAATTTTTGCAAAACAAATAGTAGATATAATACGACCAAGATCTCTTTTCAAACAGCATAGAGCCTTATAACCTCATTTATTTGTGCTCGGCAAAGGGGGCAAACACCTTTCTTGGCTTTGATCTCACTCAAACAAGCCATGCAACCAGCCATGTGACCACAGGGAATGCATGCACCTTCTATAGGAGCTTCCCAACATATTATACATGAGGAAGAGCCACCTCCATCTTTTGCATCACTTTTAAAGGAAGCACTATGCTCTAAAGGTGGAACAAACGAATCCACTGGACCAAAATCAATTGTTGGATAGTGTATTGGTCCTTCATCAATAGCCTCGTCAGGGATTGGGGGAGCCGATGGAGCTGAAGAACTGGAGGCAGCCATGCCAGTTGTTGGAACAATAACAAAAGTATTATCATAAGATTCTAGAAGACCTTGATTGCCAATAGACCCAGAAGTGGACACATCCCATCCATTGTAGTCTTCTTTTTCTTTCTTATTCATCCATCCGCTGCTGGTTGCCTTTGAATTTGTTGGGACATCAGCTGTGCCCCATCCATTGTGACTCTCACCATGCGTAGAATTCTCCCAGCCATTTGCATTAATTGATTCAGACATCTGTTGAGGATTCAGAGGTGGCCTTTCCTTGGCCGCAGACTGAACGGAAGCACTTAATGCCATTGCTAAGTTCAGAGCTTCTGCGGATGGTTCTTGTATAGTGCCTGGAAATGCAGCTTGAGTATCATGGTTCGCTGGCAGAGGCATGACCTGAAACAAATAACAATGGAACATCACGCGTAGGTTGCAAGATACATAATGAAACAAGAATGAAGCAAATGCCATTTGTCTGGGAATGCGCATTAATGGGACTAACATACAAAACCAACTTTTGCAAAGTAATTCATAAAAACAATTTTTTTTCCTGTTTCTTTGGATGCAGGATCTAGGTACTAATGTTTTTATTGGGAAAAAGATGGGGCGGGGAAAGAAAAAGGAGAAAGAAAATGAGAGAAAAGTGTACAGGGGAAAGGGATTTTTTGCTTTCTCTCAGTTTGTTTGGATAGTAGTGGAAATTGAGTGAGTGAAAAGGTAGAGAAAGAAATTAAAACTAAAATTACTATAATGCCCTGCATCCATTTACTTGAAAAGTATAATAATACGGGCAAAATAGTCCATTCACTCAAATTTACAATTAAAGCTCTTGTTTTTACCCTGTAGTCCTCCCCAGTTTTGGGAGACTTATTTTTTGCCGGGGGCAGGGGATACTTTCATTGTTGATGATCCATTATTTTCACTTTCTCTAACTTCCCAACTTGCAGGAAGCTCGCTTTCCAAATTAACTCTAATAATAATTCATCATAAATCATAATAAACAATCTTTATTTCTTTTGTTTGGCTACAAAGACAATTTGGAAAACAAACTGCACCAAACCACCAACTTGACTAAATTGCAGACGGTATACAGTCAAATAGAAACTCAAAAGACTTCCTTAACTAGCAGCTGTCCTCCTCTATCTATACGAACCAATTCCTAGGATGTCCACCAATCAATCAATTCAAGTAAATTCCTACGTATCGTACCTGTGGAATTCCTATGCATGCATCATACATCCTGCGAAGCTGCTGTTTGTCACCCTCATTAGATGAGGCAAATTTGTATCGAGTTTCTGGCACAGCAATATATAATTCAAGAAAAATAAAAAAGCTTCAGCTCATAAGGTACTACAGAAACTTGACGTATGACATTAACATTGTCATATTCAAATGTGAATTATTAATTTGATAGTCAGTCATGACTGCCAAATTTGCTGTACCAATATATGGCACGTAAAGGTCTTTAGTTATGAGCAAGTATTTATCAAAGAACTTGTCACTGTTAAAAATAAAATTAAATATTTAACACACAACGTTGTAGCTTCTTCTTGTCTGGACCTTGGATGTCTTATTGACATCCACAGCTACTAGTTGTCAAAAAACAACCAATTCATTTAAGAATCATACTAAGCTCAAAGATGAGCAGATTAAAATGCTTTTCCAGCGTTCAACATTAATTAAACACAGGGATTCAAATGATGGAACAGGAAACCATGTGATGAAATTGCTTTGAATCAGACTGAACTGGGCACTGGCACAATGAATCTTTTTTTCAAATTTTGCAAAATGACTCAAATAACTAGTCAAACTAAATATCATCTCATGTGTGTAATAGTTTATAGTGAAAAATGCATGGTCAAAGAAATAAATTATCACAAATGTTATTTTACCAAATGTTATTTTTGTGTGCGTTGCGGTTGAGGTGGCGGTGGTGGTGTAATTTATCCTTTGATTAACAAAGAGGTCAATGACTTACTTGTAGAATGGTCAAATATAGCGACCACTGGGTCTGATTGATGAAATTTGGGTTCCTCAATCTTTGCCTTCCAAAGAGCAATGACTGTACGAGGTTGAGCATCCTGTTTATTAATCAACACTGAGCTAGAAACTTTCAAACCTTAATAAAAGATATAATGGAAAAAAGACAGATTTGACATTGTTAGTGTTGAAGTAGAAATGCCACGCTGTGTTCACAACTTGCAAGAATTGTTAGATTGGATCAACTGGCAGTCAACACATGTGGCTGCTCCATTGCTGGGAATCAGGTTTACTTGATTTGGCACCAAAAAGGCAAAAATTAACAGCATAAAAGAATCTGCTGATGAATGTATTGTTGTACCAAGGCTGGTAACTCAATCACTAGCCTGTAAGAGGCTATCAGTTATGTCCATCTTTAAAGGACATACTTCTGTAGAAAGTCAACAAGAACCACATAAATCTACCCAACAACTTCAAGAATTTGTGGCACATGTACAGATATTCAAAAAATACAACCCTTCAATTAAAGAACTTTAATTGATAGAAAATAACACAAATTTCTACAAGTATCATCTTATTTTATTTTATTTTTTAATTTTTGAATAAGTGCTCTTGCAGTATTGATGGACTCTTCTGTTAACTATGCCGCTTTCTGCATAAACTATTAGCCTTAAAGGAAGCTCAAAAAAAAAAAGTTGACTGAACCACATCATAAGCTTGGAAGTCTTCGAAAACATTTTACTGAATAATGCTCATAGACAGAAAAAATAAGGAGTAAAAGTATTGATTGCAGAAAAAAAGATCATTGCACTTGAAGCAAATTGAACGGTTAGAATTACCATACCTGCAAATTAGAATAAATAGCAAGCTCCAGCCTGAGGGGCTTCATGGGATTGTTAGAACCACAAGGTATAACAACAACCAAGCTGCAAGCAATGACTGTATTCAGCTAATTCATTTGATACTTCAAGAAATGGTGGAAAATAAAAAAACACAATTCAAAGCCTTAAAAACAGGCGGAGTTCATATCCAATATCCAATCAGCATCACTGAAGTTCAAGCTTCGTTGATGGAGCCACATAGGATTGACGGGTGTCAGTTGACACTCAACTATGGGAAATTCTAGAAAATATATGTATCATATAGAGAATTTTATGATTTTTTATTAAAAATATTCCAGTGAAATTATTTTTAAAAAAATCAAATATATTGTATTTTGTAGCCCAATACCACATTTACAAATTACTTCCAATCCTTTAAATGATATGTAATTTTTGTAGTTCTTTTATTGTTCAAAAAATACTCTTTGAAATTAAGTATTCTTTTTATTCATAGGTGATCAATTCGTATGCATAACAAACTCTTAAACGGAAGGGATTATTAGAGTTTGAACCCCTGACCTCCTACTAGCTTGATGATAATTTATTCTAAATTTTAATTATGATTAAAAAGTTTAAAAGTACTATAAACAATATACACATATACGCGTACATGTTATAATAATATTAGCAATAGTATAACTAATTATTTAGGATTCAAATTTTGTAAAATTATTCTTGTGACTTGACTAATTAAATAAAAAATTGGCAGTCTGATGACATAAATGGGATAGTGCAACAGAAATTATAAGAAAAGGGTACTAGAAGAATTTCGTTAAAGATAAATTGAGTAGATGCTGTACGGACATTTTTCTAGATAATAATTGAGGAGCTAATGCTTCAAGAAAGCTTGGACCATGAAACTCCCGTAGCCATCCAGAGAAAAGGCAAATTTGGTTCTGGAAACAAAGACAAGTAAAAAAATGAAATTTTTTCCATGTTATCATCTTCTAGTATCCATCACGAAATTTGGCAAGTTTGCAGTTTTTGCACTCATCAAATTCACCTCAATAGCACGGACAAGATTAATATGCCCCTTTATTCTAGCAACGTCCAGAGCTGTGTGACAATCATCATTCCTCACTAGAGCATTTGCTAGAATACAAAAAGAAGAACTAAAAGCCATAATAATCAAGATCCAAATAGGAACATTTAACACAAAACGTATGCCTCTTACAACTCATGATTGAAAGCTTATAGCAGCAAAAGAATACTAAACTTGTTAAAACTCAAAAAGGATACCTCCGCTAGAAAGAAGTAATAAAACAGTCTGCTCCAGGCCTCTTTTCGCTGCGTGATGTAAAGGAGTACCCGCATGACGGCCTACAGATTATGAAAGTGCATTTCATTATAGAAAACACCAAGCTCAAAATGTGAAGTAAATCAAGTAAGGAATAGCATTGCATATAGCCGTAGAAAGTTAAAAACTAACCAGGACGATACGCATTCACATTGGCTCCCATTTCAATCAAAGTTTTGGCAACATTAAACAACCCAGAATCCATACAAGCAACAATGAGAGGAGTTTTCCCTTCTTTATCAATCCACTGCACCAAGAAAGGAACTTTAGACTATAATTTTCCCCAAACAAACAAATTTACAAACCCAATTCCCATTCGTAATCAAATCATCCATTACCCCATTTGCAATCAAAAATCAATTTCTAATCCTCATGAAGATTGATTTATGTTTCTAACAAAATTGAAGTAAAATATGAGGAGATAAACGAAAGGTTTTTTATATACCTCGAGATTAACAGCTTCTCTGCAAAGCGCTTTAATGGCGTCCACATTCCCGGTATTAACCAGTTGATATAGCAACTCTTCTTTAGATTGGTTTTGGGTCATCGAATCCAGACTTTGGCCCATAATTACAATCTACAAAGACCCTTTCTTTTTCTCTTCCTCTTCTTCTTCTTCTTCAATAATTCAACGGATACCGAAGATTTGTTCATGCGATATTTTTATAGATGAGAAGATAGAGAGCAATGCGTAGGCAGAAGAAAACTTAGCAATTAAGATATGAAAAATTCATCGTGGAAGCTGAACCTGTTGATTCAATGCATATATATACATGGTCCTGTCAACAAGAAAAAATATTATTTATTTGGGATAAGGACATTTTGATTTTCAAATTTCCTTTTTTAGTGATTAATTTGATTTTTTTTTAATCAATGACTAAGTAAGAAAATTATATTCAAGTGTATGTATTTTTGTTTCTATGATCAACAAGCTTGAAAATTAATTTTTACAATAATATAATTACTTTAATTATTAAGAAATGCAAAATATATGTTTCAATTCTATTACAAATAAAATCAATAATGCGTTTGGTAAATTATATAGAAAATTAATTATTGAAAATATATTTTAATAGATATATATTATTGAGATTATATTTTATAAAACATATTATAGTATAGTATTTGAAAGATTTAATAAAATACTGATAAAGTGTAACACTCATCTATTATATACATATACAATACATATATCTTATATACATACAATATATATATAGAATATAAGCTTGCCACTTTATTAATTAATATTAACCCCTCAATTTAATATTTAAACTTATTATAAGTATATTAAAAAATTTATCATCGTTTTTAATAAAATAATTTAATGAAGTAAAAATAATTTATTAGATATACAAATATAAATATAAGTACTTTAGGAACTAAAATAATATTTAATAATGAAAATCTCTAAAAAAAATTCTTTTGTCTATTAGATAAATTTCAAATGGTCAAACTACACAACCTGCATAAATGAATTACACTCTCAAAATTTTATCATCGCAAAATTCAGTAATTCCTCCAAACATTTCTTCTTTCCTTTCCAAGTAATTCACAAATATATAAAAATATAAATTATTTACATTTATAAAACCATTATTATATAAATATGTTCATAAAGCCTTATTACATACAAATACACATAATGTAATTAACAAGTACATATATACATATATCTTTACATGATATGCAACCCAGCACTAAGATCAAGTCTCGTGGCATAACTCAATCTTTAAATTTCAGTTACAGTCCGTATCATTTTGATATGCAATTTTAATATTTGTGCGACACACTACCTCGCTAAGCCAATGGCTTAGTGATATATACTTTTATAGTAAAAACGAAACTTAAAGTAAGAGATAATGCATTATATCTTCTCTTTGAAATTCACAATGCATTATGCAAATGCATTTTAGAATTTATGCATTATTTTTTTATCTCCAACAAATAACGCAATTACATGCATTTGAGCTTAAATGATTTTATATAATATTCAAATTTCAGAGATAGTGTTTTGGCCTATTGATACTTAGTATCTAGCCCAAAGATAATACAAGTGACGTCTAGCTTCTAGCTTGAAAATAAATCAAAGGCATGCCATATCTATATTGCCAAACACAAAACTCTAAAAAATAATATTATATAAGGTATCAATCTCATGAAGACTACTTTTCTAATCTTGCACTTTAAAACAACCGAAATTATATTTGAAGATCTAAAGGTCTAATTCTAACTAAAATCTTAGTTTACACACACCTGTAAGAAATTAATTCAAACTAAGCTTAATTCAAAAATAATAAAATTAAAGTACATAAATAAGCTTAGAATAAATTAATTTAACTCAATTTTATGCTAAAACTAATAGAAAAATATATGTTCGAATTGCACTTATCAAATTCTTCCACACTTAAACTTTTGTTTGTCCTTAAGCAAATTAACATCATTAAATCAAATTTCAACAATCTATCAAACACAATTAACCAAAGAAAAATAACAATCACTTATCCTTAACTTAAAACACTAAATTTAAAAAATCATAATCTTATATAACTTCACAAACTAAACACACTTTATATTAGGGTGATTAACAAATTTTTTATATCAAATCATAGTAATAAGAAATTCATCATAACTCATTAATCCAAGAATATAGCAAGCATCATTAAGTAGCTAATTCTATACAATAACTGAGGATCAATAACAACTATAAATTTATCATTATTACTATATATATATATTCAATGGGTGCATCTTATGCTTCATCTCGTTATTGTTGTTATTTTCTCTCTTTTTTATGTTTCTTCTTTTTTTAGGTTTATGGTGGATGCATTTTATGCTTCATTCCATCTTAATTATCTAAAATGAATGCGTTTTATGCTTTATCTCACAAAAAATTTAATATATTAATTATATTAGTTATGCATAATTCTCATATTATATCCCCAAATAATTAAGCAATTTACTATCTTAGTGATACATATTAATTCAAGAATCTATTACATTATAATGAACTAAAAAAAACTATGATAAAAAATAATTTTAACTATTTTTTAAAATAAATACTCTTAATTTGTAAAATTTTTCAAAATCACAACCTCATCCATTTTATGTGTTAAATTGAGAATAAAAAAAATGTCAATCTAGCTAAAAGAATTCAATTATCAAGTTAAAATCTAAGATAACAATAATTAACTTACTTAATAATAAGTAAAGAACAACTAGAGATCAAAATAACACAATAAATTGCCAAATAGGAGTAGAATAAGTTCTAGTATTTATTAAAAACTAAAATTAAAGTCGACTATAATTAAAATAAAAAAACATAAAATTAAATAAGAATAAAATGAAATACAATCTAATTAAATATTATATAAATTAAACTAAAAATAATAAGAGTTCATTAGAGTCTTCTAAACATCTCTCTCTTTCTTCTTAATGGTTATTGCACTGAACTGCACTTTTTTTAGGAATCTTAAAAGGTCTTCATCTCTTATTATTTTTCAATTTTGAAAGCCTACATCTCTTCTTTTTGATTGGTGATGGCTTAGGTTCATTATCTTCACTTGAGGTATCATTTAAAACTATTAAATTAAGTTGGGATCCGACCTTTTTACAAGCTTTCTCTAATTTTTTTATCCTCACAATCTCATCAAGATTCATAGTACACTCGTTAAGATTATGATAAGTACGCCTAAAAGTATAGAAGGTATTAAGTTATTCAGGCATCACTATATATGGATTCACATAAGGATGAGCTGGATTCCAAATACTGTTGTCATATTCCTAACCCCAAATATATGAACTCTCTTTATTATTCATCTCTCTCTCTTCTAACGCTATGCTAATAATAAATAAGAATTGCTAAGAACTTAAAATTATATAGAGAAGAAATAAAAACTAATCCTAATACCACTCAACCTAAGGAATTCTAGTTAAACTCTTATTATTATTAAAGTTTATTAATTAAAAACAAACTCTTAGTTTAATAGGATAAGAAGTTAAATTCAAAATAAAAGATATAATCTTAATCATAGATAAATTAAGATATCTAACTAAAATTTTATTAAAACCTAATAATAATTTTTTATTTCTTTTTTTTCTATTTTCAAAAAAAAAACTGGAAGAAAAATAAAAATTATGTATATTTTTTTAATTTTGATTTTTTAATTCAAAAAAAATTATCAATTTTTTTAATATTTTTTTATATTTTTTTTAAATTGAAAAATTCATAAAAACAAATACAAATATAAATACAAAAGCAAAATTCACAAAACACAATTTAAACAAAATAGCAAAATAAATTTAGCTAACTATTTTTCTCTCACACTTAAAATTTTCATTATCTCCAATGAAAAATAGACAACAACAAACAAGAACACAACAAAACCATAATAAATAACAAGACACAGAAAATATAATAAGAAAAAGATAGAGGATGAAAGTTTTTCTGAGTTATGGCGACGATGGAGGTGATGGAGTCAGAGTAGGAGAAGGGACAGATGACCCCGAAAGTTTAATATACTTTATTAGTTTATAATTATGATATGTCTGACTCCTTTACATGTTGATAAGTCTTTGATTTATGGATCCTATTTGATCTCTGTATTGTCTATGCTGCTTCTCCATAATATTCAGCTGCAAGCTCATTTGCTTATTTGTTTCGTTCATTTTATTGAGCCCCTTTAAAATTTATCTCCATTCTTGCTCATCATTGGCATTATCATCACCTTCTTCATCATCATTTTCCTCTTTCTCATTGTCCTCTTGTTCATATGCTGGCTGATCACTTTGTGCTTTACTATTAGAACCTCTTTGAAGCATATTCTTGAAGCACCTTCTTATTGCGGGATCTTTTAAATTACTGTTAGCATTTAAAATCTCAGTACGGCATAAAGTGTCAAATGAATATGGCTCTCCACTAATGCATTCCATTGAGATATTGTTAGGATCAAAAATATTAAAATAAACTACTGATCCAGTAACAATATGTCCTAACACAATGATGCTCTTGAGATGTTAAGCTATAAACATCAAACTTTGAAAAAATAATATGTTATAAACACTTTTTTATTTTTATAAGCACAATACAACATAAATAATTCTTGAATTGACACTTTATTACTCTTCTTTTTATCAAACACGAAATGACATATAAATTTATGTAACAACAATAAACTATAATCACGAATCAATTCATTAAGTGTATTTTTTATATTAAATGAATCAAACATAGTTAATATTTTTCAGAATTTATCAACATTAAATTCTTTAGAATGAGTACAAGCACCCCACTTTAGGCAAGCCTAAAACTTTACACATAACATCATGATCAATTAAATAATCCACACCAAATATTCTATACTATAAATTATTATCTTTAGATTTTTGACATTTTAAGGATTGTCAAAATTTAAAAGTGAGTTCTTTATATGTGTCGTATTTTTTTTATACTAATTTTTTCCAACTTAATCTACCAAACAATTATTTCATTTTATAATCAAGACTCAAATGCTAAAAAATACCATAGCTAAAATATCTATAAGAAATAATATTTCTTAAACATAGAGAAAGAAATTTCTTACCTTCTTCTTGATTATAAATGGGAAAAAGGGCATCAAAATGAGAAAATATAACTCCCACATCCCTTGAAGAGCTTGAAACTTTCTCCTTCCCTTTCCTTGTAGAAGGTTTTCTTGTAACACTTTTTGTTCTTGAAACCATTATTGAATAATTTGAGGAATGGGTAAAGTAGATTTGGTAAAGATTTGTTGGATTAAGGAAGAAATTGAGTGGATTTTTGGGAAGATTTGAGTGAATTTGTTAAGTGTGTGGTAAGGGATTTGGGGAATGATAATGGATTTGTGAGAAAGAAGAAGAAGAAGAAATGAGGAGAGAGAAGATTTGATTCGATTTTTTTATGCTGAAATTATTTTTTTTATATCTGGATCAATCATTTGCGCGGGCTGCTGCCACGCGTCTCTATCATGATCGCGTATCTAGCTTTCACTCAACATATGATTTCAATTAAATATGCAATTGGTGGCCAGTCAATTACAAACACTAAGAACAAAATCAACAAAACTTCAATTTAAGAAATAAATAGTAATCAAATTAATCAATACCCATCATCCACAAATCTAAATCCACCTAATTCCACATAGGAGATTAGTTGCTCATATCTAAATTAAACATAAAAATCATAGAAATTAAGAAACCAAATATGAAATCCATAATTCTAATATTCATAACAATAAAAGAACAAAAGTATAAAAGAAAATGTAAAATTAAAAATCTAAATCAAATAGAGAGTTCAAACTAGACGGATGAAGAGACTTGTAGAGATGATGAAGTCTTCATCAAGTCCAATCTTCTTATTCTTTTTATCTCCAATAGTAAAAAAACTAATCAACCCTAAAAAATAAAAAAGAGTAATAGAAAATTGCCTCTGGATCGCTGCTCGTTACTGTTCATGTCCTCCTTACTCTTACTTCAAAAATCAACTCCTACTCCTGCTCAACTTCTGCCAGCCTTCGAATTCAAATTTGTCAATCAGATTTTTATCAAATAAAAGTTTTATCTCAAATTGACTCCTTCAGTAAAATTGTATATTTTGAAGAGCAGATGATTTTAGGCTTTTAAATCGCTTCATTTGGATTTCAAATACCCAAGTTATAGCCTAATTACTCTTAGTGACTCGGATTGAAAATTTGCTTCTGTATTTTAAGTCAAATTTTGACTTTTTAGTTGGAGGCCAAAACAAACTTGGATTTTGACGAACCAAATCTCTCTAAAATGCTTGATATGTCCTCCATCAACTTCATAAAAACACTTTTCCAATATTGTACTTTATAACTATCAAAATTATACTTGAAGCTCTGAATGTCTAATTCTGTTTAAAATCTCAGTTTACACACACCTACAAGAAATTAATTTAAACTAAGCTTAATTCAAAAATAATAAAATTAAAATACATAAATAAGCTTAGAATAAATTAATTCAGCTCAAGTTTATGCTAAAACTGATAAAAAACATATGTTTAAATTGCACTTATCAGACTTCACCACCCATACTTTGGGCATTTTTCACTTTTTCTACAATTATCACATATTACAATGGTTTAACATAATGCACATAATACATTTTACATCATTTCACAACCAACATTGCAATATATTTGGAAACTCAATTACAAAGTAGTTTGGCACATTTTTAATATCAAAATGTGCTAAGCCAAATTAAAATCAAATGTATTACAATTTATCAAAGTATGTACATATCTTTATTCAAGATGAATTCCAAGCTAAATTCACACTCTTCCAATCACTTTCCAAAATTCCCTTCACTACTTGATTTGAACAAATACTATATACTCAACACCTAATCACATTTTTCAATTTATATTAACATCATATTTCTATATACTTTAACTAATAAAATTCAATTTATCACATTTCCTTCAAGTTTCTAATTTTTTTGTCCTAATGTACTTTAATTTTGGAAGTTAATTCTAATCAATTTCTAATTAATTTTTAAGCTCATTATCATTAAAATCATATTATAATATAATTTAAGCAATAAAATTCAATAAATATCAATTCTTTGCAAAATCTCCATCAAAACCCTAAATATCTTATTATCTCTCTCAAAGTTCAACCAAACTTCATCCTTTCTTCAATCAAATCTTAAAATCATTGCTTTTATATCAAACTAACATCTTTTCTCCATTTAAACAATTATAAAATACTTCATCAAAAAGTCAAATTACACATAATCTAAAATTTTAATAAAGCTCCTTAAATTCTCAAGAAAATTTATCTAATAGTTAAACTTCCTTCAAATTCTCCTTATTTCCTTTCAATTCTCCATGAAATTTGGTGTTTTGGATAAAAAAATCTCCCTCCTTTTTCTTTAGATTTGTTCATGGTAATGGTGAGAAGAAGAAGAAGAAGATTTTTTAATTAAATTTTCAATCTTTATCCTTTTAAATACTTTTAAATAATAAAATATTCTATTATATTATTTTTTTACTTTAATTCCCCACCATAAAGATCTCTATCTTACTTATGACTTTTTACTTATTTATTATTTATTCATTTTAACTCTTCCAACCAAAAATATGTATATATATGTGTATATATCGTATATATATTATGTATATGTTATGTATATCCTTATATATTTTTATTTATAACATGTACATATTGTGTATATATTATGTAACATTGTAAATATTTTATATGTATTATATTTATATCTTATATCTCTCCTTTTCAATATATTAATTAACTCTCCAAATTACTTATTAACAGTATTTAAATTTTACGGGTATTATATAAAGTAGAATGAAAAAAATATTATTTTATTTTATTATAATCTAACTTTATTAAAAAAGTTTGAACAATATCTAAATTACTCTTATTAATTTATATCATGTGTGAGAATAGATAATTAAGTCAGGGGTAAAATTATCTTTTGATATAAAACTTATTAATTTATTTTTTCAGTAAAATTTTTCTCTATCTTCTCAACGTAAAATATTTTATTAACTAGTTGGCAATGGATCCAGTATTTTATTTTATCTATATTATTTGTAAATAAATATAGTATTATTGGTCAACAGAAATTATTTAATCCACTTTCTTAAAAAAATAGTGCAACCAAACACACTATAAGAATTATAAGTTTATTATAAATAGAATGAATAACATGTAACCTTTATTATATGAGTTATAAAATTTTAAGAGTTATAGAATTCTAAAAAAGATAGAGCTATAGACATTCACTGATTTCTATTTCATTCACAAACATCATAAATTTGCCGAATAAAAAAGGTTTATGTTGGTGATTATTTCATGAGATTTTGCATTTTTAACGCTATGTTCAATGTTCATAATAATAAGAATAATAGAAACAAGAAATTCTCATTGGGAAATAAAATATGAAACTAGAATTAGGAGTGACAATTTTATAAAAGAAAAAAAAGAAATGTTCTATGTCAAATTGCCAATATTTATATATTTCTGTGATATTTTTATCTTAATTTTAATTAGAATGATGCCACTATATTGTGTTGGAGATATACATATTTTAATTTTTTTTATAAATAATACAAAAGGCGATAACTATTTTTTAAAAGATAAAAAAAATAAATTAAAAATTAAAAATAAGATATTATCAATTGAGTGTAAATAAGTAAACGTTGTAATTATTTTATGATTTTTTTAAATATTATTTTTATAAATTTTCAGGCAAAATTCTTCAATATAATGTATTATAAATTTTATTTAATATGCTCTAATTTGAGTAGCCTATCAATTTTCTTACTATTTTTTAGTTTGTTAATATTAGTTTATTTTTCAATATGATTAAATATATAAAATATAAACTTTATTAAAGTAAATAAAGTTGAAGACATAATTTACTGTAAAAATTAATAGAAAATATCAAACATTCTCCAATTTATAGAATTAAAAAATTTTAAAGGCAAAACGTATAAAATTTAAAATTTAACGGCAATATATAATCAAATTATCCAAAAAAACATAAATTATAAAAAAATTATATAATAACAAGATGCAAATATATAAAAAAATAATAATAAATTAAAATAAAATAATAATTAACGAAAAAATAATGACTAAAAATGAATAATACTGATAAAAATAAAAGGTAAAACCGTAAAAGAAAAATAAAATTGCTGTTCATTTACATTGATTTTGCTTCTTTTTTAAATTATAGAATAGGTTTCCTGTTTTTGTTTTCCAGAGCTTTAGATGGGTTCAAACGGATATATAAAAATAGTTTTCAACTTTTCATAACCTGGTAAATGCATTTCTGGCTTGGCCATAAACAAATTCAAACAGAGTTTTGTTTTGTATTTTTGTCAGTTCTCCGAAGATCTGTACAAGGAAATAAAAAAATGATCGGTTTCAACTATCAAAAATTTTGTTAGCTTCCAACAAAATCTTTACTCACCCAAGGCAATAACATCTTACAAAACTTGAAGGTTTCAAATGTAACATGAAATCGTACAGAGGAACTAACATAGCTAAATTATGAGAAAACAAAAAGGGGCATTAAAAAAATATATATATATATCTAAACTCTGGTCTATCGTCTTGGCTTTCTTTCATGCAGAATTAATCAGACTGAGTCCCCACTTAGCAACTCCACTAACTCCCCTTTCTTTATCTTTGAAAATCCTTTTATGCCACGAGACTTTGCAAGTGCCCTCAGCTCTGGCAGCTTCAGTGAACTCAAATCCTCTTCATGTTCAATTTGCTGCTGTTTATCATTATCCTCGTCAATATTATCAATATCTGAAGATTCCCCTTCAGATAGTTCATCAAACACGTCGCCATCAAGGAAAGACGAGTCCGATTCCTGCTTTAGTTCCAATTCTGGATCCTCTGGTTCCAATTCAGACTGTTGGGCAGTGTCAGGAACCACCTCAAATTCCTTCTTTTTCTCACCAGTCAAATCCAAATAAGATGTAGAACGAACAGGGTCCTCATTTGAATAACTGGACTGAAATTTCACTTGAAGAACTGGAGACTTGCGTCTGAAGTTCGAGGGTGGCCTGGTGAAAGAAGAGGAATTAAGTTCTATGGCCACACTCTTTTCTTTATTATTTGGATTAAGGAAACTTGTGCTGCTTTTGTTCTCACTTTGTATTCCACTCTGTTCTGGCTGGTCTACAGGAAAGTATTCATTGCTGACCTTTTTCTTACCTTTCTCAATTGAGTGTTTCCTCAGCAGCTTAAGGAGGGAGTCCACAGTTTCACTTTCTTTACCTTTTCCTTTAGAGGCTGAAACCTTCTCCTCTTTGACTGCAGCTCTTTCACGCAGCTGAGCCTGCACTTTCCTGAATAGCTCAACAATCTCCTTCTCTCTTGGTCCCGGGGCTGCAGTGGCTTGGAATTTTGGGGTATTTGAGAGGGAGAGTAATGGCCCATTCTTTGAAGTTAACAAGTCAGATTCATCAATGGTTTCAAAGCTATCTCTCTCCTCATTTTGTCTGCTCCTGTTTCGGGAGAAACCCTGTCTGCTTTGCTTTAAGAAGTCTGGGTTTCTCTTAGGACCACCAGAACTTGCTCTGCACACAAAAGATGCCGCCCCAGAAGCACATTTTATTGATCCAATCTTGACCTGGGAATATCTTTTGTGATCACCACGAGAGGAACAAGAAGATAAAACAGCCACTTTCCCAGAAATTCCTGGATGAAGAGGACGCCTACCTTCCAAAGGTCCATAACCTACAAGAAGCATATATTCACGCGTTAAAACATGAAGGTTATCTTCAACTTCTTATTTTCACTTTTTCTTTTTTAAATTGAAGAGAACAAAATTCTGGTTCAAGCACATCACTAAAATTGGGAGGGACTCAACTAATTAAAAAAGCACTGATAATGTCAACAACCTATATTGTATACAAGTATAAACAGACACACTCAGGCTTATCAGCACTGCACTATTCTTTGGTTCCATGCATAGAGAAATCTATTTGCCTATCATTTCCAGATATATACTATACTTTACTCTATCTATTCTCTGCACTTCAATAACAAATTGAATACAAGGAACAACACGAAAAGTTCTAAGGCAATTGAAGAATTCACAGAACCAGTACTTCTCCGCATCTTACAACAAATTTACAAGTAACAACAATACATTGCCATCCACCATCATGCCCAAAGAAGAAGCCGGGCTGAAAAGATAAGTGTAGATATGCAGTCTCATCTACCTCCTCGCAAATGAAGAAACAATTCTGCATGCAGTCTCTGCCACTATAATACTAAGATGTAGGACCTCATCAAAATCATGAACAAAACTAGTTCTAACCCCATTACCAATTTACCACTAATGCAGTTTTCATCATTACCTCTGACACAGGTGGCAACATAATCTTTAAGATGCCTATCTCTTGTCAAATAAGGCTAAAGTAGAGGAGATGCTAGCTCTAAGGAGCAGCTATAAAAATGAATATCAAGAAAATCATTGCCACTTCCCAAATGATATGCTCAATATTCATTGAATACTCACAGAGCAAGCAAACGCCAACAAAGAGAAGAAACAATACAATCAAGACAACGTCCAGAAAGCGATTACTCAGTCTTGAAATGAAAATAGCAAGGTAAAAACACTAGGCAGAAAACCAAAGAGCAGCCTCTCTTCCACGCAAGACCTAAAATCATGCCATCAAACACATGGTGGGCAACAATCTCAGTTCATACCACCAAACAAATGGTTAAATGGGGATGCAAAAAATGAAAAAAAATCCAAACGAGGTTCCAGCAAACACATCATTCCAAACAAATGAAACTTGAGAAAGCTTCTACAGCAATAAACAGTATATACATATATACATCCCTGGACTCCAACTAAACAAATAATCCTTTATGAACTACAGCAAAATAAAACAAGAATGCTGCGTTTGGCAGCCAAGGAAGTAAAAGAAACCAAAAAAGAGGAGTTGGGAAATAAATTCTTTGGACACCCTTTTTGAGGAACAACCTAAATTGAATTTCCCAATTTTTTTTTCCTACGATTTCCCAGGAAACGAACAAAGCCAAGAAGAAGTTAGGAAGAAAACCTAAGAGGGTTTGAAAATAAAGATATAATAAAAATATACCCGGAATGTTCTTAGCAACGAGATGGACTGCTTGCGACATTGCACTCGAGCTTGAGCTTGGGATTAATGGCGCTTTTGCATTTTATAGACTTGTCTTTTGTTTTGTTAGCAATTTTCTTGCTGTATTTTATTCGTTGATTTTTTTTGCTTAATAATTATATTCCGCCATTGATAAGGGACTTCTTCGATATAACGCCGTCCTTTTTGGGTCATATTCAAGAAAATAAAGTACATTATTTGTAATTAATTAGCTCTATAAATTGAATTTTTTTTTTAAAACATATCTGGTTAAAGATATTAGTATTTTTTAATATTTATTAACCATAACTAATTTAAAATTGACTAAATTATCTTTAACTTTAAAAAATAAAAATTATTAGCTCTTTTTTTTTCCTCTTTTATCTCACATCTTATCAACTTCTAATTTATTTTTTTCTCATTTTTTCTCTTTTTCTCTAAAATTTTTAAATTCAAAGATCAATAATATTTAGATTTTTTATCAAATTTTAATTTTATCCATCACCTCTTTTATTGCAATAGGTAAATTTTTAAATTTTTACTGTATTTAAATACAGTTAGCGACAGTTAGTATTTTATGTGTTCTTCAATATTTAAGAGTTAATTTTAAATTTTAGTATAATTTGACAATAAATATTGAATTAATACTGATATATTGATTATTTATTACATTTGGGTGCAGTTAGTAATAGTTAGCAACAATCAGTGTTTAATGTATTCTTCAATATTTACAATTTAATTTTAGAGACTGAAGAAGACCGGTGTCTTCGACTGACCACCAACTTCTTCTCTAGCAACCAACCGACTAACAACTCCGACGATGACTGTGTGAAAATTTTGCCCCCTCTTTAGTAGATCTTTAGTTCCGCCATCACAATTTATTTTTTATGGGTTCATGCCGAAAATAAAAAAATAAATGATTATTATTCCGATGATGAGAAGTGATTTGACCAAAAAATAATTATATATACAGTTATATATTTTGCTAGTTTTTAGATATTGAATTTTATGTTAATGAAATAGTAAATGTATCGGAATTTAATTATTCGTTAGATAGTATATATATCAGAATTTGATTTTGATATGTTTGAGTAAGTGTATAGGCAACAAAGATGTTACTAATTTTCACTATCTGTGACTAACTATGACTAATTGTGCACTAACTTTGACGAACTTAATTTTTAAACACTCGATGATCCCCTTAGATGTTATATGTATCAGAAGTTAATTTTGATATGTGTTTGAATCAGTATGTATGTATATGGAAAGTCACTAAGTAAATAGTCACTAACTATCACTAACTTTGACTAACTCCACACTAACTTCGACGAACTTTATTTCTAGACACTATATGTTCCTTAGTTAAATGGTATATATATCAGAATTTAATTTTGATATATTTGAGTCAGTGTATAGACAACAAAGACGTTATTAACATTCACTAACTGTAACTAGCTATGATTAGTTGCATACTAATTTTGATGATTTTAGTTTTTAAACACTCAATGATCCTTCTTTAGATGATATATGTACCAGGAGTTAATTTTGATATGTGTTTGAATCAATTTATATGCATACAGAAAGCCACTAGGTAAACAGTCACTAACTCTGACTAACTCTGACTAACTCTATACTGACTTCAGCGAACTTTATTTCTAGAAACTGTATGATCATTCGTTAAATGGTATATATTAGAATTTAATTTTGATATGTTTGAGTCAGTGTATAGGCAACAAAGATGTCACTAACTTTCACTAACTATGACTAACTGCGTACTAACTTTGATGAACTTAATTTTTAAACAGTCAATGATTATACCTTAGATGATATATATACTAAGAGTTAATTTTGATATGTGTTTGAATCAGTTTGTATGCATATGAAAAGTCACTAAGTAAACAATCACTAACTATGACTAACCATGACTAATTGTGACTACCTCCACACCAACTCCGATGAACTTTATTTTTAGACATTCCATGATTCAACATTAAATGGTATATATATCAGAATTTGATTTTGATATATTTGAGTCAGTGTATAGGCAACAAATACTTCACTAACTTTTACTAACTGTGGATAACTATAACTAACTGCACACTAACTTTGATGAACTTACTTTTTAAATACTCAATGATCTCCCCTTAGATGATATAAATATCAAGAGTTAATTTTGATATGTGTTTAAATCAGCTTGTATGCATATGGAAAGTATTTATGAAAAATTTATTAATTACAAATTAAATAGATGTAATAGTTTATTCAAAAATAGTATGTAATTATAGAAATTATAAAGAGCCATGTAATAGTTTATTAAAAAAATTATATGTAATAGTAGAAAAAGACCCAAAGCCCGGTAGAAATATTTTGTGTATGTCACAATTTTTTATGGGTATATCATAATTATTTATGGGTTTGCCATAACTTTTTATGGGTATGGCATAATTTTATGGATTTATCATAATTTTTTTAAAAAATTTTTATATCTAAATAATTCATAATATTTAGAAAGTTAAAAAAGTTTAGGGTTTATTATTTAATTTTTTTAAAATTTTTTATATCTAAATATATAAATATATATAATTTTGGTAATGTATAATATTATAATTATATTTAATTTAAATATATTAATTTTAATAAATATGATTAATTTAATTTTGAAATTAAAAGTGTTAGATCATGTTTTTTAACCAAAATTTTCAAAAATACAAATACATGTATAGACATATAATAAAATTAAGTAATTTTTAATGAAATGATTTTTTATTTTTTTTTTCTAAATAATATATCATGCTAAGTTCTAGTCTCTTATTTATCTTTCATTTTAATTAAGTTATTATTAATAAAGATCCACAACATAAGAATCTAGATGCACTAAATAAATCTACATTCAAAAAAAAAGTATAGCTTATAGATGCACATATAATTTGCTTATCATAAAGTGTCTAGAAATAAAATTCGTCGAAGTTAGTGTGAAGTTAGTCATAATTAGTGACTGTTTACTTAGTGGTTTTTTACATGCATACAGACTAATTTAAACACATATCAAAATTAACTCATGGTACATATAACATCTAAGGGGGGTCATTGAGTGTTTAAAAATTAAGTTTGCCAAAATTAGTGCGCAGTTAATCATAGTTAGTTACAGGTAGTGAAAATTAATGACGTCTTTATTGTCTATACACTGACTCAAACATATCTAAATCAAATTCAGATATATATTCCATCTAACGAATGGTCAAATTATGATACATTCACCATTTACATTAACATAAATTTAATATCTAAAAACTAGCAAAATACATAACTGTATATATAATTATTTTTTTGTCAAATCACTTCTCATCATCGGAATAATAATCATCCATTTTCTTATTTTTGGCATGAACCCATAAAGAATAAGCTGTGGTGGCGGAATTGGAGATCTACTAAAGGGGGGCAAAATTTTCACACAGTCATCGTCGGAGTTGATGGTCGGTCGATCGCCAGAGATGAAGTTGGTGATCGGTCGGAAACACCGGTCTTCTTCAACATCTAAAATTAAATCGCAAATATTGAAGAACACATTAAATACTAATTGTCACTAACTATCACTAACTGTACTAAAATACAGCAAATAATCAACAAATCAGTATTAATTTAATATTTATTATCAAATTATAAGAAAATCTAAAATTAAATCTCAAATATTAAAGAACACATTAAATGATAATTGTCGCTAATTGTACTCAAATATAGTAAAAAATTAAAAATTTACCTGTTGCAATGAAGGAGCTGATGGATAAAATTAAAGTTTGATGAAAAATCTAAATATTATTGATCTTTGGATCACAAAATCTTAGAAAAAAAGAGAGAAAATGAAAAGAAAGTAAAGTAGAAGTTGATAAGACGTGAGATGATAAAGGAGAAAAGAGAGCTGATAGTTTTTGTTTTTTAGGATTAAAGGTATTTTAATCAAGTTTAGGTTAGTTAAAATTAACGAAGGTCAAAAAATACTAATGCCTTCGAGGAGAGATAATTTTAGGTGATTCCCATTTTTTTTTATTAAAATAAACTTACAATTTTTATATTAAAAATTTAATCAAGAAAATTTTATTTTTATTAAAATATTTTTCCAATACAAGTATGAAAAACAGTCTAAAAATTTTTGTTTTATTTTTAGATATATATCTTTATATATAAAATCAATATAATCATTTTTAGTCAAAAAATAAAATAAAAAATTTTAATGAAGAGAAAATAAAATTTTAGTGACTAAGGGCATTATTGCTTTGGACGTTTTACAAAACTAACTATAAAACTATTTTTTTTTTCAAAAATACCATTAATATAATTTTTTTTAAAAATACTAAAAAAATTTATAAAATTACAAAAATAACGTACATCATCATTAAAAAAATATAAAATTTGAGTTTATTTCAGATATTATTTTATAAAAAAAAGACATTTACCAGAAAATAACATAATTTTATAAAAATTTCTCAAATTTTTTTTTTAAAAACATCATTTTATAATATAATTTTATATATTTCAAATGTGTTGTATATATATCATATATATATTGTATATATATTATTATTTACCCTTTATAAATTATACATTATTTATATATTTCTTAATTATAATATATATACTAGTGATTACACCCTTAATCCGAATTAAAAGGTATAATTAATTTTAATCATTGTCTTTAATATCTTTTAATTAATGGGGATTTGATTTTCTCTCTTGAAAAGGTGAGCTAAGCCTAAGCTAAGATTAGTTGTTATTTTGCACAAATCTTTCAAAGTACACCCTTCATTTTTCTATCGGTCCTACTTATTAGTATACTTTTTTTTAAAAAAAATTATATCAATATATACGAAATAGTAATTCTTATGATAATTTTAATATATATAATTATAAGTCATTTTTTTATAATGAAAAAATTTTGGCAGAGCCCTATTTTTTTTTTTTAGGTAAAATCCGATCACCAAGACTTGGATAGAGCTAGTCTAGCAACCCAATGCCAAATCTCCCTGCTTCAATACAAACTTATAAAAATGCTAAACACATGGTACAACTACTACTTTATAACATTAGAAGTGTTGTTACGAATCCTGGTTCAAACTGGTAATTTCGCTAACGTAAATCATTTTACCTGTGGTGGATAATTATAACTCAGTTTTATTATCTTAAATATGATTATTTTTTTCAACTCTTGCCTCTTTTTTTTATAATTATTTTTTATTTTGCTAGTTTGAATTCAAAATTGAGAAAAAAAATAAAAAACTTTTACTGGTACAATGGGTATTTTATTTTATCTATGAATATGAAGACAATTTCATATTCTACCTCCTACTAATTATTATTGAAAAATCATTTTGTTGCTTCGAGATATTTATATATTTTTTATATTTTTATTATTGATATTTAACTTAAATAACTTATTCATTTCAGGCATTTCATTTTTTTTTTAGTTTTTTTCATCCCATTTATGAAAATTAGTATTTTTTTTTTGTTATATCATACATATTTTCTTTGTCATCATCCTATTAAATTTAATAAATTATATTAAGAAAACTATTAAAACGTACAAATAATATGAAACACATATAAAATATTTTACTTAAGTGCATAAATTAAGCTAATCTTTAAATACAATATTAAACAGAAATAACTACATATTTATGTATAATAGAAAAATCATTCAAAAGTTATTTATGTTTTAATTGTTATCTTGTTTTCTTATTATATATGTTTTCTCTAATTATTAATAAAATTATGATATCAAATATTTTAATAAAGTATTTAAACTAACAAAAGAAAAAAATCAAATTCAAACAATTTATTATTACATCAAATTATATATAAGTAATTTCATACTACAAATAAATGTGTCCTATATTAATATTACTTGAACAAACATTTTTTTATTATTTTATTTTTATGAATGGTATATTTAATATTTTACTGTAGTATAAATAAAATATGAAAAGTATATTTGATATTTTACTGTAGCAGAAATAAAGAATGAAAAATATTTTTGTTATTTTACTAGCATAAACAATATTTTTACTGTAATATAAATAAAATATGAAGGGTTTATTTAATATTTTACTGTAGCAGAAATAGTATTTCGTGCTTATTTTTAAATTATAAAATAGATTATAGATATGTGTCTTTTAGTATCTATAAGTTGAAATTATAGTGTATATATTATCAATATATTGTAGATATATTATATATATGTTATATATATGTCATTGTTTATTTTAGGTGTATTGTGTATATGTTATGCATATATTTATTTTTTTATGTATATAATGAGAATATAAAAATTAAAAAAAATATTTATGAACAAAAAATTATAACTACAAATTAAAAATTCAAAAAATTACAAAAATAGAAAAGAAAAAAAAATGTTAAAATAAAAGACGCAACGTAATTATGAAAAAAAAAAAAAACTATACCAGTGTATATTTGAAAATCACAATTCAAAAAAGGTATTTGATGTAATTTTTCTATTGCTTTCGCATATAATTTTGATGAGTAAAAATATTGTTGCTTCTGTTTAGATATGATGTTCGAGTTTTAGATGTCCATTAATAAAAAATAAAATTAAAATAATTTATTAAAATAAATTAACATTTAGAAATATTAATAACACAAACAAAAAATCAAAATTAAATTATTCCTCACATTTTCCTTTTTTCACATTTCAATTTTTTTATATTTGCACGTCTTTCTACGTCGTCTTCAATGAAGTATTGGAAATATTTTCATATTTATCATAATTAAATATTTCCACTTAAGAGCATATCTTCATTTTTTTAAATTATTATTATTATTATTATTATTATTATTATTTCACTAACTTAATATTGCTATTTAAAAATTTAATCAAGTTTACTCGATCATAAAAGCTTCATTGATAAAAAATCAAAGGCAAAATCAAAATCAAATAATTTTACTGACAAAAAAATGCAGGGACAAAAGAATTGGGAATCATTGAATCAAGATTTCAAATGGGAATGACCCGACAAACCTGCAATAGAATAGAATGGCATGAAAACTACTTGTAGAAGGAGCTGTTTAGAATGTCTCATTTAAATGCCAATTGGTTAACAAAAACAAAAAATAAATAAACAATTAATCAACATAAGACAAAGGAAAAGAAGAAGAAAGTTAATCAACCATTGACCTGGTTTCCAGTTTCTACAACTGAACAATGAAATGGCCATGAAAATCTCAAAATTTTATTTGAAAAGCCAAAAATAATATAAAGGAAAATATAACCAGATGTTGAAACTGTAAAATCTGATATGGGCAGTAAATACATGGCAATGAAGGTAAAGAGTCCCAACACAAGCATCCAGAGTGGCAGCAAAAAGAATTCCATTTTCTTATTTTCCTGGTCTACATTTTCAAATTACAATCCCATTCAAACGCAATGTTCAATAAAGTTGAAACTCAGAATTGAACTTCGCCGCCTTCAGTGCTTTTCAGCTGGTTACACAGTTGCTGCACATGGCCAAAAATAATCACAATCATGTAGCCCTCGCTTAACAGAAACCCAATCACTTTAAACTTAGTATCCTTTGCTTTGATGACCAAAAAAGCATTATTGGTAAAAAATGAACAAGACAAGACATGTACAAACCAATTAGTTTGAGCTTTTGATGTGCATAGTCTATGGCTTGTGATTTTTCGCCATCTCATCCACATCAAGTTCTACTTCCAACACTGGAGAATCCTGGCGCATGCTGAAATGACTGGTGCAAGGAAGATAAAAATTCAGATGCAATTCAAATATCACCTACTTCGGCTACTTGACAGCAACTGAGGACAAGCAGCTTACCTGTTCTGAACAGGACCATGATCCACAGCTGTTCGAAGACAATATATAACTCGGCCAACTATGTCTGACATGGGAACCGGACCAAATGCTCGACTGTCATTGGCTTCCTGTGACATCAATACCCCAACCCCCACCCATATCCAAAAAAATAGGAGATGAATAATTTTTGCTAGCCTTTGAATAGTTAAAGTGCACCTATGTTCTATGTCAAAATTTACTAGTGCCTTAATCACTCAAGAAAAATGAGAGAGAGAAAAGAAAAAGAGGACGATGGAAGAGAATATATTAATCCTTAAAATCTCGCTTAATAAAAAGAAAAGAAATTTGCGAGATGCTGCTGTTCATGATAAATAATACCAAAAGAAGGTAATCAAAACTGCCCACATTCTAAACAAGCACAGTCAATATCATTAGATGTTATCACACCTACCATCCTACATTGGCACATTGAGAATAGGTAGTCAGAAATCAGTCGTAGATTTGCACATATATAATCTAGATGCATATTCTTAGAAAGGAGAAAAGTAAGACCAGTGCATCAACCTCTTATGTACATGCAAAAACAACATCTGCTACAATCTGTGGAACTTCAATTATAAATCCTAATTTACCACATCCTTTTTTTGTCTAGAGAAAAGAAAGCAAGAAGAGAGGTTCTCCTAAAAAAATGATGTCTACTTTTTTCACCTTGCGAACTTGCCCACAAGGGGAAATATACAGCTTTCAATAGAATGTCATGATGGACAAACAATGAGCAAGGCATATACCAAGAGACTATGTTATAGCAAAAATTACTGAACTTTGCAGCACATCAAGAGTAGAAACTTAAAGCCTCAAGCCAGGTGTATAAATGCGAAGAAATCATCCAGATAATGTTTGTTTGATCTTTTCAATTTAGATATCTTGTGACTTGTTTTTCTTCAAAAATCAGCTGACGAGACAAAAATGACAACTAATAGCATAATAAAGAATCTAAAATGGAAGACACATATGACAAGGACGGTTAGCTATTTTCTTTAGCTAGTGAAAATAATAGAACCTGAACAGCACAATTGCATCCTTTAAGAACACAAAATATACACAATTAAAGCTCAAATGCATTATGTTTCATGAAAATAATGTGCATTTTCTTGCATGCTCAATTTTTTTCTTTAACAGATTTCAAGTTATGTCACCTAGCAAAAACCATAGGTCTGGTTATGGAATACATGCTCATTCCACAACGAGATCAATACCAAGTTTAGTAAGGTTGGGGGAGTAATATGGCGAACATAATAAAAATTTATTCAAAAAAAAGTGACTAAAGAATAATGTCCATAAATAATTTAAGTGTGGTGAAAAAAAGAGTCAAATTTTGCTTCTATGATATCAATGAACTTTCATTTTAAAATAATGCAAGGAAATCAAACTGATTTTCAAACAAATGTCCCTGCATGTATTGATTGAATGATCTCATATTTGCAAAATGGTACAAACCTTGGGCGTCAACTTTTCATTATCAGCCAAAATCCAACACTGATCCTTATCAAGAACAAAAGGTTCATCCTTTTCATCAGTAGACACCATTTCATAACCTTCAAGCGCAGCCAATCTCCTGACTAGATAGTTATCCGAATTTTCAGGGTCTTTCACAACCACTACATCTCCAACAAAAACATGCCTGCCAAGGAATAATGAATTGTTAGGTATCATGAAAACTTACATAAAAGGAAATAGAAAGATAAAGCTATCCTGGTTTGCAATAAATGAGAACATCACAGCAGTGGACCTGAATGAGCTAAAACTTGTTTTTATTTAATGAGAAAAATGTAGCTTCATCCTGATTTGAGATGGATAAAAACACTGCATTAGTAGATCTGAGTGAGACAGAATAATTCTCTGTTGTTTGACTGTCCCCGATTATACCCTTTTTTTTTAAATACTATATTGATAATCAACTGTAATATGTTGATGAACTTAAGGACAACAAAATATTACCCAAGCAATTAGGATATAACAGCGAATGCCCATTGACACATCAATCACCTAGTGCTAATAAATACCTACATTCGTTACAAATATTTGGTGTGGCCTCTAACCCAATAACTTAAATTCAGCATAGTGAAATGACAAGTTGCACCATCATAACGTAGAGATCATAATAGAGCCACAATGCAAGAACTCTTGAGCACCAGGACACCCTTTCCATTTGTAAACATGTATTAAGCCTGCCACTAGATTCATTTCCTTGTTATGTTGTTGTTCCATATGCTAGGCTAATTTATTATCAGTGTAACTGTGTTCTGTTTTTGTGATTGATTAAATATAAAATGGTTCTGCATGGTGTTGGACCTTTCTTTTGGCTAGATGCTCAAACGCCGGTGAAGTTAAAGAGGGGATCATCAGAAATTCACATGATCTTGAAATTTTACATCTTAATAGACATGTTAAATTTTTGACGCCTCATTTGTGAGACTAGCAGTGTAAATGAACTTGGACTTGATGCCATATCATGTGAGTAAGTCTCTCCTAGGTGGTAGGCAGGGAAACAGGTCACTACATTTCCTGAATATCTAAAACCCAGATTGCAATTCTCTCAAAAAGCAATTATTCTCTGGTCAGTCAGGAACCCTTCATCAGATGCTAAAGATTGTTTTGCAGCACAAACTAGTGGAGAGAAATATGACAGCAAAGCCTTTTTCAATCCTCAATGCTAAAGACTATCTTGCTAAATAATATGGTCGAAAATAATGTCTATGCGAACTGTTAACCTCAGGTTTAAACCTTTTTCATGCACAAAGAAACAAAGGCTATATATATAATCTTCTTTTAAGAAGTTGAAAAGAATAAAAAGAAGTAGCAGCAGGACAATCCTCCAAAAAACTCAAAATCTCAAATTTCTATCATCAACTCAAGCGTCATTTGAATAGGACATTAATGGTGACAGACTCCAGAAAACATTGTTGGCATGCATTTTCCCTTCCATCAAAAGGAGCACTTTCAATAAGCCACAAACACTTCTAATACTTCTAAGCTTCACTGTAACTCTCTTTTATTCAACTGGATTGAAAGAGAAAAAATTGTGTAGAATTTTTATTCAATGCTCCTTATCTAAGTTAATGCCTTGGAGATTTATAAGCTACTCCAATTTCATCAATAGCTTCCTAGTCATTAGTTAAATATAACTCACTTAAGCAGAAGAGTACCTTTCCATGTGCATATCTACCTCCCCTGATCACTATCTTATTGATGTGGAACCTATAATCAACACATAACAAATTTCCCTCAGCACTTCCTTCCCCATTGTCCCCATTCTGTTACTGGAACAAGCGACGGTGAAGCCAACTTGCTGAAATGGTGGGCAATTGCCTTTCATTTTTTTAATATTAAATATATTATTTTAACTCGAAAAATTATATATTTACCTTCCCTTGTTAACTATTGATGACCACCTTGTAATACATTTTTACTTTGAAATAATTATAAATTTATAGTACGTAAAATTTTGCCCCCATCACAAAAAAAAAAATCCTGAATTCATCACTGAGAACAAACAAGTGAAGTGCGTCCAATCTTGTCTCACCCAAATCATACTACTTGTTATGTTAATATTCATGCTTAGATGGTGACAAAAGCACCAAGGAGTTGATTGATTTATACTGGGCTCTACCTTGAATCCTTGATCTAAAAGCATAAACTAATAGACCATGGGTCTTTTCATAATTATATCTAGCAGCACACCAAACAGATGTCAATTGCCCTAATCACTAACCTTCAGAATTTTGCAGAGTTACTCTCAAGACCTGAACCACAGATGCCAAACTAAAATCTCAAAAAATTAAAAACCAAAGTGGCCCAAACAAAATTCTCCATTAGTCCAAAAATCTAAAGTATGGAATCCCACTCTTTAAATTTAACCAAAGAGATTTCTATGATCAAGCCGTCATATATAGCACATGGCCAATAAATTGATAGTCCAAATACCTCTTTCTGCATTGCATGCTACAGCCAAGCACTAGACTTCACCTCCAATATAAAATTTCTTTAAAAAAAAGAGCTATATACGCCAAATGCCACAACAATCTCAACCATTCACAATAATTGGAGCACGAGATTTATCAATCAACAGGAACTCTTACAGATAATGAATACAGTCGTAAAGGTTTTGTAGCCAAAAACGTCACTGCTGAACCAAACAATTCATGATTCCATGAAATTGAGTATGCTAGGATAAACCAAAGATTTCTTAGATAAGATTCATTTGAACAAAATGTCTAGCACGAAGAGGCACCATCTTGTTAGATGATGCCATGCAGTGTGAACTCCCATCAACCACTGACAGCATT
The DNA here is from genome assembly GCA_947685225.1 of Garcia nutans. NCBI lineage: Eukaryota > Viridiplantae > Streptophyta > Magnoliopsida > Malpighiales > Euphorbiaceae > Garcia > Garcia nutans. Next base: position 3,740,478 of record CANTUV010000048.1, on the reverse strand, counting down.
CCAATGCAAAACCTTACTTTAATGATATCTGAGGAGTTAGCAACCCAAAGGGTATCATGTAAATCAAATCCATAATCCTAATAAGGCATCATAAATTTCCTTTGGAGAGGAGGTAGTCTAATATTCCATCTAAACTTCGAGTGTCTAGCAGCCTGTCAATCCTGCATAATATAAGGTGCAGTACAATTGAATTTCATATATTTTAAGATAAGCAGACCAAAAAGTACCCAAATCTTTCCAAACCCAGCAAGACACCTATGGAATCTCAATCCTTCAAGTCTTCATGAGCAAAAATTGTGACTACACAAACCAACCAACAACCAAGACATCTTACTCCTGCTATCATCTACAAAATTAAGCAAATAGTATACTTCACTCGAACAATTGAGAAGCCTGAATATGCCTTATCAGCTCAAAATAGAGAAGGATTTCTTTCAAAACAGGAGCAATGGCGTCTCATAACTTACGTTGGATCTGCGAGTGGTAATTTCCGAACAAGAAGAGTTCCCCCCCGCTCTCCAATCGTTGGGCCCATTTCTTGTCCTTTATTCCAGTGTAAATATGTCAACCTCCCCTGAAATAGGTTTTTCCAAATTGCATCACCAAATTCAGTGTCACTGATTTGACCTCTCTTATAGTTCTGCATCACATTCAAGGTCATACCATTCAATTAAGAATAGCTTTTCTATTGAATTTAACCAGAACTTTAAGCATGGAAAAGAAGCATATTAAAGCCAGCATATAAATCATTTCATTCAACTTGAAGATTGAACAACAAAACACAATAATACAGGCCAGTGAACATCAGGCAGCGGGTATGTGCCGACAACTCCGAGGAACCTCATTGACGCCTTCTACAAGATATTGTGGCAACTTTACTATGACTACAGCAACAAAGCACGCAGTAACAACTAGGTTTTGTTGGGCTAAACAATGAATGGTTTGATTTCGCAACACCTATCAACAATGGTTTGCATTAATTACTCACACTAAAGAGTTGCAATCTGTAATTTAAGAAAACCACAAATTATGCAAACAGTATTATGCCCTAAAGTTGTATTAGCTCTAAAGTTGCTTGTTTATTGCTGTGTTTCCTAAACTATTTCTCATCATTACGTAAGGAAAAACAAAACTCCAACCCCTCGCAATGATGAGATATAATACATAGTATTGAGCTTAAACTACAACCTAACAATTAAAACACCAAATGCTGCAACCAACTGTGTGCAATTAACTTGAGGTGTTCTACCCAAAACAAAATGAATCAAAGTATTCTTCCCTAGATTAGTGAGAGTTGCAAGCTCACACTAATTTAATACAGTGACAAACACCAAATACATCCGCTGTACCCCATTATCACACCTAGTAACAAACATTGTTCCCAAGAATACCCATTTATTTTCGCAATAGAGCATAAATGGTATTGAAAAAGTCAACTAAAAGTAGGTAAATTCAATCAGCAAACTGATCCAGTCATCAAAATCAACAGAACCAAATAACACCCAAGAACTCATTTACATTAACATAAATCCAAACCTATATAATCAGCACCCTAAAACGAAAAACAACCCAAAATGCAAAATTCTAGACACAAAATCATCAAAGCAGCAATAAAAAATAAACCCACATTACGAATTCTGTGTAGAAACAAGAAAATACTTAATTATAAAGTAACTGAAAAGATTTGTATTGACAATTTTCAAATTGAATAGAAGAAAGGGAAATATAAATAGAGAGCAAAAGACAAGGATATCTTTACCTTCCAACTGAGAGAGACGGAGTACTCGAATTTGTGAACTACGTATCGGAACCAAGTCGATAGAGAAACCATTTGTACTGCACTTACTGTGTTAATGCCTGGAGTTTGTAGTTTGGCCCTCACAACACCACCAGCATCCCCTGTTTTTTAATGTTAAACCCCTACAGGAACAGCTCGCACGAGTTTTAACCCTCCCGTTAATAAAACTCATCGTCGATTGATGGATCCCGTTGAGGAAATTATCGAATTAAAATATTAAAAATAAATTTAAGATTAAAATTAATAAAAGTATTACCACCCCTCCCATTTAAAGTACCACTATTATAAAAAAAATTATTCTATTTATATTATTATTTTATAAAATTAATAAAAATTAATTAATTTTTTTAATTATATTTTTATTATTAATGAGTTAATTAATAAAATAAGAGTATAATATTTTTAATATTAATAAATTTATAAAAAAGTATTTTAGTTTATTTTAAATAATTTTTTATAATGTTTATAAAATATAATGATTACCTTAATAGGTGTACATGAATTAAAAATGACATTATAAACGAGATAATGATAATACATATAATATAAAAATATATTTAAAATTATATAAAATTTTAATATTTGATTAAATTCATGATCACTCCAATTCAACTTAATTCATTATAATTATTTAAATTTAAATTATTAATTTAAATCTTTTAGAGGACTTGAAATTTATAAGTGGTTTGATTCGTTTATATTTTTAAACTAGTTTAAAATGATTGATTAATAATTAATTCCTATGTGAAATTTTTCTTCAAATAATTAGTATTTTATTACTAAATTTTTTTAATTTTTTTTATTTTTTATTACGTCAATTACATAGCCGTTTCACTAAATTTTATTCTTTTTTCCTAATTTTTTTAGAAATTTAAATAATTCGATCATATTTAATTCAGTGTTTATTAAGGTGTGTGTCGTAATTAGTGAATTATATATAATTTTATTGATTAATTAGTAACTCATTTTTGTATTGCAATAGCAAAATAATTATTAGTTGTGGAAGTGCAATTTTAGTTATATTATTTATTTAATTCGTAATTTTTAAAAATATTTTAATATATGCAAATAGTTATTATTAATTATTTATTAAATCTAAATTTTTATATTTTAATAATTATAAATATATGAGTCAAGGTTATATACTTAGATCAACTAAAAAAAATAATAATAATATCCTATTTACCTGTGTATGAATTTTTACTTTATCTTGTTATAAATTTATTTAACTCTTATGCATTTTATTTAAATATAATATTAATATAGAAATAGATATGGCTATGAAATGAGTCGGGCCGAGTTCAGGGTTTGATGTGGGCTAAATTTTATATGGTTGAGCTCGAAACCGACCCAATATGAGAATTTTTTTTTATTAAAGTCCAACTCATAAATTATTTGCATAGCTCGGGCCAGGCCTACAATTAGGCCAATTAAAATAAATATATATATTAAATATTTAGTAACTAATAAATAATTTTTTATATATTAAATTATTATTTGATAATATATAAATATTAAATAATTTAAAATTAGACTTAATTTATTAGAAACAGTGGATAATTAATAATTATATTTATATAATATGCTAATTATTTAAATAGTGTCCTTAAAAATATTTAAAATATAATATATATATATGTATATGATACGAGGGCCGGGCCCAACCTATAAATATTATGCATGTCCAAGCCCATTCGAAAAAAATACGGATATTTATTAAGTTCGGATAGAGTATGACTTATATAAAAAATATATATATCTAAAACCATTAAAATTTGCCGATGAGTGGGTGTGGCTAGACGGATACTTATTTGGTCAGGTCTATATAGAAGTTGATTCCAAGGAAGTTTTTGATGCAGTTCTTAGTACCAACCAAACCTATCTACATTTGGCTCTTTAATTTATGAATATCGTGTGCTCTTGGGCAATATTTTAAGTAATTCATTTGATTGTGTTTGAACTTTGAAGGCAAGTTAATCGATTTGCTCATGCTTTTGCCAGTGTAGTTTATTTATATGCTAGCTTTGTTACTCGGAGGTTAGTTCCACTTTTCATTATTAATGTGTTGAATGTCGACACCATGGCTTAAGATTCGTTAGGTTCAGAGTGGAATGGAAAAGTCTATTGGTTGGGTTAGTTTTTTAGATTTCTAACTTTGGTTGCTGTTGAGTTGGTTTATTTAAAAAAATAAAAAATAAAGTAATATCCTAGATGTTAATCAGTGGGTGACATGGATCCACGTTACTACAAATGGCAATGTCATCTAACTTCGATGCATGAAGTATGAAAATATATTTTGTTACCTTAAATTATAACATTAATAACTTTTTTTAACAGAAAAAAATAATAACTATTATTATTATTATGCCTAAAATTTAAAATTATCAAGAAATAAAATTTTATATACTCCATATAAAACACATTTATATTCGGTAAATATATTTCATTGCAATTCATTTAAATAAATAATAATTTGATATAAATGAAATATGTTTATTATTGTTATTATTACATTTGAGTACAATTATCTCCATAAAATATTACTCCCTTCGCCCTAAACTAATAAGAATACTTTTATTATTTGCCATAAAATATAATTCAATAACTTTATTTAAATTATAGATATATTATAAATTAACCATTATGCTCATAGTTAAATATTTTGAGATCAACAATATTATATTTAATTATTTATATTTTTTAAATTATAATTACTTTGACATAATCGATAGCTATTTTAATTTTTGTAATAATTAATAGCTATTTAATATAAATAGAGGATAAAATATGTAGACTATAGAAAAAATTGTATCCATTAACTAAATAATTTATTTTTTCTTAATATGTATGGGATGAAAAATATTCCTATCATTTCATGATGAGGGAAATATATATTGGTATCCAAGGTACGGACGAGATGGATGTTTATTTTCTCAATCATTCTTCTTAGTTCTGATCCAAATAAAGAAAATTGATAATTTCTAACAAAGTTTTCATGTTATTAATTCCTACGCATAGTTATTCTTCCTCTTTACCATCTACTGGTACTAGTGGGGTAGGGTTAGGGTTAACCTATAATATAGAATCTATAGCCATAGGTGTAACCTTTCGTTTAATGCTAGAATTAACAATTGAAACATATGAGACTGCATTTATTAAGGATATCCGACTGAATGAATTATTTTATTTAGAAACTTAGAAACTTCACCTTCAACAAGCATAGAATTAATTCAAATTTTTCTATTACAATTAATGAGTCTTTCTCTTAAGACTGGAAGCGGTAGATAAAAAAAATCAAATCACACCAACTGTGTAATAAGTAAATGCCTCTTTTTTTCTTCAAAAGCTGTTTGAATTATTCAAAATAAAATATTTACTACAATTGAAAAAGTCTTATCAATAAAATTTTTAGATGATTTTGAAACTTTTCATATATATAAAAATAGAATCTAGGAAGAGATAAACTAAAAATGATATCTCTTATGTCAATGACACCAAAAGAGATATTAAATGAATGGAATTGAGATATGGATGAAATACAATAAAATAGAGCCACTTGGATATCTATCCAGTGTGATGTATGTAATATATGACAAATTGGAGTGTTGAAGTATTTCTATTGATCGATCATGTTATATGGGCCTTAGTCAAACATCTAATTGCTTCGATTTGAATTGTCTGGAAGATGTCTTATATATTATATTAAATTCTATATTCTATAAAAAAAATGGACAATCAAACCCACTTCTCAATTCAATAGAAACCAAAAGAGGTGAATATAGTTCAAAATAATGAGAAATATATATGTAAAAAATGGGTCCAATTACGTGTATTCCTAATCCTAAATGGAATGTAATGATGGAGAGATCTATACGTAAATATAATATCTATTTAGATACGCTCAAATAACCCTTTCTTTCTTATAACAAGAATGTATATAAAGCCTATTTAGGTATGGTCTGGTATGAAATGAACTTATAATCGTGGAATCGACTCGATAATCAGATTATAGATTATAAGTTCATAACTCTAACCCATTCCCAACACATTTTTATTACGTTATTAAAGATTAATGAACTTATACTTGATATGCTATTCTGCCCAAGCCTGGCTGAGAAAGAGTTAAGGGGCGTAAAATAAAAAAAAAAAGATTCAGGGTGGCCATACTATATGGAAATATTAAATCATTTACAAAAAAAAAGAAAGAAAAAAGTGACGATATTCTATTTCGACAAAAGACCCATACCCAAGCTCCATAGCTTTGGGTCCACTATCCTGATAATGATTTCCTACCTACAGAAGGAAAGATCCTTCCCTTTTTGGATGATTATGGGCTACGAGAGATTCGAACCCTCGACACTATGGTTTATAGCCACATGCTCTAATCTTCTGAGCTACAGGCCCAAAGTTGAAATCGCTAGTAATCGTCAGTCAGCCATACGATGATGAATTCATTCTCAGGCCTTGTACACATTGCCCATCACACTGTAGGAGCTAGCCATGCCGAAGTCATTACCTTAACTGCAAGAAAGGGTATGCCGGAGGTAGGGCTAGGGACTGGAGTGAAGTCGTAATAAGGTAGCTGTAATGAAAGGTGCGACTATATCACCTCCTTTTCAGGGAGAGGTAATGCTTATTGAGTACTTTGGTTTGACACTGCTTCACACCCAAAAAATAAGAGAGTTACGTATAATAGCCTAACCTATACAATATTGTTCGCTTTAGGATTACGACCCAGCATTTTCCCCCTTCATGATTTTGTTCTCAGGCCAAGACTTACCTCTAGGCCCAAAGCACATTGTATAAGTCAAAGCGTGCCCACCTTTATGTACTGCTTCCTCACCATGCACTTATTCGATGTGATATTTTCCTAATGATGAACAGTACGCACCATAGGAACGTCACAATTCTCCCCCCTAAGGGACTCAACGTCCTCATTGAGATTTGCCCCACCACCAGATAAAGGAGCAAGGCTTGTCTTTGATACTAAGTTGTAATAGCCCGACTTGTATAATATTGTCCGCTTTAAGGCTACGGCCCAGCTTTTTCCACTTTATGATTTTGTTCTTAGGCTTAGACTTACCTTCGGCTCCAAAATGCATTGTACAAGTCAAAGCGTGCCCACCTTTATGTAATGCTTCCTCGTCCTGCACTTATTCAATGTGAGATTTGCCTAAGGACGAACAGTATGCACCATAGGGACGTCATACTACGTATGAGTTACACTTGGTGACGAAAGTCTTTTTTCTCGACGGAAAGGTAAGACCGAGCTCATGAGCTTATCATTCTAGGTTGGAACAAGTTGATATGGTCCCATTTTTTTGCCTCCATGTTGCCATGCGCGAGAGACATGGAGACGTAAAAAGGAAGGGCGAATACATAATATAGTAAATTGAACAGAATATTCTAATATAATAAATAATTATATAATATAATGAATTGAATAGAATATTATAATATAATAAATAATTATAATAAATAATATATATAAATTATAATATAAATTTTAATAAGTATATTAAAATATTAGAAACTAATAAAAATATATTATACATTATACTATTTATATATTATACTAAGTATATAGAGTCGACCCATAATAGTTTATTCACAAGTGAGAGATTTGATTTACCTAATGACTAAACTAATAAATATAAGGAAAAAAATAATTTATTTGTATTGAATTGGATAAATATCAGTGTAATAAAATTTTCAAGGCCGAACTTAATTAGATTGACCATCATCATAACGAAATTTATTTGGTTGATATATGTTTTTAGTAATTCAACATAGATTTAAAATATTTCATCGACTCCCGGATGAAAAGATTCTATTTTTAGGGTTATCAATTATTATCATTATAGATTATAAATGACACTAATAAAATAGAATAATATAGGTAAAAAAATCATTTTTCATCTGACATCTACTTATATTATATTCCTAGAATTTTGAATCAAGAGATCCCTTAGATAGCTCATGAAAACTGAAATATAAAATTAATATTATAATAATTAAATATTAAAAAATAAAAAATATTAATAATAAATAATAAAAAATGTGTTGTATAACTTTATTTAAATTTTCTTTTTGTGAATATTTTAAAAAATAAATTTTCAATCCGATTAAATTTAAAATACGAATAATTAGTTTACATTCTAAAATATATATATATATATATATTATTAAGTATAGAAAATGAAAGATGTCGTCAATAAATAAAATTTTCATTAATATCTCAAAAATACTATATTATAGTGTATTATTCCCATTTTTTTTAATTTTTTATTATATATTTTTGGAAAATATTTTGATAAAATAGATAAAAATTAAAATTTTTAAATCGTTAATGTGATAATTTATTTATTTTTATTTTAAACTAAAATATACATAATATAATTTTAAAAAATATACATAATAATAAATCTGTCATTCATCCAATTGAAAAACAGAAAAATAAAAGACCAAAAAAAAATCCGTAATTTAAAATTATAATTAATTTCTCTGATAAACGTGCTAATTTTTACAACATTGACAGTTCAGTGGGTCCTGGAGATGCTACGTGGCCGGTAAATCAGCCACGCGTATCTTATACTTTGACATTTTCTTCTGTATCTGTGTCTGCTCTCTTGGTTCCCTCTCGAGTCTCGCCGTCTAACAACTGAAAGCTCCGTTTCTCAAGTTTACAAAATGGATTAATTGCTTAACTAAAATCTGCGCGTAAGAAGCAGCTCAACTCAGGTTTGTTAGATTCCAATTTTGCTTCGTTTTAATTTCATTTTCTTGCTCTTGTTTGGTTCCCTAGAAAACAGAAGAAAATCCAGGAAAGTCTAATGTTCTGTTTCCGAGGTCGTGAATTGTATTTTTGATGAATATCTTTCTTTGTGTTATGTTTTGTGCTGTAATTTCAGACTTTCAGTTCTTCGAATTATTGGAAGCTTAATCTGAGTTCGTTTACTATTTGAACTAGGGTTTTTTCTATTGCTTTTGAAGTCTGCGTTTTGAACAATAATAAACAAATGGACAAGTTGAAATTATCTCAATGGGGGGAGAGATTGAAGACAGGTGGGGCTCAAATGAGTAGACTTGTCAGTGATAAGATGAAGGAAATGCTGCAAACACCTACACCTGAATCTAAAATGGTTGATGAGGCCACATGAGAGTTGATGGAGGAGCCGAATTGGGGTATGAATTTGAGAATATGTGCTATGATCAATAGTAAAGAGTTTAATGGGACTGAGATTGTTAGGGCTATAAAGAAGAAGATTTCTGGTAAGAGCTGGGTTAGCCAGAGGCTGAGTCTTGATTTGTTGGAGGCATGCACCATGAATTGTGAGAAGGTGTTTTCGGAAGTGGCATCGGAGAAAGTATTGGATGAAATGACTAAGATGATTGAGTATCCAAAAACGCATCAGGGAAATAGAGATAGGGCTTTGCAACTGATAAGAGCTTGGGGACAGTCTGAGGATCTTGATTATCTGCCTGTCTTTCGTTTTTATGGTAAGTTCTCTGTCTTTGATATAGTTGTTGCCATTGCCCTGAAATATGATATTTTTGCTAAAAGTTAGTTATTCAGATGCTTTTAAATTAATTAAGAATTTGTTTGCGATTGCTTTTCTTATCGTGCAAGCTTAATCTGGAGCTTGATTGAATGCTAATTTGCTGCAATGCCGGAAAAATTCATTAGCAATTATTATATTTAATTCAATTTACAATTACGTGTTTTAAATGTTTGATCAGCTTATTATATAGAACTGCTGATTCATCGTTCAATTTTAGATCTGGGTTTCTGTGTGCTGCAAAATCAGAGCGCTTATAATCTATGCTTCATGCATGACAGTGTTGATAGACCTTAAATTTATGCAACCGTTAATTTTACCTCATATTTACAGGTTAGAGAATTCTAATGTGAGTTTTAAAGTTGTAAACTCACTACGCAATGCATCCTTCACCTCACTCTTTATTTTTTAAAGAAAGATACCTCCAAAGTCTTTGAGTCAAAGGTGCACCTCTTGGATATTTTCTTCCTCGCTAAGCAGCCCAAAAGGTGCACCTTGGTCTGGCCATTTCAAATAGTGAACTTGTGTAAGGTTTCAACACTTCCCTAGCAAAGAAGATTAAAGGATGAGAAAATTATGGAATATTATGTCCCCCGGCTTTCTATCGTTTTTCCACTTCCACAACATACACAGTTTTGATCACTACATAGATGGGTGTTCCTTCCTTCTTTTCTATTTCTATTATGATGCTGTAACTGTGATCTCATTCTATAAATTCTTTAAGAAACTAATGCCTGAAGTAATTGGTCTTGTTTTATCAATCTTGTTTTGTGGTCGTGGCAGAGTTTGCAAGAAAGAAGTGCTCCTCGACAAGTAGAAGATGGGGATTCACCTCCCTTGAATTATTCAATGGGGTCATATGTTCATCAGCAGCCACTATCTCCTCCTGAAAGGTATCCTATTCCTGAAACAGGGTTTGATAGTACAAACCATACTGCTTTGGGATACCATGGTGCTCTATCAGTTCAAGAAAAGAATGAATGTCTTGTAACAACATGGAACAGACTTGAGCTGCTTTCTAGCATTTTAAATGCTGAAACTGAACCAAAACCCATACAGTTAATTTACTTTCTCCATGTGTTTCAATGATAAATCATTACTTCTATCAAGCAATTAGTCTCCACACATCTACCTTTGTTTATAATATTTTTTTCCAATCGCTTTTGGGTATAATTTGTTGCATCCTTTGGAGTTTGGAGATATTTTCATTTTTTTAAAAATTTATACCTGCTTTTAGTTAACTGTTTTCTCCTTTTGAATGTTCCTCAGAATAGAGAACTATTTTTTAAAAAAAAAAACCACTATGTTTAGAACATTGTCATACTTTACAATGTTAAGGAGCTCCTCCAGAAACAAAGTTTAGAGAAATAGTTCTATTATTGGAAGTAGAGACATACAGTTCCTATTTTCAATCTTCATATATCATGCAACTAAATAGTTTTAGATTTGCAAGCACTTTTCTTTACTTGGGATCTCATTAGTTTTGATCTTTCATCCAATTGTCCAATCTGTGGCTGAGTGAACTTTCTTTACTTAACCAAGATAATGAGATAGATAGCAGTAGATGCATAAAAATGAAACTGAAATATGAAAGACCCATGCGTGGCTGCAGGAGGGTCTGGCAGTGAGCTTATTGGAGAACTGCAAGCAATCACAACCTGTCATACAAAGGATCATAGAGAGCACAACTGATGATGAGGCCATGCTATTTGAGGCACTCAATCTACATGATGAGCTTCAACGGGTTGTTACCCAGTGTGAGGAGCTGGAAGCTGGTGTCAAATCGGGAGAGCAGCAGCCTGAGGGTTCTGATAACACTTTGCCTCAGGTGGAACATAATAAGGAAATCAAGACAGGAAGTTTCCCAGAAGGAGAGAGTAATGATGAATCTAGCTGCAAAGAAGGGAATACTAATGAATCTAGCTGCAAAGGAGGGAGTACTAATGAATCTAGCTGCAATGGAGAGAATCTGAATGATGAATCAAGCAGCAATAAGAGAAATGCTGAATAAAACTGAGCATTAGGAGGGTTTTGTGCAGCTTTCTTATTTATCTCTTTTAATCCTCAACTCCTCAAGAGCTGATTGTTCTTCCCTTCTTGTTATGTATTGATAACTATTATGGCTGCTGTAATTAGTTACGAGCCTTTCATCACTGCGATTAATGTACTTGTCACCTTCAAGTGTAACAGTGAATTTAGTTATTGGTTATAGGTCCTATCTTGGAGGTTGAATCGGTTTGTTTCCCTTGCTCTTCGGACTGCGAGTCTGATATAGTCAATTGTTATGTTTGATCTTGTTGATTACCGGATCTGATGCTAGCGCTCTGGTTTTTCTTACCTTCGTTAATGAAGAGTAGTAATTTCTTCCCCTGATATGATATATCACAATGGTGTCTGTTCTGAAAAATGCTATTAATCATATCATATAAAACTCTGTCAGCCTAGCAGATATTTGAAACTGTTTCGCCGCTTTAGTTTCTAAAATGTTTTTTATCCAATTGGTCGGCGTTCTGATTTAATTATTATTTTGCGGTCATAGTACCTGTACAGATTGCATGGTTTGGGTAATTGGTTTTGGATGTTAAGAATGGCTGGTAAATTTTGAATGTTCTATTGATTTTTCCTGTATTATTTTTTCCTTCGCTTACAGTCTTCTCTGTTTGTTGGTTGGTAGCACTTGGCCACTTGCTTCATTAGACCACCATCTTCAGATTTTGGAGCTGCTAATTGTGTGCTGCATTTTCTTTTTCTATAAAAATATAGTGATTTCAATACAAATCGTCAAAAAAAAAATATTTAAAATGAAATAATTTGGCCGATATTTAACTTTTATAAAATAAAATTTGTACATAATATATATTTTTTCGTATCAAGTTAATAAATATGTATTATTTATTTTAAATTATAAATTTATATTCATAATAAAATAAAATTGTAATAAAAAAGAAATGAATTTAGTAATTCGGGTGGAAATTTATTTTTTTAAATCAGATTCAAATCGGATAAATATATAATTAAAATAAACTAAATTGAACTTGATTATTATTATTATTTAATACTATAAATTATTGACACTTCCCAGCCAAGATATTCATAAATAAAATAAAATTAAAAAAAAAAAACAAAAAGAAGCTTCCTTTGATCATTTCTTACCTTGCGTCACTGCGTGTACTTGGTGCTTCATATTCTCTACCACTCGCTTAAATGGCAGCAGCCCACACACTAAAAATTTCATCCCTCCCGCCAATTCTACCACCGAGCAAATCCTCTCCTTTTTTGCTTTACAGCGAAAACAAATTCAAATTTATATAGTCTCCTTCTGTTTGAATCTCCCACCAAAATTTTCATACAAAACCCTAATTCTCCTCTTTTTCCCCTTACCAAACCATGCCGTCGATGATTTCCACCGGCAAAATCCACAAATTAGAGATGGAAAATTTCAAATCGTATAAAGGTCTCCAAACAATTGGTCCTTTTAAGGACTTCACTGCTATAATTGGCCCCAATGGTGCTGGCAAGTCTAATTTAATGGACGCTATTAGTTTCGTCCTTGGTGTTCGTACTGGTCAGCTTCGTGGAGCTCAGCTTAGGGACCTTATTTACGCCTTTGACGACCTTGAAAAGGAGCAGAAGGGTCGTAGGGCTTTTGTGCGATTGGTCTACCTGTTAGCTAATGGATCGGAGCTCCACTTTACTCGTACTATTACGAGTGCTGGTAGTAGTGAGTATCGTATTGATGGGAAGGTTGTTAATTGGGATGAATATAATGCGAGATTAAGGTCGCTGGGAATTCTTGTTAAGGCCAGAAATTTTTTGGTCTTTCAGGTGATTAAATTATTCCGTCTTTTGAATTTTTACTACTGGTTTGAATTTCCATGGATTATGTTCTTAAGTTTGTATCATTTTTGAGTGACTTTTGGTGCTTTTGGCACTCTGTATTTGTGTTTTCACTCTGTTTTCTTTGTTCTCACAAGGCTATATTGAATTTTGTGTTTCATTTCAATTGCATGAATCACTAACTTTTTGATGTTTTTAATTCCCAGCGGAGTACTTTACTGACATTTAATACTAATTTATGTATTTATAGAATTTTTAGGATTCTATATTTTGGTCTTTTGCTCATTGGGTTATGTAATTGTTGTTACTGTTGCAGTGTCTTAGCCAATGTTCACTCAATTTGTGAAAGCTGATTACTATTGTGACTATAATATTTTGGTTGGATAACATTGTCTTTTTATTTTCTCCATTACAGTAAAAGTTAGCCTTTAAAAATTTTATCTAGTCAAACTCAGTAAGCCAGTAATTTGATTGCAATAAATTGCTTAATATTCTTATTTGGACGTAATGGTGGTGTTATGATAATTGAAGTTTTTGCTGTCGGATTGACATCTGATAAACACTTAATTTGTTATGTAGGGCGATGTGGAGTCTATTGCATCCAAAAACCCCAAAGAATTGACTGCATTGCTGGAGCAGATTTCTGGGTCGGAGGAACTCAAGAGAGAATACGAGGATCTGGAAGAAAAGAAAGCTGCTGCTGAAGAAAAAGCAGCTTTAGTTTACCAGAAAAAGAGAACAGTAGTTATGGAGAGGAAGCAAAAGAAAGAGCAGAAGGAAGAAGCAGAAAAACATATTCGTTTGCAAGACCAACTGGCATGAACTTTAACATTTCTGTGCACAATATCATGTCATCTCTGTGATCAGATGTTGAAATGTGACCGTACATTAATAATCTTTTTCTTTTTCTGGTCTACAGAAAGCTTTGAAGAAAGAGCGCTTCTTATGGCAATTGTTTATTATAGATAAGGATTACATGAAAATTCACGATGAACTTGAAGCTGAAAAAGGAACTCGTGATGGTGTCATCAAAGAGCTAGAAAAGTTTGAAGGTGAAGCAAAGAAGAAGAGGAAAGAGCAAAGCAAATACATGAAAGAGATTGCACTATGTGAAAAGAAGATTGCAGAGAGACGTTCTAAACTTGACAAGGCTGTGAGTTTTTCTGGAATTTTGTTATTTTATGAGCAAGATTGTTGTAAATTGTTTGTATTGGTTAGTTCATAGAGATTTAAACACAGATTTTAGTTTCTGGTGGCACAATGTGGACACTGTCTATGCAGGTTGAAAGATATTCTTATGTGAATGCTCATGTGTATGTGCATGGTCCAAGTTTTGTATGCTCAATTTATGGAGAACATAGTCTTGATTCTCATGGTTACTTTATGTAGTGGGGGGCATATACTCACTTTCCTTTGTAAGTAAATTTCACCAAGCATGTAATTCTTGGAATGTTGAATCGTTGTGTCTGATCATAAACAAATCTTCTTGGAAATATAAAATAATTGTGTTTAGTTAGTCTATGGAAAAGAATACAAGTGAAGTAGATCACAATATTTATCTTTTATGTATTTAATATAGAAAATATGATGAACATATGAACACTAATTGTGATAACCAACCAACATGAAATATAGATATTGTTCAAAAAGGTATTTCATTAATCCAAAAAACTAATTGTTCAAAATTATATGATTTTATGAAAAAAAAGAAAATTAATGAGCTCCAAACAATGGTGGATCTACCACACACGACCCCCTTTCATCGGCGGCCAGAAGGGAGAGAGTATCCCTCTCTGGCCGCCGGTCACGTGGTTTTAAAAACTCAGTTTCTAACGATTGCAGTGAGGGGTTGAAGAACCCCTTGCTGCTATAAAACTTTTTTTTTTTTATTATTTAGCCCCTGGCGAAACGGCTAAGCCATTTTTTTTAATTTGCCTACGTTTCGCTGGGGAAGGTTTAAAAAAAAAAGGAAGGGGGGGGGGTGCGTTTTTGCAGCCTCTCTTCCCTCTTTCTCTCACAAAACTCAAACTTCCCCTCCCCCAAACCCAGACAGTCCCCACCAACCCCCACCGCCGGCAACATCAGGCCACTGCTAGTGCACGCCGTCGACCCCCCTCAGTAAAATCCTGGTTCCGCCACTGGCTCCAAATAATAGTACATGGGTCATATTTATTTAAATATTTTTATACTTAAGGGTATTGATGTCCATAGATATACATCCAAAATTGTTCATTTTCCATGGTATGTAACTTCCTCATGCGTTAGGATGGAATGCACTTTCATGTAATATGGGAAAGTAGTGAGATCCATGAACCTCGTAATCTATCTTTTCCTAGAAGTCCACATTCATGTTAACCAAACACTAGGATCTTAGTCATTTTTTTGGGTGATTTGAGGAGTTACGTAGCTTTAGCCAAGTGACATACGTTTGTGGCTTTATCAAGTTGAATTGCGACTAACAATGAAGCAAACCTATATTTGTTTGGAGGAACATGTAGAATCATTGGTTTGATCACTTTGAAGACTCAAACTTTTCTCATTAAGGTACTTATGAATGTTAATCTCCATAAGAAAGAAGGGCATACAAAAATTGTCTTGTTTTGTTGCATGAGCGATATTGAATTGCATGAAATTCCAAGGAATATTTCATTGAATGACTAATTTGTCAATTTTTCTGTAAACATTGTGGGGCTTTTAGGAATATTTGATCTGATGCTTAAGGAGTTCTTGCTATTGGAGTTTTTTATTTGAAATCTATGGAATCTTCATATGTAATTCATAAGAACATTTCATATATATGCAGTAACTAGATAGACATGTCATGAATATGTGTTTATATTTATTAGTTTCTGAAATTCAATATATTCACAAATTTCTTTTTTTACATTCATATGGTCATTGTTAGTTACTTGACTATTTCCGAACTGTGATTCTCTATTTTCATTCATTGATTATTTTGGGTCCGAGGAATTATTATGTGGTTTATTTGTTTTGTTGTTTCCCTGTTCGCAGCAACCTGAGCTTCTGAAACTAAATGAAGAAATGTCTCGTATAAATTCAAAAATGAAGAGTAGCCGTAAGGAGCTTGATCGAAAAAGAGAGGAAAAGAGGAAGCATGCTGATGAGATAGATGAGCTACAGAAGGGCATACAGGATCTGACTGCAAAACTAGAAGATGTGTATGAAAAAAGTAGAGAGGGCAGCGAAAAACTCCCCCTGGCTGACGGTCAACTAACTGAATATTTTCGGATGTAAGTTGTGTATAATTTTAAATTAATGCCTTTAGCACTTGACATGCATACACTTGCTGGTATATTTTCCAGTCCCAATTCTTCTTTCTCAAATTTGTGGTAAAGGATTTGCATTGTCCTGGCTACTCCTTTTGTATGGAAATTTTTGTGCACAGGATTAATCACCAACTTGGGTATTAAAGGAAAGGAAGTAATTAATCAGCAAGTACTTGTTCTTTGGCAAGTCCAGGTTTTGTTAATGTTTAAACCCTCTTGGAAGAATAGTATAAGAATTCTGAGCTCAACTGCATAAGCAAACTCCAATGAATCATGTGCTACAGTTTTTTACATGCACAGTTCTTAATACCATACTGGGTCCATACTTTGGTCATGTAGCATAATAAATTTGTTTATGATGGTCATAGTTGTCATATGTTCTTTTTCAAGTGTTGCTAGCTTCACATAAATTGTTGAGACTTACAGGCATTATAATTTCAGTTAGATAGGAAGCTGCCCACAAATTAGGGT
This sequence comes from Garcia nutans, assembly GCA_947685225.1. Lineage (NCBI taxonomy): Eukaryota > Viridiplantae > Streptophyta > Magnoliopsida > Malpighiales > Euphorbiaceae > Garcia > Garcia nutans. The sequence continues at coordinate 3,723,526 of CANTUV010000048.1, read as the reverse complement.
CTCTTCATCATATGGATCTTTTGTTCACATTGTTATCTTCTTCTGACCTCATTCATTATTGGAATTCTAATGCTGCAGCAAGGAGGATGCTGGCATGAAAACTGTCAAGCTTAGGGATGAAAAAGAGGTTCTGGATAGGCAACAACATGCTGATATGGAAGCTCAAAAGAATTTGGAAGAAAACCTCCAACAGTTGAAAAATCGGGAGCATGAACTGGATGCCCAGGAGGCACAAATGCGGGCAAGACAAGAAAAGATTCATGATACTTCCACCAAGAATAAGAAGGAATTGGCGGATTTAAAAAAGGAATTGAGGGAGATGCAAGATAAACATCGAGATTCTAGGTATTTTAAATTACTTGTCTGCCGTATAAAATTTCATCTCATTCACATATGTGTGCTACCTTTAGCTTAGATATATGTGTTTTTATGGCATCTGGCTCCATGTCTTCATATGATTGGATATGTTCTATGAAAATTTTCGCTAATCATAACTGAAAAATTGAATGGTATGTTCTATTGACCAGAGATGATTTCTGTTATCAGGAATAAATATGAGTATCTGAAGTCTAGAATTGGTGAAGCAGAAATCCAATTACGTGAGGTGAAAGCTGACAGGCATGAGAATGAGAGGGATACTAGGTTGTCTCAAGCAGTTGAGACTCTCAAACGCCTATTTCAAGGAGTGCATGGTCGAATGACTGATCTTTGTAGGCCAACCCAAAAGAAGTATAATCTTGCTGTTACTGTAGCTATGGGCAAATTCATGGATGCAGTAGTTGTTGAAGATGAAAATACAGGAAAAGAATGCATTAAGGTAATGCTTATTTGATATGTTAAGTTGCTACTTGTATTTTTAACGGGTTATCTACCTTATAACATGCTGTTTCTTTGATTGCCTTACATTTGTATTGCCGGTCAAGTTCTGTCATTGTTTTCCTGATTTGTGGCCATGATTCTGATTCTTGTGTGTTGAAGTGACAGCTCCTTTGAAAGTAATACTTGTACGAATTCATTTCATTTTTTGCAGTATTTGAAAGAGCAAAGGCTTCCTCCTCAGACATTTATACCTCTTCAATCGGTTCGTGTGAAGCCAATCATTGAAAGGTTGCGTACCTTAGGTGGTACTGCAAAGTTGGTCTTTGATGTGATACAATATCCTTACGTAATTTGGTTATGTTCATTTTTTTGCTATGATAGTGAAAATTTTTATGTTTATGTGCAATACTTTGCTTGTGTTTCTCTTCATTCTTATTCTCTGCTGTTTCAGTTTGATTTTACCTAAATATTCAACAGGATGGTGTTTGCTTGATGATTATTCACTCGTGAATTGTTTGTGTATTCCAATCTTAATACTTGAGTTTGTTGGTTCATAGTGGTATACGTGCTTGGGTAATATATTAAATTTAGGCAAACATACTTTACGTGGTATGTATTTAAACAGACCTTAGAAATGAATGCTGTTGGGTTATTGTAACTCTGCTACTTGTTAACCTATACCAATTTATGATTTTACGTGTCTGTCTGTAATTTTGTTTTTGGTACAGCAGAAAATTTGAAAGTGGAGGGGGAGGTTAGGGATTGAACCATTGACTTTCTGCATTAGGTAGTTCATTCAAGTGTTTGAATATTTGCCCAATAGCTTATTTTTCTTGCGCTGGTTGGTATTTGGTAATTCTGTTCTTTAAATAGTTTTTACTGGCCCTTTTTTTGGTCATATTTCAATCTTTTAACTTGTAACTGTCATTTTCTTAAGAAGGTTGAAAAGTTAAATAGAGTACTCTTTCCCCAGTCAACCCTTGCAGAAGTAAGTAATTTTATTTTATTTTCTCATCTCGAGAGAGGAATTGGGTTTGAACCCATGTCTTTTGTGGCTCTGGCATGTGACAATAAAGGTATACTGGTGTAATTTTCTTTTATACTTTTGATGATAGTTGAAATGCAGTGTTTGTTAAATAAATTTTGAAGATACTTTTAAGTTGATAGGCTTTAAGCTAAAAGTTGATAGGCTTTAATTAAATGGGATTTCAAACACTTTATGAGGATATCTTTAATGTGGTTGAGATGTGAAACAATGTTCTCTAATTTAGCAGAGGTGGATGAGTTTTTCTTTTTCTAGTAATTGATTGCCTTTAACCACATGAAGCGAGAACTCTGGCACTCTAGTATAATTGACTTTGTAGTTCCTAAGAATAAATTTGTTAGATGTGTTGGTTGCAATATTTGGACTTTGCTAGTTTGAGGCTGATAATATTTGTGAGATGTCATCTTAGAAGTTTGTCTGTATGTCATCTTAGATGTATGCATGTCATCTTAGAAGTATGTCTGTATGCCTTGAACCTGTTCCCACAGCCAGGGGATAATTTCTGATAAGCTGTAAGAGAGAGGTAATAGTTTTGAGTTAACAGTTCTATACTGATCTGGAAGCTTGTGGAAATTTAAGGAACATTATAAGCATACATTATATGGACTTTGTGCAGTCCAGATCGATCTCCTATGACTTGTTTCCATGGTGTTAAATATTGACTGATACAGTACGTATCAGCCGTGGTGAGTTAGATATTTAGCTTAATTATACAATATTCTTCGTTATGATGTGGTGATTGGATGCCACACATATTTTTAAACAAATTTTGTAATAAATTATTTCTTGGACCATATATCTTTCACTATAAGTTATTAGATGTACAAGATCGCAATGTTATTTTATTTGAATTATATATATTTTTGAACTATTTTGCAAATTTTCAAAAAATATTCACTGTATGTCTGTAGCAGTAGCTGAGCTAGTCTGATGCAATATGATTGAATCGAATTCTATTACACTGTTCCTGATTCTGTTATCTTGAACCCTGCTTATACCTGTTATATGGTATGGCTAGTAGTATTATCAAAAGAAGTAAGGTCATTGTACATTTTATTAAATAATCATTTCTGTATATATTTGCATTGAGTTTTACGTCACTTTTCCTGTTGCCTTCTCTCAGTTTGATTTTACTCTTTGTAAACATGCTCTGGAGCTTAGTAGAAGTGATAAGAAGGTTCTACCCTCTGATTTGTTGCACTATCTGTATTACAATTCCCTGTTTTGTTTTATAATGTCTTCTTCCATTAGTTATTTTCCTCATCCTTTGCTAGTTAAGAAAAATATGTAGTAGTAAATAGAAATACGGTAAAAATGCTATCATTTGCTTATCAAGCGAATTAAAGAGGAACTGAAGGGACAAATGAATGGGATGTTATAATTTTGTGAACTTAACAGTTGCACATTTGATCCTGTCCTTGAGAAGGCAATTTTGTTTGCTGTTGGGAATGCTCTGGTTTGTGATGACCTAGATGAGGCAAAGGCTCTTAGCTGGAGTGGGGAGAGGTTTAAAGGTAATTACTTCCCTTTTCGGTTATAAATAGTCTATAGATTAATCTTGCAACAATTGGAGATTTTTTATTTTTATTTTTTTTAAATTTGCATAGTTGTAACTGTTGATGGGATCCTACTCACAAAGTCTGGCACAATGACTGGTGGGACAAGTGGTGGAATGGAAGCACGGTCAAAACAATGGGATGATAAAAAAATTGAAGAATCTATTCTGAGTAAACTCAGTATCTCACACTCTCTCTGTCTCTTTGTCGCTGGGTTACAATACTAATTCTTGGCGCTCTGTAGAGCTAAAAAAGAAGAAAGAACAACTTGAGAAAGAGTTGGAAGAGCTTGGGTCAATTAGGGAGATGCATCTAAAAGAGTCTGAATCAGCTGGGAAGATTAGTGGACTCGAAAAGAAGATTCAATATGCAGAGATTGAGAAGGTGGATATTTTCTTGACCTTTTTCCACCCCTTTTATGTAGAAATTGGTCTTGTTCTTCTGGGTTGTTTAGATTGATTTGAGAAGATACATTAATGTTTTCGGTCCTATTATGTAATGTAGGACACTGATTGTTGACCAGCCTAAAAAACAATGCTTATGAGCAAATTTGCAAATTTGTCTAAGATGTGGGAGGTGGACATCAATAAAAGAATAATGTGGGAGGATAGAATCTTCTCTTTGTTGGTTTCTCTCAATTTTTTGTCATGTGTGCATGAAAGACATTAGATATGGGTTATGGCAAATGTGTTGAGGGAGCAGAAGATATTTTTTTTTAATAAATATAGGAGAAGGAACAAAAATATGAAATTTAGGGAAGCCTGTTGCTATTTTCAAATGAACAAAATGATGGTGTTGAACAATTTTCTTTACCTTGCTACTTCACTCTGCTTCCATCAATTAATTATGCTTCTGCTGATTTTGTTGCAGCGAAGCATTGAGGACAAACTTGAAAACTTGAAAAAGGAAAAACATATTATTAAGGAGGAAATTGATCGTATGAAACCTGAACTTCGCAAGGTACTGAAGGATCATGACCAGTGCTTGTCATATTTTTTTTTTTTGTGATATTGTAATTGTGTTCATGCTCTTTTTGATGCAACATGCAGTTAAAAGATGCTGTTGATAGGAAGGCTACTGAAATCCGGAAACTGGAGAAGAGAATCAATGAGATTGTTGACCGAATATACAAAGATTTTAGTAAGACTGTTGGGGTAACAAATATCCGTGAGTATGAAGAAAACCATTTAAAGGCTGCCCAACATATAGCTGATGAAAGGCTTAACTTGAGTAATCAGCTGGCAAAGTTGAAATACCAGTATGCCACTTTTTTCTTGTCATATTTTATCTGTATTTGTCTCGATGACCATACATTATCTCAGCATGCTTGATATTCGCAATCCATGATTGTCATATCCCGTGGAAGTTATCACAGTGTTGATCTTGGAGCCAATTTATGTAGGGAGGGCAGTGGTGGAAAAAGAGGATGCATGGCAAATATACCTAAATCCAATTCGTCTAAGCCACCATATTAATTAATATCGTCTACACAATATGTTGCTTGATTCTTGAGGAAATTTATTGGTTTGACTGATTGTATTTGCTAATATAAGGACATTGTCCTGAACATTTTCTACCACTGCACAATATTGATGAGATGATGCTGACAACCTGGTTTACTATTCTACCTCTATTCGGTTGAGATTTATAGTCCTATTTCTTGAGATTGAAGAGAGCCTCGCCACTGTGTTCCTACTACTTTATAAATGATGCCCTTTGCCATTATCTCCTCTTTTTTTCAGGTTAGAGTATGAACAAAAGCGAGACATGGATTCACGGATTAAAAAATTGGAAACTTCCATCAGTGTTTTGGAAAATGAACTAAAACAAGTTCAGAAAAAAGAGGCTGATATCAAATTGGCAACGGAGAAAGCTACTGGTGAGATAAGTAGATGGAAGGAAGAAGTACGAGGTACAGTTCGATTCTTCTGTGTTCAGTATAAAATTGGTTTTCTCTTTCCCAGAGTATATAAATTATGATGTTTCCATATATTGAACTTCCTTGGTTATTCTCATGGCTGACATGCAGCATTTTGGGTCTTAAATGAATTTTAAGAACTTGCAGAAATATTTATTCTGATTAAACAACGAACTAAATGAATTTTGTAAATTCATTCTGATTAAACAATGAACTAAATGCATTTTGTAAAATGCAATTGAATGTTATAAAAAAAATTTCAATTGAATAATGAACTAAATGAAGGGGAGCCTTAGCGCAACGGTAAGTGTTATCGCCGTGTGACCTGAGGTTACGGGTTCGAGTTGTGGAAACGGTCTTTTGCAATTAATTGCAAGGGAAGGCTGCGTACAAAGACCCAATGGGTTCGACCCTTTCCCGGACCCCGCTCATTGCGGGAGCATTCGTGCACCGAGCTGTTCTTTTTTTTTTTTTTAATGAACTAAAATTTCATTTTGCTATGCACTCCACTAAGGTCTGCCAAACATGCTCTAACCATTTCATGGCATTGTTCACTTGGATTCCTCTTTTGGCTGTAGGCTGCATTTTATTATTATAAAAATTATTAATATCCTACAAAAACACCATAAAGAAATTATGGTTTTGAAGATCTCACAAGGACTGATACTAGGGAATAAAATAAAGATTCAATTAGATGAGAAATGTGCAGTAATGTCTCCATAATTTTGTTAGATAAGTAAAAACTGAGCAGGTCAAACTAAGAGTATCTGATAAATGCTAAGGATCATGAGGATTCATTACAGAATGTCCAGAGCAGCACAAACTAAGTTCTGATTGAATCATGTCAATCTATAAACTATATATGATTGAGAAGTGCATCATTGCCTGTGGTAGTGTAGCAATTTACAATTCAATGGAAAATTCATTTTCTTACTAATGCATTAATGAGATGGAAGAAAAAGAGATCTTCATAATGTTTTGTATGATTGTGCATATCTTTTAAACTTCTTTTGTCCTTTTTTTCTTTTATTTGTTCCTCCCTAGTCATACATATTCCTTGAAAAATAGTTGAGCATTCAGGTAAGTGTTGTTGAAAATGTAACGTGTTGGATTTAATTTTTGTCAGGCAGAAAATATATGAGAAAGAGAATGAAGAAAAAGGGATTTCATAGTTAACTCCAGCTATTTTAGAATTGTGCTAGAGGTTTAATTCATTGTAGAGGACATGACATATGGAGAAGAAAAAGAATTTCAGGTGTCATATTTATGATTTGCTGTTTTTATTCTATAGACTGGAAATCCAAGTCAGAAGACTGTGAAAAGGAGATACTTGAATGGAAGAAGCAGGCTTCTGCAGCTACAACAAGCATATCAAAGATTACCCGTCAGATAAAGTCTAAGGTCCCAAAATGGTTGCTTTCTTCCCTAGTTTTTCCTGGCTGCAAGATTCTGCATGGTGGCAAGAAAGAAATATGAATTAACTTTATTCTATTGAACTGCTATTGACATCTTTTTCCATGGTTTTACAGGAGGAACAAATTGAGCAACTATTGTCTTGGAAGCAGGAGATAGTGGAGAAGTGTGAATTGGAACATATAACCCTTCCCACTATTTCAGACCCAATGGAAGTTGACTCAATGGCTCCTGGCCCAAGTTTTGATTTTAGTCAGCTGAATAGATCTCTCCTTCAGGATAGGAGACCTTCTGACAGAGAGAAGCTTGAGGCAGATTTTAAGCAAAAACTGGATGCCCTAATGTTGGAAATTGAGAAAACTGCTCCAAATCTGAAGGCTCTTGATCAGTACGAGGCTTTGCAAGAGAAGGAAAGAGTAGTGACTGAAGAATTTGAAGCAGCCAGAAAGGAGGAGAGCCAAGCTGCTAATGCTTACAATTCAGTGAAGCAGAGAAGGTAACAACAAAATTTAATTATTTTTTATTCCAACTTCCAAGCTACTTGATAAATAATAAGTGGGGAAAATACAACAGCAGAATTATTTTCCACTTATGCTAGCATTTTCTTTTCTCTGATAAAAATATGTGTTATAAAACAGCTTCAAGAATCTTCCTCGTTAATGGTCATTTGGCATATATTCTACTATTCTCTTGTAAGATGCTATTTATTTTCCTTGTAAAGGAAAAGATAACATGTCAACTAGTAAAATCATCCAACTGATTTGTTAATTTGATTTTGTTATAATATGTGCTTCAATGGTTATTAATTCCATTGTTATAGTATGTGCATCAAATTCAATGATTAATGCACAATATATTTTCCAATTGATATCCTAACTTATCAAATGTCTTTTCATTTTAAAATTATCTAATTGATATCCTAACTTATCAAATGTCTTTTCATTTTAAAATTATCTATCAAAGTTGAATGTTTGTGGAAAAATCTTGTTGCCATATTGTATACTGTCCTTTTTTTTATGGCTAGTTGGTATTTTTAATTCCAGAGGGACATTTACAACAGCAAAAAAAAAGTGCACTTACTGGAGGTGATGTAGTTTGTTGATTTTGATCTTGTTTTTGTTTTCGCAAAAGTTTCTTTTCTGTTATTGGGGACACTTTTGGGAGAGGTTTTAGCATAAATAATTGATAAAAAAGGGCATAGCTTGGTTATAGAAGTCATATTTGAGAAAGATGGGGACTTCGAGAATTGTTTGCTTCTTTATTCTGACTGGGCTTAACCTCTTTGGAATAGTTTGTGTTTATCTGGAGAGTGGAGAATGCATAAATAAAATAAAATGCCTAGAGTATTGTGGGCTTTAAGGTGGTTTGGTATGTAATTTGGCTAGCTGGTGCATAATCTCCAATTTATTGGAAATCTATTAGCAGGCCATTTTTCTTGCACGTTTGATTCATATGTTTTTTATATAAAAAACAAGTATACTTGTAAAGCAGATGACTCTCCTTCTGTTTTGATATTAATATTGTTTTTGTTTGCTACATCTATCACCTGTCTGTGCATGTTGGCTTTCTTAATTGTCTTGCAGGCGGAAATAACAAAACTTTTTATGTTAGTTTATGGGCATTTCCCCCTGACATCATTTTGGTTTATGCAGATATGAGTTATTTATGGAAGCTTTCAACCACATATCGAATATTATTGACAAGATTTACAAACAACTGACAAAGAGTAACACTCACCCACTGGGCGGGACAGCATATTTAAACTTAGAAAATGAGGATGACCCTTTCTTACATGGGATCAAATATACTGCTATGCCCCCAACAAAGCGCTTCCGTGATATGGAACAGCTGTCTGGTGGTGAGAAGACTGTTGCAGCACTGGCATTGCTCTTCTCTATCCACAGGTATCTCCTTATAGGTAGATGGGCTTGCTTGCGAAGCCTTATATGGCTTTTGATAGGAAATGCAAGATTTCTCCATTTCTTTTCTTTGTGATTATATGATGAGTCAAGTTTCTAGCCCATTACTTGAATGCAGGTATCCTGCACTAGGGGCCAGGGGAAGCCATTTTAGGGAAATCTTGCATTAAGCCTGATTGAGGTCAATATGCAAGTTAAACACCAACTTTGACTCATGGTATCTCAATCTGATGTAGGATTAACATGCATATGCCAGCAAAATGATATCTACCGTGGGACAATCTATAATCCAATAATGTTATCTGGAATGTCAATATCAAGGCCCAATGCTCAAAACCATTAAAGCCCAGTGTTTGGATGCCTAGGCATGGGCCAACTTATACACTCTCTCGAATGTGCTACTGGGAAGAGAGGGTTTTCTGAGAGAACCCATCGGAATTACCATGAGCATTTCATCACTGCTTAGCAGTCACAATCCTTTTGAAACAAGTAAAATTATACCAGCATGCATAGTTATTGTTAGCAAGTGAGAAGAAATGCGTAGTTATTGTTTTTTTTGTTGCAACTGATAACATACTGGGTCATTTTGTTATATTGATCCTCATTTGGCCTCTTGCAGTCAAGGTTACTCATGGTACAACTATATTAGCAGCAAAATTTAAAATGTTTATTTGATATCTGCACCAGCTAATATATAACTAAAATGTGATAATTTATTCCTGTTTCAAAGTTGATGTGTTCTTCCATTCCAAGTTTAGTAGTTTTGCTTAATTAAAATATACCTTTTAGTTTGTAGATGCTTTGCTTTCAAGCATTTATATTTATTGAGTTTGTTTTTTGGATTTTTCAGATAAAGTAACCCATTTAGTTTGGGGATAAAAAAGGATAGCAATTTTTATTTGCACTAATTGTCTAACTGTGTGAGTGATTTCAGCTATAGACCTTCGCCTTTTTTCATATTGGATGAAGTCGATGCTGCACTGGATAATTTAAATGTTGCCAAGGTTGCTGGATTTATTCGCTCAAAGTCATGTGATGGAGCCCGGAGTAATCAGGACACTGATATTGGCAATGGTTTTCAGAGTATTGTGATATCCCTGAAAGATAGTTTTTATGACAAGGCTGAAGGTTTGGTTGGAGTTTACAGGGACTCGGAGAGGAGGTAAGTTTTCTTTTTACCTTTTCTTTTAATTATTATTTTCTTTATTAGTTTGTACTGTTACAGATTTATCGTGTTGTGACTCGGTATATCAACAAATAATTCTGTAATTTTTTTTTGTCCTGCAGTTGCTCAAGAACTTTGACATTTGACTTGACTGGATATCGACCAGCTTGAGAATCCAATTACAGATCACAGCTAAGTTAAATTTGTTGTTCTGTGAATTCCTCAGTTGCTAACATCTTTACAATTACAGCTTTAAGTGTGAAAAAACTGTAATGTAAAATTTGTTTCATGAATTAGAATAGGCAGTGTGATAATTATTAGTGCTTAGTTGCGAACACAAGGACCGAGCTTATTAGGTTGCAATCTCTGAATTCCTTTCTTTTTTAGTTTTTTTGAATAATTGCAGCAAGATGGGGTGGATGTTGGTTGATAAATCACGATGTTGATTCCCTAGAAAATTGTTGGTTAAAAAAAATCTTTTGATTTCTAATTTCCTTGAAATTATTGTTAATGTACGTCTCTTCAGTTTCCATGTGCATTAAAGTATGCGGATTGATAATAGTATTATGGATGTGTTTAGTATTAAATCAACTGGCAAAAAAGCGCAAAGTGGGTGAAAGTACTGTGGTTTTCCTTTTCATTTGTTAAAAGGGTGGATAGAACAAAGGGGGAAAAATAAATAAAAATAATATCAGCTTGTACTTTCTTTTGAATTAATATTTATGATTTAGTTCGTAATTTTTTTTGAATTTTTATTTTGCAATCAAGTCCGTTTTTTCGTTTTTAAAATGAATTTAAAAATAAATCTACTTGCTTGCAATTTAGTACACGAAAGCTATTAATCAGTTTATAAATTTGAAATCCTTGGCAAATTAATTTTTTTTACACGCTTAATGAAAAATAAGGATAAATAAAATAAAAGACTTGAAATGATCCTAATTTAGAGGTTAAAAATGGTAACAAAGCGTTTTTAAAGTTTTTTTTAAATGCAAAACAAAATTTTATTAATAAGTTATGGAGTATATTAGTAAATTATATATAAAATTATATAATTTTAAAATATAACTATTTAAGTTGCTGGATGTATTTAAAATTTATAAATTTTTTTATGCATACAGTGAATAAAAGTGATATATTTCAGATATTTATCTGTTATTTTTAATCTTTTTTTTTTATGAGAATGATGTCTTTAATGGAAAAAGATAAATAATTTTTATTAAAGAACATAAATTTCTATTGAAAGAGGATATTTATTAAAGAAGATAAATTTCTATTGAAAGAGGATATAAAATTTTTAAATAAAGATAAAATTTTATAATAAAATTTAATTTACATTAAAAGATAAACGTATTTAAAAATCTTATTACTACAATCATTTAAACTAAAAGTTCTAAATGAAGAAATTTCACCTTTCATTACACTCGAACTCTTTCACATTTATTAATTTCTTTGTATTTTACCTCTGGCTCTAGGCTTTCCATTGTATTCTAAGATTGGATTTGTATGAGATTTTTTCCTTTTTTTTTTCTCCTTACGAATCTGATGAAACAGTTTGCTGCAACAGTTTGATATGTATTTTCCTTTTGCTAAACTAAAAAAAAAAAAAATCTAAATTTAACTTAAAACAATCTTAGCTCGTTATTATTAAGAACCATCAAATTCTAAACTATCTTAGACCACAAAGATTCAAGACCCTTTTAATAGCTAAAAGAAAATCCGTCACCTACTTTAATCTTAATCTCCCTAAATATGGTGCGAGATAATAGTGGTTGGCATGATCTTGGCTTTGAGTAAAAAAAAAAACATATACAACAAAAAAAAAACCCAAACTTTCTTTCTTGAAAATAAACAAATATTTGTTTAGAATCCTTGCAAATTGGAAAGAGTTCCTCCTCTCCCTCTCTCCCCCCACCCCCCTCCTCTCTCTCCTTCCACCATTGAATTCTTGCAAACTTTCTTCTTGGTTCTTCAATTTAAAAAAAGAAATGATAATGGAAGAAGAAATTGAGAAGAGCCATGAAGATAGTGAAGATGAGGCTGAATACTATGAAGAAGAGATGATCTTTAGATGGCTACAGGCTGATGATAATCAAAATGTGGATAAAGAAATAAATAGTTTTATTACTGAAGAAGATGATCAAAGAACTTTAGTTGTCTCCTCCACTGAAATGAAGCTCAGGAAGAAAAAAGCCTTATTAGAATTCAGGTGCATGGTAGAAGATGCAATTCTTGGAAATTATATTTTTGAAGATTCCAACATAAACAACAACAACAACAACAATAATAATAAAAATCTTCTTTCCAAGAAAGAAATGAAAAGATTGAGAGAACAAATGAGAGAGATTACTCTTTGGGGTGTGCCTTTATTGCCAAGCAAAGGCCATGAAAGCACTGATACTGTGCTCTTGAAATTCTTGAAAGCTAAAGATTTTGAGGTTCAAGAAGCTTTTGATATGCTTAAAAAGACTTTAAAATGGCGAAAAGAATACAAGGCAGATGCAATTCTTGAAGAAGATTTGCATCTTGATCTTGATCTTGACAAAGTTTTGTATGTTAATAGTGTAGACAAACAAGGCCACCCTTTATATTATGCTGTGTATGGAGCATTCAAAGACAAGAATTATATAGAAAAATATTAGGAACAGAGGAGAATCGAGAAAAATTCTTGAGATGGAGAATCCAATTCATGGAAAAAAGCATCAAACAACTTTCTTTAAGAGCAGGGGAGGCAGATTCTATACTTCAGATTACAGATTTCAAGAACAGTCCTGGAGCTGAAATGAAGGAGTTTCGTTCTATTAGCAAGAAAGTCTCTCTCCTGCTTCAAGCCAATTATCCTGAGATTATTCATAAGAATGTAAGTGCGAAAATACAAATTATTCCCTCATTTGTATATATTTCTATATATTTCAATTCATAGAGTTCTTTCTTCTAGTCTCGTTACACGAAAAATTAATTCTGACTTATATTGTTTAGAAAAATATATATTTACTGAACTATATCTCATTGTATCTCCATATGCATTCATAGAATTCTTTATGATTAAATAATTCAAAATTTCACATCATTATTGTAATTTTAAAGAAAATGGGTATCTAGCTCTGCAAATATTGAATTAAAAAATCTCTCTTCCTCATTATGCAATTGTATTAGGACTGTTAAAATCTTTATCTCAAAATATTGCATAAAATATATAAATTTTGCAGATATTGATAAATGTCCCATTATGGTACTACACAGCCCATTTGATATCATCTAAGCTCACAGGCCATACAACTAAAAGGAAGTTGATTTTTGCTAGGCCATCAAAAGTCACTGAAACCCTTTTAAAGTAAGAAACAAAATTTTCAATATATAAAAAATGACTATTCGTTTCTCTGTTTGCAAAATTTTTGACCCAATAATTTTGGTTAACAACACAAAGGTACATATCCCCAGAGCACCTTCCAGTTGAATAAGGAGGTCTAAGAAGGGAAAATAATGCTGATTTCATTCCTGAAGACAATGCTTCAGAGGTGATTGTCAGAGGAAATTCATCTGCCTCAATTAAAATCCCAGTCCCTGAGGTACCAATTACTTGCTTTATAATTATATATATAAATGAAAATTTTATATATTTTTTAGTTAAATTTAATTCTGAACGGCATATCAAAATACAATTTAATGGTAAGTACATATTTTCCTAAAACTCAAATTAACTAAAAATTTTTTAATTTTAATGATAACTCTAATATCACCGAATTAAAGACGGATCACCCTAAATTTATTTTAAAGTTTACTAATTAATAATTATGTTGATGGGTTTTTGTTAATAGGCTGGGGTGACAATTATATGCGATTTTACAGTGGTTGGATGGGAAGTGACATGCAAAGAAGAATTCATACCAGAGGATGAAGGGTCTTATAAAGTTCTGCTGAGGAAATACAAAGAGAAGAGAATGGGTGAGCGTGTTAGGAATTCTTTTTACATATATGAACCTGGAAAATTACTTATTACTATTGACAATACTACTCTCAAGAAGAGAAAGGTTTTTTATGGATCTAAAACCAAACCCTTTGTACCCACTTATTATATTATCAATGATCTCAAATAGCTTTAGCAATTTCCTTTTTTTTTTTTCATTATTCTAGCTATTTTCATTTTAATTCTTTATATATAATTCGGTTGTATTATAGAAATTTGACAAAAAAAAAACCCTTGATCATTGCATTAATAACTTATAGATCTTAATAATTTTAACTAGACTGTATTTGATAAAAATACCCCTCTCCATCCCTTAAAAAAAGGAAAAAGAAAATGCATAAACAATATTTTCTCTTTTTTGGGCTTTCTCTTTCTCTCCGCACTGTATTTTTTTTCTTTCTCTTTTGTTTTTCGATATATTCTTTATCTTTCTCTTATTCGATCACTTCTTTCTTTTTCTTTTTGTCGATTTCATCTCTATCTTTGCGTTATACTAATATTTTCTATTCTTTGAGAGTCCATTTGTTGGCGATGGATTTGCTTTGTCTCACCCAAGTAAAAAGGTAAATCAACTTAGTTCCTTTTTTTAAAAAAAAAAATATAAGAGCTAACAGGAGAAGATGTCGACCTAACATTCAGAGGTTGGGTGTCCAAGAAGACGTTAGCTTATACTTGAATAATAATATAATATTTTTTTATTTTTTTAAATGATATTATGACAGATGTTTATCTTCATCATTTCTTCATTCCTCCTCTGTTTTCGTTATTTGTATATATGAGTTATTTTGGTGAGGATATGAATTTGATATGAGTTGGTATTAGTTTGCTGTTAGTATAATTTGATATGAGCTAATATTAGTTTTATATGAGTTTGAAAATGAGTCAGTATTATTAATATGATCATGATATGAGTTAGTGTTATTGATATGAGATTGAAATGAATATATTTTTATTGATATTAGTTGGTATGAGTTAGTATGAGTTTTGATATGAGTTGTTATGACTTAATATAATTGGTATGAGGTTGATATGAGTTTGGTATGAGTTTGATATGGGTTAGTATGAGTTGATATGAGTTTGAAATTAGTTGGTATGAGTTGATATGAGTTAGTATGGATTGATATAAGTTTGATATGAATTAGTATGGGTTGATATAAGTTTGAAATTAGTTGGTATGATTTGTTTATGAGTTGGTATGAGTTGGTATGAGTTTGTATGAGTTGGTATAAGTTTGTATTATTGATATGAGTTTGATATGAGTTTGCATGGGTTAGTATGAGTTTTGATATAAGTTGTTATGAGTTAGTATAATTAGTATGAGGTTGATATACGTTTAGTATAAGTTGGTATGAGTTGGTATCGATTTGATATGAGTTTGTATTATTGATTTGAGTTTGATATGCGTTTGTATTACTGTTATGAGTTTGAAATATTAATGATATGAGTTAGTATAATTTGTTTGAGTTTGATATGAGTTTGGTATGAGTTGATATGAGTTAGTATGAGTTGATATAAGTTTGAAATTAGTTGGTATGAGTTGGTATCAGTTTGATATGAGTTAGTATGAGTTGGTATGAGTTTGATATGAGTTTTATTATTGATATGAGTTGGTATGAGTTAGTATGAGTTTTGATATGAGCTGTTATGAGTTAGTATAATTGAAATGAGATTGATATGAGTTTGGTATGAGTTTGTATGAGGATGATATGGGTTAGTATGAGTTGATATAAGTTTTAAATTAGTTGGTATGAGTTGATATGAATTGTTATGAGTTAATATCAGTTTGATATGAGTTTGTATTATTGATTTGAGTTTGATATGAGTTTGTATTGCTCTTATGAGTTTAAAATATTATTGATATGAGTTAGTATAATTAGTATGAGTTTGATATGAGTTGGTATGAGTTTGAAATGTTAGTATGAGTTGATATAAGTTTGAAATTAGTTGGTATGATTTTAGTATGAGTTGATATGAGTTAGTATGAGTTGGTATGAGTCTGATATATATTTGTATTATTGATATGAGTTTGATATTGGTTGGTATGAGTTAGTATGTGTTTTGATATGAGTTGTTATGACTTAGTATAATTGGTATAAGGTTGATATGAGTTTGGTATGAGTTTGATATGTGTTCGTATGAGTTGATATGAGTTTGAAATTAGTTAGTATGAGTTGATATGAGTTAGTATACGTTGGTATGAGTTTGGTATGAGTTTGTATTAATGATTTGAGTTTGATATGAGTTTGTATTGCTCTTATGAGTTTGAAATATTATTGATATGAGTTAGTATAATTGGTATGAGATTGGTATGAGAGTATTGAGTTTGATATAAGTTACTATGAGTTGATATAAGTTTGAAATTAGTTGGTATAATTTTGGTATGTGTTGATATGAGTTAGTATGAGTTGGTATATGTCTGATATGAGTTTGTATTATTGATATAAGTTTGATATTGGTTGGTATGAGTTAGTATGAGTTTTGATATGAGTTAGTATGACTTAGTATAATTGGTATGGGGTTGATATGAGTTTGGTATGAGTTGTTATGAGTTTGATATGGGTTAGCATGTGTTGATATGAGTTTGAAATTAATTGGTATAAGTTCATATGAGTTAGTACTAGTTACATATGAGTTTGATATGTGTTAGTATTATTGATATTTTTATTATATGTGGTTGATATAAGTTTGATATTGATGGTTCTCACTGTAGGATATTGATGGATAACATGAAAGTTATTGGAGGACGAATCCAATTTATGGATGAAATAATTATTCTCATATATTATGGTGGAACATTTGATGTCAGCATTGAGAAATATGTTGGAGGTGGTGCTGAATATGTTTTCCTGAATAGAATAGCTGACTTCAATGAATTTAAGAAATCAGTATCAGAGGCGCTTCATATTGACAATACCATATATGAAATTCAAATTTGTTACCTGTAAGGACCCACATCCTCTTTATGATGTAGTAGATGATAGGTCACTTAGGATATTCATGGGCATTGCAATAGAGGATAGACTTAAGCATCTATTGATTGTTAGTGTTGAAGAAGGAGCCCATAAATATGGACATGACAGTAATGATTCTATCAATGAAAAAAAATTATACAAGTAGAGGCACCGGGTTTTTGTTCAGACCTAGAAGATGCAGATGTAAGGGTTGCACCAATTACTGAATCTATCCATGTAGCCCCGAAATATTATGAAACTGAACATGGGCTAGAGTTTCAACATATAGGGGTAGCTCAAAGTGATGAGATTCATTTTAATTGCAATAATGAGATAAAAAATGCAACTATTGACAATGAAGAAACAGTGATAAACTTGTTAGCATGCAGGAGTAATCCAGAATTGTTACGTGAAAGTTATATATCTGAAACGATTGAGGAGAGAAAAATATTTAAGTCAATGAATGATATTAAGACAACTATGTCACTCATTGCAATTAGGGAGAAATTTCAGTTTAAGGTATTCAAGTCCAATATTTCTTTCTTTGTCGTGCGGTGTATTGATAAAAGTTGTATGTGGAGATTAAGAGCGAGAAGTCTTAAAGACTCGAAGGGTTATTGGATGATGACAAAATATGTCACTCAACATACATGTCCAACCTATTTTGATCATAGTAAACACAAACAAATAACTAGTTGGGTTGTTGCAGAGTGTATTAAGAAGCGATTTATAAATTATGGGAGGGTTTTCAAATCGAAGGATATTATCGAAGACATGCGTAATAAATTTAGTGTTGATATTAGTTATTCAGTTGCATGGAGGAGACGAGAGTATGTGTATGAGAATATTAGAATTGGTACTCCAAAATAATATTTCTTAATTCTACCAGCCTATTTGCATATGCTAGGTGAAACTAATCCAGTTACGGTTATGCATCTACAATGCACAGATAATAATCGATTTGAGTATCTGTTCTTTGCTTTTGATGCTGCTATTAAAGGTTTTCAAAATTGTAGACCTGTAATTAGTATTGATGGTTCTAATCTGAAAGAAAAATATCGAGGTGTGCTTTTCACTACCGTTTGTTACGATGCAAACCAACATATATTTTTTTTGGCATTCGGGATTGAAGATTCTAAAAATTATACATCATGGACGTGGTTTCTTACTAGATTGAAGGAAGCTTTCGGTAAAAGATCGGATAATATTATTATATCTGATAGACACTTAAGCATTCAGAAGGCTGTAGCAGAGATTTTTCCAAATGCATTCCATGGGATTTGCATGTATCACTTGTTAAGTAATTTGAAGTATAAATTTAAATATATAACCAAGGACCTTGAGAAGTACTATTACAAAACAGCTAAAGCCTACACAATAAATAATTTTATTAAACTTTTTGGTGGATTTTGTATTAGTATTCTCGGTGCAAAAGAATATCTAGAATGTATTGGGCTGGATAGGTGGACGCGGTCTCATATACATAAAATAAGATATAACATTATGGCGACTAACATATCCGAATCAATCAATGCAGCACTTGTAAAGGCGAGAGAGCTTCCTATAACTGCTTTTGTTGATGAAGTCAGAAAGCTGCTTCAAAGATGGTTTTATGAATGTCGAAATAAGGCAGAGCAGTCCACGGATAAAATGTCACTGGATGTAAAAAAAAATTGAGGAATAAAATGATGAAAGCACAAACAATAAATGTAGGTTCTTTATTTTTTAAATTGTCCAGGTTTTTAATTTTGATACATCAACTGTCATTTATTATGATATTGTTACGTCATGTAGTTGTTTATATTTTACAGATGGAGCCTGCTAGTAACAACAAATATGATGTTAAGGATATTGATAAAAATTATGTTGTTGATATGGATAAGAGGACTTATTGTTGTAGGAAGTTTCAGTTAGATCAAATCCCATGTGTTCATGCTCTTGTGGTCATTAGAAATAGCAACTATGACACTCATGAGTTGTGTTCTCTATATTACTCGCGTGATTATTGATTTCAAATATACAAAGAAGTCATAAATCCAATTCCTCATATCAGTGATTGGTCTATCCTGGATCACGTTTGTTACGTCACTCGTTTACCACAAGATGTGCGCACCTCAACTGGAAGGCAAAAAAAATATAGGATTCCTTTACTAGGAGAGAATAAAACTCACCCGAGGTGCAACCACTGTCGCAAGCGTGGTCACAATAGATCTACTTGCCAAAATTTCATTCGTTTGCACAGCATATCAGGAGCATCGAAGGATAACAAATAGAAACAATATTCATCTCAACATACAAGGATTATTTGTTCAATTAATTTGTTATTTGTAATGTTGATTTTATGCAAAATGATTCAGACTTTAGTAGAAGTTGAAAAATAATTACAGATTTAGATGGTTATGGAAAAAATTTGAATTTTATGTATTATAGTATTGAAACGAGATTATTTTTATTGATATGAGTTGATATGAGATTGGTATGACTATTTTTTTTTATTGATATGAGTTGGTATGATTTTGGTAAGAGTATATTTTTATTGATATGAGTTTGGTATGAGTGTATTTTTATTGATATGATTTGGTATGAGTGTATTTTTATTGATATGAATTGGTATGATTTCGGTATGAGTGTTTTATTGATATGAGTCGGCATGACTTCGGTATGAGTATATTTTTATTGATATGAGTTGGTATGACTTTGGTATGAGCATAAAATTATTGATAAGCATTGGTATGAGTGCATTTTTATTGATATGAGTTGGTATGGGTTTGGTATGAGTGTAAAATTGTTGATATGAGTTAGTATAACTTTGGTATGAGTATAAAATTATTGATATGAGTTGTTATGAGTGTATTTTTATTAATATGAGTTGGTATGAGTTTGATATGAGTGTATTTTTATTGATGTGACTTTGGTATGAGTATAAAATTATTGATATGAGTTGGTATGACTTTGGTATGAGTGTATTTTTATTGATATGAGTTGGTATGACTTCGGTATAAGTATATTTTTATTGATATAAGTTGGTATGAGTTTGGTATGAGTGTATTTTTATTGATATGAATTGGTATGACTTTAGTATGAGTGTATTTTTATTGATAAGAGTTGTTATGACTTCGGTGTGAGTATAAAATTATTGATATGCATTGGTATGAGTTTGGTATGAGCTTATTTTTATTGATATAAGTTGGTATGACTTTGGTATGAGTGTAAAATTATTGATATGGGTTAATATAACTTTGGTATAAGTATAAAATTATTGATATGAGTGTATTTTTATTGATATGAGTTGGTATGTATTTGGTATGAGTGTAAAATTGTTGATATGGGTTAATATGACTTTGGTTTGAGTATAAAATTATTGATATGAGTTGGTATGAGTTTGGTATGAGTGTATTTTTATTAATATGAGTTGATATGATTTTGGTAAGAGTGTATTTTTATTAATATGAGTTGATATAAGTTTGGTATGAGTGTATTTTTATTGATATGAGTTGGTATGACTTTGGTATGGGTGTAAAATTGTTGATATGGGTTAATATGACTTTAGTATGAGTATAAAATTGTTGATATGAGTTAGTATGACTTTGATATGAGTGTATTTTTATTGATATAAGTTAGTATGACTTCGGTATAAATGTATTTTTATTGATATGAGTTGATATGAGTTTGGTATGAGTATATAAAATCTCATATAAATTACTAATTGATTATATCTTATTATGATCAAAATAATTGAGAATAATATTTTTAATATATACAACTTACGCTATTGACAATATTAATACAAAATATTAAAATGTTATTCACTACAGTAAGTATTATTATTTTTGTTTGTAGCATGCACCCATAAATAAACTATCGTGTTGTATCTAAATACTTTCATATTTTGTTGATTACAGTCTCATATACTGAGGCCGACAGTCATTAAAAATTCAACAAATTTGACAATAAATATTTCGCAATCTTCACTGTTATAATATATTGACATTAGTAACTGTAAAAGACAAATAACTATCATTACATAATGACTAAGAATGGAGCTTACCCAACTTGGCGCAAACAAACATATTCATATAAATTATTGTCAGATTCATACTCTTTTTATAAACCAATTCGGGCCTATGGTTGAAAAGTTTAACATCATTCAAAGTATGAGTCAACATCTCCGCAATTGACTTAATACATTTTGTTCTATCGCTTCTGCGGACGTCTGCATGCAATGAATCATATATCTTTATTGACCACTCAGGTAGATTTATTTCTATAAGAAATCAGTGTTGTCCAGATTAATTGACTGGTTGATAAATGATGTCAACATCCTTGACATGTTTACAATACTTGTGCTTGCCCTCAACAAAATCTGTTAAATAACTGGGAGTTATCCAGTTTTTTCTTTTTGAAATCTTCATGACATGTCATAATACAAAATCATATCAAACTGGGAGTCATCCAGTAATACAAAATCATATCAAACTCATACCAACTCATAACAGTTAACAGTAACCCATATCCAACTCATACCAAGATTATACCAACTAATTTTTAACTCATATCAACTCTTACTAAGTCATACCAACTCATATCAAACTCATACCAATTAAATTAACTCATAACAACTCATATCAATAATATAAAATCATATCAGAATTATACCAACTCATACTAACTAATAGCAACTCATACTAACTCATACCAACTTATTATCAACTCATATAAACTCATACCAAATCTTAGCCAACTCATACTAACTAATTTCAATCTCAGACCAACTCATATCCAATTCATACTAAAATTATACCAATTAAATTAACTCATAACAACTCATATCAAAACTTATATCAGTAATATAAAATTATATCAGACTCGTATCAACTCATTACAACTAATAGTAACTCATATCAAACTGATACCAACTCATAACAACTCATACCGAGATCATACCAACTAATTTCTAACTCATATCAACTCCTACCAAGTCATACCAAACTCATATCAAACTCATACAATTAAACTAACTCATAACAACTCATATCAGACTTATACCGACTTATACTAACTGATAATAACTCATACTAACTCATACCAAATCTTAGTAAACTCATACCAACTAATTTCAAACTCAGATCAGCTCATATCAAACTCATACCAACTTATACCAAAATCATATCAATTAAACTAACTCATAACAACTCATATCAAAGCTCATATCAGTAATACAAAATCATATCAGATTCATCCCAACTCATAACAGCTAATAGCAACATATATCAAACTGATACCAACTCATAACAACTCATACAAAGATCATACCAACTAATTTTTAACTCATATCAACTCCTACTAAGTCATACCGACTCATACCAAACTCATATCAAACTCATACTAATTAAACTAACTCATAACAACTCATATCAAAACTCATATCAATAATACAAACGTATATTAGACTTATACCAACTCATACTAACTGATAGCAACTTATACCAACTCATACCAACTTATTATCAACTCATATAAACTCATACCAAATCATAAAAAACTCATACCAACTAATTTCAAACTCAGACCAGCTCATATCAAACTCATACCAACACTTACCAAAATCATACCAATTAAACTAACTCATAACAACTCATATCAAAACTCATATCAGTAATACAAAATCATATCAGACTCATACCAACTCATTACAGCTAATAGTAACCCATATCAAACTGATACCAACTCATAACAACTCATACCAAGATCATACCAACTAATTTCTAACTCATATCAACTCCTACTAAGTCATACAAACTCATACCAAACTCATACCAACTCATAACAACTCATACCAAGATCATACCAATTAAACTAACTCATAACAACTCATATGAAAACTCATATCAATAATACAAACTCATATCAAAGTTATACTAACTCATACTAACCGATAGCAACTCATATAAACTCATACCAACTTATTATCAACTCATACCAACTCATACCAACTTAAGAAAAACTCATACCAACTCACATCAAACTGATATCAACTCATACTAACTCATATCAAACTCATACCAATTAAACTAGTGCATACCAAATTCATACCAAAATCATAACAATTAAACTAACTCATAACAACTCATATCAATAATACAAAAACCATATTAGACTCATACCAACTCATAGTAACCCATATCAAACTGGTACCAACTGATACCAACTAATTTCTAACTCATATCAACTCATACCAAACTCATACCAATTAAACTAACTCATAACAACTCATATCAATAATACAAAATCATATCAGACTTATACCAACTCATAGTAACACATATCAAATTGATACCAATTCATACTAACTAATTTCTAACTCATATCAACTCATACTAACTCATATCAATTCATACCGAACTCATACCAATTAAAGTAACTCATAGTAAGTAATATCAAAACTCATATCAATAATACAAACTCATATCAGACTCATACCAACTCATAATAACTCCTAGTAACCCATATCAAACTGATACCAACTCATACCAACTAATTTCTAACTCATATTAGCTCATACTAACTCATAACAACTCATATCAATAATACAAACTCATATCAGACTTATACCAACTCATATCAACTTATTATCAACTCATATAAACTCATACCAACTAATTTAAAATTCATATCAACTCATACCAACTCATATCAGCTCATACAGACTCATATCAACTCATACCAAATTATTATCAACTCACATAAACTCATACTAACTAATTTTAAACTCATATCAACTCATACCAACCCATATCAAATCATACCAACTGATATCAACTCATACCAGCTCATATCAACTCAAGACAAACTCATACCAACTCATATCAAACTCATATCAACTCATACTAACTCATACCAACTAATTTAAAACTCAAATCAACTCATTCTAACTCATATCAAACTGATACCAACTCATACTAAGCTCATACCAACTAATTTAAAACTTATATTAACTCATATCAACTCATATCAAACTCATACTAATTATATTAACTCATAACAACTCACATCAAACTCATACCAACTTATACAAACCCATATCAAAACTCATGCTAGCTCATATTAAACTCATATCAATAATATAAACTCATACGATATCAGATCATGCACAGTTTGTTCTTTCATCTGAAGTGTTTATATTACCACAACAGTAAAGCAAAAATCACTAATTAAAATTATAAATTTCACCGAACACTAAACATTTCACAAATAAATTTTCATTCTCGAAATCAAAATAAGCATAACGAGTTAGAAGAGAGAGATCAAGAGAGAAACATGATAAGTACCTTTAGATCGCAGTGAGGAACGATAAAAAAATAGTGAAGAAATACCGGCTACGGTAATCGAGAAGACTATTGTGAAGAAATAACAGCTTCGATCTTAAAACGATAAAAATGAAAAGAAACAACGAAGAAATAGTGAAAAAGATGCGGCTTCTGTGATCGAGGGTTTCTTGCTTCGACAAAGAACGAGAAGGAGAAGATGAAATTCGAAAATGGGAGAAAAAAAAACTGTTTATAAAAATATGAGGCGAACTTTTAAATTTTTAAAGGTATTTTGTTTAGAATGGTCTAATTAAGAATAGTAAAATCTAAAATTTATTAATATTTTGTTAGAGAGTATTTATCTGACAAATTTTCTTGTATTATTCATTATGTACTACTAAATCTCTGTTTGGGATATTTTTTCAAAAAAAAAATTAAAAATTTTCTTTTCCCAAAACTATGACTATTTTAATTTCAGATCATTAAGAACATCTTAATTAAATTCAATATCAAATAGTTATTAATTTAAAATCAACATGATCAATAATTTTTGAAGATTTATTTAAAATTTTAAATATATAATCTAAGTTTTAGAAAAGAAATTTAATTGATATAAGATACATTTTTCAAATTAAATTGAAGTAAAAAATTATATGAGATTAATATGATAACAATCTAATAAATGTTTAATTATTTTGAAACTATTAGTAATTTAAATATTTCATAAATATATTTGTATGAAATAATAATATACAGAAAAAATATTAATATATATATTTTTGAAATCACATTAATGGTGGCAACTGATTAGTAAATTAAAGAAAATCTCTTAATTTATAGAGAGAGAGAGAGAGTGAGTGGCACATAAGAGAAAATTAGGGTATAATATACATGGTGGCTTTGCATAGCGACATGGCCTTTGTAAATTTTAGTAGGCATATGTGTCTCAAAGCTTCATTGAATAATTATTCAATTTGCACCACTACTTATAGTTATACAAAACAATATCAAGAAGAAGAAGACATGCATTTGATATATTTTTTTTTAATTTCTTAATTGGGTTTTCGTGTTTTGGGGATTTGAAAGTGTTAATTAATTTGGTAAAAAATAATTAATCATAAAATTTTTTTAAGGCTGATCATTTGGGATATATAGAAGCATCTTTATTTATAATTAATTATGTAGTTAGATTTATATTTTAAGAGTAAAATTATATAAAAACAATTAACATATACGATTTTAATCAGCTAATGTTAAATTATTTTTTCAAAAAATTAAATGTTTGAGACTCTTATAATTATATATGAAAAAAAATCATTTTAATCAATTAGTGTTTGGTACACGCATATATATATATAAACTCTAAAACATTTTTAAATCCTAATCTCCTCAGCTACAACCATATTTAATTAATATGTTATAATTATTCTCTATCTAATATATCAGTTGCACAAGACGTTTATTATTTACTTTATGGAACCATTTTAATTAATTGCAGAAAAAAAAGTTAAATTATTTTTTATTTCATATTCTATTTTAACATTTTTTTTTGAAAGAAATTCTATTTTAACATTTTAATTTGTTATATATTCTCTCCATTTCAAACTAACAAATATATATATTTTTATTTTTTAAAAAATCAAATCTTACTTATCAATTTAATAAATTATTTAACATATTAAATTTTTATTAAATTTATATTTAATGTTATTTATTAAAAATATTTAATAAATATATTTTAAATTATAATAAAAAGTTTATTTTATGAGTATACATATATATTTATTTATCAATTCAGGATTATATAATGGATGGTTGTGAAGTTGGGACCGCCAAATTCCACGTGAATAGTGTATGTGGCGCGACGAACAGACGATGTAAAAGCCGTTTTTATAGCCACCACTGCCATCTGTTTTTCTTTTTGCTTTCTTCTCTTTTTTTTTTTGTCATTATAAACATTATTTTAAAAAATTGGCTTTCTTTTTTTATTTATAAATATTTATATAAAGACAACGTTGAGAATTGTTTCTTACCATTATTTTTTTTAATTTTTAATTTTTCAATTATGATAATCATGAGGAAACTTATAATTATTAAATAAGAAATTCATTTATCAACATTAATTATTGAAATCCCCCAAGGCCCTAACTAAACTCAAAATAATATATTTTATATGATTCTATATATTAAGGTATTAATTTATCAAACCAATCTCAAGAGGTCGAGTGCTGTTAAAGTATATGATGCTATTGGGCTAAATATACAGTACTGTATATGTGGCTATATATATATAATACCAAAAATTATTGCTATATATGCATAATAATAAAAGTAGTATTTTACTATATCAACTGTTTTAAAATTTGATATAGAGAGTTTTATAAAATTATAATCCTTATATATGTGGTGAACTTTGAATGATTTACCCAAAGAAATATTATTTTAGCAAAAGTTAATTTATCTTAAAAGAAATTAATAATTATAATATTTTTTATAAAAAATTTATACAATTTAATTGGCTAGTGTATAAAAACAATATGATACTTACAAATTTTCAGAAATATAAAAACTATAACAAACATAGATAAATATTATTCACGAATCTCATTATATGATTCATTTATATCATTTCAAGTACCATATGTTTAGAGTAGTGTAATATACAAAAATATATTAAATAATTCCCTTAAAATCATATCTAAAAATTCTAATATAAGCTGTGAAGATACACTAACTACAGAACATACAAATATTAAGAAAATTTAAAAAAAAAAAGACCACAAAGCATTCGTTGTCTTCTCTGAACTGAAGTTTTAAGACACATCCCTACCTTTAACTTTATTATGTGTAAGACATTAAGCTCAAGCAGGCATGCAAATACAACCTTATCAGTCACCATTTTTGTTTCTATAAATACCCAAAGCTTCTCATACAGTCGTCACTTCAACTCTCAACCCACTAATCAATTAATTTAATTCAGCCCATGGCTAAGCCTCATTACCTTTTCTGTCTCTCTATCTGCCTTGTTGCTCTGTTTCATGGCTGCTTAGCTCGCCAGCGACTTCAACTACAAAACGAGTGCCAAGTCAGAAACCTTGAAGCTCTCGAACCTGATAATCGCATTGAAAGTGAAGCTGGTTCGACTGAGTCATGGAATCCAAACCATGACCAGTTCATTTGCGCTGGTGTAGCTGTTGTTAGACGCGTCATTGAACCCAAAGGCCTTTTATTGCCACAATACAGCAATGCTCCCCAGCTTGTCTACATTGAAAGGGGTATTATTAACTGATAAATTACATTTCAGCTATTGAATATTAATCGTTGATTTGTGTGTGTGTATATATAGGTAGAGGGGTGACTGGAGCATTGTTTCCTGGATGTGCTGAAACATTCCAAGAATCTCAACAAGAAGGTGGCAACAGTAGGGTTAAAGACCGGCACCAGAAGATTCGCCGTTTCCGGAAAGGCGATATCCTTGCTTTGCCTTCCGGAGTAGCCCATTGGTGCTATAACGATGGTAATGAGCCTGTTGTTGCAGTTTATGTCCTTGACACCTCCAACAGTAACAACCAGCTTGACATGAGCCCGAGAGTAAGACATAAAATTGAACTCCACTGATCTCTCTCTTTATGTATATGTATAGAACATTATACGAAATAATAATGATGATGATGTATGTATTGGCATTGTGTTACAGCATTTCTACTTAGCTGGTAACGTAGAAGATGAGTTCCGGCAACAACTTGAACGTGGCAGTGAGGGTAGCAGAACTGAACCTTATTATTCCAGCCGTAGGAGACCACAAGGCTCCTGCAACAATCTTTTCTGCGGATTAGACTCAAGATTGGTAGCTGAAGCATTCAACATTGACCTATCATTGGCTAGAAAGCTTCAGAGCGAGGGCGACTTCAGAGGCAGCATTGTGAGAGTTGAAGGAGTTGATCTTGATTTAGTCAGGCCAGCCAGGACTGAACAAGAGAGAAGAGAGCAAACAGAATCATGCAGAGATGTCGGCGGCCGATGTACTGAGGCTGAAGTTGCAGGAGGACGTTGCAATGGCATAGAGGAGACTTTCTGCACCTTGAGGATGAGGGAGAACATTGCTGATCCCTCACGTGCCGACGTATTTGTCCCAGGAGTTGGTCGTATGAGTACTGTCAACAGCCATAATCTCCCTATTCTTCGCTGGCTCCGACTCAGCGCCTCCTATGTTCTTCTCCGCAATGTAAGTTGGTGGCTCGACGAAGATACAGTAAGCGCGATAAGTATATTTTCATCCTGACAATAGAAATAATTAATGATTATATATGATGTTTGTGCAGGATGCTGTGAGGTTACCCCACTGGCACTTGAACGCCCACAGCGTAGTATATGCCGTCAGAGGTCAAGGAAGAGTTCAGGTGGTGAATGAGTATGGCTACTCTGTCTTCGATGGCATCTTCAGGGAAGGACAGGTTTTAGTTGTACCACAAAACTTCGTAGTGGTGAAACTATCAGAGTGTGATAGATTTGAATATGTGAGCTTCAACACCAACGACAATGCCATGACCAATGATCTTGCCGGCCGTACCTCTGCATTGAGAGCACTGCCGGTGGAAGTGATTGCCAACACATTCCAAGTATCAGTAGAGGATGCAAGGAGGATCAAGTTTAGCAGGGAAGAAACTACATTTGCTGTGTCAAGGTATCGGTCAGGATCAGTTAGGAGGGATGTGCCTGTTGCCGAGCCTTAATTTAGAACCAAAAAAATTTAAGAGCTAGCCTTTTTGTTTTTTGCCGAATGTGGTAAATATAAGAGGTGGAGAAATAAAAAAAGAGACGTTGTTTTATGTTCTCTTGTAGTTATATATATGCAATAAGTAGAGAGAGTTTCTACTTAGCTAATAGTAATAAAATACTCTACAGGGATATTACGAAAGAAGTCCTTAAAAATTATTAAAATATAAAATTTCTCTCAAATATTACCACAGTTAAAGAGTCAAACCGAAAGCCATATTTTCAGTTTGGTTCTTTATTTTTTTTAATATTTTACACATTTAAAATTGAAACTTTTAGTTTCGATTTTAATAAAACCGTAATTCAAAGTTTCGAACAACTTAAAACTATAATTTTTTACACCAAACTACAACTATGAGTTAAGATTTGGAGATTTCTGGTGTCATTTGAACCAAATCGCAACTTAAATTTACAATTTGATTCATAATAAAAAAAAATTGAACCAAACCGTAACTTAAAATTACGATTTGATTCATAATTAAAATAAATAAATAAATTGCATCAAACTGCAAATCACAACTCAAAGTTACTGTTTGTTACATTTTAAAAATAATGTCATGTCAAGAAATCTAAACCTTTGCATGTTTTGCACAAAATAACTTGTCTTTGAAAATATTTGTAAGCAAAACATTTTCTGAAAAAAATAATTTTTAAAAAAATAATTTTTGTTTGGTTATAATATTTAAAATGGATAATTAGGGTCTGATTGTTCATGAAAAATATTTTCTAGAAAAATATTTTATGCATTTTTTGATATTTAAAATACTTCAGAATATTAGTCAACAGTTAATAGAAAATTCATTTTTTGGATATTGTAACCAAACAAAAATTAGTTTTTTAGAAATTATTTTTTCAAAAAATATTTTACTTGCAAATATTTTTAAAGACAAGTCATTTCTACAAAGCATACAAAGTTTTAAATTCCTTGACATGATAGTATTTTTATAGTGCATCAAACTGTAGCTTTGAGTTGCGGTTTAGTGTAATTTATTATTATTATTTTTTTAATAATGAACTAAACAGTAACTTTTAATTGTGGTTTTATTTAATTTTTTTTTAATTATGAACTAAACCGCGATTTAGTTCAATTTTTCTTTTTCTTTTTTTAAATTATGAGCTAAACCGTAACTTTGAATTGCAGTTTGGTTTAAATGACGTTAAAAATCTCCAAGCCGCAATTTATAATTGCGATTTGATAAAAAATCTGTAATTTTTGGGCTGTTCGAAACTTTGAATTTCAGTTTTAGAGTTGCATAACATAAAAAAAAAAGAGCCAAACCTAAAGTATGACTTTCGATTTAACTTTTTGACTCTCATATTATGATAATATTTGAAAAAAGTCTCATATTTCAGTAATTTTTAGGGACTTCTCACATAAAAAAAAATAATTATCACATACTTTACGTGAATTTAGTAATGCAAAAATCATCCAATTTTCATGCTTTTCCACTCCTCCGTGTAATTGTTCGATGTTTAAGTTTTTTTTTTTTTTTTTTAATATTATATTCGATAATTCAACTTCAATGAAATTGCACTTGCGTGAAACCCAAATCTGACCTCTCTTCCAATCCTTTACAAGTCCATAAACACAAAGTAATATATAAAGTATGTGTAGGCTATGTAATTTTCCAATGTAGGATTCTTTATTTTTTTCGAAATAATATATATATATATATGTTCCAACAATTATGATTTGATTTATGGTCTATTATAAAATTTTGTAAACTCTGCTAAAGAAATTTTTTATTAAAAGTATGTGGTAGTGACAAAGAGCCATATGAAATTTAATTCATTTTATGTTACATATTTTAGACTTGATTTATTGTTTGAGTTATATATAAATAAGAGAAAATGACACATTTCACCGTATTTTTTTAAATTTTTATTTTTTTATTAAAAATATTTTAGTTATTTCATTATAAACTTATAATAAATTAATTATAACCATTATAAATTCTAAACTAATGAAAATATAATATTTCAATAAATATTTTATAAATTATGATATTTTGATAAATAATTTATAAACATGATAAATTTAATTTTTTTTTATTTTTTATTATATTTTTGTCAAAAATCTTATAAATAAATATCTTTTATTAGACCACACTTGTATTCAATTCTTACGGGGACAAGAATTTTTTTTCTCTTTATTTCAGAACCTAGTTTACATTGATAGAATCATATAAATATTTGTGTTTTTCTATATTGACTTCTTTTCTTACTATTATTTGCTTGGCAGTTATTAATAAATACTATATTTTTATTTTTTTATTCTAAAAAAATTTAATTTAATGTTTTTTTAGTACACACTTCATAAGTTGAAATTGTTAAGAAACGATATCCTTGCGCAGATACATTTAAGGTTTTTAGGATGCAATGCATATTTTGTGACTCTTGAAATTTAGAATGTTAATTAATTTGGAAGAAAAAATCTTATGATCTTATCAAATTTATTAAAATTTTTAGCCACACATATATATAATCAATTGAACTCTATTAAGAAGTCATACATAAAAAATTTAGTTTTAATGTAGAATTTTAAAATTAATTTTGGGGAAGACAAAGAATGCTCCTCTAAGGCAAATTGCCATTGATTTCGGCTTTTGTCTTTACATCCAATATCCAATACGTTCACCTCCTCTACAATAGCTGAGCCTGAAGTTTTACTTTCAAAATGGCAAGACATCAATGAAATTTATTTCAAAATGGTCATCTATAATTGTAAAATTAGAAAAAAAAAAAAAAGAGAGAGAGAGAATTGATAGAGAAAAAAAAAGTTCTGGAGCCATAAAGATTGGAAATCAAATTTGAATTTCATATATACCATTTAATTCCATAAGAAATAGAGAAGGTAATTTTTTCTTACTAGTTTTAATTAAAGACATAATAGGGTCTGGTAGCCAAAAAAAAATTATATAATACAACAATAATTTAAATTAAGCATTTTAGTTAGAATAACAAACCAATTGCATAATAATAAAATTTTTATAATTTATCACTAAAAAATTAAAGAGTTCATCTGAAAAAATTTGAGAGTATATATTTTTTAAAAAATATCGCCATATGTTGTAATTTAATTGATTTACCATTCCAATTAATATATATCTAATTAAAATCCCAGGTGTACTAAATAATTTCTCTAGATAGCTCATGTCACAATTCATAAAAACACACCATCAATATAATAAGACTATAATAATGAAAATGAAAATATATATGTTTTTCATTAATGATTTGTGGGAGAGGATATGAAAAATTTAAATTAAAGATCTAAACCAGAATAATATATATTTTTTGTCACTAAATTATATCTTGGTTATTAAAATGGAACCACATTTTAATCTGTAAATAAGTTTTTAAGTATATTCAAAATGTCAATTTAATTTTTATATATATGACTGAATTGAAGTAAACATATTAATTAAACCAAATATTATAGTATTTTGAATTTAGTCGACTAGCTATTTTGTCGAGCGCAGCATTAGCCAAGCAATCAATAAGTGCATGCATCTCTAATAGATTAATTAAAAACTTCATATATATCTTAGTTGTCTCTCTCTCAATTAATATGAATTTAAATAAATTCTATCTATTTGCTGGGAGTAATTTATTTTTTAGTGGATTGATCGATGCAAATAAGATTAATTTGATCCATTGAATTTATGGATAACTGTGATTATAAAAAAAAAATAAATTCTATCTATGATGAATGCAATGTAATACTATATTATTGTAAAATAAATAACAAAATAAATAAATAAAATAAAAATACAAATCATTCTCATTGTCTTCTCAGGAAATATTGAGACACCTGCCTTGCCCTGGCTGACTAGGTGTAAAAACGTTAGGCCAAAGTGGCCATGCAAAGAGAAACCCTTTGTTTCTATAAATATCGAGGCTTCACCCATCGGCCACTTCACCTTGCAACACCGCAAAACCATTAACAACTTATTACACATTAACTTCATATGGCTGTGACACATAACCTCTTATCTCTTTCTATCTGCCTTGTACTTTTGTTTCATGGCTCCTTTGCTCGCCAGCGACTTCAACAACGATACCAGTGCCAACTCAATAGCCTCGATGCACTCGAACCTGATAACCGTATTGACTATGAAGCTGGTTTCATTGAGTCATGGAATCCAAACCATCATCAGTTCCAATGTGCTGGGGTGGCTGTTGTTAGACGCACCATTGAACCTAAAGGCCTTGTCTTACCATCTTATAGTAATGCTACCCAACTTGTCTACATAGTAAGAGGTAAACAAAGATTGACACTGTAACTGGTAATTTTTTATTTTTATTAATATTCAATGTCAAGACACTTTTAAGTATTATTGATTTGTGTATTTATAGGTAGGGGGGTGACTGGAGCCTTATTTCCTGGATGCCCTGAAACATTCCAAGAATCTCAACAACAAGGTGGCAGTAGGTTTCCGAGACCGTCACCAGAAGATTCACCGTTTCCGGCCATACATATATTTATATATATAATGATGGCGATAATTTATTAATCTTTTTTTTTTCTTTAAATCTGTGTTACAGCATTTCCATCTTGCTGGTAACTCTGAAGAAGAGTTCAGCGGGCAACAATATGAACGAGGCAGTGAGGGCAGCAGATATGGGACGAGACAAGAAGGCTCCTGCAACAATCTTTTCTGCGGGATGGACACAAGATTGGTCGCTGAAGCGTTCGATGTTGACATGTCAATGGCTAGAAAGCTCCAAAGTAATAATGATTACAGGGGAAGCATTATTAGAGTTGAAGGAGGTCAACTTGGTATAATCAGGCCAGGCATGAGAGAGAAATTAGAGCAAGAAGAACGATACAGAGAGCAAATCCAATGTCCTGGAGAACATTGCAATGGGATAGAAGAGACAAGCTGCACCACAAGGATGAAGGAGAACATTGAAGATTTTTCACGCTCTGATGTTTTTATCCCAGAAGTTGCTCATATGAAACTGTCAACAGCCATAATCTCCCTATTCTTCGCTGGATCCGACGCAGCGCTTCCTTAGTTGTTCTCTATAATGTAAGTTGTTGAATTTAACCCAACCCAGTTAGTATTTTAGATTAACAAATGAGTTAACTCGAGTTTACGTTGGCGTTTGCAGGGTGCTGTGAGATTACCGCACTGGCATTTGAACGCTCATTACATAGTATACGGCGTGAGAGGTGAAGGAAGAGTTCAGGTTGTGAATCAGTTCGGCGACTCTGTCTTCGATGGCAACTTCAGGGAAGGACAGGTTTTAGTTGTACCACAACACTTCATAGTGGTGAAGCGGTCGGATTCTGCTAAATTTGAATATGTAGCGTTCAAGACGAACGCTAATGCCATGACCAATGATCTCGCCTGCCGTACCTCCGCCTTGAGAGCAATGCCTGTGGGCGTGATTGCCAATACATTCCACGTTTCAGTCGAGGATGCAAGGAGGATCAAGTTTAGTAGGGAAGAAACTACTTTTGCTACTTCATGGTATCAGACTGGAAGGAGGGCTGCTGCTTGAGCTTGATAATGAACTTCAAATATAGCTTTTTTTTCACGAAATAAATAGAGACATTTTACGGTGAGTGTCAGTGCCCATGTGAAAAAGATGGTAAATTTACCATGTTTTAATAGTCTTAAATATAAAATCTTAGATTTGTTTACTTATTTATAGTCTTGGATTTCAAGTGGTATTAATGTAAATATGGATAAATCATATCAAACCATATGAGTTAAAAAAATTTCAGAGCTCACGGCCCCAATTACTTTCTGCGACCAAAAACAAATCCTTATCTCTCTCAAAATCTAGCTCACCATCATCCTCTCTTCTCTCCTCACCCGACTCTCACAGCGCACATTGCAGGCAGTAGCCTCATCGCCGGTTGCAAGCACGTAGCCTCCTTCCTCGCCTCACAAATTCAGTTATTGCAGCGATCTTTCTTGATTGATTTGATAAGGTATTTGCTTTTAGGTGTTTATTTTTGACAAAATGATCAATTTTTTCAGCTGATTTTTTTTTACTTCTTTGTTTCACATCTAAATAATGCTCTATTCGTTGTAGAAAACAGTGAACTTTTGCTCCAGCTGCAATTGGTCTTTTAATTTTCTCGCCTCTTGCTTTTCTAATATTTATAGTTTTTGTTTGCTTTTTGAGAAAACTCAGAAAAAATGTATTTTTTCCTTGATTTCTCGCTGACTTAGCTAAGTTTTCATTTGTTTTGTGCTTCCTTTCAATTGCATGCGGTAGATCTAGATGTTATTTGTTTAGATCTTTTTTAGGGTTTTATTTTCTAGGCTCATTAATTTTCTTTTATTTTCTTATGTGTGTTTGTTCTTCTATTGTTATATTTCAAAAGGTATTTGCTTTTGTTGTATTTCAAAGGTATCAGAGAAATTTATTTAATTTGTATCTTGATCTAACCTAAGAGAATTTACACACAAAATATTTGTTGTTTGGGTAGTTGATGAGATAAAATATAAATTTGGTACCAAGCCTAACCCTTATTATAATTATCTAGAGATTCTGTTAACTTTAAGTGTCAAATCTTAGTTTCAAAGCATTGGAGAAGAGATTTAGTATTGTTTAAATCACCTGTGCTTGCATCTATACTATTTCCATGGGTTTTTGGCACTTTAGGTCAGGTTAAATGGTTTAAAAATAAAAAAAACATGGTGCTAATTAGGCATAGAATGAAGAGGCAATTATATCCATTGTTCATTGCAAACTTTGATGTTTTGTGATAAAAAAATTTACAGAGATCCCTCTCTTAGAGAATTGAGATGTTAGTGAAACTATATAAACACATATTATACTTAGTTTCAAATAATTTATTACTTAACAAGTCAATCTTTCTGCATTTATATCACATATATTATATCTGCTTAATTATAAAATAAAGTGAAATAACATTAATTGGTATATACAAAAGAGATTATAACTGTAAGTAATTAAAGAGTATATATCCCTCTTCAAAAAAAATTAAAGAAAATTTATTCATGATAAATCTCTTATTAGTAAAAAAAAGACCAACTTCATAAAATAACATCATAATTAATTAATCCATCATTTCGGGTCTTTAACCATTCTTTTTTTTTTTTGAAAAGAAAATTTGATCATTGCCTCATGCAAGACTATTTGAGCAAAATTTATATCGATAATGCCAAGCCTGCTCATAAATTGTGGCTTTGCCTCTCATTAACAACCTTGCAATTTGCAAAGGATTCCACTTTTTGATTTTTTTTTTAAATGAAAAGATAACTTTGATATTTATATCACATTTAATGTAACTTAATTTAAATGGAGCATAAAAAAATTAGTGATTTTTTCAAAAATATCAACAAACAAATTTCAAAAATATTTACATTTATTTTTTTTAATATTATTTTTTAACTTTTAATTAAAAAATGCCTCATTTTGATAATTATATATCTAGTATACTTTTTAGTATATAAAAAAAATATAAGATAGAGAGAGATCTCTTCAAAAAACTATCTTATATTTTTTTTTTGAAGAGATCTCTCTCTTCAAAAAAAATATATAAGATAGTTTTTTGGAAAAAAAGTGATATATAATACTATAATTTTTAAATAAATATATTCACACCCAACGTGATTAATTTAATTTGGATAGGAAATTTAGTCAATTGAAGAAAACTTTAGAAGTTAGAATTCAAGGATTTCAAATGAGCAATTTATTTAACGTGCGTTTTATTATACCCGCATTTATCTCCAACCAAGTACATGAACAGGTCATAGCAAGTGGTTGATGTTTGGCCAGTTTTATTAGCCAATTGCCTCAGTAGTAGGATTCTGCTATTCCACCGTGAAAATTTATCACAATTAATATCTGACATAATATATTTTTTATAATTAAAATCAATAAAATATATTTTTTATCAATAAAATTATTAAAAATATATTTTTTTATCGATAATACTAAAAAAAAATATTTTATATATGTATATGTGTGTATTTTTTTGCAATAACTGATACCCTTTCAATGTCAAATAGATTTATATTTTTCTGAAAAACATACAATTTCAAATAGAAGGATGCTTGATACTACATGGACTTTAAGCATAGACTTTAAATGTCCTGAGTTTTATTACATATCTTATTAAATTTTTTAAATTTATAATTTTTCACAACAAAGTTTTTTATTTTAATTCTTACCTCATAAAAATTTCTGCTTTCATTGTTTGACAAGGGAGATTTACATGGATACCATATAGAGTCCAGATAGCCACCAATATCCAAAAAAAATTGCATGATTAAAATATGTGCCTAAAATAATTATTACTTTAAAATTTAAGAAAAAATTTTAAATTTCATTTTCTGGTAAAGTAATAATTATTTTAAATATATATTTATAGTGTTTAGTTGCATTAAAATTTCAAAAAAAATTGACAAAATAATTCTCTTTAACTAAAAATATTATATTTATTTATAAATAATTTATGTAAAATAAAATAATAGGCCTGCTAAATTTTACCAACTTGGTAAAATATTTTCCATAGAAAAAGTAAAAAATTATTTTATTGGAAAAGAAGTTTATGGGGTCTCATGTGAAAAGATAATTATGATCTTACAAGATATGGTAAAATATAAAAGAAATGTTATAAAGATAATTTAGATATTATTCAAATTTTTCAGTAAAGTTAGATTAACCAAGCAGGTTAATATTTTTTAATATATTTTTTAGTATTTTATTATATATTTCAAACACAATAATATAATATTTTTTAGTAAAATATAATACTAACAATATATACCTGTAAAATATATTTCTAATAATAAATTTTTTTCAGTAATCTACAAAATGACTTATTAGTCATGTGTATTTTTTTTTAAAGACATGTGATGCCATGTAGACTCCACTTAATATTTACACAAATATTTTCTTTTCAAAAAATGGAGATAGAAATTTTAATGGGAAAAAAAATTATTAAAATTAAGATATTTTATTGTGACAAATTAAAATTTAAAAATTTTAATAAGATATGTAGGAAGTTCACAGACACTCAGTCTCATATATTGATAAGAGTATATACAATTTGAACAATTGATTTTTTTCTTATTAGAGGCCCTAAATTCGAGCACCGGAAATAAAATACTTTTAGAATTTAAAAATGAGCACTTTATCCTTCTTAATAGGCCTGTCCCGAAAATTCAAATTAATCTATAATTTTTAAATTATAGAATACTAGATGACTAGATAATATATATATATATATATATATATGATACTAAATGAATCTTAAGCAAATTATAATGATAATAGACTTTAAAAGTTATACAATGATAAGTGTACATACGATTTTAATAATTGATTTTTTCTTTTGTACTAAAAAATATGCTTGACGCCATGGATTATGATAATTATTATATATACGACCTGAACAATTAATTTTTCTTTTTGTGCTAAAAAATTATTCTTTTTGTTGGCTGTGCCTGTAAGCATTACTTTGTTAGCTCTAGCGGTAAAGGCGGGGTTCCTATTTTTTCCAAGTTTTGCAACACCGATAGTTGGAAACAAGTTCAAATTGCCTACCCGATTAGACATTACTTATCTGATGCTTTGTCATGATACGACATGGTATGATATAATTTAATTTTTATTTATTTTAATTTTTATTATTTATAATATAATTTTTATGATAATTTTATGATTTAAAAATTTTGAAATTTTAAACTATCAAGTATTTTTTCATAGTTTTATAATGTTAACTTTTCAAAATATTCAAAATAAATTTTTTTAAATACTAAATATGTGTTA
This sequence comes from Garcia nutans, assembly GCA_947685225.1. NCBI lineage: Eukaryota > Viridiplantae > Streptophyta > Magnoliopsida > Malpighiales > Euphorbiaceae > Garcia > Garcia nutans. The sequence continues at coordinate 3,684,928 of CANTUV010000048.1, read as the reverse complement.
ATAAATAATTTTTCATTTGTATAATATATTAAAATTTTAAAAATATTTTTACATAAATATACTATATAATATTGTCTTTCCAAATATGATAGACATTAGTTTCAATACAATACTATATTATATCATACAATACCATATATTACTAAATCACTTTCGCAATCATCCAAATAAAGTTAATTTCATAACATAGATAAGGAAAGAGTTGTAATAAGTTTTCCATTATTTAAAGCCTTATCAAAGGCAATACATGTTATTGATAGAAAGATTTGTGGAAACAAAACAGGCCACATTTTATTGATTATTACAACGTTAAGCAAGTTTTACATTTCACTTTACAACTCTATACTAGAAATAAAACGGATCCTTCTATGAATTCACAAGAAGGATATTCCTTAGTAGCGGCCTTGGCTCTTGGCACTGATATATTATTACTTAAATAGAAGTAAATCAAATTCTATTTAAGATCTTCTTCTAGTAGGGCCAAGAAGCATGGTTTGTGGGTCTCTTTTCTTTTTAACTAGATCGGCTTCGCTTGGTGACATCTGATAAGAGTTGGCCAGGACGTCCACAGGCATAGCCTTCAATACTGAAGTGTAACCAGCCATTGGGTGCTTCATTGGCTGGCTACATGTTTTGAATGTCACATACTCGAATCCATCCCTTCCTGCTCTTCCAACTGAAACATAGAATTGTGGGATCACAAACATATCTCCTGGATTCACTGTTTCATCCATTACTGTAGCACCATCATCATCCACTACTTGTACATGCATGGAGCCACGAAGAGCATACACTACCCTTTGGTCTGTCATTGACCAATGTGGGGTGTGCATTGCGTCCTGCAACATGAATCACATTAGTTTAGCATTGAGGTTGAAACTGTTCATAAAAACACACTAAAAATCTATGTGAGATTTGGATAGATTGATGAATTACTGGCAGAAGATAGCCTCTCTCTGCACTCATATGAATGTAAGAAAGAACAGGTAGCTTTTGCTCGTTGACAATGTTGATTCTACCAGCTTCCCTTGTGTAAAGATCAGATTCTCTTCTGGTCTCAAGATTGTGTATCAATCTCATGCTGCAAAAGGTTTCTTCAACCCCATTTAATGGTGTCTGCCCTGGCCTGTAAATATCTTCTTCCCTTTCATCAGGTCTAAGTATACGCATTCCACTGTCACAACTAACAATTGTTCCCCTACTCTCTCCTCCTTTCATTCTCCTTACAATATCTGCTGGAACGTTGAATGCTTCGGCCAACATTTCCTCATCTAGTGATCGGAAAACATTTTGGAAAGTTTCCCGTACTGCGTCAGACCTTCGAGATCGTATATATCGTTTGCTTCCCTCACTCTCAGGGACCCGCCTGTCTTCTCTTGACTGCCGTCCTCCAAGAACGAATGCCTTCAATCATATATAAAAATATAATAAATTTATGTGAGTATCAAGAAACTTGGTCTTATTTGAATGATAGAAAATTAATGGGTATCAATAAATTTGTAATTATACCCTTAAGTTTTGGTCGAGCTGGTTATGTCTATTGTTAAGGTGAAGAACACTGACTGTAACTAACTCTTCATTACCATCATTATAGACCCAACTGAGAACACCTTCTGGTATGGCAATGATATCTCCACAGCGAACACTGTGTAATGTTTGATGTCTGTCTCGACCTTCTGATGTTTGGGTTTGGCCTGCTGTTGGTCGTTGATGTTCTGGGTGGAATGTTTCTGGGCATCCAGGATATGTCACTCCAACAACACCTCTTCCTTTGCCATATTTTCCCAATTTTTAACGTTAGATTCTTAAACATCTCAAGACCCAGATGAAAACAACAACTAATAATAATGAACATACCTCGCACAACATAAACCAAGCGAGGAGCAGGGAAGAACTTGGGCAAGGAAAGAGAGTTGGGTTGAACAACAGTCCTAAAAGAAGCAACACCAGCACATTGGAATTGGTCCTCTGATGGATCCCAAACCTCAGTGGTTCCACCCTCTGACTCAATCCTATGATAAGGTTGAGATGTAGTAATTCTCTGAAGCTGGCATTGCTGAGCCCGAGTGTCTCGACTCAACTCGAACCGTCTAGCTCCATAAGCAAAAGCAAGCAAAGAGAGAAGAGAGAGCAGAACTATCTTAGAAGTTGAAACCATTGTAAATGAAGAGCAATTGAGAGATGGTGAGTGCGGTTTGGAACTTGAATGTGGTTTATATAATGGAGAAGAAAATTGGACAATAGTGACAATGAGAGAAATGGTGGGTTCTGCATGTTAACCAAGAGTTGCCACATTACTGTTTGAGCTGGTAAAGCTTGTTTAGTACGTGGTGATGAAATGGAAGTGTTGTTGCTCGACTACGTTTTTTCGCAGCCCCACACTTGCCTTGCCTTGGCCTATTACAATTTATCATTGCTCCTGATCCCTCGGTTCCGAATAATTATATGCTACAACCGTTGTAGCAATAAATGCGTACAACGGACCAATGAGATTCTTACACTTTGATTAAATGCTTACAACGGACCAATGAAATAAATCATTTAATCTACGTGTAAGAATCCCATTGGTCCGCTGTAGGCATTTATTGCTACAACGGTTGTAGCATATAATTTTTCCTCGGTTCCATCGGTCACCAATTTTCTTTTTTCATTTACTATAAATTTTACCTAGCTTATTAAAAATATATATATTTTTTAAAACAAGCTTATTAAAATATATTATTTGTTAAATAATTATCAAATATTTGGTATGTTTAACAAAATTCAATTCAATTAAATGATTATATGTATATCATTAAATCATTTTAATTCACTTTTTTCCATATTGATTTAAATTAGTCTCAGTTTTTTTAGCTATGTCTATTTTAATACGTATAATTTTTTCTAACAAAAGTATTACTAAATTTTTTTATTTCACTATTTTTTCTTATTTTACTGTCAATCAGAAATATTATTATATTTTTTTAATATATTCATTACAAATTATGTCCATTCTAATATTTCTAAATATCTATTGAATTGTATTCTCTTATTTTAGCAACACTTATCTTAATAATGTGTTATTCGTTCAATTTTCAGCATTCATGATCATACATCATAGCATATTATATTACGATAGAACTTAACTTTTAATTTAATCGGTTGGTCAATAAAATTTACTTTAATCATAGCAAATATCCTCTTTTGCAACTCATCTATAAATTTACATTTTTTTATAAAAGATAATTAATTTTTTTAATTATTATGAAGTAAAAATATATTTATTAAGTCTAGATGGAGTTATTATTGTTGTTGTTGTTGTTATTATTATTATTATTATCGGATTAAAAAAAAGAAAGAAAATTCAAACATGAATATATTTAGTGCATTATAAACAATTTATCATTATACATTCATTGTATAATACAATATAATCTATGCCAAAATTGAGATTCAATAATACATAAATATATAGTAAAGAAATAAATAATAAAGCGAAAGGAAATTAATAACGAGAAAGATATATAGAAAAACTTCAGTCCATTAAAGAAATTCCAGAAACAATGGTAACTATGCTTAATTAGCTGTGCTAATTTAGCTACCGGCAGAAAGGAAAGAACGTTAACAACAAGAAAATAAATAATTAAAGATGCGAACACCAACTTGGAGATAATTTTAATTATCTCCTAATTATTCATTAATGCTTCACTTATATAGTAATTTAATTAAATCTAATTAATTTGCTGAGCCATCAACACAAAGCCATTGGCCAACAAAGAGAGCAGTGCAGTTGAGATTTGGATTAATGGAATCGAAGAACTCAGTAGTCAAATTGAACATCTGTGTCGTGGAAAAACAAGTATCTCCGCTGTTTACTCCATACACTGAATCACACTCTGGTTTTTTCCCTGTCAATCCAACTGTTCATAATTTAAAAAAAAAAACATGTCAATATATTTCAAACTCAATAATTAAATTTTATAATAATAATTTTCAAGGAAAAAAATTCAAATTTAATAAAGATTAACTTAATTTAAGTTGAACTTTTTAACATGTATTCCGAGACCACATGTTAACCATAAATGTTCTATTTTTGTATTAAAATGTGTTTCATTAAAAAATGATGGTAATAAATTTTAATAAAAATAAAATGTATAAGAATAAAAATTATAACATTTAGAAAAGTGAATTTAATTAGTTTAATATGTTATACTTACAATTACCAAACAATGATCGGCTTTCAGCAATGAGGAGAAGAGAGAGCAACACAATCAAGTAGAAATAGGAGGCTGTTGTGGTGCTAGACTTGGCCATTCTATCTAATTTAATTTCTTTAATTTGTATTTGCTCTATAAGTTTATTAATTATATTAGGCTTGTAATTAATATTAGTTAGAGCAACTCTCTTTTCCTGAAGATCAAGCCATTGATATTTATAGTAACAATTCAAACAAGAGACAAAAACAGATTAGTAAATAATTAATATGAGCTGAACAAGAGGCCGGCTGCTGCATAATTAAGTGCAGCTCTAACGTGAGAATTTTGCTTTTATTTTTAGTTACACACGGAAATTTCAATAAAAAGATTTCAGGCGGAATTCACTATAATAAAATCTTGGCAATTGCTATTTACTGCAAAATGTGTATAATATTTTTGTAGCTCTTTATTTTTCATGTTTAATTCGGTCTTCAGACGAGCAACAAAGCATTTTTTGAGTATTATAATATCTATACAAAATGTATATTCTGCTAAGTAATGCATATGCTTTTTTAGCTCTTTATTAATGGCTAGAAAAAGACTTTTTTCTTCCCTCTTTATAATTATTTTACCTTGGTTTTTTTTTTTTGCAATGATTTTTTAACCCTTTCTTTCTTGTATGAATAAATAATTTTTTTTGAAGAAAAGTTTTATAAATAAATATTTTTATCTATAAAAAAGGAAATTAATTTTCTAAAAAATAAATCATGTTTTTTGTTATTAATGTAGAGCTAAAAGACATACTATTTTACTTTAACATAAAAAGATGAATGGAAAAAAATGTATTTAATCATTAATAAAAAAAGAGGAGAGAAAAATAATATAATTTTTACTTTTACCTCTTTAAAAATAGGACCAATACAAATATAAAAGTATTGTTAATATTTTTCATGATAATTAAGATTGCATATTTAAATTTTAGTTAACATTTTCTCCCTAAAAATTTAATTTACCTAATAAGCTTGCCTTTATGGTATGCAAATAGAGATGATTATTTGGTTGGTCGGTTAATTAATTAATTAAATTAAATTTTAAACTATTTCTTTTATCAGATCGATCGATTTTTAATTCACTCAATACGGTTAATTAATCGATTTAATTCGGCCAGTTTAATTAATTTCTCTTTAACCTAATTACTTCTTTATTTTATAATAAAAAATTAATAAAATTAAAAAATTAAATAAAATTAATTTTATTTTGTAATAAAAATTATATTTGCAAGAAAAATAATATAATTAAATAAATAATAATAAAAAACTAAATAAAAATTTATTTTTTTATTTTTAATTAATAGTTAATCAATTAAATTGAATTGAAAAATAAATTAATCTAATTTTTCCGATCAAACCAACCTTAATTTAATAGTATCAGTTAACCAAACCAAATATTTGTGAATGATGGCACATATGCATAAAAGTGAATTATTATTATTCATTTCCCCATAATTTTCACTGATATGAATTAAATTTGATCATTGATAATATTTTGCAAGATATTATAATTTGTAAGCAACAGCACAGAATCTTATAATTAAGTTGAAAAGACAAATATTCGTCATAATTACAAATGTTAAATTAATTATAAGATATTTGTTAAAAAAAAACCCATCATATATCCATGCTTCCGTTGCAAATATTTTGCCCTCTAGGTAACTTATAAACTTGTTATAAAAAAATAATAATAAAAAAGGTAACTTATAAACTTAGTTTATGTAGTGATGTTATAGACTACAAAAATATATATAGTATGCCTTTTTTTTTAATGGTAAAGAAGAATGCATTAGAATAGAAGAAAAACAAAAAACTTCAAAAAAAATTGAAAAACAAAAAACTTAAAAAAAAATAACACCTAAAAAATTAGATCTGAATTCTTACTTCTAAAATTTCTCGTCATTATGATTTAATAAATTAAAATCTCAATGAAAGGAGACTTGATTATCCTAGTTATAATCCAATATTCAAATGCTTAATTTAGCCTACTTTCAAACTAAGCTGGACCATGACAGAGCTCTTTTCACCCCCCACAGGCCATAGCCATAGCCATCAACATCTCTGTATATCTTCTTGCATCAAAATTTTAGCCTAAGAACTAAGCAAGCCCACAATTTTTCAGAAACCAAAGACGAATCTGTTAATATAAAATCAAATGGAGGTGCAATATTGAATCTATCATCTGTTAATTTTTTCATATTATATATTTTTTATAATATAGATTTAGAAATATTAACCCTAATAGCTAGCTGTTAAGAATGTATATTTACTTGATCATATTTACGGATTTTCCACTATTTATTCTCTTCTTCATTTTAAACGGCGTAGAACTCGTTTCCTTTCGCACAAGAAAACTGCACCTGTGTATATCGACAAGCTCTTTCGAGAGCCTGTCATAGATGAGTTGGTGGTGCAGCGTCTACCAAGTGCTAAGAGTAAGAAATTTTCAGACAAACAAGCTGTGGCAACAGCAGAAGCGGATGCGGAGCAAGCTGCGGGGAAATTGGAAGTGGAACTGAGAGAACAGACGACATGTGGGAATCACTGGGTTTTGCATCCCCTCAACTGCGAGGAATTTATGAAAGGGCAGAGACATTCATTGCCAGTTTCAGGGCGGAAATGGAAGCTCAGGAGATGATCGCTCGAGGGTTATGCATAGAAAATGGTAGCACTACATAGTTCATAGCTCGAGTTTATCATCTTAGATTTTCCTTTCGCCTAAAATTGAACTTTGTATTCAGAGAGAATTCTCTGGCTCCTGTAAATATTTCCATAAATAATAAATTTGTGCTTGGTTGGAATAAAAAATTAATTTCGAACATATTTATCAGCCAATATTATTCATTGGTTGATGTTCAGTACCCGATGAACTTGAAGAAACACAGCCTACATGTAAGCCAAATTTAGATGGAAGTTGATCGACATACATTTAACAATTCTCTCCACTCCGCAGAGTTATCATTACAAAGGAAAATTTTTTACAACACCAACCTATCTGCCCAGACACATTCTCTTCAACTCGCAATAAACAGAACTACAACGAACGGTAAGTGCAGGCGCTCTGTTAACAGAATTGATGGGTATAGCTAGTTTTGCCCCTTGATAATGCCTCCATACAGAATCCACCACAACTTTGTGGCACTTTGGAATTCAGTGGAGGAAATTCTTCATTGGATCATCATGATGTATTTTTGTCATCCTATATGCCTCCATATCCTCGGGAGCAACCTGTCATTTTCAAAAACATTGGTAAGCTAACCTAAGAGCACAACAGACCTAATCCAGCACTTGGATCATAATGCCCATACAGGTATGCAGGGAAAAATAAATAATACCCCATCATTCCATGAAACATTGTACTTGCGCTTCCTTTCATCTTTCTCCTCTTTCGTTCTTTCATTCTCCTGCATAAAAGAAAGATATCCAATTAATCATGAATAGCCTTCATATGCATTAAAAATAAGAATTATAAACACTTACTTTATCATGACAACAAATCCTAGAACCAAAGGTCTAAACCTCCCATCTTTACTTCGAACTAAAAAATCTATAATGTGCTGTGTGCTTTGGGTCCCTAATAAATCTAAAGATTCTAAAAACCACTCCTCTACCTAGTTCCTTTTTTTTTTCTCCGGTGGTGGGAGGAGGCCAAAGCAAAAGACAATCAAAGGTTGGATCCAATATTCACCTTTTTAAGTGCTTCAGCAAGTAACTTCTCATCCAAAACCAAATCATCAGGAACCTCAGTTCCCCAAGTAGCAACCCTTTTTTCCTCCAATGGTGCTGCCGACTCTGCTGCAGGTTTATAAACAACCAAGATTAATAAAAAACTTTTAACATTGGTAATGAACTTCAAAAAGAAGTCAGTAAAGTTAATACACAAACCTTCAGTGCTCTCTTTGCGAGCAATATTAGCCTTAATGAGATCTGTTGCTGCCTCAGCAGCCTTGATTCCAGCAGCCCCTGTGCAGTAGCTGTTCTGAATTGTCTGCTTGCAGCACTTGTAGCCCCATTGATGATCCTTCCACCATGAACCCCACACACTTGTGTGGTTGTTGATGAAAACATCTTCTTCATACTTGCTTTTTGGAAGTACAGCCTCCTGTAAACAGGATGAACCAATTAACAAAGATCTCGGCATGTCAAGGGGGGGAAAGAAAGAGAAGAAAGATATATTAAACTCTTTTTTCTGTGTTCAGGATTGGCTTTGCAATTATCATTCACCAAATCATAAGACCCACCACAATTGTTCTAAAGAAACACATAATTGTAACTAGATGTAGATGATAGGTCAATTTTTTATCAGTTAAGGAACAGTAGACCTGATTTACCAGAAAAAGCAGCCCTCCTAGCAAATTGCATTTTGGAACTAATGTTCCATGCTGATCCAACCTTAAGATCAGCATTCCAATAAGCAAAAACCATAAAAGGCATATCCAATGTAGGAATACTGGACTTGCCAAACCACACAGTACAGGAATTAAAATTTAGCTTATTTTAAAATAGGTATGACTATATTCATATATGCTTCATTATTCTTTTTGTCTGAAAAAAAGTTCCACATTCCAATCCCATATAAACATATGTCATTCCATTCAAGCGACCCAAAGAAGCTTACCCCTAAGGTAGGAAATGTCTAACATTTTATGTTCCTATTTTCATTACCAAAGACCAAATTTTAGAAGAAAAAGATGTAGCACTCTCAAGAATCTCATACCAAATGTAAATGATTCTCAATTCCACATTACAATCTAATGGCACCATTTTGCTGAGAGAACCATATCATCCAAGTGAAACACTGGTTAGAGTGTTAGTCAATTTTAACTGCCCCTTTATGATCCGTCCAGCGCAGTCATATCCAACTTGTCGTTCACTTTGTCCCAGCAAAAGCTCTCTTGGGAGTTCTTCATTAGCAGCATTACCATACTTCTCCATAATAGTGTCCTTTGTTTGAGTCTTCAATTTCTCCTTTATGACCTTGTAATTCTTATAGAGCAACTCTGCTTGGGATGGAGCTGCTTGCATGTGAATATCTTGTCCCTTATCAAATGCCTCCCAAGCATAGATGTTCAGCTGTTTGAACTCCAAAGCTTGACCACTATTCCTATATTGATTATCTCCCTACAAATTAATAAGAAAAGAGGTCAAATCATCAGAGATGTAAAATGAAGTTCCAAGTGCTTATAAATTTGTCTAATATTCAATGGCAAATTACCCCATAGAACTTCTCGTTTGGATCTGCATCTGGAAGAGGATCCTCACGCATTGACCGGGTTTTGGGGTCATAATGGGCAGAGTTAACATCGAGATTTAGAAGATATTTTGCTGTATCTTCCCGAATACGCAAATTCCTGAAAAATGTCAGTTGCAAGTTTAGCAAATAGCCAATGTAGTACAGATTGAAATAAATGAAAAAGAAAAAAAAAAGTCATGAAGGAACAATTTGAATAAAACTCCTCTTTGGAGAAACAGCATAAATTGTACTCACCTGACAGTTCCAGTGCTCCCACCACCAGTTGTTCGTACACGCTTCTCCACCGTTGCAAAATCCATTTGTTTGCTCTCATCCACCTTTGCTTCATCTACTCTTAGATCATCTTCATCATTGTCCTCATCACTTGCGCCATTCTCAACATTTTGGTTACCATTTTTATCCTCCAATTTCTTAAGTTGTTGTTCCTTCATATACGTCCTTCAAGCTGCCTCTCGTGCTTCATATCTCTCAACAACATGGGAATAGTTTGATGTATAGTATCCATTCCACCGGTCACGCTTGCCATCATCATCAAGCTCAAAGGACTATATTTTTTCATCGGGAGCAATGTGTTTATTAGTCCACCTTGCCCCCACTTTCCGGGGTCTATCCATGCATGATTTTGCATCATGTGTCATGGCTCCACAGCTGTAGCAAACATGCAAAGATAATTATTACTTCCAAATAACATATAAGAAGATTTATATGAACTGTTTCTGATGTCAATTTAAAAAAAGAGGTGCATGAGGTGAAAATATTTTTAGTACTCAAGACTGCTGAATTCGATAATACACACACACACACACAACATATAAAGAATTAAAGATAGGGAGACCTCACTTACTTTTCACAAGCACCCTTCCTGTATTTTTCAGCTTGGTAAATTTTTTCACCTCTTTCATACCATGACTTTGTATAATTTGGGTCTGATTTCCATTTCCTTTGATGTTTCAAACTCTAATAGGCAAATAAAGAAAAACAATTAAGTCAAGACTCACCCTGTGTGAGAATGTCACGCATTGAAGGAAAAACAATAAATAAATGAAGTGGCCAAAAAACTTACAGGTTTCTCAGAATTAAGATACCAAGGAGCAGAAGACATATACTGAGGAATATGCGGGTTAATCTCCTTTCCATCCTCATCAACCTCAGCAGGAACAAGTCCTGCTTTACGAGCTTCTTCCAATTCAATTTGCTTCCTATGGTCCTCCCTAGACTTAAATGCAACTGCAACAAGCCCACAATAACAAAACACTAATTAGATATTTTCCGAGGTAATTGCGCTTCTGATACATCCCCAGCAGGCTCCCATTCCCAATATTCCCCAGAACCAAACAGACGGAAGAAGATAATTGATTCATTATTAAATTAAATTGATGTACCCCAAATCAAATTGATTCATTATTAAATCAAAAGACAACAAATTGTTGAGCAAAGTATGAGTTGCAAATTCATTATTAACAATTAACGGCATAAGAGAAAAAAGAAAATCAAGAATATTAGAGAAAAATCTGAAAACATACCTGATGCTGTTGCCACGTTGGATATTAATCGCAGGTACTAAATATTAAGAGGGTGTTTCTCAAAATTTAAAAGCTGGTTAAAACTGATTATAAGCAGTTTTTAGATTATAAGTTGTTTATTTAAGTGTTTCTGAAAACTTAAATAGTAGATTATAATCTGATTTTAATCAGTTTTTTAAAAGTTGGGTTTTACTATTTTTTTAAGTACTTATTTTTTAACCAGTTTTGACTAAGTAAAAGACCATACTACCCCCTACCTAATCTTCAATATTCTAAATTTTGCTCACCCTATATACTTTAGTTCCTATCAAAATTCTTTTATGTTTCTTCTTAAATAAAATTTATTATTATTATTATTATTGCAAAATAAATTTTGAATTGACATTTAAAAAATTATTTTTATACAATAAATAAATTCAGGGACAGTTTAGTCATTTTGACAGTTTCTGCAATTAAAAACTGATTATAAGCTGATTTTACAGAAACACTTAACTGATTATAAACTGATTATCAGCTGATTATTAATTAGTTTACAGAAACGCTTAACTGCTTATTTTTAATCTGATTATAATCTAAAAATCACTTATTCACAATAAGCTGCTCCAGTTTTGAGAAACACCCTCTTAGAGGGTGTTTTTCAAAACTTAAAAGCTGGTCAAAACTGATTATAAGCAGTTTTTAGATTATAAATTGTTTATTTAAGTGTTTCCGAAAACTTAAATAGTAGATTATAATATGATTTTAATCAGTTTTTTAAAAGTTGGGTTTTACTACTTTTTTTTAATCACTTATTTTTTAAGCAGTTTTGACAAAGTAAAAAACCATACTATCTCTACCTAATTTTCAATATTCCAAATTTGCCCACCCTATACACTTTAGTTTTTTATTTGTATAATTTATTGATAACACAAATATTATTATTATTAAATAAATTTTATTATTATTATTATTATTATTATTATTATTATTATTATTATTGCAAAATAAATTTTGAATTGACATTTAAAAAATTATTTTTATACAATAAATAAATTCAGGAATAGTTTGATCATTTTGACAGTTTCTGTAATTAAAAACTGATTATAAGCTGATTATCAGCTGATTATTAACTAATTTACAGAAACGTTTAATTGCTTATTTTTAATCTGATTATAATCTAAAAATTACTTATTCACAATAAGTTAAAAAATTTCAGTTTTGAAAAACACACTCTAATTTGGTTGAGCAGTGAAAACTTGAACAATTGAGACAAAGGAAATATTGGGGAGAGAACTACAAAAGAAAATCAGTCAGTTCTAATAAATAAATTTGTTTTATTCTTATCCTCTCGTGATGAAACAGCTAAACGCGCTTAAACTACAGCGTTTCTTAAACCGACTTTTATTATTAGGTGTTTTGGGCCAAGTTCATAGGCTTCCTGGATGAGCCCATTAAATTTTCTCTGCTCATTTAATAGGCCTAGGAAGCCACTAATTTTAGGACTTTTGATAAAAATATAAAAATAATTTTAAATTTATTATATTTATAAAATATTTATTAAAATATCAGAATTTATAAAATATTTATCAAAATATCATATTTTTATAGCTTACAATGAGCTTACAATGAGTTTATATTGAGTTTACAATTAGTTTATTATGAATTTATCATGAATTTATAAATTTTACAATGTTTAAAATGAGTTTATTATGAGTTTATAATAAAATGACTAAATATCTTTAATAAAAAATAAAAATTTTAAAAAATATGATCCGTGATTAAGTGTTTTAACCCGTGACTAAATATCCGTGACTAAATGTCATTTTCTGCTAATTTTAATCCGTGACTGTGATTAAGTGTTTTTGCCTTAGCCCGAGCTAAGCCCGATCCAAAAGCTCATTATAAATTTTATAATGGATCGAATACTATATAAATAAAAATTTGAAGGTAGTTTTTTTTTTATATATAAAATTGTCAGAAAAATTAAAACTTACAAAAATTTATTAGCATTTTAAGATTTATCAAAAAAATTTATCAATTTAAAATTTATAAATTTTGTATAATTAATTATGAATTTATTATATATATATATATAATATTTTTTAAATTAATTATAAATATATTATAAAATGATTAAAAATCTTTTAATAAAATATTTAAAATTTTTAAATTATATGGTGAAGAACGTAACTTTATCTAAAAATTTAAGTTTTCTAAGTGGATATATATATATATATATGAGCATTACAATGTAAATTTATTTGGAAAAGATATGCCCGCTCCTAAATCATGCCATATATATATATATATATATATATATATATATATATTATATGTATAATATGCATGTTCGCTCCTAAATCATGCCGTTTTGATCTTAATTTATGAGAAAGGTATGAAATCTTTTCATTTTTTCTTTGAATTACTCAAATATATATATATTATGAATTTCATTTCGCTCTGAAAACTATTCTAGGAGAGGTTTGAATCCGATTACATACCTCTTCGAGACTAAGAATTCTGTTCACGACATGGTTCGATTGACCGAGGGTTCACTTTTTCATGGTTCTCGCTCCTAAAATCATACCCATATATATATATATATATATATATAATGAAGGCTCAAAGCTTTATACACATTACATAAATATGCAGTAAAAAAAGATTATTCTAAGGGTGAGCATGATCCAGCTGGATATGGAAATCTAAAAAATTTTTGAGAACCAAATCGAAATTCGAATATTTTAAAATTATACTAAACTGAAAATATCTGTACCAAATTATTTTGCAAAAATGGGCATGATTCAATTTAGGTATTATATTCTAACAGAGCAGCTCAAGTTCCAAACAAAAATATCTATTTGAAAATTTAGAATTTTTTTTAAAATTTAAGCAATAGAATAATAATTAATAATATTTATAAACTATTCATAAAATTAAATTGTTATCCATATCATCCTCAAATTCAATAAATAATAGCAATATCATCATTTTGCCTCAAATCCAATAAACATAAAAATAAATATAAATTTAAGCAATAGCTCTAAAAAACTGAATTTAGGTTTCTAATGATGGCGATTTGAAGGAGATAAGAGGGAGGAGAGGGAGAGGGCAGTGCGTTTGAGAGAAAGTTGAGGCTGTGAGATTAGGTGATTAGCCTAAGGTTTTTTTTTTTTCCATCTGAAACGGTGCCATTTTGATATTAAAATAATAGTTAATATTTATAAAATTAGTTATAGTGAATTATTTGATATTTAGTTATTTACTTCTTTTTAAGTTAAATTGCTAAACTATTTGATTAGAGTTAATTATTTAATATTTAGTTTTTTTTAAAGAATTATTTAACATTTAGTTATTTACTTCTTTTTAAGTTAATTTACTAAACTATTTGATTAGAGAATAAATTAATAATTATATATAATTTAACTATTAATTATATTTATATTTATTTTTTTGATAATTAGATTAAAAAATTATCTTAACTATTTACATAATATTAAATATTATATAATAAATCAATATAATTTTATATTATTAGTACTAGTTGCCTATAAATAACTTTTCCATTATTTAACTTCTAATAACTTCAAATTTAAATACCTTATGTATAATGAACAATTTAATTTAACCAATCTATTTTTAAATATATTTTAACACATAATTCGTGAAAATTATCATTGTTAAATAATTTACAATCAATATTAATTATTAAATAAATTTCTTTTTACTACTAATACACAATATAACTATTTTATGCATTTATTATCATGTAATAAACTGATGAATTGATTTATATGTACACATACATACAAGCATCTTAGCAATATAAAATCTTTTAACTATTTGAAAATACATATTTTTAATTTAATATGCTAAAAGATCTTTATACTCATATTATTATAATTTTGCTATTTTTTTGTTTACTTCTGATTCAATTTTTATTTATGATTATATATATAGATACACATTCATTATATTTATATCATTCATATTCTCCTCAAATTTATTAGTTATTTATTAGTTCTCATGTTCATAAAAAATTATATTAATAATATGAATTACTATAATTAGTACTACATAATAAATATTTACATAAATATGTTTTTTTAGATAACACAAAAATATGTTAATAAATTATAGGTAGTTATTATTTAATTAAATTATAAAATTATTTTGACTAGTAACAAGCTAATAATTGTATATTTTAATTACTAGTAATAAGCTAATAATTATATTTTTAATTACTAATATAATTATATATAATTTAACCAGTAATTATATTTTGTAAGTTAATACTTATGAAATTCAATGGAAATAAAGTAATGAGTTCTATAATTAGATTTTATTTTATAGTTAAAAATTACTTTATTAAATATAAATTACTATAATTAGTATGAATTACTATCATTAACACTAGTGAAGTAATAACAACTATTTATAAGTAACAAATATAAAATAAAAAAAATTAAGATGTACATATATAAAGCATAATATATAAACTTAGAAATTTTAAAGTGAATATATAATATAATATAATATGAATTAATAAAATAATTTTAATATATTTTTAAAATATCAAATATTAAGTAATAAATTAATAAAATATGATATAATTTTATATTATTAATAATAAATTAGTTATTATTTTACTTATTAAGTTCGGTTTTATTTGGTATGGTACGATATGATTTTCGGTGTGGTTATAGACTAATATCTAAAACTATTATATATTAAAAAAAATCGATTTAGTTCAGTTCGAAAAAATCAAAAGTCAAAAAAAAAAAATTTATTCTGAATATTTCGATCTAAATATTCAGATTATTTTTATCATGATTCAATCCTAAAGACACATGACTGGCACAAAGGGGCAAAAAATTTGAGATACCAGACTCCGTAGTCAGCTTGACGTAATATAATGATAGAAATGTTAGAACCATTACATCATTCATTAAAATATATTACCAAAACATAATATCTCAATAATTAAAATTTGTGGAGTCTCTAAAATAAAAATACAGATCAATACACGATAAACTGCGTGTTTAATTAATTAGTTCATAAATTTAACTTCGGAGAAGAAAAGAAGTGTCATTGAACAAATATCACAACCATTCACATTGAGAATCTGAAAAAAATAGTGAGACATGGAGTGACCAGCTCAATTCAGTAAATGATACGTCCAATATACCTACATAGTATTCTGCTCTGACTCTATATTAATATTATAAAATAATATGCCAATACATCGTGCTAATCATATAATAAATCATGTAATAATCCAATGATAGAATTTAGTCTTTGAAAACCACTCTAAATCTCATATTTGAGGAGCCGATCCCCTATCTGGCTCTCTTATTCTAACTCGGTATCTTAAATTCAACTCATACAAGATTCGCCGTCATAACCTAAGCCAAACAGCGTTACTCTACTGATAAGCAGCGCTGAGCATAAAAATATCTCCGCCGTCACACCAGTTATAAACTCATCATCACAATATCATAACACATTTATTATCATAATCCGATTATAACATACGTGATTTCCATATCAACCCAATTATATTCGACAAACACAATTCAATATCACCATATAAATGCATAACCACAAAAGATATTGGGGATCTACAATTATAATTAATGCATAATGTTAATAATACATATATATTCACATACATTGAATGTCAATGCATAAAATTCAAAAAAATATATTAAAAAGTATCACTCACAGTTTAAACAAGAAAACTCGATTAACTGCTCGGTCTGAGAGTGTTGGAATCTTGAATCGAATGATCGACCCCTCCCCGACATTTCGCCAAAATTTTTTAATTGGATGAATCCAGTGACGAATTAGGTACCCACGCGTTCATCTCGAAGTAAGAATTCTAAAAATGAATAACATTATCCCTTACTCGTCGAAATTTCGCAGAAAAATTCTTCAAAAGTTTCTAAATGGCCGAGAAAGAATGTTGAAAAAGGGTCAAAAATCTAATCGAAAGCACTGTGGCAGTACAGTGCCAAGCCACTTTGGACGGCGCATGATAGCTGTTCCGGTGGAGGTTGATGGCAAGTTTGGTGGCATTCGAAGCGTTATCAAGCTGCGGTTCTCCTGGTTCGACGCTTGTCAAATTCTAAGTACCAGACGGCGGTAGATTGAATGTTTTTCTCCAACAATCACTCTCTACTCTCTCTCCCTTTCCATAAATCTCGCTCTCCCTATCTCTTCTCTTAATTTCCTTCTTTGCTCTTCCTCTTATTATTATTATTATTATTATTATTATTATTATTATTATTATTATTATTATTATTATTACAATTTTGGATATCTCTAAGATGTATGCTGAATCAAAGAGAAAAAAGCTAATCTCTTCGACCAAAAGAAAAGATGCTTCCTTTATTTACGAAATCGGTTCCCTTAAATTTGTTTAATTTGGTTTTTGTGGTAATGAGATTTCCCATCACTATTCCTTCACATAATATAAACAAAATTAAAACGATTTAGCTAACAAATTTCAATTATTATATATAGAAACAGTTCAACAAAAAATTATTATAAATAGAACTCTCAAATTCAATACATACAAGAGTTAAATCTAAAACCTATTTTTGTTTTATGCTGGAATTTGTAGTTTCATTTTATATTTATTTTATATTTATAATTTTTTGTTCAGTATATGTGTCCCATGTGCAATCCCATTTTGAAGTCCAAAATGTCTCATACAACAGTTATTTTCAAAGGTTAGACCATCTTTCCCCTTTTTGTTTTTTTAACCAACTTTATTTTTCCATTAGCAAAAAAAAAAGGCTATAAAATAAAATAATTCAACTCATTTTGATAAATCATATTCAAATTCTCAAACCATGCCCCTTTTTTTTCCTACATCTTTTAGTTTCAATGTGAATAGTCAATTTTTGACCATATATCTTTTAGGATTTTAAAAAATTAAAACGTGTTGACATTTTTAGTTTTTAAAATTGGAAATTTTAATTTTTATTTGTAAAATAATGAATTTTTTTTATTATACTTTTATATTTTAATTTCTATAAAATTTTTATACCTGAAATTTTTATAATATACTTTAATCTTTTGATTATTATTATTATATTATTATAGAATACCTTAATATTGTAAAAATATATTTTTATTAAAATTAATTTAAAAATAGAAATATCAATTTAAGAATAGTAAAAATTAAAGTGCTAATTTTAATAAAGGGTTAATTACAAAACTAACTTAAAATAAAGTTGCATTTTTTAAAATACGGGATTAATTTTTTTTTTTCAAATTTACGGAAATAAAATTTCTAAATTGCAAAAGTACGGCTTCTTCAATACATATTGAGCACGTGTATTTTTTTTTATTATCTTTTAATACGTATATGTGTTCCATAAAATGGTCAGTGTTTTTTTACAAAATGACTACTGTTTTAAAAAAATAATGGCCTTTTTTGTTTTTTATTTTTTGATTTATTTTATCTTTTAAAAGGAACCACATATTTTTCTATAAATTGATCACGTGTTCCTTTAATTAAGAGACCCACATAGGCACACATGCATATATATAAGCACACAACCCATACATGCACATATGTTTAAAAAACACATATTCACACACCCACACATACATATCTACATACACATATATAAAACATTTTCATTAATTAAATTCAATATATATAAATATATATAATATTTTCATTAATTAAATGCAAAAGTAAAATAAATAATTTAATATTTATATTTTATTATCTCAATTCATTTTTATATAAATTAATTATTATAAATTAATTAATATATTTTCATATAAATTAATTAAATAAAATATAACAATCAAATAACTATTAATTTAAAATAAATTTAATATTACAAAAATGTCATTATTTAGTAAAAGAATATGAAATATATACCACCATGTACTCACATATACCACTACATACCTATACATAGTAATATATACTCATATATATTATTATTTTTTAGTTAAAATATATATAATATATATCAACATATACTCACATATATTACATATACTCATGTATATCAATATATATATATTCACATATATTATTATTTTTTAATAAAAAAATATATAACATATACTCATATGTATATACATATATGTTGTTATTTTTAGTTAAAATATATATAACATATTTGTATAATACTAACATATATCTATATATACTAATATATACTATAAAAACACAAAGTCTATATTTATAAGAATATCATTTATTAGTTAAAGTAAATAAACTATATATCCACATATACCTATTATCTATGAAAGTATCTAAAAGTATACGAAGTTATATGTAACATATATCTATATATAATTATTATTTGAGAAAGAATATCAGTATGTATTTTTTATATTTTAATATTTGTAGGTACGTGATGACTATAATTATATATATCTATTGTCTTTAAAATAATGTCAGAATGCAACTGTAATATCAAAATATATGAAAGTATACGCAACATATATCTATTGTCTTAGAAAAAAATATCAATATGCAACTATTATATCTTATTATATTTAAGTATATACTAACATATCTTATTATATTTACATAATATGAAAAATAATTATAATACATCTTATAAAATTTTAACAATTTATTATACTTATATCTAAATTAGTATTTATATTATTCTTTAATAAATTCATAATTTATTTATTTTCACAATCACTAGTATTATTAATTATTATTTATGTTTGTATATATCATTTTTATTGACAATTATTATTATTATTATTATAAAGAATTATTTAGTATGAATTATTTATATAAACATGTTAAATACCAATTTAATTTAAAATATTTAGTTAATAAGTTATTAATACTTGAAGTTTTTAAATTTAATTTATATTTTATTAATTTAATAATATTATAAAATATGAAAATCAATATTGATTAGCTAATAAATTAATATATATATAACTATTAATTATACTTATATTTATATTTTTTTGTTAAATTGAAAAATTACTACAATTTAGTTATATATAATATTAAATATTAAACAATATATTAAACAATAAATTAATATAATAAAATATAATTTTATATTATCAAATTTTCTCAAAAATTTCTATTTCCAAACTTAACTGAAAAAAAAATAGCCAACTTTGGTGATAATCTCAGAATTACAGTAAACTTCTTATGTTTCTCTATTACGTCATCAATTGCTCACTGTAGCGATGAAAGAAGCAGAGTATAAAAGTGTCGTATTTTTGCAAAATCAAAAGATTAAAAAGTATAAAATTAAAAAATTGAAAAAAAAAATTAAAGCAATAAAATTTAAAATAAAATTTAAAATATAGTATATTGTGTAGTTTTCTCTTTAATAAATATATGGTCATCAACTATATCATTGCCTCCATTGAGCTAATTAAAATTGGACCGGGCTTGAAATATCAATTTCAAAAGCTCAGCGAGGACTAAAATATATTTAAGGAAATTAAATAAATAAATTTGATTATTAATAGATTTTTTTATTTATTTTATAAAAAAAAGTAAAAAAAAAAAATCAAATCTAGCAACTTAATTATATTCCAATTCAGTATATTCGTATTACTAAGTAGATATTCAACTAATGATTATGTGCTTATTAAATAACAGAAACAGAAAAATGTAGCTATTTTATGAAGATAATTCAATATTCAATATATATTTATTATAGAAGGGAAATTGGAAATGCATGCACCTCCTGCTTTGATTGATGCCTATTGCCACCACCATATGAATAAAATAGAGTAGACATAGCACTATCATTGAGATCTTTCAGATAATTTTAGTTTTATGTGGTTAAATTTTATTGTTATTTAAAATTTATAATAATTTTCATGCTTTATGAATAAGATATAAAATAATTTATAAAAAGTTAAATTTAAAATTGATTTAATAAATATAAAAATTAAATACTTTATAATTAAATTTTTATAACTATCAAATTTTTATAATAGCCAATAACCACTTACTAATATCAAAATTATAGTATATAATAAAATTTAGCAATCCAAAAATCATTTAAAAACTTAACCATTTATTTAAGTCATCAATTTAGTGATCGAATATAATTTTATTTTTCATAGAGTTGACATACAACAAACTATATATTATGCATCCTAAATTATTTTTTTGTTCGACCAATTGTTTTTGGACACACATATATATAATATTTTATTACTCATTATTTTTATCGACCACTTTAAAAAAATAATAATAAATTATATATATATATTTATTTATAAAAATTTTCAATTAAAACATGTAGAAATAAAATAACTCATGGAGAAAATCTATGATGTGAATTCATATAAATTTAGTTTTTCATAGAGTTGACATACAACAAACTATATATTCTATTGAAATTTAATATTTCAATTAATTTGGCGATTAATAAAATAAAACATATATGAGATAAAAAAAACATAAACACTTCATATCATCGAAATTCAATGAACATCACCAAAAGTATATGTCTGAATAATGTTTTTTTTTTAAATATACTTTAGGCAGACATAAAATACTGATCACTGATATTAATTAATTAATAATGAAAAAAAGAAGGAAAGACTTGATTAATTAATGTGGAAATGGATATAGTTTTATTTTCTTTGTCAATGTCGCCATTTTTTCATATAATATATAGTTTATTATAAGATTATAAAATAAATAGGTATTGATAACTTCAAATCTGATATGATATTCATTGCTAAATAAATTCATTAAAAGTTTTCTTAAGTGGAGACTACGATTGTCACTAACAAATTCGTTTGCTCTTGTATGCCATGCCATTTTATAATAAATTTTTTTGTTAAAAGAAATAAAAATTTTGAAAAATAAATTATTCCCACGTGAACATAGATGTACATGTTTTGTTTGTAATAATAATTTTAAAAATATATTATTTTTATTTTAAAAAAATACTCATTTTTTAATTTTTAATTTCAAAAATACATTCCTTCACAAATATAATTTTAATATACTAAATATATATTTTAATTTTAGAAATATATATTTTATATTATTAAAAATATAAGATATTTAAAAAAAATTAAAAAGTGAAAATAACTTTTTTAAATGTATATAAAATAAAATAAATCTTCAGCTAATTATAAAATTAATAAAAAGATGCATCAAAGGACAAGTTGATTGTACAAAATTCTTTTTTTTTTATTTCATGTTTCCTTGTTTGAAAAAAAAAAGTACTAATAATAATTTCTTACCAACATGTTGAATTTTTTGGTCTAAAAAGCAACAATTCTTAAGTAAGTTGAATGCTATCTAAGTTTGTATTTCTTGTCTTATCGGTCAACAAATTGGACAGCAATAATTGATAAAATCATTTGCCATCTGAAAATCCAAAAATATATTGCAAAAAAATAAAAAAAAATTACAATGAAATTTGTTATTTAAATTAAATTTCTGGTAATTCTAGAGGTTGCTCAGCTCCTGTAAAAAAATTATACCAAAAGTCCATACTATCATGCGTGGTTGAATTAGAGAGACACTGAATAGCTTCAATGTCGTCCACATTTCCCACCGGAGAAAATGGAATTTGAGACTCTAACAAGGCTGCCGCTGCCGAAAAATCATTAGCTGAACTTGAGTTATCACTAGACAATATTTCTGACCAAAAATTTTCATCCATCTCCGAAAAATTTTCTGAAGAATCGGCCTTGATAGACGACGTCGTATGAACTTCACTTGAACATTGTTGTGGTGAAATAGGTCTATATTCTATACTTTGATTTGATAAATTTACCAATTCTTGCTCTTGTTTCACATCAATATTATTGGACCGTCTTTTATTTTCGGGAGTAATGAGCTTATTATTATTATTATTATTATTATTTGTTTTCAATCTTTTCTTCAAGTGGGTATGCCATACATTCTTTATTTCATTATCTGTTCTTCCTGGTAATCTTGCTGCTATAACTGACCATCTGAAAAATATAATAAATAAATAACATAAGCTTCTGTCGAGATATGTATTAATAAAAAATTTCTTAATTGCTAATCGTGCATTTTTTTTAGATTACAAATTCAGAATCGATATTCTCTTTATATATTAACATTAAAAATATACAAAATTTATTAATTGATTGCAGGAATTGAAAAATACTAAAAACTATTCCCATGATCATTGATTATTATGTGCATTAGCCTCAGTGCCTGTCTTGTCTGATAGCACTTAAATCAAGGCTTAGAAAATGTGCGTTTGTGTTTTCAAATTACTACTGGATAGTCACGAGAAAGAATTTTTTTAATTTCACATGTTGTTAGACATAAAACGACAAGTTTATTTTTTGTTCATATGTCGTTTTATGCATAGCATTCTCCGACCCTATGAGTATTACAGATCCATTAACAGCAGAAAAAAAAAATATATTAGATAGAATTATATTAGTAAACATACCTATTTCCTAACATTTCATGTAAATTAATGATTGTATCTTCTTCTTCTCTTGTAAAATCACCTCGTTTAATATCTGGTTTAAGATAATTAACCCATCGTAATCTACAACTTTTTCCGCATCTCAGTAAACCTGAAAAAAAAAATAAATTAAGAAGAAAATTAAAATCAAAATATTTTTAATTTCTTGATTGTATAAGAAGCTTAATTATAAGGAAATTAAAGAAGTATATAAGAATTTTAATTACCAGCTTGTTTGGGAAGTGCTCTCCAATTGCCATGGCCAAAATGTTGAATGTAATTGATGAGTATTTGATCTTCTTCAGGACTCCATGGACCTTTCTTTAATCCCGTTTTTTCACAGCAAGGAGCTCTCCCCATTTTTTAATTTCTTTATATCACTATAAATATTAGATAAGTAGAGATGTAGAATGAGAGAGAGAGAGAGAGAGAGAGAGAGAGAGAGAGAGAGAGAGAGATTGGGAGAGATGAATTAATTAGTGAAGTCTGAATGCACAAAGTGAAAGTGAGGGCAGGAAGGGGATATTATATAGCCATAAATAAAATTAAAATAATGGACTATATATAAAGATCCTAAAGTGCACATGGCCATTAATTTAATTGAGAAAAATATTTAATATCCGCCACAGGGCCGCCATAGCTTCGGGGAAAGCTCTCTCTCTCTCTCTCACACACACACGCACACTCTGCAATTGCATTTTCTGCTCGTGGATGTTGATTGGCCAGATTTCAAATAAAACGTGGCTATATATATATATATAAATTGATTAGAAAATATTTTTAATAAATTTATTTTTTGGTTGTTAAAATTTTTTATTTCTTAAATTTTATTTGATAATCTTCTGTTTTTATCTAAAATTACTTTATTTTTAATTAAATTAATTAACTATAAATTGTTTGTCTAAAAAATATATATATAATGTAATAAAACATCCATTTATATATTGTTGTGAATTATCAAAGTAAACTTATATCCTACATTATTGTATAAATAAATATTATAAAATAAAAAAATTTTAAAATTCGTCAAAATTAAATTTGAAGAATTAATTTATTTTGGAATATAAAAAATAAAAATAATGAGGATATTGTGTGGCTAATGCATGAATGTTGAACATATAGCTGAATGAATATACATATTCATGACAAGAGGCTTTGTTGATATCATGTTGTGGAATAAAATGAAATTACTTCCGTCATGCCATAACCTCCATCACGCAATCACTTATTTTCCAACTATATTAATAATATATAATGTATCATCAACAAAAAAATATTTGTGCCAATTTTTTTCTAAATTCGTCTAAATATTGATTTTGATAAATAAAAATTTTAAAATTGAGATATTTTATTCATTTAAATAACAGTAATAAAAATTACAATTTTATTGATTCATATCACTTCTTTCTAAAATATAGGAACTAAAATTAAAGATTTTGAATTTGAAACTTTCATTTATTATTGTATGATTTATATAATAAAATAATTAATAATATGATCCATCATTGTGAATTTAAAATAGATTTAGGAATATCAACTTTAATTACTAATATAATTAAAAGTTAAAATTGATGAACTTATTTTCATATTAATTATATTATATGTTTATATTTAATAAATACGAGATTTAATAATCATATTTCAATTAATGTAGCATTCTTATAAATAAAAAAATATTTTTTAAAATTTGGTAGTTCAAAATGTTTATGATAAATATCATGAATGAAAATTCATGGCAATAAAAAATAATATGCACATTTTAATTCAAAATAAAAATATAAAATATGTTGAAAAAACATACAAGAAAATGGCTTTGGTGATTATTAAGTCAAAAATCACAATCTATTTAGAAAGTAAGCCACCCCAATCCTATTACAATAAAGGAACTCTGTAATTTCGTGAGGAGGACTAAGAAAATAATTATGGAGGCTATGTATTAATAACATATATTAAAATTATGAGAATAATTTTAAAGGTTAATTAGTAAAGGCAAAATGCTTTTGTAAAAGAAGAACAAAATATTTCTTTAATTAAGAAAAGAACAAAACTATTTCTACGAAAAAAACAAGTAAATCTTAACAAATGAATAAAAAATCTTAAAAATAAAATGAAAATAAACCGAGCAGTAAATTTATATAAAAAATATAAATTAACATACT
The DNA here is from genome assembly GCA_947685225.1 of Garcia nutans. Taxonomy (NCBI): domain Eukaryota; kingdom Viridiplantae; phylum Streptophyta; class Magnoliopsida; order Malpighiales; family Euphorbiaceae; genus Garcia; species Garcia nutans. The sequence goes on along the minus strand of CANTUV010000048.1, from coordinate 3,659,348 downwards.
TATAGAAATCTATATATATTAAATTAAAATAATTAAATAACAAAAGAGAAAGAAAGATTTCGTAATGACTAAAAAAAGTTAAAAGACATATTAAAATATAGCTTAGCGGAAAAATAGATTCATGTTTTATTTTTTTTAAGAAAAAAAAAAGCTTTTAAAAAAGAAGAGAGAAAGATAGCGAGACTGCTAAGGTAAGTTGCATTATTGATAAATGCCTGATCCATATGATTAGGTTTTTTGTTAGTATAAACTTGAAAATGGAAAACTGATATATTTTAAAAATGTTATTTCGATAATAGCATTTGAATTTCAAAACATTTCATTATTTACTATATACTCATTCCATCTTATGTTTATTTTTTATTTTTTAAGAATTTTAAAAAATACTTTTTTTATTTTAAAATTATAAGAATATTTTTCATCTCACATATATTAAGAAAAATTAAATTATTTAATTTATGGATAAAATTTTTCTTATAATCTACTTATTTTACTCTATATTTATACTAAATAGCTATTAATTTTTATAAAAATAAAAAATAAAAATAACTATTGATTAAATTAAAAGAATTATAATTTAGAAAATATAAATAATTAAATGTAATATTATTGATCATAAAATATTTAAATAGAAGTATAGTGGTTAATTTATAATATAATAATAATCTAAATAAAGTTATGAGACTATATTTTAAGATAAATAAAAAATATTTTTATTATTTTAGAATAAAAAGAGTAGTTATTTTTATTTAGAATAAAAATTTATATATATATTTTTATTAGACTCATATTTTAATAAGGGATATATGTTTAATAAATAATATTAAATAAAATATTATAAAAATTTAATATATTAGCTAATTGATTAAAGTGATAATTTAAAATAATAAAAGAGGAAAATGAGTATCCATTTGAGACAAAAGGAGTAATATGTATGATACTTATATAAATACATATTTATAATAATATCAACAATATTTAAAGGCATTTGGCATGATTTTTTTTTAAATTCAGCAAATACTAAGTGTGAAAAGGAAGTCAAATAAAGAGGCTACGGTTATAGTGCTTTTGATCAATGTGACAAAATGTTACCATCGACTGGGGCCGCCATAAGTTTTAAAATTAAACTCCCTATTTTGTTGGATACATATTTATTAAAAAAATAATTAAATAATTTAAATATTTTATAAAAATATTTTCAATAAATTAAAATATATTTTATTAATTAAGTTATTAATGATAAAAATTTAATTAATTTTTATTATTATATAAAATGATAATTTAAGAAGAATAAATTTTTTTATAAAGTGACAATTTCAGCGAAAATAATTTTTTTTATAAAGTGACATTTTTAGTGAGGCTGAAAAAATAATACTTCTCTCGTTTTTAGTAGATAAGTTAATTTTTTTATTTTATAAATATTTTTTTAAAAATATAAATTTTATAAATATTATATTTAAAATATAAATTCATATATATATTTTTATTATATTCTTATTTTAGTATAAGATATATTTAATAAATAATATTAAATAAAAATATTATAGATATATAATATATCAATTAATTTATTAAAATAATAAATAAATTATAATTTTAAATGAATAAAAAATAAATTTATTTATTAATAGATAAAAAAATTGAGTCTATATATTTAAAGCGAGATAGAGATATTATATTAAATGCTAATTAAGATTAGTTAGTTTTAATAAATATTTTTTTAATTTATTATTATGCCATATTCATTGTTACTCCACTAAAATGAATAAATATTGTGCGTAATATAAAATGTCAAACATTGTAGGAGGAACATATTTAACTCCCAATTTGCAACTTGTATATAAACCATATTTGAAAATTTTGCCTAAACTCCATCCACTTATACCAAGTTAATTTATTAGAGTTGAAAAAGTATAAGAATTTTATGTCAACTGGGGAAGAAAGTAATTAAGTAATTTAAGGGCAAAAACAAACAAGTGAAGATATAATTAAGCTATATTAATTGATGATTATGATCTAAAATTTCAACTTAATGATGTGATAAATTGGGTGAACATATTGTTTTTTTCAAGTCATTTTTTTCCTATAGTTGCAAAAGTAGGGACAGTCCAATAATTACAATGATTTGTCAACAATATTGACTCAATACGTACTTAGTTTGTTCACCAAACAGTACAGTACTTTGTCTTGTGTGGAAAATGTAAACAAAAATTATTGTGATAATAATGTAGAGGAAAATGAAAGAATATGATTTCGGTTAAATGAAAAAACAGATAATATATAATGTTTTGGTAAGTTCAGTTTTAATTAATTAATTGAATTCCTCTTCAATAAACCATATGATATATAGTTTATATATTAAATGTAATTAAGTTTTTTTTAGAACAAAAATAGAAAATATTTAGACCATATTAATATTGTCTAAGATATAAGAAATATTAGGTTGATCACATCACACAAACACACTATAAAAACAAATGGTGAAATCAAATGATGAGAATGTAAGACGAACATATATCTGTCACCAATCATAGAAGAAAATAGTGAGTAGTAATTAAAATTTAAATTTAAATTATCAACTTATAATTAAAAAGTGTTTTCTTCAACTACTTGCCGTTACCAACTTGTTATTTAATTAGGATTACTATTCATTGTATAACAATATGGGTTTAAAATTATAATCAAACCTGGTTGCTGTTTCTAAAAAAATTCTATTTCTCCAACCTTCAAATTCATGACTTCATGCAAAATTTGCCTTTCGAGACAAAAAAAATTTTAATCATGAAAAAAAAAAGAAATATGCTATGTTCCTTTTTCTTCACTTTTGGTGTTCTTCGATCTAAAATTTTTTCCTTTTATTACTATTCCTTTACGTCTAATCCATTGAAACTTGAAACTTTTTAGATAGTGTTTTTTGCATTAGAGTGAGTAAATAAATTAGTTGATAAGGAAATATTTTATTTTATTTTGAAGTAATAAATTCGAATTTAAATTAAATAATCATTTAAAATTAAAAAAAAATAATATGAAAAATAGAGACGCAATCATTCAATTACAAACTGGGGCAATCCGCCGACTAAAAAGCTGAAATTAATTCAAGACATCATAAAGCAAAATCTTGACTAAGTATAGCGGAAATACAAAGTGTGTTTCATTTTTTAATATAAAGCTTTTTGAATGGGAAAGGAATTGAAATTAATGGCCCCATGCAATGCTCTTTAAAGTTGAATGAAAAACGTTGGCAGTTAAAAAGCCAAGTCAATTCTGTAATCCACAGCCCACCGACATTAATTTATAATCTAATATTATTATATAAATTTTGTACATTTATGAAAAGCAAATTGCAGGAATTTTTTGTCCTTCAATTTGTACTTCCTTGAAACATCCTTATACTTTGTTTGGGAGAAAAGAAAATAAAGCTTAGAAAAAATAAATAAATGGGTGAAATCTGGAAAAGTGAAAGAAAATTACTTTTCTTACCTTGATTCGAACCAAAAGAAAAATAATTAAAAAATATATTCGATATCTTTTCACCAGATAAAAAAAAATGGACATTCAAATTATATCAGTTAATGTATTTTCATTTATTAGATTGAGTACGAGGTAAAAATATACTTGGGATATATATATATATATATATAATAATCATAAATATAAATATAATTTTTTATTCATAGTCATAAAAACTTATCCTTTTAAATTGAATTAAAATAACAAATTAACTGATTAAATCTTAATTTAAATTAGTTATGAGCTAAATATTGAAATATAATCTAACCATGAGTATAAATATGATATGAATAAATTAATATTCATGATTGAATTTTTCTCTTCAACGTTAAATAATATATACTAATTTATCATTATTTTTTTATTTTGTTCATTTTTAAGTAATTTATTTAAATAAAAAGTCCGATTGAATCTTTTTTTATTATTTTTATTAATTATATATGAGGGATAAAAGCATCTTAAATTTGAACTCAAGAATGGTTAAATTTTATTATTATTATTATTAATTTCATCTCATATGATCATCTTGAATCTTCCTCTTTCTTATCATTGTTTTCTTGCTTATATTTATTTTCTATCCAAACAAAAGAGAAAATAAATTTTAGTTTTATTTTCTTCTTTCTATTTCCCTTCCCTCTTATATTTCATCTTTCAATTATCAAGCCCTTCATTTTCATATGCTAACCAAACAGAGTGTTGATGGCTTTGTCACCACTCTCAAGCTCATATTATTAGTTTATGGGATAATTTAAAGATTACAAAGGGGGCTTTTTGCTCATGGTGTATTACTTATAAAGATAAGTACTTATCCTATATCATCTCATAAAGAAATAACTCTAATTTCTGATTAAAAAAAAACTCTAATTGAAATTATACAATTAGGATCAATAAAGGCTATAAAACACGTGCTTTTTTAGTTTTTTTTTTTTAAATCTAAGCTTTGATTTGATGTTTAAGTATATACAATCTCACACTTTGATACTAGTTTAAATATGATATTTCTTTAAATATTATATATATATATATACATATATTTGTGTGAGGAATAACAAATTTCGCCTTTGAATGTGCATAGCATACCAGAAATATTTTTAACTCCTCAACCAAATTGTTAAAATAATTTCTTATTAGGATAAGGATTAATATTCTCAAATTCTTCTTAATGATTTGCTTGAATCGTACAAGAAATTTGAAAGAAAATTGAAATAACTAAACAAATCGGGTAATAAAATTAACTGAATTTGCTTGAATAAATTAGAATTTTGAATAGCTAATTAAAATAGAGTTAAAAAAAAGAATAAATGGTTCATTACAAAGAGAAATATGGAAACCAAAACAAATGAAAAAAAAAAAACAAAACAAAAGATTTGAGGAATTTTAGTGTTGATTTGTTGCTATAGTTGGAGAATTAGATGATTGATTCTCCATTTTGATTATTGTCCTTTGGTCCCTCCTCTATATTTTTTTCCCCACCTTTATAGAAAATTACTTCTTAGTTCCGCCTTTCACGCCATTTATATCATTTTTTTTCTAATACTTCTTCAACCTTATTTTCATGTCTTCATCAATTGCCATGCTCGATTGGTGTATGTGGCTTTAAGTTTTGTTTTTGCACATGGCCCATTTTATATATGTTCATCATAATATGGCATTAGAAGGAAATATTTAATATGGCACTAGGTAATTATTATTATTATTATTATTATAATTTAAAGAAAGATTACACATGACTCTATTTGGTTGTAAGTCGAATTTGAATTTAAAAATTATTTATATTTTTAAATATTTAATCCGATAACTCTTAATTTTCTTTGCCTTTTGAGATTCCCAGTATGGACCGTATCATATTTGCACACCACACATGTATTATTATTGTTCCTAGTATATAAAACAATAAACATTACTTTGTTCATTTTAAATTAATCGTCCACTAATTATTTTATTTAGTGAAAAATATCAATGTTATAATATAGTAATTACATACACTTTGCTGAATAGAATATTAATTATCTAACCCTAACAATATAAGGGCTTAATTAGGTCTTAGCAGAGGGTAATTTATAAGCAGTACGCTGGGCTTGGTATTCATATCACAAGAATATTGGTAAGTTCAAAAATTCACCTTTTTGACTTTTGGATAAATAACAAAATAGTATTCCAATTCAAATATAATGAGAGAATGTTCATATATACTCTTTAATTTATTGTGCAGATATAATTTAATTTAATTTATTTATTTTGGCTTAAATAAGCATGAATTTTTGAAAGATGCATCTTTTTAAGCTCTCGTTTAACAACAGAGTTAACATTATTATATTATAGAAAGAATGTGAAAATATGCTCATGAATTTATCTTGTAGATACTATTTGACCTTTATTTTTTTAGGCTTAATATGTCTAATTTTTTTTAAAAAATAACTATTTTGATTAAACTTGAAAATATTTTTTTCAGTTTAAATATATTCAAATTTTTATAAAATTATCTTTTTATACCCTCTATTTAATAGTCAATTTAATCTCCTCTTATCCTTGATTAAGGATACAACTGACAATAAAAAATTAATTAAAATAATAAAATTCTTAGATTCTTCTCCTTATCATTCTATTAACGTTCTTCAACATAAAATTTGTAATACTAATAAAAATAAATTTATAATTTCTGCATATATATATATAATAAAATTAAAACTTTTATATTTCTCACCACTTATGTTATTTAATTCAAAAAGGATATTAAAAATAAAAATCCATATATTGAATAATTATGAACGAAATTTATTTCTTTTTTTTTTCAATGCATCAAAATTGCTTGTAGAAAATGAATAAGAGACAAAGAGTGATTTTATATACAAAGAGATCCTTAATTTTTCTTATAATTCTGGTTACCAAATCAAATCCACAAGAAATTAAATTTTCTCTGTTTTTTGGCCACCATTAATGGTAAGGTTAAGAGCATCAACAAAGAAGCTTAAGATATGTATGACTGATGATATTTCTCCTGAGTTCTCTTTTGCTTGGTTCATATCTAGCTAAGAATTTAATATATGGATTTTGAAATTTTAAGGAGCTGGTTTGACTTTTAAGTACTTTGAAAGTTGACTATGATGAATATTCTGAGATTTTTTCAGCAAAAGGAAAATGAATAAAAATCTTTTATGTTTCTCTTCTTTATTTTTCTTAAACCTCTTAAACAATCACGTACTCGTATAAAGTCAAAATAAAATTTTATAATTATGAATAAATATATAATTTTTTATAATAAACACCATGGTTTCTTTTTTTTTAATAATATTTAATTATTTTATGTAAAAAATAATTTTTTTATTTCAAGTAGGGTCCATATATTCAACAAAGGCCAAAATAGTTATTCTTATAAAAAAAATTTAGACATAATTGAGCTCAAATAGAGCCAAATTATATGTAACGCCCTTGCGTGCAGTGTATGACTCTAAGTTACAATTTATCCTTAGACGAATCTCATATCGGTTAAGTGTAAGGTAAGAAAGTAGTACTTAAGGATGGGTATGCTTTGGATTAGCAGGACAAGTTTTGGGCCTGAAGGTAAGTCTATACCTGATAACAAATCCGTGCGGGCTTACTCAAAGCAGACAATATCTTGCTAGCCAAGTTGTTACAACTTGGCATCAGAGCCAAAATACTTATTCCTCTGACCGGTGGTAGGACAAATCTCAGCAAGAAGGATGAGCCCCTTAGAGGAGAGAATGTAACACTCATGCGTACAGTGTACGGCTCTGTATTACTATTCATCCATAGGCGAATATCACATCGGTTAAGTGCAGAAAGTAGTATTTAAAGATGGATATGTTTTGAAATAGCAATAAGCGTTTTAGGCTTAAAAGTAAGTTTAGGCCGAGAATAAATCCGTGCGGGCTTGCCCAAAGCAGATAATATCTTACTAGTTAGATTATTCAATTATACTTGTGTGACAAGTTAAAGAATATATATGCATTTTTTTCCAATTTTAAATGCTATAAGTATATAAATAGCTAATAATAGTTGTTCTTGTAAAAAGTTTAGATATAATTGGCCTTAAAAAAAGGGAAAGGGGGGGAGGCTAAGTTGTGCCCGCATAATAAGTTTTAAGATATATCTACACATTCTTCATATAATATAACGACATTAACTTTGTCATTAAATGAGGGGCTTAAAAAGTTAGTTTTTAAAAAATTTAGGCTTGTTTGAGACAAAAAAAAAAAAAAAAAAGAGAGCCAAATTATACTTGTAATACCCTTATAACCTACCCACCTACAATACACATCCTCTTGAATATATAGTATATGCAAGTATGATACAAGAGTATCACTAATATATTTTTGTTTCCCCAACTACTCTCTTATAGTTTAACTTATAGTTTATAATGTTTTATACTTAGTAATGCAAGTATAGGAAAATAAATTTATAAAAAATTTGCCAGAATTTTATCTAAAATTTAAACGTTATTAAAATCCAACAAGTTAACCTGTGAAACAAATAATATTTATAAAGGCATTTCCATTCCACTCGCATCCCAAATTCCCATGGTTATAAACATATATACTTGTGTGAGTACATGATATCAATTCTACATAAAATATCTTTAAATTATATTACAATTTCACTTGGTATTATAAAATAGATAAATAAATATACAGTCAACCCAAAAAGAATATTTACATGCAATACCAAGGCTCTGGTCTGTGGCAACCAAGGGCTTTTAGTAATCATCCACCAACTAGACATATTCGAATCTAGGAGGGCTTCCTATCTATATCCTGTCATATGTGCAATAAACGAATAGCGTTAAGCCTAAAACTCAGTGGTATATATTTGATAATGCAACACTAATATGACAATAAAATATGGATATGTATTAAGCTTTTATGTTACGTACACTCATATTTATTCTATGAACAAACATGAAATAGTCAACATACATTGAGCCCAAATAATCTTATACAATAGCCTAGTTCCAGAACTATTGCTTTGGCCTATCTCATCAATAATGATACTAACTGTGTCTCACTAATGATGTAGCAAAATTTGTGATGCCGAGTGTCTCATCTACAGTGTAATCATATCTCCGACACCTCATGTGTCTCACTCAGGGGCATAGTAACATCTCTGTGATACATAGTGTTTCATCTCGTAGCGCATGTCATGCCAACCACCAAATGCAATCTTCTGGCAACTAGTTAAAGTATAAGATAATACACATTATATAATCAACATTCAATCTTTTTCCCATTTCACATTTTTATCATATTTTCATATAGCATCATCATTTACATCATATTCTCAAGGTTTTCAACAATACAGATGCTTGCTCATCACATCTAAGTGTCACGGTCGTGCCTACTCGGAGGCCACGCTCGTGCACCACAAAATATTTCTGTCTAACCTTTGGAATAGGCCATGGTTGTGGCATTCCCTTAGGCCACACCCGTGACATTGAAAACACTACTGCCATTTTCCTAAATCAAGGCCACGGTCGTGGCTCTCAAGTGCCATGCCTGTGGTATTGAAATCAACACTGCCAATCCACACTTTTCACATACACAGAACCGTTCAAAGTCCCACTATTGTGTCCCTCCTCAAGGTCACGCCTGTGGATCACCACATATGTAACAAAATGCACAAAATCAACATAAAATGATGCAACCAGAACCAAAGCATTATTAAGGTATATACTAACATTTTTTATGCTTAAATTGAAAAGGATAACTCCTTTCCAACACCAACTTCACCAAGCCTCTCACCTCACCCAATAATCCTTCCCCTATTGATCCCACCAACCAATTCAATCAACATTTATTTAAATTATAGGTTCAAATGTAACATTAGAAACTCATATAAACATCTTTAAACCCACTAAACTACATCCAAACTCAAAATTAACCAAAGCCCTTATAAAACCCTAATTCTCATTCACTACACCAAATTCTAGCCAACCCCATCCAATTACTAAACCAAGTTTAGAATTATCATTCTCATACCAAATTTATTTTATCGTTTCTCATATATATCACAATACCACAATTCATTGGAAATTCTATTAAAAATAAACTCATTAAATATTAGAGAAACTTAAGAAACTCATTGAAGATTAGAGAAACTTACTTATTACTTAAATTAAAACTCAAGCTATCTTCAATTCTTGTTGAACCTTGTTCAAACTTGATGAATCGAAAAATTAAAATTATCTCTCCACTAATCTATGTAGGTCGACCATAAGAAGAGCAAAAGGAAGAAGATGATAATGAAGTTTCTAGATATTTTGACTTTTCATACTTTTCCACTAATAGTTGATATATTTATATTAATTAATTAAATTGATTTAGATATTTACAAAATATTATTATTATATATATTATTCTTTTCTACTTTTAACTTTTAACATCTTTACCATTTATATTTAATTATTTATATGTTATGTATATATTATTTATATTTCTAATATCTCTCATTTAAATCTCCTTTAATCTCCCATCAATTAGTGAGTCTAATAAGGTTTAATAAAATTGGGCGTAACAATACTTACGCAACAAGTTGAAGGGTATATCAGCATTTTTTCTCTAATTTTAAATGCAATAAGTATATAAATAGCTAACAACTCACCAACTATTCTAAATATATATAAATAATGAGATTAAAAGACTTTAAAAAAGTATTTTACTTTATAATCTGACTTTTTATTTTTATTAATAACACATATTGGATTGGTACACATACGAGAGGCGAATATTGGTAAATAAATGACTTTTGAGCAATATAAATATTCTCTACATTCCATTGAAATTACCATATTTTTTTAAAAAAAATCTCTCAAATTATCACTTTATACAATTAAAAAAAATTAATTAAATTTTTTTCAATAATATCCTTAACATTAATAACTTAACTAATAAAGTGAAATTATAATATCAATGAATTAATAGAAGATATTTTAGTCCATTTTAAAATAATTTTATATAATATTTAGAGAATTTAATAATTTTTTTAATAGATGTGTATGAGCTAATGATAACGATTTCGGTGGGATGGAGAGAGTAATTTTTATAGCGAATTTTAGTTTTTTTTTTTCAAATTGAGGTGTATATATATATATATATATGCAATCAAATTTAGTGCATTATTTTTAAAATAATAATAATAATAATAATTTTTATATATAGTAGCGAATGCATCTAACATAACTGGACATCTTTATATCTCAAAATAAATTTAATAAACAAGACGAAGCACATGAAAATGCAAAATTTCATTGCAAGTGGGGATAGGCAAACGTGCATTTGCTGTTACTCAGAAGTCATTATCAAGAGATGAATTTGGTTAAGACATCAAACAAACAACACTATTTATGTTAGAGACAAGGAAACATTAATTTTATGAATTTTTCACTCGTTAATGGTTTCGCACAAAATGTTAATTATAGATGACAATTCGACCTTTGATACGTCATTACAAGATCCACTTATTTTATTTTATTAATTTCTTTTTAGGAAAGACCCACTTATTTTATTAGTATTTTTAAAATTTAATTATCTAATGCAAAATAAATTAAAAAAAATAAATTCTGTATATATTAAATATAATTCCGCGTAGATTAAATATATATATATATATATAATGACTAATATACGATAGAGAATTTATCACCTAAATATATAGTGCTAAACATTTTAGTTATGATAACATCTAATATGCTAATAAATATTGTATATATATATATATATTTGTATTTCTAATAATTTCATATAATTGTCAATTTTTATATAACTAACATTAATTTTAAATACATGTAAAGTAATTAATTATTCACAAATAATAAAATAAAAATGTTAATCAATGATAATGAAGCTTTTCTTAAATATAATATATCAAATTAAAATTTCAATCCAAATTAAATTTATAATAATAATAATAATAATAATAATAATAATAATAATAATAATAATAATAATAATAATAATAATAATAATGTGTTGTAATAACAAGCAAATTAATTAAATGTCAAATACAAATACTTACATTATATTGCACTATTCAAAGTTGGGATTTTATTGTAATAATTCTCCTTCTTATAAATTTCATGTGAACATAGAAAATAAAAAAGGTCAAATTAATTGAAAATTCAAGTTATGGAGTATGTGATTTAGGCTGACTTATGAAGCGTGCCAAGTCCGTGTATAAGAATAAGACCATGACTTAATTAGTGCAATGTGACACCATTAATCATTATTTTCACCACTTATAATAATATACTTATAATATATAAAATTAGTCTTTTTTGCTATTGCATATCTCAATATAGCTATTATTTTTTATTATTTTATTGATAAGAAAATTTTTATTTTTCTTCTCATTTGAATTTTAAAATTATTTTGTAAACATAATTTTTTTAAAAAAAATATTTGAAATTCCTCTCATTCATTGGGAATTCACAAAAATAACCAAGAGTTTCGTATATGATTATACTTGATTAATAATATTTAATGAACATATGATGATATAATTAAGAATCTTTTGTGAATTTAAGAGGGTGTTTCTCAAAACTGGAGCTTTTCAGCTTATTGTTAATAATTGATTTTTAGATTATAATCAGATTAAAAATAAGCAGTTAAACGTTTATGTAAACTAGTTAATAATCAGCTGACAATCAGTGTATAATCAGTTAAGTATTTCTGTAAAATCAGCTTATAATCAGTTTTTAATTACAGAAATTGTCAAAATGATTAAACTGTCTCTAAATTTATTTATTGTATAAAAATAATTTTTAAATGTCAATTCAAAATTTATTTTGCAATAATAATAATAATAATAAAATTTATTTAATAATAATAATAATAATAATAATAAACGTAAAAGAATTTTGATGGGAACTAAAGTGTATAGGGTGGATAAATTTGAAATATTGAAGATTAGGTAGGGATAATATGGTATTTTACTTGGTCAAAACTGCTTAAAAAAAAAGTAGCAAAATTCAACTTTTAAAAAACTGATTAAAATCATATTATAATCTACTATTTAAGTTTTCAGAAATACTCAAATGAACAACTTATAATTTAAAAACTGCTTATAATCAATTTTGACCGGCTTTTAAGTTTTGAAAAACACCCTCTAAACAAGGCTGCTAGAAAAAGTTTATTTCTCCTTCAACTAATTAAACTAATTATTAATTAAGGGCTGCTCTGTCTAATCGCACTTCTCTGCATATTGACTTCTTCCAGGGAAAGACAATTAGTCATTATTACTATGAAAAATTGGAAAAAAAAAACTTTAAAAAAAGTATAAAAAATAATAATTCAATTTCTTATTATAATAAATTATTAAGAAGCATAATTAAGTTTCGACAGTATATTTTTCCCTTCACATTTCACAATCACAATATTTTTATTTCCTGTTTAATTAATATGTTTGTTAAAATTCAACAATTTGAACTTTTTGAATTTAGTTGGAATTATATCCAACTTAATTAATTGATTCCGTCCATTATTTTCTCCCCACTCACTTGATTTGATATTTCATGCAATGCAAAATAAAATTAAAAAAAAAATAATTAGCGTAATCAAAATTCTTTTATATGTTCACTTGCCCTAATTTACAAGTCTCAATTCAATGCATAGATAATAATTTGATTAAGGCTAGAAATTCTAGTTAAATCATAAATTTAGCACAAAATAATTTATTTTTTACTAAATAAAAAAGATAATAAATTTTGCACTGATCCAGATGCCCAAGTCAGCATCTGCTGTTAAAAAGAAAACATGGACAGTCTCATACGGAGTCTATCATGGATTACATATGAAAGTTACAATTTCCAATTAAACAATTGAACAGTATGAAAGATGATCTAAAGCAAGTTGGCCAAGTTTTTGGCTTCCTTCTTTCTGATTTAATAGTAAATGTACCCAGAACAATATAGGATCCCTGAAAAAGTACAATTCTATTGAATAACCATCTTAACCTGCTGCTAATTCTTCTATCTTGATGTACTGGATTTGCTTTGGATCTAGAAAATGCTACCATGCAAAACGGCTTCCTGTTCCATCCAAAAAGCGATCAGTATGCCAACCTTTAGCCTGCAGTTCAGACAAAAATGTATCTAACGTGCTATTCATTTTCTCATAAGCATCTTCCAAGATACTAGCACTTGATTTGTCAGAGGACTTATACATGCTCGCAGAATACGCAGCAACCAGCCATCCCCTTAATGCGTCTTCACCAGAAGCATTTTGCTCTAGTACCATGTCAGTCCATTTGTTCCCACGATTCAAAAGAAACTTCTCCTCCGGGAACATATCTTTCAACTCCCCAAATTTTGAAGGTGTAAAAACTTTGTGCAAGGCTTGTCCTACTTTTACATTGCCAGCATCTTCTATGAGTCTTCCAGGAAATATAAAATCTTCACGATATCTTAGATCAGCAGGACTTGATACCTTTCCTAACTGATTGGGTAGCAATTATAGAAATTAAGCAGATAGAAATATAAAGGAAATACAAACATACTAAAAAGAGTTAAAAACAAACCTTGACAAAATCAGCAACAATCATGGCTGTTCTCTGTGGATTCAAGGTATTGACAGGGGCAGCTCGCGTTTCTTCAATGACACTATAAACATGTATAATAGAAAGAAGAGGGCCAACAACCAACTGCAGGAAAATATTTACAGGATTAATTTGCTTAGCATGTTTATCAAATCAGATAGCATAAGAAGGATCCACCTTTTCCATTTGCAGTAAACAAAAAAACAAATTGAGTAAATCAGATGGTATACACTAGTTGATCAAAACAAGTTTTTAAGTTTTAATCTACATTAAAATATGCTAGTCGAAGAAATAATGAAAACCGGACTAACCTCTTGTAAACACAAGGAAACATAGAAGGAACATTCAATTTCAAGAACACATAATTCATCAAAGAAAAATCAAATGCCTAATATCAGAGAGTAACAATGATCTCCATACCTTCCCCTGCATTGATGAACAAATGGTAGATGCTAATTGAATTCCTGCTCCCATTCCAACAACATTGAAAAGGGTTGAAATGGCCTCCCCTTTTGCAAATAAGTCACTTAGATTGCCTTCTTTAGCAAATGATGAATATATGGGCAGCCTTGTTGCTCTTGCTGCAACTACTGCCATCCCCTATCAATTTAAAGGCAAAGTAAAATCAGCCCAGAGGAATGCATAAAGATGGAGGATCAACACAGACGAACGGGTAAATAATAAAGGAGTACAGAGATATTGCAGAAGAGAAAGCATAATCTCAATAACCGAGGAACTATTAATCGCAAAAAGATAAAAAAGAGAAATAGAAACCCAACTGATTCCGCAAAAGCTACTTTTAACATTTATGTCCAGATAAAGTTGTTATTAACTAGAAACAGACCTTTGCAAAATTACCAAGGCCAGCCACCTCGAGGAACAGATGAGGACATAAGGGAGAAAGAACTTCTAGGTCAGTGCCCAAGTCATAGAGCACATCAGCTGCAATATGGACAGCTCCTTCTAATTAGAGACCTTGTAAAAGTGATACATCATCCAAAGCCAAATCCAGCATGCTTTTCAATAAAATGTGGAACTTGAGCACAAATATAGGGGGACAAGTTTGAAGGTTCTGAATACAAGATAAAACCTAGTATTCTCCAACGTTTTGGTTCCGAATCCATTCTAGCACCTAAATTGCTACATATTAGCTTTCCCACATGCTGCATACCATCCTTCAATACCTGTCCATTAACAAAATGAACAAAAAGATCTTAAACAAATTCAATTAGGCTAAACATATTTCAATCGTTTGACTAATGGGAAACTTACCCAACTCACAGCTGTTTCTTGTGCAGGAGTAGGACGCAAGCCTGCAGCAAATAGCAGCGACTGCAAAGAAGTAAGAATATGGAGAAATGATCCCCACATTATAGATAAAATTGTCATTTTACATGAAATAAAATTTAAAAAAAAAACTACTACATCAAGGAGCTTTTTGAAAAAAATAAAATTTGAGCAAACAAGCTAGATATTGACTTTCAGCAATTTATACAGAGAAATATCTGGTCCTGAGAACTGTGACTAAATAGTTGAAAGCATTCAGGAAATTTGCAGATGTTTTTTATAGATATTGGATGAGGACCTGAGTTGACAGCACAGATAATGCTGCACTTGTAAAGTGCTGCAGGGCCCGAAATTGTGTGCATCGAAGGTATCCCTCGTTCACACTGCATAGTACAATATCAACAACAACAACAACAACAACAACTAAGCCTTAGTCCCTAACAAGTTGGGGTCGGCTGTATGGATCCTCAACAAAATATCAGAAACAAAAAAAAAAGGAAGTAATGCTATCTGTACAGCTTTTTAGCTTGCCATGTTCACAAACTTGTGTTGCCAACGATGATAACCAAGTAATTCACCTGTATGGATATCCAGAAGGAAAAAAATTATTTTGGAAGGATTCAACCATTAGATGAACTAATGATCTTGAATCATCAACTACCTTCATCTATCATCATCAGAAAATAGATAAGTCAGTCATTCAAACAATTTAAAGAAAGCACAGGTTGAATTCAATGAATAAGTTTGAAGAAAACTGTAAGGTTTTAAGTACAGCATAAACTTGAAGATACCATAGTTATTTAAATAGTTAAAAACTATTATTATTTGGGATCCACGTTTCATAAAAAGTCATAAGATCACATTGAAACCCGTCAAATTAATGGTGCAAGGTCAGAAATTTGATGACCAAATATGGAAGACTAGCAAATGATCATGGCATCAAACAGGAACTTAATGTAAAGAGAGCAGTGAGAATTAGAGACCATACAATTAGTACTGACCCAGTCAAGTAAGCTCAAAATCAAACAAGAGAGAAATTGGATAAAATTAGTCCATCTAAGCAGCAGATTTTCCCCACGTTAGGCTTCTTTGTCACTTCTCTATCCTTTGGTCTTCCCTTAATCTCTCCCCAAAAGCAAATTTTTCCTTTGTGCATTCCCATTTTCCAATTAGTGCTAACCAACGACAAGCCCAACAGTACAATTAAGATAACCAAGCATAAAGCCACTTCTCTATAGTTAACAACACACTCTATTTAGTTTCTATTACAACTACCTTCTCATCTAAACGTCTTCCGACTTGCATTTAGTTGCGAGCAATTTAAGATAGACTTCTAAAACTGCGCACTTTGCATTATTTGTTGGCTTGGTCAACAAAATATTAACTAACCCATTATACATTTCGTTCTCTTGGCCAATCGTTAACCAAAATTTGGAACAGTTGGCTATTTTATCAGTGAAGAAAACATGCACATCATATGTTCGCAAAATTGTGCAAAAGAAAAAGAACATTAAATCAAACAATGGACTCACGGAGAGTTGACCATCGGGCTGAAACTGGAAGTGGCGTGACACAGAATCGGAAGTTTCGATCCAGGATACTGTGATTTCTGGTAATGTCTTGTCTGGCTCCTTCTTCTACATCATAATCTTGTTCTAGTTATAAGAGAAAAACACGACAGAGTGAGTACAGAAGGGACCAGAAAGATAAAGAAGTGTTGAGATGGTGCATGAGATTTGATTATATTTGTATATATACAAACCAGCAAGTTCATGGCTGCGAAATGAATGCAACTGGCGAGATAAGATTCAGCCCACGCTAGTCGGGATTTTTCGAGGTTGGAGGCTTATGTGCTAAATTTTCGGAAACAACTCCGCTGGCTGGAAAGGAGGGAAATACAATAAAGCAAAAATATCGAAAACTAGCATAACCGACGTCGTTTTAAAAGTGGATTCATTCCGTTCTTTTCCTGAAGACAAGAAATCGTTGACAACCTGCTCTTTATTTGTTTATTTTTTTAATCGTCGCAAGGACTTCCACATCAAATAATTACTCATGCTTGTATTATGATTAATTTTTTACAGTTGATTATATAGATTATCGATCAAATTACATTCATCATCCCTCAAAAATATATTAATGACAGTTTTGTCCTTGAATTTCTACAAATGACAGACTATCAGTGAGCTATAGTTTCACAGATTCACAAACAATGTCATGAACATAATTTATCATTTCCAAGAGAACACTTCTGTATAGATCAGGTTAAGCATTTTTATTCGATTAGCAAAAATACAGTGGGAATTTTTTCATAAGAGACATCTGTCTACAACAAAAGGAGCAAGTAATCTTGTCTGCTCCAACAATGCTCAAGGAAGAAAAGGAATTGAAAAAAAGGAAACATAAAAATTCTACTCTATCCTCCTTCCATCATACAAATGCGAACTATCATCTCATCTGGCCAAAGCAATTTCACAGCATTAAATCAGGATCATCATCATAGTCAAAATCCGGATCAGCCGAAGGCCTGATTCTCTTAGCTTCTCTTGGTCCACCTCTTCCTTTCTTTGGTTTTCCCCTGCCAATATATCAGATAAGCACATATGCTTTCTATCTTAAAAAGCATGTCACCAACAGCATTAATACTTAGGCTTTTCAACAAATCCTAAAGCATGAATTTTAGTTTAAATTACGGTACTTACTGTCCATTTGCATATATTCCTCCACCCTTAGGATGACCTACACCATAATCTGATCTTCCAACTACAATAAGCACACAAAGCAAATAAACATCGGAGAAAATAACACACTCAAACATAAGAAAGTCATCCATAAAGCTGCATATCTGAGCTCACCATCTCGTCCAACAGCTTGTTCTTCTGCCTGACAGAGGAAAAGAAGAGTGCAAGGATAATTTGAATAACATATTAGAGATAGTAACTTCCTAGAGCATCAAAATTTGGGAAGAAAATAATTAAATAGAAAATTTTGATGATGGAAGGTAGTAGCCTAGCATTAGAAAAGAAAAGGTTTTTAAACCTAAAGACTGGCGCTCATCTGATCTAGTTTTAACATCAGAGGAGGTGGTGCCCCAACCACAACAGTTGCCAAATTCTGAGGCACAGGAGATACAAAGAAGTCTAGTGAAGAAAAAGAGTGCATAGTCAATGACATACAACATAAAAAACTATTATTGCTCCTCTGATCAAATAGAGAATTGTCTTATTTAGAACTTAAAACAACAACCTTGTAAAATTCCTAAAACATTTCATCTGCATTTTGCAAAAGCTTAATCTCCTTCACCTCTAGACAAAGGATGATAAATTCCTTTTTAACATGTTGATTATTAAAGATTTTAATAGTCAAGAACAGGACAGTAAAATGTTTCCTTTTAAACAAGTATGGCATGCCATCATCATTGTGCAAACTGTAAGAAAATAGCATAAAGCGAGACATCCCAATAGAGGATTTGTCTCATTGACTGGTGCAATCTTACCTTTTCAAACTGGTATCTAAACTAAAAACTCCTTGCATTCAAAGGTTCAATGTTCCCAAGAACTAAATACATGGTGAAAACACCCAACACATGCTTCAGCATTTTCATAACCTGAAATATATAACAATATCACAGCTCACTTTGTGTATCACTGGGAACTACTGTGACCACATCTCCAAGGAGGTAAAAGAGGTAAAAGAAAATAAAGGAAGAAATGGAATTGCTACCACAACAACAATTAAAATTCAGAGTACATACTGCCGGTGAGGTGACTGAAGACAATGAAAAGAGCCTATCTTCAGGCTGGAACTTTCTTGACCGCTTCAAGCTGCAGCAACAAGTTGGAAGAAACTCATATTACTTTTATTAAATAAATCAAAATCCAAGTGAATCCAACCTAGATAAATATGTACATATATTCTTGTGCAATAATCAGAGATAGCATTAATCACCATGCTTTTTGTGTTACTCTATAACTGGAACTGGTTATTCTAATGACTAACGGAAATATTTTCCATCTTATAGTGCATTTAACATCTATGGTCCACCAGCCTACAAGTGGTTTGCAGGCAAAAACATTTGTCTTGCTCATGTAACAAACCTTTCCTTTCAAGAAATGAGTGCACTGAATTATTAGCGCAATTCATATACCTATACATACCATTTAAGGAACTGGAAAAGGAGTATTCAGATTATAGTATAACATATAGAGACAACTGGTAGAGCAACTATTTTCATCACAGAGAGTAACAAAAGATATATTTAAGCAGCCACTCCATACAGTGCAGTGTTCTTAATTGAAGATAGGAACCCTTCAAAACCTTTCAATACATTGCCGCACTGGCTTGGGTCTTGTAAATAATTTGTCTCCATATCATAGACCTGGAAATAAGGAAAAACATTAGCCACCTGGAGAGAATGGAGTTTAGAGGGCATATGCTGTCCGGTCACAATCACACGACAAAGAACTGCAATGGTTATTTTAAAAATTAAATTACTGTAATCCTAGTTTGTTCAACCAGTGTGGATAAATTCTAAAATAAAAAGGATAATCCATTACCTACTAAGAGCAAAATCTGTTAACCAATATATGCAAGACATAAGCATAATAAAGACATAAACCTTGCCTGTTAACAGCTCTATGTCGGGTGTGATTCCCTTATTATGGCAATAATCCCCCAAATGCTAAAGAAATATACACTGCCAATTCAATTTGCAAAAACTGAAGCAAATAATCTTTACCTACCCTAAAATCTCCTGTAAAGCAATACTTTGAGACTTAGATGCACTTCTAACATTAAGTTGCATTTTATATTGCTAAAACCCACATATATTTTCAGCCTGATTTTCAACTACGTATTTAAATAATCAAAATTTTAGCAATGTGATTCCATCCAACTAAACGAATGATCTTACTTTCCAATAACTAATAAAATTCTAAACCCTCCAAACCCCAGAAATGTATTAAAAAAAACATAAGCATAATAAAGATTAAAAAAAAAAAGGAAACGCCTGTTTATATAAAAAATAAAGATTTGAAAATTTGTAGTACATAAAAAACAACCTGTTTTTCGATATTGCGAAGCTCCTCGTGAAGCTTGTTTCGCTTGCTAATAAGAGAAGCGAGCATTGCAGAAGGGTTTGAAGAGCATCTTTGCCCTATTAGCCGTTAAAGAAAATGGGCAATTTGACAGAAAAAAAAATGGAAAATAAAATTGAATGGTTACCTTCATGATCCATTTTTCGCAGGAAAATTTAGTGATAAAACTGTTTCAGTTATTGGAACCCTAAGACCCCCAAAATATGATCAAACTGATGTTTTTCTAATGTCACGAAATTATCGTTGATCGGTCTCTTGCTCTCTCCGTTTTGTTTTACATTTTCCCTCCAGTCTCAGCAGCAAGGCTGAGCATAGACTTGCTCGGTCTGAAGAACTAAAAATTTTCAAAATCAAATCGAAATTCAGAAATTGTAATATAAAATTACTAAAATCATAATTGAAATCGAAATATAAAATATTCGGTATTATATTATTTTAAAAAATTGATTCAGTCTAGATTTAAAATTCAATTCTAAGTTTTAAAAGAGAAGATTCAAAAATTTAAAATTATTTTTTAAAAAAATTTAAGCTATAAAATAATATTTTATTATTTTAGCCATCAAAAAATAAAAAGTTAAATAAAACTCCAATATTTATATTATAAATTATTCATAAAATTAAAATTTTATAAAATCTAATATCAAATAAAATTATCTAAACTTCAATATCTACATTACAAATAATTTATAAAATTAAAATGTTCAACATTTAACATCAAATAATATTATCTAAACTCTAAATAATTATAAATTTTAAATAAAAAATATAAGTAATTCACTATCATTACTCATTAGTATTAATTATTATTAATATTCATACTCATTATTGTTATTAAAAACTACTAATATTATTACTTCGAGTTACTTTATTAAGCACAAATTATTATAATTAGTATGAATTACCGTCATTAGTACTAGTAGTAGAAATTATTCATATAAATTTGTTAATAAATAATATCCAACACTAAATTATTAAAAATTCAAGTAACTTAAATGTATAAAAATAAGTAAGTTAGACAAATTAAACACAATAATACAAATAACAAACACAATAATACACCTTTCATACACGCATATATATAATTTAATAACAACACTCCTAATATTGAGTTTTAAATCTCCACATTAGTCTTTGATACAATATTTTCTAAAATTTTAAATCCGCTGGAGCTGCAAGATCACTAGGTGTTGCTTGTTGCTGTGAAGACTGACTATAGTAACCATATGATTGACTATAGTAATTAATTATGTATGGTCATTAATTAAATTTTTTATATTCATATTTATTTATTTTGCAGTTAAATTATGAAGTCACTTTAATTATTTATATAATATTAAATACTAAGTAATAAATTAATATGATAAATTATATATTATATTAATAATAATAAATCGGTTATTATTTCAGTTATTATTAATAAATTAACAAAAATATCCACATATACATTCATTCAAATCTACTTAAATTATATCTTAATAAAACTGTTAAGGTATAACTAAATGATTATAAGTGCGTATTACTCTTGTTTAAATTTTGAGTTCGAATTTAGATATCTCCATTTTTTTATATGTAATTAATAAAAAAAAGACCTTTAGCGACTTCAAAAATAAATAAAAAAATCTAACAAGAATTGTATATAATTATAAACAAGAATTATATATATATAAACATTTACAAAATAAAAGTTGTAAGATAGATTTGAAGGAAGTTAATGATCTGTAAGAGAATTGGAAGTGATTGAAAGAGTCTTATTTCTCAATCATATACTTATTTCTGTAGATAAATGGCTTCATCTCATAGTCTTCTTATAATCTTTTCAATGCCAAAAACTATAACAAAGTTGACATCTAAAAGCTATATTCACATCTAATAAAATAAGAGAATTGACATTCTACAAGATACATAAAGTGCAGTATGTACAATATAAAGTTTTAAGAATGAAAAAAGTTTTGAAGTTCAAATTATAGTTGGAGCTAAATTTACCATATTTTTTTAAAACTATTTCTTATTTATTGAAATAAAATAATTTATCTAGAACACAAAGATCATATATAACAGCAATTCACACCCTTTTTCAGAGGGTTATTTTTGTCTGCAATTTATCAAAACTAACATATCCCAAAGCAGAATTGCTTAAAACATTCTATCACGAGAACAACTCGTATAAGATAGAACAATGATATCTACTCTAATGCCAAAAGAAGTCTAAATAGATTCTTTATTGGAGGGGCACCAAAGGCCCTACCCTTCCATCCCTTGGCTTGATAGAGAGGGAGGATAAAGCTTTTAATTTTTTCATGTTATCAAATAGTTGAACAATAAAAATAAATAGATTCTTTAATCTTACTTCCAAATAGATACATTGACATTCTACTGTTTTACTAAAAAGTCTTTCTTGAACCACCAAGGTATAGTTTAGTGGTCAGAAACATATTTTGCTCTTGTCTATATTTCGAATTCGAGTTTTCTATGTGTTTCCTCTCCATATATATATATATAATTAATCATAAAAAAAGAAGCCTTTCTTGAAGCATGCCAGTATAGATAAACTAATCCAAGCAGGAAAAATGAAAAGCAAAAGACACAGAAACATTAGAGCAGAAGACATTGCTATATTAGTACAATCGACTTGAAATAAATTAATAACATAACTTATATTGAGTTTCAAATCTCCAACTTTCATACATAATAAATACAATAACACAACTTTCATATACATATATATAATTTAACAACAACACTACTAATATTGGGTTTAAATGTCCACAACCTTATTTGACATAGTATTTTCTAAAATTTTAAATCCGTTGGAGCTGCAAGACTACCGGGTGTTGTTTGTTGCTGTGAAGACTAACTATCATAATTATATTTCTGACTGGTCTACTGATTGATAGAGGCATTTGACTATTTCCAGTTGGAGGAGTATCCAACAGAGGATGGTTGAAGAAGGTATCCAGCATAAAGTGGCTGAGACATGTTATATTGAAGCGATGGACTAGGGTAAGCTCCAGGCTGTATGTAGCCATAAGGCCCAATCACGGTTTAGTTAACAGAACTTCTAGTTATAGTTTGATGAGAAAGAATTATAAATTCTGGTTGTACCACACCATAAAAAGTCATGCAATCCTAGACTGACTAAGGTGCTTTGACTACTGTTTAAATTATATGAATATAACAAACACCTAGATCAATTATTGGTTAAATTACTAATACTAATACCGCCAGTAGATGGATATGCAAGATATTTAGTATAATGTTTACATTTAGTTTTTTTTTTCTTGAAGATCGTCATCATTGTTTGAGTCAATAAAATGCTCCCAAACCCAATATCTTTTTCTTTTATTACTCACTTTGGGTGATTTTGTAGCATTTTCAGAAACACTTGCCTTCATATTATTATTCCTAAATTTAAATAAAATTCATAAAATTTAATTAATTAAAATTAACTAATTAATTAAAATTAATTAATCAATTAAAAAATATGGATAAAATCGAATTCATAATCTTATATACATATTAAAAAAAATTATTATTTCTAAATTCAAATAAAATTCATAAAATTTAATAATTAAATTTAATTAATCAGTTAAATTTTTTTGAGTAAAATCGAATTCTCAATCTTATATATATATTAAAAAATTATTATTCCTAAATTCAAATAAATTCATAAAATTTAATTAATTAAATTTAATTAATCAGTTCAAAAATTATGGATAAAATTGAATTCAGAATCTTATATACATATAAAAAAATTATTATTTCTAAATACAAATAAAATTCATAAAATTAAATTAATTAAATTTAATTAATCAGTTAAACAATAAGATAAAAAAATTTTAAGCACGAAAATAAAAAACTAGTTTAAAAAAAATCTCACCTAATAAAAAGAGAAAAACTGTAAAAAAAACGAAAGCGATAATTTCAACAGAGGTCGAATCGTCGTCAAGCGGCGATTTTCCTAATATAGTGCATGTCATGAGGTGACGAGCGGTAGGGAATAGATCGGGCAGAAATGGATTCAGCCACTCTCTCTCTCTCTCTCTCCTCTTCATTCTCTTTCTCTGGCACTCTCTCTACTCTCTCCGCTCTTCTCTCTCCCCTTTTTCTTTCTTTCTTTCTTTTCTTTCTTTTTATATACATGTATATTATATTATATGTTATATATTATTATTAGTTATATATAATGTATGCATATTATTATTAGTTAAATATATTATTAGTTATATATAATATATTATAATTAAATTTTAATTCGCTATTTATTAAAATAAAAAAATTACTTTGGTCTTTGTGTGATATTATATATATGTATGTGTGTGAATTTTTATAATATATCTTTTCATATTCATTATAAATTTATTAAGTAAAAATAAATATATTTATTTATTTATATGCAATAAATATAATTTGTCTTACATAATATATTATATTTTTATATATCAGTTATATTATATATATAATTTAATTTTTATATTATTAAATAACTTTAACTATATATGTATTAATGACAATTATATGTAATATTATTTAAATTAGAAAATTATTAATTTATTATAATTTAATTATGTATAATATTAAATGTTAAGCAAAAAATTAATATAATAAAATATAATTTTATATTATTAGTAATAAATCAGTTCTTATTTTAATTATTCGGTTCAGTACGGTTCTGTTCGGTATAGTTCGATTTTCGGTTCAGATATAGCCTAATATTTAAAATCACTCCATATTATAAAAATTAATATAATTTAATTTGAAAAAAGTCAAAAGTCAATAAATTTTTTTATCGTAAATATTTGATTTAATTTCTAAAAATTTTTAAAATCTGAACTCAGCCCTGTTTAATATCAACAAAGGAGAATATCTGCTACAGTGTGTTAAAGCAATCTCCTTAAGTAAAACCAATCTGCCTGTGCCACGTCAAACAAGGATATGGGCCCAAAATGAGAGAACTGGGCCAGTAAGGTTTTGGGCCAATGACTGGTTCTTTTCTTATTTGGCACTCCATAAAAATACTTAAAAACTAAAAATTTTTAAATTTTTTTTTTCAAACACTCACTATTTAACTTTACTTTAAAAGTATAACCTAATACAACAGTACACTAAAGATATAATGTATTTTTAGTTAAATTTAAAAAATATATATTTTTGAAATTTTATACAAGTTACAAAACATTTCAAAAAAAAGTCAAATATTTTTTATTAACTTTTTTTATCAGAATAAATGATGCATTAAACAAACAGTAAATACACCTAAAGAAGGATTTTTAACTTCTAGAAACTAGATGAAAAAAAAAATTCCAAATTAGATATAGAACACCTGAAATAAAACCATACAAAGAAATCCAAATAAACAAAGAAAGAAATTTTGCCAAATAGCAATGAGATTATAAAGGAGAATCTTTCTTAATAACCTCAATTAGGGAGGATATCGAAGAAAGAGTGAGGATGATACACAATAGAAGGAAAAAGCCCTCACTTTTTCAAGATTCTTGATATGTTGAAAGTCATAGCTCCACTTTGAGTAAGACTTACAAATATTATTTGTCATAAGAGACATATCAAAACATATAATCCTCGGAAAATTTTCTTAGTTTCCCTTCCAAATAAGCATATCTGGTAAAAGACTTCCACCGTAAAGGTAGAAGACAAAAAAAGGCCATATAAATGCCATTTTCAAGGGAAAACTATATAAAAACATATAAAATTAAAGAAAACAAGGAAAAAAATAAAATAAAATGGTAAATTTAGAGTTATTATTGGCCAAAAGACGGACGACGGTCCCAAATTTATTAAGATAATACTGGAGAGGAAGGACTCACAGAGAAAGAGAGAAAAAAATACTCCTCGTCTAATTTTTGTTTAGATAAATATTATTTTTTTAGTAATTCGGTCATAAGGTGTGTCTTCGGTCAGATTTTGAACTAGCCTAAATGGTACTTGATTTTTAGGCGAGGCTATGTGTAAAAAAGATTTATCTAAAATGACTTTGTTCATAATAATTCTATCTGTCTTTAAAAAATAAATCATTATATTTGAATCTAACAAATTTACTTAAAATCTTATTCGAGTTTGTGTAACATTATAACTACTCATAACACGTGCAATATAAAAAAAAATATGTAATATTTTATCCATAGATAATTTTAACTCAATTATAGACAATAATGGTATTAATTATTTATATAAATGCCTTTTTTTTCCTTTTCTTCTAAAATTACTAATAATTTAAAAATAATTGCTATTTAAAATCAATATTTTATAGTTTTATACATAAAAGAATGTCTAAAAGACTCAAATCTAAAATTTAGATAAAAATAATATATATTTATTGTCATTAAATTATATTTTGATAAATTTTTTACTAAAAATTTTGTTAATTTGAAATACGATGGTTATATATAATGGATGAGGTGAAGTGGTAAAAATACATAATAAAAAAAATAAAGACCATTACAAACCATATAATAATAAAAAAAATAAAGAACATTTAAAACCAATTACCCACAAATAAATAATTGGAATAAAATTGAATACGCAGCGAACAGAAAATGTTGCTGCACAGCTGCAGGTCAAGTGGGGCCCAAAAACACACGTATCAAAGAGTAGATATATAAAGTGGTGGTGTGGTCCATGTAACCCGTAACGGAAGTCAACGTCGTTAGCCAATTGGCAATTTGAAAAGGCCAAAAAAAAAAAAGGAAGCGTTAAGACAACGCAGCGCCCCCACTCCGACTTTTTGGTCGAATTTATGCTTTTATAATAATGATATTATATTCATGGATGGACCAACTTTTCCTTGTCCTAATTATCCTAATTTATGGTACTAATAATTTGAGATTTTTTTATGAGTACTATATTGACATCTTTTGATGTAAAAAAAAATAAAATTTTATTGATATTTTTTAAATATTTATAAATATTTTAATTTTTATTAAAATATATTTTATTTTTATTATAATTTATTATAATCGCTTTTTAACATAATCAGTAAAAACTAAATATATTATAAAATTATTTTAATAAATTTCAATAAAAAATAAATCTCTCAATAAAAAATATTTATTACTGCTTAAAAAGTATCCATTAACATATATTCCATGATTCAATTTCCTTTTTTGCTCTTGTGATATATAATGCACCACATAGATACATACAAATCTTAATAAGAAAAATAATTGAAAACTTTAATTAATCATCGTGCTCCCATTTGTCCTATGTGCATGGAGCGTAGATTTTTTTATTTTTCTCTCTGTTGTTATAAAAAATAAAGAATTTCTTTAAGAATTACTGAATTTTTAATTTCTTTATATTACATTATTTACACAATTATCATTTCATCTTATTATCAACTATTAAAGTTTTTTATACTATTTACTTTAGTAAAATAGAGTGCTCTCAATTTTTAGGAGAAGTTTTCTCTCCCTCTTCCAACAGTATCTCAAAGCGTCTATTTTTACTTCAAATTTAGGGTTGTTATTATCAATCGATCGATGACAGTTATAGATCCTTTACTTCATTTGATTTTTTGATAGGAATGTCATGGATTTTTCTCTTTTTTTTTTTCTATTTTTTCTCAACTTCTTGTGAAATAAGATGCTTTATCTATCTATTTTGTGTGGTGGATATTTTGATATCATGAATGTTTTGTTCTTCTTATTGCTTTTATGTTTACGTGTTGGTTTTTTTTTATGTTTAGTTTTACCCCTTTTTTTTTAGCTTTTCAAGTGTCTCGTCCTTAATGTAAAAACTCTTTTATCTGCTTTTGGTTTCTATGGAGATGGTTTCTGAGCTCTTATTCCCTGTTTGTTTTCAGTATTTCTCCAAGCTTCATCGGTTCCACTCAATCCCTTTATTTATTTTGATATCCTTTATCTTTGGCTCTTTTTTAAAATGATTAATCCTTTATTTCCTATAACTTATTAAATATTTGAGGATGATGGGGCATCAATTCTGTTAAAATTTTTATCTTCTAATGGTTTATTGGTTATTTGCTTTCAAACAATTTTAAAGCTCTACTCCTTGATTTAGTTTATGGCCAAATCTCTATCTTTATATGACCTTTGTATAATTAAGAAGATAACTGTCTATTTTTTCTATTTTTTATTATAGCCAAGGCATTAGCTAGCATGCCAATTTCTACCTTCACAGTACCGGAGGAGCTTATCAACTTCATGAAAATTAAAAGGATAATAAAATGTGAAGATATTCAATAAAAGAGCGAAGTTAATATGTAAACAGTTTATTTCTCAGATACAAATTTATCAAAAGAGAGAGGAGATCACATCAACTCTTGTCTTTTAAAATATAATTCTTTTGTGGTTTTAATGAAATTTCTTTTTTCATGATTAAAAAAAATTACTTTAGTGAAATCGATTATATTTCGTGCATTCAATTTGACTTTTAACAGTCAATATATATCCAATGATTAATTTTCCAATCTTTGAAACAGTGTATTGATAAACTAAAATTACAAGCTAATGATTAGAATGCGTTTGAGATGGATTTTGTTTTTGGTTTTTAGCTAAAAAAAAAAAAATAAAAATACATTTGTTAATATTACTGACTCCTACATTTTTTTATTAAATAAAAAATGATTTTGAATAAATATAAAGTCTATAAAATTGGATCTTTAACGTTTTAGTTATGTGAATAGATATATGCCAGTAATTTTTTTCTCTCTCTACTATTTTTTTTTTTGCATATATATATGTTTTTGTAAATCAAATTAGAAAATAAGAGGTCTATTTTTTTAATTTTTAATTTTTATTTTATTTTAATAATTAACTATAATATCTAGTTAATATTATAATATATTATTAGAATAAATAATATATTTTTTTAATAGCTAAATAAAATGTGTGTTTGTATATTATTAAATTTTTAAATAAAAAATTAAAAATATAAAACAAATTTTTAAAAATATAAAATAAGTTTTTAAAAAATATAAAATAAAAACTAAAAATAAATTTTGATTTTGAAAAATAAAAAACTCAAAAATTACAATGTAAACAAACTGGAAATTGTCAATTAATGGCTTTTCAATTTATAATTAAAAACTAACTTTTAACTTTTTTCTTTATCAAATAACTTTTAATATCAAAGCTAAAGTTTATAACTTTTAGATTTAAAAGCTAATGTTATAAGAACATACTATTGAAAATCAAAATAATTACAAAAATATTAACTAATAATATATATATTACATTTTATATTTGTTTAGTTAAATAATAACAACTTAAATATTAACTTAATAATTTTAACAACACACACATATTAGCTATCATTTTTTTTTCTTATAACTACATATACAAAAAAAAATAAAATTTATTTAAAATAAAGATATGTATATTTATTTTTATTACCACCCTATCTAAATTAATATTCTATTTTACTTCTACACCAGGATTATGAAAAATAGTTAATATTATATTTAAATTTTCTAAACTACTGTTACTCTTTAATAATAACACATGAATTATATATATTTTGTTCAATAATATATGTATGTATGTATGTATGTATGTATGTATGTATGTATGTATGTATACACACACACACATAGACACACGATAAAAGGTTATGTAATTTTTGTTTTTACAAAACTAACTTTTACAAATGAAAAGTGAACTAAATTTTAAAACACATGAAAAAACATCAACAAACTATAAATTTAGAATGGAGAGATTATATATTTCATATATATATATATAACCTATAAAGGTATTTATTACATATAAATAAAAATATTAATAAATAATATGTGAATATTATTTATATACATTATTTTATAATCTAATTATATTTTTTGATTATCAGAATAATAAATATTCTATAATTAATTTCAACTATTAATTTTATTATGACAGCTTATTTCTCCTAGCTGAATACTACCACTAAACGACTTTTAAATTTTACATTTCATCACTTTTTTTATTTAAAAACAATTAATTCATTAATTAATATAAATATATCATTTATTACATAATATTAATATATTTTCTAAACATTAACATATAGTAATTCATATTAAAAATTTAATGTCTATGCTATATATATATTTAGTGATAACGATATGATATGATTTTTTAATAGTTTGAAATTATATTAAATAATGAAGTGAACTTAATTTTATCTTAAATTTTATGAGGATAAAAATTATAAAATTCTTTCTATTTTATAACTAATTATAATATCACACCGAAGCATAATTTAACAGTAAAATATATTTTTTTTATGGATAATTGACAATTCCCCTCTTTGCTTATGTAATATTAAAAAAATATAACTTATAACATCAATACTCCAATAGCTATCCACTCATGATGGAATTTTTATTTCTATTTTTGAGGTACAATAGAAAGTTTGGTGGGTCTTTTTTTCAAGATAGAGCTATATCCATGGAGCTTTTTAAAAAGGGAAAAAACATTGAATATATTTGATGATGAAAAGTAGTAAATCGAAAATAAATAATTTATTCGTATTTTTTAATTTAATATAAGTTGGATTTTAGATTCAAAATTTTTAGTTTAGAGAATGACTTAAATATTGCTGTATCAAAAACTTATTAATAACCTAAATATATTTTATTTAACCACATAGTCTAAACAAAAATCTGTTGTTAGGAAATTCCAAGTAACAATCGTCATCATTTGATATAATAGGCCTTAAAGAAGGAATTTTTTTTTTGAACAGGCATTTACATGGGAAATTGGCTGCTACAATTGTCAAAATAATAAGCCTAAAAGGAGCATACGTGGGACTATAATATATATAAAGTTTAAATTAAAAAAAAATTATTATCATCGTTCATATAAATTAATTAATAAAAACTTATTTTAATTTAATCTAAAATTTTATATTTAAATATTTTAAAATATAATTATATTAAAATTTAATAATAAAATTATTTAAATATATATATTTATTACTCTTTTTATTTCACTAAAATCATTACTTTTAGCTCATATATATTTATTAAAAAAATTATTTAAATTCTTTAAATATTATATAATATTATTTTAAATATATTAAAATATTTAAAAAAACTAATTAATTTTTTTAATTATGTAAAATAATAATTTAAAAAAATAATTTTTTTAAAAATTAATAATTTTAATAGTAAAAAAATAATAATTTTGACGGAAAAAAGAGAATATCAAAGTAAATATGTGAAATATATATTTGATAATTAAATATTGAATAAGTAACGTAAATTTTAAATTATAAAAGTTGTGGTGAAATAAAATAAAATAAATATTTTTTCGAGAAGGAAAAAATTGCAATAATTTTAGAATTCAGGGGGGGAAAAGGAGATACCTCCTCTCCTCACAATTTATAAGAACCTGTGAAAGCTTTTGATATAAATCTCCATCTCTTTTTTCTCGATTCTCAATCTCTCGCCACTTAAAGAAAAAGAGAAAAGGAAAAATAAAGAGAATAATAGAATCTCGAATTTGCTTCTTTTTTTCTTTTTTTTTCTTTCTTTTGTTTTTCTTTAAGACTTTGGAAGCATTTGTTTTCAGTTTTCTTGAGTTTTTCAATTCTTTTTTTTTTCTTCCTTTTTGCCTTTCCGTCCAAAACTTGGCCACTGCTCTGTTTTAAACTTGTGCACTGCTTAGCTGTTCTTAAATTGAAACTTCCTGTCCTCGTTCTCTACTGTTAGTTCACAAACTTTTAGCCTTTGTATTTTCTTATCTGCCATGTCATTCAGAGGACTTAGCCGGGTATCTCTCTTTCTTGATTTCTATGGTTGCTGCTTGATTTTACTTTTTTAGCTCGTTTCTGTTGTAAATTATGGTTTTTGGTCTTGCTGGAGTTTGATTTGTTGCTGGGTATTTGTTTATATTGTTAATCAAATGCTGATGAAGCTGATTCTCCTTGAATGGATTTGGATGGGGGTCTTGATCTCTCGTTTTAGTGTTAATTTAAGCAAAAAAAGTGATGGCGATAATAATCATGAGATGTTAAATAATAGTTATCCTCAGATTTTCTTATCTGCTAAACTACCTAGGCTAAAAATTTTAATTTCTCAGTCAATTTTGATGCTTTTATAGTTTAAAATAGAAGAACTTGCTTTTGCATGTAAACCCATTGGTAGTTATATGTCAAGAGAAGTTCAGAAAATTTTTAATGAAATTCTTTATTACTTCACTGGTATTTGAATATGTGGCTTCTATTGTGTTTCACTTCTGATGAATATTAATTTTTTATTTTAAAATTGATTTGGTTTTCCAGCCCAATGCAACCTCAGGGATGGGCGTTGCTGAACATAGCATAAAGACATTCTTGGAACTGCAGAGGAAGAAGGTCCACCGCTATGTGGTCTTTAAAATTGATGAGAAAAAGAAGGAAGTTGTGGTTGAGAAGACTGGAGATCCTGCTGAGAGCTATGAGGATTTCACTGCATCTTTGCCAGAGAGTGAATGCAGATATGCTGTATATGACTTTGATTTTGTGACTTCTGAGAATTGTCAGAAAAGCAAGATATTCTTCATTGCATGGTTAGATTTCTCCTTTTGATTCACCTAGTTTTGCAATACCCTTTTCCTAATTATCATTGACTGTATAGTAACCTTATTGAGCCTATGTTTTGCATCTTCTTTTTGCTGTCCTATTTATAATCAACACAATCAGACCAGATAAGCATGAATGTCTCCGAAATTTTCTTTTGGCCGTTCATTTTGCAGCAGTATGATACAATTAGGTTGGATCTTTTCCTTCATTAAATCAAAGGATGAGTTTTGTTTGTCAGATTATGATGCCCATCTAATAGGATTGGGCTTATGATGCAAGTGAAGTTGTGGCCTTCTTGACATATCCATAAAATGTTTTAGGATTTTATTTCTGTGTTGTCTTATTACTGTAGTTCGTCGGCTTTAAGACCTTTGTAGCAAAAAATAGAATATTGATCAAGGAGTTGAGTATTTGGACTTTACATCTCATCTATCATTTCCTTAATAATCACCTAGAAGGAACTTCTTAATTTTGTTTTATCAAGTATCATGTTTGGTTCATTTATGCATTTTTTATGCCATTGAGGCAAGTACATAGTTCAACAATGAGTCAGTCACTTCACTTACCTTGTTTCTTTACTTATATTCATTAATGTCTGCAAATCCTATGTTCCATCTAGACCGTAGTGCCATTCTTATTAGCTTTTATGTATGTGAACATTTCCCAGTAGGATCTTACTCAGTTATTCATTGCCTGGTATTTATCAGGTGTCCTTCAACTTCTCCAATCCGTGCCAAAATGCTGTATGCTACTTCTAAAGACAGATTCAGACGGGTGTTGGATGGTATCCACTATGAGATTCAGGCTACTGACCCTACTGAGATGGATCCTGAAGTGATCAGAGACCATGCAAGTTAAACAAGCTCTGCAGTTGCAACCCTAAGGTTTCTTCCTCTGGAGAGACAATCTGCTATGGTTATGCCAATTTATGAATTATGCCTTTTGCTCCATTAAGCCCACTTGCAGAATGCTTTTCTGAACAAGATAAAATGCATGTTCCTTCAATAACTAGTACTGAGAGAGGCTGATAGAAAGCTCTGTTACTCTTTGCTGCTGATCAGGTGAAGAGAAGTTTGTTGTTGGATAATTGGGAGTTCTTAAATATTTTATTGTCATATAAATTTGCTTCAAACTTTTCTTTACCCCCATTTCCTTTTTTTCTTGATAATTATTCTTTTTATTGCACAGAGGCAAGAAGAAATAGATGTGTTGGTTGGTTGAACATTACTGGCAGCATCACCATTGCTTTGAAAGCTTTAAGATGCATCCCCAAGTAATTTTCAGTGTATGAATTAAACTTGATAAAAAGTAAAATTGGACGCAGGGTAAAAAGATAAAGGATTATTGGATCTTAGATATTTTTCATAAAAAGTTTATGTTAAAAGCAAAATAGTCAATAATTTCACTTCTGGTGAAAAATAATTGATAATAATTAACCCTTCTAATAACTTTTTTTTATTAAAAAAACTGCTCAATTGAACTAAATAAACAATAATTTTTAGGGAAATAAATAATAGATAACTAATGGCAAAATGCTTTATCCAGTGGAAGCGGAGCAAAATAGAAGAGGAGATCAAGCTAATTTTCATTTACAAAGAAAATGCTAAGATATTATTAGTCCTCAGAGCAACTATTCTTCATTCTCTGTTTCATTCTCACCAGAAATCTCCTCCAAAGATTTTCCTTTGGATTTTGGCACTGAGAAAGTGAAAATCATACCAAGAAAATTAATCACTCCTAACACAATATGTGAATTCTTTACTCCAATACCTGCAGGGTACCCTGCATCAGCCTTACTCTTGTCCTGATTCTGAGCCAAATATAAGAAACCAAATGCACCTAATATAGCTCCAAGTTTTCCTGATGCTGCTGATATTCCATGACAAGTAGACCTTAATATTGCTGGAAAGATCTCAGCAGGAACCACAAATGTAGTAGCATTAGGTCCAAAATCGGCAAAGAAAAAGGTTAATGAGTACATAACTACAAACCCAATTCTGTTTTCTTTACGAGTCCAATGATCATAAGGAATTGCCAGGGCAAACATGAAAACTGTCATGAAGAAAAATCCCATTAATTGGACCGCAAATCTTCCCATTTTATCAATTAAAGCAACTGTAAACCAATAACCTGGTACAGTACTGAACAAAGCAATAAGTGTTTGTGCACTTGCAATTTTATAAACCTCTTCAATAGCATTCATAGTCTCTGCTGAAGGTATCCATCCAATTGCACTAAATATATCTTTTTGGATCAAGTTTTGACCATAAAATGCAATGTCAAGTGAAAACCAGGTGGTGGTTGTTCCGATCAAGTGAAGTCCATAGCTACGAAGAAATTCTTTTGAAAAAAGACCGAAAGAATTAGCTGTTGCATGATTTAACTTCTCTATTTTCTGGGGTTCTGCTTCAATATCAACCTGCAAAACTTTTGACATATCAGCAGCAGCCTTTTCAGCATTTTTGGCTACTAGAGCAGTGTAACGAGCTGTTTCAGGCATTTTCATTCTCCAATAATAAGTTAATGCAGTAGGCAAAGCTCCAATCATTAGAACAATTCTCCAAACATAATCTGCTTGAGGGACTGTTGAACCATTTGGGTCAACTTCATAACTAGGAGCCTTGAACTTGGCCTCAAATACGGAGGATATTACCATAACACAATCCTCCTACTAAAATTCCAAAACCTTGCATAGCAAAAACAGCAGCAATGAACGCACCACGAGTCTTTTTGTTAGCATATTCAGACATAATAGTAGCAGAAAGAGGGTAATCACCACCATTGCCAAAACCAAGCCAAAATCTAAAGGAGCAAAGAGTTATCATAACTCCTTTTGGGGTTTTTCCAAAAGACAGACCTGAACAAATAGAACAGAGAACCATAAGCAAAAGAGTCATTCCATAAACCTTTTTTCGGCCTAGTTTGTCGCCAAGCCAACCAAAGAAGAGCTGGCCTGATAAAGTTCCACAGAATGCTACACCATTCACTGCTGCTGATACATTTGGAGGCAATGATCCTGGCTTTTTTGGACCATCAACATGATAATATATGCGACCAAGCAATTTTGCAACAAGGGATATGCAGAAAAGATCGTATGCATCAGTGACAAATCCCATGCCAGCAATTACTATTGCAATGAAATGATACCATTGTGTTTTTGCCACATCAAGTGCATTAAGCACTTGTAATTGTTCGTTGGCAATTTCTTGCAATACCCAATTGAGAAATTTTTTTTGTGGTGATCTTTATCTTGAATCTGCAAGAATTCAACAAAAGTTGCATATGATTAAGAACGGTCATTAAGTCTTGTTGAACAAAACAAATCTTTGTAAGTTTAAGGAAGTGTAATCTAGACAAAAAATTACAGAAATATTAAATAGGATGTAATATATATAAAATTGCACTTGCATATGCAATTAAATTCAAAAAATTATTAAAGAATGCAAAAACAGTTACATTTAAAAGCTTTAAATAATAGACTCATCCACAAAGAAGCTTGCTCTAGTCACTTGCCTG
Organism: Garcia nutans; assembly: GCA_947685225.1. Classification (NCBI taxonomy): domain Eukaryota; kingdom Viridiplantae; phylum Streptophyta; class Magnoliopsida; order Malpighiales; family Euphorbiaceae; genus Garcia; species Garcia nutans. Next base: position 3,622,878 of record CANTUV010000048.1, on the reverse strand, counting down.
AAGCTGCCTTTGCTTCAAATCAAAAGAGAAAGCTAAAAAATCAATATTGAGTGATACAGAAATGGTGGGACTAATTTGCTAATTTTATAAACAAGAAATGTTGGTTTTAATTTGCTAATTTTATACACAAAAACTTCCCCTAATAAACCAGAATATATCACTAGTATATTCCCTTTGTGTAACCGATTTTTCACCCTAGCAAAACCCAAATCTTTAATATATCTTAACTAATTTCAAATCTCTATTCCTAAATTATCTGTGGCATAATAATCTCACTAACTACTGTTTCAGCTTTTCTTTTTTCTTTGTTTTTTTTCTATTCTTTTTTAGTTATTACATTGTAAATATTTAAAAAGAAATGGTATTACATATTATTAATGAACTATATAACAATACTTAATTCTGAAAAATAACAAACAAATAATATCTATATTATTGATTTATATTATAGCTGCTAATTAGTGAAATATGCAGTTATCTCAATATATAAATTATATCCACTTATAGCTTGAATTTAGTTATTAGTTATATATACTTATCCCTCAATTATATTTAAGAGTAAGATTGAAATTATTTTTACAAGAGGTTTTCTCTATTTGAATTAATATAAGTTTGAATGATTGAATCCCATATTTCAGTTTTAAAGGATGATTGCAGTGAAATCTTTCCTTAATCAGCACTAAGAACTAAGTCTTGAAACTCAATGTAAACTTTCAATCAAGATCATATTGAATTTTGTGTCTTTATTTTACTCAAATGTTAAGTTTCATAACAATTGGACCCCCACCTGACTTGAACATGCTAAAATTGAATTTAACGCGTTAATAATTGATGCTTTTGGACTCATTAGAATACAGCAAAGGAGTGTTCACATTAAAAAGAAAAAAAAAGAGATTGAATTTCAATTCTTATCTGTCAACTTCATTGCTTTGAGAATTTCTAATATCCCAAAAATAATAATAATAATAACGACACATTTAAAGTATGTTTGGAATTTTATTTTTTTCATTTATAAGTTACAATCGACTTTAGAAAAGTTTGTTCATCGTTTAAAAAGATTTGCGAATCAGTGTTTTCAGTCATTATTCTATAATTGACTAGATGGAATGAGAAATGAATGTTCCACCACTTATTGCTAGTATTGTTTCTTTTCATGCTCAATCAAATAAAGCATAAGTGTTGTCCTAAAAAAAAAATTATGAATAACTTTATGAAAGATATATGCTAGACTAGAAAAGCGGAGTGAACTTTGCTTTCCCTAATATTCCCAACCATGAGATTGGTTGAGCAATTATTAAGTCCAAAATAAAATGTCCAAATCTGATGGAACTGAAATGTGGAAATATGTGAATAATGCCATTATTAGGTTTACTTGCAATTTACAATGGCTCAACCTAAGTAGACTCAGTGCATATTCCAAAGTTCAATACATGGGGACCCTGAATATTGTTGTTCCTACTTTCTCTACTTTTAGCCCAAAAATCAAATCTCTGATAATGAAACAAAGAGATTAAATTAAAATTTATCTGATAACTCTTAAAAAAAAGAAGAGTACTTAAAAAAAAAACTAAAGAAAACAACTATGAAGCTAAAAGATCAAAAGAAGCCAAGAAAATGCTAAATATTACTCATAATTTGAGTTTCAGCAGCAAATGATTACAGTAATTAAGTACAATTTATAGAGAAAGAGTGAGGGAAAATGACTACTAGAAAAAGAAAAAGGAAAAAAAAAACATTATCAGTAATCTGATCCAGAACACTTGTACAATATTATTACTAAGAGAATCTGGGATCAGTACTAATCTAAACTGGAATTGTTCTGCTATTATTATATGTACTTTGCTCCAAGTTCACTTCTGGCTCATTATCATCTCCATTCTCACCTGACATCTCCTCCAAAGATTTCCCCTTTGATTCAGGCACCAAGAAAGTAAACAATATGCCCAAAAAGTTTATCACACCCAAAACAATGAGTGAATTTCTCACACCAATGCCTGCAGGGTACCCTGCATCTGCCTTAGTCTTGTCTTTGTTCTGAGCCAAGTATAAAAATCCAAATGCACCAACTATTGCCCCAAGTTTTCCTGATGCAGCTGATATTCCATGGCAAGTAGACCTTAATCTTGCGGGGAAAATTTCAGCAGGCACAACAAATGTGGTGGCATTAGGTCCAAAGTTTGCAAAGAAGAAAGTTAATGAATACATGACCACGAATCCAATTCGATTTTCCTTGTGAGTCCAGTGATCGTAAGGAATTGCCAGTGCAAACATAAACACTGTCATAAAGAAGAATCCCATTAATTGGATGGCAAATCTTCCCATTTTGTCAATGAAAGCTACAGTAAACCAATAGCCTGGCACAGTACTGCATAAAGCAATAAGCGTTTGTGCTCTGGCAATTCTATAAACTTCATCAATGGCATTCATAGTCTTTGCAGGAGGAATCCACCCAATTGCACTAAAGATATCTTTTTGGAACAAATTCTGACTGTAAAATGCAATGTCTAGTAAAAACCAAGTGGTTGTTGTCCCAAGTAAGTGTAGTCCATGGCGATGAAGAAATTGTTTAGAGAACAAACCAAATGCGTTGGATTGATCCTGAGAAAGTTGCTGAACTCTCTGGTCCTCTGCCTCAAGATCCATCTGCAGTACTTTTGTCATATCAGCAGCAGCCTGTTTTGCATTCTTTGCAACAAGGGCAGTGTAACGAGCAGTTTCAGGCATCTTCATTCTCCAATAGTAAGTAAGAGCAGCAGGAAGTGCACCAACCATTAAAATTATTCGCCAAACAAAGTCAGCTTGAGGGACAGTTGAGGCAGTAGCATCATCCTGATAAGCTGGAGCATCAAACCTAGCCTTAAAAGCAGATGATACAATTATAGCAAAAATTCCTCCTGCTAAAATTCCAAATCCTTGCATAGCAAAAACAGCAGCAATAAAAGCACCGCGGGTCTTTTTATTTGCATATTCAGACATAATAGTAGCAGAAAGAGGGTAATCCCCACCAATACCAAAACCAAGCCAGAATCTAAAGAAGCAAAGAGTTGTCATAACAGATTTTGCGGTGTGCCCAAAAGAAAGACCTGAGGCGATTGAACATATCACCATAAGCATTAGAGTCATACCATAGACCTTTTTTCGCCCCATTTTATCACCAAGCCAGCCAAAGAAGAGCTGGCCTGCAAGAGTTCCACAAAATGCCACACCATTAACAGCAGCTGATACATTAGGAGGCAAAGTTCCAGGCTTCTCTGCACCCTCAACATGGTAATATATGCGGCCAAGTAATTTGGTCACAAGAGAGATGCAAAAGAGATCATATGCATCTGTGAAAAATCCCATTCCAGCAATTATAATTGCTGTGAAGTGATACCATTGTGTTTTTGCTACATCAAGAGCATTAAGAACTTGTAATTCCTTAGCCATGGCTAGCTCAATTCACAAGCTTTCTGTTTTCTCTGCAAAGATTCAACAAAGGTATAAGAATTTTATCCACAAGCTGGTAAATTTAACACAATTTTGATACATAAAATAATAAAACAAATAATTAAGACAATAAACACATACTTATAACATAATGTTAATAACATTACTAGATGTTAATATATATCCAGATTTTATCTTTTAGTAAAATTCTACAAGATTTTACAATTAGTCAATTAGAGAGAATATGGTAGGTCCAACTGCTCCTACATTTTTTTTTCTTTAAGAGCATTTTTAAAAAATCTAGACAGCTATAAACAGACTTATGAGCGAAATTGGAAGAAAATAAACCAAATCGTAAAAGTAGATTTGAAATAGCATAATTTCAGTATTGTGAAAGTCCTTTCTCACCGGACAAAATTATTGTCTGTATAATTGGGAAAAGTTAATTAATATTCTAGAAAAAGCAAAAGCCCTCCATGGCTACAGGAAAAGCGAAGCACTAAATAAAGTAAAAAATCCCAAGGAATTTGATTAAAAAATCCTAAGGAATTTGATTGCATAAACAGACAATAAACTAACTTACTTTCCTTGACCTTCATAAAATATATTAATACTAACAAGAAACATTACATATAATATTATTATTTCTTAAAACCATAAAAAAACTTGTGCATAGAAAAATCAAACACCCTTTTTGAGATCCACAAAAATAAAGTTAATGAAATGAATAAAAAAAATTACCAGGTCAACCCAATTGGACTAGAAAAATGCCAATGCATGTAAATTTTAAATTCATTGGGAGACCATCAGTTATTGAATTTACTATTTATTTATTTTTGAACTGAGAAATTTTAATTTAATATAGAATGAAAAATAATTGATTGTAGTAATAAATAATTAACTGAAAAAATAAACATGGGCAAGATCCTAGAATAAGGGCGAGTATTATATGTTAAGAAAATACCCGTTCATAAGGGCAATTTTTTAGGGTAAAATAAAATTAATAATCTACTCCCATTAAAAAGCCTTTGATCTCCAGCATAACAACAGTCATACGAAAACAAAATCTCAAGAAAAAAAAAAAAGAAAATCTCCTATTAAAGAAATCATTTCTTTAGTAGTTAGAGTATATATAGAATCTTTTCTTTCATATCATTATTAAAAAGGAAAAAACTAATCAAAATGATATTTAAAAAGAAAAAGAAACTTAGGTTTTATCTTTATTTTGCATGCATAAAGAAACTCCATTGATATTTACATATAAAATGCAACGAATCCATATCTAAAACCTCTTGAATTCGAATCTAAAATCCAAAGAGAAAATAAAATTAAAAAAAGAAACAAAGTTAAATAAATATAAATACAGAAGAGAAGTCTGAAACTAACCTGTTGAATCTTGGTGCGAATTTTAATTAGTTTCAAGAAGAAATTAAAAAGAAGAGAATAGAGAGTTGGGAAATGGGGAAGAAAGAAAGAAAGAAAGAGAGAACACACTCATTATTTGCTGTGTTATGAAACAGAGTGAAGACTTTGATTGTGTATTTATATGCAACGGCCTCCTTAGGCCCCACCTTAAATTTTGTAGACCCTAATAATAAAAAAATAAAAAAAGTAAAAAAATAAATAAATAATACAACCAAATATCCTACCGGTATATTCCCCGCCTTTTTCCTCGGCTCCGCTTTACGCCGATTTTGCTTCCCCGCGTTTTAATTTCCTCCTCTCAATTTTGTGTCGGTAAATATTTTATAGACTGTCACACTTAATAATTTAATACCAATACATAAAATAAAAAACACATTAGATCACGAAAACAATTTCTTAATTAAGTTTTATATATTTAATATTTTTAAAAATTAATATATAATTTAAAAAAAATTGAATATGCAATTTTTTTAACAACTAAATTGATAAAATAGTGCTGCTATTGTACTGTAAATGTTGTGGATACGTAAGTCTAACAGTGTAATTATACTATAAAAGTTATTGACACGTGGTTTTAAAGTTGTCATCACAGGCTCAGCCACGCATTTGCATATAATTAGTTTTATTATTATTATTATTATTATTTATTAATTTTAAAATAAAACACTCAAAGAGACAAATAATTACTGACGCAACTTGGCAAAGGGCAATTGTCATTTGAGTACTCGGTTTCCCATATCTTCAGTCAACGCCCTCTGCGGATACGATTTGTATGATTTTTTCTGACTTTGTTTTTGTGATTTATTATTATTTTTTTTTTATAGAAACTAACTAATTATTAATTCACATCGTGAACAAAAATATCATAGTGGAAGTTGGGTAGAAAATCCCAACTATAAGAACTTGCATAATGCATGGATGCACTCGCAAGAAAGTGGACAACCGTGTTAGCTTGTCTAGAAACAAATTTAAGAATAAACTGTGGTCTAGAGCAAAAAGAAAACGACAGCCAGCTACCAATATTCCAAAACCCGAATTATCCAAGTCACGATCTTTAATAGCTTGCACTAATTCCTCCGAATCCACATCAATTTCCAATCGATCCAACTGCAAAGTTAGCAGCAACTGGAGTGTTGTTCGAAGCGCCAAAGCTTCTGTTATTCTGGCGGACAAGACATAGGACAAAGGGCCTACAAAAGCTGCTTGAAAAATGGCCATCCTAGTTGCGAATCACAACCCCAAAACTTGATTTCTAGTAATCACAATGGTGGGGGCTGTTGAGTAAATTGCATCATTTAAAAAGTCAAAAATAGAAGTTTATTTTTTATTAAAAATAAAGGTGTCTAAATTTTATAAAAAATGAATGTGTCTAATTTTATAAAAAAATAGAGGTACCTAACCACTATTAAAATTTCACTAATTCAATTTTTGAAGTCTATATAAACACCTTATATCTCATTTGAAAGATCATCTAAAAAATTAAAGAGTTTAAGAGTTTAAGAGAGTTTGAGAGAAAAACTTGAAAAAAAACTTGCAAAAAAATTTTTTTTTTGTGAAAAAAAATTCTTAGGTGTAATTGTGTGTGAGTTGTAAGATGTGAGTGTTGTAAACACGTTATATAATTTTTCTCCTTTTAGTAAAAAGATCTGCAGCAGGTCCAGAGACGTAGGTATAATTGGCCGAACTCCGTTATCAATTTTATGTGTGTATTATTTTTGTTGTTATTTTTCATTCTCACAAATCTAATTTATAAAAAAATTTGTGTAATTTTTCCAATAACTGGTATCAGAGCTACTGGTTGTGAATTCTGTCAATTTTCTATGAGTGGTTTGCAATAATTGTCAGAAAAGATCCAGAGAAAATTAGATTCAAGTGGGAGTGATGGCTGCAGATGAAGGAAAGGTGAAAATTAAAAAATTCGATGGTACAGACTTCAGCTTTTGGAAGATGCAGATCGAAGATTATTTGTATCAGAAAAATCTTTATCAACCTCTCTCTGATAAGAAGCCAGATGATATGAAGAAAGAAGATTGAAAACTTCTAGATAGACGAGCTCTCGGAGTTATCCGATTGACGCTATCCCGTAATGTTGCTTTCAACATAGCAAAAGAAAAGACCACGACATGACTTATGAAGGCTCTCTCCAGTATGTATGAAAAGCCATCAGCCTCTAACAAAGTTCACTTGATGAGGCGGTTATTTAATTTGCGGGTGACGGAAGGCGCATCAGTAGCTCAACATCTAAATGAACTCAATACAGTCACAACCCAAATGAGTTTAGTTGGAATCAAATTTGATGAAGAAATACGAGCATTAATACTTTTGTCTTCTCTATCAGAAAGTTAGAATGCTACTGTCACGGCTGTGAGTAGCTCATCAGGAAGCAATAAGTTGAAATTTGATGATGTTCGTGATCTGGTTCTCAGTGAAGAGATTCGACGGAGAGAGTCAGGTGAATCATCATCAGTTTTGCATATAGAGTCAAGAGGAAGAAATTCAACTAGAGAAAATGGGCGTGATAAATATCGTGGTAGATAAAAGAACAGGAGATCCAAATATAGAAACCTCAACAATTCACAAAGCTCGAAGACTGTCGAGTGTTGGAACTGTGGGAAGACTGGACACTATAAAAATCAGTGCAAGAGGCATCGAAGGACCAAGAGCCGAAGATAGAGGCAAATATTGCTTCCACCTCGGGAAAAGATGATGCGTTGATATGCTCTTTGGAGAGCAAAGAGGAGTCTTGGGTATTAGACTCTGGAGCATTATTCCATGCCACTTCGCAAAAGGAATTTTTCAAGAGGTATGTCTCTGGAAATCTTGGAAAGGTATATCTTGGTGATAATCAATCTTGTGATATTATTGATAAAGGTGTAGTAAATATTAAGTTGAATGGGTCTATTTGGGAGCTGAAGGATGTCAGGTATATTTTCGACCTGAGAAAGAACTTAATCTCAGTAGGACAGCTGGCTAGTGAAGGCTACACTACAATCTTTCATGATGATGATTGGAAGATTTCAAAGGGCGCAATGACGATTGCTCGGGGTAAAAATAGTGGTACTTTTTACATGACAATAGGAGCATGTTGTTCAATTGCAGTTGTAGCAGAAAATGAAAATCCTAATTTATGGCACGAGAGACTTGGCCACATGAGTGAGAAAGGGATGGAAATTATGCACTCAAAGGGAAAACTTTCAGGTCTACAGTCAGTTGACATAGACATGTGCAAAGATTGCATACTTGAAAAGCAGAAGAGGGTCAACTTTTAGGCAAATGGCAGAACCCTAAAGAAGGAAAGACTAGAGCTCATTCACTTTGATGTTTGGGGACCAACGACAACTTCATCCATTAGTGAAAAATACTATTTTGAGACTTTCATCGATGATCACTCTCGGAAAGTATGAGTTTACTTTCTAAACCATAAATCTGAACTGCTTGAGACTTTCAGGAGATGAAAAGCTAAGGTGGAAAATGAGACAGGTTTAAAGATTAAAAGGCTCAGAACCGACAATGGAGGTGAATATGAAGACATCATATTCAAGAAGTTCTGCTATGAGCACGGGATCAGAATGGAGAGAACCATGCCGGTACGCCTCAATACAATGGTATAGCTAAGCGTATGAACCGAACATTGACAGAAAGAGCCAGAAGCAATTGTATACAGTCAGGTCTATCGAAACACTTCTGGGCAGAAGCAATCAACATAGCAACTTAAATGATTAACCGAGGCCCGTCGGTTCCATTGGAGCATAAAATACTAGAAGAGGTATGGAGCGAAAAAGAGATAAAACTATTACATCTAAAAGTTTTCGGTTGTGTAGCATATGTACATATTAGTGATCATGGTAGGAATAAGCTTGATCCCAAATCTAAAAAATGCATCTTCATTGGCTATGGTGAGGATGAGTTTGGCTATCGCATTTGGGATGACAAAAACAATAAGGTGATTCGCAGCAGAGATGTGATTTTTAATGAAAAAGTGATGTACAAGGACATACATAAAACTGATGCCAGCAACAAAGAACAGAGTGAGCCAGTGTTTTCAGATATAGATGATGTCCCAGAAAGTCCTGTGATGAGTCGATTGTAGCAAGTCCTCATCAAGAGGAACTCGTTGGGCAAAACAGTATGCAGCAATCCGACACACCGCAACCTCCTACTCTAGCTCCTATAATGAGAAGGTTTTTTCAGCCTCATGTGCCTAACAAGAGATATATGAATTATTTGTTGCTCACTGATTAAGGAGAGCCTGAATGCTATAATGAAGCGTGTCAGACTAGAGACGCTAGCAAGTGGGAGTTTGCCATGGAAGACAAGATGAATTCTCTAATCTCTAACCAGACATGGGAACTAGTTGAGTTGCCCATAGGAAGAAGGCACTTTACAACAAATGGGTGTATCGGGTAAAAGAGGAGCATGATAGTTCAAAGAGATACAAAGCTCGATTAGTTGTCAAAGGATTCCAGCAGAAGGAAGGAATTGACTACACCAAAATTTTTGCTCTTGTTGTAAAGCTCAATACTATCAGATCAGTGTTGAGCATTGTTGCTATTGAAGATCTTCATCTTGAACAATTAGAAGTGAATACTGCATTTCTTCATGGAGATTTAGATGAAGAGATATATATGCACCAGCCAGAAGGTTTTTAAGAAAAAAAAACATGGTGTGCAGACTTAAGAAGAGCTTGTGTGGACTAAAATAAGCCCCAAGACAGTGATACAGAAAGTTTGACGGCTTTATGCATAAGAAAAGATTCCAGAGGTGCAACGCCGACCACTATTGTTACTTCAAGAGATGTAGCTCCAGTTATATTATTTTACTACTTTATGTAGATGATATGTTAGTAGTAGGTTCAGATATGGAGGATATCAAAAGATTGAAGAAGCAGTTGTCAAAGAAATTTGACATGAAAGACTTAGGTCCAGTAAAAAGGATTATTGGAATGCAAATCACAAGAGATAAGGAGAAAGGACTTTTGCAGTTATCTCAGGCAGAGTACATCAATCGTGTTTTGCAGAGATTCAACATGGGTGATGCCAAGCCAGTCAGCACACCCTTGGCTAGTCACTTTCGTCTATCTAAGGATCAATACCCTCAGATGGAGGAAGAGAGAGAACTCATGGCTAAGGTTCTACGCTTCAACCATTGGAAGCTTGATGTATGCAATGGTCTATACAAGACCAGAATTTGGCTATGCAGTGGGAGTTATGAGCAAGTTTATGTCAAATCCAGAAAAAGCTCATTGGGAAGCTGTAAAATGAATTTTGAGATATCTACGGGGCATCATAGAAAAGTGTTTGTACTTTGGTAAAGAAGAGTTAAAAGTATAAGGCTATGTAGATGCAGACTTTGGAGGTAAAATTGATCACTGAAAAAGTACCACCGGTTATATATTCACTGTTGGAAATACAGTTGTTAGTTGGATGTCCAAGTTACAAAAGATTGTCACTCTGTCCACTATAGAAGCTGAATATGTAGCAGTGACTGAAGCCAGTAAAGAGATGATATGGCTTGAAGGTTTATTAACTGAGCTGAGTTTCAAACAAGAGAAGAATGTCTTACACAGTGATAGCCAGAGTGTGATACACTTGGTAAAAAATTCAGTATTTCATTCTCGAACCAAGCATATTGGAGTTCGTTATCACTTCATCAGAACTCTGTTGGAGGATGATGTGTTAATATTGGAGAAGATCCAAAGAAGCAAGAATCCAATAGATATGTTGACAAAGACGGTGGCTATTGAGACACTGAAGTTGTGTTCAACTTCAGTTTCTTGCAAGAATAACAAGACCAAAAAAATCTGCCACACAGATCGAGGTGCGAAGACAGATTGAAATTAGTCTTCAAGTGGGAGATTATTGATTAAATTGCACCATTTGAAGAGTAAAAAATGGAGGTTTATTTTTTGTCAAAAATGAAGGTACCTAATTTTTATCAAAAATGGAGGTGCCTAAATTTTGTAAAAAATGGAGGTGCCTAATTTTATCAAAAATGGAGGTGCCTAACCATTATTAAAATTTCACCAATCCAATTTTTGAAGCCTATATAAACCCCTTATATCTCATTTGGAAGATCATCCAAAAAATTAGAGAGTTTGAGAGTTTGAGAGAAAAACTTGAGAAAAAGCTTGTAAAAGAATTTTTTTTTTTTGTGAAGAAAAATTCTTAGGTGTAATTGTGTGTGGGTTGTGAGTTGTGAGTGTTGTAAATACTTTATATAATTTTTCTCCTTTTAGTAAAAAGATCTGCAGCAGGTCCGGAGACGTAGGCACAATTGACCGAACTTCGTTATCAATTTTATGTGTGTATTATTTTTGTTGTTATTTCTCATTCTCATAAATCTAATTTATAGAAAAATCTGTGTAATTTTTTCAACAGGGACAGCATCAATATTGCACTTCCAAGTGCCAAGAGGAGATTGCAGCCATTTTATTAGAATTGAAGTATCTCGAGCACCAAAGCTATGACGATGCACTATAGAAGACCGAAGTAATTCTGCTATCATAAGCACTCTTAGCCAAACTAACATTATTTGCAACTGGAGTATCTATAGCACTCCACAACAAAGAGTTTCGAGAAAACCAGATTTTTCATAACAAGCAGCAGCACCTCTCTATCACATCTAATAGCTGGAGATTAAAAAGAGACGATAGAAAACCGCTTAGACTATCAGACCTGTTCAGTAAAATAGTATTCTTCTCTTCCCACCGATCCAACAAGTTTGTGACTTAGCAGATTGAAGAACCACATCGTTAACATCTTCCATTTCGCCACATAATTGGCATCACTAATCCATGTCAATACCTTATTGGATCAACCGAGCTTTTGTAGGGATAATATTACGTGCAACCCTCCATAAGAAAATTCTAGCCTTCCAAGGGATATTTAGATTCCATAATTTATCCCATGGTTAGCATGAAGATGCAAATCAATAGGCTGCTCAAAGATAGTACAAGCAAGATGATAACCCGATTTAATTATGTCCTTCCTCTTCTTATGATAATGCCATGCAAGAGAATCTTCAATATTATCATGAGAACTATGGGGGAACACTTAAAACCATCCTAGCCTCTTCTTTATTGAGCAAATTCACCACCTTTTCCACATTCTAATGCTTACCATCCATACACGATAGATCAGATACAAGGAAATGACCCAAGCCTTCTATGCACGGACTAGTAATAAGGAAATGATCATTAAATGGCAACCACAAATATGACCAAATACGAATTTGCTGACCATTATCAACTTGCCACCGAACACCTTTTCTCAACAAATCTTACGAAGTAGTAAGCCCTCTCCAAGTAAAGCTAGGATTATGGCTTAATTCAGCTGACAAAAAGTCTCCTGCTAGAAAAATATCTTGCTTTAAGTATGTGACTAAGAAGGCTATTAGGGCAAGACAAGCATCTCCACCCCTGCTTTGCGAGCATTGCCAAGTTAAAAAGATGTAAATGATGAAACCCCATTCCACAATTTTTCTCTTTCACACATAATCTATCCTAAGTTAACCAATGGACAGATCATTGACCACCATTTTCAAAACCCCACAAGAAGGAATTTGTCATATGCTCAAGCTCCTCACATATAGTAATAGGCACTAAGAAGACACCCAAATAATAAGACGTTATAGCCTGAGCTACTGATTTAATAAGTACCTCCTTATCAGCATTATAAAGAAGTTTACTATGCTAACTATTGATTCACTTCAGCATTTTGTCTTTCAAGAAGGCAAATATGTGTTTCTTATCCTTACCTACCAATGAAGGTAAGCCCAAATAATATTGTGTGTCTAAGTCCTTAGTGTAATATCGTAAATATATATATATATGATAAGTACAAATAATAATATAATAATAAGAATAAGAATAAGAAAAGAAAAAGGAACAAAAGAAGAGGAGAAGAGAGAGAAAAAGAGAAAGAAATTAAAGAGGAGAGAGATAAGTAGAGAAGAGAGAGAGAGAGTGTGTGTGTGTGTGAAAGAGAATTAAACAAAAAATCTCTTATCTATCTCCGTCCGGTAATCAGAACTAGACACACACTGAACCACAAAAACTACATCTCGAAAACGCTTCGAACGCCATTGGACTCGTTGTCCGAAGATGGCATGCATTGTACCATCGATAACTGCTTCTGGCTGGTTTTTCATCCATTTTTCGCCTACTTTTCTGGCAATTCAGGTACGGTTGAGTTCCTCTCCTCCTGAGCTTTATTGTGGTATGTCATTTGCAATTTTAGGATTAATTTTAGTTTTTGGCCAAAATTTAACGACGACAGTTTTTTCTACCTTTTTTCAGTGAGACATTTTTGGAATCCTCTCTTTGACAAAAACGCATGGGTACTCAATTTGCCATCGAATTCATCCGTTAAAGTTTTTCGGCAAAACTCCGGTGATGGGCTGGTGAATATTTTCCGATAGAATTTATCGCGCGTTAAATAATTATTTTTATCTAGCATGAAATTATAAAAGTTACTATACTAGTAATTAGGAATTTCAAAGACCAACTTAAATTATTAAATTAATTAAGAAACACTAATTATATTAATTATCTGTATTTCGGGGATCAAATTATTGATCAATTATATTAATTGTTCTGTCAAATTTTAAATTATAAAAAAATAGTTAATTTTAGAGTCTAAAATTTATCATCGTAATATTTTTTGGTATTTTATTCCGTAGACCGTTCAGTGCCAAATTCTAATACTCTCGGACTGAGTAATTGACTGAGTCCAGTTTCTTCACCTAAACTGTGAGTGATACTTTCTAATATATTTTTTTGTATTTCCACATTCACAATTAATGTATGTATATATATCTTATTAATTTTATGCATCATTTAGGATTTTAGATTTTTGACATTCGTCTATATTTTTGCATTTATGTGGTGATTATGAATTGTATTTGCTGGATGAAAATTAGAACGATATGGAAATCACAGAGGATGTGATCGGATTATGAAAATGAATATATTATGATATCATAATGATGAGCTTAGGATTGGCGTAACGGCAGAGACATTCTCATGCTCAGCGCTTCTTGTTAGTTTGGTAGCACTGCTTGACGTAGACCGTGACGGCGAACTCTATATATATTGGATTTAAGAGATCATCTTGGAATAAGAGAACTAGATAAGGGGATTGACTCCTCAATTTAAGGTTTAAAGTGGTTCTCATGGAGTAAAATTTAATCCTTGGATGATTACTTGTTGGTTGTATATTTAGCATGATGCATGAGCATATTATTAATAATATTAGTATAGAATCAGAGCATGACACCATATTGGTATATTGGACGTTATTATTTACTGAGTTGAAATACTCATCCCTGTCTAACTATTTTTTTCAGGTTTTCAAGGTGAGCACTTGAGATATATTTATTCAGTAACACTGCTTTTCTTCCTCTGCAGTGGAACCTATGTATGAATTTCTTGGATATGTAGTTTATCTCGTATTTTATTGTGATTCTACTTTAGAGACTCTGCAAATTTTAAATTGTCGAGATATTATGACTTGCTATTGTATTTGAATGATTGATGTGATGGTTTGGATAATTCTTTTATTATGTTAAATCAGGTTGACTAAGGGGGTCTGGTATCTCAATTTTTTTAGTCCCTTAGTGCTGGTCACATGCCCTTAGGATCGGGTCATGACACTTAGTAACTCCCAAAATAGAGGAAATAGAAGAATGATTTCCATATAGCAGATTAGAGCTAAAAAAATATAGTTGACTTTTGAAAATTTATAGCCTGACCTAATGCATGTCATAGGTCCACAAAATATATTTAACTGCAATAGCCTCCCTTTTAGTAGCTTGAAAGAAAAAGAAGGAATCATCAGCAAATAATAGATGACAGACTGCAGGAGCTCATCAACAAACTCTAAATCCATGGATACTCCCATCTAATTCAGCCTTCTTGAACAAAGCTGAAAGACCTTTTGCACATAAATTAAAGAGGCAAGGAGATAGATTGTCACCCTGACGTAGCCCTCTATAAGGAACAATAGGTCCAAAATCTTGTCTATTCAATGATATAAAATGTGTAATAGATCTAACACATAACATTATCATTTGAACCCAATTCTAACAGAAACCCATTTTGAGCATAATAGACTCAAGAAAACCCCAGCTCACATTGTTATATGCTTTACCAATCTATCTTCAATGCTACCTCTCCCACCTGCCCCCCTTTGACTTCGTTTTCATAGCATGAATTAATTCAAAGGTGACCAAATTATTATCAGAAATATGCCTTCTTGGTACAAAGGCAGATTGAGACTAAGAAATCAAATTAGGAAGAAGCAATTTAAGCCTTAAATCTTTCATAGTAACAGGATTAGACTTTTCTGGCACTAACACAATTGTAGTATCTAAGAGAGGTTGAGGGAAAGAACCATCATTAAGTTAGCTAATACAATTGTTAACAATATTAGGCCTAATAAGGTGCCAAAAATGTTGGAAAAATGCAAGGTTCATACTATCTAGGCCAGTTGATTTGCCGAATGCATTTGAAAGATCGCTTCTTTGCATTCTAGTGCTGAAAAAGGTGCCATCAATCTAGCATTCTAATCAGCTATATTTTTGTTAGGTACTTCATTCAAGATAGCCTCATACTTGCCTTCTCTATAAGCAAACAAGTTCTAAAAATATTGATGTACCATATCTACCAAACCACAGTTTGAACTAATCCACTCACCATTTTCATTTTGAAGGGCTTTAATATAATTATTTCGCTTCCTAACTGAAGCTTGGGCATGAAAGAATTTATTATTGGAATCACCATACCATAATATATATATATATATATATGTATATGTATATATATAAAACTTTTCTAGTTAGTCCCTTTCAATCAAATTTAATAAAACTATACATTATTGTTTTGTTATTTATTATTAATAAAATAAAAGGAGATATATAAAGAGATTTCTTAGTAAATTTAGCTTAAATTTTTTATGTATAAATAATTTAATGTAGTATTTATCTTAAGATATAATTAATTGAGGTTTTAGCTGTAATAATTATTTTTTTTGCGGTCGAAAATATTAAAAATACCAATAAAACAACCAAAATTTTATTAATTATTCAATGAAAATTTTAAAATATGGTTGATATTCATGTGATGTAATAGCTTTTGGAATAACTTATTGGATTGAAGATCTCTTTTCCATAATAATATTAATAATATGCTTCATATTACATGTATTTTATTATTATGAATATGAATAAAAGAATAATCATGATTGCTTTCAAACAAATCAATTAAGTTAAACCTTTTGAATAATGCGAATAGAATTTTAACAAAATTTAAGAATATGAAAATAAATTGGCAGTGTAAATAAGATTTTTTAGGAGTGTACGTCATCATTTATTTTTTTATTTTAAATATTTTATAGCACAATATATACGCAGAAAATTTAATTGAACCGGATGAGGACGAAAGAACATTTAATCAATAACCGAATTAAATGTTTTGTATGGGATTGTAAACCTAATAATTAATTCCATCTAAAAAAAATTAAAGAAATCAAGAATCCCTCTAATTAACTAAAACCCAGATAGTTACCGAACTGATAATCGTAGCTTAAGCTTTATCAGTCAGAAAGATTCTTATAAAAAAGGATTCTATATATAAATTAATAATAGGATAAATCTTTTCTTTCAGAATTTTATTATAAAAGGACTACTTATAAGATAATTATGAGTCATTTAAATAAATTTAAATTAGTTGATAAGAGACTATTTTAACTTAATTAGATATTTCGAGTTTGACTGAATATACACTATGTTAAAACTCAGTAAAAAAAAAATTATCCCCTTATAATTATACCCTGCTTGATTCCAAAAAAAAAATTACCCCAAAACAACATTCCTATAAATCCATATCTACCATAAGTCAAATTCATATTCTCCTAATTATTTAAAATTCTGATGTCATGCTATTTTTTTAAATAATTTCACAAATTTTAATTAATTAATAATTTAAATGGACTCTAAATATTTTATTTTATTAAATATCGATAAAAAAAAAAGTAGACTACACGTAATTTTTTCTTATAATTGTAAAATATTTTTTCTCTTTTAAAATAGTATGAAAAACTAACTGAGTCTATCTTACAACTCGAATCAAACTGTCAACAAATTAGTTATTAGCTTTATTGATTATTGAAAACCATTTCGTAATCCAGTTGACAAAAACGAAAAAAAAATACTAATTTCTTCACAAGGATGATAAGAAAGAGGCTTATAAGGAAAATGTGTACGCAAAAACAAAATGCCATTTTGTCAAAAGAAGTGAGCTTCTTTGAAGTATAGATTATGTCCCTTTTTTTTTTTTAAATTGTCCCTTTAAAAAAAAAAAAACAAGAATATGGTCCCTTAAAACATGCCAAAGTTAATTTCAATTTTTTAATGGTCCTTTGTCTTATCGTCATGTCTTTCGTTGACTCCTAATTTTTCTATTGACTCAGCCAAATCCAAATGGGTTCCTTTCCCTTCCAGATATTTTTCATTGTTTTCATTTTTATGTGATTGCCTGATTGGTAGATGGCAAGCTTTTCATGGTAAGTGCACATGATTGTCATTGGATGGTCCCCCACCTTATATTAGCTCTCTTTATGACCTGTTTGTCTTGCTTTTAACTCCTTCTGTAGTTATGTGATCTAAGCTTTTAGCTTAATTATTGATTTTCAAGTAAGGGAAAAAAAGTCTATGGAAACAAAATTGCTTGGATTTGTAAATTGATTACATGTGTGGTTTTAATAAAAATTAGAGTTCATTTTCCTAATAAAAAATTATATTATGGGTTACACATTTTCACAAAAATATTTGATTATTGTCAAGATTAAATTTTAAACTTCTCTATCTCATTATTTTTTCAAAAAAAATATTTTTATGAGAATAGCCGGCAAGAAATATTTTTATTTTTATTTTTAAAGTATTATAATTTTGATGAATTTATTTATTTATTACTTTTACTAGTAAGAAAAATCTCAATATGCACATAAATAGAAATATAAAGTGAAAAAAAAAAGATATTAGAAAATTAATAAATAAAATGTATAAATTTTTTTGAGTATTATAATATAAGAGAACAAAAATCTAACTGAATTTATTCAAAAAATATATACTTGTCAATATACTATGCTTATATGTATAATAAAATATATAATTATTAGTTTAGGAATTTCAGTTTTTTATTTTCATATCTCTTTTATGGCATTGAATGGAATTATGGAGAGCCATTCGCCCCCTGCACAAAACCTCATTTTTGTTTAGAGATTATAGCCTAGTCAACCTGTACCTTAGAAAAGCATAAAATTTTAAATTTTCGTTTATTATTTTAATAGTCGTTTCCTTATTGATCTCACTAAGCAATAACTCCCTATTTTACGGATATAGCAATAATTTTATATAAAGAATGATTTACATATATACATGTAATAAAATTATTTAATTTTTTTTATTATTTTTTAATAATTTTTATTAGTTGGATATATATACATATGATTTATATAAGAATTTAACATATATATATATATGTATATATTTATACACATAAATACATGATGATGCCAAATAGTTTAAAAATGTGTTATTGATTTAATAGTAATCTAAGTATCTTTTTCTCAGTTATTAAATAGTTCATCACCTTAATTACAAATAAAAATAATTAAAAATGATATAGGCTTTGAGAAAAACCAAAAATAAATAAGCATATAAATTTTTTATTTTTGCGTAAAATAAACTAATAAGTATTCATATTGTATGTATTAGATTTTTTTGATTTCCTTTTACGTGGAAAACTCATATTATTTGAACTTATTTTCTTTGGCCTATTTGGCCAATTAATGTTTGGCCTATGTTAACTCCAATCTATGTGAGTGTCTCATTATTAGTGTCAACCACCAAAAGAAAGACAGAAGAAAAGGGAGAGAAAAGAAAGATATTTTTTTTCTAAAAAAAAATCTCATCAGACAAGTTTCATTTCTCCGGCTGTCGGACGGCCATCTGTGATCCGATCAGGCTGAAATTTGGATAACGGTTAGATGACTCATAGTTATTCATTCTGAACGGGAGAGATCAAGTTTAGACGGCTGGATTTCTAACATTTGTTGTTCAAAGTTTACTATTTATATGCATTCCTGCAGCAACGATAAGTTTGACTTTCTCTGACGATCGGACAATCATTTATGGTCAAATTTAGCTGAAATTTGGTGAGAATATTCATAATATGTTATTCTTTAATCTGGATAGTGAAAATCAAATATAAACAACTAAAACTCATCCATTTGCATGAACAATACCTATTTTTGGTGATATTTCTCAATTCATTTTGTTCATCTTTATTGTTTGGTTGATTGGTTATTTAAAATTTTACTTGAGAGTTGTTGTAGTAGTTTGTAGTTGCTGTAAATATTGATTTTTGATAGTGGAGTTCTTTTACTTAGACCATTAGAGATCCCGTTATTTTTATCCTTCGCATTGAAGGGGTTTTCATGTTAAATTTTTTTTTGTTTATATGTGATTGATTTTGTGCATCTTGGGGCAGATTTTACAGCATTTGTTCACTGAATATTTTTTTATTTACTCACTCTTCATAGATTTATTCAAGTAGGAAGAATTAATCTTGGTCTCTTCCCATCAAAGTGATATCGGAGCTAGTTCACTAGTTCATTGGTTGATTATGGTTGTTTGCTTGTTTGAATGATGGAAATAAATGTGAATAAAATAGTTTATTTAGATGGCACAAATTATCACAAGTGGAAAATAAAAATGAAGGACATTCTTATTATGAAAAAGTTTCATTTACCTGTATTTACTTCTCAAAAACTTGATCTAAATCCAAGAAAGATTGGGAATTTGAGAATTTATAAGCATGTGATTTTATTCGGCAATGGGTAAAAGATAATATGTTGAATCATATTGATAATGAAATAAATGCCAAAACTTTATAGGAAAAGCTTAAAACTTTATATGCTTCAAAGACTGGAAGCAATACACTTACAGTATAGAAAAGGTAGTTCTATATTTGATCATGTGAATAAATTTTAAGGTATCTTTGATCAATTATCCAGTATGGGTGTCAGATTTGATGAAGATGTTATTAGACTTTGGTTGTTGACTATACTTTTTGACTCATGGGAAAGGTTTCATATATCTTTGACCAATTTTGCTCCTAAAAATGGTGTAACCATGTCATATACAGAGACTGATGTTCTGAATAAAGAGATGAGAAGAAGAACTCAGGGGACATCTAGTTCACAATCAGAAATATTAGTTACTAAAAATAGGGAGAGAAGTAAAAATAGGAGTCAAGATCATAATAGAGGCAAAAGCATGAGTAAATCAAAATCAAGATACAAGAACCTTGAATGTCATTACTACAGTAAATCAGGTCATATTAAGAAATATTATTTCAAGTGAAAAAAAAAGAACAAGGCAGACAAAGGGAAGCAAGAAAAGAAGGGCAATGACAACAATGCTGATCGAGTTGCCACTACCACTTCTGATGATGATTTGACTATAGTTTATCAAGAAAATATGATCAATGTAGCCTATGATGACACCACTTGAGTTTTTGACAGTGGTGTATACTTTCATGTTACATCAAGAAAGAAATTCTTCATATCTTATACTCAGAGTAAATTCTTCATCTTGGTAAGAATCATACTTTTCATGGGAGATCCAAAACACATTGATGTAAGTATTATTGGATTTGTGATGTTTTAGATTCTAAACAACTTGAACTTGAGAAGATACACATTGATGATAATGGTTCTGATATATGTACAAAAGCTTTACTAAGAATGAAGTTTGAGGCATATCGTATGGTTTCCAGTTTGACGAACTTCTCCATATAGTCGGAAGTGAGAGAATTATTAGGTTTTTTGAGTTTCCTCCTATGTGAAAAATCCATATTGTTTGAGCCCATTTTCTTTGGCCTATTGAGGCAATTAATGTTTAGCTTATGTTAACTCCAATTTTTGTGACTCTTATTATTAGTGTCAACCACCAAAAGAAAGAGAGAAGAAAAGGGAGAGAAAAGAAAGAGAATCTTTTTTTCTTAAAAAAACCTCATCAGACCAGTTCCATTTCTCTGGCAATCGGACAATCATTTGTGCTCCGATCAGACTGAAATTTGGATAGCAGTTAGAGAACTCATTGTTATTCATTTTGAACGATGGAGATTAGGTTTTGACGGCTAAATTTCTGGCATTTGTAGTTCGAAGTTTACTGTTCATGTGCATTCATGCAGCGAAGACTATTTTGACTTTCTCTAACGATCGGACGGTCATTTGTAGCCGAATTTGATTAAAATTTATGAGAATGTTTAGAATATATTGTTATTTAATCTGGACGGTGGAGATTAGATTTGAACAACTTGAGCTCATCTATTTGCATGGACAATAGCTATTTTTGGTGATATTTCTCAATTCTCTTTGTTCATCTTTGTTGTTTAGTTGATTGGTTGTTTGAGATTTTACTTAGGGTTGTTGTAGTAGCTTGAAGTTGCTATAAACATTGATTTTTAATAATATAGCTCTTTTACTTGGAGCAAGAGAGGTCCCGTGATTTTTATCATTCACATTAAAAAGGTTTTTCACATTAAAATTTTTTATATTTATGCATGATTTATTTTATACATATTGGGGCAGATTTTACAACACTTGTTCACTGAATATTTTTTTTACTTAGTCACTCTTTATAAATTCATTTAAGTATAAAAAATTAATTTTGATTTCTTCTCATCTATTTGTTTAATTAAACTGAAAATTTGGACGTTATTAATTATCCTTATCCATATAACTGTTGGCTAGAAGTAGAAGAAAATATACATCAAGTTCGCTCACATGTTTTCCTTCAGATGTGCAACTATCAATATAAATTATGATTTATGAGCCGACTTTAAGAGTGGTTGGTTATATTGAAATTTCAACTGTATTTAATTATATATATATATATGTTATTTTATATATTTATTTTAATATTGTATTAGAAAATTAGTCCAAAACATTCATGAAATATGGAAATAGTTGCATTCATTGTCACCTACTAAGTAATTTCCAAGCAATCAGTTTTCTTCCCAAAATAACAATTTTACTATAGTTAATTATGGGTAAATATAATTTTTATACCCCTTTGTATTTTGCCTCACGAATAAAAATTTTATGAATCTACCACTAAATTTAGTACAACTACAACAATGTAATTATTTTAATAATTATAATATAATTGTTTATCGCGCATGTTTACTTATCATTTAAATTCAATCGATCATAAATGGCGAAATTAATTAAACAATGTATTAGTATAAGTTTATACATATATATAAGTTTGTGTTTTATTTTTTAAATTTCATTTATTTTTTTATTTTTAAATATTACTAGAATAATGGCCGTGCAACGTTGCTTCAGGGATATAAAGGATAAAAAAAATAAATTAAAAATTAAAAATAAAATATTATAATTTGAGTGTAAGTAAGTAAAATGTTGGTATAATTATTATAAAATATTATCAATTAAATATAAATAAGTAAATGTTATAATTATGTTATATTATCATCATTATTATTATTATTTTGCTGTATATTTTTCCATTTAATTTTTTTAATAAACCCACTTTAAATGCTAGAATAGATTTTGTTAGCATACAATGGTTACCTTTTTATATGTTATCATTATTATTATTACTATTTTCATATATTTTCATACATGAGAGAAAAGCATGCCAAAAAAACATTTAACACTTGCGTATGTCATTAATTTTTTTTCAAGTCAGTATTATTATTTTTTTTATATTTCAAGATAATTTTATTCCTTTAAAATTTTTCAAATATCATTTTTATAAACTCTTCTAAAAATTCTTCCAAACATTATATCATCAATTTTATATAGATATTCAAATTTGAGCACCCTGTTTTTCCAATGTCACTTCCATAAGTTCTCAATTTAAAATTTTTCACATAGTGTATTATTAATTTTATTTAACATGCTCTAATTTTAGTAGCCTATTAATTTTATTACTATTTTTGAATTTATTAATATTAGTTTATTTTTAATATAATTAAAGGTATAAAATAAAAATTTTGTTAAAGTAAATAATTTTTAAAAATTACAGTTTGCTGTAAATATTAATAGAAAATATCACATATTTTTTAATTTTTAAAATTAAAAAATTTAAGAGGCAAAATATATAAAATTTGAGATTTAATAATAATGTGTAATTTAATACAAAAAAATATAAATTCTATAAAAAACACATAAAATGTAAATATATATAAAAAATAATAAATTAAAATAAAAAAAATAAATAAAGATAAAAACAATAACTTAAAAGAAATAACACAAATAAAAACGAAAGATAAAATCAATAAAAAAAATGAAATCACATTTCATCTACAATTATTTCAGCTTATCTTTTAAATATATATAATAGAATAAATATTACGTTGTGAAAGAAGTTTTATATTATTTTTTATTAATTATGTCGATTAATTATATAATTAGCGAATATATATATTTAATTAAATGAGTGAGATTAATGTATTATGATTAAAGAATAAAAATATTAAAACTTATATGATATGAACTAAACCTTTTTTTTTAATCCGTAAGCATAAAAATAAAATTAAATGTAATAATTTAAAATGGACGGAGTAGTTTGACTTTTTTCATTGAAATTTGATACTAATAAAATAATTTCCCACTGGCTGAAATAATTGAAAAAGCGGCGAAACGGCGACGAATGTTCAAGAGCGCCCACTGCTATCAATATTTTTCTATTCTTTAAACCTCTTTTCTTTTCTTTTTTTTTTTTTTCCATAATTACATTCCCATTAATTATTTTTTTTTATTTAAACGATCAGTCTCATTACAAAGCAGAAGCCAAATTTGTTGTTGTTTTCTCCGCTTAAAAAGAAAATTACAAGTCAAATTTGTTGAACCCAAGTTAGGGAGCTGACGTTTTTCCTTTACTTTTTCTTTTAATATCATATTCCATATGAAAATAATAATAATAATAATAATAATAAATTCTTCATTTTTAATAAAACATAATATGCGACTTTGCTTTCATATACTTATCTATATATCAATAAACATTTGTATAAACATATATTAATAATTTTAACTTGTTAATTAATTAATATATAAAAAAAATATCTAGAACTTAAATATAAGATTTAAGTTGGAGTAACATATTTATCTAGACATCAAATTACACTTTATTAATTGTCACTTTATATCTTATATTTATATATTTTATATTAAATAAATATTTAAATACGCATATTATATTATTTTTATTTATATGCGAGATAAAGTGATTAATATATATAAATATTTGTTATTTATTAGTATAAAATAGGTAAATAAAAGAATAAAGTGATATGTGTATAAATATATAAGATAAAATAATTAAAATAAGGCAATTATAGGATACTGAGGATGCTTTTTTTTAATAGAAAACATAAAATAGTCTATCCCTTGGGCACTTCATGTTGAGTTGCTAATTCTAATATTCTATTTTTAGAATATCAAAAGAAATTCAAGCATTTCTTATTGTGCTTTTGATATATTTTATACATTTATTTTCAAAACAAAATGAACTATTTTTTTCTTATGAAAAAATATTCGAGGCATTCTCTTAAAAAGGATATTAGTTCTAATAACCATAAATAAGATTCAACTGTTATTAATTAACTATTTGAGAATAAATTGATAAAATTATCCTAAATTACCTTACTTTTTTTTTTTTGTAATTACGTCCTTCCCTTTTGTGTATTAATTCTACAGTATTTAACTTAAAATTAATTTTAGTTGTAACTCTATTTTAAAATTAAATTACTAAAAAAATTATATTAGTTTAAAATTGTAAAAGAGAAATTAAATTTGAAACTTATTATAAAATAGCATTGATTTAATTTTTACATAGAAAGTAATTGAGTTTTCAAACTTTGTAAACTTAGTAAACTATATAAATAATTAAATTAATCATTCCAACTAATTAAATTCGTAAACTTAAAAATTTAATTAATTTTTATTAAAATTTGAGATTAAATTGACATCTTTTAATTAATAAACTTTTTATAATTGTGATTTAGAATAAAATTGCAATTTAATTTTTAAATTAAGGTACATTAAAAAAAGTAATTGCAAATTTAGCAAAATTTAACATAAATTTATATATTATGGCACAATTATTTAATAATAATAAATATAATAATTTGAACTTGAAATATAAAAAAGGAAAATTACAAAGCTAACTTAAAAAAATTAGTTTTCAAAAATATTAAAAAAAATAGTTTCTTCTAAAATATCTAAAAAATAAAAATATTTTCAAAAATACCTACTTCTTTTTTTAATTTCAACAATAACATTTATTCAGCTTTTAATTTCAAAAATATCCTTTTTAGAGATATATTATATAATATACTAAAGATATATTCTACTTTCAAAGGTATACATTGAATATATATTTTGATATATAAAAAATATGCTAACAAAGTAGGATATGATTGAAAAAAATTAAAAAGTGTTTTATACAGTGTAATTTTCTAAAAAAAAACTTTAAATAGAATTAAAAAAAAAGGGGTAAAGAATAGCTAGACATTAAAAACTATGGGACCCTATATTTATAAAAATATAATTTTTTAATTAAAATATATGTAATTTATATCCATTATATATTGTTATTTTTAATTATTTATATGTAATATATATTCATATATATATATATAATTTATATTATTATTTTTTTATAATATATGTATTGTTATTATTTAAATTAATTATATATAACATACATCTATATGTATATATGAAAAGTAGTAAATAATGTAATTTTTTTATATAAAAATTCTTGAAAATAAATTTAATATGAATATATGATCAAAGATCAAAAGCTTATTAATGAGCTTGTATCACCATCTTTAATATGAATATATGATCAAAGATCAAAAGCTTATTAATGAGCTTGTATCACCATCACTAATGAAAGTTTAAAAATATTAATTAAAAAAAAGAAGACTATTTATTTTATGAAAATAAAAATAGTACGTTGAACGGCAAATAAGAAATATACTCGTGAGTTAAAATCTGGAATTGTATTAGTGGGGGTGAGAAGTAAAAAGTGGCATAATTATGAATGCCAATAATCTAAAAAAAAATCAACAAATTATCTTCACCGCTTCCTTCCCCAACCCACTAGAAAAGTGCGCATAGCAAAATAAAAGAAATTATTTTTCATATCTAAATGCACATTCAGAAATGGAAGTCCATTCTCAAGGGCCATTATTTAAAGTGAAGCTTCCTTCATCTTCATCATCATTCTGTTTCAATTTTTTTTCTTCCCAAATAATATATATAGTAAATAAATAAATAATAAATTAAACCTCAACAGTGAAAATTAGGTCTCCCCACTTTCACATTATTAATAATCTATCTATCTATCTATATATGTATATTGGCCATCTATATATAGTCGAAATTTGCTTCCATTAAAGTATGTGGGAAACATGATAAAAAAGCAATCCAATATATTTGGCAAAGAAAAAAAAATTAAAATATATATTTGGCAAATAAAAAAATTACTCACTCTATTTCAAATTAATGAATACACATTTTATATTTTAAACAAATAAATATTAATTATTTTTATTAAAATTATAAATTTAAATGTATTTTTTATTAAATTATTATTTTAAAAGGAGATATATTATTAAATGTTTTTAACAAATAACATTAAATATATAGATATAATACTAAACTAATAGGTTAATTAATTTATTAAATTAATAAATGAATTAATAATTTGAGATGAATGAAATTTGGTAGGGGAGTAATCTTAAATAATTTATAAAGAATTTAATTGGAAGTTTCATTAATCAAATATATAAAATTAACTACTTTCTTTGTACAAGTCGATTATATAATGTAATTATTTTGTGGTCGAGTAATT
The DNA here is from genome assembly GCA_947685225.1 of Garcia nutans. NCBI lineage: Eukaryota > Viridiplantae > Streptophyta > Magnoliopsida > Malpighiales > Euphorbiaceae > Garcia > Garcia nutans. The sequence goes on along the minus strand of CANTUV010000048.1, from coordinate 3,596,070 downwards.
TTTTTACGAGTCTATAAAGGTTGGCTAATTTTGGCAATTTGAGAGGTTGAAAATGACAAATACAAATGATTTTAATTTTATTAACATCAAAAAGTTTCTAAGTGTCCTATGTATATATATATATATATATATGATATTGCTTGCTTAAAACGTCACTAATTCCATAAAAGAAATAAAATGTAAACCCACTTATAATACTCCAACAATAAATAAATAAATAAATTATAATTAGTTCCTGTTTATAAGTCAGAAAAAGAAAACATAAAATCAAAATGGAACAACATGTTCATAGTGGCCCAAATTAAAACATTTGATATTTTTGTCTGCATAAAAAAAGAAAAATAATAATAATAAAAAAAGGCTAAGTCTTTCTTAATCTCATATTTTTTTTTTCTTTTATTGGATGCTGATATAAGCAGAGTGTTTTAGATTAGCTGAAATAGTTTGTACCAATAAGAAAATCTTGTTATAATTAACAGTGACGCCACTTATCCAGGAAAAGATATTATTTCAATATATATATATATATATATAAACTAAACCAGCTGGGGTAGCTCAGCTGGCCATCTGTTGTTACTCTCAATTGAGAGGACAGGGGTTCGATCCCCATAAAACCGTATTTCGGGGGTCGAGCTTTTTAAATAAAATATATATATATATATATATATATAAACTAATTTGGAGTAAAAAAATTTCAGATTTGTTTGAAAATGTTTTGAAATTGGTTTTTAATTTTCACCTTTTAAAATATTTTATATTTAAAATACTATATATATATATATATATATCAATGAGTTGATATTCGATTTCCTTCCTTTTTCTTATTACCTTTTCGTTTTCTCTTTTATTTCCTCTTATAATTATTTTTTATTTCTCTCTTACTTAATATTTTATTCTTTTACTTGTTTCTTTCTCAAATTTTTTGTTTATATATATATTAAATAATAATTATAAATATAAGATATAACTAGTTTTAGTTGTATAATTATCTTTTCAAATGAGATTTATTACACTGGATATATTTTAAAAGTTAAGAACAAAAATAATTCATATATAGATTTTGTTTCCAATATTAAATATTAAATATGAAATTGAATTGAATTTCATATTTTAAATTGTGTTTTTCAAATATAAGAACTCGTATAAAAATAAATTCTATAATTTGAAATTTATTAATAAATGAATTGTACATTTTTAATTTATTTGTTCCAAAAGAACTATTAATTTTGATAATATAATCCACAATTAATATCATAATTCTAAATGCTGAAAATATATCATAATTTCAAAATTGAAGTAATTTTATAGTTATCGGTCATATGAAAAAAATAATTTCATTTTGTAATTTGATGAAATTTCACTTTATACTTAAAAAAGTATTGCCTTCTCCGTCTGCCATCTGATTTTAAAATCAATTAGTTAAAATTTTACTCTGAAGTTATAATTATAAGAAAAAAAAATTATTGATTAAAAGAAAATGTTTATTAATTTAAAGTTATTAAATTTATTAACGTCGAGAAGCTAAATGACCTGGGAGATCATTTTTATGAGTTTCAGCAAGAAAATATATTTATAAACTTGATATTATATTCTAAACTAAAACTTTAAAACATTGAGTCTATAAATTTTTCTATTTATATACTTATTATTAATTTCATCTATTTTCAACGTAAGACTCATTTTAAACTTGATAAATTTTAATAAATTCTTCTTTAAATTTATTATTATTAATTTAAAATTTGAATTTGAATTTAAATTGATTGAATTATTTACTTTTTGCAAATTTACTAATCGAGTCATTAATTTGATTATTACTAATTTACTAAATTTTTAAGATTGGAGCATCCTATTGATTTATAAAAATTTAAAAAATTAAATTGATAATACAATAAAATAAATTTAAAAGTCAATTTTATTTTTACTCTTTAAAAAAATATAGAATTATTATTTTTAATTTAATTTTGAGATAGAATTATAATTAAAATAAAATTATAAAAAATATGTAATTAAATTTGAGTTGTGAAACTCATGTTTTATATATGGTTCTAGTATTTCTATCATATCATGTGAGGAGTATGGATGGGAAAAACACGTAGCAATATTGGTATGACTAATGACTTGTATGAATTGAAGTTTGCCTTCAAATCCTTAGAGCTTTGAGCAGACACCCATTTGGAATTTGGATTAATTTGGTATCACACGCAACACATACAACAATATTGCTCAATACTGACTCTAACCTAATTGCATTTTTTTTCACGTATCGCATGATTTATATTGCATTCCATATCTAATTTCCAATAAGATTTTATTTAGTTTCAACGTTTTATTTAATTTTTTACATTCAATTTTAATATTTGATATAATTATTAATTGGAATTTCTTCAAAAATTCATAAACAACTAAAATACTTCCAAAAATATCAACTTTTTTTTATTTAAAAAAATACTTAGTTTTCATTTTTTTTAATTTTAAAAATATTCTTAGTTTTCAATTTTTTTTAATTTTAAAAATATTTTAGTTTCAAAAATGTACATTCAATATATATAAAAAATACTTACACTTTTAGAAATATATATCTAATCTACTAAATATGTATAGAAATAATAGAGTATGAAATTCTTATTTTCAATTATTTTGGGCTCAATTATTTTTAATATAAAAATGATAGTACCAACTACAAAAACTAAATGTTAAGATTAAAGAATTCATTTTTATATTAATTAGATTATAAATTTGTATTTGTCAAATGTGAAATCTCCCATATTTAATTTATTGATTTGGTTTGTTTATTTTGTTTATAGGACCGTTTTAATAATATTTTGGAAAAAAAAAATTAAAAAATACATATAGTGTAATTTTTTATCATTAAGCAATTCAAAAATGATAATCTTTTAACTATATATAATGCAAGTAAAATGTAATTAATTAAAGAAAAATACAATCTATATCAAACTTTTTAACTTTTTTTTTAATTTTAATATATTTTTTATATATCTTTAAAATACTAAATGTATATTTAATATATATCTTTAAATATAGAGTATATTTTTAATATATCAAATATATATTAAAGATATATTTTGAAAAAGGATATTTTTAAATTTGATGGTTGTAAAATGGTATTTTTAAAATTAAAAATAAAGTATTTTTAAAATATTTTATTTTAAAGATATTTTTGAAAAAACTCCCTGATTAAAGTCTTCGTAGCAGTAGCTGAAATTGATAAAAATTCCTATTATTATGATAGACAAAAATGAAAGAATGATTTTGAATCTCAATTTTCCCACCCTTAAAGAGATTAAAGAAATCAAATTATATAATTGAGAAACTCTTGTTTAGTTGTGATGCGACAACATACAAAAAAGCTATAGTCAGGGTAGGTTTACAAAACTAATTATGGTTATGGCTTTTTTTTTTCTTCAAAAAGACCGAGTAGCCATTCTTGACTTTTTGTTTTCTTTTTTATCAGAGACTTTGTTTCGCACTGTATATTTAGTGACGCTTGATATATAGAGCAGGGCTAGCTATAGTGGCAGTGTCGTCTAATATATATATAAATTTTAAAATAGAAAAGAGGCAGTTGCCCCTTTTAAAATGATTGTCTTCGCCTCTGATCGAAAGCTGCCATCTTGAAACCCCAAAATCCAAAACAAAAAGTAAAATACCAAAAGAATACTCTGGAGAGCCAAAAATCTATAGATCCCATAGTGTTAGCACCTGGGTATTTTGGTTTCCAGTGAGTCTCAACAGTGGCAAAGACAGGGGAAGGGAGCAATTGTCCCCTTAGAAAAAAAAAATTTATATATATATATATATAGTTATAAAAATTATTAGAATTATTTATTTGCACTTCTTTAAAATTTTAAATTATCTCCTATTATTTAGTTTATGGAAAAAAAAATCAATAAATTATTCATTTCACAATTAAATATATATATTTTTAAAAAAATTAATACTCTTCAAATGCAAAAACTAACTTAATTTGAACTCATTTCATAAATTAAAGATCTAAATAAAATTAAAGCACAATAAAAAATATTATAAAAAATAAAAAATTATAATTTTTATTTATTTATTTATTTATATTTTATTATTTTTATTTTTAATATTATGATATAATTTTTTAGTCAATTATTTTTTAAAAAATTAAATATATTATTTAATATTTTTTTTCTGATAAGAGTGATATTAGAATTTTATAAAAAAAAAATTTATCCATCTTCCTTTTAACTTCTAGCTTCGCATACGAGTCTTAGCAAAAGAGACTGCCAAATAGAACCTGTGAGAGAACAGGTAAGAAAATAGCAGAATCAACATAAAAGAACGGACAATAAAGCAAGTCCTCTATAAAGAAAGGTGAAAAAAGAAAAAGCTCACCGGCAGGAGCGCCGGCGGTAGCCCAAGAACAAGGATAAAAAACAAGTGGTCGATGGACTTCACAGAAGAAGAGGAAAAGCTTCACGAGAAGGAAGCAGATTGTATGAAGTGTCGTCTAATTACTCTAATATAATATTAAACTAATTAATTTAATTTGACCTAACTAATTTAAATTTCTTCATATGATTCTACATTTATAACTGTCTATTTAGAATGAATTATTATGAATATGTTCATAAAAATGAACTAAATTAATTTCAAGAACTTTTAAATATATCATATATTATATCTTTCATATATGAATGTCTTATTAAATATATTATAATATGTTATTACAAGCTATTTATATATATACTTATTTGTGGCTCGAGTCTATTTGTACTCAACCCAGATTTATTAATTATGGAGAAAATTATATGATATTTCATTTTTTAAAAATATTTTATGGTTTTTAGGAAATTTAATAGAAAATATACTTCTTGTATATCTCTGATATATATATGTATATATATATTATGTGTATATTTTAATATATCAATTATTACAAATTAGAAGTGGATATTTTCAAATTTGAAAGTTTAAATTTTGAGAAATTCTGAAAGGGAGTATAAACATAAATATTTTGAAAAATATTCTTATTGATATTTTATATAAAATTCTTAATTATATGTCATATAAACAGATCTTGTTGAAAGTTGCCAGCCCTGCGATCGAGTAGGACTTTTTATAATGTGGTGTGGCCTTTGATTTTAATTTGCAAAAGAAAATTGATATGTGATTTGATTTTTATAATTATTATTACTTCAGAACAAATTGAAATAATTTTCCAATATATATATATATATATATATTATCGAGTAGGCTCTGGCTTAAAATTTGAATTTGTAACTATATAAATTAGAAATAGCTTCAATCCCTTAATCAAAATTATCATTTCTTATGCCAATTGGGCTCTCAATCTCCCAAGTCCCAATTAAAATTTTCAACATCAAATTTGTATTGTATAATTTTCTCAAATTTTTGTATGATGCCTCAATTTAAAAATGTTGTATTACTTATATATTTCTGGATTAAATTCGAATGATAATGTAAATTCATTAAAAAGAAATTTTCAGATTTTTTTCCCATTACATTTCAAGTATTTCAACAAAATTTAGGAATTTTTCAAAAATACCAAAAAATAAAAAAAAAATTTTTTTCCAAAAATAATTTTATTTTCTTTTCTTTCAAAAATAAGAACTTTCCAACTCTCAAATTTTAAAAATACCATACTTTCAAAAATATACATCTAATATACTAAAAGTATATCTTATTTTCAGGGATATACATCTAATATATATCTAGTATATTAAAAATATATCAAAATTATAAAATATTTTTTTAAAAATAAATTTTAAAAAGTGATATATATAAGCATATTTTCTCTAAAATTTATTTGGACTTAAGAACTTTTAGCCCATGTGTTCACAAGCCCATTTCTAACTTTACAATGAGCTGGATCCAGTTGGCATTGCATTACTGGGCCTTATCATTGCTCAGTAAAAGAAGAGGACAATTTTACGATATTGCCCAGTCGAGTGCTTTTCATCGCGTCTCAGTCTCAGTCAGTAATGGTGACACGCAAAATTCGATTCCATTTCCAAAACTAAACCAAACCCATTAATCTGAAACACAAATTTACTTATACCCTACACATGGAAATGGATGACAGGACCCACACAAGAATGAAGAATCAAATTACTTGCAGGTACTACCTCCATTGATTTATAGCTTCACTGTTTTCTTTCTTGCAAATTCCTTGAGAGACTAGCTTAATTGGCTTTGTAATAGTAGAATCAGCCAAATATATAGGAGTCTTTTTAGTTTATTAATAGAAGAAAAAAAATCAAGAATTGAACTTCAAAACTATGGCTTGTATATGTATGTTTAAGGTAAAAGGAAAGAATGTTTATCTGAATATGACTTCTTTATGATATAGTGAAACTCGACTTCTTATGCTTGTCTTGGAACATGGAAAGTTAGAACGTATAATTCAATTAATTTGGTAGGTGAATTATAGCTAAACTGAATCAAAATCCATGAAACAGGACACTGAACAATAGAATAATAATATGTTTGTTTATAGTTTGTACAGGATTTGATTCTTAAATTACAACTCATTATTTGTGAATTAATTTTTATAACTTTAAGCTTTGATTGGGGATAATTATTTCATTTGGAAAAACCCAAGTTTTTGTGTGTAGTCTTAATAGGAACTAATGGAAAAGCTCACAGTGATGATGATGTCTTGGCATGCTGGAAATTTTCTAACTACTACTGGAAAAGAAGAAAAATGAAAATATGGTAGCCTTGTTGTGAGGCAATTAACTCCTTTATAACTTCTTTTTTCTTCAACTATGTGAAGATTTCATTATGCTTATTTTCTCTCTGATATGCTGCTTTTGTTTAGAACTTCTTTTGAGGGCTTGTCTAAAGCCATTGATTTGCCACGCATGATTCTTCAGGTATGTGCCCTCTTTTGATATGATAATTTACATTGGATGTTAACTTCTTTTTTTTTTCTGAATTTTCTGTTTCGTGGTCAAATCACTGCTGAACATTTATCTCTAAACTTGTTTGACTTTTGAGGAATCCAAGTATATAAGTTCTCTTAATATTGAACAAGAGCTTGACAAAACATAAAGTTTTTAACTCTATGATGCATTTCTTCGAAACTAATCTGATTGAATGAGACATTGCATTATTTGATGCCTTATATTGTGCGAATCAAATCATTATTGTGAACAGTTCACCTATAATTTGTCTGTAAACGCACACAATATGGCATTCTTTTCAATTTTGCTTAGAGTTTGGATAAAAAACTAAAATAACTTTCATTCTACAACTTGTTGCAGCTGTAACAGAGAGTTTTTGGAATTTCTATATGATCTTTTTTTGCTTTTTTTTAAAAAAAAGAATTGATTTAGTGCTCAATGAAAGGTAAAATTTTTATCTGTATCCATGACTGATTAGAGGAAAAAGATTTCAAGTAAAAGATAGGTGTGAAATGTTTCAAAATTTGCATTTCTATAAAAGGTAAACCAAATGAAAGCCAGAAGAGCTCAAGGCAGAAATCTGTTGATTTATGCTTGATATATGCAATGTTTTGATGTTTTTTTTGGTTGAAATTTACAACTCTTAATTGACAGATTTCTGCAACAGATGGAGATGCTATTATTCTTAATATGAGGCATCCCAGGTTTGCATTTGTGACTTCCTTGTTCCTTCACTCTTTCTCTCTTGTGGTGGGAATGGGATGCTTTGTGCAAAAGTTGTATTCTGATGATATAATAATATGCGACATGTGAGACTGCATATGCCATATATGTCATACATTACATTTACATTCACTAATGCACTTTTGTATCTTGTATTACATGCAGAGCTATGGCAGGAAGGTTCAATTTCAGAACGAACCTAGAATTATTTGTTGGATTTTTATTCTTTGCTTCAGAGATATTTTACATTTTGATCCACAATGAGTGCATGAACCCTGAGACGAGGGAAATACTGATCCTCTTTCTCATTTCTGGGTACATGATATATTTTCTTATGCTCGAGTTATCCCTGCGGACGCCCAGGAGATTACCACAGCAAGAATGGAGACAGGCACGCATAATTGTATGGCTCCAGGAAGCTGTGATGATTACTGTGCTTGTCCCTATTTTGTATTGGATCCTACAGGAACCAGTAGTAATTCTGATGGCTACTCCTACCTAATTATGGTAAGTCTTCTGCTCTCTCTTCATTTATTTTCTTTATTCATTACTTGGTGCATTAAACCCAAGTAATTATGTTTACAAGCTGAATTGTTTAGCTTACTATTAATGTTGTCCTCTCAAGATATTCTCTAGCAGGAGGAGAAGATTTCTTGTTTTTTCTATAAATGTATTCCTTGTTTTGATATTATAAAGCTGGTGTGTGTTTGTGCATGTAATATTAGGTCTACAGTAGATTTGATTGCCAGATGCAACTCATACTAGAGCCTTTTGATTTCTGTTCATAAATAATTGTCTTACATCAACTGTAATGTCTTGACTGTTCAGGTAATGGCTTGCAGAATGACTATATAGAAGGTAAATGACTGATGAAATTTGGCATTGCATATGGTGTGTAAGGAATCTGTGGTATTAGATGGAACGGTTGTTCAATGACAAGTTTCATTAATTTTTCATATGATGTAGGAGATGTGAGAGATCAGAAAAATGAGAATTTGTAACTCATCAAGGTCTTCAATAACGAATTGCAGCAAGGAGTTGTTACTTGGCCTGGGACAGAGATGTAAAGGAGAAAGAAATTGAAAAGATAAAATGATCAAAAGAAGCAGAGAACCTATATACATTTTTGCTGGTACAACATCGGCATGATCTTTTGATGCCACAAATTTTTTTTCAAGTTTTCAGTCTTTAGTGAAAAATGAGACTGCTAATTTTCATTTTGGAATTCCCATTTTATTGATTACATTTTTCAGTATGATTTTTGATGAACATATATCTTTTGTTTTTTGTTTTTTTGTTTGTTTGTATTTTTTTTCAGAAGTGTTGAGAGATAGCAACCAACTCTTGTCTGCTCTGCCTCCTTTTCGCAGCCAAGTGCTTATTCTGTAGGATCTTTCTCTAGGAAATCTGTGTAGAATTCCAAAATTGCCTGTATTGGTTTCTTTGCTGAGACATGAGATCAACATGACTATGTAGGGTAGGTTGCATATGTTTTCATGTAAATTTGTCATCCACCATTTGCAGATTACATTTTTGTCCACTGATACAGATTTTACATGTATACTGTTTGATATGAGGATATATGAGTTCAATCTTTGGACCTGGGAAATTCCCTTTATCCCTTTTATGAATCCATCCTATGTGGGATTAATTTATTATGGGATTTGGGCTTTATCTGAGCAGAATCTAATTATATATTTGAGTAAATTAAACCATCTACCAGTTTTTATAAATTTTCTTCATATTTTATCATAGTTAATTTTGTCATTTTATAAAATTGTATAATAAATTCAAAATAAACTGCTAAAAATTATTATGTCTATAATAAACTCATAATCAACCTATAATAAACTCTGATAATTTTATAAATTAATTATAATTTTTTTTAAATTTGAATATATTTAGAAAATTTGATAAATTTTAAAAAAAAATTTCTTGTATTTTTTTTAAAAAATCCTATATATTTTTCTTTATGTATGGATATATATGGTTTGGATTGGATGATTTATGGGGGTAAAATGCTAAACTAAATCAAAAAGTAGGGGTGTGTTTGGATTGGGCTTTACCCTTGTCCGAAGCCCAGCATAGATTAATTTGGTCTTAAAAATGGCCCATGGCGCAGCCCTAAACTCACGGACAAAGAGTTCGGCTTAAATATTGGAGAAACTGACAAACCAAACTAAAATGGGCGTGCCAAAAAAAAATCTACAATATTGCAACTTGATGAGTTAAATCAAAATAAAAAATATTCATAATTTTTTTTATATTTATATTATTTGAATATATATATATATAAGCAGATCTTTTAATAGTCTAAAATTTTTTTAATCCAACCTATAAATATATTAGTTTGACGTAATATATATATAAAGTTTATTATGAATTTATTGTATATTAAATTTAAATATGATAACCTCTATAAATTTATTATTAAAATATTATTTCATATATTTTATAAATGATTAAAACTTTTAATAAAAAAAATTTAAAAAAAATCTGATAGGACTTTATTTTCTCAATTAAAATAAATTGAAACTATGCTTTAGGAATTTGGTCGAATCATGTTAAGTTTGAACTTAAAATTTTGAGTTGATTATTTAAAATTGGAGTAAATTTTGACGTAACTTGTAAATTTGATTTCAACTCATTCAACTTGGAAAAAAAAATACTATTTAGATAGAGTGTATATAAAATTATTTATTTTCTCTATATTTATTTTTTTAATAATTTTTTATTAATTGAGTGCATATACATTTAGTCTAAATAAATTTTTTTTTTTGCAATGTAATATCCTTCTGAACATATTTATATATAATTCACTTGACTTGACTCTAAATGCAAGATATTTAATTTAAAATAAATTAATAAAAAATATAACTTTTTATGGATAAGTTTTAAATATATTTTTTGAAAATTAATAAAAATAATTTATTACAATCCTATTTTGCCCTAATAAATTCATCCATATTTAACTTGAAATTATTTTTAATGGTCAATCCATGTATAACTCAATCTATTTTAAATTAAAATAATATAGAATTTCTAATTGATGTCATCATAATTTTTGAACACCAAAAATAAAGTAAATGTCAGTTTGAGATTGAATTTAGAGCTGCTTATTATCGTTTTAATATATATATTTTTTAATTTCATTTAAATCAAGATTTTAAAAAACGATAAAAATTATATAAAAGCAGTCTGGCAAGAATAATTTAATTATTTTGGCCAAAGGCACACTTAATAAACAATTAATATGAGTTTAGAAGCCAATTAATTATTTATTAGCAATTTAAGTGCTGAAATTTAAGGTTTTTTTTTAAGTACTCCCTCCTCATTTCAATTGTCGATAATAATAATAGCAGGCACAGACTAAAAAAATAATTACTGATTATAAATTTTATAAAAATTTGATTGTAATTTATATAAATAATTTTTTTTATATTTTTTACTTTAATTATTTTTTTATTAATTAATAAAAATAATATTAAAAATTTTTAATTAATACTCTCTTAAAATTTTAAATACAATACTTAAAATAAAATAAAATTTTTTTATACGATGCTTAAAATAAAATAAAAAGAGTAAAAAATAAGACCTAATTAAGAAAAATAGTGACGTTAGATATTTTATTATTGAGAATCTAAGCACTCACATATGGGTGTGTGCTAATTTAGGAATCTACAAGATGTTATTCATATGTTTTATATATCAATCAATTAATTTGTCCTTATATATATAATTTAATTAGAAAATTTATTTTGGATGTGTAATTTAATTTCCTTCAAAATATTCCATTTCGGTTGGACATATAAAAAAAGGTTTAATGGCTATCATATTGATATATACAATAATGTGATATTGTGAGTATATCATAAACGATACAATATACATCTTATTTCTTAAAAACAATAAACAAGTAATTTAATTTTGATTTTTCAAAATATCGGTCTTGTCCATAATTATTCACAAGGTAAATTAACTATTACAAGGATTTTTTAGTCTTTAGACTGCACAATGGCCCTGTTGACTAATTTTTACTTTTTTTGAAATGCCAGTTTTATCCCTATTTATGGACAAGTTAAGTATTGACACGTTTAGTCTTTGACACATTTAGTGGAGCTCACTACAATTAATAAAATTAAAATTATTCATATAAGACTTCTTTTTTTTCCAAATTTCAGCGAAGAAACGATGTCGTTTATAGAGTTATTTGGGCATATAAATTTCCGTGGAAGACTTGATGGATTAAAAGATTTAATATCTTTGGGGAAAAAAAAAGAGTTGTTAACAGGTGATTTTTTTTTAGTTTCGATGGCTTTCAATGAGATTTTTTTTTTTACTTTTTATTTTAAATTTTAAGCTTTCAACAAGAATTTTTTTATCTTTAATTTTAAATTTTATTGTTCTTTTTTTTAATTTAAGCTTTCGACGGGAATTTTTTTATTATTTTCATTTAAAAATTTAATTTATATTTTAAAAAGTATTTTTTCCACTATGTAAATTACTATTTTAAATATTAATATAAATAAAATATCAACCAGCTTAAATATATAAAAAATATTGAATATATTAATTTTTATATACTTTAATTATAATATATAAAAATATACGATATAAAAAATTAATAAGATAATTTCATATAAATTTAATTTTAAAATAATTACTTGACATATATTGAAATTTTTTTAATAAATTTAAATATATATACACCACTTTGATTTATTTTTATTGATCAACATTAATGAAGAGAAGAATTAGAGTAACTAACAAAATATATATATATTTATGTAACTTAGTTATGTTTAATTAGCTGATGGGCAAGCAAATTATAACACGCATTTGCAATGACTGTATAATTGAAGTTATGGAGTTAATTATTCCATTTATAAGACATGAAGTATAATATTAAAAAAATAATGATTAATCAATTATTAACTTTAATAAGAATAGGAAGATATTTGATGAATTAGTATATATTATAATAATAATAACAATAAAAAAATAATATAAGAGTATAGATTAGACATATGAATTAGTTAATGACTAGGTATAAAAATAATTAAGAAATCATATATCACTGTCAATTAAAGTTAAAAATTACAATAGTTAGACATAATATCTTATTTTTATTAACAAATTTTACTTTTTATTTTAAAAAGAATGTTATTTTTTAATAAAAATTAAGAGTATAGAAAATAAAATATTACCTTTTTTATATTAAATATAGTTAAATACACCTTAAAAGATAATCTTTTAAGTATTAATAAGAAATAGTTACAAAAAATAAAGTAAAAAATAATACTATTAATAAAAAGGTAATATGCTTTTTGAGACATTAGAAAAATAATAATAACTTTTTTTTTTTGAAAGAAAGAGCGTAATTAAAATTTTTTTTGCCATTCATATTAAAGCAGCTATTTATGTAAAATAATAAATAGAATAAGTCTAATATGATCATCATATATATAAGTGTTATAGAATTCTTTACATTAGATAAAATAATATGTATGTTCATGGTAAAATTTTAAAATATCATTCTATAATTGGTTTGCTAAATAAAAAAAATTAATTGTATAAGGAATTTCTTAGAATTTTTCATTTATGAAGAAAATTTTTTTATCATAAAGTTGTAGGGATTCATGTAAACATTTGATAGAAGATTAAATAAATTTTTTTGAGGTAAATAATGATTAACAAAAATAGTTAGAAATGAATATGATAATTCATCATACAATCATATAATACTTTAAATTCTATATTATCATATATATATATATATTATTACAATAATTAAAACTTTATTAGTAATATTTATTTTAAATTTCATTTTTTTCATAATTGTTTTAGTTAAAATTAAATATTAATAAAAATAACTTAAAAAATAATGCTATTAATAAAACTATATTGATCTTTCCGAACATGTAAAAGAAGATTTTTTTAATTAGATGAATAAATTATGATATTAGATAAAAATTTACTATTATTATATATATCATTTTTATAAACTATTTTTATTTTAATTCTCCCATAAACATATTATACTGTTTATTTCATTTATAGAAGTACAATTGAATAAATTATTGACTGAATACTTATTAATAAATTTAAATTGATTGTTAAATAAGAAAAATATGTATGATCTTTAATTTTTTTTAATGATTATTTACTTAGAATTACTATAGAATTTAAAAATTAGTATATTTATGTTAATTATTAAGAATGTACTTTTCTAGTATAATAAATAGATAGAGTTAATATTAATGTTAAGAAAAATACAATGCTAAAAATATTAATTACAAGTCATTAATTTTTCTTTAAAATATTGCAATTAATTAGTAAGAGTTTCTAATGATAAATCGTGTTTATGTTATTTGAATTCAATTAATTTAGTAACAACATAATTAGGTATGTAATTGAAATATTAGAGAAAGAATTTTGAAATTGAAACGTTGAATTCTTTAATATATATTTGTTAGTGTCAATTATATACTGCTTGCCAAGAGTTCTTAACTAAATTGATCATATTATGTTAAATTTCTTAATTGAATTCTTTAATATAGATTTGAGAATGTAAATCTCAAAAGTAAGTTTTTAAAATTAAAGAGTTCATTTTTATATTAATTAAATTATATGTTTCTATTTAATTAGATGTGAATTTATGCATTTATATAATTATATACTATAGGCTTTTAACATGAAATAGCAGCTTAAATATGATAATTAATATACAGAACGAATCTAACATCTGAGAACACACATATACATAGCTGTCTTTGAAAATATAGAGCAAATCTAACATCTGAACACACATGTTCTTAGCTGTCTTAATAAGATATTTTCTTAATTAGGAAATTCAGAACGTAGCTGTTCTATTAGGAGCCAATAAAGCATTTGTAACATTATACAACAGCTTTTACAGTTGAAACTTGATATAACTGTTTTGTATTCTTCCAACTGTAAACATGGTTTACTTATATGTATGTATGTATGTATGTATGTATATATGTATGTATGTACAGAAAGAGAGAGAGAGACTAGATTTGTAGATGCAAGACAGCAAGAGTAGCTTTTTCCTTTTTTCATGGAGTACCTTTGCTTCCCCACTACTTAAGTGCATGATTTCTTATAAATACAATAGACAACAAACACTTGCTAGATGACAAATCTAAGACGGCTGCCTGCCTGTAATTTGAATCCAACTTGATTTTTCTGTATCGGAATAAATAAAAAATTAAATTTAAGAGATTTATATATGCGAATATGTGTATCAGAGTTGATTAGATACAGATAGGTATAATTTATTTATATTTGTACATATGTAATATATGTATATATAATTTATATATGTGAATATGCGTGTCAGAATTAACTGGATACAGATAAATATAATTTATTAATACATATGTGTATATAATTTATATATGTGAATATGCGTGTCAGAATTAACTGGATACAAATAAATATAATTTATTAATACATATGTGTATACAATTTATATATGTAAATATGTGCATCATAATTAACTGGATACAGATAGATATAATTTATCAATATATGCATTATATAATAATATATGTATATATAATTTATATATGCGAATATATGAATTGTAATTAACTGGATACAAATAGATATAATTTATTAATATATATATTATATAATATATTTATATATATAAATATATGTGTCATAAATAACTGGATACAGATAGATATAATTTATCAATATATGTATTATATAATATATGTTTATATAATTTATATATGCGAATTTATGTATTGTAATTAACTGGATTAAGATAGATATAATTTATTAATATATATATATAATATGTATATACAAAATCATTTTTATTTATAAAATTAATAAAAAATATATAAATTAATAAAATATGATAATTGATATATTATTATCATCTTAACTAAGCTAGATTTTTATTGCATTGTATTCATTTCTCATCTATTATTTTAGTAAGTTAGTTAATATTATTTATTAAAAATATTTAATAAATATATTTCATACCGAAATAAAAGTATTTTAAAAATATTTATATTTATATTTTTGATAAAAATAACTAAATTTTCTTAATTCTTATGAAATAGAAAATTTACTTATCAATTTAGGGCAAAAAAGTGTTGGCTCTTTTGTTTTTTCTAATTTTATTAAATATTAATAATTGATAAAATATAATAAATGTGTACTATTTATAATGGTTTGGACGATTCTCATCTCAAAAGTTAGTTTTTGGAGTTGAATTGAATTCAAGTTTATTTTCTCAATATAGTATCAGAGCCACGATCTAATATCTTAATACTGGATCACCCATAGATATCTTATTCTAAAAATTTCACGCTCTAAATTTTTCGCATATGCTCGGGCTTGGACATAATGGAGTGTATTAAGTATCTCATATTGATAAAATATAATAAATGTGTGCTCTTTATAATGATTTAGACAATTCTAACTTCACGAACTAATTTTTAGGATTGAGTTAGGTGTAAATTTATTTTCTCAATAAATTTTACATAGTATAGTCTTATTGAATTAATAATAATCATATATACAACATATATGTCCTATGATTCAATTGAAATATTAGATAAAAAATCTCATGTATTGAATGATTTAACTAATGAAATAAAAGTAGAAATATTAGTTTATTATGTTAAGTACGTAACAATTATCGAGGTTAAAATTGTTCTTAGAGGTAAGAGACTCTGACTTTGAATTTTTCAATCAGAAACAAAATTAATTGAAAATTTTAAAAAAGATAATTATTAAAATTAAATAAAATTTTCCTAAAATAAATGAATGTTTTTTTTTTGCTACATTTTGTCCTGTGATACTCTCGTAAAATAGCTCATTAATCCAATAGTAAAGATTATCAAGAAAACATAATGAAACTTTTTCTGTAAGAATTCTGAATTAGTATTTGATTTAGTAGAAGCCGTTTTGGAATTGCTTTCTTTGACTTGAAGGGAATCAAAAGGTCCCATTAATATTTTTTTAAGGGAATTAATTTTTTTTATTTGAAGGTATAGAATTTGCTGGAACCCAAATTTGAATCTTATTAGAATCTCTTTTAAGTTTAAACTTTTAGAAAATTTATTGTCTTATAAAAAAAACTTCTCGGTTAAATTTCAATTTATACAACATAGCAAAAGGCGCTGTACTTTAAATAGATTATTTAACTATCCATCACAGGAAAAAAATTAAATACTATCCATACATTTCAAAATATTGTAAAAGAGTTTAGAAAATTTATTTTAATTAGTCATAGACCGTGTGATACACAAATGTAATTTTTTTTTATAATATTATAAAAATATTGTCAAGAATTATTGAAACTAAATATATATCTCCCCTATAAATATGAGGCCTTAAAGTATTTATTTTCATTTATTTATGCCAATTAATAATTTCAGTTAATAAATTTATCATATATAAGACTTTTATATTCAATTATTAATAAATTTTTAAATATTTAATATTTTATCTTCATCTATTAATAGTTTCAACTAATAAATTTTAGGTTTAATGTGACTTATAATTATTAGTATAACTATAGAACATAAAATTAAAATTTGAGCTAACTTTCAATTTTTTTATATTTAAAAGTTTCAATTAATAAACTATGAGAGATGCAAACAGCATGGATAGAAGTAATTAACTAATACATAGTATTTTTATATTGTATAAATAATATTATGTGACAACTTACATTTCTTCAATTTTTCATTAATTTTCAATTAATAAATTAATTATATATAAAATATTTTATATTAATATATTAATAATTTATTAAAATATGATCATTTATTTTTATATATTAATAATTTTAGTTAACAAATTTATTAGTAAATATTAAATTATTAAATTTATTTAATATATAGTCTTTATTTTCACATATTAATAATTAATGAAATATATAATTTTTATTTTCATATATTAATAATTTTAATTAAAATTTTATTAATAATTAAAATTTTATTAAATATATGACTTTTTTATTTTCATAATTTATTTAATCATAATTAATTTATTGATAATTTATTAAATATATAATATTTGATTTTCATATATTAACAAATTATTATTATTAATTTATTAAATATATAATTTTTTTATTTTTATATATTATGGCCTTTGATCTTCATATATATCAATATTTTCAGTTAGTAAATTTATTAAATATATAATTTTTTATTTTCATATATTAATAGTTTCAATTAATAAAATTTGAGATATATAAATATAACATGTAATATTTTAATATTTTATATATAGATCACATGGAAATTTATATTTTTTCTATTTTCTCAGTTTTTGAATTTATAATAGATGTCTTCTTTTTGGAATGGAAAATTAAAATTTTATTTTTATATATAGAATTACACAACAAAAACACAATTGATAATTGTATTTTTGCAATCAACTAATTATGAGAATATGTGTGATCACATATCATAATTAATGTATTTATTTTATATAATTAACATAAGTCTGTATGTAATAGTTTTTATTTAGTAACAAACAATTTGAAAGTTTTCCTCATCACTTTGTATATGTATCGCAGTTGACTATAAGAAAAATGTATAAATTATTAATATTCATATTTATTCAATTTATGTATTTGAAGAATTATTTTATTTCAATAATAAGGGATTTAAAAATATTATTTTTAAAATGCAATATCAAAACCTATAATTAATTTATAAATAAAACTAACCACACAAGACATGAGAAAAACTCTTGGTTACAACTCTTATATAAAAATGAAAATTCTACCATAACCTCAATATATATGTACTGAACCAATAATAAATTCCTAAATGAGTAATAATAAAAAAAATAAATTTATTTAATTTTTATTTATTTGGTGCATATATACACCCAACGTAGAATGGGATTTTCCATATGCAAAGATCAATGTTTTAACATATAATATATGATTATCTAATTAAAAAAATTACATAAACTACCCTTCAATGCATATATTTAAAATACCCTCGGCATTATCACGATTTTCTCTTTTATTAGAAGTGTTAAGTATCCCATATTAATAAAATATAATAAATGTGTGCTCCTTATAATGGGTTGGACAATTCTCATCTCATAAGTTAGCTTTTGGTGTTGAGTTAATTTTAAATTCATTTTCTCAATATGATATCAGAGCCACGATTAAATATCTCAATGTTAAGCCATCCGCAGATGTCCAGTCTTACAAATTTCATGCTCTAAATTTTTCGTATGTACTTGGGCCTAGGAGTGAAAGAAAGTGTATTAAGTATCCCACATTGATAAAATATAATAAATGTGTACCCTTTATAATAACTCGAATAATATTCATCTCATGAGCTAGCTTTTGATATTAAGTTAAGCCCAAGTCTATTTTCTTAACAATATTGAGCGTAAATTATTTTTTTAATTATCATTATATATTTAATATATATATGACATATCTTTCACTTTTTATATTTATATACACTAAATGCTGTGATAAAAATGAAGAGTTTAATATACAAATTAAATTCAATATTCCGATGAGATAGTGTATAAAAATATATATGTGTAAGACGAATTTGCCCTAATTATTATATTATGTAATATATTCCCATTAAGCAACTAATAATTGAGAAATTTCGAAGTTGTTAATCTAATTTCTCAACTTAATTATTAGTTGTATTGATACTTTCCCATACTAATATATATATATATATATATATATATATGAGTTTGAATACATAATAATTTTTTTAATACATAATAAATTAATTTACGTCAGAGCAGAATAATTGAAACTTGGAATCTCATTAGCTATAAATGACTTTAATGTAATGAAATTAAAATCAATCATTTTTCAATAATATAATTTTAAAAGTAGAGATGAACAACTACTAAATGTGAGTATTTGATATATCCACACAAAAACCCTAATATGTGGATCAAGGCAACTTATATAACAAATTAAATAATTGCAAGCATATATTAAATATCTATATATTTTGATAAAAAAAAACTTTATAAATGCCTCTTCAATTGCTTGATATATATAAAAATAAATTTCAGGTTAGTTTTCGATAAACAAGGAACCATCGAGTTGGAGAACCCACAAATTTTTATTTGTGTAACATTATTAGTAATTAATTGCACTCTGCTTTTTTAACCCTAGGTGTGCTTTCAAACTTTTCCTAAATATTTGATAATTATAAAATATTTTTTTCATTCAAGCAGGGAAAAAGGTGAAAGTTAGTGCAGGACTTGAGACAAACACTACAAGACAAATCTGTGACGGCTGCTAATATACAAAATTTTACGTTTCCATAAATATAATTTATATTTTAAGAGGGTATATGCGAATATGCGTTTTAAAGTCAGATACATATATTATTTATATATAATTTAAAAAATATATTTTAAATTATAATATATGTGAATATGTGTACCGGAGTTGAATATAAATATAGTTTAAACAGATATAATTTAAAAAATTATATATATGAATCTGTATACCAAAATTAAATGTATATATAAAAGTTGAACTTGAATATGTGCACAAAGTTGAATGTATACATACATACATAAATATATATATATATATGTGTGTGTGTGTGTGAGAGAGATTCAAAATCAACTTGTCTCAAAATTTATAAAATAATTATCATTTTTATGCATAACTATGTATGGTGATTAAATTGATATATTTCTAATATTACATAAAAATGATTATATATTCTCACATTGATAAATTTCTAATATTACAATAAAACGTTTATATATTTCTCACTTTTTGTAAAAATTTATATTTCATGAATAGTAAAAAAATCAATTTTTTAAAATTATTATTGAACTTATAATTTCTAATCAAAAGTTAAAATATTTTATTTAAATTTTGAAACAAAAATACAAAATACTATTATACATGAAATAATTTCCATTTGAAGGTCCTTTCCTTACAAGTCTTTTTTTTAATATTATAAATTGATTTTCGTAGATTATATATATTAATTTTATCTAATTTTTTAAGCTAATGAAAAGCATATTTCTACATTAAAAGTATTGGCCGCATCAATATATTTATATATGGGAAAGAAAAGCGCAAACACCCATTTTTATTCAATTGATAATGCATTATTGCAAAATCTAAATAGTTAGTTTTATTGGAAAATTAAATTAAAATTTTATTTTATTAATTAAAATTAATTTTTAAATTAGATCGTAATTAATGAATTTTTTCTCTATATATATATTTATTTTAGCCAAAAATAAATAACTTATTTTTTTCTCAAATAAGGTGATATTAATATTGTAAAAATAATATTTACGTAAATGCAAACAAATTAAGGATATATATATATATATATATATTGAGAAAATGATATTTCATGGTTGAATTGAAAGTATATCGATTTTTCTGAAATATTTATATTATAATTGGTGGAAATTTTTTCATACCTTGCGATGCATGGTACAGTAAAAGTCGGAGGGGTATATTTGTAATTGTATACATGACCAACACTAAACGACAAATTTGCGGCGGCTGCTAAAGTCCAAATATGCTTATGCATAAATTAAATTTACGAGGTTCGCATTTGCAAACATTTGTGTGTATTATTATTAACCCCCAAAATATTTTTGTTTCATTTTTTTAGCTTTTCTCTTGCAAACATACAAACCAAAATGCAGAAATAAAAATTAATAAAAATTTATTAAAATATTGTGAAATATAAAGAGAGAATTACCACCTAAATAGTAACTCTATCGTCTCCCGAATTATTTTATTTTAGATTGAAAAATTTACAAAAAAAGTATTTTCTGAAATTTCAAAAGAAGATCATTTCAATTCTTAAATGTTTATAAAATTAGAGTTGAATCCCTAATGATGTGTTATTTATGTATATTATTGGTTTACCAAATATAAAATTAAATATTTTAATCTCTATATATCCTTATTGACATTAATATAATTATCATATACAAACATAGGATTTATAGAAAACAAATTAATTAATATTCCTAAAACTTGAAGGTTCATATATATATATATATATCCAAAAACTTTAAAAAAAAGATAGTTGAAAATATCTGACAAGAAATGAAAAAAAAAATAATAAGATGCTTTGGTCAGGAACTCATTTAGGACTTTTATTTCATTTCATTTTTAAAATTTTTTCAACAATAATATTTTAATTTCCGAGGTTCTTTTTCCCCCTTTTATTTGGCACCATGTCTTTTGGTTGATGGGTCAACACTCAACAGTAGAAACAAGAAAAAATATGAGGGAAAATATTTATCAATTTTTAAAAAAAAAAAACCACAAATGAGCTAATTTCAAATTTATAAATTTTCAAATAGAACATGTAAATAATTGCAATTTTTAAATAATAGCAATTAACATGTAGTAAAGACACACACACACACACACACACACACACACATATATATATATATATATATTTAAGAATTAAAATTTTTACCTAAACAAAATATAATGACTACAATTTAATTTATGGGTGCTTCTTTTGTTTTCACAGGGTAGATTGTTTATGGTGGTTATTTGATGCAGACTCTGTTTTAGACTCGATTAAATTAATAATAGATTGAAAATGATTCATGTAAAGAAATTTGCCATGAACTTAAACTCAATTTATAGAAGCCATTTTTGAATAACTATGGTCAACTTTTTCTCTTTTGACATGCACAAAGTTTGAATTCTTAATATCCATCCCCTTTAAGAATTGATGCAAAACTCTAGGGAAATAAAAGATCATATAAACCAAAAGAAATTCACATTCATGATATATTTTAATTTTTTAAAAATTTGGGAATAGTATAAGTATATATATTCAATTTCTTTGCATTGTATGAAAAAATTATATAATATACGGTTGATTCCAACTAAACATCTTATTTAAAATGACAAACTAATTGAATAATGATATATTTTTTATGTTAAAAACAAAAAATTAAAGGATTTATTTTGAGATATTTTAAAGTATATCTTTTAAAATATATGACTATGTATCATTATCTAATTCATTTACCATTCAAACTAAGATATTTAATTGAAATTATTGTTATATCATATAATTTCTTGCAATATTCATCCTAACAATCAATTTCAAGTTTACTTGAAATTAAAAATATATATTTATAATGTTTATAGAGAAGTGCAAACCCTATTTTTTCATCTTTTTGACATGTAAACTTCTGAATTAGTTCGGAAATTAATTTTTTAATTCTAAGTTTTAGAATTAAATATATAAAATAATAATTAATAAATAATTTTTTTCTTATTCTTATTAAATTAATATTAAATTATGTTAAATTTATAAGAAAATTTAAATGTATGAATATATATGTCAAAGTTATAAATATATACAAATATAATTTATTATAATTTCTGTCAATTATATCTACCAAAGTTATCAATATATACAAATAAAATTTATTATAATTACTATCAATTCTTAATAAAATTTAATTTTATATAAAACTATGTTAAATTTAATTTATACGAATATATATCTGTCACAATTATCGATATATACAAATATAATTTATTATATTTAAAATTTATTATAGTTATTGCTATAAATCAACGAAGAGAATAGTTTATGAACTATAATAGAGATTAAGAAAAATAATATATTAGTTAGCCCTGTTCCATTATGCTCTAACATCAAAGGGTGTCATCAAAAGAAAAAAAAATTAAAAATTAAATGTCGCATTCAATAGATTTAGTGAACAGATCTGACAAAGACAGACAAATTTTATTATGGTGTAAAATAATAGTAATATGCCAGTACTAATGAAACATTATTGGATAGTTGGAAAATTTAAAGTATAAGCTTATAATTAAATTATTTAAAAACTCGTTGTAAAACCCTAGCTTTTTGTTTAATCAAGTTTTACAATGGCCACTCATTGGTTGTCGGTTCACGTCAGCCAAATTAATAATTAATGTTCTCTTAGTTTATTGCTATATTATTATATTGTAATTCATTTTTACTGTATCAGGCATTAGCTAAGCCCAGTACTGAACAGCAAAGTCTCTTTCTTTTTTTCTTTCTTTTTGCCTAATTTCAGCAAAGTCTCTCTCTCTTTTTTTTTTCTTTCTTTTTGCCTAATTTAACACTTAATTTATATATAAAATTAAAATTTATAATGAATTTAATTTTAAATTATTCATTTACGTTATATGGATGGAAAATGAGATTATTTGGTGGTGGGCATTTGTAAGAAGAACAACCTTACAAAAACTGCATCCTAATAAGAAGACATCTGCAGAGAATTGGTCTCAAAACTACAATAAAAATGCAGAAGACAGAGGGAAGAACGTACAATTTGATAATTTTTAATATTTGTGATAGTTATCCTTTTTTTTAAAATGATGAGCAACGGAGAGTAATTCAAGTCTATATTTTATGATCACTAGATCAAAAGATATATATTTTATACCAGCATTTGCGTTCTCTGTTGTGATAAGTTAATTTTTTTTTTAAAGAACAGCGGGTTATGACCGCTAAATTATTAATTAAAACAAGATTCTTGGGTCACGGATGCATATTAACAGACACAAATTGCTAGTTTATTGATTAAATTTAGATAAATATTTGTATAGATTATAATTTGGCACATGGAAGGAAATTAATCACCCGCACGATCAGTTGTTTTAAGCCGCAATTGGCACATAGATTTTCCATAATGGTTTCTTGTTTCTTGTTTCTCTTTTCCATTTTTAAACAGTACCAGAGTATGTTGTGGTTAGATTTTGTTATTTTTTTAAATTATTTAGCCCTTTTTTAAGTTTAGTGTTTGAGATATGGATTAGCAACTATATATATATATATAATTAATTTCTAATTGCTTTTCTTTACTGTGGCTGGACTTCTTGTAAATAGGTTCCTTTTTTTTTAATCATAGGTTGCATTTTAAGGTTAAGATGGATGGTAATTGAAAATTAAGGCTCAGTTTGTTTCTTGAAATATATTTTTTTGAAAAACAATTTTAACTTTTTTGTATTCTTTAATATTAATTGAAGTGCTTTGAAAAAATTAGTTAAAAGATTTTAAAAATATTTTCCTAATCAATGAAAATTTAAATCATTTTTAAAGATAATTGGTTTCCACTTTTCAAAACCGAAAATTATTTTCAGATTTTTAACAAATTCATTATAATGACAAAAAAAATATATTGATACAAACTTTTTTTTTGTTACAGAGGAGATAAGAGCCTAAAACAAAATAAAGAGCAGACTAAATAGAGTATATTTTTGGCCAGCAAACACCTATTAAATTTTCTCTAAGGACTTTAGTCAGGCCTGTAGGAATATTAGAAACATGGTGGCATCCTAGCGGTTAGGAGAAAGTATGGTTCGCCATCTAATCCACACAACGATTCCCTTCTATGAAAGTGCATTGAATCCTCACAAGCCGATCTCTGTTCAGAAAATCTTTTATCCTATTAATTAAACTGAAATTAGCCAAGACAACAACCTCATCTTTCAGCAGAAAAACAAATGCCAATTTGCTATCCAATTCAAGAACTAACTTGCATAGCCTTGTCTCCCACGCCAAACTTAAACCTTCCATTGCATCCCACAATTCTGTTTTAAGAACCAAGTAGGTGTCAAGATTTCGATAAAAATCTCCTAGCCAATCACTACTAGAATTTCTAATAACTCCTCCAACACAAGCTGCACCTGACCCTTCTCTATAAGCCTCATCCGTGGAGGAAAACTCCATCCAATGATCAATACAAAAATCTCACATTATGATCAATGAACACTGACAACCACCGGCGACTAATAATATAGTTTACTTTGAGTGATAACTAATAACTACTCCATCAGTCACAAAATAATAAAGATGTTTTTCTTTTTTATTTATCTTAAAATATAGTCCTATTATCTTATTTAGATTATAGTTATATTGTAAATTAATTATTATACCCCTATTTAAATATTTTATAATCAATGGATTGCATTTAATTATTTATATTTTTTAAATTATAATTACCTTTAGCCCAATCAATAAGTATTTTAATTTTTAATATTTCCAACAATAAATAAATATTTAGAATAAATAGATGAAAAAATGGGTAGTTTATAAAAAAAAAAAATTGTCCATTAACTAAATAACTAAAATTTTTTAATATGTGTAAGATAAAAAGTATCTCTACCATTTTGGTACCGAGGAAGCACTATTTATTTCTAGTTACCACCAAAATTAGCATTTTTTATATATTTTTCTTATATTTAACAATAATATTTCAAAAATATGAAATTTTTATAAGTTTGAATATGTTTTTAACTTTATAAATTGAAAATTTTAATTTTTAACTATTTTTAATATGATAATCAAACAGAAAATTATTTTTAAAAAATTCTAAAAATAAATTATTTTTTGCAATAAATAGAACCTAATTATTGAGCAGTTTCTATTTGTGATATTTTTAATAAATTAAATAAAAAACTAAGCCAGACTATAAAATTTTGAAGAAAATGATTTTACATGCAGCTTATCTTATGAAATTTATTCTTAATTAAGCATAAATAATTCATTTTTGAAATTTAAAAAAATATACAAAAAAGATATTTATATTTCTCTAATTTACTTTGATTGATAATATGAAAAGTAAATTGACCGGCACAAAATTAAAATAATAAATACAAATTTAATTGTTAAACAACTAATTGCCAATAATCAGTAAATAAACGCTTACCACTAGCAGTCAACAATCACTCTGAACCAATAATTAATTCACCATTTGCATTTTCCACCAGGACATGGGAGCTGTTTTATGAAAATGCCAACTCTTCATAGATCTCAAAAATAATAACAACAAAAACGATGACAGGTTTGTCGTTTACGTTTCATGTGAAAATGAACATGTATGGCATTATGATAACTGGCTTCTTACTTCTTTATACATTCTTATTCGATAACTAATAATTATGAGCATATAATAAGAGAAAAAAAATGGGAAAAACAAAGATAATAAAGGAATATACATTATTCTCCTTAATTATTTATAGTAATAAGTTATGAATTTAATATCTTAAAAAATAGTAATTACTCAATATAATAGGATCTTTTTATATTGACATTTCCTAAGACCGTACCCTAATAAACAGTTATATATATATATATATATCATAAGCTCTTAGATTAAAAAAAATGTCAAAATATATGTAATATATAGGCCACTTGCAGCATCAGATATGATTGTTTTTAGAGGCCACTTGCGCGTTGTATATGAATCTTCAAGAGGTAGCTCAAGTTGATAATGAAAGTAACTCAGATTGAAATTTAGCATTTCGTACTTTTTTTTTATAGATATAATTATTATAGACTGCAATAAATTATGCAAGAAGATAAAGCCTCTGCTTTTGATTTTTTTTTATTGTAATGATAACAAAATAAACATACTCCATCTTTTCTCAACTTTACAAAAAAAAAAAAAGGAGAACAGGGTTGACGAAGAAAGCCGAACCCACTATTGGCAATGGCATATCTCCAGCATCAGCTCAAGAAAATTAGAACAAAGATCAAGAAAATCAAGAAAATGAAGAAGATGAAGAAAATAAAGAAAATTAAATGACTGAAATTAAGAAAAAAAAATCAATATCACCAAGGAATAGGACTTCCTTCACAAGATGAACTCAAAAGCTCTTCTAAATACTCTGCTCCTAAATCTTCCAATACAACCACATTGTTTGTTTTATTTACTTCTTTACTTTCTTTATTACCACTACTGCTGCTGCTTCTTTTCTTTTTCGTGGATTTTCTACTCATAGAATGTCTTTTCTTTAAAGCCACCACCGGCGAACACCCATCTTCACACTGGTATTTAATTTCTTGAAGTGATTCTCTAACAATTTCCACCGGAAAATTCAGAATAGCCATAGAACCTCTCATGGAAAATGCTGCTTGATCATAAGCTAAAGCTGCTGCTTCTGCACAATCAAAAGTTCCTAACCAAACCCTTATTCCATTTCTTGTTGAATCTCTAATCTCCGCCGCATATTTCCCCCATGGTCTCTTTCTTACTCCTCTGTATGATCTTTCTTTCTTTGCTTCTTTAGAATTAACTTCCTCCTCTTTGGCGGAGGCTGCTCCTCCATCGCTGGAGGAATTATTAGATTCCGATGACTCTTTATTGACAACATTGAAAGAAATCATTTGTTGAGAATCAGCAATGGATTTGAAATTGAGAAGGGAATTGGAAGATTGGCAAAGAAATTGATCATCTTGATCCCAAGAAAATGATTCTAAAGAATCAAAAGAGAGCTCTGTTTTTAGACACTGGTTAAAGAAATAAGGTTCCATTAATGGAGTTTTTATGTTTTTTCTCTCTTTTTTCTTTCTTTCTATTCTAAGATATTTTGTTGTTCTTGGTCTTCACAAAATTTGATTAGGTAACTCAACCTTTATAATACAACAAAAAGGAAGAGAAAAATGATAAATTTTTAAATTAAAAAATTAGAAAATATTAAAATATTTATAGGATAAATAAATTTATTATTTTTTTTAAAAAAAATAGAATCTTGATTAAGAAGGGGATACAATTTTAGTTTTTGGGATGCAAATACTTGAGATTTTGCATTTTAATAATGATTTTTATTTTATAAGGTAAAAAAAAATGGAGTTCTTATTGTGCGGGCCCACAATTGCCCTCGTCAGTCAAATGACCGACGGCGGCGAGGTTGGACCCACTAATTTTGCTTATTATGGATCATCTCTTGCTGACGTCAGATTTATTTTCTGAATATTTTATAATTGTTTATTTTTTTTTATTGTCGATTTGGCAATCGATCTGCCTTTACATGTTTCTCTCTTTGCAAGTTGTAACCTACGACAGTTAGCTTGACAGTTGAAAGCCAGCAGTTACATGTTTTTTGGGACTGCTTTTGCGATTTTTAGGTATCGTAAAATACGTAATATTGTGCTGAATAATAAATTTATAGTAATTTTTTTCATATTAATATTAAAAAATAACTTAATATTTGATATAATAACAATACTTATATATTAACATATACTTATTTGCACTTTGCTTAAAATTTAATAAAGAGGTTTTATCATTGCTCTGTGATTAAGCTAGATAATATAATTTACGTATACATTAAAATTTTAGATTCGCATGTAAATGCACTTACATATTTAATTTTGCAATAATTTTATTTTTCAATTATAAAATAAATTTATATTCAATTCTCTCATTCATAATATTAAAAAATTACAATATGTTAATTGAATTTTAAATTAGAGTAGTTAAATCTATAATTTGATCATATTAATTTATGTGAGTATGAAATAGATATACTAAAAATATTAATATTTAAAAATTAAACTTGACAGAAAGAGTTTTATTATTTTTATAGTCTTATCTGATTCGATTCTAATAAAATTATTTATATAAAAAAATTAAAATATACTTATAATTTTAAAGTTTAAAAATTAAAGATTAATCTAATTCCGCGGGTTACAATTAGTCTTTGTCCCTTCACCATTGTCTTGTCTCCGCGAGCACAATAGATATTTCTGCCATAACTTTATTATATATTTATTCATATGAGTAAATTGCATTAATATTTTTATAATTTTAAATAATAATATTATATTATAATATAAAATTCTTTAATCTTTCAAAATTTAACACTTTTAATTACATACAATTTTAAAATAAAGTGTTAATTTTAAAATAAATTAGTTTTATCCGATATGAATTTGTGCAATTGTGAGAAAATTGTTATATTTTTTTTAAAAAAATAACTACAGTTGTTAGGTATTAAAGTAACGATGACTTATGGCCTCAACTGAAAATCAACCGGCAAGAAAGGGACTAAATAAAAAATTTGGATTTTAAAATTAATATATAAAAGCAATAATCAATTAATTATTAGAAGTTTGAAAGTAATATTTGGAGTAGATACAGCCCCCTTTCTATGAGCTTATTGAATTTGAATTAAGCAAAGCATATATACTCAAGGTCTGTAGCGGAATCAGGCGAAATCGTGTGGGATTGCATGATATTCATGGTCGGTCGGCCGGCTGAAAGCTAATATATATAAGTCAAAAAGCGTAATCTTTTTTCTCTGACCGTCCACTGTAATAAAGCTCCCTTACAGTTACGTCGGTAAAAATTTTATTCCTTTATATAGCCGTTGATTTCGCCGTTCCTCAGGGTTTTTGTGAAGACAAAATTGTTTTTGGATTGAATGGTTTGAATTTCTTCAAAGTCTTCCAAACATAAAGGGTGACTACAGTTTAAATGATTGTGACTACTCTAAATTCTTTTTTTTTTCATTAATGGATGCCACGCATGTTTTGTAAATTTTTACACAAAGTTATATTTATTAATAAAATATTAGAATAATTTATACTATCATTTTTTATAAATTTACTTACTCACTTTATTATTTATAAAGTTTAATTTTTATCCATCATTCTTAAAGTTACGTATTTTGCAATAATTTCATCACGAAGTCCATTTTTCAGTAATATAGTTAACAGTAATATTATGTGGTGCCACCAAATACGCTATCTAGAATGCCACGTCATCATATTTTTTTCTTCTCTCTCCGCGTCTCTCTCTTCTATGTACTATCTAGTTTCTTTCCTTTTTATTTTCTTTTTCATTTTCATCTGTAATTAATTTTCTTCTTGTCAGCGTAATCAAAAAGAGATTCCAACAGCAAAATCAAAGAGTAATTTAAAGTGAATAAGTAAATTTTTAAAAAATGACAAATATACTATAAAATATTGTAATAAAAAATTTACCTATTTTGGTAAACTAAATTGTTTTTGCCTAATTATTGTTATTATTATTATTATTATATATAAAAGAGAGGACGTCTAAGACTAGAACCCAAGATATATTTGCTTTTGTCTAATTTTAAATATATTTACTTTTTTTTTCTCACACTTAAATATTTAAATATTAAATTTAATAAGATACTTGAAATTTTTGTTTTGTTAAATTGGATATTTTATGAAATGTATGAACTTGTTTGGTTTTCTAGAATGTTCAAAAGAAAAATAATACGAGTGAAGAGATTTATAAATTTATTTTTCTTTTTTTTGTTTTGAATTTTATAATGAAGTGAAATATAATTTTAATTTAAAAATGAGTCCTATAATATGTAGAGAATTTTCTTATTTTTAAAATTTATATATATCAATAATCAAATATTATCGATATTAATAAATTTAATATTTAAGTGTTTAATAAAACAAATAATGAGGAAAAATCAAATTACACATTTCATGATCATGTAATTTGTGTTGCTTTATTATTGTCCTCCGTCCACTAAAAACTTAGAAGCTTCCATTTCTAGACATAAATCCAATTATATATATATATATATATAAGTTCCTATCACGTGATAGAATTGATGTGGCAATGGTCCCACAAATAATAGAGTGGTCCGCAACAAAAGTCAGTCATAGTCATTAGTATTTTGAAAAAAATAAAAAAAGAGTACCCATGCACTCAATAAAAAAAAATTAAAAACATTGTTGCCTAACGATTCATAGTACATAGTCACTTATTATAAGATCTAACATTAAATTTTTTTTAAAAAATAGTTATTAGTATTATTAATGTACTAATTGTCATTGTTTTACTATATAATAAATAATTAATAAAATCTTTTAATTAATTAAAAGCCTTCCATCAATGACTGGGTCCTGCACACTCTCTTTTTAACCTTTTCCGACCTACTTAATTCATTTATCCAATTCAAGATTTCCTCGTTAGTCCGACGCCGGCGCCGGCCCCAATATCCACAGTCAAGCTATTATGTAAGAATTGGCCTTATTAAATTCACATAATTAAATGCCAACGACTTTCTTGGTCTTCATTCTTCAATCATTATTTGAATATTCTGTTCAATAACCCAAAAGAATATCAAACTTCTGTAAAGCGTAATAATAAAATTAATAAACATATACCCATTTTGCAATTTGTTTTAGAAAACCCCTTATTAATTTAGAATTGATCTTATTTCAACTAATTATAATAGCCGCCTTTCTTGCTTAATTAATAATTATGGTAACTTTACTCATTACAAAAAAATATCATTAAATAGTTATTGTAAATTATAAATTTAATTTCGACTAAAATTTAAATAGGATATATAAATTTTGAAGATTAAGACTTTATTGAGTTAGCTAAATTGAGTATATAAATGTTAAAGATAAATTCAATGCCGATATCATTATTAAATTAATTTTAAAGAAAAAATCATATTTATTTTAGTGAATATAGAGGAATAATGTCTTTATTGTGTTACCAATTTTAAGTGTAGGACAAATTGAGTGTGAACTATAACTATTCTTTCTTACAATTTCAATTGAGAGAGTGATTAAAAGCAAAGCATAAAAGCATAAATTGCAACTTGTTGTAATTAATGATGGGACCATACAAAAATGGAATATAGTCTAATTGAAGAAAGGTTCATGAATCGGTATACTTCAATGATCACATAAAAATTTTCCCATAAATATAACGTGTCAAAAATCAAATTAATATTTTGCACTTTTTCTGAAAAAAAAAATCATTTGATTCAATTTTGGTTTTTTGGTGGGAAATCTGCATGATATAATACGCAACTTGGCTTTAATTATCAATAATCTCTCTATTTGTGGGATTTAGCTTTGAGTAAGCAAAGTGCATGCATCTATTGAGTACTTTTGTTCTTCAAATATTTAACATTTTTTGTGAGTTGAAAGGGAAATAGCATTTTCATCTTTATCCATTCACAAGGAAAATAATATATAAAAAGAATAGCATATGCTGACAAGTTTTTGGCTTTATTAGTTACTTTTTTTTGGTACTTAAAAATATTTATATGAAAATGACCAGTAATGGTTAATATGTTAACATTTAATTAATCTAGTATTTTGCATATAATTATATAATTAATTTTATGACTTTTATTAATTATTCTAACTATTTTTATAATCTGTTAAGAGAGATATTTTGAAAATTTAATTTAAAGCACATCTACAGGGCTGGCGCATGCATTTGAGAAATTACTATCTCACCAGTTTTATTATTTCACAATATTTTAGAAATATAATTGAAGTATTGAAAAGTTTACTAGTTTAAGTAGTGTTTTAGAATTTATTAATTAGAAGTTTAAAATTATTAGTATTTTATAAATTTGATTAATTTAAGACTTTAATTATAAAAACATTTTTCAATATTGCTGCATAAAAAATTTATTTATATATGAAGTTTTAAAATATAAGTTCTATGTGAGATGGTGTTTCACCATTTTTGGTACGTTCTTTTTCTAGAGGAAGAGGTTATAGTCTTCAAAAGGTAGTTTAAAGGTCTAATGGGCAGAAGGGTTTTCTTGGTACTGTTCTTTCTTTTTTTGAGTTTTGAAGCTCAGTTGTTATCATTACTTCATTAGACATATACCGTCAAACCAAATTTAATTAAAAGTATAACTTCTGGGAGCTGTTTTGCTTCTCAATGACTCAAGATTTTGCATTAGGGATTTATCAGTTAGTTTTGAGGCTCTGCTCCTAAGTGACAAAATTTTGGCTTAGTCTCTTCTTTTCCATTTGTTTATATTTGTATTAGCTTGGAATAATCATCTCTTTCTATTCTGGATTTATTTGAGTGTTTAATCACTCCGACTTTATAGATTATTTGTATTATTTGCTTTCTTAATTAGTAATGAATCTCTTCCTAACCACTAATGTATAGTTTGATAATATCAGGAGTGTATATTACTCCCTTTGGATCTCATATTTGAGTCTTTTAGGCTTTTTTTTTCTCCCCATCTATATATATATATATATAAAAGAAAAAAAGTTTACATAATATTAAGCCAAGTGTCATAATAATAAATTGCCACTTGATTTAATTTAAGATAAAACTTAGATTAATTTAAGATAAAGCTTTAAATATTAATAAGAATAATTTAAAGAATAAAAGAATAATTGAAATCGGAACTAAAGAATTAAATTACGTTTAAATTCTTATTATTAATTTTATTGATTAGAATTTTAAATTTAAAATAATTTAAATAAGAATTAACAATGAAATAAAAAGAATAAGTCTATAATCAGAGAAAATCATTGGATAGCAAAAATTTCACATAGAGATTGTAGTACCTGTAGCGAGAATGATATAAATTTTTAGAATTCAGAATAAAAAATGAGAAGAATTTATAGATCATGATTTAATGACAAAAAGGAGTTGGATAATTGTTTATAAAAATTTGATTTGATCTAATGAATGAATGAGTATGTCCCTTTCCAGTATGGGCAATTTGAATAATTTTAAGTGATTAAAATTTTTAAAACTCCATTAATCTCGATTATCTGGTCTAGCTAATACCAAAAAATCAAAAAAAAAAATTGATTCTTGAAAAAGGGAAAAAGAAAAATTGAAGTAATAATCACAGGAGACATTAGAATGATAGCTCACCAACAAAAATTTGAAATTCTCGAATTAACATTTATGGGTTCTTCTTCATTTATTTAGAAAAAAAAACTAAAGAAATCAAGACTTGCTTCATGACAATGAAAAATGGAACAATAGTAAAATTGTTATATTCAGTATCAAGTTTGAAATATAGATCAATCACCAGAATTATATAATAGCATAAGTTTGATCATCATAAGAATTGAGAATATGGTTATTGAAGCAAAAACATTATCTTAAACTATAGTTGAAGAAAAAATATTCATTTCAAGAATAACGTTAACTCTATCCAATATAAAAATAAGTAAAAAATAAATTGCAGAATGCAATTTATAAGAATTTTTTGGAGTGTAATTTAAAAAATAAAGTAGAATGTAATTTAAGATTTTTTTGAGTATATATTAAATTCTTAAATTTAATATACAAAAGGTGTATAAGTTTGATTACTCGACTCAATATATATATATAATTTGTAAATATTAAAATTAACTTCAAAAAAGAGAAATTATATTTGAAAAATCAAAATTTGATATTTAAGTATATGATTGATTGGCGGAACATATATAAATATTCAAGGGTATGATTAAAAGTCTGCAGTTATTCAAGGGTCAAAAGAGAACAATGTATATATAAATAATTTATGGGCAAAAATAAAATATTAATGCAAGCAAGCTAATTCCAAAGATAAATTGACTGATATATATATATTATTAAGCCTTTAGAAGAATGGTACATTTTATGGTTGTTTATTTATGATGGGACAACAAAATCAGGTTTTGTTTTTTTGGTCATTTCTTCGACATCATGTGACAAAAAAATAGTTAAAACTTTTTAAGACTGAAAAAGGCTTAATGCATTGCATGCTCACTCCAACGTTATTATGAATATTTGAATCCATTTTAAGATTCTTTACTTGCAACGTTTTGGAACTTACCAAGAAATCCCATCTTCATTACTTTAATTTAATTTTCCTTTTTCACTTATTTCTTTTTTCAATCCTTTTGACCATCTATAACTTATTATAAGATTCACTCACTTTCTTAGAAGTTTCATTATTATTATTATTATTATTATTATTATTATTATTATTATTATTATTATTATTTAGAGGATTAAGAGCTAAATTTAAATCTATATTATTCAGATCACATATATATTTATTATTAAATTATATAAATGAAATGTGCATTTTAAAAAATATTTTAGAATGATAGAAAATGAATAATTTTTTAAAATCAATTTGATAATAATATTGTCAGTAAATATCATCAAAGAAATTAAATTATTAAGCGGACTTCTTTAACTATAGCAATCAGATTCAATTTCACAATCTCAAACATCAATATATCTTGAAGAATTCTTATCTATTCTGTGAAAGAATCAATTGATGGATTAACATGTGTTGTTCTTGTGGATTAGAATCATCTATATCTTTATTTCTGTTACATTTTTTTTTTCTCTTTTGTCATCAAAAAGAGATTTTCATTTCAAAAAATATTGTTCACCAATAACTGTCTATAAAAACTACCGACAATAATTGTATAAGGAGTGAGTCAATCATATTTATTAAAAATAAATATTATTAACAAATAATTCACTTATGATTATTTTTATTAATTTAAACCTTTTATTATCATTATATAAGACATTTCTAGAATTGTAAATCTCTTTGATTTAATTAATTTAGAGGCTGATTATATGTTTAAATTTGAAAGCTATAAAATTCATCACGTATTTAGACTAGAGAAGAAAGTCCAAATGAAGGGCAACTATTATTCTTTTTCAATCAATTTTATCATCAAATGTAGTATTATAATTATATTGCATATTTTATTGGTTGTTGAGTAAGCAAGTTCGTCTCATTAATGTCAATGGAAAATGAATAATTATTTTCAGGGCGAACCAAGGGGTCCATGGATCAAGAGAGAGAGAGAGAGCATTGCAGTGAAAAGGAGGGTGGATTGTATCTTTGGCATTCTTTATATATATATATATATATATATATATATATATAATTTTGATTTTGTTATGAATAATAAAATTATTAACGAATGTATGTTTATCCTAATCTCTTTATCTCATATCTCATTATTTCTTTAATTTTTTAATCATATTATACCTTTGTATCTTTAATTATTTTATCTATATTATTATCTTATTAATAAATTTATCATTCCAACTCTATAAATGGAAAAGGTTGCAAGGTTTTTATATACATAATAAAAGAGTAAAAAATATAAGTGTTTTTTTATCTCTAAATTACTTTTTGTGTTAATTAAATTTTATTCTTCACTTCCTTTTATTATCTACAATTTTAACAGTAATTTTATAACATGTTATCAGCATGAGACTCTACTAATTTATTTATTCTAACCATTCAAATTTAAACTTAATTTATGATATGCTTTTGCCAATAATTATAAGATAAATTTCCTATTTTTCATCTTTTTTGCCAAGAATTTTAAGATAATTTTTTATTATGCCTTGATCTTTATATATTATAATATATGAAAACTTTAGAAAAATATTATAAATTGAAACTCACTTGCAAATTAAGATTTATATTTGATTTAATTGATAAATAAGTTAAATTAAATAATTGGTTTGAAGTATGAAAATAAAAATATAAAATGTGAGCATAATGATTGCTAAAATTTCTTTTTATATTTTATAAAGTAATTTTATTCAAATTTTTAGACTGATTTAGAAAAGTTCAATGGGCATAAAATTTTAGTTAAGAGTTTATCTATGCGTTAAGAGTTGGTATATAAAATTTTATAATTTATAAGGATAATTTACTATTTAAGAAAAATAAAATAAGATAGACTATTATAATTATTTCTAGTAATTCAGAATTCATAAAGGTTAGAAAACCTATTTAAAAACTATAATAAACGAACTCAGAAAAATATGAAATGTTATATAAAAGATAACATGGTATGTCTGAGACATATGATTAAAATTTTATAAATTTTAATGAATGTTTAATTATGATAATAAAATAAAAAAAAATTGATACTATCTCGGTAGTGACTGAAAGAACATAATCTATAGAGTTGAACAGACATAATTTTAAAAAATATATATAACAAATGAATGTATAAAATTCTAAAATTTTATATATAAGTTTTTGTAAATGTTTATGTTATGTGATTAAAATTTCATAAATTGTTATAAAAGTTTAGTACCTGAATAAAATAGAAAATAAGTATTACAAGAAAAAGTGTTAAAAAATAAAATCTATAGGCTTTAAAAATTTATTTTTTAAATATGGTGAAGGAACTTTGAAAAAAAATCTAAAATTATATATATATATATAAGTCCATATATATGTCTAACTTTTATAGTTTAAATCTCATAAAATTTGGTAAAGATTTAACAATATAAGAAAAGTAGAAAAGGGAGACTGCTAAGTAAAAATTAGAATCTGACAGTTTTGAATGTTAGTAAATAAATTAAGATTTAATTAGTAAATATATGAAAGAAATACAAAAAGTTACATTTAGATCTATAAATGGGATTAGAATAAATATGGAGTTTTGATGAATTTTAAATCAAGGTTCATAATTAAAAAAGTATAAATAAAAATATTGATTTTTTATTGTGAAAATATATTTGAGAACTTTATAGTAATTATAATTTTTGTATAATTTCAACTTATTGATTTATTAGATACTTTGCTATATTATTTATAATAATTTTTATTATATGTATAATGCAAATAAAGAAGATATATATATTGTGGGTAGTGCATTTACACATACACTCCTTAAAAATATAAAATATTTTTTATTTAAAAAAGAGGTAAAGTAATTGTTACTACAATATCTGATAATACCAAAAATAATTGAAAGCTCCAAAAGAGAGAATATATTATTACAAAGAGTAATAAAAACTGTTATAAATAATGTATTATTTCCTCCAAAATCTCACAAAATATGTTAAATTTTAAAGATATTCGCGATAATTAATATCATATTGAGACTATAAATAAGAAAAATTAATAATATCTCCGTATTGCAAATATTATTTTAGGAAAAAAATATACTAGAAGAATTTTCTATTCTTTCCTCTGGTTTATACAACATACGAATTAGTACAATTTAAACAAATTTTACAGTAAATTAAAAATTTACAAATTAAAATATTTTTATAATTTGACATGATCGTTAGATCATCCTAATTCGATAACGATGGAAAAAAATTATTAAAAATTCACATGAATATCCATTGAAGAATCAAAAGATTCTTCAAAGAAATAATATTTTTTGTGCTGCATATTCTCGAGGAAAATTAATTATGAAATTATCACTAGCTAAAATTGAAATTAAATCTCCTGTATTTTTATAATGTATTTAGGGTGATTTGTATGTATCTATTTATAAATCATGTGGATCATTCAAATATTTTATTATTTTAATTAATACATCAATAAGATGATCACTTGTATATTTACTATCAACTTGCAACCCGACATTTGCAATATTGCTTGCTTAAATAATTAGATTAAGCATATAATTTTCTGATTATACAATCAAGTCAATTCGACTTGTTAATAATAGTGAATTCATATTTCGGGCTTTTAATAATTATTGTATATCAATTGAAATAATAATTGAAAAACCTATTGCACATATGCATACACAAAATAATATAGCAAAATTATTTAGTAAACGCTTTTAATTAGTTGTTAGACCATTATTTATGATAATAAAACTCTCTATTTCTGTACGGGGACATATTATTTTATATGCAGTAGCACTTATATGTATTAGGCCAATAAATTATCATAAATTCTTTCTATTACAATTAATATTTGGTCAAGAACCTAATATTTTCATCTTAGAATTTTTTTTATTGAATAGTATATATTTTAATTACTCTACCATAACGCACAAAGATTGATTATCAAAGGAGATTGAAAATATATGTTGGATACGAATCTCCTTCTATAATTAAATATCTTAAGTCATTAATTAGAGATTTATTTGCAATAAGATTTGTTAATTATCATTTTAATAAAACTCTTTTTCCAACATTAAGTGAGAGAATAAATAATTGAAAAAGGAAATTACATATGTTGCATTATTATTATCTCATTTAGATCCCCAGATAAAATAATATGAACTAAAAGTTTGAAA
Source organism: Garcia nutans (assembly GCA_947685225.1). Lineage (NCBI taxonomy): Eukaryota > Viridiplantae > Streptophyta > Magnoliopsida > Malpighiales > Euphorbiaceae > Garcia > Garcia nutans. The sequence goes on along the minus strand of CANTUV010000048.1, from coordinate 3,556,841 downwards.
GATAATACATTTATAAAATATTACAAATTAGCTGCCAGGTACATTTACTGATTTGAAAATAGAATTACTAAATCTCATATACTAACTGTAAATACTTCTTTTCAAATTGATGTCTCTGTAGGACAATCCGATAATGTAAATATTAGCAATCCACACCTAAAATATGATAGTCAAAATGGTTCAAAAGATAAAAATGCTCGATAAAATAGATGAATAAATAGGCAAGATGGTCATGTATTGGAAGCGGGTACTCCTTAAGAGACCCAAGACATAATTAATTATTTAACTCCATTAGATATTTAGGTATTTGAGAATTGTGAAAATAATAAAATTTCAATATGTTGTATTACTATAATAAAAAATATGAAATAAAAAAGATATAGTTGTGGATAATATTTTTACCTTTCATATTACTATTGATATTTTAAACAAAATGAAAATCTTGAACTAATTACCGGTTTTAGATATATAATAAGTGCAATCTTAACTTTTAAATTGATACTAAAATATGAAGCTTTTATTGGAAATTAAATCTTAATTTTTATAAAATAATAAAATTTCTTATCAAATAATAAAAATTAAATCATTCATTTTCAACTTCAGAATTAATATTATATTATATAATAGGTCGAGTTTTCATAAATATAAAAAGATTTTAATTGTATATAAAATGTCTAACCTCTTACACTAATACAACTAGTTATTGTTTTGTCAAAGAAAATATAATAAAATTGGTATTTATTATTTTTTCTATAATATTACCATATTAAAGATATATTTAAAAGAAGATATATAAATTTTTAATTCAAAATTTATTTTAAATAAAATTATATATAATTTAATTTAATTATCTATTTTAAATTACAACAAATCAAATATGAGAATTCATTTATGAATAAATTCTACATATAATTTATTTATAAATAAATATCAATGATTTCAACAATTTAAATTTATTAATTTCAAATATAGTATTAGCAGTTAATTACATTATTAACATTAAAATATTCATTTAAAAATGATGTCTTTGTCTTCTCAATGTCATCTTGTCTTCACAATGTCTTAATGTTGTCTTGTGAATAATTAATAAATAATGTATAAAGTTTGTCAAATAGCTTTTGAAATAAAAAAAAAATACTAAACACACTCCATTTTATTATTATTTTTTTGTTCACTTAATTAATGGAATGACAATGTTGCATATATCTATCTATATATTATAATTTAAAATTTTCATCTTAGTTTTACAGTTTTTCATTCGATTACCTGATTTAATTATTTTTATAATATTCAATAAATATCTGTTATAATACATAGTTTTATTTCTTTTTTTATATTTTAGTGTATATATAAATTATTTTTTATCAATTTTTGAGTAAAAAAATAAATTGCAGAATGCAATTTAAAAGAATTTTTTTGGAGTGTAATTTAAAAAATAAAGTAGAATGTAATTTAAGAATTTTTTGAGTATATATTAAATTCTTAAATTTAATATACAAAAAGTGTATAAGTTTGATTACTCGACTCAAAAAATATATATATATATATATTGTAAATATTAAAATTAACTTTAAAAAAGGAGAAATTATATTTGAAAAATCAAAATTTGATATTTTAAGTATATGATTGATTGGAAGTCTGCAGTTACTCAAAAAAAGGTTTGTTCATTTCAAAAAAAAAAAAAAAGGTTTGTTTGTCAAGGGTCAAAAGAGAACAATGTATATATAAATAATTTATGGGCAAAAATAAAATATTAATGCAAGCAAGCTAATTCCAAAGACAAATTGACTGATATATATATATATATATTATTAAGCCATTAGAAGAATGATATATTTTATGGTTTTTTATTTATGATGGGACAACAAAATCAGGTTTTGTTTTTTGGTCATTTCTTCGACATCATGAAACAAAAAAATAGTTAAAACTTTTTAAGACTGAAAAAGGCTTAATGCATTGCATGCTCACTCCAACGTTATTATTAATATTTGAATCCATTTTAAGATTCTTCACTTGCAATGTTTTGGAACTTACCAAGAAATCTCATCTTCATTACTTTAATTTAATTTTCTATTTTTCACTTATTTCTTTTTTCAATCCTTTTGACCATCTATAACTTATTATAAGATTCACTTACTTTCTTAGAAGTTTCATTATTATTATTATTATTATTATTATTATTATTATTATTATTATTATTATTATTATTATTATTATTTAGAGGATTAAGAGCTAAATTTAAATCTATATTATTCATATCATATATTTATTTATTTATAGAAATGAAATGTACTTTTTAAAAATGATTTTAAAATGATAGAAAATGGAAAATTTTTTAAAATCAATTTGATAATAATTATTGGTAAATATCATCAAAGAAATTAAATTATTAAGCGGAAACCAATAACACGTACTGTAACTATAGCAATCATATTCAATTCTACAATCTCATACATCAATATATCGTGAAGAATCCTTATCTATCATGCAAAAGAATCAATTTGATGGATTAACATATTTTTTTTTGTAGATTAGAATCTTCTATATCTTTATCTTTATTACTCCCTTTGTTCTTTTATTTTAGAGAAAACAGAAAAGAAGTTAGCTAATGAATTTTTTGATATATCTTAATTAGTTTTAAATAAGTTTAACTCTGTAATTAATATTAAGACATAAATAACTCATGAACACAATACTCTAAAGAGTATTTATGACCAAAATTTAGTAGGCAAAGGAAACTCACCCTCCACTTATAAAATAAGAACACATATTAGCTCGAAAATAACATGAATCATTGTGTATTATTAAATTATTTTCGTAAATAAAAAACTATTTAGAAGGAAATTTAATCTCTGATATCGACATTCAATTGATACAAAGGAGATTAAAAAATAGTCGGATACAGATTAATAAAAAATGACATAAATTTTTCAAAGTACTGTGCAATACTTTTTTAAGTATGTGTACAAAATTATAGCCTAAACTTGATGATTTATTGAAACTATTTTTTGGACACTAAAAACAACAATTGTTGCCTAAAAATAACAATTTGTCAAATCATAACGGTCAAAAATAATTTAAAATTATGCTCTAATTATCAGTTTGATGCTAATGCTACCACGTCTTTCAAATAACTGGAGTTTGATAGTTAAAATTAGTTACCATATTATAATACATGACAAAAACTAATTCATAATTGTATCCTAATTTATAAAATAGAGCGTAATTTAATAAAATATCTCATAATCATAATATTAATTTATATATTTAAAAATAACACATTAATTATATAGCTCATAGTTATCGATCACTAATCTCATTTAATGTGTAAAATATAATTACTTACGATGACAAATTTAAAATTTTCATAAGGAATAATTTTTAATATTTTTTTCTAAGTATCCTTTTATGTATAAAAAGAATACTTTAAATAATTTTTTTTTCTAAAATAAGAAACGAAGAGATTATATTTTTTTTTCTTTTCTTCATCAAAAAGAGAATTTTCATTTAAAAAAAAATTCACCAATAACTGTCTATAAAAACTACCGACAATAATTGTTCAAGGAGTGAGTCAATCATATTTATTAAAAATAAATATTATTAACAAATAATTCACTTATGATTAATTTTATTAATTTAAACCTTTTATTATCATTATATAAGACATTTCTAGAATTGTAAATCTATTTGATTTAATTAATTTAGAGGCTGATTATATGTTTAAGTTTGAAAGCTATAAAATTCATCACGTATTTAGACTAGAGAAGAAAGTCCAAATGAAGGGCAACTATTATTCTTTTTCAATCAATTTATCATCAAATGTAGCATTATAATTATATTGCATATTTTATTGGTTGTTGAGTGAGCAGGTACGTCTCATATTTTATTGGTTGTTGAGTAAGCAGGTACGTCTCATTAATGTCGGTGAAAAGTAAACAATTATTTTTAATTTTCTACTTAACCAAAAAAAAAAAAAATTTACTTGTCTCGTATGAGACTCTTGAGAGGTCAAATTTTAGGGTTACGGTAAATTAGATAATAATTTTAGTGAAAATAGATAATAAAGGTAGGATGTATTAAACTTATAAGAACTTAAATTTTACAATATAAAATAGCCATTATATTATAAGTAATATAATTATTATAACTCCAATATAATATAAGTTTATTATATTTTTTTGTAATCATTAGATATGGGATGGGTTTGACAGTAATGTCTTTGCAATTCAATTTAGAATATAAATGAGTGATTATATTTAGTTGCTATTTGCAAAATCTTTGAATTCATTATATTTTAATTAAGCCAAGTAAAATTGTGTAGTTAAAAGTAAGTTGAATCGAGTTTAAATACTATATATGAGCATTGTTAAATATTTAAGTTTGATAAAATACATATAATATTTAGATGGAAGAAGACATATTTTAGTCTCTCAAATTTAGGTCAATTGTAAATTAAGTCTTTAAATTTTTATTTGATTAAATTAAATCCTTAAATTATTCGAGACAGTAAAATTAACCCTTTATTCAACGTAAGTTAAATGCATAGAAGTCAAAACTAGTTAAAATTGCATAAAATACTAAATATGTCATGTCATCTAAACGGTGAATCTTGATACATAGATTAAACAAAGAATTGAATTGAAACACCGTACGTCTTCCCAGTCTGATATCAACAAGATCGAGAACCTAATCAACGCAAGCATTCAATCTGGCCCAGCAACAGTGCTACTAGCTCGGCCGCCAAGCCTGCCACGAATCCCTGTTTCTTCATCTCCATTCATTCAGTCTAACCTCACTCCACTGCCGAAGATAGCCCATAAGCCATCATCTGTTCCTTCTGTCCCTACGGCCACCATCCTTAAGCTCGAATATGGGTGCGTCCGGATTCGGGTCACCTCCAAATACGTTGACGGAGCCTTTTTGGGATACAGTGAAGAGAGATTTGCCGAGGATCGTTAGTAATTTGAAATTGGTGGTGTTTCCTAATCCGTTTAGGAAAGCTTTGCGGGATTGGGATCTGCGGGGCCCATTTTTTCTTCATCGTGTTTCTTGGACTTACTCTTTCATGGTCTGCTTCGGTGAAGAAGATGAGTGATTGCCAGCTTCTTGTTTTAAAAAATTACATAGCATTGTCTGTTCTCAAAGACTGTTTACGTGCTAAATTTTCATAATTTTCTAAAAAATTAGGTTGCAAGTATTGTAATTTTATTTTAGCAATGTGTGTCAGTTGTACTGATTGTCTTACTAACTGGTTAACATTATTATCCCTGCAAAATGCCTTTGTTTAGCAGTAACTAGTTTTGAGCAGTTTACAGCTCTTCATGTGATGTCCAACAATTACTGCAAAATGCCTTTGTTTAGTAAGCTTTATTTAGTTAATGGTCTTCAACGAGTCATATTTAGTGTTTTACGCGATTTTAATGAGGTTTGAGCCATACGTGTTTAATTGATATCAAATAAAGGATTAATTTCATCATCCTAAATAGTTTAAGAACTTAATTTAATTAAATAAAAATTTATTAGCTTAGTTTATATCTGACCTAAAGTTAAAGGGCTACAATATGCATTTTTCCTATTTAGATAATAATTTATTAACATGAATTATTTTAGATTTATTAATAAATTTCTTTAAAAAATTGTAAAATTAATTATTTCAAATATTTCATCAGTCTTAATATTTCTAATACAATTAAGCCTAAACAGTAAAATTATATTATTTTGATTCAACTCAGTTGTATATTTAAATCATTTAGTTCTTTAAGATTTGCTTTTCACTCCTCTCTATTTTTAAGGATAGCCCTTATCTATGCATGATACACTGAGTTTTTCTTTTAAATAATTTCAAGTTTTGAATATATGCATTAAAATGAAACATAAAAGCTTAAGAAAATAATATAAAAAAAATTACATGATATTTCATTTTTTAATTTTTTTTAAAAATATGCTATAATTTTTTTTAAAAAAATTCAAATACATCCATTTATAAATTTAAATGAAAATATATTTATCTCTGCTGTATACTATATATATATATATATATATATATATCTGTAGAAGTGGATATATTTAAAATTTAGAATTTAAAATAAATTTTTTAATAAGTATCTATACTTTTTAAGTTATTTTTACACAAATTGCAATGCTAATTTTGGGGCTTCAGTGCACGTAAATAGAGTGTTCTTAAACTAGCAATTGTTATTGAATTGGTTTTATGGACTTTAACATTCTTTTTCTTTGGTTTATAACAGATGATTGGTCCCTAGTCTCTTCTATTTGAGACACATTGCAACATTATATTCATTCTATAATTTGAAAGAGAAGTAAGATCACTTTGGATAAATATAGTGATTTTGCTTCTCTTTTTCTCATTTTACCTCTGTATTATTATTTTTTTCTCTCTAATTTTATAACATAATTTAATATTATCTATTCAATTCAATAAAATGTACTTAATGAATAACTTATATTTTAATAACTTCATCATAAAATTATAAAATATTTTATTTTTATTTTTAAAATTTAAATATAGTATAGTTCTTGAATTTTTATATTATAAATACTTTATTGATTTTAGATTAATGGTATTATGTTAAATTATATAAAAATTTTAATAACTTATTATTTTTATAATAAATTGTATGAAAAAAGTAAAATTTTTTATAAAATTATATTTCATTATAATCATAAATATAATTTATATTTTTTATTCATTTAATTAATCATAAATTTTATAATTTTTTAGTAATATTTTTAGAACGCTCTATTAATAAATTAATATATTGTATTTGTCTAAATAATAGACTTCTTTGCAATATATTTATACTACTAAGTATTATGATAATGACTAAATAAAAATTTGCTTCTTTTTTACTTCTATAATTTATAAAAATATATAAATAATTAATAATTAAATTATCTAAAATTTTATTTTTCATAACTTTAACAAATAATTAAAGAGAAAATAAAATGTCAACTCAATTTTTTTAATGTAATAATACTTGATTTATGAAGATCATAACTAAAAGCTCTTACGATACAATTAGAACAAGACTCCAACACTTAAAACCTGCACTCTGACTAGTTGCTCTAGCCAAATTATGAGCTACGTGTCGTGTTAGCAAGTCTATTAATTTAAATTTTTTTATAAGTGTTTATATTTTTTTATTGCATGAGTAGAATAAAATTTTAATATATCTTAAAAAATTAAAAAAAATAAAAAGAAACATTTTCATTATTGAAGAAAAAAAATTAAACTCATAAAATAGTAAAATGCTTATTTTCTCTAATAACTAATTATTAAATTTATTTTATAAGTTATTAAAATAATTTTATAAAAAAATATTATTTTCTATAATTTAATAAGATAAAATAAAAAAGTAATTAAGAGACGCTAAAAATTAATTTTAAATGGTGTCATTAATATATAAAAATAAATATGTACACACATTTATGTATAAAGACATGATTTATATTATATTGAAATTATAATTAATATTTATATTTATATATTATGATAATTATTAATTATAAATTATATATACAATTAATTTAATTAGTCTAATTTAAAATATCACACTCATTACGTAAAGTTTGTCTGTATTTTAAATATATTATCAATTATAAAATTAAAATCTCTATTGTTATGATCATATAATTTATCGATCAATTTATTAGTTTATTTTAGCATCAAATTGTACTTCATATCATACTGTAATTATATATAATTTTGACATTCATATCTTTTATGTTTTGTCTACTATTTAATTTTATTCTTAATTATTGTAATATATTTTAAATATTCATTATATATAACTAAATAATTAAAATTATCTCATAAAAATATATATCTCTCTAAAATGAAGCAAGGACATCATTATAGTTTAAAATTATTTTAATACAAAATGATTTACGTTCCCAAAATCAGATGGATAAACAATTTATTTAAATAAAAAACGTTTATTTATTTCCATCTTCATAAATAGAAAACGTTTAGTTTGTTTAAATTTATTTATATTTGTACATTTTTAGAATTATTTTTTGTCTAAATTAAGTTGTAATATTAATTTGTCAGTAATATACTTGATATTGTATATAATATTTTTGAGAAAAATAAAATTATTGATCTATTTAATTGGATGTGAATCTACTTAAATCTGAGAATATGATTTGAATTTTTTTAATATAATCTATTTGATTTAAATTAAAGTTATTTCAAAAAACTAAAATTAATGTTAGTAATTTGAATTTTGTTTGAAATCCTTAACATTAATTGTTTAATATAATGGATACTTTCAACTAGTGATAATTTAAATCAATCAACCATCGACTAATAACGTACCTCAAACTCTTACACTTATGTTTGGGAAAAAAAAATTAAAATTATTATTTGGTCTATAAAATTTGACAAAATTTTTATTATTATTTCACCCTTTTTTACTGTTAATAAACTATAAAAAAAATTAAAATATTTTTTTATTTTCTCTATGTATTTTCATTTTAAAAGTATATGTCATTTTAAAAAGAAAGATTAATTTACAAACATATTCAAACTAAAAGAAACAATAATTTTATATTAATAAAATTTCTTAGTCTCTTCGAATTTCCAAATTAACATGTTTATATTGCTCCTTTATAAACCTTTTTCAGGTGGAAATTAAACATTTGAAAATGTCAGAGAGATATTCGGAATGTTATGCAAAGAACACTTTTTGTCTGGTTGTTTGAGTCAATTCTACCTTGTCAAAAAAATTTAAAGAGAGAGGGAGAGAGAGAGAGAGAGAAACAAAATATAAAATGGGCTTTTCAAAACTTTGGGCTTGAATTCATTAATTTTAATCTTAAATAAAAAAAATGTAATCATTCACCCTATTTTTTTTTTATCAAAAATATTTTAATTATTTTACTATAAATTAATTATAAATTATATAAAATTTATAAATTTATTATAAACTTATAACACGCTCGTTATAAACTCTTTATAAACTATTTATAAATTAATAAAAAAATAATATTTTAATAAATATTTTATAAATTTAGATATTTTGATAAATATTTTATAAATATAATAAATTTAAAATTATTTTTAATTTTTTTTATCCTTATAAAAAACCCTTTTTTAAAAGAGATGAGACTACATGCAATGTAATTCTCAGCTGTCAACAGCCCATGCCTTTTTCTTTTTTTTTTATTTAAATAATATTTCTTTTAATTAAGTATTCAATTATTAAGTTTCCTTTCAAAATTTTATTTATAAAAGGTTTGTTCATCTTATATAATGGCTTACATCTTCTATAATTTCAAAATTTATAACTTTTTAATTATTTTTGGCAATATGAAATTTGAAAATTTTAGTAATCCTCTAATTTTTTTTAAAAAAAATTATAATACACACCAAAAAAGAATGATGAAAAGTATAAATAATTTTTAAAAAAAATTCATTTATATAAGAAACCACCAAAACTAAGGAATAATCTTAAAATGTATAATTTTCTTCATAATGGTAATGTCGTTTTGGTCTGCACGATGAGCAAGTGGCCTTCTCTTTTTCATAGTTTTTGTCTTGAAAATGAATTACGTAATATTGCCCACTTGGAAAAATAGAATTCCTGCATTTCTTTTTGTTCATAGTTTATATATATATATTACTCCTACAATATTAAAACTAAATTTTATTTTAGTAAAATAGTTGTATTATCATCCCACATGTAAAATTTTTATAATAAATTTCTTACTATAAATATTTGAAAACTCAATTATCATATTATTAATATATATTGGTATTTAATAAAATTATCAACTTATTAATTGTAGTACTAAACTATAAATAAATAATATTATATGTATTAAAGATGTTAAATTAATAATACTGTTAATTTTAATATTTATTATAATAATTGTTTATACCTCATTTGAAATATGTGATATAATACTCCAATTTGAATCTACACTTCTTTAATTAATTTTTTGAAATATATACCCCAAAACTAAAAAGAATCTAAAAACTTAACTTTCTACATTTACAAAATAAATTTTAAATCTACTAATTTACAAAATGATTTTTTTTCTTATGAATAAAAAAAATTAATGACATTATATCTAATTAATTATTTAGAATACGAAAAAGACCAATAAAATTACATTATTAGCTATTAAGTATTGAAACATTAACTCAAAATTGTGAAATGGGATTAGATTTAATGCATAAAACTTTTAATGGCTAACGTTCAAATAAACCACCTAAAATATTCAGTTCTTAATTTTTTTTTAGCTAAACATGTCTTTTTTAAAAAAGAAAAAAATTAAAAATAGGTCATTTAGACTCTCATTACTAAGATTTCGTTAACTTGAATGTTGAGGTGATAAACTTATTTATTTACTTTGTATTTTTTAAAATATTAAAAAATATATTTTTAAATAATAACAAATATATTTTAATTTTTTTAAAAAATTAAATAGTATGTAATAAATAAAAAATAATATCTAATAAATATATATAATTTTCAAATATAAAAGTTTATTTTTATTAAAATTAAAACCATTTAAAATTTAGAAATTTTATTTTTTAATTTTGTGACTGAGACAAAAAAATTATATTCTGCTTATTAACATTTAACAATTTATAAAAAAATAAAAATCTAATGAATATCTGATTCCGAATAAAAAAATTATGAAATTTAATTTTTTTATCATATAGAAATTAAAATTTCAATAAAAAATTTTTATTTGTAATTTTTATTTTTTAAAATATAACATATATTATAATATATATATTTATATAATCCATAGAAAATTATTATTTTCAAAATATTTTTTAAAATTTATTTTTTAATTTTTAATTATTTAAAAATATATTTTTTAGTATTTTTAAAAATAAAGTGAATAAATATGTTTCATAGTATTATTTCAGTATTTTAACAGTAAGTTAATATAATTCATATTGTAAAGGTTTAAATAACCTATTTTTGACAAAAAAAAAAATTAGTTAAAAATTTTAAAAAACTGATTCAAGATAATAATAATACTTTATGGATTTTATTTTTGATGAACTTCTAATTCCACATGAACATAAGTCATTTGCACATATATGTGATTAGATATGGCCATGAGTTGAATTTAAGCTCGGAGAATGCTAAATTTTTTAAAGGCTCTACCCGCCCATTCGCCAATTAAGATAAATATTATCTTGTATTCTATTGTATTTTTAAGTTCAAATGTTGATACAATCTTATTAACATATCTTATATATATTGTTGTATTATTAATGAAATAATATAAGAGAAAACTTGTTCATAAATATTTACATGGTATCAGAGCAGGTAGGATTCTAATAGGTTTAGTCTTCTTTTCATTTATGTTTCCTTCATCATATCAGAAAGAACTCCAGCTCCTTCGTCCCCTTCTTCTCCTTCTGCTGTTTCTGATAATCAAACTTATCTTAGTCGTTTGTCTCATCCTTCGTTTAGTGTCTCTAATATTCGGAATTATGTCAGTGAAACCCTGTCCTTTACAAACTTTCTTATCTGGTGTTCTCTCATTATTCCCGTTCTCCAGGGTTATGATGTTTATCATCATGTCGATGGTTCTGTTGAGGCCCCCTCTAAGTCTATTACCTCTGTCGATGGTACTTTCTCACCAAATCCTGAGTTTTTATCTTGGAAACAAATCGATTCTCTTGTTCTGTCTTGGATCCAGGCCACCGTAAATTCTAATGTTCTTTGTTCCTTAATTAAACCAAACTTTTCTCTTACTGCTAGACAAGCATGGGTTGCCATAGCAACTCTTTTTAAAGATCAGGCTCACGCCAAACTTTTACAGCTGAAAGCTGAATTTTATAGTACAACCAAAGATACTCTTTCTATTGATGATTATTTACAGAAACTCAAAACCATCTACGATTCCTTTTGTTCTATCGGTCACGCTATTAGTGAGGATGATTTAGTAATGCATATCCTTGAAGGTTTACCCATGGAATACGAAAATGTTGTGATTAATCTTAGCAGCAAGAAACCTTTACCTTCCTTTGTTGAAACCCGAACTGCCCTCTACCTTCAGGAACTTCGTTTGGAGAACCGTTCCAAACAATCTACCACTTCTGTCACCTCAAACACCAATACTCATACAGCCTTGGTAGCTTCAGACCGAAATAATTCTGGGTCTTATTCTACATCCAATTCTGGATCCTCTCGTGGGCGTGATGGTCGAAATCAAAATGGTTATCAGAACCGTGGGTCATCTGGACCTGAATATTACTTTCACAGTCATCGTGGCAGGGGTCGTTCTCGAGGGCGTGGTGGTTATTATCAACCACAACCTTCTTATAATAATTCTGGTGTTCTTGGGCCTCATCCACCTTTTTCTCCAATAAATTACACAGTTGTTCAGTGTCAAATTTGCATGGATTATAATCATTCAGCTCGTGATTGCCCATATTTTCTATGTTCCAATTCTACATCTTCAGAGTCTTTCAATCGATCGTTTGCTGCCCTTCATCTTCAAGAACCTGCACCTACTACGTGGTTGCCAGATACTGGGGCTTCCTCTCACATGGTGAATACTCCGGGTATTCTTTCTACTTCTATTCCGTATCATGGGTCTGATTCTGTTCTCTTTGGCAATGGTTTGTCACTTCCTATTTCTCATACAGGTCATACAGATTTGTCTTTGTCCAATAATAAGTTTTCTTTGCGTGATGTTTTAGTTGTTCCCTCTTTGACTAATAATCTTTTGTCAGTCAAACGATTTACTCGTGATAATTCTTGTTCCGTTGAATTTGACCCTTTTGGTTTTTCTGTTAAGGACCTTCGGACACTGAAAGTGTTACTCATCTGCAGTAGTTCTGGTGATCTATATGAATTTCCTTCGGTGTCTTCGTTAAGTTCATCTTCTCCTCGCTGTTTTCAAGTCACTACAAGTTCGTCTTTGTTATGGCATCGTCGCTTGGGCCACTCTAATCCAGTTGTTCTTTCTCATGTTTTTAAGTCTAGGAATTTGTCTTTCAATTTCAATAATTTCGTTTGTAACGATTGTCTTCTAGGCAAGAGTTCATGTTTGTCTTTTCATTCTTCTCATGTAAGAGCTACTGCTCCTTTTAGTTTAATACATTCTGATGTCTGGACTTCACCTATTGCTTCATTTACTGGTCTTAAATATTATGTTGTGTTTATGGACGATTTTTCTCGTTTTGTGTGGTTGTTTCCCCTTAAACAAAAGAGTGAGTTGTTTTCTGTGTTTGCAAATTTTTATAAGTTTATTCAAGTTCAATTTAATTGTTCAATTAAAGCATTGCAATGTGATGGTGGTGGTGAGTATACAAGTCGTGAATTTCAGAACTTTGCTGTTAGTAATGGCATACATTTCTAACTTTCTTGTCCTTACACTCCGCAATAAAACGGAGCTGCTGAAAGGGTCCATCGCACACTTATAAATATGGTTCGAACTTTTCTTGTGCAATCTTGTTTGCCTTATCAATTTTGGGTTGAAGCTTTACTTGCCGCTATTCATATTTATAATATTTTACCTAATTCCACCTTGGAATTTCTGTGTCCTTATGAAAAACTCACAACTAAGTCTCCTTCTTATGATCATGTATGTGTGTTTGGGTGTTCTTGCTTCCCTAATTTAAGTGCTCAAGTCTTACATAAGCTTGTTCCTAGATCTGTTCATTGTGTCTTTGTTGGTTATCCAAACAATTATAAAGGTTTCAAGTGTTATGATCCTATAACCAAGAAAGTTTACATATCTAGACATGTTAAGTTTAATGAGACTGAATTTCCTTATTCCCACCTGATTTCAACGAAACAGTCATCAACTTCACCAAACTATTTTCCCAAGTCTGTCTTACCTCCCTTCCCATCGGTTATTACGAATTTTAAACACAAAACCACATCAAATCCTATACATTCCAGCACCTCTACGTCACACTCCAATACTCAGACCTCCATACCGCTGGTTCCTGCAGAAAGTTCATTATCTTCTCTGCCGCTGGTTCATGTACCAAGCCAATCTCATAATTTGTCTTCATCCAATAGTTCCAATAATTCTAGTTCAGAAAATCCTGCACAACCTCTTGATATTGTTCAGCATCCTTTACCTGTTACTGTTCAACATCATCATCCTATGCTTACTCGTTCCAAAACTGGTCATTCCAAACCTCGTCATCCTCTCTCCTTTACAGCAGTTGAAACACAATCTGTTCTTAAAGAGCCGTCTTCCTTTGTTGAAGCTAATAAATCGCCAGAGTGGCGTAAGGCTATGTCACAAGAATTTGATGCTTTGATTGCTAATAACACTTGGCAGCTTGTTCTTCGACGTTTCAACTATAATGTAATTGGATCAAAGTGGGTTTACCGAATTAAATTACATTCTGATGGCTCTCTTGAACGTTACAAGGCTCGTTTAGTCGCGCAAGGTTATGCTCAAACAGCTAGTGTTGATTATGATGAGACTTACAGTCCTGTTGTTAAGCCCACTACTATTCGTACAGTGTTATCTCTTGCAGTTTCTAGAAATTGGGATATTCGACAATTTGATGTCAAAAATGCTTTTTTGAATGGTGTTTTGAAAGAAGAAGTATATATGTCTCAGCCTAAGGGTTTTGTTCATCCTCAATTTTCTGATTATGTGTGCAAATTAAATAAAGCTCTTTATGGTTTAAAACAGGCTCCACGGGCGTGGTTTGAACGATTTACTGATTTTATTAAAGCTCTTGGTTTTCGTTGTAGTCGAGCTGATTCTTCGATGTTTGTTTACAAACAAGGTATCCATATGGCTATTTTATTGCTTTATGTTGATGTCAACTCTGATTTCGGAAATCATAGCTAAACTGAAGGATGAATTTGCTATGAGTGATTTGGGTCATCTCCATTATTTTTTGGGTATACAGGTTGTTTGAAATAAAGATGGTTTGTTCTTACATCAATCCAAATATGCAGCAGATTTGTTACTTCGTTCAGGTATGGAAAATACTAAGCCTATGGCTACTCCTTCTACAACCAGGGAATCGTTGAGTGTTTCTGCAGAAAGTCCTTTGCTAGTGGATCCTTCTTATTATCGAAGTTTGGTTGGTGCCTTGCAATATTTGACCTTTACGCGGCCCAAGTATGTCAACATATGCAGTCACCTCGAGATGTTCATCTACAGGCTGTGAAACGGATACTTCGATATGTCAAGGGAACTGTTTCTTTTGGTTTACAGTTTTATAAGAGTTCTCCTTGCTCACTTTTGGCATATTCAGATGCTGATTGGGCAGGGTGTGTTGATACAAGGCGATCAATGACTGATTTCTGTGTTTATTTCGGTCGAAATTTGGTTTCCTAGTCTGCCAAGAAACAAGCTACTGTTTCGCGCTCTAGCGCGGAAGCTAAATATAGAGCTGTTACAAGTACAGTGGCTGAACTTTCATGGATTCAGAATCTTCTTGCTGATTTATATATCTACTTAAAGGAGCCACCTATTGTTTTGTGTGATAATATTAGCACTACCTACATGGCTGCTAATCCTATTCTACATGCTAGAACAAAACACATAGAGTTGGATATTCATTTCGTACAGGAGAAGGTGAATGCTGGTAAACTTTCAGTGTCTCATGTTTCTAGCCAAGATCAATATGCTGACATTTTCACCAAAGGCCTTGCCAGCTCTCGCTTTCGATTACTGCGTGCCAATCTCTGTGTTAAACCACCCATCGATTGAGAGGGGATATTAAGATAAATATTATCTTGTATTTTAAATTCAAATGTTGATACAATCTTATCAACATATCTGTATATATATTGCTGTATTATTAATGAAATAATATAAGAGAAAACTTGTTCATAAACATTTACATCGCCTACATTTTTTTTTTACTAAATGAGATCTGAATCCCAACCCACAAGGCCACAACCAAATCCACTTTCAACAATACTAAAAATAACAGCCAAAAACGTTTAATTTGAGCACTAACTATTGATTGGAAACTTTTATTAATTAACTTAGTAATTAAGTTAATCTGCCTTGGCCACCACACTATAATCTATAATATATATTATGGGGGCTACTAAGAAGTCAGTGAAAACCTCAGCAACCTCTACGTTCTTAATATTATCAATGTTTTCATGTTTTTGCCCAAATTCATTGATTCGTTGAACATTAAACAATAAACTAATCCTCATCAAGAAAAATATAATTACTTTGTATTATACCAACAAAATGTTTCAAAAAAGCAATTTTAGGTGTTGAAGACATATTTGAGAAGTCTAACTTTCTATTTGCTAATAAAGAATAAAAAGAAGCTACCAAGAAAGTACACTAAGAGAATCCAACCGTCAATTATGACTCATTTCTTTATTAGTTTACCCTATCAAAATCATTTTCTTTTCAATATTATATATATTTTAAAATTTTAATTAGTTAATTACGTGTATAATATTGTTTGTATGCTTATATAAATAAGATTTAAAACGTGGCGTTTTTTGACACCAAAATTGAAATCAAATTAGCTAAGACCTTTTGTGAGTTAGTTATTTCCTCTAGCTTGAACATCACCTGAAAATCAAGATATGGAAGGTAATAGTAATACTAAGAGCACAAAGAAGCAAGAAAGATCCGGAAGTGGAGATACTCGGTACCGGGGAATTCGTCGGAGACCTTGGGGAAAGTTTGCCGCCGAAATACGTGACCCAACAAGAAATGGTGCTCGGAGGTGGTTAGGAACATTTGAGACGGCGGAGGAAGCGGCCAGAGCATATGACAGAGCTGCTTTTGCTTTTAGAGGTCATTTAGCTATTCTTAATTTCCCAAATGAACATCAATACCATTGCCAAAACTCTCCGCCGCCATCTTTTGCTACTTCTTCTTCTTCTTCTTCTCTTTCTTCTAATTCTTGCTCTTCCGGTGCTCCTCCGGTCAACTTTGGTTCTTCTGGTGGACAAGAAGTTCTAGAGTTTGAATATTTGGATAATAAATTGTTGGAAGATCTTCTTGAAACACAAGAGGGTAAGAATAATAAGTCCCATTGGTGATTAAATGGTTCATTGTAGTTTCTTTTTTTTTAATGATTTGTAATTTTATTTCAAATTACCCAGAAATGTAATTCTTTAATTTTTGGAAGCCATTGTTTGATTGCAAATTTTGTAACATTCAATTTTATTCAAAGAATGCATTTCCATTGTCTACCTTATTAAATTTATGCAAGCTTATTCAATAAATTAATGGTGATATTTCATCTATAAATTAAAGAAACAAATGGTAAAGATTATTCAATGTGGAACATTAAATTCCATTTCCAATATTAAGAGAATTAAACACCCCCATGCATTGCTAATTTCAATATATACTCCCTTTCTATCCCAAATTAATAAACATATTTTTTCCTATCATTTTAATAAGTGAGTTAATATATTAAAATATTTATTATATTCATATTTATTATTACTTTATTAAAAATATTTCATATTAAAATAACGCACGATATTAATAAAACATATAAATTTATATTTTTAATAAAATTAATTAATTTTTCTTAATTTTTATAAACTTAAAAATCTGCCATTAATTTAGGATAAATGGAATATATTATATACATCTAGATGAAATTTTTCAATGAAACTTATGAATTAGTTGTCTTTGTTATGAGTTGGATTGGATATATGATAATATTATTTAAAATAAATATTTTAATTATATATTATTATAATATTATAATTAATGAATTGAAGGTCAACTATGGTCTCCTTGACATTCTTGACGCAGGAGCATTATAAATCTTATGTCAAACCTCAGCCACCAAAACAACACTACCGTTTTCCAAATTCACTTTACACGCAAAAAGTCAAATTGGCATTTTATCGCCAATCATTGAACTTTTAAATAAAAACAGCCATTTTCCATGTCCAATTAAGAAATGAGAAGGGGGATTAGGAGAGGAAAACACATAAATTAGTAAGGAAATAACATAAAATTAAAATCATTACCTATTAATTAATATAAAATATGCAGTTTTTGATTGTTTTAGTAAAGATTCAACAGCTAATTACTACTTAATCTAAGGCACTTAATTAAAAGGATTCATCTGTTTCTTTAAACCTTTTTTTTATGAACATTAAAAAGGCTGAAATCTGTTACTGTTACATAAAGATTCAATCTTTATTGATCTCAAAAAAGAAAAAAGAAAAAAAGATTCAATCTTTATTGCTATTGTTGTCAACATCAAAATCAAGAAGGTCCTCTAACAACTTATCATCCAAGCACTCAAATTCAATCACTTCTTTTCTTGGTTCAATCCCTGTTCTTTCCATGTTCTGTAAAATTGAGGAGGAGGAAGAAGAAGCAAATGAGGATGAGGATGAAGATGATGATGATGATGATAATGATGAAGACGACGAAGATGATGAGGATGAAGAAGATGCAGAATGAACCTTATTTGGTGGGTATTCGTCGGGGAAGTTAAGTTTAGCTAAATGACCTCTCATTGTATATGCAGCTTTATCATAAGCTCTTGCAGCAGCTTCTGCAGTATCAAAAGTCCCTAACCATATTCTAGCTCCTTGCCTTGTTGAGTCTCGAATTTCTGCTGCAAATTTCCCCCATGGCCGCATTCTTACTCCTCTGTATTTTACATTTCCTTCTCCTTTATTAGAATTTTCCTCCATGAACTTGAAAAGTTGAACTAATGCTGCTGCAAGTGTAATCTGCAACTTCACTCTGCCATTTATATATTGCAAATCTCTTGCCATTGATGGATCAAATCTCTATAAAAAAAAATTAAACCCACAAAAATATTAAACTAAAGATTAAGAATTAATAAATATTTCAACGAATTGGGAACCAATTCAACGTGCTAAAAAGAACCTATTGATGGGGAAAGATTTAGAGATGATTAGAAGGTAATGGCTTAAGCAGAAAGGACAACTTTTTGTTCTTTAATTATTCTTTACTATTTCTTAAGTTTTCATACTCTTGTTGATGATGCTATTGCTGTTGGGTAATGGTGATGTCAGTTAAATTACGTTGCATTTGCTTTCTCAGCATAGTCAATTAATCAAGTTTTTTTTTCTTCATTAAATATACGAAATGAAATAATTAAAAATTAATCAGATTCTGCTTTCTGGGTATTTTATTAATTATTTTATAATCCCTGCCATTTTAGTTTTATACCCAAAATCAGATATGGTAAAATGAGGTCACTTGGTGATTTAAAGTGATGATGTCTACTTGATTAGTCATCAAACTTCCACTAATGTAAGTTAGTTATTTGTACATTGTAATATAATAATAATAATAATAATAATAATAATGCTTTGGAAATTTATATTTTAATTTAGGCTCATGATTCAATGAGTTTAGATTTATAAAATAAATTAAGATGTTTATGGGACAATTATGTGTGTATGAGCAAAATGTTATTACATGTATAATTATGTCATGTCTCTGAGTTGTTGGTGAGGTAATATGTCTGACGCTTGTAGTTTGTTTTAATACTCACACAATTAATAAAAAATGTTTTAGGAAAAAAAATTCATGTTTCTTTGCTCTGTATAGTATCGGTAGTGTTAAGCATGTGTTTAAATTTCACGGTGCTCTTGCCCATAGATGCATGAATTAAAGCCACCATTAGCTGCATGTGTTTGAATTTCCTTTGTGATAATATTTCATACTATATTAGTATAAAATATCCTTATTCTATAGTAAAACGAGAACAACACATATTTCTATTTGCTAAATTACACCTTAATAATAATATTTCACACTATTTTAGTACTATAAATGTATAAATGTAATGTGTATACATATATATATATATATATATTTGTAAAGATAAAAGAAAACAAAGCATCATTAGGTGCTATAGTGCTATAGTGCCTAAAAGCATTTAGTAGCTTTTATAAATTATTGTGGGTGCTGAGTACTAATTTGACTATAGCTAGATGGATAAGGAATGAGCTAATGAAATTTTGGCACATGGATGGCTGCGTAGTTTAGGTTCATTCACCTCACAAATTTGATTTTGGGTAAACATTCAGAGATTATTAGATTTCGTTTCAGAGGCAAAAAGCCAATGTTTTTGGAATCAGTAATAAATAAATAAATAAAACTTTAGTTTAAGCCCACTAAAGAACCACATTCAACCAATGAAACGTCTCCCCCCCCCCCCCCCCCCCCACGATCAAAAGCTATTTTATAAAAAGAAAATTCGTTTGATTTGTAATTCTTTTATTTATTTTATAAATTGATATTGAAACTAAACCCATAAACAGTCAGGTAAAAACAAAGAGAAAAGGCTAAAAATATATATTTAGGCTATAAAATAGTATAAAAGAATTAGTATAATGGTGGGGAAGATTTGTGGTGCCAATTTCTGACTTGTCTCATTTTTTATAATGCATTAAGAATTATAAATATGCAATGCAAGTTGTGATAGGCCCTTATCTTATTGGCCCTAACAAGGTCAGTTAATTTTTTATTTTTATTTTTTTTAATTCTTAGGTTTAGGTGTAGACTGTGACTTTTGGTTTAATCAAATTTAAAATCTGACGTAAATCAAACTTTCGATTTTAATAACATTAATTCTTTCACTGTTCAATTTATAATTAAAGTTTTGGCTGTTCAACCAATTATATTTGTTATGGGGTATAAATGGTGAATGACATAATGTAGAGGTTGCTTATCAAAAAATTATTTATACGAGTATAAGAATCATAAATTCTACATTTATACGAATGAGAATACGTTATACCCAATGTCTTGAATAATTTGCTATAATTGTAAAAGTATTTATGTATAAACTAAGTTATTCTAATTAACAGCAGTTTTCGTCAAAAATAAGCAGAAAGCTCTTGGTCTAAACATACTAAATTTGATTTTTATCAAATGATTATAGAAATTTTTCTAAGGACCAATAAAAAATTGAAATCTCCAAACTTCTTTAAGTAAATTTATTTGAATTCAGTTGTTAAATGAATGAAAACTAAAAAAAATGAGCTTTGTAAAACCAATAGAAAAAATATTGTTAGGCTAAAAAATAAAAAATTAAAACTAAAATAAATAATTTAAAATTAAAATATGAATATTAAACTACAATTTGAGAATGATGAATTAAGAAAATAAAATTAAGTAAAAATAGAATTAATAAATTAGACAACTAAATTAAATAAGAAAAGCTAAAAATTCGTTGTTATGGAATTGTAGTTTTTGCTATGGAACTGAAAATTCTATAATATATCTGAAAAGATACGACTTTTTTTTTTTATTGATTTTTGGTTATAATAGTTGGAGTTTTTTTTTATTGATTGATCTTCTCTTTTATACACAAGAATGATGGTTTTTTTTTAGGACTTCTCTCTACTTTTCCATACAAAACTCGTATCTCTATTTCCATTAATGTCAGTTAATTATTTGTATATTATAATATAATAATAATATTATATATATAATTGTATATAATATCAAAATTTTTATAATAAGATATGTTTAATATGTTAAGATATTTTTGAAATTGATTTGAAATTTAATCAAAGAAATAATTAAAATATTAATTTTTAATTTTACAATTTTAATTATCAATTAAAAGAAAAATTTATATATTAATATATAATTAATGCATAAAAATAATATTATATATATAAATATATATAATATTAAAATTTTTATAATAAGATATATTTATTATATTAAAATATCTTTAAAACTTATTTGAGATTTAATCAAAGAAATAATAAAAATATTAATTTTTAATTTTATTGTTTGAATTATAAATTAAAAGAATAATTGAAAATAATAATTTGAATACAAAATTTATAATTTGTAACAAATATAAGTCCCAATTTATAATTTATTTGAAAAAATATAACTTCTGATTGACACTTCAAATCTAATTTATACTTTCTGAGTAAAATCTATAATATTTAATATTCATTAATTTTGCTGATAAAAAAATTCATTAATTTTCGTTTGGAGTTTTTTCAAAAAATATTCTAAAAATAAAAGTATTTTCAAAAATACCTCATTTTCAATTTCAATTTTAAAAATACCATTTTTTCAATTTTTAATTTTAAAAATATCCCTTTTTGAGGGTATATCTTTAATATATATTTGGTACATTAAAAATATACTCTATTTTTAAATATATACATTGAATATACATTCAATATATTAAAGGTATATAAAAAATATAGAATATTTAAAAAAGGCTAAAAAATATAATACAGAGTGTAATTTCTTCTTTTCATTTACTGGAAAGCCAATTGTTGTTAGACTAATGGCAAAATTATGACTATAAATATCATATTTGGGCTACTCCTATTTACCATAACGCAGTTACACCATGCTATTTTAGTCAAAACAAGGATAATAATAAAGAATTATCGTTCTATACTAATAAAAAATTAGAAAAATAAGCATAGTTAAATTAAAATTTTATTGCCATAAGAAACAGTAAATTTTGAAGCATTTCTAGTATATAATATAAATTATACTAATGTTTTTTTTGGAAATTATAAATGATACTAATGTTAGTAAACAACAAAAAGTCTAATTTTGCCTAAATTTCATCAAAATTTAAAATACTCATATGTCCATATGAGCATCATCGAGAAACCCCATGAAGAAACTCCAGGTGAAAATCAATCCAACACTCGGTAATTAATTAGAATATAAACACGAGCTTTTGGTTTTATTTATTTCGAAGCGCTCAAACTTTTGAAATCCACAACGACTGTTTAACGGACAATAACATCCTCCGCCGCAAGCCTCAATGCAGCGCACTCGCGGACCATAAAAAACTTAGAATGAAAACTAATAACAAATCAACATCCAACTTAAAAAAAAAAAATAGAATACACAAAAATTAACAATTGTAACAAAAATGTAAGCTGTGTGACTCTGTAACTTACAGTTCAAAAACGGTGCGTTTTTGACAAAAACGGCGCGTTTTGTATTAGGGTAATTTTAGGTTTGGTATAAATACCAATCTGATAACTGTTCTCTTCACTTTTTGCTTTCTGCCGCCTCTCTCGTCTTCTTCTCTCTCTGCTAGGTTTTGTTCTTACGAAAATAAGGGTTCCTCTTCTGTAATCTCTTGATAATCAGAGCCTGTATCTTTGTTGAGAGTTGAGAGTTTCAGTTGGTGCTTGTAAATCTGTACTGATCGATTTCTGAGTTATAATAAAAGAGGCTGAGGAACCTTTCCTCCTTGGATGTAGTCCTACTGTGTGTAGGATGAACCAAGTAAATACTGGTGTTTGATCTGTTTGTATGATTTGTTCGTTTTTCTTTTCTGTTTATACTGTCTGGATCTTCAACAGTTGGTATCAGAGCACATGAGGATCTCGACGAATCAGGTTGTAATCTTCCTTGTCTCTGTTTATTTTCTTTCGATTCTTTGGGTTTTCTGTTTGATTTGTTCAGATCGGGTTTTATTTTACTTGATCTGTTCAGATCGTCTCCTTTCTCACTAAGATCTGTTCAGATCGGTTCTTGTTCTGTTTGATCTGTTCGGATCGGCTCTTCTTCTGTTAAGATCTGTCAAGATCTGTTTATTTTCTAGATTATTCTCTTGTTTTTCTTTGCGATCTGGTACAGTGATTGTATTTGTGTTTTGCAGGATTGACAGAAGAACAAAGAAAAGGATAAAAACTGCTTTCTGGTACTGTGATTGTACTTGTATTTTTTGCAGGATAAACAGAAGAACAGAAAGAATAAAGATCTGCTTAAAGAAACCCTAGATCGGATAAATAAAAAAAATGTCAATCGCCAAAATTAATGTCGAAAAGTTCGACGGTAAAGGTGATTTTACAATCTGGAAAGAAAAGATGACTGCAATACTCGTACAACAGAAGTGCAGAAGAGCACTTGATGGCCCAGAAGCTTTACCTTCGACATTGACAGACTTGGAGAAACAAGACTTGATGGATCTTGCGTACAGCACCATCATCTTAAATCTTTCCGATGTTGTTCTTCGGAAAGTAAGGGGTAATGATTCTGCTCCTAAACTCTGGAATAAATTGAATTCATTATACACTGTTAGGTCTGTCTCTAAAATTGCCTATTTGAAAGAAAGGTTGTTTAGTTTTAAAATGGACCCTACAAGGTCTGTTGATGATAATTGTGATGATTTTCAAAAATTAGTATTAGAACTTGCTGATGTTGGTGAGAATCTGAGTAATGAAAATCAGTCCATTATTTTGCTTAATTCTATCCATGAAAGCTATCAAAATGTTAAGGATGCTCTTAAATATGGTAGGGATAGATTAGAAACAGATGACATTATTAATGCTTTAAGACTTAGAGAAATGGAAATTAAGTCTGTAAGTAAGCAAACTGGAAATGCTGAAGGTCTGTTTGTTAAAGGAACTAGAAGTAAAATTAAAAAGAAAAGATTTAAGAATAAAAACAGTGAGAGTAATCAACATAACCAGTCAAACAGTTCATCCCATAATGATAAAACTTATAATCAAAACACTACTGCCACAAATAAAGTTGAGAGAATATGCTATTACTGTAAGAAAAAGGGTCACATTAGGAGGTTTTGTAGAGAAAGACTTAAGAAACTAGATCAAAACAATGAATCTGGAGCTGCTAATTCATCAACTCAGGTTGATGATATAGAGGCTTTAACTGTTACTTCCAGCAGAGATGCTGAGGTTTGGATTCTAGATTCTGCATGTTCATATCACATGACTCCTCATAGACACTGGTTCAGTAAGTATCAGGATCTAAGTGGTACAAATGTTTTGATGGGTAATGACTCATCCTGTGAAGTTCTAGGGGTGGGTACAGTTAGGTTATCAATGTGGGATGGTAGGATAGTTGAGTTACAGGATGTTAGACACATTCCTGAACTTAGAAGAAACCTCATTTCCTTAGGTTGGTTAGAAGAAAAGGGTCTAAGTCATACAGCTAGGAATGGTATATTAGAGGTTTATAAACTTGACAGGTGTGTTCTAAAAGGCAATAGAGTCAACAGACTCTATCAACTTGTAGGTTCAGTAATCACTGGCACTGCTGCCAATACTGAGTCAAGCTGTGACTCAACATCTCTGTGGCACAAAAGGTTAGGCCACATTGGTTACACTGGTTTGGAACAGTTGTATAGGAAAGGGGTTTTAGACTTAGATCAGTTTAGTAAAACTAGCCTCTGTGAAATCTGTGTAATGGGTAAGGCACATAGGAAAAGTTTTAGCCACTCACAAACACAAGTCACAAAATTGTCTAGATTATATTCACAGTGACTTGTGGGGTTCCTCTTTTGTACCTCAATCACTATCAGCTTCTCAATACTTTGTCACATTCATAGATGATTATTCTAGTAAAATCTGGATTTATTTCCTTAAGAATAAAAATGATGTTTTTAACAAATTTTGTGAATGGAAAGCACTTGTTGAAAATCAAAAGAATTGTAAAATTAAAGTATTAAGAACTGACAATGGTTTAGAGTTTGTCAATAAACAATTTGATGAATTCTGCTTAAAACATGGTATAATGAGATATAGAACTTGTACCTAGACACCACAGCAGAATGGTGTAGCAGAAAGGTACAATAGGACAGTCCTAAATAAGGTCAGATGTATGCTGTTTGAGTCTGGTTTTGGTAATAAGTTCTGGGCTGAAGCTGCTTCAACAGCCTGTTACTTGATAAACAGGTCACCTAGCTCTGCTTTAAAATTTAAATGTCCTAATGAGATATGGAATGGAAAACCTATTAGCTATTCTCACCTTAGGACATTTGGATGTATAGCTTACATTCATAAGAAACAGGATAAATTGGAACCTAGAGCTGTTAAATGCTATTTTGTTGGTTATCCTGTTGGTATTAAAGGATATAAAGTTTGGTCACCTGTTGAAAATAAAATACTTGTCAGTAGGGATGTTGTGTTTAATGAATTGGAATTGTATAAGACTAATCTGCAGGTACCTTTGACAAGATCTCAAGCTGACCTGTCTGTGTTTGAGGTGGAGCTTGACAGTTTTTACAAAATTGATCTGAATGCCACTCAAACAGAACCCCCTACTGCTGTAAACAATGAGTTACAGGTACAACCTGAAGGTGGAGTACTGAATAATGAGCCAGTAACACAAGAGCAAACTGACTATATGCTAGCCAGAGATAGACAAAGAAGGGAAATCAGAAGGCCTCCCAGGTTTGATGATTATGCTTGTAATGTCTTAAATGTGGATTTAACTGCCTTTGCTTTTGTGTGTGCTGCTATGACAGAAACAGGTGATCCATTGAGCTTTGAAGATGCTAGACTGAGCAGTGACTGGAAACACTGAAAAGCAGCAATGGATGAAGAGATGAATTCTCTCATGAAAAATGGTACCTGGAAATTGGTACCAAAGCCTGTTGGTAAGAAAATTATAGGATGTAAATGGGTGTTTAAGAGAAAACCTGCTATACCTGGCTTTGATAAAGGGAGATTTAAAGCCAGAGTTGTAGCAAAAGGTTTCTCTCAATTGGAAGGTATAGATTTTCATGAGATTTTCTCTCCTGTAGTTAAACATGTTACAATTAGGTTAATGTTGTGCATAACTGCTATGTTAGATTTAGAACTTGAACAATTGGATGTTAAAACTGCTTTCTTGCATGGTACTCTTGATGAAGAGCTTTACATGGCACAACCAGATGGTTATGTTCAATCTGGAAAAGAAAGTTATGTCTGTTTGTTATTAAAATTTTTGTATGGTCTTAGACAAGCACCTAGGCAGTGGTATAAAAGGTTTGATGAGTTTATGACTAAGCATAGGTTTAAAAGGAGTAGTTATGACCCATGTGTGTATTTTTCTAAACTATCACATGATCATTACATCTATCTTTTACTGTATGTGGATGACATGCTAATTGCCTGTGAAAATAAGCTTGATATTGTTAAATTGAAGTCTATGCTAAGTGCTGAATTTGAAATGAAGGACTTAGGTCCTGCAAAAAGAATTTTGGGCATGAGTATAGATAGAGATAGGAGTAAAAGGATGTTATTTCTGTCCCAATGTGATTATGTTTGCAAGTTTCTTGAATTGTATAATCTGAATAAAGTTAAAGCTGTTTCTACTCCAATTGGTGCACAGTTTAAACTTTGCTCCAGTTTTAAGCCTCTAACAGTATCTGAACAGGAATATATGAATAAGGTTCCTTATCAAAATATTGTTGGAAGTATGATGTATGCGATGGTCTGTACCAGACCTGATATTGCCTATGGTGTGAGTTTAGTCAGTAGGTTTATAAGCAGTCCAGATAATCTCACTGGGAAGCTGTAAAATGGCTTGGTAGGTATCTTAAAGGTTCTGAATCTGTATGTTTGTTGTTTAAACAGCCTGATTATGAAATATTTGATATAGCTGGTTATTGTGATTCTGATTTTGCTGCTGATTTAGATAAAAGAAGATCTTTAACTGGTTATTGTTTTACATTTGCTGGAAATATTGTAAGCTGGAAATGTAGTTTACAGCAGGTTGTAGCTCTCTCTTCTACAGAAGTAGAGTACATTTCCCTTACAGAGGCTATAAAAGAAGCCATCTGGTTAAAGGGAATTGTAACTGAGTTGGGATTAAAAACAGGTAAAGTCAATGTGTTTTGTGACTCACAAAGTGCAATACACTTAAGCAAAAACAGTGTATTTCATGAGAGAACAAAGCACATTGATGTTAAACATCACTTTGTTAGAGATATAATCTCTAAGGGTATTATAAATGTTGAGAAAATCTCAACCTTGATTAATCCAGCTGATATCTTTACTAAGCCTGTTTCTGTTTTAAAATTTCAGGAGGCTCTAAGCCTACTTGGAGTTATGAAGAGATGAGCTATTACTGGTGATTACCCGAGGAATGGTTCTGAATGCTTTTTCTGCTTTGTAACTCAGAGTCAAGGTGGAGAATTGTGAGCTGTGTGACTCTGTTACTTACAGTTCAAAAACGGCGCGTTTTGTATTAGGGTAATTTTAGGTTTGGTATAAATACCAATCTGATAACTGTTCTCTTCACTTTTTGCTTTCTGCCGCCTCTCTCGTCTTCTTCTCTCTCTGCTAGGTTTTGTTCTTACGAAAATAAGGGTTCCTCTTCTGTAATCTCTTGATAATCAGAGCCTGTATCTTTGTTGAGAGTTGAGAGTTTCAGTTGGTGCTTGTAAATCTGTACTGATCGATTTCTAAGTTATAATAAAAGAGGCTGAGGAACCTTTCCTCCTTGGATGTAGTCCTACTGTGTGTAGGATGAACCAAGTAAATACTGGTGTTTGATCTGTTTGTATGATTTGTTCGTTTTTCTTTTCTGTTTATACTGTCTGGATCTTCAACAAAAAATTAAAGAACTTACATAATCTTCAATGTGGTATCACCGGCTACTAAAACAGGAGCGGGAAGCTTACAGATGCCCAATTCTTTAAGTCATCTGGACAATAAAAGCTTTACTAATTATGAATAGTAAAAAATAGTAAATAGAGAGAATATTTTAAAAATAATGATAATTTTAAAGGGTAAAATGATAATTTTACTTAAAAAATAAATTAATTAAATCATTCAAAAATGATTTTATTTTTTGAATGGATGTTAGAAATTGAAGAATTAAAAATAATAAAATAAATAATAAATAAAAATTAATTAAATATATAAAAATGGTGAAAATATTTTAAAAGAAAGAAAAATTAAAAAATAAACAATTTATTATCTTTTTCTTCTTCTTTCTCACTTCACCACGAAATTTCACCATAGCTAAGTATTATTTTTACTTCAAATACAAAATTTTGAAGAATTTCAGAGGATCAAGGTGATTTTTGGTGGATTTTTTAACAAACTAGTAAGTTTTCTTACTTTTTTTTTGGTATTTTCTTTAAGTTTTCAATTATGTGAAATATAAATTTTCGATAAGTGATAGGATAATTTGATTTAAGGGCATGTATGATGTTCTATTGATGTAAGAACATTGATTTCAAGGTTAAATATTAGATTTGATTAGCTTTGGTTAGAGTTGGATGGGATAGTAAGGTTTAAGTTTATGAAAAATGATTTTGTTAAAGAATATTTGTTTAATTGGTTTTATCATTTAAATCATATTGTTTAATAATTTAAATAATAGAAATAAACTTAAATTAACAATTGGAATTGGTTATAATGTTGAACCAAAATCAAAGTGATTTAGGGTTTAAATTTTGCAAATTTGATGGAAGAACGATATATTATATTTTAATACTTTATATGTGTTAAAATGTAATGTTTGTAATATATTTAAGCTTTAAAATCAATTTAAAAATGTTGAGAATGGAGTTTTAATAATAAAGTGTGTTTGACATATTTTAGTATTTTTGAAGGGAATATCTTTAAATTGAGTTTTATAGTTTAATATGTGTTTAAATGTGTTGTTTAAGACATAATTAACCTTAAAACTCAATTTGGTATTGGTTGGGTTAGAATTTCAAAGTTAAAGTGCCTTGTGGCTTAAGAAATGGGAAATTGAATAATTGGATTTTAATTCATATTTGGTAGCTTAAACACTTAAAAATATGATCCTAACGTGTGTTTGTTATTCACATTTTGATTAGGTGTTAAGTAAGTTGTTTTTTCAATAACTTAGCGAGTAAATGAATTTTAGTGAAGTTGTGAGATTGATTTTTTTGGCTTAGAAGTCTCTCTGTCTAAATGTATGTACATATTTTGATTATTATGTATTAAATTGTTCTTGTTTAATATATTTTGTGATTGAATAATTTGATGACTATGCTATTTTGATGTGTAAATTCATATAAAAAGTGCATAGATATTTATTTAAAATTGAAATGTATAATGTATGTGTTTATGAGCCACTTTATTTAAAATTGAAATGTATAATGTATGTGTTTATGTGCCACTTTGAGTTGACTAAAAGTATTGTAATGAATGTTTTGTAAAAATGCATGAAAATATTTGGTAAATATAAAAATAGGTCACATTGTATTTGTAGCAAGAAAGTCATTGAAAATATATGAAATAAATAAGAAATAATAAAAAAAGTGAAAAAAGAATTAAAATTTGCATAATTGTCAAATATTGAGAAAAATATAAAATGGTTTAAGTAATATGTGTAATATTGTGTAATATCAAATTCTAGAATATTGGTTTTAGTGTGATACAGTATACCAGATAATTATTTTCGGGCCAGACGCTAGACATTATTATTATTGCCTTCTGACCAGATGTTAGACATCACTATTATTACATTCGGGTCAGACGCTGAGCGTCAATATATTTGCCTTCAGACCAAATATTGGGTGTCAAATATGAATCCAAAATAATATCTTTGAAACTTGATTATTATATAGGATCATTTGGGCCTAATATATGTGTATGAGAAATGTAATTCTTTGAAAGTGTCAATTGAGTGACTTGCATTATAGAAATGCATATCAAGTTTACACTTTGAAAAAATGCATTTGATATTATTCATGCGATTTTCTTTATTTAAAAGTATATACCACTAGACAATTTTGCTTAATGTGATTTGTGTATCGGGCAGGTGATAAGATTAGTGCAGAGAGCCCTGCTGAACTAGAGCAGGTGTAGAGTATCCCTGCTTTCTAGAGTTTTGAGTTGGCCGCTACAGACCAGGACAGTGCAAATATATAATATGTTCATTTTGACAACTTAGCTTCTAAATATATATATTATATTGTAAATATATAAATGGTGTAATTTATAAAATTTGTGATTTGTATTTTTATAAATAATGATTTTGCATATGTATATATATATATATATATATATGTATGTATGTATGTATGTTTGAGTGTTTTTGAAAGATTGATGGAGTTTTAGAAGTGTAGAATGTTAAAAATTATTTTGGGAGTGTGTTTTCTGCAGGTTGTGAAATATTAAAATTTTTGGGATATCCGAATTACAAACAAAATTCCGATATAAAATATTTATTTTTGGTACTTAAAATTAATGAGGAATATTTCTATTTACTTACAAAAATACATTTTAATATTTGAGATATTAATTTGAAAATATGATAATTTTTATTAAAACTAAATTATAGTATTTTTATATTTTATATGCATATTTTACATATACCGAATATATGTATTATATGTATATAGTATATAAGGGTGTTGTTAAGGTTGACAAAATTTTACTATTATACACATATTATATACATAAAAAATAAAGTTAAAAAATATTAAGTTTATTGTATATATTATATGTATGTCTAGGTTTATTGTTATACATGTATATTGTGTATATATAAAAAATTAAGCTTATAGTATATATATATTATATGTATATTGTATGTACAATAATGCATGTGTATTATATATATATTTGTGTATATTTATTTTGAATATGTTGAATTATAATCGATAATATATATATTATTTAATTATATTATATATATAGTTATATTTTTTATGTAAATACTGCATATATATTTTATGCATATCATATATATATTTATATATTTTATATGCGTATTGTGAATATATAAATATTAAAGTTATTTATAAATAAAAAATAACATAAAAAAAATAAACCGCATAATGATAAATAAATAACAAAAAAATAATTTAAAAATCCAAGCCATAAAAATTAAAAAAAAAAAAGCCATTACCTTTCATAAAAATGCAAAGAAAAACTTCTCCATCGTAAAATTGAAAAATAAGCTAAAATCAAAAGTTGTATTCTATATAATTTTCCCTTCTAATCAGTGAGAACATATTCTCTTTTTAATTTTATGGCCATTTTTTTATTTTTACTTCTTTTTCATTTTTTTAAATATGTGTTTTATATTTTCTTTTATTTTTTCATGATTTCTTTTTGTTTTTTCCCTTATTTTCTTCTTTGCTTTTCTTTTAAACATTATTTTTTATTTAGTTTCTATTATTTTTTATTTTTTCTTCCATTTTTTGCTTCTGATTTTTTGTTTAGTTATTAAATTCTTTTTTTAATTATTATTATAGTTTTTATTGTTGGATAGCTATTTTGCAATCTGATAATGTTTTAAATTGTGTTGAAATTAGTTGCAAAAATCTCTATATTCACAATATATATATATAATATACCTATAATATATTTATAATATATACAATATATTTATATTATTGTTAATATTAGTATATATTTTCACATGGAATTTCAATATATGTATAATATTTACACGATACATACACTATAGGTTAAGATGATATAAAAATAAAATATAAATATACATAGCATAGGCATATTCATAATATATGTAAAATATACTCATAATATATATAATATATTCATAACATATGCATTATATTATATTAATGTTAATAGTAGTGTATAAGTTCTCTTTAAAATTTAATACATGAACTATATTTACACTACATGTATAACATATAAACTATATGTTCTCCCTATGTTCACAATATATGCACAACATATTCTTAAAATGTTCATAATATATACAATATAATTATACTATTGTTAATTATAGTGCATATATTCTCACTTGAAATTTCAATATATAAATAATATTTACATGATATATACACTATAATTTAAGATGATATGAAAAATAATATATATGTATAATATATGCAGAACATATTCAGAATATATATAGAATATATTCACACTATATATTATATTATATTATGTTAATGTTAACAGTAGTGTATATGATCTCACTTGAAATTTAATATATGAACTATATGTTCTCCCTATATTTATAATATATATATATATATACTATATATATACTATTTTTAATAGTAGTGCATATATTCCTATTTGAAATTTCAATATAAAGATAATATTTGCACGATATATACATTATAATTTAGTGTGATATGAAAATAATATATACATGCATAACATATACAAAACAGTAGAACATATTCACAATATATACATTATAGTATATTAATATTAATATTAATATATATGTTCTCGCTTAGAGTTCAATACATGAATTATATTTATACTATACATACATCATGTTAAAAAAAGATATGACAGGAATACTTATATTTTTAGTCAAAACTTAATATATTAACAATATATGCATAACATATTTATAATATAAATATTTATATCATGTTACTTTAATATTACACTACATATACATCGTATTTAGAAAAAATATAAAAGTAACACATGTATTATTATCTAGAATTTAATATATGCACAACACATGTAGTATTTTTTGAAAGTCCACAAATTACGAAAATGAATATCCTACCATAATTTTGTAATTTCAAAAACTACTTTGATATTTTTATAATTTTCTTTAGACACCATATGCATATATTTTTAAAAAATCTCTTTTCAGCGTAGTTTTGTAAAATTCAGCAATGTAAAACAATAACATATCCTTTCTAATTTGATTGAAAATTTAATTTAAAGCAATTTGATTCAAATATAATTTATTAGTCTTAAACCCAACTAAAATTTGCACTGGTGAAATAAAAAAAAGAAAATTATTGACACAAAAACATCATAAAGAATAAAAGAATATTTATAAGCATTGTAAAAGTCAATAATGGTTTACTAGTTGGAGAGTTTGATGATTTCTATAATAAATTTTTATTGATTGATAACCATGTTAAATTATGGTATGTGTACGCATTTGCTCATATCATTTGGTTATGTCTGGTCATAACGGGCGGACAACTTTATCTCGTATTCTGGTGCAAGGATATATGGCTTAACAAAATCATTTTTATTCAAAAAAAATTAGAAATAAGAATTCCTGATTAATTTAATGTTTAAAAAATAATTATATTAAGAGTAACTTAATTTTTTTTTATTTTTTTTATCATAGAATAAATTTTAAACAGACAGAAGAATTAAGGTCTAATTAAACTCTGAAATTCTACACCAATTTAATGATTTGCCAAGATTTTAAAATTTTTCCTTTTAAAAATATTATTAATAAATTTTTTAAATGCCAACTATATATTTATAATCTAGTTTTCATTCCATACCATATATAGTACTAAGAGAGTGTTTGGATTATCTTATGAAAATTAACTTATAAGTACTAAGTGTTTATTAGCTAATTTGAGCTTATAAATAATTAAAATTTTAAGGAGTCGCATATTCATTTTTTCAATAATCTAAACAGACCTCAGAAAAAAAAAATAGCACGAGGCAAGATAAAAGAAATAGTGAAACATGAAGAAATGAAGATCTCCCCCACATGCAACATTAATGGCTTGAAAGTAGACCACACCCTTCTCTCCAATCTTTTTGATTTGTATATATACTGGCAGACATTTGCGTTTGTTGCAAGTTTACATGTTCATTCAATTTAATTACTACATATTATTATTATTATTATTATGGTTTACTCATTTCTTTGCTCTTTATCTTTTTTCAACTCTCCTTTTTTTTCCCCACTTCTTGTTACTTTTAAACCTTATCTTAATCTTTCTAATAATCTCATTTCTGTCTCACTCTTCACTTTATTTTGTGTACAAGTACAAGCTTTTCTATGGAAAAAACTCTAAACCCGTAACAGAATTTTCCTTCCTCTTCTTTATTCTTTACTTCCATAGTCTATCATTTATGGCAACAACCCAGATAAACACTATCTATCAAACACCTTCATCACCTACTTCAGACCGTGCTTTTCCCATATTAGCCATTGCTGTACTATGCATAATTGTCACAGCTTTCTTGCTATTTGGCTACTATGTTTTTGTGAACAAATGTAGCTCTAATTGGCATAATTTGCTAAGGTGGGTTAGTATCTGGAGAGCTAGAAGAAATGAAGATTCATTTATAGCTTTATCTCCAACGTGGAATAGAGGGCTTGATGAATCTGTAATTCGTGAAATCCCTACATTTCAATACAGAAAAGAAGGTGCAGAGAGAAGCACCAATATCTATGGCTGTGTAGTTTGTTTGAATGAGTTTCAAGAACATGATATGCTTAGAGTTCTTCCGAATTGCAGCCACTCATTTCATCTAGATTGCATTGACATTTGGCTTCAAAGCAATGCCAATTGCCCACTTTGCAGAACAAGCATTTCAGGCACTAATAGATATCCTATTGATCACATTATTGCACCAAACTCTTCCCCTCAGGGTTCGCAGCCTTATAGTGAGAGCCTAGTGGGTGGTGATGAAGATTTTGTTGTAATTGAACTCGGAGGAGATGAGGAAGGAGCTCTTTTATCTAATAGGCAACAAGAAAGAGATGTTTCAAGAGAAGTTCAGATGCAACTCGTAAGTCAGTCTTCGGCAAAAATGGAACAGAAGCTTGGAAAGTTAAAACCACGTAAAAGACACCATCTTTCCATTATGGGGGATGAGTCTATTGATGTGAGAGGAAAAGATAAAGATGATCAGTTTTCCATCCAACCAATTAGGAGATCTTTTTCGTTGGATTCTGCAATCGATCGACAACTTTATTTAAGTGTTCAAGCCATGATGCAACGAAATACACATCAAAGAGGGATTAGCAGTAATGAAGAAAGTAGTAACAGAGTTCAAGGATCATCGTTTTCATTTGGTCATGGCAGGGGATCCAGAAAAGCAGCTTTACCGATTAAATTTGAGCAATGAGTGAGAATTTTTACTTGTTTTCTTTCAGTCGAATACCAGTTTTTCAAGTGGGGCAGGCAGAATTTTTGGAAGACGGGATAAAAAGTTACTAAAGAGGAACAAATGAAAATGTAGAGTGACTTTTGATTCATATGATACAAAGCATGGGATGAAATGTAAGCGTGGGCATGAGAATCATTGCCAAAACCACTGTAGGTTGATGACTTTTCTTTAATACTGTTTTTGAGTTGCTTCCTCTTCATGAATGAGAATGATTGCTTGTACGCTCCTAATAATCTAGAGATTTCGAGAGCAAAAGAGAGAAAATAGATATGGGAGCAGGTGGAAAAGGCTAATAATATTATGGAAGCCAGCCATGGCAGAGGGACCCCAACAATAAATACAAGTGAAAAAAAAGGCCTTTCAAGGAAAGATCAAAATCCTCTTTTTGTCTTTTACGTAATTATAGTGATGCTAGCAAACAGCAGAAAGTATAATTTTGCATAAATTTCATCGTAGATTTAAGATAATACTAATCAAAAGAGAGACATGCCAAAACAAGAAGCTTAAATAAATTGTTTCTTTTCTTATATTTCTATTGAAAATATCAGGATATAGTGAAAACAACAGGGTAACCTACATAAATTATGAATAAAACATCATGAGTAACATAATCTTGTCGATGTGAGCATCATCAAGATATTCCATGTGGAATCAAATTATAAATATATATATATGTGTGTGTGTGTGTGCGTATATAAAGCATCAATATAATATCCCTGAATACCTTAAGTTGACTCCTGCCTGGCAACTAGGTAAATATTATTGCCTGATAAAGTGATATGTAGCACTCGCATGGCAAAAACTGACCTTTTCTCAATTTCAGTGAGCCAAAAGTAATGTGGAACTCCAGAGGGACACCTAAAATGATTTTCCTCAGATGGTCTTTGAAGTATCCCACATGTAGCCAAAAAGAAACAGATCACAGCCCATAAGCATGGAGCTATTCAACCCAAGACGCGGAAATAAGAATTACCAATCCTATTCAATGTCGTAGAAGTATGTTAAAACTGCTATGTTATGTGAAATAAGAATTAGCAAGAATAACAATTATATTGAAGAAACATTATTTTGTTTCCTTGTGTAATAAAATTTTCCATAATTCCATGAATATAGAATTTCTTCTCAGCCAACCCTGAATTTAGGCTTGAAGCACAGATGGAGATTACCAAACAAGTGCCTTACATTGAAAATGCATTATAAAACAGAGTGATTTCAATCTACATTTTATCTTCATTTTATAAATCAATCAAATACTAACTTCAGTGTCACAACATTGATTTTTGCCTTTTCAAATATTGACTGACTTGTGTAACTAGAGCTATGTATGTATATATGAAAGTGACAATAGTTAAAAAATGAGAGGGGGAAGAGGGTAAAAAAAAATCATCACAGGCAGCAAGATACCCTCTTCACCACATTGAGAAAAAAATAAATGAATAACTAACCCAAACAAGAAAAGCAGCAATCTGCTTTCTGTGTTAAGCCTATAGCATGCTTGTTCACTTCTGTTTAAGTGGAATGTCAGGCTACAGTCTTCTACCAGAGGGACTACTATGAGGCAAGGGCAAAGCTTTGCTAGGTAGCTGGCTTATAGATGCCCCATGGCCACGAGCTTTTTCCTTTAATTGTTCAAGAAGTCGCCGGCCTTCTAGGAGTTCATCTTGTGCACTAGGTCCATGGCTTTCCCAGGCATCAATTGCCCGCTGCTGAAATTCGATCTCAAGAGCATAGCTGCCATTCCCAAGAGAAAAATAATTAGAACGTTCCAATAACAAAGACTTTGTGGCTGCCGTGACAAAGACAAACAGGCAGATGTGGATATATACATCTTTGCCAAAATGGTAATCATGAAAAACCAAAAACATGCACGGAGAAACAGTCAAAAGTATTAGAGCAGTTAAAATTTTTCTAATTGCAACAAGCTAAATCACTGTTTCGAAGTCTTCTAAAAGTCGATAACCCTACTACAAAGTAGGTAAAATATGGTCCTAGTAAGAAAATTTTGGAGAACCAAAATTTTATACATTACTTACAAATTATATACATTTTTGCACAAACTGAGTGCTCTTAGCACTCAAAACACACTTCTCTTGCTGCAAACCTGGGTTTTTTACTGTCGCAGCAAGAAAATTACTCTTTTAGAGTCTTCATGGAAAAGCTTAAAATTATCTATTTATCATCATTACATAACAAAAAAATAAATATGAGATTGAAACAAGAAAATAGCTGAATGAATAACAAATGACCCTAGAGACTTTAAAAAAGCATATTCTATAGAGTTAAAGCAATGCAGTGACAACAAGTTCAAGGAGAGAATCTTTGAAGCTGAAAAGAATAAATTGAGAGTAATCTTAGAAGCAGATAATAGAAGTCCTTTTTTTATCTCTAAAATCAAATGTATAGGGAATTCAGGGTAGTAGGATTAATAGAAGCCTCCTTCCTCCCCCCACCCCCAACCCCCAATATGAGTTTTCACTCTTACACAGTGGTTAAAATACACTTAGAAACAAGAAAAGATTCAATTACAAATACAACATTTAGATCTGATTAAGCAAGAAGGTTTTTCTATGTGTAGATTGTGGGAGGTAAGATGAGAAAGAAAGAATAATTATTAACAAAAGGGAAAAAACAAGCCGAGAAGTCAACGTAAATGGAGTAAGGTATTTGGCTTCTGTTAAATATTTATGAGGAAGTACCTAACGTTATGGCAGCTTAAAGGTTCCAAAGAGACAGATGAAATATCAAGATTCACCAAGCTGATAAAATATATATAGCTTTCCCATGACAAAGGCGTCTGAAGATGAAGTTACTAGAAGAAAAGAGCAGTTGGTATATAATTAGGGTAACAGATAAATTAAATCAGAGAAAATCAAATGCCATTTTTGGAATGAAACTGAACCGAGAGAAAAATTCTCACCTGCCCATGGCACCATATGCTTTTGAAAGATTTTGACATGCCTCGATTGAATCTGCGTGATGAGGACCAAGTGCCACATCCATGATGTCTTTAGCAACTGCAAACATCTGTGCAGCTGACTGTGGTCTATCAAGTTCCAAATATGCTGCCCCCAAATTGTTGTAGATAAAACCCACTCCAAAATGCTTAGAACCAAAGCTCTCTTTCAACCTTTCAGCAGCGCTCTCCAAGTAAGGAATTGCCTGAGGCACCTTACCTGTCAACAGAAGTAACCACCCAATTCTAGCAGAAACACTTCCTTCCGAAGGCTGTTCTTGTGGGAGTTTCTCAAGCAAAGAAAGCGTTTTCTTCAACAATGAAATTGCTGTTTCAAATTCATTCAGATTCTCATACTGCATTGCTATCTCCGAGTATGCCTCAGCAACTTCAACTGGAGAAACTGCCTCTTTCTTGTCAAGGATCCCACAAGCAATCTCCAGACACCTCTTTGCATCGGCAAACTTCTCTTGATTACATAGAGCTTTTGCCATAGAAATAAAAACAAATGCTCGAGTTTCACTGTCTTTCTCTGTATGCTGAATAACACCCTTCAAAGTATTAATAGCCTCATCGTACCTGCCCAATGCTATATGCATATTCGATGCATCAATCTCTGCACGAATCAGTTCTGAACTAAGACCCCAATTCTTCAAAACCTTCTGTGACAATTCATTCTGCTCCAATGCCTTCTCATGCTCCTCTAATCCACTATAAATGACCCCAAGAAGTCTCCTGTCATGTGCAACCTCCACAGAGTTATTCCCCAATCCCCTCTTATGTATCTTCAAGGCCTTCAAACCGAATGGCAGTGCCTCCTTGAAATTTAGAACTGCAACATAAGCCTCAGCTAGTTCCCTATTTGCCACACCCAATTCCTTACTATCTTCCTCCAAAGTCATTTCCTTGATCTCTAAGCACTTCCTAAGATTATCTAATGCCGCCTCTCTCCTCCCCATTGCTGTCTTCACATTGGATAACTCAAGCTGCACTGCATGCAGCACCGGCCTGATATCCTCAACATCCGTAGCTCCCTCCTCCTCCAACCTAGCCAGTATCCTATTAGCCCTATTTAAATACCCCAAACTATCACTAAACCTTTTTAAGCTATAATTAACAGAACCCATCAATTGCAAAGCCATGGCAAAAGTAAAGAAGGTTTATTGTCACCTTTATCAAGAACTTTAAAAGCTCTACTAGCAAAAGACAAAGACGTTTCAGGGTCCTCACCTTCTTGGTCAAGTTTTAACCGAACTTTCAAGGAGGCCAAACCAAGCTCACTCTCGTCAAAAAAAGCCTCCATTTCTTTAAAAGCTTGACGCATCTCCTCAGCTGTCTTTGCAGACTCAAAAGTCTCTTCAAGTTCAGACTTCTCCTTGATTTTTCTCTGCCTAGAGGAGATGTGAGCACTTGTTTCAACAAGGGTGTCAATACTTCGAGATGGGTTTGATAGGAAACGGCGAGTTTTAAGGATTAGGCCATTGGTTTTGGTGCAGGGTTCGAGATGAGTGGATGGTGAGTGAAGCGAAGAGGGATAGGAGTGTGTGTTGCGGAAAATATAATTTCTGGAAAGAAGAGACACTAGTGCCTTGGTTTTCTGGCAACAAAGGTGAGAAAGAAGTGAAATTGAAGCTCTTTTGTTGGGAAAATCGTTATTTTCTCGCCCCTCGGATCGTCTTTAAGCAGGAATAAATAAGAAAATAAAATAACAATTGAGAAATTAAAGAGAATAAAACACAATGATTTAACGTGAAAAACTCCCGAATGGAGAAAAACCACGGTCGTTGTCTAACGACAACCAAGAAAAATATTCACTATGCGGCAAATTGTTACAACCACAAATTACAAAATATTTTTCTAACCGACACCCACAAAACAACCCCCAAATATTTATACTCCAAGGAACTCCAAGAGATTGATTCTCTAATTCCTAATATAAACTATTTGGTATTTAACCTATAGCTCTCCTTAAGCTATATTTTGTGTTTGCTTGGTGTATTTACAAATGGAGAGAATGAACCTATTTATAGGCTTCAAATGCAAATAAATTGTCAAACTAAATTAGGTGAAAATTAGGCTAAATTAGGCACCTCCCATTTTCACCTCACATTTTTGACAATTTCTTCATTGTTAGGCACCTTGCATTTTTGACTTTCTTTATTTTTATTTTTCAATTTTGGTGTGCTACCACCAACAATCTCCACCTTGAAAAATAAAAACACAACATTGTCTGTTACCGACAATTATAATTCTTAACGTCAAGAATTAACATACTCCACCATAAAAGAGTATCGACACTTGGAATTATTTCGCCAACTCCAAGAATTTTTCATCGGCCATGTCGGATCCCGCTAATAGTTTATGGTGCAACCCTCCTGTTGACTTTCCGAGAGTTCATTAGCCATCGACATAATTTTTTCACCACGCACCTTGCATCAACTGTCAACCAATGCAGCGCGCATTTCCGTGGACCAGCTACCAATAATCAGTCCTCTTCCATGGCATCTCAACGGGTAGCAATCATGCCATGAGGACACACTTCTCTCAACTACAGAGACAACTCATCATCTCCTTCGCCACAGGAGATCACATTGGCAGCAACAACGTTAGAGTTTCTAGCCGAATCAGCTCCACCGTTTGGGCAATCCTTCCTCACGTGTCCAGTTTGACCACACCCCCAGCAGACAACCTTCCTCTTTCCGGAGCCTTTATTCTTTTTCCTGATACCGACAGATAAAGCTGAATTCTCATAAGATTTATTTTCCATTTCATTCAGTCTTCTCTCCTCAGTAATGAGCTTACTAACCACATCCGCATACACTACTTCCTTACTACCATATTTCAGAACAGGCTTCATGTGCTCATATGTTGAAGGAAGTGACAGGATGAGCCGGAGAGCTTTATCTTCATCTTCGGTTTTCACTCCAAGAGTTTCTAATTCAGAGATAATACCATTGAGGACACTCAGGTGATCGGACAGCTTTGTACCTTCCGCCATTTTCAACGTATGAAATTGCTCTTTCAAATATAACCTGTTGGATATATTTTTTCCCTGATACAATTCTTCCAGTTTCTCCCACAGCTCCTTTGTCGTGGACAATCCAAGCACATTAGCAAGAACATTTTTTGCTAGACACATGCGAATTTGACTTGCCGCCTTGATATCCAGCTCCTCCCATTCTTCGTCACTAATCTTGGATTTTTCTGAGTCTCCACTGCCACCGCCTTTTTCTGAATTTCTTCCGCTGACTGGTTTACCCTGCAAAACCTTATGTAGTCCAGACTGTATCAACACGTCTTTGACTTGCACTTGCCACAGTGCAAAATTCATTCTCCCATCAAATTTCTCAATCTCGCATCTCATTGTCGACATGCTTACTTTGTGCTTAATAAATGATCAGAAATAAATATTACACCAGGTAAATTCCCAGGTAAGAGGAGGAGTCACAATGGTCTCACTTAAAATCCACTTGCCTTAGACTAAATTCGTGTCGTTTGACAGAATTTACCTCGACATGTAATTATTTATCTCACCACCAATACTCAAGCACACCAAAGCAAAACGGCTTCACCTTTTCCAAAGCTCCACCAGCTTAAAAACAAAAATAATTTTTAACAAAAATCTTTTCTGATGTGGAAGATCAGACCAAGCTGCAACCAC
This sequence comes from Garcia nutans, assembly GCA_947685225.1. NCBI lineage: Eukaryota > Viridiplantae > Streptophyta > Magnoliopsida > Malpighiales > Euphorbiaceae > Garcia > Garcia nutans. The sequence goes on along the minus strand of CANTUV010000048.1, from coordinate 3,514,714 downwards.
AGAGCATACTAAGATTTTTGACAAAAAATTATAACACCTAAGCTCTGATACCACTTGTTGGGAAAATCGCTATTTTCCCGCCCTTCGGACCGTATTCAAGCAGGAACAAATGAGAAAATAAAATAATGACTGTGAAATTAAAGAGAATAAAACACAATGATTTAACGTGGAAAACTCCCGAATGGAGAAAAACCACGGTCGTTGTCTAACGACAACCAAAAAAAAATATTCACTATGCGGCAAATTGTTACAACCACAAATTACAAAATATTTTTCTAACCGACACCCACAAAACAACCCCCAAATATTTATACTCCAAGGAACTCCAAGAGATTGATTCTCTAATTCCTAATATAAACTATTTGGTATTTAACCTATAGCTCTCCTTAAGCTATATTTTGTGTTTGCTTGGTGTATTTACAAATGGAGAGAATAAGCCTATTTATAGGCTTCAAATGCAAATAAATTGTCAAACTAAATTAGGTGAAAATTAGGCTAAATTAGGCACCTCCCATTTTCACCTCACATTTTTGACAATTTTTTCATTGTTAGGCACCTTGCATTTTTGACTTTCTTTATTTTTATTTTTCAATTTTGGTGTGCTACCACCAACACTTTTCATGGTGGGTTTTGATGTATTTTGCTAAATATTTGCGAAAGAAGCCCTCTTTGTAAGTTAGTCCCGTTAGACCCTTCAAAAACCCCAAATGATTGATCCTTTTAAGTTCTTGATTTTCTGTTTCTGAATGTTCTGTCCTGGTATATGTTGATCTCGGAGAAGCGTTGAGGAGAAAATAAAGGACACCCAAACGTTGCCGTTTCATTCACTAAACCGAAAACTCAAAATTGCATTTGAAATTCTTTTATTTTATCAACTGATACTGAAACAAAACCCATAAACAATCAGAAAAGGCTAAAATATATATTTAGTAGTATAATGGTGAGGAATATTTGTGGTGACGTTAGTGTGGTATAATCATATAATATTTATATTGGTGCCTTAATAATAGATTGGCCATCGCATTCTTTATTTTGGGTATAGAATGGTCAATGGGATATGAACGTAGTGTAAAAATATTTCTAAGTACACTAAGGAAATTATTCTAATTAATAAGCTTAAGCACTTTCTCAAGGCAATTTGGGTATGCAGTTGTATATATTGGTATCTCTTAATGTACGAGGTCAACTTTGAACAATTATATCTTCTCCTATATATCAAAAGAAAATTTTAAATTTTAACCTTAAATAACAACGTATTTTCACCTAATATAAACCTAGTTAGTGGCAATCCAATTGACAAGCTTCATAATGTGCATTAATAACATAAAATACACTAAAAACATATTAAATTTAGATAAAGAAAACTAAATTACAAAATTTAAACAAAAAAAATATTTTCATAAAATAGAACTAAAAATATGTCAAATATAACAACTTAAATAGAATATCAAAATTATAAAATAAACCAAACATAAAGCAAATTCAAATAAAAAGTAAAAACAATCCAAAGAGAACATACAATAAACGTAAAATAAATCAAATATATACTAAAAAAAGTTAAAATCAAATAAAAAATCAAATTACAAAATTCAAACAAAAATAATTTCATAAAACAGAACTAAAAATATGCCAAATATAAAAACTTAAATAGACTATAAAAAATATAAAATAAACCAAACATATAGAAAAATCAAATAAAAAGTAAAAACAATCCAAAGAGAACATAAAAAAACATAAAATAAATCAAATATATACCAAAATCAAATAAAAAATAATCAAATTATAAAACCAAACAAAAGCATTTTCATAAAACAAAACTAAAAATAATATTAAGCATGATAAATCTTATTCAGTAATTTCATTAAACACCTTATATGCATTTGCATAAGACAAAGTAAAAAAAAAAAAAAACTTTAATCTTCTAAAAATTCTTATAAATACAAAGCAAGAGATACAGAAAAATAAAAATAACCAAATATATACTCTAAAATATATTAATAATATATTTCTAGTATACCTCTTTAAGTAAATATTCTAATGCTCAAAAAATAAAGATACGAGTATGTTCTGCACTGCACATATCTTTTGCAAATCAGTATGCTTACATTTTAATACCCCAGTCAGTCAAAAGTTTACAAAAATATAATCCAATAAAGAAAAATCAGTCAAAAGATATGAGAGCTTTTTATAGCATGTGTAGATATTGTCTGCTAATATAACATTGAACATGTAAAACTAAAATATAAAAACTCTTTGTGCAAGTGCTCATTTAAGAAAAGATCTCGTCAGATGTTCACGTGCAGTGGCCAATGTTTGAGTTAATATCTGCACAGAAGACAAAAAGCTTTAGTATTTCATATTTTACCGAGGATTATCTATTTGTTTAAGCGCCTAAATATAACCTATTCAAACAATGGAGCTCCAACATCCATATTATTACTTGTCAGCTTCCCAGCAATGCCATTTGCATTTGTTTCTAGAATAATACTGCATAGGATAGGTAAAAGGATTAGAATTGATACCTCTTCAAACACTAAGACACTGAATTATAGTCAAATGCTACCCAGGACCTAGATAACATATTTCACAGTATTGCATCAAGGCATATTTTATGATCAATTTGTCTTTCTTTTTATGATTTCAGTATTTGATGAAATATGCCTTAACGGTGGAGATTAGTTTCTAGTAGCAAGATTTCTAGTATTTATGATTTCTAGTGACCAATTTGTCTTTCTTTTACGATCGAATGGATATTTGTGGTCTGATTAGACTGAAATTTGGTAAGAATATTCATGATAGATTTTTCTTTTATTTGAACGATGAAGATCGAATTAGAACAATTAGAGCTTATCTATTTTGTATAAAAAATAGTTATTTTGATGATATTTTTTTATTTTCTTATTCATCTTTTGTTGTTTGGTTGATTGATTATTGAGATTTTACTTGAAGATTATTGTAGTAGTTGTAATCATTAATTTTTTATAGTAGAGCTCTTTTACTTGGAATAAGAGACGTCTTGTAATTTTTATTCTTCACATTGAAGAAGTTTTTCAGGTTAAAAATTCTTGTATCTTTATGTGATTATTTTTATGCATTTTGGAGCAGATTTTATGATATTTATTTGATGAATTTTTATTTAGTTGTCTTTTTTCATGGATTCATTTAAGTAGGGAATAATTTATCTCTGTTTCTTCCCTTCACGGAGCCATTCCACCTCAAGGGGAGTGGCTCATAAGTATGTCATATATTCCATAATCCCTATTTGCAGATCGGAGAATGGTTTTTTAAGAGGAAAAAGTCAACACCATTATAGTTCTGTAGAATATATTACAAAATGTTCACTATATAAGATTAGCGATAGTTGATATTAGTTTATACAAGCTACAATTTATAGAATCATATATAAAAGGACAGATAATGGGAGAAAATGAACAAATTACAAAGTAGGTATACCTAAATTTGGAAGAGAAGCCCTCAAAGTTAATCCAATCAATTAGGAAAACTGAAATTGATTCCAAGTCTATTTAACTTCATCTGCTGAGATTGTGAAACCCTCCCAAAATTCAATTATGAAGCCTGAAGCGACCAAAATCTCCCTTTCACGTCCTACATTGCAAGCTCTTCCTTAAACATGAAGTTTATATTTATGCAGAGAGCAAGAGATCGAAGGGACTAGGAAGAGAGGGCCAAAGCCAAAAGGAGGCTTGTTATAAAAATTATAAAAATTAGTTTGTTACTATATTATATATATAAATATCAAAAAAATAAGGCTTAAATGTATTTTCATATATGACTTTTAAATTGTTTTGCATTTTTATCATAAACTTTATTTTTTGACAAATAAATAAATGACATTTGAATTATTGGCAATTTTATATATCTATTAAATGCACTTTAAAGAATGATGTGGCAAAATATTCATTTATATAAGTCCAATTAAAATACGTGACATTCCACGTTAAAACAACATTTTTGCTTATTTATTATGATTTTTTTTATTTTTTGGTAAATAAATATATAACCTTTAAAGCATTAATAATTTGATATATTTGTTAGGTTCACCATAATAAATATTTATATAGCAAATAACTCATTATTATGAGTCGCCCAAAATAAAAAAAAAAGTGTGGCATTTTATGTCAAAAAAAATAATATTTTGTGATATTATCTTCTTCTCTGAATATCTATAATATAATATCTAATTTTTGAATTAAATCATTTTATTTCTCTTTACTTCTAACTCATCTTCTTTTATAATTAACGAAAATGAATTCTAGTTGATGTTATTTTATTTTTATAAAATTGCACATTTGTTGTTTATAGCAAAGAATACAAAATACTCACGTAGTTAGTTTAATGGAATTTATAAAGTGAGCATTATATTTTTATATGGCAGACATTATGTTTGTAGTTAATTTAAATCAATATGGATGTTGACAACTTATCTCAATATGTGAACATTATATTATTTAAAGACAATTTTTAATCTTAACAACTTCAAACTTTATTAAGAATCATTTATCTGCAACTATATCATATGCTAATTAAGGTGCAATACCATTTATATGCCAAAACTATTTGTTCATAATTTATATGTAATTATATGAGTAAAAAAGATATAATTATTAAAAAATGTTCACTACATAAATTCAATTAAACTAACTAGGAGAGCATTTTGTACTCCTTGCCGCAAATACTAAGTATGCATTTTAAATAAAAAAAATACCAATTAGAATCTACTTTCATTAATTACAAAGGAAGATGAGTTGGAAATAGAAAAAAATAAAATTATTTAATTCAAAAATTAAGGTTTATACTGTAAATACTTAAGAAATAAGTCACAAAATAATATTTTTCTAACGTGAAATGCCACAATTTTTTATTTGAATGACTCTTACTAATGAGTTATTTGCTATATATTATGGTGAAGCTAACCAATATATTAAATTGCCAATACTTTAAAGATGATGCATTTATTTGTCCAAAAAAAAAAGATCATAAATATGCAAAAAGTTGTTTTGATATGAAATCTCACCTATTTTAATTGATCGACTCATATAAATGAATCATTTGTCATATTAGCATTTGTTAAAATATATTTAATAGATATATCAAATTATCAATAATTTAAAGATCATATATTTATTTATTAAAAAATAAATGTTATAATAAGTATACAAACACGCTAAAGGTCGTATATTAAAATACACTTAAATCAAAAAATAATTATAGAATAAATGTTAGATCATATTTTATTACTATATTTTGTTTGTATTTTTTCAATATTCACATCAAATAATAATATTAATTTTCATGATAATGTGTGCAAGCAATTTAGCTTATAACAAGAAACTGAATTCGCTTGCTTTTATATCATTTTAAATAAAAAATAAAAATTTTTTAATTTTTTATATGAAGAAAAATTATAAATTTAACTTAAAATGTTATGCATAAAGAAAAATATAAAAATGATACAAAAATAAATAAATATGTTAAGATTTAAACTAAGTTAGTACAACAATATTTTTAAGAAAGGTAAATATTCATATGCGTTCTCTATTTTATGATTTTAATTTTTCAAATAAAAATAGATTAAAAAATCTTAAGAATAAAGTTAACTAATATAAAAACTTTAAATTCAAATATAATTAATAATATGATTATTTTAAATTATTTTTATAAAAATTAAATTTATATTACCAATTTAAAAGTTAAAATAAAATAATAAAAAAATCTAAAAATTTATTATTCTAAAAATTATGATCTATAAAGTTCATTGAAAGTTGAAATAAAAATAAAAGTAAAAATTTTAGAAATCGCTCTTTTTGAAATAATGACATAATAATAACAACAGCTTATGAGTTAAAAGAAAAAATAAAAAAATCAGTTAAGGATAAAATATAATGACTAGTGAATTAAAAAGAAAAAAGATATTAGCTAATTAATGAATTATTTTAGATAATGTATATTGCAGAGAAAGATTTAAAAAAAAAGGAAAAATCTATATTTAAAAGGAAAATAAAATAAAAAATAAATAAAAAAGCATAAAACATAAAATGAAAAAGAAATGTAAAATGAAAGAAACAAAAAAAAGAAAGAATAGGGAAGTAAAAAAAGGATATTTATATAACTACCCTAAAAAGTAATATTCATTGTAAAAATACTATAAAAACTAAAAATATTTATATTTTTATAAAAAGTTGGTATAAAATTTTAAAAATATCTTATTTATTAATAAAATAAAAGTTTTTTTTTAATACCTCTTCCCTCACTATATTTAATATTCTACTTGAAAATTTTAATTTTTTTCAAACTTCAATATTAAATAAAAAATATTCTAATAAAATAATAAAAATTAATATTTTAAATTATTTTTTATCATATAAAAATATATTTTTTTATAAAAAGAAAAAATAATTAATTTTAATTATAAAAAAGGTAACACTAAAAAAATAAAAATAAAATAAAATATACAAAAATATATTAATAAAAATTATTAAATTTATTTTTAAACAAATTTTATATATTATACATATGAAAAAATAAAAAAAAATATACAATTTTATTATGTAGATGTATAGTAGATGTGTTATAGATGTATAGTAGATGTGTTGTAAATGTTGTTAATGTATTGTAATATTATACGTATGTTATATATTTATTATTTAAATTGTGTATATTTCATGAAAAATTATTGAATATTGTGTAAATATTGTATGAAAGTTGCGTGAGTGTTGTTAGAATAAAAAATTAAATAAATAAAATTAAATAAATATTAAAAATATTATGTAGATATGATGTATATTTATTGTAGATGTATTGTTAATATGTTGTAGATGTGTATATGTAGTTTGTATTATTTAGTGTATATTTTATATATGTTGTATATATGTTACGTATATGTCTATTTTTTTATGTGTATAGATTAAAGTATGGTATTAAAATTTTTTTATATAAAAAATTAGAAAAAAAATAAAATAGATAAAAATGAAAAAAAATTCATAATATATTATTATTATTATTAACTGTATGAAGAGTTAAATCAATTTAGAGTCCAATTTTATTTTATTTATTTAATTTAAACCAAAGAAGGCAGCTATTATAGCACATTACATTCCAAATATAAACATGGTCTTGTGTCGAAGAGCCAATGGGTGACATATTATCATTCCAAATCACACATGCTATGTACTGAATCTTCAATTTTTATAATATATTTGCTTCAAATATTATTTTCTACAACTGATCGAAATGATCATATTATTTTTCAAGAGACCGGAATGATCATCGTCCTCATCATCTTTCTCGATACACAGTGATCGCTTCATCTACTTTACAGTGCAAGTCCAAGGCAAAAGTAGCAGATATCATATATTACACGATATCAAACCCAGATAATAGAAGATCAATGAGGTAACATAAGAAACAAAGTGTTAAACTCAAAAACGAATAAATAATTTTCTCGATTGAGTTCAAAAAAAATAATAATTTTCTCGATTCATGGCAGTAAATAAAACTGAAAAGAGAGAGACAAATAAACAAAGAACCTGTTAGAAGCGGTTCAGCCCTCGGGTCGACGGTGATTGTAGTCGTAGAGATCAGACGGACAAACTAACGCCAAGGCCAAGGGTGAAAATTAGATACTAATACTGTAATACGAACAGGAAAGCCTATTTATACTGCTAGTTCCTGAGGCTTTTCACAAAACTTACACCTGTAAAACCTTTTTAAAAACAATACTGAAAAAAAGATGACCTGAATCTTTGAAAAACAGTGATCTGCTTAAATTTCTGTAGGTAAATTTATAAAACCAACTTAAAAATACTATAAAAAAAATAAAATATTTATATTTAAAAAAAAATTGAGCAAAATTTTAAAAAATACCTCGCTCTTTACTAAAATAATATTTTTTTTAAAAAAAATACATCTTTCATCATTATAATTAATAATTTATTTTATTTTATTTTCAAATTTTACTATTAAATAAAAAATATTATAATAAAATAATAAAAAATAATATTTTAAATTATTTTTCAATATATAAAATTTATAGTTTTCCATAAAAAAATTAATTTTAATTATAAAAAATAAATATATATATATATATAAATATATTAATAAAAAATATTAAATGCATTTTTAAATAAATTTTATATATTATATATATGAAAAAATTAACACAAAATATTAATTTTATTACTTAAATGTTACGTAGATATCTAGTAGATGTTGTAGATATTTTATTGATATTATATGTGTATTATATATTTGTTATCTAAGTTGTGTATATTTTATGTAAAAGTTATTTAATATTATATAAATATTATATGAATATTGTAAAAATAAAAAATTAAATAAATAAAATTAAATAAATATTAAAAATATTATATAGATGTATTGTAGATATTTAATAGATGTTATAGATGTAATTTATATTGTTATGTATATATTTTATATATATTGTATGTGTATATATATTTTATGTATATTGAGAATATGACATTAAAATAATTTTTTAAATAAAAAAATATATAATAAAAAAATAAATAAATAAATGTTGAAAAGTAAATTTGAAAAAAAAATATGCCGTGGTTTTACATATTTGGAAAAAAACATTATTGGACCGGTAAAGATGAAAATGCAAACACAAAAACAGGTAGCCAGCGTAATTTTCTCATTCCTCCAGCACCCGATCCCACTTGGAGTTGTAATCAGAAGGCCCAGTTTTGCGATTTTGATACTTTGATCATACAAGTGTCGTTAAGGGATTGGTTGGATAAAGTAAATTATTAGAGAAATAAATGGTCAGTTGATAATATTGTTTTAACCAAGGCTTCAATAGGTTGCGTTTTTATTAATTGTTATTATGTGCCAACTTACAATACAAAAATACTAACAGCTAAAACCAGTTCGAATTATATAAAAATAAATTTGATATAAATTCACATCAGTCCAGATTATATAAAAAACAAATTCGATATGAATCTATATTTTTTAAAAAAATAATAACATATTATTCTTTAAAATCTTCGATATAAATCTATATTAATACTTAAAAATTGATGGAATTGGTTTGCGTAACGATATATAAACACATTTTTTAATTATATTTTGACTATCTTTACTACTATGTGATGTTAATATTATAAAATTTTAAATTTAAATATTTAATTTTAACGTAATAAATCAACTAACTAATTCGAATTAAAAAAAATACTAATTCTAATTTGATTGTGATTACCAACAAAACTTTTTAAATCATGTATATACAATATTTGATATTTATTTGAATCCAGTATAACCTATAATCTAAAATCCATGATCTGTCTTTACCAGTTTAAACACTTCAACACCAAGCCAAAGGCCTAAAGATTAGTGCCTAGTGGCTTTTACCAGTGTCACCTAAACAACTCCTGAAAACAAACAACAAAATGAATTGAATGAAATCAATTTTTTTTTAAGGTATCAATGGATTGGAATTGTTTTTACAGTTTCAGAAGGGCTTACTCATGATGTTTGAAATGTGCAAAACCTTCTAAACTGACTTGAGGCCTATTTCAGAATCTAACCTCATAATGAATCTTATATACAACAAAGAATACAGAGTTTCCTTTTTAAAATCAATAAAATAAAAATCAATCCATTCTCGGAAACCTGCATGCATCCCACATATTTGAAAACAATTACCCCCTCTTAACAAAGGAAAAGGCAATTTACAGTTAAACTCAAAAGCTTGGAGGCTCTCGAAACTCGGTGGGAGTGTCAGGCGGTCTGCTATAAACATCATCGAAATGAAGACTTACATCTCCTCCCCCTGTTTCCAGGTCCTCATCCATATAAACTGTCCGTGACAACCTGTGAGAAATCCTCCAATCCAAGTGTTCTTGCTCCTCTAAGCTTTTTTCTGAAGAATTATCAAAATGATTATCTGAAGTAAAGCGGTTGAAATCAGGAGGCTCGAGAAAACTTGTTTCGGGCTGTGCACTAGGCCGGCCACTTCTAGCCCACCAATGGCTCCTAGTAGAATGTGCAATATTGCTAGAATCATGTTGTTGAAGTAAGCTCTCTCGAAAGAAAGGAGTAGATGTGGAAGCCCCCAAGTGCGATTCTATTCGATCATGATTATGGTGATGCCAGTACTCATCACCATATCCTGCTCCATTTCGTTTCATGTTGGATGGCATCCAATAATCTTCAGGATGTTGCTCAGTCAGTTCAAATGGTAATGTTGGAGTGTCTCTCGTATGATTAGTTGAAGAATGAGGTTGGGAGGTATAGTACCAATCAAGAAGATACGGATGTTTTTTTTGACCTTCATCAATTAGCCACAAAGAACCCAAATTAAATCTGGAAGTACCATATGGATCTCTAGAATATGGTGAATTTCTAATACCAGGTCCTCTAAAACTGGGGCTTCCTTGCCATATTCTAGGAGGAGAATACGCATCTCTAATTCCATGCCCTTGCAACTTCTGCTCCCTGAAATTTCTAAGATTTGACAAAAACTGCTTTCCCTGGGTATTAGGTTCCCATGAAGGATAGCTGCTCTGAAAGCTGCAACCAACAGAATTCGGTAGAAACTCGAGAGTAAGCTATTCGGAGAAAACTATCAGCTGTTATCTTGGAGACGGAGAAGCGTATCTCAACTTACAAGGAAGTTGAGATTGCACTAGCTATAACAGAGATAAAAGCTAAGAGTAGAGGATCAAGCTGGTACTACAGAAAAGTTATGGCTAAAACTAACACTGAAGCCAAAAGTTCTCAACATAGACAGACCATTAATTAACATAAGCAGTATATCGAGTGCCCAAACAAACTTGAGTTAACTATTTTGCATATACAAGAATCACAAACACACTAGGTCTGAAAATATTTCTAACCAAAATTTCTTGGACTTCATTTGATTCATGAAATAGAATGGGAATAAACTAGCTATAACTTTTGGGGTTCAAATTTTTAAATATCAATAATTATTTCACAAAAATAGTTATTTTAAAATATCATTTTTTTTATTGAAATTTCAAGTGTGTAATAACTATAATATCGATGAAGCACAGGTATTCAGTATGAATTCTAGACAGATGAACTCTTTTGCTAATTTATGCAGTATGAATTCTATACAGATGAGTTCCACTAACCAAATTGAAGACGTCTGCACACTAGAAGCATAACATACCTCAAAAATGATTTCTCCATCTTGCCTTGAGAGCTCCTCCGGGTATGCTCTGTATGATAAGGCGAACCATAACTGCTATTGCCATGATTTTGAAAATCAAAAGAGCTAAAGCTGCCAAATATCAAATAGTCAATCATTAAGGTTTGAAAATTGATAATTTTGCAAAACACCTGTACCAATAATATATATATATATATATATATATATATATATATATAAACTAACCAGCACACATGACCAACACCTTCAACATCTACTGTGAAGTCTGCAATGAACCGTAAGATATCATCCACCCGCTACAAAACACATAGGACATCAATGAGAACATACACATGTGATGAAAATAATAATATGGACATTCTATAAAAATATTGCATAGATACCTTTGGGACAACAAATAAAAGCAAAAATGGAGTGAAGAAAATTGATGCCATCTCCTCAAGTAACATCATTCCAGTATACTACACCACAAATAATAGTAAGACGAGAACAGTTCAATACTCTTTATCATGTGATTGTTGTAGAGGTTGGAGGGAGGGAAGGTCTTAGCATTATTCAAGTGAATCCCATATATGACAAATGGACTTCTGAAGTATTACCTGAAATAGAGTTTCAAACTCTATCCGGACAATCTCAGTATTTTCTTTGCCCCGCCATCTCTTCGGCATATAATGTGTATGTTGGACCACCATAGACATTGCCCCTTCTGGATCAAGGACAAGAAGTTCATCTGGTACTGCAGCCCGGCTGATGGCTGTTATAGTTCCAAAAACAGCAGCATACCAGAACAAATTGCGACCAAATATCTACAGAATTCAAAAAATAGAATGTCATAGAAACTAAAAATTCTAAAGCTAAGGTCAGCATCATAATATGAATATCATTAAATGCTTTTATGTTGGTAAAAGAAGAATATTACATGGCCCTCTAGCAGAGATTCCTCCAGAAATGCTATGATGATCAGGATAGCAGCAAAGCCACCAGAAACAAAAGATATAAACTTAGCAATAATTGAAATAATAGGTGAAGGGAATTGCTTCAGATAGTCAGAAGCATGCATTATGCTGCCATTAATCCGGTGCTTGAACAAATGGTCAACCTGCAACACAAAAAATCAGCCCAAGGGGGTCAATAAGGGGAAATGATAATAGATAAGGAGACTGATCCTCAAATCTTTTACTGAACTACAGCTACATTATGGAGATCAAATCTCCTCGCAAAGAAATAAATGTTCTATCTAATGTGCCAAAGAGAGAGAGAAGATAATATTAAGTTCACAGGGCCTTGCAAAATGATTACGCACAGTGATATGTATCCACTCCCCAATGGAATCACACAAAACAAGTTAAGCACAATTTCAGGTATTCAAGAAATTTATTCTAGAAAAAGGCTAACTACCATAGAAATTCATATCAAGAAACTTTGTTACTTCACAATAATAATCATGCATATTAAATTGCAGCAACTACTACTTCAACTAATAAACTAGATGGATACATAGATCAAATTTTAGAAGCAAGCAGGTATCAGCCATATTAATTTAGCACTACACAAAAACCACTTTTATCTTAGCAAGAGAGCAACAGAAGCACAATTATACCTCATTGAATTCCCTAAAAATCCATTTTGACAGATTTGACCACCTTCGAGATGATGCAGTGCTTGGATGATTATAAAACTGTTCAGCATGCCTTAGGAAGAGATACACAAGCATGAATATAACTAGGAATGGTAAAAGGAGAAGCATCGCAAATCCAACTACCATAAGCCTTCTTTTCAATGTTTTAGGATTAGATAAGAAGTCCCCCCTAACACAAAAGTTTCTGCAGAAAAAAATACATTCTAATCAGGAAAAAAAAAAAGCATAAGATCTACATTGAGTCACATTCTATGAATTAATCATACCGATCAAACATGCTCTGCAATATGCACCAATTTAAGGTCCATTCAAGGGTCTTTGTCAGCATTAAGCGATATTGTGTCCCATTTAAACCAGATTTGACTGTTGGACCAGCACCTGGAATCCATGGGGAGATTGGAAATGCAAGCACTCCTTTATTAAGCATTCCAATTAAGTAATTTTCCTTCCGCATCAGACGCATCACCACATCATGAGCAGAAAGGTCCTTGACCACACAGAGTTGTTGTGCACTTTGTAACTGTACAACCTTTTCAAGAATTGTTGCCCATGGCATGGTTTGAATCTCATTGTCTGTAACATGGAGACTGCAAAAGACACTAACCTTGCTCACTCGAACATCCACAAAATCACCAAAATAAAAAGGTTGTATAAGATATGTCTCCAAAAACTTTTAGCAGGACAAATCAAGCATACCTTTCGTAATAGAAATGGCGGATCCCAAGAATATCACTCAGTTGTGCAAAGAACCTCAAAAAACAGAATATCCAATAGATAGAAAATAATCCCAAATATCCAACAATAATAGCTTTTGAAATTGTTAGAGGAATTAAAGGGTGTTGATGAAGAGCTTCTTTAGCGAGATCACAGGGCTTGATTCCAAATTCGACCGCATCCATACCACACTTAGCACTACGAAGACCATTCCAATCAACATATAATAAGAAAAATCCAGAAAAACAAATAGTGAAACCCAAACTTAGAAGTTCAACAATCCACTTTATAATAGTGCACCAGAGGCCTTTCTCACAATAGTAACTGTATAGCCTTTCGAAGAACAGGTCCAAATCAGCAATTGGTTCTGCATTCAAGCTCTCACCATTAAGAAGCCCTGAGGGACTCTCGCTACCAGGACTTGGTACCCTTCTGTAGTCAGACAATTCAATCTCTGGAGGTACATCCTTAAGCAAGCCTGTTGTTAAAGATGATTCACCATGAAATCTCCATCCAAATATGCTGAGAGCATTAGAAGCCTTCTGCCTACCAAACATCATTCACGAACAGTAACAGTAGGCATAGACAGCCAGTCCATCCCCTAAACAGCATATGTTTAAGGAGTAGTTCTGTAAATAAGAGAAACTCAGCTTTAATCACATCTTATCTCAAACTAGGTATGGATCAGACAAAGTCCAGTATCTCCATCAAAAACTGATATTCAGAAGCTTGAAAAGTTAATGGTTACTACATCCATACCACTTACATTGTTCTGCACGAACTACAATGGCAAAAGTATTTCTCCTGCTCATTCTTACCATTCAAGATATTCTGACTTATAAGAGGGAAAAAAGATCACTTGGATTTCAGGATATGAAGTTTTCATTAAAAATTATCAGTCAGCATATAAAATGTAAGCAGGCAATGCAGAATAAATCTAAATGTGAGAGGCACGAAGTTAGAGTCTATTTGTCCAGTCCAACTATTACCCATGTAAGTCCATATTACCTCCAATACACATGGCACAATGCTATTCTCATCAATCAATCAACTCAATATTGGAATCTGTAGTTTTTGTAGTTATTGAGGCAAGACCTGTATATATATATATATATATATATATATATATATATATTTTTATTTGGGCCAGAACACAAGATGTAAGGTCATTTTCTAAAATTACTCACCTATCTTAAATTTATTGACTGTTATTATCAACAATCCATATTAGTCCTTACAAAGATGAATGAAAGAAAGCGACGAACTGACATCTTGTAACATTGTCAAATTGTGATACCATTCTGAGTGATTCCTTATCTTTAACATCTGACATCTATACCTAGGCAATCTTTTTAATCAATAGGAAAATAAGAAAACATGATTACATTTTACAAAATTTACAAGATCCTATTATTGAGTGAGTACCTTTTCATCATTTAAACCTTGAAGTCCCAGAATCCAATCAATTCTTACTCTGGATGCAATAACAATTCAGACTGCCTTTAGTGTACTATAAAAAAGTAATAATCCATGCGTTAGCAGAAAAAGAAAAAGGAAATACATTAAAGCATATAAACAACTACTTTCAAAATCATCATTAAAGACTAAGGACTTGTCTAACCTATCTGGTAATATACTTCAAATCAATTTTCACATCTTACTGCCAACATATAAGGGTCAGTATCATTTATTATGTTTCTCAAAACCAGTTTGAAGCAATCCAACAGCTATATTGAATTACCAATATTGAGATTTACCAGACTTTAAGCACACAACACTCGCCACTAACCACAAGCATTATCATTATCACTTTCCACATCGATTAATCTATACATGGTTCCTTACCAACAGGATTCCTATTTGCAAAAATTCCAACACAGATAAGTGTGGCTGTCAGTGGTAAACCTTTAAACATCTTACAAACTATTCTCTTGGGAACCCAAACATAAGACTTTAGAGTAAGCACTGTATTTTTTTCCAGTCACTTTACCCATCATAGCAGACAACTGACCAACTCAGTTAATTTCAATACCCAATCTAGCTCGTGCTATCCTATCCTCTTTTTAAAATTTGCAAGTTCTACAACAACAAATATTATAAAGATCTAAAAACCATGGATTTAAAAAAAAGCATTGTAAAAACTCCACAAGTACTGTATATCCATAAAGCATGTCAAGTTAAGGCCCCAACTAAGTACTAATAATTCCAACTGGCCGATCAATTGTATGATAATATCTTTACACAAACTAGATTGTAAAATTACATTTATAAGGTTTAAGCTTGATATAAGAAAGTAGGTGATGAGGAAAACAAGATCCAATGGTCAGTTTTCATTAGTATTCTTTCCCCAATTGATCAGTTTGAACTTAATATATAGTCTCATCTCAAGATCATGTTGCTTAACACAAAGTCTCATCTCAATGTCGTATTATCAATAATAATGGAAATAACGGCTAAAGGCGGATTCTATTCTTGAAAAATCTCTAAGAAAGTTGGTCTTTCGTCGAGTGCTTGGTGATTCCTAGCTAAGGACCTAAATAGTAAATTCAGTTCAATTGCACCCACTGAACTATTTTTCTCTCTCTCTCACCGTGAAAGCTATTCTTCAAAAATTATTGGGATAAAAACTCAAAAACACTGACTGTAAGATTGTTATTAAAAAAATGAATATTTCAGCAAGACAGTTTTACAATTAGGTTATTGATAACTGCAGACACATTAAAATACTGACTCCCGCAAGTTACCATATTGCATGTTTAAGAACAGAAAATATAGATATTGGGGATAACCCATGCAACTTAAAGTAAGTTCTCTCTGCACACTGCTCTAACAACTTGTACTGTTAGTCCTTTAACCGATAAAAGCTCGAATCATTGCACTAGATATAGACAAGTTATAATCCACTAATCATCTAGCCCAAAGCCAAGCAATGCAACAGTTCAGAATATCAGGTAGATTTCACAAAACCTCTATTACTTCTTTTAGCAGACAAAAAAAATTCATAAACCTGTGAATAAAGCAAAACGCAGAAACAGGAAACAAAGTTCTTAGTGAATTTAACTAGGAAAATTCTCATTCTGTTTATAAAAATTGAATTTTTTATTTGATCACATATATATAACTATAATTCAAAAGCATAAGTAATTACCACTTTATGGAACTCCTAAAAGCTTCGAAGCAAAAAAAAATTGTTAAAAGGAGAGCTAAATTGGAGAATTGAAAGTCAATCCCAATTGCACGAAATCAAACAAAACCTCTAGGCGCAAAATTTATTATTACAATCCAAAACCCACAAAATATTTTTTTTTTAAGTAGCATTGTTTTTTACGATCGGGCATGAAAGCTAACCCAAATAAATTCAAATTCATTAACGACAAAAATGGCGAAAATTACCTGCAACCCAGCTAAGAATAAGCTTTGGAAAGGGAAAAATATAGGAATTCAGTGATGAGTAGTATAAATTTATCGTACTGAAGTCGAAAATAAGAAAGGAATTGGATGATTAAAAACAGAGACAATGATAAAGGAAGCTTTTTTTTATCAGAGAAGAAGATGAAGCGGTGAAAAAAACAAACAAAATTGATGGTGCAGAACCCGAAGATTGCAGGAATAGAAGAGAAAGAGGGTGTTTGGTTGCGTAAACGAAAAATAAAATTTGGCTGATTTTGGGTATTACATAAGAAATTATCATAGAGAAATTAAAAAAGAAATTGAGTTATTTTTTGAGTTATACTTTTTTTTTGTCTTTTAAATTTTTGGTGAATGTTAAATTAATTAAGCAAAGTTAAAATTTTATAAAAACCTTAGCTGTGAAGGATATTTCTTATACATATATTTTGTTTAATGTTATTTAAAAAATAGATTAATAAAATATTTGACTAAAACTATAAAATAAATAAAATCTTCATAAAATTTGGCATGATACATACTTTGAAATTTAGCATTATTTAATCTATATATGACTCTAATTGAGAATAGATATATTATATAGGGGTTAGAGGATTTCCCAATTTGATGCAAATTTGTTAACTATTTATACTAAGATTAAGTATTTACTATGCATTTATAATAGGGAAAAAATATAAATAAACCCCTAAATTTTTTACGAAGATATATACAAATCCTTAAAATTTTTTAGGTTCAAATAAACACAAATAATTCAAAAAGCATCTATTTAAGCTTCTCTAGCAACATAAACATAAGGAACTTATTTCTCTGTTAATTATGTTATTATTAAAATAAATAAGTGGGTCCTATAAAAATAATAAAAAAAAATAAAAAAAAAACTTAGGCTTCATGTTGGTGAAGAATCAATAAAAATAAACCAAAAATAAAAAAAAAATATCAAGATAATTCAATGAGTTAGAGTTAGTGTAGTTTAAAAAAAAAAAAAAGAGTTACGTACTTTCTCCATTTTTATAGTTTAATTGAATCGTCCCTCTTTGGATCTTCTTTCTTACATTTTTCAATCAATTATTTCATTCTTTCAAATGGCTATTTTATTTTTCTATATGGGTTTTTAAATGTATTTGGCTCATTGATAACAAAGTCAAGAAGAGTTTAATGTTTAAATAATTAAAAATTGTTTTAGTATTATATTTAATCACACATTAAAATATATTTTAATAAAAATATATAATCTTGTTTTCTTTTTATTAATTTTAATTATATTTTTTAAATTCTTATCACATTCTTTTTAGAATGCTTGTTTGTTTGTCCAATACAAATCATTTTAAAACGTTTATTTATTTAATTTTTATTTCCTCTGACATTCTTATTTATTTATTTCTCTACATATGTCCTTTCCTATGAATAAAAATGGAAGGGGTTTCTCAAAGCTTTAAAATATTATTGAGAAAAACAAAAGTTGCCTCTTCCTTTATGAGTAATACCCAATAGGCTTGTTCTCTAAGTAAATTGTAAAGGGTTTTAATAAAAATACTAGAATTTTTTTAAAAAAAATTTAAACTTACCAAAATTTAAAAAATATTCAAATTTACAATAATTTATTATTAGTTTACTAATTTACCAAATTTATATAGTTTTTTATAATTTTATTATAAATTTATTATGAGTTTATTACATATTTATTATAAATTTATTATAGAAATATTTATATAACTACTTAAAAAATAATTTTTATTTTAAAAATATTATAAAAGGTAAAAATATTTGTATTTTTATAAAAAATTAAAATAAAATTATAAAAAATTAAAATAAAATTATAAAAATATCTCATTTTTACATAAAATAAGAGTTTTTTTTTTCTCAAAAATACATATTTTCTTTTTATAATTAATATTTATTTTAATTTTAATTTTTTCTAAATTTCACTATTAAATAAAAAATATTATAATAAAAATAATATTTAATAATATTTAAATTAATTTTCAGCATATAAAAATCATAATTTGTTATAAAGAAAAAATTTTAATTTTAATTATAAAAAATAAATAATACCAAAACCAATATAAAAAATAAAAAATAATAAAAATTATTAAATATATTTTTAAATAAATTTTACATATTATGCACATTAAAAGATAAAAAATATATATAATTTAATTATGCAAATGTCATATAAATATTTAGTGGATGTTTTAAAAATATTTAATAGATGTGATAGATATTATATGTATGTTATATATTTATTATCAAAATTATATATATTTTATGCAAAAGTTATTAAATACTATATAAATATTATGAGAATAAAAATTTTAAAAAATAAAACTAAATAAATATTAAATATTATATAGATATGTTGTAAATGTGTTATATATATTATAGATATAGTTTATATTTTTTAGTGTATATTTTTTATATATTATGTATATATTATATATATTTTTTATACATATATTAAAAATATGAAATTAAATTTTTTTAAATAAAAAATTTCAAATAAAATAAAATAGAAAAATATAAAATAAAAGAATTACAGAAATTTAAAAAGAAAAAAGAAAAATTAATGTTGAAGAGGTAAAAGTGTAAATAAAGTGAGCGGGTCTGTGTATTTGAAAAGTGAAGTTTTTTCAATCATATACAGTGTAATAATCTCTTTATTATAAAATACCTAAAATATTTATGGTAAAAATTAAAAAAAATTATTATAAAATAATTAAAATATTTATGATAAAAATAAAAAAAATTATAAAAATGATGGGGAGTGTAATGTTTCCAAGTAAATTTTGATTTGGGTTTCTGATGGGCTGAAACCAAATGGGCTCTGCTAATCAGTCCATGAGCCGAGCTTAGTATGGAAATGGGCTTAAGCCCAAGTCGAGAAACAGCGCGAGGCAACGACTAGATTTGGCGGGAACCACGACGTGGCAATGCTCCAGCTCAGCATTTCCGGGCGAAAAAAACCTACCATGTACTCTTAGCCTTTTAACTTTCCCTCTAAAGCTCACTTCACTGTATAAGCAAAATGAGCTACTCAAAATCTTCAATGGCTTCAACCCCTTTCAAATCCAAAAAAACAATGCACTCAACCCCAAAATCCAAAGCCACCATCTGCCCAATTACTACCCAGACTCCAGATAAGCCGGCGGCAGACCTCCCTCCCCGCCTCCGGAACCGCAGGTGGCGCTTTCTGTAAAAGAAGTTAGAAAGATCGCTCAAGGTAATCGAGATGGATCACCCCTTATTCAGACTGATAAGATTGTCAAATCTGCCCTAAGACAGATCTCGTCCTGGCCCGAAGAATCCACCGGCGAGTTATATAAACCTCGTAATCCCGCAGTTGATGATGGCTCCAGTAAGATTCCAGCAAAGTAAGATTTTTCTGACTCTTTAAGTTTTATTAAAATCTGGGTTGGATCCAGTTTATTATTTTCACTTTTGTTTATCGGGTAATGTTTTTTTTCGCAGATATGAGATGTTAGGTTTGTTTTTTGATAGCTTGGATAGTTCTATGCGGCTTTTGCGATTGAAGGGTTTGATGTCTACTTTCACTAATATTAGCCCTAAAATCGAGAGTTTGACAGTTAGGTAATTTAGCTGGTTTATGTGCTTTCATAATTTCATTCTTAGTAATCTAGGTATATGATTTTAACTTATTTGTTTCTTTAATGGTGTTCGCAGGAGATTTTCTCATCGACATTTAGCTCAGCTGAAGTATATTTTGCCTGAGGCGATTGAAATAAAGAGGGTACTCATGTTTGACGAGCGAACTAGTTGTATGAAGCCGGATCTTCATGTAACTTTAAATGTTGATTCAACTGGATTCGATGGGAATTTGAAATCGGAAAGTAAGCATCTTCATTTGAGAAAGATCTTTCGGGTTCGGCTTGTAGATTTTTATAAAGCTCATCCAGAGGTATATGGTTACTAATTACAACAGTCATAATTTCTTTCATTTTATGAAGTTTGGATTCATTACGTATGTGATCTTATTTACGATATGATTGCAATTGCAAGATTTTGTAGTTTTGTAGGCTAGATGATTCTTATAAGTGATTTTTTCGAGTAGTATATTGTGTTGGATTGACATGAGCATTTTGTATTTGATCATATATTAGAATTTGATTCAGTAGTTCTCTTGTTTGCCAAATTTCCAGCTGTGCATAGAAGTATAATCATATATAGTCACAATTTGCTTTGATTTTATTGGATAACGGTACTTGAAATGTATGATTTTAACGAAATTATTTTTTTTTAAAAAAAATCATTGTTAACATGTCTGCAGAAAACTTGTTCACTGTGAATTTGCTTCTAAAATGCTTTGGCCTAAACAATTCTTTTGATGTATTCAGGGTGATGAAATTCCAGTGGAAGTGCTACCAGAGCCATTTAATAGATCAAAGCAAGATCCTATTTCAGACACGACTGGAGCTCCCACCTCATCGCCATCATCTATTGAGACATCAACTGATGCACATGTAGGCCAAGGACCCAACTCCTCATTGCCTATCGAGTATGAGACATTTGAAAAACACTGGCCGGTAGTAGCGTCCCATATCTCAAAATCTTTCAAGAGACAATTCTCACAGAAAAGTGCAAAAAGTGAAGCAGAAAGAACACATCCAAATTCTTGCCTAATTCCAGAGACATATCTAAACAAAATCTCATGTAATGAGGGAACTAGCTCTTCTGCTCCATCCTTAACTACAGCATCACTGAAAACAACAAATGGCAACAAATGTTCAGCATTTAATGATTCTTCAATTAGTGTTCCTAAGCTCTGTGAAACTCCTTGCAAAGACATGGACTCCTTAAGCTGCGGAGATGGTTCACCCACAAATACAGCTAATTTCCAGTCACTCCAGCAAAATTTGCTTCAATTCCTGCTAGATTAAAATATGCCACACCTGCATTGCATCCTCCAAAACAATGTTATATGAGCCCGGATGATGAGAACGCTAGCTTAGTAGATAAGCTAGTTAGGTGACCACCACTAGCCAGGTCATTGAAATTTGAAACTCCTGTGAAGAATATTGAGGATGAACTTGATACAGGGAATATATCAGCTGATGATGATATTTTGAATATCCTTCTTGAGAGTCTTCTGCAATCGGTGAGCTTATCTCGAGTTTCTCATGCTTCTATCCCTAATTAGTTCATTCACTTTTCAAGTTTTTGATATCCCTTTGTTTGATCAATGATTGCGTAAATGCAATTACCTCTTTATTTACTTTAATTTTCTCATATAATTAACTGTTTTTTTTTCCTTTTGAAGATTAGAGAAAAAGAAAGAAAGGTCCAAGAAGAGCGTGATCCAGCCATCTCACAAGCAAAGAGGAGGCGGCAGATGATTGTGTGCTTGCCTAAGCTATTTCACATGATTCATTTCTTGTTTCAGTCAATAAGGCGATCAGTTATCACAAAAGAGGAGCTTTTACACAAGATAAATGCTGGTCATGCTGATATTGTTGATAGAAGTATGCATACAATACAAACACCAGACTAAAGCAGCAGAGAGCATATTATTTTCAATATTTCCCAAACTTGAGCTAATATTTATCATTTCTTTTTTTCACAAGGGAAGTTGAAGAGCAGCTAAAGTTGCTGCTTGAACTAGTTCCAGAGTGGATTTCTGAGAAATTGGCATCTAGTGGGGATGTGCTATTCTGGTTAGTCCTAGTGACTTTTTATCCTAAATGATTTTGCTTAAAATTTCCAACTGTGGTTAAACGTACAGATGCCTGAATTATAATTCAGGATATGACTTCCCTTCTTTAAGTTACTTGACAGCATATTTTGCTTTTTTTGCAGCATCAACAAAATGTCCAGCCCTGAAACCATATGAGCACGACTTGAAGAAGCGAAGTGTTGTGAGAGCTTGTCAAAATTATTGCAGAATCATTTTCTTTCTTTTCTTTTCTTTTTTTTTGAGCTGATCTCTGATCTTGGATGCTATAATTTATCTTGTATTTTTTAGCTGACATTCATAGTAAAGTTTAGTTTAGTATTCTAACAGAATGGCAAGATAGTGGAAAGGTCAAATCCTTTTTGTAATTGCAAATTTTTCCCATATATATGCAAGCACGTTATTTATCTGATGGTTTATTTTGAAGTATGTACTGTAGTGACTTCAGCATTGATGATTGTCATTGCTACTCGAGCCCAAATCATTGAAATGGCTATCATAGCATATAATATTATCTTTCCATTCATAATATTAGTTTGTGAAGATTAGTACTTGTCTTTTGAGTTCTATGAAAATTTACTTACCTGTTGTATGTCTCGTTCTGCCTTTTGGAAAAAAAGATCTGCATGGTTGGTGCTATGTGCATATCTTAGCTTTAAGCAGTTGTTATCTATTCAAGATTCCGACTCATTATTTCATAGTTGGAAATGGGAGTTGAATTCAACAAGGAATGGATTGGTAAACTTTCTCTTTTTGCCGTTTTGCTATTGTAAAATACAATAACTAAAAATTAATAGAAAAGCAAGTTCACCAAAAGCCGAACTTACATTGCATTGATTTTGTAGAGAAATTAGGTTAGGGCCTATTTGGATAATCTAAAATTTGAAATGGAGTGTTTGATTTAATCTAAATGGACCTTTTGCTCATTTGATATTACATTAATCCCTTGTTGACATCTTAAAACGTGAGCCTCAAGGACCTAAGGAGTTGTATCCTTGTAAGTGACTGATGTTTGCAGCTGGAATTAGTAAGATGTTCAACTCGACTTACTTGTTATTGCTTATATTTCCTTTTTCTCAAGTATACATTCTCTTACAACTGTCCTGTGATGCTGTTTTTATTTCTCAAAATCCTGTTGGACTGCTTCTTTTCTTGAAGTTTCCATCTGTATGTTGGGTCCGTTTCTTCATCATAAGTCGGAAATGATTGATCTTGCGACTTGATATGAACTCGATCGCCTTCTTTGCCTAACAAAAGCAGATGTAGTCCAATAATAATAATGGCTCCTCCC
This sequence comes from Garcia nutans, assembly GCA_947685225.1. Lineage (NCBI taxonomy): Eukaryota > Viridiplantae > Streptophyta > Magnoliopsida > Malpighiales > Euphorbiaceae > Garcia > Garcia nutans. The sequence goes on along the minus strand of CANTUV010000048.1, from coordinate 3,490,803 downwards.
AGCAAGCTGCAGAAGCCAGAGATGAATTAGAAACATTGATCTGCCCTTGTAAACAAACTGCGAAGGCAAAACTAAAATTTTACCTGCCCATTCGCAATTCTTCACCAAAGAAAAAGTATGCCAAAACTGCCACCAATATTGTTGAAAGGGAAGCAAACATAGTTACAAAGACTGGCCCTTTTTGTTTCGTGCACCACAGTTGAAGAAAGACCGATATAGCACAGATAACAACTCCCTGCTATTAATCATATATGACGCTACATATATATATATATATACACTCTGTGATTTGTTACTAATTACTTACATTTGGATTCTATGCAGTTTGTAGATGTACTTACAGCATATGCAATGCACCAGAAACTGATGTCGAATCTGATATACCATGCTTCTGGTTTATGTTGTATAAACAAGGCAAACATAGCTGATTGTGCTCCTCCCAGAAAGTTTATCCATGCAGTTTGAGATAATTGTGCAGGATACTTTTTCAATGTATATACCTACAAGGTAAATTACATTTAAGATCATATTAAATAATTGGTTTAATGTAGAAGAATCTTTTGGCACTGATATTTTTATATCCAGATCCTTGTAAAATTTGGCTTGGTCTGCTAAAAACTGTCTTGATGACTTTCATGCTAAGAAGCTCCTATAATTTAAGGTTTTAATTTCCACGTCTTCGAAGTATTTCTGAAATTTCTGCAATTAGTTCCTAATTAGAAGTTCTATGTTCTATATAAGATTGCTGTGTAATTGTTCATGGAATTCATTTGTCAATAAAATTCAGTTATTTTATTCTCTTGTGGACTTGACAATTAATTTTCCTTGTGGATTCAAGCATGTTTAAGGCTTAAACATAATCTAGTCTTGATTTTGTGCTTCCTTGCTGTATCATTTTCGGAAATGGTCAAATGCATGCAGCCTTCTCTTGCATTACAAGAGGCTTTTATTGATGGGTGCAAGGCCAAACAAGAAAGTGAAGTTCGAAATAACAAGTTTGAGGAGTTATATTTATCTACATACCTGCATAGTGAACCATATAGACCATGTTATGCAACTTGCAACTAGTAGAAATGAACCTTTCACCCAGTTTTGACGAACACTATTAATTCTGATATGAATTGGAGCACCCTGCAAACTTTGCATATGCGGTCCCTTGTAAAAGGTTAATATCAAGGCCCCAGCCAAGGAAACTATGGTGCCAATAATTTATGAAAAGAGCATAGATATACGTTTATGTTATGGAATGCATAATGTATGATTAAGTAAGCCATTTTAAGATTACTAAAAGTATTTATTAATATGTTTGTGAAAATGTGTGAAAATATTGAGAAAAGTTAGAAAAATACAAAAAGAATAAAAATTGACATAATTGCCAAAGCATAAGAAAATGTGGAATTATGTATGTTATGTGTGAAATCTTATGTAATATCAATTTTCAAAATATTGTGTTTAGTGTTATACGGTATATCGGTTATTTATCTTTGGGCCAAACGCTGAGCATCATTATTATTGTCTTCGGGCCAGATGCTAGCATCACTTTTATTTGCCTTCGAGTCAGACACTGAGTGTTAATATTATTTGCCTTTGGGTCAGACGCTGGGCGTCAATATTATTTGATAGATGTCAAATATTGGCCCAAATCAATATCTTTGAAACTTAAATATTATGTAGGGTTATTTGGGCCTAATATATATTGTGATATGATGATAATGTGATAGATTGTGATGTGTTGAGACCTAAAATTAATATATAAATATGATGATTTATGAGATATGTGATGCTAATTATAGAATAATATGATCACGATACATATGAAAGTTTCTACAAAGGAATGTAAGATGAGAAATATGTTAAATGATGAAAAATGGGTTGATAAAATATTTAAGCAGAACTAAGTCTTGATAATAAAAATAAGATTATAAAAATATGATATGATGAGATGAATTTAATGAGTTTAGTTGAACAATATGTTGTGCTGGTAGTGTGGCAAAGAAATGTTGAATTGATGAATATATGTATGTGTAGTTGTGATATATTTGTATATGAATTTTGTGATGATGATGTCGTGTGACTTATATATATATATATGTTTGAAGAGTTAGAGAACGGATGGTGAGTAGTTTATTAATAAATAATTATATGTATATGAATTATAAGATAAAGAAAATGTAAAAATAATAGTGTATGTATTGATAATATGATGATAAAATATGAATTGAAAAGTATGCATGTGTGTTATTTAAATTGTCGTATGATTTTAATATGTTCAACTAAGCTTTTGAGTTTAGCGCGATTGTTTAAATCGCACAAGTGAAAGATTTGTTGGTTAAAGAGATTTGGATTGTGGATGAGATTTAGAGTTCTGTGGTGTTTTAAAACCAATAGTGCCATCTGCATACATATATAGTCAGAGTTTTATGCATTTTGAAAATTAACATAATTGTCAAAATATAAGCAAATATAAAATTATGTGTATTATATGTAAAACCTTATGTAATATCAATTTTTAAAGTATTATATTTAGTATTATATGGTGTACCGATTATTTATCTTTGGGTCAGACGCTGGGCGTCATTATTATTGTCTTTGGATCAGATGCTGGGCATTGTTTTTATTTGTCTTCAGGCCAAACGATGGATGACAATATTATTTATCTTCAGGCCAGACACTAGGTGTCAAATATTGGTCTAAAACGATATCTCTAAAACTTGAATATTATATAAGGTTATTTGAGTCTAATACATGTTGTGATATGATGATGATGATATAATATATTGTGATATGTTGAGATGTGAAATTAATATGTAAATATGGTGATTTATGAGATATGTGATGATGATCATGAAATGATATGATTATGATACATGTGAAAATTTCTACAAAGGAATGTAAGATGAAGAATATGTTAAATGATGAAAAATGAGTTGTTAAAATACTTTAGCAAAGCTAAGTCTTGATAATAAAAATGAGACTATAGAAATATAATATGATGAATTTAATGAGTTTAGTTGAACAATATGCTATGATGGTAGTGTGACAATAAAATATTGAGTTGATAAATATATGTGTATGTAGTTGTGATATATTTGTATGTGAAATTTGTGATGATGATGCCGTATGACACACACACACACACACACACACACATATATATATATATATATGTTTGAAGAATTAGAGAACTAATGGTGAACAGTTTATTAATGAATAATTATATATATAAATTATAAGGTAAAAAAATGCAAAAAAATAATAGTGTAGGTATTGATAATATGATGATAAAATATGAGTTGAAAAGTATACATGTGTGTTATTTAAATTGTCATATAGTTTTAGTATGCACAACTAAACTTTTGAGCTTAGCGCGGTTGTTTGAATCGCATAGGTGAAAGATTTGCTGGTCAAAGAGATTTAGATTGTAGGTGAGATTTGAAATTATGTGATGCCTCAAGATCAACAGTGCCATCTGCAAATATATATAGTTAGAGTTTTATGCATTTTGAAATATGTTTTATTGTAAAACTTGTGTTTATTTTTAAAGGAGGTGGAATGATAGTGTATATGTATATATATATTTAATCATGATAAATATTATTTTGAGTTATAAAAATTGATAGTATATTGATGAAGTGGTTTTACGGAGAATGGTTAAAAACTTTAATTTGGGAGCATTTAATTTTTGTGCAGGTTGTAAATTAGACTATTTTGATAATATTAAAATTACAAACAAAATTCTGATAAATTTTTTTTAGAGATTTTGCATTAAAATATGTATTTTGAATTTAATTTACTAATGGATATTTTTATTTGTTTATTAAAGTATATTATAAGATTTAAAATATTTTCTTGTATACATGAATATTTTGAAATGGCCGAGAATGATAATATTTTTGTATTTTGCATATGTATTGTATATATAGGGTGTATATATTGTATGTATATGAGGTACATAGGTGTTATAAATTCTGTTGTGCAATATATTTATCTTATTTTTTTTATTAATTATATTTAGAAAAAGAAAAATACTTAAAATTTAAATATAAGACATAAGTGCTAATTAACGCTCCTAACCACTTAGTTGCATTTTATTAGTTAATAAAAAATTGTCTTCTTTGTTTTTTTAATGTTTATCTAGACAATTTTATGTGTCTACTGTGCTAATTTTTTTAGTGGCTAGTCTCAAATTCAAGCTTAAATAGTATTCCTTCCGTCTCATTACAATTATCATTTTTTTTTAAAAAAAAAATTATCTTACAAAAATTATCACTTTATATAATTAAGAGAAATTAATTTTTTTTTCAATAATACTCTTATTATTGAGTTAATTAATGAAATGAGAATATACTAATTTTAATATTAATAAGTTAATAAATGATATTTTAATTTATTTCAAATAATTTTATATAATATTTAAAGAATTTAATGATTTGTTTAATGAGTTGTATTTGACAATTTTACATAATTTTACATAGATGAAGTAAAAAATTCAAGTACATTGCACAAGGTAATTAATGAAAGTGACTTTAGTTAGAACCTATACAAAATATACTAATTAAGGATCAAAACTATAAATCAATCCAGCTTTTCGTTATGCACTAGGATTAAATTTGGCCATTTTTTGGTTTTAAAATTAATAACATAAGCAATAATTCTACAACTTCAAAGAAATTAACATCAATAAAAAAACTTGGAAATTTTCTCCAATAATAAGAAACATCAGCAAGAAGAAGATATACCAAAACAAGATACCCTTTACAAAATCTGAAGAGAAAAAAAAAAAAAGCAGGTATTTCTGAGTAATTAAAGAAAAATGAGGCAAAGAGAATTATTAGAATTTAGAACACCTCAACATCCTTCTTTAGGAACTAATAATTGGGGTGGTGCTTCTCCATTGTTAGCAAGAAACATACCTTTGGAATCACTTGAACAAAGATATTCAAGACTCATTAAAATTCGAACTCAATATGAAATCTTTCCTTCTGGAGATTATGATAATGATGATCAGATTTATACATCTAAATATCAAGTTCCTCACACCCATCCGAGGCCAAGCCATATAATTAGAGGATTATTGTCAAGATTAATGTTTCGGAGGAAGGAGATTAATGAAGTTACTTTGGGTTTAGATTATTCAAAGAAGAAGAAATGGTTTCAAAGATGGGATCCTAAAAATAGATGGCCTCCAGGTTGGTGTTAAATTAATTTTAATTGTATATTCTCTACATTTTCATATTGTTTTAGGTGTTTGGTTATGGAGGTTCACTTGCCAAATTTCATTTAATCATATAAGCTTATAAGAATACTGTATTGAGAGAGGAAAAAAATGGAAATGGTGAATTCTGATTGATCACTTAATTACATATTCAGTTCGAGTCTTTTAGTTAAGCAAAAACAATTCTTATAAACTGATCTATGCGCTCAATAGTTAAGTATTATTTTAATTACACGTAAAATAGGTCTTTTTTAATGTATTGATTATCTTCTTATTTTTTTCATTTTACTTCTTGTAAGATCCTATCTGCATCATAAAAGAGAAACCATAAATTACTTGGTTTATGGAATAGAATTATAAATTAAAATATATATAGTATATTTGTTCTTTGTTTATGTATGGAATTCTCTGTCATTGCCTTAACCTCATCCCGACAATTTTATTTTTTCATTAATTAGTTTGTTCTACTTACATTTCCAATACTAATCTAATTGATTCTAGAAAAGTAAAATTTATGGATAAAATACAAATTTAAAAATTTATAATAAAGAAAAGAAAATTTGATCCATTTCTTAAAAAATTAACTAGCAAGTAGCAACAACATTAAACATGAATTTATAGACGTTCAATATAACTTAATATAACAATTTCAACATAATTATTTGTTAAAATTTTTAAAATAAATAAAAAATTTTGTAATGTTATTTTAATTTAAATAATAATTTTGTTTAACTATTAATTACAGAAAAATACCTTGTTTTTTATTGACACACAAAATATATGAGTTTCACAAGATTGTTTGAATTTTTTTATTCATTAAAATTTAAATAAAAATAATTCTACAAATTCCAAGCTCATTCAAGAGTTAATTTATACTATTTATGCAGATAATGAAGAGTTAAATTTGACTTTTTTTTTTCCAGTATAAGATGATTCATATAAAGATTATAGTAAAGAGAGAGAGATGGATAAGTGAATAAGTATAATATTTATGTTTCAAAAAAAAAATTAATTTAACAATTAAGAGGTTATTTTTTTCTTCTATTGATTTTTAAAATTGTCTAACATTTTTTAAATCCAGTTATTTTGTATTTGCAAAATAATTACATTTTTTTAGATAATATTTCTTTTATATATTTTGAAAAATATTTTAGCATTTTCATCCATTTATTTTTTCTTGTTACAGCACAATAAGTTTTTCTATATATTTTTTTATGATATTATAAGTTTTTACTAGCATTAGATTATATATATTTGTAAAAATATATTTATATTAAGTAAAAACAAAATTAATATAAAAGAATGAGAATATTTTTATGAAACATGATAAATTTTAATAATCATAATACTTATCCGCAATAGAGTAATAATTTTTCATGTTTAATTATTTATACTTATAAAATTTTTCTTTTAGTTTTTCTTATTTCAAATATATATCTAAATTATAAAATAAAAATATATAAAATTAAAAAATATATATTATAAAATTTTCAAATTAATATTATTAAAAAAAAAGAACTTATATAGTATGAAGTTATTGAACGATAATGATAAAGTCAATTCTAAGGTCGCGACTAGCGAGTCATAATATCACGTGGTAATCTGCAGTTCTGCACCCGCAGGCTGCAAGGAATCATGCAAAACTTTTTTACAATGATTAATGGGCCCACTGTCTGGCATATGGCCCACGCTGTAGACTTGAGGATGGGCCATAAAACAAGGCCTGCAGGTTAGTGTCTGGAACTGTCTATGGAATGAATTTCTGAGGAACTGTCTATAGTAACATATGGAGACATGGTTTTTGGGTCACAAGTGTTTGTGCACATTGCTTTGATTGATTTGAGTTCAAGTCTCGGGAATTTGTTGAATCCAAAAGGTTGTTTGATGAAATGCCTGACAGAGATGTCTTTGCTTGGATTACCATGGTTTCTGGTCTTGCTTGAGTTGGGTACTTGGGTTAGAGATTGTTTAATATGATGCCTGAGAAGAACACCACTATTTGGAATACTTCGACTGATGGGCATGCAAAGCTGCGAGATGTAGAGTCTGTAGAGTTTCTATTTAATCAGATGCCTGCAAGAATGTTATGATGTGGAGTCTGTAGAATTTCTATTTAATCAGATGCCTGCAAGAATGTTATCTCATGGACAACAATGATCAAATGGTATTTTCAGAATAACAAATTTGGAGCAGCATCGCAGTTTTTAATAACATGACAAATAATGGGATTTGCCAAGTTGAAATGAAAATGGCAACTGTGATGTCAGCATGTGCCATCGTTAACCCTTGACCTAGGGAAGGAAATGCACCATTATTTAGTGAGAATGGATTGACCTTGATGTCTACATAGGGTTTGCATCGATTGATACGGAAATGTTGAAGTATATCAAGTTCAGTATGCACCATTCTCATGCAATTTAATACTGATGGATAAAACAAGTCAGGAAGTGAGCATAATCAGAGGCACAAGGAGGTGATGATGCAAAGCAAGGAAGTTAAAAGCCTCGAGTGGGCATGAAGCAAATAATGAGTTTGGACCACAAAATGTAGTTATAAGCTGATGACTTGAAAATAATGAAGATTGGCATTGTAGTTAAAGGAGGTGGATGCTCAGCCAACATTCACTTTTGTCGTAAGTTGTGCACTTTCCTGTGGTATGTAACTGTATATCATAAGAATTACATTTACATATCTAGTTGATATAATAAGAATTAATTGTTATCAAATTCAATTATTACAAATTGAATTTCCAATGTCCTAATCAATTCATTCATTGACAAACTTTATCATTTTTCTTTATCATTTGCATTCAATGTTAATGCATCTTCTTGTATAATTTGCTTGCTTACCTCATTGTCATATAGCGGCATAACCTTTTTCTTTTCCCAGGTTTCTATTATTTTGACTATACAGTTAAGTATGTGCAGCTCTGTTTTTTTCCCATTTTTTCTTATTCTAATTGTGGCGTGCTAAATTAAACATTGGTCTAATTAGAATATTATATGTGCAGCATGTGCAGAGAATTAGACATGGAGATAATGGGTGGTTAAGACAAACTCTAGGATAGAGTTGTGGTACTTTTCTGTCATGGTGTCAATTATTTGTTTCATGTTAATGTAAGATCAAAATATTTCTAAACAGCGCCTATCTCTTTTAGTCATCATTTTGAGTCATTTCACTTTATTAATCCAACAGATGCCTTTAAAAGGATTTCAAGATATGAAAAAAAGTTATCCTATAGTCATTATCTTGTCTGGAGTGACTATATTTCACCAACCAAATAGTAAGAAAAATGGTTACCTCAAAATGATGACCAACCAAATAGTAAGAAAAATGGTTACCTCATATAAAAAGTTCTTTATTGCTTTTGTTGTTGATGTTCATATGACCAATAGGCTAGGAGAAGGAAGGTACATCATTATACATTGTCAGTAGAAAGATGATGATCTTGTTTATGCCTTTGGAAAATGGCTCTGGAATTCAATGGAGTTTTATAGTTAATTTCTGGGATATTTATGTTTTTCTCCTGCAATTTTGCAATTAGATAACTTGAATATGATGACATTTTGATGCCAAAAGAGATGGCAAGAGATGTTTTACAGAATGTAGATGGATGATTACAAAAGCAAGAGCCATTGTTGGCTACAACTAAGTATCAAACATGTGGGAGGTATTTAACTGTTTTACAATGATGTGTACCTAATGGTATACGAAAAAAAATATTAGAGAAAATACTTAACAAAAAAAAAAACTGTTTTACAATGATACCATCACTGAGAAGAGAAGAAGAACAGAACAGGAGATCATATTGTGTTTGTTTGAAAGAACATTCTTGTAGTTGTTACATTAGTTCTGTCATGGCAATATATAATTGCCTTAATTTTTTTAGGGTAATTACATCAAAATTTTTATCTTTTTTATCAGGTATTCTTTAGTCATTTTAGTCATTCTTTAGAAGTGTATAATAAACTGATAATAATTAATAATAAAATTTATACAAGTTATTTTGTATATAATAAACCATTACTAAACTATTATTTTGTGATAAAAAACAATAAACAATTAGTAAATTTTGTATATACTATGCGGAGCTAATAAGTCTGTAAATTGATCAAAAAATTTAAAAATTTTGATAATATTTTTCTGAATTAATAAATTTATAATATTATAGAAAATTTTCTCATAAACTTACAAAAAAAATTCATGTTTTTAGATACATCAGGGATTTTTTAAATGAGAAGGCTGCAATGATTCAGATCCCTTGCGTTGTAAGATGAACATTTGATTAGTAAATTATTTTTCTAATGGTACAAAAATGATACCATTTTAACTGTGTTCGGTTATTAGTCACTTAAGTTATCATATATGGTTCTATTATAATTACAAAAATCAATTTATTATAATTTGATTATTAAATTTTATTTTTGTTCCAATAAGATTATGTATTACTAATTTCCATGCTAATATGGAAGCTTAATTACTAAATTTTGAAATTTTCATTTTTATAATATTGAGTAAGAAGCGAAGTTATTTTGGATGAAGTGACGGTATTTTATAGTATGTATTTTAAATATTTTGGCTTAATTATTTAAGAGGATAGAGATTATGAAAAAAATATTAACTATATAATTAAAACTGATTAGATAAAGTAGAAAAATGCCTCAAGAGTTTTATATGACTAAAAGATACTAATTAAATTAAAAAAAAAGTTTTATTGCTCTTCAATATAATATGTTATGATGTATGATAATTAGTGTTGAATAATAAAAGGACAATACATGTATAATATGCATATTGCAAAAATTAAAATATTAAAATGGATTTATGGACATATTATAAAAGATAAATTTCGCAATAAATACATTAAAAAAATGTGAAGTAAATTTCATAGAGAATATAAGATAAAAGAATATAAATTGAAGTGATTTGACCTATAAAATAAAAATTTAGGGATATACAAGTAAAAAAAAACTAAACAACTTAAAAAATATATAATTAGAAGAGGCAAAGTTAGAACTAAATTAATTTAGATAAAAATAACCTAAAATACTTTTATATCTTTATATTTTTTAAAAATATAGTCTTAAATCATATCAAATGAAAAAATAAATCTATACAACGAATCTCAATTAATTTTAATTTAAATTTTGATTAAGCTGAATTATGCATAATATTGAGAAAGAATATTTGGTCCGTGTTAAAACCTTTGGTATAATAATAATATTATTATTATTATTATTATTAGTCGCTGGGTATTCCCAAGCCTTAAAGTTCATGGAAAAAATTTGAATGATTAAGACCACTAAACCCACCATATCTTCCAGGCATAAAAAAATAGATTAAATATCTGATCTTTACCCGAATTATTTGAGGCTATGAGCCATTCTCATGGTGGGTAGAAAGTAGAAACTACATGACAGTTTTATACCGTATTTATTTATTCTTAAAAAAATTTGAATTTTTGACTTTTCGTAACAGCTAGATCGCTTGAGATTCTGTATGCTTTGATTTGATTTTTTTTTAGAACTTGATTTGATATTTTTTTTTTGTCTGCCCATCCAGTATTTAAGATTTTATCCTAACTAATTCGAATTTAATCTGTATCACACATTTAGCAATAGTGAATAAATTTTTCAGTAAAAATAATTTTATACATAAAATTATAAGCTCAAAATTTAAATTCGAGATCTGCCTAAGTAATATCGAATCATTTACTATTTACATCAATCTTGTTAATTAATTTAATTTTTTTAATATTTAATAATATTTCATGAAAATATTTATTTTTTTTTATTTAATCAAAATAACTCGTTAAGAACGTTAGGGTGCTCTTAACCATTATAACCATGGCATTTTTTATGAAATAATAGTGGAATATTTAAACCTCAAAAAACATGCGATTACATGATTTGATCTTAACATTATTTTGTTTGTAATAATGATCAAAAACTCTCAAATTTAAATTAGAGTAAAAAAAAGAAAAGGAAAAATAAGTAATATACAAAATGATTTTTCATCCAATTGGGATTTGGTCGGTTGTTGTCTAAAGTTATAAAGCTAATGTCAATGTAGAAATCATAGATTCAGGTAACAATCCAAAGACAAAGAGTTGTTTAACATTATTATTTAAAAATCTTGAAGATGTATTTGAAATGTAATCTATTATTATACATTCTATTCTATGATTCCATCTACTTTTAATGTTAATTTTGTGCTTAAGTAATAATTATTTAGTTGAATTATAATTTCATTTTAAATTGATAGGTATATTTTTTATTTTTTCTATTTATCTTATTTTAAAATTTACTTTTTATTTAAAATAAATCAATTAATATATTCAATCTCTATTCTCATATTTAATATTATTTATAAAGATATTTTATAAATATGTGCCATATTAATTTAATGATATAATAAAAAATAGATATAACTTTATATTTTTAATAAAAATAACAAATTTTCTTAATTTTTATGAAATAAAAAATATATTCATTAATTTATTATTAATGGAGTAAAATGAAAAATTCATATATAAAGTTAAATTCTAATTAAGGTTTATTAAAGTAATAAATAAAATTATTCCTAAAAAATAATGTAATACACAAAATTATCAAGCCTACTAATCGGCTTTGTTTGGAAAAAAAGTAAAAGGAAAAAAAATAATGACTGAAATTTCAAAAATTAGCTCACTCTCATAGTTAGGAGTAAGCATGAATCAATTAACGGATAAGTATTTGGTTAATCAACCAAATATTTCAATTTGATTAATTGACCATAATTTAACACTATTAATTTGATTAAAAAATTAAAGTATTTTGATTTTGGTTTAGTGAATAATTAACTGAAATTAAATTAAATATTATATTTTTTTAATTTATTTAACCCTTTAAGGGACTTAATCAAATAAAACTGAATTGAACTAAATAAACTGATTTGATCAATTAGTCTAAGTGTTTGAAACAGTTGATTAAAATTTAATTCAATCAATTAATTAACTGATCAACTGAATGTTCATCCTTATTTGTAGTTAAATTTATTAAAAAATAAAAAATAATTAATAATTTTAATAAATATTTACAAAAATCTAAGATAGTCCCCGTCTACCATTATTTTGGCACATTGATTCACAATGAGGACCTTTTTTTTTTGGTTTTTTCTCTTAAAAAGAAAGAGCTTGTCCGTCTCAACGGCCTTAATTTGTCTCCTATCGATAGTGATATATATATATATGAATTTAATTTACCTATATCTATATATATATATATGTAGAGAGAGATATTAGATTTTTTGGATTTCTTCCTATATGAAAAAATTAATATTTGAGTCCATTTTCTTTAGCCCAATACACTATTAATGTTTTAGCATTTATAGCGACCTTATATTGCATGTGAGAGTTTTTTAGAGTCAGCCACCAAAAGAGAAAAGTAAGAAAGAGAAAATGGAGAGAAAAGAAAGAGAAAAATTTTTGTTGAAAATTTATAACAAGGCAGTTTTGAATTTTCGACGATCAGACGGTCATCCTTACTCCGATTAGGCTGAAATTCAGAGAGCAGTTAGAGGATTCATCGTTATTTATTCTGAACGGTGAAGATCAGTTTTAGACAGTTGAATTTTTGGCATTTGTAGCTCGAAATTTACTGTTTACGTGTATTTCTGCAGCAGCTGCCAATTTGCCTTTCTCCAACGATCAGATGGTCATTTGTGGTCGAATTTAGCTGAAATTTAGTGAGCATATTTAAAATATGTTCTTTATTCTGGATGGTGGATCGGATTTTAACAACCGGAGCTCATCCATTGGCATGAACAGTAGCTATTTTGGGTGATTTTTCTCTATTCTCTTATTTATTTCTTGTTATTTAGTTGATTTAGTGTTGATACTTCGCTTGAGGGTTGATATAGTAACTTATAGTTGCTGTAAACATTGATTTTGATAGTGGAGCTCTTTTACTTGGACCAATAGAGGTTCTATAATTTTTATCCTTCACATTGAAGAGGTTTTTCATGTTAAAAATTATTATATTTATGTGTGATTGGTTTTGTGCATCTTGGAGCAGATTATTGAATGGTTGTTTGCTAAATTTTACTTAGTCACTACTCATAGATTCATTTAAGTAGAAAAGAATTAATCTTGGTTCCTTCCCATCAAAGTGGTTTTAGAGCCTGGTTCATTAATTCATTGGTTGTTTGCTTGTTTGAATGATGGAGGTGAATATGAGTTAAATGGTTTGTTTGGATGGCACAAATTATCATAAATGGAAAGGAAAAATGAAGGACTTTCTTATTGTGAAAAAGTTACATTTATCTGTATTTGTTTCTCAAAAACCTGAGTCTAAATCCAATGAATATTAAGAATTTGAGCATTTATAAGTATGTAGTTTTATTAAGCAATGGGTAGAAGATAATGTGTTAAATCATATTGCTAATGAAATAAATGCCAAACCTTGTGGGAAAAGCTTAAAACTTTGTATGCTTCAAAGACTAGTAACAATAAGTTATTTTTGTTTAAATAAGCTATACGCCTGCAATATAAAGAAGGTGGCTCTATATTTGATCATGTGCATAAATTTTAAGGTATTTTTTATTAATTATCTGGCATGGATATCAAATTTGATGAAGGAGTTATTGGACTTTGGTTGTAAAATATACTTCCTGACTCATGAAAAAACTTTCTTGTATTTTTGACTAATTCTGCTCCTGAAAATGGTGTAACCATGTCATATGTAAAGACCGGTCTTTTAAATAAAGAGATGAGAAGAAGAAATCAGAGGGCATTTAGTTCACAGTCAGAAATTTTAGTTACTAAAAACATAGGGAGAAGTAAAAGTATGAGTCGAGATCAGAATAGAGGTAAGAGCATGAGTAAATCAAAATTAAGATATAAGAATCTTGAATGTCATTACTGTGGTAAACCAAGGAATATCAAGAAATATTATTTCAAGTGGAAGAAAGAAAACAAGGAAGACAAAGGAAAGCAAGAAAGGAGAGACAATGACAACAATACTGATCGTGTTGTCACTACTACTTCAGATGTTGATTTAGCTATAGTTTATCAAGAGAATATGGTCAATGTAGCCTAAGATGATACTGTTTGGGTTCTTGATAGTGGTACATGCTTTCATGTTACATTAAGGAAGGAATTCTTCACATCTTTATACTCCGGGTGATTTTGGAGTTTTAAAGATGGGTAATGATGGAGTATCAACGGTGATGGGCATTGGAACTATTTGTTCAGAGACCCAAAATGGAACAAAATTAGAGTTGAAGAATGTTAGACATACCCCAAACATTATGTTGCATTTGATTTCTATAGTAAGCTTGATGATGATGGCTATTGCATCACTTTTGATGATGAAAAGTGTAAAATCAACAAAGGCTTCTTAGTTATGGATAGAGGAAAGATGGCTTCGAGCTTATTTTGATTGCAAGCTTCAATATCTACAGATCTTGCTAATGCGGTTGAAGGTGATAGCTCTTCAGAATTATGACACAAGAGGTTGAGTCACATTAGTGAGAAATGACTTGATTGTCTAGCTAAAAAGAATTTGCTTTCAGGATTGAAAGGTGCAAGATTAGACATGTGTGTTCATTACTTGGCTAAAAAACAGAAGAGGAATTCTTTCAAACATCATTCTCCTTCCAGGAAAAGTGATTTGTTTGAGCTGGTAAATTCAGATGTTTATGTCCTTTGAAGGAAAAGTCATTTGGTGGTGCACTTTACTTTGTGACCTTTATTGATGATCATTCAAAGAGACTTTGGGTTTGTATTTTAAAGTCAAAAGATCAAGTTCTTAGTACATTTAAAGAATTTCAAGCTTATACTGAAAGAGAAACTGAAAAGAAGTTAAAATATATTCACACTGATAATGGTGGTGAGTATTGTGGGCCTTTTGATGCATATTGCAGAGAACAAGGTATCAGATATCAGAAGACACCTCCTAAGACTCCTCAGTTGAATGGTTTGGCAGAAAGGATGAACAGAATATTGATGGAGAGAGTCAGATGTGTTCAGAGGCTAAATTGCCTAACTCTTTTTGGGGTGAAGCTTTATATACTGTTGCACATGTGATCAATCTAACTCTCACTATTGCATTGAAAAATGATGTTCTAAATAGGTTCTGGTATGGTAAAGATGTTTCTTATAACTACCCATGAGTGTTTAGTTGCAAATATTTTGTGCATGTTCCCAAAGATGAGAGGTCCAAGTTAGATGCCAAGACTAGACAGTGTATCTTCATTGGCTACAAGTAAGATGAGTTTGGTTATAGATGCTATGATCCAATTTAGAAGAAACTTGTAAGAAGTCGTGATGTAGTATTTGTAGAAGATCATACTATTGAAGATATCAACAAGGTGGAGAAATCAAAGCCTCAGATTGGTGGTTTGATTGACTTAGAATTATCTCTTACAACTCATACGCCTGATGCAGTTGAGGTTCAAAATCATGGTGATGTGCAAAATGATAATCAGAATGCATATGAGGTTAGTGCTCCTGAATATGAAACAACTGTTGATCAACAAGAGACACATGTTGAGGAACCTGAAGCTCCACTTAGGATGTCTACCAGAGATCGAACGCATTCTATCAGGTATTCACCTAATGAGTATATACTCTTGACATACAATGAAGAACCTGAATGCTATAAAGATGCTATTGAGAGTGAGCAAAAGGCAGAATGAATTGCAGCTATAAAAGATAAAATGCAGCCTATCACACCTTTAAATTGGTGAACATTCCTAAAGATAGAAAAGTTTTGAAGAATAGGTGGATCTATAAAGTAAAACAAGAAGAGAATTCTTCATCTCCATGATACAAAGCCAGACTAATTGTCAAGGGCTTCAATCAGAAAAGGAGAGTTAATTTTGAGGAGATTTTCTCACCGGTGGTCAAAATATCATCAATTCGTATTATTTTAGGGGTAGCTGCTAATATTAATTTAGAGGTTGAATAAATGGATGTTAAAATAAAATTCCTTCATGGTGACTTAGAGGAGAAAATCTACATGGAATAATCTGAAGATTTTGTGATGAAAGAGAAAAAAAAATATTTGCAAATTTAAAAAAAAGTTTGTATGGGCTGAAACAAGCACCTAGGCAATGGTATAAGAAGTTTGAGTCAGTTATGGTTCAACAAAGCTACAAGAAGTCTACTTCTGATATTGTATTTTTGTGCAGAGATTTTCTGATAGTGATTTTATCATTCTATTGCTATATGTTGATGATATGCTCATTGTGGGTTATAGTTCTTCAAGAATTGATAACTTGAAGAAAGAGTTGAGCAAGTCCTTTGCAATGAAGGATTTAGGGCCCACAAAGCAGATACTTAGCTTGAAAATCATTTGTGATAGGAAATGTAAGAAGTTGTGGCTATCTCAAAAAAAGTATATTGAGAAGGTACTGCAGCGATTTAATGTGGCTAAAGCTAACTCTGTAAGTACACATTTTGGAATGTCTTTTAAATTGAGTGTCAAACAATCTCCTTTTAGTGAACAAGAGAAAGAATGCATGCAGAAAGTTTCTTATGCATCTGCAGTAGGTAGCTTGATGTATGTTATGGTTTGCACTAGGCCAGACATAGCCCATGCAGTTGATACCGTTAGTAGATTTTTGTCTAATCCAGGAAAAGAGCATTGGGATGCTGTGAAGTGAATTTTGAGATATCTCCATAGCACTGCTAGTTTGAAGTTGTATTTTGGGACTGAAAAAACTATTCTCGATGGTTATACTGATTCTAATTTGGCAAGAGATACAGATTCAAGAAAGTCTACTTATGGATATTTAATCATTTTTGCAGGAGGAGCTATAGTATGGCAATCTAGGGTGCAGAAGTGCATTGCATTATCTACTAGAGAAGCTGAATTCATTGCATCAACTGAAGTATGAAAAGATTTGCTTTAGATGAAGAAGTTTATGAATGAGCTTGGCTTTACACAGAAGTTATATGTCTTATTTTGTGACAGTCAAAGTTCTATTCATCTTGATAAGAATCCTACTTTTTATGGTAGATGTAAACATATAGATATGGGGTATCATTGGATTCGTGATATTTTGGATTCTAAGCAGCTTGAACTTAAAAAGATATATACATGATAATGGTTATGATATGTGCACAAAGGCTTTACCAAGAGGAAAGTTTGAGTCATATTGTAGAGTTGCCGATTTGGCAAACTCTTTCACATATTCGAAAAGTGGAAGAATTATTAGGTTTCTTGGGTTCCCTCCTATATGAAAAATTCAACATTTGAGCCCATTTTCTTTAGTCCAATAGACTATTAATGTTTTAGCAATTATAATGACCTTATGTTATATGTGGGAGTTTTTTAGCATCAATCACCAAAAGAGAAAAGTGAGAAAGAGAACAGGGAGAGAAAAGAAAGAGAGAAAATTTTATGTTGAAAATTCATAACAGGACAGTTTCTGATTTTCGGTGATTGGACGGTCATCCTTGTTTCGATTAGGCTAAAATTCGAAAATCAGTTAGAGGACTCATCGCTATTCATTTTGAACGGTGGAGACCATTTTTAGACGGTTGAATTTTTGGCATTTGTAACTCGAAGTTTACTGTTTACGTGCATTTCTACAGCAGCTGCCAGTTTGCCTTTTTCCGACGATCAGATGATCATTTGTGGTTGGATTTAGCTGACATTTGGTGAGCACGCTTAGAATATGTTGTTCTTTAATCTGGACGATAGAGATCGAATTTTAATAATTGGAGCTCATCCATTGGCATAAACAGTAGCTATTTTGGATTATTTTTCTCTATTCTCTTGTTTATTTCTTGTTATTTGGTTGATTTGGTGTTGATACTTCACTTGAGGGTTGATGTAGTAACTTGTAATTGTTGTAAACATTAATTTTGATAGTGGAGCTCTTGTACTTGGACCAAGGGAGGTTCTGTGATTTTTATCCTTCACATTGAAGAGATTTTTCACGTTAAAATTATTGTGTTTATGTGTGATTGATTTTGTGCATCTTGGAGCAGATTATTAAATGGTTGTTTGCTCAATTTTATTTAGTTACTCCTCGTAGATTCATTTAAGCAGGGAAGAATTACTTTTGGTTTTTTTTAATCAAGAGAGAGATTGATAGAGGCATTACTTTAATTTAATTTTTATAAGACATTAATTAGCAAAAGAAAATGTACCAGCAGCTGAATGAACATTGATGAATTGGATTAAATTAAATTAAATTAAAAAATATTCGTTGATTAATACAATACTTAGGTTATGAATTTCAATTCAATAAAACTAATAATGAAATCTTCCACGTATTAATAAATTGTCCTAGTTTAGAAAGATACACTTTATTAGCTAGCATTCTTTTGGTGCTAATTATCATTAGATTCCCAGTCTTAGATTTGTTGGGTCCACTATTTCCACCTTTTTCTAAAATATATATATATATATATATTATAATATAATAAAAAATTTAATATTGCATTTCTTATTTTGTGATTTTAATTACTTCAAATAAGAAATTAAAATTGATTAAATTAATTTAACTCATTTAAAAAGTAACTAGAAATAGAAATTATAAATATATTCATATTCATTTTAAAAGTTAAATTAAAATTGAGTTGACTATACATATTAAAATTAATAAATTATATTTGGTATAATAGATAAGTTTTTTATGATTTTTTATATAATTATGTTAATTTTTTTTTATCAATTTTACCTTATCTAAAAATTTAATTACAATTATTATATTGTAAATTATAATTTTAAGAAAAAATTATTAATTAAAATACTAAATTAAATATTAAATTATTATATTATATTGTCAAATTAATATTTAAATTTTTAGTGGAATTAATTGAATTTTAACTCTATAATTTAACTAATTGAGTTATTAATAGTTCAATAAATTCACACAAAGTTAGAGAGCCAAATATTAAAATTTAAAGATTAAATTGATTATTACTTTTATCATTTTATACTATTATCATTATTATTGTTGTTGTTTTCAGTTTAGTTTTAGGATAGAATTATTACTAAAATTTTAAATTATAATAAATTGAATATATGTATATATAATTACAAAAACATGCAAAAATTTTCAGAATTAATTTTACCTATCAAACCATTATTTTTTTTAAAAAAATGAAATTAGTTAATGAAAGCTATGATCTCTAATTATTAAAAAAAAAAGTTTATTCAAGTATATAATATAATGGCCACTAACATGAGATATTGGAAGAATGGAATTAAAATAGGAAATCCAAATTGACGCCCATATAAATTGACTAAATGTGAGAAAGAGATCAAAGCAATACTCAATGACTATGGAGACTATACGCAGTCACCTTCCCAAAGATTTTTATGCTACCAAAAAGCTATGCTCCCAAATCTAGATTGGATCATTTCTGTTGCTTCCTGTGTCCTCTTTTCATATTTTTAAATAGGTGCCCTTAGGATTCAAAATGAAAATTAATTATACAACTATTTTTTTTTAAAAAGAAACATAATAAAAAAAAGTTTCACCATATTTACAAAATTTCAATTATTTGAATATATTGAAAAATAAATCCAACCACTATAAATTTTTAATGAATTATATATATCATATGCTAAGTCAATCTCGAAACTCAGATTGTTTTAATCTACTTAGTTCTAATTGTTCATTTACTATTAAATATTAAAATAAAGTTTAATTTTTTTATGCAAAATGAAAATTATATTATGATTTTAAATTAAATTGTGTTAAAAGAAATATAACCCTAATTATGGTGCTTTATAAGTTATAACAATATTAAAATTTTTTCAATATAGACTATAACTAGTACTATTCTATTTCAAATAAATTTTTTTTCTTATTTTTAATTAGCATTATTCTTACAATCTCAAATTATAGTTAACAATAAAAATATTTCTTTCTTATTATATATGTATATATATATTAGTACTGTTATCTATATATAATTTTTATATATGCATGTTAATATTAATTTTTTTAAGTATGATCTCTTGAGATGGATTATCCTAGACGCTGGACTTATTAGATTTATTCCATGGTCGGCTCTAATTATGTCCACGATATTACTTAAATCGATATTTTTTCAATATTTTATTACAAAAAGAAATTGTCACACCACACGCGCGCGCACACACACATATATATGTATATATATATCTTTTATTTATAATTTACAACATTGCATAATTCTTACCTCATATAGGATGAGACCATATGTAATGGATTTATTCAAATAAGAAATTGAAATAGAAATTGCATTTTAATAATGATGATGGTGTTATTTCAAGAGGTCCTCCTGGCTCCTTGAACTCGGATTCAGGTGATGGTTGTGTTAGGCCTCTAACCTATAAGACAAGAGAGAGAGAGATAGATCGGACTCTGCGGGGGAGGTTCTAATGTCTAAATCAGTACTCGGTCAGTCTGAGCATAAAGAGAGTGATAATGAAGAGAAGAGAAGAAGAGCCAAAGACCCTTTTACCCGTGGGGGTTTACCTCTATATATAGTCGATATGCGGGGGACAAACTTGCATGTGTCAGAAAATATTTAAAAAGTCGTGCTGGTAAGTCTGTCGCATCGGGACCGTGTGCCTACTGTGTCAGAGGATTTCTAGAGAGCTCGATGGGACGAGGGTGTCCAGAGTCAAGATTGAACCTTCTTCAGACCACGTCTAAAGGGCGACCAGTCATGGACCTCGGTCTATGGAGCTCAGTTATAGGAGGGATAGTATCACTAGACCCCCTCTAGTTACCTCACATTTATGTTAGATGTAAATGTGCCACACAAAGGGAGCTCGGGCGAGCTCCGATGAGCTTGGTAAGAGAGCTCAGTAAATGGGGGTAATATCACTAGACCCCTAGTGGCTATTTGACATTCATGTCAAACTACGATTTGTGACAGAGGCGGCAGGCTCGACAAGAGCTATAAGAAAATTGAAATACACTAGGTAGAGCTCAAAGAGCTCAAAAATAAGAGCACGAGAAGCTTCGAGAAGTAAGAAGGGTTCAAAAGTATTCTCTCCTGAGAAGGGTTTGGAAGTATACCCTCCTGAGAGGTCTGGGCATATATGCCAAGGAGTCAGTGTAGATTTTCTAAGGACACATGTCATACAGAGGAGATATGACGCTTCGAAGATTGAGGTAACGGTTGGGCAGAAATTAAAAAGATGTAACGTTTGTTGTATTTAAAGAGGGACGTCGGTTCACATGGCCAAAGGAGACTCTATAAATAGAGGATAGTGGGACAACATTCGGTATACGATTCAAAAGAGAGAAGCTCGATTCGTCTGAATAGCAAAGGTTGAGAAGCTCGGTTTTAGAGGTTAGCTTTAAGTTTTTGTTTTAAGCTTTGCATTTAAAATTCTAGTAGCAAAATGGTGTGATTAGTTGTTGACTTGGTTGGGTCAGAGGAGGGAGGAGAGATGGGCTCTCAGAGTGTACTGGAGGAGGGAAATTGTATCGAAACTAGGCTGGTGAGGACCAAAATAATCGAGCCGAAGATAAGAAGATGTCTTCAACTGGTGGATGAAGAGAAAGAAATAGCTGAAGTCCAAGGAGTGCACCCGAGCTCGGAGAAAGCTCAGGTAACAGACATCAAATCCATGCTAACAGAGGTAGATCTGGCTGGAATTCGACAAAAATATCAAATACCAGAGGAGTACAAGATGCTTATCCTGGAAGAAGATGTTCGAGCCTACGACACCCCACCAAAACACTAATTGACGATCTATGAAGAGGATCTGAGATCAGGGGTGCAGTTTTCTCTGCGTCTCTTCCCTCTGGCCTTCCTGAACTATCACAAAATCGCCCCTGGTCAGCTCAGTCCAAACGCATGGCGGATGATCATGAGATTCGAGATATTATTCAAGTTGCTCGGGGTTGAGCCCTCTCCAAGAGTGCTAAGTGCCTTCAGCGAGCTTCGAATACGCTCGGGAGCAGACGAAGACTTTTTGTACTTACAAGAGAGGTCTGGGCTTGGGATGTTCACAGAAAAACCTAAGTCATTGCTCGGTCAGTCTGAGCATACAAAGAGTAATAATGGAGAGAAAAGAAAAAGAGAATAAGAGTTGAAGTCCCTTTTACTTATGAGGATTTACTCATATATATAGTCGATATGTGGGGATAAACTTGCATGTATTAAAGAATATTTGAGAAGTCATGCTGATGCGCCTGACACATCAAAATTGTGAGTCTACTGTTTTATAGAATATTCAGGAAACTCGATAAAATTAGAGTGTCCAGAACCTAGATTGAGATTTTTTAAAAGTACATTTAAAAGGCGACTAATTATAGACCTCCCCCATAAAATTCAGTTAGAGTAGGGGTAGTGTCAAATAGAAAAAAACAGGAAAAGGAAATCATTCTTGTTTGTCCCTTAGCATTCATGATCTTTACTCATTTCTTTCACTATTACGGGGGAAATGACTTTTCATTTCCATCACTAACTATGCTTATTCATGCACAACTGAGTTGACTTTATTCTCTACCCTTAATAATAGTCATTAATTATTTTTGTATAAATTAAATCTTAATCTCCAAAATAAATTAATAACCGTTCAAATTTTTATAAAAAGTAATTTTTTACTTTTTTTATTAATTATTTATCTAATTGAGTAATTAATATAATGGTCAAAAACTTGCATGATGATCTTGATAAGTTAATGTTTTGACTTGGCTGGAAAATCTTTCTTTTTAGATGATAACAATTGGGACAAGTGGACAACATACTCTCTCTTCCTTGTTGGGAATTTTTTTTTTCTAAATTGTGCTCCTTTATAGGCCATTGTTAATTATTATATTAATTATGATAAGTAATTAACAAAGTAGTGATCTAATTATTACAGTTTATTTTAATGATAAGCAATTCAAATTTTTAAATAATATAGATTAAAATTCAATAATTACATACCCAATTTTTCTTAATTTTAATATACAACATCCGTCCGTAATTAGTAAATATATTTTTTTATTTTATAAAAATTAAAGAATTAATTATTTTAATTAATAACAATTAAAAAATAAATAAAAGAACCATACACGATTGAATTTAATCATGTTATGCCTAGTAGCATATAGTAATGAACTAATGTTAACATTTCTTGATTTATTTTCCGACAAATTGAATATTTTTTAAGAAAAGCAAACATATTGAATCTTTTTTCAATTTTATTATGTATATTATATATATTTCTTGGCTTTTCTTGGACAGTCGCTCTTAATATAAATAAAAGCCAACTTATTAATATATATATATATATATATATATATATAACTATCTTAATTAATTTGAAGTGCCAAAAAAAAACTAAAGAAATAAAAAAGAAATAAAATTATTAGAAATCAATGGCAATGGTAATCACTCAAGATCAACACTCCCCCACTGTTAAAACACAAATCATGGGATTCAGACAACGATGCTTAGTTGGTGTGGTGCAAAGAACATTAGTTCATAACTATGTCATAAGATCATAATACATATCCAAATTTAATTCCAAATTTCTTTCACTATATCATTATATAGTTTAAAAACCAAATTTCTTTCAAATTATTTTTTTTCATATCGAAATATAATCTAACAGCAAATATATTTCTTATGAATAATAGACCCATGATCGATTCATTCATCTTTCAATATAATATTCAAAAAAATAATAATTTTTAACCCCCGATAATTAGCTTAATTAATAAAATAAAATTTACTTATTTTTTATTAGCTAAGGTTTGATTTTTTAAAATCAACATTCAATAAATAGTTTTTCAATGTAGATACTTAGAGGGTGTTTCTCAAAACTGGAACTTTTCAGCTTATTGTGAATAAGTGATTTTTAGATTATAATCAGATTAAAAATAAGCAGTTAAGCGTTTCTGTAAACTAGCTAATAATCAGCTGATAATCAGTTTATAATCAGTTAAGTGTTTCTGTAAAATCAGCTTATAATCAGTTTTTAATTGTAGAAACTGTCAAAATGACCAAACTGTCCATGAGTTTATTTATTGTATAAAAATAATTTTTTAAATGTCAGTTCAAAATTTATTTTGCAATAATAATAATAATAATAAAATTTAATAATAATAATAATAATAAAATTTCTTTGATGAGAACTAAAGTGTATAAGGTAGGCAAATTTGAAATATTGAAGATTAGGTAGGGATAGTATGGTCTTTTACTTGGTCAAAACTGCTTAAAAAATAAGTGCTTAAAAAAAAGTAGCAAAACCCAACTTTTAAAAAACTGATTAAAATCAGATTATAATCTACTATTTAAGTTTTCAGAAACACTTAAATAAACAACTTATAATCTAAAAACAGCTTATAAGCAGTTTTGACCAGCTTTTAAGTTTTGAGAAACACCCTCTTAATATGACAATTTTAAATTTATGCGAAATGGTCAAATGCTTAAATTAGTTTGAAAATATTTTCAATTATCTGAATAATTAAAAAGAATATGAATGCAATTTAATACATTATAGTTATTTTAAAAATCCCTTCCCTTGTGAGAAAAAATTATGATATAAAAAAATTATTTCGAAAGTTGCTTCTTTTATTTATGGTTTTACCGTTTGGCCTTTGAGGAAATTGATATATACTAAACTTTTTCGTGATTTAATTAAATTTCCTTGTAATTCAAATAATTGATATAGGACTTTGATTGAAAATTTGAAACGTCTTTATTATTTATGTGAATTGAATGTGTTCACTTCCATATTTCTAAAAATTAAATCCATAATAATAAGATGAATAGTCAAAACAAACAAAGAATCTAATATGAAATTTATGCTACCAATCAAGAGAAGTAATGTAATTCGTCAATTATCTCTTACCAATTCGTAGACTTTTTTCAACCTTATATATTTTATTTTCTCTTTTCTTCTTTACAATAAAAAGGAAAATACATAAAATACTATTCTTTTTCAAAATTTCATTTTTAATGTATTTTATTTTATTTTTATAATTTTACACTTTTAAATTTACAAAAAATATATATTTTTTTATTTTCATGACATATATTAATTATATATAAAATATATTACACATATATTCAATATATACCATATTTTTATAAAATTTTTATTTCTATATTATATTTGTAAATTATTTATTTTGCATAACATATTTGTAATTTTCCCTTTTTAAATTATTTTTATAAATTTCTCTATAATATATATATTCTATTTGAATAAGTTATTTAACTTCAATTATGTAATCATTTACTTAAAAATTCATAAAAATACAAATAATTAAATTAAAATATAAAGCAAGATATCTAAACCAATGGCAAGAAAATAGCCATACTATGCTCGATCATAACTCTCAAATGCTACTCAATGAGCATCAAACAAGCTAGTAGTGGAAGAAAAAAAGAAAGAAAGAAAGAAGTTTTTAATTGTTCCCCATTAATTTTTGTTAGAAATTTTTTCATTTTGGGCATATCTAAAATATGAAAAGGGAAAAAGACAATGGCAATGGAGGGTGTAAGTTTCACAACTTTTTGGCAATAAAAATGATTATTGAAAAGGCCATGAGAAGGGTAAGTTCATTGGGTTTCAGAAGGGTGAATGAGAAATATATGTATATATAAACAAAAAAGAAATAAAAAATGAATGAGCTTTTTGATTGGTAATACTTAATTTTTTTTAGAATTTTAAAATTTTAAAATTTTAATTTTAATTAAAAAAATAAAAAAATAGTGTGTGGAAAGGTAAGAATCATTTTCTTCACTTAGACATCATTTTGTTGGCCATAAAATGACACTTAGAAAGTGTACTCATAACCCATTTTGAGAGTCCATAAATATATTTCCTTTTTCCCCTCAAGACCCTAAAAAAAACCCATTTTTCTCTCAAAGCAAACTTTTCTTTCTTGTTTTTGATTTCTTCTTTTGCTTGTGTGAATTGTTGAAGAAAGAGAGGAAAACAAGTCTAAAATGCACGCGGTGCGTAGGATAAGCGATGGTGGCGTTAGCAATTTTGTCAAAAAAAAAAAAAAAACTAAAGTGAACAGTATGCGCCTAATAGCGGCTGTATATAAAAGGCCTAATTCAGCTGAAAAAAAATAAAAATTAAATTTAATAAAAATTGATCGTTGTTTGCTTAAGAAAAAACACTCCTCGGAGAAAAGCCATTGAATCTTCTCCTCTTTCTTTCTCTAGAACCAGTGAAAAAAAGCTTTCTTCTTTTTTTTTTATTAATCCCCTTTTTGTTTTTTGTATTAATTTTAAGTTATGGCAATGAATGTAGCTGAAAGCTTCAAACTTCCTTTCAATTCTCATAACTTTTAAAGAAAAAAACTTTAATTTTTTACTCAGTGCTTTTGTAGAAGAAGCTGTAATTCCCTTGATCCTCTGTTTCTATTGTTTGGAGTTCAATCTTGAAAAATAACAAGAAGTATTTGAATTTTTGTGGGTTTTTAGTTTCTTTGCAAAATCGAGCTTAGAATTTGATTGATCCATGTCGTCCGATATAAGCTAGAGACACTTTTACTGCAATATATATATTTTTTGTTTTTTCTAAATTGAGTTTAAGAGGAAAGCTTTGATTTTTCAAAACAAAATCAATGACTAATTTCAGTAGGAGCTGTTCAAAAATCTTTGTTCATGATCTTGCAAGTTTTATACTTTATTTTCATTTTTGAGATTCGTCCGAAAGATAGTAGTAAGAGTTTAGTGGAGGAGGTTTATAGCCTGTTTGTTGGGTGGTGGTGGTGTGAGGAATGGGTCGGGATCGTCTTCTTTTGGATACAGGAGGACCACCGATAAAGGCACGAGCGGGGTTAAGGAGAAAACAGGCAGGAAGAGGATCTTATAGAGGAAGCTAGCTTGGGGAGAAATTAGGGTTTTTTATTTGGGGGAGATTTTACTTAACTGACAAAAGCTGGTTGGTGGCGGCGGAGGTGCTTCGTTTTAGGGTGGGTGGCACTGGTTTTTTAGGAATTCTGAGGCGGGATGGGTACTGACTTGCATAATACACTGAGGAGCTTCTGCTTCAACACTGATTGGAAGTATGCTGTGTTTTGGAAGCTCAAGCTTAGAGCTCGCGTGTAAGTTGTTTAAAACTCATATAATGGCGTTTTTATTTGTTAGCATATACATGGCAAATGATTTAAAAAAAAAAAAAACTTAGTGATGGTCTTTTTATGCTTTTTGTTGTAAGCAAATTTGGAATTTTAGTGCACAAAGGTAGATGTAATGCACTTTAAGTGTTATAGTCATTTTTAAGTTGATGATTAGGTATTTGATGGTGGTACAGTTTTGTTATAACAGAATTGTTTCAGGATTATGATGTATAAAGCATGCTGGAACTAACTTAGTTTGAGGGGGTTTTCAGTAAGAAATTTCACTGTGTTTCTGATCTCTTCCATGGAACTTTTTGACTTTTTGTTATTTAGCTTTTATAGCTCTTGGAAAAGACTGTAAAACATAGCAGGATATTACTAGTTCTTGGCGAAGTAGGTAATCAAATGACATAATATGTGCTTTGAATTTTTTCTCATTGTTTTAATAATTTGATGTTTAAACAGGGTGTTAACTTGGGAAGATGCTTACTATGACAATTGTGAGCTACATGATCCCTCAGGGGGTAAGCGCTTCAGGGAGACATTAGAAAACTTTTCTGGTGGGTGTTTTTCGCATGACCCGCTTGGATTTGCTGTGGCAAAGATGTCATATCATGTATATTCTCTTGGGGAAGGGTATGATTCTATTCATGGATGAATCTGTTTATTTTATTTTACAGTAATTTTTTTTGGGTGTTCTCTCATGCAATTCTTTGAGTACTGTGAAAAGGAGGTGTTTGAATTTTTGGGTATGTGTCGCATTTTTTTTTTATTTCTTTGTATTTTCCTTTTTGTATGTAATTAATTAAACTTTTTTTTTCAAATTTTAGTAAATTTGTGTCCTTCACTTTATGAATCCTTGTGCTTATCAGCATGGTTTGGGGTTGGACTCATATTTTTTTGGGTTCTACAGGATTGTTGGACAGGTAGCAGTTACTGGAAAACATCGATGGTTCTTTGCAGATAAGCATGTAAGCA
Organism: Garcia nutans; assembly: GCA_947685225.1. Lineage (NCBI taxonomy): Eukaryota > Viridiplantae > Streptophyta > Magnoliopsida > Malpighiales > Euphorbiaceae > Garcia > Garcia nutans. The sequence continues at coordinate 3,462,590 of CANTUV010000048.1, read as the reverse complement.
ATTCCATCTCAGCATTTGAGGTGAGGGTTATTCTTCTAAAGCAAAATTTTTAGATTAAAATTGTTTTGATTCCCAATGAAAAAAATAGAGCTTTTTGGTCTTTTCTCTCCCTAATCCTAGTATTTTCTTGGTGTTAATTTCTCAGTTCTCTGATTGCTGGCAAAGTCAATTTTCAGCTGGAATCAGGGTATGCCTGTTTTGATTTTAATGTCGTATTAGTTCATACAATTTCTTTGCAACCTTACCAATGTTTAAAGCTTATCTAAAATTTTCTATGTTGTTATATAAGGACTCTTAGAATAATTATTAAGACAATTATTATGTAGTTCATGACTTTGTGCTCCAAGTTTTTTTTTTAGCTTGTTTTCACTCTTCTGGTTATCTGTAATTGTCTCAAGTTTGGTCCTGGTGAGATCAGCAATATAAAAAATTTTCTTCTTACATGGTGATGGTAGTTTTTCTTCTGTTGGAGAGTGAGCTTATTTTACTATAAAATTAGATGCTAAATGGAAGAAAAATATGTGTTGTTTCTCTGCAGACCATTGTTGTTATAGCTGTTGTTCCATATGGAGTTGTACAGCTGGGGTCTTTGAATAAGGTAAGGCAATTTCCAATTAAGTTATTGATGCATTATGAAATTTATTCATGATTGTTAATCTTGTGAACTCAAATATAATGTTTGGATACTTCTTTGTGGAATTCGTTTGGAATGTGTATACGCGATGTTTGCTATTCCTCACGTGAATAAAATTATATAGCAGTATGGCATGTTTTCCAGAAGTATCAGGCTGCAAACAGAAATTTCTTCCTCTTGAAGGTTTTCTTAACTTGACAAAAGGATCAGAGGATTCTCAACAATGCTAAGGATAGAAACTCATCCATCTTGGAGCTGTTTTAAAATGATAATGACAGGAATTTGAGTTGTTGAGGTGGGAGAGGGGATTGGAGTGGAAAAGCCTCTTCCAGACAAGGGGCAGAAATCTATGTGGCTTTTAGAAGGATCAGTGAACCGCACTCAATTGAGGAGGAGAAAATAACATATACATGCTGTATATGAATTCAATTGACTCCACTGAAATTATTTAAAAAGTAAGAAATTGGAGTCAATTTTGTAATTGGCTTTAAAAAAATATATAATTGAAACTTTCCAGCTTCATATGCTAACTTTAACTAATTCATAGATTTTTATTTTCAGATTCCATTCTTTAAGCACTAAGTGATTTTCATAGTATTTCATTTTCCTATGAAATTAGTTACACCTCTAATTCATATTTTATTAGTTTGTTCTTAATTCCAATTGTAATTTGAAAGCTTAAGTAATAAATTTATATGTGTGGGTGTTAAGTTTATCTTTATGTACTTTAATACTCACAAATTAAAAATGCTAGTCAAATTATAAATAAATGACCTGACTGAGAATAAATTCCTGCTCTGCTACTGCTTCCAAACATTTGACCATGACCTGTACTGCTCGAACTGAGACTGGTGTTGTGTGCCTGCCCTTCTCTATTTTAAGTTTCAAAGACACATATGTTAGAATAAGATAAAATAGGTTGGTATATTACTAGTATTTTCAAGTTGTCTTTTCCAAGGTTTGGTTAGGTTAAAGTGAAGAATCAAACATAACTACATTGAGACTATAAATCATAACTTTCCTTTTTGCTCCCTCTAATTGTTGCTTTAAGAGAAGATCATTGGAGCATGAAAAGGGCCTTGTACTAGTGGTATTATAACATAACATAGGGTAGTAGGGTGGATTCATTATAGAGAAATAAGCAAGCAGTATAGCTTTGCCATTAAGCATGGTATTAAAAGCATTTAAGGCTTGAGATCACTTGAAGTTTGGTAATTGGCCTTAAGGGCCCCAATATTTATTTTATCATCATTTCATGTATGTTGTTTGTATTACAGGTATCTAGTTTTGTGGTACTGCTTTTTCTGCTTGATTTGTTGTAATAGCTTGGAGTATTGAGTCCTCTTGTATTATGATTTTATCATTACAGATTTAATGTATTATTTGGGCTAATCCCCAGAAAAATGTGTGAAAAATACACTGAATAAATAAAGCTCATGGTCTGTGCTATTGAAATAAAGGTTTGCTTTTCCATTTATGTTTGCATGGAGCAGGTTGCTGAGGATATGAAGCTGGTAACTCATATCAAAGATGTCTTTTTATCCCTTCAAGATTCTTCAATTGGGCATGTTACTGATCTGCTACAATATAGTATGAAGAGTTCTTTATATCTGGTAATTGCCCCTCCCTCTATCCACTTTTTTCTTTTATATACGTGCACATTTGCTAGAAGTTAATTTAGTAGTTTTCCATGTATTTGATACATGGAAATGTGATGTGGTAATGTCTTACTGCCTTACCCTTTGCAGCCAGATTTACCTACAAAAGGCTTGCAATTGGAATCAGAGGTTATTCGTCATAGTCTGTTCAATCTAGATAATGCAGACAAGGAAGAGCCGAATAATCAGTTACACATGTTTCCTTATTTGCAGAAACAAGGTGATAATTCGTATTTTTGCTCCCTTCCTGGCGTATATCAGAATACATTAGGGGAAGTGATAAATAAACGAGGGCATATTTTATCTACACCAGTGAATAATGAACGTGTCAAATTGCTTCAGCCTAGATCAGATATTTCCTATTTGGAGCAACAGAATCAAGTAGGAATAGATTTGATAAGTGGCCGCACATGTGGAAAGGAGACTGGTGTTTGGCAAGATTCAGGCAGGGGATCAGAACCCAATCTGACTCCACATTTAGATAATTGTGTTAAGGATAATATTAACTTATGCAATGTTGCACTTCCTAGTGAGAAGTTCGGAGTTGATATCGCAAACTTCCCTGTTGACCTCCTTGACTCTATCGTTTGTGATAGACCCAAGTCAGATGGCATAGATATTTATCTAAATGAGGTAGTGGAAATGCCTGGATCTTCGGACATGAACCTCAAAAAAGACTTGGAGAAGATGAAGTATCAAGCTGAGTCAAGCCATTTGGACACCTCAAATACATTTTTAAAGTTCTCTGCAGGCTGTGAGCTGCGTGAAGCTCTAGGACCAGCTTTTTCAAAAGGTTGCCTGTACTTTGATTCTGAAGCAGAGAAGGCTGAAGCAGGGAACATTGTGGATGTTCCACAGGGGACAAGTACTAGCAATATGACATTTGACACTGGTTCAGAAAATCTTCTTGAAGCAGTAGTAGGTAGTGTTTGCTACAGTGGTAGTGATGTGAAAAGTGAGAAATCAGTATGTAAATCAATGCAATCTTTGTTAACAAATGAGAAAATGCCAGAGCCTTCTAGCCAGACCATGCATTCAGCTGGTTATTCTATTAATCAGCAGCCTTTTATTGAAAAGGATATGCAGAACTGCTCAAGCTCAACAGGTGTGTGTGGTGCAATGTCTTCCAGAGGATTTTTATCAACTGGTCCAAGTATCTGTAGTGAACAGTTGGATAGGCGTTCAGAACCAGCTAAGAACAACAAAAAGAGGGCAAGACCTGGTGAAAACTGCAGGCCTAGACCAAGGGACAGACAACTGATTCAAGATCGTATCAAGGAGCTACGAGAACTAGTACCCAATGGAGCAACGGTAACTTTCCTATGTTCGAGTCGAGTTTGATGATGTGATAGGTGTAATTTCTATTAATGTAAATTCCTATTTACTGAAGACTTCAATAAAATTGCACAGTGCAGTATTGATTCCTTGCTGGAGTGCACAATCAAGCACATGCTCTTTTTAGAAAGTATCACAAAGCATGCTGACAAGCTTAATAAGTGTGCTGAATCGAAGGTAAAAGCTAAGATGCTGCTTTTGTAGAGAGCTAGTTTATGTAGACAGTGAATTCAGTTAACTTCCATATGCTTAATGGAGGAAATCCAAAGTTCTTGGCCTGAACTGTACATTGTCTTTATTTACTTCTGGAGTCATGCTCTCGTAAATTTGATACTATAACACATTTTTTGCCCTGCTTCCATTGAATGCCTTACCCGGTTTCTGTGTTACTACATGATTGTATTGCCTCAATTCTTCTGCAACTTGGTAATTCATCAGTCACTTGGATATAGCATATCATTTTTATGCGACATTTTATCACTGAATTTGCTGATGTATCAGAAGGGAACAGACACTTCAAACTATGAAAAGGGATCAAGCTGGGCAGTGGAGGTGGGAGGGCATCTAAAAGTTTCTTCAATAATAGTAGAGAACCTAAACAAAAACGGGCAGATGCTTGTAGAGGTAAGTACATGATCTGTAAATTTTGAAAGTTAAGACACTTGGTATTTTTCTTTCTTGTCATCCGTGTTCTTGGTTGCACACCCTTACCATTTTTATCGCTTCCTAAAAATTAAAAATGTAAAACTTTTTTTTCAAAAAAAAAAAAAAAGAACTTTGAAGGTTAGAAGAAAAAAGAACGAGGCATGGCAATCTAAATTGTGTTTCTGAGGGAACTACCCCATAATTTTCTGCCTTCATTCACTATATGTTGAAGTTTTTTTTTTTGGCTATATGCAGATGCTATGTGAGGAATGCAGTCATTTCCTTGAGATAGCAGAAGCTATCAGAAGCTTGGGTCTGACAATATTGAAAGGAATAACAGAAGTGCATGGCGAGAAGGCATGGATATGTTTCATGGTTGAGGTAGGAGTCAGGATTCTGCTATTTCAATTATCTGGCATAGTGGGGAATATGACCTTCATGCTCTTTCTCTTTCATCTAATATACCTAAATTAGAAGCTGTTTAATACTAATTTTCAGATAATTATTTGGCTTATATGAAGGCAACATGTGCAGGCATTTACAGACCTATTTGCATCATATTTTCTACTGTTACATTATTTGTATCCTTGTGTTGAGTGATAGTGCTCATTCTATCCAGTTGAAGAACATCATTATTTGCCTAGAAGACTAAAATGGGGAATGTTTGTGTATTTTTTGTGTCACTCCTTGAACTTGTGATTTCTACCTAACTCTATAGTCCCCTCACAAAACCCCTGATCTAGGCCCATATGGCTAAAAGACGGCATGTTGAAGCATATGCAAAGTCATATTAATTGTCAGTTTTTAGTTGGAGTTGTCTTTTGTTTGTTTATTGGATTTGTGATCCACAATGTGGTTGGTTTAATTGGGTTCCATGCTTGAACAAAAACAAAGGATATACAACTGTATAAGCCTCCTCAACTTTTATGTTGCAGAAAATCCATATCAGAATTTGTCAACGGTAAAATGTATTGATGACATAAAATTACAGGGTTATTTTCATGTGTTTTGTATCTAGATTTTTAATGAAGATGATTTGAATACCTATTTAAAATGCTGAAATTATTTTGCAGAATTTCTCTTTTAGAAATTAATATTGCAGTATTAAACATTGCAGGGACAAAACAACAGGGTTATGCATAGAATGGATATCCTATGGTCATTGGTGCAGATATTGCAACTTAAATCTAGCAACAAAAACCAGTCAACTCATGGAGATTGTGGTGTTGCTCCTATGTAAAATAGTGAGTTATTTGTGATCTTTGATTGGTGTATTTTTTGAGTTGTGATTCTTGTTTGTACTCTCCCTTTTCCAAATTATAAGAAGGAAAGGTGAAGAAATGAAGGCAAACATTTCTATGAAGAGCCTCTTTATCTTTTTTGCTTGACAGTTTGTCGAATTAGCATCACTCCTTTTCCCCTCAGATTTAGAATCCATCATTCGTTTTGAAGTTGAATCATGAAATAATATAGTGAGCCTTCTTTCGGCCTAATTTTAGTTATATATTTTTCTTTGCAAAAGGTATGTATTAGCACTATCTAATAGCCATTTGGCACTGACGTTGATTTTCTTTTCCTGAAAGAGTATGATTTTAGATATTGGAAAAAAGTAATTTGAGAGAGTTGTTTAGTTGTTCTGAAACTTCTATGACTTGAAGATGTGAAAATCACTTTTAAAAACAAATTTTTATGACCATTTGAGCAATATTTTCAGGTTTGAAAGTATTTTTTTTTCCCAACAGCCAACAATATCAAATAGATTTTTTGTTGGAAATATGCCTCAATTTGTTGTAAGAATAAGTAAGATCAAATCAATAAATTTTAAATTTAAAAAATAAATTCAAGCAGTTTTTATTTGATAGTTTATATTAAATTTTATAGATCTTGTTTTGATTTTTTTTATTACAAATTTATGAATAAATAAGCCATTTGATATAAATAAAATTGAGCATTTTTGTATTAGAGCTTTTTTTGATCTTTCAAAGTTTTCATAATCATAAGTATAATCATATTCATATTCACACTCATAATCTAATATATGATGATAAATATACTCATTCATAATTATACTCATATTCATAATTATAATCACAATTATGACTATAAGCATATTTAAGAGATCATTAAGTCTATAAATTAAAATATAATTAATGTGATCTAAGTAAAATTTTAAATTGTAATGAAATACAAAATATTGAAATGATCGATCTGCAAAGAAATACAAAATGATGAAAATTGATATATCTATAAAATACAGTGCAAAAAAATTATGAAGTAATTGTCAAATCTATACATTGTAATGAAACTAAAAGAAAAGAAATTGAAGGGACCTAAAGTATTTTTTTAAAATGTTGAAATTTTATATTGCAATGCTATGTGTTATGTGATTTTTTATTTTTTAGAAATATTTAAAAAAAATAAAGAAGGTTTTTAATGTTAAAGGAAGAAACTATCACATAGAAGGAGCTTAACAATGACAAATTAAATTTAAAGTCATGAGAGAAGAGATTCAAGTTTGCTGTAAATGATGCAATGATGAATGTTAGAAATATGTCTTAATTTGCTATAGGAAATCAAGCAAGATTAAATAAAAAAATTTTAAATTTAAAAAAATGAATCAAATAGTTTTTATTTGATAGTTTATATTAGATTTTATGAATTTTGTTTTGATTTTTTTTATTACAAATTTATGTTTAAATAAGCCAATTGATAGAAATAAAATCGAGCATTTTCTTAAGTTTGATTAACATCCTGTAACACTGATAGATGACCTGTTGAAAGTTGAAATTATAGAAGAAAAAAAAACTGAAGAATGTAAACGGGAGGCAGATAACTGATGATTCTAGTTTCCAGTAAGTTTGTTCCTTTTTTTTTTTTTTTCCAAAAAAGAAAGGTTTCCAGGCGAAATTGTGCAGTAACAAGCAAGGCTGAAACTATGGTAGTTTAAAGTGAGCAAGATTTGAGTTACCATCTAATCCCTTGGTTCTGAAGTAGGCCATATACTCAGTAATGTTAGTTTCCCTGTAAATAGGAGGATTGCCAGAAAGAAGTTCCTTTACTGCTCCATAAGGTTTAAATTTATTTGCAGTGCTTGGATAGAAAAAACATGCTACCGATGCTCTGGCTTCAACCCCTCCAACTAATACTCTATGTTCCACACTTCTGAACTTGTCATTGGTGATGAGCTACAGAAAAAAAATTGGTTATTATTATGCAGAAACTTGAATAAAACAACAATAATAATAATGAAAAGTTGGGAACCTGCATGAAGTCTCCAATATTTACAAGAAGAGCTCCAAGCAGAGGAGGGACATCAAGCCATTGATTCTGATGAAGAACTTGGAGACCACCTACATCGTCTTGAAGCAAAATGGTAAGAAAAGAAGGGTCGGTATGGTTGGTGGTGCCTAATGTCAACTCTGGCTCTGGACAAATTGGGTAATAGTGGCACACCAATGATTCTGTTTCCATGCATTCCAATCCTGATAGATAGTTCTTGTCAAGCCCTAGTGCCTCTGATATTACTTCTGACAATCTCTTGTTTATCTTTTTCATCTGCTTCATGTATTCACTTACTTCTTCTCTGCAAGTACACCAATTCTATTTTTTTTCAAATGCAACTCCATGAAAAAACTCATTGCACATGAGAGATATCATTAGACATGTAATCAAGCAGTACTATAATGAGTCAATTTTCATTTATTATATTAAATTAATCTTTTTTTTAATGAAGAATGCAATTTTGTAAATAATTATCAAAGCATCAATAATAAAAAGGTAGATCAGATTCCAAAAAACTGTCAAACATGACAAAAATGAGCTACTACGCAGATCGTTTAATAAAATTAAATTTAACTAAGAAATCTGTGAAATAACTAAAATATCATCAATAAGAAAACCTAAATAAAATAAATAAAAAGTTTTAGAATAAATAAGTTTTAATTAATCAAATAAATCATTAACGTTCAGATTATGAAATTCATTAAAAAAAATCTACCAACTCAAATTTAATCTGTTTCATTCTTTCTATTTCATCTCATTCATATATATATATATATATGTATATATATATACCTGAATATAGGAGGATAAAAGCAGGGGTCTAATTGGCCATCTTGAAATTCAAAAGCTACACTATCTCTCCAATTTGCTGGTGCTTTATTAACAAGAAGATCTCCATTACAAAAGTATCTAACTTTTCTATTAGTATCCCTTGAATACCATTCCTTTTTCACTTGTTGTGGTTGTTCATGGAACCTTTTAACACCAGCCAACATTCCATCAAGAACACTTATTGGAATTCCATGATTCACCATTTGAAACAAACCCCATGTTTCTGATGCATCCCTTATTGCATTAACCACCTCAATCCGTCGTCGATCACCGGAACTTCCAAAATCGATCACCGGAAATTGGAGGAGACTAGTAGTAATCGTATCATCAGTTTTAGAAGATGATCTTTGAACATTTTGTGGTGGGTGAATGAAAAACTTGGGAATTCTTTTCACCCCCGAGTCAACTAGTCCTTTAACACCAGCTTTAGTTTCATCAAACACTCTCACTTGCTTAGCTTTGTTGTAGATGATTGTGGAATCATTACCATGATGATGATGATGATCATCTTCTTCTTCAAGAAATGAATTTGCAGAAGTGGAAATGAGAACTTCTTCCATTTTTTATTTTGTTGATTATGGTGTGAGAGAGTGAAATCTAATTACATATATATATATATATATATGATATTGCGAAGTTCTTCTAAATTTCTTTATTTTATTAAAATACGGTGGTGGACATTATTTAATTAAAGCATTAATAAAGAGGGAAAAAAAACTAGATGCTCAAGTTCAATGGAGGAAAATATAAGAAAACTACTACATGCTCTTTTTTTAATATTTTAAAGATTTTCTTATCATGAATGTAGAAAAAAAACAATGAACAAGTACACTCACTATAAGTATTCTAAGAATTCTGATTTTTCTTTATTTTATTCTTTGTTAAGCTTTTATTGGAATTAAGGCAAATATTGGTAAGAATTCAATGCACTGCAAACCTAAGCGGTGAGTCGGGGTCTAAGAGGCGAATCGGAGGCGAATATTAGCTAAATATGGCTCACAATATATTGTTTAATTAACCATACATAAGAAGTGAACTCATTTGTTAATTAAGTTAATCGTTTAACTTTTGTATTTTGTACAAACGTTCCAGACCTTCCTTGCTTGACTTAGTTTGAGTAACCTAATTTAAGTGCGTGGGAGAATTTAGACAAAAACTTTAATCTTTTATAGCGGAAAAATAACATATATTTAGAGAATATATTGATTAGTACGCTGGTATTTTATAATAAAATTGCTATAATTTTATTATGAAATTTATTGAGTTACTAGTTTCTTTGTGGATGTGTTCTTATATGTTATTCCTTAAAAATATATATATATATTTTTACAATTTCAATTTTTTAAATATTAAATAAGAGGTTGAGATTTTGTTTAAAAATAAATTTTTTATTTTTTGGGAAGAGATATTTTTTTATTAAATAAGTATTGAAATCTGAATCTTTGATTAATTTAAATCTAAACTAACGGTCCAATGCTAAAAGAAAAAAAAAAAAGAAGGGAAATTTAAGATTAATAGGCAAATGATAATGTCACATATACATAAATATGAAGTAATTTATCTTGATAAAATTGAAGAACTCATACAAGAAATAATATAACATAACATAATATATATATATATATATAACCGACAAAATTTATTTGAGAAAATTAAAATAAAAATTAAGATAAATGATCAAAAAAGAGAAAAAAAAAACAAAAGAATATAGTTCTGGAATTTTTGAAAACATCTTAATCTTGGGATGTATACTGGACCTATTGCATGAGGAGAGCAAAATTTGGCTTTTCCTACAACTGTTTTGCCTCTAAATTGCCTGAAAGAGAAATCTTTTTGGTCTTATTATTAAATCTCTAAACTTCCAGACAAAAAAAAAAAAGCAATAAGGTCTTTTGTATATTTTTCTATTGGACCAGCAACGCAACTTTATATGTCCTGACCAAATAATTAATTTGGAATGAAGATTGTATTTATATTTATATATAGGAATTTCACCATTTTTTTCAAACTTTATTCGTCGGTAATTATTTGTCGAATTTGGGATGGAGTTTTAAATTTTAACATTTTTCTAGGTATATTAGTGGTAAAAACATATTTACACTGAGCCAGCATATGGATTCCTGTCAAGATTCTCTCCCCTCTCGTCAATAGAGCTTTCCTACCCAATTGGATTTCCTCCGATCGCACCAATTGTAACGTTGTTGCATCCCTTCTTTTCGTTAATTTCACCTTTCTCTTTTTTTCCTCGGTGAAAACTTCACATCAATCACCCATTTTAGCTCCAAACCCTTAGTAGTACAAAAGGCCAATCTATCCCTTAAACCCCAATCTAAATCACCCATTCACAACTCTCCCAATCCAAACACCCAATCCCATTGCTGTATCTGCTCCACCGACAACCAAACTTGGGATTATAGCCAAAACCCTCATCTTTTTACTGGCTCGGTACTATCTAAAATGAGCATCCTTCTTTAAATTTAAAAATGACAATGGGTCGGGTATGAATTAAATTTCTAAAAATTCAGATCATATCCTATAAGTAAAATAACACACTTGCACGTTATTCGATCTATCTTGGATCGGGTATACGGAATGCTATTGTCACATATCGAACTAAAACAACTAAGGTCGGGTCATAAATCAAGTAGCAACATAATATATATATATATATATATATATGAAAATCAAATATAAAAAAATTTATAAAAAATATAATTATAGTAGTCAACTCTCTCCATTATAAAAAATGATATTAAATATGACCTTATTAGTATAAATATCTCTTAAAATATAAGTAGTATCATCGTCAAAATATTAGTATAATATATTGACTTAATAAATAATGAATTTAATTAGTGAATTTAACAAATTAAATATGTCTCATATTTTGTCTTTTATTCAAAATAAATTAATAAATTAATATTAAGTCAATGCTGCATAAAATTTACTAAATATTATATAAATATATGAAAAATATATATAATCGTATCAAATTCTAGTAGAATTATGCGTAATCCGCATCCGATCCAAACTCATCTCGTGCATAATTATTTTAGTCTATACGCTACTCTAATTATAAACAGATCGGATATAATCTTATCCAATCGGATAGAATAAATATTGAATATCTATCAGATCAGATAAAATTTTCATATCTATTTGGATCTGTTTAGCTCAGACACAAGGATAACCTGTTATGGGCTATTCTATTTGTGGCATGGATTTAAATCTAAGATCATATGACTTTGATTTTAGTCTAGGTCCTAATTTAGGTCTTTGGAGAAGAAATCAACACAAATATCTTCAGGCTGTTTGCAAACTCTTTTGGCATGTCAAGGATAACCCTTTTCCCCAAAAGGAAATCAACTTATCTTCGACATCTCTGATGAGTCTGTAAGAGCTTTGGTCCCTATTTTACTGTGCTTCACTGTACGACTAAGAAAGGTGGCCACTTAGTGCTATTTGTAGCTTCTCATTCACAACTCAATCCCCCTATTTTATTTGAACTGCGTCCTCATTTGCCCTTTTAAGAATGATTAATCTTTTTTTTTTCCCTCAGTTTTACTATATATCTGAAGATGTTTGAGGCATTTGGTATGGTAAAGTTTCTACTATTTATTATGATAGCTTGTGTTTATTTGCAAGCTACAAAATACTGATACTTTAAACGTAGTAAAGTGTCAGTGTCGGATATAATAAGAATACAGACATATACTTTTAACATGTGTCAAACACAAATCAATATGTATTTTATTATTTTTTATTTTTTAGACATGACAGAGACACACCACACCAGAGACATATATTAGGATACTTTAAGATATTTTTGAATATATTTTGACATAAAATTTTATTTATATAATATTAATAGGTTATTAATTAGATAATTTTAATAAATTTTAATTACAAAACTTATTTTTTATCATAAAAAATTATTTTTTTATTATAATTATATTTTTTTTTCTTAAAAAGCTCGACTCTAGGAAATACGTTTTCGAGCATCGAACCCCTGCCCTCCCGTAGGAGTAATAACAGATGGCCCGCTGGGCTAACCCCAGCGAATTTAATTATATTTATATACAAATGAAGTAATATATTTTTGTTTTGAGCATATTTTTATATCTTATTATATTTTTATAACTTAATATATATATATATATGTATAGTTATATTGATATATTAATGAATTAATATATATTTATTTTGAATACATCTTTATCTTTTATTATATTTTTATAATTTAATATATATATATATAAATATATTCTATTCGTATTGTATTTTTATTTTTTAAAAATTACTGTATCGACGTATTTGTATCATATCATGTATGTGTTTTGTGTCCGTGTTTCATAGTTTGCAAGCCTTGTCAAGGCTTTGACTCTTGTTATTGGATATATTATTCATTTTCAATGAAATTTTATTTCCATTGGCCAAAAAACATTTATCTAGTTGTTTATATATATAAATTTTGAATATACGATAATACATTATCAAATATTAAGTAGTTTATTTTAATAAATTTTTACTTATGTTTGTATTTTTTTTTCTTGAATGAGAATTGTTTGTTTTTATGAAAGTATTTGTTTTTCAATTTTAGAGTAAATATTATTTTTAGAGGCGATTAATATTAAAAATTTCAATAAAAATAACAGCCTTTATGCGCATTGAGAATTTCAATAAAATCATTTATCATCTAGGAGAATATATATTTACCATAATTCAGTATGCACATTGCGGATTTTTTTTGAAGTATTGATATTCAAATTATTGATGCGAAATCTTTTTAAAAAAAAAAGTTGTAAAATATACATTAAAAAAAATCAAAGAATTGTTTTGTATGCATAAGAAAACAATGGTAAAGGAGGGGACATGCATTCGTCTAGTACATACAAAAAGCTAAATTCTAGTGCTGACATTTTGGATATTCAGTAATCTGAATTTCCCTGAGCAGTCACAATCCACAAACATTATCAAGATTATTTATTTTTGTGAAAGAAAACAAAAACAAGTAAATCAACTCTTAAATAGCGGTCATATGAATGTTTTAGAACTATATTAAAATTAATCATTATCTCTTAGAATTTGTTTTTTTTACTAATTTAACTCAAATTAAAACTCTAACTCGAGACCTTTTAGTTTGAATGCTATTACACTACCACCAATGAACTAAAGACTCATTATTTTCACCCCCCCCCCCCCCCCCCCCCCCCCCCCCCCCCCCCCTATTACCCCCCTATCTTTTCTTTACTTGATCCTATAATTCCTTCATTTTCTCAGGAAATTCCAAGAAAATGAAAGAAGACATAGTAGAGTAGGACAAAAAAAATATATTTATATCTATATATACACTTGAAATAGTGAAATTAAAGATTTTAAAAAGTTAATACAGCAATATTAATTACTAAATTATGCCGAACCTTGCATTGCTAGAGCTGGACAAAAATAGTGGACAAGCAACAAAAACCAGGGAAGTGAAAACCAAATAAGAAGTCAAAACTCATAACACTGAACGTAAAGACAAAACTCAACCACGTCAGAATTACTAGCCACTAGAAAAAACACTGGAAAACAAGAATTTGAAAACAGATCATCATAAATTACAGGCCACAAGTGGTCACAATCAACCAAAGCTACAAATAAATTATGTGGATGTATCCTCCGACTAAGACATATCAATAAATAAGTGCCTGGACCACAGCTGCACACATAATATCCCTGCATGATTGAAAACTAGAGATTGAAGTTTTTTACTAAAAACCAATAAAACTTAAATTTTTGATGATATAGGTTTAAAGAACCAGCTTGAACAAATATCTTAACAAGCTAAACTTGAATAGCAAACTCAAATCAAGTCCCCTTTTACTATCCAGCAACAACGAATGCACAATACAGAAGTAATTACATGTAAGAAGCTACTTTGAAATCCATTGATTCAAACTTCCATTGCATACGAGGTAATGCGAAATTCAGAATATAGCAGTAAAAAAAGATTTGCAAAATTAGACTTTTCCGCAGAAGTAGCCCTAACTAAACAGAATATAAAAACTACCTATACAGCTCACCCCAGGTATAATGGAGTTAAGACTTAGTAGTTCAATTAGTTTCAAATTAGTTGAATTGAAGATCATTTGCTCAATGCTTAAATTTCTTAACAAAATTAGTGATACCATCCTCCACAAATGCTAACATGAGTGAGTCAACTACATAAACAGGTATCACCAGTCACGTACCCCCATTAAATATAGAATAAGAATGTCTTCAACGCCTAAAATATAAAGGAAAAAGTAAAAAAAACCATTCTAAAAAGGAAAAAGAATATGTAAAAATTGTAAGATTCATGATGTAAGAAAGTCCCCATGACAAGCCGGGGGGAAATACACTACATGAAGGCTTCTTTTTTTTGTCTAAAACAATAAATAAACAGGCTCTTATCTATGTTGAATTTGAAATGAGTTCCAAGGGGGGAAATTTGGAATTACCCCAACAAACTCCTTGCCGAATAAATAATCCTACCACCTGATAAGCATTTGTTTCTAAATAGTTTTTGTTTTGTGAACCTTCTTCTTGTGCTGTCTCCTGGGAATCGAGTTCTTCATGCCTATGAAAAACAATAGTGCCCCAAAAAGTGCCATATTCTGCATAGATTAATAGATAAAAAAACTAGTATTTTGAGAAAACCATACCGAAGGCAGAACAATGGAGAGGCTATTTTCCAACACAAAGAAACAATGGAGGTAACTGGTTAAAGCCAACCTGTGTGAATTTGATGAAAAGTTGATTAAATTGTTTCTCTTCATTGTCGTAATTGTAGAAATCATATAATATTGGAGTAGCAATCATCTGATGCAGAAGCTGTACCAAGAGAGAATCACAATAGACCAACAGTAATATTCACCATACATGAAGAGGCAAAAGTCAACTACATATCCATATACTAACCAGGAGATAGGCTCCAAGAGAGCTGCCAAAAATGAAAAGGATGGCCTCCGATGCCCTTGAGAGTTATAGCTGCAGTGACTAAATGTTTGATCTGTTCGTATCAGTGAAAAGTCATCATCAAACAACAAGAATACCACAATGTAAGGCATTCCTGATTATAAATAAAAATTCTATACATATATATGCTCTGTTCATAAAAGTCCAACATCCTAAATATGAGATTTATTCAGAGCGCAAATGTATGCTTATCTAGATAACTTCAAAATACAGATAAGTATTTAAAAAGAAAAAGTCCCCTAAACACATAATTTAAACACCTTATTTAAGCCATTATAATTATTGGCTTCGACAAGTTAATTATCAAGTGCAAAGAAATAAGCAAGTATGCCAATAATATATTTTCAAATAAAAATACCCAGTTAAACATGTGCAAGGGAATAGAAGAAGCATAACAAGAATCCAACTTTTCAACATTTTAATATTAGATATTTTGGATTTTGCATTCATTCAACTTTGGTCTTATTTCATCCCCTGAAAAAAATTCCACTTAATCACTGACTTATGAGATCATCAAAACAATCTGATGGGCAGGCAGCAGAGTTTATCTCAAGGCATTTTGTTCAGTCCCACCTTGAAAATTCTAGATGCGAAATGTCCCCAGGACAATTCAGATATACTGCTTGTCGAAAACAATATTTAAACCATTTGTATTAGTAGCACATCTCAGCCCTATTCCTATAAAGATCACATTTAAAAATATCTAATTGTGGTTTTATTAATACAATTTCTATGATTCTCTTCATCTTACAAAGATGCATGCTCATATATATGTTTATGTGTTTGTGTGTGAGGCACACACAGAGAGATCCTCACTTCAATTTCTGGTACTTTTATGCCAGCATGAGAGTGCACATGACCGGTAAACACATCAAACTTTGGTTTGAGAGTCTTCGCTGCTGGTCCCCCCATCAACACCAAATTCATTGAACCTATAATAGAGAATTAATGAATCACTATATATTTGATAAGCTAATAAAAGAGAAATATCTCATGATATAGCATGAATGAAAATCTTCAAGCTTGTGGGTGAAGACCTAAAAAGGGTTTTAATATCTCTCACGCAGAAAAATACCCCTTCAGACATATAAGAAGATAGCATTACCTATATGTGAAATATCCATGAAAAGCTTTAATTGCTATCAAGCCATCTTGTGATGTAATATTCTTATTAGCTATGTTTTCTATTAAGACAAAAAGTTAAGCATATCTCATTGCACAAATTATGTATTATCTGAAAAAAAAAATATATGGCCATATGATCTTACTAGATCTTTTATTTGCCATTTTTAGCTTGTGTAGCTTGAGGGAAGACTACAAAGATAAAAATATTTTATATTTGGAACAGGCATTGTTGTTTCAGGTAGAATTATATATTTTTATTACCACTAAATATTTGAGAACTACACGTCAATTAGAAAAGGTGGAGCCTGATGTAATAGTAAGGAGTCTCCACTGTGATATAGAGGTCAAAAAAAAATTCTCAGTTCACATAAATTTGACAAGGGGAAAAAAACTTGTTTAAGCAGCTTAGATCAATCAAATTGATAACAAAGAAAAGAATAGGCTAGAATTGAAAAAATAAAATAAAAAGTAAAAGCTACAGATTTTTTTTTGGGTAAGGTTAAAACACATATTTTAAGAGTTCTGTATTTTTTTTCTTAAGTTAAATGTTTTTTGAATTAATTCGTCAATTGGTTGGGTGTATAAAGGGTGAGTACAGAACTGGCATAGGCAAAATTTTCCTTGTATGAATATGTGACCAGGGAGAGAAGTGAGTTTAACAACTGCTTAATATTGAGTTTCCATATAAAAACATGCATAAAACTCGTATCCTATTGATCTATCTTAATTAATAATAATCAAACAAAGTTCCACATCTATTTCTTATAAATTAAAAAAAAAAATGAAAATGCACTAAACCAAGTTCAACTTTTCTTCTCCTAAACAACCCATCAAAGAGCGAGTTATTACACTAAGACTTCATCCCAGTTTCATCCTATAAAACAAGTAGTTTTCAGAAACAAATCATTTAATGCCTGAACAGTAATAATAAGTTAGTTAGTATCAATTATCACATTGACAAAAAGTTACAAGAAAATAAACAGATCCACCATATAAAAAGGTTCAATGATACAATTCCAACTAAAATATGCGAAAGAAATCAATCAATAATTAATTAAAAACCAAGAAAATGAAATAGATCCAGATCAAATAAACAATTATTATGAGCATACTCTTGGTAAGCAGAAAGTATGAAAACTGCTTAAAATAAATCAATTATTAATCCAAAAATAGTAGGGATTAGAAAGAATAAATTAGAAAATGAAATTACTATGAACATACTCTTGGTAAGCAGAAAGTATGAAAACTGAAGCAAAGAAGACGCGCCCAAGAAACGAAGTGAAAGCCATCGAATTTTGACGGATAGAGAGAGAGAGAGAGATGCGCAGTGAATCTCTCTCTTTTGTTCGCTACACGACAGGGAAAGAGAAAATCGTAGTTTTGTTTTTTTTTTTCTTTTTTAATTTAATTTTGAAATATATATTAATTCTAATATTAATACCAATAAATAATATGTTATACTAATAGTTTAAATCACTGCAGGTAAACAGAAATTTAAGTTTCTTTTATCGATTTTGCTCCTTTTTTTTTATTAGCAGTATTTTTTAATTTTTAATTTTATCATTAATTATTATTTTATTTGATAATTTTATTTTTTTTATATATTTATATATATATTTTTAAAATTTATATATTCAATTATATTCATATAATACTAAAAATATATATAATCTTGACATTTACTTTTATATGTCTTATTTAATTTTATATTTTATTTTTAACTATTATAATATATTTTAAATAATTATTTTATATAATTAAATAATTAAAATTATTTTTAAAAAAATAAAATATGTGTATTTTTAAACTAATACGAGAGCATTATAATAATAATAATAATAATTAGATGGACATTATTTTTAGATTGGCTCTCTAGTTTGTTTATTTTTACAATTTAATTTACCAGCTGAGAGTGGATAAGATTGGACAGAAAATGGATTTTGTCACTTTAATTTTCTGTTTATTTGGAGCGCAAAAGGAAATTAACCGAAAACATATTTTTTCAATAAATATGATCATAATCTTAATTTAGCCAAATTAAAAAATCCCTAATACTTTATTTTAGTAATATATGATATTTATATAGTATTATATGATATAATATCGTAAATAATATTTATCATATATAATATAGTATAATTAAATAAAAATATTTTTATTTAATTTAAAGATATTTTTAAGATTTAATATGCGATGAGATGAAAAATTAGTTATTAATATATATTAGTTATTTAAAATTTTATTTTAAATATTTTTAAAATATAAAATTATAAAAAAATATTAAATTAATAATTTTAAAATATATATAATTTTTAAATTATGAGATTATCATAAAAAATTATATCATAAATAATTAAAATTAAAATTAACCTATACCTTATATTATAAAATCATAGTACACCATAAAACAAATAAGGTATGAAAGTATAAAAAGTCATGATCTAACCGCCGCTTAACATCATCAATAGAGTAAATTAAATTATTTCAAAAGAATCCACATTCATTTGAAACTAAATTAAGTTTTTAAAACCCAATATAACGATAAATCAATATCATACTAAATAATAAACTCAAAATTGATTCACATCATATATAAATATTTTAAAAAAAAATTAAGAACTTAAATCATTTCAAATTCAATTAAAATAAAGCCCGGCTCAAATGAATATTACAATGAGAAATTTATATCCAGCACGTCATTCAATAAGCCCTTTTTCTCTTTTACTAAATAAAAGTTTTGTTTTCAAATTTGTACACACGCACCAAAATTTTTTAACTTTTACTTTTTAAAATGGTTATTTTTTATTTTTTGTTTTTATTTATATTAATTTATTAAAAAATAATTTATATTTTTAATATTCATACAAAAAAATAAATATATAAAATATATATACAATAAAATAAATAACATTCACAGTATATACCAAACATCTATTAAACATCTATTTAATATTTTAATATTTATTTAATTTTATTTTTTAATATTTTATCCTAATAATATACATACAATATTCACGTAATATTTACATAATATCCATATAATTTTTATATAAAATATACACAATATATATAACATATACTAAACATCTATATAATATCTATATAATAAAATTAATATTTTCTTTAATTTTTTTATGTGTGTAATATATAAAATTTGTTTAAAAATAAATTTAATGATTTTATTAATATATTTTTATATTTTTTTATGAATATTATTTTTTATAATTAAAATTAATTTTTTTTTATAAAATTTAATAATACTTTTTACTAAAAATATAATTTAAAATATTAATTTTTATTATTTTATTAGAATAATTTTATTTAATAGTAAAATTTTAAAAAAAGTTAAAGTAAAATATTAATTACAATAAAAGATTGAATATTTTTTTTAAAAAATCCTATTAATGAGTAAAATATTTTTTTTTTAGTTGTAGTATTTTTTGAAAAAAGTTTATTTTTTTAGTTAGTTAATTTTATAAATGTCCTTATTAAAATCAACTCAATTTAATTTAATTTTAATTTTTATAAAATAAATTAATGTACTTATTAATATTAAATTAAAAGTTATATAAACTCGATTATGACTTAAGTTCATAAATATAAATGATAAGAAGAAAATAAAATTATAAAATGAGATTTTGGACTCAATAATCAATTGACTATCACTTATTATAATAACAAATTAACAATTCAATAAAAAAAAAAGACTATTAATTTACCTATTGAGACTTTATTATAGAACTAAAAACATTAGCTTTTTTTGTTTGGAAGTTGGAACCATAAAAATATAGAATATATTGGATTCGAAAATTACAATATCAATAAATAAGTTTTCTTTTTCGATATATAAACTGATAATACATACATATATTTATTTATTTATCTGTTATCATATAACTTCTTAATAAGGAAATCATTCATAGTAGTAGCTTATTAATTTAATAATTTGATAAATTTTTTAAAATTTATGGGTCGTTTGATAGATTACTGAAAATATATTTTACATTGATATATTATTAAAATTATATTTTATTAGGTAAAATTATATTATCGTGTTTAAAAAATAAAATAAAATATTATAAAAAAATTAAAAAATATATTAAATTATTTAATTATAATTTAATTTTACTGAAAAAATTTAAATAATACATAAACTATCATTATAATATTTATTCCTTATTTTATCACATCATAAAATAAGAATGTAATTATCTTTTATATGAGACTCCAAAATTTATTTTTTTGGTAAAATAATTTTTTTTATTTATTCTTAAATAAAATATTTTATTCAGTTATTAGTAAAGTTTAATGGACTTAGTATTTTATTTTATATAAATTATTTATAAATAAATATGATATTTTTAGTTAAAAGAGATTATTTTATTAAATTTTAAAAAAAATTTATCATTATTATGAAACTTATTATGCTAAATAAGGGTGTTATCGTATCTAATGTCTAAAGCCAATAATTTTCTCTTCAGCTATGTTAGCCAAATTCAAGGAAACCATGTGCCGCAAGAACCATTTTTCGATTCGTAAATCTCAACAATCTGATATACTCTCTAAAAAACACATCATTGCTAACCAAGTAAAGCATTGCTTTGAGCTAGAAGAGCTTGAATCTGTATATGCTGCCATGATTAAAACCCATGCATGCCAAGATTGTTTCTTAATGAACCAATTTATCTCTGCTTGTTCCACACTTAGTCATATAGATTTTACAGTTTTAGCATATACCCAGATAGAAAATCCTAATGTTTTTGTTTATAATGCCATAATTAGAGGATTTGTTCGAAGCTTTCGCCCAAGCCCTTGAGTTTTATATAGCCATGCTCTGAGCTGAAGTCTTACCCACAAGTTACACGTTTTCATCACTGATTAAAGCTTGCAGTTTAGCATCTGAAGCGAGGCTTGGAGAAGCTACTCATGGCCACATTTGGAGCATGGGTTTGAATCACGTGTGTTTATTCAAACTGGTTTGGTTGATTTTTATTCGCGAATGGAGAATTGTTGAATCTAAAAACGTGTTTGATGAAATGACTGAAAGGGATGCCTTTGCTTGGACTACTATGGTTTCCGGTCTAGCTCGATTTGGGGATTTGAGTTCTGCAAGGAGATTGTTTGAAATAATGCCTGAAAAGAATACAGCTACCTGGAATGCTTTGATTGATGGGTATGCAAGATTAACAGATGTGGAGTCTGCGGATTTTTTATTTAATCAAATGCCTGTGAGGGACATTATTTCTTGGACAACAATGATCAATTGCTATTCTCAGAATAAGAAATTTAAAGAAGCATTGGTAATTTTTAATGAGATGATAGCAAACGGGATTAACCCGGATGAAGTGACCATGGCAACTGTAATATCAGCATGTGCTCATCTGGGATCTCTTGACTTGGGGAAGGAAATACATCTTTATGTGATGCTGAAAGGATTTGACCTTGATGTCTATATAGGATCTGCATTGATTGATATGTACGCTAAGTGTGGGAGCTTAGATAGATCACTCTTAGTGTTCTTCAAGTTGCAGGCCAAGAACTTGTTCTGTTGGAATTCAGCAATTGAAGGCCTTTCGGTTCATGGATATGCAGAAGAAGCACTGACAATGTTTCACAAGATGGAGGAAGAGAAAATTAAGCTGAACAGTGTTACATTTATTAGTGTATTAAGTGTCTGCAATCATGCAGGTCTCGTCGAAGAAGGCCGTAAGAGATTTGAGAGTATGACACTGAGACTTTTCTATCCCTCCTCAGGTGGAACATTATGGATGCATGGTTGATCTATTGAGCAAAGCTGGACTGCTCGAAGAAGCATTAGAATTGATAAGAACTATGAAATTCAAAGCGAATGCTGTTATTTGGGGTACGCTATTAGGTGGATGTAAGTTGCACAAGAACCTGGAGATTGCACAAGTTGCTGCTAATGAATTGGCGCTTTTAAAGCCAGGCAACAGTGGGCATTATACTCTTCTGGTTAACATGTAGGCTGAAGTTAATAGGTGGGGGGTGGGGTGAGGTTGCAAAGGTAAGAGAGACTACGAGGGAACAAGGTGTAGAAAAGAAATGTCCTGGATCCAGTTGGATTGAGACGAAAAGTAAAGTACATCAATTTGCCGCATCTGATAAATCTCATCCAGCTTCTGATGAGATTTGCTCATTGCTTGTTGAATTGAATGGGCAGCTGAAGCTAGCTGCTTCTGCACCTGAATTCTGGTCTATCGCATAGCAGTTGGCCTCTTTTCTTGTAAAGCATCAGACAGTTCAGACATATTTTAAGAGGAGGTTTTAACCCTCAACTTCCCACATTATGTGGCAGACACTCCAACACTACTGTTCCAATACCAGTAGTTTGCTCTTTGAAAGCAGCAAAGGGCGTATAAAGTTTTGTGATGACATGATGGAGTGGATACTTTAGGAGTCAGAATAGGTCTGGGCAGAGCACACCAGAAAATATTGGTGGTACGCCAGGTCCACTCTAATTGCAATTGGAGAAAGTTTGGCTTGGCTACCAAAGAGAATGTCATGATGGTAGTCCAAATAAACATCCATGCAAAAATGGAAAGTTCTCCTTCCTATTTGTGTTCGTCCCTTCGGCCAATGAATTTTGAATTCTGAGCCTATGTGCAAGGAGAGGAAGATGAAGACCAGAAAAATTGACATGCAGCTAATATGTAATGACACTAAGAGTGACAGAATGTCAAGTGATTCAAATTCAAACCAACAAAAGTGTCTTTGCCATGAAGTTGGAGCTCTCAATATTTCTGACAATGGATATACTCTGGGAACTTCACAACTGCACGTGAGTATTAAATTCTTTGATTTGAGAAAGATTTACCATGAGGTAACCAATCTCGTCTTTGAGGAAGGATCAACAAATATGTCCCAAATCCCATTAAGATCTCAAAAATTGCAACTCTCATCCAGGCATAGGAGGAAAAATACCGCCCTCATATCCAATCAATGGGTGAGTTGCTATTAGCAGTCCCTCCATTTGAGAAAACAAGGAGATGGTGGTTTTAAATTTATCTAACAAGAACATGGCCAGAGCGCTTGGATCACATTTATACAGACGTTGCACTTGGCGATAATCCATTTAATACCTCTTGTGTGACAAAATTAAATAATTTAAGACTTCTGTAATAAATTAGTAGCCAAATAATATTGTACCATCAGTGTCAAGCAATCACAAAAATAACGATTGTGATAAAAAAAAAATTCAAATAAGCTTCTTTAGAGATTAACATCAGTAAATGTACAGACATTCGCTTTCTTCCAATACAAATCTTGATATCCAATCTACATACACAACAAACAATAAGAATCTAATAAGAAAGCTTTTGGACCGATTTGTGCACATTCCTCAAATGCAGTCAATGACCTTCCCACAATCTGGAATACACCATAAAGCGAAGTACACAGAGCCGCAAAAAAGAAAACTACTACTTCAAGATACAATCCTTTGGCTGTGCGATATTCAAGCTCCAATGTGTTAAAGAGTGTTTCAATGCTAAGAATAAGTTGAACTGTAGCTACAAAAAAGCATATGAACCGTAATCAAAAAAAGAACATCAAAATATGGACAAACAAGGATCCTTGCAATTAGACTCAATCCTGTCCTCTTAACACAAGAAAAAGATGAATGCTCGTGAGCAGAAAATACATAATTTTTGGAATTGAAATGTAAAAGGATAGCAATCATCCAAGTCATTCATAATTTGATGAGAAGATCTTCACAAATGCTGTATTAATGTTCACCTCAAATTATATGATGTATTAATCAACATATCAAAACCAAATAATCATCAAATATATTTTCAGCTGAAAGGAAATGACAGGAACCTGAATCCTGATCCCAGGAAACTGTACCAAAGTATTGATATGAGTTTTCTTTTTTGGACAAATAGATACAATGAGTAATTTTTGCATAGCCATGATCCATGATGGATATTGCAATCCAACGTAGGCCACAATTTGAGCAAAAATTACTTTTTAACATGTACAGAAAACCTTATTGCATGAAAAAAGAACAATGCTCCCATCTCTCAAATAACAAGCAGATTCTGATGGAGCAATATTCCAAGAATATCGCTTTTTTCAATAAATTTCTTGACTCTCCAATTAAATACTATGACAAATCAAATAAAAGAAAACTTAGTATTCTAATGGAATAAAATAAAACAAACAATAGAAGACTAAGAAAATGTTCTAATGGAATAATCAGATAGAGCTAATACATGATGCCATCATTTCGGCATCAAACCAATAGGGAAACAAAATTTAATCATCATTTCATCCATTCTAAACACCTAACACCAAAAGAAGCAATCTTTTTCGAAGATTTCAACAAAACAAAAACATTCGTTTCAATCTGGGTTAAAACCAATTAATACATTACAAAAAAGAATGATCAGATAGAGCTAATACATGGTATTTGCCATCATCACGGCTATCAAACCAATAGGGAAACAAATAAGAATCATCATTCCATTCTCACAACATAATTTTCAAAAAATTAGTAAAAATCAATGATTTAACATTAAAACAAAATTAAGGTAATGTGAAAGAGAATGATCAGATAGAGCTAATACATAGTCGACGCCATCATCACGGCAATCAAACCAATAGGGAAACATATCATAATCATCATTTCATTCTCATCACCTTAGACCCCAATTTAAAACAAAAATAATCAATTTGATGAACAATAAATAACAACTACCACCTAACTGTGGTGTTGACAAGCATAGGCCGTTAACAGCCGAGAGTGGAGGAGGAGGCACGGTGGATTTTATGCAACGGCGCAAAGTAAATCGAATGTGACGACTATAAACCCTAACTCAAGTTATTTATAGCGACGAGAGTGGATAAACACATGAAACGATGCCGTTTTTGTTTGTTTCAATTTTGGATTTTAGGCTCTGGCGGGAAAATCCAAGTCTAAAAACCCAATCCAATTTCGGCCCACTGAATTAAAATATTGAGTAGCCGACTGACCGTTAGACCCTCCTTTTCACAGCAGACTATCGAAATTAGCCTCTGTATTTAACGGACAAATTCCTTCATTTCCGCTCGTCTTCTTCCTCCTCTTTTGTAGTCACCGCCACACAGCCACCGGACAATCTCTCTCAATTGAAATTCGATCGCCACGACGGCCAGCAAGTGCAAGTGTGACCATTCAGTCTATGTCGAACTCGGAAAACCGCCGTTTGATTGCAACTCAAAGGTCTCGAAATGGGTAATCGATTCCTAAAGCGCGTCTTCCACGATTTGTGTAAGTAAATTTTTTATGTTACTTTCTGTTTTCACTCTTTATTGAGTTTAATTCAGTTCTGTTGGCGATTTCTTCGTTATTTTCTCATTACTTCTGTATTCAAATAAATGAGAAAGATTATTACTTTGTTTAGGTCTGTCAGAATACTATAAAATCTAATGCCTATTTGATTCTTGGTGGCTGTTTATATTTGAAAATTAAGTAACATTTGGGATTGTTTTTGGATGATAATTGATGGGCATCTCCATCTGGGTCTTTGTTTCTTTTATGGCCATGTAGTCTATAGCAAAATTTCGATAAATAGACAAGAAAGATACCGGAGGTTTGTCTATGGAGTTTTGAGTAGGTGTCAGTCACAAATGTCAAAACCAGATAAGGAGGAAGCAAATGTACTGAGTAAAGAAGAGGATGCACCCCAATTTACTTCTTCAAGGTCTAACCTTGAGAAGAAGGCAGACTATAATTCTGGACTTGGCAAATACAGTTCTAGTGATGCTCTTTGTGATAACAAGTGGAGGTTAGAGCTTGCTTGGCTTACAAAAGCTCTTGAACCAGCTATGGAATTATGTAAGTGATGCTCTCTAGCAGACTTGTTAATCTGAAATTATGCTTCTTTGTTGCAGGACATGATTGTGGCAAGGAGATTAGTAGATGAATTTAGTATGTTCTGGAAGTTGATATCTTCCCTATTGTTGAAGTTGTAATCCTTATCATTTTGCATCACATTATCTATCCTCCCTGCCACACTATGTATTGATATAGTGTACGACTGGGCCTGTTTCTCGTGCATCATTTGTTTTTGCCTCTTTATGCAGTAATATCATTAATTAGAGTGTTCCAATATTCTGTAAAACACTGCCTGCCTGATTTGAAATCATGGAGGGTCATTCGATGTTCAAATTTGTAGGGAATGGATTCAGAAATAAATTCCCTCCTAGTGGTCGATCTCTTGCAGAGATCATTGGAAACATTCAGCGGAGCAAGATTGGGATTGAGGGTTGGAGCCTCAGTGACCTTACAATTGGCCTATATCTTATTTATCTTCGGCAATCGTCCCTAAGTCCATGTGAAGAATTTAAGGGGGTTCAAATTTCTTCAGAATAAAACCTTTATTGCTAAAAAAAATATTTGCATCTTTATGGAATGTGTTTCTATACCTTTTGTGCATATAAGCTGCTTGTTGAATAAACATTTATCAACTTCTTTATGTATAATGCTTATATGAAGTAATAATCTTATGATTTAGGTCCAAGATCTCATCTACTACATTGAGTTAACAAAAGGCTCCTATAAGGAGAGTGCTTTTTGGCTTGCAAGAAAGAGCATGATTCGTGAAAGTAACATTCTTAAATTTGTAAAAGATTCCAGTGTGATGAGGCCTGGATACTACATAGGGATTGATCCTCGCAAGAAACTCATAATTCTGGGAATTCGCGGGACTCATACTGTGTACGACCTTATTACAGATATTGTTTCTTCAAGTGATGGAGAAGTCACATTTGAAGGTTATTCATCCCACTTTGGTACAGCTGAAGCTGCTCGATGGTTTCTTAGGCATGAGATTGGAACCATAAGGAAGTGCTTAGAGAAATATGAGGTGGCGAAACCCTTCCATGTCTCTTTCTTTTTTATTTTCTGTACTCTACTTCTATTTCAGTATTCTTTCCTCAACCCGCTGCCACCGCCCTCTTCTTTTATTTTCCTTGAATGTTTGTTTATTGTTTCTTCAAGTGATGGAGAAGTCACATTTGAAGGTTATTCATCCCACTTTGGTACAGCTGAAGCTGCTCGATGATTTCTTAGGCATGAGATTGGAACCATAAGGAAGTGCTTAGAGAAATATGAGGTGGTGAAACCCTTTCATGTCTCTTTCTTTTTTATTTTCTGTACTCTACAGTCTCTACTTCTATTCCAGTATTCTTTCCTCAACCCGCTGCCACCGCCCTCTTCTTTTATTTTCCTTGAATGTTTGTTTATGATCTAATTTTTAGTGAAACCTAATTCATCTACAGGGATTTAGGTTAAGATTAGTGGGTCACTCTCTTGGAGCTGCTATAGCGTCTTTGCTAGCAATCATGCTTCGTAAGAAGTCGCCAGAGGAACTTGGGTTTAGCCCTGAAATTGTTTCTGCTATTGGATTTGCAACTGCTCCATGTGTTCATAGAGAACTCGCTGAAAATTGTGCCGATTTTGTCACAACTGTTGTAATGCAGGTGGGCAGATGCACTTGATTTATTGTTGGCTATGTTGATTAGAGAAGCTTCTTCTCCCCTTCCATTCAAATAGAAATCACTATACTATTTTGTTGCTTCTTTCTTTCATTAATGCTTATAGCTTCCTATTTTTCTTGTTTGTAGGATGATATTATACCTAGGTTAAGTACAGCTTCTCTAACGAAGCTGAGGAATGAAATTCTTCAAACTGATTGGTAAGTATGAGAATGCAAAGGCAGTTTTAGTACCAGGTGACAACAACAAAGACTTGCATGAACCAAACAAGTAGGTTTGAGGATAAAAGCGTTTTGAATGCTAAAGTACTAAAATCAAATAAGCACATAGTATAGTGCACATTGACTTGTTGAGGGTATCCTTTCTAGGATTATCAAAAAATTGAAGGGTGATTGTACAGGGTGTAGTATTCAGAACTCAAAATAGGGGAGCTTGGAACTTTGAAATTATTGGAGTAATTAAAATGTATTTGTTAATCTAATATTCAAATGCGTATGAATTTCCCCAATATGAAAGCTCACAGTCTCATTCATGCTGGACTGGTTTAATATTGTTCTAAGGATTTTTAAGACCTAATACTAAAGTTCATCTTTTCTTTCTTCTTTTCTCTCTTCCTCTAAGCATTATTTATTGAACTATCTTTTGCTATTGTATCCTAATTACAAGTGTATTGTCCCTTTTCTCGTTTCTTTTTCCTCAAAAGAAAATCATTCATCTAATTATGATTTTGAGAGAGAGAGAGAGATTGAACATGTTCCTCATTCACAAAGAATTATCCTTAGATTTGTACATGAAATTTATGTCTTTTTTCACAATGTGAAATTATTACCTATGGAAGTGGATTCCAAAAGAGCACCCAATCAAACTCTTTGGTTCCAAGGATTGCTGAGAAATAAGAATATGGAATCAGTACTCTAGATTCCAAGTAATTAACGTAGTGATAATGTTCTGTGGATGTAGAGACATGATCTGTTGAAGTTGATTTTAAATGAATGCTCAAATTTTATGTTTGGTAGAAGAAATTCCAAGAGTAGAAAATAAATTATACTATGCTTGCATGCATCTGTGATCTGGTCATAGGAATGCAGTTTGGGGTCTTGAATGCAGCCACTTATAGACTCCACTTTTGTTTGGCCATTGCTGGAAAAAAATGTTTTTTCCACTGTTTTCCACGTTGGTATGACTGTCTTCATTACTCTGGTTGCATCTCATCGTTGCATGTCAGGGCAAAAACACTGTATGCCTTGCGTACAAGGGAGATTCATCTCTCTCTCTACCTGTTGCAAACAGTTTCTTCATTTTACATGTCTTTTAAGCATGCTATTCAGAATTTAATGAAGTCAATGATCCATAGGGGAACAGTTTAGGGGAAACAGTGACTAACTGGTAACTTCTATCAAGGCACCAGTTTTTACTTAACTCATCAATGACTTGTAGAGCACTTGTTATCAATTGTTAGAATATTGAAGCTAGTTTCTAGCTTGGGCATCAATTTTTTCTACCCTCATGATGTTCTTACAGGACAAGTATGATTGAGAAAGAGGATTGGAGAAGTGTCGTTGGTTTGGTCACAAATGCGAAGCAGGTTGTATCTTCCATGCAAGATGTAGCTCGGAAACTTGCTGACCATGCAAAATTCAGGAGAATCTTGCTGTTATTCCAGATCTTCTATTCTTGAAGCGTGGTCAACTGTTTTATAAGGTTGGTTGTTCTATTAGCCTTGTATATTCTTTAGTAGGGCATAATATGCCCTAGCCTATTTGTGGACAGGTTGTGAAATTTGTGATTGGGCTTCATAGTTGTAGAAAAATGGGAGTAGTGCTTTATAAATTACTTAGGCTTTAAAAGAATTGAATATTATGGCTGTTCACCTGGTGGCATGAAACTATAGTTGAAGTTGCAGGTTTTTCTGTTAGTAGCGCAGTGAGGTTTTGAAAAGGTTGTCAGAATGGCTCAATTAGATAGCAACTATAAGCTATTTGTGCTGTTATTTTAGGTATTGGAGTGCTGACATTATGGAGTGAGATGTTGAGCTGTCAATAAAACAAGCAACGGACAAATTGATGGTAGGCTCCCTAGTTGAGGAAATCCAACGTCAGGTGGGAAAGGGTACTCTTGGACCATATAAAGGCAAGGTGCCACCCTTACCCAATGGGTTAAAATTTTGAGATGAGATGTGTCTTGTGACTAATAACAAAGGTGATACAAAACCAAGGTTGAGGTGGGTCCCTTTTCTCTGCGGGTATGTAGCTAGTGCAACTCTGCGTTGCATGTTGGGTGGAAAAGAATATTGTGGAAAATCTCACATTTGGTGGAAAAGTGTGGTCTTTGCTCTTGGATCCTATGAGGAGGGCACTACCCTCACCCAATGGATTATTAACCTTTTGGGATGAAGCCTGCCCCTTGGGCCTTCATACATGATTGTTGTGAATAGTACCCTTAAGTTTTTTTGTCATGAGAGTTTGGGAATTAATGATGCTATATTATAAGGAAGAACAATCAATGTTTAGCCTGCCACAAAACAGTAAAATGTGGTTCCATACAATCATGGTTCAGTTAGGGTATACATAAGAGACGTGGGTGAAGAAGAAATTTAAAAGAAGAATACATGCCCATATGGAGTGACTTAAGGAAAGAGAGATGTTATTAACTAGGAATACATGTCTTGGAACCAAAACCAAAATATTTGTTAATCGACCATCAAAAAATTGTAAGAAATTAACCAGATAAATAAGCTATTAATGGAGATTCTGAAGACTTCTCGTCATTCTTCTAAGGTTTGGGATTCTGTAACCAGGAAAATTTCCTAATTAACATAAATACTTGTAATGGAACTTTGATTTCCTCTTCTGCATATATCTTCTCTAGTTGGAAGAAGGTGCTTTATCACATTTCAGAGGTCACACAGGAGAATAAGCAGCTTCATTTTTAGGTCATCTCCATTTAGAAATATACAAGAACATAAAACCCGCTGGGGTTAGTCCAGCGGGCGAGCGATCCAACCCACTAGGGGAAGGTCGCGGGTTCGAACCCCCAAAATGTATTTCTGGGGTTTGAACTTTTTTTTTAAATAAAAAAATATATATTTATACAAGAACATGTTTGTGGAAATCAAGTTGCAATCCACAGATAGAAGTAAAACTTAAATGGAACTTGAGACAGTACATTTAGGCTTTACATAAATTTGGTTATTCCATACTACTTGTATTTCCTTTCCTTCTTGCATTCGCTACTTTACTAAATTGCTGTAGTTTGCTTCCCTGCTTCATCAAATGCTGTTTTGGTTTCTTTTACAGATGATATCAGCAGTAAAGAATCTTTCACTGCTCCTGGAGTCATTTTAACTTCCAAAGCTACAACAGACAATGATATCATCCAGGAAAAAGAACAAATCGCCTCTACAATACCGAGGAGTTTTATGTTCCAGGTACCGTCTACTATATAAAGAGGAACATTGATGAGCACACTTATAGTAGAAATGGCAGAGGGGTGGAATTTTTCACCCTTTGGAAGAGGCATCCCAGTGCACATTTTCAGAAGATAGTACTTTCCAGTAACTTAATTTCAGACCATAGGTGCGATACTCCACTACGAGATGTACTCAAAGCTTTGCCTGGGACCGAAGATGAAGGCATATTTAGATTATTACACACCAAATTATCATATCAGTTTTGTTTGATAGGATGTAAAATATTTATAAACGTCAAAAAAATTGTTTCTGCAACATCCACGTTTAAGCAAATTTTGATACTGCTTGAAGAAATATGACATTTCAATATACTTGATATTGTGGCCCATTAGTTCATTAATTTTATTGGTTTTTCTCTAAAGAAATTGCTATTTTCGTATGTTAGTTCTTTCTGCAAGTTATTGTTCATGATCAAGTGCCACTTATTAGATTGTTAACAATGGCAAAAGAAAATGGCTAATCATCATCCAAAAGAGTAATAATAATCTTTCTGAATTGGAAATGCCCTTACTTATCTTCTAAATCCTTGCTTACAACTTATTGAGACACAATTTAACAACTCCTCTATATTTTTCTAACTAATAAATCTAGAATCGATATTTTTTCTATCATTATTAAGTTAACAAGAAATACACTAAGATACATGTTAATTTAGAATTGATTTTTCGTGATCTTGGTATCCCCAAAAATCTAGTTGGCAAGGCCTCTATCCAATTTTGGCCGTAGATGAACAGATATTTCCATTTTCCCATGAATGATCCAACTATAAATTAAACGTTGCCTCTCCTACAATCAAGCTTATGAAGTAGAAATTTTGTGATGATATCAAAGTGTATAATGTGAAAAAAAGTGGGGCCTGGCTTATACATAACTGTAAGTAATGGGATAAGCTTCCCCACCATTACCGGCCTTAACAAAAAAAAAAAAGGTGTAGTGGGCTATTAACTAGTGCCTAAGTAAAAATTCGATTGCCACTCCTACTCCTACTCTAACCTCTATATTGTGCTTGTAGCATCCAAGAAAACGTAGAAAACCAAACTCAACTTACATTAATTAACATAATGCTTCATCAAATTTTATATATTTTATGGCTTATTTACATTCTTTCCTCAATTTATTTAATTGCTAATATGTTTGCACCAAAGATATTTTATTTAATTGATTTTTTTTCAATTTAAGTTGATTGGATTTCAATGGAGTACAAGAATCTTGTTTTTTTTTAAAAAAAAAAATTATTCAAAAATATCTAAAAAATAAAAATATTATAAAAAATAATCATTTTTTCTTTTTTTAATTTTTCAAAAACTGAATTTCTAAATTTATAAGTGCCTATTATCAATTTGCAAACAATTGGAATATCAAAGCGTATATAATATATATAGTTAATTTTAAAAATATATATATTTTTAAAATTCTTCAAAAAGTATAAGTTATTTTTAAAAAAATTAAAAAAAGATATATAATATATTTTGTAAAAAATAATGGAATTTCCATAAAAAAAATATTACAAAATAAAATTATTTTTAAAAATATTTATTTTTTTCAAAATATTTAGTTTTCGATATTAAAAATATCTTAATTTTAGAAGCATACGTAATCTAATATACCAAAAATATATATAATTTTTTTCATTTTTTTTAATTTCAAAAATACTATATTTCTAGAGATATACTTCTTATATATCAAAAATATACAAAAACAATAGAATAGTTTTGAAAAAAAAACTAAAAATAATGATAATAATGTAATTTTTTAAAAAATCATTAAGATGTAATTTGGTGGCCAAAAATATTTATTATTTTCAATTAAGTTTTGAGTTTGAGTTTAAATATTTTTTTCTCCACATATAATTAATAAAAAAATATAATTTTCTAAAAAAAAAATTAAGGAAACAATCTATCTAAAACCACCAAGCGGCTTCAACCCACGGCCACAATAAAATTATTTTTTTATTTTTTGCAAAGCAGAAAGGGCATATTAATTAGTATGATAATATTTTGGCCATATATAGTTGAAGTGGTTACATAATCTTGAATAATAATAATGATAATAAAAACAGGTGTATTGGGGCCTGACTTAATTTGTGACCTTATTCTTATATATTTATTTATACTATATATTAATTATCATATAAATTACAGTATATAATATATAGAATTTTGATGGACTGCACTACACGTAACATAATATATATAAATATAATTTGTAAAAAAAAGGTTATTTGTTTTTATTTTTATTTTAATTGGGTGATTAAGAAAGTAGTGTACAAGGTTTCTTTTGGTCGGAAGAAAGTAGTGTACATCAAAAGTGAAGTTGTAAAAAGAATATTAATCTAACCATTTATTTATTTATTTAAAATGTCTACAATGTGCATGTGTGACAAAGAAATAGAAATAAATAATTTTTTCTAATTTTTTTAGTATAATAATTAAGAGTGTGTGGTAGGGCTTTTAATTGCACAAAGAGTGTTGAGACAGATAGCTCACTTAACTGAGAAATTTACTTGATCGGCTTTAATGAGAGAATATATTCATAGGCTTGACACAATACTCTTATCCAAAATCTCAAGACAATAGATCTATAAATTTTTTCTATTCATATATAACTCATTAATCTCATCTCTTTTTGATGTAGGATTTCTCTCACACCCTTTAAGTGTGAGCTCTCACATCGGGTTTGGGTTTCCCCTTAAACGAAAGTCTTTCTGAACCTAAACTTGAGTATACGACATCTCCTAAAACTCTTTATATTTTTACCGGTCTGGGCCCAATCAAGAATAACTTTTGCTCTTCTTTCATGTGGAAGGACATACATAACCACATGATTCGATCACCGTCTCCATACTTATCCTACCGAAATATCGACTTTGATACCATATGTTGAGACAGGGAGCCCACTTAACTAAACGATTTACTTGATGAATTTTAATGAGAGAATATATTCATGGACTTGATATTATACTCTGATCGAAAATATTAAGGCAATAGGTCTATGAGTCTTCTCTATCTATATATTCCTTATTAATCCTATCTCTTTTCGATGTGAGATTCTCATCATACTTGATAATTTCAATAAAGAGTTAGTCATGTTCACAAGAAATTAATTCCAACTTTTGAAGAAACCTCCTTTGAATAATTTCTTCTATTTTTGGCCTTTTTGTCTGATTTTTCATATTCATTGGATGAGTTCTTGCCATGTTTATTGGAGGATTTAAAGTTGGTTTGGGACTTTATTTTAAAGTACTTTATTTTAAAATAATTTATTTTCATTTTCTTTTAATTTTTTTTTTAAAAACTCAACTCTCGAAAATATGTTTTTAAGGATCGAACCTCTGCCCTCCCGTAGGAGTAACAACAGGTGACTCACTGGGCTAATCTCAGCTGGTTCTTTTAAATTTTAATTATACTTTATATATCATATTTTGAGAAAAAATTTGAAATATATATATAATTTTTCTTAAATTAGCATACCCAAAATAGCATAAAATAGAAATTCAAATCATAAAATATAATTTCTTTAAAAATACTCTAAATAAATAAAATTATTTTCAAATTAACTACTTTTCTTTTTTCTCTTAAAAATACACATTGTCAATTTTAATTTTTAAAAGAAAAAACACTTTTTTTCTCAGACTTTACGTGATTTACCCATTAAACTCCTAAATTGATATTGAACTCTTTAGTTATACGGATTGTTGATTTAAAATCTCTTTTTCACAATAGTTAAGCTCGTATATCATTACTTCTAGTTAAAATCACGTGGCTGATTAAAAAATTAAAATTACAGTAAATGAAACTCAATACATAAATGCAAATCAAGTCATCAATAACCAAAAACAAATCAATGATCAAATGTATAACAACATAATGTAACCCAATCAGACTTCAAATCTTCAATTAGATCTCAAAAATCAATTCCAAAATACTTTAAATTAATTCACAAAACAAATATTTGTTCTATTTTTGGATTCTAAATTTTCACCTAATCTGCAAAACAAAACTAAAAATAATGGAGCGAAAGCACCAAATCAAACAAATTAAATCCCATGTCACCTTCAGTCTCTTTTTTGGGCTCCTTCTTCTCCTCAATAGCAGAAACCACAACCACCACCATCACGTTAATCACCTTCATCAAAGTAATGATCTTTTTTGCAATGATGATGATTCAATCATTGCGAAGTATTAATGTAGCTTAACTGTAAGTGATCTCTTTGATAGACATTATTGAAAACTTTTGAAAGTTTTCAAGGTCTGTTGACCAGTATAAGACCTAATTTTTTCTCATACTTAAAAGTTTCCTCATTTTTTCTCTATTTTCCAATCAACGGAACATAAGAGAAATTATGTTTCACCATAAGAAAAAAGTAAAAAAAGAAAAAAGAAAAACTTTTCTCTCTTTGTTGAGCGCTAGTTCGATTATGGGTTTTAAGGGTAATTATGGGTCGAATTTGCTCGGGTTGGAGTTAAATTTCAATCCGATCGAATCCGTAAAAGCATATTATAAATAAACTAATTTCAACCATCAATAATTGACATTTCAAACGATCCGAATATTATCGGCTTTCATCGAGTTCAGGTAGGTTTATTCGGATTATATAATATATAATATATATTATAAATATATATATAATATATATAATATTATATATATAATTTTATGGGTCGAGTTCAGTCGGGTCGGGTTGTAAAATATATATTATAAATAGATATATATAATTTTATATATTTATATATTTTTATCAGTCAGATTCAAGTTGAAACGGAAAAATATATTTCAACTCGATAAATTGAATTTTTTAAAAAAATATAATTTTGATTTTGCTCGCATATATATTGTAAACCGACCAAACTCGATCAATATCCATTAAATCCCAAATAGAATCTGCTCACCCCTAATAGGTCTACAGCAATAAGCTCAAAATAGAAAATTAGGAATTATAGATGAAAATTTTGGGATTTTCCACTTTTTTTTTTTTCATAAAACTCACTGTTTTGATACAGAGTAGCATGCTGCATAGGCATCATTTTGACTTTGTAAGTGTTTGGCACATGTTTAACTTCAATCAGAAAAGGACCTGAAAATATTAAAAGGTGAAGTTTAAGGGCTTAAAAATCATATATCCAAAATTGAGGATCAAAAAATATATTTTTCCTTTTTTTTTTAAGCGTTATATTTATATTTTTCCTTTTTAAAAATACCTATTTCATGGATGTACATCTAACATATATCAGGTACTAAAAGTTATATTCCATTTTCAGAATTGTATATTAATATGCTTTTAATGTATTTAGTACTCATTTAATATACATTTAATATATTAAAAATATATATCGGATATTTTTAAAAAAAATTTATATATAGTGTAATTTGTTTTGTAATGTATATGAATTTGAAATAGATATCACACGGCTTGCAAGCTGGAAAATCAGAAAATTATAAGCATGTGAGAAATAAACTACAAGTCTAATAATAATTTAGTATTATATGTCTCTGTGTTAGAAAAATTACTAGTTAAAAGAGGTGTTGGTCAAAGAGTACTTGAAATGAAGCTAACTTGTGTCATATATAAACTCTCTTGGTTTCTCCCAGGTTGTCTCCACCTGTGATTCTGATTTCTTACATATAAAGTTTTAAATAATAAAATTGGTCCAAAAAATCTAAATTCAATATTTTATTTTATACACATAATAAAAACAAAACCAATCTCTTTATATTTAGCACACACACACAAAAAATTCCATTAAATCCCAATTCAAATTGAATGACATTCTCAATTGTCTTTAAGTGTTACTACTTGAAGCTTATATCATCTCCATATATTATGGTTTGGACTTTGAATAATTGCCCCCCATTCAAAATACATATTTATATATATTATGTATATGAATTTTGTAATTTAATCATAACATATTTTTTGTATTAAATATTTTGGTCTTGAAAATGAAGGTTTCTAGTTTTGTTTCTCAACCATTAAGGAATTTCATTCTCGTCCTTATTTGTATTGTCGGAGTCTAAATTGATGTTTCAACTTCTCAGCATCTATAGGATTGTTTTAAATTAGACTTCTTTCAACAAGGAACATAAAGCACATGCTTGTTTATATAAATATATAAATATATATATATAATAAGATTTCTTAATTTATTCAGAAATAATTCACAGAATTATACATTTTGTCTTTCCTAATCAAAATAAATTGCTTTATTATTTAACGTTTCGCTTAAGTGCTAACTACTCAGTACATAATAGTCACTCTTCAAACTTAATATGAACATAAATGCTATATTTTAAGTAAGGATCTCAGTTTAAGAATGCAAATATTATATTTAAGATAAGGGTTTTAGTTTTGATACCATATCATAATTTGTGAGTTATAGTAATTAAAGTGAAGATAAAGCAACATTGAATTTATAATAAGTTGAATTTTATAATATAAGAACATAGGTTAATTTAATTTAAAGCTTGAAGAAATTAATATGCATATTATATTTGTAATATGATGTCGAAGATGGGAAATGAGATTAAAATATTTGTAATTATAATTATATATGAAATGGAAGGGAGTTAGCTGGATGATTAATAAAATAAGAATTGAGAGTCATCTTCTAGATATTGAGAAGAATTAAAATTAGAAACCCTAAAGTTTAGATTGTATTTATAAATGTTGCAATCATCTAACACACGTGCAATATGGACCCATTTTGATGTATGAGTGTCGGCTTGACTGGTCTTTAATTACAGACCATATTAATCAACATATATATATATACATTAAATTAAAATTTCCAATCCAGCTCTATCTTTATCCAAATACATGTTATGAGCTACAATTAATTTGTTAATTACCCTTCAAAACCCTACAAGACTAATTAATTAAGTCACAAATCAATTTTTTTTTAATTTTAATTATTAATTACTTTTTGTTGGTTTTTCCACTCCTTAATTGATTCCTTGTTTTGGATTTGATTTGTTTTTTTTTTTTGTTGAGTCTACCTAATCCCCTTGTTTAGTAATTATTATCTTATGTCCAAAACTCCAATTAATTTAACTTCATTGTGTTAATAACGTTTTGATTGTTTTGAGATTTAATTAATTGAATTTGCAAATTTATGGCTACAAATTTAGCCTATAATAAAATTACAAATTAATGATAAATTTAGTAATGAATAATATGTTAGAAATGGTTTCGTTTTATCATAGATATTAACAAATTTAAATCTTTTATTTATTCAAGTTATATGTGCATATTATTGGGCTATATTTATATACTCTCTCATTTTCATTTCAATTGTCGTACAAAAACAGTATATATAGACCAAAAAGATAATTAGTCATTATAGATTTTATAAAAATTTCATTATAATTTACCTAAATACACTTTTATATCTTTTGCCTTACTTATTCTCTTTCATTAATTAATAGAGACAATATTAAAAATTTTTAATTAATACTCATTTGAAAATTCTTAAAAGCGATGTTTAAACTGAAATAAAAAAAAATTATACAATACTTAAATAAAATGAAGGGAGTAGTATATATTAATAATCTTTGATTTTCTAATGTAAATAAATAATTAAGACATCAAATTTAGACTATGGTTTTTTAAATGGCAATAACCCATGCATAAACTTGGTTAATTCTATACTTGCTATTAATTTTAAATTAATCACTTATTTTGCCAATCATATGAGAAGCTTCCTATACTATAAATTTTATATTTATATATATAAAAAGATATTGGTGGAGTAACAATTTATACAAAGATTAATTTGACCATAGTCTTGTAAGTTTGTTATTTGTTAAATTATTAATTAATTGTAATTTACTGTTCACTCCAGAAACTAATAATAATCCTAATAATACTGAAACTTATGACTTAATAAGCAATTTGACTCTTAATTTATCGTATTCTTGGTGGTGACGTGGCACCAGTCTCAGAGGGACCACCGCACGAGCTTCTAAAAATGCACTCGTGCGCCGTGTCAGCTTCAAGACCAAGCCTCTGGGTGAAGCGTCAGTGCGTTTTATTTTATATTTTCAGTTTGTTTATAATTTCATTATTAATTCTTTTAAAAGTAAATTATACAAGATCATAACAACATAGAATTCTATATTCAAATTTAAAATATCTAATTAAATTATAATATTTAATTATTAATTGATCTACGTATTCAGTGATATCTTAATTTTTATTTTTATAAATATAATTTTCTATGATTTATGCAATATATTACAAAATATTTAAAAATATATGAAATTTTTTTTATCATTTAAGTCTTTGAAAATTAAATAAATATTAATGGAATATCACTTTTCATCACTAAATTATTTAGTTAATATTAAAGAAATTGTGATTTTTCAAATTGATTTGGACATACTCATTATTAAAATTAGATAATAATTGATACATATTTTATTATTACTTCTCTTCAGAATTTTTAAAAATTTATAAAGTTAAAATAAATAGAAGAATGCATTATAAAATAAATGAATAAATAAATAAAATAAAATAAAAATTATAATTTAAATTATAAAAAACTAACATTTTTTTAGTCAGATATTCCTTCTAATTATATATACACATAATAATAAATGAATGATTTAAGTTTTTTCTTAAATTTTAATAATTATAAAATTTATTTAAGTTACCTGTTACAATTATATTTTTAATTATTTAAATGGTAATGGTGGTGTAATGATTGTTTTATAGTTTAAGTTATATTGAAATAATAATAATTGAAAAAAATTCATACAAGAAATTTTTTTTAATGATAAGTGAATTAAGTTAAAAATTTAGTTAAATTTTAATAATTATCATGACTAAAATTAAAATTTTAGTTTATTTAAATTACAAATTATAGTTACACTTTTAATATGATTGGTTATGTTGATCATGAAATTATTTTACTTATTTATGCTATAAATTGTTTTTAAGTTATAATGATAATAAATAAAAAATTAATATTAAATTACCTCATTTTGGTAATTTATTTAATAATTTAAATATTTCATAAATTTGATGAAATAATTATAATGTTATAATATATTCATTCATATTATATAATATGTTAAGTTTATAAACATTTATTATATATATATACATATAAAGTGCTGGCACGTGCACAGCAATCCTGAGGAACAATAACGAATCTTTAATTTTTTTAATTATTTTTATATTGTAATTATTGCTTAAGAGATTTTTATGTTGTCGTTAATAATGGAGTTCCTCTCTCTCTCTCACATCATTTTCATTTGTGATTAATTATCAATTTACATATTTTATTATCGTTAATAAGTTTTTTATAATAACATAAACATGTTTAGTTTACCAAACAAAAACTAAATGTCCCCAAAGATTAGATTGTGACATTTAATTTAATTTTTTTTAATTATATATGTTTTTGAATATAAATTTTCTGTAAATACTTCAATTCTATTGCTTGCTTAAAAAATTTAAATGAAAAATACTCATTTTTTTGCTGTGAAGTGTGAAATATTGTTTATCTAATGTATACTTTTTTATATTTATTAAAGAGGCATCATAATTTTTTTTATTTTCATTAATTCTTTTAATTATTATGCATTATTATAAGTTCTTTATTAGTTGGGAAGATTTTAGTTTAATTACTTGATAACTCATAGAGTCTTGCCAAAAATAAAAAGTCCAAGTTTGAATTAGGTATTTGTTTTATTAGGACCCAATTCAATTTAAATTTCATTAGATGGAATTTTTTAAAAATAAAAATCGAATTTGGTGATTTATTCAACACTTAACTCCCATATTAAAAAAATAAATTTAAATTAAGTTTGTCTTTATTTGAGATTCAACATGATTTGAATGGAGGTACGCTTTTTTTCATTTAAAAAGTGTCTAATTTCAATTAATTTAACTAAATTATATTAGGAATTATGAAATTAAATTTTGTTTTATATATTGATACTATCTTCTAAAGATCCGCTATCACATTCAGACTTTATTTTTTCTTTTTCAACTATAAATAAAAATAAATTTTCATATATAAAAAGTTTTTTTCATGGTCTCTTATTTTTTTATCTGCAGACTAATTCAGCTAATTTAGATATTAAAATTTTTTCACTGAAACTCGATCTCTTTTTCTGATGTTACATATAAATAAGCCTATTTTTGATGTCTAAATCCAAACTCCTAAGTTTATTGAAGTCCACCAATCATCGTTTGAATATATATACATGTATGGTATGAATATAATTATTATTATGAAGACAATGTTTTGCGATAATACATGTGGGTTGCAAAGGAGAGAATAGTATAAGTAGAGAACATGAGTTGCACTAATTTGAATCAAAATTATTAATTCTTCTTTTTTTTTTGTTAAATGAAATGGGTGAGTGATGGGTCTCTCTCCATGTTTGATGTTTCTATTCATCACTTGCTTGGGTAATGACAATTTGGCCTAGCCATTTCTATTTTTAATTTTTTTAATACTTTTTTTCTAATATTTTCTATAATAAATTATGATACTAAGTAAATTTTAATTTTTTTTTGTCAGACAATGAGATCACCTGCTTATCTACCTTCAATTCACACAAATTTCAGACGTAATCATTAAAATTATTAATAGTAATTCACACGCGTGTAAATCATAATAATTAAGTAATTCGTAATTAGTTAGCTTAACAATAATTTGGTAATCAAACATTGTAATAATTTTAAAAATATTATTTAGTTGATAAATCAACTTACTAATCATTATTTTATTACTTAATTTTTATAAAAAATAAATAATACTCCTATATCATTTAGTTTAACAGTAAGCAATGCTATAAATTTAAACACTATAATTTACTAGTATTATATATTAAAACTCAATTCTTAAAATTAATATTTAATTAAAAAAAAAAGAATGCTTGTAAGAATCTAGATAGAATTTTCAGTCTTCCACATTAAAAACAGAATATGTGTGTTTAGAAAATAGAGTTGGTGTGTTTAGAAAATATATTAATATAGTATACCATAATAAAAATGTTATAATTTTATAGTGACATGTATTCAATCACTATTTTTTTATATGTGTATTTTTGTGTGTTATTATTTAAAAAATTATTATTTAATACTTTAAAAAAGATATTTAATAAATATTTTATAAATGTATATATTAAATATATATAGAATATGACAAACTTAATTTTAATTCACAACATTAATTACATAAAAAAATTATTTTTTAAGGAAAAACCAAAAATTGAAGTTTGATAAATAAATCAAACAAAAACAAAAGGAACCGAATGTTAGCGAAAATCACACAGAAAACCAAAAGGCTGAAGTTGCTGAGGCATAAAAAAATGATCCCAATTTGTGAATATAAACAAAAGTTTTGGAAATACAAACACTAAGGATGGATTTGTATTGGCATTGCTCTGCTTCAATTCTATCTTTTCTATATATATATATATATATATATATATCTTTATGTTAGGTGTGAAAGAGACTTTTTATTTTTTATTTTATTTTTCTCTTTTTTTTTTTAAAAAAAATCTCGAAAAAGAGTAATAATAAAATGTTACTTTACCGACCAATTACGAGATTCGATAAGAAGTCTCAAGCATTATTATTGACGATACAATTTCAAAAGTCTCCATATCTGGCCAAGTCCGAAGAACAATGAATACATTTACCAAGTTTACAAGCTGATCAATTCTTAAATTAAAAAAAAAAACAATAATATATATATAATTCTTAATCTTTTAATATATGTATATTTTGCCATATATTTAATGATAATGGTTTATAAAGTCTAAATAGCAACGAGGAGGGAGACAAATTTTTCAAGTTAAAAAATTACATATGAATTGAAGATAAAACTAAATATTTAATATTACAGTAAAATTCAGATTTTTATTATAATTTTTTATAAAAAAATTTCTATTAAAATTTTATATTATTTATTAAATTTTAAAAATTTATTAAATTTATTATATATTTTTTCATTTTAAATCTATTAATTTATTTACAGAATTTGATTAAATTAAATTTTATAAAATATTATTTCAAATAAAAATATTTATTTTATCCAATTCATAATCAAATTGTAAAATTCTAATATTAACCTAAATAATTAATCATAAAACTCTAAATATTTACTAATTAAAAATTAAAATATTAAAATTTAGAATGAGAGTTTTTGAACATATGAGAAATGAA
This sequence comes from Garcia nutans, assembly GCA_947685225.1. Classification (NCBI taxonomy): domain Eukaryota; kingdom Viridiplantae; phylum Streptophyta; class Magnoliopsida; order Malpighiales; family Euphorbiaceae; genus Garcia; species Garcia nutans. Next base: position 3,418,932 of record CANTUV010000048.1, on the reverse strand, counting down.
AGAGGATATGTTAGAATAATCAACCCAAAATATCTAGTACTAGACATATGAACAATTATTCTTCACCATATTTAAATTGTTGATGTTTATGTTATTTTTTCAATGCGAGATTATATTCTTAATACTTCTTCTCAAGTGGCAACTGAGACAGTTAACACTTGGAATATACAATTTTAATATTTTCTCTGAATGATCAAGCCATTTGAACAACCAGTAAAAAAATTTACAATCAATCATATGATCAGACCAGAATAAATATCAAACAACCGGCGAAAGAATTCATAATTAATCATATAACCATATCGAAATGAATATTGAATAACAAGTAAAATTCAACAACAATCAATTGGATAACTGGATCAGAATGAATATTGGACAATCGTAAAACAATGCAGCAAAAAAACTGTTTTGATACCATATTAAAATTTAGAATGAGGATTTTTAGATATATAAGAAATGAGAGAAAATATGTTAGAATAATCAATACAAAATATCTAGACATGTAGACAATTATCCTTCACTATAATATTTTTTTATTTTTTTAATGTGTGATTGATTTTTTAATATAAATATATATATGGTGCAAAAAACATATATATAGGGGGAAAGTGGGATCCATTACCCTCCCCCCTCTGAGTCTAAATAATAAATTTAAATACTTACACATTTATAGCTAGCAAATAATATATGCATTTTTCAAATTTGAAATACATCCAAATCTCTTATTCCAAATTTTTTTTAGAACAAAAAATTGTGCTATTGGAATAGCTTTAGAATAGAGGAAAAGAATAAGATTGAAAAGTTTTAATAATTTTTTAAAAGAAATAGAACACAAGAAGGTTTGGAAAGCAAAAAGATCCTTCAGGAGTGTTTCTTCTTTTTTTTTTTTTCTTTTTTTAAGAAAATAATTCATATCAAAGTCTAAATAGAAGTGTGTGTGTTTGTATATATATATAGTGTGTGTGCGCGCTTCTTTTAAGATGATTAGTTCAACTTGAACCCCTCACTACATTGATTATTTAATTAATTAATTATTTTCTAAAGAAAAGAGGAATATATATGTAAATTTTAATTAACTAATGACCCCATAAAATTAATTTTTTTTAAAGAAAAAATAGCTTCTTGTCCCCAAGATTAATAATATTGCTTTTCATTCTCAATTTTTTTTTAAAAAATAGCTTCTTGTCTCCAAGATTAATAATATTGCTTTTCATGCTTAATTAAAGTGGCCAACAGGTACACATGGGATTAATGGCTTCCAATTAGGTCAATCCCATGCACACAAACCCTTTGTCAACACGTCCACCTCTGCCTTCCAATACCAACAGTGCCCTCTCTATATATTAACAATTTTTTTTTTTAAATCATCAAAAAGAGAATATATTAATTTTACGAAAATATTTTATATAATTCAAAACATCAAATAATAAAATTAAGAATAAAAATAAATACTCTATGAATATATATAACTAATTACATCAATTACTTAATTCTAACTTGTCAGTCATCATTCTCTTCTTAACTAAATAGAAGACGCAAATAAAAGAGAACAACAATTCTATTTATGTGAAATACTATATTTTTTCTGAAATAGATTTTTTATCAAATATTTTTCATATCTGATTACCATATCTTATTTTTTTCATATTTTATTAATGAGATATTTTAATTAAAAAATCATTGTTTATCATTATAATGAAAATTTTTACCCGCATTTAACAAAGGAAAATTATTCATTATATAATTTACTTTCTGTAACACGATTATATATATATATATAGCACGAGACAGATAATGCATTTTAGATTAATTAATTTATTAACTTAATGGAAGAAGTCTTGGTGTTTTAATTTGGCATAATTAGACCATCTCCAATCAAGCACTATTTTAGTGTAAAACACCAAAATGATACTTAATTTTTTTCTCCAATCCAACACCAAAATGGTGTTAAAAATAGGAAAAGTGAATAGCATAATACTAAATTTGGTGTTATACTATTCATACACTATTTTTTTTAAGTCCACTAACTTTTAAATTTTTATAATTTAGCCCTTATATTTATTTTCTTTTTAATTTTTAATTCATCTTTCATTAATTCAACAAAATTAAATATTTTTTATATTAAAATATTACTATTTTATTATTAATTTTTTATGAAGTATAATTAATATGTAAATAATGTCAAAAATTAATTATAATATAAAACATCAAAATTAAAATTTATAACCAAAATTAATTAAAATGGCATAAAAAAATTAAACTTACATACTAACATGATAAAAATTACATATAAATTTAAAGACATAAAAATAAATATTACATAAAAAATTATAAAAATAACATATAACAATAAATATTAAATATGACATAAAGTCTATAATATAACAAAATAAATTATAAAATAATATATAATAGAGAATATTAAATAAGGTGGACTTTCAATTTAATATTCTGGTTGACTGGATCCGAATCCTCCAATAAAATCAAAATGTTAGACAAAAGAGTTTGAACCAAAGGTAGACACTTGTTTTAAATTTCTTTTTTGTATAATTCTTACTTGTTAAATTCGGAAATACTCGTATACATTTGGATCAGTAATGAAATTTAAATCCTTCAATAAAATTTTATTTTCTTCTTTTCTTTTTTTGAAGGCCAAAATTTACACCTGAATATTTATTTATTTTTGTCTATCCAAACTTTTCTTTTTTAACACCTCAATAAGTTGTTGATTTTTTTATTTTAAGGTGTTCATTGTACATGTTATTTGTTCATCAATTTTTCTATTTAATTTTGATTTTTTCATCTCAGCAAGATGTTGAGATGAAGTAGTGCTAAAAATTTCATCATTTAAATTAGAAAAATGTGATGACAGTGAAGGAGATGATGGTATGGGAGATTCAGGAGTAGAATTATTTAATTGTGATGAGTCGAAATTCATATTATGACTTTGACTTCGAGCAACTTATTTTGCACTAAGAACATCATCTTTAAATTTTTTAAAAGTCCTTGACTATATTTCAAACATGATCAAATCTGATGTTTTTTTTTGTACTTTGGTTCTTTCATTAATAGCAACTTTACTCGATGTAACTGCAAATTTTTAGAATGTGAGGCTAGATATTTTTACTACTAATAACAAAAATATTAAGGCTCGATGTTACATGATATAATGACTATATGTATTATTATGCACACCATGATAATCAAGGATGAACATGATCTTGATGCACTAATTCACGATGCTAGAAAAGCGCCTACACCAGAAATTGAAAAGGTAGGAGATGAAAAAATAAGATTTAATCAATTTATTACTCGTTTTATGTAAATCAATGATAACGATACTCATTTTACACTTCGTAATGCATTAATTGATCATTTGTGGGAGAAATATGCTAGTTTAGATGATTAACTGAATATTAATATTTACTTTTATATTTTTTGTTAATGTTTAATTATTTTTATTTTTTACCTTATATTTCAATAATGTATCAATGTTTATTTTTATTAATTAATAAAATTAAAATTATTAATATATTAGTTTTTATTTATTATTTTATTAATTAATAAATTTAAAATTATTAATATATTAATTTGTACTTAATATTTAAATACTAAAATATATTATTGGATCAATATGAAAATAAAAAAATTATACGGGGCAATTGATAAATAAAAAATTATTTAGATAATTTGTGAAATATATAAAAAATAGATAAAAAAAATATTCTAAACAATATGCTATTTTAGTGTAGAAAATAGTATATAGTTATATTATTTTAGTGTAAAAATTATATTATTTTAATGGTTTGGGTTAGAATTGAGTATAAAAATTATTCTATTTTAATGGTTTGGGTTGGAGATGCTATTAACATATATATATATATATATTAATTAATTAATTAATTAAAGGTTTTTTGTTTTTATATTGAAGCAAAAGGTGGGCTTTGAGCATCAAATCAATTGGGTAACTTAAAAAAGCTTATTGTGACACATTAAGCGTACATTAAGATCATCTTGCAGGGCAATGACTCGCAACAAAACAAAACTGCAAACTAAAAAGAAATACAAAAAAAAAGGGATACAGCAACAAGAATATTTGACCAATTTCTTAATTTTCTATACTATAATTAATATCAAATAATTATTATAAAGCTATTTCAATTGACAGCTTTGAACAAAAACTGTGGACAAAACAATATTATAATTTTTTTATACACAAAATTTTCTTTTAAATAGAAAATTATCTCAAAATTTTTAATTTGAGATATATACTATAAAATAACTATTTACATATTAAATAATTTCAACTGAAAGTTATTAAATTTAATATTTGCAAGTAGTTGTGAAGATAATTTCAAGAAAAGAAAAAATAGTGAAGATGTCACGAATTCTGTTTAATGCTTAAATCTGTAAGTATATCCCAAAAATGCCAATAATTTGTTTCCAAAATATTTCATTTATATTAATTTGATTAATTCCAACTTGGATCTGCATCTATCAATCAACTAGGTTCTACAAGAAACTTATTAAATATATCATGTTAGTTTATATATATATATATATGTGTGTGTGTGTGTGTGTGTGTATGTATATATGTATTTATGTATGTATATATATCATATCCTTTGAAAACAAGTCACTGTCCCAAAATTTTTAAAATTATTTGTAGTTGTATTTTCTAAAATTACTTCTTTATATTCTCTCCCGTGAGAACATATTTATATGACATAGATTAAAAATAAAAATACATTATTATTTAATTTCTCATATTTATATAATTTAGTTAAAAAAATTCCATCTTTTTTTACAAGCGAATTTAATGATTCCTCACATTTATTTTTTTAATAAAATAGTTTTTTCTTGTTATTTAAAATAATTTTTAGCTGTTAAGATCAAATTTAATAGTAAAGTGTTAAAATACCATTAATTATAAGTAAAAAAATAAAATTAATCATTTTTATTTTTCTAATTAGATTTAAATTAATTTTTTTACATAATTAAATAATATTTTTGTAAAATTTTTAATCCAATGGAACGCAATTTTTATTTTAAAATTTTTAAAAATAGTTATATATTTTAATTATATAATTTTTTTATTTTAAATGAAAAATTATATATATGTTTTCAAAATAATTAAAATGAAAGGTTATATACATCTTTTTTTAATAGTGTAGAATTTTTATTTTTAATAAAACATTTTTATTATTTAAAATATATTTATAATTGAGAATAACTTTAGAAATTTGGATTGTAATAACCTATTTCTAGAAAAAAAAAAAAAAAAGGTAGACTTATTAAAAATTTGAAAAATCCTTGATATTTCAAACTAATAGCTTTTTTTTTTTTTAAAAAAAAAGGGACGTAAGCTTGGAGACATGGATGAGACATTAAACATATTGTTACATTGTGTTTTTTTTTAAATTACGATATATATATTTAATAAATTTTGAATATAAATTAAATTAAATTAAAGTGTTAATATCTTATATAAAAATGTGTAAGAGAAAGTGAGGGGTCATAATTAGGATAGAAAATAATGTGGGCTTTAAGTGCACATTTGGGCAAAATAAGGTCTACATGTTGGTGCCTATGTGTGACAGAAGGAAGTGATTGAAAATGATTAATCATTTATTTATTTTAATTAATTAAGATTAATATTAATTAGTTAATTATATAATTAAAGTGTATAATTATATTGCTAGACAAGTTGTGACCTTCAAAGCCTTAAAATAATTAAAATCAAAGAAAGTTGAGAAACTCTCTCTCTCTATAGTCTCAAGTAATATAGTGTTGTATTCTCAGTGTCACCATCTTTTGTTTCTTTCATTTTTGGAATATGCTTTCTTTTTTTCTTTTTCTTTTTTTTTTCTGTTTTTTTATGGGCTGATTATCTGTACTTAGTCACTGTCCTTAGTTAATATTAATCACAATCCTCTAATTAATTCTCCAACATTTAACAATTAAAATTTGCCCTCTAATAAACCTAATTTTGAAAGATCTTCAACTTATGATCTGTCCATAATTTAATGGTCCATTTAATTAAATTATATATGTTCCTCAATCCTCATTCATCATAATTTCTTTGTCATAAAATTATATATATTAGACTCTTTATTGGAACCATAAAATTGTATAATTTAATAGTCATCCAATCAAGTTAATTTTAAATTTAACTTGAATATATGATATGTAATTAAATATTATATTTATATAATAAAAATTAATTTATTCATAATGTATTAGAGGTTTCTGTATATATTAGATAAAATAAAGTTTGATGGGCTAATAATATAAACTAATATGTTCATGGTGTTTGGTAAAATTGAAAATTTTGAAAAAAAAAATTTAAGAGTTGAATTTTTAAATATTGCATGTATGGTTTAAAATGATTAAATGTTGGAAATTTTAATTTTAAATATTAAATTAGATTATTCAACGCTATCGAAATTAAATAGACTCATAATTTCATAATCAAAACTCTTTTTTATTTAGTTAAGAATTCAAGAATTAAAACTCTACTGATCCCTTTAATTTAATTGTTTTTATGGTAATAAAAGGATTAGTTATAATATCATATCATATAATTTTAATTACATGGAATATAACTGTCTGGCTAAAACTAAGTTGTGTCAGCTTTACAAAGGATTTGTTTACTTGTTTTTTGGGGATGATATTGGAACATGACCTGTTGAAACTGAATCGATATTAATTATATATAGTAATTATCTGATTAATTTTTAGGTCCCATTAATTATGAATATATATATATATATATATATATATTCAGGTACCTTAACCAACTCAACCTGATTTCATCTGTCAATAGGATTTGGAATTTTTTGCAAACTCAACATATATTAAAACTTTAAAAAGTGTTCTTCACATGTTAGGAAGCTTCAGTTCTATCGCCAATCCTAGTTTTAGAATAATTAACTTTTAACAAACTATTGCTTCTCTTCTTAATTATTATATTATATTTTTATTCAGAATCTTTTGTCTTTAATTTCTCTTTTCTGCCCTACTAGTAGCAAGAAAAAGAAAATCCAGTAAAAATATATTAAGGGTTTTGTTATGTTAATTGTAATATTATTAAATCTTATAAAATGGTTATAGATTCAAATACTACTATGAAATATACAACATTTTTTATTTCATAAGAAAAAAATCAAAGTATATTCAATATTTACATATGCAATCTAGAAAGTTTTATACTCTAAATCATTTTATTTCTCTCAATTATGAAATAAATTAATTCAATTGTTAAATTGTTAATGAATCATTTGTGTGACTAGAATGGTCAAAGAGATGTAGATGTTTACTTTCTTGTCTAATCACATATAATTCATTATCCATGCACAATGTGTTTTCTATGTTAATTTGACTTTATTGTCTATATATATATTGTAGGACTTAATTAAGTAATCATAACATAGGTGAAAAAAGAAGCCAAATTTTACCCATAAATTTTGATTTGATGATATATTTAGAGTGATTATCAAAGTTACTATTTTCTTTAGTACATGAAAAAATATATATATTTAGAAGTAGTGAAAACTACCAAAATTGAATTGATCTATATATATATATTAACTGATGGAAAATTCTACCTACCTATGGTATTGGCCAGATTTAAAAAATAAAATTAATTTTTTTAAATATTATAATTTAAAATAGGTGATATAATTAGTCGGATTCATAAGTGAAGATGTAGACTCAGTATATAAAATTTCCCTCAACTGATAGTATGTTGGAAAATTCTTTGTTCTAGTATTGTTTCACTCTAGTGAATCTGATTGTAGTAGTGTTTACCCTATCTTCACAGTCTAGTACTCTAATAATCTATGTTTTACATGAGAGATCCTACAAGTATGTATATAGATTTCACTATAAACTAGAAAATGTAGTTGTAGTTATCAAATATTAATTAAGCTTTTTATATATAATAAAATCCAACAATCATGATGCAAATAGAAATGGGTTTGGTTTTTGCTATGTGTTTTGTCGTTTGAGGATGTTAAAAGGAATCTCATTTTTTAGGGTATAAAAATTAAAAAATTTTAAGATGGAAGATAGTTTTTTTTTAGGACTTGAATAATTATAATATGTAGCCCATTAAGGGAACCAATAGTAATTAATTATTCATATTATATGTCCACCTCCCTCTTCCTCGAGTGTTTATAAGCATAGTGATAATGCCTTGTGCAAAGCTGAGAAACAAAAAGCAAAAAAAAAATTAAAAAACAAAAAACCACCAAATTAAAAGAATTTCATCAAGAATCAAGATTATATTATTATTATTCTTCAAGAAACTATGACTGGTTCTGGTTCTCCTTGTGGAGCTTGCAAGTTCTTGAGACGAAAATGTGTTAGAGGCTGTGTTTTTGCTCCTTATTTTTGCCATGAACAAGGTGCTGCACATTTTGCAGCCATTCACAAGGTTTTTGGTGCAAGTAATGTTTCAAAATTGCTTGCTCATCTTCCTGTAAGTGATAGATGTGAAGCTGCTGTTACAATTTCTTATGAAGCTCAAGCTAGGCTTCAAGATCCTATCTATGGCTGTGTTTCACACATTTTTGCTCTTCAACAACAGGTAATTTGCAAACCCTTTTAACCCTTCTGCTTTTAATTGTTCATATAAACCCTAATTCAAGTTCAAATTTTCAATTTCAGCAATTCTTAAAATGATTTCAGTATTACTTAGTGAACTAGTTATTTAAAACCCTAATTGTTCAATTATTGATCAAATTTTCCATTTTTTTTATTGTGCAGGTTATGAATCTACAAGCACAACTTGCTTCTCTGAAAGACCAAGCAGCTCAAAGTTTGCTTAATAATGGGTCAACAGTAGCAAACCCAAAACCTTATAATAATAGTAACAATTCATCTCTTCCACAAGATGTTCAAAGCTGGTTTCTTTCAGACATTTCATCAAACATGGTGGCACAGTCAATGAATCCAACTGAAAATGGATTAATGAATAATCCATACTATAATATGGGATTAAACAATGGAAACAATGGAAGTTCTTCAAGAACAAATAGTACTTCATTCGACAGTACTTTTCGTGATCAAGAGGCTTCTCATAATTCAATTTCTTCATTTGAAACTATGGAAATTACAGACAATTACAGCAGGCAGCAGCAGCAGCAGCAATGGACTACTACTACTACTACTTATCAAGATTCCAATGATCTCTGGTCTGTCGCCTATGGCTATTCTCAGTAAATTTAGAGAGGCCTTATGTGTGGGAGGTGATGATGAATTAGGCAGATTGTCAAATTTTGAATTATTTCTAGCTAGTTTTTGTTGCATATTTTGAAACATGCACTTTTGCTGCGATAAATAAATTAAAAAAAATGCTAGGAACCCTAGAAAATGTTTTTTTCAGGCAATTTAGTAAACCCTAATTTTCGACACCCTATTTTCCTTTTTTTGATTTTTTTAATCTAGTGCAATCTTGGGTATTTCTTTTTTTTTTGTAAATAATACTAATTAATCTTTTTATTCTCTGAGAAATTAAAATCTTATATATATATATATATAGTTTATTTAATTCCCTATAATAAGGGCCTAAATTTTTTACCTAATATCCTATTTTTCTTTTTTCGGTAATTTCCTATATACACACCCAAAATTATCTTATATGCTTTTAATTACTGGATTTTAATTGACTCCAAGTGTTTATAGTGTGGTTTTAATGGAATATATATAATATACTGTAATTAAATATATTTTTAACCCAAACATTGTTTATATTATATTTTATAATTGCATTCCATTATTGCATACTAAATGTAGTCAGTTTTTTTTCTTTAAATTAACCAAGAATTTCAAATAAAAATCTACAATAATATCTATAATTTAGTAATTTAAACTAAAGAGTAATGTTCATTTTTTATAAGGAAAATTATGAAACGCTATAATTTTTTGACATTTAGTATATATTGGAGAGCGTAAAATTAATCTCGAATCTATGAATCTATTGTTCAGATAATGTATATTTATTGTTAGATTATATTTAAAAGTACCACATGCTATATATACATATATATGTAAGTATGGTTAATTAAGAAGTTGGTTTTTGGTGAAGAGACAATGTCTTTGTAGTGCTGAACTGAAACACTGACCATTCTACAACAAATTAACCGAACTGATAGTCTGATACTGATCACATTGAATATGAAGTTTTGGACCTTAATTAATAATCTCCAGCATTTGCTGAGGTGTAGTTGTTGGCTAATTATCAATCATTATCAATGGCAGAAACTAATAAGATATATATAATAATACAATTTATTTGTCTTAAATAACAATTAAATTATAGAAATTCACCTCGAATTAAGAGATTTGCCTCATTTTCATAATTGATTATGTTATGTATCTGTGTGTATTTGTGTGTATTTATATTGATCACAAGAAAGTTTAATTAAATTAAAGTATTCCCTCTGCAGATGATAGGTCATTTAGATTAAATTTAATTAAACCTAGCTAATAATTAATCTTGCCTTAATTATAATTGATCTTGATTCCCTTTTTTCTTTATTGCATTTGTATTTTTTTTCCCATGCATTTGATTATTGCTTGAGAAATAAATTTACAATTTGAATGCACATTGTCCAAAAAGATAAAGAATGTGGAACGTATACATACATTACTGTATACAGTTTATATACTTCTTTCATATAGAATAATAATGAAACTAAATCTCTTTAATTATTATATTATTATTCAGTAGTACCATATTGTTAATCAACAATTTCTTTTTTTTTAAATTTTCATATCTTCTCAATAAGAGCAATGATATAACAAGCTTTGTTAAATGTGTGATCCTCGAGATGCCTTTGCTTTGAATTAAAAAGCTGCTAATTCTTAATTTGTTTAAACATTTATATATAAATATATGTATTTGCTTCCATTGGAACTTGCTCTGTGTTATATTGTTTATTGTTTAGTGCAAAGACTACATGATTGAGTTCCTATTCTCACTTAAACCCCCTTTCATGCAACATCGATCTTCTAATTATTAATATATATATATATATATATATATATGTTACTTGCTGAGTTACAATAATTAACGTCAAAAGTGTTATTCTTTGATTGAATTTCAGGGATGGCTTGTCATTTCAAGATTGTCAGAAGCTTTGGTATGTGAAATTTGATGGAGGATTGATGAGAAGATAAAAATCTTCATTTTTTTAGTGAATGATTTAAGTATGGAAATTAATGCATATTTCTTGATTTCATAATAGTGATTTGAAAGACATAATCAACATCCAAAGTGTTTATTCTTTGATTGAATTTCAGGGATGATTTGTCATTTCAAGTTTGTGATGAGAAGCTTTTGTATGTGAAATTTGATGGAAGATTGATGAGAAGATAAAAATCTTCATTTTTTTTAGTGAATGATGAAATATGGAAATTAATGCTTATTTCTTGATTTCAAAGTAGTGATTTGAAAGGCATGATTACCATTTTTTATTGTTTATGCTTATTTCTTGCTATAAATATATATGCACATATACTTTTTAGAAATTTTTACATGAACCGAATATATATATATCCGAATTAATGAAAATTAAATAAAAAAAGTTTGAATGAAAAAAAGATTTTATTTATTTTTTGTTGGCTAAATATATATACACATTATCTATATTAGTATTTCTCCATATTTTCTTATTCAATAAAGAACCGCAGTCGTGCGCGCCCATATATATATATATATATTTGAAATTGTGTTAAATCTATGATTTTGATTGTAGTTAATCAAAAGAGCAAACGTTTTCTCTTTTCCTTTTTGACATAACTAAGGATTACAAATGCAAGAAATTGTTAAAATTTGAAATATTATTGTTGCATAGGATACTATCCTTCTGGACTTTAAGAGTCTAACATGAAATAGAATTCTTTTTATAACTTTCTGAGTACTAATAACTGAACTAATAACTGAACACCTAAGCTATTAGCTAGGCCTGATTTGAAAAGCTAATGTGTGTGAAAGTGTTAAAGAAAAAGAAGGAAAATTGGAATTTTTTTTTTGAATTTAATTAGCAGCTTAATTTCATTGTTTATTCTTTATTTTAAGAAAGAAGATCTGGTTTTATTGATTGTTATGAATTCATTCTGATAATCTTAACCATCGACTGATAATAACAGGTCATGAACCATCCCATTCTGAGTACTGTTACAAACTTTCAACTCAAATACTGACTGGATTTGCTAATTGTGCAGCCCAATTGGTAGGGAAGGCAAAGGCAGGGCTAAATTTTTTTGGGTTTTTTACAGAAATGTCAAAAAAATAAAATAAAGAATTATAAAATTTATTAAAATTTTAAAATACTTTTAAACTTACCAGATTTTATAATTAATTTATAAATTTGTCATATTTATATGAATTTTATATAATTTATTATGATTTTATTTATATACGTGTAGCTTCTGCAAGATTATTATGAGTTCATTGTGTACTTTTATAAGAATAATTAAAATATCCCTATAAAATATAGTAAAAATTTTATAAGAAAGGCCTAATTTTTCCTCTCTTTGAATTTGAATCCAAGTTGATAACATGCATAAACCTGGCCACGAGTTGCGAGTCTTAATTAATTAAAAAATTATAAATTATAAAAGACTCAATTTTTAAAAAATTTAACATTTTTAAAATTTAAATTCGGCTAATGGTTAGTATATATTGTACTTTATGCTAGCTAACTAAAGAAAATAAAAAAGGCCAGATAGGAAAAGGAAAAGAAAAGCACTACACTGAAGAAAATTAAGATTTATATAAACTGCAAAAGGGGTTATATCCATTATGTAGCTTAGAGCTCAGATGATCAACAAGAAACAAAAATGAAATATTCTATATATAGATGATATTCCTTCAAAAGGTTTATATTTTATGCATCCATGCATTTACTGTTAAAAGATCAAAATTATTTCCTTTTAACTCTTTTCTGAGACTTGCAGAGTTCCCAGAACTGTGCCGGCCTTTTGGTGCCTTTGAAATGAATAACCTTAGAATTATGAAAGCTCTTCCCTTAATTCTCTACTGGTGATGCTTTTCTTCATCCTTTTGCCCTTGTTCAGGTTCAAACTTCATAACCCAGGTAAGTATATACACTTCACACTTTTCAGCCGGTTTGACTGGGAATTCCTAACTCTTGCCTCTCAAAGAATGAGTGGTTTGGTTTGCAAGAAAAACATGGGGATAACTACATCATCAGATAGCTCTATAATCCACCATTTAAACTGCAGTGGTGGTTGATCTATTGCACAACATCACAAAATGTACAGAATTAAAGTATATCTCTTGTATAACCAAAAATTAAACATGGTAGATCATTCCTACCTCTAGAGTAGATGCATGCGGTACACTTAGTTCATATGCCATTGCCCTGCTGTTCCGTCTTAGCAACTCGTATCCATAATTAATTACAAACTTCTTCAGCATGCTAGATCCTTGCTTGGCTCTCATATATGAGTGACCTAGTATGTAAGCAATCCCTGCTTCCCTAGCTTCATTCAGTTCATGCAACTCTTCCATCGCATCTCTATTAATCTTTGGGCTTTCGGGAATGATGAATCTCACTCTTTTTCTAGGATGGATAACTGGTGGCGACCTTATCTCTCTCAACTCCGATGTGCTGGCTAACTCAGCGTTATCAGCATCATCCTCACTCAATTGAATTCCATCTGTATGCGTAGAACATGTCCCAACTACTGTCATTTTATCATCTTCCTTTCCTACTTCATTTACACCATTGCGTTCTATGCTCCCTGAGCGTATATACTCAGCTATGCTACATACAAGATCCTTCTCAAACTCCACATCATCCTTGTGGACATCACGATATCCATAACGTACAATGCACCTATAGAGCCTGTATTCTCTTGGACCAATGTGACCTACTAGAAACCGCTCATCAGGTCTAACATGTGGAACTGGGACAGATTTAATGCAAAGAAAGACTAAAACTTGATGGAATGCTGGAAGGTTGGTAACAAAGTGGGAGAAGATTGCTGGGATTCCAGACACAAGTTCAGTGTGTATGAGGCCAATTCCCTGCACTCGCACAATTCCAAGGCTGGGACCCAAACCTAGTAACCAGTTTATAGAAACCTTGTTTTGGACATCAAATTCATATCTTTTTAGCATGCCATAGTGCCACGTGCACATAATGATCAAGAAGATGAATGCAAGGGCGATTGGAACCCAGGCCCCTTCCAGGAACTTTATGAGGGAAGCAGTGAAATAGAGAGCTTCAATTGTACCAAAGAAGAATACAAAGCATACTGCAAGAAAAACACTCTTGTGCCAGCATAAGACAATAACCAGAGACATTAGGCAGGTGGTGACCAGCATTACAGTTATAACTGCCAAACCTGTTCCAAAAGAAACAACTTGTTAAGAACATTCGTAAAAATCCATAAAAATAAACAAAGAAAATTCCCGTTTTCATTCAAATTGAAATTTCAGTGGCTCCTTTCATGCAGACAGATTCCTTCTTAAAAACATTGTGATATTTCAGAATTCCTCCATCCCTAACGGTTCCACATCTTAGGACTGATAAGCTTGGGGACTCAACCATACATCTACATTATTTAGAGCTCATTAGGTTCCATGTAGCTTCAGTTTTCTCGATTAAATTCTTACTTTATTGCTGCAACAACAGTTCAAGTTACATCCTTCCTTTGACACACAATAACCTTTCATCTTTCAGTATGGCCTGCCATGCAGTAGTCCAACAACTATGGGATACTAAATCAATTTAATAATTTAAGCATGCATACATACTTATAATTGGCTCCTTATGTGATACATTGGCATACTAAACGTCATATGACAAAACAATAAATTGATTGGCGGAACACATAACCACAACAATATAATTATTTTGATTTGAAATACTTAATTTAATCTGTTGATAATATTCAAGGAACACACTATCATCAAATTAAACAATCTGATTTCATCAAGATTTCATCATATGGGTAGCCTCGTAGAAGCCTCTCCAGCAACTGCTCCTAAACCAAGATGTATAGACTTGTATCATGATTCTTTTAACATGCTTCATGCTAGTCCTAAAATATAACATACGCAGGAAATAATATCAAACAAGCACCAGCACATACTTTATCATCCACAGAACCAATAAATAAAGTCATTAGATTGCTATATTTATCATAAGATACAATATGATAGAGACTACTACGGTTGTCATACCTGAAGCGTTGCCCAAACGTTTGGTGTCTCTGAAACCAACAGTGACCACCAAGCATAACAGCATCAAAGTCCAGTTAATCTCAGGGATGTAGATCTGACCATGGATTTTGGATGACGTGTGGACAATTTTTACTCTAGGGAAGCAACCCAAAGCAGAGCATTGTTTGATGATTGAGAAAGTCCCAGTGATGATAGCTTGGCTTCCTACTACTGCAGCAAGTATGGCTATGACAAGAACTGGCCATCTTAATTTTTCTGCAAAAATAATATGGGTTCAGCTAAAACTTCCCCACAATCCAAATCATATAATTTCAACACAAACAAGTCAAAGGGACTAACCTGGTACAGATACATAAAACCCAATTCGGTAATCACTATCTACAACATGATGCTGTGATAGATAGGCAGCTTGCCCCATGTATGCAAGCACCAATGATGGATACACCAAAGACGTGAAAGCAATCTGTAGAAATGTGAATGCCCATTAGACAGTTAAATGGCAGTAGGTTGAAGAGTAAATGGATGCTTTTTTGGCTATCATAAATAGGTGGAAAGAGAGGGTCAGAAGACCAGTAATTACCCCAAATACATATGAATGCCATAGATGTTGATTTATTAAATAATTTCGCATGTGAAAACTTAAGTATATCCAAAATAAAAAAATATTTTATATCCTAAATAAAAAATATTCTCCCAAAATTTAAGATGCATCAGGGAATAATTAAAACTGCCACAAAGTACAAGACAAAAGCAACCAAATAATTTTCAAAAGCAATTCAAAAGTCTGAAGAAAAAGGGATATCCGGTACATCCCCTACAAAACTATTATTTGTTAATGAGAGAATTAAAGAATGTTCTGAGAAGCACACAGGTGCAGCATTTGTAGAATTGTAGTAAATATACATTGGAAAATTGTATCACACAAAGTTCAATCCGAGGTTATCACAATCTTGTAAATATCAATTTGTTGACCAAATCAGATGATTTGCTAGCAGAACACTTTTATAAATAAGTGCAAGCTCCAAATCATCAAAACCCATAAGCCTGGTGCATTCTTTCTAATCGGTCCTCACAATGTCAAAAATCCTATAACAGTACAAGAAAAAAAAATGAATTGGGGGATGAAATTTGCTTCATTGTTTTTCAGGTATATACCTTGATTGACAATTGAGAAAAGTGACCCAGATCAGCAAACATGGCTTCTGACCCTGAAAAAAGAAAGTTCATTAAAAAATGATGCCTAACCATGTTGCTTGTAAACAATTCATGGACAAAGTTAATCACTTGCCTGTTATGCACAACAAAATCCCACCCAAGGACATCCAACCTCCTCTCTGAGTTTTCCTTAAAAACTTGTACATATAATATGGTGATAATGCTTTATATACATGAGGATTCCAGTGTACAATATTATATATGCCAATCGCACTGATGCACAAAAGCCATGTTAGAACCACTGGTGCAAACAAGAACCCAACCCTGTGGGTGCCATAATGTTGAAGGGCAAACAAGCCTATCAGTATGATGCATGCAACTGGAACTTCTACATCTGCAAAGTAATTGAATTTTCAGAAGTAAAACTTTAAAAGGAATGTTATTTACAGCATAACAGGAAAATTATTGATAGAATTTAATCTGCAGATGTAGGAAAAAGATAAGCAATGAGGCTAGTAGTACAATAACAGCAATACAAGCAATGTGGATGACCATGCAGTAATGATATCAGCAGAAAGAACAAATAATAAGTAACCACAGATTTCCAGCATGTTCTTGAACCTCAAAATAAATACCCTGTGAATCATGAAAGGCGTTGTTGTTATCTAAATACTCATGAATTGTTAAGAGAATTTTGCTGATCTTTTCACATAAATAATAGGTAATTGATGTTTCTGTTATACAAAAATTGCTTACATTAACTGATTTATGTCATGTAACTTGGACAGATACATGAAACTGTAATATTAGGACTAGCAAAAGTATTTTTAGATTCATTTCTACAACTTTTGTGATCCTATGCTTCCAATATGTTTGCACACATTTAATTAATGGAACTCATGCCCCATTCTGAAACTTAATTGGAGCCCTGACTAGTTCAACTACTTCTACCCCACCCATTAACAAACCCATCTACTTGTAAAGGTGACCCACCAGTCATTATATAAACCAACCAACTTGTGCTCTTAAGAGTTGAAACTTCTTAGGTAAAACAAGCCTCCAGTATTCAAAGATGGAACTTTAAACACAAACGATAATTGGCAAGATAGAATTGAAGAGAGATGACTTAATTTTGACCACTTGACAAGCTAACATCAAGGGTTTATAGTGCATCAATTTTGAGGCCAATGAAAGTTCGATTAGTTGAATTTGAATAAAAAGGAATATGAACCGGATAACACCTTTGAGTGCGCATTGTGAACCCCGATAATCGCAACAAGAATGCATTCAGGTTAGAAATGATTTTCAAAAAAGAAACACAAGCAAAGAGCTGAAGCGCAAGCTTTACCCCATAACATACTCGATCATGATCAGTCTTATTATCATGAAGGCATTAGCAAATTGCAAATAATGAAAATTCAGAAAGAAATAGGACAAAAAGAAAAGAAAAGGGAAGAAAATATTACATTTGTGATGCTCTTTTGACATCGAAAGCTCAAGACCAGAAACCGCAGAAAATACTGCACAAATTATCCCCAAAAAACAAACAATCAAGGCAATTAGCGATAAGAACAACAAAATTTCGAATAATTGATACCAAAAACCAACAATATGCAACAGCAAAGTAATTGATTACCAGAAATAGCAGGGGTTAGGACACCATCACCAATCACCATACAGGTTCCAATTAACGCCAACACAAGCAAAAACCTCTGTAGCACCCTGTGTTTCTCCAAAGTAGATTTCAATCTTGCCCCAAAACTTGAATTTGGTGCCAACCCAATATTATCTTTCTTGTACTCGTATAAGTCCTCATCGGCCACCTGGCAATTGGGCAGTGAGTTGACTCGGGCGTGTCTACACAGCAAAGAGTACAAAGCAAAAGTTCCTCCTTCGCCATTATCATCAGCTCTTAGCACTATAAACACGTACTTCAACAGAGGGACCAAAGTGAGAGTCCAAAAAACAAAAGAGAGAACCCCAAAAATCTCTTCATTTGTTTCTGAGTGTCGAATATCTTCAGCAAATGTGCTCTTGTACACATACAATGGGGAAGTGCTTAAATCTCCATAGACAACTCCTAGACTTTGATAGGCCAAAGTCAATACTGTTTTCCATGATTCTGTCTGCACAGAAAGCATCAATATGGTCATGAAAAGACTGAAGAAATTGACTGACATAAAATTTAAAACAAATTTGAAATACTTTTAACTACAATTTTACAATTCTAACATAATGATTTGATAATTTGATAATAAAGCTGAAATGGGCTTTTTTAAAAACAGAAGATAGACATTCATGACCTGTTATTTTATCAAACAAAGCAAAATTTGATAATAAAACTGAAGTGGATTATATTAATAAATGCATAATTTTTAATAAAATCATCTCACCTTCACACGGTTTTGATAAATCCCAGTTTCCAGATCCATGATGGGAGTTCTCAAAAGATATAGAAATCCATTCTTTGCAGAGAATTGAGAAATTTAAAAATGACTCATTTGCCAAAAAAAAACCGCCCCTCACCAGTAAAAGACTTGTTTAAAAATCACACAAAGATGAACAGTAAACACCAGAAAAAGGAAAAAAATATATGTATATAACAGTGAAGGATAGGGACAAGAGATAAAGATTGCTCTTTTTTTTTCTTATCTACATAGAAGGAAGTTCAACAACCATGAATGCAGACAGAAGAGGAACAAACACGGAACACTAAAAAAGCAAGTAAAATAATATGATGGGTACTCAAAACTTGGAATCAAAGAACCTCGAAAAAACTAGAATATGAATATTTTGCGTGTATTTCTAGAGAAAGAGAGAGAAAATTTTAGAGAGAGGAAAAAAAAGAGAGAAACTTTAAAGAAATAAGTGTGTGTGAGAAATAGAAAGAGGGAGAGTTTTGTTTTTGTTCTGTTTTGTTTTGTAGTTGGTGAGAAGGTTTTTAATTTTTGGGTTTTTGTATTTTAGTGAGTTTTTCTCATAGAAGAGGGAAGCAAAGAGGCAACCAACGTGCACTGCAATTGAGCAGGCAAAATCGGAGCTTTGGCATCTAATGCTTTCTCTGCTTTTTTTTTTCTCTGTTCTTAGTTGCAGGGGAAAAAAAAGGAATTTTGGTGTGAATCGGATGATCATTGAACGAGTTGACTCGGTTGGAAAAAAGATTGAAATTTTAGTATTTATTTTTATAGGGGAAAAATAATAACTGAAAAATAGTGGTTGGTTAAAATTTGTTGGAGTTGAAATTTTTAAAAAAAAATTGACAGTTTATATAGTTTTTAGTTAGTTTTTAGTTCAACTTCACACAATCTCACTTAACCTTTTTAATTAACTTATACTAAAAAAGTATAAATTATTTAAACTCTTCTCTTAATCCCAAAAATTAAAAATAAAAATTACTATAATAAGATATAAGGGGTGTTTGGTTTAGCTGTTTTATGCAGCTGATAGCTGTTAGGAATCTCAAACAGCTGCTGTTTCAATAAGCTCCTACTCGGAGCTTTTTCATATCAGCTGATAGCTGATTCATATTAAGACTATATTAACCCTATTAAAATAAAATAAAAATTAATATTTTATTAGATAATGATATGCTTATTGGTAATTTTACATTCAAACTGCAACAGCTATTGTATTTTTACCAAACACTAACCCGAATCAGCAATCAGCTATCAGCCACCGCTATCAGCTACCAGCTGCTATGAACAGCTAAACCAAACAGGCCCATAGTTTAAGAGTAAATGCAACCCTCTTAATTAGATTTATAATTGATTTTTCGTCTAAGTTTTTTTTTTATTTTCAATTTAGAAATAAATTATTATATTTTAGAAATAATTTTTATTTTTATTTTTAATTGAAAAATAAATAATATTATAAAAAATGTATTCTCTTTTTATTTTCTACAGACTTTCTAATTTTAATAGAAATGATATATGAATGATTTAACTAAAAATGATAAAATTTTTATAACAAAATATATACTAACAATTGGTTATATCACCTAACTATAAGAATTAAAATAAATAAATAAAATATAATTTGTTGTTTAACAATTTTCAAATAAGTCACAAGATATATTTTCTTTCAGCTTTCTTACCTTACCAATAGATTTTCCAATCTTAATATAAATGACATAAGAATGGTTCAACAATAAAATGATAAAATCTTTTATATAATATCAAAATTATTAATGTCACCTAATTAACTATAAGAATGAAAAATAAAAAATAAATATATCATTTGAAGTCATTTTAATTTAGCACATGAACTATATATCTTTACGAGGTTGTGCTCATTACCCGTAAATTAATTACAACAACATATGATATATAAATATTAATGATATTTCTTTTTCTTCTTTTTTTTAAATCATTTTTTTTCTTTTTTGTCTAAATATTCTTAAATATAATATTTACACCCTTAAAAAAAATGAGATTTTGGGATTTTGTGTTAAATTTATGATTTACTAAACTAAGATATAAACTCTTAAATATTAATTATTAATTATTTTTATTTTTTTAATAATTAAATATACTTCACTTGAATTTTTTCGCCTAACAAAATAACTTTATATTATGCATGTAATTTTTGTAAAAATCTTATTAAGGCATAATATCTTATACTTTAAGAAATTGTAGTTTATAAGTAGCGAAACATATAAGAAATTATTTCTTATATATATATATATATTTTAATCCACTCATCATGGGATCTATGTATTTTCTTTTTATTTTTAATGAAAATTACTTTTTCTGTTGGGAAAAAAATATAAGAAATTAGTGATTTTAATGCAACAAAAAGTTAAATTAAATTAAGAATAAACAATCTTTTATTAATTGTTTATTGTGAATTAAAAGATGAGCTTCGAAACTTTTTTTAAAAAATTAATATTTTTTTTTAAATAAAGTGAAATGAGAGTAGCCAAGTCTTGATAAGTCCATTGTCCGTTCATATAATTGCAGGTTACTATAAAGGAACAGATAAAAAAAAGTTAAATAAAAAAAAAGGCAGCTGTCAAACTTATGCTTTGAGTGCTATCAATTTGACTATTATTATGCTACTAATTATGTTAGGTAGCCCATCAATGACATCATTTACCACTAAATTTCTGTGATAAACGTTTCTTTTCTATTTTTTTAAAAATATTTCATAATTTATGTATTTTAATATATCTACAGTATATTTTTAATTTTTAACCAAATTATCCAAATTATTTAATATTAAAAAAAAACAACCATGCTTGGCCCACTAATTCTAGTAGTATAATCTGGAATAGAATCATTCCATTTCAAATGTTACAAAATTTTTTGCCTTTTCCTTTTCCATTTCAATATGTGATTGCTACTCTTTTTATTATAAAATTTTCACATTTTATTTAACTTTAGTTATATATATATATATATATATATATAAAAGGAAAAAGGCAATCAAAGACAAAAATCCTGAAGATCAGGAGGTAACTTTCATTTGTGATTTTTTTTATCTACTTTTCTAATTTATTGCAAATAATAATAATTTACTGAGATTTTCATTAATAAAAAATCGATTCATTTATAAAGCTCGACTTGAATTAATAACTTGTTATTAATTTTTTTAAAAAATAATTAATTAGTCTCGCAATTTTAATTGAAAATTTTATTTTCTATAGTATATTTTTTAATTTTTTTAACTAACCCATATATTTTTAGTATATCTTTGATATATCAAATACATATTCATTATATATTTTTTAAAATAAAACATAAAATTAATATATTAAATATATACTAAAGATATACCTCTGAAAAATAATATTTTTAAAATTGAAAGTTAAAAAAGAATATTTTTGAAAATTGAAAAATATAAGTGGGTATTTTTAAAAATATTTTTATTTTTTAAAATTTTTCAAAGAAATCCCATTTTAATTTCATTTAATTTTTTTTTTAAAAAAATTTCTTCCTTTATTTTTATTTTTCTATTAAAAATTTTCTATAAAAAAATTATTTGGAAAATATTCTTATTCCAAGTTTTAATTTTTTTCCCACCAAAAATTTAAAACCATAATTAAACTACGATCAATTAAAATATTAAACTTTACATATTTTTTTAATAAAATTAGAAAAAATGACAATGAAAAATAAAATATAAAATTTCAAAATTTTGAAACGTAATTTATGGGACTATGGTTAAGTCATCCAGAACCTTATGGACCACAAGCTCTGCTCCTTCATAGAAGCAACCAATCTTCAGTAACCAAAATCTTAAAGCAAGTCAAAATTAAAAATTATGAAGAAAGAATATTAATTATATAATAATTCAATATACCTTGAATGTTAATGAATTAATAGTTATTGTTCAACTTCCCTTTATATATATATAATTTAATTTCAATTTTCTAATTGGATGGTTCTATGATTTTTTCTAAAAAGTAAAATCTATTCTTTTGACTTATAACTTATATAATAATTTTCTTGAGAAAAATATTTCCCAAATTTTATATTAGTCATTTATTTATTATTTTTCAGTCGGCTTGGAATTTAATTAAGTAAATGAATTTCATAATTGATTAATATTAAAATTTATTCAAATGAATTTGAAATATTTGAGAAAAAAACCAAGTATAATTGCAATTATGCACAAAAAACACAGTTTAATTAATAAAAGTAATTAAAATATGGAAACAAATAGATTTTCAGTCTTTGCGGAGGAGGGATTTCTTGTTTTATATATATATTTATTTATTTACTTGTAGGAAGATAAGTTTGACTAGTCAAACTTAAAAATGTTATTTAAGTTGAAAATATATATTTAATAAAATAAATTATGTAAAAAAATTATCTAAACGAGGTGTATGTACATCCAGTTAATAAAAAATTAATTATAAAAAAATAAATAATTTTATCATCGAAATGTATATGTAACTAGTCTAAATAAGTCTTTCCTCTGTGTAAATATAATTTTTAATTTAGTGTTTAGATAAACCTACTAATAAATTTATAATATCATATAGTAATTACTATAACCAAGATCTTACTTACATAGCCTAAGTTTATGTTTTAGAAAAAAAAAATCAATAAAATGTTTAAACCTTTATCAATAATACAAGCAAATTAAACATTATTTTTAAACTAATTATCTTGAGACATATGTAAAAGACACTAAATAATTAAAATAAACTAAAGATTAATCATAAATCTAAAAATGATTTATTTTCTAAGAAGGAAGATTATTAATTAGTATATTATAAGAAATTGGAAACCAATAATTGTATAAAATGATGGAATCTAAAATGACAAAAAGGAAGAAAATTATGAAGGAAGAAAAATGTAGTTGGTGGTGATATGTCTTTGACAATATTATAATATATATTTATAAGTCAATATCATTATATTATAATTCATTAATTAATGCTTCTACACTAAGATACTGTACTATAAATAAACATTTTAAAATTTTAATTATGTAATCATTATTAAATTTTCAATTGGGATGTCAATTTTTTATGCATGAAAATGGCTAATTTGAATTATGAATTCTTGATTTTCATCTCTCTTTTTTTTCGTCTTCTTTTTAGCGAGGAAAGCGGAGATGGCTTCATGCATATTGGGAAGGAAGTTTCGATATCGAGTTGAATTTAGATTTTTTTTTTTTTACATATGCGTATAGATATGTTATAATTGTTTATTTTATGTGATAAAATATTACATATATAATTTTAAAAGAAAAAAAATTGTAAATTGCTTATTAATAAGATGATTTTTAAAGTAAAAGAGAAACAATCTTATTAATTGTTTTTAAATCGATTAGTTATATATATATACATACATATATATATATACATACATATATATATATTCTAATTAAAGAGAAAGATGAGATCAAATTAAGTAGGAAAAATTAAGAGAATTAAAATGTGCTAAAAAAAGAGTTTTTCCTTTTTTTCGGAATTAATAAAAATGAAAATGAAAATTTAATAAATCGTTAAAAATTCAATAAAAATAAAGTATAAACTTAATTTTTTTAAATACAAAAAATTAACGAGAAAAAAAATTATCATAAGTAATGATAGAAATAAGAGATATAGTAACTGCGGTCACTTTGAAGAGTGATTTTTGGACAATCTCTCTTCTATTGATTAAAAAATATTTATTATAATATTTCTCTTTATAAATGAACTTATAATAAATATTTTTTAATCAATATAAAAAAATTTATCCAATAATTACTCTTCAAAATAATTATAATTAGTATTTCTCTAAAAAATAAATATAGTAAAATTAAAGTGCGAATTTATGGAGTGTTCCTAAAAATAGAATAAAAATTATTAGAGACAAAACTAAAAATTCACTGAGGGGGGCAAAAATTATACAGAATTTTTTAAAAAAAAAGTTTACCATAAAATTAAACATTTAATATTACAATAGCTCAACAATTAATTTGTATTATTAGATTCACTATGCTTAAAAGATGATAACTGTATCCTATGAATTTGCATATTTTGAAAACGTTGCATAATAGCTTCGTTTTCAATTTTTAAGAAAATAATTTTTTCCACGTAGCACACCAAACAGTCTATCAAAAAATCATCTCTCATCTTGTTGCGCAAATCCATCTTAATAATGTTCATTGCTGAAATAACTATCTCAACAGTTGCAACTGTAACAAGTAGGACTAAAGCCAACTCGATTAGTAGATATACCAAAAAAAATACAGTGTTATAACATGTCTCAATCATTTTTTGAGTAAGAGCTCCAATGTCATCGAGAGTAGAGAAAGTTACATTCATTTTTACATCAGCAATGTAGTTATTAAGTTGATATTCAAGAATCATCTGATCGGTGATGGAGAAATTATATGGATATAGTTTAGAAAGACGCAGTAATTTGGATAGTTCGAAATTGGAGAATGAGTTTTTAGGAGAAAGATAAGCAATACATGAAAGTAATTTAGTACTTGATTTTGTAAAGTGATTTTTCATTTCTTGAACAATGAAATCAATTACCTAAAATTGAATGAACAAAAATTAGGTTGTAGCATAATAGTTAAGTATGATAATAAGAAGATAAAAGAGTATCTGATAAAATATTTTCACTCGAAAGTGGTAGTAATAAGTGATAGAAAAATCAACACGCTTGGAACGTATATAACATGTATTATATTTCATATTAGGCATGGCGACATCATGATCTATACAAAAATCATTAACATCTTCCAACATTCTATCCCATCCATTCTCCCTGAAACTTTGCAATTCTTATTTAACAGTTGCAATCAAATGAATCGCATTACCAATATTTTGATTCATTTTTTGCAAAACTTGAGATAGATCATTTGTCATTCCTAAAAATTTTCTCATTAAGAAAACAATGAAAATAAATTCATAACTTTTCATTTTATCAATCAAGCCCACAACTGCCCCTCGATTTCTTTGTTTATAACCATCCTCATAAATATTCACAAGAACCTCTTTCACTGGTGACCATATAGAAAGCAGACGCACAAGTCTTTTACAATGAGAACTTCATCGCGTGTCTCCGGGTCGAGTTAAATTTGTTTCTTAATGCATACCTCTTTCACTTTGAATATCACCTCTCTCTAGGCGTTGAACTACATCATCATATTGTTTTTGATGGAGAGCATCCCTCCTTTTACATGAAGCTCCAACAAATATTCACAATCATTACAATATAATAAAAAAAATTACTCACAAATCGATTGCTCCCTGTTGTTGCAACAAGCACTAATTAGAGTTGATGAACAAAACAATTAATGTACTTAGCTGAGAAATTTTCATTTAAAATGAGGGTCTTTAACTCATTGAATTCAACTTGCATATTAGAAGCCTCATCATAATCTTGACCTTTAACTCTACTAAGAGACAACCCATGTTTGGCTAAAAAATCATCAAGTGCACTTTTTAAATATAAAAGCAGATGTATCACTCACATGTACCACTCCAATTAATCGCTCAACCACTTGTCTCAACTTGTTAGCATATCTTAATACTACAATCATTTGCTCCTTTACTGCATTGTCTCGAGCCTCATTAATTAATAGAGAGTAAAAATCATTTCCAATATCATTAATAATAGCTAGTGTCGTCTCTAAAGCACAGACATCAACTATTTGCTTTTGGATACGTGGAGTAGTGAGTTAATTATTTTTAGGAGCATTTGAATTAACTATATTCCCAACTTCAATACTACGTTGACTGTACCAATTGAGAAATTTAAGAAAATGACCCCGGCTAAGTGAGTTTTCTGACTCATTATTTTTTCAAAAAGCCAACCCATTTGCTAAAAGAAAACAAATACAATCAACAATAGTTGTCAAAGCTTCTTGCTCTTGGCTGTGAGAAGACAGGACATGAGATATACTTTGTCTTTGATTTTTAAAACTAACATATGACATTCTAGTATTATTGTGTGGACTACTTGGACCACCAACATATTCATTAAACTTCTCCATAGCTTTTTTTCGATTACGAAATTCGACTTCTGTGAAGACACTATCCCCCCTCTTAGATCATCTATTCGAACTAAAAAGATAATACCATAAATAAAATGTTGCATCTTTGGAAACACTATATTTCAACCACTCAAATTTAGAGAACTAAACATCTCTAAAACTCCTCATAATTTTTTCAAATTATGTTTGAGAAAAATTATGGTCATATGGTTAGCAAGGTCCTTTAGCCACATATTGTCTTCTAACATCATCCCTAATTTCAAAATCAAATTCGTCAATTGGTTTACGCAGTGCTGGATCACCCACAATATCACCACAACTACACTCCGGATGCCCCATTGTATCACCAGCATTCCTAACACTTCATGACTACTTAATGTCTGAATTGGTGTCGGAGTCGGAATATTTCAAGATTCACCATGTTCATTCCGAAATCTCTTAGTCTTTATCATAAATTTATCCATATCTGTTTCAGTTTTTATTATAAATATAATTAGTTTACTTTTGGTTAATTTTAGAGTTTAGTTCATATTTTTTTATTTTATAAGTATGTTATATTAAATTTATACTTAGTCTATATTCAATTTATAATTAACCATTAATTATTTTATATTCACAATATAAACTAATTTGTTTAGGTTTAATATATAATTGGTTTAGTTTATTAAGTACTTAATTTATAAATTTATAGTTCTAATGTTATTAACCTAATCAAATTTTATTTTAAATTTTATTAACCTAATCACACTTTATATTAAAAAAATTTTATATTTAACATTTTAATTTATAATTATAATTAATTTAATCTAAAATTTAAAACACTAAATTAATTCATTATTCAACCAATTACAATACAAAATAAATCAAATTTTATAACAAAAAATAAAATTCTAAAATTCACCTACAATCCTAACTACAAATAACACATAAAAATTTAACATAATCATATCAAAAATTATTTAAAATAAATCAAAATAATCATTTAAACTTCAAACAAACTACATTTTTTATTTTAAAAAAATTTCTAATTTTTACCTAAAATCCTAAATCTAATCTCAAACAAAACCCCTAAAATCAATTAAAATAAATAAATTCATGTTCTCCAGCCAGCCACCGCTCATCCGATCGTCCCTCTCCGGCTCTCCCTCTCTGCCTGGCTGCTGCCCCTCTGGTCTCTCCGTCTCTGGCATTCTTCTCTCTGCCTCTCTGCTCTCTTCTCTCTTGCGTCTCTGCTCTCTTCTCTCTTGCGTCGCAGAGGAGCTGCGTTTTGCAGTTACTCTTTATTTTTTTTAATTCCTTATGAGTGAAACAACGTCATTTCACTCTAAGTGAAACGGCGCCGTTTCACTCATAAATTAAAAAATATATATATATAATTCATGGCTGAAATGACGCCGTTTCAGCTAGAGATATTTTTGTAAAAAAAATATTCACGGCTAGAAATTGCAGAGGGCTCCGGCTGTTCCTCTTCAATTTATTTTCGGCGGCCAAAAGTATACTTTCTATATGTGCTTTTTATAAAAGTATGATGATATTGTAAATTAGAAAATATTTAAAATGTTTATTTTCAATGTTTGTGTATTAATAAGACAACAAAAAAATAAATAAAGAAGAAAAAGAAAATAAGTAAATGAAATTAAAGAAAAAAAAAGTAATTTTCGGATAAATGACAATAGAAAAGCAACTCCTTTTTCACTTTCTACAATCAAGAAAAAAATTTCTCTATTTCCCCAAATTTCACCAAATTTTCATTTCTCTTTTTGTTTTCTTTGCTTTCTGAATTTTTTACGCCATTTTTTTATGTCCACTAATTAAGATAAAAAAGAAAAGTAAAAGAATAAAAAACAAAAAATATTCTGAAATTGATTCTTACTCCACAAGATGGTTGTTGAAATCTTTAAGAAATTTGAAATATATATATATACAGGTATCTTGAAAAAAAATCCTTTGCTGAACGGTCTTTTTCAATTAAATTATTGATATATATAACAGTAGCAATTAGGTAGATAAGATCTTTTGCATGATTTCCACATTATCAACTTTCTCTTGATATAAATATATAAAAGTTAAGGAAAAGAGAACTCTTCTAAGATTATTATATCATTTATTTTTAAAAATATTATAATATTATGATTTTTTTTTATCAATTTTTTAATTTTTTATTAATTTATTAATTTCACTTTCTCTATTTTTCATAAAAAAATTCAAACCATTCAATTTGATATTAATTTAATATTTAATATTTTCTTGTTTTAATTAATTTTAATAATTTATATAAAATTTAAAATTTAATAATTAATTACATTTGTGACTTTTAATGTTCTATTAAATAATTATATATTAATTAAGTAAATTATTTTTATGATTTTTAATTTTCTATAAATTAATTACATATTAATATAATTAAATAATATTGATTAATTTATATATTTTTTTAGAAATTTAAAAAATTTTAAAAGGTATATGACTCTTGACTTTCATAATAAATTAATTATAAATTAAATAATTTATTTATAATGATGATTAATTTATATATTTTTAAAATTTTAAAAAATTAAATAATAAAATATATATCTTTTAACATTTTTCTAATAAATTAATCATATATTAATAATTCATGTAATAATAATATTTATATTAATAATGCTTTCAATAAAAATCTAATAATTATTAATCTTCTTACTCATATTTTTATCGCTATTTAAAAATTTTGCTTGAATTTCTTTTTTTATATGTTTTTTTTTCTCATTTTTATAGAATTTATGATTTTTTTAGTAAAAATATATGTTATATATTTTATTTTTGATTAGTAAAAGTATCAAGTTATGAAATAAAAAAATTATATTTACTCACCAATATTATTTTAATAAAATTATCATAAAAATTAAGATAAATATTTTATTTTATAATTTTTAAATATTTATTATTAATTTATATTTATTAATTTATTATATTTATTATATTTTTTTTATTTTCATTACCGTTCAATGGGCAAATAAGGAACTAGAAAATAGCTGATTTATAACTGCTACGTAAGCGAATAAAAAATATAAATTATAAATTTTATAATTTACTATTATGAAAATTAAAATTTAAAAAGTTAAGAATTTAAAAAGACAGTATTAAAATTTAAAAATAATAAATTTAAAAAGATAATAAATAATTAAATATTATCTATTATTATTCAAAAATATTATATAGTGTTATTATATTATTAAATTTGAATAAATTCGATTAAACCATGAATTAATCATAAATTTAGATCGATATCTGGTTCAATTATAAAAATATTATTCCTTAGTAAAAATATTATTCGTATATATATATAAATAGAAAATAATATATTTAGAAAATTACATATACATCAGTAGTTAGTTTGAACTAAATAAAAATATTTATTTTTTTTTATTTTTTTATGGCAGCAATAATTAATTATATTTTTGCTAAAGTAGTATATGTAGTTTTTTTAATAAGACAAATAATATATATATGATTAAGT
The DNA here is from genome assembly GCA_947685225.1 of Garcia nutans. NCBI lineage: Eukaryota > Viridiplantae > Streptophyta > Magnoliopsida > Malpighiales > Euphorbiaceae > Garcia > Garcia nutans. The sequence goes on along the minus strand of CANTUV010000048.1, from coordinate 3,388,612 downwards.
GGAAGAAATTAATTTAACACAATTTATGAATATTATTAAGCTTTTTATGTATATTATGTGATACTAAGTAATTATCTATCTTACAGCCTAATTTATTATATTTAATCTGTAATGAGTTTATTATGAAACATACAGTAGAATGATTTTTAATTTTTATTAATATTTTTTCTTTGATATTTTTTAGTTTATTAATTTAATTTATTAACTATTATTATAAAAAATATCGGTGTAAATTAATTATGTTCATAACCAAATAAAATATTAATTCCACGCATTGCAAGAACCAACTACTAGTTATTAATGAAAACTTGATCATCAAAATTATAATTAATTTGAGTATTCAACTTAAAAATTATTGAATCACTTATGAGAAAATTAAAAGTAAATTTATTCTATAAATTTGAAATATTATAATTTTAAAAATCATTCAAATAACAAAAATATAATTTGATAGCTAGAAGTATATATTGCTTTTATTTAAAGCTCGAATTCAAATTTTAGGTATTTTTCTCCTTCACAAATAATTGATTAAAAAATTATTCAAAAATTATTAAATAAAAGCTTTCTTTTTAAATTTTCATTTGGTTGATTTTTCTTTTGGTCTTTTTATAACACAGAATACAAGAAATTTCATGCATATGCTAATTTGCTACCTCTTTTAATGTAAATCATCGATATGGATAGAATTATAAGGGCGTTGGGATAAAGCCAAAATAAAATATTAAAGAAAACTAATTAAAATAAATAGTTATAGTATTTTTTAATAAAAATAAAAAAATTATAAATTTAACATAATCAATATTCATTACTAAAATAATTTCAAATACATTTAACCTATTAAAATAGATCATGTCATTCTTTTAAATCATAAAAATCATCTATAAGTAAATCAATAGAAAATATTGAAGTAATTTCTTTTTCGATATATAAAATAAAGTTTAACATATCTTACTAATAACTAAATTAAAAAAAATAAAACTAAAATATAATTAATTATAAACTATAATTTTTTAAAAAATTATAGATAATTATATATCACTTTAAGTTATTAAGAATTAAATAGAAGAATTTTAAATAATTAAAGAAAAATAAAAAAAGAACTTAACTCATAATTATTTTTAAACTAATACTAAGTTTTAAGTAAAGAAAATGAAATTGACAAAAAAAGAAAAAAATTAAAAAAATTAAAAAAAAAGACTCACCTACATCCCAAATCTCAGCTATGATAAAATTGTTGATAAACAGGAGTAACAGTAAAATAAAAAAAAATTAAAAATAGTATACTTATCCGATAAATTATATATATATAATATAAATTTAATTTTAGGCTAATATATTTAATTTTAGATCAAATAAATATATTTTAGTTAAAATTTTAAATCAAATTTATATAGCATGAGTTTATTTAATGATATGAGCCCATTTTTAAAATTATATATTTATATGGGCTTTTGATAAAAATATAAAAAAAATTTAAAATAATTTTAAATTTATCATATTTATAAAATATTTATCAAAATATCAGAATTTATAAAATATTTATCAAAATATCATATTTTTATTAGTTTACAAAAAGTTTATAATAAGTTTATAATAAATATATCATGAGTTTATAAATTTTAGATAGTTTATAATGAATTTATTATGAGTTTATAATAAAATAACTAAAATATTTCTAATAAAAAATTTTAAAAATATGATGGAGAATGTTATTTTATATATATATATTAAAAATAATTAATAAAAAAAAATTGGGTTGGCCCGTTATAAACATAGCTCTCGCCATGAATTCGGTAAAATTCTTCCTAGGGCTAATTTATGTACTATCTACTTTGAATTGCTTATATATATTGACAAAATATTCTATCTGCATATATTAATTAACAATCATTTTCTTGATTAATTTCAATTTTTAGTCTTATTACGAAACTTTGCACGTCTGTGTTGGTCGTTTTCCAAATGAATTAAATAGTACATAAAAAGTTTTTGAAGAATGAATGAATTGTAGAGATTTCCCAAAAGGATAAGTTTAGAACATAAAAGATTATTAATTTACGTGTTGAAATCTATGGCTTTCATGCATGAATATGCAACGTGCCTTCATTTCTTTAATTAACATTTTATAATTAGTATATAATTTAATTAATATTATTTTCAAAAGATATTAATTGTATTATACATTTTACTTGATATCAATTATAAGTATAAATTACATATTTTCAAAAGATATTAATTATATTATACACTTTGCTTGATATCAATTATGAGTATAAATTACATCAAATAATAATACAATCAAAATTTAATTAATTAAAGAAATGAATGCAGAGAATGGTATGGAATAGATCTTCTAGAACAAGTGGACTGCACCTAATCTTATAGTTTCTTTGGAAATTTTATAGACAGAATTCATATTATAATTATATCATTAATTATTACAGGTGAAAGAAAATAATTATTAATGTTGAACATTATATATATATATATATATATATATATATTGATAACGAATAATATAATAATATGAAGTGCACATTCAAGAGCTTATTGCTTTCAAATATGATTTATATATATATATATATATATATATATATATAAAATATGCTGTGGGGTTGCTGTTTTAGGTGAAGAAGCATCTGAATACTAACATTTGAGAAAGCAAAGATAATCCTCAAGCTAATTAAACAAGCTAAGCAGCAAACTTAATAATTGGACCACCACTATTTCTTATTTCTTAATTTGTTTTTTATTTTTTATTTTTCCCTGTTTATTAGTTTGCTAAATTTTCATTTTTTTAACTATTTTCTGAATGAAAATTTGAAAAACAGCAAAATATATTTACTTAATCATTATTTTCTAATTTTTTTTCCATTTTTTACATAATATTTCAATATTTTTCTTTTTTAGGTACTTTTATACAAAAATATATAAACAATTTCATATAAAATCTAAGTATTTATATATATATATATATACAAATCATAATTAAATAATATTTTTTAATAAATAAAAAAAATTTAAATTATTTTGTCTATATATATACTGAATTCTGTGATTCTGTTTTATGTCCAAGTCTAACTCACATTAATTAAACTTTATTTGATTGAGTACCCCTTCATTTTATCCAAGAGTAGAGTTGAGGGTGGAACTAATTCTAAATTAATGTAATTGATCTATCAACTAATAGAATGATTAAATTAATAAACTAATTTGATTATAACAATAATACTAAATTTAAAGATATTTGAATTATTTATTCCAAACTATTTTATATTTTATATTTAAAATAATTTAATTCAATTTAAAAAATATATATGAACACAAGCATGCTGAGAATATTTTTCTTTTTTTTTTCATGGTCGTTATTGTTGTATTTATTTCTAAATAATTCTTAAATTGTTAATTCCTTGCACAAGAGACTTTATATAATTAATATATGGTTGCTCATGTATTGTCATTGAGCTATATTACCCATGCATTAACTTAATGATCATCTTATAATATTATATTTTTTACATTAATCTTACATTAATATTATTAATTAATGAGATAGTTAAAATATATTGATTTGTTTCTTTTTCAACTTTTAATTTTGAAGTGATAAGACAATGTCTAAATTTACTTATAAAATAAAACATCGATTACACACAAATTATCAAATAAATACTCATATTTACATATTAATAATTTTAACCTCCAACATACACATTATGATTTAATTGTTCTTTTAATTAATTAATTAATTAATTACTATTTTAATAAATGGTGTGTATATAGTTAATTGAGAGTAAATATCGACACATTAAGATCTCTTTCCTGATTTTTCAATTGGATAAATTCTTAAAAAGAAATCTGAATTTAACATAGCTTTTTGTTTCATTAATGGATAAATTCTCAAAAGCAAAAAAAAAAAAAATCTTCCGGATTTTCTATAGTAGAAAATTGTCAACTTAAAAAGAAATCAAGTAAATATAGAATAAAATCTATTGTTTCATGAAATGAATGTTGGATTATTTATATGGACTAATATTTATACATTAAATATAACATTAGGTTAAAATAATTTTATGTCATATATATATACTATCATAAAAGGTTTGGCCCAAATATTAAAGTGATCTAATTTGGTTTAGGTTAATTATGGGCATATTTAAGGTTGTAAAGTATGGGTCTATATGTGTAGATACTTTAATGTAATTTCTAATTTTATGATGGGCTAAATTAGAAATAAAGACATTAGGGTTATGGTCCCCAAATTATGTGTTTGAGTTTCTTCTTATATATATCCCATCATATATAAGATAAAGAGAGAGGAAGAAGTCTTAAGAGCTAAGATTTCTAAAGTCTTAAGAGTTAAGATTTCAAAAATCTTATAAAAGCAAAGATTTCTAAAGTCTTAATATAGAAGAGATTTCTCTAAAAAACTAAAACCTCTCAAACACATCAATTTGGAAGATCAAAACCATAAGGCTAAGGATTCAGATCTTCCATATGGATTCAGGTACGCTTCCGTTTTTAGTTTTATTTAACTATTCTTGATGATTGAACATGAACGATCTTGGATTGATGATGGTTTTCATCAATAGATTTTGATCCTACAATGGTATCAGAGCTTTTCATGTTTAATCATTGAGATTCAAGTTATTTTATTGTTCTTTTGGATATGGATTAAGACTTGGTTCATTATTGTTGTTTTGGATATGGATTAAGACTTGGTTCATTTATGGATATGTGTTTTGGTTAACTTGAGTTGTGATTTGTATAGTATATGTTTGTGGTTTTGTGGATATGTTGAAATATTTTCTTCATATAGGTCCCATTAATTATTACATGTTGAAATTTAGAAAAAGATGTATTTGACATGTTTGGACATTGATTAAATATATTTTATCAATTAATTTTGGATTTTGGGAATTTTAGATTTAAATAATAGAAAGATTATATATATATTGAGATAAATTGATTGACACAATAAGGCTCGCCAAAGTGAACTTAGTGGAGATTAATTTATTTTAAATATATAAAGAGTTAAGTGTGTGTGACTAATGTGAATATAAATTGGCCCAAAGGAAAGTTTATATTCAACATAATCACATATGCTCTTGTGGTGATAAATATGTGATGATTATTTGGTTTTACATGTGAGCAATAAATCAGCCCAAAGGAGGATATATTGTTTGGCATGTTAATTTATCATCAATATTTAATTGCTACGCCAAGATACCACTTGCAAGTTAATATTTTATCCAAAGATAAAATTTTAATGGAGTGTCCGGTATCTTGAGATGGGATTTACCATTATTTAAATTTATTATTCAACTTCAGTTATACTTTGGAAATATGTTAGTATATTGATTGTTTGTTTTGTTTTGGATTCAGTTAATGCTACCGCAGCTAATATTTCTGCCAATATTAATTCGGTTCCTATGTTAAATGGCACAAATTTTAAGGCATGGCAAGAGAGCGTACTTATCACTCTCGGAGTCATGGATCTAGACTATGCGATTAGAGTTCCGAAACCCGATGATCTTACTGATAAGAGTACCTCTGAGGAAAAGAGGGAGATGGAAAAGTGGGAAATGTCTAATCGCATAAGTCTTATGATCATTAAGTGTGCTGTTCCAGAAGCTTTTAGGGGCACTATGTCTGATCAAGTGGATACTGCTAAGGGTTTCCTTGAGGATATAGAGAAAAGATTTGCTAAGAATGAAAAGGCTGAAACTAGTACAATCTTAGCAAAACTTATCTCTATGAGGTATACAGGTAAAGGAAACATAAGGGAGTACATTATGGAAATGTCACATCTTGCTTCAAAGTTAAAAGCACTTAACTTGACCTTGTCTGAGGACTTGTTAGTGCATTTGGTTTTGATATCTCTTCCAGCACAGTTTAGCCAGTTTAAGGTGAGCTATAATTGCCAAAAGGAATCTTGGTCACTTAATGAGCTCATCTCACACTGTGTTCAGGAAGAGGATAGAATGAAGCAAGAAAAGATACCAAGTGCTCATTTAGCTTCCACTTCTAAGGACAAAAGGAAAGACAATAAAAGAAAGAAAAATAAGGAAGTTGCAGAAGCGCCACAAAAGAAACAAAATAAGGAACAAAATCAGATTACTTGTTTCTTCTGTGGTGCTCCAGGTCATGTTAAGAAGCATTGTACCAATTATCATGCATGGCGTGTGAAAAAGGGTAAGCTTCTTAATTTTGTTTGTTCAGAGGTTAATTTGACTTCTGTGCCTAGACACACATGGTGGATAGATTCTGGTGCAACAACTCACATCAGTGTGTCTATGCAGGGTTGCCTGAGTTACCGAAAGCCTAATGATGTTGAAAGATACATCTACGTTGGCAACGGACAGGAGATTGAAGTTGAAGCAATTGGGACATTTAAATTATTATTAAGAACTGGACTTTATTTGGATTTGAATGAGACTTTTGTTGTACCGTCTTTTAGACGGAATTTGATTTCTGTTTCTGTATTGGACAAATTTGGTTTTTCTTGCTCATTTGGAGATGGAAAATTTAGTCTTTTTTAAAATTCAAATTTATTTGGTTCCGGTTCTTTGTCTGGTCATGATAATCTATATATGATTGATACAGTTGCTTCATTTCATGAATCCTTGTCTATTAATACAATAGGCATAAAACGCAAATTAACAAATGAGAATTTAGCTTCGTTATGGCACAAGAGACTAGGTCACATCTCTAAAAAGAGAATTGAGAGACTTGTGTCTGACGGTATTCTTGATCCCCTTGATTTTACAGATTTTGATGTGTGTATAAACTGTATCAAGGGAAAACAAACAAATGTGCGGAGATTTGGTGCCAACAGGAAATCAAACGTCTTAGAACTAATACACACAGATATTTGTGGTCCATTCCCTAAGGCTTCTTGGAATGGACAACAATACTTTATTTCGTTCATAGACGATTTTACACGATATGGATACCTTTATCTCTTACATGAGAAATCGCAATCCCTGGACATGTTCAAAAGTTATAAGGCTGAAGTTGAGAACCAACTCAACAAAAGGATTAAAAGCGTTAGATCTGACCGTGGTGGTGAATACTATGGTAGATATGACGGTTCAGGTGAACAATGTCCAGGCCCATTTGCGAAATTCCTAGAGGAATGTGGTATTGTCCCACAGTACACCATGCCTGGTTCACCAACTATGAATGGTGTAGCTGAAAGACGAAACAGAACACTTAAGGATATGGTAAGGAGTATGATTAGTCATTCTACCTTACCAGAATCACTCTGGGGAGAGGCATTAAAGACTGCAGCTTATATACTCAATAGAGTTCCAACTAAGGCAACTGCAAAAACTCCATATGAACTTTGGACAGGTAAAAAGCCTAGTCTTAAGCATTTGCATATATGGGGATGTCCAGCTGAGGCAAGGCCTTACAGGCCAAATGAAAAGAAACTGGACTCAAGAACTGTCAGTTGTTACTTTATTTGATATTCTGAAAGATCCAGGGGTTACAAATTTTATGATCCCACAACTAAGGCTATATTTGAGACGGGAAATGCCAGATTTTTTGAGGATATTGAGTTTGCAAGGGGAGAAAGAGTTAAAGACTTTGACTTTGAAGAGGAATATGTAAATATTCCTTTAATTGCTCTTGACAATAATCAAGAACAATACTCCATACCTGATATTGTTCAAGATGCAATTCCAGACAATGTCATTGAATCTCCCACTCAAGTTCAAGAAATTGTTCCACAAGAACAAACTCTACAACCTCAAGAAATATTGCCATTAAGAAGATCCACTAGAGAGAGAAGGAATGCAATACCAGATGATTATATTGTATTTCTCCAAGAACATGAGGTTGACATTGGAGTGATGGAAGATGATCCAATCAACTTTCATCAAGCCATGGAAAGTCCTAACTCTCAAAAGTGGATTAATGCCATGAATGAAGAGATAAAGTCCATGAGCGATAATGACGTATGGGATCTTGTCCCATTGCCTGAAGGTTCGAAACCCATTGGTTGTAAATGGATTTTTAAAACCAAGAGGGATTCGAAAGGTAATGTGGAGAGGTACAAAGCACGTCTTGTTGCTAAGGGCTTTACACAGAAAGAAGGCATTGATTATAAAGAGACTTTCTCTCCAGTTTCCTCGAAAGACTCTTTTAGGATTATAATGGCTTTAGTGGCATATTTTGATCTTGAGTTACATCAGATGGATGTTAAGACTGCGTTTCTCAATGGCAATATTGATGAAACAATTTATATGGTGCAACCAGAAAATTTTGTATCGGGTGATGTAAAGTCTATGGTTTGCAAATTAAAGAAATCCATCTATGGACTTAAACAAGCGTCTCGACAATGGTATTACAAGTTTCATCAAGTTGTCATCTCATTTGGTTTTGAGGTGAATTTGGTTGATGATTGTATATATCATAAGTTCAGTGGGAGTAAGTATATTTTTCTGGTTTTATATGTTGATGACATATTGCTTGCCAGTAATGATATAGGCTTATTGCATGAAACCAAGAGATTTCTAGCTAAGAACTTTGAGATGAAAGATCTTGGTAATGCATCTTTTGTATTAGGAATCCAAATACATCGAGATCGCTCTCAAGGTGTACTTGGATTATCACAAAAGGCCTATATTGAAAAGGTTTTAAAGAGATTTGGCATGCAAGACTGTAAACCAGGAGATACCCCTGTGGCTAAAGGAGATAAGTTTAGTCTTGATCAGTGTCCTAAAAATATCTTTGAGGAAAAGGAAATGTAGAAGATTCCTTATGCTTCAGCAGTAGGGAGTCTGATGTATGCACAAGTTTGTACGCGTCCGGATATTGGGTACATTTGTGGAATGTTAGGCAGATATTTGAGTAATCCAGGAATGGATCACTGGAAGGCAGCCAAAAGAGTTATGCGGTACTTACAGAGAACAAAACATCATATGCTCACATATAGAAAGTCGGATAAATTAGAGATTCTTGGATATTCAGATTCCGACTTTGCTGGATGCCAAGATAGCAAGAAGTCTACATTAGGTTATGTTTATCTGCTTGCTGGTGGAGCTATTTCCTGGAAAAGTGCTAAACAGTCACTTGTAGCTCCTTCCACCATGGCAGCTGAATTTGTAGCATGCTATGAAGCATCTAATCATGGAATATGGCTACATAATTTTGTCACTGGGCTGCGAATTGTGGATAATATTGAAAGACCACTTAAGTTATTTTGTGACAATAAATCAGCAGTTTTATATTCCAATAACAATAGGAGCTCGTCGAAGTCAAAGCACATTGACATCAAGTTCCTAGTTGTTAAAGAAAGAGTTCAAAGTGGACAGTTGTCTATAGAGCATATTGGTACAAACTCCATGATTGCGGATCCGCTTACTAAGGGACTACCACCCAAGGTCTTTCATGAGCACACTGCTCATATGGGTGTTACGTCATTTGAAGAAATTCAGTTTTAGTGGGAGTTTTGTATTATGCTTTCTTGTAATAGACAAACTTTGGTTATGTTATGCTTGATTTTCTGCAGAAATAAAGTTTTTCAGTTTATTCCACTTTGATTTTGGCATGATGTGGTTTCATCATGGTTTTAGGAGGATCAATTGGAAATAGACATGTTTAGATCACATTGCATGTAATTTCCATGCTACACATCCATACTTGATCTATGTCATTTGGTTATATTGGTATATGCAATCAAGGATAATTTTATTATGATATAACTATAATAAATAATGCCTTGGTTCTATATTGATATAGCTAATGGACGAGATTGTTCAGAAAACCATTTGGTTATGATATATAAGTTTTGAGCTCATAAGGTCATATTATGGCATAAGATTATAAAGTTGTAAAGTTATATTTATGTACAAATATAGTCCAAGTGGGAGATTGTTGGATTATTTATATGGACTAATATTTATACATTAAATATAACATTAGGTTAAAATAATTTTATGTCATATATATATACTATCATAAAAGGTTTGGCCCAAATATTAAAGTGATCTAATTTGGTTTAGGTTAATTATGGACATATTTAAGGTTGTAAAGTATGGGTCTATATGTGTAGATACTTTAATGTAATTTCTAATTTTATGATGGGCTAAATTAGAAATAAAGACATTAGGGTTATGGTCCCCAAATTATGTGTTTGAGTTTCTTCTTATATATATCCCATCATATATAAGATAAAGAGAGAGGAAGAAGTCTTAAGAGCTAAGATTTCTAAAGTCTTAAGAGTTAAGATTTCAAAAATCTTATAAAAGCAAAGATTTCTAAAGTCTTAATATAGAAGAGATTTCTCTAAAAAACTAAAACCTCTCAAACACATCAATTTGGAAGATCAAAACCATAAGGCTAAGGATTCAGATCTTCCATATGGATTCGGGTACGCTTCCGTTTTTAGTTTTATTTAACTATTCTTGATGATTGAACATGAACGATCTTGGATTGATGATGGTTTTCATCAATAGATTTTGATCCTACAATGAACAATAAAAAAATATACTATAATGAATTTATAATCATATTAATCTATAGAGATTTAAATATAGGAATTACCGTTTATTAAACTTTAATTACTCACAACTGCCAATTTTTTTGGCAGACCACAATTTAAAATACTATTAGCTTATTGGATTATGATACATATATATATATATATATATTGTGAGATTTTTAATTTATTAAAAAAATAAAATTTAGAGAGAATGGAAAAGAAGGTCGAAGAAGTGTTAATTACTAATGAAGAAATTAGTGATTGGTATGCCTTGAATTTAGTATAAAGATTACATTGTCTCCCCAGTAAGAGACATAGTGGATTGTTCCCAGATGTTTCTACAATTCAATTTTTTTTTATTAATTATATTCAAAATTTTAATTTTATATCGAAACGGGACTAATACATATTTATGTCCCTTAAGTTATACCTTATCCATATCTCACTCTTCTTGCTCTAACCAGTCACCCAAATTAACTCATTCTTCATTAATTTAAACTTTTGATTTCACTAGTAAATTATTGAGTTAATTTCTTTGACGGTTGTTAAAATTTTTATTTTTTTATTTTTAAAATTTTATTTATTTTAAAATTTTTTTAAATTTATAACTCTATTTTTTACAACAAAATAATTAAGAATCTAAATTTTTTATCGCATCCCGTCGCGTTATTCTTAAGTTATTTTATTTAGAAAAATATTAATTACAGTAATTTTAAAAATTAATGGTTTAATAATTTTTTCTATTGATTAAAAAATATTCTCCAAAATAATAATAATAATTAATGTTTTTCTTTTTTTTTTAATAGAGTAAGGTTCTAATCTTTTAAGTTTTCACATATTATATGCTTAAAAGTACATTTAAATATGTGAAAAATAAAAATTAATGGATTATTTCATTAAAAATTGAAAGACTGAAGTTCCCCCACTAATAATTTTATTTTTGTAAGAAATCATATGTATAACTATTTTTCACAATGTATATTTATTTTCTTGAAATAATATTAAAGCAAAATCTGGAAGTCTAAAATAATATCAATTAGTCTTATATAAATAATGAATATATTGGCAGACCCACTTTAGCAGTAAGAACCGAAAACAAGAAGAATAGTTCTATTCAATAATTTTCTGAACTAAAGGTTCCATTTTGATGCTTAGACTTTACCTAATAAAGTTATGTTCATAGGCCCATTTCATATATTTTCACATTTAAAATTTTTATGGTTTTATTTTTCCAATTAATTTTTATGTTATAATTATCATTTTTATTCAAATAATTAATATTTTTTATAAGAAACTAAAAAAAGGAAAATACTACACAGTAATTTTTATAGAAAAAAAAGCTTTAAAACATTTCTAAGCAAAATGCAACTCAAATAAAAAAGGGATTACATTGTATCACTGAAATAAATAAATAAATAAAAATTGACAATTGAAAGTGATCAAGTTAGCCAAAAAAAAAAAAATCAGCAGCATCATAAGTATGATAAATCTAAATATTCTAGCTGTAATTCAGATAATCTCTAATATAAAAGTCCAATTAATCAACAAATCAACAGTTAAATTAGTTTCATAATAAAAATAATAAATCTAAATATTTTAACTGCTTTTTACAAGATTCCTGATATCAAAAATCAAAGTAGTATAGGTTGGCTAAGAAGAATATCAACTGGTAATAAACGAAAGACATTTTAATTATCAATATGCAGTTATCGCACCAAACTTTTTTTTTTACCATAATTATTTTTATTTTATTTTAGTTTCCACCAATATATATATATATATATATTAACATTTACGAAAAATAAAAATTCTTTTGCATACATATCTTAATTTTATGTCATCTGAATAGGACTTACAATTTGATTCAATTCATATGAAAAAAACTCGTAATATAGAAAAAAGAATGAAATAAAATTTGCATTAAATATATTATAAAAATTAAATAAATTTAAAAAAAAAAATGTCGACTCAAATTTTGGTGTGATTTGTAAATGAACATGTCTTTTTTTGTAGATGAATAACCAGCCAGAATTCAATAAGTAATAAAAAAATTTAACTAAAAATAAAAAAGAAAGAAAAAATGAATTAATTAAGAGCATAATAATAATAAAAAAAAAATAAATAAAGAGTGCCGACTGACGCCAGGAAAAGTCACTCTCGTGACCTAAAAATGAGCACTCCAAAGCAGGCAATGTTTCTCGAGTTACTATCTTTTTATATGAATAATATTAATAATGGTCCCACTTTTGCTTATGGCAAATCCACTTCAAATTTCATTTTCATTTTTTTTTTGGTTGAGCTGGTTGGTTTTTAATAGTTAATTTCTTCTTTTAATTATTTATATTAATGTGAAAGTTGAAGGATCATGTTTTTATGATATTGAAGAGAAGAATGATAATTTTATATATTTTTTTAAAATATAGTTTATAATTGTATAAAAAATAGAATATACATAATCAATTCTAATTTAAATTGTGAAAATTAAAGGATTGTAAACTAAAAAAATATAAATATATTCTTTTATTAGTGAGACCTTTGTTTTGGTTTATATTATATATAAAGAAAAAAATAGAGATAATTTACTTTCTACATATTTTTGTTTTTTCACTTTCTACGTATTTTTGTTTTTGTTTTTATTTTTATTTTTTTAATTTACCAAGGAATGAAAAATATTGTTTTTGCTTTATTTATTAAGAGAATTTTTTTAATATTCCTATTGAGAGAACATTAATGATAAGAAAGGATTAAAATATCTTTCACTTGCCATATGATTCATCTTATAGCAAATGCCACCTAATACCTAATGATACTGATACTTCATAGAATTAGTGTTTGGGAGATAAGAAAATGAAATTGCCTTTGCTAGAAAATGAAATTGCCTTTTTTTTTTTTTCCCTTTCCAAAGATTAAGATAAAGGGAAAAGTTGAGCCAGTGCTTGACAGCCATTTTTAATTCCTACCACAATTTTTTTATGAAGCCCAGAAGCATACAGAAAGTAATGTGAGAAAAAACATCACTACTAGACATGATAAGGATGAACTCATACACCATATCAGCTTTTCGTTAGAGAAATAAATTAAAAAAAAAGAAGATAAAATAACAACATGTACAATGTAAACTCTTAAACGATTACAACATGAACAATAACGGGTATTCAGTAAATTTTAAAAAAAACGAGTAAAATTCACCCTATTGATGGAATTGTATCATAAATAGCAAAATTTAGCGCAAAACTTTAGTTAAAGTTGCTAGAGGATAGAATTGTTTCACGTAGCTGTATATGCAAGATGGATAGGAATGAAAAAGAAATTCATTTTCTCAATTTCTTGAGTGTACGTTTGGTACACTGTAATGCAATCTTAGTAATCAAAATGATATTCCAAGGAGAAATCTGACTAGGATTCCGATAAAAAGCAACAAAAAGTATACATGCAAAAGTTCAAAATAGTTCTTATTTGTTTCCTAAGTTTCAAAGAGGCAGCAATAGGCTGCCAATAACAATTGAATCACACTAAGATTTAATGAATTAGACCATATATGTCATCCCAACTTGCATGATGTTCATGTGAGGTACTCGCATCGTGGCAGCCCCGCCTCTGCAATTCTTCCTCAAGAATGCATAGAAGTAGTTAATAACCAGTTTCTTGAGGAAAAATGAATCTTTCTTTGCTCTAACATCTCCATGAGCAAGTAAATATGTAAATCCTGAATCTTTTGCTTCATTAAGAGCTGCAACCTCATATTCTAGACTTGGGTCTTCGTCTACTGACATGACACTGGAAGGCAATGTTGAAGCTTCTTCTGCAGTTGAAGTTCCTTCTCCCAATCTTTGATCATGCATCAAAGGAATACTCAACTCTGTCCCATCGCCAGCAAGGGCTCCTGATTCCCTTGACTTCACTGAAACACTATCCAACTCCAATTCATTCAGATTGCTCTCCAGAGCGAGATCCTGAGCCTCTCTTTGCAAAAACTTCTCAAGACTTTCAACCAAAAGTTGTTCAAATGCATGGTGATCTTCCTTCCTGACATCTTTGTAACCATACCGAGCAACACAGCAGAACATATGGTAGTCTTTTGGGCAAACTCTTCGAAAAAGGAACCGTTCCTCCTGTGGAACTACTGGAACAGGGACATATTTGATGCAAACAAATACTATAGTAGAGTGAATTGCTGGAAGGCTCATTAGGAACTGCCCAAAGACTGCAGGAACACCTTGGACAAGCTCATTATATAGTAATCCAATTCCAGGAACTCTAACAGTCCCCAAGGTCGAGCCAAGTTCATACATGAACTCCATGGAAATCTTCTCTCTTACCTCACTCTGGTATTTCAACACACTCCCATAGTTCCAAATGTACATCACAGTAAGGAAACAACTAGCAAATGCCAGGGGGAGCCATCCACCCTCTTTGATTTTTGATAGAACCGCAGAAAAGTAGATAAGTTCTACTGACCCAAAAATGAGCGGGAAACATAAAGCCAGAAACAAATTAGTCTGCCAGATTAAAAGCATTACCACTGTCACTAAGGTGGTGCTCACAATCATCACACCAACCTCAGCTATGCCTGCAACAAGAACTTGAAAATTAAATTAGGAATACTTATGATTATAAGACTAGTAAAAAGTATTAGTTCAATTCCTCCCTCATAAACAAGCATTACAACATCGTGGAAAGCCAAGGAGGATTTAAAACTCACTTAGAATGCCAAATAGCATTTCAACAGTTCTGAAATGAAACCCATTTTGCTCCAGGAAAACTAAAACCACAAGTAAGAGGTCTTTCCTTGAAAAGGAAAGAGAAAGAGACCTTTTTTTCTAGTGTGTGGTGGGGATAATATGTATAGAAAATTTATTAAGTGGGTCAAGTAATTCATAGTCACTGAACGTGCCATTGAATTCCATTAAATCACCACATTTTACTCTCTTAAAACACACTGAACCTTGATCTCTATAACAATACGATGACGGACAAAATTCCTGGAAAAATTCAATATGAAAGTCCAACGCCTTCTAGATATATTTCTCTTTCTCATCTCTCTTGTGATTCTTTCTCCTATCTATGAAAGTCAAATGAATAAAAATGGATGGGAGAGATGGGAAAGTAAAATAGAGAGAAACAAAAAACTAACAGAGAAAGAAAAGAGAGAAAAATATCCTGGATCGCTAAGTAAGTGTATAAAATATACTGAAAACGACGATGTGTTTGCCTTGTCATACTTTAGCCACATTTAGCAGAATTTTGGACACAGATTTTAGCATCAAAGATAGGTCTGATGGTTTTTCCAAGAAAAAAAATGAAATCTAGTAACTACTCGAGCAATTTTAAGTGAATTTTACCCAAAAAAGAGTAGCAGATCTCCGAGGTAAAGAAAAATGTAGAATATGCTCAATTGATGAAGCCATCATGCGTTTAAAATACAATTGCTGCTGCAATTTCATTTCCTAAAATTTAAAAAATGTTGTGTGATAAATAGAGTAAATGAACCAACAAAGAAACTAAATGGTCTAGAAACTCTATAAGATTTCCATGTATATTGCACAATGCAAGAAAATAATGCTTTCCAGAATGAAGGAAGACGATACTTAACCATAAGCATTGGCGATATCTGTGGTACTCTGAAAGATTGAAACCACAACCATGCACATAATCATCAAAAAATAATTGATTACAGGGATGTAGATTTGACCCATCAACCTCCTTGAGGTGTGTACTATTTTCAACCGTGGGAAGCATCCAAGAGCCATAGACTGCTTGACACATGAAAATGTAGCAGAAATCATTGCTTGGCTAGCAATCATAGCAGCAAGTGTAGCAATGACAAAGACTGGCCAGAACAGACTACCTGTTTTTCATAAGATTCAGAAACTGAAGGCGTTAAAAATGAGTACAATAAAATAAAAAAAAATTATAGACTTTTATTTGAGACATTTCAGAGGGGGATGAAAATGATATCAGCATATCCTGTGATGGAAAATGTCACCTGGCACAGAATCATAAAATATTCTGCCTGATGATTCAGGGTATTTCATTAAATATGAAGCCTGGCCCATGTATGCTAGGAGAAGACAAGGAAATACCACACAAGAGAAGGCAATCTGTGTAAGCAGTGACGAATAATTAAGGGAGCTATGGGATTCAAGAAATATAAAATGAGGGTAAGAATAGACAAATAGACAAACCTGTATGGCTTTCACAGAGAAATGCCCTAGATCAGCAAACATAGCTTCAGCTCCTGCAATGATCAATAGTGTTGTCAATAAGCAGGCATCTTTTATTTCCTACAATTCTATGGGAAACTTCAATTATGGTTATGCAGAAAGGGTTTCTGAAAACTTTTATCCATGGAATTCAACTAAGATGAATTTCACCAACTTATAAGAGAATATCTGCGGATTTGAGATTCGGAAAAGTGTTCAATTACCAGAAAAAATTTATAGCTATCCTAACACTAAAATCATAATGAATGATAAATTATTCACACATAATTAGGGTTCCTCGCAAGCTGATATTTGTAGGACAGTTTAGGAAAAACAAAAGACTTATTATGAGAAGATGTCCCATAAAAAGACATGATAAGAAAGAGAGACAAAGGTACGACGAGAACATGCAAAACTGTCAGTGGTGCTCATAGTCCAAGTCGAGACGTACCTGTAATGCACAGAACACAACCACCAAGAGCTGACCATGCATCAACATTGTTCTTCTTGAAGAAGAGATAGATATAAGCTGGATTAAATGCCCTCAGGACGCTAATATCATGCGTCACTAGATTGTAAAGTCCAATAGAAGCCAAAGAGAAGAACCATAAAGCAAGTATTGGAGCAAACAAGAAACTCACTTTCCCAGTCCCAAAACTCTGTATGCTGAACAAAGCCACAAGAACTATGATCGAGACAACCACCAATTGAGCTGCAAACAAATTGCAAAATTTCATTATCAATGTTGTTTGTGTCGAAATGTATTTCCTAAAGAATCAAAAACTAATCGAAACCTTATAGCTCCAAAAAAGCATAGGTATATTATACCTATAGTCTCTCAAGTATTCACTAATGCACATAGCCATTTTGTCGCTTAAAAATCATTGATGTTATTATAACATTCTCATAAAAGTCCTAAGCCAATTTTATTTCCATAAAGCTAATGAAATGCTGACATAGTGCCATGCGAGACAAATTAAATTAAAAAAAAACTATCAAAGCAATTCTTTTTTTTATTTAAATTTTTTGCTATGAATAAGAGCCTTAGCGCAATGTTAAGCGTTGTGGCCTTGTGACCTGGAGATCACGGATTCGAGTCTTGAGAACGGCCTCTTGCAATTGTAAGGGAAGGCTGCGTACAAAGATCCAATAGGTTTGACCATTCTCCGGACCCAGGAGCGTTAAGTGCACCAAGCTGCCCTTATTTAAAATTTTTTGCTATAGCTTACGGTTTTATTTTGGCAAATACGTATTTTAGAAAAAAGAAATTTCATCTAGTAACCTTTAAAAATGAGCAAAATTAGGTGGTAAACTTTAAAAAGTGAAAAACAGTTGATGTTTAAGGATGAGTTGGTTAAAGCCGAAGGTTGGGAGGTGCGAGTATCCCTAGAAGGAGTCTTGGTGGTGGAATGAGAAAGTGCAAAAAACAGTAAAAAGTAAAAATGACTGATATAAGAGTTTGTCAAAGTTTAGTAACAATGTTGCTTTTGAGCATAATAAACAAGCGAAAAAAGATGTTAAAAATGCAATTAAGAAAGCAAAGACATAATCTTTGGAAAGTTTGTATAAAAAATTTAGATCAAAGGGAAGAGAAAAGACGATTTATAAATTGGCTAAAATAAGAAAAAGAGAATGTCAATATTTAAACCAAGTTAAATGCATCAAAGACGAAAAGAATAGAGTTTTGGTCTAAGAATAAGATATCAAGGAAAGATGGAGAATCTATTTTGAGGATCTTCTTAATGATAGCCGTAGTGAAAATATTAAGAGTGTGGGTAACATAGCCGAGAAAAATGTGAAGTATACTAGACGAATTACGTTTTTCAAAGTAAAAGAAACTTTGAAAAGAATAAAAATCAGTAAAGCCTGTAGACCGGATGAAATACCCATTAAGGTGTGAAAATGTTTAGAAGATATAAAAGTTGCGTTATTGATGACTTTGTTTAATAAGATCTTAAGTACAAAGAAAATGTACTTTTTGATACTTATTTTTAAAAATAAAGATGATACTCAAAATTGTTCAAATTACAAAGGTATAAAACTTATGAGTCACACCATGAAATTGTGGGAGAGAGTTGTAGAACACTGTTTATATTTAGACACTTGTATCTCTCCAAATCAGTTTAGATTTATGGCCGAACGATCAACTATGGAAGCTATCTTTCTTATTAGAGATTTGATGGAAAAGTATAAAGAGATAAAAAATGATTTACATATTGTTTTCATTGACTTGAAGAAGATTTACGATAAAGTTTTTAGAGAAATTTTATAGTAGGTCCTAGAGCATAGGAGGATATCTATAAAATATATCTAGGTTTTGAAGGATATGTATGATAGAGTTATCACTAGTGTCCACACAATTGAACGGGATGCTAGGAATTTTTTTTATTTCTATTGTATTATACCAAAGTCAGCTTTGAGCCATTATCTCTTTACCTTAGTCATAGATGAGCTAACAAGGCATATACAAGATGACATCCATTGGTGTATGATGTTTGTGGATGATATTGTGTTAATAGATGAGACTCAAGCATGAGTAAGTCAAAAATTAAAGTTATGAAAAAGTAATTTGAAATCAAAGGGTTTTAAGCTTAGTAGAATTAAAACTAAGTATATGCATTGTAGATTTAACAACGCGAATGGAGGAGGAAGCGAAGTTGCTCTAGATGAAGTAGCAGTACCTCATAGTACTCATTTTAAGTACCTTAACTCTATTATTCAAGAAGATGGGGGTTGTAAAGAAGAAGTCATAAGATTAAAGTTGGTTGAATGAAGTAGATGGATGTTACAAGACTATTATGTGACTGAAAGGTGCCAGTTAAATTGAAAGGAAAGTTCAACCGCACTGCAATACAGCGTGCGATGATATATGGTAGTGCGTGTTGGACAGTAAAAGAACAACACATGAATAAAGATGCATGCTGCAGAAATGAGAATGATAAAATGGATGTGTGGATATACTAGGAAGAATAGAATTCGTAATGAATACATTATAGAAAAAGTGGGGGCAGCATCTATCAAAGATAAGATAAGAAAGCATAGATTGAGATGATTTGGTCATGTGAAACCAAACTTAGTGATGCATCGGTCAAAAAAACTGAACAGGTTAAAGTATAAATAGTTAGGAGAGACATGAATAGACCTAAATTAATTTGGACAAAGGTTGTCCAAAATGATTTTACTGCTTTGTATTTATCAGAAGAGGTAGCCCTCAATCGATCAAAATGAAAAAAAAAATTCATATAGCTGACCCGAATTAACTTGGGATTAAAGTTTTGCTGCTGCTGTTGTTGTTTTTGTTGTTTTAATAAATCAACCATCCTGGGCAACAAAAAGGAAATTGAACAACCGATCTCGGCATTGTTTATTTATAACTAAGTAATTTATTCAGGCAATCTAGTGTTCATAATTTAAAAAAAAAATCCAGCGTACACCAATACAATAAGATTTATATGTAAGCTACAGTAGACAATCCAGCCCCAGCTTTCGCACATTCATCAACAGCAATTCAACTATGAGAACCATGCAAGGGAATCCCTTGCACAGACATTCTAATTCTTTATTTCTTTTCTACAAAATCTCTGATTCAAATGAATCATAAATACATATTAAGCAGTCCAATGAAAAGAAAGGTACCTACTTGTGCCAAATCCAGATATTTCACCCTGTAGACCGCTTATAGCAGACATCACTGGAACAAATAAAATTTATACGCATGTTAGTTTCATGTCAGGCATTTAATATTTGATATCATTCAATAAATACATCAGAATAATGTCGCACACAGTTGCAATTCAAGGCAGTTGAAAATTAGACATTCCACTTCTAAAGACATTGCAATGGATACAGAATGCCAATAAACAAGCTCAAAAAGTTGTCCATTAGCTATAAGAATGCAAAAATTAAAGTTGTAGCCAAATCAATGGCAAGAATAACATTCTAATCATTTGTGCTTTAGATGTTCAACATGGAGGTTTCAACAAAATAATGGTTTGTGCTTTAGATTATCTCCATTGAGTAACTGATGACCAAAAGGCTCTCCCAGTGAAAGACAAAACAAAAAGAAGAGCAAGAAGTTCATGGAATGTGTAAATAATACTCTCCCATAAGATACACATGCAAATCAAATGATATAGAAGTTTAAATTCTCATGACCCAGCATGCACAAGCAGATGTGCAAGGAATTCTCAAGCTCCTGCAGTGGCTTTTAAAAAATGACAAATAATCTTAGATATGTAACTGTATGATATTCATGTAGATTTGGTGAGGTAGAATAAATAAAAACATCTGTGTTGATAGCGGTGTCAAGTTTTCCAGAATTCGCCATGATATCTGTTTGATCTTAGAAAAGAGAAAAAAAAAAGAGAAGACTATTTCAAAAAGAAGAACAGAAGACAAGCACGGGGAAGAATTTTTTTTTTTTACTGAAGGTCTGATATATATTAGCAGAAATAAAATCTGCATTATTGATGTATTAAGCTGAGACTTACAGTAGTATATGTAAAGTAGCTTTACAAAGGAATAGATTAATCTAACCTTCAAATAATTACAAGACATACATGAATGTCATATATTTAAATATCTAAGGTTATCAAAAACTATCATACTCAGATTATGCCCCTTAACTATCATTAAGAGCTTTGCTTGAACCCTTTGAGGTTTTCACGGAAACATATGCATGAAACTGCAGACCTCTTTGGGGATCCCTTAACTATTGGGAGTTAAGATCAAAATTCTTGAACAATATGGTCTATATGGTGAATATCTTGTCAAATTCAGGCAGTTTTACGACCACATATTTCTATGACAGTGACACACATGGATATAGTTCAATATATTTCATAATATTACTGCCAGCCCATCATGCATCTATACCTGATATTGCTGGAGTTAGAATACCGTCTCCTATAACCATGGAAGTTCCCATCAGAACCAACAGCAAGAGAATTGTTTTCAAGGATGACCTCTTCTCCAAAGATTCTTTTATGGTTAAAGCTCTTTCTAATTCCGGAGTGGGCAACTTAAGCTTAAAACTCGAGATCTGTTCATCAGCAGGCTGACGATTTGGCAGCATATTAACCTTTGCATATCCGGAAATCAGTGAATACAAGGCAAATGTTCCTCCTACAATAAGAATTATTGGCGTGTTATCAGCAGTTTATGAGATCACAAGCAATAAAGGATGAAAAAAGAGATAATTCTAAGAGAACATTTACCTTCCCCATTATCATTTGCTTTAAGCACTACAAAAACGTATTTTGCTAGAGGAATGAGAGCAATTGTGTACATAACTAGCGATAATGCTCCCAAAACATCAACTTCCGACTCAATTGGCACCTTACTGAACACATCAGCAAAAACATATAATGGACTTGTACCCATATCACCATACACTACGCCCAAGGTTTGAAAGGCCAATGCAAGAGTGCTCCAAGTAGACAGATCCTGATGTATTAAAGAAACACAGTTAAGTATAAGGAAGACATTACGCTATATCAGTACATTTCTGGCAAAAAACATTTTCTGATACGCCTTCAAATGGAGAGCAATTGAGCTACTTGTGCTGAGACAACCTTTTGAATGCCTTTTAGATATAGTTGGGACTGATACAGAGAATATACTGTATTTCTTCATATTTCAACTGTTTTTCTGACAGGTAACATTGGCATGGAATGCTAATGCAACATGTATATACATAAAACACTCAAAATATTGCATAGACACAATGACACATCATGATGTAAGACAGTACTAGAATATTTAGTTTTCAAGTTTTATTGTTCTTTTAGCTTGTGTACAGTTTTCAACTGCTAATATTTCAATTTGCTTCCCTGTTGGTACCAATATGTCCTATGAAATGCTTGCTAAACAATTAAAGAAGCGCGATACCACGTCAAACTTTGTAGATTACTATAGACGGTTCCCACAATAGCCACTTGTAAATCCCTTGCATGCATTCCGGTTGTACACAAATCAGAAATCAGACAGCAGGACGTCAAATATCTAGAGTAGAAAAGAGATGCTTTATTTGACTTCTAGTACCCTTTGTTTGTCAACATACCAATGGCTGTTTTACTATTCCGTAGTACTTTCATAATTTGTAAGAAAATAGAAATAAAAGATTCAAAAACATGTCCACTTTGCGCTTTTTCAATTATGAACTTCAGTTGAACAAATATCTACAGTAACAAGCCTATGAAGTACATCAATTCAAGGAAATGGATAGTGGAATATGTTGAATGTGCCATAAAAATACAAAAGGTGGATATACCTTGGAGGAGTGGCCATGGCCATGAACCCCAGCAACCTCCATGGCTTCAACATCAAAAGAATCAGCTCTCTCGGGCTTCTTCACTAGTCTTCTTCTAAGTGATCCATACCCCTCTGTACCATTACTATCACCATCATCAAGCAAAGACCATGGTGGTGACTCTGAATCCACTTCACTCCCATCCACCCACCTAGACTCGGCTCCTCCGCCTCCTAGACTACTACTCTTAGTACTACCAAGCAATCTTACACTGCTCCCTTCTATCCGATCTCCTTCCATCTTTCCCACTTCAAACTCTGAGTCCTCAAGCCTAAAGACACTAACTTTATGCCATTGATCCCAGAAAGTGACGGGGTTAGTACTGGGTAGAACAAAGTTTCTCTCTTTTTTTGATAGTGAAACGGGTTTTGTGTCCCTCCGAGCTGTGCTAGATGTTGATTATGAGATATGGGTTGGACCGGTTGCTAGGACAATCATCTCTTCAATTATGATCAATGAATTGTTATAGCAGCTGGGCCAAAGCATTCTCATGTATGGTCGAGAAAACGACAGAACCAATCTTCCATATCGGACAAAGATTAGAGTTTTAAGAGTGCGTTATTCAAGCAAAGATACTAACTTTGAATAAGAGACGCTATTCATTGGCTTTCGGCCACCTGTCCAGGCCCTTTTCCAACTTCCAAGTTCCAATAATCCTGCCTTGATGTCATAAGAAGCTCAAGAATTTTTACTCCGATATGAAAACCATCTTGGTACTGATTAATGTTGGTATCTTCAGATTAAAAAAAAAATTCGTATCTTTTCTTTTTCTTTTATTTTGTTTTAATGTTGTAATAAGTTCTTAAATATAGCCGATTTTAAAATTTTAAAAATTAAAGGAAAACATAATATAAAAATCTAAAAAAATAAAATAAAATATGAAATAAAAAAATATTATTTATTTTTAATTTAATGATTTGATCGGATACATCAGTGTTTAACAATTATGACAAGAGCTATAATTTTCTGTTAAGAATAATAAATTTAAAATAATAAATAAATAAATATATAAATATAAATTACTGATAGAAAAGAAAAACAATTTAAGTTTGAGATCTAAAAAAATAATATATATTTTTAATCACTAAATTATATTTTAGTGAGATACTAAATATTCTTATTAATTATATTGTTTAGCAAATGACCATCACAAATAAATAATATTTATATTTTATTTATTTATTATTTATTAATTATTATTTTCAATGCATAATTTTTTTATAAAATATGCTTTTATTCTTTAAAGCAAATTCAAGAATCATTTAACATTCGTAATAAAAATATAAAATAATTCAAAAAATGGATCCTTGAGGAAAATTAGATATCACTATATTCCTCTGATTTTGCATCACTTTGTATTCTATGAGGTATGTGAAATAAAAAATATATATATATATCAGAGAAACTTCATATTGGTTAAAAAAACTAGAAGCCGCGATAGAAAAACAATAATAAATTGGAAAAAAAAATGATAGCGAACATGTAAATATAAATAATCAAAAATAAAAAAATATGCTAGTTTATATTTAAAATGTAAATATTTATTTGTTGTTATTGTTTCATAGGCCATTTCGATTTCTATTGCTAATTTTGTATTTTTACGGTTAATTCTTTCTTGTGGTTTTGGATTATGTTGGTAGGTTGGTGCTTATTTTGGTTGTGATAATGGCTCGGGTTTACGTGGGGAATCTGGTTCACAGAGTCACTGAAAGGGATCTTGAAGATGAATTCAGGATGTATGGTGTTCTTCGAAGGTAATCTGTGGATTCTAGATGCTTATTGTAGTATCTGTCTTGTTATTCTTGTTTAATGTTTCTGCTTTTATGTTGCACTGAGGGGTAAGGACTGGGATGGTTTTGTGACGGTTTTTATGTTGCTGGAATTTCCATTCAGATTGATATTAACTATTAATGGTATGTTGATTTAATAAAATTGTGTAGTGTGTGGGTTGCATGAAGGCCCCCAGGATATGCTTTTGTTGAGTTTGATGACCGCAGGGATGCCGTGGTAGAAGATCTCCAAGACGTCGCAGCCTATCACCTCGCCGTGGTCGCAGCTACAGCAGATCTCCTCCATATCATTATGCTCATCGTGATTCACCTTATGCCAATGGGTGTGTATATTTTTACTTACATTGTACCAAACTTTATATTGTTGTATATTATCCTGCCACCCTTAAAACTGTTGAGCCTATACTTTTACTTCTAGAAAAATTTGAAGCTGAGACATTTGAAGTCCAATTAATGATTATAGAAAAACAAATTAAAAGTGGGAATAACCAGCTTTCATCTGTTATCAGTGTCAATTTGTCTTGTTTATTGTGTTCTAGAAAGGTTGCACATCTAATGTACAAAATTGATGAAGAGTTGTAAGTTGTGAAATATTGCAGAGATTAAAGCTGGATGGCGATCTGAAGCAAGAGTGGAAAGGTTTTAGAGTGAGGCAATCTGCTATACTGTAGTTGTAGTAGGACCAATTGATGTTAATTATGTTCATGTCATGACTATGAGGTTTGTTAGAAACATGGTTTTGGATGGCTTCATGAAAGTGTTTCGGCCGCTAAAATTTGGTACACTTTTATCTCGGCCGACTCAACTTGCCGTTTCAGCTGCTTACTGAATCTTGGAGGTCTCCTTCATACTTTAAATTGCAACCTTATTTTTATTTATAATATTTAATATTGAGTTGTTATGGTGGTATTACTATATTTGGGGTAATTGTCTGTAAAAGATTTTTGTGTTTTGTTTTGAGGTGCGATTTCAACCAAAACGGCATTGTTTCGCCACTTTTCTGCATCTTAGTGCACACGGTTTTTCTCCATCCCTGCTTCTCTGCACATTATCTACTCATCGTCGCCCCTGCATGTTATTCAGCTTGAATCCCATGTTGAAATTACGAGCATTCAGAAACTGGTTGTGTTGGATATTTTTTACTGCATTCTTCTGCAACAAAGCTTCTGTCCCACTTATGACCTTAACATATCTGATAGCTACTTCAAGAAGGTGAAGCCTGTTTATATTAGTGTCCCCAATTATGCATGTCTGCACTTCATCCTGTCATAGTCTAGCTTAATGTTGCTTCTTCTAGAAAATGTTGAACCTGCAATGCGAACAACTTGCTCTTTTGTGGTTTGCAACAGCAAATTGTCATGATATAGTGTATATCTACTTTTCATCCATGCGTTGCCCTTTAGGTGCTCAGTTATCCAGCATAGGCGGACAGCTCCAGGTAAGTGTCTACAGAAGAATTTCAAGAATATGTTTGTCATGAATGGCTTGATGTGATTTTGGAGCAGAAGTATCTAAGATAAATTGTCTCAATTTGGTGCTTTTATTAGATGTGTAGTTCATTCTGCTGTATCCCCCCTTGTTTGTTCTAAGTGATTTTTTGCTGCCCGTTGTATTGCTATAAGTTATGATCGGATAACCTTCTCAAAATGGTTGAGACATTTCCTCAGATTGATGGCAAAAGGCTAATTAGTAGCCCTGCTGGTGGATTTTACGGTAGTATTCCAATTGACACCAAAATTTCTTTTGTTTACTTTTTAATTATTTTGGATCCTTTGAACGCTATGCATTTTTTTCCGTCATTTTCCTCTTGTCAGAATTTGAAAGTCAATAATTCACTTATTCTTCGTAAGCTCTCCAGGTGTTTTTTTCCTAACTAGAATTTATCATTGGTCAAATATATTCTTGGTGAATGCTGCAGTAGTTAGGTTGTGTATGTTATGTTGATTTCAAATATAAGATTCAAATTCTAGTATAATCTAATGGTTTAACCAACAATTATATTGTTCTACGCGTGAATTGTTCGTTAATAAAAGTTTGATATATAACATTGTATTAGGCTACATTCGAACCAATTTCATTTTTTGTAATGAGCAAGGTTTGATAAATCGGTTGTTTTTTTTTATTTTTTTTATTTTTAAATCGGGACAAACAATGCCAAAATTTGTTCTTGATCTCACTTTTTAGCAAGGTAAGGATTTTCAATCTATACCCAGAGTGAAAAGTTAAAAAAATCCATCTCATTGCAGAAGATAAATAGTGGCAATTAGGGAAGAATAAAATCCTGAATAAAAGCATTATCACGATTTCTTTTTCCTGATAATTTAAAATTTGTAAAACTTCAATTCAAATCAAGAAATTCACTTCAAAAATGTATTTTGATAGCTTATAACAATTGTTTTCTCAAAATTCAGTACCACAACATAACTTGGTTGTTCATTGCCGTGCCTCTCTGCTAGATGCCAAGTAGGCAATGGCATTTTTGTTGTTTTAATTAGGCAAGTGATCAAGTGGTTTATAATTTCGTAGACGACTTGGTACAATTTAAAGAAAGTTGATGTTCGAAGAGAGGATAAATAAATTGACACACATTATTTAAGTTGCTTAACTTGCGAAGTTACATACCATGAATATCAACTTGTGGATCATGCAGCATTTGCTTCATGCCAGTACGTGTGCCCACAATGGAATTGAATTTCGTACGGAAACACGGACCTTTTTTAAGGTAACTTTGCAATCAATCATAGGTCTTTTAACTCGTAAACGTCTTAGTTTTTTATAAAGAAAAAGAAGAGGCTTTGAAACCCTCAATAACCCCATTGAACTACTAAAACTTCACTGCAATCAGGTTCTACTGCAATGTTCCACTCCTTACCTAGCTTGTGGAAGAGTCAAGGAATTCCCATGTTCCCATATATTGAAAATGTTATTTTTAAGATTGTCTTTCATTTATTTCCTGCTCTTCTCTCCCCTGCCTTTCTCATTGTCCGATTCGACCATTCCCCATTGAACATAAACTAAGAACAGAATGCTGATTGAAAGGCACACTAACATTCGGGGAGACATTTTTCACGTAAACTGAATTGAATCTTAAAATTTTGCATAATCTCTCTGCTAATTATAAGGAATGGCGAATGATCTTTTAACTCCAACAATCAAAATACAAGTTCTTCCTGCTAAAGAAAAGGCTGAGAATAACATAAAATTAAAACCTCAACTTCTTCCATTCTGATGCCAGATGGACCAATTTGGTGAGGATGAAGGCCGGAAACTCTACAACTAGCACGAATCCTGCTGCTCCACCAGCGTTCTTCAAAAATCCTTCATTTAGCTTTTGACTCAATCACCTTCTTTGCAAAAGATGGCAAACAGAAGGCAGCTGTATGAATCTGTAATCCGGAGCACAAGTTAATGCACGAAAAGAAATAACAAGGTTACAAGCATGCACATTTGTTCTTTATGGAGGGTGTAATACCTCGGCATTATAAAATTTTAAAGGTCTGGTATTATCACTAGCATCTATGGGATTCAAAGGATGCTTGAAGTCGACTTCAGGTCCCTCAGTAGAGCAAAGCATGAAGCCAATCACCCCACTGAAAGAGAGTAAAAAACATTGACCAACATCAGCTCCGCAAATATCAAGGAACCACAATAAAATTATGTGTCAAATGCCATAAATTTCATAAATTGGCCTGGTTCTACACGATCCGGGAAGTTGGAAAACAGGATGCAAAAGTATAACACAACACACATACTCAAGGATGCAAGGGACTAGAGGCACAGACAGCAAACCTCGGATAAGTAGGAACAGTAGTCCAGGCATAATTAACAGATCCTTTGAAGATCTGACGGCAGTTAGCTACAATATCCTCAATGATGTGCATATGAAGCCAAATGCTTTCTGCCTGAGTACACACAACTCCTCCAGGATGCAGAGCCTTTGCTATTGACTCAAAAAAGGGCTTCTCAAAAAGCTCTTGTGCAGGACCTGTGTGATCAAACACAGCGGCTTGTAAGCTTAAAAAATAATCCTGATTTCCCAGTGTAAAAATTCATAAGTTTGTATGGATATTGTTACCTATTGGATCAGAAGAATCTACTATAATTGCATCATATGTTCCAGCAGGAACAGCCTTCAAAAATGCAACTCCTACATGATTTGACAGAGAATTCACAATATACTTATCAAAAAAAAAAAAGTAAAAAGGTATTAAATGATGAAGTAGCAGTTCCATACCATCACCAATATTGAGTGTCACTCGAGGATCCTCAAAACCAACTGCTATATCGGGGAAAAATTGTTTAGAAACCTGGAAAGCACAAACAGGAATCATAGTTATAATAGTGATATCATGGTCAAAGGAAAAAGCTACTGGGTCCACCCATCTAAGATGAGGCACATAATAACTTCCATGGTGAGGAACAAATTTCTTGTGGAAATACACTCTCAGCATAAAAATCTGGAGAACAGCCAAAAAAAGGAAAGAGATTTATTGTCCTCACATCAACAACCATCTTATCAATTTCACATATGTCAATCTGCTCAACAGAAGAATGTCGAGCCACTTCTCGGAGGACTCCACCATCTCCTCCGCCAATAACCAAAACCTAAAAGAGAAACAGTACACTGAGAATTAAAAGAAGAGAAGATAAAAATATAAACATAGTCATCATACCATATGTTACATAGGCAGATTAGTGCTCTAATGGACATAGTATAATCACAGTATTTTACTTCAACAAATATTCAACAGAAGAAAATTTTAATTCATTTTGTTCACTCGGAAAGGACTGCAATTGAATACTGATGGTATTTGGATTCTCAAAATTCTTTTTCACTTTTTTTCCTCTTTTAGCTTCCAATTCCCTGAGGCACAAGAAATCAGACACAGCACCATATCTAGAATGTCCTCACATCCCAATAAAGGCAAGAAAATGAAAATCACTTGCACGCAACAGATCATTGTGTCCTTATTGTCACGTTCATAAAGGATCCTCAACAATAAATACAAAACTAAAATTCTCTTTCCTATTGCCAAACATGAATAGGTATGAATGGACAATATAGTAACAGAATGTATTAAGATAAAATCTCAACCATGATTATCCGTGTTGCAAAGTTTGTAAGAGCTTTCAGTTTCAAAAGGATGGCAACAATTAATCAGACAAATGAGACTTTTCTACAGATTCTTATCCAGTCGATCCTCTGATCGCCAATTAACATAATTACCTTTTTCGGGCTTGGAATTGAGCAGAGTGGGAGGTGAGTAATCATTTCTTGATATGCACATTCATCTCTCTCTGTGAGCTGAATCACCCCATCCAAAACAAGAACCTTGCCATATGTTGATGACTGCAAAAGGACAAAAAATAAGTAACTTAAACACGAGTAAAATAAAAAAAATATATATTTAAAATTAATGTCCCTGGAGCATCAACTACCTGAAACACCATGACTTTCTGGTAGTCAGATTTTCCTTGGAATAGGATCTTCTCCACTTTTAAGGAATGTGCCTCTCCTACAAATTTCAAAGTACGAATTTAAAATAAAGCTTTATAGTCAAAAGGAAGCAGTATCACTGCAAGCAGGGGTTGCTAAAAGGGGCAGACAGAACAGAGCAATAAAAAAATACACAGTATATTTCCACATTTTGCTAGTCTTAAGAAGACATAAAGTCAATGGTGGAATGATTGACATCTCAAGTAAACAACCAAAGGAATAGTGCCTCTAACTTCGAAAGCTATGAGAAAACTCTAAAGTTCACACATAACTTTCAAAAATTCAACCTCCTCAGAGAAGAAATTATCAAGCCTGATAGCAAGTATCTGAGAGCTATGCAAAAGAAGAAAAAGAATGTTCAAACAAAAGGAGCATTAAACCAAAAAATTGAACGAAAATAGGCAACAAAAAAGAGCATTAAACCAAAACATTGAACGAAAATAGGCCAGTATTATTCATCAAGCAGGTTAAGTATTGATATCAGCAGGGAAAAAAAGTATCAGCATGTATCAACATCAGACAAACGAATATATCACTTCTTGCATCAGAAAGAGGACCGCGCGGGATTCTTGGGTTGGTAATTACATTAATGGAAACAGTTTGATTTCTTCATTGACAATTTGTCACCATCACCAGCAACACAATATTGGGTTTTGGCTTTTGGATTCGGGCTCCATTCGATTATAGTTTTCCTAGTACAGGGCCAAAAGCTCGATTTTGAGTAATAAACAAATATAAAACAGAAGCAAAACAGCGAAGGCCATGGATAATGAGATAAAGAAATCATGAATCCATCAATAAACAATTGATCAACAAATTGCCCAGATAAAGACGCACAAAAAACTCTATATATCCACATATATAGTTAAAACAGAACAAAAATTAATACGAGAATTAGATAGGAACATAACGTACCAGGCCATAATGGGCTAACCTCAGAGAACCAGCCAGGAATAACAGAGGACATATAAGCATTATTAATACTATCCGTGTTACCCTCAGTATCCATAGCTATAGTGGTAGGAAAGACCCCATTTTCTTCATCTTCTCTGGGCCTTTTCACAGGCAAGTCATTGCTAGACATAATAACACTCTCTTCAGCCAAATGAAGAGACTAAGTTTCTCTCTCTGTCTCAAAAACAGAGAACCCGAAAAAATTACCAAAAACCTAAAGAAAAACAGTGAAGAGAATGAAAAAAATTATTGGGTATTGGTTTATATAAGGGAAAGAATATAAATTTGCAATAAGAAATGGAATCGGCTTGGCAAAAACGCGAGCTTTATTGGATGGGTTTGGCTCTGTTTTTTTGAAAGAGGTATTGCAGAGAAATATGGAGCATTATTTTGATGGGAATGTGAGTGTGGCTATGAAATAAAAAGTACAAATATAAAATGATAGGGCTCTCAATTAGGGTTGGCAATTTTGGGATGGGAACTTTCTTTTTCTTTATTTATTTATTATATAATTGCTTTCTGTTTGTTTATTGTTATTAGTTTTTGAATTTCATTAAATTAAAGTTCCGTAATATCTATCGCCTTTTGTTTTTTATTTATTATTTTATACCCCTGTTTTGTGAAATTTTACATAGTTACCATCATCTTAATTATTTTTATATATTTTTCATTTTTTTTATATATTATGAGCCCATTGATAATAAAATTTTTTATTGTATATATTTTTATTTTAGTATGTAATGTAATTTTTTAAATATAGATATATTTAAAATTTAATTATTAAATCCTGACTTGATAATTAAGAGTATTGTTGTTTTTTATATTTTGAGTTTAAATTTTAAATGATCTTATTTTTTTACATATAAATAATAAAAAATAAAAATTTAATATGTTAATAATTTATTAAAATAATAAATTAATTGTTATAATTTAAGATAAATAAAAAAGGTTTCTTATAGAGGAAATATATTTAATTAACTATAGATAGTTTTTTTCGAAACAGGAGAAAAAGAAAAAATAATTGTAGGGTAAATTATTATTTTATTTATGGAATTTTATTTAATAAAAAATCATTTAAAAAAGTTAATTAAATTCTTAATTTTGATTCAAAAATAAATTAATTTTTTATTCTATTTTTACAGTTAAAAATTTGTAAAAAATAAAATGGGGCTCATTAACGTTTGAATTTTCCGTATCATCCAAATAAATTTTTTTAATGTTTTCACTACCCGAAATAAATATTCAAATTAATGCGACGATGTCGAAACACGGTGGTGGCTACGTCGATTGTGGAGCTGACTGGGGACGAGCTCCGCTTGTTAAGTTCGCCACAAAGCTCAGTTTGCGGCTTGCTGCTGCAGATCGGCGTCGGACTGGTTCGCAACGGTGAAGCTTGCAGGTGACTCGCAACCGTCGACAGCAGTGGAGCACGAGTCTGGTTTCTCGTCGAACTCATCGAACTGCTGTGATCGGCGTTAAATTATGGTAATTACTTCTGTGGTGTGTTAGCTTGTTCTGATGTGAATATAAATGTTTCTTGCTTTTTCTTCTTCTTTAATTGTTTACTTATAATCCGATCTATATATTGATGAATTAATTAATTAATCAGTGCCTATCTTAACATTATTTTAGTGGTTTTGTTCTTTCTTTTCTTGTTCTGAGTTCATTTCTTGTCTGTTCATGGCTTCATGGTGCTGCTTGCAGATGATGATGGTGATGTTGTTGATTGCAGTCATGATGTTGGGGTTATTTTATGTACTAGATATTATTATTATTATTTATATTTTTTAATAATTTTTTTTTAAAAAGTGATTAATTAATTTTTTAAGAAGAAATAAAATCTCATAAATTATGAATCAAAACATTGATATTTATTTCTTCATTCCTTCAGATCTAAGAAAGAAACTGCTAGTATTAATCAATTCATGAGTTATTCTATTGTGACAACATAATAATTAAAATTTAAGAAAAATAACTAATTAAATTTATATTATTGTATTATTGTATTTTTTTGAAGAAATAGTATTATTGTATTGATTGTTCATATCATTGTATTTTTATATATTTTCAAATAAAAGTTATAAAAACAGTAAAAATGTAATATATCTTTGTATTCTTTTTCAAATAATTTAAATATAATAATTTTATACATATATTTAATCTTTTATACCATATTTGGAATCACTAAAACATAATATTTAAATTAGATAAACTGTCTTGAAAATTTAAAGTAACATAAGGTATGAAAGGCATTCGGCGGACGTAGATACTATTATCAGCGCCCTTCCTATGTCACTAATTATCTTTTTTAGTTTAACATTTTAATTTTTTTGTTAATTACATATGAAAATATTTAAAATTAAAATTAATATTTTTAAAATTGAATCAGACATCAAATCGGATTAATTTACGGTTTAATTATGTTGATTCGAACTTAATAATATAGTAATATTATAAATTTTTATTTATATATATTAATAAAAAAATCTAAAAAATTTAAAATAAAAATTTAAAAATAATAAAAATGTGTTTTATTAATTAAAAAATACATATTAAATCTGATAGATATAAAAAAAATAATCTAAATTGTTTTTTATTATTTTTATTAAAATTACTTAAAATTTAAAAAATTAATTCAATCTCATTAGTTTAATTCGACTTATTCAATTTGATTTAATCGATTTTGATAATTTTTTATAAATTTAATTTTCAGTATTTCTAAATCAAGATCAATTTCTAATTATTAATTTAACCGATCCGATGAGTCGATCCTATCCCATTTTAAAAATATTCATTGAAACAATGTATTCCTAATTATTAAATTATACCGTTTTAGTTTAGCTTAATACTTAAATTATGAAGCATTATGTGGGAATGTGAAATAAACAATCGATTTTTATTCAAAACAAAAATCTAGGAGAAAGATAATGTCTGGTCAAAGATTACTATTTAAAAAATAAAAATGCTATTGTCTCATTCATTAGTAGTAAATAATCTGATTCTATGTCATATTAATATTTTTTTTCTTTTTCTAATATCAAGATTTGACTGTTTTCATGTGTCCATATGTGGAGCTAAATCAATGCTGCATGATTTTCGAGATACTCAATTAGGATACTTTAAAAAGATCAATTTTTTTAGAAAAATAAAATAAAATAAAATATTAGGATGCTTGCATTTTGCTAATGAAGGATTAACATTAAAACCCTATACCTAGAACTTAGTTGATTTTTTTTTATAAAATAATGTTAGATTTTCAATATCATATGTTATAAATGATTTTTTTAATTTATTAATTCATAAATTTTTATATGAATATTTTATTTTTTAATTACATTAAAAATAAAATTAATGCATAAAAAAATTATTGAATTTGAATCTATTGAATAGTGTACAATATTATTAAAATATGCCTAGTATGCAATTTCCTATTCGTTATTTTTTTATTATATGTGTTTAATATATATATATATATGTATATATATTCATATTAAAAACAATATGGTATTTTAGAAATGCACATTTCCTTTAATTTAATGAATTTATTATCCTTTTTTAAAGTAAACTATTTATTCCATCATTTTTTTATTATTGGTATTCCATATAAAGTTAATTAATTAAATTAGTGAAATAGTAAAAAGATGAAGGCATGCATTAGCCATAAAGTATTTCCTTTTTTTTTCTCAACGGAATTATAATTATAAAAATCATATTTGACCCAATTATCAATATAATTTTGATTTATTCCAAAACCTTATAATAAAAAGAATAATAACATAACATGAATGACATAAATTAATTCATCGTACCAAACCAAGCTACTAGCCAATCTCCACCCTCACGCTAGTGAGAGTCCGCCGCTCCTCAGTGTGTTTTTTTGCACAAGTCTTTCGTTCTTCCCTATTTCAGCAACAACACCTAATAAATCTAATGTCTCTCATTTCGAAACTCCTCTCCATTTGCAATATTCAAGTTTCTTTTGTGTGATTTCAAACAGAACACCCATCAATTTTTACCCCTTGATCCACAGTTACAAAGTTCTAATCTTAGTACCATGAACCACCATCCTTTAAGGGGCATATAGTTTCTATCACTATAATCACTCTTTCCTAGATTGGCGATGGATTTTCCTTTACGAGTGGACTTTGCTCTCGGCTGCATTCTAACAAAAAGCATGAGTAAGAGGGACAAATCAGTGGGTCATTTGTTTGAGATGTGGACCTCTATCTAGATTTTTTGGTTGCCCGATTTCAGCCTAGGGTTTGGTGAGTGGTTGCAGTTCAAACCCCCTTACGCTGGAGGTTGGAGGCTGAAAAATTACAAAGTTATCTACTTTCAAATAGTCTTTTTCAGAGAGCCAGAAAAAGCAAGGGTCAAGTTGTTTTCTCACTGCTACAAATTTTGGTCTTCCATTATTTATGTATTGTGGTTTTGTTGTTTCTCTTGGCATCTAAAGGTTATCATGTTATCTCTAGTAGCCTTCCACTCATCCTTTGGTCCTTTTGGAGATTTTGCAGGAGCTCTTATCTTTTATTTGGTGTTTTTACTGTGTTTGTTTGAAATAGATCTCTATATGTCTCATATAATTTCAAAGCTCATTCCCCATGTGTTATCTGAGCTTTTTATATCGCTTGCCCCATTTTTTGGACATTTGGTCTTTCATTTCCCTCAACTAATTTTTTATCTGAGTTTGGTGGGTTTGGATTATGAAATAGTTTCTATCCCTTCTCTTGTCAATTAGAGCTGGACTGCAAACAGATTCAAGGTTATGTTTCTTGATAAAGTTTTACACCGAGTTTTGATTCTCGTTTGGCTTGTGTATACGGTGCTGCTCTGTTGTTGCTTTTATAGTTTTAGCTCCTGTGCTCTTAAATAAATAATGAACGTTGTGTGGTCTATGCTGCTTGAAGCTTTTTGTCTTCCCCTTGCTGTTTTTATTGGGTGTTATGCAGTATTTATTTATTACTTTTTAGTTTGCTTAGTTTTTGTA
Source organism: Garcia nutans (assembly GCA_947685225.1). Lineage (NCBI taxonomy): Eukaryota > Viridiplantae > Streptophyta > Magnoliopsida > Malpighiales > Euphorbiaceae > Garcia > Garcia nutans. The sequence continues at coordinate 3,352,382 of CANTUV010000048.1, read as the reverse complement.
ATTAGGATGCCCAATTTCTAGTTAGTTTGCCTCTCATGGGTTGCAACTCCCCTTTCGTGGGTCTTTGTACTTCTTCTTTCTAATTAATGCATTTGCTGTCTTTGGCAAAAAAAAAATGACATGATGCAAACTTTTTATAAATGACGGCTCAAAAAGGAAATCTCATTACAAACATTTCCCTTCAATTCTGGGAATCTAATTCCATATGAATGCACAATCACTCTTTTTCCTCATTAATCATTTTTTATTTAATAAAAATGAAAAAAGAGAGAGAAAATTATAAATATTTTTTTAGATGAGTCATAGAAATAATTTTGATAGATATTTTCATTAACACGTAGGAAAAGAAAAGATAAAAAATAAATGTTTTATAAAAAAATCAATGATAAAATACATATATGTTAAAATAGTTAAATATTCTTTTTATACATTCGAATAAAAATTAAAAAAAATTAAAATACTCATAATTTTTTGTTACATATTAATTTTTTAATTCTTTTAGTAGTTACTTCTTTTTCACAAATAATGATATTTTCATACTAATTTATGTATTTTATCTAAATCCAACAATTATACAATTAAATAATGAAATTTCATTTTTTTTCAATATATGTAAACTATGTTTTTTTTTTCAACAAAATATATGAACGAATATATTAATTTAATGTAGCTCAAATATATATATTTTAATTTCATTAGTCATTATGTTAAATTCATCCCACATTTAAATATTATAAAAAATATAATTGGTTTATAATAAAAAAAATAACTTAATCAAAACAACCTAAATTATCTTGTGTTATAAAGCCCAACCTAATATTAATTTATTATAAATTCAATATACTTTATCTTACATAAATTATTATCTATCTTTATTTAAATGAGAAAATATATAAAAGTAACCATAAATTAGTATCTCATATTGAATCCTAATATATATATTTTTTTTTTGATTCATCCGTAATCTTAAATTTTTAAAAACAGAACAAATTGAATTTCAACGTAACAAAAGTTAAAACGTCCATTAATTATTGATGATGTGATATTTTATGGATTCACTATTTAAAAATTTAAAATAAAAAAAATAAATATGACCATAAAATATTTTTATATTTTAAATTAGACCTTAAAATTTTTATAGTAGATTATTATGAAAATATATATGTGTGATATTATTATCTATATTTTTAAAATAATATAAATATTTAAATCATTGACTGTAATATTTAATAATAAAAAAGATAAAAAATTTTAAAAGAAAAAAATAAGTAAAATATATGAAAATTTATGTATCTAATTATTTATTTATTTTATAATATTATTTTTATTTAATTTATTCACATAAAGTCATTATTATATAAAAATTTTAAAAATTTATAAAAATTATAAATAGATTGATAAGTATTTATTTCTTTATTCACATAAAGTCATTAATATATTAAAAAAATTTAAAATTGAATAAAGTCATTATTATATAAAAAATTTTAAAAATTGAATAAAGTCATTATTATATGAAAATTTTTAAAAATTGAATAAAGTCATTATTATATAAAAAATTTTAAAAATTGAATAAAGTCATTATTATATAAAAATTTATAAAAATTATAAATTAGATCAGTAAGTCTTTATTGCTTTTTTCCCATAAAATCATTAGTATATAAAAATTTTAAAAATTTATAGAAATTATAAATATTGAAGACCTTATATGAATAAATAAAATAATATTATAAAATAAGTAAATATTAGATAAATAAATTCTGATGTATTTTACTTATTTTCTCTTTTAAATTTTTTTATTATTAAATGTTATGGCTAGTGATTTAAATATTTATATTAGTTTAAAAATATTATAATAATATCATGTATCTATATATATTAATAATAATTAATTAAAAAAATTTAAAATAAAAATATTTTAATATCATATTTGATTTTTTATTTAAAACATTTAAATAGTGAATTTCATAAAATATTATATTATTAAAAAAAATAATGAATATTTTAATTTTATTAAGTTAGAATTAAATTTATTCTTTTTTAAAAGTTATTATGATCTAATACAAGATATTTCCAATAATTTAAAATCATGGTTATATCTTTTCTCTAATCTAAATTACTATTTAATTTTTTTTTAACTGAATAAGTCCTTCATTAATCAGAAGAATCCAACAAGAGCAACCTGATAAGCTACTGGGGAGGATTATACATCCAATCCGTCCCCAGAACAAATCTATTTAATTTACTATAATCCATAAATTTTGGCACTTTAAATTGTTTTTTTTTTCTCGTTGAAAAACCAAAGTATTATTAGATGTTATTCTATCTACTCACTAAAACTTCAGAATCTGCGCCCTTTTACTGGCGTGTGAAAAGAACTCACAGACTGACGGTGGAAAAAAGCAAATAAAAAAATAATAAAAATAAGAGAAAGTGGATATGGAAAATGAATGTTCTGGTGATGATCACACAAGCACTAGTAGTAGTCTCAGCGGTGACTTTGACTTTGACAATTCAAATCATAAAATTTTGTCTGAGTTTATATTAATTCCACAAATATATCAACATTCATGTATTTGAAAATGTTTATTGTGAGTGTCGATTATAATTTTGAGACAAATATAAAAAAGGCCTAATATGATAATTGTTTTTAATTTAAGAAATTTGATTATTTTATTCTTTATATTTATATATTTATCAGATTATCTTTTATATTTATCTATTTTATTTCAATAAATATTTATAAAATTACACTTTCATCGGTTAACTTTTTATATTTGCCTACTTCATACTCAACAGATATATATAAAAAATAGTGTTATAAGTGCGGATACTTATATAATCACACATTAATCGATTAATTTTTTATACTTATTTATTTTATACTCAACGAATATCGATATAAATATAGTACTGTATGTGTATGAAAGTATCTATTTAATATAAAATATATAAGTACAAATGATAAAATGATTAATATGTAATTATATAAGTAATTATTAGAATAAAATAAATAAGTATGAAAAAATAATATTATAAATACATAAATATCAAAAGCAAAATGATTAAAGTTGTAGTTTAAAGGATAATTAATGTATTAAGATTAAAAAATATATATTTATTAATTTAAATGGATAAAATATTAAAAAATAATTTATTATTTTTAAAATTACTTTTATTTTTTAAAATTAATATCTCTTTTAATGATTTTATAAATTTTTTATTTAAATATTATATTGAAAAGAGATGAAATTAATTTTAAATCTATTATTTAAGAGATATAAACTTATGATTAAGTTATATTACCGTATATTGATTGTGTTTTATCAATGAATATGTCAAAATTGAATTTTATTAAAAACTTGTTATTTTATTTGAGAAAATTAGTGGTGAATATTTCATAAATTTGTCTATTTAAATAAATTTTGGGTATATAGATTTTTACTTTTGGAAGTGGTGGCGCGGTGGCAAAAGAAAAGAAAAGAAGAAAGTGGAATTTGCCCTGCATGGTGGTGTGAGGCGTTGAAAAAGAAAAAAGAAAGAAAGAAAGAATAGATTTGATTTTCATGAAAATTGAAATAAGTGAATTTGCTGTTTTCTGATTGTCAGGGCGGCAAATGGGTGGAGCCCTCGCAATCGATACCCTCTCTTCCTTGACATCACACTGCAAATGTTTTTATGTACTCCCTTTACTTTGGATTTTTTGAATGAGACATCTCCAAATTTTATTTTATTTTTTTTGTTTTTATATAATATAAGAAAATTATAATAATATTCAAAATTTTATTTGTGTGCTTAAATTATATTTTCAAAAGAAAAAAAATTACATATTTAAACAAATGAATAACTTATAATTATATATATTTAGACTAAAGAATTAGAAAAAAATTGTCAATTTTAACATTTTTAATATACAATAAATATTCGGTACCCAGGGGCAAAATTGCAAGAGGTCCTAGCGTCCATGGACTCCCTCCTTCCTATTATATATATTAAATTATAGATTTTTTTAACCATATATATTTTATTTTTTTGGTTTTTAATTAAATATTTAATTGGTTATAATTATTTTCCCTGGTATATTTTTTATTTAAGATTTTTTTCTTATTTATCTTTGGCTGTTATTGTATAGTGTTAATTTTCATACTTAGTTTACATAAAAAAGTTTACATAAAAACTCAAAATATCTTCTTTTGTATTTGTTCATTTATTACATATAAAATACATATATGACTCTTTCCTTAATATATATATATATATATATATATTGCTATAAGTGTTAATTACTGCAAGATAATGCACATCTTATCATAAATAATTAAGTAATTAATCTCTTAAAATATTTGATGAAATGTATAGTTTTTTTTTTATTTATAAAGATCATTTTGATTTAATTAAACAGGAAGGACATTCAAAGCAATCTGTCTAGCAAGCTGAACAGAAAGATTACATAGCCAATCAAACTATAGTGTTGAAGAGAAAGACATAGGATTCTAACCAGTCAGCGACTCTATTACATTTCCTCTTAACAAAAACAAAATTATGATTACTAATGCTACCAATCAAATGCTTAATTTGCAAAACAATAGCATCAATTTATGAGGGCCAGGACTGTTGAGCGTGAAGAGCTTGAACGAGTCGCATACAATCTGATTCAAAGATACAATTATTATGACCAAACTCCACAGCCCGTTGCACTGCTTTTAGTAGAACTTGAGCTTCATTAGCCAGTGGGGAGACCGACTGAATAAGAAAGACAACTCCATCAACAATTCTGCTCAAGGAGTCTCTAACAATAATGGCAGCGCCATCCCAATTTGAATCTCTATGAAAACTTGCATCAGTATTAATCTTCAAGTGGTGGGGACCATTTTCCATTAACAGAAGAGCTAGGAGTTGCATCTAGATCTGATATAGAAATAGAGTAGGAGCATCTATTCCTTTGTTGAGTATCCATATATTCAGTAAGCAAAGTATCAGCCCTTCTAACAGTGAATACTGGACCTGGCATTGTTCCTTTAAAGCAAAGCTCATTCCTTGCTTTCCACAAACTCCAGCGTAAACAAGCTAATTTTGTCAGAATATCAATTTTATTAGCACAATTTAGATTTTTAATCAAGTCATTTCACCAACAAAGAAAGGATGAAGTATTGTATGTCATGGGATTAATGCCAATATTAGAGATAAGTTATGATGCACGAGAATGATCACAAAAGAAAAATAAATAAACATCAGATTCTTATGCAGTATTACAAATGGGACATATTGTAAAGGTGCTGAGATTCCCCTTATAGAGATTCATATGAGTAGGCAAGGCATTAACACATGCACGCCAAGGAAGTTTTGTAATTCTGGGGGAATTTTTAATTTCCAAATGACAGACCAACATATATTATTTGCCAATGAAGTTTCCCCATGAGACAATAGAATTTCTCTTTTGCTAGTACATATAATGATATACAGATTTAACTGAAATTCTCCCAAATTTGTCAGGATGCCAAATGAGTTTGTCAAAGCAACTGACATTTGCAACAGAGGTTTTAACAATTGCCTCAATTTCTGTGTTAGTAAAAAGAAATTATAACAGATTGATGTTCTACATCCCTTGATCATCAGTTAAATCAGAGACCGTATGAATACTTGGGAAATTTGGTTTTTCAGACATAATTTTAAATTGAGGTAAATATAAAATCCATGGATCATCTCATATATGCAGGCTACCTGTAACATCTAATAAATAAAAATAATTAAAATAATAATAATAATAATAAGAGGGAAGAATCGGGAGAGAGAGAGAGATAGAGAATTAAAAAGGAGAGAGAAAAGGGCAAAAAAGGGAAGGAGAGAGAGAAAGAGTGAGGCAGTTGGAGAAGCCTACGATCTACCACTGTCTGACCATCAAAGTGCCACACGCACCAGCTCAGCTCCTTCGTACATCGACGACAAGCTGGGAGGGGGGGGGTGACTAGAATCCGATCTCCTTTCGATCAGAGTTTTTTACCGTTTTTCAATCTCCTTTAACGATGATTCAGGTATAATTACTTCTCTCTTTCTGAACTTTATTTTGATATATCATTTACTAATTTTCGGCCAACTTCATTTTTCGTAGGAATTCGACGACGGCAACGACTTTCGATGCAATTTTCAGCAAAATTTCAGTTAGTAAAGGAGAGTGATGTATATTTTTGGAATTCTCTAGTCGACATGAATGTGTGAATACTAATTTTGCTACAAGATTCTTTCGTTGAAAATTTTCTGACAGGATGCCGGCGAGAGTCCGGTGGCATTAATTAGTTTATTTATCGAGTTTTAAAATATAAAGATTTACAAGAATGATAAACAAATTCTGAAAATTAAATTAAAATTGTTAAATTAATTAATAACTATTAATTATGTTAATACCGAAATTTCGAAAACCGAACTTAAATTAAATTATATTATTATTCAGTCAATTTTAAATTATAAAATACTTAATTATATAGTCTTAAATTGTATCATCATAACAATTTTTGATATTTTTTCTATAGACCATTTGGTTCTAGATTTCGACACTCTCAAACCTAGCAGTTGATCGGATATTTCTTTTTAAACTATAAGTGATACTTTCTAATATAAGTCCATCAACTTCATGCATTAACATTTAATATATGAGAATATATTTATATATTATTAACATTATATATTAATTAGGGTTTAGAATTGCGACATCTATTTGTGATTGTGCATTATTATGTTGTTGTTCATATGTGATTACCGAATATAATTGGAATGATATGGAAATTACATAGGACATGATCAGATTATGATAATGATTGAGTTATGATTTTAGATGAGTTTAGGACTAGCGTGATGGCGGAAGTATTTTTATATTCAATGTTACTTGTCAGTCGGGTAGCGCTGCTTAGCTTGGCAGTAACGACGAACCTCGCATGGTTAGAATTAAGAGATCATGTTGGAATAAAAAAAGCTATATAGGGGATTGACTCCCTAACTTTGAGGATTAGAGTGGTTTTCTTGGACTATATTATATCCTTGGATGATTATATGGTTTATTGTATGATTGAAACGATGCATTAGTATATTAATTATGAGAATAATTTAGAATCAGAGTAGAACACTAGATAGGTACATTGGACAGTATCATTTACTAAGTTGAGACGTTCACTCCTGTCTTATTATTTTTTTTAGGTTCTCATGATGAGCATTCGTGATATTATTCAAAGACATTGCTTTCCTTACCCAGCAGTGAATTTTATGTATGGACTCATATGAACATTTCATTTATTTTATTTTAGTTTGTATTTTTATTTTTTTAGAAACTCCATAAATTATAAATGTTGAGATATTATGTTTGGTATGTAATTTAATGAATGATGAGATATTTTGGATATTTCTACTAATTATATTACGTCAGACTGACTGTGAGTTTGGTATTTCTGATTTTTCGCCTTTTAGTGCCGGTCACGTGCCTCTAGAATTTGGTCATGACAGTGTCTACCATTTCGTATGAGCCATCTAACACCTCCTTTGATAGCATCTCTAACTAAAATCATGTTTTTCCAACTCTAGGATGGCTTGCTACCAATCTTGCTTCCTAAAAACAACAATTAGGAAAATATAAAGATTTCATAATCTTAAACCAAACGCAATCAGTTTATACCAAGAGTTTCTAACACTGTTTCAATAGCAAAGCCATATTAAATAGTTCAAAATCCTTGAACCGCAGCCCCCTTTTGTATTTTGACTTGGTTAATATATCTCACCTTCTCCAAGCTACTCCTTTATTCTTTTTATTTTGACTCCACCAAAAAGTGGATATAATATTATTAAGCTTGTTGCAAATGAATTTGGGTGGCTTGAAACACGACAAGAGATGTGTTGGAATGACATTAAGGACAACCATTATTAGAATCTCTTGGCCTGCGCATGATAACAGTTTATGCTTCCAGGATTGAGTTTTTGTTCTAACTCTATCTACAATGAAATTATAGGACTCTATTTTAGATTTACCCCAAGATGTAGGAATACCTAAATATTTATCCTGACTCCTCATCTCTTTTATCCCCAAAAGATTAATGATAATATTCCTAATGTGTGATCGTTAGGAATACTATCATTAATCAATTTGTATGTATATTGCATTTGCATAACACATATAAATTATAAATATACTAAGAAATAATATATTTATTCAAATCTAATACTCTTAATCTCAAATTATTTATGCTTTTATAATGTAATTTATTAGTTTCTATATAATTATTTATTACTTTATTCTTTAGAGATTAGTAGTAATAAATTTATTTCTAATTTATCTCAATTTGATAATGAAAATTAAAATATATATAATATCATTTTAAATTATTACCATACAATCTACCAACTATAATATAAAAATACTATAAATTAAAGGTAGACCCATAAAATATAATTATTACATTTCAATCGTTATTAAACTAAGAATAAAAATTAATTAAGTAATTGTACTATTATAATATTAAAAGAATTACTTTTATTTAATTTAATTTTAAATTTTTTCTCAATAAACTTATATGTTAAATATATATATATATATATACTTTAAAATTTTGATCTCTCAAATGGAATCCTAGTTTCTCTAATATCTATAACTAAATTTTAGTTTAATGATATAAATTATGATAATTATATATTATACAATTAATTGATAAAACTACAATTTTTTCTAGAATATATTCACTTTAACAATCTTTATTCACTTATTTGAATGATGTCATAATTTTACAGTATATAAATATATAATTCTTTCTCCTTTTTAAATAGATAGATTTATTTTAATTTGTTTATTTGTTTTAAATTATAGTTTACTTATTATTTTAATAATAAGTTAGTTTGTATATCAAATCTCTATAATTTTCTTATTTAATATTAATTATTAAATATATTTTATACTAAAGTAAGAATATAATAAGAAAAATATTTTTAAATTTATATTTTCAATAAGAATAATTAATCATTGTGAAAAAAAAATGAGTCTATCAATTAGAAATAGAGAGTATGATTAATTTTTTTTTACTTTTTACCTCTATAGTATATTTTTTCATGATAATTTATAATTTTAAAATTATAAATTTTAATGAGTTTTGTAAAAAATTATTTTAATAATGCCTTATGATTTTAAAATTTTGTTTATAAATACTAAATATATTATTATAATCTATTTTTCATTTTCATAACCGATTAAAATTTTATAAAATACCATAAAATTAATTTTTTATTTAATAATACTATATCACATCATTTTTCTCACCCTACTGCATCGTATATTAATAAATATTTTCATCCAAATATTTAATATTGTCTCTACAAACTCGAAGGCCCATCTGAAGCTGAAAAATATAAAAATTCTCACCCAATTATGGGCTAAAAAGTTTGATTTATGGGCCAGGCCTAAAGAAATTTTAAGGTAGTAGGTCCTAACTTCAACTGGGCTTTTGCTTTTCCCACACTTGCATAGAACGAGACGACATATCGTTTAAACATACTACAATGACCTGTTTCTAGAGAGAGGGGCTATTTGTCATCTCCATCGGCAATATTCATTCTTATTTACCTGTTTTTCGCCTGATTATAGATTCTCAACTCTCTAATTGCCGACACTCTGTTCGTGGTGGAAGATAAACCCTAGAAGGCAAGCACCAGATTAGTGTTTCTTATTTTGAGTCTTCGCGTAAAAAATGGTTAGTGTTACCTTCCATGTACTGTTATGATTAATTTGAAATTTTGCGTTCTTTTTTTTAAAAAAATTATTATTGGTGTTTGCCAATTTGCTTCGATTAGCTGAATAGCTTGAATTACAAAAGGATTAAATTGAGAAGCTCTTGAGAAGGGATTTGGCATACCAGATTGATAATTATGGACTTATTAGTAATTATTAGAAGTAGATTATGAAAACCTAGGGTTCAGGGCATACATTATGATTCATTATTTTTGGAATATCATAAAAATGTTTGACAGTAGACAGAATTTATGATTTTCTTGTTCTTATTTGCTCTTAATTTGGGTGGAGAATGTTTTTCATTGTTACTTTCTGAAAAAATCTCTAATATAATTGATATATAATTCAATTTGATATTTGTCTCTGCTAACTGTCTGTTTTGGGTGATTTTTTTAGGTAACTCTGACTGATTCTTTCCTTGCAGACCTCGATGAGTTATCTGACAATGATGCTGATCTTATTGTGAGTTTTTTATATTTATATTTATCTTTTGTTCATCTCTTTTTTTTTTGGTTAAAATTTGTAATTTCTTTACTGTTTTCAGTGATTGTTCTTTTTTTTTTTGAGGAATCTTTTTATCCGTGTCTGGTCCTAAACATCTTATTTCTCTTCTTCTTGTAGGAGGAAGATGATGTTGATGCTGCAAACATGGAAGAAGATGTTGATGGGGACATGGCAGATATTGAAACTCTTAATTATGATGATTTGGATAGTGTGTCAAAATTGCAGAAAACTCAGAGATACAATGATATAATGCAGGTTAGTTTAGGTTATATGCTTTCATTAGGTTAGTCCTAATCATATTAAAACTCCAACGTTCGCATTTTATATGCTGATTTATCATCTAATGTTCTTTCCTCTTTCCCTGTTTTGACATTTCTGAAAGACGGAAATGTGTAGAAAATTAACGCTTTAACTCCTTGCCTAATATATTCTTTGAATGGTAGAAAGTGGAATATGCTCTTGGGAAAGGTTCTGATATATCAAATCATGCAATGGCACTGGAAGATGATCCTGAATATCAACTGATTGTTGATTGCAATGCGTTGTCTGTTGATATCGAAAATGAAATAATCATGATCCATAATTTTATCCGTGACAAATACCGGCTGAAATTTCCAGAGCTTGAATCACTAGTGCATCATCCTATTGATTATGCTCGTGTGGTGAAGAAGATTGGTAATGAGATGGATTTAACGCTTGTAGATCTGGAAGGGCTTTTACCTTCAGCTATTATTATGGTGGTTTCAGTGAAGCATCAACAACAAGTGGCAAACCGCTTCCTGAGGAAGTTCTTCAAAAGATGGTCAATGCATGTGATTGAGCCCTTGCTCTTGACTCTGCAAAGAAAAAGGTCCTAGATTTTGTAGAGAGTAGAATGGGATGCATTGCACCAAATCTTTCTGCTATTGTTGGGAGTGCTGTTGCAGCAAATCTTATGGGGACAGCTGGTGGTCTCTCATCATTAGCCAAGATGCCTGCTTGTAATGTTCAGCTTCTTGGTGCCAAGAAGAAGAACCTTGCAGGGTTTTCCACAGCAACTTCTCAGTTTCGTGTAGGTTATATTGAACAATCAGAGGTATTTCAGACCACCCCCCACCTGCTCTTAGAATGCGTGCTTGCCGACTCTTGGCTTCAAAATCAACACTTGCGGCACGGATAGATTCTACCAGGGGGGATCCATCAGGAAACGCTGGAAGAGCATTTCGAGAAGAGATCCATAAGAAAATAGAGAAGTGGCAAGAGCCTTCTACTGCGAAGCAACCTAAACCACTTCCAGTTCCTGATTCTGAGCCTAAGAAAAAGAGAGGTGGTCGACGGCTAAGAAAGACGAAGGAAAGGTAATCCAAGTTCTCTCTCTCTCTCTCTCTCTCTCTCTCTTTGTTTTCTTTGGATGTCTTGGTAATTTTCCGAATGTGTCCTTTCAGGTATGCTGTGTCAGACATGAGAAAGCTTGCCAATAGGATGCAATTTGGAGTGCCTGAAGAGAGCTCTTTAGGTAAATTTATCTCTTTAGCTCCTTAAGATCCTAAATCAGATAGTTTTATGCCCTGCATTCTACTAAATTAATCTATGCCTTGCATTCTACTCAATTAATGACAAGTTGCATTTTAGATGCTCAATTGATTCAGAATTTTTTGACTGGGGATGAAAATGGATTTGTGCAATTATGCTAGTGTACAATTCAACTGCTGTGTTATGTGCTGATTGTCAAGTTTACAAAAGGTTAACTTATTCATGCATCTTTTCAGGATGAATGCTATTGTTGTTGGTTTTTTCAGGTTATGTTGTGTATAGACTGATGGGAAAAACATGTCTCTTTCATTCCTCCACGTCTCCTCCTTTTCTTTTACTTTATTATGGTAAATTGATAATTGGTTTTGGATATTCATTTCTAATGGCTCATATGCTCGTTCGCAATAGGTGATGGACTGGGAGAAGGTTATGGAATGCTTGGTCAAGCTGGGAGTGGCAAGCTGCGTGTGTCTGTTGCTCAGAGCAAACTGTCTGCAAAACTTGCTAAGAAGTAATATTATTTTGCTTTCTTTTTTATTTTTTATTTCCTATAGGGCTATAATGTTTATGAGTTTAGAAGATTCTTTCAACAATTGTATGTTCCATATTATGCTTACTTCCGTGTTGCTTTTAGATTCAAGGAGAAGAACTACTGAAGCAGCGGCGCAACATCTGGTTTGACATCAAGTCTGGCATTCACACCAGTGCAGGTTTGTAATTCTATTTGTCAGCTTGAATATGAATTTCTTCTGTCAGCATTATCTTGTATAGGCACTTACAATCTTGTGAAGCATGTATATTTCACAAAAAAATTTTAAGTGGGAAAAGAATAATTAGCCCAAATGTCAAATTCGTGAAATTCTGGCTGGACCCATCCTATATCTCGTCTGATGGATATGCGTAAAAAAAATTGCATTCATGAAGGCTCTCTATCATTAGGAAGAATCCCTGCCGTAGTAAGGGTAGTAAGTGAAGGGTATAGGGTCTGTGCAAAACTTGTCGTGCAAGACCTTGCTCTTCTTGCTTATGTGGGCCAAGCCTTGGTTTTAGAATGAAAGTTAATGTAGAGTTCTGTCTGGTTTTCAAAAATTGACCATGGAGTATGCATACTACGTGTCATGATTTCTGGATCATAAATTCTCAAGTACACACCAAGTTCTTCAAACTGTATGAGTTCTCTCTTTTGAGGGTTCTGATTTCTGTAAGGTTGAATATTGTTTTAAAAAATGAAGTCATATGTTTAGGTTGAGATTAGAGGATTAGAAAATTAGCATTTCTATTTTCAAGTGAAATGTGAAATTTTGATCTGGTCATGAATCATTTCATTACATTTGCTTCCGGCGTTCACTTGTTTGGGATTGGCACTGATAAATATAGTTACCAGAATTCTTTCACGTTTTTAAGATATTTCACTTACAATTTTTTTTAAAACCAGATCTGGACCTTTTTTAATGTTTGTTACAACTCTTGATCGTTTGATTCTATATTGGCAAGGCAGGTGGAGGGGAGGGGCAGGGTGTAGGGTGTGGTGGGTTGGGGTTGAGAGAGATTTTAGATCTTACCTATATTGAGGGAGAGCGAAAGAACTAGTTGGATTTTATTTTTTTCTGGAAATCACATAATTATAAATAAATTCACTTTGATTGTGATGTTATGACTTACCAACAGTCTTGTTTGAAAGTAGAGAAGACTGTTCAAAATAGTTCCTTACTCCTTTATGAGGAACTTGGAGAAATTTTCACAGCTTTACCTTATGTAAATCAATCTATAAATGGACCGAATATGTGCATTGTGTGAACATTCTTCTATTGTGCATGTTTCTCTAAATTCTCTTCCTTCACTGGTTGCCTATGTTGATTATCATCTACCCTTTGACAGGGTATTGAGCTCACAAATCCACAAGCTCATGCACACCAACTCGGCAGTGGAACCCAGAGTACCTACTTCTCTGAGACTGGAACATTTTCTAAGGTCAAGAGAATCTAAATTATGCATAATTGACATGGTCCAGGCTTCCTAACATGGCGATGAAACTTGAAGTAGTTTTCTGATTAGGAGCAAGAGGAACGAAATTCTGCGGAAGCTGTCTTACATTGTAGTCACTTGCGCCTTAAAAATGCTGTAATTTAATCATTAGATGAACTTTTTAACTTGTGCCTATAGTTTTGGGTTTTGATAAATGATTATAACTTCTTAAAGTTGTCGGACCTTGAAGAGTTCTCTCTTGAATAGCCAAAAAGTAAAAAAAAATTAAGCACTTGAAATTTTAAGAAAAAAAATATATAAATTTTTTTTTTATTGCAAAAAATCAAATAAACGGTAACCATTAAGGTGTAATTTAGTGGTAGAGAATATATATTGTTTCTGATTAGATTTTTTGTTTGAATTTAGTTTTTTTTTTCATATATAATTAATAAAAATAAATAAATTAAAAGAGTATTATAGATTGTGCAATAAGAATTAAATTTTTAATTATTTTCCATACTAACGGTAGGATCAAGGATGAATAAAATAAAAATTTTAAAATTTGTGTTTTTTTTATTTATTTATTCACATGCTATCTTCACCGACTCTAATCAGTTCACTTCTTTGATCCAATGAAATCCCTGATATAGTGTTTTTTTATAGTAATATGTCAACTTCGTTGACTCGATTTGGTGGTCTAAATAATTAAGTTTAAATGGACTGATTAATCAAAAGAAAAATCTAACTTCACTCATTGGACCAAATCTCTCTATGGTTTTAGTAGTTTATAAGTTCACTTTCTTGCTTTGATCAAATTCTTAACATAAATAATAATTTCATTTTTTTATCTAATTAAAGATTAGACCATCATATTAACAAATTTTATTGTTGATAAAAAAAAAAACTCTTCTATTAATTAAAGATAACTTTGAATTTTGATTATTTTTAATTCCACGAATTCAGTTGCAGATACGTGTTTAAAAATAGTATCTGTAGTTTGAATGTCATAATCATAATCTTTGTTATTACCACTTTTGCTAAAAAGCTGAAAATATTTATTGCAAAGCGTGGAGGAAATTTGAAAGCCGACATTTAGTTTGAATTTTATCAATTGACAAATCTGCTTTTCTTTTTCTTTTTTTTAAAATTGTTGTTTTGTGTATTGAAAATTTTCAAGAAATTACTAACTTCTTAAATATTACTGTAAAATAAAAGATTTTTTAATGCCAAATATAAATGAGGTAATTTCACTATTTTTTTTTGAATTTTCTCATATATATATTATTAATATTTTTAAAATTTTAATTTATTTCAAAAAAAATTATTTTAAGTTTTTTCATTAATAAAAAAACGTTTTTTCATTAAAATTCTTTATCCAACTAATAAATAATTATGTAAATTTCCTATGACATTCTTGGCATGGTGAAGAAGAATAATTATTTATCCAAAAATAAAATAAAACAAATTACTTCATTTTCACACGTAATACTTTTTATCATTGACTTTGGTGTGGGATATTTTGAGTGGTTTTATTTAGTTAGCTTCTTTTTTTTCTTTTTTTTTTTTAATCATAAAATTTCCCAGAATTAGTATAAGACTAAAACTATTGAAATGGGAGAAGAGTTTTCTTTCATCCAACTCAACAAGTTTTTATCGTTGAAATTGATAGACTAATGAAAATACTTTTGTTGCTATTTAAAAATAAAATAAAATAAAATAAAATAGATTTATGGATCAAAAACCTAAACCTTTAACAATAAATAAAGAAAAAACAGATTTCCACTATTTAGATTCTGACAAAATAAAATGATGTTAGTATTAATGATAAAAACAGAAGTTGGGTTACAGCAATATTAAAAAAAATGATAATAATAATAATAAGCCATGCAAAAAAAAATTATTGTGAAAGAAAAAGAAAAATATTATTAAAAATTATTTAATAAATTAAAAAGAAAAAATCATAATAAATTATTGTAACAAAAGGTAGAAAATGGCAGATGATAAAATATAATTAGTCATTGCTAATAATAAGGAGTAATACTATTCAATTGTGATTTTTTTATTTCATGACCGCTACTTTTTTTTTGTGAAGAATTTTCTTGACCGCTACTAATTTTTTATATTTTCTTTTTTTAGCCGTTAAATTCATTTCATTTGACCAAATTTTTTTTTAATAATATATAAATTAAGGTAAATGTGGGGACTTGCAAAATAAAACAAAGGATAACCAAAAATTCCGGTCAGAGTTATTGTTATTATGATATTTCTTTCAATATCCCAATAATAAAGTTTTTTTATCTCAAAATTTATCATTTGAGTAGAAATTTTTTACTGGATAATTTTTTTTTTAAAAAAAAAAGCATGGAGACAGATTTAAAAACTGATTCTTTGTCGGTTTAATAATTCTCCTTTAAATATTAGAAGCTCATTCGTCTGTATATTTTTTAATTCTGATAAAAATTGAACCGCAGAAAAAATATCTGATGAGGGTTAAAGACGATTTGAAGAGATCACCGTTCAACTTTATTTATAGCTCACAAATGAATATTTTATTAATTATGAAGTTTTTGATAGATCATTCAGTTAGACGAATGATAATTCATTCAATTCATCTGCTCTACCCAATTTAAATGACTCTGAAATAACTCAAAGAGATACTGAGAAATACTCCCTTCGTATTATTTATATAAAAAAAATAAAATGAACACGAAAATTAAGAAAATTTTACTTTTTTCATCTTTATTTACTTAAATATATTTAAAAAAAATATTCCTCAAAACCTACTTTTAAGTCAAGGTTATAAATGGTATTTTATCTTATTTCACTCCTTAAAATTTATCTAAAATGACATATTTTCTATATAAAAGATACACTAAAAAATTTTTTTTTTCTATATAAATAATACGGAGAGAGTATTTTGGCAGCTCAGAACGTAAATGGATAGATAAATAATTAAAGATAATAAGATGGTCCAGCTTATTATGATTCAAATTTATCAAATTATTAAAATATGAATTTGTCAGCTTTTCATTTTATTAGTGGATGTACTATTCCATTACCAGTTGTCTATAATAATTTTATTTTTCATAGTTATTGTACTGTATTCTTTTGACAATCTTTTCTAAGTGGTAATAGATTTATTATATTTGGAACGCAACAGAAATATTTATTAAAAAAGTTGATAAATATTTATCAACAGAAAAAACCGTTGGCAAGCTGAATGATCAAAATAGAAAATAGAGCTCAACACTTTGGCTTTTATTTAAAATATAAAATATTATTGAGTGCTCAGTTTTTTTTTTTTTGTCTAAAAGTCCAAAAGTTGATCAATATAAATTAAATAGTATCAAAATAAGTCATGACATATAAATATAATATGTAAAATATATAAATTAGTTGTTACTGTTAACCTTAAATAAATCAGCGTTTGAAAGGAGTCAATATATTTATGATACTATTTTAAATTGATTGTGTAATGAATTAATATACAAACTCACTATAATTTATTTAAAATGATGTAGTTTTATATAATTTAATACTATACCATTTTATTATTATTTGCTCTAAAAAATAAAAATAAGTATTACTACATGATGTATTATTATTTAAAATAGTTTATTTAATTTTTTAATTATTTTTATTAAAAATTTATTAATTTTATCTAATTATTAAATTATTTTATTAATATATTTATTAATTAATTAAAATTTAATTTTTTATAAATTTTAAAATTTATTATTCTAAATGAAATGTTAAAAATTAAATAATTTTTATGATTTAAATAATTTAATCGTTCATACTTTATATCAAATAATTTTTTAATTTAAAATTTAAAATATAATTTATAAAATAGAATAAAATAAATAGAAAATAAAATAATTTTTTAACAAAATTTATTATAAAATTTATATTAACAACTATATATTATTTCTTTAACTTTTTTCTTACAAAGTACTAATACTAAAATATGATATACGCTCATCATTTATTTCATTTTAATTGTATCATATATATTTTTAATATATTTATATTTAAAATTATTTTAATTATAATTTTATTATATAAATAATTTTTAAATGATTATTTAATAGTATAAAATTATTTTAAATTAAAAATATTATATAGGTTAAACGGTCGTTGATCTATGTGACCTGTATATATTTTATTTAACTAATTATGTTATACATGTTATATTTATATAATTCATATAGTTATATTCGTATCAATATAATTATTAAATGAGTCATATTTATATTTACTTTAATTATATTATTAGAATAAATTAATATGATATAAATATAATTTGTTAATCTATTTTTACGCCCATAATCTCAATCATGCAGGTTTTTTTTTCCTGTACTCTGAATATTCGATTTTTGTTAAACTTTCCCGATAATCAGATTCAATAACAAGTAAGGAATAAAATTTCAGCATTTGCATCTTTATTTCACTTATTTTCCAGCTTTTCAGGTTTCTGACTTATTCTCCGAAAAAGAAAATATATACATGGAGATATTTTTCAAGGGAATTGGTCATTTTCACATCACGTGGGTTGTGTAAACTTAAAGGCAGTAATCCAAACTTTACAGTTCCCATGCAGATATCAATGGCGATTTGAAAATATGATATATTAAAACAATAATAGTTAAAAACTAATTATCCAGATTATTATTGTGTTACCCTCTCTCGCGGAAAGGAAGCGCACTCTTCCCTCTCTAATGTATACTTGTTTGGTTGTCCTAGCAGTCCTAGAATTCAGATCGACGATGGCTCTACATCTATTTATTTTTCATGGGAATTTTTACTTCTCTTTGCTTTTATTACAATTTTTCTTTAATACTTAGTGAAATGACTTATTTAACTTGTTCATCTAGGTCTTAAGTGGCTTCTTCTATTTTGTTACTAAGACTCTTGTTGATTTGGTATAGTTTTGAAAACTCGAGAAAAGCAAGAATAAATCAATCTTTCTCTTTGTCCATCAAGAACACACTGGAGGCAACTTAGATTTTGGTGGATCTTCATTTTTCAGGTTTGGTTAGATTAAGCCCTATGAAGAAGAATGATTTTCATCCTCTCTGATTCTCTTTGGAGCCTCATCTTGCATTTTATTATGGCTTCTATTCTTGATCTTCTATAATCTTGATTCCTAGCACTGTGAATATGGCTTGGTTTCTCTCATTTTATTTTGTGCTGTTGCCATTTAAACATTCATTTAGCCCGTATTTGTGTTCTTGCTTTTTTGAAAAACTTTTCCTTATTTTAATGGGTCCCTCCTTGATATATTGTTTGTTTCTACTAAAAAAAACTTGACATATTGTTTGTTTGATGTAAGATCAACATTTGATTTTTCACACTCACGTGCGGATAGTATTCTAATGTGAGTTTGTTTTTAATATAATTTTCTTATTTATGCTCAAAAAAAAATATCTAGATCATTGTTCAAATAATATATATATTAAAGGATTTATAAAGTAATATGTATTTTAGCCTTATTGTAATTGAAAGTGAAATTAAAATATTATAATTCAACTGTTATATAAATATATATATGAAGCATGCTCATTCATTGATTTTTCTCTCTATCTTAATCTAGTCATTTAACCATGTAAAAAAGAAACATAACTAATATAGTTTTATATATCTAGACAAAATTTAATAATAAATAAATATTTAGATAATAAATTCGGAACTGATTTTCTCTTTCCAATTATAATGCTAAAAAAGTGTAATGTAATCTTTAACATTATATTCATTCAAATTAGAAGAATTAGCCTAGGGTTAAAGAATTTACTAATTTTCTCATTTATCAAAATTCTGACCAACACTCAAGAAGTTTTTTCTTGAATACATAGATTAAATATGAAAAGGTACTCATTATTAAAATTTTTTGAAAAAGAATTTAATCTCACTTTTATATTTGTCCAAAGAAAAAATTTAATCTCGATTGATACATAAAAAATATATAAAAAAAAAATCTTTATATATTACAGTTTGTTGAATTTTTATATATTACCATTTTGGAATTCCTAGATAGAAAAAAAAAAAAAACCTCACATTCATTATTTAAATAATGAATGTGAGGTTTTATTCTATAAGATATGGGATGGATTTAACAATGAGGTTCATCTTTCAAATCTTGAATTATATGATCCCTAGTCTCTATATATTCTTCCCTTCTTCTTTTTTAGTTTTTTTTTCCAAATAGATGACAGTATTATATGATTTAAACTAAAAATATATATAATTCTCCCTTTATAATAAGTTCAGTAATTAGTTAATGAAAATGTCCATTTTATTAAAATATATAGATAAGATACCAACCTAATTAATTTTTATCTAGATAAGTGTAATCGGCAATAAATATAAAACCAAATTTGTCTTCCTTATCAAATATATACTCCGCTCATTTATATATAATATATTTAAAATAAAAGTTTAATTGAATGTTTAGGATTTTAGTTTAAAACATATATTTTAGGATAATATTATGTATATATAATTTCTTGTTTTAAGGTTTAAAATAGCATTAAAATGTCCCATATTCTTATTTAGTTTTCACAACTAATTACTTGATTTCCCTCTCTCAATTGTATAAAATAGAGGACAATCAAAATTATTATTTATAAAAGAAAAGAAAGTAAGCATAACGTCCCTAATTATTTTTGTTAAAAAAAAATCGAATTGCGGTAATGTTCATTATTGTATAAATTGGATGACGCCCACGAAAGAGTGTGGTTTGTTCAAAAAATTCATTTTTTCCTCTTTTTTAATCTATTTTTAAAATGTTTGAAATTTTCAAATCTCGGTAAATATACAAAAGAGAAATATATAAAAATTTCTCACTTGAATTATGACATAATTTTTTTTATTCAAATAACTTTTATTTTTACAAAAATATTATATGGATCAAATTGATTCGGATTAAAAATATCTTTAACAATAAATATAAAATTAAAATAATCATTTTTTTAATGTAATTAATGTATAAATACTTTTAATCTAGATCAATTTGGTTCATTTAATTTTTTTTTTATTTTTATACATGGAGAATAATAAAACAATAAATTTTTTTATGATAAATAATTTCATTTTGTAAGTTCGATGTTATTCACAGCTCCTACAAAAATTGGGCCAAATATTATATTTCCAATATAGGTATTATTTTCTTCATTTAATAGTTTATTTGGTTACACTATTTTTCTAAAAAAATTGACTAAATAATCTATATTAGTCTCACTAAACTTTATTAACTAATTAGAAAATATTTTATTTATGGAGAATATAAAAAATATTTCACTGAAAAAATAGATTGAGAGGTGTACATATCAAAAGACAATCATACTCTTAATTTAAGATATGATAAAATAAAAAATATATATGTTATAAGAATAGTTTATATATTGCTTAAATTTTTTCTAAAAAGTTGGGTTGCAACCTAATAAGTTAATATTTTTTTATTCTATTTTCTCGGTATTTTATTATATTTTTCAAATATAGTAATATAATATTTTTCAATAAAATATAATTCTTATAATATATCTCTGTAAAATACATTTACAATAATCAATTTTTCTAGTAATTTACCTAACGCATTATAAGTGTCGTGTAAAAAAAAATTTATATCTTATTTCAATTACTCTCTCTTTCATTTCAAGTGTTATGTGAGAAAAAAAATTTTGTTTTAATTTAAATGTCACTTTTAGAAATGTAAATGAATATTAATTAAAAAATTTTAATATTATCATATTAATTAATGAAAGGGAATAAGTATAATGGAATATGGAGAAATGCATTTAGATAAATTATAATAAATTTTTTATTAAATTTATAATAAATATTATTTTTATACGACACTTGAAATGAAATAAAGGAAGTATCATTTTTTTTTTATAAATTTAATATAATATTAATGATAAAATTTTAAATTTACTTTTATGAATATTAATAAATAAAAGGAAAGAGATAAATTTAATAATTAACAAAAAAATAATAGTTGAAAGGAATGTCTAAGTAAAATATTATAAAATTTATGATATTTTGATATGTATAATTATTTTAAAAATGATACTTCAAGTAGAATAAAGAGAATACATATTATCATCCTTCCTAGACTACGAATGCGATAGGTTACATAAGAAAAAATTGAAGGAAAAAAATTAAGCTTCAATCTATATAATATATCTTTTTAATAATGGAAAGTTTTTAAAAAGAAAAATAAGTGATGTATATTTAAGTTTTTATAGTGTAAGAAAAAATTATTGGATTAGTAAGTTATTAATTTTACAATTATATATTAATAATTCAATAAATAAGTATATTTATAATGTAAATAATAAATTTAAATTTTTCTTTAATACTATTAAAAATTTTTAATTTGTAATTTGTGAAGAGAATGGCATAAATAAATTCATACTCCCTATATCCATAAATATAAATCACTATAAATTTTATTCATAAATAATTATTATTTTATAAAAATTGAGGTTGTTTACAATTTTTATTTTAAATTTAATCATCTATAATTTTTTAAAAATTAAATTTATAACTTTAATTTTTTAAATTTTTATAAATTTCAATGAGCAATAAAATAAAAAAAAAGTGTAATTTAATAAAATAATAACATAAAATAAATTATTATATAATTCTTTTAATTCTTATAGAAGATCATTAAAATAACATATATCTGTGGACAAAAAGAATATATATTATGAAATTAACTCTAAAGCCCAAAATGTCAGGAAAGGAAAGTATCTCTTGCCAAACATTTATGATTTTTTTCATTTTTATTATTGTTGTTAAGGAAACAAAACGTACATCAATCATACACGGAGATAAAAAAAGGTCAGAAATAATTATCAAAATCTAATGTTCCTCTATTTGTCAATCTTATCTATATAAGATGCATGAATTAATTATTTATCCATAATATCTTTTTTATCCATTGATATTGAATTTAAATCCGTGTCTTGGAAGGGGCCTAAGGCTGGAGTATCTTTTTTGGTGTCTTTTAAGCTTATTTTGTTGAGAATCCATACAGCCGACCCCAATTTGTTTGGGATTAAGGCTTAGTTGTTGTTGTTGTTGATATTGAATTTAAATGTTTTTGGTATATTGTTTTTCAACTTTATATAATTTGAGAAATTTTAAAATTTGAAAATACTGAATTTTAATTTTTTTAAATGATAATTTATAAAAGTAATTATTTTTTAAAATTAAAAAATAATTCAAAACTTAATTTTTTTATTAAAAGCGATAATAAATATAAAAAAAATACTCTAGGAAAGGACGTTTCACAAGCATCTCTAAATAAAATCATATCAAGAGGGATCACATCATACTTGTAGAGATGTTATTTATGTAACTAAAATTACTTAGAAAAAAAATCACTTTAAGCCTAATTTATACATACATACATACATATGTATATACATACAGATATATATACGTACATACATACATACATATATATATATGTAACGTAGACAATCCTTAAAACAGAAAGCGCCACTGTTAGGATTCTCCACATTTTGATATATAAGATAATGTATTGGATAAATTTAATAAAAAAAAATCTTAACTTATAATTTAAATTTAATTTTCACACTTAATCTCATTCCTCAAATTTTAAAAATAGCTCAAATACTATAAGAATAAAATTTATTAATGAATTAATGATTTTTCAATAACATTTCTATCAGTTTTATAAAAATATATATATGTATTAATTTTTTATTTATAGCCATCAAATAATGTTGTGATTAAATAATTCTTTATTTAAAATTGTTATAAAATTCCAAAAAAAATTTATAAAATTCGGAGCATCTTAAGGTTTGCTTTCTAGTTAATCAAAAAAAAAAATCCTCTCTAAGCTACTAGTGTAAAATAACAATAACAAATAATTTTCAATAAAATAAAATAAAATAATAAAGTTATATTTATTTATTTATTCTAAATGATTAAATTATATTTATTTGTCATCTTTCATATTCTCTGCTATCTTTTTGTCTATTTCTATATTATTTATAAATATTTTTCTTTCTTTCTTTTTTAAATTATTTTTTCCCATAATTTTTAATTTTACTTTAGCCTCTGCCAGCTTTGTCTATTTCTTTATTATTGATATTGTTGTTTCTTTAATTCTGACCTATCTTTTTTCACATGCTTTTCCATTATTGTTGATTTTACAGTGATTCTAACCGCTCAACTACTACTTAAATTTTGCTGGTGGCTATAGATCATGCTGTTCTTTCTTTTTATCCGTTTCTGCTCTGTTTCTTGGTTCTTTTTCTTTGTATTGTCACCTATGCAAATATATCAATAAAATTAATATATCTTTTATTATTGGAGAAACCAAGACATTACCATTTATTTGACAATTTCCGTAATAATTGGATAATTATAAAAAATTTTACCTTTTTTTTGCTAAATAATTATAAAATTTATGTGATTTTGCATATTAAACTAGTCAATTTTTATATTTTTAAAATCTAATTTTTACATAATGTCTTTAAAAATTAATTTGTTTAATCATTTTGTCAATATTTTTATCATAAAATCATTAATTAACTATTTTAATATTATAAAATAACTTATGCTCTTTATTTATATATATTTATCTTTGTTATTTATTAAATTTATTTTATTTTTAATTTTATTTTATATATAAATTATCTGTAAAATAATAAAGATATTATTTATATTATTTAAAATTATTTTTTAGTAATACCTATAAAATTAAAATAAATAATATATATAGATTATCTGTAAAATAATAAAAAATATTATTCGTATTATTTAAAATTATTTTTTAATAATATTTATAAAATTAAAATAAATTATATATAAGAATAAAATTAAAATTAAAAATAAACATGACTTAATAAATAATAAAAAATATTTATATATAAAAGAGTAAATAAATTATTTTATAATATTAAAATAATTAATTAATATTTTTATAATAAAAAATTAAATAATTTAATTTTTAAAAATAAAAATATATAAATATTAAATATTAAAAATATAAAAAATTAACTAATATAATATATAAAATTTCAATAATTTATAATTATTTAATATATTTTTTAATAGCACACTTGCTAAGTTGCTATGGAGAGAGAGAGAGAGAGATAAACCTTATTTATATTATTATATAACGTGGAAAACTGAGTCACAGAGCACCAAGAGAAAAAAGAAAACCAGAGCATTTTCTTACGTATCCAGAGAGAAACAGAGAAAAGAGTGAGAGAAAGAGAGAGTTTCCATGACTAGTAGGAGGATATCTTCCTTGCTTTATCGCTCTTTAACATCTGGTTCTGCCTCTACTCTGTTTTCAAGAGGTATGTATTAGAGTAACAGAGTTATTCTTCACCTCTGTTTTTTCCCCTGTTTGGAACTTAACAAAGATTGCAGTCTGGAAGTAGTTTTATTTTTTCTTATCTTTGTTTTGATTTGATTATCATTGAAAAAAATAATAGATTATGATTTGATTAAGCATTTTTGTTGTCCCCATTAGTTCTGGCCTTTCGGGTGTTCTGTTTGGTTGCTTAGAAAACGAAGGCTCAAAAACAGGAAGAAAGCTTACTTCAAAATTTTTCATTTTCTTTTGATTTTGAAAATAGAGCAATCGGATGTCTTGTTCTCTTGGCACCAGAAAGATTTGACTTTATTATTATATGCTACATGATTATATTCCAGTTGTACATCGGATCAGAATTTATTAATTCTGTTAATTTTTCAAAAATCTATTGAACAAGAAAAGCAAAAATGGATGACTTTTCAGTGATCAGATCTCATTTCTCTCAATTATTATCTGTTTTTCCTGTAATTGAATTGTCCTATTTTCCACATGTGGAACCCACCATTGTGATGTTTGGTGGTTCATTTTTGGTTCTATATGCCAATATTGACAATCCAATATATATATGATTTTTCTTGTTTGTACTTTGTATGATTTTCCTGTAGTCAGAAATGGGCTATCTTTTTCAAGTGTAATATAAGCAATTAATTCAACTGTCTTCACATTTATATTGGTTTTTTTAATATTTTGTTAATTCCTTTTCTTTTTTTTTTGTTGGTTGGTGGGTTTTGAGTTTTGACTATATATTTTGTTATTTGTGGTTTATTCACATTTATTACTATATAGCATAGTCTTATTAAATATATTTTTTAAAAAAAATGTAATCTTTGTTCAGGGAGTAATTCTGGTCTTGCAAGAGGAATTAGTAGATATAGCAGTACTGCAGCTGCTGCAGCTGCTGAGGTGCCAATAGTTCCATCGGTTTCTGTGAATCATACTCAACTATTAATTAATGGGAAGTTTGTCGATGCGGCTTCTGGTGAATTTTCTGTTTCATATTTATGAATTCTGACGTTATTATGTTGTTATTTTGATGTGGTTTAATGGAGAATTTACTAAATCTTGTGACTACAGGGAAAACATTTCCAACATTGGATCCCAGGACAGGTGAAGTGATTGCCAATGTTGCTGAAGGTGATGCTGAAGATATAAATAGAGCAGTCACTGCTGCTCGTAAAGCCTTTGATGAAGGGCCATGGCCAAAGATGACTGCCTATGTATGATTTACTTATATAACTTGTTCTGTTAGTAAATTGAGAAGGGTTCATAGTTTGCGAATTTTTTCTCTTCTGTATTTTACAGGAAAGGTCAAGAATAATGTTGCGGTTTGCTGATTTGGTTGAAAAGCATAATGATGAAATTGCAGCACTTGAGACTTGGGATAATGGGAAACCATATGAACAGTCTGCTAAAGTTGAAATACCAATGTTTACTCGTTTATTTCGATACTATGCTGGTGGGTAAAATGAAAAAAAAAAAGAATATAGCAATGATGTTACTTTATACGGCTTTGAACATTCCTTATTTTCTGTGATAATTAACATTAATTAACATTCTTTTCTTTTGAATTCTTTCTTAGGTTGGGCGGATAAAATTCATGGTCTCACAGTTCCAGCTGATGGAGCGTATCATGTGCAAACATTGCATGAACCGATTGGTGTTGCAGGTCAGATTATTCCATGGAACTTTCCTCTTCTCATGTATGCTTGGAAGGTTGGACCAGCGTTAGCATGTGGCAATACTATTGTTCTCAAGACAGCAGAGCAGACACCATTGACGGCTCTCTATGTATCTCAGCTATTTCATGAGGTAGCTTTTCGATAGTCCTTACTTTCACTACTTTCACAACGGGGATTGCCTCGTATCTCTGTTAATTCCAAAACTTCTTGCATTCAAAACTATGGGTTTGTTTGATATTGTCATTTAAGCTATAATATTATGTCAAAATGTCGATCAAAGTTCATTAAAATTTGTCATTGAGGTAAATTTTATATGTTCTAATCATTTACATTTCAGAACAGCTAAACAACACTCTCAAATTGCTTTTTCTGAAATCTGAAACAGTGCTTTATAAGAAAGCAGTTTCAATGTCAATGACAGACTTTATATCAATACACATGAATGCATATGTCAAAAGAATATTTAGCATCTTCCCTGCAGATTTCGGGAACATCTCTTTGTTGAGTTAAAAGTAGTTTTCATTTACAAACGAATTGATGTATTTATCTTAGTTTAGTTTTGCTGAGATATGGTTTCAAAATGCTTTAATAAATAGTTTCCTTAAATCATCTTAAGTCAAATTTATAGTTGTTCCATGATTTATATAATGTTGGCATACATAACATTTTCCTCTTCCATTGATAACATTTGTTGAATAAAATTAATAATTTAGGTACATTTCTTCTTCCATCTCTGGTCTTGATTAGATAATCTTTGTGATAGGCTGGACTTCCAGAAGGTGTTCTAAATGTGGTTTCTGGTTTTGGCCCAACTGCTGGTGCAGCTCTTGCAAGCCACATGGATGTGGATAAGGTATTTACAATATTTGTTATCAGTTGGAAAATACTGAAGACATAATGAACTTAATATGCTGTTTATATTGAAGACTTGCTGTGATATTTGAAATGTTAAATACTGGGGTAATGCTAATTTAGAAGACGCGTATTCCCAATGTTCTTTGCATATTTCATTAAGTTGTCTGCAAAATCTGTGCAGCTTGCTTTCACTGGATCGACTGATACAGGAAAAGTTGTTCTTGAGTTAGCAGCAAGAAGCAATCTTAAGCCTGTAACTTTGGAGCTTGGAGGGAAATCCCCTTTTATTGTTTGTGAGGATGCTGATGTTGACCAGGCTGTTGAGCTAGCTCACTTTGCTTTATTCTTTAATCAGGCATGTCCAAGGAGATGTTTCCAAACACATATGCTTTCATTAATGGATTTAAACTGCATTTATTGATCATGGTTTTGTGAAATCTGCAGGGCCAATGCTGCTGTGCAGGCTCTCGCACATATGTTCACGAGCATGTATATGATGAATTCATAGAGAAAGCTAAGGCTCGCGCTCTAAAACGCGCTGTTGGTGACCCATTCAAGGGGGGTGTTGAACAAGGCCCTCAGGTAAAATTATTTTTAAGGCTTCTTTAGCATTAAAGAAGCCTCGCAACATTTTCAATTTTTGCATCAATTTTCTTGATGACTGATGAGTGTTTCCAGACATTTTTGTACACATAGTCCCTTCAATTATAATGTCAAAACATAGAACTGTGGAAGTCTGCAAACAACACAAACTGATGTGCATAAAAAAACAGAAGAGAAGAAATCAAAATGTCAAAAATGTGTATTTCTGTGTCTGCTTTAAGTACTTACTAAGCTATATCAACTAACCTGTTGAACTTTCACTTTTGAATGAATGAAACAGATCGATTCAGAACAATTTGAGAAGATACTAAGGTATATCAGATCCGGCACTGAATATGGAGCCACCCTTGAAGCTGGAGGAGAAAGATTTGGTTCCAAGGGCTATTACATCCAGCCCACAGTTTTCTCAAATGTGAAAGTATGTTGCTTAACAAACCAACAATTTTACTCAGAAAATACAATAATATTATTATAACATTGACTAACACAATCATTACTTATACTAGGATGATATGCTGATAGCAAAAGAGGAGATATTCGGTCCAGTTCAGTCCATCTTGAAATTCAAGTAAGCAAATATATACATAACAAGATTAACAATTTCACATTTGCAAGTACATTGATGGTTGAACTGGGAGTCCTCAGTGCACAAGACTATCCATTTCTGTCTAGTCAGATTAGGGCCATTTATCATCAGCAGCCATCGTGTTGCATTCAAAAGTATACTAATGTTCAAAGAAAACTTGCAGGGACCTTGAAGAAGTTATACACAGGGCAAACAGCACTCGCTACGGGCTGGCTGCTGGGGTATTTACACAGAACCTAGACACAGCTAACATCTTGACTCGTGCATTGCGAGCTGGAACAGTTTGGATCAATTGCTTTGATGTGTTTGATGCTGCAATTCCTTTTGGTGGATATAAAATGAGTGGACATGGAAGAGAAAAGGGTATTTACAGTCTTAACAATTACTTGCAAGTGAAGGCTGTGGTTTCTCCTTTAAAGAAACCAGCATGGCTATGAACTATAGAATCTTGAATTTTAGTGCTTCTTCTCTGTTTTGTTTCTCTGATATATAATTGAAATAAAAGGGTAGACTACTGTTTCGGAATATGAGACTGCCATCAATGGGCATTGGATCTTGATAATTGTAGCTAAAAAGATGTGATAATGATGATGGAATTATGAGCGTTGAAGCTTTCTGCTTTTTCTTTTTAATGTCATTTTAATTATTGAATATTTTTTTCACATAATCTTTATGATATAATTTAGTTGTAAGTGCATGTTCTGTTGAATTATAAACTCAGAATCGATTCTCATCCTCCATATTTATAGTAAAAAGAAATTAATTTGGTAAGTGTTTACTATTTTCTTCTATGTTTTATTTTTCTCTCCCCACTGTTTCTGCCTTAAACGGTTGACTAATGAAGTTCTTCAAGAAAGAAACTATCATATTGCGGATATTATAATTTTGTCAAATATGTGAACATGGCATTATTCAGATCTGATCAAAACTTAAAACTTCGTAAATTTCAATATCATTGAATTAATTGCTAGATTTTCTTTTTAATTTATTTAATTAGAATTTTTGAGCGCATTGAGTCTATTAAATTTTAATATGCTATGTATTTATAAATAAATGAGATATCTTAAAATGCATTAAAAATAAAATTTACTTTTATGCGAGTAGAATGAACATGGGACCTTTATAAAAATATCAGAAAAAATAAAAAAAATTAAATTTATTATACTTTTAAAAATATTTTAAAATTTATCAGAATTTATTTTTTTTTATAAAATATTAAATTTAGATAGTTTATTAATATTATGAGTTTATTATACACTTATTATGAGTTTATGAATTTATATAGTTTTTATGAGTTTATTATAAGATGGCTAAAATTTTCTTGATAAAAGTAAAAAAAGATATAAAAATTTGCAGAGGGTGTAATTTTTTCAATAAATATATTATACTCACTGAATAATTTTTGATTAAATTCCTTCACTCCTTTGATATCTAATGGCACACAATTTCCATGTTTTGGGCTTCGTATTCGTATTAACTGGTTTGGGGATACGCAAAACAAAGGGCAAATTACACAATACACAACTTTTTGAATACTCTTTTCAATTTTATTACTCCCATATTTTATTTTTCAATTTTAAACTTTTGAATTTTTAAATTTAAGTTATTTATTCTTTTTTTTAAATACGCTATTCTTCCCTATTTTCTTCTTCTTTTATGTTTAGCAATTTTATTTTACAAATACCATACCTTCTTCTTCCATGTTTAGCAATAATCATATCTTCATAATTGTACATGAAATTATAGATCTATCTTATTTTTCTAAAACAACTAGCGCCAGTTCTTTTAATGGATTCAGTGTAATTGATGATGCCAAGTTTCAAGTAGAAAACATTTTTTTTTTTTGAGTTATTTCATGTGCTGATATTCTTGCAGTTATAGCTCCTAATGCATCTGTTGCTGTAAGTTAATTACTCTAGTTAATTAATCTTCCTATATTAATTAAGTAAAAATGAATACTACTATTTAGTAATTAAATATTGTGATTTTTATACTTAGGTTAATGGACCGTCATGGACAGGAGATCTTGAAAAAAGAAACTCCACCACTGCAAGTCTTGCTCAAGCTAATAGTAATCTTCCTAGCTTTTCAGACAGCCTTGATAGGCTTATTTCTTTGTTCGGTGAAAAAGGGTTGAGCCAAAAAGATATGGTTGCTCTTTCATGTTTGTGTTTCCATGATAATTTTACTGTTCTATCTTATTTTTCATAGTATAATATTATTATAAAGATGATTATCATGATTATTATAAAGTTTGTTGATGAGAATTATCTTTTTGTTTTAATTTTTTTTTATTTTTTTATTAATTTTTGGGTTTCAAATATAATAATTGAAATTTTTTTTGTTCTACGATCTAAATGCACACTAACTATTTGATAATATGTTTGAAAGAAGTTTTTATTACTGTTGCATTTTGAGATATAATAACTATATAATAATATATTTTTTTCTAAGACAATAAGTATATACAGGTATATACTATATATATCTTCATATACCTTAATATTACAGTTACGTATTGATATTTTTTAAAATATAATAGATATTTATAACTATGGTTATTATATATATATAATAAAATATAATAACTGCATAATACAATATTTTTTGAAGATAATAGGTATATATAGGTATATGCTATATATTTCTTCATATACCTTGATATTATAATTGAATTCTGATATT
The DNA here is from genome assembly GCA_947685225.1 of Garcia nutans. Lineage (NCBI taxonomy): Eukaryota > Viridiplantae > Streptophyta > Magnoliopsida > Malpighiales > Euphorbiaceae > Garcia > Garcia nutans. The sequence continues at coordinate 3,320,880 of CANTUV010000048.1, read as the reverse complement.
TTTTTTATAAAAAAATATTAGATACATGCAGTTATAATTATTATACATCTATAAATATTAAAATATAAGAACCGTATATTAATATTTTTTTACCTAAGACAATAAGTATGTGAAGGTATATGATATATATAACTCAATATACTAAAATATTACAATTGCATGTTGACATTTTTTTAAAGATATTAATTATATGTAGTTATAGTTAGTATATACATAAATATAATAAAATATAACAACTACATACTGATATTTTTTAAACAATAATAGATAAATATAGGTACATGCTATATATATTCATATACCTTAATATTATAATTATATTATAAAATTCTTTTTTTTAAAAAAAAATAGATATATGTAGTTATAGTTATTATATATTGCAAATACTAAAATATAAGAACTGCGTATTAATATTATTTCTTCAAGACAATAGATATATATAGATATATATTATATATATTTTTATAAACAATGACATTTTTACAATTATTTAACTCTATATTTTTAAAGTCCATGCTATTACTGTATATTTGCAATTTGAAAATATAATTTTCATAAATTTAAAAAAAAATATTGTAGCATTTTTAAAAATGTAATCTTATTTTAAGTTATATTTGTTATTACCCCTAAAACAAAAAAAAAATTTCAAAAATGCTATTGATATAAAAAAAAACTTATAAAAATATCTAAAACTTTTATAAATTATAAACATATTATGCATTATTATATTTTTACGATTTGCATATATTATAGATATGTTATATATATTATAAAATTCTTTAAAAATATATAAAAATTGAATTTATTTTAAATATTATTTTGTAAAATAATATATTTAAAAGAAAATAACATAATTTTATAAAAAATTTTCAAAAAAATTTAAAATTATTATTTTTTAACATAATTTTATATATTTCAAATATATTATGTAAATATTATAGATATGTTATATACATATTATACATATATTATCCTTTAGCCTTTATATATTGTATAATTTTTATATGTTGCTTAATTATAATATATATATTATAGATATATATCTTTTAGTCTTTATAAGTTAGTTAATTATAGTTTATATATTATAAATATATTATAGATATATTATGGATATGTTATAGATATGTATTATAAACACGTAAAATAAAATATAAATATAAATAAAAAAATTATTTATAAATAAAAAATATAAATAAAAATAAAATATTAAAAAAAATAAAAATAAAAAAAACCACGTGTCCTAATTTTAAAAATAAAAAAACAACCGACTATATATTTAAAAACTTAAAATGTAAACACAGTATTCCGTGTAAATTTTTCCAAATTCTTTCAGCTTCTTCCTAACTATTAGGACTAATTTTACGTTAATGAGAAAAAATATAAATATTAATTTATAGTGAGAGTGTATTACCTAATTAGTTAGTACTAATCATTTTCTTTATAATAATATTAATATATGTTTTTTAATGAAAAAAAAATGCATTAAAACTAAAGAAAGAGTAAAATACAATCTAAAGAAAATGAATTTTTAACACCAAGAAACTAGATGCAAAAAATTTTTCATAACAAATCTAGTATATTCAAAAAGAGAATTATAAAGATCAACAATAATTCATAGAAGAGTAAAAAAGTGCCACAATTCTAACATTCGGTAGTACATATGGAGGAGTTTGCTTAAAGCCATGATTAGGGAGGATACCCAAAATTGAGAAGGAGTGATGTGGGCACTAGAAATTCGGAGCCACTACATTTTATAGTTCGCAGCCTACCGGGAGCAACAATTCTACCTTGGATAGGATTGAAAATCAATTACTGCCTTGAAAGCCAAGTCAAGGAGATCCTTGGAATTTTTTTTTTTGGTTCTTCTCCGAACAAACATATTTAGAAAATAAAAAATTATCACCGTGAAAGTGGAGAACAAACAAAGGTCATCTAAAGGTCAAATTTAAGAGAAAAATAAATAAACCAACCATAAAAAAAATTAAAGAATTAAAAAAAAAAATAAAAGATGGTGGCTCGATAAGAAGACCGACAATAGTCTTAGATCTAAAAATAGAAAAGAAAAGAGTGTCTCGCTCAGAAAAAAGAATTGAGAGAAAATATATAAATTGTATATTTATGATTTTAATACTATTTTATAACTATCTCCCTCCTCCATTAATAAAATTAACATGATATCATAACATATTCCATTAAAAAAAAATTATAGCAAACTTGAGGATTAACCTCCTTATAGCCATGGCTGGCTGTTGCTACTTGCCCAGGACCCTGCAATTTCTAGGTTGATGGTCGGGGTGGAATTGTGGTCGTTAATGGCCATTATTTCAAGCTCAATTCTTACATCACAGCTGTCTTCTTAATTACATTCTACCTATCTATGCAATATTGTCTACTAGCTTGCATTGCCAAATTGGTGCTGTTGAAAGTGGTTAATGTTTAGCTTTCAAGTTTTTTTTTTTTAAATTAATTCCGAATATTTAATAAATACATTAATTATAGTACTATTTTAAGAATTTAATTATTAACAATCTAAAATTATAACTAAAATATAATTAATATTTAAGATTTTTAATGTTGAACCATTAAAATAAAGCAATTACTGAAACCCAATTAAAGTTAATGAATTATTGAAGAAATTTACAACACCGTTGTTTTTCAAAACTGGAGCTTTTCAGTTTATTGTGAATAAGTAATTTTTAGATTATAATCAGATTAAAAATAAGCAGTTAAGCGTTTCTGTAAACTAGTTAATAATCAGTTAAGCGTTTCTGTAAAATCAGCTTATAATCAATTTTTAATTGCAGAAACTGCCAAAATGACTAAACTGTCTCTGAGTTTATTTATTGTATAAAAATAATTTTTTAAATGTCATTTCAAAATTTATTTTGCAATAATAATAATAATAATAATAATAATAATAATAAAATTTATTTAATAATAATAATAATAATAATAATAATATTGGTATTATCAATAAATTATACAAATAAAAAACTACTGCCTTAAGAGAAAAGAAGAAATGTAAAAGAATTTTGATGGGAACTAAAGTGTATAGGGTGGGCAAATTTGGAATATTGAAGATTAGGTAGGGATAGTATAGTCTTTTACTTGGTCAAAATTGTTTAAAAAATAAGTGCTTAAAAAAAGTAGCAAAACCCAACTTTTAAAAAACTGATTAAAATCATATTATAATCTACTATTTAAGTTTTCAGAAACACTTAAATAAACAACTTATAATATAAAAAACTGCTTATAATCAGTTTTAACCAGCTTTTAAGTTTTGAGAAACACCCTTTACATAATAATCAATTACCTGATATATAAATATTTTGATTGAATTTTTTTTTTCACGTATAAAACCAGAGATAGGTAAGTTAATTCAGATTCTTAAATATAATATTCATTCCACTCATTCACACATATAAATATAGCGATTCCAACAATTATACTGAGATTTGCAAGAATAATTAATAAACAAATCAAGTTTGAAATTAAAATTATCAGTTAGTTACTCGCTCCGTTCAAAATTAATAAACACATTTTTTATTTTGCAAAAATTTTAAAAATAATTATTTTTTAAAAATATAAATTTATATGTATTTTTATTATACTTTTTTTATTATATATTTTTAATAAAGTGACTTTTTTATGTAAAATAAAATTTTATTAATAAATCAAAGAGTACATATATATGGTACAAATAAAATTATATAATTTTAAATACACAAAATTCATATAACTAATGAAATTACTGAATCTCGTGAACTTCTACAATGTAAACAGTGAATAATAATAATAATATGTCTTAAATAATTTGATTTTAACGGAACATTCATTCTATCTATTATATGTAATTACATTTCATACTAAATGACACATCTATTTAAGAATGATAGACAATCTCCGTTTAACAAATAAAACTTTCAACATATATTTGGATAGAGATAAGTTAGGGGAGAAATTGAATTTACTTTAATGAAGAAAATATGAGTAATGTAAAAAAAAATTTACTCTACATTATTTTCCTTTGTTTGGTAGTTTTAATAAAAGAAAGAGTTATTGAAATTTTTCTCTTATTTTTAAAGAAAAAAATGAGGGTTAATGTGGTTATTTTGCTTATTTATATAACTACTTATCTCTTTTTACCTCCATTTCTCTCTATTTTAAAGAGACATATATTATACATTAGGAAGAAAATTAGAAAATTAAATTTATTTTATTTTATTCTCATTTATCGTACTACTAATTATACCAAATCAGAGAAAGAAAATGAAATTACATCTGCTTTTTTCTCTTTTATCCCATTTACTCTCAACCAAACAAAGTCTCAAATAAAAAAAAAATAGAACTCCGTAATAAAACTTAATTTATATTCAATTTTATTATAAAAATAAAATAATATAAAATAAGAATAAATATTAAATTTCAGATCTATATTAATTTAAAAATTATTTGAAGACAAATCACATAATAAAAATATATAAAATTGAACAAAAAATAATAAAAATAAATAATAGATTATGAACAAATTAAGATGAAAAAAATGGATTAATTTGCTATTTGCCAATGCACTGACAGTAGTCTTATTCTCAAATTAAAAAAGAAAAAAAACTAATGAGAATTCAAAATAAAAAATATGAATAATTTTTTTAATAAGTGACATTAAATATGAATATAATAAAAAATTTAATATACTACCTCCGTTTTATTAATATAGAAAAAGTAAGATGGACACGAAAATTAAGGAAATTTTACTTTTTCTACCTCTATTGACTTAAATATCCCTAAAAAAATATCTCTCAAATTAAACTTTTAAGGCAGGGGTATTAATGATATTTTGTCTCATTCCACTCTCCAAAATTTACCTAAAATGACATATTTTCTATATAAAAGATACACCAAAAAATGAAATTTTTTCTATATTAATGAAACGGGGGAGTATTAAGTAACTTATTATAATTAATATAAATATAAATATATATTTTTATCAATTTAAAACAGAAATAGTAATTATATCATATGTATAGACTTTCAACTCTCCAACCCAACTCTAACCATTAATTTTTTTTTAAAAAAAAGTTTTAAAATAAAGGTTGCTTTTGATCTCTGTCAGTGACCTTCTGAATTTGATTACTGTAAAGATGCTCTGTTTTGTTATTTAATCCCTTTCGTTAGGGGAAAAAATTAGTTAATATAATACATCTTTCCACTGAATAAATTTATATTTCTCCTCCCAATGCTAAAAAAAATAATAATAATTATGAAGTAGTCTGTATTACATTTATTTACACTCAGGTGGCATGACCTTGAACCTGTGTATATCATTACAGTAAGAGTAGAACATGAGCTTCCTTCTTGCCCAATTCATGGCCATACTTTGATCCTTTGATAAAGCAACAAATTGTTGCCCTTCAACTGGGTCTAAACTTGAAGGACCAGCTTTAGAACATGAAATTGAGGGATTGTAAATGCAACCATTCATTTCCATTTCTGCAAATGAAACTATAAACGGTGCATTCTTGTAATTAACTGGGTATTTTCCTCCATGGGTTGCCCATTCTGAACCATCCCAAATTGTGGCATAAAGTGACATTGGCTTTGATGGGTATACAGAAGAGAAAGCACTGTTGTGAACAAACTCTCTTACTGGTATATTATCCACTAGAAACCTGCAAAATTTTAGTTGAACCCCAGTTGGAGGTTAATTAATGGAAAAGAATTAAGTAAAGATTATATTTTTATTGTTGGATTAATTATTAGCTTACACTGTGTGGTGATTGTTCCAAATGATGCTGTAATAATGGTGTTCTTCTGTTGGATCAAACCAAAGATAGAATTTCTCTTCTCTTCCTGTGCTGACACTTCCATTTGCATAGATATTAGTTTGAAGAATCCAGTCATTTCTCTTGTCATGTCCAAGCAGTTCAATGTCAATCTCATCATGGTTGTGTGGACTTGTATCTGCATTTGACATCTGAAAAAAGAAAATTTCCCAGATTTTAGTCATTCTATAAAAACAGAGAGAAAGTTCAAAATGCACTAAAAACAGAGAGAAAGAAGAAGAAGAAAAAGAAAGCTACATAGAAGGCTACAACAACTCCAGGGGAAAGACCAGCGGGCAACTTTATTGCAGCACTAAAAAATCCATAGTAATATTTGTTCTTCGAAGCCAATCCAGAACCTGCAGAAAATCAAAAAAAAAGAAAGAACAAAAACCCCAAGAAAGAATGTATAAGAATCAATTCAGAAACATAACTTAACAGTCTCTTGATGGCTGAGAGCATTTCCAAAATTATGAAAGTTCCAATTGTGAACTCTAATAGATACCTGAAGATTTATCAAGAGCAAGATGGACAGAAGACCCATTATTAAGAAGCTTAATATTTGATTCTCCAAAGAATGTGGAGAAGCCTTGACCAATTGAAACATGAGAAAAGAGATTAGTGAAGTGAGTAACATTAGGTGGAGTATATTGCATATGATGTCTACTATGTGAAGAAACTGCTAATGTGAAGCACAAAAGTAAAAGATTCAAAAGGGCATTATTTTCTTGCAAAAGTGCCATAATTTTCCCAACTAAATTTTGGAATTTGATGATGAAGCAAAAAATTATGGGTAAGAAAAGGTTGATTTATATGTATAAATGAGAGATTTTTTTTTTGACAAACTTTGCTTAGTTGTTAACTAGCTGGATAGCTCTTCCTAGTGTATGCAGTTGTCCGCTGGTGGGTGTTTTGGATCTTGAAGACAATGATTTATGGGTCATATGGGGAATGGCTTTAGAATGAATAACACAGCTCATGGGGCTGCCCTAAAGTTAGGACCTTTACAGTATTAGTCCTTTTTTTCTTTCTTTCTTTTGGGAATGGGAAATTCTTAAATGTGAATTGAAGGATTTTAGACCAATGTTTGAATTAAGGGAAAAATTTTAATTGCATATGTCTAAAAATATTTAAATTGTTTACATTCTATACTATAAAATAATAATTTTTTTCAACTACAAAAAGAAATATTTAGATATGATAATGTCACATTTAGTTTGATTTATCAATTAATTATTGAAAATTTAATTTAAAATATGGCTGTGTAAGATTAATTATTTAAATATCTTTTTCTTAAAAATCATAATAACTACAGATCTTTAATCTCAGATCATAAATTTTAATCAAAATGATGAATTTAATGTTTAGATATTATATATAACATATTATTTTATAAGAAAATTGAATTTAAATTAATATATAGGTAAATGCATTTTTACCACTAACTAGTTGAAATATAATTTTTCTAATATATTTTTAGTATTGTAAATATATAGCTCTAGATATGTCAAAAATGAGGTATATTTTTGATATATTAAATATATAATAAATGCATACCTCTAAAAGGGATTTTTTTTAAAGATTAAATATTGAAAAGTGATTTTTTTAAAAGAAAATTATTATTAAAAAAATTATCTTTAGGTATTTTTTTTAAAGAAATTCCAAGTATAAAACACTAGATGATAGTAAACTAAACTGGGACACTTGATTAATGTTTGATGGGAGTTCTCACCAGCAGAAAGAGACTCTGGGAGTGCTTATTTCTACTTGCTCTGTGTTGTGAGGTCCAAAGATCATAATGGGCCTCTTTGATAGTCTCAAATGGTACAAAACATGAAATATTTTGGAAAAATATCTTCATCGTATAATTTAAAATTTTATTTTTTTATTAAAAATATTTTAATTATTTTATTATAAATTTATAATAAACTCATTATAATTATATAAAATTTATAAACTCATAATAAATTTATAATAAACTCATTATAATCTAATAAAAATATAATATTTTGATAAATATTTTATAAATTTTGATATTTTAATAAATAATTTATAAATATGATAAATTTATAATTATTTAAAATTTTTCTTATATTTTTATAAAAAGACCAAATATTTCAGGCTTGTACGCATTAGAGAAGTATTGACATTTCATGTTATTTTCTTCTTATTTCAAGTCCTTTTTTATTTGACATTTTGTCCTGTTTATTTTTTTTACCTTCTCAAGCAAAGAATAGCTTCATCACAAATGCCCAATATAAACCTTCCAATAAAATTATTTAAATGAGTTTATTTAAAATTTATTACTTTCTTTACTTAAATTTAATCATTCTATTGTATATCAAGACATAATATAGCGATAAATATAACTCTTTTAAATTATAAATTCACGATCAATTCTCTTTCTATATCATAATAAAAAAACAAAAGATTCAATCATTTTGTTAAAAGATTTTAAGCCTCATTAACGTGAATTTATAAGAAATTTCTTAATACTAATCATTAACAAAATTAAGAGATTTTGAGTTTAAACTTTTAGTTGGAATAAAAATTTAAGAAAAAATGACATTAAAATGATTAATTCTAATAATTCATTGTCATGAGATAATTAAAAAAAATAAATAAATAAAAGGACAAAACAAAAGAAAATCCCATTGCTAATAATTTAAGATATATATGTAAATTTGACATAATTGATTTTTTATCAATAAAATGATTAATAGACTTATTATATATATATTGACATATATAATTGATTTATCTGGAAAGAGTAAAGAGACAAGGGCAAGTTGGGTGTGATTTTGATTAGACAAATAAGAGATTTTATTAATGATTTTGTCATTTTGATTAATTTTTTTTGGAATATAATTTATAAGGTAAGATTAGTCTATTTGCTTCTCTTCTTTTGGTTGTAAAATGATACTATTCGCCAGAGCCATTTTAGCTGGCAACTTAATTAATTAGATGCTTTGATATGGCAATTAACAGACAAAAACAATAGTGGTATTGATGGCATTAAAATGGCCTTTGTACTTCAGCTAAGATGATATGGTTATGGCTGCAATTTCCCCTTTTCTCTTTATCCATTTCGATCAGTTATCTTAGATTGTGGCTTAAATGATATGGGTTTTCAGGGTTATCCGTTTACATGGGACAATAAGCGTTCAGGAGCAGTATTCATAGAAGAGAGGTTAGACGGGTTTAGCTTCTCCGTTGTGGTTCCAAATGTTTGAAAAGGCAATACTCAGTCATATAATTCATTCAGGGTCAGATCATTTACCTATCTGTGTTGAGCTTGAAGGCGTCTCATTAGTCCATTGTCGAGAATATCGCTTCCGTTTTAAAGATATGTGGTTTAGAAACCCTGGTTGTATGGAGGCGGTTAAGCAGAGTTGGTGCATAAGTGAGCATGCAGATTGGAGCACTAGAATTAAGAATTGTTAGCTTGAACTTGGATTGTAGAGCAAACAGAATTTTGGTAATATGGCCAGAAAAAAGAAAGAATTAATACGTAGATTAGAGTTAGCAGACAATAACACGAAAGCTCTTAGTAGTGGGGAAAGATGTCGTTTGAAGGCCGAACTGGCAGAGATTTCCTTACGGGAAGAGACTAAATGGCGTCAGAGATCAAGGGTCCAATGGCTTCGTGAAGGAGATCGTAATACTCGTTATTTTCATGCAGTGGCGTCGAAGAGGACGAAAACTAATAATATTAAGAAGCTGATAGATCAGTGGGGGTGTTCAATTAGGGGGGAGGATTTGGCTAACCATGTGATTCATTTTTACACTGAGTTATTTTCTTCTTCTGCTAATGTTAGCACGGATATGAACCTTCATTTCAGCGTACAGAAGGTGAGTGAAGATATGTCTCAGTTTCTTCTTCACCCTTATGAGGTAGAGGAGGTATATCGACCAGTTAAGGCAATGCACCCTTCTAAAGCCCCAGGACCAGATGCGCTTCCACTTTCCTTCTATCAACGGTACTGGTCTGTAGTTAGTAAAGATGTGGTGAGAGTTGTTATTGATGTGCTTGAAGGAGGGGAAATACCACAGGGTTTCAATCACACCCATATTTGTCTGATCCCAAAAATTAAAAATCCAAAGAGAGTCTCAGATTACAGGCCCATCAGTTTGTGCAATGTTATTTGTAAGATTGCAACCACAGTCATAGCTAATAGATTGAAAGTGATACTAGGGGAGGTAATAGATGAGTCACAAAGTGCATTTGTGCCTGGTTGCATGATTACTGACAACATTCTAGTGGCGTATGAAGTTTTTCATCACATGCGTTCTAGGGGTGGAAGGAAGTTGATGTTGTTGAAACTTGATATGGCCAAAGAGTACAATCGAGCAGAATGAAATTTTTTGAAGGTAATCATGTTGAAGATGGGATTTCCTTCGGAATGGGTCTCTAGGGTCATGAATCTGGTCACTTCTGCGACATATTCTATTCTAATTAATGGATCTCCAACTGGCCATATCGTACCTAGTAGAGGCTTAAGGCAGGGCGATACACTCTCACCGTACCTCTTTCTACTGTGTACCGAAGGTTTGACAGGACTACTCAGACATGCAGTGAACTGTGGCTCCCTCCATGGAATCCGTATTTGTTCAGGGGCCCCAGTAATCTCACATCTCATGTTTGCGGATGATTGTATTCTGTTTATGAGGGCAAACTCCAGTGAAGCAAAGGTGCTTTCGGATATATTGCATAGTTATGAAGCTTTGTCAGGTCAGAGTGTAAATTTCCATAAAGCTGAAATTTCTTTCAGCCCCTCTGTTGTAAGTAATGTAAGGGATGACATTGCTAATTTTTTAGGGGTAAAGCAAGTTGAGCATCACTCTCTATATCTGGGCTTACCAACGGCAATGGGGAGACACAAAAGGCTTGTTTTTGGTGTGCTTAAGGATAGATTGTGGACTAGATTGCAGGGCTGGAAGGAGATACTTATCTTGGGCAGGTAAGGAGTTATTAATTAAGGCGGTGGCCCAGGCTATTCCCTCTTATGCTATGCAATGTTTTCTCTTGCCTGCTTCTTTGTGTGAGGAATTTAAATCCATGATAAGCAACTTCTGGTGGGGGCAAAGAGCAGAGCAGAGGAAATTACATCTCTGTAGTTGGATTAAACTGTGTAAAGCAAAAGAAGAGGATGGATTGGGATTTTGGGATTTTGCATGCTTTAATAGAGCTTTGCTAGCAAAGCAGGTGTGGCGGCTAGCCATTAACCCAGTTTCTTTGGTCGCTCGAATATTCAAGGTAAGATATCACCCTCACTTGGATTTCCTTCATGCAAACTTGGGTCGTCATCCTACTTACACATGGAGAAGTATTCTGGCAGGTAAAGAGCTGCTGCTTCATGGTATTCGGTGGCAAATAGGGAATGGATCTAATGTGGATATTTGGAATGATTGTTGGATTCCTGAGCCTACTTCATTCAAGCCTGTTACTCCATGTCGAATGCTTCCTATTGATGCTAAAGTTTCGATGTTGATTGATGAACGAGGTAAATCGTGGAACTGGGAACTTATATCTTCCATTTTTTATCCAGTGGATGTTGACCGAATTGCAAAGGTTCCCTTGAGTTTGAATAAAAATACAGATTCTTTAGTTTGGCATTATCATAAATACGGGGAGTATGCTGTCAAAAGCGGGTACAGGTTGGCTCCAAACATTTTAAATGATTCTAGTAATTCAGGTTCGGCTTCTCATGTGTCTGATTCTTGTTTCTGGAAGAAGCTATGGAAGATAGATGCTCAACCAAGAGTTATAAATCTGCTATGGAGAGCAGCAGAGCAGCTCTTGATGTACTTCCCACAAAGTTGACGTTGAGTCGGAGATTCACAATTGATAATCAATCCTGTGTTTTTTGCAAAGAGAAAGAGTCTGCTCTCCATCTTTTCCGTGATTGTGCTATGGCTAAGAAAGTGTGGCTGTGGGAAAATCTAGCTTATGTGAGTGAGGTGGAGGGCCCTTCTTTCAAACTTTGGTTAATGAATCTGCCGACATGTTGTCCAAAGGAAGATATTAGAAAAGTAAGTTATACATGTTATTGTCTGGTTTGCTCGAAATGAAAAATCCCATGATGGCTCTAATTGTTCTGTGGCTCAAATTGCTCATAAAGCAACATTTCTGTCCTCAGAGGTGATTAGGGGCAATGGACCGTCATTGAATGGTTGTGCTCTGGGATTGTTTGAACAAACTGGTGATGATGGTGCTCAGATGGTTGGGTGGAGACCGCCGGCGAATGGAGTCATAAAAATTAACTGTGATGCGGGTGTGCTGGGTAATAACACAGTTGGTGTTGTGGGATGTATTTTCAGAGATGGTTCTGGTTCAATTCTGGCTTGTGCAAATAAGTTGATTGTTGGTAACGTGGAGCCCTTTGTAGCTGAAGCTTGGCCTGTGGACTTCTTAAATTGGCAAAGGATCTCTATTTTTCTTTCATTGAGGTAGAATCTGATTGCCAACTATTAATTGATAAGCTCGTGGAGAAAGAGATGCCAAGGAAAGAACTAGGACTGGTAATCACAGATTGTCTTATGTCTAGTCGAAATTTCTTGCAGTGCAAGTGGAGCTTCACTCCAAGATCTTTTAATGAAGCTGTCCATATTCTTGCCAAATCTTCTTCTTCTTGGTCTGTGAGACTTTGGATTAAGGAATTTCCATCTTTCTTGTTCTTTTTATTTACAAATGTTGTTTCTTCTGCTACTGTTGCTCTTTAATGAAATTGAGTTTTTTATTTCAAAAAAAAAAAAAGTTAATAAATCAAACTTTATACATAAGCTATACTTTAGAGTCTTGAAGCTACCGATTATTTTTTTTTCAACTTAAATTGGTTCATTTAGGTTATGATTCATTTCAACTATATATATATAAAAAAAAAATCATTCAGTGTACTATAACCAAATGGTCCACATTCTCATAATCTATTCTCAAAATTAATTTAAGTAAATTTATTTGAACCAAAATGAATTTTTGAACGTTTTAATAAATAATTATAATTTTTAGGTTTATGTGTGCCTTTATATGTTCATAATATAAAAATTAATTAAAAATAACTTTTAGTAATAACTTATATTTACGTGTAATCAAATGCACATGGTTAGAATTAATTAGCGTATGTATAAATTCAGAGAATTGGAATTAATTAATAGTACAATAAAATATTTAGATATTAACATATGCATGTGTGAATAAATTAATGCAAGAAAAAGAAAATGAGAGGATAAAGTGAGAAAATTTTTATTTCTCGGTTATTGTTAAGGGTAAAATAAGAAATCGCATTTTGAGATGTTTTGATTGTATAAATTAAAGATTGATACATGTATTATAAAAAAAATCGAATATTTTAAAATAAAAATATAGTATAATTATTTTATTCTATATATATTTTTAAAAAATATGATTTATAATCGTTTGAAATAAATAAAAAAAATTATATAATCGAGTTGAGTTGAAATATTGAGCATTTTACTCGTGCATTTAATTTTTTGTTAATAAAAAAACACTTAATTTGCTTTATCTTGTTGTATTTGACAAAAGAGGTGAGTTCTTGGCCAAGTTATACCCATTAAAGAAAATCGTTCATTGCTTTTGCTTTGGTGTGAAAGGGTAGAAATGAAAGAAACTACTATTTTTTTCTTGACATTTTTCAACTATAAAATCTTTTTTTTTTTCAAACTGGATCCACGCTTAACTGTTTGTACGTATAGGCTCATATAATTAACATTGTTGTTTTTCTACACTAAATTATTTATCAAATGTCAATTCATAAGTTGAACCGACTGATACCCTTTATCGGGTTCATTTCAATATATTCTAATACGCTATATTTAAATGGTTCCTAAATAAAATAAAGAGTTAAATGTAGTCTAATTATAATAAAAGCCTCAATACATTTTTAAAAATATTACACGTAACATTTTGTTAAAATGGGTGAAGAGATGTAATAAAGAAAAAAGGTGAAGAGACTGAAGTCACTTCGACCTCATACATAGAGCAGCTAGTTTTGCAAGATTATTTGTGTTTACCCACTCCCACCCAAAGAAATTTGAAAATCCTCCATATGGGCATATCCTTTTCAAATCATTTGACCATAAATTAATTTAACAACTTATAATTCTCATTTGCATATATATATATATGAGGAAGAGTCAGACTCCAAAATTACTTAATATATTAACATAGTTTTAATTTTTAAGTGGAAGATTAGAAGCTAAAAGTGAAAAATGTATGTGAATATTTTAACTAAGTTGATACATTTTTAACAAACTCAATAAATATTTAAATTTAAAAAATAAAATAAAATAAAGATACAAATGATAAGTAAAAAATAATAATAATATAAGTAAAGGAGCTAAGAATTTAAAAGCAAATGTCGTATGAGGAAATTCACAAATAATTTTAAAAATATACCAACACTAGCTAGCCCTGAATTTTCCAAAATTGAACCATCAGTGTTGATTTTTATCGACGATAACGGAGAAGGGTATTAAACATCATTAATAATATTTGGTATTTTACCTGACCTACTGCAAATATTAAAATTGCTAAAAGACTGAAATTCTAAGGAAGAATTATACATAATATTTATATTCATGAATTTATACTCATAAATAGACGATTAAAAATGATGAAAAACCTGAAATATATTCACTCGATGCCCCTCAAAAATTTTCAAATTTCTAGTTTTCAATATATTAACATAGTTTGGCTTATGATACAATTGAATAAATAAATGAAACATTTATCCTTCAATTTCACTTGAAAAATTATTTTTTCTATAATGTTAGAAAAACTCCTAAAAACGTTGAACATTACTACATTATTTTAGTGAGCATAATAATAATAATTGATCAATAATTTTAAAAATAAAAATAAAAAATGGGCAGCTTCCTTCCCATAATCCCACGCTGCAGCCTATATATCCACGTCCTTGTCGGCTACCTTTCTTCACGTAACTTCAGTCTCACAAGTCACAAGGCCTTCCCATATTTTTCGGCCACGTGTCACCCTATCCTTAAATTCAATCACATGATCGGAAACTCTCTGCGATCTCGCCTTGTATTCATCCCCACGTTCAACCACGTGTCACTCTTACTGATCGTCCGATTAAACTTGAATAATCTTCTGACACGCGTCCATTATTATATTCAATACCCTACTCCCTATATATATATATGAACCAAACCAAACCGCCACTGACAACAAATTCAAAAACCAAAATCAAAATACAAACTGCCAAATCCTAACTTTCTGTCGATGATCCGAAAACATAACGGGTCAACCCGCCGGGTTCTTACTTTTCCGGCGGTTCACCCTTGCCAGAGTATTGACCCAACAACACTGCTCACCTCACTGACCAATTTAGCTTTCGAAATTTGTGAATATAAGTCAAAGTATTTCTCTACCAATGTGAGAAACGCGCGCGAAATGATTCGCGAAGTCAGTAACATTCTCTTCTTGCTTCAGGAAATCCGGGTCGTTTTTGGTTCGGATTTGACCGATTCTGTCATTCTTAGCTTGTCGGAGCTTCATTTGACGTTACAGAAGGTTCGTTTCTTGCTAGAAGATTGCACTTTAGAAGGTGCTCGTTTATGGATGTTAATGAAGTCGGAGCGTGTAGCGAATCTGTTTCGGATACTTGCTCGGGCTATGGCTGCGGGTCTTGATGTTTTGCCACTGGAATTGCTTGATTTGTCAGGAGAAGTGAAGGAATTGGTCGAATTAGTGACGAGACAAGCTCGAAAATCAAGATTTGAAGTGGATCCAGATGATAAACGGGTCATGAATGAGGTTTTCATGATCTTGAATCACTTCGAAAATGGAGTGGTTCCTGATAGGAATGATATACAATGTGTTCTGGATTCAATGAGGGTTCAGAAATGGAGCGATTGCAATAAAGAAGTCAAATTCTTGGATGCAGAAATTGAGTTCGAGTACTCAAATGAAGAGCAAAAAAGAGAATTGGGGCTTTTGACTAGTTTGAGGGGGTTTATGAGCTATGCAAGATGCGTATTATTCAATTTAATTGATTCCAAAATCACCCAACAACAGCAACACTTTGATAATAAATTCATTGGGGAGATTCTTAGCTGCCTTAGCAGTGATGATTTTCGATGCCCAATTTCGCTGGAGATAATGAAAGATCCTGTCACAATAGAGACAGGGCATAGTTATGATCGAGCGTCAATATTGAAGTGGTTCAAGTCTGGAAATCTCACATGTCCAAAAACTGGTAAGAGACTTGAAACCACAGTATTAATCCCAAATTTAGTGCTCAAGGGTTTGATTCAACAATTTTGCATCCAAAATGGGATCCCATCTGTTGAATCTAATCGCAAGAATCGTGATATAACAAGGACAGTTCTTGCTGGTAGTTTGGCGGCTGAAGGAGCTATGAAAATGGTAGCTAATTTTCTTGCTGATAAGCTTGAAAATGGAGATAGTAAAGAAAGAATCAAAGCTAGTTATGAAATTCGGATTCTTAGCAAAGCAAGCATTTTTAATCGGTCTTGCTTGGTAGAAGCCGGCGTGATTTTATACTTATTGAAGTTGTTATTGTCTAAAGATATTTTGTGTCAGGAAAATGCAATTGCAGGTTTATTGAATCTCTCAAAGCATTCTAAAAGTAAAGCTGTGATTGTTAAAAATGAAGGATTGGAGTTGATTGTTAATGTTTTAAAAAAGGGGTTAAATATGGAGGCTAGGCAACATGCTGCTGCTACATTATTTTACCTTGCTTCAGTAGAGGAGTATAGGAAATTGATTGGGGAGAGTACTGAAGCTATATCAGCTCTAGCACAGTTAATTAGGGAAGGAAATGATCGTGCGAGAAAGAACGCATTGGTTGCAATTTATGGGTTGCTTATGCATCCTGATAATCATTGCAGGGTTCTTGGATCAGAAGCAGTTTCTTTGCTTGTTAATCTTTTGATATCTTGTGAAAATGAAGAACTAGTAACAGATTCTTTAGCAGTTTTAGCTAGTCTAGCAGAGAAACCTGATGGGGCAAAAGCAATTCTTCGATCTGTTGCCTTACCTCAAATTGTGGGGATTTTGGATTCCTCCACATCAAGGGCAGCAAGGGAGCAGTGTGTGTCTTTGTTGCTGGCTTTATGTATCAATGGAGGTAAAGATGTGGTAGCTTTCTTGGTCCAGAGCCCTTCTCTTATGGGATCATTATACTCCCAGTTGAGTGAAGGCACTTCTCGAGCTAGCAAGAAAGCAGGTGCTGTCATCAGGATCCTGCATGAATTCTATGAAAGAAGGTCCTCTAGTTCAAGGACACCAGTTCTACTTCGAGAAAGATTTATCCATATATGGTAACCCAATTTTTTTCGGGTATTCCATCATTCTTTCATTATCCTTGCCAGAATCTCTCCGTGTAAATACACTCAATTCTGGAAGGACGTTTTCTTGCTTTATTTTGTATTTTGTTTTGTGATATTAGCTCGGTTTTTTCAAGAGCTAATATGTATACTGGCTTCTGCTTTTTATTATATGAAGCTTTGTACAAATATATGATCATGTTGCAATTTTTTTTCCTGATTAGTAACAATAATAACGTGTTACTTTGTTGTATAACTCATTCATGAAAATATGCAATAAAAATGAGAACTTTGATGTCTTCCATTTTTCTCCTCTTCAATTTAGTTCATTCTTCTTGCTGAACCATACGTGGTAGACTTCATTCTCATCGAGATACTGAGAGCTTGCTCTAATCTCAGTACCACTTGTTCCATTGATGGCCTTTCCAGCTTAATTCCTGTACATGACAAAGCTAACTTGAGCACCAGATCAAAGGCTTCAACTGAATACTCTCCATTGAGTTTCGAATCAGCAAATTCTGTTATATTACCGCCTCTTGAGAGAAATTTTGCCTGAGAAGTTGAGGGTATGCGATATGAGGGGTAGAAGAGAATTTGAAGTCATAAGGCTCAAATTATGGTGATAGAGAAAGGGATAATACTTCTTTACCATTTTGTTTAGTTGCATTGGTCTATTGAAATTCAAATTAATCACTCTCTGCCCTGATATAAGTTGTAGCAGCACAATCCCAAAACTGTAGACATCACCCTTTGCATTTACACGATGATTTCTTCGATATTCAGGATCAACATAACCAAATGTGCCTCTTACTTCTGAACTCACGTAGGACTGATCTACATCCATAACTTTGGATAATCCAAAATCTGAGAGTTTTGCTTGAAATTCAGCATTGATAAGAATGTTGGTCGGCTGCCAAGACAGCATAGGTGAGACGAAAGTGGGAGAAAAGAAAGACTTGATCTCAGGGAAAGAAATGGAACAGAAGATAAGGCCTACATATCTATGACTGCCATAGACATACCTTGATATCACGGTGAACAATGCAGCCTTCTGAATAGGTGTGGAGAAACCAGAGACCTCTTGCACTATCAATTGCAATCTCAAGTCTTTGAATCCAGGAAAGAACTCTATCGTTACCTGTTGTTCTTGAACTTTGTCAATCGGCTCTTTCCATGCAATGAGAATGATAAAGAAAATACAAAATGGAAATGAAAACCTACCATATATCCATTCTGATAGATTACCATTGCTGCACAACTCATAAACCAGAAAATATTCATCTTTGTGTTCGCAAAATCCTTTCAAAGCTACAAGATTTGGATGTTTGATATGGGATAGGCTTGTAACTTCGCGGACAAATGTCTCTACATGTCCGTCATTC
Organism: Garcia nutans; assembly: GCA_947685225.1. Lineage (NCBI taxonomy): Eukaryota > Viridiplantae > Streptophyta > Magnoliopsida > Malpighiales > Euphorbiaceae > Garcia > Garcia nutans. The sequence continues at coordinate 3,302,345 of CANTUV010000048.1, read as the reverse complement.
ATTATATGCTTAACCGCGACTTGCTGCCCATTAGGTAGAATCCCTCTATACACCTTTCCTGTGCAATGCTACAAAATCAAACTCTCTGATACAAGGAAATTTCCACTCTTACCATGTTAAAGGGTGCTCGTTTTTTGAAAAATGAACTTGCACATCTTCCACATTCTATATATTGCTTGTTAAGTTTTCCCCTCCCTAGTTAGTCGTCAATCATGAATGATAAAGAGATTACTGAATGTGAATTCCAAGCTTCTTACCAGCTATGCCTTGGCCAATGAAGTTTTTGTCATTAAGATTGTCTGTCGCCAAGTAAATTTCCTTAGGTGATAATTTGAGATCAGTTGACTCCTTGGAAAATGACTTACAATATCCTGTCAAATAAATGAAAAGGACACTGAGCAATTCATTACTGTAATAAATCTTCTAGCATTATTATAATTAATAATCTAACAGTAATAAGTACCATTTTTTCCAGTTGACAGATTTTCTTGAGCCCTTTTTCCATAAAAGATCCAAACTGATACTGCAATAAATATTATTGCCACAAGTCCTACTAACCCCATGACTAAAATAAATATACCTGTTATCATCAATAAATTCAAATTTATTAATTGTTAAAAACATAATTCAAATGGGGAAGTCATGGTGTGAAGTTCACCTGTTCTTGGTCTGGTATTACGACTCCTAACCATGCCTGCCTGTTCATTTCCTGAAGGAAGAGAATATCCAAATTTAACAACACAAAATAAACAAAAATTGCATATAAATATAATAGAAATTTCTCAAAAACAATTTACCAAAAGAAAGACAATTATAAATTGACTGGACCCTTTTCCTATCATCAATCAGATTGCTGGTTAGTGTTATCAGAACAGCAAATTTACACATGCTGGAATCAGAATTGAAGTCATTGCCATTGTTTGATGATCCACCAATTTCCTCCCACCTTGTCAAACATGCTGTACAAGTTTGCAGGTCAAGTTTATCATCTGAATCCATGAACTCACAATCTTCTTCTAAATTATTCACTCTATTTCCAAGCTTATTAGCAACATCAGCCATCGTATAGGTAGAGCAGCCACCACCTCCACTAATTAGCTTCTCAATTCCACAGTCTAAAACATCATCATAAATAGGCTTCATTGAAATTAAACAACTCTCTTGTTCTGTGGAATTTAAGTATATTTGGCCAGTTTTATTGGCCCTCTGCCCCAATGCATACAAATACTCATCAAAAACAGCTTTACAACAATTATTGTTGATAAACCCATCCCAGTTGCCTGGTTTACAATCTGAACTATCTATTGGTGAAGAAAGTTTAAGATCAAGTATGCATTTGTCATTAGAAGTTTGTGAAAAAACCAAATATGGGATTGTGGTGAGAATAAAAACAAGATAGATGATGGAGCGGAGTATTGGTTTAGCCATGTAAAGAGGTTCTATTTGAAGTACTTTTGATTTTAGAGTGTCTAAAATGAGCTTCAAATGTAACTATAATGCCTCCTTTGTCAAGAAAAATGAGAAATACTAAAGATTACATACATTATAACATAATGCAACATTCTTTTTTTGGAAGCTCAATGCTAAAATCAAACAATAATGTGCTCTTGATGGTATTGAAAACATGAATTTGCAAATCAATAACCTAGCAGTAAATACATATTAGTATGAACAATGAATTTATGATTGATTTTCTCCTCCTCAAAATGCACCATCTTCTCTTTTATGGGAAAAGGGTATTAATAAATTAAACTAATTTGGAAGGTGGAATATGGAAATTTTCACAATTGAATCTCGGAGAATATTAAGATTATATGGAGATAAGCCATATATCAAGAAGAATAAAGTTAATGCACAAGAGACACAAATGTCATCACATAATTGAATTTGAAAAATCAATTAATAATTTGTATTTAGAAGAAAGGCTTGTTTTGGAGGTTGCTAAAAGTAGAGATTTGCATAAGCCAAATGGCTATGAGTTGGTGCACAACATTTTTCTCATTTTTCTTTGGTTTTGACATATGAAGTTGCCTTGTTGCCATCACTCATATGATTTTATTTTTATAAAGTTGATTATGCCAAGTGCTTATGCATGTAATTGTAGAATTAATTAATTATTGTTCGATAAATTCAGTATAAAGTGTAGGGTAATTGGCAAAAGAATTAAAGAAGTGGTGCTGGCAGATAATGTAGGTTGGAATATAAAGGCCAAACAAATAAGACTAATAGGAAGGTTAAATTTTGCAGGCTTTGTTAATTTATTGGTCTTCGGTCTTAGTATCTCATGGAAACGCCTCATAGGAAATTATATATTTTTAACATTTTTGTTATAGAAATATATTCTATCATATAAGCATCGTTCCTAATATATAATATTATATCAATCTAAAATATTATCGAATCAATTTTTATATCAATCAACATATAATTCTCTCGAGATGTAACAAGTTTGAAAATATATACAATTGATAAAAAAAAGATAAATATAATTATGGATTTCATTTTTGATGTGGATCAATGCGAAGCTAGCTTGGGAGTAATTATAAGGGATTGCTCGAGTGAGATAATTGCCTCGGCAAGTAAGAAACTGATCAAGGTAATGGATGCAGAGATGGTAGAAACATTGGCTTTATCCTTTGGTCTTTCTACTGCAGCAGATTGTAATTTGTAATGTGTGATAGCCAGGCATTAATTATAGCTGTTCAGAATGACATTTCCTCCCTCTCCTTCATGAATATCATTCATATGAATATATTGAGGATGTCGAATGGATTCCGGCAGTGTCAATTCTGTTATGTTCATAGATATGGAAATTGAGCTGCACATAAAATGACAAAGTTAGCTAATGTTTTTTTCATTTCATTTTAAATATTGTATAAGAACAATATGCACGGACTAATAGAATGAACAGACCAATAAAATAATTAGCCATTATAAATTTTATAAAAATTTTATTGTAATTTACTTAAATATCATTTTTTTATTTGTTTCAATATTTATTCTCTTCATTAATTAATATAAGTAATATTAAAATTTTTTAATTAAAATTTTTTTAAATTTCTAAAAATAACACATGAAGTGAAACAAAAAAAATTTTACACGGCACTTGAAATTTCCTAATAAAAATATATTTTATTCTTAAAAAAAATTCTTAAAGAATTCACAATCATAGGTAAAGTAATTAGCAAATGCAAAAATATGTATGAGAATTAATTAGTAAATGAGGCAAAGTCTAAACAATAGACGTGTTCATTAAATTTAATTCTTTTTTTTCATCATTACCAATATTACATCATAATCAAATTTATTAATTTATGTGCTGAATATACTTCTTCCATTTTATTTTAATAGTCACTTTAAAAAATTTAAGAAAATATTAATTAAAAAATTTTAATATTATTCCTATTAATTAATAAAAGAATATAAATGAAGCTTGAAATATGAAAAAAATAATATTTAAGTAAATTATAATAATTTTTTTAATAAAATTTGTGATAATTATTTTTTTTAACTGTATCTATTATTTTTATATGATATGTGCACATTATTTTTATATGATATTTAAAATGAAATAGAGTGAGAAATAAAATTTTAAAATAAAATTTAATAAATTTAATTAAATACTATATTTTAAGCCTTCTTTAAAGATGCCACGGTAAATATAATATGTTTCACTATCAGCAATTGCGCTTTTAATAAATCTGTAGTATTTCTTTTTTACAATTTTTTATTCTTCATGATAATGGGAGCGCCTCATATAAATTTGTTAATTTCACTTCGTATTAAATATTTATATACTACTTTTTTTTTTAAAAAAAATTATATACTAAAAAATTCAATTTATAAAAAAAATTAATTTCTTGCAAACTTGGGATATCTCCAATTGCTAAGCGTTTAACGTCATCATATATCTCCTGAAGTTAAAATGGCTTACGCCGTTACGCGACATCTGATGAACTCTCTGTTATAAAAAATTGACAGAAATCGACTTGATTTTCCATTTTATTAAAGTATTAATAAATCACATGTTTCTTCTGCTTTAGACAAAAAATAAAACAGAACGACAGGAAACGCTGTCGTTTTTTTTTTAAAAAAAAATCTTTGCCAAAGCTTCTTCACCAGCCCAAAAAGAAAACACAGATCCCCTTCCCATCACAGAAGAAAGATTCCATATTCCCCGATCAACCACTTCAAAAAACCCAAATTTTATTCTTCATGATAATGGGAGCGCCTCATATAAATTTGTTAATTTCACTTCGTATTAAATATTTATATACTACTTTTTTTAAAAAAAAAAATTATATACTAAAAAATTCAATTTATAAAAAAAATTAATTTCTTGCAAACTTGGGATATCTCCAATTGCTAAGCGTTTAACGTCATCATATATCTCCTGAAGTTAAAATGGCTTACGCCGTTACGCGACATCTGATGAACTCTCTGTTATAAAAAATTGACAGAAATCGACTTGATTTTCCATTTTATTAAAGTATTAATAAATCACATGTTTCTTCTGCTTTAGACAAAAAATAAAACAGAACGACAGGAAACGCTGTCGTTTTTTTTTTAAAAAAAAATCTTTGCCAAAGCTTCTTCACCAGCCCAAAAAGAAAACACAGATCCCCTTCCCATCACAGAAGAAAGATTCCATATTCCCCGATCAACCACTTCAAAAAACCCAAATTTTATTCTTCATGATAATGGGAGCGCCTCATATAAATTTGTTAATTTCACTTCGTATTAAATATTTATATACTACTTTTTTTAAAAAAAAAAATTATATACTAAAAAATTCAATTTATAAAAAAAATTAATTTCTTGCAAACTTGGGATATCTCCAATTGCTAAGCGTTTAACGTCATCATATATCTCCTGAAGTTAAAATGGCTTACGCCGTTACGCGACATCTGATGAACTCTCTGTTATAAAAAATTGACAGAAATCGACTTGATTTTCCATTTTATTAAAGTATTAATAAATCACATGTTTCTTCTGCTTTAGACAAAAAATAAAACAGAACGACAGGAAACGCTGTCGTTTTTTTTTTTAAAAAAAATCTTTGCCAAAGCTTCTTCACCAGCCCAAAAAGAAAACACAGATCCCCTTCCCATCACAGAAGAAAGATTCCATATTCCCCGATCAACCACTTCAAAAAACCCAAATTTTATTCTTCATGATAATGGGAGCGCCTCATATAAATTTGTTAATTTCACTTCGTATTAAATATTTATATACTACTTTTTTTTAAAAAAAAAATTATATACTAAAAAATTCAATTTATAAAAAAAATTAATTTCTTGCAAACTTGGGATATCTCCAATTGCTAAGCGTTTAACGTCATCATATATCTCCTGAAGTTAAAATGGCTTACGCCGTTACGCGACATCTGATGAACTCTCTGTTATAAAAAATTGACAGAAATCGACTTGATTTTCCATTTTATTAAAGTATTAATAAATCACATGTTTCTTCTGCTTTAGACAAAAAATAAAACAGAACGACAGGAAACGCTGTCGTTTTTTTTTTTAAAAAAAATCTTTGCCAAAGCTTCTTCACCAGCCCAAAAAGAAAACACAGATCCCCTTCCCATCACAGAAGAAAGATTCCATATTCCCCGATCAACCACTTCAAAAAACCCAAATTTTAATCCCAACCACACCTTGACCCGCTACCCATCTCCGTCATGGGCCTCGCCGGAAAACCCGCCGACAATGGACCAGACTGTGAATCATCACTGTTGCTTCCGACTGTGTCAAACTCCGTCATCCCTCAAAATGTCCCAAAAGACACTTTCCATTTGGCCTACATAATCTACTTTACTCTCGGTTTTGGCTTTCTCCTACCGTGGAATGCCTTTATTACTGCCGTCGATTACTTCTCCTATATCTATCCTGGCGTTTCCGTTGACTGCGTATTTGCCGTCGCTTACATGGTGGCAGGTCTCTGCTGTCTTTTGGTGATCGTCGTTTACGCCCATGTATCCGATGCATATATTAGGATAAATGCAGGCCTCGCCCTTTTTATCGTTTCTCTATTGGTGGTACCGGTTATGGACGCGGTTTACATGAAGGGTCGGGTCGGATTGTATGATGGATTTGATGTGTCGGTCGGGGTGGTTGCGCTTTCCGGTGTGGCGGATGCTCTGGTCCAAGGAGGGCTTGTTGGAGCTGCTGGGGAGTTGCCGGAGAGGTATATGCAGGCTATTTTTGCTGGCACTGCTGGTTCGGGTAATTACTATTATCGTTTTTTATTTTCACAATTTATCACGGCTATTTAATTACATGAATTGGATGTTTTTGTTTTATTTTCACATTAGAATTGACTTGATTCTGATAAAGTTCATTTATTTGATAACCGTAGTTTTGATGTTACTTGGTCTTGAATACTGACAGAGACTTGATTTTTTGATAAACTTCAATTATTGCATTATTTGGGTTGTGTTTGCAGCTTTTACTGCTAATCAAATAATTATTAGTATTACTTAAAATTTAGCTAATAGCTAATATTATCCAGTAGCAACATTTCATACATTGTGATTAAGATTCTAATACAGATATATTCCCTTTGTTACAAAATACTACTTGTCGTAGAATATCAAGGAGGTATTCCCTTTGTTCCAAAATACTACTTGTTTTCTTCGATCCAAAAAAATACTGCTTGTTTTCCTTTTAACTTTAGCCATTACCCTCTTTTTACTCCTCCATTAAACATTAGCATCAAATCGAAAAAGGATAGTCTTTTTTTTCTTAAAATTATGAGAATCTAATGACTTTCTTATTTCATTTGCCGAAATCCTTAATGGCATATGTTCAGTAATAGAGGGAGTACTAGCCAAGATCATAATTGGAAAAACCTTCCTTTTCTGTTCCATCTGGAAGTCAACTCTAAACTGAACTAACTGCAAGAGGTAGCCTTTTTAGCATAATATGGGGTAGATGCTTCCCAAATTGTTGATGGAGGTTTAGTTTTGGGAGACCTGATCACTAGTCATTTCTTTCTTTGCATGTCCCTTAATCTTGAAGAGGATGGCAAAATGGACTTGTACGGAAACTAACAGACCTACCTTTGATACCAGCAATACCAAGAAAAACTTTACACTGAACTCTAGAGGTTCATTTCTAATCTATCGTTGTCAAACCTTTCTTTGTTCTTAAATTGCTTGACTCGGTAACTTTCCAACTTTTGAGTTCATTTGCACCTTGAGAATCACTCTTTAAGAGAGCTCTTGCAGTCTTAGCAAAAGTCATCTTCAACAATCATTTCTTTGCACTCTAATCTTCAACAATCATTTCTTTGCACTCTAAAATGCTTACATTCTTTGTCTAATATCTCATATGAAATAACGTGAAATAAGAATAGAATAGCTATTCACGTGGAATAGTTATTCTTAGCTGTGGTTCAAATTTAAAGATGGTGAAATAATAACTTTATAACCTGAAGCTTCTATTGAAGTTTTAAATAGATAAAAATTTATCTAATGTCACAGAATATTTTCCAATTTTATGAAATTCAAAAATGGTTAAGAATAGTTATTTCATTCCACAAACCAAAGAAGCCTTAAGTATAGAATAGAATGCTAGAATGGCTGTAAGCAGGCTTCCAGTTAACAGTGTGTGTGAGAAGCTTGGCATGTGTTGAATAGTTGCATGCCAAATCGATTAATCATTTGTGGGATTTCAAAATGCTTCTATAACTGAGGTGTAGTATAATCATGAAAGCTAACTGAAATTGCTTGGGGAACATTATGTGCAGGGGTCCTTGTGTCATTTCTGAGAATCATCACGAAAGCTGTATATGCGCAAGATGAAATTGGGCTCAGAAAAAGTGCAAATCTCTATTTTGCTGTCGGAATTGTGATTATGGCCATATGTACTGTCTTATACAACGTGGCACATTACCTTCCAGTTATTAAATACTATAAAGATTTAAAAATTCAGGCTGTAAATGACGAGAAAAATAAAGGGTTGCTAACCGGGGCTCAATGGAGATCAAATCTGTTGGAGAGTATTGGGAGTGTCAAATGGCACGGGATTGGGATTATGCTTATCTATATTGTGACCTTGTCCATATTTCCTGGGTATATAACAGAGGATGTGCACTCTGAGACTTTCAAGGATTGGTACCCAATCCTTCTCATCACTGGGTACAACGTGTTTGATCTGGTTGGCAAGTCTTTAACTGCAGTCTATCTGATGAAGAATGCAAAGGTTGCCATTGGTGGTTGTTTTGCAAGATTGCTCTTTTTTCCTCTCTTCTTAGGTTGCTTACATGGTCCCAGATTCTTTAGGACAGAGATCCCTGTAACAATCCTGACTTGTCTTTTGGGTCTTACTAACGGCTACTTGACAAGTGTTTTGATGATTTTGGCTCCCAAAGTTGTCCCAATACAGCAAGCAGAGACTGCTGGAATTGTGATGGTTTTATTCCTAGTTCTTGGTCTGGCTACTGGATCAATTGTAGCTTGGTTTTGGGTTGTCTGATATTCAAGTCAGCAATTTGTATGAAATTATAACTGGTCCATGGCCTTGGGATGGGTTGTTGAACTGAAGTCTTCAATCTGTAAAGCTTTGTAAACCTGTTAATTAACTTACTGTAATGCATTTCACAGTAAGTTGTAATTGAATCTTCTTCTCTAGCCGGCGAATTTGTCCAGATTCTTTTCTTTTATGTTGCTTAGTATACATATAAAGACTTCATGGTGCATCTTTGTGGGTGGTAAGGTTTTTTATTTTATTGTTTGGATATATATAAAAAATTAATATTAAATACTTAATTTTAAAATAAAAAATAAAAATCAATACATCTGCCAAGTGGCCCCTTTTCGTCATGTAGGCATGCTCAGAACCGAAACCAATCATATTTAAATTTTTATTACATTTTGTTTAAAAAAAAATAACACACTGTATACATATTTCACAATAAAATTATAATAATTTTATTACAGTATATTAATAAATAAAATTATAATATTTTTTTATATTTTTTTAAAAAATAATATATAAAAATATATATGATAATAACTGAACTAATAAATAATTTTATTTTAACATATTAATCAACATATATTTTTTTTGATATATTCACACTCTTTTCGAAGATGGAGGAGTCTGATTCTTTATTCCCTCTATTTATTCCGACTGCTCCGCATATTTGGAAAATTTTATTGTATTCCAATGATAATAATTTTTAAATTAGTAACTTTTATTATAATTAGCCTGAGTTTTTTTTTTGAACAGAAATTAGCCTGAGTTAAGACAACCAAATTCGTTTTTTTGTCCTTAAAGAAAACGGCACCGTTTGATAAATTGTAACGTACAAAAGTCTAAGTTGTCTATTTGTGTAATTTCAATGTACTAAACCCCAAAAGTACAAGCCTTTCGCAACTCCCGAGAACAATCTAGCTATTGTCTTTTTTTCAGCTTCGATTCTAAACACACTACGGAGACACAGACGCATAATCACTGTCATCTTTCGTCATTTCGCTCTCTTTCTGCAACCCTTTCGATCTCCAGATTTTTCTCTCATTTCTTGCCTTCAATTTGGCTTACCATCATTCACTCTATAATGCTCCTTACCACAAGGAATCCAAACCCGTCGAGTTCGCGCTCGCTGTCGGAATTTGCTATTTTCTTTGTTTGACACTCATGATCGAGCTCAAAGATTCTAAAGATAAGGCCAAGAACATCCGTTCGCTTCCATTTGAAATCGATCTTAACGAAGCGCCTCTTTCTTCTCCTCTTGAAACGGTTGTCGTTTCTTTTACGGGAAATGATGTTGTTACTACTCCGCCTGAGGCGGCTACCACTTCTGCGGCGGCTACTCAAGGGACTGGAGGTGGTAAAGATAAACCTGTGCTTTTGGACATCAATGCGTTGCCAGTTGAGGCTGAGGAAGAAGAGAGTAGCGATTTTGGGAATTCCAGGTAGGATTTTTTAATTTTTCTTTTGGTCTTTTTGGTAATTTTAGTCTTTATTTGAATTTTAATTCGATAAAATTTTGATTTTTATGGAACAGTATTTTTTTTAAAATTTTGTAATAAAGTTGGTTAATTTCTTTGTTAGTGGTAACAGTTAAAATGGCGAGGGTTTAAAAGGGAAGTCCATTTTTTCTTTGATAAAAATTTTGGGGGTTTAAAGATCTAAAATTTTTGAACTTTTATTTACTTTATTCTGATTTCCATTGTAGCGTAACAATTTTTTTTTTGGACGAAGGTGAAGTAACATGTGTAATCGGAAAGCTTGATTCTGCTTGTTGAAACATCCTAGTAGTTGAAGTATTGTGCTGCGCAATTTTTTTTTTTAAATTGCAGGCTTGCCAAAAAATTGAATTCCTGATTTTTCGCATATAGCCTAGACAACGCATGGCTAAAATGCAAAGCAGCTGTCTTTCACTGGTTGTTTAACCAGGCAAAATTTACTATATAGGTCCTTGGAAAACCTCAGAACATTTAAGAACCCTTCTAAGTTTGAATTTGGATTTCTATAAAAGCTGGTCCAATTCTAAAGGTGTCTTTGTAATTGAATGCTATGGCACAAGAGTCTAGTTATTCGGATTTAACCATCGTAACAGCCGGCATTGTTTTGTTTTTACCTGCATTTTTTTCAGTTTCTCCATTTGGGGTGGGGAACAGGGTTCAGTTTATGTTTGCATTATGTGAATCCTAAAACAATCATTTGTTACATGCTCTTTGGTTTGTAGAATGCACTGTGTGTGTGATACTTCTTCTATTGGCAACTCAAATAATCCTCCAGTGACATGTTCTAATTTGTTATTTGTGGGGAACGGGAATCAATTTGATTTTATCAAGGCACCTGGCAAAGTAACAAGCATTGTCAAATCAGCTCCTGTAGATATTGTACAGCACAGACTGAACTTTGTTAGACTAAGAAGGAAGTAGATACGTATCCTATCTTTATAGAAGGGCACTGGGCTAATGATTGTTCTGAAAATACAGTATCATTCCAGAATCAGAGTGACAAGTTTTTGCAGAATTTAAGAGATTTCATTTTTGACAACCATGGTGTACTAGAAGATGGTTGGCATGTAGAATTTTTTTATTGTCAAAAAAGGTGCAAAACCTTTGCTTTTTACTATTCACCAGATGGAAATAAGTTTGAGTCGATGTTTGATGTTGCCTGTCATCTTGGCTTGGTGTCAAATTGCCATTCTTTGGTACCTTAGGACAGAAATGATGGATTTGCTTTAGCACAGAACAGGCTGCAGTTACACAGAATAAGAAAGGAATCCTTGATGTTTTCAAGAACCAAGGACTTGATAGATTGTCAAGATAATTTGAAAAGCAGTTTTGCTAGCAAGTTCTTGTTGGGTGTAGAGAACATGGATGCTGATGCACTGAGCAATACAAGAGTTGCGCAGGTCAACTTGGAGTCAGCCAGTGTTTATGGATCTTTTCATTGTAAGGTTGGTAGACAACTTTCTATTTTGTTAGAAATTTTTTTTAAAATGCCTGAGATCTCATTTTTCATTGAAACTGCCTTTCAGGAGGGATTTCCAGTCCAGTTTGAAGATTTTTCTATTCTTTCTGTGGGGAAGGTTGACCCACGACGTTCCTATCATTGTGCAAGTCAGTTTTGGCCTATAGGCTACAAATCTAGTTGGCATGACAAGATTACTGGATCTCTTTTTGTATGTGACATATCAGATGGTGGTGATTGTGGCCCGATTTTCAAGGTTCAAACTTCAAAGATATCCATGTTCTACTCAGCTCATCCCTACTGGATCAACAGTCCTGTCAAGGCCATGCATTGGCATTGATAATAATAAGACTGATAGTACTTTTGATATCAATAATTATGAGGATATTAATGTTCAGATGATATTCTCAGACCAGAGCCCTCCACACCTGGATTTTAATGTTTTGACAGGCGTTGCAAATACAGTAGACGAAGTCGCTAATTTTCAATCAATGGATGAGTTGTAAATAAATTCAAATTTCATTAGACAACATCTGGGGAAACATGCACCAATAATAGAAGACTAGGTGATATCATTCGTGAATTTCTAGTGGAAGGGATATCATCATCTTCAGTTTGGAGAATGGTATCTGAGAAGTTGGTGCATTCTTGTCGTGAAATGTACAAAGAGACCGGTGTGTGTAACTTTTGTTGTAAACATGCATGTGAATGGTGGTTACCTTGCATGGTCTATGAGACTAAGGAAGCTATTGAATCGACTGATTCATTAGCCAAATTTTGCCATGTGTCTAGTCCTTTATGCATTCCCCATCATGTTGAAAACAATTATGAGCTTAATGTTAGTTGTGAAGCATTAGGGAAGTGGTTAGGCCCGGACAGATTTGGATTGGTATTGATTTTGTGCAAGAAATGATAGAGCAGCTTCCAGGTGTTCATTCCTGTTCAGACTATATATTAATGAATAAGAGAAGTGATAAGTCTAAATTACAGACCGTTGAAAATGGGTTTCTTGTGGCTAGGAGGAAAGATGATGTACAAAGTGAGAAAGAAATGTGTAGTGCAGTAAATGGAGGTAAAAACCATAAAAAGCCACTTCCGAAAGGTTTATGCCCCCCGGGCAAGCAATTGAGCTCAAAGATTCCTTCAGTTTTAGTTGATGATGTTCTTCAGGCATGGGGAATTGTTTTGGTCAAGAATTATAGGAATGGAACTTTTTAATGGAATGTTCTTAGAGTTAGGTTCCATATTCTTATTGTTTTTGTTTTATTTGTTTAGTCTTGGGAGTTACTATGGCGCTTCTCTGAAGTTTTGGGACTGAAGGAACCTATGTCATTTGAGGACCTTGAAGAGGAACTTATAGACTGTTATTCCTTTTCTCCTAGGAGCACTTCCATTTGAACAATTAGTGGGAAAAGTCAACTTCCATTAATCACAGCAGAAATGGAAACTTTGGTAGAAGGTGCTACAGTGAGAGAGGCACCTGAGCTACATAGCAGTTGCACTGGTGAAACTTTGTCTAAGGCTCATTTTTCACTGCTGAAAGTTCTATTGGCAGAACTACAATCCAAGTCGGCTGGTTTTGTAGATCCTACTCTCGAAAATGGAGAGTCTAAGTCAAGAAAGAGAAGGAAGAAAGATGGAGATCACTTGATTTTTGGTAGGAAATCAATGCTCGAATCTTTACCAATAAACGAACTTACTTGGCCAGAACTGGCTCGAAGATATTTACTAGCTGTCTCATCCATGGAGGGTAACCTTGATTCTCTGGATGTTGTGAGCCGTGAAAGTTGCAAAGTATTTCATTGTTTGCAAGGAGATAGTGGGGCGCTCCATGGTTCTCTTCAAGGAGTGGCTGTAATGGAAGCAGATGCACTGGTAGATTGGCTTTCATTTCCTTGTCTATGGTCCAGTGATATTTTCTTTCTAAATTATGTTTCAAAAGATAAAATGTCTTTAATTGATCTTAAAATCACTTGTTATTTGATGGTTGCATCAACCATTTTGCTTAATCTCACCATTAGTACACCTGATATTTTGTGATGTTTAATTACCATAATCCATCATATCAGATTATGTTAACAAATAATTGAATCAATTTCAAAATACAAATTGTTTGACCTATCCTAAATGATGAGCCCCAACTATACAGATATTTGATGGTAGGACATTAGCAATTGAATGATTATCTTTGATTATGTTGCACTTACATGCCTTAGTGTAGCCAATAACCATTAAATTCAGTAAACCTTAGATATCCTTGCCTTTCCCAAAAGGAAGGAAAGATTTTTGTTTTTGTTTTTTTTATCTTTTTGTGAAGTAGAGTAGTAAGAGTATAAGCAGAAATCTTTCCATTAATAAAAATGAACCTAAAACTTATAGACTATATATAGTTTTACTACTTGTGTTATATATATACACATATATGTTTATATATATATTTATTCATATTCATGTATATTAGGGGCTGACTAGCCAATTGTATATTTCTAAGTATCATTAGTTATGAATTTAATCCTCCTCTTTCATGTTTCTTATGAAATGCTGACAGTAGCTGATATTAATTGCACCAGTTCCGGTATTAATTGTATTGCTCAAATTCAAATATTTAGGAAGTTTAGCTGAAAAGTCGAGCTTTTTGTTGGGTTCTCTAGGATTCTGAATAGGGAGAAACAATCTATAAGCAAAGGTCAATCTGTCGCATGCCTATTTCATTTGCTTGGCAAACGTCTACCCTGAATACAAATTACTCTCAGCATTGTAGTGATCCAAATTGCTCAAAATTCCCATCTTTCTTACCTTGAATATAGAATCTCACCTCCTTGCTTTCAAGAAGGAAGGGTTAGGAAAATCCTGTTTTCCCTATATGGATAATACATATCCCAGTTGACTGGGTCTAATTATAATTTTTTTTGTTCCGAAGCAAAGATATCCACGGGGCGATTCATCCTATTTAGATATTCACGACGAAGAAGAATAGCCTTTGATACCATGAATCATGGAAAGCTTGAATTCCCATACAAAAGGCTTGGATGCCGTGTGTTTTTAGTTCATCACATGGGCATGAGAACATGGATTGTTGCCGTAGACATGCTATGAAACAAGCTTGCTCCATTTGAGAATACATGCACATAAAAGTGCATATGCATTGGCCCATATATACATATTTATATATGAGTGCTGATTTTAAAATTTTAAGAACAGGAAGGATAACAATTGTTCAGAAATTTTGTTTAGAATAGCTGATTGTAAGCATATTATACTTTGGATTTGCGTAACTAGAAGTTCTCGTCATGTTTTCAGTTAGCTTGAACTCTTAAGTAACTTGCTACAGTCTTGCACTTGCCTTTGACTAAAGTTTCGATTTCTTTGTTCGATTTTTGAAGTGAAACGTTTATCCTTTTATATATATTGAGATTATTTTGAACCATTGGAAGAAGTTTGGGATTAATATCCTTGGATTCTGTGCCTAAGTATGCATACACGTTGCAAGATCAGGATCGCAATTAAGGGATCCCAGTAATTACTTATCCAACTTACTGGGGAGAATTTATTTTTGCGAAATTGATGAGATTATTATTTACCATTGAATAGCTTATTTTGTTTTAAATCTCGTTATTCATGCGTGTTACGTGTTACATGTGATATACATATCCCGTGCAAGTTTCTTCAACTTGTCCTTTTGGTTGCATTTTCCCTTGTTTTACCATTAACGTTTTGCATGCAGCAAAATTCTTGCATGCCTTATGTTTAGTTTTATTTTATTTACCATATAATTGAGTATAATCATCTAGCCTTAAGAATTACAATTTATTATTATTTTTACTATATTTTATTTGATTTTCTTTTGGCTCAACTTGCATGTATTTAGATATATTTTTACAAAAGAATTTCTTTTAGTATGTTTATCTATAATTAATAAGTTAAACCAAATTATATTTTATCCTTCTGTTCATTAAAAACACATATGTATGTATATATTAATATAACTCAACTCTTATCTTATTCTATATTTATTTTAGTAACTATATATACATATATATACACATACGTATGGATATATATATATATATAAACCGTAACATGCATATGCTTTTAAGGCTAAACTTTGTTTTGTTTTTTTAATTCCCATCTTTAATTAATTATATACCATTATATATATGTATATGCACATGAGTCTCAAGTCATATATTTTTAGTTTCTATTATGAGTAATAGAATAAAATTTCATTTCATTTGATTTCTGCATAACCATCATCATGCTCAACTCTCCTTTTTAATCAAAGTTTGGATAATTTCTAAATTCCAAACTAAAAATTTTGCTTAATTAATTAATGTATGTGTTTTAATTTTATCTCATAATACCAATATTCCTATTTTAAATCAAGAATTTTTAATATAATCAACAATTCAATCAAATTAGCATAACTTTTTAATTTATCCTGCTTGGATTTTAAGCAAAAATCTTATGAATTAATCATGGAGTTTCTCTATTTCATTTTTTTTAATAATCACCGAAGCATGCAAATAAATAATAATACATACCTTCCATTGATCTTCTAAGTTGCTTCGATTTTTAGCTTCAATTGGCTATCAATTTCCTTAAAGTTTTAATTTTTTAGGACTTTTTGTGTTTAAACTGTTATTTCTGAAAGATTGTAATTCAGGTAACTTCACTGATGCACGAACACTCTCGCATGTCTCGGTGTTGGTAAAGGAATTCAAACATGTGTTTATCAATTGCTTATTCCTTTAGTCTTACATTTGTCTTTTACTTGTCAATTGCTAAGCGTTGTACATGACACTTGTTCACCATCCATCATGTAACTCGTCAAATTTTACCTTCTCCTCTTCTCCTCTTCACACGTTGCAAGCTACCCATTTGCTTAATTCCTTGTATAGAATTACTTTGTAATAACAGTGTTCTCATATATTAGCCAAATGTCTCATCCTACTTTAATCTTCCTATGCGTCACCTAGCTTCTAAATTTAACACCAGCACTTGGCGTTTTAGTACTCTTATAACTTAGCAAGTGTATTCTAACAGTTTTTAAGAAGCATGACCACACATGTATGTATATATATTTCTATATAAGATGATACCATGTATCATGTATCTTATTATACATTTATATATATATATATATATATAATTACATATCATGGGCCAAACTTCGGCTCTGTTTTGCTTCCAACATTTTAGACTAATATTCTACATGTACATTTATATATATAATTTAAGTTGTATAATTATATTTCCAATAATGATTCTTATATTTAAGCAGAGTACTTACAATTAATTTAATCACCCAAATTTATAAAAATCCATTTTTTATTTCTGACATGTCATAAGAATTTAGTAAAACTAATCTCATAAGATTTAGTAAAACTAATCTCATTTTAATTATTTTAATAATTAACTATTTAATCATATTATAATCTTGTTTCTTAATTACTAGTTAATTAATTTTCCAAATAGATTTTGTTATATATCTTGCAGTGGTGATCTAATTCGGGCTGGGAATAAAAATTTAATTTTACTATAATTTTATTAAAACAATTCCATACACACTATTCTATAACAAAAATAAAATATAATAAATACATAACTAAAATTTAATAAAATATAATTAATATATAAAGAGGTTCAGATAGCGAGTATCCAAAAGTATATACTCAAATATAATCTAAACTCATCATGAATAATAAAAATATCATCTATAATCATCCAAACTTATTTATAAACTATTCATATATATAAAAATATCATCTATAATCATCCAAACTTATTTATAAACTATTCATATATTATAGAAATAGATCGAGAAAAATTAGATTCTCGAAAATATACAATATGTTGTCGTCCTTATTTTCAATCCTTTCGGGCTTGACTATCGTAGTTTGAAAAGTTTTTGTTGGAATGGATATATTGTTTAAAACAATAAAAAAAAAACAAAGAGTATTAAGAAACCAGACGAGTCAATATGTGATGACAGTGAGTTATGAGCAATGAGTTTAGAGAGGAAAATTGAGTCAATCAGTAAATGAAGATGCTATGGAGAGAAAGATACTAACAAACAAAAAAACTATAAGAAAATATAACTTTTAGAGGGAAAAGAAGGCTGCGAGAGAATTACTGATTATTGGAAATTTGAATAACTTTTAAAAACTGTAACATTCTTAGAGTATAAGTCGTTCTTTTATGAGCTGTTATCAACTGGAGTTGATTGTACTTATATGTTAAAAAATTGGAGCTTTTAACTGTATGAATTGGCTTTTGGCTCGAGGGTTGAGTCCGTTTTTCATACACAAGCTTCAATACATAATTTTCACTCACTAGAATGATTAATATATCAGATTTAAACCATATTTTAATTGAATCATTGTTCAAATTCAATGCTCTAAAACCATAAATACTCAATGGACACAAAATTATTGATTTTTTTATATCATACAAAAATTATTATGAGTTGGATCAATTTTATCATTATAATTCAATACCCTCAAAACATATATACTTAATGGACACATAAAATTATTATTTTTATACCATATAAAAATATTATGAGTTGGATTTGAAGATTGAAAGATATGAAAGATGTTGAAATATTTGGTTTAATAACAATTTCATTTAATTCATTAATTAAATGTTACATCTATTCATATTAACACTATGCACTTACTACTAATTATTCCATCAATTTCATAAAATTTATGAAAAACTTAATTACTTTTATTGTTAATGTAAATTTATAAATATTTTTTCTATTATATCTTACTTTAACATTAAATATAGAACAAATATCTAATATGAATTTTGCACTACAGCGATTAGACCATATTAGACCTTAAATATTTTTTTAAACAAAACTAAAATTTTTTCTATCAAAATTAACTAAAATTAGCTATTTTTTAATGGAATCATTAGGAAATCCTAATAGTTATTGATGTGGCAACTTTTCAAAGATTAATACGGACTTTGAGCGTAGATTGAGATCCAAATTGAACTATAAACTAAAATTTATAATTTATTAATATGATAAATTATATTATTTTAAAAAATTAATAATAAATATTTTTAATATTAATAATTTATAACATTAATAAATAATTTTATAATATTACAACTTATAATAATTTTATTAATTTATAATTTTAATAAATAATTTATAATTATAAAATTTATAATTTATGATTTTAATAAATAATTTATAATATCTTTATAATTTATTAATATTTTAAATTATTGATATTATAGTTTATAATATTAATTTAATTTTAACAATAATTTATAATATGAAAAATAAAATAATTATTAAATAATAAATAATATATTAAAAATTAAAATTATTATAATTTAATAGAATTTACAAGTTTTAAAATATTTCAAAATAAAACCACTAAGGTATACTTTAGTGGCCAGAAGCGTGTGTTACTACCGTCTAAATTTCGAGTTCGAGTCTTATAAATATTTTTTCTTCCTTATTAATAATTAATTAAAAAAATATTTTAAAACAAATGAATTCTCTCTTTTTATGCAGAGACATAAACTCTATATATAAAGATATTTTTAGATAAATAGTCCATGAATCATCTATAAATTAATTAATAATTAAAAAATTAATTTATATTTATTCATTTTTATATATTGATAATGAGTTATCTTTCTTTCTTCGTAACAATATTTAATTTACTTTTTTATTTTTTAAATGTTATTTTTACAAGAAAACTCTTATATTATTTTTTTGTTAATTATCTTAATTAAATACATAATTAATACATTTAAAAAATGTGCAAAATTAATTTATTAATATTAAAGAGCAAAAAATTAATTTAAAAAATGTGCAAAACTCTTTTGTTTCTATTAACACATTTAAAAATACATAATTAACACATTTAAAAAATGTGCAAAATCAATTTATTAATATTAAAGAGCAAAAAATATTTTAAAAAAATTTAGAGAAACATTAACTCATTGTCTAAAATATATACAAAAATAAAATAGATTATAAATAATGAAAAATTTTAATAATTTTTTAAAATAAATAATCTATAATATTAATAAATTAAAAAATATTATAATATATTATAAATTATTTATTAAAATTATAAATATAATAAAAATATTATAAATTATAATATTATAAAAAATATTTATTAATTTTATGAATTATTGACATTAAAATTTATTTATTAAAAATTTTTAAAAATAATATAATTTATAATATTAATAAATTATACATTTTGATTAAGAATTCAATTTGAACCTCAATTTATGTTCAAAGTTTGCATTTAATTTTGATAAACTACTATGTCAACAACTGTGATTTGAGCCAATTTTGATAAAAAAAATTATTTTAATTAAAAAAAAATTAGAAAACAATTTGGTTTATTAGCTGTAATACATGGTCCAAGTTGAATATTTGCCTTTAAACATATTAAATAAATAATATTAAATAAAAATATTATAGAAATTTAACATACTACTTAACTTATTATTGATAAATAATATTAAATACGAATATTATAGATATTTAACATGCTATATAACTTATTAAAAAAAGTAAATAAATTATAATTTAGGATAAAAAAAATAAAATGAGCCTATCAAATTTAATGAGAGCGAGTAGGAATAATAATAAATATGATACCTGCTAAAAGTGACTAACTCGAATTCGAACTCATTTAATTTTTAAACTATTTGAATATATTTAAATCCGATTATAGTTATACCCGCCTTCATTTTAAATTTGTTTACTATTTGAACACGTTAACTTACCCATTTATGTATAAAAATTAAAAATATTATAAAATTATATTTATCTTAATTAAATAATTATATATAAAAAATTTAAAAAATTTTATTAAAATAATTTTATATCATATAATATTATAATTAAAATAAAATATAATAAATTTATAATAAAAATATATAATTATTTTCATATAATAAGTATCTAATGATAAATATTTAAATTCGATTCGAATTTATTACGAATAATAAAAATAATAATTATATTTATTTAAATTTATTTATAAATTAATTATATCATATATAAATATATCGAGATGGGTTAAATATTTAAAAATATTTTATATATTATCATGTCTAGGAGAGGGTAAATATTTTTAAAGTCAATATCATTAATTGCTAGAGAATTAGTCATGCTCGGATCACATATTATGAAATTTAAAATCAAAATATAAAAAAATTATGAGTTGTAATAATTTATGTTTATTTATTTTAAAAGCAATTTATAAAAAGTGATATTATTTATGAAAATAGCAAAGAAAAAATAAGATAAAAAAATTTATTTTTTGTTCATCACAGAGGGGCATATGACAAATTCAAAATAAATTTCCAACTTGAAATGCTAACATCTGAGTCACTTTGTAAAGTAAAAGATAAAAATAAAAATATGATCTATTGAAGCTTTTGACACGTAAGTAACTAACACTAACCCACACTCAATTCTCCCTCCAGTTTGCTCTCCCTCCTAAATTTTTCCCCTTTGGCTGACACTCTGGTAAAAGAAAAAAAAGAAAAGAAAAAGACAATCTGGGCAAAATCCAATTCATGCATGGAAGAAAATTCCAAGAAGAGACCACTGGAGCTCGACTGGAATGTGGTACTGGACAAAAACGACGACGAACCACCGCAGTTACTCATCGTTAAAAGAGTTATGGACCCGCCAAAACCCTCGTCGACCACCACCGATCAGTCCTTCAGGGATGATTGCTCGTATATGAGCAATCGGGATCTGGATGATGCGATTAAGAGGCAGAAATCCAATATTATAACGCTCGGAGCACAATTGCCTGACAAAGGGGCCAAGCTTCGGGCCTTACTCAAATCCCTTGAGGAAGAGCAACAACGGCGAACGCTTCGACGCCCTGAAATGGTTCGTTCTTCCTTTTTGATTTTATAATCTGTTTGATTGCTTGGCAATGTGGGAACAGGATGGAAAATTAACTTACAGTTGATGGAAATTTCCCTACTTGATAATCGCCTGGTTAGTATATTTGATTGTGTTTTCTGGGTGTTTGTTAATGCTATGGAATTTTTTTATAAGGTGTTCCAGTATTTTACGATACTATAAATTATCAATCAAAATATACTGAATTTGGAAATTTTAGTTTTGTGGTTCTTCCTAAATTTTCTTTGTAATAAAATATTTCTTTGACTGTGTTTCATTCCATTATTTTGTTTATCATGAATGTTGTGTGAATGATGTTATGTGAACTCTTGTTGCACCGGAGTACTCAGAGCTGTTAATTAATTAGGCACCCATATGAAGTTTCATTTTTTGTGACAATGTGCGTAAAATTTGGTGCTAATTGAAAATAGCTTCACTGGCTGTTACCTATTGCAATTTTTTGAGACATTCAGGTTTGGAGTTTGGAACTTGGTATTCCATAGCTAAATTTGTAGGGCCTTGATCATGCTACTATTGATTTTTGAGGAGCATTTACTTTCCTTCCAAAGTGTGATTAGGAAAATGCAGGTAAAATTTTTGGATTTAGAATATTAGGAAATTTGAGGGAGCTTGAGTATTTGTTTAGAGTCTCCTTCTGTTAAAAAGCATGATTGTCTGTCTTAAAACTTGTTATATGGAAAAGGGGAAAGAGAGCATCGCTTAACATGCCATCTGATTAGTTCTTAGTATTTGAAATTTCCTATATTTTATTCAGGAAAACTGCTTCTGTTCATCTTTCTGAATTAGTTGGAAAGTGGAATGTTATTCAAGTATTGAATTGAGGCATTTGAGTGGATTTTTCATATTCTTGATTATTATTAAGGATTTAATTCATGAATGTTCACATAGAGTACTTAGCAGATGTGAGCTGCATTGGTGCGCCAATAGTATACATGAATCCGTGTCATGATTCTTTGCACTTTTTTTTTTGGACAGGATAATGATGTCTGTGAGAAGCCTTCCTCTCAGTTAATGAGTTTGGATATAATCAGTAAGTTCAACCTTTTTTTTTCCACTGCCTTCTTCGAAGAAGTTGAAGCAGAGCTAAAATTGTTAGCTTTCATTTATAAATGTTGCTAAATGCTTCATTCAGGACACTTGATCCTTGTAGCATGGGTGACTGCTAGCTTTCATTTATAAATATTTACTAAATGCCTCACTTGGCGAATCTGATCCTTGTAGCATGAGTAATTGATTAAGAAGAACATGTGGTACTACAAGTCATGATGCTTTATTTTTTGTTACGTATTTGTGGAACCTAAATGCCTGTTTTGCTGCTTCAGATGGATTTAAACGAGAAAATGCATTAGATGAAGCTCATTCACAATCTGAATTTGCCTCTAGTTTTAGTAGAAAGATGGAAGAAAATGTATGATGGTGTACTACATTCTTTTAAAACTCATTTCAAGTAGATACTAAAATTGCAAAATCTAAATTGCTGTATCCTTGTTTCAATTGGTATGACAGACTGAGCCCAAGGTAGTCACAGCGTTTGATAAAGAATTGTCAATTTTAGGTCGATGCAACAGCCAGAAAAGTAGATGTAATGGAAACTCATTGCATAGGGGAAGACATAAAGGTTATTCATCAGAAAGACAATTGCCTTTTAAGAGTGTTAGCTGCCTTTCACATAATGAAGAAAAACACGGTACATCTAAAGGTGAGCAAAAGGGCAGAGCTGTTTCTACTTGTCCTTTCCGCTGCAATGGGGAAAACTTGTCCAGCGGTTATTCCAAGAAGTGAGCACTTTTTTCCTGACATCATGTGCAAATGTGTTTATGTTACGTATGTTAGGTGTATCGATTTCCATTAGGAAGCAACATCTTGTTACTAGAAATAGTTATTGTGATTTATAAGAATCCTCATCTTATTGCTGTCAAAAGTTGTTATTTTCATCTAGGTATTAATTTAATTCGTGTGTGTGTGTGTGTTTTTTTTTAACAATTAGTAAAGAACTAATCTTCAACAATGCAGGCTATTTAGTTTTTTGTTTTCTTGTCTTGATTTGATTGTGGCTGCACTGGGAGCTTTTTAGTTGTTAATTGGTGCACTACTATTCTCTCTCTCCTTTGCCGATGAGGGCATTGTGAAAGACAAGTGCACGAATTCGATTTTAAGTAATTTGACTTACTTTGTAGTCTTTATTATGTTAACTACAACCAATACCTGGTTATGGCCTTCAAGCATGGCCTCATTTAACCTGCAAAGAATGGTGTGTTATCCTTGGATTTTAGTAAGATGTTTGCATTACATTCAGTATTATTTTTTGACTCAAAAAAATGCTGCAGTTAATTAATAACTATAACCTTTCTGGCTCAATTACTGCATAAAATGCTCACCAAATTATTATTGAGTGAATTCACTTGTGTTGGTTTCATAAATACATTTATTGGGGTTGCCTCTCAATGGTTGCCTTAAGAACTGCTTTGTTCCCATTTTTACCTTAAAGAGACTTTACTTTTGAAGTTAGTATGGTTTTGTGCGATGGCGCTATTTGGAACAATGGCTACTACATTCTGATGCTCAAGCTTTTGTGATTTTCTCATCGCACTTCTATCTTCTCTTCAGAAGGGTCCTTTATTTTTCTCCCCTCCTTCCCTCTCCATGTTTTGTGAGGACACTATAGTTCTGGTGTTTGTATGGGGTCCAGAAGAGACTTTTGCTAGATAGATCTACCATTTTTAGCATTTTGGCTCAGTTCTTATTTAGTGATTCATCCACATCCTGCAGTATGGAGATGTAGCCTGCTTTGTTCCTATTCTTATTTTAATGCACACTTTTTCCTGTTTAAGAATTGTTGCTTTTGTTGTTGATGGTAGGAAAGATAATTGTCAAGTCCAAGCTTCAATTGGCTCAAGGGGTAGTAAGGTATGTCTTCTATTTTTCTATCTCTTCTAATTGTTATCTTTTGTTTACTTTTAACCAACTGCAATACTAGATGTATGGTTTTATTAGAAAGAGGAGTTTTTGGTCCTAAAAAGTTATAGGGTCATGAGAGTGAAAGATAAAACTTACATCTTACGGTTGTCTCTGATAATTAGCTTCCTGTTGATGTATGCTGTAACATTGTAAATGTAAACTTAGCTTGTGCGAAAAGCTTGTTATATGGACTAGTAATTATATTTTCATTATTTTATGCACCTCTATTTTTTTTTCTTTTTCAACTTTATTAATTTTAGAGTTTTAATCTTTTGAATAATATTTTAGGGAAATTATGTCATTTTGACTGAATTGATTGATAGCTCATGGTGAATGAAGTGATTGGAAGAAAAGAACTATTTCTCTAGAAGTTCCTAGAGTCGAGATCCAGGCCATTCTGATATCACCTACACCAATGAATTCAGTTATCAGATTATTGGTCTTACTCTTTTTGCAATCCATTTGTGCGCATATGCTAATAAGAAGTCGAGGCATGATTGACTACAATTTGCTTGAATTTGATTCCTGGGCATTTGCAATGGATTGTAGTTGCTTATTCGTTTTTCTAGTTGAAGAGTTGAATGCATAGGATTGGTTGTGTTTGACCAAACACAATCAATGCTTGACAAAAAATATATTATTTAGGTGGGAGAAGTTTTGGGATTAAGCATATCTTAATACATAACTATTTATGTTTTTATGAAGCTAACCTGTAGTCTCTCAGCAGCCTTAGGTAGTATAGCTGGAGGCTCTGTAGATCTTCTTTTCTTCTTTGGCGGCTTTCGTAACTGAGTTGGTTTGATAGTTTGAACTTTAATGGAATCTGGGTTTGGCCTCCATTGTGGATTGAACTGTAGTAGACAATTATCGTTGTTCATTAATTTTATTTGAATTCATGGGTTTCTCACAATTGGTGGTGCTGCACATGTAGCCATTTTTATGGTATGAGATTTCTGATCCAACTAAGTGATACAATGATCTATTAGATCATGTCCTTAGGCATTGGATGCAATCATATCATGTCTTAACTGGGTATGTTCCTTTTTTTAGCCTTTGAAAGTTTTGGTTTATGTATTCTTCTCATGGATAATTATGGCTATTGAAAGTATTTTGAATATTTGCTAATAGTACATGCTTGAAATTTCGGATATTCAATGCTCAAAACTCTATTTTTACCATCGATGGTACACTCTAATATTAGGTACATTATGTTGTGAGCAGGGGAAGAGAGTTTTTTCTGTGATCATAAAAACTATCATATTGTACTGTTTTAAACCGTACAAATTACTACTGGAAAATGTAAATTTAAACCTTATCATACTAAGTCAGAGATGCATGCAATAGAATGTGGGAGTTAAACCGTGAAATCTGAATATGAGTTGTGTCTTGTTCTCAGAATTTTTCTGATACAGGGAATATAGCCGAAAATTCCTCGTTACTGAAAAACAAAATTTACTGTTGCTTGATGTCAGCCTTTTTTCTTTGTCGCTGATTAGATCTGTGGTGACATTGTTCAAACAGAGGCAGACAGTTGTTCTTGTAGACGAGGATGAAACTCAGCCTTTAGAGACAATGGAGCAAGAAAACAAACTTGCTGATTGGTAATGGAGTTGCCGATACTTGTCTCTTGTGTGTTAACTTTCAAATTTGTTGTTTATTGATGATTGTGATTCTTTGTTTGCTTTCAGCATGAAGGATGCTGAGATTAACTACCCATCTAGGTACATCAAATGTTTCTCAAAGATGTCAATGATTTCTTTCAGAAATATTTTATTAGACCTGCTTTCACCAGGGGACAGAATCTGCTAATGGCTTTTTGACCAATACTTTTACCTTTCCATCTCTTGGGTTTCAACTTTTAATTTTGTTGCTTATTGATGATTGTGATTATTTGTTTGCTTTCAGCATGAAGGATGCTAAGATCTACTATCCATCGAGGTACAACAAATGTTTCTTGAAGATGTTAATGGTTTCTTTCAGAAATATTTTATGAGACTTAACTTTCATCTGCTAATGATTTTTCTCTGTCTGTGAACCCAGGGATGATCCAGGATCTGTGGAGATTTGTCATATGGATATGAACTGCCTAGCCCCTGAAGTATTTTTGACATCACCTATTATGAACTTTTACATCAAGTAAGTGTAGTTGTGTGCAGTACAGATCTAATATCATCACTAGAGATATTCATAGCTTTAGATCCTAGGTTATGGATGTTTGGTAGGCTGTGGCAAGGTTGCAGTGCTGGCTGATAAATGGTTCCCTTGGAGATAGGGTGACAGGGAGATGGTGGTGCTGGGGTGTGGAGGTGATAGAAGTGAAAATAATGAATATCACATTTGTTAAAGTAATGATGAATATATAAGGGTATATTCTATTAAATATTCTGTGTAACCACACAAAGTAATGAGATTATTGCAGTTATGTTGCGACTTCAATTATATTTTACACAAACATTGCCGTATTGTTTTTCTAACCCTGCAACATAGGCATGTAGCAGTGGCGGAACCAGGAATTTATCGAGGGGGGGTTAGACTGAGACAAGGAGAGGCTTCCTGGATGGCGGCTGTCGGCGGTACTGCGGCTGGCCGTGGGTGTGTGCTGCTGGCAGTGGCTGGGGAGGGAAGGGAACAGACTGAGACAGGGAGAGGGAAGGGAAGAACCGAAGAAGGAGAAGGAAACCTTTTAATTTTTTGAACCGGCCCAAGCGAAACAGCGTCGTTTCGCTTGGGCCGGTTTATTTTTTTTAAGTCGTCAGGGGTTTATTTATAAAAAAAAATTAGTCCCTGGCAAAACGACGCTGTTTCGCCAGGGACTAATTTATAAAAAAAAAAATTGAAATTGCAGCGAGGGGTTCGTCTACCCCTCGCTGCAATTTGCTCTGAAACTCAGCCCCCCTTCACGGGGGCTGAGTTTCCACGCACAGGCAGGCACGGCTGAGTCCTCCACATCTGGTTGCCAGTGAGGGGGGGTCGTGTGACCCCACACGACCCCATAGTCGTTCTGCCGCTGGCATGTAGAGAGCTTGAAAATTTGCCAGTGATCATTTTTGGCCTCGTACTGAAGATTTCTAAGTAATTCTTGATTGTTGATCAGATTCTTTGTTGCTTTGTTTCCTGATGGTTGCATTCAGGGGCCTATTTTGAAACTAACTGTATATAGTATGTTGGCTGTTTGGGGTGTGATCAAGCCTTTGCCAAATTGATTCTTATCTTTTTTTTTAAAAAGGCTCTGAACTTAGCTGTAGAAAATATGAGAGCTTGAGGTTTTGATTTAGACCTGGATATTGGAAAAGAGCCCTGCTTGATCATTCAAATTCTGGATTGACAATTTGAACAAAGTATCAAACTCACAAACCTACAAGTTTGTTGATAGATCCACAAAAACAATATCTTGTTTGATAATTCTTAAACAGCAGCCGGCTAATATGTGAGTGAAGTTCATTTTCCCTGACCACGCGGAGGCAATGGATGCCAATATAGGAAGAAGGCTCATTGTTTTGCCCAGTTGGAATTTGTGTTCACAGGTGTCGCATGACATGTATACTTGCGTGATATAATCCCATGGAAAGAATCTGTTATCAGGAGAAGCATTTGTAAGCAATATCCTTGGAGGAATACTTGTGAAAGATGTTGTCAAGCTGTTTGTGAGCCAGCAAGCTGAAGAGTTGAACATTGTAGGCACTTGAGTTCTGCTTTCTTTTAGCAATCTCCAAAACTTGAGCTATTTATGCTTTCCTTTCTTTGTTATGTTTGATTATGTTCTGCCGTTGTGTTGATTGTGAGTTTATTGCATGCATGTTTCAAGCATCCTAATTTTGAGGCGTTGCTTATATGGTCTGTATGGATGTTTAAGGTTGGAGTGTTTGGAACTGGCTGCATTTGGTAATTTTGGTGACTTCTTAGCTTGTTTGTCCAGGTATTTACAGTTCCATACAACAAACAAGGCCATACTAGATTATCACTTTTTCAGTACATTCTTCTACAAGAAGCTCAAACAGGCTGTATTATGCAAGGTAGTCTGTTTTTTTCTTACAAACGGGAAAGGGGATTATTTTTGTTCTTGCAATTATTTTTTCAAATATCTTTAACACAAATTCATGGAATCATGAATCCAATTATATATAGCTTTTTATGTTGGAGCTTTTGAAACACTGAACTGTGGAACCGAGTACGTGACTTAAAAAGATTAAGTGTCATTCCTATTATTTCAGTTTCTGCATGCTTGTAGCATACAACTTCATATAACTTGAAACTGACGTTTTTAATTGGTGTAAGATTGTGCCCATCACTTTATCTCAAGGCAATCAGGAAATATAAAATATATGCATGTGTTGCAAAGTTTGAAGATCAGGATATATTTTTGGCATTTGAATGCATACCAATTTTATGCATGTGAGCCACTCATCTTCCTTCCCTTTGTATGTAGGGGAGTGACAAGGGATCCTCTTTTGTGAAGTTCAGAAGGTGGTGGAAGGGGGTCAATATATTTCAGAAGGCATATGTCTTTATTCCCATACATGATGAGTAAGTTTACTCTGTTATTTTTATGGTATGTTTGGTCATGGGTAAGTTTACTCTGTTATTTTTATGGTATGTTTAATCCACTCTATGATTGAAATGAAACACAATTCTTGGAATAGGATTCCATTTCTTACTTTGGTTCACCAATAATCTAAAAAAAATTTTATCTCCAATTTCTATGTATTTTTTTTAAGTATAACTAGTTACTTATGCATATGTGCTGCATGATGATTATTATAAATTTTGATCACATGGCTATACATTATCAAATATCAAGTATATAATGAAATAAAAAATATTTTAATTAATAATTAAAAATCAATAAAATTTTATGAAAATTAAAATTAAGCCAAAAATTTCATATTTTAGTTATTATTTGTATTCGACCAATAAAATAAACTACAAATGGTGAAGTATTTATAATAATAATTTAGTAGTTTAAACTTGCATGAGATTTATTTGTATGTAAAATGTAAAAATCTAATGTTATAAAACACAAAATTATGAATATTTTGATTGCTTATTAATATTTTCAAGTTTTTAATTGAGATTAACAAAATTAGTAATAAACATGATTTGTAATATGACTTTTTGTTTAGAAAAAAAGATGAAGTTGACAATAAGACTTGTTAAAAAGAAAAAGCAAATTTTTTTTTTAAATAGGATTATGAGTTCTGATAACTCTTAACACTTATTTTTGGATTTACCCTTAAGTTCCAACTTATTAAAAAGAGTAACTATATCAGTAAAAACATATGTTAACAATTAAGATGATATGTAAAAAATATAATAAATCAACACACTCTAATTATAAAAATGAAAAGATAGTTGACTAATGTATTTTTTTATCATAACAATAACAAAGACAAATCAAAACAATGACAATTTTTAAATTAAAATTTTAGGTTTACACAAATAAATTTTTAATTTTTTAGGTTTATACCATTTAACTTAATATTTCATTCTTTTTATGAAACTTTAAGTTTATTAATGGTAGTAAAATGTGAATTATCATCTGTGTAAAAAATTTAAAAAAATATTAAAATACACGTAAATTTAATACATGATAAATAAATACAAAAAGTTATTAACATGTAAAAGTAAAGAAAATTGAACTAAAAACTAACAATAAAATGAACTTGAAGAAACTAATTTGTGCAAGTAAATGTATAAACATAAAATTAAGCCATTAATGTATAAAATTAAGAAAATTATATTGAAGCTGATAAAAAAAAATAAAACAATTAAATTATAACTAATAAAAAATATATATAAAACACATACTATGTTAAATATGAGAGATTGATCTTTTGAATGAAAATGAGAGAGTGATATTGTGGAACATAGAATATGAGAAAAATAATGGTTTCATAAATATGTATTTATAGCTAAATTATTTATCACAGTCATTATTAAAATATGAAAATATGAATTATCATCGACATAAAAAATAATAAAAAAAATCATAGGAATGCACATAAATTTAGTATATCATATATAAATGTAAAAGTAGGTTATTGGCATATAAAATTAAGCCATTAACTTGGGAAAACGAAAAAAAAATAAAACTAAAATTAAAGCTAACAAAAAAGATATTGAGGAAATTCTATGTTGAATATGAGAAATTGTTCTTTTAAACAAAGATGTGAGAGACTGATATTGTAAAACAAATTAAAATGTGAGGAAAATAGTAACTTATGAACATGTAAATTAAGTATTACAATTTTAGTTTAAATATGAATTAAAATATAATTAAAAGTACAACTTTTATTTTATTATAATTTTCTTAATTTTATAATATAATTGTGTTGAAATATGAATTAGAATATAATTAGAATTACAACTTCTATTAATATTATGATTCTTGTAAGCTTTTTTTTTCCCACTTTGGCTTTGTCTTTGATCATGATACAAATTATAGAACTAATCAATTTAAAATAAAAGGGTCATTTTTGTGCTTTACACTAAAAATCATGTCCTTAATGGGCGACTTGGTAATGTCCTATTGTATGTATGTATGTATGCAACCTTTTCTCAAGCTGATTAAATGCTTGTGCGCTCAATTTTGATTATTAACTATCCTGCAAAGATTTTGGCTAAAAGCTCTCTTTCATAAGCTGAAAGTTGTTGATTCCTCTTGCTGAGGGGTTTAAAAATAAAGGAGACAGGACTGACCTCATGCATTAAAATTGCTTTTAGACCAGTACTACTAACATCACTCTTTAAGTACAAATTGCTCTTTGAAGTCTGGTAGAGCTGAAATAGCGGCATTACAGATGATGTACTTAAGATGTTCAAAGGCTTGTTGTGCTTCTGGATTTCACTGGAATTGATTCTTCTTCAACAAATACCTGAGTGGTCTGCACATTTCTCATAGTCAGCAATACATCTCTTATAATAGCCTGTGAGACCAAGAAAACACCTCAAAACTTTTCAAGGTTTTTGGCTCAATCCATATGCCATAGTTGCTACTTCTGTCGGATCTTTAACTACCCCTTTAGATAAAATGACATGCCCCATATAATTGATTTCAAACTTAGCAAATTTACATTTAGACCTTTTAGCATATAGTTGATGCTGTTGCAATGTGGCTAAAATCAGTTAGCTCAAAAGTAGAACTATATACCAATATGTTATCAAAAAACATGAGAACAAAGTGTCTTAAGTAGGGCGCAAAGATGGTTCATTAGAGATTGAAATGTGGTTGGTGCATTAGTGAGCCTAAAAGGGATCACTAGAAATTCATAATAACCTATATTAGTTCTAAAAATGGAGTCTTATAAACGTCATCCAGGTTTATTCTGATATGGTGATGACCATATCTAAGTTGAGCTTAGAATAAATTACAGCTCCATGTAGCTTCTATAATGGGGATAGGAAACTTCTCTTTCACAGTTTTATCATTGGGCTGTCTACTCTACATCAAATCTCCAGCTGCCATCCTTCTTCTTGACTAATGGTATTCGGTGATTCAAAAGGACTTTGGTTGGGTTATATGACAAAATTGGATAGCATTTCTGCTATGTTTTCAATTTCTGTTTTCTGGTGAGGAGTATATCTGTAAGGTCTGATGTTTAGGTTCAGTGAAGAAGAAGAGAATGTCGAGCAAAGAGCACCTTCATTCTTGGTTTTGGTGGTATGGGGTGTTTAATTAGGTGGTAGGGTAGTTGGTGTTCAAAAGACTACCTTGTATCTTTTCTCTAAGTCGAGAAAGTTGAGGGTTGCTGCCATCAATGGGGACGGGTTGATTGTGTTCTGATAAATTTCCTGCACCATAACAAATAGCTTGGTTGTAATCCCTTTCCATACTTTGTGCATCGGTCTATTTAAGGCTTTTGCTGTCATCATTCTTAGTGTAGCCTGATCAATTAGCCCTCTAAGCTCCAGCATCTTCCTGTTCGCTGGATGGTGAGCTTGTTGAAGCCAAAATCAAATGTAACTGGAGAAAGTTTGCTCATCCAGTCCACTCCCAAATTATATTGTAATCTCCGACTCTTTTACTCTCATTTCCAAATTCAAATTTGCTCCCCTGCGTTTTTTCTACTCACAATTGTAACATTTCCTCTTCCCTACTATCTTTCTACCATTGGCTACTGTTACAGTAACCGGAGGTTCTGAGTGACACCAATGTCAAATCATTTGCTACTTTGAGGGTTGAACCACTCTCAATCAATGACATAATTGGTTTGCCGTTGAGCTACCCTTTCAACTTAATTGTGTTATGGCCAACCCTCCATCGACTGCATACATAGACAAAGCAATTAATTTCATCTTTTTCCTCCTTAAGAGCCTCCTATGCTACCTCCACAAGTTGGGGCCAATTGATAGCATCCTGAACTCCTTCAGCTTGCATGGTGAAAATTTTTTCCTGAAAGCATTGGTGACCGAGAAAGTATGTATCACCACACTTAGAGCATACTCCTGGATTTCTGTTAGTTGAGTGAAACTGGTATTTTGTTGGTGTATTTTGGTGAGGGTTAGCCTAATAGGGCGTGGTTGTGGATATTGGTAAATTTTTGGGGTTGTTTTCTGTGGGCGGATACTGGTTGGGAGTTGCAGTTTCTAATGGGGTCACTTCTGGCCGGAGTTCTTGAATGTGGGTTTCCAAGGTTTAGTTGGCGTGGTTTGATTAATAGGTCTTCTAAGGTGGTTGAGACCTCTCATGGTTTGCCTCAAAGTGCTGTTCCTGGATTTTAGCTTGTTAAAAATATTTGTAGCTGATCAAATTTCATCCCTGAGTCCCCCAACGAAATGGGAAACATGGATTCAGTGTGATGAGGATGCAGCTTCTCCATTTTTAGCTTGCATTCCTCAAACTTGGTCCCTGTATGCTTCCATCTTTCGTCTTGTCTCAGTTTCTGAAATTTTTCTACCACACTTGTTCGCCAACATCCCTAAATCTTATAAACCAAGATTTTTGGCAAACTCATCCTATTTGATACCCTGCCTCTCCTTACTACAAATATTAAACCATATCTCAGCCTTTCCACTAAGAAAAAGACTATCTAATTCATCTTGTTTTTCAAGTAAAATCTCAAAAATCTGAAAATATTTGTTACATTTACTAACCCAAGTTCTTACATCAACGCCAACAAAATTGGGTAAATCACATTTGGGCAATATATCTATTCTGCTAGCGTCTTACTTTGGCTGCTAACTCAGTATTATCTCTTTCTATAGGCGTGGGCAGTAAACCTCTTTCAGGATTTGGATAATCCAAATCGATAATCATGGGTTCTTTGCCTCTATTCAAGGACAAACCTTGATTG
Organism: Garcia nutans; assembly: GCA_947685225.1. Lineage (NCBI taxonomy): Eukaryota > Viridiplantae > Streptophyta > Magnoliopsida > Malpighiales > Euphorbiaceae > Garcia > Garcia nutans. The sequence continues at coordinate 3,268,728 of CANTUV010000048.1, read as the reverse complement.
GCCCTGGAACGTGCACCTTGTTGCCCCTTGATGCCAGGAAAACCATTGATTTTTAGTTTCCTTGCTTGGGCTCTTTGTAAGAGATTAGAGATTTTTCATTGTTCTTTTCTCAGGCTAGTCTGCTCTTGTATTAGAGCTTCAAATTTCTGATTACTTTCTTGCTGCAAGGCTTCTAATTTGCTCTCCTTTTTCTTCATATGTAGAATTCCTTGCTCTTCAAGCTTTGAGATAAGGACCCTAAATTGTTTCTTTAGTTCTTCCATTGAGTTACCCCCTGATGTTACTAGGTTTTTCTGGAGCTTTTGCTCATGGATAATAACCAAAGTGAAAGTGGTTGTTTTAATACCAATTGTTAGGACCAGTACCGCTGTTCTAACATATAATGAACTCCACAAAAATAAGATGAGAGATTAAAAAGAGAATTTAGTAGAGAGAAGGGAATGATTGAATAAAGAATGAGGAAGAGGACGAGAAAAGAGAGGAGGGAAGGAGAGAGAGAGAGAGAAGAGAAAAAGAGAGAGAGCCAAAGAGGAAACAAATCTGATATATTTCTTACTTACATTTATTCACGTTATATAAATAGCTAAAATATGCCAAGTCATCCATAACAGAATTATATAACAATCAGCCTAGAATTACTAAATGTCCTCTATGTAACTAGCAGCTACAACTTTCCTATTCCCTTTTTGTTTTTTATTACAACTGCTTATCACTACTACTTATAACTTTTCTATTTCTTCTTTTTCCTATCATAGCTAACATTGACACTGTCATGGTTCACAACTTGGGACTGTGCACTGCTTGTCAACTAGTCACAAGCCGGCCAAAAGTTCAACCTCCTGTGATAGGAAAAACACTATACATTAATAACTGGAGGAAAAACACTATAAATTAATAACTGGTCATTTTTAGCATTAAGAGTATGTCACAAGCATTGGAGAAACACATGAAAGTAACATCGTTCAAGATAGAGTATGTCATAGTGCAACCCATTAAAAGTATCATGGAATGGGTTAGTGCAAGCACATATAAGTAATGATAACAATTCATCATATCTTGGAAGCCATAGTGCAACCCATTGTGTGTTGGAGAAACCTACATGGAGATAGCATTCCAATAGTGCCTAGTTCCCCTAAGTCCTCGCTCACCAGTCGCTCCCCCGACTTAGATTAGGACAAAAAACTCCACTTCACGAGAAAGACAAATATCTAGGAGAAGATTCCTCAAAATCACAAAATAACCCAATTACAAAAGTTACTATTTTGCCCCACAAAATTACTAAATCAATTCCTCCTCCCAATTATAGACACAAGTGAATTTTGGGCTTGGATGATGAATCCTTCGCAAGAAATGGGTCATTACCTTGTGTTGGTACTATTTATGTCGGATCCTGGAAGTGGTAACTCAGATGTGGACTACCCTTCAGCATTTGTTTATGAAATAGCACCTCAACTACAAGGCTAAATTGCACGTGTTTTGCATGCATATGCTATCTGCACTGATAAGTATTTTCTAATGGGTGATAAAGGCAGGCATAAGTATTGCTATCTTGTGTCATTTGATCAGTGTGTGTAAAGGCAGAAGTTCATTTTACTTTTAGCTAAGATTTTGGATCTCATTCCTGATATAAAATATGATATGAAAGTTATGATCTATGTTTTCTATTCACCCGCCTTTCTTTTGATTTGATCTGTGTGTAAAGACAGAAGTTCATTTTACTTTTAGCTAAGATTTTGCATCTCATTCCTGATATAAAATATGATATGAAAGTTATGATCTATGTTTTCTATTCACCCTCCTTTCTTTTGTTTGGACTGCACTACTCATTCATTTGACTTGTCTATCTACTCACCCTCCTTTCTTTTGTTTGGACTACACTACTACTCATTCATTTGACTTGTCTATGGTGTTCTTAATGTGCTCAGTCTTCATTGGAGCTTGGTGATCATTTGCATCCCAGACAGGGAAGATGAATCAGGGCCAATTATACTTCATTTGGATTCTTTGGGACTTCATTCTAGCAGATCAATTTTTGCAGATGTCAGAAGGTGAGAGCAATGGTATCTCCACCTACATCTATTCTGATGGCTAACATAAGAATCTTGTTTTGTTAGTTCAATTTTTCTATTTCATTTCAAGTGCATGAAGTTTAAAATCAGAATTACTTTTTTCCTTCAGATGTTCAAATGGTTAGTAACTGAGATGCTTTTAGACCTATCTTGACATGACATCTAAGTTGGAATGTTTGTATTGTAAATTAGCTCGAGTTGAATGCCTTCTTAATGTAAATCTTGGTCCTGAAAATGATATCATTTGTGACCTGCAGCTTTTTGATAGGAGAATGGAACTACATGAATCAAGAAGTTTCTTCTTCAGATCTTCCAATTGCAGACAGAATATGGAAGCATCTACCTCGTAGAATTGACGAGAAAAAAATTGAGGTTAAGCGTAGAAAATTTGAATTTTATTTTTAGGCTATGATTACATTCAATGATGTGGGAACAAGATTGTCAAATTTAACCTGTCTGCTGCAGTGATTGCCTCGAGAAAGCTGTTGACGTTTTACTTGCCAGTTGTCCTACTGATAAATTATTGTGTTTTCCAGTTTTCATATTTCATATCTCAGTTGTTTATTGTTGATCATTTCTTTAATAGCCACAACATACCATTATTTTCTATCAGGTACCTCAACAGAAAAATGACTATGATTGTGGTCTCTTTGTACTTTTCTTCATGGAGCGCTTTATTGAAGAGGCTCCTGATAGACTGAGAAAGAAAGATTTAGCAATGGTATTTCTTGCAGCTCCTGGTCTTGAATGTCTTCTTTGTAAAATAATTCGGTGCAATTCTTTTGAACTTTTTCTAATTTTCAGTTTGGCAAGCGGTGGTTCAGACCCGAAGAGGCCTCTAGGTTGAGGGTAAAAATCCGGAAATTACTTTTGGATGAATTTCAAAATGCAAGTCAGAGTGGCTGTGATTATGAAACTTCTTCCTCGCCTTCAGATGGTGCTTAACCCTGAATCTTGATCCATCCATGTATAGCTCACAAATGAATACAAAATTAGTTTATGTGAAAGAATGGTGAAATGACTCTTGTATAGCCCTGACAATTCATCCAGATGCAATTATTGCTACTGAGAGAAGTAGATAAGAGGCATGCCTGGACTTGGAAATAGGTGTTGGTCATTTCTACCAACCAGTTTTAGTGAGTTAGAAGTCCATTTTAATTGCTTCTTCAAATGTATAGGAGGGAACTGGAACAGTGCTGGTTGCCTATGAAGGTGGTGTTTAAGACATAAGTCCACCAATTAGGTTGTATTCATTCTTGTTTTGTTTTCTAGCCATGCAAGTAATTTTAAGCCTCAAATGAATCTGAACTTTGCCTCCAAAAGAAAATGCAAGCAGAAACTTTTACTGAATTTTCTGTTCCAATGAGCTCCACGGAAATACAATATTGCAGTATGAAACTTATCTTTTGGATGCATCAAGTTTTTCTTTTCTTTTCTTTTCTTTCGTTGGTGAGTATTGAACAGGAAATTTCGAACTTAAAAATTTTTTCAAGTTGCGGAAGATAATCATGAGACTAATTTGACGAGCTATATTTAACTTTGTGGAATATATTTTGTAAGCAGCACAATATCTGCAGAATCTAGCCCATGGCTTTTGCTTATTGATTGATTGAAATATAACAAACTATATATTTGTGCATACAGGAGAGAAGTTGCGTTTATGACTTATTATTAAGATGAATTCTCATCATTAAGATGAAGTTTCCATTCCTATCTTTCCATTCTTACCAGACAATGTCAATGTATATACATTTCAACATTCATGTTAGCAGAGTCAGCAAATTAATGTTTCCAGGCATCTTTCTCTCTCTCTCTCTATATATAATACATATATTTCAGAGCTTTGATTTACAGCCTCCAGCAGAAGCAACCCCGAGTCTAGTCAAGAGGGGTCATACCTCTACCCTCAGATGCATCAATGGCCTCCAACATGGCTACTACCTCCCCCATTTCTGGTCTCTTGCCGGGGTCTGCGTCCCAACATCTTTTCATCACTTTTGCCAGCTTACGCGGACAGCATTTGGGTATTTTTGGCCTCAGATTTTGAATTCAAATTAAAGTTTACAAGTTCAGTTTCTCCATTTCATTTTCTGTTAGTTAAAACTTAATTATTGGTAGCTTCAATAAATTACTTAACTATCCGAAAAAGATTAGTGAAGGCAATAAAACAACCTACCTGATAAACAACAGCAGAAGACCGTTGAGCAAAGTTCTGATTTGGGTATGGCATGTCACAACAGTGTATCTCCCACAAGCAAATTCCAAAGCTGTAAATATCACATTTCCTGTTGTATATTTTATTGTTGAAGACCTAAAATCATTATGAGTAAATTCTTATGATCAGAAAGCAAAAAAGAATTTGAAATCAGTATGATACAAGAAAATTAAGCTTGGCAATAAATTGTAATATACCTCTGGTGCCATGTAACTGAGTGATCCCTGTATAACCTGTCATTTCATTAGGGTTTAAAGCTTCTAGTCTGGCAACTCCAAAATCTGTTATTTTGAGCGTTTGATTATTGTCAAGAAGCATATTTTCTGTCTTTAAATCTCTATGCACAATTTTCTTGTAATGAAGGTAGCTTAATCTGCAAGAAGGAAAAGAACATACATTTAAAACTGAAATTAAGTGAAACTAAAAAGAAAACTTGAAAATAACCAAGAGAAAAATATAGGAAACTGACCCTCTGGCAAGATCTAGAGCAAGTTGCACGACAATCTTGAAAGGCAGCTTTCTAGTTCGGTTCTTTATGAGAAAAGATTTCAAACTGCCTCCAGATTGGTAAGCAGTCACCAGACAGAATTTCAATGGTTTTCCAATTTGGGTACTCTGCAGGGTGGCTTCACAGTGTATTTCTGATGAACCCATTATAGCACCAATGAACTGCACCAAGAAAGAAGCCATACTAATGAAGAAAGGAAATAAAATAAAATTAATGTCATTATTCTAAGATGTATCGAAACAGAATTTTTTTTTTCTTTTTTTACCTGTGAAATGTTGGGATGAGAATTTTATTAATTAATTCATTAATAATAAAGATAATTAAAAAATTAATTAATTTTTATTGTATAAAATAATAATTTTCATTAGATTTTTTTTTTGAAAAAGTGAAATTCTACTGGGACGTAGAGAGTAATATTATAATGGAAATTGGAAAGTCGATCTTCATTTATTATTCAGAAATTATATATTTATTGTTAGATTATTTTTTATTGTATATTATCTAATTCTTTTAAGAATGTATGAATTAATATATTAATCAGTTTTTCAAATCAATTTACATATATAAGCAGTTGAACTTTTTTTTTGTGACGGATTAAATTGAAATTATAATAATGAAGTTAATTATTTGCAGTAATTTTTTTATCAATTACTAACAAATAAATTTTGTAGGCTCCTTTGATTTTTGTTAAATACTATTTTCTTCGTTCCATAAAGGTTGCCAACCTTCTTTTTCTATAAATTTTTAAAAAATTCAATTGATAATTTATATATTTCTCTTTTTTACTCTTATTTATATATTTATTTTATTTTAAAAATAATTAAAATTATTATTGAATTTTTATTTAAAGTGTAAATTTATTAGAGGGTAACATAGTAAAAAAGATATTAAATATATTTTATAAATAAAAGTGAATAATTATTTTGAGATATTTCAAACTAAAATAATGGATACTCTTTGTAAGATGGAGAAAATATTAATAATCATTCTTAATGAAAAGCAATTTTAAAACGAGACCATAGTGAAATAGAAGAAATACCAAAAATGGTAATGCCTATTATTATTCTTTGTCTTCTCATCTCCTGAGCTCATTCAACTCTTTATTATTATTTCCTTCATAGTTGTAAGCTTTGCAATAGCCGATTCTATCAATGTATGCAATGGAAGTTGATAATTCGATTTAGGATATAGCGGGTTTAATTATTATTATTATTATTATTATTATTATTATTATTATTATTATTATTATTATTATTATAGCAATTTCAGTTGTAAGTGGATTTGTTTTCTTTTATTTTAATTTCTATTGCTTGCGTGTAAAACTGTTTCTATTATTAGTTAACGTTTTTACAATTATTTACGTGAAAACATGGGAGGGATTATAATAGGGATATTCGTATTCTCTGTGTTATTATCTCCTTTATATCAGCAAAGTAAATCCTAATACTTTAACAATGAGTTGAGTGTTTCCCACTTCCTAACGCATCAGGAATTACGAATTTTTTTGGGTTTTTTAAAACTAACTGCAAAAATAAAAGTTTTTTAAAAAATACTGTTTATATAAATTTTTTTAAAAATATTTATAAAATTTATAAAATTATAAAAATATCTCACATTTTCATATTTTTACAAATTATATATGTTATAAATACGTTAATAATGTTATTAATTTTTTTAAAAAATATATAAAAATTAAATTTATTTCTAATATTACTTTACAAAATAATATATTTAAAAAAATAACATCATTTCATAAAAATTTCTCAAAAAAATTAAAAAATATTATTTCATAATATAATTATATATATTTTAGATATGTTATAGATATGTTATAGATATATATTGTGTTTTAGCCTTTATATATTATAAAATCTTTATATATTGCTTAATTATAATATATATATAATAAATATATATATCTTTTAATTTTTATATGTCGATTAATTATAGTGTATATATTGTGAATATATTATAGATATATTGAATATACATTACATATATATTACTATTTATTTTATTTATATTATGGATATGTTGCGGATATATTATATATATTTTTTTATTTTTTTATATGTATAATGAGAATATAAAAATAAAAAATTATTTAAATATATATAATTAAAAAACTAAAAAATGAAAGATATAAAAAAAAAGAAAAAAAATTAGCGTTGAAAAGTATATATATAAAAAAAAAAGAGGCTTCCGTAAAATTGAAAAAAAAAATCACTGTATAATTGAAAAAACCAAACTTTTTCGCCGTGCTTTCCGTAATTTTCTCAATTTTTTTTGCTCATATAAAAACGTTATTGGTTCTATAGCCCAAACGCATTAAAGCTTGGCTTTACTTGTGGCTTTGAATTTGTCATGCCGTGTACTCGTTTTGCCTATTTGTGATAAGTTTCCTAGCGCCACTATAAAGTTAATTTTTTTTTTTTTATCATAGATGCGAATAATTGACTAATTTGTTATTTTGATAAAGTGTCCTTTATATTAAGTTTAAAATATTTTTAATAAACCATTTTTTAAATTAAAATATAATCCTGAAAAAGGCTGATGCAATATTATTTTTACCTTCTGTCATTCCAGATACTGTCGATTAATGCAATGAACATAGATATTTTTTTCCAAAAAATAAGGGGAAAAAAAAGTTCCACCCTAAGAGCATCTCCATCATGCTTGTATTCTGGCAAAACCTTTGAAGAAACTTATTAGTTACCAATGAATCCCTAACTCATCAATTGCAATTGTCATAATTTTCTTTTGTAGCGATCAGATTAAGTTGATAAGGTCTCCAAGTATGGTAAGGCAGGAAAACTATGGATAAAATTTTATACATTTGTTGATTGGCCAACCTAGTTTGCATTTTTTTGAACATCTTTTTACAATTGATACTATAATGTACAATTTCTAAGGAAAAGCCATATAGTAGCAAGACAAAGTAATATTTGTGATTTACTGGTACTGCAATTTGCGCTCTTTCTTCTTGACAGGAGTAGAATGCACCTGTCCTATCCTTCCATATGTCTTCCGCTGAAAATTCTCAAAGGCAGCAGAAACTTCTTTCACCTATAAGATGATCATGATCACCATATATTTGCCAACAAAGCATGCGAAACATATATTGCTGATCCAAAAAATACAATACTGCAATTTTTTCACATACCAGCTGAGCATTTTTAGCGTAAACCCTCACTATCTTATCTTGGAAAGAAGTAGGCAGCAAGTGGCTGATGAGATCATCCTGTATTGGGAATTTCTTCATGCTTTCATAGTCCTGTAAAGCATGAGCTCTTAAATATCTTAGCATTACTTCCAGGAAGTCAGAACTATTCAGCTTTATGCAGGAAACTCTTAACTGGAATGTTGAATTAATGTGGGATTTTGATGATATCTTAGATGAAAGGTTTAATTTAGCAAAAGTAACTGCAAAATTTACATAATATCGACCATAAGGGTTCATCAGCCTCTTACACGATAACCAGAAGTTGCTTGTTAATTACTAGTTTGATGTAGGATGTCTAATATCATATATGCATGTATAAATTTTAATTACTAGCATGCTATAGTCAAGATAATTAAAACTCCAGGTACTCATTTGTTTGATTCTGTTCTATTTCTGTTCGTGCATATTATTGTAACCCTCTAGTTGAAATTCATCTTGATGCGTAGCCTTGAAATTAGTAGAAGGAAAAAGAAAATTCAAAAAGCAGTAGCAGTGGAAGTGAACTTGGTACCTCGAAAAAGTTGACGCTGGAGAAGAAAATACATGCATGAAGAAAGAAGATCATTGTCAAATTAAAAACTGCAGAGGCAATTCCATAAAAGAATTAAGTAAATATATTTTCTGAGCCTTTTGAATGTACCTTTTAAGAGGGTTATTCCTTCCACGTGTCAAATCAATCTTCACAATGCTCACAGCAACATCTTCCTCTTTTAGAGTAACACCGCCTGAATTCTGGTAATAAAATTATTCTTTTGATATAATGTTCCTGTTCTCTAACCAAATGAAATAGTAAGATGGTATCTTTTTGGGACCTGGGAGCAAACAATGTCCTGTGCTGTGACATTTTTGAAGTTGTCTAAATCTTCTTTTGGTACAGAGTACTCATTACAGAACTGCAAAACATAATAAAATGTTATTATAATTGTAAAATCCTTACATATGTTGAGAAGCCACATGAAATGTGTTCTACCAGCAGCATCTAATTTTTTTTTTAATGTATATAAATACCAGCAGGTAAGTTACTAAAGCACACGAACAAATTCCCCTTCCTGTCAGGTGCCGTGTTAGACTACCTGGTATAAATCTCTTCTCCTAATACGCAGGATCAAATCTCTTGCTTCCTTGAGCTCCTCATCGGGACTAGTTTCAATAGATTTGAATATAGAGTCATCTATCTGCACGTTTAGAAGAATAGCATCAGTCCCAGAAACCATAGAACTGAAACAATGAGAAACTTTTGATCAGTGTGTATATAAGGACCTTCCAGAATTCAGCTGGGTCATGAATTGAGGATGAAATCTCAAGATAGCTATTTGCACTTGACAAAGCATCAACAACCATTAGTTCTATCGCCTGAGAAAAGAAGTTGTCAATCCCATTTTGTTCACCATTTGAATAATGAAATCAGCACTTATTGGCTAAGAAAGAATGCCAAACATATTTTCACCTTCACTTTTGCGTGCGTGTAGACTGTTCGATGCATCTCAGCACGAGTGGAGAATAACTTGTGGACTGTGAGATCTGAAAAAAATGCAAACCACAAGTTAGAAAGTAAAACAGCAACCAGCAACACTGAAATAAAAATGGATTCAATAGATACTAACAATCCTTGGCACGATAGCATATCTCGTCCTCGATAACATTCATGGTATCCATTAGCCTGGATGATGAAAAAGGAACATACAATTATAAACAGATTCCTGGCGATGTAAAGAATTTATCACAAAAGGAAAGTACATTTCTCCAAAGAACAATTGTCCATACCTCTCAAACTGAAAACTACAACCCAGTCCGCAAGCCCGGGAATCACGAACAAGATAATCAAACCTGAGTATATACCACATGTATTGTCAAAAGCTGTATAAAAGTAAATCTAAGTTAACAAAATCATTAAAAGAAGATAATAAGGGAAAAAGAGAGACTGGCTAACTTGTCCACATCTATCCCATTTCGACCATTTGCAACAATATCATACAAGAATCGCTTTTCATTTGTGGTCTGTATAGGAAGATGGTTTTGATTTAGGCCAATGAGATAGCAATTTAGAAAACAAAAAGGGATGCAAACCACAGACAATAGGACGACAAATTTGCTTACTGTTTGAGAAGTCTGTTCAGTGCTAGCAATGACCATCTCCTGCAAAGAGACAGAGATATGAATTAATTAGCAAACAATTCCTCATTTAAATAAAAAAATCCAGCATAAATTGTAAAAGATGTCATGACATCATCAAATGCACATAGTAGTGATTTTTAGTAAATGCTAAAAATAAGCAAAAAATCAAAAGAAACAACCTTTGCTTTCTTTAGGCAATCGGGCTCAATGTCAATATGGTGTGTGTCTACAATATTGTCAATCATTCTCACAGACATATCCTCATGAGACCTGGCACATAACACAAAAAATAACTCAAGAATAGCTAAAATCCTCCAATGAGGAGGAATTGAAATCATAGCTGGGGAAAGATATTCCAGCAAGAAGTATTCTAATGAAAAATACAAGAATTACCACTTAGAGCCACTGAGAAATTGTGGTAGGAACTCCTTTTCAAACAAGTGGCTGAATGGTCCATGCCCAACATCATGCAATAGTCCTGAACAGAAAATTGGAAAGAGAATAATTAGCAGAAACAAACAATTATTTATGTAAAGCAATTTTAATCACAAGCCCAGTTCATTACCAGCAAGTCTCACTGTCTTTATATCGAAGTTATTAATATCAAGCTCCAAGCCCTACAAAAGACAGGCACAAATGTAAAGAAAATATTCCTATTTATCATGGACTAATGAGTATCACCAGATTGAGCACATATTCCGACTTGGTGAGCTTTAATTCTGTGAACTGCTTCATTGGCCAGCCAGTATACACCTAATGAGTGCTCAAACCGAGAATGTACAGCTCCTGGGTAAACCATGTATGCTAAACCTGCATACAAGTATATTTTGGATTCGCGACTGACTATGAAGTATTACAACACCAAATGATCTGTATCTCTATGTAGCAGAAATAAATGAATTGTTGTGTCACACTTTCAAGAAAACGAGTCACATATAAACTAAATCCAATGATAACCTAAATCCACAATATGTAAACTAGCGCTTGGAAATTACTATTTGAGTTTGAATAATTCTTAGAATCTGTAAGTTATTTCAATAGTATCTCATGGAAATGAAGACAAAAACAATTAATTAATTAATTAATTAAAAAGAGTAGTAAAGTGAAATCGATAATGGCCGAATTCTGAATTTCATAATAGATTAATCTAGAAAGTTCAAAACTCACCAAGTTGCTTCAGATCACGAAGTCTGAGACATGCAGCAAACTCGTCAGATGACGGACTAAGTTATACAAAAACAAAGGAGAAAATCCTGATAAGAAACAATTACTAAATCAGACTTGCCTCTGAAACTGTTCATTGTCAACGAACTGCAAAGATATCTGAAACATTACATAAAAAAGCAATTTAAGTCCAGCTGTCATAATTTCCTCTCTTAGAATATCCATAATTAGAAAAATGGAAAGGAGAAGCAATAGGAAATCTTTACGATTCCAAATTTCAGGAAACTTTGTAAATGGAACTTATGTAATGCTGAAGATAGAAGAAGAAAAGCTAGCAAATAAACTTGAAAGATTATCAGTGATGCTTCAAATTTAGGCCTCCAATTTCCTTCATCTCTTCTTCCACATAATCATATTTCTTTCTCCAGATTTTTCTTATCTACTTTTCTTGATTCTTTTCAGATACAGAATTTACATGCCTACTCTGTTTCTTAACAATTCAAAATTTCTTTCTCAAATCCACATAAAAAAAATATAAATAAATCTCACTTAATTGAAAACTAAAGCATCAAAACAAATATACGAAATTCAAAAAAAGAGAACTCGTAATTCCAGTAGAAATCGAATAAAAAAAAACTCAGTAAACAGAGGCTAAAGAGCTGTACATTTTTCTCCAAAACAAACTATTAGAGGAGAGAGTTAAAAGAAATTTACAGAGAAAAGAGTAATAATTAATAGTAGAAAGTTGAAGAAAGAGGACGATACCGGATCTAGATAAATGTAGCCATGGACATTATCGCGAACCTGCTTGGATTTTCGGCGATCGTGATAATAAGCAAAGTCCCCTTTCGAACAAGTTGCCATAGTTGGAGATCAGTGAACAGAGAAAACAGAGAGAAATGAAACTATAAACCGAAACCTAGGGTTTTATAACAACAAGCAGAGAGTGAAAGAAAGAGGAAGAGAGACAGTTTTATAGTTATGAGTTTACTTCAGAGAGAAGCAGAGACAGAGAGAAACAGGGAATTTGGAGGAGAAAGTAGTTAACCACAAAAAAAAAAAAAAAAAGGAGATGCCGCCAAAATATGATTTCGTTTTTTTATTAGTACAGTGTGCGCGTGACAACACGAGCAATAGGAAAATGGAGAATATGGATTTTTAAAAGGTTTACTGTTTAGGCGCATTGCCCTTTAAATGCGCTTTAATTTGAAGAATTGATTACTTTAGGAGTTAAACGTGTATTAAGAGAGTAATTTAATGTTGAAATGAACACGTTGTTTTTTGTTTTTAAATTTTTTTGAGAAAAAATTAATAAAAAATCATATATTATAGTATTTATTATAAAATTATAGATAAAAGTTAAATGGTCATTATTGGAGGAAGGAAATGTGATTTGACATGTCTCATCTTTGCTTACTTTACGCAAATGATCAATCAACAATGGGAGAGAGAATCTTGCATTAAAAATAATAATAATAAAAGATGATATTGCAATTTGCAAATTGTTTCCTTCTGCTAGAAGTAAACAGCTTAATTGAATAGTTCAATACAGCTAAAAGTAAAGATAATGTTTTATTTTTTTGACCTGAGAAACTGTATAATGCGGAGTCAATGGCACTTTGCTCTTTGTATTCAGTGGCCACGCCAGTGATAGAGAAGGGGGCGATTGTCTCCTTATATTTTGAGAACTAACTATATATATACATATAAATTTTTAAAATCCTTTATTTGTTTTTTAAGCATTAAGTTCTTTATATATCTCTTTAAAATTTCAATTTTTCTTAGACAAACTTTTCGATCAAATTAAAACTCATTCACTGAATTTATCTATTTTCATTTTTTCAATTCTTTCTTTATTTTTAATTTTTATTTTATTATTATTATATGATGCTTCTTATTTTGATTAGTTCTTTAAAAAAAATTACACTCATGATACAATGCTTTTTTTCTTCAATATATTTCTTTACATCATACAAAATTTAGAAGCCAATACATGTATTATATTAATACTTTCTTCAATTAATTTGATTTTTTTTTTTAAATGAAAATAGCTTGTAGATAGATTAACAAATTTACAAAATGATACTTAAACAACGAGCAATGAAACAACACAGAAATAAACAATCAAAAACAAAACAAATGCTTCTAAGAAAAATTTTGCCCCACTTCTCTTTAAGTCCTCGCTTCGCCTCTGTTTGGATTTAACTTCATGCCAGGACAGATTGTTCCCAACTCAGACTGACAGTTGGGGAGAATAAGAAAAGATGTGAGAGTAGCCGAAACAAACTTGAGTTCAAATTCAATCATCTATAGAATATTGGCTATCAGACCAATTTGTATCCATTCTGTCTAAACAATCACATCTAAGCGTTAACAGCCATTTGGAATTGCTCTGGAACACGAAGCAGTGGAGCTTGGATTGCTCCGGGCTTGCCAAGTTGACCGCAAGCAGCCATCTGATCATCACCAATGAGGATTAAATTGAATGAGATTGATTTTGCAAGGAATGTCTTTAACAATACCTGTAAGTCTCTTTGCATACTCAAAGCTGAAAACAAAACAATCACCAATTCATTGAATTTAGTTCCTATGAGGATAAATTACTATCATTTGCATTTTCTTCTCAGGCCACCCAAAATCAATTTTTAATAATAAAATATTTAAATGTTAAATTTAATCCGACTAAATGTTATATTATCACTAAACAAAGAACAAAACGGGAAAAAAAAAAAAAAAGAAAAGAACATAATTTAATTACCAAAGAAATGAAACAGAACAATAAAGCAAATAACAAAAGTTAATTACCAAAAATAAAGCAAAGAAAATGAAATAGAAAAAAAAAAAAAGGGGGCAGAGAACAATGTCATAGAACAGAAAAATAAAATTACCAAATAGAACAAAAGCCATATTAGAAGAATAAAAAAAAATCAGAACAGAACAGAAAAAAAAAAGATATAGGAAGAAAACAACCGAAAAAAAAAATTATGCAAGCCCAGAAAATTAAGCAAATCCAGCAAATTAAGAACACAACATATAGAGAAAGAGAAGAGACCATAAAGAGGAAAGTGAAATAAGAACACAGCAAACCCAGCAAATTAAGAACACATCAAAGATAGGAACTTTGAGAGAGAGAGAGATATTGATAACAAGGAAGAGAGCGAGAAGGCGGCAAGATGGTGGGAGACAGATTGAGAGTAGGGAAGATACCAGAGGCCAGAGAGAGTGAGGGAGCTAGAGACATTGAGATGGTGCAGAAAGTGAGAACATGGTTGGGTTGTATGCCTTTATAGTGTCTGATAACGAGTGAAACAATGCCATTTTGGACATTAGAAAACTTAGACAGGGTTAGGTTGACCTGAGAATTTTTCACCAAACTCAAAATCCAACTCTGATTTCAGAGATTTTTTAATTACAAACTCAAAGCTCGGCCAACTCAGCTTGAATTGATTGGACCTGGCCAGTTAGGGTCAGGTTTAGAGTTTGATGAACACCCCTAATTCCACGTCCACAATGTCAGTCCAAAAAAGTACAGCGCCTTTCATATTCCAGATTCTGTCTAGTTCATTTCATGTTATCCATCACATACTAACATTTCATGCTATCCATCATCTCAGATTAATGACCCAGATCTCAGATACTAACATATGATAGGTTAACAGCAAATTACCCAAGCCATTCTTGTCCAAACCAAGTTGAAACAAGTCAGCAAGTGGTACCAGAAATAAAAAAAAACTAGCTTGATTGACAGACAAGTCATATTTATGTATGTTTCAAGTTTGCTAGATCATGTAGTCAAAGTGTATAATACCATCTATGCAGTTACCCTAAGTTTGAGTGCACTACTGATTATTCAAAATGGCTCAAAACAATATTATCCATGTAAAACTGAGAAAGGAAAAGGTTTATCTAATCTATCATTTACTCCTGCAAGCATCACATACTCAAATAAGACTTTATAATTCCTTTTGGACTGAAGTTCCTTCCGAAGGGTGTCAAGAAGCAAGCCTAAATTATATTTCCGGTTAATTGGCATAATCCAGTTTCTGACCTGCACGGTTTATTAGTGAAAAAGAAAGTCAAAAACATGCATGCAGCAGGTCGCCAATGAATAAACACAGAGCAAAATGAAAATCCACCTCATCAGTCGTAGCATTCAGACTAACAGCTAAAGCACAATTGGATTCATGAAGGAAACGTTTCAACTGTGGGACCAGCCCGGTTGTAGAAATATTGACCTTGCGAGGACTAAAGTGAAGACCCTGGTCATGCACCATAATATCTGCAGCTTTAATCACGTTGTCAACATTTTGAAGTGGCTCTCCCATCCCCTGCAAATACATATTTAATGCCAATGATTAGGAATGAAGTGCTTATTAAAAATCTATTTTCTCTCAATTGCATATTTGTATTTTCTCTCACTTAAATTTTTTAATTTAAAAAGAAAATAACCTAAAGGATTACTACATGGATGGAAACAACTCTCCTGAAAATATCAAATAGAAAAAGAACAACTTGATTACAAAAACAAAGCAGATGTAGCAGGAGAGCCAGTTGGGTGCAAATGCCCATAGGTACTAGATATGCAGCAAAAGATTATAGTAGTTTATTGTCTGAACAAAATTTACCAAGTAATAAGGGAAATATATGACTTAATTACCAATAAGCCCAGACTGCCCAGTCATCTCTATACTTGTAAATCTCAAGTTTGAGCCCCAATACAGAGCGTAGTTTATAAGGAAAGAAACATATAGTGACAATAAAATGAGTGAAGTACTCACTGTTCCCCCTCTCCATTGTTGATACATTGTAAAACTAACACTTAATTAATAGAAGCCTTAACACTGGGAGCACATTAATGAAATCTCACTCATGAATAGATACTGAAACATAAAACTGATCTTTGTACAAACTACTTTGAAAGCTCTATTGTAAGTTAAAAATCTTTCTTGTTCACACACTTACCATAAATACAACATTTGTGATGGAACCAACTTCACTTGTGAAAAGACGTTTTGCAAATACAACCTGATCTACAATCTCAGCAGTGGTCAGATGTCTCTTCAAACCCATCCTGAAAATTTCAATGATGCATCAAGAACATGTACCTCGTAGAAAACAACATGAATAATCTTGACAGAAAAAGGAAGATTAAAGCTTACCTGCCAGTGTAGCAGAATTGACAATTCATGGCACAGCCCACTTGACTTGCAAGGTATGACAACTGTTTCTATTACCAATTCATCATCCAACCTAAATAAATCTGCAAGTTCCTGTGAGTTTCAAAATCAATGAGAAGATAATGCAAATGCCAAAAGCTGTATATCCAAAAGCGCAACTGATAATGGTTGCACCTACCTTCTTAGTTCCATCAGACGCTGTAAGAACATCTTCCAAAGATATCGCCTTTAAGTCTGCATGTTCACTCAACATTTTCTTAAAATCCTTATTCAAACCTGTAAAAAGTTAACAAAGGTATAGAATTGAGAAGTTCATTTTTGACATGGGCAGTTACATCAAAGTAAGATAAAATTAATGAGGCGTTTCCACGGTAAAGAGGGAACAAATAAATACCTTCTAATTCATCAACATAATGTGCCCAAATATTTTCCCCATAAAGGCGTTTCCACAGCATCATGGCTTGGCCAGGTCTGAATCCATGAGATTGAACCCATTTCTAGCATTAAGGGTTCAACCCAATCAAGAATACAAATATCAGATTTATTTCAACATGACTTCAATTTATAAATCATATATAAACCAAAAAAAAGAACAGCTTAGTAGTTTAAGAAACAAATAAAGAAGTAGCAAAACATACCTCAAGCTCAGCATATCTCATTTCGTTAAGGAGAACCTTTGCGCGTTCTGTGGAATAGCATTCGCGTTACCACTTCCTACACAAACGAACAGCCACAAAATAAACAAACATATAAACAAATAAAATGGGAGCTAAAAAAATCAACAATTTATTTGCTTACCCAATTCAACAAGAGGGAGTGACGATGAACAAACGGTGGTGGAAAAGGAGCGGCGGGTGGAAGAGAAAAGAGAAGTGGGGTGGAGGCTGAGATTGGGCGACGGCGGTGATAAAGGCCGTTGCTTTACAGAGAGAAACGAGAGATGAGTGCGATTAAAGCAAGGAATTGAAAGAGTAGGAGACGGAGACTCCATCGAAGGGTGGTTTACAAGAAGCACTGACCGCACGCGCCTCATCCACATACAACCCATTTCCATTTTCTCTAATCACCCGAAACTGAAAAGGTTTGTAAGTTTCCAATAAAAAGTGCTTCTATCATAGTAGCTCTTTTTTTTTCCGGACATATTTCCTTCAATTAGCAATTTTTACAGTACAGTAGCATGCATTTGTGTATTTTTTTTTCTTTTAATATTGAAGAGGAAATTTTAATATCCAAAGGTTTAATCTCAACTTCTCATAAAGCATTTTTTAAAAAATTTTAAAAAATTTTCATAAATTAAAAATCGATTGATAAATATATTGAAAATTTTGCTTTACATTCAAATAACAAAAACAATATATTCTTGTACATTAAAGGCTTTCAACCATATACGGTTAGACAAATCCTATAATAAAAATAAAAAAGATCATAGAAATAATTTTAAAGAATATAAAAATATTGTATAAATAAAAAAATTAAAAAAATACTATTTGTATACGTTGGACATATGTTTAATATATTATATAATTGGATATGTGTTTATTATATTGTATAATATTGCACAAAATAAAAAAAATTACGAAAATATAAGTTAGATATATGTTTAATATACTCTATTATTGATTTTCTAATTTCATATATTAAAAAAGGACATAATTTCAAAATATAGAAATATATTATATGTTCTATATATTTTACAGTTGATTTTTTTAATTTCATATTTGAAAAATAGAGGTAATATTAAAATTCAAAAATCGGGTATACTGAGGATATTAATACTAGGATAACCCTCCCTGCGCTTTGAGATTTTTTATCCACTTTATCAGGAATACAGATGTTTCCTTGCTAAAAAAATAACAATCTTGAACTCCTCAACAAACCAACTGAAGGACCAAGCACCACCAAAGCTAACAAACATTACACAAATCACAAATGTATTAATGATACACCAAAATCATTACAAGAGAAGCTCTGCTATAGTGTTTAAATAAATTCTACAAACTCCTTGATGTGCAAACCCGTTTGTCATGGAAGTTTTCTCAAGAATGGTACACCAGTTTGATTTGTCAAATAATCTATCAACAGCCACTGCATTGCTCATGCCTATTATTAACCATCAAAAATGATAATCAAAATGATGAAGCAGCAAGAGAATTAGTGTACCAATTAAAACTCAAAACATTGCAGAAAAAAGGGAAGGATTATAAGAAAAAAAGAAGAGGACATTTCCATAACCAACATACAATGGTAGAGGATAATCACCCTGGATATTCATCAGAATGGCTTTATAATTACATGCAGCAATGTAAGAATAAAACAGCATTAATGAAGAATGTCCGTTCAAATTCTCCAGATTCAATAAATACATCTCTAAGTTACCATTTTTCATACCATCTCCATGTGTAATGTTAGCCATCTGAACAATGCAAATAAATTGAAAATCTGAAAAACCATGAACAGTACTGCATTTAAGCATATCCTTAAGTACTAATTTATCTTATTTTGAATATACAGTAAAAAGCATCTGTAGCAAGATCCATATACATCCTCTATAATTTATTTGTAATCCCAGTTTATGATAACATAACACCAACCACAAATAGATTCATTCATCTATTTCAAATTAGCAACTGTGCTGCACACAATCGATGACATAAAAAGGAATGCAACTAGCAGCCTCCAAATCATCAGTCCAGCTGATTCAATAGAAGACAACTAGGCCAACAAGCCCAAGGTGAGAAAGACCAGGGGTAACCATCCTTTCCAAAGCGACGGATAGAACTAAATTACTAACAATCTATGGGGAACCAACTCCATTGATTATCATGTGTGTAATTTCAACACTTTTAACTCTATTCAATCAATTGCAAGCAGAACAAAAAATATAATTACTGTACAACTCCAAACTCACCAACTATCCATGAGGGAAAATAGTATAGAATTTCAAAGACAAAGATTAATAATTAACTGGAGGCAGGTTTGAATGTACAAGGCTGAGGAAGCGAGAATGGACCTCTCTAGCATTTTTGTCATCCAATAACATCTGCATCCTTTTTTTCTTACAGTACAACCGATCAAAATGCTTCACCACAATTCAAAAATTAAAATTTCAGAGAACCCAACAAGAAAATATCATAAAAATGGAGTAGAAATGATAATTTGGATTGCATAATCCTAGTTTACCCAATAAGCGCGACAATTCTTCTCAAATTCTTCCCTTGAGCTTTCATATTCAAGTGGGTAAATTATACCAATTTGCACTTATACCGTATTTTGTTTACAAATTACATTGTATAATCGCAGCCTACAGCTAGCAAGCTAGCATCTCATCTATTAACAAAAAAGCCAACTTAAGCACATCAAGACCCTACATGACAAAAAAATAATAAGGGCCAACATAAATACATTTCCTTTTGAATGATGATCAATTATTATTGATAAATTCAGCTTAAATTACTGAAATTTAGTACTACATTATCCCATAATCAACGTGATAACAATCACAAGGCAACAGAAGATATGTTCTTAGATTCTAAAATATTATACAGATGATCCAGATTATCCCTTATTGTTTATAAAACATCCAATTAGAGAACAAATGAAATTGATCTGAATTATAAAACAAATAAAGCAAATGAATTGAAACACAGAAAAAGAACATAAAACATAAAACATAAAGAAAGATTTAAACAATTAACAATCAATAAGTAATTACCTTGACAACCTTGAGCTTCACTCTTCCATAAACCACACATAAACTGAATGTTAATGCTTGAGACACTTTACTGCTTTGCTCAATCTCAGTTCCGGAAATAACATACGGGGAAATTTACAGAAGAGAACGAAGAAGAAAAAAGTAAAGGAAAACTATACAAAAGAAAAGAATAAAATTACAAATGGTATAGACATAAACCCAATGTCGTAAAAAATATATAAAAAGAAAAACAACAATAAAAATAACATTTTGAGAAGAAAAAGCATTTGGTGTAATTTCCTCTAAAAATAAACCAAACAAAAGCCAAGGTTCCATTTCTATCACATGATAACTTCTGATAATGCATGAGCTTTCATCAAAATTTACGCTAAACTAAAAATAAGGAGAGAGAGAGAAAGGGTAAGAGAAAGCACAGACGAAGGCATAATTATAACTAAATCCTGACAAGTCTACCTAATCCAAAATCGTTTAATAAAATTACAGTCAACATTATCAAAAATCCCAAAAGTTGAGATGAGTTCCTCTGGCATTTTGTGATATGATAATCTACATTTACAAAGTTTCAGCGATTCTCAACAACTGGCACACTCAAATTTAAGCAGAGAAGAATACAAAATTTGGCATGTCGAGGGCTCTACATAAGCATGATACACTGTAGATCTTCATCCGGCAGAATATGTAATGTTTTCTCTGCAACAGGACGGTTGAAGTGGGCTAATCAACTGTTTAAGCATCCAGCCACTGAAGCATGATACAGTATAGCTCTTCATCAGGCAGAATATTTAATGTTTTCTCTGCAACAGAATGGCTGAAGTGGGCTAATAAACTGTTGAGGCATCCAGCGCCAGAAATAAATTAGTCCCTGCAAAAATAGAATGCCAAAGATGTTAGATTTTCCTTCAGGTAAAGGACAAAAATTAAAATGCATGTGCCACAACAACTCTCCAAGTGCTGCTACAAAGATTAATGATGTCTTTTGATAATATCCTAGAGAAATAAATTTTTGTAATGCAAATTCAAGCTTATGTCAGAACTCATAATTAAGACTTGCAAAATGTAGTATCCAGCAAAATCAATGAGCATCTACACATCCCATAGTAACAATTCTTCAGGTCAACAGTGTGGTTGCAACTTCTATCTGATAGAAAAATTGAACATTTCATGGGCTATGCAACATAGAACATTATCACGTTAAGATATAATTATCAGTAGGAACCTTATCGAATAGGATCATTTTAGTTCCAGGTTTCTATTCAAAGAAAAAACTCCCAACTTAAACATTCAGCCAAAAATTGCTGTTAATGGCACAATAAATGCTCTAACTTAAAAAAATTAGTAGATATGACAAATTGAAATCAGAATAGTAATCTAGCTTAATGCATGGGCTTGTTTGAAGTAAATGCTCACAAGATGATGCAGAGAAAAAGTACAACCTCGTACCATACCATCCATCCCTCAACATAAGATTGAAGCAGAACCAACCATCATAAAAACATTAGAATTCAAACCATTGATCTATTTCATGTACCAGAAACATAAATAATCTCACCCATTCATTCAACAAAGAATTGGAAGAGATATTTTTATGTAAAGAGAGTTTGATTGGTTTCCAAGACAGTGAGAACATCAACACTGCTGGTCACTGAAACTATAAATTCTACAGAAATGACAAAAAGTACCCACACATGCTAAAAATTGCACCACCAGATGCACAAAGTACACAATGAAACAAAAAATATAAGGCAAATTAGACTCTAGCAAAGAGCAATTGCAGAAATAACAATGTGAAAGTAGATGATGACCATTAGAAAGGTAACTAACATAATTCATAGAGATAGACGAATTCACAGCAAAAGTCCAGCATGTGCAAACAGATAAATAAATGCATGTGAATTAGCAGTACAAGAACATCTACAGCTAACCAAAATAATTATTCAGTGTGAAACTTGTGGTATGAGAAATTACTCACCAGTACTTAATCAAGCCATCCCAGCCGCAAGTTGCTACTTTGCTTTGCTCCAATGGATGCCATTCACACCCAATGCAAACACCCTCGTGACACTTAAGGGTCCTGAAAACCTTACAACTCTTCCAGTCCCAAAACCAGCACTTACCTTCGCCATCTCCTGACATAACAAACCGTCCATCCGGTGAGAAATTGACTTGGCAAGCGTAACCTGCCACAATATGCCCAGCAAACCTCTTCTTCTTATTCAACTGAAACCTTTCCCTGGTACTATAGGTAAGAATCTGGTTGTCCAAACTCTGTGCTGCAAACCAATTCGTGTTGGGATGAACTGCAATTGATGGCATAGAATGCATGTGAGGTTCACTAATATACTTAATAACAACAGGAATCCCAAATTCCCATACTCGAAGTGATTTATCATCACTTGAGGTAACAAATCTCCTGTTGTTATCCACAAAAGTAATGGTATTTACTGCTCCCAAATGCTGATCATACTCCTGTGTTATCTGCCCTGTATTCATATCCCACTGAACAATTTTCTTGTCACTCATACCAGCCAACAATATATCCTGCTTATCTTCATCAGGGTTAAGCTTAACAACGTAAGGAATTTTCCCAGTAGAAAAGGTTGAAATAACCTGCCCAGTCTCGGTATCCCAATACTTAATATTCTTATCATATCCAGCAGTCAAAAACTTAGTCCCATCATTACAAAATGAAATATCCCTAACAGCCTTTGAATGACCCATATAAGTTCTCATACACTTACCCGAATTGAACACATCCCATATCTTCACCTTAGTATCCATCCCAGCAGAAAGAATCAAATGCCCATGTTTGGGGAAAAACCTTATTGCAGAAACTCCCTTTGTATGCCCACTCCATGTGTGCACAAGTCTCTTTGGTATATAACAATGATCATTTGTAGCTTTAGCATCCTTAGGCGGCGCAATCCATGACCTCCCTTGATAATCCCTCTCTTCCTTCCCATGGAAAGTGCTCTTGTCAGCAACAACTTCTCCTTTATCTCCTCCAGCTCCTTTCCCTTCTTTCTTCTTCGCATACTCTTCCGCATATTTCTTCTGTTCCTCTGTCAATTGTGTTTGCAAACCCTCCTTTTTACCTGCCCATGGACTCTTTCTATTCTTCGTCAGCCAAGCATCACTAGCTGGATTTTCAATCTCCGACTTGTCAACATCCGGAACATCGACATTCTGCCCTTCCTCCTCGTCCGCTTCCTTCTTCTTCTCAAGTTTTCGTTTTTTTTGCTCATGTTGCGGTATATTATAAACGGAAATGCCATCATTATTTCGTAAAGCACCTAAATCGCCAATATAATTGTTACCTTCAGAAGCCGAAGGATCAGCGGCGTAACCATACTTGTGAAAAGTGTTATACTGCTCATCAAAGACGAACGAATCAATGGCAGCGTTCTCTACAAAACCAAGCTTGTGATTGCGCATGCCCTGAGCAATACCGTCCTTAGCGTAAGGATGAGAAGGGCCATATATAGGAGCCCAGAGCTGGTCGTAGGTGGGGTTAAAGGCAACGGCGTGCTGAACGGGATCAATAGGCTTCGAAAGTGTCTGATTAGCTTGCGCCACCGTTAGGGCTAACATAGTATCGTCGACTTTTGGTGCAGCGGATTTAGCCGTAAGGAGGCGCGGAGGAGATGAATCCGGTGAAGAATTAGGGTTTTGGTCTTCACGTTCGTTCAATTCCCCGTCGTCTTTGTAACCTTGAAGCAGATCCATGCTTGAATCTCGGATTTGGAGATGAATCTGATAGAGAAGTCAAGCTATGGTCTTCAAACCTTCAGAACTTCTGCTAGATCTCTTGCACCGCTATTCATGGTCGAACACTGTAATTGTTCAATCTGCATAGAATGGGTACAAGAATAAAGAAGTTTAGCCCTAGTCACCGCCTCGCTCTGTAATTTTAAATCAGAAAATAATTTGGAATATCAAAATCCAAATCTTAAATACCATTCTATTTTCTTGATTTTATAAAAAAACTATTTTAAATTTACTAGTAAAAAATATTATTTATTAATTAATTAATATTAAAATTATTATTATATTTTTATTATATTAATTACTCTCTCCATTCATAAATATTATTTTATCACAAATAATTATCACATTATCAGTTTATAAAAATCAAAATTATTTTGTAAACTTTGTTTTATTCCTCGACTTTCAAAATTATTTATCACTCTATAATTCTAAAAAATAATAAGTTTAAAATTTTAAATTTTTTTTATAATTCTTTGACAAAATAAACTAAATAGAAAGAATAATTTAATAAAATAGCAATATAAAATAGATTATTATATAATTTTTAAAATTTTTATACAAAAATTTAAACTGATATATATTTATTAATGAAAGTAGTAATTTTAAATTAATTAATTTTTCTAAATTTAATAAAAATAATAATTTTAATGTAACAAATTTTGTTTTCAAAAATAATAATTTTAGTAAAATAATGAAAATAACACATACTCGTATTCTTTTGTTTTATTTATATATTTTCCTACTGAACGGTTTAAATGTTTTTAAAATTTATTTTAAATAAAATTTACATATTTTATATTTTTAAATATATTATTACTTTTATTTTTTTCACAAGTATATTATCTATATAGCTTCAATATTATTCCAAACGATTATTTGGATCCGTTTATCTCAAATTAATATCTGATTTTGCAATATTAAAAAAGTAGTATATTAGTGATGAATTGATTGGAGGAAGAGGAGATTAGCCAACTTTAGTCCACCTTCTCTTTTCCTTGAAAAAAAAACGAAAATATGATAGAACATTACTCAAAAATATTGATAACAGATAAAATCTCAATGGACTATGTAGCTGGGATTCAGGCATTAAAGTTTTGTTTGTCTGTCTGTAAAATAAAAAAGAAGTTAATACGCCAATAAAAAAATTCTGATACATAAATCAATTTGGATCGTCTACAAATAAAAGCATAAAAAAATAAAAAAAAAATTATTTATCTGTAGAAGGTTCACCCCTATTAATTTAAGGAGTATGAGAAAATATCTAGATATAAAATTTTTAATATGTCAATATCGTACGACAGCTGTATTAAAAATTTATCTTTTGAACATTTGAAGGCTCAGTGCCGAGAGCTCGATTATGAGGCCTATAATCTTCTGATAACTTGGTTTTGTTCTGAGTAGGGCACTGGACTCGATCTATGAGCTCAGTAATTAGAGAATAATATTATAATATCTCTAATTTTTAAAAATTAAATAAAATAAATTAAAATTTAATTAGATAAATTAAACAAATTATTTAAATGAGAAATGAGGTAATGTGCTTAATTAGTAATGAGAAAAGAGGTAATGTATCTAGTTGATTATGAGAAAATAAAAAAAAAGTTGATAATGAAAAATATGAAATAATTGTGTGTCTAGTATATTATTCAATTTTCAAAGTTCTATGTTTGGCGGTATGCTTATGAAGTTATCCTCGTTATTTACCTTCGGAGTTAGCTTTTGAGTAATTATTTAATTTGCCTTCTAGGCTAGATGTTTAACGTCATTGTGATATGATTTGCCTTTGAGACTAGCATTTGAGCAATTACTATAATTTATCTTCGGGGTTAGACACATTGTGTTAATTTGGACCAAACAGTAACTCTGAAATTTGAATAGCATATTATATCCTTTAGATTAATGTTTGTGTTTGATCTTATTTGAATTATTGAATGATATACGAATATGTTTAAAAGTGAGCTTGTATGCCACATTTAACATAGTATAAATGCATTATGCATTGGCATTGTTTTATAATTTTATTGTTATTAAAGTTTATACCGCTAGACTTTTAGTTTGACGCGATTGTAATTCATCGTACAGGTGCCATGGGCAATCCGGTAGAGCCAAAGAGTTATTCTAGACTTAATCGGATCTAGATTTGAGTAGACTGTAGAGTTAATTTTTAGATATTAAAATCAAAGACACTGTCGGCATATATATGTTTTATATTATATTGTGATTTTATAAATATTATATTATATTTTGATGTATATATTATAA
Organism: Garcia nutans; assembly: GCA_947685225.1. Lineage (NCBI taxonomy): Eukaryota > Viridiplantae > Streptophyta > Magnoliopsida > Malpighiales > Euphorbiaceae > Garcia > Garcia nutans. Next base: position 3,242,518 of record CANTUV010000048.1, on the reverse strand, counting down.
ATTATAAAGAATGTGTTAAAAAATTTATAATATGAGTTTATATATGTTTTTTGATAAATATATATGTATATGTATAAATATTTTGAGAAACTCAAAGGAATTGAGGAGTATAGGTGAAATGTATGATTGATTTTATTTGAGAGTCTTTTTTATGTATGTGTTTGGTTGAAATTGGGAATGTCCAAATTACAGATAAAATTCTGGCGAATTTTTTTTAGAGATTTTTATAAAAAAATGCTTATTTTGAAAACTATAATTTATAATAGATATTTTATTTGTTATTTAAATATATATTTTAAAATATTTTAAATTTTAAATTAAAAAAGTAAAAAATTTTATTAAATCGGATTGTGATATTTTTATATTATATATGCGTATTTTATATATACTGGTGTATATATTATATATATATATTATAAGGGTATTACAAATATCAAATATGATCGTGGCATAAGTTAATTGTTTTTTTAAAATTATATTTAATTTTAGTTTTTAATATTATAGAGTTTTCTTAAAATTTTGTATATAATGGACATTTAAAAAATTTTGATTTTGAGTTGTTTAGTATTATTATTTGAACTGTTATTAAAAATATATTATATTAAAAATACTAATTATAAGTCATTAAATTTTTATTTTTAAAATTATTTTTTATAAGCTTTCATTATATAAATTTTAAAATAACTAAATGAACTTTTAAAATATTTTTTCAATGATATTTAAAATGGTATTTTTCTAAAAGCAATTAAAAAATAATCATTATGAAATATACTCTTTACACAATTTTTATGCACTTAATTTTTTTTATTTTTTAAATTAAATATTTGATTGAAATTGGATTATTTTCTAAATATTGAACCAGCTTGGCAAAATGTTAGAAAAATCCTTTCTTCATAGTTAATAATTATTTTATTTTTTACAATTTAATTTTTATAGTTTCTAGCCTAAATCTTGCTTTAATTTGGAGATTTTAAAATAATTTAAAAAATTAATAGATTAATTAACTTTTATTTAATATACCTGAAAATATCAACAGGAAAAAAAATAGAATTCATAATATACGTGAAAATATTATCAAATTCAATAAATGAAACATCATTCCCAAACAACAGGAACACAACAAACAACTGGGCAGATAAGATATCTATGTTCAAATTTCATACTGAAAAACTACTTTCAAGGGTTCTTCATCTTGATCCTCAGCTTTCTAGCTATGTGTGCTGCTTTTGGATGAACTGGCCTTTTACTACTATCACTCTGTTCTACCTCTACCCAGTTTATAACTTTCAGTATCAGAGACTGAGGAACTTTCTTACCATCCCCATCTGCTTTAGACTTCTTCATACCATTTTCCAAAGCTTTTTCTATGAATTCCATGAACCAACTTCCAGCTTCAGTTTCAATTTGCTTACCCAATCTAATTGTATTGCTGAAACTGGAATTAGCTGTTGTTTTGTTTTCATCATTTTCTCTTACAGCTTCAAGGGCCAATTTTCCGAGAGGAGTAGATTGACCTTTAGTTGCCTTCTGGGTAGTATTTAATCGTAGGATTTTTCCCATGTTTGTCTTCTGTTCACTTCTTTCAGGAATTGCAGCAATTGATCTGTATACTGCAGCTTTTCTTTTGGATGAATTTAATTCTGAGTTCATAGAGTTGTGTATAATTTCGTGTAAAATTGGAAACTCTTCTTCATGCTTTTTCTCTTTTTGCTCAACAACTTTTGAGGTTTGAGCAATTTCAGCAGCTGAAGTTGCTGCTTGAATTGAAACCATATCAGTAACTGCTTGCACGATTTGGTGATGGAATTCAAGAAACTTGTCAAAACAGGCAGCTGGAGCTTCTGGTCTAGCAGATTTGCTCAAGTTTGAAAACATCCTACAGTATCAGATAATAGAAAAGCAATTAAAAAACCAAGAAAAGAACTAAAATTTAACACAAAAGTGTGATGAAAAGTTTAATACTTGAGAGATCGAACTAAAGTTTCAGTAGCTGTAGCATCTCTAAGGGCTTGCAGGGCAATCTTTTGAGCTGTTTCTCTCTGCTGCACAGCTTCCTGTTAGGCACAAATATTAGCTAATGGAGCCAAAGGAACAGCAAATGTGCTTAATTAAGAGAATTGCTAGGAATCTTGAATTCACCTTCCCAAATATGCTTAACTTTCCGGGCAAATTGGTGACCAGAGATGCACTATGATCAAAAGCAGAATTGGTATCACATTGAGACTGTGGTTCTGGTGGAAGCTTTGGATTGGAGGGGTTATGTGAATCTCCGCCCATTTTCAGGGAAGCTACTACCCTTCCGTTCCTCAAATTTGGTGGTGGCGTTGAGCTTTTCTTTTCCTATAAAAGACCAATAATTTATCTTTTAGGGGACAATTAAAACCAGAACGAAACAGAACATTCCCTAAGAAAACAGTACAGAACAGAACAGATCATGACTTGAAATGCATAATTGGGGGAAAATGTACCTACAGATGAGTTGAAGGGACTAATTGGGATCCTAGCTTCTCGGTCACAGACACTTTTGCTTCTTGGAAACTTTGATGCAGAAGTTACAACACAGCTTTTTCTCAATATTGCAGGGCTCTCTCCCTTTATATCCGGCATTTTAGCAAGCAAACCACCACCAAATGAACACCTAATTCCGGCACTTGCACTTCCATCTTTGCCTATTCTCCCTCTTATCAATGGAGATGCTGATTTCCCACAAGTTGCCCGTTGTTTCACAGGCGTGCACTGATCAAAATCCAAAGGAACTGGCTTTAAAACCATCGGAGAAGAAGAAACCCCATTTTCTAAATTTTGCCCTGTTCCCCAAGAACCTCTCCTATGACCTGAAGCCTTTGAATTGGGGTTTTGTTCACCTCTCTCCCCTTTTTCTCTAAGACACATCAATGGTTCTGGAGTTCCCACTAAAGGGTGTCTTCCAGGAAGTGGTTTTGCCCCTTTAACAACCGGCACTGGAGATCCTGGCTCCAATCTATCGACATAAATGAACTGGCCTAGCTGCATTTTGTTGCTGAGAACAAAATCATCTTGGTAAGAGGGAAGACTGACATAGATTGAGTGGGAAGAATCAGAGACTTTAATGAAGAATCCATGTTTAGGCCAGAGATTTTTCTCGTCGAGATCAGCTGGGACAATATCAGTCACCTGAAGAAGCGAGCTGCGGTGTTCACCTGTGGGTTTTGTTCCTGTATTCATCCCATTGAGAAGCTTCAACAGAATTCCAGGTGCCAATGCCGCCATGGAACTTGATGAAAAGTTCAAGAATTTGCCGGAATCAAGAATCAAATTCAGATAATAACAAAAGAAAATCAAGAAACACGAATCCAATTTGACTGGTTCAATCCAGATTCTAAAGAAAGATCAAGAATAGTGAAAAGAAAGCTATATTTTGAATTCAGGTTCTTGGAGGTTTCATGGCTGGTAATCGGTAAGGAAGGAGGAATATGAGGGAAAGAAAGAGAGTGGTAGGGTACAGACTACTGAAAGGCCGTTGGCAACGGCAAGTAGGAGGAGAGGCCAAAAAGCCTAAATTTTTTAAAAATTTTGAGATTTTTGAACGTTGAGGCAACGGTCGTGTGGTGGCGCGTCAATTCGTAATGATTTTTGAATTGTAAATACGAAATCGTATTTGTATTGTACTTTATTTTATTTTATTTTCCTTGCGATTTGAATAATAGAGAACTGCAAAAGCGACGTCGTAAAACTTAGACATTCTGTCGATTGGTTGGGGTTTGGGCGCGTGGGTACACTAAACCTAATAATCGGACCTGAGCTCTCGGAAAACAAGAACCGAAAATTTACAAATAGAAATTTTTTTATAAAAATACAGTGTACTTATCATCGTCTCGCCGATTAATAATGACAATTAATTAAAAACATTAAAATTAGAATAAATCCAATTCATCAAAGGCTACATAAAGAAGAAAAACTAATTGAATTACGGAAAATTAATAATAGAACTGTGATAATCTTATAGACATGATAAATTAAAAAGAATGAGCAGAAGTATGGTATTCTCGTCATGTTCAACCAATAAATTGTTTAATTAAAATAGTAAAATTTTAATTCAAATAATAGAGGCACTCCTCTACGACATATACTAAAACAAATATTGCATAATTTTAATGGCTCCGACTCTATTTTAATTGATTCACATAAAATATATATCTTAGCACTTTTTTTTAAAAGAGGACATATCAAGTTCTTTTTTAGCTCAATCATAAGTGACCGGAAGTTATTATTAAGATAAAGAAGTGATTTTACTTTTATTTAAATTCAAAGACAAGCGAATATAATCTTTCACCATTTGGCTAGGGCATTATTTTTTTTATTAGACTTTACCTTTGAGATAATATTTCATCTTATATTATTTTATTTTTCAATAAATAATAAAATCTCCTATTTTTATCTTCAAAAAAAATAGTAAAATATTTCACCAAATTTATAAGCCAAAATTTATGCACTGATTTTTTATATTCATACGGTTTGATTAAATTATCAAAAAATATAAATTAATTATAAAAATATATATGAATCTATATTACCAATAAAATTCTTGAATCTTATATATTTTTTTATTTTTTAAATTAATACGTATGAATTTAAAAGAATGATTTTATCTCTTTTCTAATAATAAAATATTAAAAAAAATATGTATAATTTAGGAATCATAACATTAATTTTATCAATGTATATTTTTTTTATTTCTAATTTAACCTATCATAAAATTTGAAATTATATAATAAAATATTTACATATTTATAACACATAACATACAATTATTAATATATACATATAAATGTCCATAAATTTAACAATGAAGTCATTATTACATAATTAAATTGTTGGCACCTTGGATGAGAATAATGAGTCATTTTCATCCATTTTTTTGGCTTTACTTCCAGGATATGATTGTAAATTAAAACTATAAGTGAAATTAATAAGCACTTGAAATGAAATGAATTTGAGAAGCTTAAATTATTTATTTTTTACCAAGTGTTTTCGTGCTTATTTTGCAATATACAAAAAAGCTAAAATTAAATTTTAATTTTAATAATGGAGAAAATATTCAATTCTCACTATTAAGATTCAAATACAAAATCTCCATTATTCAAAATAACATAAAGAAACACGACTCGTGACTTGAGTACTTTCGAGAATGTATATATATTTCTCTTTTCAAGTTTTTATGACATATCGATAATGCTAATAATAGCTATGCATGCACGAAGCGGTATTGGATATAATACTTCAATTTTAAAAATAATATTTAATTTTGTTAAAAACAAACTATAGGACAAAATTCTTTTTTTTTCCAATAAATTTAGATAATTTTTAAAAAATTCAAAATTTTAATTAAAGCTCAAATCCTAGATCCTTATATATGTATATATATATAACATTTAGATTTTTTTTTCTTTGATAAGTATAAGATTTAGAATTATAAATTCGACTATAATTAAAATTCTTTTCAATAGGAATTCAAAGAAAATCTAAACAAACTAAAATATCTAAAAGCCGCAATTTGAAAACTTCAAGTCATAATAAAAGAAGCAATAATAAAAATAACATCTCCGCTTCAATTTCTTTTTATACTAATAAAAACAAAAAAAAAATAAAAAAATATAAGTTTTTGGAGAAAAATTGTTTGAGTAAAATTAAATAGTTGAGTAAATTAATTTGTTTAATCTGTTAAAATTACTTGTTTATATATTTTTAATAATATTATTATTATTTTTATAAATGTTTAGTTTTATTAAAACTGGATAATTCTTATTAATTATTAGTAAATAGTAAGTTACTTTCCACATTCGTGTGTTTTTATATATGTATAGTATATACATGCAAAACTCAAACTGGAAATGGTTATTACATTTCACATTCGTGTGTGTTTATATATGTATAATATATATAAATGCAAAACTCAAACTGGGAATGGTTATTACATGGGGGCAAGCTCTTTTTTTTTATCATATGGCCGCAAGCTTGAAGGACTCAGCAGTAGATCAATTCTTTCAACCTCTCATGAATTTTCCAAACTTCCATGCCAATTCTAGGACTTATAGCCTGCAAAACATCAGTTAATTCATTAAAATTGAGAATGGCTTGTGGCATTACCTTTGTAATTAAAACTCAATTTTAGCGGCACGCTGATGCATAGCTTAGCAATAAGTGCACATCTCTTAGATAGATCCAGATTTAACTCATTCCCTATATTATAATGCTCAAAACTCCATTTTAGCCTAATAATTAGAGATAAATATAGAAGTGAACCATATCTTAAAATCTCAACAAGAGCAATTCGTTTTGAATATGCTCGTAAATGGCAAACCAACTTGAAGCAATTTACCATAAAAGTAAGAAAAAAGAAAAAAAAAATCAAACCCTGCTATTTTAAGGCTCCATTCTATATATTTATATACCTGTGAACTAATTGCATAGATGATGCTGTCATGACTGGTTCTATGGTATGAGAAACTTATAACTCGAGCTCCTTCTTCTTGAAGAACATTGATAATTTCATGTAACATGAAGTACTTGTTCTTCAACCCACAAACCAAATTCACTTTTCTACATTACTTCTTATGTCCAGTACTGGTTTTCTTAATGATGAGCTAATACTCATTGTAATGTTATTATTAGTAGATTTTATAGCATCAGCCCATCTTTGCCTTGGCTTCTGTATTCTTTCTTGCAAATGCTTCACATAACTTGCAGCTTGATCCACCACTTCAGGCACTGTCAACTATATATAACAAAAACAGAAAAGAAAAGAATTATTTTAAGGCCAAATGAGCTCTGTATTACTGTGTATTAAATTAGTCGTCTCCAGAATTTTTCAACAAGTTACAATGAGTTCATCAAACTCCAGTTAAAACATAGTGGTTAAGTGCATATTTCTTCTAAATAATAGATTCAGAATCGATTTTTCTCTCTTGAGAAGGTAAAAAAATAAGTAAACAATATAAGATAAAGAGAGGGAGGGGAGAGGCATATGTATAACCTTGGAGGGTTGGCGATGAACAAGAGGAGCAACTGACTGTAAGAGAGAGTTCATGTGTTGTCTTCTATATTTCTTTTGCATGTTTCGTTCACATCTGGATAAACTAGTCGCCGCGTCTGCCATTAAAACAGCTGAATGGTACTGTTTCAATATAATATATCTGATAATTAACATAGGAAAGTCTGAGTTTTTATAAGCTTCTGGGAAATCATCGTGTGAAAGACGGCATAAAGCTTGAAAATTAATTGCTCCTCTGATCTGGTCTATGTTTGTCATTAATGTGGTCGGTTCTTTGATTTAAAATGTCTTTGGTGTTTCAAAAACTAACAAGGACAAACATGAGATTACCGTTCGCTCTGTTTCGGGAAAAAAATTATTTGAAAAAATATTAAATTCAATTCTATCAGTAAAAACTGTAAAATTTAATTTAATTTTTTATGCAAGAATTTTTGTTTTTTTATAAATATTATATTTTCTTAATTAATTAATTAATTACTCAATCTACAATACATACCACATCTCAGAGACTCTGTTAATATGTCTCGTAAGTGACTTACAAAACAAAGCATATCATGGAAACCAAAAACAAAACAAAAGTTACAAAACTATACATGCATACATGCATACATACATACATACATATATATATATATGCCAATGAGTTACTAAGCTCGCAAGCAATCCAATCCAGGTTAATTTCGAAGTTCTCAAGATACAACTTGAGGGGGCCATGGCGGCCCAAATTTTTTTTTTATAATATATTTTATTACGTATATTATTTTTTTTAAATAAATAAATTTTGGCCTCTCAACTCTAAATGTTACAGGCTTGACCTAATAATTCTAAATATTCAACTAAATAATTCTGATTATAAAAAAATAAAATTTACAAAAATAACTTTAAAAGGAAAAAATTATAAATATACTATGCAAAATTTTTTTTATAAATATACTATACACAAAAAATATGATTTATTTTTAGTATATTTTGGTATATGTTGAATACATATTTAGTATATTTTTAATATATATATATATATATATTAATAATTGACAATTAACAATAGGGCTGTTCACAGGCCGGATTGAGTCGGGTTGAGCTCCGGCCTAAGACTCGGCCCGAATTGAGTTTGGGCCTATGCATTGTGCCCGAGGCCCGGGCACCTAGGGCCCTTCAGGTCTCTCGAGCCACGGATCGGGCTTTCGGGCCCAATTTTTTTTTTTTTTTCAAAATTTTTAGGATGGAATTTTTATTTTGAAATGCATATAATTGATGATTCTTTTGAATTTGCTAGATATATTAAACCAAATAAATCACTTAAACTATAACACTAACTAAATGATAAATAATTAATAAACTATTAACATCCACAATTACATCTCCAACAAACCAATATCAGCATTATAACAAAATACAATCAAACAAAATAAGAATAATAATTAAGAAGATGACCTATTCAGCTTTACAATACCGCCATTAACATCCACAATTTCAAAAAAAAGATAACTTGTTGTGCTTGCTACATGACTACCTCTTGAGTTATACAACTTTCAATATCTTAAAGAAAGAAAATAAATATAACAAAATAAATAATAGTATCAAGTATTTAATTAGGAATAAATTAGAAAAACAAATAAAGTAAGAACATACCGGTAGTTATTACATCTGATTCTTCAAATTGAATAAAATCTTGATCAATTAGATCAAAATTCAACCATGTAGGCCGTAGCCAATTCTGAGTATAAATTAGTGCTTCTGTCATTTTAGGAGATAAAGAACTCCTAAATTCATCAACTAAACGCTCAGCTGTACTAAATGCAAACTCAGATGCCACTGTGAATACAAGAATAGCCAAAACATCACGTGCAATGAGGGAAAGAACTTTGTATCTATGTGCATTCATCTTTCACTAATGCAAGATATCAAAAGAAGCCACATCATCTTCTAAATCTTCAGCCAAATATTTATCAAGTTCGGTTTTAGTTTCTGAAGTAATCTTGGCCTTTTTATTTTGCTGCCATTGCAGATGGTAATTACCCATGCCTGAATGTTTATCTACTTCATCATCTCCTGCATTCTTTGAAGTTTGCTCAGAATTCTCCTCACTTTTAGTGACATCAATGGAATAAAACTGATATAATTGATCCAAAGCATTTCTAACCTTCTGCGCCATAGTAATACTCATTGGTGTCCCATAAGCCAGTTCATAATTAAACTTCATATATTCAAGTTTATATTGAGGATCCAACACTGCAGCCACTCCTATCAAATGATTCGATTTCTGAACATTTCCCCAATATTTGTCATACTTATCTTGCATTTTTTTTTACCATGTCTACTATATAAATATCTTCAGATTTAGAACTATCATTCAGCATACTTTGAATTGAAAGAATCTCCCTAAAGTATGCATTAAATGTCACATACAAACTACCAAAAAAATTCAAAGTAGCATCATAAAACACTTTCAAAAAATGAACAAATGATCTAGCATTTTTCCAATTCATAAAATCCGGAGGAGACTTCTTAATATCTTCAACGAAATAAGATTGATAGCCTCCATCTTCCTCCAACATCCTTTCAAACACTTTCTTAAATTTTAAGGCATGATCTAACATTTTAAAAGTAGAATTTCACCTAGTAGCAATTTCCAAACACAAAAAGCTCTTACTTTGAACATTTTCCATCTCAACACATTCTTTAAATTTCTTCAAACGTGCAGGAGATGATCTACAATATCTAATAGCAGCACGAATTGACATTATAGAATTATGTAGTTCTTTCAATGCATCAGTTACAACTAAATTTAAAATATGAGCACAACACCTCATATGCATATATTCTCCATCACATAAAGCCTTAGTCCAACTAATCAGTCTCATTTTCATATATGAAATGGATGTATTATTTGAACTAGCATTATCTACAGTTAAAGTAAACACCTTATCAATATCCCAAGCAGACAAATATTTCTCAATTGTTTTTCCAATGGTGTCACCCTTGTGATTTTTAATTGGACAAAAATTTTAAATTTTTTTTTATAACATCCAATTGTCATCAATAAAATGAGCATTCAAACACATATAATTTAAATTTTGAACTGAAGTCCATGTATTAATAGTGAGGCACACATGAAAATTTGAGTTCTTAATGAAAGCTTTCAACTGCATACACTCAGAAAGATAAAAAGTTCCAAAATTGATACTTATCAGCCGGCCTGACATTTTGGGTTGATACTTATCAGCCCGAAACCCAATCCATAGATTTATATCCGGCCCAACCCGACCGGATTTGGTCGGATATGATCGGATCGGATCGGATTCCTCGGGTTAGCGGGTAAAATGAACAGCCCTAATTAACAATTGCCTTATGAGATATGTGGAAAAAAAAAAGTTACAGAATTGAAGCTTTGGTAAGCATTTTTAATAGAAAACGATAAATTCCTAAAATTCCAAGGAGTTTCATCCAATGAACCATCAAATCAATCCTTGTGTTTGCTAACCTAATAATAAGCAGTTTATTAAGGATAATTATCTCGAGTATCACGATATAAACTGAGTTCTAGATTGACTTGGATTACCTTGATACCAATTTTATAAGTATTTATAGCATGTTTGAATTTGCTATGTTTTTTTTCAAATAGTAATACATACAAATATGTATATAAAAAATAGTTATTAAATATATCTTATAATAAAATTATGATAATTTTATTATGACATACTAGTTAATATATTTTCTAAACACATAATATTTTTTTTTCTAACTTGGGAAGTGCGAAGCCCCTGAATTTGCTATATTTAGCAGCCACTAAATACTTGCTTGGATGAGCTTCTAGCCTTCTACTCATTTAGATTTCTTTAAAACACTTCGTTTCATTGATCATTTAAAAAACAATTATCACACTGAAATTATCAGTTTATAAAATAAAAAGATTAATTAATTTTTTAAATTATATTTTTATTATTAATAAATTAATTAATAAAGTGAGAATATAATAAAATTAATACTAATAATTTAATGGAGAATATTTTAGTATATTTAGAATATATTTTTTTAATAAAATGAAAATAATATAATAATTATTTTAATAATTATAAATGAGTTATAGACGATAATTTTAACGGGTCAAAGATAATATCTGATAAATACAACTACAATAATTGAATAACCTGAGACAAAATTCTCATTAATTTTAGTCTCATTTGGTTGGGCATTCAGTCTCACCAAAATATCGGTATGAAGGTACGAAAAGTTCTCAGGCAAATTTTAATTTTGTATTTTAGAATGTCGTTTTCGCTCTCTGCGTGTGAAAAATGAGAACAAAATGGCTGCAGAATTTATTCTGCAGATTCGAGTCGCAAATAAAACAGCATTTTAACTTCATTAAGAATGTCACCAACCAATTTCCGTGCATCATCTAAATTAATTTAATTTAGTTTTCTTAATTATTTATTAGTTATTGTTTGTCCAAAAAAAATATACTGAATATCTGTTTTTAGATATGCGCTTTATTCTTAACTATACATACATATATATATATATATATATATATATATTCATGAGTTTGAATATTCAACTTCATGCACGTGAATAGACGATACAACCAGGTGCGAAGCCAGACTTTGAAATAAATGGTGTAAATATTTTTTTATAAATTTTAGTTTTTTTGTAATTATTTATCTCTCTTTTTGTTTTAATAGTATTTTATAAATTTATTAATTTATTAATAATATATTTTTATTATTAAAAAATTAGTTAATAAAAAAATATTAATATATATGTATAGAATTTTAAATTTATAAGATTGGTCATAATAAAAATAAAATAGAAAGAAAAAAATTAAATAATAAATATAATTTTTTAAAAAATAATTAAAATAAATGAGTACTTTAATTCATTAAACGGTTCAAATTAATTTAGTTAAAAAAATTATTTCTTTTTTTATTTTTTTTATTTGTATATTATTAATATTTTGTCAATTTTTTAAAAGAGAACTATTGCATATAAAATAAATAATTTATTATAATTTTTTTGACTTCTTGTAAAAATAAAAAATAAAAAGAGAAGGCAATTTAAAATTTTAAAAAATTAATAAATAATTTAAAATTTTTTAAAAAATATTATACATATATATAATTTCAAAAAGAGAAAGGGGGCAATACAGGTTCGCCAATGGATACAGTAACAAAAATTTAATACGCAACACCTTCGGAAAAAAAAAACAAAGGCGGCCAGACCCCAAGTGCTATCAACGAAGTTGGTAAAGGCCGTACATCTTTGATTATGTGAAATCGTTGGCAGCCATTTTTATATGTGAAAACAAAGAACAAGAGGCTGCAGTATCATACTCTCAGGGGCTCAAGACTTACAATGCTTGCATGGAAGAGGGTTTTTTTTTTATTTAATTTTTTATTTTAAAATTGTGTGAGAATTCAAGCTACAAATGAAGTCATTATTACATATTTAAACTGTTGCCACTTTGAATGAGATGAGAATAATTAGTTACTATTTTCACCCTTTATTTTGCTCTACTTTAATGAAATGATTGTAAATTAAAATTATAAATGAAATTAATAATCACTTGCAATGATACTATATGAATTTGAAAGAATTAGAATTATTTAAAATTATTGGATAATGCTGGTAGATATGCACGAAGCGGTACTGGATATAATATTTTAATTTTAAAAATAATATTTAGAGGACAAAACTTTTTTTTAATAAATTTAGATAATTTTTAAATTTATACTAACAATTTAATATATATGTATATATTTATACAAAACATTTAAAAATTAAATTTAAAATTATTTTCAACTGGTCAAAATTCAAAGAAAATATGGACAATCTAAAATATCTGAAACTGAAAGCCGCAAACGAATGATGTTTGACCAATTTTTTTTTTGGAAGTATCTGACCAAATTAAATAAGTTGAATTGTAAACGAGACTTTTTCAAAGCCGCAAAAGTGTGTAAATCTCTATTTACTATTATTGTGGTACGTAGTATTTAAGTACTCCTCTATTTGCTATTCTATTCGTTGACGAATGATTATCATTGTAAAATTTTATATAAAAATTAAAAAAATATTTAATAATTTTATTAAATTATTATTTTTTATTTATTATTTATTTTATTATATATTAATTATATGGAGATAAATTTAAAGTAATAAAATAAAATAATATTAATTTTTATAAAATAATAATTATTTTATTAAGTATTTTATATTAATAAAATATAATAAATATATATTTTTATAATAATTTAAATAATTTTTATCTTATAAATTAATTTTTAAGATTAAATTAAATCTAAATTTAATTTTTTTAATATTAAATCAGAGCTATGATTTAATCTATCAATATTAACTCACTTACAAATATCTAATTCTATAAATTTTATATTTTAAATTTTTTATATATATTTAAGTTTAGATGTGAGAAAAATATATTAAATATTATATATTAAAAAATATAATAAATATATTTTTATAATAGTTTAAGTAATTTTTTTTCTAATTTTTAATATTGAATTAGATTTAAATTTATTTTTTTAACATATTTAAAAATAAAACATAACATCCCAAATCATAATTATTTGTTACAGAAGGAGGAGTAATTTTCTTCTTATATCCCCAATTAATGAGAGCTTGCTTTTTGCCTGTCTTTTCAAGTCGTTTTGTTGAATTTGGAAACTCGTGTCATAATAAAAGAAGCAGTCATAAATTATACAAAAAAGGAAAGCGAAAAAAGAAAAAAGAAAAAGCACGTTTTATACGTTAAAAAACAAAAATACTTTAAAATAAATTAATACGTATTAAAAATATTTTATGTATTAATTTTATTAATATAATAATTACTCTAATTTTACATATTTTTTTATTTTATTTTAAGCGTCATATAAAATTTTTTTATTTTACTCTAAGTGTCACTTTTAAATTTTTAAAAGAGTATTAATTAAAAAATTTTAAAATTATCTCTAATTAAATCTCATATTTAATAAAAAATAATAAATAAAGTAAGAAATATGAACAAAATATTTAGGTATATTGTAATAAAATTTTTATAAAATTTATATTGATTAATTATTTTTTTAATATATATGTATTATTTTTATACGATATTTAAAATAAAATAGAGAAAATTATTTATAATTTAAAGAGAATAATTAATACATTGTATATATATATATTAATATTTTTTTAATTAGTTTAATTATCTTTTTTGGCAAATATAAATAATTTATTAATTAATATATTAAAAAACTGATAAAATCTGACTGTATAAAAGATATGGCAAAAATTGATACAAATAAAAAAGGAAAAATCAGCGGCGAAGCCAATACTCTTTAGTCTTAAGAAAAATTTTCTCCCACTTTCTTGAAATCCTGGCTTAGCCCCTTGTGTACATGCAAAACTCAAACTGTAAATCGTTATTACATGCAAGCTTGAAGGACTCAGCAATAGAACAATTCTTTCAATCTCTCATGAATTTTCGAAACTTCCATGCCAATTCTAGGACTTATAGCCTGCAAATTAAACAACAGTTAATACAATATCATTGAGAATGGCTGGAGGCATTATATATATATATAGAAGTGAACCTGAGCATAAAATCTCAACAAGAGCAATTCATCTTGAATATAATCAACTTGAAGCAATTTGCCATAAAAATAAAGCAAAAAGAAAACGATCAAACCCTACTACTTTTAAGGCTTTAATATTCTGTTACATATACCTGTGACCTAATTGCATAGATCATGCTGTCATCACTGGCTCTATGGTATGAGAGACTTATAACTTGAGCTCCTTCTTCTTGAAGAACATTGATAATCTCATGTAACATGAAGTACTTGTTCTTCAACCCACAAACCAAATTCACTTTCAAAATATTATCTAAAGTGCTTCTTATGTCTAGTACTGGTTTTCTTGATGATGAGCTACTACTTGCAATGTTATTATTAGTAGATTTTGTTGCCTCCATCCATCTTTGCGTCAGCATCTGTACTCTTTCCTGCAAATGCTTCACATAACTTGTTGCTTGATCCACCACTTCAGGCACCGACAACTATACACACACACACACATATATACACACACACACCAAAAACAGAAAAGAATAGTTAATTATAAACGTTTTTGAGAAATAAAGTTATTTTAAGGTCAAGTGAGTTTTATTTTGTATTAGTGTGTTTATCTCCAGAAGTTTTCAACAAGTTATGAGTTCAAACTCCAGTTAAAACTTAATTAAAGAGAATGATAATAAGTAAGTAAACTCAATGCACATCGAGACATAACTTAACAGCTAGACGCAAGTGTTTATTCTCTTCCTGAATAATAGATACGCCAGTGTTTCCCCTCCGTTTCTTATATTAAATGTTAAAGAACAAGTAAACGAGATCGGGGAAAGAGAGGCATATATATGTAACCTTGTAGGGTTGGGGATGGACAAGAGGAGCAAGTGATTGTATGAGAGATCTCATATGCTGTCTTCTATTTCTCTCTTGTATGTTTCGTTCAGATCTAGACAAACTAGTCGTAGCGTCTGCCATTAAAACTGTGTTGGTACTGCTTCTATCTAAGATATCTGATAATTATATAGGAAGTGTGAGTTTTATAAGCTTTGGGAAATCATGGTGTGAATTAAAGAGGGCACAAAAAGCTTGACAATTGCTCCTCTAGTCTATGTTCATTGGTCGGCTTTTTTTGTGTGGTCTTCAAAGTATTGGTGTTTCAAAAACTAAGGACAAATTAAGATGAGATTCCTGTTGGCACTGTTCTGGACAAAAATATTTGAGAAAATTAATGTAAATTCTATCAATAAAATTAGATTTAATTTTTCATGCAAAAATTTTAGTTTTCCTTTTTTATAAATATTATGTTTTATTAATTAACAGGAATTGCAGAAATTATAGAACAAATATTCAACATACAATAAACACGACAACTAAAAGACTGTTAATATATCTTATATGTGACTTACAAATTAAACAGAACACGTCATGGAAAAACAAAATTACACTGAACAAAACATAAATACTATGCTTTCTCAAATAATAAATTCAATTATTATTAATATCTTTTTTTTTTGGATAGAAATGATTGATTATTATGATTAATATCTTAATTTCACACATCAATAAAAATAAATTAATAACAAAAAGTATAAAAAAAATACGATTTTGAAAATTCACTAACAAAATTAATGGGGAGCAAATTAAGAATTTAAAATGAATATTTCTTGAATAATGTAATTGTAATTCTATATCTAAATTTATGGAAGTAATTATATATTTGCTATTCATGTATAAACATATATATATATATATCAATAATATAAAAATCTATAGAACTTGAAATAAAAATAAAAATGAGAAATTTATAAAGAAAACTCTTATATATGTTTGAAACCACACAGAGAAAGAAAATTAGAAAAATGAGAGAATTGGTTGAATAAAAAAATTATAACTGTGTTTTATATAAAAAAAATTGAGTGAAAAAAAGAATTAGTAGAGAGATATAAAATTTTTTAAAAAATATTGATTTGAAATAGATATATTTTTTATTAGTTATAATTATATTAATTGAGTTAAATCAACTAAAAAATTAAAGATATGAAAATATAATATATATATATATATATATCTTTAATATATATAATATATATTTAAATGAATATATCTATTTTATTATTTAACAGAGTAGCAAAATCACTCTCTCTCTCTATATTAAAAAATCTATTCTAACTGTCTTTTTCTTTTAATGAAATCACCCCATGCAAATTTAAGGGTTAAAGACCTCATTAATTTAATCTTTTAGATTTCCCTATCATTTCTTTGTAAAGACGATCATCAGAGTTTTTGCCTTTTTTTAATAATTAATTCTTTGTATTTTATAAAAAAAAATAATTACGAAGGAGATCAAATGTAATATATATTAATATTATAAATGATCTTAATATTATTGAATTAATTTTTTTTATTATTCATATCGAAAAATCAAAATTATTATAAGTAAATTTTAAATTTTCAAAATATTTCTAAAATAATTATTACTTTTTATTATTAAAATAAAATGTCAATTTATCATCATCAAATTTTTTTTAATGTACCCAACATTTTTGTAAAAAAAAAAAAAGGAATAAAAAATTATATTTTAAATTTTGCTTTATTTCACAAAATTTTCGCTCTTTAATAATTCTATAATTATTATATATTAGGCAATAAATTTAGTAATTTACATAGAAGTGTTCTATAACATACTCAAATATTCAAGTTTGAAATTTGATTATGTTAAAACACAAGTGAAATTGACAGTGCAAATGAAATATATGCTTATCATAAAATTAACATGACATATCCCTTTGTTATGTCCATAAGAAATATTTTGCTGACATTGCGTAGTGTTAGTGTTTTACAGAGTAGTACAAGTTATATGAAATCTTTGTTTATTTAATGTGATTTCAAGTTTTTTTTTAAATTATATTTTTTATTTATTTATAATTAATTAATAATATTTTATAATAATTATATTAATATTTTATTTATTTTTACTCAATTAATAATATCTTATTCTTAATTTTTAATTTATTTTTTTCATTTTTTAAGAAAATATTAATCTTATTTTATATTATTTATAAAAAAATTAAAATATATATAATTCTAAAATAATGCGAGCAGCACATTCTAGTTTGTATATATATATATATATATATATATATATATATGGTCACTTCATAAGTCCGCCGTTGTGTCCAACTATACCACTAGAATTTTCAGAAAATCTGATTGCTTTATGAAACAGCTCTAAATTCAAATTTCTTAATTTTTTTATCAGATAAACTCAACTTCGTTTGAATACAAACTAAAAGATGAATAATAAATTGCGACCTCCTTCAACTAAAATTATCATTTTTTGTAAAAAAAAAAATATCTTACTTAAATTATCACTTTATAAAATTAAAAATTATTTTTTTAATAATGAATTAATTAACTAAAGTAAGAATATAGTAATTTCAATAGAAAATATTTTAGACCATTAAAAATAATTTACGAAGTCACTCCTCAATAAAATAGAATAACAAAAAAAATTACAGATATTTTACGAAGTCACTTAAAATTATTATATTTTTCAAAATAAAAATGTATGCTTGTCCTTAATTTTCTCACCTACAATCTTACTTGAGTTGAATTTTACAATTTGAGTTGTTAAAAAAAGGATATTACATGGTATTTTTAAAAAAAAATATATGAAATTTCAAAACTGTACTTTTAAATTCTTAGAAATAAGTATTTTTAAAAAATTAAAAGAATAAAAATGAATAATTTGAAGAAAAAAATTATTTTTGAAAAATATTATATTTCTTAGGGCATTTTTATACAAGTACATGAATGCTTGAATTGCTTCCGATAGAGCTAAGCAAATGCATTGTATTTAGGTTTTTTTTTTAATTATAAATTAATTAATGAAATAAGAGTATAACATCATTCACTACAGATTTTTTTAATCTATTCAAATAAAAATAATAAAATAATTACATTAATATTTATGAGATAAAAGCCGTAATTTTAGGAATGTAAGTAACATTGGATAAATAGTAAAATAATTGGACTTCTGGTTCAAAGAATGCCAGACAAAATTCTCACTAATTTTATTTGGGCATTCCAGTCTCCTCAAAATTTCAATGTGAAGGCACGAAAAAAAAATTTCTGGCAAATTTGGATTTGTTTTTTCAGAATAATGTCAATTTCAATGGACTTTCTGTGTGTGAAATGAGAATAAAAAAGCTGCAGATTCAAGTGACTAATAAAAGAGGACATTTTTAACGTCGTCAGATAATGCCATCAACCAATTTCTATCTTGGAAAGCTATTTCAAAAGAAAAACAATCCCATATGGAAACATTATATGGCTTTTATGCACTTTACATATGACTTTGTGCTCATCAACTTGCAAAAAGGTTGAAAGAGGGATGGACCTTGCATGCATGAAAAATGCGCTAAAAACTTAATTTATGTGTAAATCAATCAATTTTAAAAAAATATACTCTTTATCGTATTTTTTTTAATTTTATTTTTTTATTTAAAATATTTTAATTATTTTATTATAAACTCATAATAAATTTATTATAAACTGTATAAAATTTATAAACTAATTGTAAATTCTTTATAAACTAATAAAAATTTAATATTTTGATAAATATTTTATAAATTTTAATATTTTAATAAATATTTTATAAATATAATAAATTTAAAATTATTTTTATAATTTTATCAAAAGTCCAATGAGTTTTTCCTGCGATTTTATCCTGGAGAATGTACAATGTATAAAATTTTTTCCTTAACTGCAAAGGTTAGGTATTTCTCATTTTTTATAATATATAAATTTTTTTGTCTATTTTTTATATTTTTTACATATATTTTTAACTCTTGTATTTTTTTTTGTGAATTTAATCACAAAGATTATAATTAATGTTTATTTTTTAACTTTTTTAATAATTAAAATTTTAATAATTATGATATAATTTTAAAAATATAATTTTTTTCTAAAAAATACAAAATAAAAATTAAGAATAATTTTTTTTATTTTAAAAAAATAAAAAATTAAAAATTCACAACTGAAACAATACGATCTAATTTTATCAATTTTTATTATGCATAATATAATTTAAAAATAATTAAATTCTCTATCATATTTTATAAATTTTTTTATTTTTATTAGTAATATTTTAATAATTTTGTGATAAATTTATAATAAATAAAAAATTAACAACGGATTTTCTCACTGGACAAACAAGTGTCATTAATTAATTTGCATGTGCATTTTGAACTTTGTAAAACACGCGTGAAGAAAAGACTTCGAACGAATCACATGATGACTTTTACTTAAATTCAGCATATATATAATACTATATTAGAATATTTATCTTAAATTAATTATTTATAGTTTTAGCCAAAAAAACGAGTGGATTGATTTAATAAAAATGCTTCCTTTTTCATTATTTGTGTACAAATGTTTCATTATTGCTTCTTTTTCATTGGTACGCCAATGGTTTTAGTCAAGATATCACCGACTAAATGATATAATGTCAAACTTTTATCATTATGTCTCGTACATTCATGATTACATCTTGATTAAGAGGGTGTTTAGTTTAACTTATAACAATTAGTTATAAGCACTAATATAAACTCATAAATTAATATAAATTTAAAAATATTTAAAATTTTAAATAATTATATATTTATTTTAAATATTTTTTAATAACTAATAAACACATAATATATTTGATAAAAAAAATTTATAAATATATTTACTGTTAAAATAATTAAAAATAATATAAATATATATTACAGAAGTATTTATTAAAAATAAATAAGAATAAAAGTTTAATTTAATTTAGACTATAATGAGAAATACAAATTAATCTTTAAAGTTTGTTTTTAAACTAAATTAGTAATTTTTTTTAAATTTAATCTAAATAGTTAATAATAAAGATTAATTTAAACTAAAATTAAATATCTTGAGCCAAATTAAACTTTTTAAAAATATTAATATAATATTTTTAATATTCATAATTTTTAATATTAATAAATAATTTTTAATATTAATTTTTTAATCACACTAAAAATTATGAAAATCCTATGCAATATAAATTATTATAAATTAGTTAGTATTTTTAATTATTTATTAATATTAAAAATTATAAAAATCCTATGTAATATAAATTATTATAAATTATTTAATATTTTTAATTATTTATTAAATTATAGATTAGTAAATTATTATAAATTTTAAAATTAGAAAAAAATTAATAAATAATTTATATTAAAAAATATTATAATTTATAATATTAAAAATTTTAATATTATAAAAACAAAAAATCCAATAGGAGCTTAGCAGATATTAAATAACTTAAACTTCAAACAAAAATGGCTTCCCAATATCATTATTACATGTGGCATTAGCATTACCTACCCATCCTTTTCTTCTAGAGTTCAAAATGAAGTAAATTGAAGAGAGGTGAAAGCAAAATATAAAAGCATCAAATAACAGAAAATATACCAGTAACTAATGCCGTAAATTGGCTAGTCATTTAGCAATTTGCAAAAATCCAGTTTAACTGTGAAAATAAACATGCTAAATAACACTTGCTCATCATCTTGCTGGTAGCTATAATAGGAGTCCACAGCCCATGTTATAGAGGTGCTGCAAATCCTGCCAAAAGACAGCAAAGAAAAGGTCAAGAAACTTGCAATTTGAATGCCCCATTCTGAATCCCCAGGCTTCCAATGAGATATTATATTTTAATATTTGATATTATCCTAAGATTTATCAAGGAGTTACGATAATGGGTACTTGAACCTGGAGTAACAATCTAAACCAATCACATCAAGTCCAATTAACATCACAAACAGATACATTATGAGTTACAAACAGATACAAGTGACATTTTGCCTCTCAGTGCAAAAGTTGCAGAAGAGGGAAAAATGGACATGTATGAATAGCTCCTACGGAACTGACAGCAAAGCTAATTACAGAAATTGTAAGAGACAATAGGACATTCCCAACTTATGTTGATGATAAATTGAATTATCCGCATAGATGTCTTGTCAACACAAGTATCAGAGATTAAAATGGCCTATGTAAATTCTGAAGAGATGAAAAAGCCAAACAAATTATTAAACATGCTTAAGAATTTGAGAAGTTAAACTTAAGCAAGAAAATTTCTAGTTGATCTAGGACAACTTCAAGTTGGCTTGTTCCTATATTATTATGTGTCATATCAAAGATCTAAGAAACTTTATGAACTCCATGTATCTTCTCCTAGCCCTGAACTTCCCACTACTTTCCCTGACGGCTTTCAAAAAAAATAAAAAATAAAAAATCAAATCAAATTTTGCGGTGTAAAACATAAAAATTTCCTGCATCTACTCACTTCTAGCATTGAAGGAGAATAAACTAAAAAGACAAAAATGCACCAATATGGACAAGCAAATATGAGGATAATACACAAAACCAGGCAACAGCAGTAAATCAGCAATGAAATAATAATAAAGGCAGTAAGCTTCTAGTCAAAAACATGACAGGTCCTGGCTATGATTTCCCTTTTCCCACTCCTCTATGATAAGTCCAATAGAAATTTTTATTTTCTCATAAACCAATTGCTAGCGTATTGCATAACACGGAAACCTAGCCCAGCCTCAGAACCAAATGCAAAATGTACATGTCACAACATCAAAAGAGTCTTAAGAATCTCTTCACCCATTTCAGTATTATTTCAGAATTGGGCTTGCTCATATAGCAAACAACAAAAATGGAGTTAGAGCATTGCTTTACTCATTGATACATATCATTCCAATTGCAATATCTTGTCCAAAGCAGTTGCACAAATGGCAAATGAAATCCAGTGCCACACGCTCAAACACAGTCAACATCTTCACCCAATAACATGCCCCCAAAAATCAAATGAGATATTTTGCTAAGCAACAACTTACATCGTTTTGATAATTCATTAGATAGCCAACAAGGCAGCAGGGCACAGATAACCCGTTATATTTTTCTAATTTTCTAAGATTATCATACTAAAACCTTCACCAAAGCCACCAAACAGCTTTCTAGTAGACACTTCTATGACAACTTTGAATTATTTGATTCAGAAAACAATATTTCCTCCCACAGCCAAGTTTAGCATCTGGTTTTATGCTCAAGCATTCAACCAAACAACCAAGAGATGATCAAACCTCCAAAAACTTTGAAAAAGAGGATTAGGGTCAAAAGAAGGACCAAACTTTTCCTATTCTAAAAATTTAAGAACTTTAATATCAACATTGACAAAATGTACCAGAACATCTAGCTTTTCCTAAAAAGGCAGTATAACTATCAACACATTGAAGTATATTTTTCAGGCCATTAACACCACATTGAATGCCATGTAGCTGCAAATCACAGGAAACTAATAGAAAAAGCAACAAATGATCATTTAATTTGAACAATACCTTCAGATAGACATCCCCAAGTGTTACTGTGCAATGATAGCAATGAGGTGAACAAGGCAGAGGCGGTAACACTATGCAATGGAATCAACGATGATGCACCACCCAACTCCACAGGAAGCCTAAAAAATCAATACAGTGAATCTTCTTAAGATTACAATATCAGGGTGAATACAATCCATAAACAGTAGTTGACAACACTAAAAAGTTCAAGACATCGAAATAAAATCAATGCTACATAAAATTGGGGTTGAGAAAAATAACAAATAATAGCATGAGATAATATTACATCCAAATTAACATTAACTGCCAAGAGAATAAGAATGTTAATTTGAGGCTTAAAATTCCTTTCTGTTGAGGAAATTTTTATACAAAATCTCAGCATCAATGTGTATCCCTAAAATTAACCAAAAACAAAAAGCAAATACTATGCTGTACACTTGATTTACCTCACTAAATGCCTAACCCTAATACAAAAGAATCAATAAGAGAATAACACAAATACAATTTCACTTCATTTTTCTTTACAGATATCTGCAAATGCATCTTCTTGATTAAATTTCTTTCTGAATCAAGAAAATAACAAACATACAAAGAAATTAAAATTCTTAAGAATAAACAAATATGATATATACATAGAAATCCACAGGCAGCAAGTTAACCTGGATAAGTTGAGCTTGTGAAGGGAGAATCGACTAGCAGAAGAGGGCTTAGGGAAGAGTCCACTAAAGCTAGCAGCTTTACAAGCAAAAGGGCGAGTATTAGTCATTTTTGTTGTTGTAGTAGTTGAACGGGTCAAAAGGGTTGTTGCACAAGCAAGGGTTCTTGCACCATTGGTCGCCTTTTTTCATTCTTCTTTCTTCCTGTAAATGAAGCAAAGCAAAACCCCTCGTCGACGGGGAGTAAAGGGTTTACAGTTTCTGGTATAGGGATAGGGCCCAAGATAACAAGTCCAAAGTTGTGATATTGAAACCACAAAAACTAAGCCCTTTTATTGTTGGACTTGGACTTAAGAATATAAATTTTCTTGCAAAATTGATGTCTGGTGTTACTGTATACGCCTGATGCAGCTTGTCATTTTTTGCTAATGTAGATGGATGGAGAAAATTTGGCTTTGTTGATGAGGGATTTGCGAGTGATGATGCTTGGTGTTTGGGTCTGTTTGTTTGTTGTCTTTCTAGATTTGAGTGGTAGGCTTTATACTATGGGCTGCGTTTTTGTTGGGATGTGATGTTTGCTTGAGTGTACAGAGGTTCTGGTTTGCAAAATTGTACGTTTGCATTCTTTTGACAATAAAGATTTGATTTTATTGACCAAAAAAAATATAAATTTTCTTGGGATTTATTAAAAAATACTCTAAAAAATAGTGATTTTTCAAAAATACCTTTAAAAATAAAATTTATTTTCAAAAATTTACATTTTTTCTAATTCAAAAATAATCATTTTTTAACTTTCAATTTTAAAAATATCCATTTTAAAAGGTATATTTTTAATATACATTTAATATATTAAAGTTCTATTCCATTATTAAAAATATGCATCTGTATATATTTAATATGTTAAAAGTATTTTAAAAAAATTAAAAACACTACTATACAATATAATTTTTTCAAAAATAAATTTATTTTAAAAAAATACTCATTTTTATTTTTTATTCAAAAATATCTATTTTTTAATTTTTAATTTTAAAAATAATATTTTAGAAAAAGATATATTTTATTTTCAGAGTTATATATATTTGATATATTAAAAATATATTAGAACTATATTATATTTTTAAAAAAATTAAAAAATGACATATACTATAATTTTTTCAATTTTTTTATTCTCTTACTTATAAAATTCATTCCCAATTCTGGCCAGGTTATTTTGTTACTCTTTTTCTTTTTTTATTTGCAATTTATTTATAATATCATAATTTTTATTCTAATTATTGAGTTTGAAAATAACTGGATAAATTATCTAATACTGAACAATTTATTTATTATTAATTGAGCAAAATATAAAACCGGAAAATTTTAACTTAATTTTATATATAAATGTTTAGATATTTAAGCATAAAAATTATGACAATGCAAAGCATACTCTATTAATGAGTTTTTGATTTATTAGTGTTATAATTATTTTATTTTTAATTCAACAACATCCGAGTAATTATTAGAGTTAAAATATTTTAAATTTAAATTTCAATAAAAGTTAAATTAAAAAAATAATAAAAAAAATTATTTCTCCAACAAATATAAATTATATGATTTTCTTTTACAAAAAAAAAATACATTATATATTTCACAAAAATCAATCATCATATTAAAATAGAAAAATTATTAGATTGGACGAAATTACTGCATTATCAGGCTAATATGGTAGTCATGTCTAATAATTATTAGATAATTTTTTTTCTATGAGCTATAAACAGGGGCGGAGCTGGGGGGTCGTGTGGGGGCGAACGACCCCCCCCTCGCCGGCGGCAATGCACACACATATAGGGAGAGCTCTGCCCCCCTCCGTCGTTGCCCCTGCTGCTGCCTTGCTCCGCCCCCAACCCCCCTCCCAGTCCCAGTCCCACTCATGCAGTCATCAGAGGTTGAAGACAACCTCTTTAAATTTTTTTTTTTTACTTTATTAAGTGAAACGGCGCCGTTTCACTTAATAGAGTAAAAAAAATTTTAAAAGCTAGCAGCAGCATTTTGCTGCTGGCTCGAGCGAGACCGAGAGAAGCACAGCCGCACAGACAGAGAGAGGAGACGAGTTGCAGTTGCAGACGACCGGCGACGGCGAGCAACGCAGGCGAGCAGGCGATCAGGCGAGAGAGACAGTGAACGGAAGGCGACGGCGACGGCGACGGCACGAGCAGGCAGAGGCGGCAGCAACAGGTATTTTAAATTTCTGTAATTTTTTTTAATTTTATTATTTAATTTGTTTTTTTTTGTAATTATTATAATTTAGGTTAATAAAATTGAAGATTTAGATTATATATTGGGTTTTAATTTTAAATATAGAATATAGTTTTGTAAATTTATGATAATTATTTTTAGGTTAAAAATTGGAGATTTGATAATTTTTATTTTAGGTAAATATTTGGTATTTTTTTATTTATAAAATATATTATATTTTGGGTTTTAAATGTAGAATATAGTTTATTAATTAGTTAAATTAATTAAATTTATTGTGATTTGTGAATTTATGATAATTTTTTTTAGGTTAAAAAATGGTGATTTGTAAATTTTTATTTTAGGTAAAGAATTGGAAATTTTTTTATATATAAAATAGATTTATTAATTATGTTGAATAATTTAAATTGATAATTTATTAATTATGTTGTATTAATTGAATTATGTTGTATTAATTTATTAATTATATTGTATAATTTAATCAATATGGTTTTTAAATATAGAATCTAATTTATTAATTATGTTGTATTAATTGAATTTATTTTTATTATTTGTATTTGTGATTATTAAGATTTAGGTAAAAATTGATAATTTATTTTCTATATAAATATATATTTTTGTTTATTTGAATTTTAATTAATTATAATAATTTAATTAAAATGATATGTGTTGTGATTATGTTGAATTAATTGCTTTTGTTAGTGTTTTGTGAATTGTTATTAGGTTTTAAATATAAAATGCAATTTAATGTCTTGTTATTGTTTAAAATGCTGAATATAACTTAGGTTAAACTAATTCTAAATTGAACAGATATGGATAAATTTGTGATCAAGACTAAGAGAATACGGAATGAATATGGTGAATCCTCTAATATCCCTATTTCGACACCAATCCCTACATTAAGTAGTCATGCAAATCAGGAGGTATCTAGTGATGATATAAGGTGTCCGGATATTAGTTTTGATTATATTGTGGGTGACCCCGCATTGCGTAAACCTATTTATGAGTTTGATGTTGAGATTATGGATGATATTAGAAGACAATATGTGGCTAAAGGTCATTGCCAACCACGTGGTCATAATTTTCCCCAAACAGAATTTGGAAACATTATGAGGAGTTTTAGAGAGAATTGGTACTCTAAATTTAAGTGGTTGGAATATAGTATTTCCAAAGATGCAGCATTTTGTTTATGGTGTTATCTTTTTAGTTCGAATAGAGGATCAAAACGAGGAGACAATGTATTCACAGAAATTGGATTTCGCAATTGGAAAAAGGCCACGGAGAGATTTAATGAACACGTTGATGGTTCCAATAGTCTACACAATAATGCAAGAGTACTATATGTTGGTTTCAAAAATCAAAGACAAAGTGTGTCTCATATATTATCTTCCCACAGCCAAGAGCAAGAGAGGCATTATCGGACACGTTTGACAGCTGTTGTTGACTGTATACGTTTTCTTTTAGCAAATGGCTTAGCTTTTCGAGGACATGATGAGTCAGAAAAGTCTTTTTGCCGGGATAATTTTCTTGAACTTCTCAATTGGTACAGTCAACGCAATATTGATGTTGGAAATGTAGTTAATTCAAATGCTCCTAGAAATAATCAACTCACTTCTCTACATATCCAGAAACAAATAGTGAGTGCTTGTGCTTTAGAGACAACACTAACTATTATTAAGGACGTTGGTGATGACTTTTACTCTATATTAATTGATGAGGCTCGTGATAATTCTGTAAAAGAACAAATGGCTGTGGTATTGAGA
Source organism: Garcia nutans (assembly GCA_947685225.1). Classification (NCBI taxonomy): domain Eukaryota; kingdom Viridiplantae; phylum Streptophyta; class Magnoliopsida; order Malpighiales; family Euphorbiaceae; genus Garcia; species Garcia nutans. The sequence goes on along the minus strand of CANTUV010000048.1, from coordinate 3,214,858 downwards.
TATGTTAACAAGTTGGGACAAGTGATGGAGCGATTAGTTGGAGTGGTACATGTGAGTGACACATCTGCATTGTCTTTAAAAAGTGCACTTGAAGATTTCTTTGCAAAACATGGGTTGTCACTAAGTAGAGTTCGAGGCCAAGGTTATGATGGGGATTCTAATATGCGAGGTGAATTCAATGGGTTAAAAACCCTCATTTTAAATGAAAATCCCCAAGCAAGATATATTCATTGTTTCGCTCATCAACTCCAATTAGTGCTTGTAGCAGCAGCGATGAGCAATAGATATGTGAGTAATTTTTTTGAATATGTTACAATGATTGTGAATATGGTTGGAGTTTCATGTAAAAGGAGAGATGCTCTCCGTCAAAAACAGCATGATGAAATCGTTCAACGTTTGGAAAGAGGTGATATTCAATCAGGAAGAGGATTACATCAAGAAACAAGTTTGGCTCGACCCGGTGACACGCGTTGGGGTTCTCATTATAAAACAATTGTGCGGCTTCTGTCTATGTGGTCAGTAGTGAAAGCGGTTCTTGAAAACATAATAGACGATGGAATTGAACAAAGAACTCAAGGGACAGTTGTGGGCTTGATTAATAAAATGGAAAGTTATGATTTTATTTTCATTACTTACTTAATGAAGACAGTTTTAGAACTGACAAATGATCTATCTCAAGTCTTACAACGAAAAGATCAACGCATGGACAATGCTGTACATTTAATTGCAACGGTCAAACAGCAATTGCAAGACTTCAGGGAAAATGGATGGGATGAATTATTACAAGATGTTAATGATTTTTGCATAGATCATGATGTCACGGTCCCTAATATGGAAGATAATGTTCCGGGTCGTCTACGTTCTAAGCGTGCTGGTATTCATATTACTTATTATCACTACTTTCGAGTGGAAATATTTTGTCAGGTAATTATTCTTTTTCGTATTATGATACTATAAATTTCTATAATACAATTTAATTTTCTTTTATTCAATAATAGGTTGTTGATTTTATTACACAAGAAATGAAAAATCGGTTTACAGAAACAAGTTCGGAATTGCTTTTATGCATTGTTTGTCTTTCACCTATAAATTCATTCTCCAACTTCAAGCGATCTCGATTACTTCGTCTTGCTGAACTATATCCAAATGATTTCTCCAATACTGATCGAATGATACTTGAAGATCAACTTAAGACCTATATTGCTGATGTAAGAAGGAATACAGCTTTCTCTGACCTCCATGATATTGAAACTCTTGCTCAGAAAATGGTTGAGACAGGTTATGACATTATGTTTCCTTTGGTATATCTGCTTGTCAAGTTAGCTTTAGTCTTACCTGTTGCAACGGCTCCTGTTGAGAGAGCTTTTTTAACAATGAACATTATCAAGACGGATTTGCGCAATAAAATGGGAGATGATTTTCTGACCGATTGCTTGGTGTGTTATGTGGAGAAGGAAATTTTTGTAAAAATTGAAAATGAAGCTATTATGCAACGTTTTCAAAAAATGCAAACTCGTAGAATACAATTACCACCTCTTAGGTGTAGTCAATCTACTAATGTAAATTAATTGTTGAATTATTGTAATATTAAATATTCAATTTTATTCATAATTCGTCTGTAATTTTTTTCTCTTGGTAATTTTGTCCCCCCTCAACAAGTCTCTGGTTCGGCCACTGGCTATAAATAGATAATTCATGAGTTTTTTTTTCATGAATAGTAGGTAAATAAATATTTATTTTAAAAAATTAATTTATAGTGAATATTATTATTTTTTTATTAGATGTGACTATCACATGAGCATCATAATATGATAATTTCATCGTATATAATAATTTCTCATCAAAACAGAAAAATTATACAAATAAAATTCAGATTCATAAGAAATCAAATTTAAAAGTTTTCAAATTTTTAAGATTTTGATATAAGGAGACTCAGCCCAATTGACAAATTGACTGGATGATTAAGAAAACTCAGGCGATAATAGAATGTAATATAAGACAGATACAGACAAGTCATGGAGTGTAGCTCACTTATACACACGTGCAGATGCAGTGAGCGTGACCAATGGCCACAACCCAGGTTAAGCTCATTGGACATTTTCGTCCCGCAACAGCACCACATTCGGCCCACGTAACTAGTGACAATTCAATTGACAAGTAACAAAAATAAATAGAAAAAATAATATATATTTATGTTAGATTTTACAAAAATATAAAAAATATATATATTATTAACTATTAAGTTGTAATTTAATAATTAGGAGTATATATTCTTTCCATTTAGATTTCGGATCCAAATCTTCTAGACATTCCACTCCCCCATGTATAATAATTAATAAAAAAAATATACTAAACTTTTTAAAATTTGTTATTTTAATATTTAAGTAACTTTTTTTAAAAACATTCAATAGTTCCTTAATTTTTAAAAATAATATGATATATTTAAATATATTTAATTTTTTAATTGTTTTATTATCCTAGGAATACTATTTTTCAACACTATCTCTCTTTATTTTCAACTCTCTACTTCCATTCAAGAGTTTATTCTAGTACTCAATGACTTATAGATTTTTCTTTATTTTTTTTTATCAATTTATATATTTTCAAATGAAAATTTTGTATTTCGACGAAAGAAAATAATAATTATTATTATGTAAAATTATTTTTAAAAATTAAAAAAAAGTCAAAAAAATATTCAAATATCAATCTAAAAAATTTGTAATGAGTTGACATCCAAATAGGTAAATTTTCAATATAGGATTGAGGAGACATTGATGGATCATGCAACATGTGGGCTTAGTTAACTCTCATATTGTCAATTTTATATACATTATGATAAACTATTCTCAATTTTGTACGTCCAATAATTATTTATCAGATAAAAATTCAATTTTAATTAATCAATAAAAAATTCTCTTATTAAATAGTTGAAAACAATGAAATTATGGGTTTGAATTTTCATTATAAAATTATTTACAGAATCATATAAAACAATTCTTAGTATTTACAAATTTTTTAATTTTTATTTCCATTAGTTATTTTTATTTCATTATATATGTATACATATATCCCACTGTGTTATGTCTTTATTTTTTAAAAATTATTGTATCGATGTATTTATATCATATCATGCATGTGCAAGTTTCATAGTTATTTTTTTATTAAGTAATTTTTTGCTATATTTATAAAATTTTATTTTTATAATTATATTTAAAGTATTTTAGAAAATAAATTTATGTCAAATATAAAATATTAATTAAAATTTCATATTTTCAAATTATATTTTAACTATAAAAAATTATTTATAAATAAATAAATTGCAATTAAAATTCATTTACAAATAAATTATACAGCATGATTTGAAGTGTCGTTGATGTTACTTTTAAGAATAATACATAATAATTATAAAAACATCATAATTATGATTGATTATTAGATCCTAGAAAAATCGAATTCTCAATAAAAAAAAAAGTACATGGAAAAGAACAAGTAACATGAATGAATGGATTTTTCAACATTACATTAGATTTGTTTTTACAAAGGATGGACTCAACCATGATTATATAACTTCCATAATGTCATTCTGTTTGTTGTTTTATATAACTTCATCTTCATCGTCATCGTCATCTTCAATATGTACTTGTGCTATTGAGCTTTACTCTCATTATCCAGAATTTTGTAAATATACAAAATTCAAGAAAATTTGTTTTTCGTCATAGAAACTATATAGAAACCAACTTCAAAGCACAATTGTCTATCTTATAATACATTTCAAATTTTCTTTTCGACTATTAACCTATAAAATAAAATTATTGCTCATTCTAGCAATTAAACAAAACTCAATAAAAATTTATTTCAAAAATGTTTAATAAAATTAATGTCCATTAAAAGTTGAACTCAAAACGTACCATGTTTGGATAAGACTCGACGCTCAACTAAACAAACATTAATTTGATAGCATTAAACCAATTGGTTATATTTATAGAATTTAGCTAAACTAAATTTAATTAATTTAAATTATATACTTCATAATTAAATTATTATAATAATTACTTATTTCGCCCCAAATTAAAAAAATAAAACCATTTTAATGTTATTTACTAAAAACATTTAATGAACATATATATATATCTCATATTAAGTTAGAAGTGTAACAGGAAAAATATATATTACTAATTAAATTAAATTTATTTATTTTTCTTAATTATTATAAAATATATAAAAATATATCTACCAATTTGAAAAGGAGAAAGTATTTCATTTTTTATAATAATTATCATTGAATTGATAAAACAATTCCCGTTCCGATAATTCAATTATATATTCAAATTTTAAAATATTACCTCTTTGTGTGTGTAATATATATATATATATATATATACATATATATAGTAAAGGTGGACGGAATCACTACAAATTAATTGATTAAATAAAAGTATGAAAAAATCCATATAAATGTTTATACAAACCCTTAAAAAAAGGGCAGCAACTAACTATAAATAGTCTAAATGTAACGAAAGTAGGGCGAACCCATATTATCCGATAAAATGATGTCCTTCAAAGATTTAGGCAAAGAAGTAAAAGACAAAAAATTATAATCAGTAGAATTAGATCTACTTAAAAGAGAGATGAAATTGGCAGCCTGATTCCCTTCGCGAAAGGTGTGAGTGATGTTAGCAGAAGTAAGAGAGATGAGACTTTGGATATCCTTAACCAGTGAGTTTGCAACATTAGGCGAAAGAATTGCATTAACTGCAGATTTCGAGTCACTTTCAATAATGAAAGACGACTTCTGGAGATGGAAACACCAGTGTAAACTGTGAAGGATAGCAAGCAATTCCGCTTCGAGAGGAGAAGAAGCGCTGATAGAGAAACCAATGCCAGAGATAAAATTACCTGTATGGTCCCGCAAGCATGCCCCACCAGCTGCTCTGTTTTGTGTGTATGATGCATCTACATTCAGCTTGAGTTTACCAGTCGGCGGTTTGCTCCACTGTACCAAAATTGGTTAAAGTTTTGTTTTGCCAAAACTTTCGGGTAGAAGACTACTGAAGTAAAAAACTGGTTTGGCGATGGATTTATGAGAGTGTGCAATGCCCCAATTCCGAATAACATCCATAATTTGCTTTTGAACCTCTGAAAAATACACTAATTCTCCTCCCCATATAATCTTACAGTAGGCAGTCCATGTATAAAACATAATCAGTTGCGAAATTAATTTTGCTAACCTACCAGCAGCGGTATTAGAAGAAAACCGAATCCACCAATTAACAAGCTGATGGCGCAAAGATTCTGGAGCAGAGGTGGAGATAAAAGCAAAATCCTGAAAAATTTATCATATTTTAAAAATTGGATCACACCAGTAGAAGATATGATTAGCACTTGCTTCTGCCCTCATGCAGAAAGGACACACCGAAGCCATGTTGAAACCCATTTTTTTGAGACGGTTTGGAAGCGGAAGAGCTTGGTTGAGAAGCCGCCAACTGAACACTGAATATTTAAGAGAATAGAAGACTCCCAAATAGATTGGCAAGATAAAGTAACAGCACGTCTAGTCCTCACTGTGGCATATGCTTCAGCAAGAGTAAACTGCTCTGAAAGAGATTCTTTCCATGGCATTTTACCAGCTGAGATGGAAATAGAATCAGAAGCTATGGCATGAATTTTGCAAATCTTCTTCCCCGTACAAGAATCTGTTTGCAAAAAATTCATGATATCCTTACGGTGATATTTCCTCTGCAATAGAGAAGACCAAACAGATTCACCTGCGTGATAATTCTACCAAAGTTTAATTGAGTAAGCATCTTGTAAAGAAGATAAAGACCTCAATCCAAGTCCACCTTCCTCAACAGGGAAACACATCCTTTCATACTTAATCCAATGGTAGCTCGACGAGGAAGCATTAGAATTCCAGAAGAAGGAAGAAAATTTTTTTTCCAATGCTTGAGTAATCTTCTTTGGTAAAGACATAGCACCAATGGTATGAATGGGGATAGAATTAAGGACGTGCTCTGATTAATTTATTTATGTCTCAAATTTGAATTGTTGTAGGTATTTTCTTTCCCGCACGTAATTTAAAAAATAAAGATACGGTAATTAAATGAGGTTAAAATAAAAGCTGTTAACAGTTAACAGAGCAAAGCAAGTATATATTTAAATTTGATATATTATAATCTGTTGTGTTTGACCTTTACTGGTATATGTTTTTACTAAGGGACATGCAGAGCATAGTAATTGGTGATGGCATTGGCATGGCTTATGATATTTGTTGGGAAAGGAACAATTTTAATGGCGATTTCACCTACTCAATTTATGTCAGTGGTCCATAATTATCTCTGTTGCCTGTTCTTATTTGTTATTTTATAAAATCCCCAGATCTTCTCTTCTGCTTCTCTAGGCTTCTTCTTCTTCTTCTTCAGATCTCTTCACTTCAATGACATAAAAGTTTATGTTTTTATATGATAAAAGTTGAAAAGTCTGAATTTTGTTACTATACTGGACTTGGATGTTTTCTCTACCCCACTTTTTTTTTTTTTTTGTTCTTTTCTTTGTCCAATTATTATGTTTTTTCTTTTTCATTCCTTTTAAACCTTCATTTTTTTTTTTGAAAGGCATTTTAAACCTTCATTTAGTTTTAGCCTTTACACTAATTTAATTAATGGTAACATATTATTTATTAAAGGAATAATCAAATAAATATATTCATATGATTTATTTCATTTTGCATTCATATTTATTTTGAATTTTATAATTTATTATAATTCTTGTCTATAGTATTATTTTTAACTCAATTAATTGATACATATGCCAATGTATGCAATTTTCTGCTTTGGGAAGAACCACGAATAGGACTAGTTGATGCTCAGACATTTATATTTTTTGGGTGAGCCAATGAATTAATAAAGGGAATCACTCAAACAGATAAAAGTAATTGTCTACCTTTAATGTATTATGAAATTTATATACAAAAGTAGTTGAAATTTGTGAATTTTTCATTTATTCGATCATCCATAGATAAGACATAAGTGGCCAAAGTGTAATGTATCTAAACTCTCTCTCTCTTTTTTTTTTTTTAATTTCGATTATCAAATGTCTTTATTATTTATAAAAAGAAAGTGTATAATAGTACACAAAAATCAAAAGTATAATTTAGGATTTAATTTCCCTATAGTTATACTTTATAAGTTATATAGCATATATAATTATATTGTTGAAAGAAGTCTCATCATATTCAAAATATTTTTTTATTTGAATTAATAGTGAGTTTGGTAAATTACTAGAAAATTAATTATTGAAAATATATTTTACAGACATATATTACAAAAATTATATTTTACTGAAAAATATTATATTACTGTATTTGAAAGATGTAATAAAATACTGAAAAAATATATTGAAAAAAATATTAACTTATTTGGTTACAACACAATTTTACAGGAAAAATTTAAGTAATACCTAGACTACCCTTATAACATATATTTGTTATTTTATCATATTTTAAATTAAGGGTATAATTATTTTTTGACATGTAGATCCCTCAATAAATTTTTTTTGTGAAATATTTTTCTACTTTCCCCTAAGTAAAATATTTTACCAACTGGTTAGTAAAGTTTAGTGGGTCTGATATTTTATTTTATATAAATTATTTATAAATAAATATAGTATTTTTTGTCAAACAAGAACATTTAGTCAACTTTCTTGAAATTTTAGTACAACTAAACTCACTATAAATAGTGTTTGATAACTCAATTGAATTCATTCTTAAATGGTTTAATAAAAATAATGAGATGAAAATTTATTATTTTTTAAATAATATAAGAAGTAATAGTTAATAGCATATTATGTCTCATCTACTGTCTTAATTCTTATAATTCCCATGCTTCTATGTTTATCAGTTATTTTTTTTATTTAATTATAATTTCAAGTTAATATTTACTTTAATTATAATACTCAAACTCAAAATTAGTTAGTTATAAGTAATAATAAAAAATTAAATATATTTTTTAGATAAATGAAATTTATAGAAAGTAAAAAAATATCCCTTCTCTTTGGCATTTTTTTTCTGTTTTCTTAACAATTCAAAAATGCAAATAAACTAAAAGAGATTAGCAATAATTTTATATCCATACAACATTTTATTATGAGGAACAAATTTTAAATTTTAATAAAATTTACTACACCAAATGTAATATAGCCGCTTTTAATCCTACCCTAATGTTCCAGTTATAATATGAGACAATAAAATCAAATAATCATAAATTAAAATACCTTGTTATAGTTATTGGTTATCTTGGGTGATTTAAATTATAAATATCATATATATATATATATATATATTAAATAAAAAAAAAAAGATACACTGCCTGCAATTTGTTTGTTTTTGTTTGTTTTTGAATTTTTTTTTCTTTCCAAAGAAAGTTATGATGGGGTTCTTGAGCCTTTACACATAATCTTTGAGTATATTATGTATCATGATAATGATTAGTCGCAGTAGTAACCTAATTATATTTGGTTTTGAATATTTTATGAATTGCTAGATAATACAATTATATAAATGTATTAATTATTTATTAAACTATAATCATTCTCGAATTGGAAAAAAAATATTGAAATGATTCTTAACCAAAACCGCATTGTCCATTAAATAATCTCATAATAGGGTGTGTCAGTGTCAACTGTAATTAAAAAACAAATATTTTTCAAAATCTTTCATATAAAAACATTAAAAATTAAAGAAAGAGGAATATTAAAATTTTGAACTCTAATATAAAAAATAAATTATAAATAAGTATAATAAATTTTATTAATAAGTGGGTTCAACTCTTGTTTCTATTAATATATTAAACTACAAAATATATATATATATATATTAAATTATGGGATGGTGGGTTTCAGAACATGACAGTGTTGTGGCCCGCTGAGTGTGGGTTGGCCTGCATTTCTTTCACATTATTTGCTTCTTTGCTGGCTATAAGAACAAGATTTCTTGATGGTACATAAATTAGATAAATCAGAGTAATAAGCCATAAATATATGATTGCAAGTGAGTAAAATTTTAAAAGCCAGTGGCAGACAATGTAAGGTCAAATTTTTCATGCTGTTTCATAGGCCAATATCAGAAAATACAGTTTATCATTTATTACAGATGGTGATAGGGCTATGACTGATGTGTACATTTTTTTAATTGAGTTACAATATTTGTTTTTAATGGCATTTTTGGGAAATAAATACCTTGACATGTTCAAAAAAAGAAATAAATACCTTACCTACCGCCTGTATTGTGCAATGATGTATATCAATTTTAACCTCAAATACATTGCTCATAATAAGTAATAATGTAAAAATAAAGTTTGATATTATAGAGAATGAGTAATTTAATTAACAAAAATTTAAGTTAACAATTATCTAAAAAAATAATTAATTAACTTTATATTTTCAAATATTAAATACTTAATCCATAATTTAAATTAAAATTCAAAATTAAATTTAAATTTAAAATAAAATTAAACCAAGATAATTATCTAATAATTCAAACTTAAAATTAAAATTTTAAAAATTAAATTAAATTAATTAGGATAAACAAGTATGATTAGATTTTATTAGAATTATTTCAAACGAGTAAAAATAACTTTTCAAACTAATTCAAATATTTGTTGAATCAAAGTTACCAATTTTTTAAAATTTAATTTTTTCTCTTTCTCAAGCAAGAAAATTAATGATTAAAGTAATTTATAAATTCTATTTTCATAAATAATAAATTAAAATAACCTATCAAGCTCGAAGAACCTAAGTTGGTTTTAAGATTATTCTTTTATCTCTAAATAGAATTTTCTTAATTTGTTGATTCTTTAATATAAAATCGTACATTATTTTCACTCAATATATGATTTTCAAATAAACATGTAATTGGTGGTCAATCAATCACAGACATTAAGATCAAAATCAACAAAACTTGAATTTTAAGAAATAAATAGTAATCAAATTAATTAATAACCATAATTAATAATCCTAAATTCACCTAATCTCAATAAGAAGATTAATTACTCGTAACTAAATTTAACATAAAAACCATAGAAACTTAGAAACCAAATATGAAATTCATAATTCTATTATTCAAAACAAGAAAAGAACAAAGCATTAAATAAAATATAAATTTGAAAATTTAAACCAAAAAAGAGAGTTCAAACTGAACGGATGAATAATCATATAGAAATGACGAAGTCTTCCTCAAACACAATCTCCTTCTTCCCTTAATCTCCAATATTAGATAAAACTAATCAATACTAGAAGAAATTGAAAAAGTGTAGAAAATTTCTCTAGAATGACTACTTTTTGTTACTGTTCACATCCCCCTTGTTATATCACATACAATTCCTTAAAACTATACTCCTACTCCTCTTCAACTTCTACTCAAAATTTGAATTCGAACTTACCAGCCAATTTTCTATCAAATAGATGCCTTATCTCGAATTGACTCCTTTAGAAAAAAATTATAGGCCCAGAAGATTAGATAATTTTAGAATTTTGAATCACCTCATTCGGACTTCAGACACCCAAGTTATGACTCAATTACTCTCAGTGGCTAAAATTATAATTCTGCTTCTAAAATTTACGCCTAATTTCAATTTTAAAGTTGGAATCCCAAACGAGCTTGGATTCTGACGAACCAGACCTCTTTGATGAGATACCCTCTATCAACTTAATGAAGATTACTTTTTCAATCTTACACTTTATAACTACAGAAATTATATTTGAAGTTTTGAAGGTTCAATTCTATCTAAAATTTTAGTTTGCATAAATATGCAAGAAATTAATTCAAACTAATCTTAATTTAATAATAATAAAATAAAAACACAATAATAAGCTTAGAATAGATTAATTCAAATCAATTATATATTAAATTTAATAGAAAATATAATGTCAATATGTATTTATCAGCTTAATAAGATATACTAACTAATTGCTTACATATAGAATCTCTAGATGTATGAAAATATTAAGAGTGATGGCCAATTTGAGGAATTTTAGTGAGAATTAAAGTTTGAAAGAATTTATGAATTTACTTATAAGTTTTATTGATAAGAATGTATTCAAAGGATAAGAATGTACAAAGTGTACACCATTAATTAATTATTAATTTACTTATGAGTTTTATTGATAAATACTATATTTTTTATCAGAAAACTTCATTAGAGAATATAAGTATCTGCACTACTAATAACCGATATAACTCTCAAAGAACATGAGCCAAAATAAAAAAAAAATATTAAGATCAAATAGACATGGAGATGAACTTGAAGAGGAAAACATATGTTTTTAAAAAGGACCATACATTATAAATCGACCGATGGCGAAACTAAAAAATTATCGAAGGGGGGCTAAATTTTTATACAAAGTTATAGATAAATTTACTATAAAATTTAATATTTAATATTATAATAATTTAATAATTAATTTGTATCATTAGATTAACTACACCTAAGAGATAATAATGGTATCCTATAACTTTGCATATCTAGAAAACATTGCATAATAATTTCATTTTTAATTTTTAAAAAAATATATTTCTCCACATAACACGTTAAGCAGTCGATTATTTATATATATATAAATTTTAGAAAAAAATTTATTAATTAAATAAAATTCATTTAAATTCATATATATATATTATATATATAATTTACATATATATAATTCATTTAAATTTAAATATATAAATGAATTTATATAAACTCTTATATAAATATAAAATTTTTATATATATATATATGTAATTAATGTGTGTATATATAAATGAATGTATATAAATTCATATATAAATATAAAATTCACACACATGTATATAAAAATTTAATGTGTGTGTGTGTATATATAGTTGTACATATATAAAATTAATGTGTGTGTATATATATATTTATAAATATAAAATTAATGTGTATGTATATATATAATTATACATATAATTGTACATATATAAAATTAATGTATATATATATATGTATAAATATAAAATTAATGTCTATGTATATACATACAATTATAAAATTAATGTGTGTATATATGTATATATATGCATAAATATAAAATTAATGCCTATATATATAATTATATATGTATATAATTATATATATACACACTTATATATGTGGCTGAAGGGGGTCCAGAGCCCTCCTGAACCCCCTTAGATCCGCCGATGAAAAGGACATTAAATAGGTCCCAACATACTTCGGATGTTATGACTATATAGATTAGGTGGGTAAACATAAAACTCTCGATAAGGGATAAGAAATGTTAAATATAAAAGCATAACTAATAAAGTTTCGGTCAAATGAGGCTAGAGTTGAGATCTCCAATAAAAAAAATAAAATTTTAAATGTTTGGGAGATAAATAAATAAATATTAAATTATAAATAAAATAAATATTTATTTATAATTTAAAACAAAAATAAAAGTTTGGAGTGGAGGCCGCTTTACCCACCTCGATCCGGCAATGCTAAAAAATGGATGGGGGAACTAGGGAAGGGGCCATCCGCCATTGCCAACCTTAATTAACACCTGTGATCTATTGGTTTTTCCCCACAAAATCCATGAATATACACTGTATTGGACCACTCTTATTTATTCTTTTTTGCTCTTCCTTTTGTAGTGCAGTTTTATAATTAATCATATACCACTATGCATTTGAAATTTAACAATATTAAATTAATTAATAAAATTTCCCCAAAGTTTTGCATTCTCACTTTTTTTTATATGATTAATATTTAGTCTTTTGTTTTTTTGTATGGAATCTATTTTATAAAAATTAATTTTTACTTTCTCTGTTCCGCTAAAATTATCACTGTGAAAAAAAAATCTAAAATTATCACTGTGAAAAAAAAATTTATCCCTCTCATATTTCACTTTATTAAATTAAGAAAGATTAATTAATTTTTTTAATATTACTCTTATTATTAATAACTTAATTAATGAATTGAGAATATAATATTAATAAATTAATGAAGAATATTTTAATTTATTTAAAATAATTTTATATAATATTTAAAGAATTTAATGACTTTCTTAATAAATATATATAAGTTAAAAGTGACAATTTTAGTGAGACAGAGTAAGTATTTTTTTTTACACAATACTAATATAGTTAAGGCATATGCTTTATTAGTACACTGTATTGAGTTCATTTATTTAGACTAAAATCAAATTTTTGACAATAAATAAAATAATAAACTCACTTATTAATTAGCTTAATGTTTTGTGCTTTTTAAAATAATTGATAATAAAAAATAAAAAAAGGACCAAATATACATAGAACTACAAATAAGAATGAAATTTTATATCTTTTAATTATCCCCTCACTACAAATAAGAATGAAATTTTATATCTTTTAATTATCCACTCAAGTATAAATTGAATAAGTTTTTGTTTCTATTTTATTTTTTGACAATGTAAATTTAATGTGTTTCATACTCTAATTTATAATAAAACTCAAATAATATTCAATAAACTATTCAACACTCAAAATTAAAATTATCAGTATATAACCGTTAACATATATTTTAAAAATTTCAATTGAATTAAAAAATACTTAAAATAATAAGTTAAAAAAATTTAAATAAAAGTAAAATAAAAATAAAATTGAGAGGGTAAAAAAAAATTAAATAGTCTATAATTTCAAAAATTATATCCGTTATCAACTCTTTTACTAAACATTGCTTAATAATTGATGGTGACTTTACGATTTCTTTCATTTTCTAGCACCAAATAATTAGCATGATCACAGGCGTTGATTAAGTTCCAATCGAGAACATGGGGATGGCTTGTTTTTCCAAAATTTTTCAACACGGCAGCGTTTTTCATAGACTCCTAGCACTCTTTGATGAAAGAAAAATAAAGTAATTATTTATAACTAAACATAATTTTTCAAAAGAATTTTTCTGATGAGTGTTTGAAAAAAATCAGTTAAAAAATGATACATACTCATATAAATTAATTATTATCATATAAATTTTCAAAGATATCCTTATTTCTTAATTATAATAACATGAATTAATATTGTATACTTTATTTAATATCATTCCTTAATTACATAGTTAATCAACACAATTAAGAAATAACAATACAAGAATTTCCTTGTAAAATTGACATTTAAAACTAGAAAATGGACTAAATTTTGAAACAAATTAATAAATAAACAATAAAGTATTAATTTGGTACGGATGGAGTAATTTAAATAAAATTGAATAAATAAATTTATAAGTTAAAATTTTTATTAGTCACCGGTGATTCACAATCAATTATAATTATATTAAAATATTCACCCTTTTATTCAAATAATTATTGAAACAATTTAATAATTTTTTTATTTCAAAAAAATAATTTAATTATTTTATTTGATATAAATAATTTCTAATTATATGTTATTTAAAATTAAGTCTGTTTTTAACCAATGCCATAAGTTTCTTCAGGCATTTATAATTTTTAAAATGTATCAATTATATCTAATTTTTTTAACTATTGCATGCTCGATATGTTTATTAAATATATCATAAATTAAAAATAAATGAGAATAAAACATAAATAAAACATAAAATAGATAAGCGAAATTCCCAGGAATAATACAACTTATTTTTGAAAACTATTTGATAATTTCTTGGTGATTTATACTTCGTTTTGAAAACTATGAGATCATATATTAATAGTTCAAAGCCTAAAACCAGCAATTATCAAGTCCACGCACCATTAAAATCCCTCAACAAGATGACAACATGCTATTTAATTATTTTGCTTTGGAATTTATTCAAAATATATTATATTATACAATCATTTTTTTTAATTAAAATGACAATTCAATTAAATAATGATATATTTTTATATTTTATTACTTAAGAAATTATAGAGTTTATTTATAAAAAAAATTAGAATATAATTTAAAAAAATTATTTATATATATTATTAGAGATACGTGTATATATATGTGTGTGTTTTTAAGTTATAAAAATACAATTAGAGATAAATATATATTAATTTATTTATACATAAATATAATTATATAGAAAAAAAATATTGTGACAAAAAAAACTTTGTAATTAAGATTAACTATAATTATCTAGCTAATAATTTATTAATATATCATATAAATTAAATTTTATGATAAAATATATTATAAAATGTGTCCACATAGTATATTGTGCATATCTTATGGATGTTCTTTCCACATCTAAAGAAAAAAAAATAACATACACGAGGTCATGCACATATCGAAGACAATCTTTATATTGAAGAAGTATCTTATATGAATATTTATTCTATTTAAAGTATCGGTGATTCATAACAAATCATAAATTTTTTATATTGACGACTTTATACTGTTGAGAGAAATAAAAAAATAATTTTGATCCCTTATCATTTGGTTAAAATTTTGATAATGAAAGATTGTTAATTAATATTCTTCCAAATTTTGGCGGTTATGCCTCGCAATATTTATAGCAAATCCATATAAATACATTTAGATTTACAGCAATGTATCCAAACGTGCATTAGGTTTTATAAATAGGCTTGTAAAACTCAGTCTCTTTAGGTAGGTTTATAAATATGTTTATAGCGATGTATCTAAATGTTCGAATATGGTTGAACGTTGATTACATATTTTTATTATAATTACAATAATATTTTGTAAATAATCTATAAATAGGTTTATAAATTATTATATATATATAGATTATCACTCTTATTAATAAAAGTCATTTTTATCTAAATTTACATAATTATTTATGTTTAAATTAAAATTGATGGTTTTTTGCAATTTAAAATATTCGTTTATAATTGATGGTGATTTGTATACTGAAAAACTTTTAGATCCTATTTATATATAAATAAATTAATTTACTTTAATTTCATCAATTTTAAGATCCATTATTGATTTTTTTTTTAACTGTAGATCCAGCAGTGATAAAACTAAAAGAAAAAAGCATATAACGATTTTAATTAAATATGTTTTGATTAATTTTATTTTAGGATTAAAAGTGATTTATTATTGATGAGAGAATTATAATAATTAACAATAATACACTTTTTTCCCCCAAAACAACATAACTCTGTGTAATAATAAAATAAGAAGAAACCCACAACTTGCAATAATAATAATAACAATAATAATAATAATAATATAAATACTCTAAAAATTTAAACTAGCTTTATGAAAGATCGAGCCACCAGCTAACTTTTTAGCCCCTGGCTCGAACCCAAATCAGACAATAATACAAAATCAAACTAGCCAAGTCAAGTCGAGCTGACCCGTTGCTACGATTAATCATCAATCAGCGACGGTCCAAGTCAAATCATTCTCAAAAATCCAGTGACAAACTTCGATCTGACCCGGATTTGAACCCAAAGCCAAGAAAGCACCATGGGTGGAGCTCCAAGATGAAGTATCCAAATGACAGATGGCAACACCGTGGTTAATCTTAGCCTTAGTATCCGGATCCAATATATCCGATTCGTAAACCCGAACTTTAGGAACCGAATGGCAATAATAAAGTAGGTAAGGGTACAAGCTTTGATGACACGATATTGACTTGGTGACTTTGCCACCGTTAATTCCTTTGACAGTGCCGATCATGATCTTTTTCTTTGACCCGTTAACGTTTTCTGTTGTACGAGCAGCCACGTTACGGCCCAACACGGAGGTGGCGAAGTCGATCATGTCCTCGGCGGAGCCGACACATCGTTTGGTCTCGCCGGCACTGGGAGCTCTCTCGCACTCATTAAGAGCTTCGAGGATTATAGTCTCCATGGTTGAATTATCAGTGGCGTGGAAAGTTTGTTTGAGCTGAAAAATCTTGGAAGTTGAGAATGGTAATTTGGAGGTAATAGATCGGGGCAAAAATGTCCTTTTCGGCATTTTATCTCTAATGTCCGGCATTGGCATAATATTTCCTTTCTTCAGCTCTGATTCACGGAAGAATTTGCCTGGCTCCACCCACTTATTTACCAAACTACCACTAAGCTTCATCGAATTAGTTTCTTCTGCAGATTTATCAGTAGTGTATTCAGAAAAAGAGGTACCTTTCTTGTTAGCATAATCTGTAAAAGTATTGTTAATTCCATAAAGCTTGAACCCAATTTTTTGCTTCCCATCTGCTCCTTTACCATACCCTTTAAATCTATCCGTCCCTTCATTGAAAGATTTGCCATAATTGTTGAAATTAACCTTTGCTTCTTTTGAATCTTTAGCATAAGATTGAAAAGAATCGTCACCCACATTGGATTCTTCCCTGTAACTGCTGAAAGAAGCTTCAGAAAATGATCCGGCGTCGCCGTAGTTCTTGAAATTGTTTTTCGGAACATTCCCATTAAACCCATAAGACTTGAAACTATCATTAGCTGCATTTCCTTTCTCACCATAATTGTCAAAATCTGAAGTTATCACATTCGAATTCTCTCCGTAGCTTGAAAATTCACCTCCGATTGCATTGCCGTTCTTCCCATAACTCTTGAACGATTCACCGCCGGCATTTGTATCCCCAGTATAACTAGAGAATTTTTGGCCCTTTGCGTTGGCGTCATCGGAATAAGATGTGAACCGGAGATTTGGGACATTTACTTGCTCATTGTAATTTTTGAACTCGCCGGTGCCGCCGGTAGCTCCGGTACCATAGGTATTGAAGCTCTGGTCAACTACGTTCCCTTCAGTGCCATAATGGGTAAATGTTTCATCATGACCGGCGGCGTTACGGCCGTATCGGCGGAAATTATCGACGGGGAGATTATCACCATCGGAGTAGTTCTTGAACGAGTCGAATCCATCAGCCCGGCCCGAGCCGTAATTGGTAAAGTTTTTGTTGAGGTAGCTAGTAAAATCAGAGTCACCGGTGTGCTTTTCGAGGCTGGGCGCTAAATCGAGGAAGCATAGGAGCTTAGCGGAAGAGCAGAAGGCGGGGAGTTTAGTGAAAAGAGCGTTTTCCGCTGCGAGTTTAGTAAAAGTGGCGGCGTCCACGGCGTTTAATGGAGAAGCCTTGGATAGAATAAATGCAGATTGTGGTAAATTGTTGTGGATCTCCTTGTCCCAGTACCGGATAAGATATGCTTTGGGGGTAAGTGGGTTGTCACTTGCCAACAAACGCCGAGCACTGACTAAACTCACCTGGTTTGCAAGAAAGTAACCGGAAAATCAAGAACAATAAATGGAAAACAAACCCAAATAAAAGTTGAAAAATAAAATTACTTAAAATGATTGATTGTATAAGCCATAAACTATAAATATGAACTTACATTGAGCAAGAATGGAAAGAAGAGGAAGACGAAGAAGAGAAGGGTAATGGGATGAGTTTGAGTTTGATTTTGCATTTCTTTTTTCAAGAAAGACAGAGTGGGAATGTTGGTGGGTTTATTGGGTTATGAACTGTGAAGTGAAGAAATGAAATATATATTAAAATTTAGACAGACAGATAGAGAAAGAGAGAGGGGGAAAAACTCAGAACAATCACCTGCAAATGGCCAAAAACCAACAGTGAAAAAAAAAGAAATTAATCAGATATCATTGATAAAGTCTAAAATACAAAATAATAGTGATAATGACTAATATTGGCTACAACGACAACTATTACAGACTAAGCTTAAAGAACGTAGAAATTAAATTTTTTGTATTGAAAACTTGATTGTGGTCTGAAAATAGCTCAAAATAGTGTTATATTTGATTCTGAAATGAAGGAAATTTGAAAAGAAGAAGCAGCTAAAAAATGGGTACCAAAATCAAATCCAAAACTGCTTTGATTCAGGCCATGAGAAGAAAGGAGAGAAATGGGGTATTTATAGCCTTTAAAGAACAAAGCACCTCCACTCTCCAAGTGTATACTGTTTAGCTTCTATAACTTAATGTAATGAATGTTTTTAAAAGTTAAGTTGGCAAAGTATATAATTAATTAACCTTATTAATTATTTATTCTATAAGTAGGATATGAATCCATATCCTAGCTAGTTCATTGAAATTGAATTTTAACTTTTTTTTTAGTTAAAATCTTGATTAATTTTTTACAATTAAGAAAGAAACAATTCAAAATATTACACTGAATTTTCTCTAAAAAGGGTTTTTTGATTAAAAACATTTTTATATCTAAACTTTAATTTAGATATCGTATATATTATTAGATGATAGAATTGGATATGAATATCTTTTTCAATATTGAAAAATAAACCTTAAAATTTTATTTAAATAATTATGAAAAAAGGGTTATAATGAAATCTCAAATTCAATGTTGCTCTCAATCATTATAAAATAGAAAATAAAATAAAGTAAAAACAATAAAATAAAAACCTTAAGTGGGTAGAACATAGCAACCAAATCAATATTCTTTTTCGAAGACATAGTAGTTAGTGTCCTATATAGGATACCCCCACTAAAGAAAACAACATGAAATTTAAAAAAGAAAAAGAAAAAGAAAAATCAAACAATAAATAAAATAAGAAACGAAAAATAAGCATGAGCTCTGACTCTTTAGCAAAGCAGAAAGTTTAGAAATTTGCAATAATGAATTGAATTACATGAAAAAATAAAAAGAGAAAAACAACAAGCATGCGTGTGTGCAAAATTTGGTTTTATTATGTATTATAATGAAATATATATACATATTTTTTTTGGACGGGAGAAATATATATATATTTATTAATTGATAAAAAAAAGAGTTCTCGAAGAGACATGTGGTACACGTGTCAGCATACAATTGGAGGAATGTAGCTCTGAATTTGGATCCTTGACGCGTTTAGCCGCTCATAATTTTGATTTACGATAGCACTACAAAGTTTTGGAGGTTTTATCTTTTTCGTGATCTCTGCTTTCCCAACAAATGCATGCATTATTAGAGTTTTTATAGACAATGACAAAGGCTCGTGATAATGGCAAATCTTGTAATTCTACTTCAATTTCAAGCTTAATTTTGTAATTAAAGTTATTTTTTTTAAAATATTAATAAATTCCTTTTGTTCATCAATTTTAGTTTGATAATCAGAAACGTCTGATTTGGGTCTCGAATTCGGATTGGAGTCGTATCCTCATATTGTAATTAATAAAAAAAAAAAAACAAATTGCTTTTGTTAGCTTAGTTAATTATTGTCGGTGATGATTGGAACATATTTGAGTTTCGGGTCTTAGCAACTACTTGAGAGAATAGCGTGTCTTAGCTTCATAAGTAAGCAGATAATTAGAAGTCTTTACAAGACAAAGACATGCATATAGCATGCGTTAGACAATTAATTAAATGTTTGATAAGACAATTTTCTGCTATAAAATAAATATTCTTGCTGTTATCGAATTATTTATATGTATTTTTTATATTATTATATAATTTGTACGTTATATATTTATAAATTATAATTTTAAACAAATAAAAAAAATTATTTGTCAATTTGCAACGGAGAAGCAATTAATAATTAGAGTAATTTAACACTCACACTCTTAGTTACCCTAAAAATTTTGATTTTTTTTAATTTAAATTGTTGGGTATGAATCAAATACTCGATAATTAAATTATCAACCCTATATACACGTGATAAGAGTTAAACTTAGTCAAAGTTCTGTTTCAACTCTCTCCCTTCTAATAGGGATATTTTTTGATTTAGTTGTATTTGTTCCTCCTGTACATTAGGAACTCAGTTACTGTACTCTATTAAATACTCTATCATATCAAGCAATACATATATTCATTTTTCTACCTTCATAATATGTAGTTCTACATGGTATCAGAGCGTATTAGGTTTTAATATCAATTTTTTTTTCTTCTCCTCCTCTGATCTTTATCTCGTCGTTTTCTAAGACGATTGTCTCCTTATGGCTGCACTATCTCCTGCATCTCCTCCAAACAATCCAGTACCTTCTTCTATTCCTTCCATTCATAATCATGTTACTGTCAAACTCACCTCCACTAATTATCTTCTCTGAAAAATGCAATTTATTCCCCTTCTTCATGGTCAGCAGTTGTTTCATCATGTTGATGGGTCTGTTCCCTCCCCTCCCAAACAGATTAATAATGCTCCAAATCCAGCTTATGTTGATTGGTTTGTGAAAGATCAAACTGTCTTGGGATGGATTCTCAGCTCTCTCTCCGAATCCGTTCTTTCCCAAGTTGTTAGTGCCACCACCGCACACGATGCTTGGTTTCGTCTGCAGACTGCTTTTGCTTCTGGTTCAAAGGCACAGATTCGCACCCTTAAGAGTGCTCTTTGCTCTCTTTCTCGTGAAAGTGATTCAATTGCTACATATATGAGTCGTGCTAAACAATTGTTTGATCAATTACTTGCTCTTAATTCTCCAATTGCAGAAGATGATCTCATTGATCACATTTTACGCGGACTAGGACCTGATTACAGACCCTTCACTCGCAACATTGAAGCTCGACTTACATCGATCTCGTTTGATGATCTTATTGGCTTGTTACTTTCAGAGGAAATGCAACTTCAAAACACTAATGCATCTCTTCATACTCCAGCCGTAGCTCATTTTAGTAATCGCCAATCGTCAATTAAACAATTTCAATCAGATTGGGGTGGGGAATACCAAGCTCTTCAAAAATATTTGAGTGACAATGGAATCATTCAACGTAGTTCTTGTCCACACACTCCTTAACAAAACGGCTGTGCCGAAAGAAAATACCGACACATAACTGAAACTGGTAGAGCCTATTTAATTCATGCATCTATACCACCAAAATTTTGGGATCATGCCTTTGCTGCTGCAGTTTATACCATAAACAGAGTCCCTACTCCAACTCTTAATCATAAGTCACCTTATCAAATTATTTTTCAACGAAATCCGGATTATCAATTCTTTCGTGTTTTTGGTTGTGCTTGTTATCCTTGGTTGCGTCCATATTCTAAGAATAAATTGGAACCACGATCCACCAAATGTGTATTTCTTGGATATAGTCTTCTCCATAAAGGTTACAAATGTCTTTCTTTATCCACTCATAAAATTTTCTTCTCACGTCATGTATTGTTTGATGAACAGGATTTCCCGTTCAAGGTACGTGATGGCTGCTCTTCTGTCCTCGGTTCACCGCCACCACTGCCAGCTATTTTATCCCTTGCTAGACCAGCTTCTCCAACTACTAATACTTTGGGAAACATTCCTACACATCATCCTGCTGCTATTTCATTACCCCAACCTTCCACTACTATACAACCCCCAGCTGTACCCATAAATAATGAAATAGTACCTGTTACTACCACACCAATCATAACAGAGGCTGTGGTCGCCTTACCACCACCACCACCTATCCATACAGAATCTGCTGTGTCTACAACGTCTCAACCAAATTCATCCACAAACAATCGCCATCCCATGATAACACGTTCTAAAACTGGTAATTTGAAACCAAAAATGTTTCAAGCATCTGCTGTACCTGCTTCACCTAGTACTTATACTGAAGCAGCTAAACATTTGATTTGGAGGTAAGCAATGTCCGAAGAAATTGATGCTCTTATGGCCAATGGAACATGGGATTTAGTTCCTCATACACAGGCTTCTAATGTTGTCGGTTGCAAATGGATTTATCGAACGAAAACAAAATCAGATGGATCGGTTAAGCGTCATTAAGCCCGCTTAGTTGCCAAAGGTTTTAACCAACGGCCAGGGCTCGATTATATTGAAACATTTAGTCCAGTAATTAAGCCTGCTACTATTAGATTAATATTGTCTATTGTTGTTAACAGTGTATGGTCTATTCGACAACTCGATGTCTCAAATGCCTTTTTACACGGCACTCTTGAGGAACCAGTTTTCATGGAACAACCTCAAGGCTTTGTTGATCAAAACAAACCGGACTTTGTGTGTGCTTTAAGAAAACCGTTGTATGGATTAAAACAGGCTCCTCGTGCATGGTACTTTTGTCTTGCTCAGGCTTTGCAATGGCTTGGTTTTATAAATTCTAAAGCGGACAGCTCCTTGTTCATTCTCTCAAATGGTCCTCAAGTTGCATATTGCCTTGTATATGTTGATGACTTAATTTTTAACAGGCTCAAGTAACGATCTTCTGCAATCAATTATATACAAGCTGCAACAGGATATTGCTCTAAAAGATTTGGGGACAATTAGTTATTTTCTGGGTGTTGAAGTTGTCTCATCGGTTGATGGTCTACATCTTTCTCAAACTAAATACATTCGGGAAATTCTTCGTCGGGTTAACATGCATGAACTTCATCTGTAAGCACACCATCTTCTCCACAAACATCCTTATACATGGACAGCTCACCTAATTTTGAAGATCCCAAATTATTTCGTCAAGTGGTGGGCATGCTACAATATTTGGCATTAACCAGACTTGATGTTACCATGGCTGTCAATAAGATTTCTCAATTTATGCACTCACCATCTGTTCATCATTGGCAGGCAGTAAAACGAATACTTCGTTATCTTCGTGTTTCAGCTGATCATGGATTATGTTCGTTATCAACAGTTGTTGCTTTCAGTGATGCCGGTTGGGGTGGTGATCGGCTTGATCGCAAAAGTACTTCAGCCTATGCAGTATTTCATGGCATTAACTTAATCTCTTGGTGTTCAAAAAAAACAGAAAACAGTTGCTTGATCTAGCACCGACTCGGAGTATTGGGCATTAGCAACGGCAGCTTCTGAAGTTTACTGGTTACAAAGCATTCTGCGTGAGCTTAAGCAATCTGTTCCAACAGTTCCTCACATTTGGTGTGATAATGTTTCTGCTACATATCTTGCAGCTAATCCAGTTTTCCATTCTCGATCAAAACATCTTGAGTTGGACTTTCATTTTGTCCGTGATCAAGTCCGCAAGAAGGTCCTTCAGGTTTCTTACATATCCACCACAGATCAAGTTGCTGATTTACTCACCAAGCCTTTATCAAATTCTAGGTTTCTTCAATTGAAATCCAAACTACAGGTTGTTCCAACCAAGTGTTTGCGGGGGGTAATAAGAGTTAAACTTAGTCAAAGTTCTGTTTCAACTCTCTCCCTTCTAATAAGGATATTTTTTGATTTAGTTGTATTTGTTCCTCCTGTACATTAGGAACTCAGTTACTGTACTCTGTATAAATACTCTATCATATCAAGCAATACATATATTCATTTTTCTACCTTCATAATCTGTAGTTCTACAATACGTATAATTAGTGATTAATTATTTTTGTAATAAAGCATCACATTGTACTGCTCTTTTTCTTTACATTGTGATTCTTAAATTTTTATGATATGATATATAACAAAACTCAATTATTTAACTACTAGCCATAGCTATGAAAGTTGGTGACTGATTTATTTTATTACAGTGTCACATTCTCTGTTTCCTTGTTATAGATTATATCCTAATTATAGATTATCTCCATCATTACAGGAGTGAAGATGGGCTTTTTCAATAGGCCAATAATCATTTGATTGCTTTAGAGAGAGGAGAGAAAAAGCAAGAAAATTATTTAAAAAAAACACAATGTACTTCTTGTTAAATTAAAGAAGATTAAGAAAGAAAGAAAGAAGAAAGAATTATGGGAAGAATCTGATTAATATATTTAACTTGACACAGCATAGCTATTTATATAGCTTTACAGAACTGAAATGCAGAAAATTAGTTAACAGAAACACCAAAAATCTGAAGATATTAACAAACAAAACAAATCAAGTATCCCAAAACAAATAGGGATTTATTTGACTGAAATAAAGACTAACAATTCATCTCTTAAACTGAATGCTTTAAGCAATCATTTTATAACTGATTCCATTGAACATATGCCCAATAAAGCTCGCAACTTCAAAAAGGCATCCAGTTTGAAAGCCTTGGTCATGATATCAGCCAGTTGTTCTTGGAAGCACAGTACACTAATTCAACAGTGCCAGCTTTAGTAAGCTCTCACAGAAAATGAAACCGAACATCTATATGTTTGTTTCGTCCATGCATCACTGGATTTTTTGAAAGCTTAATGGCAGAATTATTGTCGTAACGAATTATAACTAACTTGTCTTGCTTAGGATCCAGCTTCTTCAAAATTCTTGTCAACCATACAGCTTGGCATGCACATGAAGCAGCTGAGATAAATTCCGCCTCTGTAGTGGATAGACTAACTACTGGCTGTTTTTTCGAAGACCAGGACACTGCTCCTGAGCTAAAAAGAAAAACATAGCCTGAAGTGCTCTTCCTATCCTCCAAATCTCCGGCATAATCACTGTCTGCATAAGCAACCAGCTCATTATCTCCTCCATTCTTGTAGAAAATCCCCAAATATGTAGTTCTCTTCAGATATCTAAGCACCCTTTTTGCAGCCTGTAAATGATGTTGAGTGGGACTATCCATGTATCTACTTATAAGACTTACAGCAAACATCATATTCGGCCGAGTTGCGGTGAGATACATAAGACTACCCACTATTTGTTTGTAGTAAGTCTTGTCAACCGTAGCTCCACTTTCATCTTTAACAAGCTTAGCACCTAGAACAATGGGATTATGAACAGCAGTACTGTCATGCATTCCAAATTTCTGTAGAACCTCCAAGGCATATTTTCTTTGACTAAGAAAAATTCCATCTGAATTTTGGAAAATTTCCAAAAAAAGAAAATATTTCATTCTCCCATGATCTGTCATATCAAACTCAATTTTCATGGACCTTTTAAAATCTGCAAACATCAATTCATCATTTCCAGTAAAAATAAGACCGTCGACATACAAACTGATGATCAATATTTTACCATTCTTTGATGTTTTGGTGAATAAAGTATGCTCATAATCACACTTGTCAAAATCTTCTTTCACAAAATATGATTCTATTTTGCTGTACCAGTCTCGTGGTGCTTGTTTAAGCCCGTACAAAGCCTTTTTGAGTTTATAAACTTTATGTTCTTCTCCCTTCTGCACATAACCACAAGGTTGTTCCACAAACACATTTTCAGTTAACTCACCGTGTAAAAAGGCAGATTTCACGTCGAATTGGTAAATAGGTCACCCCTTTTGAGCTGCGAGTGCAATCACCAGCCGAATTGTCTCCATGCGTGCTACATGGGCAAATATCTCATCATAGTCCACTCCATGTTGTTGAGCATACCCTTTCACTACCGATCGGGCTTTATATTTATTGACCTCTCCATTCTCATCAAATTTTGTCTTATAGACCCATTTTACTCCAATTGATTTTCCTCCTGCCGGAAAATCTGTCAACTCCCATGTGTCGTTTCCTTTTATGGCTTCCATCTCCACATCCATAGCTTGCCTCCATTTTTCATCTTTTACAGCATCTTCAAAATGAACAGGATCAGTATTTGCAAACAGAACCATATCAGCTTCCCCTTCAGAAAGTCCTTCACCTGTCTTATAATCTTTCATCCAAACTGGTGGCATTCTAGTTCTTTCAAAATTAGAAGTAGCAGATGAATTTGAAGAACTAGAATCAGAGTCAGAAGAATTAAGAGACATGGTTACCTCCGCATCACTATCGTCAGATTCGACTTGTTCAGGTACAAAATCTAGTTCTTGATCATTATTCTCTTGCACCTCATCATCTTCCCATTCCAAGTCGCAAACAATGGATTGTTCATGCTGCTTTTCCCATTCCCATTGTTTGTCTTCTTCAAATACAACATCTCTGCTTATGATGATCCGTTGGGAAATTGGATCATAAAGACGATAAGCTTTTGATTCTTCACTGATTCCCAGCAAAACACAACATAAACTCTTGCTATTCAGCTTGGTTCTTTTATTATCTGGAATGTGAACATGAGAAATGCACCCAAACACTCTAAAATACTCAACTGAAGGTTTGATTCCAGTCCACGCTTCCTCTGGTGTTTGATTCTTCACTGCCAAGGTAGCACTGCGATTCAAAACATGTGCTGTCCAATTAACAGCTTCTGGCCAAAAAGAGTTTGGAACTTTCTTCTCTGAAAGCATACTACGAACCATATTCATAATAGTTCGATTTTTGCGTTCAGCGATGCCGTTTTGCTGAGGCGTATAAGCAGCTGTCAATTGTCTTTTTATGCCATTATTAGCACAAAAATCATTGAATTCCTGTGATGTAAACTCTCCACCTCTGTTAGTGCGTAAAATTTTAACAAAAAAACATGTCTCATTCTCAACATTTGCCTTGAATTTTTTAAAAATAGCAAAAGCTTCAGACTTTTCAGTTAGAAAATAGACCAATAATTTTTTGCTGTAGTCATCAATGAAGGTGAGCAAATACCTCTTGTTGCTATTAGAAACAGACTTGATAGGTCCGCAAATGTCGGCATGAACTAATTGCAGAACTTGTGAAGCCCTCCAAGTACTCTTTTTAGGAAATAGATCACGTTGCTGTTTCCCTACCAGGCAATCTTTGCACAATTTAAGTGGAGCCTTCATTTGTGGCAACCCATGCACCATTGTTTTTTGTTGGAGAAGTTGCAGACCGCTGAAGGTTAGGTGTCCATAACGACAATGCCAAAGCTGTACATTATCTTTTGTAATTGTGCTAAAACAGGCTGATGCTATAGGTTGAGATATAGCATTTAGAACAAACATTCGATTTGAAGCCATTACCGTGTCCATAACCAACCCCTTTTCAAGATGGTACACTTTGCACTTATTACGCTGAAACAAGATAGAGAGACCCTTTTCTTGAAGTTGCTCAATACTGAGCAAATTATTCTTCAAATCTGGTATATAAAATACGCCTGTGATGGTCTGTGCTATCCCATGCATTAGCAGCCTGATATTGCCTTTGCCTCTGACATTCAAGATAGAATTGTTGCCTAGCTTCACAAAATCTTTAAATATTTCATCAAGATCAAAGAAATATTCCTTCTTCTCGCACATGTGATTGCTGCAACCTGAGTCGAGAAACTAAGTATCTTCTTTATTGGCAATATTTGTTTCCAAATATGCCATCAACAGCATCTCTTCTTGCGCCTCAACAAAATGCACCTCCTTTTCTTTTTGTGAACACTCCCATTGAAATTGCCCAAGGTTGTGACAACGGTAGCACTCAATTGTTGATTTGTCAAAACTTTGTCTGCCTCTGCCTCGTCCACGGCCCCGACTATTATCGCGACCTCTTCCTCCAGAATGATCTCCATGTGAAACTTTCAAAGCATGCTCTTCTTCATTCTGAGAATTCATGCGTTGTTCATGCACAAGCAGACTACTTTGCAGCTCATCAATAGTTAGCATGCTTGTGTCCTTTGATTCTTCAATAGAACAAATAACATAATTAAATTTGGGAGTCATGGATCTCATAATTTTTTCAACCACAACAGCATCTCCCTTGTCCTCACCATTTGCTTTCATTTTATTAGCAATGGTAAGAGTTCGGGCAATAAATTCATTCATAGTTTCTCCAGTCTTCATGTGAAGAATTTCAAACTCTTTTCGAAGAGCTTGCAGCTGTGCACGCTTAACACGTGTTGTTCCGTGATATTTCTGCTTTAGAGAGTCCCATATGTCTTTTGCTGTATCCTTTTTGAGGATTGTCTTCAGGACTGACCGATCCAATGCTTGAAATAGAAAATTCTTCGCCTTCAAGTCTTTCAATTTCTGATCTTCAAAGCTTTTCTTTTGTGCGTCTGTCAAAGATACTCCTTCTGCTGCTACAGGAACTCTATCTTCTACCAAGTGCCAATACTCTTTTGAGCGCAAGAAATTTTCCATGAGCATCGCCCAATGATCATAATGCCCATCAAATTTGGGTATTGCTGGTTGAACAAAAAAAGATTCAGTTGTCATATTTGAATCACAGAAAAGAAGAAAGACACTTATAGAAGACTGCTACTTCTAACCCCCTTAGGGCTCTGATACTAAATGTTAAATTAAAGAAGATTAAGAAAGAAAGAAAGAAGAAAGAATTATGGGAAGAATCTGATTAATATATTTAACTTGACACAGCATAGCTATTTATATAGCTTTACAGAACTGAAATGCAGAAAATTAGTTAACAGAAACACCAAAAATCTGAAGATGTTAACAAACAAAGCAAATCAAGTATCCCAAACAAATAGAGATTTATTTGACTGAAATAAAGACTAACGCTTCTCTTTGGATAGTAGATAAGAAAGTAGATGAGGATGACCCAATCATAATAATAATAATAATAATAATAATAATAATAATAATAATAATAATAATAATAATAATAATAATAATAATAATAATAATAATAATAATATTTAAGAGATAAGATAATATGGCTTAATTAATGTTTTATTAAATATTAATTTTTATAGCCACTAATTAAACTAATAGGAGATTTTGAGCTCAATTCTAGGTTACAAAGTAGTATTATAAAACCAGTAAATAATTAATAATCGTTTCATATGTATAAAAGTATATATTTTTTAAAGTAATATTCTGAATTTAATTATCGATTCTAGCGTTATATATGAAAAAATGATACTGGAAAGATCACCCTAAATTTTATAGTATCCAAATAAAATTAGTCGTAAATCAAATCAGCAAATAAAATTTTACTATTATTGTAATTATATCTTATTTAACTCCGAAATAATAATTAAAAAACAAATTTTGCTTGTGATTATTGTATAATCCAATATGCTCTCAATAAAACCGACGGGTTTCTGCACATTTTGTCTCTTTAAAAGTACACCATGAATTAAAGCCATTAAATACACGAGCAGAGTAACATTATTTGATCACTCATAAAGTTTGCATGAAATATTTCAGTCTCATTGTTTTTGCATGAGAGCCCTCTTTGTTAACTACATGACATTCATGGGCTGGTGATAAACGATTTGTTTTATTCTTATTTCATTTTCTTAAATGATAATTACTCCCTTTATTTTATTTTAAGTATCACAAAATAACAATACGTACATAAAAAAAAAATAATTAATCATTATAAATTTCATAAAAATTTTATTATAATTTACCTAAATATATTTTCTCATCTCTCACCATACTTATTTTCTTTCAATAATTAATAGAGACAATAATAAAATTTTTTAATCAATACTCTCTTAAATTTCTAAAAGCGACATTTGAAGTTAAATAAAAATTTTTTTCTTATACGATACTTAAAATGAAACAGAAATAATTATTATGTAATATTTAGATATTAACTTAATTATTCTAATCGAACTATGAATTAAAGATGTTAGAATTAATTTTAAATTGTTAAAATTAATCCTCTAATTAATCATAAGTGTGGGCTAAATATATTTAAATATTAAATATGTATTGCAGTCAAATTAAAATAGTCAAATTAAAGTTATGATCAAATAAGGATTGTTGACTATTGAGGTGTCCTACTCGTAATAGGATTATAAGTGTAGAGACCGATAAGAATTTCTGTTTTGTTGAAGGACCAAAATAGAAATCATCATCATCAGTTATAAATAAGGGGTCGTGGTCTCCAGGGGAACATAACAATTTTGAGAGAACATTACGTTCCTTCAGTAGTGCTTCCGCTAAACTTAAAGTGTGTATCTCCTAGAAGGCGACAAACTCCAAAATCGTCTTCAGCTTCAACATACGATGATGTCATGTATGCAATTTACCCCTTTGTAATTTAATTTGAATAATCTAGTGATCTATGCATATTTTATGTTTTAGGGGAATAAGATTTTCTCCCCTTTCAATTGGTATCAGAGCCCTGTGCTAGGTTGCTAGATTTTCCGATTAAATTGCGGTATTGATTATTGTTTTGATTCTAGAAAATTAATTCGGTGATTGTAATTTTCTAGAATTAATTTGGAATCGAATTTGGTAATCTGAAATCAATTTTGGTTTGATTTGTTTTTGTATTAAATTACTGAGATTATTTAATTAATTCTGGAAAAATCGAATTTCTGGACTTGAATTTTGGTTTGTAATTTTTCTGGAATTAATTAATTTTTGGTTAATTAATTATGTAAATCAATTAATTAAAGATTAAAAAAAAAGCTACTGTTTTCGAAAACAGTTTACGAAAAAAGAAAAAAAAAGTTTACGAAAATTTAAACAGTTTAAAATTTTTTTTTTGTAAACTTTTTTTTTCTCGTAAATTTTTCGTAAACTGTTTTCATGATTGCGAAAAAAAAAAGTTTACGAAAATTTAAACAGTTTAAAATTTTTTTTTTTGTAAACTTTTTTCGTAAATTTTTTTTTTAATTTTAGCCCAATTTTATAATTTAGCCACTAAATTAAGTTTATTGGGACTAAATTATTTTTCCGGGGGCAAACTTATTCAATGTTTAAAAGTTAAATTTTTTAAAATTGCAACTTTTGGTTTTTTAATTGTAAATTTTTTTAAAAAAAAAAATTAAATTGAGTTCGAATTTTGGAATTTTAGTCCTGATTGTGTCTAATATTTTCGGATAAATTGGTTGAAGCAATATGTCGCCAAAGTGACCTCCATTGTGTAGATTACTTTATTTGGGTATTAGACAGGTGTATTAAAATTCATTGCGGGTAGTATACCGGCCCAAAGGAAGGTTGCTATCTGGCTGAATTAAGAATACATTGCTGTAATAAATATGTGATAATTATTATGTGTTCATCCATGTGGATAATAAATCGGCCCAAAGTAAGGTTTATTATTTGACAGGACTGAATTGTCAATATTTGATTACTGCGTTGAGATACCAATTACAGTTAATATTTTATGTCCAAAGATGAGAATATTAATGTTGTGTTCGGTATCTTGTTTCCAATATTTAAACTCTATTTCTGTGATTTGTTTCAATTTTTTGTGGATTGTGAGCTTATGTCATTTATTTATTATTTATTTTCTCTGAATTCAGCTAGCATGCCGTATAATCCTAACACTGTCCCTATGCTTGAGGGGTCAAATTTTGGTTCATGGAAATCAAGCATCATGATTTATCTGGGTTGTATGGACTTAGACCTTGCATTCAGGATGGACAAACCTGCTCCTCTTACTGAAGAAAGCACAGATGCTCAGAGGGTTCAGTATGAGAAGTGGGAGCGTTCTAACCGCTTAGGTCTTATGATCATGCAGCAGGGAATCCCAGAACATGTTCGAGGAGCCATTTCTGCTGAAGAAAGTAATGCTAAAAACTATCTTGCTGAGCTGGAGAAGGTCTATGTCAAAAATGACAAGGCCGAAGTGGGGACGCTTTTAGCGAAACTCACCTCCATAAGGTATGCTGGCAACGGTAGTGTTCGGGAGCATATACTGAGCATGTCCCAAATAGCCAAGAGACTAAAGGTCTTGGATTTGGTTTTACCAGATGACCTATTAGTCCATCTAGCTTTGAATTCTCTTCCACCACAGTATGGGCAGATCAGGACTTCATATAACTGCCAGCCGAGCAAATGGACTCTTAACGAGCTCATTGCTCATTGTGTGGATGAGAAGGAAAAGTTGTTGGCTACTAAAAGGGAGAGTGCTCATCTGGTCTCTTCAGCAGATAAGGGCAAGAACAAGAAGAGAAAAAAGACTGCTGAGAATAAGACTGCTAATAAAGGTCCTGTGCAAAAGAAGCCTAAGGAATTAAAATGCTTCTTCTGCAGCAAGTCTGGACACTTAAAGAAGGACTGTCCTAAATATGCCACATGGCGTGTCAAGAAGGGTAAGTACCTTGTTTTAGTCCATTCTAAGGTTAATTTAACTTCAGCTCCTAGAAACACTTATTGGATGGATTCTGGTGCTACCGCTCACATAAGTGTTTCATTGCAGGGTTGCATGAGCTACCGAAAGCCAACTGACGGTGAAAGATACGTCTATGTGGGAAATGGCGATCCGGTGGAAGTAGAGGCAATTGGGCATATTAGATTGTGTTTAAGAACTGGTTATTTTTGGATCTTGTAGATACTTTTGTTATTCCGACGTTTAGACGGAATTTAATTTCTGTTTCTTATTTGGACAAATCTGGTTATACTTGTTCATTTGGAGACAGTTTATTTACTTTATCTATGGATTCAAAAAATTTTGGTACTGGCTTCTTGAATGCATGTGATAATCTATATATGCTGGATATTAATGATTCTTATAATGAAACCCTGCAAGTAAGTACTATAGGTATCAAAAGGAAGCTGAATATGGATAACTCAGCTGCTCTATGGCACAGACGTTTGGGTCACATATCCAAATCTAGAATAGAGCGTCTTGTGTCAGATGGTATCATAAATACACTTGATTTCACAGATTTGGACTCCTATGTTGAGTGTATTAAAGGTAAACAGACTAAACAAAAGAGATTAGGTGCCAATAGGTCATCAAACGTCTTAGAATTGATACATACGGACATCTGTGGTCCATTCCCTACAGCAACAAGGAATGGTCAAAGATACTTTATATCATTCATAGACGATTACTCATGTTATGGGTACCTATATCTCATTCATGAGAAATCTGAGTCTCTGGACGTTTTCAAATCTTATAAGGCCGAAGTTGAAAACCAACTCGGAAAGAAGATTAAATCTGTTAGATCTGACCGTGGAGGTGAGTACTATGGCAGATATGACGGTTCAGGTGAACAACGTCCAGGGCCATTTGCTATTTTCCTTCAGGAATGTGGTATAGTCCCTCAATACACAATGCCTGGTACACCCAGCATGAATGGTGTATCTGAGAGACGTAACAGGACTCTTATGGATATGGTTAGAAGTATGATTAGTCATTCTTCTTTACCTGAGTCTCTGTGGGGAGAAGCATTAAAGACAGCAGTCTATCTTCTTAACAGAGTACCAACTAAAGCAGCTACAAAAACACCTTATGAGCTTTGGATTGGACGCAAGCCCAGTCTAAAGCACCTTCATGTTTGGGGATGTCCTGCTGAGGCTAGGCCTTATAGGCCTAATGAGATAAAATTGGACTCCAAAACTGTTAGTAGCTACTTTGTTGGTTATTCTGAGCGATTTCGGGGTTTTAAGTTCTATAATCCTACTTTCAGATCCATTTTTGAGACGAGAATTGCAACATTCTTTGAGGATGTTGAGTTTGGGGGGAGAAATAAGGTTAGAAACATTGTCTTTGAGGAGGGATCGAGTCAGGAACACTCAGTGTCGATTCCTATCTTTGCTCTTGGGACTGTTCAGGTTCCTAGAATTGTTAATATCCCAGAAGCAATTCCGGATCCAATACAAGACAATGTTGATCAACTTCCCCATCAGGATGAAGAAGTTGTTCTTCCTCAAGAACAAGCTCAACAACCTCAAGAATTTGAGTTAGAATCTGTGCCTTTAAGAAGGTCCACTAGAGAGAGAAGAAATGCTATTCCAGATGATTATGTAGTATATCTTCAGGAACATGAGGACACTATAGACATGGTGGAAGATGATCCAATCAGCTTTCATCATGTCATGCAGGATTCCAACTCTCATAAGTGGATTGAGGCAATGAGTGAAGAATATAAATCTATGCAAGACAATCAAGTTTGGGATCTTGTTCCATTACATGAAGGAAAGAAACCCATTGGTTGCAAATGGATATTTAAAACCAAGAGGGATTCTAAAGGTAATGTGGAAAGATATAAGGCTCGTCTTGTAGCTAAAGGCTTCACTCAGAAAGAGGGGATTGACTATAAAGAGACCTTCTCTTAGGTTTCATCGAAGGACTCTTTTAGGATAATCATGGCTCTAGTTGCACATTTTGATCTTGAGTTACATCAAATGGATGTGAAGACTGCGTTTCTCAATGGAGACATTGATGAAACCATCTATATGGTGCAGCCAGAAAACTTTGTGTCTGGAGACCCAAAGCGACTGGTATGCAGATTAAAGAAATCCATTTATGGACTCAAGCAAGCTTCTCGTCAGTGGTACTTCAAGTTCCATGAAGTAGTTGTCTCTTTTGGTTTTGAGACAAATGCTGTGGAAGATTGTGTGTATCACAAGTTCAGTGGGAGTAGGTTTATCTTTTTGGTCTTATATGTGGATGACATATTGCTTGCTACTAACTGTAAGGACTTGCTGCACGAGACCAAAGTCTTTCTCTCAAAACACTTTGAGATGAAAGATTTAGGTGAAGCTACTTTTGTATTAGGGATTCAAATACATCGAGACCGTACTCGAGGTATTCTTGGATTATCACAAAAGGGCTATATTGAGAAAGTGCTCAAGAGATTTAGTATGCACAACAGTAGACCAATTGATACCCCAGTTGCTAAAGGAGATAAATTCAGTCTTGATCAGTGTCCAAAGAGTGAACTTGAGATTCAGGAGATGCAGAAGATTCCTTATGCGTCAGCAGTTGGGAGTCTGATGTATGCTCAAGTTTGCACTCGTCCAGATATTTCATTCATAATTGGCATGTTAGGTTGATATCTTAGTGATCCAAAAATGGATCATTGGAAGGCAGCCAATAAGGTTTTAAGATATATTCAGAGAATAAAGGAACGTATGCTCACATACAGAAAGTCAG
This sequence comes from Garcia nutans, assembly GCA_947685225.1. NCBI lineage: Eukaryota > Viridiplantae > Streptophyta > Magnoliopsida > Malpighiales > Euphorbiaceae > Garcia > Garcia nutans. The sequence goes on along the minus strand of CANTUV010000048.1, from coordinate 3,179,572 downwards.
ATTAGTATGAGATCATTTGGTATACTGATTCTGACTTTATCGAATGTCTTGAGTAGCAAAAGATCCACATTAGACTACATTCCATGGTTTTGGAATTTGTAGTATGCTATGAGACATTTGATCATGAATTTTTTTGACTTTGCTGAATGTCACAGGGCTGCACATTATGGCTAGCATTGAAAATGCTAATAAAGTTTTAAGTGTGACATTAATTCAGCAGTTTAATTCTCCAATGACATTAGGAGCTATTTGGTATTTAGTTTCTGGCTGTAAATGGAGAAAATACAGAGTGGACAGATATCCATAGAGCATGTTAGAACGAACTCCATAATTATAGATCCTCTTACTAAGGCATTGATACCGAAAGTCTTTCATGAGCACACTGCTCATGTGGGTGTCATATTGTTTGAGGATGTTTATTTTCAGTGGGAGTTTTGTTCATTATGTTTTCATTATGTTTTGAATGCTCTATTTGGTTTTGGATATGTTAATTCAGTTTCTGCAGAAAATGAAGTATTCACTTTTGTTTATTACACTCTGTGTTATTTTTGTGGTTGATCTCAATTAAGTGTGACCAGTTGGAAACAGGTATAATTAGATCATATTACATGTAGTTTCCATGCTACACTCCTATTATTGATCTATGTCATTTGAGAGTATTGGTAATGTGATTGATGGTGGTTTGAGTCACGATGAATGTGGCGACTGGCCCTTCAGTCCTTTATCGATATAATCAATGAACGAGATTGTTTGAGGTACCTTCAGTATGACTGCTTTTATGAGCTCATTAAGGTATATACATTTATATTTAATATATGTTAGCCCAAATGGGAGATTGTTAGAATTAATTTTAAATTGTTAAAATTAATCCTCTAATTAATCATAAGTGTGGGCTAAATTTATTTAAATATTAAATATGTATTGTAGTCAAATTAAAATAGTCAAATTAAAGTTATGATCAAATAAGGATTGTTGACTATTGAGGTGTCCTACTCGTAATAGGATTATAAGTGTAGAGACCGATAAGAATTTCTGTTTTGTTGAAGGACCAAAATAGAAATCATCATCATCAGTTATAAATAAGGGGTCGTGGTCTCCAGGGGAACATAACAATTTTGAGAGAACATTACGTTCCTTCAGTAGTGCTTCCGCTAAACTTAAAGTGTGTATCTCCTGGAAGGCGACAAACTCCAAAATCGTCTTCAGCTTCAACATACGATGATGTCAGGTATGCAATTTACCTCTTTGCAATTTAATTTGAATAATCTAGTGATCTATGCATATTTTATGTTTTAGGAGAATAAGATTTTCTCCCCTTTCAAAAGATTAATAGTGCATTTAGTAAATTAGTGAGAAAATTGATTACTGAAAATATATTTTATAGAGATTATATTTTAATAAAAAAATTATATTATTGTGTTTAAAAGATGTAATAAAATATTGAGAAAATAGCTTAAAAAAATATTAACTTATTTGGTTACAACTCAACTTTATAGGAAAAGTTTAAGTAATATCTGAATTACCCTTATAACATTTATTTTTTATTTTATCATATTTTAAATTAAGAGTATGATTGTCTTTTGACATGTAGACTCATCAATTCACTTTTTTGGTAAAATATTTTTCTTACTCCCCTCAAGTAAAATATTTTACTAACTGATTGATAAAGTTTAGTGGGCTCGATATTTTATTTTACATGGATTATTTGTAAATAAATATAGTATTTTTAGTAAAACAGAATTATTTAGTCAACTTTTTTTAAATTATTATGCAACCAAATCCACAATAATATAATAAATTATATCTATCTATCATCTTTTTTTTAACAGGTTTATCATCTTTCGAGAATATATTATTATCAGCTTTCCATTAATATAATTGATAAAAAACAGGCTGAGAGCCCTTTATATAGGTAAAATAATAATATTAGATTTTTTTTTAAAAAAAAATTATATTAGTGCATTCTTGAAAAATGGGTGTAATTTACCCATTAATAAGACTATATTTTACACTTAAAAAGAAAGTTCTTTTGGTTAATAAGGCAAAATTTTTTAATTTTCTTCCCCTTATGAATTGGGGATTATATTTGCCTTTTTTTTTTTATATAAATAAAACCAAATGAAAAGGAGACTTCAATTTGTACATGGGATACTTGATGTGGCTTAAAAAACATAGAATAATAGCATTTAATTTTGTTCATTCTGTCAATAATTGACCTAAAAAATTTTAGATTTAATGAAAGACCACTTAATAATTAATATAATTCAGAAAATAAATCTTATTTATATTCCAAACTTTTTTTTCTTAAACAATAAAATTATATAAAACTGTAAAAGATTTATATGCTAGTATAAAATTAACATGTATTTTTAGAATTGTATCATAGGGTAAACATGGTGGTTCATTCTCATTAATGTATTGAGATTTATATTTATCTCTACTTATTTATAAATGGATTGCACATGAAAGTATTAATTAAAGTTCCTACTGAGGCAGCTCATCTTGTGGTGTTGATTTGAATATATATATATATATATATGAAATTAATTACTTAATTTCCATTTTAGAATTATGACTCTTGTCAAACTCTGGCAAATATTTGATACTCTAATTAGATGTTTTTCTATTAGAAAAAAAAGGAAAAAAGAACATAAATTTAATGCTTCTGCAAAAAGTGAATATGGGTTTGTTTTCTTATAGATGATTAACCTTTTTCATTCTCAATCTTTCATAATTATAATACTGCAAAGTAATAATAATAGAATTAAATGAATATATATGCAAAATATAATGCAAATCCAAGATTTGAAAAGTTTTCAGAGCATAAACTCTTAAAATAGCAAATGCCTAGTTTAAGCTAACTTCAAAACACCCAACAACTATGATTAGATGTTCTTCAACATAAAATTCCTAATTGGGAAAAAAAGATTGATAATTAACAAGAAAGTTTGTATCCTACATGAAACCCTAATTAACAAGCACGTGATGTACATTTAATTACTAAACATAATAAAGGCAAAATGCATTAATTAAGCACCATATTGAATTGAAAAAAATGCCTTTCCTTCTAATTACTTGTAAACAATTAAAAAAATGTTAATTCACCCACCTCTGTATCAAAAAAAAAAAAAATTTTTCTTTGACTATCAAGCTACTAGTTCTCCATGTTCATTGTTTGACTATTGTTTTTTTTCTTGAAACATGGCTCGACTATCGTTCATATTACTACAATACTATGCATACAGCAGTTATATGACAATGAATTATTGATCCCTTTTTTTGAAAAAAAAAGGAAATTTTTTTTTCTTTTTCTTTGATTTTTTGCTAGTCAATATCCTTGGGTTATAATGCACATAGGAGCAGAAGGACATGAAATTCAGATTGCGATTAAATTACTTGATGGTGCATACACACCATTCAGTTTTTAATTTTTGCTATACAGCTAGTACATTGGATATGATATTATTTCGTATATATAGATTTTCTTTTTTCAATAAGCGAATATAAATTACATTTCTAAAAGATATAAAATTATAATATCATTTTAAACTATTTTTTTTTTTCATATTAGATTAGGTCAGTCGATCCCTATATGTGATATCAACATTTATCTTAAAATGCTTCATGATTCTTGAATTTTTTTATATTGTCTTTGTCCAAACTATCCATTTATTCATCTCAAGAAAAGGAAAATTAAAGTGTTATTGACCCTGCTAAAATTAATATTGCGACTCCCAAATGCTTATCTTTTAATTAATGGAGAATAATTATCATTTAACTAATAAAAAATAAAGCCAATAGGCGATTAAAATTTAATAAGCTTATATATGTGGTCCTATTATATATTCATTGCTTCAACCATACTTTGGATCAGTCAAATTAAAATACTATCAAATTAAAGCTAAGAATGTGTTTGAGCTTTTTTGCAGATTTATTCAGGTTTTTTTACAGATTTATTCAGGTTTCTTTAGAAGATTATATTCAACTTTATTCTGATATATAATGAAATATGTGATCAATTTGAATATCTTTCCTTTTTTCTTTAGGAATATTTACCTTTCTTTTTTTAGCATCTTTATGACCAAATACTGTAATAATAATCAAACAATTAATTTATGCGAAAGCAATAAACACATTTATAATGTAGACCAGAATAAGTGTCCAACATAAACATCTTTAATCATAACACCTAATAAAGAAATTTTAAGTTCTTGATAAAGCTGGAAAATAAAGAGAAAGAAGAGTATTATCTAACTAATTATCTAATTAAGTTTGTTGTCCTTCAGGTTTGATCCTTACTAGTTATACCATTTTCAGGGTAATTAATACATACTACGTACAATCACCTAACCACCTAACGCAGATCAGAAGAAATCCCATCAAAAGCATGAGCCACTAAATTCTGAAAAAAGCATTTCAAGAAAATGATGGGTAATCTCCAATAGTTTTTATATCTTTGTATGTGGTGAGAAAATTGGCAGGAAAGTATAGAAGGAGATGATATTTGCCAATCAAGTGCAAGCCCCATTAGTCTTCACATTTCCTTAAAGTGTGAGTACGAAATTGAATTAATCTTTAAGAGCATATATATTTTCGAGTTCGAGACCCTTCAATTACTAAAAATTGGTATAATGGGTTACCAATTCTAATATTGAAATTGAAATTGAAATCTTATTCTTGATCTTTTTTTAGTAATAATATAGGAAATGAAGTATCGATTCTGAGTCTATTATTATTTCTAAACTGTGCATGCGTATGCATTTTCAAAGGAGTAATATAGAAGGATAATGTATAAGAATCTCCCAAGAGTGGAACTTTTAGGCGCCAAATGGTGTACCAAAAAGAAAAAAAAAAAAAGAAGAAGAGTGGAACTTTTATTTTATGTGTGTGGGGACTAAGTATTCTATTTGGCATGCAGTTGCTTCAATGATGCTTCCCTCCTTGTCACTCTTTTTTATTGAAAATATATTAATACTTTGCCGGTCTCAAAATTTAGTTTTGTTTTTCTTTTTAAATGTTCCAAAATAACAGTCTTATCTTTATTTTTAAAAATAGTTTTTTAACTTTACTACAATGTCCTTATATGAATATTTATTTTGTAATTATTGTTCTTTACATTCACTATATAATAGGTGTCTAACTAATATATTTAATTAGGAATATATATGAAAAAAACTAAAAAAAATTATATTAAACTATTATAATTATTTTTTTAAATTGTATGAAATAGAAATATAACTATTATTTTAGGACGAAGGGAATACTTATATGTTTGAAATTATTTTTTGTTTGTTCATCTTAAAATTAATCTTTGGTGCAGATTAATAATCCACATGTCTCAGTCTCAACAATCCTCTGTTATGTAAAAGGAATCTGATTGTTGCACTCATTTTGCCTCATCCATGAGCATAGAAATGATCAATTTACAGTCAAAATGGCTTCTTTATTGGTAACAACTAGCTTTGCATATCTTTCTTGGCATTGGATTACATTTTTTTAAAAAAAATACTGGCAGTAACCCATTAATTAGAAACATTCTACGTTAATTTTTGCGCAAAAAAATCCACCTTGTTTGACTCTTACCAACTTCCTGATCCTAAGTTTTTCCCCCACCCTATATAATTTCTGTAACCCACTTGTATATGCATATTAGTGCATATAGCTGTCTTGATATGTATATTAAAAGAGAAAAATGATTAATTTTTTTACTTTTTAGGAAAAGGGTTGCTTCACTAAAACTAGTTATAATATAAAAATTCAATATTCAAAAATTGGTGAATCTAATTTTATTTACTGAGCTGATATATATTTACCCATCATTAGGTAAGTGCTGCACATGTTTTTCCATATGCGTTAATTGGCTCCGATTTAAGCTGAACAACTTAAAATCCCCAAAGATGACTGCAGACAGTTTTAATTTCTTACAAAAAATTTGTTATAAATCTGTTTAGTAAAAAAAAATTCCTGAAAACTTGAAAAAAACAAATTCCCGTTAAATTTTATTGAATCAGAAGCTGTTTTTACAACTAAAAGCATACATTATATGTGAAAAAAATTCTAATACACCCAGATAAAAATATTACTAAAAAAGGTGAAAATCAACTGAAAAGAGAATAAATCAAAATATTCAATTAGGCAAATAAAATGCTATAAATAACATTTTAATTCGATACTCTTATCAAAAAATAGTTGGGAAAATGAAGATTTTGAAGGTCTAAATGATAAAATTCGGCAAAAAATACCAGTATATTAATACGAAATTTGACACTTTGATCTATTTTCCATTAAACATAGGCCCAAGAAATGCTCAAACTTTCTCGAAAAAAGGGCAAAATTACCAAATTACAACCAATATAATTTTCTATCAAACCGTGTAGCTACTCCAGTATTACAGCTGCAAGTGCTTTAATAAGAAGCTTCTATATTGGTTGATTTGAAACAAAAGCGTAATTAGCTGCCTGTATAGAATAGCAGAGTGTTCTTCTTGATTGGATCTAAGATGTCAAGAACATGTAATAAAATCATGTGCTTACACATGTACTGCCATTTCCTGCAAAAAAGACAACTCATATTCAAAATTTTAAACTATTGTATAAGATAAAATTTAGAAAGATTCTAACAACCACAAGAGTTTGTGTCTGTATTATGATACATTGTCTGTTTGTCTACAGTTTCTTCTCTGTTGCAGAGTATCTCAGTTTACTGTTGTCTTTACTTAAATATATAGAAAGGCGTTAACGCAGAAAAAAAAAAAGTGAAAGAAAGAGTGTTGTAGCCCACAACTTGTTTGATATTATTTTTTCTATAGTTTATATTAATAATTTACTTTATCTTTAAATTTTTGTATTTAAATCATAATAATAATTAATAATAAGTGTATATTTCGCAGGATAACAAACTCTAAATCACTTTCCTCCCCATAAGAATAGTAAAGCGTATATTTCCTTGAATAACAAATAACTCAGAATCGCTTTCTCTTCCCCATACGAATGTTTAAAAAAAAAAAAGAACCACTAATTGTTACATAGTTTAATTGAAAGCAACACCCAACTAGCTTTCATGTTTTTGTTGTTTTATAAAGATATATAGCAATATATAGGCTGTGTATAGCTAGTTAAGATTATTATAGATTTCTATCTTGCAGAAAGGTGTGAGCATGAAAGAAAGTTATACATATATTACATGAGAATTGCTGTCCTTTTTCTGATTCCTCCCAGAATAATGCAATGATCTCTTACATGAACAAAGAAAATTAAATTGACACTAATGTAATTTACTTATCTAATGATACTTGGTCATATTTCATATCAAAGTATACGATTATGCAAAAAGATGGAAAATTGAGAAATTTGTGTGCTGCTGATAAATGACGAATATAGTTTCCTAATGCAGCAGCTACATAAGATTCTAACATAGCTAGAGCAAAACGGTTTGTTTCCTTTCAATTAATTATTTGAAATTATTAATATATTTATAGTTTAGTTCTATAAAAATATAATTTTAATTTTAATTTTATGTTGAAAGTTCAATTTTTGTATGCACAAAAATCTTAATTAAAGAGCTTGTAAGAATCTTCAACTTTTGATTTCCTACATTATAATATAATTCCACAAGTAATTTATACTCTATTTGACATTTTGATCGAAACAGATTTTTTGGAAAAATATCGTTCAGAAAAATAGTTCTGTAAGTATTTCTGTTTATCTTTTCTTAATTGCATTGTTAAAACATGTAAAATTTATCTAAAAAATAATTAAACTTTATCAATGTTTATGGTAAAATATTTTTTCCAACACTAATATCAATATTGTTACATTAAACTCTTACTTTTAAGAATATAGTATGTGTAGAAAAAATCATACATTGAATAATTTGAGTGGATAAAATATATTAAGTGATTAATATAAATTTGAGTTGGTTTTTGTGTTAAAAGCTCAATATGAGATATTGGGTTTCAAATTTCTTTTTTTAATGTGTTTTGAACTTATTCTAAATTTGTTTTTTTAATATGAATTACTACTCTGATTTTCAATTCTTTCACTCATCTGACATGGTTGAGCTTCATAACTAATTTCTAAAACTAGCACTTCCAAAATTATATAATATCCCAAATCTATATTTAAGAACTCAATATACTATGGTTAATTTCATGAATAAACAAATGATGAGGAGCTAAATGACTGACTTTCCTCGCAAAAAAAAAAGAGAGAGAGAGAGAGAGAGGGTAACGTAAGGGCACTCGAGTGTTTTGCAAGCAACATAAGAAACTAAAATACAGCATTTGGAAGGTCCACTAATGAAAGGATTTGAATACATCAATAACTTGATAAAATATAAAGAGCTCAAGCATGCATTTTGCTGTTGGCGAAGAGTACTTGAGAGTTAAGACCCACAATTTTTTTTAATTTATCATTATTTTCTTAAAGAAAAAAAGGTGGGAAATGAAGAACAAGTAGCCAGGGGATTCCATAGGCAATAAGAAATCTCCTTTGGGTTTGAGAGTTAATCTAAGAGATGCTCAAATTTCATAAACATTTGTAAAACCAAATTGGGCTTTGATTAAGTAATCACAAAACAAGTATGGGTCGTTTGCTAGATGGATTACTGGGAAAAGTTTTTATTATTAAGAATATATTTTACAGAGATATATTACTAAAATTATATTTTATTAAAAAAAATTATATTACATTTTTGAAAGATATAATAAAATACTATAAATGTGAGTTGAAAAAAATGTTAACGTGTTTCGTTATAATCTAATTTTACTGAAAAAATTTGAGTAATACCTAAACTAACATTGTAACATCTCTTTTTTATTTTACTATATCCATAATTTTTTTTTCGGCAAAATAATTTTTTTTACTTTTCTAAATAAAATATTTTATCAACTTGTTGATAAAATTTAGTGAGTCTGTTATTTTATTTTACATGAATTATTTGTAAATAAACATGGTAATCTTAGTAAAAGAGAATTATTTTATCAACTTTTCAAAAATTATGACACAACATAATGCTCAAACAATGTATATAAGTAACTTAAGCTATAGCAAATAAGCTTTGAACTTCTATCAAATAGCAATAATTCAGGTTAGTTATGGATGATTACACATGGAATCTGTATTATGCATGTCAATTCACCGAAATTGAAATCTTAAATTATTGAAATAAACATAATTATGTAAGTAATTTAATTTTGTATAGGGATGCAACTTCGAGACTTTTCATCAATGGAGATGTATTACTAATCAATAAAAAAAATCATATATATTGCCTAATTAAAGGGTATGAGCCATCTTTTTAATCCAAAATGATTGAGAGCGAAAATTTTCCTTTTTTTAAAGTACTTCTAAAAATATATCTAATGGAGACTGAATGAGATGTTTAATTAAGAGGATTAAAGCACATAGCTACAAACTACTATGTCGTAGCTATTCAGCATTCTATTGTGATGAATAAACGATTAATAGGACCATAAAAAAATGTATTTGTATCTTTCCTTTATTAGTATGAGAATTAATTTTAGACTAAATAATTATAAAGTTTCTGAGATTTTGCATATTATACTCGTCAATTTCTGTATTTTTAACATTTAATTTGTGCATCTTCCAGTTTTTAAAAATTAAATTGTTTAGTCAATCTGTTAATATTTTCATCATAAAAGTATTAGTCAATTACTTTGATATTATAAAATAATTTATTTATTTTTTCTTTATATATTTTTCTTTATTATTTGTTAAGTCATGCTTATTTTTAATTTTATTTATATTTCTTATACATAATTTATTTTAATTTTATAAATATTTTAATAAGTTATTTTAATTTATATATATTTTTATAAAGATAAATATATTATTAATTTATATGTATTCTTACAAAGATAAATTTATTATAAAATAACTTATTTACTCTTCATTTATATATATTTATCTTTATTATTTATTAAGTTTATTTTATTTTTATTTTATTTTATATATAGACTATCTGTAAAATAATAAAAAATATTATTTGTATTATTTGAAATTATTTTTTTAGTAATACTTATAAAATTAAAATAAATGATAGATATAGATTGTCTGCAAAATAATAAAAGATATTATTCGTATAATTTAAAATTATTTTTTAATAATATTTATAAAATTAAAATAAATTATATATAAGAAATATAAATAAAATTAAAAATAAATATGGCTTAATAAATAATATAAAAAATAAATAAATTATTTTATAATATTAAAATAATTGACTAATATTTTTAGAATGAAAATATTAACAGAAAAACTAAACAATTTAATTTTTAAAAATTGAAGAATGTAAAAATTATATATTAAAAATATAAAAATTAACTAATATATTATACAAAATTTTAAAAATTTTATAATTATTTAGCCTTAATTTTATGGAACGAGAGTCATCTTTTTGTTCATAATATATCTTGATGCCTATTATTGTTAGGTTATATAGCTGTCTTATGAGTGGTCCTTTCACTATGGGTTTGAACTTTGGAAGCGTGAAATATGTGCAGGGCGCCGTAGTTTGGTAGTAGTGCCACTTACAATAAACTCAGACAACTTAACATGGTGCTATTAGTAGGTCCCTTCCTTTCCACACAAGTTAATATTCCACTCATTTATTTGTGCTCTTTGTGCCCACCTAAATCAAAGCAAAAAAAAAGAGGTTCTTTCCATAATGATCTCTTAGGTAATTTACAAATTGCCAAAAATTGTATCATAAAAGGTATATGGCATTTCAATTTTTATTGCGAATGGAGCGTAGTAGTAGAGAGATTTGATGGGAGGAAATTAATTATGAAAATTATCTTAATTTGATCCCACAACATTATTTTATTAGAATAAATAGTACAATAGAAATTACATCCGAATAATATAAGACCAGGCAACCTTATGTAATCCTAAATTAAATTATTAGCAATATTGACTAGAGACCTAATTAAAAGATAGAAGATTAAGAGGAAATTTTTCAGCATTAAAAAAAAATCAACTCAATGCATAAATAGTTCCACAATACACAACTTTTTTTTATAGTTTTTAAGTGATTGTTTTTATAACTCAAATTTATAATTACATGTCACACAACGATAACACTTACTATTTTGTATCAAGATTTTCCTTCCAGAATAAGAAGCTAAAAAAAATCAACTATTCTATTTGTCTTTCTATATACATGATTAATATGGATATTCCAACTTCTTGCAATTAGACTGCAAATATAAATTATAAATATTATAAATTCTTAAAATGTAAGAAAACAAATTAATATTCCAAAATTAGAATTTTCATTATCTAGTATACGTCTCTCCATCTCATCCTAATCCATATAGTGCTACATATCCCACCACTGATTTTTTTTCTATCTACAAAAAAGGGATACATTATTAAATAGTCTAAGGGCCAATGCCATTTAAACATAGAAAAGCCTTATAAAAGGTTTAAAATCACAACACAGTTTCCAAGCAGTATATATATATATATATATATATATTTAAAATAAAAAACTCGATCCTTGAAATACGATTTTTATGGGGATCGAACCCCTGCCCTCTCAATTGAGAGTAATAACAGGTGGTCAGCTGAAGCATCCCAGCTAGTTTAGTATATATATATATATATATGTATATGTATGTATATAAGTCGTCCATATTTGAACTAATAATTTATTAGTAAATTAACGCTAATTAAGGGTCTAGCTACGGGTGAAAATGGTTTCAGCAGTGACCCAACAAAAGAAAGTTTAAAACAGAATCAAATAAAAAAATATGATCAACTTATGACGGCAAAATACATTTTTTGCATGTTTCTCTGAGAATTTAATTAAAAATAGACAGTGGATCTATCACAATGGCCACTCTCAAAAGTCTTTCCCCATAAATCATTTTATATTTCTCCACAACTAACACTTTGAATTCATGACCTAACTTTTCATTTGATTTTGACCAATTTGTAACTCTTAAGTCATTTGATTTATAATTAATAATTATATTTCTTTGTGTTGAACAAATGGCTTTTATATATAGTCAGGGTCTTGGAAGTGAGATTTGAAACTGCAGCATTCTCATGCAAAGTGTAATTTTTTAAAGGAAAAATTTGAATTATGCTCAGATATATCCAAAATAAGAAAAGAAGGATATATTTTATTTATATTTCCTTCAAGATTTTAGATTATATCAAAGAGTAGAAGGTAATAATTTATATGTTATTCATTCTAAATTCGAAGATTACTAGCAGATTGGTTCAATTTTTTTTTTCAATACTTTTTCTATAGATATTAAACAACGTCTGTATCTCTAACTTATAAATCTATGCACTTCCATTTCATCCAAAATAGACACATGTAAATGTTTATATTTTAGACTTCGTATAAACCAAATTCATTTAAGGCTTATATGATACATTAATTATTGATGTTATAAAATTGATTTTAAATAAAATTAGTTGATTTAAAATTAAAATTTTATAATTAATAGCTGTGATTTTTTTTGGGTCGGTAATAGCTATGATACTACTATATATTAATTAACTATTTTATAAAAGAAATAAAAATATGGGACAATTACATAAATGACTTAAAAATGTATTGACTTTTCAAAAATGCGGTGCTATATATATATATACATATATTTTTTATAGTAGTTTAACTTTATAATAACAAAAATAAGATCCACTCATTTTTATGGTAGAATATACGTGGCAGCCACTCATTCACCCTCTGTCCACAAAAGTACATATAAAATGTATATAAAATAAATTCAACAGAGCTCTTGAGCATATGTAACATAAAATAGTTTACATATAAATTATTTTAATGGATACTTTTGTATATCCACTAAAACTTTATGTAATAATTTTTTTAAAATTAATTTTTATCATTTAAGTATAATCTTATAAATTAATTAATTAATTATTAGCAAAAAAGTTTAATTTCTAAAAATATAAAATATTTAAACTAAAATAAATTTTATAATTTTTCATGAAATTTTTTTTCTATTTAATTAGAAAATATGGCTAATTAATTAATTTTTTGTCTCTTTACTCATTACCCATTAATTATCACATATATCTAGTTATATGCAACATATAACGATATATATTCATATATACTATTATTGTATAATTAATATATATTGAAATATATTTATATATACCGACATATATCCATATATACTGAATTATATTCACGTATATTATTATTCTTTGATTATTTATATGTAATATAAATATGTATCGATATATAAATAAATATATAAGAATTTTATATTGTTATCATTTAATTTTTAATACATATATATTATTATATGTACCATATGTCAATATATAACTAAACATATTCATTTTTATACTCTTCTTTTTTTGAAATTTAACACATATATATTGTTATATGTAACATTTACCAATATATAACTAAACATATATCACTTTTATACTCTTATTTTTTTAAAATTTAACTGATATATGTTATATATATCATTTTTTAGTTCAAGTATATGTAACATATATATACATATACCTGCAAATATCATTCTTCAATTAAAGTATATATAACATATATCTACATATATCATTTTTTAATTAAAATATATGTAATATATACCCATATATATCTATAAAATGTCATTCTTTAATATATATATAGTATAAACATATATATACGAACAAATACCATCTTCAGTTAAAATATATGTAACATATACCTACATATATTATTCTTTAATTAAATTATATGTAATATATAATCATATATATTTATAAAATATAATTCTTCAATTAAAGCATATGTAGTATATATCTATATATACCTATAAATATCATTATTGAGTTAAAATATATGTAATATGTACCTACATATATCCATATATACAATTCTTTAGTCAAAGTATATATAATATATGCTCACATATATTCATAAATATCATTCTTCAATTAAAGTATATATAGCATATACATATATATATCCATATATATCATTCTTTAGTTAAAGCACATGTAACATATATCAACATATACGTATAAATATCACTGTTCAGTTAAAGTATATAACATATACCTAATATATCCACATGTATCATTTTTTAGTTAAAGTATATACAACATATACATATATATCTCTATAAAATATCATTTTTCAATTAAATTATATGTAACATATACCTACATATATCCATATATATCATTTTTTTTAGTTAAAAGATATATATAATATATACTTACACATACCTATAAATATCATTCATTGATTAAAATATATATAGTATATGCTATATATATCTACATATACCATTTTTTTGTTGAAGTATATGTAACATATACCCACATATACTATTTTTCAGATAAAATATATGTAATATATACATACATATTCACATATACTATTCTTCAGTTAAAGTATATGTAACATATACCTACATACATCCACATATATTTAGTTACTTATATGTAACATATATCCACATATGCTACTATTTTTAGTTAAAATATATGTAATCTATACTCTTATATATATATATATAACATATACTGTTAACATATATCCACACATATATGTATAGTTATATCGACGTATAATTTAACATATATCATTTTTACACTCTTATTCTTTTAAATTTTAACAAGTATATGTTATTATATGTAATATATGCAAACTAATATATGTTAATATATGTTGTATAACAACATATATTGGTTGATTTGTAGTAAAATATCAACGTATATAAACTAATATATGTTATTATATGTAACATATGCAAACTAATATATGTTAATATATGTTGTATAACAACATATATTGGTTGATTTTTAGTAAAATATCAACGTATATAAACTAATATATGTTATTATATGTAACATATGCAAACTAATATATGTTAATATATGTTGTATAACAACATATATTGGTTAATTTGTAGTAAAATATCAACGTATATAAACTAATATATGTTATTATATATTAGCATATGTAACATCAACTATTAATTTTTATATATATATCTAGTTATATGTATATATACTCGTATAACTAAAAATATATAATTAGTAAAAAGAAGTATAAAAATAATTTAAAATAATATAAAATTTAAAACATGAGAAAAAGGACAAAGGACTTAATTTTAATGGAGTCATAATTATTAATTTTATTTTACATTGGTTAACAAAAAGAAAATTAGAATTTAAATTATTTATTAGAGTCAAGAGATGCATTACCTCTATATTAATTCCAAATTTTTAATCATTACAAAAAGATTCAAAAAATAAAAGAATAAAATGAAAATACAATTGACAAGTTGATATAGTGTGCCAAAATTGATGGAGTATATGGTGGTGGAGGAGGAGCGGGACCATTCTTAAAGAATTTCCTTCATAACCTTGAATGGTCAACAAAATATGCCGCATGCCGCAAAATAGAGAACTTAGTATTATTTAAGTCTACATAAAATTAAAATGCCGAAAATCGTGCTTTCTTTATGTGGAAAAACATTGTTGAAAAAGTTATGAGTATGTGGTTTAGTTAGAAATAAAGTTAAATAAACATAAATAAAACTTAAGCTCGATATAAAAAATAAATTATATAATAAATTATAAACAAAATTTAAATTCAACATAATTATAAAATTAGTTGGCTTTTTCTTTATTATAAATATTTATCCATACTTCCAATGATAATTACTCAGAATATTGTAACTTAGAGGGGCTGTTATTTTAATGATTATTTGACATTGAAAACCATATGACAATTAATTAATTATAGCAGTGATTAAACAAAATAATCGAATTCTCAAACAACATTTTATAAAACTAACGATGGTTTGGCACATAAATTTGCTGCAATTATTGCAACGATTAAACAAAATAACTTCTTCAGTAGCAAATGCAATAGAGAAAGTTGAAATAGCAATCATCTCAAAAAAAAAAAAGAAAAAAGAAAAAAACCAAATCACAGTAGATATAAATAAACAGAGGCAGCATTTGATAAAGGATTTTTATCAAGCGGCTGGTATGTATGGTTATGCATAGGCAAACAAGAACTTCATTGTTTAATCATTATAAAGTTTCATAAAAAAAAATTATTTACAAACACGCACACAAGAGAAATAACAAAATAAAAACTTGACGATACAACACAAACAAGCTTTAAAAGACTAATTATGTATGATGAGTAAGAAGTTAATTATGAAATTTAAATTGAGTGATCACTTACAGATACATAGAGTTGATCACCCAAAAGCAGAAGTTCAAAATCTTGAAAATATCACAATAATAATTTTTGTTAAAGAAAAGAGACTGCAGAAAGAGAGAGAGATAGAAAGAGAAACCTGTATAAAACACAGAGAGAAGAGAGATGAAAGTAATATCTTACCTTTTGACATTAAAAAATGACGCTGACCCCAGAAAATTTTGAGCAAACATCGATGAAAAAAAAACAAAGAAACAGAGAAAGAAAAGGAAGAAGTGGTAGTGGTAGTATTTTTGAAAAACAAAAAAATAAAAAAAAGGTAAAATTGAAAAAAGAAAAAATTAAAAATAAAAGAAAAAATAAGATCAATAAAATTTAAAATAAAATTTAAAAAATAATATATGGTGTAATTTTCTCTAAATATAATTAATAAGAATGCCAGCCCAACCAGGGCCCTCTATGATGACCCAACTCGCAAAATGCAATGCAATTGTCTGTTCCATTATAATTTTTTGTATAATATGTTATTTTTTGTTTTTAATAAATATTACATAATTTTTGAAATTTTAATTTTTTAAATTTAATAAAAAATATACTGTATATATATCTCTAATATATTATATGATACAGTAGCATACTGGATTTATAATTTAATATACGAATTATTATAAATACAAGGTGAATTTTTTGAAGTTAAAAGTTTAGATTTTAAATAAATTTGAGAAGAAAAAGAAAAATAAGTATTTTTAAAAATATATTTACTTTTCATGATAATTTTATACAAAATCCTTTAATTTATATGTTAAAATACTAAATAAATCGTTAAAAATAATAAATACTAAAAAATTACTTAAAACAAATATTTGGTATTGTTTGGATTTATTTTTTCAATTTCTTTTTCTGAATTTGATTTTTTAAAGTTCAATCATCAGGTTAATTGACGATTTGTATATATATATAATTCTAAATTTTCAAATAGAGAATGTGGGAGTTCACAATTTAGATCCCCACATGGCTTAGTAGGATGTGAATTGTCAATAAAATTGCATGTGGGTACCATTTTCATATTTGCCGTTTTATTTATTTATTTTGAAATTTTGCTTTTATCATAGTTTATGTGCAGTCGTATGTCTATATATTGTGATTTCCATATATGGATGGAAATCTCTTACTTTAATCGCATCTCTCTCTATACTTTTGCCACATTTTTATATACTCCAATAAACTGATTTTTTTGGTTCTTTTATTTTTCTCAAGCTGCGAGCTAAATTATGTATATATATATATATATATCAACTTGCTAGCATCCATCAATCACGGATAGATATATATTTAATTTTGAGGGATCAATACAAATAAAATTATTATTAACTTATAATAATAACCACCAATTTATAGTTTGTGTTGTTTCTATTTAGGTCTTAGATTCGAATATCCTAGACGTTCACTCATATGTAATTAATAAAAAAAAATAAAATAATAAGAAACAGCTTCAATATCTATACATAATATACTTTTATCTTGCTAATCTATAAACCATTGTATCTTTCATCTTAGTTTGTACGTAATCATACTTTATAATTCTTCAAAGCTAACACACACACATGTTCATATAAATGAAAGCTAAAATACAATATTATTCTTTAACTTATCCAAAAATAAAATATTGATGCGCAGTCTTCATTGAGATTTTCTAAATTGACTGAAGATATATATATATATATATATATATATATATAGGGACGGAAATAAGGGGGGCATGGGGTCTATTGGCCCCCTAGCTCCTATGTACATATACATAAATATATATTTATATGTTTTTTATAAAAAAATATGTATTTATGTACATATATAATTAATATACTTATATTTATATAATATAAAACTATAATTAATTTTATATTTATATAATTTATAGTATTTATATATTGAAATAAAAATAATAAAAATTTCATCATTTAATTATTTAATATAAAAATAAAATTGAATATAAATTCGTTCGTAATTTATTTTGTTTGAGAAAAATAAAAGAACAAAAAAAAATATATATATATTTATCATTTTTACCCTGGTTCCGCCACAGTGTATATATATATATATATACACACACACTCGACATGCAAATAAAAGAATAATCGTTGTTCATATCATGTAATGATTAATGACAATTCATATAGAATATATTTAATTATTCCATGCATATGACGTTGATATAATTAAATAGCCATGCGTGCATGCTAATCTCAATCTATTGATAAATTTTAATTCCTTATATATAATGAATCTAATTTACAGAAATAATAAGCTTTTAAATTACGTGATACTTGCTTTTGGGTATTTTGGGATAATATTTACGAAATAAAAAAAATAAAAATATATAGAGGAGAATCCTTATGATAATGTCCATGGATGATGGGAATGCTTCATAAGAAAACAAAATAGAAGGGAATAGAAGAATGGATGATTTTTTATCATGAATAGCGATGCAGACAAGTAATCTAGACAACTGAAAAGACAAGTAATCTAGACAACTGAAAAGACATTTATAATTGGTAATAAAAACAATTCAGTTTCTTTGGGAATCTCATCAATATTGTGATCCTGAAAAACACATGAAAAATAAAATCCCTACCTCAATCTATATAAGAATATTATTTGTTAGAATTTTTTTAATATAAATTTGATAGCATCAATCTCAAAAATTAACTATTGCAATTGGAACTTTAATTTTTGTATTAATCAGTTTATGTATTTTTATTTTTTTTCTTATATTATATTCTTAAGATTAAGATTATTGATGATTTTTAATTTTCTTACTCTTCACTACATATGAGCATTAGTAATTCCTTTTTGTAGTTTTTAGAAAATAAAATACTTGTAGGTTTTAAAATACCAAAGCCAAGTGACTTCTTATTATTGCAATAGTTTGTATAAAGGAAGAAGAAGTCTTTATTTCATAATTAAAAAAATATAAATGATTTCACTTAATAAATTAGAAAAGTGATATTCAATTATAATATTTCAAAGCAAAATATCAAATTTTCGATTTTTACGTTACTGTTTTGAACATTTTCATGTTGAAATTTAATGAGAAACATAACTAAAATTTTCAAATGTATGACTTTAACACCGAGTTAATTGGATATCTTAGCGCAATTTCAAATTTGAGTCTAATCTCCCATTTAAATCTTAAGTTTAGGTTCGAAGTATTTTATCTTCTCATATGTAATTAATAAAAAAAATAAGGTTTTGTGAGACTTTAGTGGGTCTTATTCTGATTGATTAGCAGAAGGAAAAAGAGAGCAGATTCAAAAAAAAAAAAAAAAAAAGAGAAAAAGAGCCAAATTTATGTGGAATGTCATTATCATACAATATACTGCTCATATTAAAGGAAAAATGCACATCGATAATGGCATGTGGGCATCAAAATTCTCAACTTCACATGTTTCTGACCATTGCTCGCTTTTTTCTTTAGATATTCTTAATTATAATCGCTATCGATTTACTTCAAGCTAGGTTCAAGAAATTTAAAATTAGAATGCTGTACATATATATTTTTGAGAAATTTGCACAGGTTTTTCAAATGATCTATGGCAAACTTGTAGTGGGAGAAATACTACTTTTGGCAAGCATATTAATTGCTTTAATTATAATGCTCTCCACCATTTTGAATACACTAATGATATGATATTGGAAAGTTTGTGTTAATATGAAATTTTATGGATTTGAGTGATCTAATTAAATAAATAAATAAATAAAGCAACAATTTTATATTGATATATCTAGTTCCTTTCAAGTTTTTTAGTGAAATCAAAATTTATAAATTCTTGCACTGGCTCTTAATGAACATGCAAAAATATAATTATTTTTATTAGAATTCGTGATTTTCAGTTTCATAACTCGAGTTTTATTGAATCAAAAGCTGATTGATAATGTCAATTTTCTTTTGAATAATCAAAAGAAATTCTGAATGGTGTGAGCTTTTCCTTTTCCTTTCATTGCACTTTGTTTTCTTTTGAGATTGGACCGCAATTCATGTCTTTAATCCATGTGAGGAAAAGGACCAAAATCAGCAAATATATTATATTCTGATGCAGTTCCATCCAAAACAATAACCCATTTGCAGAGATTTTTTGACAATTTTTATATCTGCAAATTCCTTTTTATATATGAGAAAAGATGCAACTTTTTTTGCTTCTCAACGAATAACCCATGTACAATTACAGAGCTAGCTTAAAATAGTTTAAACCATTTCACTATATTAATCGCTCTCTGGTTTATCAGACTTTGATTGTTACAGAGTTTATCAGATGATATATATATATATATATATATATATGAAGGTCTTTAACGGAAAAAAAATTGTGATACATAACTATTGAAATAAATTATTCACAAATAAACAGATATTATCATATTTAGGTTGAAAATCAATCTAAAATATTAAAAAAAATTATACACTTCTTTAAATGATTTGATCCGACCTCAAATATCAATAAATGAAACTTGATCAATTAAGTGATAAATTGCAAATTTCGCAATTTTGTAAAGTTGGCATATGTTGTAGTTGAAATGAGACTCTTTGTTTGTTATTCATCTTTTTCGATCTAGATCACTAGAACTTCCATGGGAGATTAGATAATATGAGACTCGATGTTTGAGTTTTATTTGCAAATTACAATATGCAAATTTACGTCTCTCTCATTCATATATCATATATAGATATATAAAAGGAGGTTGATAAGATGACAGATCATTTAACTTGTTTTGGAGTCTACTTCTCTTATTTGTAATGATTGGATTCATCTTTTTAATTTTACAATTCTCTTCTATATGATGATTTTAGCGATAGGGATAGTTGTAGCTTTTATTAATATACCATTGTTGCTTATCTTGTCATGTTGATTTTTATTTATCTTTTGTATATTTCTTTAATTTAATTTCATTTTTGTAATATTTCGATGTTTATTGAGTTTGTTATGAAAGTGTCAACCTAATTAGTATGTTTACATGTATTTTTTGTTTTTTGACTTTCAATTTTTAATTTTTTAAAAAAATAAACCAGAGATATTTTAAAATATACTGATTATTAGTCAATTTTCATATATTCATCAATTAATAATTAATGTTATATTTCTCGAATGGAAAAATCTTTTTTTCAATAATATTTTATATATTTATATTATATTTATCGGGTGATAAATGGTGACCTATTAATTATGAATACAACACTGTTTCAACAACACCATTTGGGATGACCTCATGTGACGTGTAGCATTCGTAGTAGATAACATATATTTAACGATTTCTTTCATTCTTTTTTTTAGGGCAAAATTTAAAAAAATGACCTTGTTTGTCTTTTTTTTTTTAAATATTTTTCAAAGGTGAGCAGGGCGAAGCCAAACTTTGAAATAAAGGGGGTAAATTTTTTTTTATAAATTTTGACTTTCTCCGTAATTATTTATCTCTTTTTTGTTTTAATAATATTTTATAAATTTATTAATTTATTAATAATATATTTTTATTATTAAAAAATTAATTAATAAAAAAATATTAATATATATGTATAAATAATTTTAAATTTATAAAATTATTCACAATAAAAATAAAATAAAGAGAAAAAAAATTAAATAATATATATAATTTTTTAAAAATTAATTAAAATAAATGAATTATTTAATTCATTAAATGAGTTCAATTTAATTTAGTTAAAAATTTTAACCCTTTTTTTTGCATTTATATATTATTAATATTTTATCAATTTTTTAAAAGAGAACTATTGGTTATAGAATAAATAATTTATTATAATTTTTTTGACTTTTTGTAAAAATTAAAAAAAAAGAGGGGGCAATTTAAAATTTTAAATGAAATTAATAAATAATTTAAAAATTTTTTAAAAATATTATATATATATATATATTTAAAAAGAGAAGGGGGGCAACTGCCCCCCTTCTCTAATAGGTGGCTTCGCCAATGAAGGTGAGAATGAAATTCGTGTATGGTGCTATTTGTATATTTTTTACAAAAATCCCCGATAATTTTGTTGAAACATAGCACTATTTTTCAACAAGTGATATTATAGCGGCTTATATTGAATCATTAAAAAAAAATTAAGGTTATAAAATATATTCTTTTTTTTATTTAGGGTTATCCAATGTATATTTTATTTATGTGCATGAGGTTACAATTATCGATAGCTTTAAAATTGTTGAATTCAATAATGCTAATACATATATAAAAGTCAAGTACCCTTGATGTTGTCATGTAACCTTATACATATAACATTGATTTTTCTTTGTTGATTGGTTTTGTTATAAGCATAATAATATTTAATTATCTTTGTTGATTGGTTTTGTTATAAGCATAATAATATTTATTTATTTATTTATAAGGCTACTATTTTTACGTATTTATATAAATTAAAAAGAGTTGACATGAATACAAGCTTAATACTATATAATAAGTATAATATTATTATATTGGTTGCGATGATAACCAATGTTGTTGTTGCTTGTAAACATATAATGCAACGCGATTTTATGATATTGCTTTTAACAAATTCATATCATTTGATTCTGTTGGAATATATTTATATGTTATGTGGTTCTTGATCAAGAATTACTTAGGCTCAATCTCAATTTAATTATTTCTTAATTAATTTGAGATTCTTTAGTTATAATATTTCAATTTGTTTTCAGAAATTTTATACATGATAATTTATTCTTTTGTTTGATTATATTTATATGATTATTTATAATTTTAGAGTTATGATATTTAAATTATAATTATAATTTTTAGTCCTTATTTATTTGATGAGCTCTGTAATCTATCTAATTTATTATTTTTATTCAAAGTTTAGTATATTTACAATATTAAATCTTATAAAAATTTAAATTTATTACTCTTGATATTTTCTGAAAAAATTATATGTTATGGGTACCTCATAGTAAGATTTATCTTATTAAGCATCCCTGCAGGATCGCTTAAGAATAATTATTTTTTTGATTATTTATATGAGAAATTAAAAACTAATTATCTTATTAATAATGATTTATTACAGTTTTTATAAATAATAAATTTTTTATGCCTCAAATGTGTTTTTGTAATAGTAATATTGAGAGTGCAGATTCAAAAAATATTATAAACCAATTTCTTGTTTACTTATAGCTAAATAAATTTTTTTTAGCTTTTGATAAAAAATCATCAAACTTATCCTATTAGCTCAACACCATTTTCTGAAATGAATGTGACATTTTCTCAAGGTCGTGGACAATGTTGTAATAAAAGGAGCCGTGGTGAAAAATTTTTCCTTGCCATTTTTAAAAGCAAAAATAATGGCTTAACATCATTTTTTAAAGTGAATGTGATATCTTTTCAAGACCATAAACGAGAATCTTGATAAAAAAAAACGTAGTAGTAAAAAAATTTTTCTACCAATTTAAAAGCAAAAGTGCTAGTTTAAAATCATTCTCTGAAGTAAATGTGATATTTTTTCAAGACTATAGATGAGATTTTGATAAAAATAATTATGGTGAACTTTTTTTTCCTACCAATTTTAAAATTATAAGTGCTAATTCTTATAATTCTACATGATTATAGAATATTTTTATAGTTAACATTAACATAAATTAATATTAATAAAATATTTGGTTCTACAAATATGGTTGAAGACTCTAGAAGAGTCTACTTTATATTCTGAATATAAGTAAAATGGTATTTCAATGATGCATTGTATTCAAGTACATCCCAAAGAAATCTATTAAATTTTAAAAAATATGTTGCAATAAATATTATATTAAAATAAAATGAGAAAGATATTGAATTTTTATATACCATCTCTATAATTTGAACCAGAAGTTCATATATATTAGCAAAAGTTTCATGTTTATCAACTGGATTATATTGTACAAATATAAAGATAGTTGAGATACACTATATGCATCGAAAGTGTATAAATTTTTAAATTTTTATACTCTATTATAATCAGTGTGATCATGCAGGATTAAACATGAAGCGACGTATTATTAAGAATACAAATAAATAATGACTGAAAAATAAAAAAAAAGTCTTTTATCTTATTATTACTTTTGTGTTTTTTGTACTCAATGTAAATTAATTATGAGATATTCATTATCTAAATTATATTTAATGTCTCCTAAATTTTTACAAAAAATATATAGATATATTTGTGGTATTATCTATTAATCTTGTGGACTATTTAGATACTTTATGATTTTGATTGATGCTTTAACTTGACGGTTATATATTGCTAACTCATAATATTACTTTTGCTAAATTATTTGCTCAAATTATAAAGTTAATGTCAATATTTCTTGATTATTATATTAAGAAAATTTATCTGAAAAATACATATGAGCTTACTTGAAAAGTATTTTATGATTATATTACTATTGAATATTTTATTACATACTCTATATGGTTTAACTAAGTAATTAATTATTAAGCTTCTATGATTAATTATTATTCTTATGAAATCAAATCTTTCTATATTTACTTGGATACATGTTTGGATATATATATTATTGTTTAGGTTGCACCTTTAATTTTTATTTGATTGTCTGTACATCACAAATTTTTTACTTTAAACTTATGTTTAAATGACATAATATATCTTATCTAGAGTTTGTTATTACATTGTATTTGTTCTTATTGTATTCCCTCAAAGAAATTAAATGGGTTATTAACATCTTCTTGATATCTATATAGATTTTTGTAGTCTATGTTTTATTAGATATTTTGGACCTATAACTATAAATTTTCTAGAGCAAAATTTTTAGATCATCAATTTGATAAATTAATTTTTCTATCATCAGGGGAAGATAATTGAATATAGCAAAAAATATAAGAGATTAATTAAAATAAATCAATCTTATTCATTCATGATATAAATTAGTGTGAACATGAAGTTCAAAGAATAATTCATTTGCAGAATAAATCAGTTGCTAGATATCCTTATTGAAACCAAATGTCTTTAAATAACATATTCTAATTGCTAATGCTTCTAAAGGAATGATTGTCTCTGCAGGATATCCTATGAATATGTTACTAAATAAATCTCACATGGGCCAGACACGTGAAAAATCTATTGTCTCAAAATATTATTTTTTTTAAAAAAAAGAAAAAATAAATATTTTTAAAATGACACTCCTGAAAAGGTCGAAAGTAATATAGATCAACAATCGTATATTTTTAAAGAAGTAATCCCAGAAGTGATTTTGGTACCGAAAAATTATGAAATCTCATTAAAATCTAAAAATATGTGGGAATAAAATAAAATTATTATTGATAATATATTTGTATATATTGCTATTCAAATTATCAAAATATGTTTTAGCCTAAAAATATTTAAAATTATCGACGTAGAAGTAATCGGCCAAAATGAAAAGAAGTAATCTAGGCTAAACTAGATTCATTTACTAAACATACAATATTTGAATAAGTAGTCCAGATGCTAAAAAATGTTAAACCCATAAGATATTGTATATTAAAGACATGAATCAAATGAGATAATAAAAAGAGCACATTTTCTCTGTTATGAATGCAATTAATTTTAAAATTAGTTTTGTAGCCCTTGAAAGGCTTATCATTATATTATGACAACTTACTCATTTAACTCATAAAAGAAATGAATTAAATGAAATTATGAAATACAAGGCACAATTTGTGGTGCAAGAATTCTCGTAAAGTTCTTGTATATATTATGATGAGATATATTCTCCTATCATGGATGTTATTATCTTTAGATTTTTTTATCACATTGGTAGTTGTTGAAAGGCTTGACAAATATTTAGTGAATGTTGTAACAGTTTACTTATATAACTCATTAGATAGTAATATATATATATATATATGAAAATCTCTAAAAGATTCAAAATGCATAAAGCATCAAGATGTCTGAAGAATATAATATCTTGATAAATATATCATATCGAGTTCAAAGATCCTAATATAAGCTAACTGGATGTGGTATAATTACCTATTTGAATACTTAAAGAAAATATATATATAAATAATTTTATTTGTTCACGTATTTTTATATGGAAGATAAATACAAAATTTATTATATTTACAATTTATGTTAATAATTTAAATATAGTGGAAACTCCAGAAGAGATCTCAATTATTGCAAATTATTTAAGAAAAAATTTAAAATAAATGATCTTGAAAAAATTAAAATTTATCTTGAATTTCAAGTTAAGTATTTGTCAGATAAAATTCATGACCATCAAACATCATCTTAAAATAATTTTGTATGGATAAATCTTATCAAGCACTCCAATGGTTGTTTATTCTCTTGATATAAAAAGAGATTTTTTCGCACACGATAAGATAATAAAGAGATTTTTGGTCCTGAAGTGTCACATCTCAGTGTAATAGGGACAGTTTTATATCTTGCTAACAATACAATATCAAATATTATTTTTGCAGTCAATTTGTTTGTAAGACTTAGTTCTACACTGACTAGAATGTATGAGAATGAAGTGAAATATACTCTATACTATCTACATGACACATCTCATATGGGTTATGTCTTTACATATAATAATATTGTTATCTCATGGTGATATGTGAAGCAAATAATCAAATGCTACTTTACCAAATCATTAAGGGATATTAGTCATTCGTGAAACCAGTTGTGAATGTATATGATTGAGAACCATAACTAAACATATTGGAAAAGCTTGCAGATCACCTATAGAAGATGACAAACCGACAATATTGTATGAATGTAATGCGATTATATTGCGCAAATTAAGGGAGGTTGCAGAAAAGGTGATTTATGATTATTTAACTCAATTATATTATATTTTTTTATTATTTTTTTAATTTTTACACTTAATATTAATATTTATCTTGCCAATAAATATTTAATTTGAGATATTGTATAATGGATTGAGTGAAAACATAACATTAATAAAAAAAGATAATAATCTTAAATAGTTTTTACTTAGAGATAAGAAGAACACTTAAAAATTTGATTAAAAAATTCTTAAGGAACTTAATGAATTAGATTAATTTTTATAATAATGAGAGTATGTATAAAAATTAATTTCAATATTAGTTTTAAATTTTAAGAGAAACTATAACTTGACTTAGAAAAATTCAATCAATAATCAAATGAACAATATAGTTAAATCAAAACCTTTGAAAATTTATAGTTAATCAATTATAGGGGTCTAACCCTAAGTTCAAAAATATAAGACATAAAAACTAAGTAAATATAGTTTTAGTTGAATTAGTTTAAATTTAAATTTAAAATCAATCTTTTCTTTCAAATAATAAATAATTTAGTTGTTTGGTACTTAGAATTCACCTTATCCGTGAAAATAATATACACTAATTATTATATTGCTTATTGATAATATTGTGCATTTGCGATTAAAGCCAGATTTAATGCAACACTTATTCTCCAATCTATCATTTTAGTATTACTTATTAAAATGATTTAATAAATATATATCATATTAAAATAGAAATATAATAGAAAAATATGAATAAATTAATATTTTAAAAATAAATTAATATTTCTTAATTTTATAAAATAAAAAATATATTTATTAATTCATGGATTCGGTATTTTTTTTTATTTTCTCTTTTAGATATAAAACCACTTCTAATTTGAGTGCTAATTAAATATTTGCAGGCTAATTATTGATTGCATGAAAGCAAATTAATTAATTAAAGAATCACGAGAAAAATGTCATTTTAAAAAAAGATAAAGATTTTGCCTGTGTTTGCAATGTGATCTATGTAAAAATAACCAGCCCAAGTAAGCAGCTTATATTTTAATAATTAATTATATGTATAATTAATGTCTTATTTTATACTTGAATCTTGGATTGTCAAAATTATAATTAAAATTTTATCTAATTAATCACGTGGATTTTTGAGTACTGAAGTTGTACATCTATTTGCATAGAAATTAAACATCTATTTAAATATCATATCTAAGTCGAGAGGGTAAAAATTCAGTTTTGTTAGAAAGTTTGTCAAACGAGTTATTGTTCAATTATCTCAATCTGATATATATATATATATATATATATAAGTATCTCAATCTAAGTGAGACGCGAGGAGTTTAAAAGTATGTTCTCCCTCTTTTTATTATTAACACTATTTACTTAATTTATAATCAAACGTCTAAATTAAATAAATAAATAAATACTCATATCTTAAGGCTTGAATTTATTGGTGTTTTGTTTATTGCACATTTGAGTTCAAAAACAGTCCTAGTACAGAACTTGAACATCTGAGGTGGTCCAAGTCATATCATTTTCAAAAATCCAATGACAAACCTCAATATGACCAGGACCTGAACCCAGAGCCAAGAAAGCTCCATGGCTTGGGCTCCAAGATGAAGTATCCAAGTGACAAATGGCTACTCCTTTATTGATTTTAGCCTTGCTATTTGGATCGACAATATCAGCTTCATACACCCTAACTTTAGGAACTGAGTGGCAGTAGTAAACCAAGCATGGATACAAACTCTGATGATATGAAACTGATTTGGTCACTTTGCCTCCATTAATTCCTCTCACTCTTCCAATTTCAATGTCTTTATTTGCACCATTAACTTTCCGAGTTGTCCAGACCACCGCATTCCTGCCTAAAACAGAAGCGGTGAAGTCAATCAAATCTTCAGCAGACCCAACACAACGCTTGGTCTCACCAGGGCTAGGAGCTCTTTCGCATTCATTAATAGCATCCAAAATAATCTTCTCCATGGTAGAACTATCAGCAGCATGGAATATTTCCTTCAACTGGGCAATTTTGGCTGTAGAAAATGGCAGTTTTGAAGTAATAGATCTTGGCAAAAATGGTCTTTTAGGCATTTGATCTTCAATATCAGGCATTGGCATAACAGTGCCTTCCTTTAACATTGATTCTCTGAAGAATTTTCCAGGCTCCACCCATTTCTTTACTGCCAGATTGTTGTCTCCAGCCATAGTTGTGACATTGTGCTTGGCAAAAGTAACACTCTCTTTGGCGTACTCTTTGAAATTTAAAATTGACAGCTTTCCATTTGTCTTGAACCCAATTTCCTTCCCCTCCGCTCCCTGACCATATCCATTGAAGTTGTTGTCGCTGGATGGATCATAACATGTGAAATTGACCTTCTCTGCGTAGGAGTTTTTGGCATAACCTTTAAACGTATTAATGGTGAAGCTGGAATTCTCACCATAATTAGAAAAACCTTCAGTACCACTTTACTTCCATCTCCATAAGATTTAAAATTGTTTCTTGGTTGATTCCCATCAACCCCATAAGATTTAAAAGTATCATTACCTTTATTATTATCCTCACCATAATTTGTGAAATTAGCTTCATAGGAATTCGTTCTCTTCCCATATTCCACAAATTCGTTAGTTTCTTCTTTCCCCTTTTCCCCATAACTAGCGAACCGTTCAGTGCCGGAATTCTTGCCAATTTGATAATTAGAGAACGTTTGAGCCCTGCCATTACCGCCTTCGGAATAAGATTTGAATCGCAGATCGTCGACATTCCCTCCTTTATGATACGTCTTGAAGTCACCTTCACCGACGGTAGCACCGGTGCCGTAGCTGTTAAAGTCATCAAAAACCAAATTCGCCTCAGGAGAATATTGGGAAAATTTCTCTCCATGATCCACCGAGTTTCGGCTGTACCGCTGAAACAAATCCTGCAAAATCTCATCGCTCTTCGTGTAGCTGTTGAATGAGTCAACTCCGCCGGATTTACCAGTTCCGTAATTGGTAAAGGTTTTGTTGTCGTAGCTGGCAAAATTAGAGTTCTTGTCATGTTTTGCAAGGCTCGGGGATGAATCAGGGAAACAGAGGAGTTTGGCAGAGGAACAGAAGGCAGGAAGGTGAGCGGAGAGAGCATTTTGAGCAGCGAGTTTTGCAAAGTAGCCAACTTAACTGAACTCAATGGAGAGGCCTTGGAAAGAAGAAATGGAGAAATGGGTAATTTGGTGGTTATCTGACTGTTCCAATACCGCACTAGAGATGCTTTTGGAGTAAAAGGATTCTCCTTGTTCTCAGCGGCGGATGACTCATCGGCGCCGGCAAAATACACCTGAAAATACAAATCATTTTTTATCAATAACAATTTTAGAATATAAATGTATAAATTAGAGTATAAAGCAAATAAAGATTTGGCTTACATTGGAGAATGAAAGAATGAGAAAGAGAAGAGAATGAACAAAACTTTCATTTTTTGTTTTCGTGCGTTTTCAGGTTGTGTAGAGTGAGGATATATATACACATTTGAGCGGCAAATTATTATGATTTCTCGCTGCTTATCAACTTAATAAAAAAAATTCACTGTATTTATTGCCCCAATTTTTTCAGAATATATTAATTGGTATCATATTGACACCAATTAAACAGTAATAAGTATGACACTGCTGGAGGTGTGCATTATTCGATTTTAATTAAATAACCGAATCGAATCATAAAAATTTGATTATTTTGATAGAGGGATAATCAGTTCGGTTAGTTCGATAATAATATAAAAATTAATCGAATTTTTATTTTAGTTATATATATACATATATTAATTTATTGTACTTTTTATATTGTAATTAAATATTTTAGTTAATTATATAAATAAAAATTTTATAATTTAATTAACATAATATTTTATTAACACTTATTTTTTAACTTTAAAATGATATTTTATATCTTAATTCATAATATTTTTTGAATCATTTGTTGTATGAAATTAAATTTTTTTTATAATGTAATTAAAGCTATAAACTCATTGATTATTTTGATATTATTATCCATTGAAAATGTATTTTAGGCTATTCTTATTTATAAATATTAATATATTTAATGTTGACTTAACTATAACTTTCAATAATATTGTTAAACAACTAGTATAAGTTTATTTATTTTAAAAATTTATTAATTGATTGATTTAAAAAGTTTTAATATTACATGTAAAGAAAAAAAATTGGTTAACTGAACTAAAATTTCAATTCGGTTAGAATTCGATTTTTTAAAATATTCAATTCAGCTCGATTATTATTTATAAAATTATAAAAATTTTAGTTACTTCGTATTTCGGCTCAGTTTTGTTTCTCTTAACTGAATGCACATTCCTAAACACCGGTTAAAATAATTTATTTTTTAATAAAAAAATAAAAAGAATAATCGATTATAAATTTATTATTTAAAAGAACATATACTTATTATTAAATTATACGTCTGTGTGCTTGCTTTAATTCTTTTAGAAAAAAAAATAAATCTTATTATTTATCAACATAAATTGTGGCAGTAAGAAAATTTGAAAAAATATCTTTGCTAGTGCATAGGCAACCAAATTCATTGAATGCCTAACCTGAAAAAATATGAAGGGGCAATTTCCTTAATTTTACTTTCAGGTTTTTGTGTAGTTATATCTTTATATCTTATTTTATTATCAACAAAAAAAAGGTTTATATTTGTATCTTTTAATTATTAATTTTTATATTTATGCCTACTTTCTTTGATTATGTAAAATATAAAGAAGTGAAAAACAACTAAGAAAGAAATTCCCCTTCATTTTTCTGTATCAATGTTGATTGTTACATGAGCTATTTATACTAAGAGTTGTACACTAATTAAGAACTTATCTACATAATATAGGAAGTTAATAATACATTATTGAAAGTTAGACAATGTAGAAAGCTAACACAATATAGAAAACAATATATGTCAACAAATTATATTAATAAAAGTTATTTAAATTTAGCTAAAAAATAAATAAAATGTGATTATACAGTTTACATCAGATTTTATTACAAATAATAATAATATTTTTATTATACTGAAATTGATTTTTTTAAAAAAAATTATCTCACTAAAATTATCATTTTATAAAATAAAAATTAATTATTTTCAACTATAACTTATTATTAATGAGTTAATTAATAAAGTGAGATTGTAATTTTTTTATAATAAGATTATACTAATCTTACTTCTAATGAGTTAATAAAGAAATCAAAATAATGCTAAATGGGTCAAATTGATATGGATTAAAAGTTTTTTTATGTATTAATTTTATTAAAAAATGATTATTTTAATCTTGCATTTATTAAAAGAGTCTGATAAATATAATATTCGAATAATTATTTTTTTAATGCAATTAATATATAAAGAGTTTTTAATTTAGATCAATTTAATTCATGTAGTATTTTTATAAAGAAAAAATAATAATTACCTTAATATCTATATGTAAGTTAAAAAGTTATAATTTTAATATGACAGATAAAGTGATATTTTTTTAGTAGTAAATGCTTCCTTAATGAATATTCTAATAATTAGAATGTATAATTTTTATAAAAAATCTCACATTTAAATTAAGAAGAAAATTTTAAAAAATTATACTCTTTCAATTATGTTGAAATTATTATTTTTATAAAAAAAATTATCTTTCTTAAATTATCACTTTATACAATAAAAAATAATTATTTTTGAATTATATTTTATTATTAATAAGTTAATTAATGAAATGAAGTATAATATTAATAAATTAATAAACAAATTTAGTCTATTCAAAATATTTTTATATAATATTTAAAAAATTTAACGACTTTTTAATAAATATACATAAATTCAATAAGACAATTTTAGCAGGATAGAGAATATTATTTATTTATTTCTTAAAAAAATTATATCATGTGATAAATATCGGTGTAGTATTATTATTATTTTTTATTTATTTTAAAAAAAAAAAGAATCTAAGGCTCAAGCTTCTAAGAAATATTATTAATTTTTATATTTTATAGCTACTTTCTTTGATCATGTAAAATATAAAGAAGTAAGAAACAATTGAGAAAGAGATTCCCTTTTATTATTATTTTTTATCAATATTATTGTTAAATGGGCTATTTATATTAGAGTGTTGTATGCTAATTAGAAATTTATCTACACACTGCAAAAAGCTAATAATATGATATTAAAAGTTAGACAATATAAAAAGCTAACACGATATAGAAAATAATATATATCAATATATTATATTAATAAAAGTTATTTAAATCTAAAAAATAAATGACATTAAACTTTGTTACAAATAATAATACTATTTTCATTATACTGAAATTGATTTTTTTATAAAAAAAAATTATCCCAAAAAAATTGTTATTTTACAAAATAAAAAATTAATTATTTTTAACTATTGACTTATTATTAATGAGTTTACTAATAAAGTAAGATTATAATTTTTTTTTTGAGAATGAGAATATAGTAACCTCAATAGTAATGAGTTAATAAAGGAAATATAATAATTATCCAGATATTTGTATATAAGTTAAAAAGTTATCATTTTAATAGGATAGATAAAGTGATATTTTTTTGAGTAACAAATGCTTTCATAATGGATACTCCAATAATTTGAATGTACTCTCTCTATTTTTTAAGTGTTTATTTTTACTATTTTATTAATATTAAGAATATTATTTATGAATATTATTTTTTATTAAAATATTTTTTCACAAATAATGAAGATTCATTTAATAAACAAGTAACCAAATCTTAATAAGTGGGGATAATATTAGAATAAAATGAATAATTATATCTTATTTTTTTAAATGGACACATATTTAAAAATAAAATAAATTTTTTAAGTAGACATTTAAAAATGAATAGAGAAAATATAATTTTTATAAAAAATCTAAATTTAAATTGCGAAAGAGATTTTAAAAAGATTATACTCTCTCCACTTTTGCAAAAAAGAAATTATCATTATCAAATTGTCACTTTATAGATTAAAAAATTAATTATTATTTTTTAAAATTATATTCTTATATTTATGAGTTAATTAATTAAATAAGTGTATAATATTAATAAATTAATAAATAGTATTTTAATTTATTTAAAATATTTTTATATAATATTTAGATAATTTTTTACTTTTTTTAATAGGTTTGTATAAACTAAAGATGATTTTAATGAAACAAAGTAAGTATCATTTATTTATTTTCTAAAAAAATTTATATTATGTGTTAAATGTCGATATATGGTGTTATTTTTTTTTATTTTTTTGAAAAAGAAATTAAGATTCAAGTATTCTATAAAAATTATAAATTATTATAGAAGAAAATTATGAAACAAAGATAGAAAAGGAGGAACAATGCGAAATTTTATTGAATAACAGAATATGTTTTTGTTATTTTTATATTTTTCAAAACCTGTAAACTATTCAATTTATAGAATAATAAAACCTAATACTAAACACACATATCTTCTTGGATTTTATTTGTTGAATATTTAAAAAGTCATCTTTATCATTATGATTTGAGCCTCAATATCCTTATCTGTTAATATCCTCCCGCAAACTGAGCCGTGGTTTGAGGCACAGTTTGTTGATAAACTCTTGCTCTTGTAATCCTTGTTTCTGAAATAGCTTGAAAAAAAAAATCAATCCACTGACAAGTCCGTAATTTTCTTGAAATCGATCAGACGTTTGCCATTTGTATGGTTTTCAGAAAATGTTTGTTCTCTACACAACATAATTGTGTTGTGTGAGATTAAAATTTTTGTTTGTTCTCAACACAACGAAACTGTGTTGTGTGAGATTGAAATTTTTGTTTGTTCTCAACACAACGAAACTGTGTTGTGTCATATTGGAATTTTTTTTTTGTTCTCAACACAACGAAACTGTGTTGTGTGAGATTGGGGGAGTGTTTGTTCTCTGCAAAATGAAAAACTGTGTTGTGTGAAATTGAGGTTTGTGTTTGAAGAAGCAA
The DNA here is from genome assembly GCA_947685225.1 of Garcia nutans. Lineage (NCBI taxonomy): Eukaryota > Viridiplantae > Streptophyta > Magnoliopsida > Malpighiales > Euphorbiaceae > Garcia > Garcia nutans. Next base: position 3,144,654 of record CANTUV010000048.1, on the reverse strand, counting down.
ATCATTTGAGGTAAGACTGATTTGAAATTTGGATTTAGTGAACCTGGATAGATTGTATAATAGGATATTAACCATTGATGATTGACAAAATAGCTAAGAGACTGATAAAATTGTTTAAACAATTGACAATGGACGATTAACAAATATATAAAAGACAATTGAGGAATTGATTACCAATGACACTGATTAAATCAAAATCCAATAAAAAGGAAAAGTAGACAAATGAAACATTGAACAGGCGTGCCTATTGCTTTTGACTTTTTACAAAGAACAATTAGCACAAATCACAAGAGCAATTTGATTTTTTTTTTGAATGGCAAAATAGAATTGAAAACTGCAAAACAAACCGGAAAAAAAAACTTCTGCTAAAATGGACGATGATGACTATAACTTTTAAGTGGATTCTGCCATGGATGTTCTAGATGGTAGTGACGAAGAAGATGAAAATATCGATCAAATTTGAAATTTGATGGGTTTAGATTCCTGCAGTTTAAGGACTTGCTTGGGTCCATCAAGCTCTGATACCAAGAAGAAAATTATGAAACAAAGATAGAAAAGGAGGAACGATGCGAAATTTTATTGAATAACAGAATATGTTTTTGTTATTTTCATATTTTTCAAAACCTGTAAACTACTCAATTTATAGAATAATAAAACCTAATACTAAACACACATATCTTTTTGGATTTTATTTGTTAATATTTGAAAAGCCATCCTTATCATTATGATTTGAGCCTCAATATCCTTATCTGTTAATAATTATTACTTTCATCCCATAAAAGTTTTATTTTTTTTTTATAAATTTAAAAAAAATATAGTTAATACATTGACAATTTATATATATATTTTTATCTTTATTTTTATATTTATTTTATCTTGAAAATAATTTAAACTATCATTAATTTTTTATTTAAAATGTAAATTTATTAGAGATAAAATAAAAAAATATAAAATATATTTTATAAATAAAAATAAATAATTATTTTAAAATATTTTAAAATAAAATAGTGAATTATGGATGGAATGGAGGAAGTGGAATTTAGATTTAGGTATCAAGTCAAAAAGTGACTGCCCTGCTAAATAAGTAATTCAAAATATTTAATGAGTAATAAATGAATATATTATTTCATCTAAATTATTAATTCATGGATTACATAAGAGTACGTATAAAAAAACTATTTTTAATCTATTAAATTCATCCAAACTACTATTTTTTTTATATTTAAATCTTAAACATTACTTTCTCTATTTTCTTTTTAAATGTCCATTTTTATTATTTTATCAATATTAAAAAAATATTTATTACATTTATTTTTTATTAAAATATTCTTTCACAAATAATAAATATAAATATAATAAATAATTAGACAAATTTTAATAACTAAAAATAATATTAGAAAAAATAAATAATTATATCTTATTTTTAATAAAAATTTATTTAAAAATAAAAAAAATTAAATGAACACTTAAAAGAAAATAGAGGGAGTATTATTTTAGTAAATTAAATATATTGATTTTTCATTGTGTATTTTAATTTTCTTAATTTTCTCTCTTAAACGTAAAACTGCTTCAGATTTGAGCGTTAATTAAATAATTGGGGGCCAATTATTAATTGCATAAAAGCAATCAGCTAATTAATGAATCACGTGAAAAATCAAATTTTAAAAAAGATAAAGATTTTTTTAATGGTTTGCAATGTGATCTATGTATGTATGTATAAATACATTGCTCAAGCAAGTAACTTATATTTTATTAAATAATTATGTAATTAATATCTTATTTTATGTATATTTAGATCTTGGATTTTCTAAATTATAATAAGAAATTTATCCAATTAAACATGTGGATTTTTGAGTACTTAAATTAATTATATTCATATGAAACCACATGTGCTGTGATTTTTTTTTTCTTTGAACAGCACATGATTAGATATCAAATATGAACATGTATAAGTAAATCTGTTATATGAAATAATTTCGTTAACTTTTTCATATTATTATATCAATTAAAATTTATGTAAATTCATATATTTAATAATTTATTAAGTATTTTTAATAATTTTATATATTTATGAATAATTGATTTTTATATTCAATAAATAAAAATATTTAATATGTTAAAAATACAAAAAAAAATAAAAAATATCTAATAAAAAAGTGTTATTGTAAGTGATTCCACTTTTTTTCTCTTTTCAATAAACTAATCAAACAATATTATTATTTGATAAATTTTGAAAGTCTATTTTTTGAAAAAAAAAAATTCTATAAAAAGAGATTGAATTCATGCAACCAAATATTTTTCATTAGTTTTTCATACATCCATAAGATCGATACTCCACAAAATCAACAAATCACATGTCCACTAATTTCAAGCGTTTTACTCAGCATGAAATGCGAGAGATTTGATTGATTGTCCCTCAACTCAAAGAACAACACTTTGTGAAGTGTTGGCCAAAAGTCTAAATCGACACAATATATATATACACACACACACACACACACACAGAGGATATGTACAGTCTTTTAACAGTTGCCACTCTATATCTACTTTTAACAATATAATCACCTCTTCTATAAAAATGTCACATTAATCGATTACAATTGTTCAAAAAGTCAATATTAATATTTAGGATACACTCCAAGTCCACTGGCAGAAAGATGTTTAAGAGCATATGCCACCTCCATGAATGTTCCTTTGCATCAGTCAAACAAGATACTTTAGCATCAACAAGCAATATTTTTAGGGGAGTAATGATGCAAAAAGATGTGGGTTGGGGAATCCATTTATCCCGCCATATGTCAACTTTGGACTCATCTCCAATCTGCCATTTAGCTCTATATTCAAGAATGGATCTATCGATTAGCAGACTCTTCCAGGTATAACTTGGTTTGCTCCCAATTTGGCCGTAAAGAAATCTGAATCTTCATAATATTTAGCTCTTATTACTCGGGCTATCGATGATTCACGATACATTACTAGGTGCCAATCTTGTTTTGCCAATAGGGCTTTATTAAAACAATTTGCATCCCGAAATCCCAACCCTCCTTCACTCTTCAGTTTGCATAAGATTTTTCATTTGCACAAGTGTATCTTCCTTTCATTAATTTTCTGCCCCCATCAAAATCTGCAATTCATGGCTTGAATTTTCTTACAAAGCAAGACAGGAAGGAAAAATCACTGCATCACATAATTAGGAATAGCCTGAGCCACTGCCTTTATCAACAATTCTCTACCCGCCCATAATAGGAATTTTTCCTTCCAATCTTATAGTTGACCCCAGAGTCTATCTTTGATTCTGCAAAATACCTGCTTTTTTGAATGCCCCACTGATGTTGGTAATCCCAGATACATAACATGATGTTCAAATGATCTGACCCCAAGAAAAGTTGCCATATTTGAGTTTGGAGAGAGACCTCTACATTACCACTGAAAGCAAACTCTGACTTATTGAAATTAAACTTTTGACCAGAGATTCTTTCATACTGGTAAAGAATGTCTGAGATAGCCTTTAATTCTGACATATTAGCTCAGGAAAATAACACACAATCATCCGCAAACATCAAATGAGAAATTGCTAGAGCTTTCCTACATATTTGGACACCATGAACCTCTCCTCTACTCATATATTTTTCTAACAAGCCAGATAGTCCCTTCGTGCATAAGTGAAACAAATATGGATAAATTGGATCAGTCTGTCTCAACCCGCAAGAAGGGATAATATGTCCAGTCAGTTCCCCATTAATAAGGATTGAATAGGATGCAGAAGAAACAAATTTCATAATTTAAAAAATTCAGCGTCTAGAGAATCCCAACCTCCCCATCACTGCCTCTAAGTAAGTCCATTCCATCCGATCATAGGCTTTAGCCATATCCAATTTAAGAGACATCAGTTTTCTCCGATTAGACCCACTCAGTTTTATATGGTGAAACACCTCATAGGCCACTAAAATATTGTATGTGATCAATCTCCCGGGAATAAAAGCACTTTAGCTATCATCAATGATATCCCCCAGCATCACCTTCAATCTATTAGCTAAAATCTTCGTAGCAATTTTACACACAACATTACAAAGACTAATAGGATGGTAATTTGAGATGAATTTTGGTTCTTTAATTTTTGGAATGAGACAAATATGGGTATGATTAAATCCAGTTGGTAAAGAGTCTCCTTCCAAAATATTAAAAACTAAACGAGTAACATCAGAACCCACAACATGCCAATAATGCTGATAAAATAAGGGAGGTAAACCATCAGGGCCGGGGCTTTTGACGGATGCATCATTTTCAAAGCTGGAAAAATCTCATCATAATGAAAAGGTTGATCGAGCATACGATTCATTTCTACCATATCTTTTTTAGGAATAAAGTTTAAATCAGTTGCTTGCAACACTTGAATTTCATATGAAAATAGTTGTTGATAAAAATCAATAACATAGCTTGAAAGGGCAATACCTGTTAAAGACACGCCATGATCATTTTGCAAGCTAGTAATGTGGTTGACTTTTTTCCTTTTAGAAGCCATTGTATGAAAATACTTTGTATTCTTGTCCCCCTCTTTCAACCACTGAACCCTGGACCGTTGATGCCGCATAATTTCTTCTCTGAGAGATAATTCTACTAACTCCGCTTTTAAAGTCTGCCAGAGATACTGTCCAGCCCCATCTTCAATCCTCTGGAGTTGCCTAATTAGTTGTTGGCATTTTATTTTCAAAACACCAAACTGCTCCTTACTCTATTTCAACAACTTTTTTGAACAATTCTGTAGCAGGAATTCCAATTGGTACAAGCCCTTATCCTTCTTCTTAATGACATCCACACAATTAGGGCCCCTCACCCACATAGCTTTGAATTTGAAGTGAGGAGATTTTTTGTGAAACATAGTGAATCTCATTGTATCCACACAAATCGGTAAATGATCAAATCCATTATAGAGATTGTGAGAGGCAATATTATTTTCAAACAGTTGAAACCAGGAATGAGAAGCCACTTGTCTATCAATCCGTTCTTCAATAAAGTGCTCCCCTGATCTATTATTATCCCAAGTAAAAGGATAACCTTAGAATCCCAAATCCTGTAAACCACAGTCAAAAAGAGCCTCCCTGAATGAATCAATTAATTGATATGGCCTCTGGCTCCCTTCAAAATTTTCATCATGACCCAAACTTTCATTAAAATCCCTACTGACCAACCATGGCAATTCCGATCTAGTGTCTAATTGCCTTAACAAAAGACAAGATAAATGTTTGTTTCTCCATTTTGGCTAGCCATAGAAGCCCGTCCATCTCCACCTAGCCTCCATCGCTAGTAAAGTAACTATAAAGTCAACATGGTGACTAGAATAAGATAATAAGTCTAATTGTACTATTTCATCCCATAAACAGGCCGGACCTCCTCTCGACTTTTCACCTCTCACAGAAAAATAATGAGTAAATCCCAAAGAATTCTTGATAAATTCCATCCGCTGACCAGACAATCTTATCTCAATAAGGAACAAAACATTTGGGAGTTGCAACGTTGTAAGGCGCCTTAAATTTACAACTATCGAGGCACTCCCTAAGCCTCGACAATTGAAGCTGATGAGTTTTATTGTTCTAGGCAACCGTCAATTTCATTGACGGTCGTCTCCATTGAATTCAAGGATCCCATAACTCAATCAATCTTCTATCTCTTACCAGTAGCGATATCATAATCAATATCCTTATTGTCCATTGCAGAAAAGCCTCTTTTCTCATTCAGTTTTAATTCCACAATTTGCATCTCTTCATAGGCCTTAAACTGTTTCCTGCATTTCCAAGTGCCTACCGCACCTTCCCCCTAGTCTTATAATTCATTTTTAAGTCACTGCCTGGCATGTCAACACTACCCTCTACTGAATTTTCAACTAACCCAATTTTACTATTATCATTCAATTCGGCAGTACTATCCTCTTGATTAAGGGCACGGTTTAAATGGCAGAAACTAGATTGTTCAACATATTGCACCTGTTGAGTGAGTCTCACTGAATTGGGACAGTTTTCAAGAGAAGCCTGCATGTACTCATGACATTGTGCATTAATCAGTTCAACTTTTGCAGTAATGTTTTTCAGAGATGGAGTGTTTCTATCAATGCCAGGTGACTCTGCATCTGCATCACTAACTAGGTTTGTTGTACTTCCCTCCTTATTTGCAGTATTTAAGTCTGCCAGTATATCCATCAATAATTTAGCACGAGTTTCCTTTTTTCCCATCGAATTAAGGTTCTGGCATTTTGGTGAAAGAGGATTTTTGGAAACAGATTCTTTTTTATTCAGAGTATCAATAATTTCTCCTCCTCTGCTTTCTGAGACACATTCTTTAATCGAAACGTCTTCATCGGTGAGGCCCTTAACCAAGCATCATACTGCCCCTCCCATTTGTTCTGTTCAAAGAGACAGTCTGCAAGAATGTGCCCCATCCTTCCACAGCCAAAACAGAAAAGCTGAAGTCGTTCATATTTTAATCTAGCCCAAAAAACATCACCATTAGCCATTCTCAGTAAGACTCCTTGTCGATGAGGTTTTTCTATTGGAATAGAAACCCGAAACCTCAAAACCTGCCTCCACCCCAGTTTATCTCCTTCATCGATTTCGATTAGCTCCCCAATATGAGAGGCAATAGTTTTCGCAGTAAATGAAGAGAGAAGTTTAAATGGAATCTCGTAAGCTCTTACCCAAAAATTGCAGGTTTTGAACTCCATTCTACTCAGGAACATCATCTTCTCACATCTCTTGTAGCATTAGTATATGGTCATCAAAACACCACGGGCCTAAATTCATTACCCTCCTCTTTTCTGCCTCTTCGAAAAACTAAAACACTAAAGTGTTTTGCCCGATTTCTCGTTGACTGAAACCCTACAGAAGTTTCCAACTACAGAGCATTGTTGTACGAAAGGCCAGCATGTTGATCTCCTTCTTCGTCAATAGTTTTCCAACTAAGCATAGGAAGATCTTCATATTTTGGAGAGCTTATAACTCAGGATCAATCAGTAATTCGGTAACCTCATGTTCTTCTTCAGTGAGCTTTAAGGAACGCAACAGATCCCCAATAGCATCCGAATTTGCCATAGTATCAAAAGGAAGCAAAAGAAAGTAAGGAAAAAAAAAAAGAAAAAAGGAGAAAACCTCTTTAAGATCAGAGATCCAAAGGAGAGGTAAGAACCCTAAACACTATAGAGGGAGTAGAAACCCCTATCGAGGGGAGGTGAGCTGTCTAATTATTTTAGCTTTTTTTTTTTTTGAAGGTATTTTAGCTTAATAATTAGTGCATAAAATTTTGGCAGTAGCTGTTATTTGACTTTAATGATATAAATTTTTTTGAACATATATTGAACGAATTTGATTATTTAGTTTCCCCTATCCGCTCCTCCCAACAACGGAACAAATAAAAAAAGAAAAGATCTAACCTCAGCAACCATTGACGATATTAGAGAGCTCAGCTTCTGAACGTACGTAGAAGCCCAAAAGCATAGAAGAGCATTGATAATGCGCAGAGTGATACTAATATATACTTGCACGCCATTTTCTAGTTCGTAGTTGATCCCTGGTAGACATGTCCTATTACAAATCATAAAAGCAAAAGCAAAACTCGATTCCTAAAACTTCCCATCGACAAGAAGCGGGGACAAATTAGATTTCACAAAAGAGCACTGTGAAAACCATTATAAATCCACAACTCCAGAACCATTTTTATCTTTTTCTCTACTAAATAAAAGAGACAATAATCTGCATGAAACAAGATTAGTTCATCTGCCTAAGGATGTGACACTTTGAGCACAGGACTTGGCACAATTGGGATGCCAAATGTAATAAATTATACGCACAGATAAGAGCTAATGATAGCACTGTATTCAGAATGATTAAGCATGCAAGAATCACAATAACTGAGTACAGTGACATACACTTCATAGATTTTATATCTGTCAACACATAGTCCAAGCTCAATTACTGTCCAAAAATAGATACGTAGCAAGCATAACCAAACCAAGTTTCCAAAAGCAGCTGCTTCATCAACTTTTACAGCCATCACCATCTGTTTGGAAGTCCAATCAAAAGGTTCTGCTGGATCTGCCGCAAAGGTAAAAGCAACTTGTGCACTACTAGTTTGCAGATTTCTTCTTCCTAAAAGTGAACTTTTAAAGGCATTTTGGGCAAAATATGTCCGTAACAGTAATTTGCTTTCCTGGAGTTGTTTTATTCTCGGAACGCCATCTAGTAAGGAGGCAACACAGCACAGGAAAGTCACTCTTCAACAACATTCACAAGTTCATACTCGATCAATGATAGGTTGTTATCTTCTTTCACAGTGAAGCTGGGAGGTTCAGTTACTTCAACACGGCCCCACTTGTCCACAGCAAGTCTCATTGATCCTTTAAACATGTCAATTTTTGCATTGCGAAGGATTACAGTAGCTCCCTCTTTCATCAAGTCCACTATACAAGATGAAAAAATATAATGTTAAAATAAGACCATCTAAACTGGGAAAATCTAAAAAGACATAACATTAGGAGCACAATTCACTTTTCCAGATGCAAATGACTACTGCCAATCACAATTGCATTCCTGCACAATTAGATTTTTAACTAGTAATTCCCTTCCTAGAGAAAATAACACCACAATCAAATGGAACTTTACTTGTAAATGAAAAACTCTATAGAAGATGAAAAAATAAAATGTTAAAATAAAACCATCTAAATTGGGAAAATCTAAAAAGATGTAACATTAGGAGGACAATTCACTTTTCAAGATGCAAATGACTACTGCCAATTACGATTGCACTTCTGCACAATTGGATTTTTAACTGTTCATTCCCTTCCTAGACACAATAACTCCACAGTCAACTTGAACTTTACTCGTAAATTAAAAAACTCTTCCAAATAAGCAATGCCCAAAACCATATTATTCAAGACAACTCTTCTTGTGCGAGTCACATCAAGCTACTTCAAGCAGCCTATCAGGAATTCTTAAAAAATTACTACAATGAAACCCCAACATGAATAAGTAACTATTCTTCAGCTCTCAATCTTAATCATTCTATCCACACATGGCTTTTGATAATAAGCATAGCATTTCCACTCAAATCTGCCCAACCCAATAAAGAAGAACCGAACCTGAAAGACAACATCTTTTCCTTTTGGGAGGGCACTCTGATTATTTAAGCATATAAGCATACAAGAATTTATTCCTTTTGCAAGCAACAACCTTTGTAACAACAATTTAAAGAAGTGTAAACCTACTTTTTGATTTGTTCACTAAAAATAGGATAATTATTTTGCTCACTATGAAATGATTAAAAACAATAGGTCAATAAACCATTCATGACAAGAGTACAAGTGATAAAAGAATTGCTGCTTTAATTTTGTAGTGGGATCCTAGTCCCATCCAGGTAAACCATCCTGATTGAGTGGGAAAAAATGAGAGCTCAAAATGATTGCGCTTATGCCGATTGCATTCCTATTATCAATCTAACCATCCCCAGAAAAGGCCTTTTGAACTATTCACATTTAAAAGTTAAAAAGAAAATTTTAATTTAATTGGTTATAAGAGAGATGGCCTAAACATTGCAAATCAAAGAACTAAGAGAACAACCAAAACTAATAATCTAGAATAACTGGATTTCTCGATTGCCATTCACATAACAATTAGTTGCATAAACCTCAAAACAGACACAGATAAGAAAAACTAAGCACCTTGATCATTTCTAGCTGTAAAAATAATCATGCCTGTCTCATCTCCCACCAAACATTCAACTATTCGCATTTGGCGTATTTGAGGACCATCAGCACGACCCTTCTGCAAGACCATCTTTGTACTAACAACTTTTACAGTGAGAGTATGCCCACTAGTGCCAGGGCGGAGCTGATCAACCTTGATGAATACAGGCTTCCTTAATCCTGATTTAGATTCAGCCATTTCTGCAAAAACCTATTTAAGCAAGAAGAATAAAATGCTTTAACTTGAGGAACTGATGGGTTAAAAAAGAAACCACTCTTAACTGCAAAAAAACAAGCTGCAAGCATTATAAAGCCAAAAGGAGAAGATAAGAATTCAACGCATTGATTCAAAATTGAACCTTTAAAAGAAAAACAATAAAGAAACAATCTGTTTGGCTGTCAAGAAACTTAAAAAAATCGTAATTCACAATTACGGAAACCAAAACATCCCTACAATATTACAAACCAACAAACAAACAAAAATTAAATACAAAGCAAACAAATTCAGCTTGATAAAAAAAATAAACAAAAACTACAAGAAGCTAAAATATTGAGCCTCATTTCGATCAACGAAAACACAAGCATTCTGATTATATGATCAACGAATAAATAAAAAATCAAATAAATAAAAATCAAATCAGAAAAATCAAATAAACATTTAAAAAAAAATTACATAGTAAACCCATCACCATTTGCATTTACATAAAAATCAAAATAAGTCGGAACTTTGATGGCTATGGAAACAGATCGTAAATCAGGAAAAAGCAAATTCAGAGCCAGGCTAAGAAATATTACAAAGTTAAAACCCTAATATAGAAGTAATTAGGGCTAAGATGATAATCAGAAATAAATATAATAAAAAATTAATAAAAAATAAAGAGAAAGAGAGAATGAAATTGGAGTTAGGGTTTGGGATTTACCTTTAACGAGTAATTGGAAATAGAGAGATCTGATAGAGAAATGAAGCGATTGAAGCAGTAGACGGCTGAAGAAGAAGAAGAAGAAGCGTGGTAGTTGTTTTAGTGGCGAAGAGTGAATAGGGACCGTTGATCTTTGATCGGACAACAACTGATCTCACTCTACACGTGACTACCCCTTTTGAAGATGGGTTCTGTTTGGGTGTTTCAATTTACTTACTCTTGCTTCTTCTAAACTGGTATGGCCTTATCTTTGTTCCAATTACTCCACATTTTCTTAATTAAGATTATTATAATTCATCATAAATTTTAAAATATATATATAATAATATAATATTGATACCGCCCCTCCTGGCTGATCTCCTCTGATCGAGCTCCATGGCCGGTCATATTTTAGACCAAGCTCTCATAAGAAGATTCAACCTCGGCTTTGGGAATCATCATCCGACCGAGCTCTCTAAACATCAACTGACACAGCAGGCACACAATCTTGACATGGCAGGCGTACAATATCGATATTTTAAATATTCACTAACACATGTAGATTTTGTCTCCCATACACCAGCTATATATAGGGGTTGACCGCCATAGGTATGGATCTTTTTTTCTCTCTACTTATACTCTTTTAAGCTTAGACCAACTAAGTTCTGACTTAGGTATTGGATCCTTCCTCCATAGAGCATGATTCGCCTTTCTCATTTATCTTGCAGGTTAGAGATCGAGTACATATAGTACCCAAACTCGAGCATGGAGAGCCAGGACACCCCCGAGATTCACCCCAGCATCAGTGGTGCAATGAGCATGGATAGACTATTCCCCGATATTAGCTGTGGAGCCTCAAGTATGTCTCATAGCTCTCACAAGAGAAGCACTCTAACCATGCAGTACTTTAGCAATTTATATTATAACGCCCTACCTAATGAATCCTTGCAACGCCCTGCACCCCTGATTCTTATAGCTTGTGTGCTGAACTTCTTTAGCGCCCCTGCGCGCTCCATAAAATTCAGCACATATTGTGTAGCTCACAGTTTCCCAGTAGCATACCGAGCATCTCACCATGCCCTGGTCGGGCATCGAGCCATTAGCACCCACGGTGCATATCATAGCGCCCTGGTCGTGCTCGTACTTTAAGCACTCACGATGCATATCAAAGCTTCCTAGTCGCGCACCGAGTTATTAATACTTTAATTGTGCAATTATAAGCACCTTAGTTGCACACCGAGCTGCTAGCACTCTAACCATGCAATTACAAGTGCCCTAGTCACGCACCAAGGTATCAACACTTTGATCGTGCATATCCCAACGCCCTTGCGCGCCTTAAGCTATCATAGCTCTCTTATTGCACACTGAGATCTCATCACCATGATCGAGCATTAAGGTAGGCATTCTAACCGTGCATCAATTTTTACTATAATGCTATGTACCAATACTTTGTTTGTATCTAAAAGCTCTTATTTTTGCTATAATGCTAACTCTTTATTACTGTGCGGTGCCTTTGTAACGTACCAAGCTCAAACAACAACTACACATCAATCCTAGTGCTGAGTCCGAGCACTTCATCTTACTCTATGTGAAGTTTGTATTTGTTATTTCCAAGCTTAATCTATTATTGCAGCAATTAGTCGATCCAACATCCAATAGCACGCCTAAGGAATTTCTTGATATGAATGTCAAGGCAATAAAGAGGGCACTGACATCCTTGATTATTGGGCATTGGCATCCCAAATAGAATTTTCCTAAGGGCTAAGCATACACTCAAGCTCATCAAAGACTCAAGCGTAATCAAGCTTATCATAGAGAAAAACTTCTCACTCCTACACACTGAGCCATGGTCAAAGCCAGTAGCATAGACGAATGAGCCACAACGTTTGATTCCGGAAGGCTCTCTTAGGAACCGTACTATAAAACAGGTCAGTCCAATTGACTGCCGCAGATAGTACCTCAAAATAGGTCATCCATACTTACTCTACAACTTAACTTTTTTCATTTTTATTTTTTCTTAAAGTGCATATGTGAATTCATATTATTATACGACATGAAATAAAGTTCGAGTTAGCATACCCTCCCTACTTGTAAGGGTGTTCAGTGCACGAGCACCGGGGCACACATCGTGATCCAAGCATATTATAAGATAGAACGCTTAGACACACCTCGTGCTCTGGCAGACTAATCAAATATTATAAATATGTTAACAAAATGCAACATGGATATTCATTTTATCATTGTATCATGCTCGGTTATGAACCGAGCCATCAAGATAGAATATATCATATACTGAATAATAAAGAAGTACAAGTCCCATACTATGGATTAAAAGAAGAGATTTCATTATAAGATAAAGAGTTCATTATATAGGTATCCCAGTCTTTACAACTTGCTATCAAATCAACCCTATTTAGATCCTATATATCCTACACAAAATTTTTGCAAGTCTTCGACCTCATCCTCCTTATCTCCATCTTCTTCTGCCTTAGCCTCAGTAGCTAGCTGATCGATGTCTATATCCTTCATCCAAGACAAGTCCATATCCAAATTTTCCTCCTTTAACCGCCTTGACACAGCCTGCTAGTAGGCATAGACACCTCGCACATAGTGCTTATCATTCTTTGTGACTCAGCAGCAAGTCCCTGCCAAGTAACTTCTAGAGTTTCCTCTACCAGGCGTAGTGCTTCGATCTTGGCTTTAAGAGCTTCTTTTGCCAAGTCAGCTTCTCTGTCTTACTATTTAGTTTTTCTTGAGCTTGTTTCAACTCCTCTTCATTGGCACTTAGGGCCTTTTCGGACTCCCTCTGTTGAGCAGACTCTTCTTCGCCACTTTTTGAGGCCTGAACAAAGTTTGCCGCCATGCCCGCTACCCGATCTACCACAGTGTGGGAGAGCTAGGCAAGCTGTAAGACCACAGTTAATTTTGGTACCAAACTTTGAATCCAAATACAAGGTTCAGATTGTTGCTTACCATGTGAGAGATAGTTATCATTTTTTGAGCAATATCCTTTATGCTCATCTAGGAGTGCTCGCGCCTTTCCTCTAAGATAGCATTGCATATATGTCTGAGCACTTTTTGAGGACTGGAGTCCTGCACTGAGTATGATACACTGTGCCGACCCCCAAGCTTCTCATTCACTGTATCCATTAGCCAAGCTAGGCTGTAACATAGGGCTAGTGGCTTTTCTACCACACTTTAAGGCACAATTTTGGGTCCAACCTCTCGGCGAGGCATAATTTTTGGTAGCACCTTTAAAGGGAGATTCGGCTCCTCTACAAGGGGTTCCTTCTCCCGGGCAGCCTCTTTCCCAAAAGATCTCCTGCCTGAGAGCTCACTGCTAGTCTTGGCTTTCTTTCTGGTCTTCCCTCTTGCCGTATGTTCGGCCAGGCATTTCAGCTTTTTGGTGGCTGAATTTGAGCCTTGTCCTGTATAACCAAGTAAAGAGTTAACCAGATAAACAATTAAGCAAATAAACATAGAATACATCAGTTCTTATACTTACCCACCCGGTCTTAGGGATGAACTTCCTTTGGACCTTTTTAAAAGGGAAAGTACTCCTTTATTAGAGAGATGACATTCCTTTTTCTCTCTCAGAATATCTTTTTCAACATCTTCAAAAACTTTGAGCTCATCCTGATCGAGCCTCCCTCTAGCTACTTGCTCCCCTCTGGGCTCGACCATCCACATGTTCGAGCAGCCGAATCCCTTACGACTATTCAGGATGAAGAATCGATATTTTTAAGCCTTCACTGAGTCAGGCTTCCCTGTAAATAGACCCAGACCGGACCTCCCTTGTAAGTACAACAAGTCTTTGTCAGCTCCTAAGTGCATCCTGAGCACGCTGAAGGCATTTAACACATATGGGGTAGGAACCACCCCGAATAGTCTGCACATAATCTCAAAGCCTATGATTGTCCATCAGGCATTTAGGCTCAGCTAGCCAGGAGCATGTTATGGTAATATAAGAACGCTAGGAGGAATGGGCATACAGAGAACTACACCCTCAACCTCAGATCTTCTTCATAGATCATCACCTGGTTCTCGGCCAAATCTTCGTAGGCTCATACTTCCTTTTTAGGGACAGGCATCTTGTAATTCTCTGGTATTTTATACTCCTGCCGGATTCCCTCTAAATCTATCTCTGATATTATGGACTGGATGTCTCTTACACATGCTTTTTTGAGCTTGGATGAACCTCTTGAACTTCATCCACATCTTCTTCCTCGTCAATCAACACAGGAGGTCTCCTTGCATGTTGTTTTGCTTGCTCGGTCATGGCTGACCCAGTGTCGACCTGAATTCCTTCTTCTTGGTGAGTAGCCTCAACCACATCACTAGGAGAGCTCGCCTCTCTAACCCTTTTGATAGAGCCGAGCTAATAGTTCATACCATCTTTGTTACTACAACTTTAAATGCACAAAGCTTAAAAACTACTACAACTTTAAATGCACTAAGCTTAAAATCACAAGAGAAAACCTAACCTCTATAGTCTTCTGAGCTGAACTCTCAAGCCTCATCATATCAACCGAGCTATTGTCACTTGATCGAGTCGAGTGAAGTGTAGTGCTTAGCCCACCCCCTATTTATAGGAGTGAAACATGCTATTAAACTGATGTCATTAATGTGTAGCGCGGCAGTGACACCTTTTCACTTCCCTTTTGAACTGTTACCTCGGTATCTGAAGCATCAGCATGGTATCCCAAGCGTCGCCTTACACTGGTGTGACATGTATCCTTCTAGAATCTTCATCAACTCTCCTTGCTATAAATGCCAAGACTTTTGGGGGGACTAGTGGTACTACCCTTAAAAATCAGGCTTAATCCTTGAGCTCCTCGAGCTCTTCTTCCATGATCTCCTCGAGCTCTACTTATTATTTCTTAGTTTTCGTTGTTTCTTAGTTTCTCTATAGCTCTCACCGAGCTTGACCTAACTTTTCTAAGTCAATAACCCTAATATGACTTAAATATCAGATTACTAGAAGGGACTAGTGATAGTGCCTCCACTTTTTGAGCTCATATACCGAGTTTCTCAATGGTTCTATGTGAGATAATATAGTCTCCTTATATCATAAGTCAATAAAGTCACCTGGGCTTGTCAAAGCTCCTTTGCATGGCACCTCTGAGTCTAACATAAATGTCAGATGACTGGAGAAGGTTTAGTGATACTACCCCTCCTTTGACCGAGCTCCTTTAACTTGTCGTCTCTTAGACCATGTTGTCATAAGAAGATTCAATCTTGGCTTCAGGCATCCTCATTCGACCGAGCTTCTGTTGACACAGCAGGGGCACGAACCTGACTGGCGGATACACAATCCCAATATTCTAAATATTCACTGACACATACAGATTTTGTCCTCAATGCACTAGCTATATAAAGGAGTTGACCCCCCACAGGTATGGATCTTTTCTTCTCTCCACTTCTACTCCCTTTAATCTCAGACCAACCGAGCTCTGATTTAGACATCAGACCCTCCTCTCACAGATCCAATCTGCCTCTCTATCTTATTTTGCAAGTTAGAGACTGAGCACAGACAATACCTGAGCCCGATCATGGAGAGCCATGACACTCCCAAGGTTCACCTAACATCAATATTATTGATTTTTTTTTATTTTGAGTAATAACATTAATTAAGTTAATGATATCATGAAACGTTAATTTTTTTTTTCATAGATCACAACCAAAATGAGTAGTGTAATATAAATAAAAAGTACAATTAAAATATTTTTTTTATTAATGTTAACAACATTAAATTATTATATTATATACAGTGGCAAGCCACTCTGTGGAGTTGGCCCCTTCATATATTGAGAAAAAAATTACATATAATTTCTTATTAAAATTTTTATTTGTCCTCTTCAAAATTTTTACTTGTCCTCCTTCAAAGTCATTGAAAAATAATATGGGGTCTAAATTTTTTTATTTTTTAATATATTTTTATTTTTAATTTTAATTTTGAGTTTGATCTTGATTTTATCACTTAGAGAGCAATCATATTTTTTTTCTTTTTTATATATAAAAAATATTTTTTATGTATTATTTATAAATTTATAAAAAAATTATTATTTATATTATTTTTAATATATATAATATTTTTATTTTTGCCCCCTTTCTATCCAACTTCTAGCTTTGTCCATGCTTATATCAATATTTATTTTATATTATATTTTTATATTATTAAATTAAAATTTCAAAAATCACAAAGTTAAAAATTTTCAACTTTATTTAAATTTAGAAATTATATCAATTTTAATTTTAAATATTCAAAATTTAATTTTATTATAAAATACCTCATGTTACTTTTTAAACAATTACTTCAATATAAAAAATTATTGTATATTCTTACTTTTATAATCTTTAAATGATATATAATGGATAACAAAGAAAAATTATATATCTATAATGGTGATTCCAACTAAGCATGTTGATTGGAATAATAAACTAATTAGATAATTATATATTTTTTATGTTTTACCATTCAAAATTTAAATGAATCATCTGAAAAAAAAATTTTAAATATATTTTTTAAAAAATATCACCACGTATTATTATATAATTAGTATACTATTTCTACAATAATATTTAATTAAAATTATCATTGTACTATATAATTAGGCCTGAGCATTCGGTCGGTCGGTTAATTAACCGATTGAACTGCATTTTAACCAAATATTCTGACAGTATAAAATTCTGACCGAACCAACCGAATGTTGAATTTGATCGGTTTGGTTAATTAATCAAACCAATTTGGTTGGTTCTATTAATTAACCAACCGGTCAATTTTTTTTATGGCAAAGTCAAAATTTTCAGTGTATTACTATTGATGAAGGAAAAAAAATCTTTGGCCCTAATTGTAAGACCAACAGACCATCATAAAATATTATAGATAAATATTATTTGACAAATGGCATAAATTTGGAAATTAGGATTCCTATAATGCTATTTAATATGATGATAATATTAAAACAAAAGTCAAAGACCATTGGTCCATTCATCCATTGTGCATAACTAAAAAGTCAAAAATAAAATAATATTAATACAAATTTTATATAAAAATATTAATTTATCTTTTTGTAGCATATGTATGTTCTCATTTATTGCCCATTTAATTTAATGAAATGGGTTTATAGAGACATATAGCAGTGAACACTTATAAAAGCTTGCATATCATATAATAGCTAACTAAGGAATTAAAGTAGGATTAATTTCTTCCTCTTTTTGTTGTTTGATTTTTGAAAGAAAAAGGTGAAATAACAAATATATAACAAAGTGAATAAATATTGGAAATAGAGAAGAAGCTGGACCTGACAAGCCATGGTATTATTAACATGTTGACATACGCATCACCCCATGGTAAGAACAATAAATCATAACATACTAGATAATTCAAGAATTCAAAAAATCAAGTCCATCACATGAAGCAAAAATCTTGTGTCTAAATCACAACACAAAAAAACTATAAAATTTCAAATTGACAAAACAAAACAACCATTCAACATAGTCCTATAAATTACAACACATAATAATCATTAATTGTAAAAATAACACAAACATTAAAAATCACCACAAACTTTTTAAAAAACTACAAACATCAGCATTAATCTTCATCCACTTCCACATCCACATTAGTCGATTGTATAACGGCATTTATTGATTCATGTTCAGATGTAATTATAACTATTGCTGAAAAAAATATAAAAAGAATTAAGGAGTTAATAAAAAATAAATAAACAAACTAATTAAATTAAACACAAAATGACAACCATAATATAAAAAGAAATTTAGTCTTACCATCTTCGAGCATTTCAATGTCTTCAGGTGTTTCCTCAACTATCATTAACTCTTGCGAAATTTGAAGCCAATCTCCACAACACATAAGTAACTCAACTAATTTAGGACTCAAAGAACTTCTATATGGATCGAGCACCCAACCACATATACTAAAAGCATACTTTGAAGCTACAATAGAAATAAGGACAAGCAATATATCGCATGCCATTAATGATAAAATAAAAAATCTAGGGAAATGAACTTTCCACCAACCCAAGATATCTAAGCTCGGAATATCTTCACAATCTTCAGTTAAATAGCTATCCAATTCAGTCTTGTGATCTCCATTTGCCTTTTGGTTTTTAAACTCCCTAAATAACATTGGCTAATCCATATCTTGGGTAATATTAGCTTATTTTTTACTCCCACTTACAACACCAACACTAGAAGCACCTTGGCTTTGATAGCCACTTGTCTTGTTTTTGTACTTATTAAAGAGCTCAAAAGTGGCTTGCTTTAACTTCTTAAAAAAATTAATACCCGTTTGTGCACCATATAACTCCTTAAGAGCATACTCCTTGTAATCAGTTTTGTATCTAGGATCAAGAACAACAACAATATAAATTAACATATTGATTTCAGTTGGATTGCCCTAATATTTGTTATATTTATTTCTCATCTTAATAGACATGGTTGACAACTCTAGATCATCATCACTATTTTCTAATTCTTTCAACAAAATATGAATCTCTGTCACATCATGAAAAAAAGAGTTGCAAGTAGAATATTTGGAACTCGACACTCTTAAAGTTATCTTGTAAAATTTTTGTAAAAACTTGTAAAATCGCCTAACACATGCCCAATCATCTATTTTAGGCCTACCATCTATCTCCACAAATTTACTATCAATTTCATCATCTCTCATTAGATCATACTTGAATGATCTATCTTGCTCATCATATCTCTCAAAAAACTCTCTCAAATTTTTCAACCCTGTCTAGCATGAGATATATGGAATTCCATCTGGTGGGGACTTCTAAAGCCAACAATGCCTTGCACTGAATCCCTTTCATTGCAATGCACTCCTTAAATTTAGATAGTCTAGTTGGTGATGCTCTGATATATTTAACAATACATCTCACCTTATCTACAGACTCAGAAATATCACTCAATCCCTCTATAACTATCAAGTTCACAATATGAGCCATGCACCTCATGTGCAAATATCTACCACCTAAGATAGTTGGACCCCATTTATATATTTTCTTTTTCAAACTTGATATTGCAGTGTTATTGGATGAAACATTATCTACTGTCACAGTCATAAGTCTATCAATTCCCCAATCAAGCAAATATTTCTCCACACCCTGACTCAAATCATCACCCTTATGACTTGTAATTAGATAAAAATTAATTACTTTTTTGCACAAGTTTGAATTCTTATCAATGAAATGCGTAATGAGACATATATAATTGATTCTTTGCACTGAAGTCCAAGTATTAGTGGTGAGACACACTCTAGAACAATCACTGTTCAATACCTTCTTTAATTATTTTTTTTTCTTCAGCAAACAATTCAAATAGATCTCTAGTCATAGTTCTTCTAGAGAGAATAATAAATTCGGAACAAAGTTGGCGAATAAATTTTCTAAACCCAGGATGCTCAAAAAATTTCAAAGCTAATTCACACTTAATTACTAATATTGCTAATGTCATTCTACAAGTCAGTTGATCAAATTTCCATTTAATTATGCATGTATCTTCAGTACCCCCTGATTGAACATTCAATTTCATTAGTTTTGCATCTCTTCTATTCATTGGATTAGTTTTGCATCTACCCACATGGTATTTTAATGCACTAGTCTCATTCTTTTTCGTATCACAAAAGAACTATTTATCGCAATACTTACATTGCATCTTAGTTTGACAATTTTCATCCTCAAGTTTTTCACTAAAGTATTGTCAAACTTGCAATCTATCCCTTGCTTTCTTCTTTTTGGAAGGATTAGAGGCAGCAGTGTGTGTCCCCATACTTGACTGAGGAGCACATTCAACTTTTTCGCCATGCTCACTTGTCATCTGCATTACAATACAACAAAAAAAGATCTTGACTAAATAATAAATAGTGAAGGATTATCAAGTATCAACTAAAAAAATTCGAGTAAATAAATTTTTTTTTAAAAATCCATTTAATAAAATTTTTGAACATGTAAGGAAGGGAAGAAGGCTTCAACAAATGGCAAAGAAAGAGATGAATTATGACATAATGTCAAGCAAATATATTCTTAAAATTACAAGTGTAAACCATAAATAGAATAAAGCTAATATAAATGCAAATGTAATTTTGGTTGTTTTAATTATTCATCGAAACCGACATTTAAACCAAAAGCTTAGGCGACATTTTGGAAACTTAATAGCCAATTAGGAGCTTTAAATCGGTGGATTGGGAAAGCAAAAAGAAAAAGGTGTGAAATATAGTAGTAATCGGGTTCGTTGGAAAGAAATAGAAAAAAAATTCCTGCGGACTTCTGCTTAACAACTTGATTGATGCGTATTAAAAAAAATGTTATTAACCAAAAGAATAAGAAAGAAAAAAATTCACCTTTCCTTACAGTAAAAAAAAAAAAGAAGAAAATCCATAAAATTGAAAATAAAAACCAAAACACTGTAAAATGGAAAATAGGACACCAAAAAAAAAGGGTAATCTCATGAAACAATGTATAATAACCACTCAGCCCTTTAATTTTTATGAGCTAAAAAAAACTTAAATTTGGATAACAAAATTAACTTATGAACAAAAAACTATCATCTACGACTGATGATTTCTTCCTTATTTTTAGTTCAAAATCAGTTCTTCACAATAACAATGCCAAACTTAGCAATATATTGCAGCACTAGTTCAAAACCATCTTGAGCCAAGAACATGTTCAAATCAGGAAATGTTCTTAGTAGAGCATCCATTTAAATCAGCCAAAATTTCCTAAACTAAGTGAGACAAAGATCAAAGAGAGAGATTCTCTCCTAATTTACACTTCAAAAAACTCAATTAGAATTTAGAACTAACAATTAATATAATATCATATATTATATTTATATATATATATATACACATACATACTATATTCTAAAAAAAGATAAGAAAAAAAGACTATCATTTAGTAGCAGCAACATCGTTCTTGTCTCTAGAAATAGATTTGTTTCTCAAATAGAATTTAACTTTCAAAATAGTAAAAAATAAACAAAAGATGATGAAATGAGAATTTGCAAAAAACTGATTAGTCATAAATGTTAATTACCCAAGTTCTCATTTTCTGCTGGTCGATTATATTTTATATTTCAGAATCTAGATTAACCAATGCAATTAAAAACTAAAAAGAGAAATTTCAACTTTCAAGTAAAATAAGCAAAACAACTAACCCAAGCCCAAAGTAAATCGATCTGCGGCTGCGAGGTTGCTGTGTGAGGCACTGGCAATCAATGACGACTGACAAGGCTGCTACTGGTTGCTGGTGACCGTCAATGCTCCGATATAAGAGAGAAAAATCGATGAGAAAAGAGAGAAAAATAAGATGGCAGTGGGTGGCGGCACTAGTGTTGAGAAATGAGAGAGGAGAGTGTATACTATGTATTAGGTTAACGTTTTAGGAATAAAATATTAAAGGTTATAAAATGTTGTGTAGTGTTTAGAAAACCTTCGATTAATGGTTAACTGACCGGTCTAATTTGGTTAACCATTAATCGAATCGTTAACTGAGAATTCTTAATATATATAACTAAACCGACCAATTTTTAAATAATCGATTAACCAAATCGAATATTTTGGTCGGTTAACCGACTTATGCCCACCCTTGTATATAATTTTTGGATAACAATAATAGAAAATAATGCAATCCTTTACAAATTTTTGAAATTTCATAATATATATATATATATATATATTTTGAAGGTGACAAACTTTCTAAAAAAAAATAACCTTTCACTGCACATATTTTCAAGAAAAATTTATATTGCTCTCAAAATTAATCTCCAATTAACATGGAGAATTACCTATTTCTTAATATCATAATAGACTTTATTGGTGAATCATTGAAGATAAATAGAGTTTTAAATGAAAATTACTATATTGTTGATAATGGATCTAAACGACAACAAGATATATAGGATATCGTTTTAGTGCTATTTGGGATAGAGTAAGGTTGAATTTTTTATTTTTAGAATATATCAAAGTTAAGTTATAACTAAATTTATTTAATTCGGTCAAATTCAAAATTTATATAAATTTATAAAAAAAATTTTACTATTATATTAAAAGAAAAATCAATTCTGAGTTTATTGTTCAAAAAAATACATTTATCGCTAAGTTATATTTTTATGTGCAAATAATAAACTAATTTAAAGAATCTAAATTTAACTCAAATTAAATTATAAATAAAATAAAATTCGATAAATACCATTAACTCCTAACTTAGAAAAAGAAAAAAAAATATTAATTTATCATTAGCTTGTTATGCTTCATCCCGAAACCCTAATGTCGGCACCCCCTTTGTCTCAGCCGCCCGATGACCGATCTTGAAAAAAACCCATGAATTGGATTGTCGAAACCCAAGCAGAAATCCCTAACCAACCAAAGTCCTTCAAAGACATGCTTTTAGAGAACACCTTTGATCCTGAGGATGACCTTATGGGCTGGATGATGATTACATATTAGATAAATCGGTCTTTTTGGTCTCCTACGATGATAAAGTTACTTCAGTTGAAATCTCTCCTAGAGTATGAGAAGCTTTTATGGCAGACGACAATAATTATCAACTTTTAGGGAGATCGATTAGCTATAAATCCCTATGTTCTCGATTGAATCTTTTATGGACCAATCTTGGCAGTTTTCATGTGATTGACCTTGATAACAACTACTTCTTAGTGCAATTCTGCTCCCAGTCTGATGTGGAGAAGGTGATGATCGAAGGTCTGTGGGTTATTATGGGTCATTACCTTGCAACTACGACATGGCCCCTTAAGTTTCAAAGCCCATATGATGTTATTACCTCAGTTGTGGCATGGATTCGATTGCCGGACATGCCATTACATTTATACCACCAGACAATCCTGTATGCGGTTGGTAGTGTGATTAGGAAGTTATCCGCATCGATTACAATACAGAATCAAAGACAAGGGGACAGTTTGCTAGAATTGCTGTGGAAATAGATCTGAAAAAGGCCTTGGTATTGAAGCTGCTGATTGATGGAAGGCTACAATTTGTAGAATATAAGAATCTCTCAAGGATCTGCTTTTGTTATGGTAAATATAGGCACGTCTCATCCCTTTGCCCAATAACTATAGTGGAGAATGAAGTAGCGGTAACAGAGAACCAAAATGTAGAACATCAATAATCTCTTGACAAGAATAATAATGCTTACAGCCCTTGGATGATAGCGACTCGTAAGAAAAAAGGACGATGACAAATGGAGGTGAGATGAGTGATAAGGATCAAGGTGTACTCTCAGATAAGATCAATGGGCCGAAAGGATCAAGGTCTAATGTTCTCACAAATACAGAGGATACTGATCAACTTCACCACAATCCCTCTTTTGAGAGGTCCATAATATTTCAAAAAATAAAATATCCTAACTGTTCTTCTACTGCTATTCCACCCAGACACTCTCCTAAGCAAAAAAAGAAAGTAGCTTCTACTCCATGACCCAGAAAAGGAACGGATAATACTTATGCAATTCTATGTAAATCCATACAACTAACTTTACTTGTAGCAACCAATCCTCTATAGAGACAAGGGACGGACATAGGGGGTCGTGGAGAGGCAAACGACTCCCCCACGTCGGTAGCCAAAAGTACATATACAGGGTGTGTTTCTGGCCGCCAAAAATAAATTGTAGAGGGACGGCTGGAGCCCTCTGCAATTTCCAGCCCTGCATGAGGGGTTGAAGACACCCCTCATGCAATTTTTTTTTTTTACAAAATTGTCCATGGCTGAAACGGCGTCATTTCAGTCAGGGGTTATATTTTTTTTTGTACTTATGAGTGAAACGACGCCGTTTCACATAGAGTGAAATAACATCGTTTCACTCATAAGAAATTTTTCAAAAAAAAGAGCTGCAAAATGTAGCTCCTCTGTGACGAGAGATAGAAGAGAGCAGAGAGGCAGAGAGGAGAAAGCCAGAGAAGGAGAGACCAGAGGGGCAGCGGTCGTGCAAAGAGGGAGAGTCGGAGAGGGATGACCGAACAAGCGGCAGCTAGCCGGAGAACATGTATTTATTTTTTTAATTGATTTTAGGGGTTTTGTTTGAGATTAGATTTAGAATTTTAGGTAAAAATTAGGATTTTTTTTAAAATAAAAAATATAGTTTGTTTGAAGTTTAAATAATTATTTTGATTTATTTTAAATGATTTTTGATATGTTTATGTTGAATTTTTATGTGTTGTTTGTGGTTAGGGTTGTAGGTGATTTTAAGATTTTATTTTTTGTTATAAAATTTGATTTATTTTGATGACTGATCAAGTTTAATACCTATATTAAAATATTTTTATTGTAATTGATTGAATAATGAATTGATTTAGTGTTTTGAATTTTAGGTTAAATTAATTATAATTATAAATTAAAATGTTGAATATAAAAAAAAATTTAATATAAAGTGTAATTAGATTAATAAAATTTAAAAATAAAATTTGATTTGGTTAATAACATTAGAACTATAAATTTATAAATTAAGTACTTAATAAACTAAACCAATTATAAATTGAACATAAACAAATTAGTTATATTGTGGATATAAAATAATTAATAGTTAAGTATAAATTGAATATAAACTAAGTATAAATTTAATATAAAATACTTATAAAATAAAAAATATAAACTAAACTCTAAAATTAACCAAAAGTAAACTAATTATATTTAGAATAAAAACTGAAATAGATATGGATAAATTTGTAATAAAGACTAAGCGATTGCAGAATGAACGTGGTGAATCTTCAAATATTCTGACTCCGACATCAATTTAGACATTAAGTAGTCATGCAAGTGTTAGGAAAACTAGTGATACAATGGGGTATCCAGAGTATAGCTTTAGTGATATTGTGGGTGATCCAGCATTGCGTAAATCAGTTGACGAATTTGATTTTGGAATTAGGGATGATGTTAGAAGACAATATGTGGCTAAAGGACCTTGCCAACTATATGACCACAATTTTTCTCATACATAATTTGAAAAAATTATGAGGAGTTTTAGAGATGTTTGGTTTTCTAAATTTGAGTGGTTGGATTATAGTGTTTCTAAAGATGCAGCATTTTATTTATAGTGTTATCTTTTTAGTTCGAATAGAGGATCTAAGAGTGGAGATAATCTCTTCACAGAAGTCAAATTTCATAATTGGAAAAAAGTCGTGGAGAAGTTTAATGAACATGTTGGCGGTCCAAGTAGTCTACACAATAATGTCAGAATATTATATATTAGTTTTAAAAATCAAAGACAAAGTGTATCTCATATTCTATCTTCTTACAGCCAAGAGCAAGAAGCTTATTACCGGATACGTTTGACAGTTATTATTGACTAAATTTGTTTTCTTTTAGCGAATGGGTTGGCTTTTCTGAGAAATGATGAGTTAAAAAACTCACTTAACCGGGGTCATTTTCTTGAACTTTTCAATTGGTACAATCAACGCAGTATTGAAGTTGGAAAAGTAGTTAATTTAAATGCTCCTAAAAATAATCAACTCACTTCTCCATGTATCCAGAAACAAATAGTTAGTACTTGTGTTTTAGAGACGACACTAGCTATTATTAAGGATATTGAAGATAATTTTTACTCTCTATTAATTGATGAGGCTAGAGACAATGCAGTAAAGGAGTAAATGGTTGTAGTATTTTGATATCTTAACAAGTTGGGACAAGTGGTTGAGCGATTAATTGGAGCGGTACATGTAAGTAATACATCTGCTTTATCTTTAAAAAGTGAACTTGATGATTTCTTAGCCAAACATGGGTTGTCTCTTAGTAGAGTTAGAAGTCAAGATATGATGGGGTTTCTAATATGCGAGGTGAATTCAATAGGTTAAAGACCCTCATTTTAAATAAAAATCCCTCGGCTAAGTATATTCATTATTTTTCTCATCAATTTCAATTAGTGTTTGCTGCAAAAGCAGGAAGTAATTGATTTGTGAGTATTTTTTTTATCATGTTGCAATGATTGTGAATATTGTTGGAGCTTTATGTAAAAGGAGTGATGCTCTCCGTCAAAAATAACATGATGACGTAGTTCAACGCCTAGAGAGAGGTGATATTCAAAGTGGAAGAGGAGTGCATCAAGAAATAAATTTAACTCAACCTGGAGACACGCGATGGGGTTCTCATTATAAAACACTTGTGCGTCTACTTTCTATGTGGTCACCAGTGAAAGAGATTCTTGTGAATATTTATGAGGATGGTTATGAACAAAGAAATCGAGGGGCAGTTGTGGGCTTGATTGATAAAATGGGAAGTTATGAATTTATTTTTATTGTTTTCTTAATGAGAAAACTTTTAGAAATGACAAATGATCTATCTCAAGTTTTGCAAAAAAAAAAAGGATCAAAATATTGGTAATGCGATTCATTTGATTGCAACTGTTGAATAAGAATTGCAAAGCTTCAGGAAGAATGGATGGAATAGAATGTTGAAAGTTGTTAATAACTTTTGTATAGATCATGATGTCACTGTGCCTAATATGAAAGATAATGCAGGTTATCTGCGTTCCAAACATGTTGATTTTCCTATCACTTATTACCACCACTTTCGAGTGAAAATATTTTATCAGGTACTCTTTTATCTTCTTATTATCATATTAACTATTTATTATGCTACAACCTAATTTTCGTTCATTCAATTCTAGATTATTAATTTCATTACTCAAGAAATGGAAATCGCTTTATAGAATCAAGTACTGAATTGCTTTCATGCATTGCTTGTCTTTCTCCTAAAAACTCATTCTCCAATTTTGAACTATCCAAATTACTACGTCTTTCTAAACTATATCCATATGATTTTTTCATCACTGATTGGATGATACTCGAAGATCAACTTAATACCTATATTGCTGATGTAAAATGAAAAATCGCTTTATAGAATCAAGTACTGAATTGCTTTCATGCATTGCTTATCTTTCTCCTAAAAACTCATTCTCCAATTTTAAACTATCCAAATTACTGCGTCTTTCTAAACTATATACATATGATTTTTTCATCACTGATTGGATGATACTTGAAGATCAACTTAATACCTATATTGCTGATGTAAAAAGGAATGTAGCTTTCTCTAACCTCGATGACATTGGAACTCTTGCTCAGAAAATAGTTGAGACATGTTATAACATTGTATTTCCTTTGGTATATCTGCTAATCAAGTTGGCTTGAGTCTTACCTATTGCAGCTGCAACTGTTGAGAGAGCTTTTTCAGCAATGAACATTATCAAGATGGATTTGTGCAATAAGATGGAAGATGATTTTTTAATATACTGCTTGGTGTGTTACGTGGAAAAAAAATATTTTCTTAAAAATTAAAAATGAAGTTATTATGCAACGTTTTTAAAATATGCAAAATCGTAAGATACAGTTATCATCTCTTAGGCACAGTGAATCTAATAATACAAATTAATTGTTGAGATATTGTAATATTAAATATTTAATTTTATGGTAAATTTTTTTAGAATTTTTTTTTCTGTGCAATTTCCCCCTCAGTAAATTTCTAGTTTCGTCTCTAATAGACCATTAGTGTCATCTACTAGTTTGGCTATTACCTAAAATTCATCCCATCTCAGAATTTAATCTCGACTGAACTAGTGGAAAACCAGTCTTACTCCAACTGGTAGATCTTTTGGGGAAGAGGTCTTTGGATAGGCTCCTAATGTAACTACATTGCAACATGAGAATCATGCAGCAATTAAAATTTCAGACTACCAGAATAACCCTCCATCCTTTATGGTGGAGGAGCATCTCCCCCAAGGGGATTCACACAACCAGCCTTCTGACACACATAACTTGAACTCAATGGTTGAAATGAATATGATGGATAGAGTGAAGGAGAACCAGAACCCTTATATGGGGGCAGTAAACAGCTCTAATCGCATGGAAGATTAATCTTCAAGTTGTCGATTTTTCCCTATATTTATGTCTACGGATTTATCTATCTTTGTTTGGAATTGCCAGGGAGCTGGGTCACGTGAGTTTATCTGCACCTTCAAGCTTCTCATGAGCAAGTACCGGCCAAATGTTGTAGTTCTATTAGAACCATGAATCAATGGAGTTAAGGTTGACCCAAATTTTATAAATCATTTCATATTGAGGCTACTATATTCTCAAGAGGCATTTAAATTTTATGGGATGCAAATGTTCGTGTCTCTATCAAGAAGGTGCATAACCAATATATCCATACCTCAATTGGGAATCATCATAATTTTAATTACTTTTTTCACTGCAGTGTATGGGAGTCCTATACCGGGTCTGAAAAGGCTCATGTGGTCTGAGCTCAAACACTTGAAACCTTCTCCTTTATTTCTATGGCTGCTTGCTGAAGATTTCAATGTGGTTCTTTCAAGCTCTGAAAGAAAGGGTGGCTCTAACAGAAGAAAAAAGGGTTGTCATCTTTTTATAGCTTTTATGGATAACTGTAACTTACTTGATCTTGGCTGTCAGGGGAAAAGGTTTACGAGGAAGCGTGGCAACCTCAAAGAACACCTTGACAGAGCTATTTGTAACCCTGCTTGGGAGGAGCATTTTGTTAACTCTGTCGTCCTGTGTCTCCCTAAGATTCAATCGGATCACTGCCTTCTTCTAGTGATATTTAATAAATCCATTTTTATAACAGTGAAACCATTTTGGTTCTTGGCTCCTTGGCCTCTTCATAAGGACTTCCATAACTTTGTTCAACAAATTTGGAACTCTGACAGTGAATATATGTCTCTTATAGATAAATTTACTAGGGACATCACCCACTGGAATCGCAATGTTTTTTGCCACATTGATAAATGAAAAAAAGAGTCCTCACCAAAATTTAGGGTATTCAGAGGGTATCATATAAATAGGACTCCCCCAATCTTCATCATCTAGAGATGGAATTGAAAGCAGAACTGGAGCTTATCTTATCACAAGAACTTCTTGCTCTCCAATGATCCAAGGCTGACTGGATTCACTTTGGGGACAGAAACGCTTCCTACTTTCATAGGGTCTATATAAGAAGGAGAAGAAGGAATCATATTGACTTTCTAAGAAGTGAGGATAGGCGCTGGTGCAATGATCAAACTAAACTCAAGTAGATTGCTACTTACTATTTTAAAAAATTATATTCTTCTGACTGTCCAACCATCCTGTATAGTCTCACAGGTTACTTTTCCCACTCTTATCTCTCATGATTTGTATGAACTCAGGCGCCTAATATCTAATGATGAGATTCATGGAGCATTGTTTGAAATGAAACCTCTTAAGGCGCCGGGTTATGATGGCTTAAATGCTTTGTTCTTTCAGCAAAAATGGAACTTAGTTGGTCATTCTGTATGCTCTCTAATCAAAGATATCTTCGCTGGAGGGAACATTCCAAGGGCTTTGAATAGAACCTTAATTATACTTATCTCTAAGGGGGAGGTTATAGAATTTACTTTCCAATTCAAGCCAATTAGCTTATGCAACATGGTAATGAAAATTGTTACCAAGATCATTGCTAACCGACTAAAACCTCTGATGTCTAAATTAGTTAGCCCATGCCAAACAAGTTATGTTCCTAGACGCCATATTATTGATAATATTGTCATTGCCCAAGAGGTTGTACACAATATGAAACAATTAAAGGGCAAGAAGGGTTTATGATTGTAAAGATTGACCTTAAAAAAGGGTATGATAAAGTGAACTGGCCTTTTACTTCAGACACTCTGAGGGAGATTGCTATTACAAACTCTTTAGAAGTTGTGGTTATGGAAAACTTGCATTCTACCTCTATGAGGGTCCTATGGAATGGTGCGCTATCTGATGATTTTGGCCCTACCCAGGGGGTTCGTTAGGGAGACCCCCTCTCTCCATATCTGTTTGTTCTTTATATGGAGAGATTTGCTCATGCTATTAATAAGGCTACCCAGGAAGGTGTTTGGAAGCCTATTCGTCTTAGTAGGCAAGGAGCTCCTCTCACTCACTTATTTTTTGCTGATGATGTTTTATTATTTGTAGAGGCTACTTTAAAACAGGCTATAATTATTAAAAACATCTTGCGAAAATTTTGTGTTAGCTCAGGGCAGGTGGTTAGTAATGCCAAAACAAAAGTCTTTTTTTCCAACAATGTTACTTCTTCTGTTGGAAGGCAAATCAATCAAAAATTAAGGTTACAAGCCACTGCAGATTTGGGTAACTACCTTGGCATGCCTATTCTCCACTGTAAGATTAAGAGAGCTACTTACTCTACTATCCTAGATCGAGTTTGTACTACGCTTCAGGGATGGTCCTCGGTATCCCTTGCTCTAGCAGGGCGCCTAACACTGTTGAAGCATGTAATTCAAAGTATCCCCTATTATTCCATGCAAACTGCTCCACTGCCTAAAACAATCTGTGAAGATGTAGAAAAGAAGTGTTGAGCCTTTCTATGGGGTAGGAAAGATGGATAGAGAGCAATCCATTTGGATAACTGGAAACAAGTATGCCAACCCATGGACAGGGGTGGTTTTGGTTTAAAGAATTTGAAATGATGAATTCCTCCTTCTTAATGAAACTCAATTGGTCTCTCATTGCTCATGGAAATCAGCTTTGGGTCAAGGTACTTCGGCCAAAGTACAAGTTAGAAGGTCATCCCTTCCTACAGTCACTACATAGCTCGAATGCCTCACCCCTTTGAAAAGATTTGGGTAAAGTCTGGGATTGTACGTGGAAGGGTATCCGATGGATTATATACAATGGTAAGTCAGTTAGGTTCTGGACAGATAAATGGTTAGATGATTCGGCCCCCCTTATTTTTCTTATAACTAGCTTTGTGTCAGAAGACCAACTGCAATGCAAAGTTAGTGATTATGTTCTCGACAATGGATCATGGAACTGGAATGCTTTTTCACCCTTTCTCCCTCATGATATCATCTTATGGATTGCATCTCTTATTCCCCTAAGTGAGGAAGCTGGTTCGTATGAGGTATTTTGGCACCTAGTTGCTAAGGGTGAATTTTCTGTTAAAAGTGCCTATCAGCTAATGGAAGAAGAAGAGTAGTGTCCTCCAGATAATAAATGGAAAGGGCTTTGGAAGTGGCGTGGGCCTTTTAGAGTTCTAATCTTTCTTCGGCTAGCCTTGTGAGGAAGATTACTTACAAATGAAGAGATACTTTACAGACATACCTCTAGTGTGGCGAGTTGCTCTCGATGCGAGGCTAAAAGTGAAAGCTTAATTCATGTGCTTCAAGACTGCTTTATAGCGAGGGTTGTGTGGTTATTGCTAGTTCCTGAAACCTTAGGCCCCAGTTTCTTCTCCTTGGATCCTGATGAATGGCTAATGGAAAATATATGCAGTGAATTGATTCTTTCAAATGGTTTCGGGTGGAGCTTAATCTTTGGTCTCTCCTCTTGGAAGATTTGGCAAAACAGAAACTCTTAGATTTTCTCCAAAAGATTTGGGGCCTAGCAACAGATGTTCTCCATTCAGAAGAGACATTGTAAAATAAGGACCACCTTACTCACCCCAATATTGAGATTCTTGTCAGTTGGTACCCACCTAATTTAGATTTGATTAAGCTGAATACATATGGGTCATTTAAGAGTTATAATGGCTTGGCTTACACTGGAGGGTTACTTCGGGATTCAAATGGGAATTGGATGAAGGGCTTTGTATTTCACATTGGCAAGTACACAATTATGCGAGCTGAACTTCTTGGAATATACTATGGTATGTTACTGGCCTGGAACCATGGCATCTGGTCTTTGATAGTGGAAGCTGATAGTTTATGTTATGTGAATCTCATTAATGAAAGAAAGCAAATTGCTTCTTCTAATGGCCCTCTTCTTCAGCGAATACATGACATGACCAAACGGCCCTGGAATATCAGAGTTTGTCACATCTACAGAGAAGCAAATCAAGCTGCGGATGTGTTGGCTGATCTTGCAGCAGACTATCCAACTAGTTTTCACGAACTTGATGAACCTCCTACTGCTATTCTTGAAGTGTTGAATAGGGATAAAACTGTTATTGCGTTCCCAAGGATTGTCTCTACCTGATTTATGAGTTTGTCCTCCCTTTCATAATAAAA
The DNA here is from genome assembly GCA_947685225.1 of Garcia nutans. Taxonomy (NCBI): domain Eukaryota; kingdom Viridiplantae; phylum Streptophyta; class Magnoliopsida; order Malpighiales; family Euphorbiaceae; genus Garcia; species Garcia nutans. Next base: position 3,112,012 of record CANTUV010000048.1, on the reverse strand, counting down.
AAAAATAGAAAAAAGAGAACGACCGTGCATAAATAGTGTTTCCGCATAAAAGGCTAAATCAGAGCGGTTGGTCGTTTTTTGGGAAGAGGCAACGACATGTCGTGTTTCATAAATAAATAAAGAAAAAAAAAACAGAATAGCTTAGCCATGAAAGAACAAATGTCATGCAGTCACTGGAAACACAACTTTAAATATCATCAATTGCAAAGGCAAAGAGATAAGCTGCTAACAGTTGCAAAAAATGGAAACCACAATGTCCAACTTCAAATTCAGAACCTTTCAATCTGTTTCCTCCAATCTTTCACCACAATTTCCTCTTAGATTTTCCCTCACTTTTCCAGAAAATACTGGAAAGAAAGTTACATTTGTCAGGCAAAATTCTTCTTCTTCTTCACTCTCTCACATTCCTTTAAGATTGTCTGCTAATTCTCAAGCAGCCCCTGCTTCTACCCAAGCCACCAAATTCGCTGCCATACCCTCGGAAATGAAGGCCTGGGTGTATGGCGAATATGGGGGTGTCGATGTTTTGAAGTTTGATGATAAAGTTTCAGTGCCTGAAGTGAAAGAAGACCAGGTTTTGATTAAGGTTGTTGCTGCTGCTCTTAACCCTGTTGATGCTAAGAGAAGGCAGGGCAAGTTCAAGGCCACTGATTCTCCTCTTCCGGTATACTATCTTCTTTGATTTCGTTTTCCTCTGTTTGGTTGCTTAGAAAATGTACCTCGATTTTCTTTTCGTTTCCCTCTTGTTTCTTGGCAAATAAATGGACTGTAATGAATTTTCTTTTTTGGGTTCTAAAGTGCGAAATTATAAGGGAAGAAGATAAATAATTTGCAATTGTAGGAAAAAGGATTAACATGGAAAATCCCAATTAAATGGAGTGTCTCTTTAGCATCCTTTTTATGAGTTGTTATTGAGAAAAATGCAATATTAAAAATTGAAAATTTTGATTAGATGTGTTAAAATGTTGAAAGGCATGTAATTGTTTTTCGTTTTCCAATTTCTAAGTGAGAATTTTTTATAATGAACAATGAATTAGCTAAATGGGTTTTAATTTTTTGCCTGTAGACTGTTCCAGGATATGATGTTGCTGGGATAGTGGTAAAAGTTGGTAGTCAAGTGAAAGAACTAAAGGAGGGAGATGAAGTGTATGGTGACATAAATGAGAAAGCATTGGAAGGGCCTAAACAGTTTGGCTCATTGGCTGAATATACTGCTATTGAAGAGAAGTTATTGGCCTTGAAACCCAAGAATCTCGATTTTGTACAAGCTGCTGCACTTCCTCTCGCCATCGAAACAGCATATGAGGGCCTTGAGAGGACTGGTTTTTCTGCTGGTAAATCCATTCTTGTTTTGAATGGTTCTGGTGGTGTTGGAAGCCTAGTGATTCAGGTATGCGTTCTATGTAATCACGGATTCAATATTCCTTTGCCAATGCTATGCAGTGATTGCCTATTATTTTGCAACACGAAATGTTAATCAGCAAGTAAGAAACATGCTTCTTACTAATAGCAAGTTCTCTGAGCAAAGCCTTCTACTCCACAGCTAGAGCAGCATAAATGATTTATTGATGTACTTATTACACAGCCTATAAAGAAAGATTAGTTGTTCTACAGTCATTATAAGAATCCAATCAAATTGAGTTTATTCAAGTTCTGTCTGATAGAATGAAAAGTTTTTTCGCCTTGAACTTCAATTTTCTAATTTTGTTAATATATGGTTAGATGTGCCACTATAAATCCATAGTATGCTTCCGCTGATGGTTTACTGGTTTTGAAATTTCCTATGCTTCTTATCAATTAGATAGTTGTCTATTTCTGATTCATATTTATCGTGATGCTTTTATCTCTCTTAGCTTGTGTTGTCTCTAGCTTCCCTTGATTTGTGATTCATGCTGAACTTTGTTTTGGCTGGGAATTACGGTATCTTCTAGGCTGTTAAACTCTGGTGGTTAATGGACTAATTTCACTAAATGGGGAATGAAATCAAATGAAAAGGAAATTTGTGTTAATTAATTGCAAAAAAGATTGAAACTTTAGTTGACATTTAACAGGACTAACTGGGAGCAGGATTTATGCTACTGACCTTAAATTCTTGGAATATGGCACTGCATTGATTATTCAAATCTATAGTATCAAAAGCAACAGAGCAAGTTTTATCCTATACTTGTTTGTTTATGTGCATAAAAAATCTTGATATCCTTGTTACAGCTAGCAAAACATGTATTCGGTGCTTCTAGAGTTGCAGCCACTTCAAGCACTAGAAATTTAGAGAAGTTAAAGAGTTTGGGTGCTGATTTGGCTATTGACTACACTAAGGAGAACTTTGAAGATTTGCCAGAAAAGTTTGATGTGGTCTATGATGCTATTGGTAAGTTTTTCTACTAATTGTTTGTTTTGGAAGGCACTAGCATTGAGCTTTGTTCATCAATGGGCAAGTAGCCTATAGTAAGTTGAACTTTTGAAATCCCCATTTCCATTATATTAAAATACTAGGAAATTTTTACTGGTTATGGGGCATATAATTAGGTTCTAAAAGGTTACCAAGGCTATCTTTGGTCTGTGTTGCATATGACAGTAGTGATCACGCATCCTTTCACTTCACCTTTGATGAAGCAATAAAATTTTGGTCATTTTTCCTTGACAGGACAATGTGATAGGGCAGTAAAGGTTGTGAAAGAAGGGGGCAGTGTAGTGGCCTTAACTGGGGCAGTCACACCGCCTGGTTTCAGATTTGTGGTGACTTCCAATGGAGAAGTTCTGAAGAAACTAAATCCATATTTGGAAAGTGGAAAGATAAAGCCAGTAATTGATCCTAAAGGGCCATTCCCATTTTCTCAGGTTGCTGAGGCATTCTCCTATGTTGAAACAAACAGAGCTATTGGAAAGGTAGTTATACATCCAATCCCATGATAAGGTAGAAAAATAGGACCATTTTGTAATGCATTAAAACTCTACCTTTTATCTGTATCAAAGTGTTGAAGTAAAAATATGTTGATATTATAAATAAAGTTGATGAGATGCTGTTTTTACTCTATTACAAAGACAGTTTATGAGAACCTGTTTCTCCTCGGTTTCACCCTAGCAAAAGGCCTATGACTAGAAATATTTTTGGAAGACTAAGCTTCAAACTTTGTGTGTAAATTTGAGTTTCAGTCAAAGGTCTTCGTTTTGCTTTAATTGTTTTAGCTGTTCCTCTGAGTTTCGGGCTGCAGGACTGGGCTTGAAAATGGGCTTTTGAGATATTGAAATTGAAACTGGTTTCTCCAAGTATCATTTTTAAATATTATTGAAAAAATTTATTTTAAAATGTTTTAACTACTGTAAAACAGAGAAAATGTGAAATTTATTTTTAAAAAATTAATTTAGTAATCTCTAATATAATATTTTTAATAAATTTCTTTTTTCATTAGTAGTATGAACATTAATATCAAACTGATTTAAATAATTTTTAATTAAGATTTTGTATAAAAATACATGAAAAAATGAAAAATATTTTCAAAAATATCAATGTTTCTTTTTTCTTTTAAAAATATTCAATTTCAAACTTACTCAATTTTTTATTATATCAGAGCTATGCATACTATATATTTCAATTAAATTTAAAAAATGTTAAAATTTTTAAAAATTATAAATTATTTTCAAAAATATAAAAAATAATAAATCATATAATATCCTCAATTATTTTTGGTCGTTCACTTATAAGTTTAAAAATTTTAAATTGAATGTTTACTTGGCATTATTGAAATTTTTTTAAGTAAAACATCCGGAGTTTAAATCTAAATATTTCGTGTATTAAAGAAAATTGAGATTTCTTATTTACATAAGATTATTACAATATATAGATTTAAGATATATTTATGAGACATAATACACTAATCCCACGATCATTTCTAAAAAAAATTAACATATAATATACATAATTAACATAAATATTAGCATTTAATTAAGAAGATGAAGAACAAGAAGAGATGGTAGCTACAGTGTGTATGAAGTGTCATATGTTGGTGGTACAGTGTGTTGCATTAATGTATATTTTATGTATATGTGCTGCATTTATGTATACAGCGTGTAGCTAATTAAATTCATGCAGACCGTATTTATATGTATTTATGTTCTTGCGTTTATGCAATACTTCTTATCATCAAAGATTTATTCCATTTCCTTCAAGTAGGTAATTCGAATGGCTCCAATACTGACACAGCATTCACTAGGGAGTTGTTTGGTTTATAGAATAGTAAACAATAAGACCTGAATAGAATTATTATTTCCATATATGTACTGGAATAGTTATTTTCAAGATCAGAAAATTAAAATTTCTAGGGACGAAATCACTCTAATAATTAAAATTAGAATTTTATAGAATTAATTAGAAAGATAATACACGCTATTTGATTTTCCACCCAATTTTTTGTTTCTAATTTTTTCTAATGAAAAGTAGACTTGATTATGAATTCTCAATTGATGAAAATAATTATAAGTTGATGGATGATTTTTGAAAAAAAAATAAGATTTTTGAGAGAGAAATTTTCATAAAAAGCTATTTTTTCTTTAAATAATATTTGTGATTTCTTTTTCCCAAAAATATTAATTTTTATATTTTTTACTTTTTGTAACATATACTAAAAATATATTCAATATATACTAAACATATATAAAAATATATCATATTTTTGTAATTTATTTTTTCTATTTACATATTATTTTTATAATTTTTTTATTTTGCATGCTATTTTTGTAATTTTCTTTCTTAAATTATTTTTATAAATAATCATCAAGGTGTAGTTTTGTGACTAGGAGCATGTGTTGATTCCATTTATGTCTCGAATTCAAGTTTAGACATTCTCTCTCTCCACATATAATTTATCAAAAAAAAAATTATTTTTATAAATTTCTCTTTTTTAAACTCAAACCCAATTCATATCCAATTATATTGACAAGCAATGCATTATTATATATATTGTGGATTGAATTTATTTAAAAAATAAAATAAAATAGGAAATATTGGTGAATATATTTTTTTGAACTAAGAATATTGGTGGACATTGATCAAACAATGACCATCCAAAATTCAAAATTCATTGCAAATATATGAAAATGAAATTTATAAATAAGAAAAATGTTTGAAAATTGCAACTTTAATTAGCTAAAGGGTAGCTTTTGGTATTTAATAGGGGTGTGCAAAATCAACCCTAACCCGAAAAATCGACCCAACCCGAAAGTTTAGGGTTGATTTGGGTCGGTTTTTGGGTTAAGTAGGGTCGGTTTCGGTAGGCTGTTTGTGGATGTTTCGGGTTTTCGGTTCGAAACCGAACCGAACCTGATATTTTCGGTTCAACCCGAAAATATTAAAACACAGCGTTTTGACCACAAATAAACCTAACCTAAACCTAATTTCTTTCATTTGATCTTTCTTGTCCAAAGAGAGACAGCAGTCTCGAGCTTCTTCTCTCTTCAGTCTTCCCCACCCTTTCGTTTTCTACATCTGACGGCCGACACCACCCACCAGCTGCTTCTACCAAGCAGTCACCATCGACACCTCCTTCCACCAGCACTGACGGCTACCTTCCTCGGCGGCAGCTGCTGCATCAGTTTCAGGTAATGTGATTTCTCTATTTTTTTTTTTATTACCAAGTGTGCTTATGTTTTCCCTTGAAAAATATGGAAAATAAGATCAAGTAACTGAAATGTATTTTGTCATGTTGAACTGAAATGTATAGTGATATGAAAATTTGGAAATATAAAGTTTATGTGAACTGGACACACGAAAAAAAAAAAAAGAAAAAGTAAATACTAACTGCTCTGCTTTTTCTTGTTTGAGTTTACACCACATTTGCTTCCTTTTTTGCCTGTTGATTTATGAACTGAAATGTATGTTCAACTGAAATGTGAAACATTGAACTGAAAATTTGGAAATCTGAAATATATGTTGAACTGGACTATTTTAGTGGCCTAAGCATGTATATGATTTTGTATATGATTTTCGTATTAAAAGAAAGGGAGGTAGATGATTGGATAGCTCATAGTGATAGGATAAGGTTTTATGGGAATTATTGATCGGATTGTTCTTTGTATGTAGCCTTTCAGAATTCAGATACAGTATTATTAATTACTCCTCCTGACTTTAGAATATGGCTTATTGGCTTTTAGTAGCCTCAAGTTTTGACTTTTGAGAAATGATTTCAACATATATATATATATATATATATATATATATATATGACCAGAAAGTTCAAATAAAAAGATACTTAAGAATTGGATTATCTATAATTAATAAGTTTGCATGTTCTGTTATATATATATACACTGGAATTTGATTTTTTTTTGTCAGTGCTGGTTCTTTTTTTTTTTTTCACTTGTGTCAAATAGTTTTTTTAGTGGTTATGTTACTTCTTGCCTCTCTTTAATTTTTTTTTTTGGTTCTAATTTCATTTCTTTATATTTATTTGTATAGTTATGAGTTCGCAACCAATGGCGTCAGATGCTCCACCCGATTCCTCAAATCATACAAATTTTATAAACAATGAAGCGGATCCTGCCGCATCGGTAGCTCCTCTACCTATAATACCACGAGCACAAACCAATAAATCAATCGTGTGGGATCACTTCACCAAATTCATGGATCCAACCGACGGACAAGTCAAGAGTAAGTGTAACTATTGTGGTAAAACTTACAAGTGTGATTCTAGAAAAATAGGAAATACTACTATGAAAAATCACACATTTGTTTGTAAAATGATGCCAGCTAAGTTAGAAGCTAGGCAAACACAATTGTCCTTGCAACCAATAGGGGAAGGGAGTGTCGGTTCACTTGAAAAATGGTCATATGATGAGAAGGCAATTAGGGAAGCATTGGCATATATGTTAATTGTTGATGAGTTGCCTTTCAAATTTGTAGAGGGGGAAGGGTTTAAGAGATTTGTTAGAGCTCTTTGTCCAAGGTTTAAAATCCCATCTCGATGGACCATTACTCGGGATTGTTACCAACTCTATTTGGATGAAAAAATTAGATTGAAATTTTTTTAAAAACTAGTGGGCAGCGTGTTTGTCTTACTACAGACACATGGACATCCATTCAACAAATCAATTACATGGTAATCACCGCCCACTATATAGATAGTAATTGGAAGTTGAACAAAAAAGTGATAAATTTTTGTACAATTACTAGTCACAAAGGGGAAGATATTGGGAGGGCAATTGAGGATTGCTTGCTTGAGTGGGGTTTAGAGAAAATTTTTACTATCACTGTTGATAATGCAAGTTCCAATGACACTGCCATTTCTTACATGCGTGATAAAATTGTGGAATGGAATGAGGCTTTTGTTGCAGGGAAATACATCCATATGCGTTGTGTTGCTCACATAGTTAACTTGATTGTGAGTAATGGTCTCGATGATGTGGATGCAAAGATAAAAAAGGTTCGAAATGCTATTAGGTATATAAGAGCTTCACCGGCAAGACTTAAGAAGTTCAAGGAATGTTGTGAGTATGAAAAAATTGAAAGCAAGAAGTCTTTATGTCTTGATGTGCCAACAAGGTGGAATTCCACCTACTTGATGCTCTCCACGGCTATTCCATTTGAAAAGGCATTTTATAGGCTTGATTCAAGAGATCCAAACTACAGAAAGGATTTGGGAGCGAGAGATATTCCTCAGAAGGATGAATGGGAAGCGGCAAGAAGCATGGCCGAAATGTTGCAAGGCTTTTATAAATTTACCTTGCGTGTTTCGAGTTCAAGGTATGTTACTTGTAACACTGTTTTTCATGAGATTAGTGATTTATTATTTCTTATTAGTTGTTGGCAACAAAGTCCTCTTGAAAATGTTAAGAGCATGGCTAATAGGATGAGAGAAAAATTTGATAAGTATTGGGGAGATGTGGAAAAAATGAATAAGCTTATATATGTTGCAATTGCTTTAGATCCTAGGGATAAATTAGAATACTTGGAGTTTACTTTGCAACAAATGCATGGGATTAATGTAGGTACCAAGCTATTTCTTAGTGTAAAAGAGGCACTTATTGAGCTTTTCAACGCATATCACTTGAAGTATCATGTAGTTTCTACAACTTCAAGTGATATAAATGTGAGTTGTGGTGGTGCCGATAGTGCCCATAGAATGTCTTCCATAGAAAGTCAAAAGCCAGCTCAATATTTTAAGAAACAAAAGCTTAGTATGGATGGAGGTGCCTCTAAAAAAAATGAGTTGGAAGTTTATCTTGGAGAAGCAGTTGTGGATGACAAAGGGGATTTTGATTTATTAAAATGGTGGAAACTCAACTTTGAGAGATTTCCAATACTTGCAAGAATAGCTAGAGATGTATTAGCGGTTCCAGTGTCTACGGTGGCTTCGGAGAGCGCTTTTAGCACTGGAGGGAGAGTTCTTGATGATTTTAGGAGTTCTTTAACTCCTAAAATTGTGCAAGCTTTGATATGTGTGCAAGATTGGTATAAAGGTACACATATGAGCATTGAAGAAGAAATTGAAGAACTAGATAAGTTTGAAGAAGGTAATTTATGTATTACTTTAAATTTTATGACATATCACATATATTTGCTTTATGACTTGTATTAATTTTTAAATTTCATTTTATTTGTAGGTCTTCCTTCTATTGGAAATTCAAGTTCAAAAAGCCTATGTGGAGAAACCGAGTCGAGTTCCGCATTTGATCTTGATTGATTGATGCATTTTAATTGTGTTGTTATTGTTATAATTTTCATGGACATTGGACATTTGAATTTGTTTTATTTGAATTTTGTGTGTTTGTTATTGTAATTGTCATGGATAATTAGACATTTGACTTATTTTATTTGAATTTTATATGGTTTGCTTTATATTAAATATTTTATGTAATATTAAACATTGAACAATGTTGAAATTGAAATTTAAATGTGGTTGACTTTGAAATTGGTATTATTTTTTGTTGAATTTTTGTTCATAAGCAGCCTGAAAACGTGGAGGAAAAAAGAGAAAATTAGGAACTTTTAGCAATTTTAATGTTTCGGGTTCAACCCTAAACCAAACCAACCCAACCCGAAAAAAAACCTGACCCAACCCGACTCCTCATTCGGTTTAGGGTCGGTCTAATTTTTAGGCCTGTTTCGGTTTTTCGGGTTTTTAGTTTCGGTTCGGTTTGAACCCGAAACTGAAATTTGCACAGCCCTAGTATTTAATTAGCCAAAGGTTACTCCAATTCAAGGGAATTCTGACAGAACATTTTCCTGAGAAACTGCCATGCAATATTTATAGTACTGAAAGGCACATGCAAGATTAAATGGTGATAGTCTCACTCTCTTACTACAAAATTAATTACAAACAAATTAATAAAAATATGAGAGAGACATCTCAATCTTACTCACCAATATTCATAATATTTTTGTTATTTTTTATAATAATTATATGCATATTGTTAAGTTATTTTTTTAATTTGATTAAATGTATTGAATAAATCATAATTCTTTATTGTCTGTCATAAATTTTGATTTTAAGCTACAATGATCAATAAATAATAAAAGAAGAAAGTATATTTTCTCAACTTAATAAAAATAAAATAATTTTAAGATTATATTTATGCTAGATATTTAATTTATTTTTCACTTGTGAAAAATGTTATTGGAATTATTATATTGTATGTATTAATTTAAAAGAGAAAACATATTACCACAATTATTAAAAAAAAAACAAAACTTACCAAAATATTAAATCAAGTTAATAATTAAAAGTGGTTTTAACAAGATATGATGAATTTCAATTTATGTTAGCATCACTATTGAACTAAACAAACTCTTTTTCAAAAATTATTAAAATTAAATAAAAAAGAGAATCACTTTATAAAGTAACTGTTCAATAATTTCTCTCTTATGGAGTAAAAAATATTAATTATAATACCTCTCTTTATAAATAAATTTATAATAAATATTTTTTAATAAATAAAAAAGTTATTAAATAATCACTAACCAAAGTGACTGTAATTAATATTTCTCAATAAAAAAAGACTCATTTCATTATTTAAAAATTTTTCAAATTTAATATATTATAGAATTAAATTTTTTAAAATTAATACAAAATTTTAATAATTTGTACATTCTATTATAAAATATCTTATCCAATTTGTTTTAGTTATGCAAAAATTTCAAAGAAAAAAAAATTAAACGCTGCTCATAACAAAATAAAATATTGAGAGTTAAATTGAAAAAATAATCTAAAATTTAGAGATTGTACAATGCGATTTCCTAATATCAAAATTCAAAAATTTTATTTAAAAAAATCAAATATTTACAGGGTCGAATTATTGGCCCATATGTGAAGGCTAAAAATAAGTAGTGAGGCAATAATAGTGGTAATAATTAATTAAAGAAGGAACAGTTTGCTTGGGCAGCTACAACTGCACTGTAAGTGTAAAATCAATCATAGTTTTGTTGATAGCTTCTTCATATCTCATTATACATATGGAACGTATATATTAAATATATATAAATTTATATTTTCAAAAATATTAAATATAGATATAATAAAAATTTAAGTTATTAATTATAAATTAATTTATTAAAATAATAAATGTAATATAATTTATAAAAATAAAAAAAAAGTTGTGTAATTTCCGTTGATGGGAATATATATATATATATATATAACCAAATGATTTTTACATGTACCTTTAACTTATTAATTTGGCAGACATGCATCTAATAATAATAAATAGCTATAGCTACCACCATGCTTTATATATACATGCATATAAAGAAGAAGTTTTCCATTTATTGCAAAGAAATTAAAATTATTAAAGAAAAAGAAAAATAAATAAACAATGAAGGCAGATCAGAAGTATATTGAGTTCAAGAAAGGGCTATGGACAGAAGAAGAAGATAGGATTCTAATGGACTCAGTGGCGTAGCTAGGATTTTAGATAAGGGGGGTCCAATTCAACTTAAATACTAAACATTAAAAATATCAAATTATAAAAGAAATAAAAAAATTCCAGATTATAAACTACAAAAAAATAATAATTTCAATTTAACTTCATACTACTTTTCTCAAAAAAAAAAAACTTCATACTACAAAATCAAATTAAACATTTCAAATTTATAATGTCCTCAAGTATTCAAGCCAATTTTTTAATTCATTATTTTTCAAATTTCAATTCATTTTAGCAAGATAAAAAAATTGCAACAAAATAAATATGAGATTAAAAGTAAGTGGTGTACCTATTCTTAACTTGTTGCCGCTGCCTTGCTGGTGCCAATCGGTGAAAGAATGAAATTGAAAAAGGAAGAAACTGTTATCTGAAAAAAAAAAGAAAAAGGAATTAACGAAGAAGAAACGTGAGAAATAAGAGAAAGAGTCACAATTAAGTTATTCTTGTTTGTTTGTAATGGGCAGAGTCATTGATAAATCTTGTTTGTTTGTAATGGGCTTGATTAAAAGGCTCAGTTTTAAAGATTGAAAAAAAAAGGATGAAAAATGTTGGGAGCGTGGATCGAAGTTGCGTGCTTTCACATAGTAAGGTCAAGCTGTTCCATCTCAACCAATGTAATATTCATTCTCAAATATACCTAAAAATTTTTTATTTTTAATTGAGGGGGGAACAGGGCCCCATGGGACCCCCTTTATCTCCGCCTCTGAATGGACTTCATAAGAGTTAATGGAAAAGGAAGATGGAATCGCATTCCTTATCTTTCAGGTAATTAATTAAAATTCAATTCATTGTTAATTATTAAGTTGAATCAATGGTGATATATATGTCTAATTATATGTATAAATATTAATTGTAAAGGTTTAAGGAGGAGTGGAAAGAGCTGTAGATTAAGATGGTTGAATTATTTGAGTCCCAGTGTGAAACGAGATGATTTTTCTGAAGAAGAAGATGATCTCATTTTCAGACTCCATAAACTCCTGGGAAACAGGTACTTCTCCCTCTTCTGCTTCTTTTTATAATTAGACATTATTGATTGATTAAATTCACAATATTTTTGATAATTTTAATAGCATTGAATCAAAGTTCAGTATAATGTATCCAATAACGTGGTCTTCTTCTTCTTCTTCTTCTTCTTCTTCTTCTAATTAGACATTATTGATTGATTAAATTCACATAATTTTGATAATTTTACTAACACTGAAACAAAGATCATGAGTATAATATATCAAATAATTAATAAGGTTGTTTTTGAAATGAAGATGGTCTCTAATAGCTGGGAGAGTGCCTGGAAGAACTGACAATCAAGTGAAAAACCATTGGAATACTCATCTGTGCAAAAAACTTGGTTTAAAGAAGCAAGGCAGAAAAGGTTTGGTTTCCTCCTCAAAATCACCCACAACTGAAATTCATCCAGATGTTCATACAGTCTTAATGCGGCCTGCTGATGATAATTCTAGTTATCAGCTTCTTCAAGAAAGCAAATCCATAATCAATGTTGACAACCCTTTATTTGGTGTTGCTCAGTCTTGCAATGGAGAAGAACAACAACTTGATGCTGATTCACCATTTCTTTATATTGATAATGATGATCTTTTGAATTTGAATAGTCCTGGTTTAGTGGATTTTCTAGACCTGTTTCGGGATAATTTCTAGTTCTTTTTTCTTTCTTTTTCATCATCTATAATAATCAATAATGGACTGGCCTTTAAATAAAATATAAATTAATATACAAATTTGTTGAAATACTCATGTATTACATATCTCTGATTTTTTTTTTCCGCTTATAATATCAACAATATCTTGGCTTGTTTTGACATACAAAAAAAAAATAGAGACAGAAAGAGAGAGAGATTGCAAAGTAGATTTGGAAGGCAAAAGTGAACACAAACAAAAGTTTTAATTATTAAGGAAAATAAATACAATAATATGCAGAAATTTTCTTTCAGCTGTGTGAAAAACATTATTTGATAATTAGGAAAAATTTCAGCATTTTTCAATACAGGGATTATGAAGAGCAGGCCTTTTTTTTTTCATTTTATGAAAAGAGAAAATAATTAAAAAGGAAAAGTAGCTCAAGCACAAACAGAAGGTGTAATCCTGAAATCAAGATCCCAGAGCTCAAAAGTTCCCTTCACAAAATCATAATGTGCACCTTTCAATGTCAGTGTTTTCTTCACAACTCCTTCTCTCACAAATGGATATGTCAATAGGTTTCCTAGTCATACATTCACTGCCTCCTTCAATACATCAATAAAATTATAAATATCAACCATAACTCAATGGCGGAATAACTACTTAATAGTCAAATTGGAAAAAAAAAAAATACCAATGCGGGTTAATTTATTTAATCAACTATAGCTCAATAGTGGACTAAATATATAATAGTATAAAATTCGAAAAAAAAGGGTTAATTTATTTCATTTTCTAGTTTCTTTTTAAGTGGAAGATTGAAACAGAGAACGCATTCAAACACTCTAATTATGTGTATACTTTTTCACGTACTTAGCAAACATCTGAATAATTTGTATAATTTCTTAATTAATTTATCAATTATTTGTGTGTTTCATTCTTGCTCGCAGTCACATGTCCAAGTTGCATATGGTCGGTAGTCTTTAAACATTGCATTAAGAGTTGACCTTGGAATCTTCTTCTTTTTATCTTATGTATTTCAAGGTTTCTCTTTAACTATCCCATTTATTTTTCTTTCTTTCTTTTAACTTAGTTACATAATTAGAATTAAATAACTAGGTAAGTGTATTTATAAAAGTTCAAATAAAGAAAATAAGTTGTATAAATTTAACTATTAAATGATATCTATAAACTATGATAAAAACTAAACTTGTATACAAACTAAATGTGTGTACAGAATTGTTAATTTACTTTTCCTTAAATATATTTATTAAACTTACAGACTAAGCAAAATTTTATATTAATATTAAATTAATTATTCAATTTTATTAAAATATTCACTTTTAAATGAATTTTTATATTTAAATTAATTGTGAAATTCATTTTTAATGGTTAATTTTATTAATTTGGATTAAAAATTTATTTATTTTAGTAGATAAATATATTATTTTAAGGGTATAATTATCTAAAATAAAAATATTCGATTAAAATAATAAAAAGGAAAAAGCTTCAAACATTATTATCATTATACTATACATATTTTTGTGGGAACAATCTTGAGCATTGACCACCAAAAAATAATAGAGTTAATTTGAGTCTTATAAAGAATTTAATATTTTATCAAATTAATTGAATACTAGCTAATAATTCATTTAATTTAAGAATTTGATAAATTAATTTTCAAATATAAGTAATGATGAATTTATTAAATTAAATAATAATGATATGATTGATAAAAAATAATTAATTAATAAATTATTTTATAAATGTACTAATGAGTTTAGTATATCAAGTTATATATTTGTAGTGAATGTAAAAATATATAAATCAAGTTACATATAAAAAATAGAATATGTACAATATATGATTTCATATAAAGTTAAATAAATGATAGTAAAATTTTATTTTAATAAACAATGAAACAAAAATTTTAATTTTTATATTAAATAAAACAAAAATAATAAAAATAAAAATAGTTAAAATTATTTAATTAGAAATTATTTTATGCATTAAATAATATTAAAAAATAAATTTGTCAATGCAACATATATCAACATGCTGATACTTTTATGTTTTATCATTCTATTTCTTGTCATGTCTTAGCTCTCTTTTTTTTAAATACAAATTATATTTTAAATTATTTATTATAATTTATATTAATAATTTTGAAATTTAAAAATAATAGTAAAATTTTGTTATATTATTATTAAAAAATTGGTGTATACTCTATAATTATTTTATTATCACAATAAAATTTGAATAAAGGTACAATTTTTTCTTTTATATCTTATTCATAATTGGTAAAAAAACCAAATATATTATACAAACTCAACACTTAAAATCTTAAATTTTTATTTATTATTTACATTTATAATTTTTATCTTGAATATGAAAACATCAATTTAAAACCAATGTATTCTCTATGTAATGTACTCAATAATCACACTATACAATGTAATTAATGATCATATTAATAAATAGTAGTTACTAATTAGACTATTTTTTAACCAAGGGTAATAAAGATATTTTATATTCTATAATAAGTAAGTTTGTACATTTTAGACAAAATAGTTTATATAAATACCTTTATCCTTAATTTAAATAACTGAGATTTTAGAAAAAAGGGTTGCTTTTGGATTTCATCACATTTGAGCCTCCCAATTAAGGTCTATGATGCATAAAAGTGTAGACAATCTCAAATCTGAAGGTCTATATGAGCCTCCCAATAAAGGAGTATTAATTAAAACGTGGAATAAATTAAAACTTCAAGGCAGTTTGTAATATAAACTATAAAGACAGCTGGGATATTCCTCGTTGATTCAACTTAGTTATGGTCTGACTATAACAATTTCAACGCGGTTAATTAATTTCCAACATTGTATATGATTAACTTCTGCCCTCCCTTAAAGCCAACTCTGGTTCGATTTCAGCAGTAGGTGGTGCATTGATTTCAGCAGCAGGTGGGGCGGTAGCAGCAGGTTTAGTAGCAACTTCAATTTCACCAACTGGATTAATCAGTGAGGCTGAACCTGTGTGTTGTTCTGTGAATTCTTCTTTTGAAGCTAAAATTTCAATGCTTTCTCCCCAATCTAAATCAGCTTCATCTTCAAAATTTTTCCAATCCCATTTACGACCCTCATCAAAAATTACATCACGACTCACTATGATTTTTTTCAACAGGATCAAACAATCTGTACCCTTTGGATTCACCACTAACTCCAAATAAAACACAACTTACTCTTTTGTCTTCAAGATTTTTCCTCTTAGCATCTGGAATATGAACATATCCCACACATTCGAAAACTCAAAAATAGTCAATTGACGGTTTTACTCCACTTCAAGCCTCTTCTGGTGTCATATCTTTTACTGCAAGTGTTGGTGATCGATTCAAAACATGATTTGCCCACATGACAGCTTCAGGCCAGAATTTCTTAGGTACTTTCTTTTCTGTCAACATAGCTCTTACCAAATTCATCACCGTACGATTTTTGCGTTTAGCTACTCCGTTTTGTTGTGGAGTGTAGGCTGTGGTTAGTTGTCTCTTTACTCCATGGTGCTTGAAAAAGTCATTAAATTCTGCAGAATTGAATTCTCCTCCTCTATCTGTTCTTAGGCATTTTATGGGCATTCCAAATTCTTTTACCACCAGATTTTTGAAACATTTAAAAAGGTAAAATGTTTCTGATTTTTCTAGGAGAAAATACATCCATGCCTTTCTAGAAAAATTATCTATAAAACACAGCAAGTATCTTTTTATGCTGCTTGAAGGCGGTGTAATAGGACCACATAGATCTGCATGAACAAGACTCAATTTTTCATATGCTGTCCACTGACTTCTTTTTGGAATGGGAGTTCGATGCTGTTTGCCCTTTATACATGCTTCGCAAGTGATGCTTGGATCAATAATTTGCGGCAGACCTTCCACCATGTTTTTATGTTTCAAGATATGGAGGCCTTTGTAACTGAGATGGCCATAACGATGGTGCCAGAGTGTTGATTGATCTGTATTTGAAACTTGGAGGCATCTTCCTTCATCTGTTGTGATTGATGATTCTGCAAGCAAAATAAACATCCGGTTTGCACTCATAATTGATTCTGTCATTTTTCCCTTTTGTGGACGATAAATACTGCATGCTCCATCTTTGAACAACACTGCTACCCCCTTTTCTTGAAGCTGTCCAATGCTCAAAAGATTATTTTT
This sequence comes from Garcia nutans, assembly GCA_947685225.1. NCBI lineage: Eukaryota > Viridiplantae > Streptophyta > Magnoliopsida > Malpighiales > Euphorbiaceae > Garcia > Garcia nutans. The sequence goes on along the minus strand of CANTUV010000048.1, from coordinate 3,095,271 downwards.
GAGTTCAGGTGCCCAATATACTTCTCCAACAGTGTAACAGTTTCCCTGTAAAATCAATTTCACAGTACCTTTTCCAGACACTTTCATTATGGTATTATTTCCAAGCTTGACACTATGAGTAAAGGTTGTGTCTAAGCTTGAAAACATATTTTCATCACCACACATGTGATTTGAGCAACCGGAGTCTAAGAACCATGCGTCACTTCTTTTTGCTTCATGAAGTTCAACATAGGCCATTAACAGCAGCTCATCTTCTTCATCGAGCTCAGCATAATTTGCTTCGTTGTTCAACTTTGGACATTCATACTAAAAATGTCCTAAGTCGTGACATCTATAACATTCAACAGTTGTTTTGTTGAAATTTGTTCTCCCTCTTCCACGCCCTCTTCCTCTGTAAGCTCCTCTCCCTCTGTTACTTGTATTTGATCGACCTTCAACTTTCAAAACTTGATCCTCATCATTGTTGCTAGGACGTCGGAATTTTTGTTCATGCACCACTAACGAACTCTGTAACTCATCAATGGACATAGTATTAGTATCCTTTGATTCTTCGATGGACACTAAAACATATGTAAATTTATCAGTTAGGGTGCGTAGAATTTTCTCTACAATTTCCTTGTCTGGCATTTCTTCTCCATTGCTTCTCATCTTATTGGCAACCAACATTACTCTTGCAAAATACTCAGTGATAGTTTCATCCTTTCTCATCTTCGGGACCTCAAACTCTCTTCTTAAAGCATTAAGAAGTGATTTCTTTACTTTTTGGTTTCCACCAAACTTTCGCTTCATTAAGTCCCAAACTACCTTGGTTGTGCGACGGTCCAAGATTTGTTCAAAGATTGTTCGATCAATTGCCTGGAACAGGTAATGCTTTACCTGATAATCTTTGGTTCTAGCAAGTTGCGCCTGTTGCGCCTCTGTCAGTCTCGTCCCTTTTAGTGGGTCTGAAAAACCATTCTCCACCAAGCTCCATAAGCCTTTTGCTCTAAGCAAATTTTTCATCAATTCACTCCAGTGATCATAGTAACCATCGAAGTGAGGAATTTTTGTTAAGGTTTTGTCGTCACTCATACTCTCTGTGTTTGATCACTCGAAGATTGCAACTTCCTTCTCTTGTTTGTCAGAAACCCAGTGGGGGCTCTGATACCAATTGTTAAGTTTAGTAGTAGACTATTAGAATAGAGAACTCAAACAATTGGATTTTCAAGTACAACTCTTATTGGAAACAGTCCTGGCAATATATAGCTTTACAAAAGATAAAGATATTGAAAGAAAACTAACAGTAGAAAAAATCCTAACAATCCCAAAAGAATAGGACTTTATTTAAACAGAATTGACTAAACCAAAAACTCCTAACAGTTTTTGAATATAACAGGGTAATGGCACAAGAAACTCAGAAGGTTTACAAGAAGCAGCAGAAGCTGCCGAGGCCGAGGCAGTAGCAACTGCTGCTGTTAATTTTCATGTTTTTATTTATTTGTTTGTTTATTGATTTCTGTTTTACTTATTTTTGTTGCAATTCATTGTGTAAAAGTCCATTGGTGTTTGTCTGCATTGTTTTGGTTTCCTGTTCAACCCCCCCCCCCCAACCCTCTTTTTTTTTTTTTTTTCCATTGGTGTTTGTTTAGATTGTTTAGATTTTCTGTTTTTGTAATATCACACTATTCCACCTATCCTTAACATTGATTATTGTTCCTTCTTCTACAGTGAGGTCTCCATCAGCACCTGCATTAGTGAGGCCTTATGTTGGTCAGTACCCAAAATCCTACATTGAGATCAGTAACGGACCCAGAACATCAGCGAGGAGGGTGGCAAAATTCAGTAGCCGGACGCTGGTTGATCGCCGGTCGGCTGGGCTCCTGCTGCTGAGCCGCCTTTCCTCTCCTATCCTTTGTCTTCTTCAACGTCTCCTTTTCTCTGTCTTCTTCAACCTCTGCACACAGCCAAGAAGAGAAGTACATTCCCACCCCGGCGAGGGAGGTCATTTGCCCCCCCCCCCCTCGGGAGGTCCGTCCCTGATTGAGGTAGTAGTTTTTTGGTGTTAGCAGTTGTGCTCTTTCACATCATTAAACCTTGCCTGCAACATAGAGTTGCTTTTAGGCATATGAATTTTCAATGGAACTAATCTGTTTTTCTGTTCAACTCGATTATTTTTGTCCATTATTAATTTGTGGATTGTGGATAGAACTCATACACACATACAAAAAGAAGGAAGGAAAAGTGTGAGCAAATACGAGTTGGTTAATATTTTATTACTTTTGAGGGATAGATTTGTCTTCTAAATATGGCGTGCTGTAAATAGTTAACTCCAACAAGATTGATTGGCTTATCTATTATAAAATAGGAGTATCAAATCAATCATGTTAGAGAATTGTAGTTTTCAAATATCCCAAATGTTTGCCATATGAAAGATGCTGGATCGCCCCTCTCCTCTCCCTTTCTCTGCTCACTAGCTTTTGCATTGAAATTAGTTAAATTTCAGACTACGGCGGCGATGCGAGAGGCCCAACCTGGTTGAAAAGTAAGTCTGCTTCCACTGCAGTTCACATTTATGCTAAAATTTGTTTAAACAGTTAGCACAAATGTTTTCTTCCTTGTTTAAATTTCAGGAAATTAATGATTCGCGTCCAAGCTTTAGTCAGTCTAGCGAATCCTTGGTTGACTCCCAAAACTAAGGTAAGCTTCCCTGAAGTTTTTTGTTTTTTATTGTTATTTTACATTCTTCTTTTTTTTTTTTAAACTCCACCATAGGATATTGTATTATATTCATACAACTTATGCTATATATCATTTCACACAATAGGTATATTGTATTATATTCAAACAACTTATGCTATATATCATTTCACATGCGAACCGAGATTTTTTTTTTTAAAAAAAAAAGAGCAACACCAGAATCAACCTTGGAATGGTTGATTAGCAGAACAGTTTGCATGACTGAGACACGGAAGCATGAGTTGTTCTAGTTCTTCAAAAACTGGAGCTGGATGGTGGGAGGGAGATTTGTTGAGCTCACATGATATACAAGAAGATAGAGAAAAAAATGATAATATGAAGATGCTTGAAAATTTCCAGTATGATTTAGTAATTTCTTCAATCGCTTTACATAGCTTTGGGATAAATTTGGAGCAGCCTTCTTTGGTATCAGAACATTTAAAAACTTCAACTGTCCATTATTGTTCAAGGGACACTTTTAGAAACAAAACTCTTTTTTATTGTATATTTGAGCAGGAGATTTATTATTATTATTATTATTATTGTTGTTGTTGATGGATACCACTGTTGGATTATGCCATATATAACAAACGAAAGCATTAGAAAGGCCATCTTTACATTCCACCAAAGAATTGCCGCTAAAGACAAAAAAAGAAAAAGAAAACACGCAAGCACGCACATCGGTTTTTAGTTTCTATTCTTATCCGGTAACCCACTTTTCCATTAGTTGGTTTCTTTGTTGAACCTTTTTTTTCCCCTTCTTTTCCCTATCAGTAATACATGAAATTATTCTTTTCTTGTCCGATCAAAGGCAGAAGTATATAAGCAAAGCATATTTTTGCTTGTACGCAGCTTTCTATCTTCTAATTCCGTTTTTTCGTCGAGTTTATTTCTTTTCTCTCTCAGATGTACGGACATTTGAAAGCAGTTGTCAGACATGATTCAACACCTCCAAGCTTTAAGGTTAGGTCTGAAAACTCTTGCTTGCTGGAAACTTTTTTTATTCCTTATGATTGATTTGGTAAAAGGGTGAAGAAAAGAAAGAAATACCGATCTTTATGGTTTATTTAGGGAATTGATATGAGAAAGGACAGTTGCTAAGCTTGAAATGTTTCATTTGCAGGGGATGATTTCGATTTTTGAGATTGTTTTTGTGTTCTTTAGATCACATCTAATCTTAATGATGCTGTTTATTATTACATATGCATGATGGCGCAGGCTAAAAGTCTTGGTATAGCAGAAGCAAAAGATCAAAGGTATGATATCCGTTATTATAATATGGTTTGAAGAAAAAGAAAAAAAAACGCACTCTACAAGATCAATGTTTGCTTATGAACTAGAAGCAACCCATGAAGGGTTTAATATAAATTAATGACGTAAAAAGTGGGCATTTTATTATAATTTAGAAAGACATGTATTTAAAGGGAAAAAAGGCAAAAGAAAAAAAAAAGGTTTTCTGCAAATGCAATCAGGATCATGATATTAGCTTTAATCTTATGTTGAAATAATTCCAAAATGCCATATCCATATGATTGTGTCACTTAAGTCTCTATGCATATGCTTTTGTTTTGGTAAACATGCCTCTTGATCTGGATTAGTTAGCTAAAATTACCATTTAGAGTGAATTTCCTATAGCACAATTTTTTGAATTTGGTTGTATTACAGATTAAATATCATCAATGAAGATGAAGCTGAGTTAGCATCTTTTTATTCATCGGATTCTAGCCTTTGTTTGTACACACTTGAATTTCCCTGCCAGATTCAGACAGAGAGCAAATGCCAACATGTCTCTGTTCATGCTGTTACTCAGTCTTCCCCTTCTCCCATACTTTCATGTGTGGAGAAGGCACCTAAACATGCTCACGTTTCACTTATACCTGTTGCCGATTCAAATAAAAATTCGTGCAATCAGCCAGCAGCAGCTAACACCATGCAAGATATACATATAGTAAGAATTTGGGAACTGTATATTGTCTGCGAGTGTATGTCCTTGCTTTATTACAGTAATACACAATGTGATGGGTTTTTCAGGACACAGATTAATGGAGTTTATTCATTTGACTGATGAGTCACTTTTTTATGGTTTTTGTATAGTCAGCACAGTTGATGGACAATTTTCTTGAACTTGCTAAAGAAAACACTGAGAAAGATCTTGAAACATGTGGAGTTCTTGGTGCTTTCCTTGTAAGATTCATGCTTTTATCCATATATTCTCGGATCAAAATCTATTGTTTCTATATTTTACTGGTGTTAACCCACTTTTGGCCTTTTTGAGAAGATTATTGGCATGTGTTCCTTGTATACATATATTCTTTTCTTAACTAGGTTTCACAATGTTTCTTCACGAGCTCTCTTTTTTCTCCAACTCAATTTTGTAGTCCTCCCTTGCATCCCCAATGGATTGCCATCATTCTCAGAAACGTGTGTGCATTACATCCCTTACTATCATTTTTGTTATTTTAGATTGCCCAAATAATGTTGTGGACTCTTGGTCTTCAGGGAACTATTTTTTGCATTTGTTCAATTCAGCTATGTTAAACCTGTTTCATTTAATAATTCCTCTTGGCTGCTAGGATAATTGAAAATAATTTGAGACAAGGATTTATCTAACTGAACCTCATTCATATGCTTTCGTCCATTGATGCAATCAGGAAATGGGGACCTATTATGTTACCACTCTGATAATGCCAAAACAAAAATCAACTTCAAATTCTGTGAGTCCCTGGAGGCCTTTTACAATTGTTGATTGGTTTTAAGATTTCACTTGCCATGAATTTCACAGGCCTAATTTCTTAACTGAGACAGTGTGAGGCTATAAAAGATGAAGAATATTTTGCCATACAGAACGAATGATCACTTTTGCCTGTGGGATGGATACATGTATGTTTGTTCCTTTTCAGTGCTCTTGTTAAATTTGTGCATTATTTTATTTCTAACTGCAAGCTCTTAAATGCCTTCAAAATTAATGCTTTGTGCATGATTTTTTTCTTACTGCAACCTCTTAAATGCCCTCAAAATTAATGCTTTATTGCTTGTATTTTCAGACCCATCCTTCTCAAGGTTGTTTTATGTCTTCAGTAGATCTGCACACACAATATTCATATCAGGTATCATTGCAATTATCTAGTCATGCCATTTTCTATGGTTGGTAAATTCTTATTCTTTTTGATAGTTAGAAGGCATTAACTTCACATGCTTCTGCACTTAGACATGCAGACATTAGAATTCACACAACCACAAGCTAGATGAAATGCTACTAAGTTATGAAGGTTTCTTGAATCTGGTATCCTCTTCTTATTTCTCATTCCATATCACTTGTTCTCTTTTCTTTAGACAAATATGTTGCAATTGAAGTTTGACGACTTTCATTTATTTTCGTCTTTCTGCTCTTAGGTAATGGTACCGGAGGCCTTTGCCATTGTCATGGCTCCAACTGATTCCACAAGGTTTGCCCTTTGCAACTCTCATTCAACTCTTAAAATGACAGCAAATTTGGAATTTTGTAAAATTGATGCCTCCTCCATTTTTTTTTATCCTTACTCAATATGGTCAGATTGACAATACCTTGTCCTAGTGCTTGGTTTTCTGCCATGGAGTTCATCTACGTTTGATTTTTGGTTATTCTTACTTTCATTATTGTTTGTCAGTGGTGTTTGTTATGACCCAATATGGTCATTCCCCATGTCAGGCCTTCCGCTTGCATGATAAATTTGTCACAGCCTGTTATATACACAAGGCCAGTTTGTCTTTACTGACTCCCTTTAAATCATTAAAGAAATCACCTGAGTCAGGTGTGTTGCTACATAATCATCTATTCTTGTCTTAGCACTCTTCCTTCTCCACATTCTCTTGTAGTTTCTTTGTTTTGGAGCATGCTTGTTTTCTGCTTTGCATTTATTTGAGACAGTGTTGATGTGTACTCTGTATAAGATTAGCTGGTATAAATTTGTAAAAACACAAGCCAAAATGCCTCGGGATATAATCGATCCGAATCCAGTATGACAATGCTAAGCTTGAGCTTGAGCCGATCAGAAAACTCGAAACTCAAGTCAAACTTAACCGAGTTTTGATTTTGAAGCTTATGTTCTAGTCTATTGGACTCCATTGTTATTATAAAATAAATTTATTTATTTATCAATATTAAATTAAAACTTGAATAAGTTCAAGATCATGATCGAATTATTATATATAATATAACACGAATTTAAAGCTATATAAAATATTAATACTCGTTTAGATTCGATAACCACTTGAGTCAAGTATTATAGTATTCAAGTTTGGTTCTAATCAAATGGAATTCGAGTATTTCACGAGTTGAGTAGCTAATTGACTCATTTATGCCTCCTTTCCAAACCCAAATCTGAGAGAAAAACACCAACTAGAAGCTTTGGAGAGTAAAATCGAAAGAACCAAGGGTGTTTTCATCTGGGAGTTGTAAAAAACTCCTGGAAAAAAAAACAAAAGACAAATGAAGAAGAAAGCAAAAAAATGGGACTGAGAAATAGAGAGAGAGGATGAGAGATTTAGAGCTATCACTAGCGCTCTAGGGCTAAAACCAACGGTCGGCAGTGGAACTCTATCACATAGAGAGATGCTTCGTAGATCTCAATAATTTCAGTCTAACTAAATTGTTTTTCCTACTTATTTTGAAATGATGCTGAAGCCAATTCAATTCACGTAGTAGTTTAGTCGGAACACTATTTAGCCTTACATTGCAGTTTCTGTTAGCTATGGTGTAAGCTAAAAATAAAAAATGCACAAAATCAATTGCATCTTTTGCAGAAAACAAGAAATCTAAGTTGTCATCTATTTCATTTGAGCAGAAAAATACACAGGATGCTTCAAAAATGGCAAATTAAAATCTATGTGAAACAACTGTGGATGATTCTGTACTCTACTGTATCATATTTAGTTCTTTTTTTTTTGTCTTATTTTATGGGGCGCAGGAGCTATGGGATATACAGGCTCTCTGAACCTGGTGGGATGAGTGTCCTCAAAGAATGTCAGGAAACAGGATTTCATCCTCATGGGGAACCAGCAAATGGAAGCCCCATTTATGAGCACTGTTCGAATGTATACACAAATTCCAATCTGAGGTTTGAAATCTTTGACTTGCGTTGATGTATCCTATTCATCTTCAACTGTTCAACTGCTTGTGTGGATGGCAGACCATATTACTTTCATGATAATTGTCTCTGCTTATAACAAATGTTGGCAGACCATGTATATATATATAAAGATGATTTCAGTACTATATTTTGTAAATGAAGATTCCATGCCTACTGTTATGAATGAAATAAACTGGTTTTGGCATTTTCTTTGTCTCCTGCCCTTGGGTTAAATTTTGTACACTAACTTAAGGTTTGTTTTGAGAGTATTTATGATTATTTCTTATTGAACTACATTCAAATTTTGCTATGTTATGCTTTGTTATTAATCTTGCGACATAGGATTAGAAGGTTATCAGTAGTAGAAAATTCAATGATCAGTCTGACAAGAGCCAAAAGTTTAATCATTTTGACGAAAGTGTTTTTATAATTTTTCTTTCTTTGTTCAAAAGGCTAATAAAGACTAGATTACTTTTGAGTCATTAAAGAATTAAATATTATTCCAAGTTAAATACAAACAGAAGAAAGAGAGTATCTTGTGGATGTTTCTGGGAAGTGAAGGGTGAAAGTGGTCTGTTACTTCTGGCAGCAAAAGTTAAAGATGGACCATCTCTCTGCCTCAATCTATGACTGTGGTGGATAGTTAGATGCTCATAGAACTTGACAAATTGTACAGAACTCCTCCTTTCCTTGAAAAACTTAAAGAAAGTTGTTATGTCAAAAACAAAGAGTGGTTTTCAAGCTCCATTTTCTTGAAACTTTCATATTTGCTTTTCTTTAAAAACTAAAAAGAATCTGTTCTATTTCCATTCAAAGCTGGTTCTTTCTTGGTTCCTGCTTTAAAGTGAGGAACGTTTTTTCCATGAAAGCACTTGAGTATGGCTTTCATTTTTTTTTTTCTTTTTTAAGATTTATGTTAATGTATATTGCGTTTGATAAATTATTAAAAAAATTAATTATTAAAAATATATTTTATAGAATTATTATTTTTATTTTTGAAAAGTATAAAGTTATATTATTAGAATTATATTTTATTAGAAAATATCACATTATCGTATTTATAATATGTAATAAAATATTAAAAAATATATTAAAAAATATTAATTTATTTAATTATAATATAATTTTATTGAAAAAATTTAAGTAATATTTAAACTATTTTTATAATTAGATTATATATGAAATTAGATAATTAAAATAAGAGTATTATTATTTTTAATATGAGATATTTTAATTTTTCTTGCCGACAAATTTTTTTTTGTTTTTTTATAAAATATTTTATTAATTGATTAATAAAATTTAATAAATTTAATATTTTATTTTATATATATTATTTATAAATAAATATGATATTACCGATTATGTACTCAATTTTTTTAGGAATTCTTATATAACTAAATATACTAGAGGAAGAGGAGAGGAGAAGAAAAATGCAGGAAAATTCAATTTTAACAGTCGGTTGGCAAAGTCTTAAATTCTTATAGATACAGTTTTAAGAGGGAGAGAGACTCAAACTCTCATTTGTAAATGATAATTAGGGTGATAATGACAATCACCCCTATTAATGCCACTTGTAATTAAAAGGGAAAGAGGCAAGCCGCAGAACATTCATAACCTTGCTGTTTATTCTTTATTATGCGTTCATGCTAAATTAATACATACACTTTTTTTAGAATTTATTTTAAATTATAATTCACTTATTATTATTTTAATAAATTAATTAATATATTAAAACTTTTATTTTACCCTATTTAATATTAATATTATTCATTAAAAATATCTTAATACATCTCACTATATAATAAAAAAATACATATTAATTTATATTTCTAATAACATTAAATAATTTTTATTAATTATTAATAATTATTATTATAACTTAAATTAATTATCTTATTTTAAAAAAAACCTTAAAGTTCAAAATAATTAAATATCAAAATAAATTTTATTTTAATAATTTTCATATTTAAAAAGATAAAATTAATTACTTTCAAACAATAAAATTCCTATACATCTTAACTAATACAAATCATTTCAAATGTATGAATTCTACCATGGAATTGATTAATTTGATAATAGAGAAATAAGATTCTGGTTCCAAATCTGAAAAAGAAATGAACAGAAAAAACACATTGAATACTTAAAAAAAAAAAGTAAAATACTACAGGCCAAGTACAACGTATAATTAAATTACTGATTGACATACAGATTAGGCCTCCACTTATCCAATTGGTCACTAAACCTTTACAAAGTACAAACCCAATTCAAACTCTCTCTTCAGAGTATGATTTTTTAAACAATTCAATCCACTTTACATCTAAAATAAATAAACAAACAAAATTAATAAATAAAATAACTCTCTAAAAATTAATTACAAAACAAGCTTATTAATTACTACTAGTAGGGATGGACATTTCGGCTCAACCCGTTTACACTAGTGAAAAACCCGACCCGGTACGGCAAATACGATTTTCTCTTAAACTCGTCTTTTGTGGCTCTGTTTCTCACGTAGAGCTTCTCATGAGCCGACGATGCCGTTTCACCACTCTTCCATTTCTTCGCCACTGGCGGCTTCTTCTTCTCTTCCTCCACGACCTTTCCGTTTTTCTCTGTGCGACTCGTTTTCGTATTTGCTGTTGTTATTGTTGAAGGATTATTCAAGAAAACGAAGGCGTCTTTGCCGTCGCTATTGCTCCGACAGACCAAATCTCGAAACCTTCTTAGCTTCGAAAACCCCGTGGAATAACTCTTTTTAACTTCCGGCGACGCCTCCACTACTTTTCCTGTCCAAGCACGGTATGGTCCTTCCGGTTCATCCACTTCGGACGATGATGACGATGTCGACGAGGCATGGTCTCGCTGTTGGACAAATAGCTTCTTCAACGGAGACCGGAGACCAGGTTCAACCGACTTTTTAACTTTCAAACCACCTTCGGCGCCAAACAAGAGATCTCTATTGAACAAAGGAAAAACCGGCCGGATCTGTCCATTTAAAAATATGTCATCAGCAGAAATCGGCGATAAATTAGGATTAGCACAAAAACTGAACTCTTCTTCTTCTTCTACCTCCTCTTCCTTCTCCTCCACCGCCTCTTGCGGCGGTTTCTCGAATTCATCAGTTGTGTTTTGATCATTTAGTCTAAGTTTCAATTGAAAATCATCCTCAAATTTACCCGAAATTTCTGAAAAATCGTAATTCTGAGCAACGGAAAGTGCCTGCATTTCTCTAGAAGTACATAGACGCTTGAATTGGTTTAATAAAAATGTTAAGGTATGGAATTGAATCGGCGGCGGTGGTTGAGAGGATTATTATAAAAACGCGGTTATTTTTTGGTGTTTTGCGTTTCAATTTACTGAGTTGGTATCTGAGAAGTAATTGCGTTTGTATATATAAAGGAGAGAAGAGAGGAAAAGATTAGGAAAAGTAGGGGACCGAAGAAATCTTCGGGATGAGTTACCCTCTGGCCGCTTCTTTTTAATACCTTTTAGCTGCCCACGTGTTACTTTATTTTCATTTTTTTCCTCTGCTGCGATAAAGTATAGTAAAAACAGTTCTAAGACTAAAAAACTTAAGTTTTTTTTTATTTAATTAGGCTTATATTTAATTAATTCATATTTTAAAATTTTATATTTTTTTCATCCTAAAGTAATGTGTCGACTTTATATAGGATCAAAAAATTAATTATTTTTATTAAAAATATAAATTTATATATAATTTTTTATTATATTTTTATTTTAATATAAAATATATTTAAAAAATAATATTAAATAAGAATATTATAGAAATTTATTATATCTTTTTATTAAAATAGTTAATAAATTATAATTTATTGAATACAATAATCAATTAGAAAATGAATATTTAAGCTATTGTTGTTAAAGAAAGTTAGGCCTTGGAATTTTGAAAAATTTTATTCCCTTTAATTTTCAATTTTTACAAAACATTATTATTTTAGAGTGATTTTGTTTTACTTCATTAAATTAACTGATTAAGAAGCTAACTGCATATGATTAATCTTAATACTGTTTTAAATTTATACGTGTAGAAAGAAAGCTATACATAAATACTGTTTTTGTTACATGTAATAATAATATGTTTGGTAAATTTTCTGTTCTTTAACCATACAGCAAATTAATTAATTAGCTTTATATATATTTATTAACTTATTAATTTATATGTTTTATTTTTTTAAATTATAGTACTATCTTCTATTTAAATTATTATTTTTATAAAAAATATATATTTCACTTATATTGTCACTTTATAAAATTAATTAATTTTTTTAACTATACTCTTATTATTATTAAGTTAATTAATAAAATAAAAAATATTTTTAATGTTAATAAGTTAATAAAAAATATTTTAATTTATTCAAAATAATTTTATATAATACTAAAAATTTTTATTAATTTTTTAAAAAATATTTATAAGCTGACGACGGTGATTTAAGGCGTATTTTTTTATGATTTATAATATTGGTCATATAATTTAATTTTTAGTTATTTTAACTTTTTTCTCCATGATATAATTTTTTATAGTAATTTTATAATTTAAAAATCATATATTTTTTTAAAACTATCAATTTAGTAATTTTTTATGACTTTATAACTTTTTTTAAATATATCCAAAATAAATTTTTATTAATAAATAACTTTTAATCTCCATAACTTATTAAATTTTTATAAACATCATTAACTTAAATAAAAATATTTTTATTTAATTATATTATATCATATTAATTTTTAAACATAATAAATATTATTTTTAATATTATATTATATAATACTATATATTATTAAACTATAATTTTAGTCATGCAAGCTCAATATTAAAGAGGATGGAGGTAGTTTAAGATTGACATTGACTCGTTAAAGCTTAGTATACGTCTTAGATAGAGACATCATGTACGATGATGGTGATTCATACATTAGTTAGCATCATATGTGATGTAATCACATTAATGTTTATTTAAGTATAATTTAATGGAGTCTATATCGACATTATAATAACAATAAATAACTCATTTTAGTAATATCTTAGTAGTTTATTTCAATCAAATTGATAAATATATATATTTTTATTTATTATTTTAATAAATTAATTAATATATTAAATTTGTATTATATATATTTGTCATCATTTATTTAAAATATTTAAAAAATATATTTCTAATTAAATTAAAGATATAATATTAAAAAAATATATGAATTTCTTATTTTTAATAAAATTAATTAATTTTTTTAGTTCTTATAAAACAGAAAGTGGAACTGTTAAAATTAATTATTTCTATTTTTATTTTTTCAAATTCAAAATGGATGGAGTGTATAATTAAGAATATTTTTAAAAAATATGTTTGATTTCGAAAAATAATATTGTTATTTATATGGATGAAAACAAATTTACATTTATTGCTAAATTAAAATATAATTTTAATCATTTTAATTGAGATAATATTGTAAACAAAAATAATGTGTTTGGTCACTTTCAATCAAAAGAAGTGGTGTAAACAGGTGTATGTGAAAGATAATAATCATAATTTAATTCCTAATGTTTATCAAAAATAATATTATGCATCTTAAATTTTATCAAATTTTAGTTTTTTGATTTATATATATTTGATATTTTAATGTTTATAATAAATATCAATTCAAACTAGTATAAATACATAAATTCACGTATAAAAAAAATTAAATATCTTAATAACTAAATTTAATAGTCATATTCATTTTTTTACTCTAAATTTTACTCATTGTTGCTTTAATAATTTTTTTAATTAAATCTCTTAGTGATCTAAATTATTAGAATACTCGTAATCTTATACAGTTGGTTAGGATTTTTTTTTTAATTTTAAATGTATATTTAACTGAAAATTTTTTTTCTGACATCTATGCGCAGCTCTAAATTTTGCTAAAACCTAATTTTAAAAAAATTTTATAAAAATATCATAAAAATACAAAATATCAAATTTATTATATATATAAATATGTTTAAATTTATAAGAATTTATGATTAAAATATTAAATTTATATAATTTATTATGAGTTTATAAATTTATATAGTTTATTATGAATTTATTATAAAATATTTTTAATATTTTTAATAAAAATAAATAGGAAGGGTGTAATTTTTCTAATTTCACAAGTTTCTATTTGCAAATGTGTCAAATCGCATAATAAAATTTTCAAATAACCTTTTGCTTTCCATTCATTAGTGGAATGGGAGATTGATTAACGGGTTACGGGATGGGTAGAGAATTGAGTGATTTCTATTCGTTGAGAAATCTGGTATTTATTTATTTCAGGAGCTTTTTTTTTATAGAATTTCTACAAAAAATATTTTAATAATTAAAAATTGGTTTAAAAAATACTCATTTTTTTAAAAATAACATTTTTGAAATTTCAATTTCAAGATGTATGTCATATTAAAAATACACTCAACTTTCATAGATATATGCTTAGTATATGTATGTTTAATATATTGAAAAATAAATATATTAAAATAATGAGAAATTAAAAAAAATTGATATATAACGTAATTTTATTATTTTATTAATTAGACATTACAAATGAGAATATGTTTATCTTGATTTACTGATTTCAAATACTTTTTTAAGCGAATCAATTCTTAATTAAACTGACATATCTTTGAATATTATTGTGACGATAACTGAAAAACTGTAATGTATGGTACCTATAGAATATGCGTAATTACATTGTCTGGTATAACAGTTGTACTTGTCCAATACGTTTTCTTGTGGCAGAAGAAATCAATAAAGGCTAAAAAAAATATCAAAAGCTAAATGCCAAGAAACCATGGTTTTTATAAATGGTAAATAAACCATACCAAAGCAAATAATATATATATATAATGGCAAAACTAAGGCAGCCAAAAACCCATATAAAGAGGAGCTTTTGGCCGCCGGTTCTGCCGCAGTCTAGGGGAGCTCGCCCTGCCCCTAGACAAGGGTTTGCAGAGGACAACCCTTCCTTCATCATCCTCTCATTTTTTTTTTTTTACAAAAATATTCCGGATTGAAACGGAAGAGATTATTTTTATGTTTTTAATAATTGACGTTGAAACCACGTTATTTCAGCTATTAATTATTAAAAAAAATTATATGAAAAACATAGATTATTCTTCATATTTAATTTTTTTTATTTTAGATTTTATGTATTATTTTATAATTAGGTTTAATGGTGAAACTAGAAATTAATTGAAGATGATAAATTTTTTAAGTAAAATAAAAATTACTGATGAATTTAAAATAAAATTTAATATATAATATTATAATAAAATTTAAATTTTTATTATAAAGTTCTATAAAAAATTCTCTATTAAAATTTTATATTATTTATTAAATTTTAAATTTTTTTTTTATATTTTAAAATTTTTATTCTTGAATCTATTAATTTATTTATAAGATTTTATTAAATTAAATTTTATAAAAATACTATTTCAAATTAGAATATTAATTTTACTAAATTCATAATCAAATTATAAAATTCTATAGTATTAATCTAAATACTTAATCATAATACACTAAATATCCACTAATTAAAAATAAAAAAAGAAATATGTATATTGTAAAAAAGCCAATAATTTATATATATAATTATATATAGAATGTAGTTTATGTTAAGGTTAATTAAGTATAAATAATTTATTTAAAATAATTTGTATTTTTTGTGTTTATATTGAATTAATTTGTATTGTTTTGTTATTAGATTTTAGATAAATTTGTTTTTTTTTTTGAAATATAGAATGTAGTTTATGTTAAGTTTAATTAAGTATAAATAGTTTATTTAAAATGATTTGTGTTTTTTTAATTATATCGAATTAATTTGTGTGTTGTGTTGTGTCGTGATTAGGTTTAGGTAAATTTTAAGTTGTTTTTAAATATAGAATATGGTTTAGGGTTAAGGTTAATTATGTCTAATAATTTATTTAAAATGATTTGTATTGTTGTAATTAAGTTGAATTGATTTAGTAATTTAGAATTTAGGTTAAATTAATAATAAATTATAAATTAAAATGTTGAATATAAATTAATATGAATTACCTAAATTACTATGAATTGAATATAATTTTTTTTTCATTAGAAATAAAATGACTTACAAGATTTTTGTTTTATTAGATAAAGTTTATTAATTTATACAATACTATACATAATAAGATTATGTCTAATGGCATTTTTTTTTATCAGCTACGTCTAATGACATTTACAATGTTATATTTCCAATCACATCTATTATTTTTTAATAAATATGTCTGTTTGTCTGGTCAAACTCCAAAGCTTTAAGGTCCCATGCTGGGGTTCTAGCAAGTTTGACTTGGCCAATTCTTAGATAAAGTATAGTTATAGTTATAGTCAGTGGATAATTCAAAGAGGGAACCGTTGACAAATTTTAAAATTTTTTATTTGAAGAAGCAACTGCACTATATCGGAAACTTTATACCGTACCTACCCTTACCAAATGCAATTGGCTCTCTTTTTCTCCCTTTATTTTTGGCCTAGTCTTTGGCTAGAAACGGAGACTTTCTATTTTCAGAACGTTAAGAAAGAAGCTTCTAAACCTTTTGGATTTGGAATCTAAAATTTTCTTCCTTTTTTTTTTATTTTTTTTTCATACAAGTAGAAATAAAGAAAAATAAAAGCCAAATAACTATAATAGGCTCAAATTATCTTGATACCAAAATTTCTAAATTGCTGGAGATAACCATGGCTAAAGTTTTATTGAATTGTAAATTTGGATGGCGATTTTAATTTAGTTTTAATAAATCGAATCATAAATTATAATTAAATATTTAAAATAGAAATCAGAAATTTGTTTTTAATATTCTAATTTCGTTTTTAAAATATTTAAATTAAAATTAAATCGGCGATTTCTGTTCTAAACTGAAAATTTTAATTTTTATAATTATATAATTTTTTTAATTAAGTTTAATTTTTTAATATAGTTTTTAAATATTTTAATTACTTATATTTATTGAATATTTTAAATATAATATTAATTATTTATAATTATAATTTATGTATTTAATTAATTTTTAGTAATTATATTCAAATATATTTTTTAAATTTTTTATTTATACTTTAATTGTAATATTAAATATTTATAAATAATATTATTTGATTTAACTTAAATAATATTATTAAATTTATAAATAATATTTAATCTCATAAAAAATATTTTTATGTATTAATAATATTATTTTTTATTTAAATATAACTTTTTAAAAAAATTAATTTAAACTGATTGTTCAAATCGTAATTAGAATTAAAATTAAATGGATTTTTAAGATTCTAAATTTTAGCTAAATTAATTTTTATAGATTAAAATTAAAATTCATAAAAATTATAAACTAAAATCTTTAATTAATTGAACCGTGATCATTGATAACCGGAGGAGGTCGCATATACCTTACAAATCTATCATTTTGATCAAAAGCAAGCTTGGCAACTCCATCTACCACCAAATTTTGATTTCTAAAAATATGTCTCATCCTTATCTGTCAGTCTTTCTTTAAAAGTGAGCCTATTTGCTTCATCAATTAGTGCTCAGGGCCAATAAACGAAGCTGGATAGCATAAAGTTGATGTAAAGTAAAGGAATTATGGATGTTAATTATTAGTGTATATTTTCTTATTTTATACTCATAAAATTTAATTGAGAAATGAATCCATCACTCATTTTATTAGGGGGTGTTTATGGATTCATAAACCTGATATGCCAAAATCAAATAAGTAATTCCAGTAAGGTTGGATTGAGCTTTTAAAATATAGAACAAATTCAAAAATATCAAATTGGATTTTATGCTGAATAAAATTTTAATAAGACTAATCTATTCTAATTTAAAAATAATTTTAAAAATTACAAATTTTCAAAATAGAATTTTCTTAAATTTGTTCAAAACAACGTTATTTTAAATAAATGTTAAAAAAAAAGTATGGAAACCTTACCTAAGATTATTTGAACTATAAATCGTTTTATAGGCCACAGAATGAGATTCGATTTCGTCATAGCCGAGTACAAATAAGGTAAAATTTAATTCTATCTGATAAAAATACTCCTACATTTTGTTAATTAGAATTTAAATTTTAGAGTTGAACTATAAATAAATTTTTTTTACAAAATACAAAATCCATTATTATAACAAAAATAATTTATTTTTTAACTAAATCAATAATCTAAATTAAATATAAAAATTTGACTCATAAAATTGTCTTATTATTAAAAAATATATTTGTTTTATAGTACATAAATATACAAGAAATCTTTTTATAAATTTTATTTCTTTGTCAAATAGTTGAATAGCCATTTAGTAATGAAAATTTGTTTGACAAGTCATAAAATCCTTAAAGCTAAAAATAATAGTATTATATAAGTTATACCTTTATTTTATGCGTTTAATAAAACATTGGAATTGACTATGATAAGATTTGGCATGACTTGCATACAAGTAAAAGCATATGGGAGCCTATGTCTAGGATGGTTCCAATGTATTATTGTGGGCATTATTTTAAAATGATATTGTAATTAAAATGATAAATAAATTAGATAATAATATTTTTTTTATATTTTATCGTTAAAAATTTAAAGAGTTTATTTTAAAAAAATATTTTTTAAAAATATTACTACATGTTATTATCTAATTAACTTATTATTCTAATTAAAATGCATAATTAGAAATATTATTGTATCGTATAATTTCTCATTTTACTGATATAGAGTATTGGTGATGTTTCATTGTATGATACACGGCATGATTTATAACATGACAACATTGATGTAAGATCATTAGCTGACAATAAAGCAATTTCAATTCTATATTTTAGTTATAATGATAAATTAATTAGATAATATATAAATTATTTTTTTTGAAAAATATTTTATAATTTTTCTAAGGTGGATTTTATAATTGTATACTTATAAAATATAAAAAATTGTCATTGTTTGATTATTTTATCTTTTCAAATAGAATACCTAATTAAAATTAGGTTGTATTATATATAATTTTTCAAGTAGGATTATATGAGTATCATATGGGCTGACGTGGTAAATTTTGGCTTATAATTTTGAGAAATTTACAAAAATAGTTTGGAAAAAAAAATATTATCCAATAAAATAGTTTACAAAAATACTATGTAAGTTCCTCTGCGTTTTTATTCCTTAGTCAAGCTAAATAGGTTAAAGTAGCTGTGGTTGAGCCCAATAGTTCTGAAACTTTCGGGCTGGATTTGAGGCCTAGCCCTAGGCATTCAGAAGAATCTTGCGGCCTGCTGAAAATTGTCCGCTAAATTATCACTCTCTTAAATTTAAGATCCTCCTTATTTTTTTGGTTCATATATATATATATATATATATATTTGAATTTTCGCTACTAGTGGCAGTAGACAGAAAATAAAAAGAGAAAAAAGCTTTTATTGGAAAACCAAAAAAAAAAAGACTAATTCGATGCTTTAATTTTTTTGTTTTTGAGAAAATTATTCTTTGAACGAAAAGTTATTTTTATTATGAACATTTGGATTTAACATCTCTTTTCTGATTGTCCATGATCTATCTCACAATTCCATCATTTTTATAAGTTTAATTTTTAATCCTATTAACCATGTTAAATAGATATTCTCATAGTATGATAAGATACATCAATGAAATATTAGAAGTTGAAGAAAAATAAGAACGCAGAAGATATGATCATGCCCGGTTTTGAAGGAAGTTTAACATTAATTAAAGGGAAATTCAAAGCCTTGAATCTAAATTCACCAATATTCACCACTCTTAAAAAGATTGAAATTATAAAACTTTCAATTGATTTTTTTTCTTTTTATCAGTAAATAGGATTTCATTAAAAACTAAAGAGAACAACCTCAAAGAAAGGTTTTGACACCTATAAGATTAAATGCAGAATACCTTCCAACCTAGATTTGATATATTTGATTTTAGAAACCATAAAAAAATCAACAACACATAAAATTAGAGAAAAATGTGTCAGCGATAAATCATAGGGCGGCATAATAAGAAGAGCTTACATAGAAACACAGCTGAAAAAGATGTCAAAATTTAAAAAAGGGTGATCTGGACACTAGAAGTTTGGAGCCAATGCCTCTTCATAGTTCTCAAACTGCGGGGAACAACAATACCTCTTTGAGTAAGACTACAAATCACCATATGTCATGAAAGGCAAGCCAATACAAAGGTGTCCTCTCAAACTTTCTTTTGGTTCCTACTCCAAATAACCAGTTCTAGAGAATAAAAGCCTTCCATCACGAAGAGTGAGAACTAAGGATGAGCATTAGTCGATTTAATCGAATTTTAAGAGCCGATTAAACTTATCATTATCGGTCAAATTGAAAAATTTATCATCTAAAATTAACTACTCAAAAGAAAAAATAAATTTATCAATCACTATTGGTCGAGTTTGACTTGTAAATATACAAATCGAAACTGAACCGATAATATTTAATTAAAATTTTAAACTAAAGTTGATCAACATAAACTATTTAAATTGACATGGTCGGTCGGTAGGTTAATTTTATGGTTGGATCGAGTAAGTTTATTTACTCATTCTTAATGAGGATAAAAATGGCCTAATAAAGGCTAGATTTAGGGGGAACCATAAAAAAAATACAAAAACTAAATAAAAAACCAAACAAAGGTGGAAGATTTAAGGTTGATCGGCTTTCTAACAAGTGATAGTCCTAAATCTAAGGCTAAAAGATCAGAGAACAAGCCTCTAGAAGAGAGAGGAGAAATTTTGGAAGAATGTTTTAACCTATTATCAACTAATTCTCTTTAATATACAAGACTTACTTAAGTATTAGGCAAAGTTAATTACATGATTAAACAAAAATCCTTAAAAATTCTCTTCCATGTAATGTTCATAATTATAGTATTAATCACTACTAATCCTAATTCAATATCACTTAAATAAGAATAGCAAATAATCCTCCACTATATTTTAAAAATATTTCTCACATATCAAATAAGAAAATGAATCCTTACCAATTGTATTAGGATTTTAAATCACAATTTTAATAAATTTTAATAAAAATATCAGATCAAAGTGCCGTTATGCAGAGATGAAGCCAGGATAGACCATTCCAGGGGCCAACCAACTGAGATAAAAGTCATAGTATTTTTTTTTTTAAAAATTATAAATTTGACAAATTTCTTGAAGATGATTTTAACACATATATTCAGTATATTATAAACATTAATTTTTGATATAACAACTTTAAATAAATACAAATTAAAGTTTGATATCCCTTATCTAAATTGTAACTAATTTGAAACTAATATCAAGTCTTAAATAAATAAAAATCAAGTTATAAAAAAAAGTAAAGAAAAATAAAAATTAAAAAAAAAACAGAAAAAGTCTCACATATCTGTAGAATTATGGTCCTAAGTCTTAGTCATAGTTAATGAAATTACTTAATTTTAAATTTGCAAAAGTAAATAGTATAGTAAAAAATAATAAACTTAACCTACAAGTTTTCTCTTTTTTATAAAATAAAATTTTAATTTTAAACTGGTATATATTTAATTTTAGATTAAACAAATATTTTTGAATTAATATTTTAGATTTAGATCAAATTTATATGAAAAAAGTTTATTCAATTTTTTATAAAATAAAATTTTAATTTTGGGCTAATATATATTTAGTTTTAGATCAAGGAAATATTTTTGAATTAATATTTTTTATTTAGATCAAATTCACATGGAAAGTTCAATAGGAGGAATTCATTTTTAAAATTTTATAATATATATATATATATATGTATATATATATTGACAATTAAAAAAAAAAGAGGGGGCCCCTTATATGTGGCTCCGTCCATGGCCGTTATGTATTTGATTTTATTTCTTTTTTTCTTGACAGCCTATAGCTTTCTAGTAATTTTTTTTATTTATTGTATTAGAGTTCTTAGAATATCTTAAGCCATAAATAATATACGCATTTTAGGCTGCTTGAAGTTCATTTTTCCAAGTATTTTACCATTTTAAGATAAGAACTCGTGACCTAGCGAAAGTCAAAAGATTTTGGCAGTAATAATCTGGGGTTCGTTCTCCCTCAAGGACTATATTTTTAAATCCTAACTCTTTATCCCCTACGGTATGCGATAAAGAAAAGAACTTCATGGTAACAGTTACTTGACTTTTGCAATAGAAATTACGGCTTGTATTAAATTGACACCTAAAACAAAATACAAGTTGTGAAATTATAGAAGGCCTAACTGAACCGATAACAATTGTATCGTATGTTCTTAAGAATGGCTAAACTCATGCCTTCTTGTAGGCAGCAGCTGCTGCTTTCTGGTTCTAGATGTTGTCACAACCTCTACTACAGAGTTAGAATCGTCAATTTTTGCTGCCACGGTTAGATGCCTTGATCACAAGCTGCACATTAGAATAAGATTTTTCAATCTTAGTTGGAGCAGATATAAACAACTTTACATAAATATAAAATAAGATATTTTACATTGTCCAAAGTTTTCCCACATTCGGCAAATACAAATCATTGAATAATTGAAAATTTTTTGGGGGCCATCAAAACTTGGATGATTGTCTATGAAAAGCATAATTTCATTCTTTATTTCTACACTTTTGGGTTATCTATTTTTCATGGTTTTACAGGTAAAAAGGCATATTTGATAATGAAAATAGAAAGAGCGCAAAAGTCTTTGAATGAAGAATAATAATAAACGAGTTCCCTGTTTTCACACAGCAGGACTAGCTTTGCCTTTACTTACTGGCAAAGTATCAAACTTTGCCTTTAGCAAGAAACTTTAAATATATTTTCCTACTATTACTTCACCATCTAAAAAACCTAACCAGTTATCCAGAACTCAACTATGCTAGCTGTAACTATAGCTATTGGTCGATTCTAGAAACATTTATTGCTGCCAGCTTTGATATTAGCAATCTCTAGCACTATGATGACAATAGCAAAGCAGAACAGCAAACAAACTTGATCAACAATCATGATTATAAAAGTTATTCAAAAATTCAGACCTTGTGATTGCAACTTTTGATTATCTCAACCAACAGCTTGTCACCGGATATCTGCCTAACTCTTCGGATTAGTTGTTGTCGGGTAATCTTATTTTTCTGCAGAACAAACATATTTATATTTAGTTAAGGCAACTAATAGATGCCAACGAAATTGCTAGAAACGAGAATGGACATATTATTCCTACCTCTTCCGAGTGAGATTATCGCCTTCAACTCGTATCAGAACTATTAAGGTAATCATTATATTCTTCCCATTTTTTAAAAATTATTATAAATGGACTAAAATACTCTTCACTTCAGTGGGACGAAAGGGGGGGGGGGGGGGGGGGAGAGGAAGTAAAACAGTCATGAATATCCCTCACCTTAAAGTCATCATGAAATTTGGAAATTAAAGCCATTTTTGAAGGCTCCAAATAATTTTTCAATATAGACATTAAAACATGAAAGCTCATCCATGGTGAGGAGGGTCTTACTGGCCTCACAGGAGTTGTCCTTGGACCTGAATAATTCATGAATTCACAAAAGTAAACCAGTTCTAAGATTGTAAACAGAGTAAAATGAGATTCTAAAGTCAAAAATAAACAAAGACAGATATAAAACCAACTTTGCTTACCGTTTAAGGAAGGGACATTAAAACTTATGATATAGTTGGGAAAAATGTAAGAATTCATGAAAGAACTCCACACAGTAAATTTTCTAGGCTCTTCAAGATTATCAACACCAGAGTCGAACTCTTCTGAACTTGGTTGAAATTGCCTGGAACCAGCAGGAATTGCTTCCATCTTCCCCATTATCACACGACATAACAGCACATGCCTTAGACCATTTTCATCAACAATAGTTGATGCCACACTGTACAAAAAGCAGAATCATCAAATTTTTTTATCTAATTTGGCTCCTGTTTGGTTGCTGAGAAATATTGAGCAGAAGTATTATACTATCAGCTGCAAGAAAAATGTTACAACTGTCCCCTAATTTCACGGCACAACAATTGCAATATTTTTACCATCAATTATAGATAATATATAGGGTTATTTTGTTTTCAACATCACAGTTAGCCAAATTTTTTACCACTCTTTCTCGGCAATCAAACAAGCAATCAAACAGAGCATGAACAGAACATACTCAACCACCTTCATAGAAAATAAATAAATAAAAACGAATACCTAGGGAAAATTATAATAAGCGTATTAAACATACCCATCACTGGAAAATTTTACAGGAGCAAGGGAAATGCCAAATCCATGCGTTTCGGCATTAAGATTTTCACGCCACAGACTAAATCCAAGGGATATGACTTGACAAATCTTCTCCCTCGAAGCACCATACCAACCAAACCGCAAATTAGGCTTGCCGCCGCATTTTTCAGCCACCATCTGTGAAAAAATCTGAAAACTACGCCACCGAGCTTTCCCTGCCAAACTAGAAACTGAATTCTTATGTACAGCAACAATCTTTGCGTCCTTCCCCAGTCTTCCCATTCCCTCACGCAAAGTCTTGACGACTGTGTTATGTTCATTGCTTCCGTCTTCAATTTTGAACATCCCTCTGAGAGTAAAATCCTCAAAACCATCATTTTCAGAATCGCTCGAATGAGCAGAATCCAAAATTTCGTCATCACCATTACCAAATATCACAGATCCTCTGTCTTCAATGTCAACTTGTCGTCCACTCTGTTTTAAAATCACAAAAACCAATGAAACCCATTAACCAAAATCACCTAAGAACAATGCCCATCAGTAAAAAAATAAAAACCTTTTGTCATCAATAACATCACCCCAAGAAAACTACCATACAAAGAAAAAAAAGGCAAAAAATAAATCAAGAATCAAGAAAAATAAAGAAATAAGGAAAAGAAGAGAAATTACTTGAACAATTGGGGTTTGTTGATTCGTTCTTTGTAAGTATTGATTGGTTAACATGATATTAGTCGATGAAAAATTAAAAAAGAAAAGGTTTATCTATCAATCTATCTATAGTCTGTATATACACAAAGATTTATCTACAGCGACTTGGAAAGATTGAAAAATATGTTCTTGAGATGGGTATATATATATATATATATACAAATAAATAAGTTAATTTCTTGCTGCAGTTTCTAAATCCAATTCCGAGTTAGATTTGGCAATGGAATCGCCGAGGCGGTTACAGTGTCGTGCATTTCTTCACCTTGCTGGATTCGGATTTGAGAAAAGGTTTGAAATTACATAAATGACCCTTAAAGCGGTGAGGGTAGTACGGGTATTTCAATCAAAGTGGCGGTTTAATTTTAAAATCGTGCTATCGTTTTGCTAAATAAAATAAATAGAATAATAAAATAAGTAGAATAATAAAAATTTAATTAACTTAATGAGACATTTTCTATTACTTTCTTATTAATCAATTTTCTTAAAAATTTTGCTCAAAAAATTTTTCTATGAGAATTAAAAATTAAAAAATATAAAATTTTTAGAATATAATAAAACTAAAATTTATTTTTTATTTTAAAATAAAATAAATATAATTATGAATATTTCTAAAATTTTTTAATTTAAATAAATTTATTTTTTTAATAGATTTAAATTAGATTTTAAAAATAAAATATAACACGCCATTCAAAAAAGAAACAGAGTTAGCAAGTAATGTAGGGGGGTATTTTAGGAATTATGAGTAAATTTTAATTTAATTTAATTTAATTAAAGAATTAATTAATGATGCGGGCGTGAAAATCTGTGCTTGGCTTACTTCCAAAGCAAGTATAAAGGTTGTATAACGTCAAGGCACATCTCTTTGCCCTCCTTTTGGAGTTGATTACACCTGTGTTTTTTTTTTTTTTTTTAATCTTTGTCCTTATTTTATTAGAATTTTAAAATTTTATTTATAAGTATAAAATTTTTAGTCTTAATACTCATTGAAATTATTTTTTAATAATAAAAATATAATGTCATAGTCATATATTATTAAAAATTAATTCTATCTTAATTTATATTTATATTTTTTAATAAATTTAAAATTACATTTTTAATATATTTAATTCACATATTTTATATTTAATTTTTATATGTGAATATAAAATAAGATTAAATTAATTTGTTTAAAATTTTTTATTATACGATAATTTTTTATTATTATATTATATTTCGATTGATATAAAATAGTTTTAAAAATTTTATTAAAATAATTAAAAATTTTAAAAATTTTAATCTTTATTTTAGCTTAAAAGTTTTTATGAGATAAGATAAAAAATAAAAGGTTATTAGTGTAATTACTCTCCTCTTGGGTGAGAGGCGAAACTTTTCTTTTATAAGAAAAGAATTGCCACGACTAACTTTGGCTGCTTTACTCTTTGTATAATTGCAAATTCTTTTTTTTTATTTATTTAAATTTAGTCTTTTTTTTTTGAAAGAGTTTATTTAAATTTAGTCAGCCATTAAGAAAAATAAATTGATAAAAGAATGACAAAATAATAATTAATATATGCTAAAAATTTTAATTAATTTATTATTTTTAAATAATTTATTATTTATATATTTTTTAAACTTAAAAATTGAAAATCAAAAAATAAAAAATATATTTTAACATATCAAATTAAATTAATATCTTTCCAGAGAACTTAATAAATATTAAAATTTAAAAATAAATTAAAATAAATAAAATAATATAAAATTAAACAAAAAAATCAATCTGATAAATCACTCAAAAATAAAAATAATATAATATAATATAAAATTAAACTAAAAAACAATATGATAAATCACTCAAAAATAAATCAAAATGATCTACTATCTTACTATAAATATGAAAGATAAACTTACATATTGAGAGCAAATCGCAATCAACAGTAAGCTTAATATTATCTAATTTATTTTGTATATATCTCTTTCATTCATAAAATCATGTAATTAATTAAATTAAATTAAACAGATGAATATAATACGAGCTTTTGAGATATAAACTATTATTAAACAGTAAGTTTTCTCAAGTTTTTTAAAAAATAGACATTTTTAATTACTTTATGATAAAACAGAACTGCGTAAGTCAATACCAAAACATCGATTAAAGTTTATATATAAATATAATATTATACTAATTTCATTCTACTAAATTTGTCACCTTCATAAAATATAATTTCCCATTAAAAATTATCACTTTATAAAATAAAAAATAATTATTTTTTAATTATAGTATTATTTTCATTATCATATTAATTTATTTATTAAATTTTTATTTTTTAAAATCTTTATTATTATTATCATCATATTAATTATTTTCATTGATGCATATTTTTAAGTCTAAAATTTTGGTGGAATGTCAAAAAATTCATTAATTAATTTGTTTTTTAAAAAATGCATGTAATTTTTTGTCTAAAAATTATATAATACAGTATTAATTAATAAAATAATAATAGTTAAAATAATTTTTTTATAATATTTAAAAAATTTAATAATTATTTTAATGCTTATGCATGGAAGAAAGAATTGTAATTTTTGGAGGTTGGCACGTCAAGCCCGTCCAATTTGGCAAACTCAACTCTACTCTATTATCCAGAGATCCATTAACATTCCCTTAAAAATTAAAAAAAACACACACACACACACACACATTTATTTATTTTGACCAAAAATAAATACTCATTTGTCGGTAGCCAGCTTTAATGTATGCAAACCAATTAGGCAATTGATAACTATACGATAAATAAACTCTGCAAATCTACAGTTCAAAAAGAAAAAAACTCTACAAATCTGCAGCCTATTTATACCTTCCCTTACTTTTTTTTTTCCTAAAATTCTTTTCTATCATATAATCCAATTCAAAAATTTCCTCATTAAATAAAAATTCATTAACATTTATAATATAAATTTAAATAATCATTTGATCATGAAAATAATCATATATATCTATATGTACGTATGTACGTATAGCCTGAATTTGATATATATACTGTGTTAAATTTATTATATAAGTTATTTACCATTCATCTTTATGAAATTTGATTAAATAAGAGACATGAATTAGATACCTAAGCTTCTATTATTATTATTATTATTATTATTATAGTAAGTTACTTAACAAGCAATAATTCAAATTTTCTTCTACAAAACAATCGACCGACTTAATTAGCGGCTTGATATATCAAGAAAAAGTTGTCTATTTCATTTTTTTATTATATTATTCAATGTTTATTTGCTTATTTTATAATGCAAAAGAAGTCTAAGTATTTAAATGGATCATTTCTTTTTTTATTCCTTTTATTTTTTTGAAGGTTTTTTTTATTTATTCCTTTTATGAATTGGCTACTAACGATAAAAGAATGATGGAGCCTGCTTTGCAGGCCCGCTGATAATAATGAAACTCCTAAATTAGAACTGTCAAGATTTGGGTAATTCTCGTGCAGTTTGTGCTCTTAAGGAGCTTGTCTCCTCTAATAGACCATATTTTCTCTTCCTCATGGAAACTCTAGTTCTTGTTCAAAGAGTTGAGAAACTTCGTGTGCAGTTGGGCTTTGATAGTGTCTTTTTGTGTAGATCAAATTGGTAGAGGGGGTGGTTTAGTTCTTTTTTGGAGGAATAAATTTTCTGTTAAAGTTACGAGCTTGGAATAAATTTTCTGTTCAAGTTACGGGCTACTCTCCCAACTTTGTGGATGTTTTAGTTACTATGCAAGGTTGTGCTACCTCGAGATTAACAGGATATTATGGATATCCGGAAAGGCATCACAAAAGTGACTCATGGAATTTACTTCGCCATTTATCTAGCTTATGCTCTTTGCCATGGCTTTGCATAGGGGATTTCAATGACATGCTATCACAGGAAGAGAAACACGGAGATATGCCTCACCCTGACTCCTTGCTTAAATGTTTTTCTGATTGTATTAATGACTGTTGCTTGCATGAGTTATCGCTTCTTGGTTTTGAATTTACTTGGTTTCGAAGATTGGGTCAGCCTGATAGTGTTTTGAAAAAAATGGATAGAGCTTTTGTGACTCATTCTTGGTTGGAGATTTTCACTTATCATAGGCTCACAAATTTAGCTGCCAGCGTGTATGATCACAATCCAATTTTCTTGGAAGCGAGTCAGGTAGTCCCTTGTTATCGAAGGAGAAAATTTAAGTTTGAAAATAAATGGCTCATTGAGGATAGTATCGTCAAGCGAGCTTGGCATCAGTTTAGTCATTTGGATATTTTGGGGTGTATTCATATATGTGAGAGGGAGTTGATCTCTTGGAGTCGTAATCTACCAGGAAATTTCAATCCTGATATTGTAGCTGCTAAGAAGAAATTGGAGGAGGCTAGGCGGGTTCTTGGGAGAGGTCTGAAGTTTCAGAATTTGTGTAAAGACTTTAATTTGCTTCTTAATAAAGAGGAAATCTATTGGAAGCAAAGATCCAAGGTGTATTGGTTGAAGCATGGGGACTCTAATTCACATTTTTTCCATGCACATACAAAATCTAGAAGGAGAGGTAATTTTATTTTAGGTCTTAAAAATGATAATGGTGATCTTGTTTTGGATGCTTCAAGTATGGCAGAAATCTTCTCCAATTATTTTCAAGATTTATTCTCTCATTATGTGTGCCATGGTTTGCATGTGTTTGAGTCCGTTGAAACCTGTGTGATGCAGGAGGATAATGAATTTCTTCTTGCCCCTTTTACGGAGACTGAATTTAAGAAAGCTATTTTTCAAATGCACCCTGATAAGGCTCTTGGGCTAGATAGGATGAATCATGCCTTTTATCAGAAGTTTTGGCATATCTTAGGGAATAATGTATTTAGTAGTTACTCTACCTGAGTTTAGAATGGGCCCTTCCCAGAAGATTTAAATAATACTAATGTGGTATTGATTCCTAAGACTAATTGTCCCTCAAGTATGAGAGATTTTAGACCAATTTCTTTGTGCAACATAATTTATAAGATTTTTGCTAAAGTCCTTGCTAATAGATTAAAAACCTTATTATTCAAAATTATTAGTTTATCGCAATCAGCTTTTGTTCCTGAAAGGCTTATAATTGATAATGTGTTAGTTGCTTTTGAATTATTGCATCATATGAAGCGAAAAAGTAGAGACAGTAAAGAAGAGGTTGCTCTAAAGGTTGATATGAACAAGGCTTATGATAGAGTCAACTGAGATTTCTTATGTTTTATGATGACCAAGTTGGGCTTTGATAAGAGGTGGATTGATCCTATTATGATGTGCGTTGTTTCGGTTCGGTATTCAATTTCTTTTCACGGCATGGACATTGGATCCATTATTCCCAAGCATGGTTTGAGACAAGAAGATCCTTTGTACCCGTATTTATTTATTTTATGTGAAGAAGGTTTGTCAAAATTGTTTAAGAGGGCAGAGATGAGAGGGGATATACATGGTTGTAGGGTTGCTCGCCATATTTCATGCCCTAGTATTTCTCACCTCTTTTTTTTTTACAGATGATAGTTTTTTCTTTTTTAGAGCTACTGAGGTAGAAGGTACAACTGTGAAGAATATCTTGGCAATATATGAGAGAGCTTCCGAGCAGGCTATTAATTATAAAAAATTTGGTATATTTTTTAGCCTTAATGTTTCAGAGGAAAAAAATTCCAGATTGATCGATGTACTTGAGGTTTACATTCCAATTGATCATGGGAGATATTTGGGCCTCCCATCCTTGATTGGTGAGAATAAAAGACAAGTTTTCTACTATTTTAAGGAGAAATTATACAAGCATATCTCCTATTGGCATAATAAGTTATTGTCATGTGCGGGTAAAGAAAATATGTTGAAAACGGTTGCCTAAGCTCTACCTACTTATTGTATGAATGTATTTTTGATTCCTCATTCTACTTGTAAGGAACTTTAAAGGATGATAAATTCTTTTTGGTGGGTAATAGTAGTAGTAGAGGAATTCGTTGGACGTCATGGGAAAGGCTATGTGTTGCTAAGAAGTTTAGAGGGCTTGGTTTTCGCAACTTTCATGGATTTAATTTGGCAATGTGTGCTAAGCAAGGGTGGAGACTAATGTCAAACCCAAATTCTCTTCCAGCCAAAATCTTCAAAGCTAAATATTATGTTGACAATGATTTTATGGATGCTTCTTTAGGTCATAACCTAAGTTTTGTATGAAGGAGCATTGTTGAAGCTAAGAAATTGCTTAAACTGGGTCTGAGATGGAAAGTGGGACTGGTTCTCTCATTAGTATGTGGAAGGATGTCTGGCTGCCTAAAGATGAGTCTTTTTTTTTGTGCAGGCCCCTAGTCCCAATCAGTGGCCGGATCTGAAGGTTAGTGAATTAATGTTGGAGGGTCAACGTCTCTGGAACACTGGTCGACTGATAGGTCCTAATCAGAGTTAGATAAATATTCTACTTCGGGCAAGAATTGAGCCACAAATCTTTCTCTTAGGGTGAGAATGAACCACAATTTTCTATTAGTTTTTCATTGATGATAATCTGTTGCTATTACAAAGAATAAATAAGAATGAATGAATAACCAATTCACACCTATTCTAAAGGCAACATGTGCTTTATTTTAGCCAACTATTGCTGAAAAATCTCAACAGCATTTGACTAATTATTAAGCATGAAAAATATCAGTAATTAACTAAATAACTATAGCAGCAGCTAGACTCAGTCAAAGAGCAAGACTTAGTCCAGGACTTCTTATTCTTGATGGAAATGGTATCTATCATTGCTCCCCTCTTTCACATGAACCTTGTCCTCAAGGTTCAATGAGGAATCAACACGTCAAAACTGAAGTTTTCTCTGCAACTTTAGTGAATTTTCCAATCCACCGCCATCCTCATCTTCCCCACTATCGATTCCACCATCCAAAAGAAGCAGTTGCGGCTTTGCACATCTATGTTTAGGGGTAAATTTCTCGTCACAATTAAAACACAAGCCATCAGTTCTTCGATTATGCATCTCCTCCCAATTCAAGCGCTTTAATGGAGTGCTAGGCGTGTTCCTTATTGGGGACAGCACATTCGCTTGGCCAGACGAACATATAACTTGCTTTTGCCTCAACAATTGCTCATCTTTCATCCGAGCTAAACTGATGGCGTCCTTCAACGTCTTCGGTTTGAACATTCAGATCCCTTCTGCAATTTTGGGTTGAAGGCCTCCCATAAACATTCCAACCAGTGCTTTTTAAGTCCACCCCTTAACCCTATTGCCTAGCCTTTCGAACTCCCGTTGATAATCTCGTAAGAGTCCGGTTTGGTGAATTTTTTATAGGGACTCGTCAAAATCTTCGCAATCAGTGGGCCCAAAGAGGGACCACAATTCTTCAGAAAAGATTTCCCATGTTATTGCTGTTCCTGCTTCGGCGTGAGTTCTGTGAAGCCACTGCCACCATTCATTCGCTTCCCCTCGAAGGTGATAAGAAGCCAAGGACACCTTTTCCGAATCTGGGGTGCCTTGATATTCAAAAAATTGATCCACTCTTGTGAACCATTCAGTTGGGTCGTCCCCGGAATACTTTGAAAATTCCAATTTTGCCAATTTTGCAGAATACAATGTTTTCCTCCTTCTCTGGATTCATCCTGCTGAGTGCAATTTTGGCCACTTCGGTCACTTGCACTGCTGGACGCGTCTTTGCTAGGAAGGGAAAGTTCTGAGAATTTAGTGATGGCTGCTTTAATTTGCTGCAGTTCATCACTAAGTCCCCGTTCTATTCTTGATAAGTTATCTTGGAGCTGGCCTAAGCCAACTTCCAGATTTTCGATTCTCTCTTTGTTGGTATAGCCATAAAAGAGGAAAAGAAAAAGAAAATTAGGATAAGGGCTCTGATACCAATGATAGGTCCCAATCAGAGTTAGATAAATATTCTACTTCGGGCGAGAATTGAGCCACAAATCTTTCTCTTAGGGTGAGAATGAACCACAATTTTCTATTAGTTTTTCATTGATGATAATCTGCTGCTATTACAAAGAATAAATAGGAAAGAATGAATAACCAATTCACACCTATTCTAAAGGCAACAAGTGCTTTATTTTAGCCAACTATTGCTGGAAAATCTCAATAGCATTTGACTAATTATTAAGCATGAAAAATATCAGTAATTAACTAAATAACTATAGCAGTAGCTAGACTCAGTCAAAGAGCAAGACTTAGTCCAGGACTTCTTATTCTTGATGGAAATGGTATCTATCATCGACTTAATGAGTTGTTCGGGGAGGAGGTTGCAGATTACATCCAGGCTGTTCCTCTTACTGGGGGGTAGAAGTGATGATTGTAGAGTTTGGCATTTCATGAAAAATGGTCTTTACTCTGTTAAATCAGGATATATGGTGGCAATGAATAATATTTTTAATATAAACTCTCTAACTGTCCCAGGAACTTGGCCTAGACTCTGGAGGTTGTCTCTACCTCCAAAAATTAAGATATTTGTTTGGAGAGCTCTTAGAAAGTTGCTTCCTACAAAACTAGAGCTTACGAGGAGGGGTGTTGATGTGTCAGATGCATGTTGTGTTTGTGGTTAGGATGAGGATATTAGCCATGTGTTATTGAACTATTGCAGAGCTAGGGAGTGCTGGAATTCTCAGTATTTTAATCAAAAATATTATTGTATTGCTTCTTTTTTCACATATTTATTGAAAGAGAATAATGCCTGGAAACTGATCATTGCGTGTTCTCTGGCTTGGAGTCTCTGGCATGCTCGCAATCTACTGATCTGGAAAGGAAAGATCTCTTCAATATCTCAAATTCTTCGAGTGGCTGGCCAAACACAATTTAATTGGGAGCTAGCAAGGAAAGCTGAGTTACCTCTTATGCTCCAGGTTTCTTCTAATCAGAGCTCGTCGAGTTAGACTAAACCAGCAGCAGGGCGCCTGAAGTGCAATATAGATGCTGCAGTTTTTGGGACGGAGAACTGTACTGGTTATGGTGCTATGGTTCGAGATCAGTTCGGAGGTTTTGTGATTGGGTTTTCAGGCCATTTTGCTGCTGTCTAGTCTCCAGCAATTGCAGAAGCCATAGCTCTAAAAGAGGCTTTATCTTGGATTAAAGAAGAAGGCTTTGAAGATATTGATTGTGAAATGGATTGCTATGAACTCTACAATGCTCTCCATGGCCATTCGCCTAATATATCAGAATTTGGCAGTATCGTTGAAGAGTGTTTGCATCTCAGTTCTAGTATTCAAGGAGTTAATTTCCTTTGGGTTAATAGATTTGCTAATTTTGCCGCTCATACTATTGTTAGGGTAGCTAAATTATATGCAAATCCTAATATCTGGACATCTTTTCCCAATATTTTCTCTCATGTTCTTAGTAATGATCTTGTCGATGGTGGTAGACAAGAGTCTTTGTTCTGGGTTGTTGGGAACTTGGGCTTTAGATTTTATTTCTTGTTCTTCTGCCTGTTTTTGTTATTGAGAAGTTTCTATTATTGAATAAAAGCTTCTTTTTTGGCTCAAAAAAAAAAAAGACAAAGTTTATTGCAATGTCACACTTACAATTCACTTATTACTTTATCTGGCCATATTCTGGCCAAATAGCATATTCCATATTAAATTTCTTTTATATTTCTTTTAATTTTATTTATTAAAAATATTTAGTAAATATATTTCATGCTAAAAGAAGGATATAATAGAAAATTGAATATCACATTCATATTCTTAAAATAATAATAAATACTCTATTTTCTAAATTGAAAAGTGGTTTCATTTTCTTGTAATTTATTGCAGTAATTTTGTAAAGTGTGTTATCAATCACTTTGAAAAGGTGATTATAATAAATTTCAATAAAAATAAAAGATATTTCAATAAAATTTGAAGTATTTATTGTTACTTAACATGTGGCCTTAGGGTACATGCATTAGAAATAAATATTAATAGTTGTAATTTGTAATGATAATTAATTGATTATGGTTTATTAATATGCATTGAAAATGACATTGAAAAAGATATCATATTTCAATTTTTAAAAATATTATCAATAAATATTGGCATTAAAAAATAAAAAATATTAATAAAAAGACATTGAAAAATAAAGAGCAATTAATAAAAATTAAAAAAATTATTTTTAAAAAGTATTATTAAATAAGGGTATTATAAAAATTTAATATGTTAATTAACTTACATGATAAGTGACCTAAATATAAAAAAGAAAATTGAGTATATAAATTTAGAATAAAAGAAATACTTTCTTTCATAAATAATTATTATTTTATAAAAATTAAAATTATTTTATATCTTTATTCTAAATTTTTTCTATATAATTATTAAAAAAATATTACTAATAGAATGAGTAATAAATTAAAGAGGGGGATAATTTAGTAAAATGATTATATAAAATAAATTATTAAATAATTTTATTAATTCTTATATTAACTAAAATTTTAAAATGATAATTATTTGTGAGGAGAGAAAATGTTTACTTATAATAAAAATAATTAATTTTTTAATTAAAAATATGAATGATTAATTAAATTATAAGAATAAAAAAAATTTAAAGTTTGAAATGGGCCTAACAGAAAACAAGGAACCGCCAAAATTGAAGAGGAATTTATGCAAAATAACAACTTCTGAGGTTTTGCTTTTAAATATACGTCCCACTTACTTTTTGTTTCAAAATTACTTTTTGTTTCAAAATTACGGTTTTGAATTTTTTCTATTTTTATGTTAAAAATATCGCTGCTTTTTTCCTCTGTTTTTTCTAATTTTGTTTTAATTTTTTATATTTTATTTGTGTATATATATATATATTTTATTTATAGATAATTTTTTATTATTATATTCTTATTATATTTATAAAAATATATATATATAATATACAAAATACACAAAATAAACAATAATATATAAACACATATACTAAATATATACACATCATCTACATAATATTTATATAATATATTTAATATATTTTTAATTTTATACAAATACAATATCCATATAATATATACTCAACATACACATAACATACATAATAATATATAATATAAATATAATATTCATATAATATTTATAACATCCATGCAATATTCATATAGTATATAAGATATTTACGTAATAAAATTAATTTTTTTAATTTTTTTTATGTTTATAATATGTAAAATTTATTAAAAATAAATTTAATAATTTTTATTAATATATATTTTTTATATTTTTTGAATTTATTTGTTATTTGTAATTAAAATTAAAATTTTTTTATATAAAATTAATATATTTTATTAGTTAAAAATATATTTTAAAATATTAATTTTTATTATTTTATTAAAATATATTTAACTAAAAATAAATTTTGAAAAAAATAGATTTTATAGTAAAATATTGCTTGAAACGAGAAATGATATATTTTTTTAAAAAAAAAATTAGTGTTATTTTTTAAAAAAAAGCTTCAGAGTTATTTTTTTAAAAAATTAATTTTAATTTTTTTAATTTTTTTTTAAAATATAGTATTTTTGAAAATAAAAATTTCTTTAAAGTAATTTTATAAATATCCTAGAAGACGGGTAGTTGGTCCGTAACCGGGTAAGAAACTAACCCCAGTTAAACTTTCGCGGTAAACCGAAAGTCGAGGGAGGCACAGATTCTAAATTTAAAAACCAATGGAGGGAGTGACAGTTAACAATAACGGAAATCGTGGCTACATGTAATACGCAAACAAATTACAATTACACGATTATTAATTAAAACGACAAATTAATGAAACTCAATTTTTTTGGTCCTAAAATAACTTTTCAGAAAAAAAAACAGAGATTTTTTGGTTTGGTGATTAGCTCTCCGGCGGCCGGTGGTGGTTCTTGGAGACATATTAGTGCTCTAATATCTTCTTGTTTTATATATATAGAAAAAAAAAAAGAATTTCTGGGTTTTGATTTTTGTTTTTGGTTTGTTCAAGATTTTCATTTTCTTGAAAATGGATCGAAATTTGTTTTTCTCGTTTATTAAGAAGGGTGGGTTGCAGACATTATTTTCTTTTTGATCAAACAAGAAAATTGTGTTATAATTGTGAAATCAATTGAGAGAAACCCATAAAAAGAAGTAATATAACTGAGCAAGAAGGTATAGAGGAGGAAGAGATAATGTCAGACTCGGTGGAGTCACCGAGTTCTTCATTAACTCTTCCATCACCACCTCTTGACGATGAAAACAATAATTCACCTCCACCCGCAGCTGAAGACTCCTCATCACCATCGCTGACGCCGCCGCCGCCGGTTAATCCTAAAGATGAATTATCAACAAGTCTTATATCATCAGCTTCTCCACCTTCTAATTCCAATAATGACGATAATAACGATAGTACTAGTTCAAAAGCACCACCGACAAAACAAACATCCCCACCATCATCACCATCACCACCACCAAAATCTCCTCCTCCACCTTCACCACCACCTAAGTCCCGCTCTCCTCCTAGTCCACCACTTTCATCATTAATAGATTCAAATCTTTCTAATGATCAAGACTCTTCACCACCACCACCACCACCACCATCAGAACAAGAGTCACCATCATCTTCCACTTCTCCTCCTCCTCCTTCTTCTCCAGAAAACGAGTCACCCCTTGTATCTCCTCCTCCCGATAAATCTTCAGAAACACCACCGCCCCCAAATGGAGCTGTTCCTACACCAGGTGCTAAACAATCTTCTCCACCTCCACCAGGAGAATTTATAGCCCCTCCTGCTCCGATTTCAGATGTTCTTCCTACACCAAATTCAAACACTACTTCACCAATTGCATCCCCTCGACCATCTACTGGTCCTCCTTCCTCCGGAAGCTCGTTATCTCCTAATTCATCTTCAACATCCTCTAACTCAAATCACTCAAACACGAACAATGGTGCAAGTAAAGATGATGTGTCTGGAAGCACAAGTAAGGTTGTGGTTGGTGCAGTATTGATGTGTGTGGTACTCGTTGCAGTAGTTGCAATCTTTTTTGTTGTGAAGAAGAGGAAGAAAAGACATGATATGTATCCTCCCCATTACATGCCCCCCAAAAATTTTGCTTTTGAAACAGGTAAAAAAGTCTTAAACTTTGCCTAATATTTTAAGTTGATTCTCTGCAATTGTTTATGATTTAGAATTTGTTTAACATTGCTGCTTAAATTGCTATTAAGAAACGTACATTAAACAGTACTCTCAAACTGCTTTTGTTTTCTATTTCAATGCCAAAGAGACCGTTAATATACATGGAGGTTTAATTCCTTCCATTTTCATACCTCGGCAGATGGATATTACTATGGTGCACAGCAGCCACATGTTGTAGGTTACTCGAATGCCGCGCATTACTCCTTTGGTTCGCAACCTTCATATTCACCGGACAGTTTTGGGAGTCATAATATGAGTGGAGACTCAGGTGTCATAAGTGGTACTAAAACTCATTTCAGCTACGATGAAGTGATGGAGATGACAAATGGATTTTCTCGTCAAAATATTGTGGGTGAAGGTGGGTTTGGATGTGTTTACAAGGGGCAATCGCCAGATGGGAAGGCAGTGGCTGTCAAGCAACTTAAGGTTGGTAGTGGACAAGGCGACCGCGAATTTAAGGCAGAAGTTGAGATTATTAGTCGTGTTCATCATAAGCATTTGGTGTCTTTGGTGGGATTTTGCATAAGTGACCGTCAACGCATGCTCCTCTATGAGTTTGTCCCAAATAAAACTCTTGAGCATCATTTGCATTGTATGGTGAATTTTTATTCTCTTATTTTATTCAATTTTTTCTTTTTATGTGTCTACCAAAGATCATGCTCTTATACTAGTTTGATGCTCATTTATGACAACAGCAAAAGGAATGCCTTTGTTAGATTGGCCTAAAAGACTCAAAATTGCTATTGGTGCTGCAAAAGGTTTGGCTTATTTGCACGAAGATTGTAAGTACCCATTCATTTACAATGTTCTTGAAGTTCTAAGTTCAACGTTTAATTAACATCTGAAACATAAAACTTGACTAATTTGTTCTTACTGTGTGACAAATTTGCAGGTAATCCAAAAATCATTCACAGAGACATTAAGTCAGCAAACATTCTGTTGGATGATAACTTTGAAGCAATGGCAAGAGTTCATTGCATTCTGTTTTTGGATTTCTTTAACCTTCCCTGCTGCTTAAGATATGGATTCTCCGAATATTAGTACTTCATTCTTGCATTTTTATTTTAGAATTGCGTTGATTGCAGGTGGCAGATTTTGGGCTTGCAAGACTAAATGATACGAGTCAGACCCATGTTTCAACTCGAGTCATGGGGACATTTGGGTAGGTTTTGATTGTCTGCAACATTTAAGCTCCATTCAGATTGATTGTCCATCATGATTCCTTTGTTCTTTGGTCTGCTACAACCGTTGTAGCAATAAATGCCTACAACGGACTAATGAGATTCTTACACGTAGATTAAATGCCTACAACGGACCAATGAAATGAATCATTTAATCTACGTGTAATAATCTCATTGGTCCGTTGTAGACATTTATTGCTACAACGGTTGTAGCATATAATTATTCCAGAAAGCTCTGCTTCATTTTGTGTGGATAAGCAGAAAAACTGTAATACAGTAGGTATGAGACCTTCATTAATGCTCAATTTGGTTTTCAGGTACCTTGCACCAGAGTATGCATCGAGTGGAAAATTGACAGATAGGTCTGATGTGTATTCATTTGGAGTTGTTCTTTTAGAGCTTATAACTGGGCGAAAGCCTGTCGATACAACTCAGCCTTTAGGTGATGAGAGTTTGGTTGAATGGGTATAATTCTCTTTTTCCTTGACAGTTGACAAAGAATCTTAATTCAACAGGAAAAACCTGGTCCTTATATACTCATTCCTTCTAAGCATGTTCTTGGCAGGCTCGTCCAATCCTCATTCATGCCATTGAAACTGGTGATGTTGGTGAGATAGTTGATCCTAGGCTTGAAAAGCGTTATGTAGAGAGCGAAATGTTCAGAATGATAGAGACAGCAGCTGCTTGTGTTCGCCATTCCGCTCCAAAACGACCACGGATGGTGCAGGTAATAACATAGAAACCTGGAAAAAAAGAACACTCCTTTCAGTCAAATTAGTTGAAAAAATAAACTTTCTTATTTACCCTTTTTCGAAGGTTGTAAGAGCACTGGATACTGAAGAAATGAGTGATCTAACTAATGGTGTGAAGTATGGCCAAAGCACAGCATATGATTCTGGTCAGTACAACGATGAAATAATGAGGTTCAGAAGGACAGCTTTTAGCAGTGAAGATAGTTCAGAATTTGCTTCAGAAAGCGGAGAATACATCTCAAGAGAACTATCTCATGGACCCCCAATTTCTAATTTCACAAGCGCAGAGTTGGAAACTAAAGCCAGGAGTAATATTGGGCAGCCATATAGGAATATATAAACGAAGGTGATGGGCTATATATTTGATTTTATACTGTATATGCATCTGCAATGAAGAAGGCCATACCTGAAAGAACTTGGACTCCGACTTTGTGTGCTTAATCAGTATAGAGCATTTGTTATTTTTTCAATGAAAATTGATGACTGCATTATTTAGTTGCCTTCAAATGAGCAATGGAGTTTCAAACTGGTAAACGTGCAACTCTTACCCAGGATTTTTATGGAGTTTCAAGCAGTCTTGGATTATTGATACTAGACAAAGATTGGTTCAGTTTTGAGTGCATATACTAGTTACTGTTGTGAAGTATGAACATATTCAAAAAAAAAAATACTTGTATCAGTTAGACCTTTTCTTTATTTTCTTCTTAATAGTATAAACATTTTCTATTCCAATTTTACATTTTGTTTGTGAAAG
This sequence comes from Garcia nutans, assembly GCA_947685225.1. Lineage (NCBI taxonomy): Eukaryota > Viridiplantae > Streptophyta > Magnoliopsida > Malpighiales > Euphorbiaceae > Garcia > Garcia nutans. Next base: position 3,054,773 of record CANTUV010000048.1, on the reverse strand, counting down.
GCTAACCGATATATTATTGTATGCATGTTGGGCTTTCTTATAAATTATAAATAAGCAAATTACACAGGTGATAGTGTTGGTGCTAAACGGACAAGAGAATAAATTTGTTTCAGAGGAATACAGAACTTGCAAATCATTTCTCTAAAGATGTTTTCAGTGATCTTGTTATCTTGCTTGCATAATGGAAGTTAAGAAGGTTTATATACAAGATTATGAAAATGTTTCCGTAAAGAGGCAAAATTTAAGGGGGAACTGCAATTTTATATTAAGTTTCATTGTTTACAACTAGATATTATATTTAAATTTCAGCTGCTGAAGCATGTGATTATAGCAATCTTAACTGCAAGTAAACGAGCGGAGGAGCCTCCAACTTTCCTGCTTTAACTCTTCAATTTTATGAAAAAAAAAACACATACTGCTCTGCTCCTGCATTGGACCATTTGTTTTTTGCAATGTTTACCCTCCTAGCTTCAGCAATGACTCTCTCAGTTTCTTTAGTTGGATATCCTTTGTATTAGCCTTGCAGAACAGAAACAACTCAGTATATAATGGAGACGGTCAGAATAAAAAATAACAGAAGAGCAGAGGAAAAGCCTTGCATGAAGGCCTATGCATTGACGAGATTTAGAACATCTGAATTATGATTCACATATGATTATTGTTTTCTCTTGATATATATATATATATATATATTTGTGTGTGTTTTGACAACTTCGATATTTTATGTTAATATCAAGTTTCTCAGGTTAGTTTCTCTGAAAAACATACCAGACTAACTGAATTCCTGGGAAACCTAAACCCGGAATACGTTGCCAATCAAATATTAGGATCCACTATATAAATCTCACCTCAACCTTGAGAATGTTCAAAACCTTGCCATTAAACGTTGTCATATTAGCATCAACAACTTGAAGCCCCAACAAATATATTGCCTCCATCAACCTTCCAAAACCTCCTCGCTTCTGATCATAAAAGAGCCTAATCAGAAATTCTCTTTTACCAATCTGGTTTACTTCTAGCTGCAACCGAGAGAAGAGTGAATGCAAAAACTCAATAGAGAACCAAATGAAAATCGTCAAAAGTAAATGAATCACGCCTTTTTTTCATTCCAAATATAATAGTAATAGAAACAGTTCAGAAGCTGAAAGACGAGTGAAAATTATAGTTTATGGTTCTTTTATACCTCAATCTTTTTATTTTTACCAAAGGAATCTTGATTGTTTTCAGTAGGAGGCAGATGCTTGCTGCTATCATGTAATTCCTCCAGCTTTGAAGTCATTAGTTCTGCACTGGTGTTTTTGCCTTCCTCTTCTTCAATTTCCTTGAGCTCATCCTTGAGTTTCTTCACCTCCTCTTCTAACTCGCCAATATAATCGATTGCATCTCCAAGAATGGCAGCTTTATCCATCTATTCATCAATAAGACAATTGCTCAGAGAAATGGAAATGTGAAAAAAGAACGATTCATATGGTTGCTGAGAGATATAGCTATCTTAACCTTGGTTATCTTGGGCACTAGAGCTCGTAGAGAGTAGAGACCATCTTTTATCCTGTTCCTCCTATTCCTCTCAGTGACAAGATTCTTGGATCGAAACTGCTCTCTTTCGAACCTCTGGGTAACTTTTGCAAGTTTGTTGTTGCAATTTGGCAATAGACTTGCTTGTTTCTTCAATAAGCTATCATCATACTTGGATTTTCTAGGGCCAGAGGGTTTTCCAATAGGTTGATTCAAAATTCTACTCTGAGATAAGTAGCTAGATTGCGAATCCAATGATGGATGCTCATTTGAAGGATTGGAACCGCTGGAAGATCCTTCAATGCTAGAATGGGAAAGAACCTGTGTTTGAGGAATCAAACTTAACAAGTGGCAGGGAGGTGGCAAGTTGTGCAAGTTCTTGTCAGAAATTGGATCAGGACAGAGCTCATTGAAGCTAGAGTAGCCATGTGCAATCATGGCCTCTTGTTTTAGGAGATTAAACTGAGATGTAATAAACTCTACAACCTTCTGATTTTTGGGTATCTGGCAAAGATGTATAGTTTTTTCGTTGACTGGAGAAGGATATCTTAATCACAGTATCAAAATTTAGTAAAAAAGCCAAGCACATAAACCTTACATGTTTTCCTGCAAAGAGCTCAACAAGTCCACCACATACTGGGACAAGAACTCGGGTTCCAACCTGTTCCTGCAAAATTCATTTTTCTTTTGGATTAGGCAAATATTATTATGCATCCATTAAGAATTTATGATTAATTATGGTTCCTGATAAAAATTAAATATCAGGAGTTCAAAAGGGTTTCTCATCAAAACTTCCTATCTTTATTAGAAATCATCACTTGTATCAGAAAGCAAATGGGATTATATATCAGAAATAGTTTACCATTTTATTTGAAATCATCAAACAAGAAAGGAAACAAGAGAGATTGAAGAATTTACAGGAGAGGAATTCGAATCTGAGGCATTGACATGGGTAAGCCACTTTGATTTATTTGATAATACAACCTCTCCATGAAGTCTGCTTATAGACCCACAAATCAGAATTTAACTTGGGCACACCATTACCAAAAATATCTACAATGAACCAAGTTCATAGAGAATACCCAGAATATAAAGGCATGAAAGAAGGGAAATAGGCAAGCTCCTCACAAGCCTTGCTACAAATTGGATGTTTGAAATACACATCCCTGCAAAGGGGAACGGAGTGGTTCACTTCCCCTCTTTCTTCTTTCACTTTACAACCACCGCTGCCACCACCACCGCCACTGCAACAGCATTCAATCCACTGAATATACCTACAAAATCAAACAACAATGAGGAAAGCCAACAAGGGAAACTAAAGTTAAAAAATGGGTAGACACTAAAAATCTCCGAGATGGAGATCAGTAATGGGACCTTGAAGGATCATCGCCCAATTTCCAAACAACACAGTAGTCCCAAGCCTTAGAATCAACAAAGGGTCTAAGAAATTCCACAGCTCTCATGTCTCCTCCTTTCACAACAAACCCACTTTCAATCTTCCTCTCCTTGTCTCTCTCACTCATTAAATATCAGATAGAGACACATTTAATGTCTCCGTTCAGAAGCTCACAGCCTAGTACACGACAAGATCAACAGACTTTTAGTTAATTATTAATGCTATTTCAGTTTTATTAGAAGAAGAAGAAAGAGAATCAACCGAATCAGTAGCAAATCTGTGACACAGAGGAATCGGATCGCTGCAGAGACAGACAGAGTCAGTTTTTTGACTGACAAAGAAAATCATCGTCGCGCTCAAGAAAACGGCCATCGAATAGTTCAAAAAAAGTAGTTTTAGTGAAAGGTACCCATAACTGCTACTTAATCATCAATCGAATGTTTTGCTTTGCCACTGCTCTCCATCACACCTTCTCTTCTTCTTCCTTCCAGTTTTACTGAAATTAATGAAAATTCAACATGATATTTATAATTTTGCTTTTCCAGCTATATAAAAATTTGTCAGCACGAACCAAAATTAAAAAATGACAACGCGATGTGTTTTAAAATTTTTATTTTTTTGTTAAAAATATTTTAATTATTTTATCATTAACTCATAATAAATTTATTATAAATTATATAAAATTTATAACTTAATAATAAACTAACCTTAAAATTATTATAAAATTATTATAAACTTATTATAAACTAATAAAAATTTAATATTTTAATAAATATTTTATAAATTTTAATATTTTAATAAATAATTTATAAATTTAATAAATTTAATTTTTTTAATTTTTCTTATATTGAAATTGAATTTGCTTTCATGAAGAAAATGTGAGTTATGTAAAAGAATTTTTTTAAAATTTTTTTATTGTTTGGTGGTATAAATAAAATAAAGAATAAATTGATTTTTTTTCTTATTTTTAATAAAAAAAAAGTGTAACACTAGCAATTTTAAATACCATTAAATTAATAATTTAGAGAATTAAATAATGTGTTGGAAGTGAAAAATGTAAAATACATATGTGAGATATATGTTAAGTATATATAACATATAAAGTCAAATAACAAAAGTAAAAGTCAAAAGTTAAAGTAAAAAAATTATAAATTAAAATAATTTTTTAGTAATGAAAGATGATGAAAAATTAAATATTTATTCATAATTAATTAATTGATTAATTAATATATGGTTGAAAATAAAATAAAGAAAAATAAAAACAAAAAAATGACTTTATCTTTTTTCTTCTTTTTTTATGGTCGATTTTTCCATCTTTGAAGGAGAGAAATTTGTTCCTTCTAATAATCAAATCCTACAATTTTCTACAAGAAATTAAGGAAGATTTAAAGAAAATACAACTAATAGGTAATTTTTTTGAAATTTTGAGAAGATTTCTTGAAAATTCTAATTATGTGAAATTTATAATTTTTATATAGATTTTTATAATTATTTAAATGAGTATGTAGGATGTTATTTTGGTGTATAAATAAAGATTTTAAGGTTAGATGATGGATTTATTTAGATTTGATGTAAGTTTAGAAGAAGAAGAAGTTAATTTAGGGTTTGAATGACAAATTGATAAAGAAATGGTGCTGATTGAATTTAATTGCTTAAAATATGTTATAATGTAATTTTAATTATGGACATGAACTTAAAATTGATATAGGAATTGATTAGTATGGTTGTCTATAATTAAAGTATAGTTAGCCTAAAATTAAAAAATTGGATAGAATTATAGAATTTAAATTTATATTATTAAAATGAGTAGAATTATGAATTTAATGATAGAAATTAGCTTAAAATGTAATTTGGAATTGGTTAATATGAAATTTCAAAGTTAAAGTGCATTAGAAAAGAAAATAAAAATTTGAAGGAAATGTATTAAATTAAATTTTATTAGCCAAAATATATAAAAATTTGATACTAATAAAGTATTTAAATTCAAAATGTGATTAAGTGTTGAATAGATAATAATTGCCCGAAAAATAGTAGTGAAGGACATTTTGAAAGTGAGAGACAAATGATGATTTTTGTCTTAGAAGTGTTTTTGTTAAGAGGCTAGTACATACTTTGATTGAATTGTGTTTATATACACTTGATTGACATATTGCATTTATATGTGAAAGTGATAAGTATGCTAATTTGATATGTAAATACACATAAAAGAGCATAAATATATATTTATGTTATGAAATGCATAATGTGTGATTAAGAGAGCTATTTTAATATGGCTAAAAATATTTAATATTATGTTTGTGAAAAGTGTATAATTATGCCAAATATAGGCATAATTCGGCCATATTGAGAATATGACAAGTAAATTAATGAAATTATGTGAAAATAACGAGAAAAAAATGAAAAAGGTACAAAAAGAATAAAAATTGACATAATTGACAAAACATGAGAAAAATGTGAAATTGTATGTGTTATGTGTGAAACTTTATCTAATATCAATTTTCAGAGTATTGTGTTTGGTGTTGTATGGTATACTGGTTATTTACTTTCGGACCAAATACTGGACGTCATTATTATTGCTTTCGGATCAGATGCTAGACATCACTTTTATTTGTCTTCGGACTAGATCCTGAGCGTCAATATTATTTACTTTCGGGCCAAAAACTGTGTATCAAATATTAGTCCAAAACAATATCTTTGGAACTTAAATATTATATAGGATTATTTAGGATCGATGCATGTGAATGTGTAATATGATAGATTAAAAGTAATAAGTATTTGTGTTGATACATGAGAGTGCATGCTAACTTATAACTTTAAAAAGAAATGCATTCTTATTTCATTTTTAAGTTTTTCTTTATATCAAAAATATGTATCACTAGGCAATTTGTTTAGCGAGATTTATTTATGCGCAGGTGATACGGTTGAGACAGAAAATCCTACTAAACCTGAGTAGGTCTAAAGTTTTAGGATTTTTCTAGAAGATTTTAGTATTGTCATAGGATCAGAATCATTTGTAAGCATGTAACTATTTTATTTTATAAGCTTATTTTAAATTATGTATATTATATTTATAAATATGTAAATAATGTGATTTATAAAAGTTTTAGATTAAATTTGGTAAATTGAGTATTATGTGAAATAATAATATACATATATGTATATCTATGTTTAGATTTTTTGAAATATATGTTTGAGATTTGGGATAAATTTTGAGGAGTATTGGATGTTGATTTACATTAGGAGTGTAAAATTTTTCCGCAGGTTGAGTTGTGTATTTTTAAAAATATTTAAAATACAGATAAAAATCTGATAAATTTTTTCATAGATTTTTATAATAAATAATTATTTTTTGTGCTAAAAATATTAAAGAAATACCTTTATTTACTATTTAAAAAACATTTTAAGTCTTTAAATATTTATTCTGAAATTATAAAATTTTTTGAAAAAGTTAAACTGTGATATTCTTGTATTATATATGCATGTTTTACATATATTGAATCTATATATTATATATATATGAAATATAAGAGTGTTACATAAAGAGTTAGAATAATTATTTTATTTACTCGAATAATTAATTATTTTTATTTATCCTCATTATTTTGAAAGGAAATATTTCAAAAATTAGATAGAAAATAAAAAATATAAATTTACTCTATTTTCTCCTTTTTACTTTATTATTTTTTGCACCAAATAAAAGAAAAAAAATATATTTATTTTTCCCTTTTATTTTTTATTTACTCTCATCCAAACATAGCATGATAATAAACTTTATATATATATATATATATATATATATTGTAAAACCGTCATTTCATCGTTAAAATTAGTCAGTTTAGTAGCTTGATTAACTTATAGTAACCGGGCATTAAGTGGCTAAATTATTTACATTAATCAAATCTAATAGTTATTAATTACTGTAAGGATGAATATTGGTCGGTTTGGTTAATTAATCGACCGAATCGATTGGTTAATTAAATTAAAATTTTTAAAATTTTTTAACCGAATAGATTAAATTTCTATTTCGGCCGTCGAACCAAATCGGTCAGTTCGATTAATTTACCAAATTAATTGATTTTTTAAATTTTATAATAAAAATTTTATTTAAAAAAAATTAATATAATTAAATAACTAAATAAAACTTATTAAAAAAACTAAAAAATAATTTTATTTTGAATTAAAATTTATATTTATTGTAAAAAAATTAATATAATTAAAAAATTAAATAAAAAATAATAACTAAATAAACTTTTTAAAAAATTGGTTAACAGTTAACCGACCGAACTAAATCGATTAATCGTTAACCGAACTAAAAATCAAATTTATATAAATTTTTTAACCGAACTGTCCAAATTATTTTAAATTCAGTTAACCAAATTAAATTTTCGATCAATTAATCAAAAATTTAGTCTATTAATTAAATTTTGTCCACCCCTGAATGAGTGTGTTTTCTCATTAAAATTATACAGTGAGCTTCCTATATCAAAATTAAATATTTTTTATCATTAACAAATGTATTTTTCTCTTGTCCAATATTATTAATAGAAAATGAATTATGAGTCAAATAGATATTTTGTGATAATTTTTTTTTTCAATTAAAAGCAGGATAAGGACTCTAAATTTACAAGAAACTTGATCATCAATAATAATATATTCACCGTACTAAGTGCTAATTATAAGCTAATAAAAACTTATAAATATTTAAATTAATTTAAAAAATATAAAGTTATATTATAAAAAATATTTAGTAAAATAAATAGGAACAATAAATTATTTGATTAAATTAATTTATAAATTAAGTATTTATAAGAATTAAAATAATAAGTTGATATTCTTAAATTTATTTTAAACTAATAAAATTATTTAAATATATATATATTAATTTAAATTTAAAATTTTATAAATTAATTTAGCTAGTTTATAAATTAAATTAAACACCCTCTTAATCAACCAAAAATACTACATTAAAATATAATGTAATATATATATAATATTATTTGGTGGGAGATTAGTATATAGAGTGCGAGAGACAGTGGTGAGAAATATGATTGATAATGAGTAGGATATCTATGAAAAATATCATATCTGAATCTAAACCCGTTTAGTTTTTAAAATACTCGAACCTATTTAAATTTAATTATAATTATACATGTATCTGTCTCAAACCCATTTAATATTACTAGTTTAGTATCCGAACCATTTTAATTATCAGTTTAAATATAAAAATTTAAAATATTATAAAATTTAAATATAAATTATAAAATTTTTAATTAAATATTTATAAATAAATATTTAATATTAATATAATTTTATTAAAAATAATTTTATACCATATTATTTTATAATTAAAATAAAATATAATAAATATATAATTAAAATTTTAATAAAATATAATTAATATATTTAAATTCAAATAATGAATATTCAATTACCTATATTCGAATTATATCCAAATTTATTATAAATAATAAAAATATTATTTATACTCGTCTAAATTTATTTATAAATTATTTATATTTTAAATAAATAAACTGAAACATTAAATATTTAAAAATACCTAATTTATTGCTTTGCGTGGCGATGGAGAGGGACCATATCATTAGCAAAAGAGAATATTCGTACATCCGTAGCATATGCTGGCAAGTTTCCCAAATAGTACAATCATCGAGGACTTGTACACCAAAGCTGAATCAACACTAACATGCCAGACTTTATATATATTTCTTTAATTTTTTTTTTTCAATTAACGAAACTGACTTGGACTTCGAGAACACAAATTGCAAAAATTGAGCGCTATTCTAACCAAAATGAGAATCATGGAAGAACAAATTTTCTGGACTCATTAGAATCATATCCATTTGTGTGGATTGAAACACGTTTAGTTAGTTTAGAAATAAGCTATGATTTGATTTTAATAATACAAAAATACTAAATATGTATAGTTGATTAGATTTTTGAGTATTTTTTTTATTTGCACATAATCTGACTCCAAGTCGGACAGAATTCTTTTCTATTTATGTATATATATATATTAAATATTATATTTTTTTTATTTTATCTCTTAATCTGATTGATTTTTATAGACTTGATAATATTATAAGTGAACCCAAATATAAAAATTTAATATTAAAGTGCAATTTATTTGAAACCAATTCAATCCGATCAAATTTAAAATTAATTTGGGTATGTATAAAAAATATAAGAAATATAGTTGGAGTCAATATATTTTTTAAAATGTTTAGTAGGGTTACATAAAAAAAAAACTGATGAAACCCGACCCATACTTTATTCTAGAATCCTAATGAGAACAAATCAGAAGGGCTTCATCTTGAGTTGGGCTTTGTCAAATTTGTTGAAATGAAATTATTTGATATAAGTTATTTTTTAAGTTTTTAATATCTTTTATAACTTTTACTAAATTTTAAAAATATTATTTTTTAAATTTAATATTGAAGTATACTTCTAATATACTATACACATACTTTTGGAAGTAGATTTTTAGAAATTAAAGTTAAAGAATAATTTTTTTTTAAAAAATAATATTTTTAAAAATAATTTTTAGGAAATTACGTTTTCTTTTTGAAATTTTATTTTTTTACCAAAATTTTTTTAATCATTTTATAAAAAAGTGTATAATAAATTTATAATAATCTAATAATAAATTTATAACCTAATATAAATTATAATATGTATAATAAACTCATAATAAATTATATATATATATATATATATTATATGGAAATGATAAATTTATAAATTGATAAAATATTTTGATAAATTTAATAATATTTTTTGATAAATTCATAATATTATGAATTCAACTTTATAAAAAACTAATATTTTTACATAAAACCCATTTGTGAATGCAATTTTGAAAGGATTTTGGGGATTTTTTAAAAAAACATACTAAGAAATGAAAATATTTTTAAAAATACTGACTTTTCTTTTTCAATTTTAAAAATATATTTTTTCAACTTTTAATATTAAAAATATACCTTTTTAGAGATATATTTTTAATATATATTTAATATATTAAAGATATACTTTATTTGTACATTTGATATATTAAGATATAAAAAATAATATTTAAAAAAATAAAAATTGTGTTATGCAGCGTAATTTCCTCAAGGATTTTCCTTCATGATGAAAATGGGCCTCAGCTTCATCAGTTTCTGGTTTTCCTAAACCGAAACACAAATAAATAGTGGGCCTTAGGAACAATAATGAGCTCGCTTTCGTGTTGGACCTTCTCTGGCTTCGACTTTTACCATTGATGTTGCTAACCTATCCTCATAACAGGGTGATGATCGCTTTGGAATTAAACTTGTTAATGGCTCCAAGCCTCCGACTTTAGTTTATGGGAAAGATTTTAGATTTCAATGGCTCCAATTTTTTAAAAATTTCACAATCTTCAGCCTAGACTTGCAACAAATAGTAATAATTTTTTTAATGTATCCAATTATTAACTGTACATATATGTAATGTAATGACTAACAAGTTATAAATCTAAAAAAAGGTCCAAATCCTGTATATATTTGCCAATATTGACAATATGGGTCAAGTGTTAAATGACGATTGCAAAAAATTACACATAAATTCAAGGCCAATAGATGTGTTCAGTTGGTATTTATGACTATGAATATGACTCAAAGGGAAATTCCATCTTAAATCAGGTGTATGACTTTAATTTATATACATAATTAACAATATATAAATAAAGTTTATTAAAAATTAATTTTTTAATATTTTAATTCACTTCACGTGTTGTTATCGATTAGGTGCATGTGTGGAGTCACACATACTAGATTTAAGTAAAAATCTTCTGTAGACAAATTCTTTTGATTTAAAATAATTCTATAAACGGTTATTTATTAAGGATTGCTAGCATGCCAGGAGATAATATCCAACCCCTTTGGATATGTTAAATTCTTCATTTTAATAAAAAAAATAGTAATATTGGAGAATTTATTTCTATATTAATTAAATCATATTTTTATATTTAATTGGCATGTAATTTTACATTTATTTTTACATTGTATGTTGTAGTGTAGATTTAACATGATAAGTAATTGTCATTGAGAATAAATTAAAATTAGTATTGCCCACTAAGCAATGACCGTATACATGATGATATACGTTATATGATAAAGAAAAAAACAGTAATTGATCAAATTAATCTCAATAATTACATACTAAATTCAAACTGCAGAATGAAATCTAGAAAGAAAAGGAAAGAAGAAGAAGAAGAAGAAGAAGAAAAGAGTCAAGAGAAATGGCAACCAAATAACAGAAAGTAACAAACATGAAGAAATGAATTAACCATTTTCATGAATGATCATATGACCTTATTAAGGACCGGGCTTCAACTGGCCATCACCAACAGGATAGCTTTCATGTTTGCCATGACCATGTCCATTTCCATGCCCATTAATATTATTATTATTATTACCATGAGCATATTCAGATGATGGTGGCTTATTATTATACCCTCTGTCCTCTCCTCCATTTCCTGGTCCTCTGCTCATTGGGAAACCCTTATCAAATCCAAATTCAAGATCCCCAGCTTCTTTTTGCTTTCTTCCCCTTTCTCCCCTTTCTTTTGGGCGAGAATTTGGATTTTGGTGGCTCTGCTTACTGGGTTTACTATTATTATGGTGTTTATTGTTGCCTTGACGCTTATTACAGAGCCTACCAAGGCAACAAGCAATAGCTGATATAACAATAATAACAGCAAGGACTATGAAAACTGTTCCAAATGATCCTTCTGATGAGTGGGAATGGGATAACGGCGGCGACTCTCCGGTGACTGGGTCTGGGTAAACAACAACAGGCTGTTGTTGTTGTGGTTGGATTGACATTTTCTTTCTGTTGTTTGGTTAATGGGAAAAGAAAGAAGAGATTAGAGAGATTAATTTGTGTTAGAGTTATTTAGGTTTTTTAGTATATGAAACTATGAAAAGAAGAGATTAGAGAGATTTGTGTTAAGAGTTATTTAGGTTTTTTAGTATATGAAACTATGAAAGTGTAAGTTTTGTTCTTTGAGTGTAGGCTGAGGTAGACTCATGAAAGAAGCAATAATTAAGATACTGCTGATAATTGAGGTTTATGTATATAATTGTTCTTTATACATATATATTTTATATTTTTTGCAAAACGGGTATTGTTTGTAAGTATGAATATGGCTTTGGAAATTCAATAAAGGGAATGAAATTAATTAGAACTTTCTTTAATAAAGAAAGAGAGACAACTAAAGATATATTCTTTGTGTTCTTCAATTACCAAAGCACTTGCACTTGCTTTGTAATGAGAGAGGGAAGGTTTTTGGTGTTTTAGAGTTTAGATTGACACTATCTCAAAAGCCTTTGGGAAAAAGCAACATTTGTGTGCAAGATACAATAATCTTTTTATCACTAAATCATCTTTTTAATTTGAAAATACAAAATTATGAGTTACCAAATTTAAATTAACTATAATAAAAATATAAAAAAAATGATATGGGATTTGGGTGATTGTTCAAAATTTTTTCATAATTTTTAATTTTTATAATATTACATATAAAATATTATTAATATTTTTTTTAGTTTTAATTGCAATGAACAAGCCACATCAACTCCCACCATTTAATTGTGTTAAGCTTCTTTTTTCCTTGATCTAATGGATAATGCGATGACTAATTTTATTACAAAAATGCTACAAATTCTTAATAATAAAATGTTAAAATCATAAAATTTTTTATACTTTTCCTTAAAAAAATTCATGAATACTATTAAATTTGTATGATGAATAAGCTCATAAATTTTCCTTATCCAATGAAAACTTTGTGATAATTATAATCAAACAAAAGTTTTTCAATTTATTTATTTCTTGTATTAAAAATTTTAATTATTATTTATTAGAAATTTAGCATATATTAAAAAATGACTTGGGAGGCATATCGAGACATGATCTATTGATAATGACACATCTTTTAAAGATTTATGTTCAATTTTTTCTCTCTTATATTGTAAAAATTTGGAGGATCATATGAAAGAAAAAAAGGAAGAAAGAAAATCTGTCGGATACTGCTAAAGTGTTGCTTTGGATTTTCATGTAGCAGAAATTTTAGAAAGACAACAATTATGGGTTGAATATTGAGATTTGTGTAGCATCATAGCTTTCATTGGTTTTCTCTACTATGATTTCAGTCTATTTCATGGGTCAGTCAGCCTCCATCTTTATTCTTTTTTTTTTTCAGAAAAGATTTCAGTCAGAAACTTAGAAATCAGAAAAATGGGAGCTTCTGCTTTTCATGATTGAAACAGTTATATAGTTTAAAATTTTTGAGATCTTTTAAAATAATAGTCATTTTAATTTTGTTAAAGAAAATAGAGGGGTTATTTTTCGGGGGCATAAATTTTTCTCTTGCCAGTTAAATCTTTAGAAATGAATCTATCCACTAAAATTTGCGAATTTTTGTTATTTTGCACAATTATTCTTTTTTTTTTTCGAAAAATCTTTAAAGGGGATAAAGATTATTAAATTTTTTTTACGGAGATAAATAATATCAAAATTTGTAATTTTGAGTTTTTTAATTTATGAGACAAATACTTAATCACCAAGTTATTAATTCAATGGCTAAAATATTAAATTTATATAGAAAATTATATATTATTTGTGATATAATTTTTAAATTTAAACTTAATAAAGAATAAAAATAAATTTATATTTTCAAAAAAATTAACCTTACGGTTAAATATAGATAAATATTTTCTTTTTTTATATAATTTTTTAAAAAAATATTGTTAAATTTTGAAATCTTATTTTTATAATGCTCTTATATTATAATAGAAATATTTTACAATGAATGAGCAGTGAGCAGATTGAAACCAAAACCTTTTGCACCTCAAATGTACAAAAGACTAATAATGCATCATTGTGTAGTTTCTTAGTAGGCCACCTCTGTTTGATTTCAGCCTTTATTCCTTTCTTTTTGCAATTGAGATTCTATTAAATGGCTTTCTTCTTTTAATAAAAAAAATACTAAAGGTGTTTGATAAATCGTATTTAAATTATGTTGATCCATTTTTTATCAATACGTCTCATTTATTAATTGTATCGAGATATTATATAAATATAATATATAATATATGTCTATTTAAATAGATCATATAGAAAAACTAAAATATGACATGATTTTTTTAATTTATATAATATTTATGATATTAAATAGTATTGTATTTTTACATAATCAAATACAATATTGTTTACAAAATAAAATCATAATGAAAATAATATTAAAATATAAATATATACTAAAGAAATATTTTTGAAATATATAAAAGTTAAAAAATATAAGCGATCATGGATATATTTTACATCTTAGCATTGGAATTTAATAATAAAAAATAATGAATGAGAAAATGTATAGCTGTCAGTACAAATTTAGTAAGAGAGTCTTTTAATATATATATATATAATTTATTTTTATTCTTTTAATTCAAATAATAATAAAATGATGAAGTATTAAATTTTATTATAATTATATTATTTTAATAAAACAGATTGTGTCAGATTTGTGTATTGATTCATCACATGATGTGTTTTAAGTTATGTTGTAAATATATCGATATGTTTATGACTAATTTATTAAAGATTAATTATAATTCTTTAATTTTATATAATTTGCATGTCATAATTCATTTTCACACTCATGACAAAAATGATAAAACAATTAATTATAATAATGAGATTATTTTTTAGACCAAATAATGAGGTTATTTTAACAGGTTGGTACAAAGTGATGCCTTTTCTCTGATATTTCTAATGTTGAAGAAGGTGATAGTACAATTGATGCCAGAAACTAACACAGTTATTCTTTTTTCACATGGAAAAATATTATCTTCATGATAAAAAAAATGGAAAAATATTATCTAATGCATAAATAATGAGTATTTTTTAAAATAATTTTATTTTTAATTCTGTAAATATTTCAATTTTAAAAATAATCTTATATAAGTATTTTAATCAATTTTTTTTTATCTGAAGATGCTCATTTGCAACTCTAAAATATCTTAAATTGCATCTTTCCAATTCCATTTAAAATTTTATTTTGACATTTAACAACTCAAGAATTTTTCTTCTGATCTTTCTCCAATTTTGGAGTTTTAGAATAGCAAATTAGCACTTTAGTGATTGTAAGACAGTTAAAAAAACTTATGTATATTCTTTTTAAAATTAAAAAAAAATCTTGAAAAAAAAATTTATTCAATACTTATATATATTTAAGAAAATCTTACCAGTTATGTAATTTTTTCAAGATAACAATAATAATAATAATGTTATTATTATCGAATTTATTCATCTTAATTGATTTTGGAATTATGTTTTAAAAGCCAAACCCCCTCAATCATAAAGTGTACTTTTGTTAGGGTTATTTGTGAAAAAGAAAAGAAAAGAAAATTTGTTATTAGAGTTATGAAATTTAGAAAATATTGGATTATCATTTATAGCCTGTCTTGTAATTATTTATTACTGAAATGAGTGAAAAATAAAGAAAAATGACGACTTAAAGAAAACAGCTTTACTAGTTTTTAAAGGTTGCGAATTCGAATACAATCCAAGCCAATTAAAAAAATAATAAAAAAACATAAATTAATACTCTTTCTATACCATTATTTTATTTTAATAAATTTAATTTTAATTTGTAATCCAAATTGAAATTTCAATTTGTAAATGGACGATTTAACAGGAATAATATGCGTAACCGGAAGGACTTTTGATAAAAATATAAAAAAATTAAAAATAATTTTAAATTTATTATATTTATAAATTATTTATTAAAATACCAAAATTTATAAAATATTTATTAAAATACTAAATTTTATTAGTTTACAATATGTTTATAGTGAGTTTATAATATATTTATAATAAATTTATTATGAGTTTATAAATTTTATATAATTTATAATGAATTTATTATGAATTTATAATAAAATAATTAAAATATTTTTAATAAAAAATAAAAATTTTAAAAAATATTGTGAAATCTATCATTTTACAAGTATTGTAAAGGCAGACCGACCCAAATATTGGTCCAGTCCAGTGGCATGTTTGCTTGAAGCTTGTTGAGCCATAAAGTTTAAGTGAAGCCCATTCTGCTTTCTAATTATTTGCAAATTAATCAGAAAATTACATTATATATTAATTTTTTTCAAAAATATCATACTGTTTTGATATATTTTTAATATATCAAATATATACTAAATATATATTTCTAAAATTATAGTACTCCCTCCGTATCATTTACATAGGAAAAATTTCATTTTTTAGTGTATCTTTTATATAGAAAATATGTCATTTTAGGTAAATTTTGGGGAGTGGAATGAGACAAAATATCATTTATACCTTTGCCTTAAAAGTTTAATTTGAGGAATATTTTTTTAGGGGTATTTAAGTAAATAGAGATGAAAAAAGTAAAATTTCCTTAATTTTCATGTCCATCTTACTTTTTCTACGTAAATGATACGAAATGAGTATATTTTTAGTATATTAATAATATACTAAATGTATATTTTTAAAAGTAATATTTTTGATATTGTAAATTAAAAAATTGATAGAAAAAGTGAATATTTTTTAAATAATTTTATTTTTTGAAGTATTTTTTTAAAATTAAATTAATTGTGTTTTTCTAAGCCCATTTTCTTTTTTAATTTTGTTTGATTATTTGTAAATTATTGAAAAAAAAATCTATTTTATGTCAATTTATAATTTTTTAAAATCTTTTATAATTTTTAAGAAATTGTAAAAGTATTTTTTATAGATTTAATAAAAATATATATTATATATATTGGAAAGTGGGAATTTTAAAACTGAAAAATGGAAAATGAATATTTAAAAAAAAATTAGATATTTAAAAATATTTTAATTTTTTAAGGTTTTTTACCCTTAAGTGCATGTAAAAGAAAAAGCCCATTCATTATGTAAAAGAAAAAGCCCATTCTTTATGCATTTCGTCTCCTTGCCAGAATAAGATGCAGAGTTGGAAAAGAAATAGGGGCTTTTTCAAAAATACCCTAAAAAATAAAAATATTTTTAAAAATACCCACATTTTTTTTATTACATATAACAATAAGTCACAATCGCCATTTAAATTCCAAATTAATAATTCATCATCTTTCCTTCTCTATCTATTTCCAGTCACTTTCCTCTTCTTCAACATTTTCCCAAGTTCATTAGGTATATTTCATTATAGCAAAAGATCTTTGTTTGTGTTTTAGATTCATATTTTTTATTTAATAAGGCTCTTCATTTGGCATGCTTTTTTATTTTACTTTTTTATCATAAAATTTTAAGTGATTCATGTGATGTGCCATTCTAATTTAAATTTCATTGTCAAATTATATCAATGTAATTTATCATAAGTTTTTATCCCAATATGAAAAATCTTCATTTTATATCATAATATAAAATCAATATTATATTATATTATATCAATATCATAATCTTCACTTGTTTACAAATAATGTTCAGCTTGGAGGCTCTAATACCAAGTTGTCATAACTTTAACTCATGGAAGGTATTTTCCCTTTTGTGATTTAGGCTTGACCTAGGAATTCAGAAATTGTAGAATAAAGGAAGAGGAAAGGAGAAGAAAAAAAGAGAAGAAAAGAAATTAGTTTATGATGCAAATTGAATTGTATTTTTTATCATATCTCTCTTCTTCTATATTGGAAATATATTTTGTTACAGCTCTAATAACAAAAATAACAAATTACAGTACATAACAAAAATAACAACCAATACGGTTGTTGGTAATGGCTTAACTAACAATTAACAGTAACCACAAACAATTGATTTCCAGTTACAACTATTTTTGTTATTCTTGCCCAATAATGCTAGCTTAACCCTTAATTCCAAATTCATCAAATCATTCATCTTCAATTAGCAATCAAATTTCCTTTGTTGAATACTGTTGAATTGGAGTCTTAACATAGCTAAGAATATATTGAAGTACTTCTGTAAGAAGATTGATAACCTTCCAAGACCACTATAGTAGATCTACAAAATGAGTCATGAACTATCTGTTGGAATTAATTTTATATTGATTAAAATTAATCCTAAATATGGGCTAAATATATTTAAATATTGAATGTGTATTGCAGTCAAATTAAAATAGTCAAATTAAAATTCAACAGTATTCAACAAAGGAAATTTGATTGCTAAGAATATATTGAAGTACTTCTGTAAGAAGATTGATAACCTTCCAAGACCACTATAGTAGATCTACAAAATGAGTCATGAACTAACTGTTGGAATTAATTTTATATTGATTAAAATTAATCTTAAATGTGGGCTAAATATATTTAAATATTGAATGTGTATTGCAGTCAAATTAAAATAGTCAAATTAAAGTTTTGATCAAATTAGAATTGTTGACTATTGATGTGTCCTATTCGTAATAGGATTATAAGTGTAGAGACCGATAAGAATTTCTGTTTTGTTGAAGGACCAAAATAGAAATTAATCATCATCATCAGTTATAAATAAGGGGTCGTGGTCTCCGGGGGAACATAACAATTTTGAGAGAACATTACGTTCCTTCAGTAGTGCTTCCGCTAAACTTAAAGTGTGTATCCCCTGGAAGGCGACAAACCCCAAAATCGTCTTCAGCTTCAACATACGATGATGTCAGGTATGCAATTCAGCCCTTTGTAATTTAATTTGAATA
Source organism: Garcia nutans (assembly GCA_947685225.1). Lineage (NCBI taxonomy): Eukaryota > Viridiplantae > Streptophyta > Magnoliopsida > Malpighiales > Euphorbiaceae > Garcia > Garcia nutans. The sequence continues at coordinate 3,036,156 of CANTUV010000048.1, read as the reverse complement.
ATATAGTGATCTATGCATATTTTATGTTTTAAGAGAATCAGGTTTTCTCCCTCTTTCAATTGGTATCAGAGTCCTATGCTAGATTGCTAGGTTTTTGGATTAAATTACTGTGATTATTTAATTGATTATGAAAAAATTGAATTTCTGGACTTGAATTTGGGTTTGTGATTTTTTCTGGAATCAATTAATTTTTGGTTGATTAATTAATTAAATTAATTAATTAAAGATTTTAAAAAAAATTGTTTTGAAACTGTTCTTCGAAGAACAGTTTCGTGAAATTGTTTTTTTGGTTCTTTGATCGATTTTGATGGTATTTTGGGACGGTTATGGATCGGCGGTGGCGTAAGAGAGGTCTAACAGCCTCAGACGGTGGTCACCGGCGGTGGAGAGTGGTGGAGAACGGTGGAGAATATTGAAACCTTTCGGCCGTTTTGCTATTTTGCGTTGTTTTTTGTTTTTCAGGCGATTCATCGTCGTTCATCGCCAACAGTTGATGGCTAGAGGTTGTTCGGTGCTCAAGCAACTGTCTGGAGGTTATCACCGGCGGTAGATGGCGCTGGATCGAAAGCTGGAGCGGGCGGCGTCAAAGCGTTCTGCTTCGGTTTGGAGACGACGACCTCGCACCAAAACGGCACCGTTTTGGGCAGTGCGCTGCATTTTGAACAGTTTGCAGCCCTAGCTCAAAACAGCACCGTTTTGATCCAGAAGTGAACCGCGCCTCTGGACCGGACTAAAGCGCAAATAAAATATATTTTTTAATATTGCAAACAGGTCCTTCAACTTCTGATAATCCGATTTTGACCTAGAAAGTTTGTAATTCCTGTTTTCACCCATAAAACTTTTAATAATTTAATTTTTTGCCCAAATTTTTCTGTTTATTCATTTTTTGGCTCAAATTTTTTTTTATTTTAATTAAAGTTTATTTTTATTGCAATATTTGATTGAGTTTAAATTTAATTAATATAAATATTGCAATCAATCAATTTATTATAATTTGAGAATTTTATTGAGTTTAAATTTTGGTATTTTAGTCCTGATTGTGTCTAATATTTTTAATAATAAATTAATTGAAGTAAAAAGTCACCAAAGTGACCTCTATTGTGTAAATTGATTTATTTGGGATATTAGACAGGTGTATTAAAATTTATTGCGGGTAGTAAACCGGCCCAAAGGAAGGTTGCTATCTGGCTGAATTGAGAATACATGTGCAGTGATAAATATGTGATAATTATTATGTTTTCATCCATGTGGATAATAAATCGGCCCAAAGAAAGATTTAATATTTGACAGGATTGAATTTTCAATATTTGATCACTGCATTGAGATGCCAATTACAGTTAATGTTTTATATCCAAAGATGAAAATATTAATATTGTGCCGGTATCTTGTTTCCATTATTTGAACTCTATTATTGTTTGTTTTAATTATTTTGTGGATAGTGAGCTTATGTTAATTTTTTGTCACTTTCAATGATGTCAGCTAGCATGCCGTATAATCCTAACACTGTCCCTATGCTTGAGGGGTCAAACTTTGGTTCATGAAAATCAAGCATCATGATTTATCTAGGTTGTATGGACTTAGACCTTGCATTCAGGATGGACAAACCTGCTCCTCTTACTGAAGAGAGCACAGATGCTCAGAGGGTTCAGTATGAGAAGTGGGAGCGTTCTAACCGCTTAGGTCTTTTGATCATGCAGCAGGGAATCCCAGAACATGTTCAAGGAGCCATTTCTGCTGAAGAAAGTAATGCTAAAAACTATCTTGCTGAGCTGGAGAAGGTCTATGTCAAAAATGACAAGGCCGAAGTGGGGATGCTTTTAGAAAAACTCACCTCCATAAGGTATACTGGCAATGGTAGTGTTCGGGAGCATATACTGAGCATGTCCCAAATAGCCAAGAGGCTAAAGGTCCTGGATTTGGTTTTACCAGATGACCTGTTAGTCCATCTAGCTTTGAATTCTCTTCCACCACAGTATGGGCAGATCAGAACTTCATATAACTGCCAGCCGAGCAAATGGACTCTTAACGAGCTCATTGCTCATTGTGTGGATGAGGAGAAAAAGTTGATGGCTACTAAGAGGGAGAGTGCTCATCTGGTCTCTTCAGTAGATAAGAGCAAGAACAAGAAAAGAAAGAAGACTGTTGAGAATATGACTGCTAATAAAGGTCCTGTGCAAAAGAAGCCTAAGGAATTAAAATGCTTCTTCTGCAGCAAGTCTGGACACTTAAAGAATGACTGTCCTAAATACGCCATATGGCGTGTCAAGAAGGGTAAGTACCTTGTTTTAGTCTGTTCTGAGGTTAATTTAACTTCAGCTCCTAGAAACACTTATTGGATGGATTCTGGTGCTACCGCTCACATAAGTGTTTCATTGCAGGGTTGCTTGAGCTACCGAAAGCCAACTGACGGTGAAAGATACGTCTATGTGGGAAATGGCGAGCCGGTGGAAGTAGAGGCAATTGGGCATATTAGATTGTGTTTAAGAACTGGTTGTTTTTTGGATCTTGTAGATACTTTTGTTATTCCAACGTTTAGACGGAATTTAATTTCTGTTTCTTATTTGGACAAATCTGGTTTTACTTGTTCATTTGGAGACAGTTTATTTACTTTATCTATGGATTCAAAAATTTTTGGTACTGGCTTCTTGAATGCATGTGATAATCTATATATGTTGGATATTAATGATACTTATAATGAAACCCTGCAGGTAAGTACTATAGGTACCAAAAGGAAGCGAAATATAGATAATTCAGCTGAACTTTGGCACAGACGTTTGGGTCACATATCCAAATCTAGAATAGAACGTCTTGTGTCAGATGGTATCCTAAACACACTTTATTACACAGATTTAGACTCCTGTGTTGAGTGTATTAAAGGCAAACAGACTAAACAAAAGAGACTAGGAGCCAACAGATCATCAAATGTCTTAGAATTGATACATACGGACATCTGTGGTCCATTCCCTACAGCAACAAGGAATGGCCAAAGATACTTCATATCATTCATAGACGATTACTCACGTTACGGGTACCTATATATCATTCATGAGAAATCAGAGTCTCTGGACGTTTTCAAATCTTATAAGGCCGAAGTTGAAAATCAACTCGGAAAGAAGATTAAATGCGTTAGATCTGACCGTGGTGGTGAGTAATACGGTAGATATGATGGTTCAGGTGAACAACGTCCAGGACCATTTGCTATTTTCCTACAGGACTGTGGTATAGTCCCTCAATACACCATGCCTGGTACACCCAGCATAAATGGTGTATCTGAGAGACGTAACAGGACTCTTATGGATATGGTTAGAAGTATGATTAGTCATTCTTCTTTACCTGAGTCTCTGTGGGGAGAAGCATTAAAGATAACAGTCTATCTTCTTAACAGAATACTAACTAAACCAGCTACAAAAACACCTTATGAGCTTTGGACTGGACGCAAGCCCAGTCTAAAGCACCTTCATGTTTGGGGATGTCCTGCTGAGGCTAGGCCTTATAGGCCTAATGAGACAAAATTGGACTCCAAAACTGTTAGTAGCTACTTTGTTGGTTATTCTGAGCGATCTTGGGGTTTTAAGTTTTATAATCCTACTTCCAGATCTATTTTTGAGACAGGAATTGTAAAATTTTTTGAGGATGTTGAGTTTGGAGGGAGAAGTAAGGTTAGAAACATTATCTTTGAGGAGAGATCGAGTCAGAAACACTCAGTGTCGATTCCTATCATTGCTCCTAACAGTGTTCTGGTTCCTACGCCTATCACTGTTCCAGAAGCACATCAAGTTCCAATACAAGACAATGTTGAACAACTTCCTCAAGAACAAGCTCAACAACCTCAAGAATTTGAGCCAGAACCTATGCCTTTAAGGAGGTCCACTAGAGAGAGAAGAAATGCTATTCCAGATGATTATATAGTATATCTTCAGGAACATGAGGACACTGTAGACATGGTGGAAGATGATCCAATCAGCTTTCATCATGTCATGCAGGATTCCAACTCTCATAAGTGGATTGAGGCAATGAGCGAAGAATATAAATCTATGCAAGACAATCAAGTTTGGGATCTTATCCCATTACTTGAAGGAAAGAAACCTATTGGTTACAAATGAATATTTAAGACCAAGAGGGATTCTAATAGTAATGTGGAAAGATATAAGGCTCGTCTTGTAGCTAAAGGCTTTACTCAGAAAGAAGGGATTGACTATAAAGAGACCTTCTCTCTGGTTTCATCGAAGGACTCTTTTAGGACAATCACGGCTCTAGTTGCACATTTTGATCTTGAGTTACATCAAATGGATGTGAAGACTGCGTTTCTCAATGGAGACATTGATGAAACCATCTATATGGTGCAGCCAAAAAACTGTGTCTGAAGACCCAAAGCGACTGGTATGCAGATTAAAGAAATCCATTTATGGACTCAAGCAAGCTTCTCGTCAGTGGTACTTCAAGTTTCATAAAGTAGTTGTCTCTTTTGGTTTTGAGACAAATGCTGTGGAAGATTGTGTGTATCACAAGTTCAGTGGGAGTATGTTTATCTTTTTGGTCTTATATCTGGATGACATATTGCTTGCTACTAACTGTAAGGACTTGCTGCACGAGACCAAAGTCTTTCTCTCAAAACACTTTGAGATGAAAGATTTAGGTGAAGCTTCTTTTGTATTAGGGATTCAAATACATCGAGACCGTACTCAAGGTATTCTTGGATTATCACAAAAGGGCTATATTGAGAAAGTGCTCAAGAGATTTACTATGCACAACAGTAGACCAATTGATACCCCAGTTGCTAAAGGAGATAAATTCAGTCTTGATCAGTGTCCAAAGGGTGAACTTGAGATTCAGGAGATGCAGAAGATTCCTTATGCGTCAGCAGTTGGGAGTCTGATGTATGCTCAAGTTTGCACTCGTCCAGATATTTCATTTATAGTTGGCATGTTAGGGCGATATCTCAGCAATCCAGGAATGGATCATTGGAAAGCAACCAAAAGAGTCTTGAGATATCTTCAGAGAACAAAGGGACATATGCTCACATACAGGAGATCAGATCAGCTTGAGATCATTGGGTATACTGATTTTGATTTCGCGGGATGCCAAGACAGTAGAAAATCCACATCAGGCTACATATATCTCTTTGCTGGTGGTGCTATTTCTTGGAAGAGTGTGAAACAAACTCTAGTAGCTACCTCCACCATGGAGGTAGAATTTGTAGCAAGTTATGAGGCATCCAATCAGGCAATCTGGCTGAGGAACTTTGTCACAGGGCTGCACATTGTGAATGACATTGAAAGGCCATTAAAGTTATACTGTGATAATAACTCAGTAGTCTTATTCTCCAACAACAACAAAAGCTCTTCTCGATCGAGACACATTGGGATAAAGTTTCTGGCTGTGAGGGAGAGAGTACAGAGTGGACAGATATCCATAGAGTATATTGGAATGAACTCCATGATTGCGGATCCGCTCACTAAGGTTGTGATACCGAAAGTTTTTCATGAGCACACTGCTCATATGGGTGTCACGTTATTTGAGACTATTTAGTTTCAGTGGGAGTTTGTTCATTAAGTTTGCATTAAGTTTTATGTATGCTCTCTTTGACATTGGATATATTTTATAAAGTACATTCAGTTTCTGCAGAAAAATGAGTTTTTCTTTCATTTTATTATGTGTTTTACACTCTGTATTATATTTATGTTTGATCTCACTTAAGATTGACCAGTTGGAAACAGGCATGATTAGATCACATTATATGTAGTTTCCATGCTACACTCCTATTATTAATCTATGTCATTTGAGAGTATTGATAATGTGATTGATGGTGGTTTGAGTCACGATGAATGTGACGACTAGCCCTTCAATCCTTTATCGATATAATCAATGGACGAGATTGTTTGAGGCACCTTCAGTATGACTGCTTGTATGAGCTCATTAAGGTATATACATTTACATTTAATATATGTTAGCCTAAGTGGGAGATTGTTGGAATTAATTTTATATTGATTAAAATTAATCCTAAATGTGGGCTAAATATATTTAAATATTGAATGTGTATTGCGGTCAAATTAAGATAGTCAAATTAAAGTTTTGATCAAATTAAGATTGTTGACTATTGAGGTGTCCTATTCGTAATAGGATTATAAGTGTAGAGACGGATAAGAATTTCTGTTTTGTTGAAGGACCAAAATAGAAATTAATCATCATCATCAGTTATAAATAAGGGGTCGTGGTCTCCGGGGGAACATAACAATTTTGAGAGAACATTACTTTCCTTCAGTAGTGCTTCCGCTAAACTTAAAGTGTGTATCCCCTGGAAGGCGACAAACCCCAAAATCGTCTTCAGCTTCAATATACGATGATGTCAGGTATGCAATTCAGCCCTTTGTAATTTAATTTGAATAATCTAGTGATCTATGCATATTTTATGTTTTAAGGGAATCGGGTTTTCTCCCCCTTTCACTATCATCCTCAAATTAGGTAGATCGATAAAAATAGAGCTAATCACCGTGAAAGTGGAGCACAAAATCGACATAAAAAAGTCCAAATCATCCAATGCCACAAAAAAAAAGGGAAAACAAAAAAAAATTAAGAAGAAAAGGAGGTTTTAGAGCTGTAGATGACGAGAGAATTTTTATGAAAGCCTTTTACTTACTTCTCTTTGATGGAAGTTTTATTTTTTTAGAATGTAATGTTAAATTTTTAAAATTTTTAATTAAAATTTAGAATTAATTATCGAAAACTAGAGTTGGAGTTTTGTAGAGAGGAGAAAATTTCATATAAAATGAGTCTTGTGGCGAGAAACCAAAAAACTCTTTCCTATGTTTTCCTACAATTAAAAAATACATGTAAGAAAATACTCTTTATTAATATTTATATGTATTTTTTATTTTTTTAGAATATAATATATTATTCGTGATATCATTTTATCCTGTAAGGTTTTGCTTGGATGACTAACAATACGATTTAGTAATATATAGTATTATATGATATGGTATTAGAAACCATGTTTATTATATTTGAAAAGATAGTATGATATAATATGATTAAGTAAAAATATTTTCATTTAAAATTTAATGTTATTTTTAAGAATTTAATATGTTATGGAGGTAAAAAATTATTTATCAGTATATATTTGATGTTTAAAAAAAATTATTTTTTATATTCTTAAAAGATAACATTGTAAAATCATGAAAAAATAATAAAATTGGTGACTTAAAAATTCATGATTTTGAAACTATGAGATTATCATAGAAAACCATATTATGTATAGTGAAAATTAAAACAAATAAAAATTAAACCATATCATACTATACTATATCATGATAAATCACGAAATAAACAATTCCTCAAAATAAATACATATTATTATGGGTATAAAAAAAGTAAGAGAAACATAAAATGCAATTTTACTTAAATTTATAACTATAATTAATGAGTTTGTTTAGATTGAATAGATGCATCACTTTATCCATTAGGTTAAACTTTTTTAAATAATAATGTATTTTTATTTAATCTTATTGAAATTAAGTCTAACAACAGGAGAATATTCTTAAAAATTATTCTATTTATTTTAAAGACGCATTTATAATAATTTTTTTTAACAAAATATGTATTATTATTACTGACTATCAAAAAGAACAAGAAAATGAGGACATACAGTCCAAGAGTGAGCAACAGCTTAGGAACAAGAGGCTCTAGCCAAAGTGTGAGTAGCTCTGTTCGCTATACGCCTAATAAAAACACAAGAGCTGTGAATCTGATCAAACGAAGTTACTGGATCCTTAAGAACTCCTCCAAGTGAACATATATTTCTAGCAGCTTATTTTAATCCATGAACTATGATATCAAACATGTGATGTGCAGAAAGCAAAGCCCCATCGACATTTGCTTTTAATGCTCCTTTTTTTAGTTGGTTTAACCCATTTAACATCCCCAACACCGATCTTACTAAGCCCACCTAGCTGGTTATATAAATTTCAGTTAGTAATAAACTGAGTTGCTGGTTATAAATATATACTTGGTTGAAAAATAAAGGAAGACTAAAAATCAAAACATTACATTTTTCATCTTCTTCCTTCTCTTCTCCTTTGGCCGAGTTTCATGGTGGATCAAGGGAGGGATTTTAACTTCTCATACATCAATTTAATAAAAGATTTCAAGTAATCAAGGGCAGTTTTGAAGATTTCCTAGGTAAATAACAAGCTTTTCTTAATTTTTACAAGCTTTCTTTTAAAAATATGAATATGTGTAAATAATAAACTTTATGAAGTACTTTATAATTATTTAAATGGTGTGCAAAGATATTAGTTTAATATAAAAATAATGATTTTAAGGTTGGATTAAAGAAATGATGGAGTTGGGTTGGATTTTGAGAGAGATAGTAAGAGATTTAGGATTTTGATGAAAAATTTCTAAAGAATTGATATTTATTGAATTTAATTGGTTAAATTATATTACAATATGACTTTAATGGTATAAATGAACTTAAAACTCATTTGAAATTGATTAAAATAGTTTTTTAGAATTAAAGTATATTAGGGCAAAAATTAAAAAAATTGGGTAGAATTATAAAATTTAAAGTTTAAATTATTAAATAAGTAGAATTATGATTTTAGTGATACAAATTAACTTAAAATGTAATTTAGAATGACTTAATATAGAATTTCAAAAATCAAAGTGCGTTAGGATAAGAAAATAAAAACTTGAAGAAAATGTGTTAAATTAAATTTTATTAGTAAAAATATATAGAAAAGTGATTTTAATTAATTGTGTACACTCACATTTTAATTAGAAAGTGAGTGGAGCTAAATTTCTATAGCAAAGTGGTGAAGGACAACAAGAGAACTTGTTATTGGGTGGAGTTTTAGCTTATATTATAGCAATTTTAAGGTTAATACATACTTTGAAACTCATTTTATTAATTGCATTGTTTTCACCATAACACATTATGTATGGATGAATGTGTTATGTTACTTGAACATTGTTGTTTGTGTGTATTAAGCATTATTTGAAATAACAATATATAATTTAAATATAATATGACATGTTAAGTCATTTCTTAATGACTAATAGTGATGATATATGTAAAATATGAAAAATGTTAATTATGCACTAAAATATGAGAGTTGGCCACATTTACAAAGTGGATGAAAATAATATTGAATATGAATAAAAATTTGGAAAAAGAAACGTGAAATGAGGAAAAACATGAGAAAATGGAATATAATGAATATGAATTATATGTTGTCTTATATATCGGCTAGTTTTGGGAGAATTGTTTTTGGCTTAGTTTGATATTGTCATACACTTTCGAGCGAGATACGTTAGTATTACAATAATAAATACATAGTTGGACAAGACACGCCGGTGTCATTCTTATTGTAATAAAAAAAGGGCAGTCCGATACACGAATGCTCCCGCAATGAATGGGGTCCGAGGAAAGATCGGACCCATTGAATCTTTGTACGTGACCTTCCCTTGTAATTAATTGCAAAAGGCCGTTTTCACGACTCGAACCCGTGATTACTAATGATAGACCAAAATAAATACTTTTAAAAATAGACTAATATATAATGATTTTGGGCCTAATACATGTTGGTGATTAATATGATAATAACTTGTATGTAATTTGTTTGTCATTAAAGCATAATACATTATGTTATTTTATTTTTAAAGTTATTTATTAGTATAAAAGTATATACCACTAATCAAGTAGCTTAGCACGACTTATCTATTGCGTATATGATATGGTAGTTTAAAGAGTTATACTAGATCTGATCAGATTTAGAATTGAATTATTGTACTTGAAGTTTGTATTTGCCACAAGATCAGACGACCAACATATCATATATATTTCTGTTTTGTATTTTGGTATATGCATACAATATGTTAATATGTATTAATGCTATAAACTTAAAATGTGCTATTGTAAATTAAGTATTTGAATGCTATATATATATGTATGTATATGTTGTAATGTCGGTTACATTTGAGCCATTGGACACTTTTGAAGAAATAGTTGATAAAATATATTTTGGGAGTATATTTTATATAGGTTGCTGATGTTTAAAATATAGATAAAATTCTAATGAATTTTTTTCAAAATTTTTTTTTAAATTATATTTTTAGTAGTTAATTTACTAATATGCACTGTGATTTATATATTAAACAATATAATGTTATAATTAATATATAATATAAAATTTAAATTATCGTTAAGGCATAAAAAAAATTGAGCAGACCCTGATAACGCTAGTTTAATTCATTCCATGCCAAGGTTAATTGTTGGGGGGTTGATTAAAATTCTTCACCACGTAATAACCGCTTTTTACTTCTTACTGACCAGACCTCGAACTTATCCAATGTAAACGGTCTTCCCCTGTGCGTCGATTTAGCATAATGCTTTTGATCAAGTCTACATCTCTTTGATTCAGCTTAGATTCTATCAATTCAACATTCCATCTCTTATCAGGTAGCATTAACTCCGAGATTGTAAGTTCCATATCTGCACCTATAAGTGGAGTCGTAATAGCTTTATTATTTGGATTTGGAAGCCACTTGTTAGTCTCAACTCTGATTGTTTTGCCATCCCCGTGCACACCCATGACGGAAGATTGAGATTGAAGACCAGATGCTCCTCCAAACAAAACTTACATTACAACCAAGAGGAACATCAAATAGATGATATCTAGGAAAATATTTGGTTTTGAAAGTTTGAGCCATCAGATACTGAGGTTCTGCAATCAAGCGCCATGCTTGTTTTGCTAAAATGGCAAGGTTAAAGCAATAGAATTCTCTAAAACCCATTCATCCTTCAATCTTTTTAAAGCACATTCTTTTCCATGGCTTCCATCTGATTCCACCATTACGACCTCTTTTCGTTCTCCACCAAAAGAAATTAACTGATATTTCAATATTCTCACATAAAATAGCAGGGAGAAAAAAAACATTCACAGCATAGACACGTTTATAATAATTAAAGAATAATAAAATGTAAATATTAATTTAAATAAATAAATAAAGTATGTCTAGGACGGAAGTGAGTATTATGAATTAGTAATCATTTGTAATTTCCAAGAAAGTTGAGTAAAAATGAAAAACCAAAGAAAGAATAAAAATGAAGAAGAGAGTGGAGAACCAAAGTACATCGAACTGGGGAAGGTGACGAAGCTCAGGGCGAAACGATGATGGATCGTGTAAAGTTACACAATTCTTTTTTAGCGGCAGCCAGGAGAGGAAGTATTATTGGAGACCTAAAGTTATAGAGGTAGAGCTAAACTCAGCCTTCGTTTAAGAGAATTGAGTTGCAGACTGTCTGCCGCGAATAAATGAGCTTCTCGCCGTAAATAAATATATTTTTTTTATAAATTAGTTTTTGATAAAATAGCTTTATTTTTTTATGAACTAATTTTTTTTATAAAATAACCTTCATTTTATTATAATTAAATTAAAAAAAAAATTAGCTCAATAAAATGATACCGTTTCGCTCGAACACGTTTAAAAATAAAAAAGAGACTGCATTTTTCTTCTTTTTCCTGTTTTTCTTCCCTCTCCCCTTTCTCCTCAAGCCAAGACGGCCACCGCTCACCAGCAGCCTAGGGCAGCCCCACCACCTTCGTTAAATTTTGACTTTCGATAAATTTTTGGTTCCGCCGCGGACGAAGCTAGTCATCTTCCAGACGCGGAGCTTTCACGCAGAGTTCTGATTGGTGAACTTTTCTTAGTCCGGAAGCAAAAAATATGTGGAACCCCTTTTTGTAATCTTGTCTGCTTCCGTGTATATACATGATTAGGATAGCTTCTCAGGCTCATCTAAAATGTCTCTGTAACTACACTTACTCACTGCAATGGCCGCTATTGGCGATTCTCATGATATTCAAACAATCCTTTATTCTTCAGAGAGGGATTATCTCATTCGAAACAGCGGTGATCAGGTCTGAGTCAGACTCTTTTTCTTTCTTCTTTAATCGTATTGATTATTGCTCTAATCGGTGTTGTTTTTACTGGGTTTGTTTCTGTCACTGGATATCAATTAATGTGCTTTCTTTTTCATACGCGGTGATTATAGTTTCTATTTGCGTTTTCTTTAATCGGTTTGTTCCGCTGTTTTCTGATTGATGAAGTTTCTTTGTAATGATTCTATGAAAATGATAAATCGGAATTACTTCGATTGCTTCTTATTCTTTTGATTTGAAAATTTTAGCCCAAACTTAACTAAGCTCAGATTTTTAATAATTAATAAAGGAAAGTAGAGGGCTTTGTTATACTTGTTATTACCATGTTTGATACTTATGGCAATTTGAGGATGCGAATGATAACGATAATGAGGTGTTGGATTGTTTTTTGCCTCTGATGTGCAGACGGAAATTGTTTGTTTTTTAACTTGAGGGTTTGCCTTTTACTACAAGCTAGGTAGGATTCCTAACTCTTGCATTTGTGACTCTGTTTAAATTGCCTCTTTGGAACCTTATACCAGCGTTACCAGGGAGCGAAGCCAGATTTTTTAGTGAAGGGGCAAAATAAAAATACTATATATATATTAAAAATAATATAAATTTAAAGAGGGACAATATAATAAAAATACTATATATATATTAAAAATAATATAAATACCATATATAAATACATGTATATAAAAAAAATTTCAAAAAAGAAGGGGGCAGCTGCCCCCTTCAAATACACGTAGCCTCGCCAGTGAGCGTTACGAGTAACTCTGCATCATTTTAAGGTTAAATTTTGTGTGAACGGTATATCTGTAGTTTCTGCTGTTTCATTCTATTCAATCAATTTTAGTATAGTATAGATTAGTTTGGAGCTTTGTATGGATTCGTCTGTCTTAAAATTAAACCATGAGTTTTTCCCCTAATCTGCCTTGTTTTTCACGTATCTTTAATTGAAACAGAAGATAGTTTATTGACAAAATTATCACAATAACTTTGATTCATGCTGCTGGGATGACTGAGCAGGGAGTCATTGATAAAATTCTGCATTTTACAGGTTAAGATTGACAGCTTGAAGGGAAAGAATCTTGGGCTTTATTTTTCAGCATCATGGTCTGGCCTATGTCAGCAATTCACCCCAACCTTGGTGCAGGTTTATGATGAACTTGCTACAAAAGGCGACTTTGAGATTATTTTTGTCTCAGCTGATGAAGATGATGAATCATTCAAGAAGTACTCTTCTAAAATGCCATGGCTTGCAATCCCATTCTCTGATTCGGAGACGCGGGATCACTTTGATATGCTATTCAAAGTTCAGGGAATACCCCACCTTGTGATACTAGATGAAAATGGAAAAGTGTCAACTGAGAGTGGTGTTGAGATCATTCAGGAGTATGGAGTTGAAGCTCATCCTTTTACTCCAGAAAGGATCAAAGAATTAAAAGAGCAAGAAGAGGAAGCCAAGAGGAATCAATCTTTGAAATCTATCTTGGTCTCCCAATCTCGTGACTATGTAATTTCATCTGATGGAAAGAAGGTTAGCTGGTGCTCTTTCTTTCAAATTCTGATGTAGTTTTTCTTGTTCTTGTTCGTGGTTTGATATCTGTTGTTTATCTGCTGACATAATTTTCTTTTCTTTATTTGCAAGGTTGCTATATCTGGACTTGAAGGGAAGACAATAGGTCTGTATTTCTCACAGTGTTCATTCAAATCATGCATTGATTTTACCCAAAAGCTTACTGAGGTTTATGAGAATTTGAAAGCAAATATGGAGAACTTTGAGGTTGTGTTCATATCACTTGATGATGATGAAGAAACTTTCCAGCAGTCCTTCGTAAATATGCGTTGGTTAGCTTTGCCCTACAAGGACAAGTGCTGTGAGAAGTTGGTCAGGTACTTCGAGCTCTCAACTGTGCCCACTCTGGTTTTTATTGGGCCAGATGGAAAAACCCTCCATTCTAATGTTGCTGAAGCTGTTGAAGAATATGGAGTCCAGGCATCCCCTTTCACCCCTGAAAAGTTTGCTGAGCTTGCAGAGATAGAGAAAGCAAGAGAAGCTGCCCAGACCCTGGAATCAGTTTTGGTCTCAGGAGACCGGAATTTTGTCATCGGGAAAGATGGAGCAAAGGTGAAGTCCCATTTCTAAAATACTTCCAACTTATACCAGTACCATCTGATATATCTAGTTTAACTTCCCTACTTTTGTTTTGTGGCAATTGAAGACAACAATCTTCTAGTTCATGTTCCGGTGTCTGATCTAGTGGGGAAGAACATCCTCCTTTATTTCTCAGCACATTGGTGCCCTCCGTGCTGTGCCTTTCTGCCTAAACTCATTGAAGCATACAAAGAGATAAAGGCAAAAGATGATGCATTTGAAGTGATTTTCATCTCTAGTGACAATGATCAAGCCTCTTTTGACGAATTCTTTTCAGGGATGCCTTGGCTGGCACTTCCCTATGGAGATGGGAGGAAGGCATCTTTGAGTCGCAAATTTAGGGTCCAGGGTATACCCATGCTTGTAGCTCTTGGGCCAACTGGCCGAACTATAACAAAAGATGCCAGATCACTCATTATGATTCATGGCTCGAATGCTTATCCCTTCACTGATGAGCATTTGAAGGAGATAGAAGCAAAATATGAGGAGATGGCAAAGGGGTGGCCTGGGAAGGTGAAACATGAACTTCATGAGCATGAGCTAGTGCTTGCTCGTCGAATGGTTTATAATTGTGATGGATGTGAGGAAGGAGGAAATATTTGGGCCTATTACTGTGAAGAATGTGACTTTGATCTTCATCCAAAATGTGCTCTTGAAGAAGGCAATGATACCAAAGATGATAAAAATGAGGATGAACCAAAATCTAAAGAAGGATGGATCTGCGATGGAGATGTCTGTCACAAAGCCTGAGAAATTAATGTCTTAATGTCATATTCAATTGGGGTCCATGGAACTATTGTGTGCCATTTGTTTTCTTGTTTCCTTAAAAGAATTAAGATCTTTGAGAGACACCTCTGTTAAATATTGAATTATGCGTATTCTGTATTGTGTATCATCTCTCGAGGATCTGTGTATTATGAATTAGGATCTTAGGATACCTCTGTTTATTTGTTTATCATTTGCAATAAGCTTAAATCCATACCAAATCCATTAGAGTTTTTTTCTAACAGTTGCTAAGTGATCGGTATGCTTTATGAAAATGTCTTAAATGGGGATAAAACAATGACTAATATAATTATGAGTTGTATACATACATACATACATACATACATACATATATATATATATATATCAAAAGAAAAATAAATCCAGAGACATAATTTAATAATAATAGTGGGTCATTTTCTATAAGCAATGTATTTCATTAGCATATTCTCGCACAATGCACATAATAATATCTCTACCTTTGGAAATTTGTTCATATCTCTTTCCAAACAGGAGCATGAATTGCTTTGTTTTTATCTAGAAAGTTGCTGTGCTAACTGCCATTATAGTTGACTCAGAAGTCTTCGTCTTTTTTTTTTTTTTTTAAATTAAAAAAAAATGTTAACAATTGCTTGGATTTCTTAGCCACTAAGTCTAACATTTACTTATTTAACAATCTAGTGAAGAACATACTTAAGACAATCTGCCCATTGTTTTTGCAGTTCAACAGAAAGACAGAGCTAGAGAGAAGAAAAAAAATGGCTAATGAGCTTGTTAATGGTGTTTCTCATTATCTCTCATCACTCCTCTCCTCAGAAGATAGAGACTTTCTGATACAAAAGAATGGCGATCAGGTATTCTTTCGATATATGTACGATCTTGACAGTCTTTTCTTGTTTCCTCGACTAAAAATATTTATATATCTTCACCAACAATTCTATTGATGAAGCTAGCATATGGTTTTGGTTCTTTCAATTATGTTTCAATTTCTTTTAATTTCTATGCTTGTTTTCTTCTTAACTAGAGAAAGAGGAAGAAAGTTTGAATCTTTAATTGTAAAACCAAATAAGAAATTAAGGACTAATTTTATCCTGATCAATCTTTGATATACTCACAGGTTAAAATCAGCAACTTGGTTGGAAAGATTGTGGGATTATATTTCTCTGGATCATGGTGTGGACCATGTAGACATTTTACACCAAACTTGGTGGAGGTCTATGAAGAGCTTTCATCATCGAAAGGCGACTTTGAAGTAGTTTTCATTTCTTCTGACAGAGATGATGAGTCATTCAATGGTTACTTCTCCAAAATGCCATGGCTTGCTATTCCTTTTTCTGATCAGGCAACCAGGAAACGCCTCAAGGAGTTGTTTAAGGTGAGGGGGATTCCTAATCTTGTTGTTCTTGACGCTAATGGGAATGTTTCTTGTGATCAAGGGGTCAAGATCATTAGAGACTATGGAGCAGAAGGGTATCCATTTACCCCGGAGAAACTTGACTATTTTAGGCAAGAAGAAGAAAGTGCTAAAAAGAATCAAACTTTGAGCTCTATCTTGGTTTCTAGCTCGCGCGACTATCTGATTTCAAAGGATGGATCTAAGGTACATATGGATATATAAATGAACATGTTTATTGGAGGTCAAATGAAATTCATTTTTAAGGTCAATTTTACTAGAACTTTCCAAAGAGCTAAACAATACATCTAAAATAGAGTTTTTTCAAAGAAGCAATTGCAATTTCAAATCCAAACAAACTGTAGTTTGATTTTATGTTGATAGTGTTTGAGTATAATAATTTACAAATATTACTATTTGCATTGGCAGATACCTGTATCTGAGCTTGAGGGCAAAATGGTCGGTTTGTATTTCTCAGTTTATCCTCACAGGTTGTGCCAAGAATTCACTCCAAAATTAGTGGAGGTATATGAAAAACTCAAGGAAAAGGGAGAGAACTTTGAGATAGTTTTGATTTCTATAGATTATGATGAGAAAGACTTCAAACAAATGGTTGAGACAATGCCTTGGTTAGCATTGCCATTTGAGGACAAGAGTCGTGAAAAATTAGCACGTTACTTTGAGCTCACTGCTCTTCCTACTCTGGTCATAATTGGGCAAGATGGAACAACTCTGAACCAAAATGTAGCTGAACTTATTGAAGATCATGGTATTGAAGCCTACCCATTTACTCCAGAAAAGCTGGTTGAACTTGCTGAGATTGAAAAGGCAAAACTTGAAACACAAACACTAGAATCTGTTTTGGTTCATGGGGATAAAGATTTTCTGATTGAAAAAAGTGGCTGTAAGGTAAAATACTAACATCTCATGTACATTCTGCAATTGAATTTTACCAAAAATTTATATGATTTTTTGCTTTTGTTTAGGTTCCAGTTTCTGAACTAGTTGGAAAGAATGTTCTTCTCTATTTCTCAGCTAAATGGTGCCCTCCTTGTCGTGCATTTTTACCAAAGGTTATTGCAGCATACAATGAAATCAAGGCAAAAGACAATGGCTTTGAAATAATTTTCATCTCAAGTGATCGAGATCAATCCTCATTTGATGAGTTCTATTCAAGCATGCCATGGCTAGCCCTGCCATTTGGTGATGAGAGGAAAACAATCCTGCAAAGAAAGTTCAAAATAAAAGGCATTCCTGCAGCCATAGCCATTAGTCCCACTGGAAAGACAGTAACTAAAGAAGCTAGAGAACACCTGACAGCTTACGGAGCAGATGCATATCCATTCACTGAAGAACATCTAAATCAGTTGAAGGAAAAACTTGAGGAAATAGCAAAGGGGTGGCCTGAGAAATTGCTAAAACATGAACTTCATCCTGAGCATGAGCTTACTCGCATTAAACGCAACGAATATGTATGCAATGGCTGTAGAGAGATTGGACATGGATGGTCTTTCTACTGCAAAGAATGTGACTTTGATCTCCATCCAAAATGTGCTTTAAAGAAAGGTGAAAATGGTGAGGATGGAAAAGGTCAAGAGGGATGGATATGTGAAGGAGATGTATGCAGAAAAGATTCGACATTGAAACATTGAGTTGCTCTTTATATATATATACACATATATAGTTTGTATATATATTACTCTCAATAGGAGAGGTAAGGAGTTCGAACCTTAAAAATGATTTCCAATGTTTGAGCTTAAAAAAAAACATATATAGTTTGCTCAGTCTGTTTGTGGCATTCGGTGTGTTTAGATGAGTGACTGTAAGATTTAATAATGAATAATGCAATATAATATTATATGTTATGATACTATAATTGTTGATTAAATAAAAATTTTGTTTTGATGATATTGAAAGGTGGTACCTAGCCACATGAGAAATAAGCCACAATTTTTGACTTGGAGATCAACAAGCCATCATTTTTGAAATCATCACAAACCACCAATTTTGAAGCCATCATTGTTGAATGTTGAATTGCCTAATTAGTTAGGCCAACAACCATATGGGAAAGTCTATATATATGGCATTCATTTCCTCTTCTAACACACACTAAAAAATCAAAAACACCAAAAGAAAGAGAGAGATATGTAGTTGAACGAAAAGACCTTTAGGTCTTTCCTCCTCCAATTCAATGACAAGAATTGAGAGAAAAAAAATTGGCGATGAATTGAGAGAAAAAAAATTGGTGATGAAAAATGGTGTAAGTCAAAGCAAAATAGCTTTGATGAGTTTGAGTGAGAGAAAGAGAGAATTATTTGGGGAGTGACAAAATAGTGAAGTAGTTTAATTTTAGGAGTGTTTGAAAAACACTTGAGTGCCACTATTTTGGGTTTATCTCAATTGTAATAATTGTACCTCTAGAAATATTCCTAGAGAAGTCTCTCTTGTAAGCCTACTATTTTTAATAGTTGAATAATATTTTTGGAGTTTGTCCCGTGGACGTAGCTCAAAGTAAAAGGGTGAACCACGTTAAATTCAGTGTGTTATTTTGTCTCAGTTTTATAGCTATTATCAAGGGTAGTTGTTTTGTTATATTGTACTATTAATTATCCGAGTGAAATTCTGTCTAAGGAGACTGAGTTTTAAGCGGGACCGTCTGTGACCCCTCCAGCCTTTCCTGGAAATTTTCTTGGTATTTATTTTTATTACAATATTTCATATACTATTTACTTGTATTTTTTTTTTGTAAAGGTGGACGACATCACCACAAACTATATAAAATTCAAAATATGGCAAAACCATACTTAAAGTCAATACAAAGCCCTTATAAAGACTAAGGCTGACTCAATGATATCTAATGTAAGGACCCATACAGTCCGAAATAATGATGCCTTTAAGAAAACGAGGCAAAAGAATGAAACATACAATTAACATTATTGAGAAGAGCATAAAGAGCGAAATAATGAGCCGCTTGATTCCCTTCCCTGTAGATGTGATGGATAGAGAGGTGATTAGAATCAATTAAATACTTAGTGCATCCAGCCAACGATTGAGGATGAGGAGAGTGGTTAGAAGAGAGCAAAGTCACCGACTTTTCTGAGTCCACTTCAATCTGAAACCGATCGAAACCAGCAGTAACGCACCGGCGAGTGCTGATCTGAATGGCTTTTAATTCGGCTTGCAAAGCATCACCTGCAGAAATTATGAAAGAAAGCCCATGCATGAATTGACCAGAAGGGGAGAGAAGGACTGCTCCACCTGCTGATTTATGAGGAGTAAAGCTAGCATCTATGTTCAGTTTCAAAAAACTCGATGGAGGTTTTAGCCAATAAACAATCTTCGGCTTAAGATTATGAGAACCAAAGTTCGGCGGCAAGAATTCACTTAACCGAGCAACAGGCTTGGCAAATTTGGCTTTCGAATTACCAAAATGAGGATTGCAGCAGTGACAGTATTATAAATACGAGGAAAATAGAAAGCTTCCTCCCCCCATGTGCAGCTACAATATGCGTTCTAGATTGAATAGATGATGCTTTGTGAAACGAACCTTCTAAGACGATTAATGACATATTTAGATTTAAGGGGCATCCACCAATGTCTAAGTTCATGCCTCAAAGAAGCTTTCTTGTCAACATTATCAATAAGGTAAGACCCAAAGAAGGACCACAATTTATGAATACTGTCACAGCTGTAGAATATGTGATCTTTGGAGGCATCTTCAGCATAGCAAAAAGGACAGACCGAGGCCAAATTAACGCCAATTTTCTGGAGACAAGCTGGAAGAGGTAGCTTGTTGTTATAGACTTTCCAAGCAAGGACCGAATATTTGAGAGGTATCACAGAATCCCATATAGCTTGAGAGAATGAGGAAGTAGGCTTGTGAGTCCTTGTAATAGCATAAGCAGAAGCAAGAGTAAAGGTACCCATGACAGTGTGTCTCCAAGCAATAGGAGTCATATCAAGTATAAAATGATCCGAATAATTCTGAAATGCCTTGCAAATCCGTTTCAAAGAAACTGAATCAGTGGGAGTAAAAGACCAATCCCCTCGACGATGATACTTCAAAAGCATGTATGTAGACCAATTCGAATTGTTCCTCAAATAAGACCACAACAATTTAATAGAATAGGCTTCTTGCAATGAAGATAAAGACCGCAAATACAGGCCATTTTCTGCAGTAGGATAACAGAGGTCAGCATATTTAACCCAATGAAACTTTCTAACAGTCACATCCACACTCCAAAAAAAGGAAGCAAATCTGGACTCCAGAGCTGAGATTATAGACTTGGGCAAAGACATGGAACCCATAATATGGATATGAAACGAATTCAGAACGTGCCGGATGAGCAAAAAACGACCACCAGGAGTTAAGAACTTTTTAGACCAGCCTTGGAGTTTTACTTCAACCTTTTGGAGCAAATCTTGACAATATAAGGATCTATTAATACCTTGATAGATAGGCGCACCAAGATAAGTGAAGGGTAAATGATTCTGTTGAATCTCCAAGAGATCTGCATATCTTCTAGCTCTAACAGTAGGACATTTTTTAGAGCAATAGAAAGAGCATTTGTCGAAATTGATGAGTTATCCGGACTTGGACTGGTATGTGACCAAAAACCGTTTAAAAACCTTAATGCTACGAAGATCCCCATTGATAAAAATAAGCAGATCATCTGCGAAGCCCAGATGAGAAACAACAGGACATTACCGATGCAGCTTATAAGGCATAATCCTTCTTTCTGCAATTAAGGAACTGAGACCCCTTGAGAAACATTCCGAAGCAGCAATGAATAACAAAGGGGAGAGAGGATCACCCTGTTTAACTCCGCTCTTAGGTTTAAAGAAACCATAGCTAATCCCATTAATAATAACAGAAAAGTGCGTAGCTCCCAGATTATTCATAATTAAATCCACAAATCTAATGGAAAAGCCATACTGAAGGAGAACTTGGCGGAGAAAGTCCCAATTGACACGATCGAACGCCTTTGCCATATCCAATTTGATGGCAAGATTATGACCTCTAGTTTTCCTATCAAGATTGTGGATCATTTCATTGGCAAGAAGAATTTGTTAATGTATGGAGCGATTTTTAAGAAACCCCGCTTGCTCCTTAGAAATAATCTTATCTAACAAAGGTGTCATTCTGTTAGCTAAAAGCCTTGTGCAAACTTTTCTAACAAAAGAAGCTAGGCAAATTGGTCGGAATTGAGAAAATCGGGAGGGATTAGCAACCTTAGGAATCAAAACAATACTCGCATTGCCATATGCTTTAGGCATAGGTAAACCCAAGAAAAACTCCTGAACTGCACTACATAAATCTGGCTTAATGAAGTCCCAACAAACTCGGAAAAACTTACCATCATAACCATCTGGCCCAGGAGAACTGTCAGGATTCAACTGCCACACTGCATCCTTTATTTCCTCCTCAGAAGGAATTTGAATCAAAGCGTCATTGTCAGCCTCTGTAACAATCGAAGGGAGCAAGTTCAATAAATCAGGATTAGTATTCACAAGGTCAGCATCGAATAATTTGGAGAAAAACTCGACAGCCTCCCTTCCAATATCAGCCTGATCGGTCACTTGCTGATATGGAGAAAGCTTGATAAGAGAAATATGATGGAGTTTCGGGCCATCTTCACATGATTGTGGAAAAATTTGGAGTTTGTCTCACCTTCCACCATCCATTTAATATGTGATTTTTGACGCCAAAAAGTTTCCTCTTGATGAAGTTTACGAATCAAGGAAGCTTGTTTCAACTGCCAATCAGATCGATTAATGGGAGAGGGATCCATAAGATAAGTTTGCTCCGCCAAATCCATAGCACATTCTGCTTCAGAAACAGCAGCAAATATGTTTCCAAAAACCCGAGAATTCCATTCTCTAATCACCCCCCGTAAGGTCTTCAATTTATGGAAAAGACCGCTCATACCCCTATAAGAAAAAGAGGAAAACCAATGCTCTCGAACCATGGGCAAAAAGGACTCATTTGACAGCCACATATGTTGGAATTTGAAAGATTTAGGCACAGAAAAGGGCTTTTTCGAACACTGCAGCAGTAACTGCGAGTGATCCGAAGAAGATTTATTGAGATGACTGCAAATAATCTTGTCAAAAAGATCAAAAAAGGCCGGATTAGCCAAGTAGCAGTCCAACCGTTTCCAAACTCGACCATTTCTTCTAACACCGGTACAGGTATAATAGGATCCAGTGAAAGACACATCAACCAGGGTGCTATCATCACAACATAAAACAAAATCATGCATACTGTTGATATCAGGACTACCGTTACCTTTGTACTCATCCAAAGACTTAATAACATTAAAGTCTCCTCCCACCAAGCAATGAAGATTGGTCTGAGAAGCAAACAAAGATAAATGATCCCAAAGGTGAATTCTAGCCCCTCTAGAATGGTGCCCATAGACAACCGCAAACCGAAAATCAATAGAGTTTGGGAGGAATCTGACAGTGCAGGAAATCAATTGCTGGAAATCTTCCACATTACTAATGGGATAATGAGATTCCTTCCAAAGCAACCAAACTTTATTGTCCTGAGAAGCAAAAGAATTAGTAAAGCCAAGTTGAGAAATAAAAAACATACTGTTGTTATAAACAATTAATAAACCAATATGATGTCGAAGACAAAGATTGTGAAGACGAGTAGAAGAGGAGACTATGCCTCTCATATTCCAGCACAGGATGTTCATCATTGAGAAGAGTTTTTAGATGAAACAAGAGCTTTAGAGGCATGATCTTCCAATTTAGAAGAGCGTTTCTTAGTTCTGGAACTTTTTCATAAAACAGGAATATAGCCAGCATCAACAGGAACATTATGAGACCCCGAAGCAATGACATCATTAATTGAAGATTCATTAACAACAGTCGAGTAACCCAGAACAGTATCAGAATGAGCATCATCTGAATTATGTAAAGATTCCCGATCAGAATCAGAAACATCCGTCGTTAGATGAATCGCATCAGTCGAAGGGGGAATTGGAGGCATAGCTTGAAGAAAAACAACGTCATCAGCGAAGGAAACCAACGCTTTATCTTTAACAGAAGTAGTCTCAAGATCACAAGGTTGTGTAGAATCAACTGTTGGGCAATCAATTTTAGTTGAGGCATCAGTGATAATATTGGCTGCGGAAGTTCCAGGAATGTCAGTGTTAACAGGAATATCAAAAACATCTTCAGCTGCTACAATTTGTGATGGCTCCTTAGGAACCCAGATTTTAGTAGGAGCTAATTTAACCTCCTTGTCAGAGTTAGTCGAATTATGAAGGTCCTTATGATGACCACAGGTTTCTGAAGAGTGACCTAAACGGCAGCAGTGGATACAATAGTGAGGAGCATTCTCATATAACACACTCTGAAAAAAACCTTCGTTACCATTGCCAATCCAAATACGATCTGGGAGTTCCTTAGAAAGATCTAATTCAACACAAACCCGAGCTGCCGAGGGCCGAATCAAAGTGGATGTAGCAGCTTCAATTTTGAGTGGCTTACCGATAAGATTAGCTATAGGAAATAATGCAACTTTTTTGAAAAAGTGAATCGGAACGCCTTCAAGAGTGATCCATGCAGGGAAAATAGAGCTGTCAACATTAGGTCGAAAAGCGGGAGTCCATTTAGAAACTCGCATTGCAAAACCACTAAAATACCAAGTTTGGCGAAGCCAACATCTTAAGAAATCCTCCTCCAATTCAAAATTGATTAAGACATTTTTGGAATCAAGCAAACCCAATGTAAATGGACCCTTGAAACCAATGGATTCAAAAGATTTATACAAAGATTTCATGGTCGGCCGCCCCGAACCAAAAGATCCCACAAGAGCGAACTGAAAAGGAACGGCCAAGGTTGAAATCTCAGAAGGAGTGAATGATATGGCCGGTACTCCCTTAAATCTTGTCGGCTGTTTAAGAGCAATATCAGGGAGGGAGGAAGAGATGTCCTTAAAAGAACGATCATCATCAACAATCTTAGGATTCGAAGGAAAGCCAGAACGCATAATTGAAGCAAAAGATCTATCGGCAGGCCCTAGAAGGGCCGCCGCCGAAGTGGAAACCGATGCCGTAGTGAAGAAAAAACCGAGAGGAAAACCCTAGAGTAAAGTCGATTCTCTAATTTTTATTTCTCTCTCTCTCTCTCTGCACATTACTATTTATTTGTATAATAGTAAGTAATTTGCATGCTATTTACTTCCGCTGCACAACAAGTGGCATTAGAGCTTGGTTCATGCACGCAGTATTGGAGTTAACCTCTTTGTGTTAAAGAGATGAAGGCAAAGTTAAGCATGATGATCAGCCTAAATGGCTCGAATTACCACATATGGAAAAACAAGATGAATGATCTCCTATTTGTGATGAAGATGTATTTACCAGCGTTTAGTGTGACTAAACCCGATGACAAGATAAATGAAGAATGAGAACTTGAGCATGAGTAAGTATAAGGTGCTTGCTCTGATAGTGATTTTTTTCATTGCCAGAGCTTTGAGAAACTCTGAAGATTTTAACAATTTCTGCTCCTAATGGAATTAGTGAAAAGTGACTCCTCTTATTTCGTGACTTTCATTTGATGACTGTTCAAGAAAACTGTGGGTTTATACCTTGAAAAATAAAGATCAAGTTGTAAAGGTATTTAAACAGTTTCATGCCCTAGTTGAAAGAAAAACTAGGAAGAAATTGAAGTGTATTAATTCAGATAATGGGGGTGAGTATATTGGATCACTTCAGAGATATTGCAAGGAGTAGGGTATTCGACACAAGTTGACAACTCAGTTGAATGGTGCAGCTGAGAGAATGAACAGAACTCTCATTGAGAGAGTTAGATGTTTACTATCACATGCGAAGCTTCAAAAGTCATTTTTGGGCATTGAGTGTAGCGGTTCATATTCTAAATCTTTCACCGTGTGTTCCTTTGAAGTTTGACATTCCAAAAAGAATATGGTCTGGAATGGATGTCTCTTATAATCACTTAAGAGCATTTGGGTGCAAGATATTTATGCACATACCAAAGGATGAGCGGTAGAAGCTAGATGCTAAAACACAACAATGTGTGTTTGTTGGGTATGGTCAAGATGAGCTTGGTTATTGATCCTATGATCCAGTTCAGAAGAAGTTTGTTAGAAGTCGTGATGCGGTTTGTTAAAAATGAGACCATTGAAGATATTGAGAAAGCCTAGAATGTTTCTAGATCCGATGGTAGTTCGACTAATCTTGAATTAGTTCCTCCAAAAAGTGGTGCCGAGGTAGATTGGAGATGAAATTGAAGATGGCCAGCAAAATGCTGCTGATGATGATGCTCCCATCCAGAATCAAACAAATAATGATTCTGATGAAGATGATTTTCAGCCACTAGTACCAGATACAGTTCAGAAACTATTGAGGAGATCTATTAGAGTTGGATAGTCTTTTACTAAATACTCCAGTGATTAGTATATGTTACTTACTAATGGGGGAGAATCTGAGAATTTTCTAGAAGCTATGCAAGATAAGTTGATATTCTTGCATGAGAATAAATCATTTGAGCTGGTGAAGTTGCCAACAGGCAAGAGGCTTTGAAGAATAAATGGGTGTTCAGGATAAAACATGATGAACACAGTTCACAGCCATGATTCAAAGCCATATTAGTTGTTAAGGGATTCAGCCAAAGGAAAGGGATTGACTTTGATGAGATTTTTCCACCAGTGGTGAAGATGATATCCATTCGTACAGTACTGGGATTAGCTGCAAGTCTTAACTTAGAGATCAAGCAGATGGATGTGAAGATTGCCTTCCTTCATGATGACTTGGAGGAAGAGATATACATGGAACAACCAGAGAATTTCAAGGAAAGAGGAAAAGAAGATTATGTCTACATATTGAAGAAAAGTTTGTATGGCTTGTAAAAGGCACCGAGACAATGGTATAAGAAGTTTGAGTCAGTTATAGGGGAGCAAGAGTACATGAAGACTACTTTAGACCATTGTGTTTTTTGTGAAGAAATTCTTTAATGACGATTTCATCATCCTTTTGTTATATGTGGATGATATGTTGATTGTTGGCCAGAATGTTTTCAGAATCAACAGCTTGAAGAAGAAGTTGAGTAAGTCTTTTGCTGTGAAAGACTTAGAGCCATCAATACAAATTCTTGGCAAGAAGATAATCAGAGACAGAGGCACTAAGAAGTTATGGTTATCACAAGAGAAGTACATTGAGAAAGTACTTCAAAGGTTCAACATGAACAAAGCTAAAGGTTAGTTGTCTTCTTACTAATCACTTTTAAGCT
This sequence comes from Garcia nutans, assembly GCA_947685225.1. Lineage (NCBI taxonomy): Eukaryota > Viridiplantae > Streptophyta > Magnoliopsida > Malpighiales > Euphorbiaceae > Garcia > Garcia nutans. Next base: position 3,009,656 of record CANTUV010000048.1, on the reverse strand, counting down.
TAGTTCCAAACAAAGCCCTTCAATGGAAAAAGAGAAGGAAGAGATGGATAGAGTTCCATATGCTTTAGCAGTTGGGAGTTTGATATATGTCATAGTGTACACACAGCCAGTTATTGCTCACACAGTGGGAGTAGTGAGTCGGTTTCTTTCAAAATCTGGTAAGGTACATTGGGCTGCAGTGAAAACTTTAATTTATTTTATATTTCACAGTACTCATTCTTGCAACTAGTTTCTTTTTCTGAAAGTTTAAGCATTTCATGAAATTTGTATTTTGATTTGAGGGGAAAAACTATTGTCTTTCCAGGAAACAATATCCAGGAAAGTCCTACTTGATGAAGGCCACCGACAGGTGGTTGAATTAGAACAAGCAGCAATATGGAAATTTCTTTGGTGGTCAGGGACTCTTTCAGTTCATCTGTTAGTCGACCAGAACAGACAAGATCTGACTGTAAGTATTTCCTCTTTGTTTTGTTATGGTTGTTGGCTTGTTGCTACAAGTAATATGAAGCATGTGTTCAATCATTCAACCTTGATGCAAGCTTGTTTGTTTACTTGGCATAAGAAACGTATCTGCTCTTAATTTCCATCATGGAGTACTCATATGCTTGGGATTAACAGAATTCTTAGAGTTGCCTTTCATTGGCATTGGTTTTAGTATGATCATCCTCAAATACTTGTTGAAAGTTTTTAGTACTAAATAGTGTCCACATCTAAATTGAGGTTGTAATCAATTTTTTTGCCATATCATAATTAAAGCTAAAGCAGCTCAGATCACGACGGTTGACCATGGCGAGCATAAAACTAAAGAAAAGTCTTTCAAATACACTCCTTACTGTAATTTAAGAACTGCGTAATCAATTCCTGAAAGTTTATCAAGCATCAGATCGAGCATCTATTTAATATCGATTTTCTGCAATTACCATATATTTCGTGTTGCATTTGTTTGCTTCTTACAGTTATATATTGGTGCAATTGGAAACCTTGCTGACAACAAATTCTCTAATCATTAATGAGAAATTTGACTAGTTTCTGTCGTCGTATGAGTTCATTTCCAATAAGAAGGTTTGTTCAAGATACCCATTTCTCTTTTACTTTATAACGCTCTTTCTATTGTTTCTACTGTAAAATGTACCTTTCATTACCCTATGGGCTTATACGTTGCCTCATCCAATGGCATTAATGATTTGATTTGTTATACTATTATTATCTTTTATCATTGCTCCCTGAGTTGTGTGTTGTGGCTCCACATCTGATTCAGTGATCATTTACTGGTGAATATATCCTGTTTCATCTTAGTTACAGCGAACAGAGAAATTCATTCAAGCAAAATGATGATACTCCCATGTCTGATGATTTCTTGACAGATGAAATTCAAGCAACTGAAAACTGGATTCATGAAAAAATTTGAAGGATGCTGGATAGTAGAACCACTGTTCATCGATGAAAATATGTGCCATCCTTTCAAACCTAAAACATGGGCAGACTATCATTCGTGCACAGGAGGCAAAGGAAGGATAGGATCAAAAGTGAGCTTGGAGCAGTTAGTCCAGCCAGCATTAGTTCCACCACCACCCATTTCTTGGTATCTAAGAGGAATTACCTCTAGAACCAGTGAAATGATTGTATATGATCTGCTCGCCGAAGCTGCCAGAATCCGGGGAGATTTTGTTGCTGCCAGGTCCAAAGAATCAGAAACATCTCAAGATTTTTATGATGAACACCAAAGTGGCAAATCATCTGATATTAAAGAGAGATGGGCCCTTCATAGGAAAAATGCAAAGAAGCATCATAGGCGGCTGCTGACTGCTGAATGATCGAATTAAGTTCTGTTTTTGCATACTTGATAGTGTATTTTTCTTGCAATACTGAAACTGTGTAATGATACTTTTCAATCTTATCCCAGTCTAAATATTATGATTCTTTACATCACCCTCCAAATGTTAGATTGTATTAACTAATTGTAATCTCAATTCAAAATCTAAAAGTTTACTTTGTGTAACAGTTGGAGTAAGGTTCAAAAATCCATGGGATAAAAAGATCTCCAATGATGTGACAAACTGATTTTACCAAACAATTAAATTACAGGATTTATTTCAATCTACAGAATTACTGTTATAAATTACAATAAAATCTAGACGCATGTTACACAAGTAACAAGGTTTATTTTTAGTATGGTATCAGTCCTATGATCTTGATAATATAAATTATGGATCCCCGCATGTTTCTGCTGCGTTACATATTCTACTTCTCCTACTCTTGAAAAAACGCAGGAAGGAAAACAACTGACAAAGTTAAGCTGCATAGACACCACAATGTAAATTTTCACTGTCACCTAAATCCCCATTTACTGGGTTATAACTTGTATCTGCAGCATGAGATGCATTAACTGGGGGGTGCACGGATTGATTAACCACCAGCCCATCTGAACTGTGCTTTGCATAGCTCGTGAACGCACCCAAAGCTCCCAGAAATCCTTCATGCCGCAAAAACATTGCTTTTGCCTCACCTTTAGACCTTGAAATTTTTCCAAGAGAAAGAAAATTATGATGGATATCTTAGCAGAAAGACATAAAAATAGGGGCAAAGAAGAAAAAAATGAAACAATATCGCAGAAAATGTAAGAAACTCTTTGAAAAGGTAAAGGATGGATGGAAAGTTCAAGAACTTATCATTTCATTTTTCATTGCCATGTTTGGTATTCATGAAGTCTTTGTTTTCCATTTCTTAATTTCTATGGCTAGTTCCCATTTCTTAATTTCTGGTAACAACTCCATCAGCAAAAATAAGAACGGATATTATTCATGGAATTTGACAATACAAAGAATGGAAAGTACTCTTTATGAGGATACAAAATCCACCTGCAGACCTCTTTACATTTCCACAATGCTCTCCCTTAAAACATGCAAAGCAAATGCCTTTCCCGAGAAACTATATTTTATTATTTAAATATAACACAAGGACTTCAGTCAATAGATAATTACCAGAAAGGCATTGCAACAGATATCGTGTCCATGGTATAATGATGACCTCGTATGAAAAAACCTCCAAAAAATATCCGCTTGAGCCCAAATCAGAGAGCATTCAAGTAAGAGAACTAGAAGCAGAGAAAAAAATAGCTATGATAAGTAGCACACAAATTAAAAAAATACCCAACGGCATCCCTATCAACCAAATTGATCGATTTTCAAGATAGAGGTGATAATTTAAAGAAGTGCTTTGCAAACAAAATATGTGCAAAGGTGAATTTTAGCCTAGTGAAAAAATGCAGGAAAGTAAATATACAAAACATGTAAACTGGATACACAAACAACTCGGCCCAATTGATTCTGTCGAATCTTTCCTTATTCAGGAATTAAGGAAGCAAAATTTTCTAGTGAGATCTACCATAGTGAAAGGAAATCTCAAATAATACTTTAGCCCTCAAACTATTCTCTGCCCCTCTCAAGCTGATGCCAACACCATAATGAAAAGCAAACGTTTTGAATTGAACTTTCATAATGAAACATTGAAGGTGAAAATTGCACCAAATTACAGACTAGGATTGGGCAAAAGGATTTTCTTGTATCTTCATAGAATGTTAACCGTTGGCTTATTTTCACAGTAGGAACACAGAACATGTTTGACAACATAATAATCAAATCTATCCCGCTGAAACTTAACTGTCCAATATTATTTAAAATCATTCTAAGAAGAAACCAGGCAACATCTTCAGGTTTGTAATCTTCAAGCTCTTTATTGTCAGAAATAGCCTTCCCAAAGCTAGAAGCAATAGTTGTTGATGAAAGACCAATCTGTGCATCAGAGTAAATAGATGATGTAGTTCAGCATCATATTTTATAAGACAGGAACTGAGAAATAAAAGGAAGACAGGACATTGATATAATCCTGAGTGAATAAATAAAAAATGATGAATCAAATATATATATATGCAGCAACCATTCATCATCCTAAAAGTTCATAGATTTAGAAAAAAGATGTTTCTATACCTTTGAATAGTCCATTCCACCATAGATATCTCCAACAAGCATGTCTATCACTCAGTTATTTCCCCGATGGCTTAACTCCAGCAACTCATCAAAACTAAGCAGAAAACATTTACATCTCCCAGTGAGAAAGTACAATGTGAGGAAATATTAAATTAGACAAAAACAAGGAAATAAACAAATTACCTCTTGCATTTTGTTAATAACCTTCCCAAACCCCTAAAGGTGCCACCTCCAACATTTGTTCCACTAACTCGCTCAAATTTTCCATCTCCATCAACCTATTTAACCACAAATCTGAATATCAATTAAAATATAAAACGGTTTAGAGTTTAGATATACATCATGTGAATGAAGTAAGTTGAACTGATGAGTACCTTGATCATGCTAACACCAGATCCTATATTCACAAGTAAATATGGGTATAGATCATTGTGGTCAATCTGCACAAATTCCTTCTGACCATCCAAGTATGTATAAGCTTCATGATGAACTGCCTAATCACAATGCAAGCTAAACATTTATAAGATAAACAATAAAATAGTAGGACTAATTGTCATAGAACATTGACAAGAAAATCTTAACAAAAATTGAATGCTATGGCAGTACTATCCTCCTACTCCTAGTGCAAACATCCAAAAAGAGAGGTTTTCTTTTCTTTGAAGAGGGAAGGTTATGTGGGGCATTATACACACACAAAATTTCCAACAACAACTAGCGCAATGTTATAGACTGATCATCTTCCTTATTCTTTTAGATGCAAAGCACTATGAACAGAACCCCGACATTTGAACCCTCTTCTTTTGAGATGAACATAAGAAAAATAATATAAGAATATCAAATGCTTTACTCTGTCCGAAGGATAGGAACTTGGAACTGAAACATGTATTTCCTAAGATAAAAAAGACAATGGCTATATTAAGATTAAACAACTCTATCAATTTTGACTAAAATAAAGAACATATTACCTAATCAAATATCACCTAATATGAATACTGAAATTTCAATAGCTTTCAGGAGCTACAAGCATTAATGATATTCAAATCATACCATATGTCTCCTGCATTTACGCATGATTTACTCAACTAAAAAATTGATTCAACGTATCAACTATGGAGTCACATCCTCCCCATGTGCTGAGCAAATAATATATAGCTCATAGTTTAAAAATGAAACTTATAAATAAAAAACTATATTCATGTATTTTGCCACAAAAATCTGCAGATGATGAGAAGCATAATCTACTTATAATTGACGAAAAATTCTGAATTACAAAAAAGCAATGCTCAAGAGAACCAAATCCAAAATAGAAACAAATGTGTATTACAACTGAACTTAGCAACATATAGAAGGTCAAGTTTGGTAAAGGGAAAAAATAGATCCGGCAAATAAGGACACCACAATTTTAAAGAAAAGATACTAACTTATACCAATATATATGTGTGGTTTTAAGATCTTACCTTAAGCAAAAAATTTGCTCCAGCCACAAGACAATCCATTTCATCTTCCTTGTCAAGACCATTTCCAAGCTTTTCTTTGAAAAGCTCAGCAAACCTGTAGGCCCCGCCACCTGTGGCCTTCACACAAAGAATAATTAGTTGAAAGATTAGCATACTTTTTAGAACTACATACTATGAGCCCAAAATAAAAGCACCAGACTACCTAATTTCATAATTTTATTTTCTTTCACCCACATATATCAAACCTCAAAAGGTACCTTTGAAAAGAATATTAAATCTTGTGAAATTCTATATTACTAGTTTGACATGATATTTCAATTGAATATGGCATATAGTAAAGCAAGGAGTTGAAAAGGCATGATGCCGTCGGCACTTAAAGACCAAAAATAGAACCAAAACACTAGTAAAAAAGTGCATTTTTCATCAATTAGTTCTTGTTTTATTACAACATGAAAGCATAGTCTCATAATAGGACATGCCATCTAGTCATTCATCTTCTTCGACAACCACAGTTTGGGAATTACTCTTTACCTTGATGAATTTCTTGTCATTGGTAAGATTGACGTGATGCTGGAGACCTGAAATCATTCTCATTTATAAGCAAATGAAAAACAGCAGCAAAAGAAGTGTACATAAATATGTGCATCTGAAGCAACTTTAGCAGGTAATAGCCAATAAATGATCCGCACAGTTATTTGAAGTATTTTTTATGAAAAACTAAAATAATTGCTACTTATAATTGTTTGTTTCAAATCAGAGCAAAAACTTTTTCAAGTAATACTCTTGCTTATGCATGCACATGCACATGGTGCACATACACACACATATATAAATGTAAAATAAGAAAAAGTATTTGCACATATCAGGTCCTCCTGCTCATGGCTAATTATCCATAAAAATGTCAGAAAAAATGCTTAAGAAAATTCCTTGGGGAAGTATTCATTGTTTCATATAAAATAATATTTACAATGAATCAAAATTAAGCCAATGCAACTTAACCACAATGCTAATATATCGGGCTAACTTTGAGAAGCTAATTTATCAACCAAAGAAGATAATCTCAAGATCAGCAGTATGATCAACAACACAATGATCTAAGCATAACCTTACCATTATCAGCTAGATTAATATATTAGAAGTATACAAGCATGGAAAACTTGAGCCCAACTAAAACACGCATTGCAAATTTCAGAAGGCTGGTTAAGCCTAATCAAGATCATATTCAGCTTCTAAAGTTCTACACAATCCTTATCCCAGCTGAAATGCAATAATTGGCATCCCAAAAGGAAACTATTGAAAAACCATCTTGTGTGAAGCAAACTCCTGATATTTACAATGCAATACCATCCAGAGTCGCATAAATACGCACCCATAAACAAAATACATACCACCAAGGTGAAGTTTTCTGGAATAAATAAAATCCAAGGAATCATTTATCTTGCTTGTCTCAAACTTGGCAAAATGGAGCCTTCCTTCAAGAATAGTGTGTTTTCCATTACCACGAGAAACTTCAAGAGTAGCACTTGCAGAGCTCTCTCCATCATGATCAACAGAATTATCCCTACGTCTTGAAAAATAAACTACCTTGATCAGAGATCCTCAAAAGCAGGAATTGTCATCAAAGTGAATAAAGCACACCTCTAATAATCATTTATACTTTCCTGAATAACAAACGAAACATTTCTTAATATCCAATTGCAGCACGCGTGCACTTCACTTAAATAACTCCTCATTCTCTCGTACAAATGCGGCAGGAGGCTCGATTCTTAGAGATGCAAGTGGTAATGTACTTGCTGCATTTTGCTATCATTTGGAGGCTTCTGGTCCAATGGAGGCTGAGGTTCAATCTATCCTAGTAGGATTAAAATGGGGACTTTCAGAGAACATTGTTATTAATCACGTCCATCGTGAGGGCAACCATTATTTTTTATTTGCTGTAATTTTCAGAATTTTGTCAATATGCCTTCCATTCTCAAAGGCATTGTAATTTCTAACTCCTCCGGTATTCCTTATTTACGTTATAAATAAAAATATCTGGGGAACTTTGTCGTTTTCTGAGTTGGTTTCAGTCGCACACTATGGCTAAGCCACTCTTTAAATTACTAAGTTTGTCCAGACTTAAAAAAAAAAAAAAAAATTACAAAAACGAAGTCATATAACAAGCATTAGACACAAAATACAATTCGAAATATGAGAAGAAATTGATTATTGGAGAAACTCAAATTCCATGTAATTGAAAAATCAAAAACTTCAAGTAAAGAAACAAGATCAATAAATCATAACAATTTATAACGGACAATAAGCTGAAAGATCACCTCCAATATATACGGAAAATGAGAGATTTGACAAAGAGATTGACATAGCTCTGAGTTCCCAACAATTTCACTCTGTCTTAGATCCATTTCTTCCCCTTCCGCTTGTGTTAAAGAATTTGAACTGGGTCTTCTCCGATTCGCACAAAGAGTTGAAATTTAATAATACCCACAACTGGGCCTTCTCCGATTCACACAAAGAGTTGAAATTTGATAATACCCATACTGAAACTACCAAACCATCCAATATTTGTACCTAACCCATCACTGACCCACTATAAAATGGAAAGTTCTTATCCACAATACACAGTCTTTGTCAAAAAGACCCAATTGGCGTTGATTCAATGCAAAGTGGAGAATATGATGAAGGTGCCGTTCTTTGTCCTGCTCCAGAAAATAATAATTTTTTTTCTAAAATTTTCTCGTTTTCATTGTTTTTTTAAGCCCTTTCTCTTTTTTCTTCTTGACTAATTCTATGTTTGGTAATAAAAAAAAATGGCGGCATTGAGAATGGAGGGAAGAACGTGAGCTTTTCAACAAATTTGTTAAAATTTATTTATTTCTTGATTAATTCACTATATTCTATTAAATTAAATTTAGCAATATTCATCTTGAATAATATATATATATATATAGTGATTTGTGTATATAAAGAAAAAATATTTACACTATATTTACAATGAATAAATTTAGATTATATAATTTATTTATAAATAAATTTTATATTAAATTTATTTATAAATAAATTTTTATATTTATAATAGTATAACTTAAAATAGATAATTTAATTTTATATAATTTTATTTAAAATAAATTCTAAATTAAAAATTTATTTATTTTTAAATATATTCTTATTATGATAATATTATATCTAAAGCTCATATTTAAATAATGTCAAAAGAAATTTTTTTAGATATATTACTATAAATTAATAATGATGTATTTCTCGATTAGATAATTATTGTATATGAATATTTTATTTTTTTAATATTATAAAAATATATTTTTAGTTTATATGAATTTAATTAATTGACACTATTATAATTATTTATAATAATTTTTATTTAGAATAATTTTTTAACACAATTTTAGATGAAATATTCAGATTTAAAAATGTTCGCTTATTGGACTATTATTTATATTTATATGAATATTTTTATTTTGATAATAAATTTCACAAAAGAATTTTTATATATATTGAACATTTTTTTAAAATTTTAAATGATTATTAAAAATGAAATTCCAGTAAAATATTAAGATAAAATTATAACTATTGATAAAGCTAAAATGATAAACATCTAAATTGAATATTTGACTTTAAAAAATTTAAAAATCAATGATATAATTTTATTAAAAATTAATTTTAAAATTTTAAAATATAAGCAATAATAAATTTTATGAAATTAGAATAGTAAAAAGGTGAAAAAATTGAAAGAGTAAAGTAAAAGAAATGGGTATAAGTTTATTGAGGATAATTATGTAAAGAAAAATTGAATACATAAATTTGTGGAAATCATTTATAAATTTAATATATTTTAGTGAAATTTAATTTAAACTAATTAAACTCCGTGTATTTAAATTTATAGAATTAAAATAAATAAAATATTTTATTTCAAACAAATAATTCTTAAAATTTAAATGAAATTCATAAAAATTTATAAAATTTATTCATTTCAAACAAGGTGTTAAAGATTTTATTAAAATTAGTGATTTTTAACTAAAGAGTTTTAGTTAAATATTATTAAAATAGTTTTTTAAATATATGAAATTGTAAAGAGAATTGAAAAGATTGTTCATTAAAATAGTTTGGAAATTCTATGGATGCATGTTGGAGCTCCATTCAATTAAGTTTTTTATATTTGAAAAGATACATAAATATTACTCTCTCTGTCCACATTTAAATGTTCATTTTATAATTTTTATTTGTCCATAAATAAATAAGTATCCATTTAAAATAATTATAAATAATTATTCATTTTATTCTAATATTGTCAATATTTAATTATCATAATGTTTGAAATTTTTTATTTTCAAGACATGACCATTTTCTTTCTCAAGATAGTTTCTCTAATATTTATCCATTTTAATCAACACATTAATTACTCTTGTAGTTTATCCAAAAATTTCAATATTCAAAATAAATCTCCAAATAAATTTTCATTTTCGTAAATATTGTATTCAATTTGAAAAACAAAATAGAAAAATTAAATTATTAAATTGAATGTTGTGCCTCTTAAATTCAAGAATTGAAAATTAAATAATATTATTATTAATTGAATTTCTTACCAAGTATGAAAATGGTAAAATGAGCACCTAAATTTGAAAAGGGCGAGTAGTATAATGTTTATAAACCAAATAAAATGAAAGTCGAAAGTGAGAGTTTCTCCACAATTCAATTTAATGTATATAATAAATGACGGTAGAGCAGTATATTAAATAAAAAATAATAATTTCATAAAAAATAAAAAATATATTTCCTCCATTTTATTTCAAATATTATGTAAAAATAATATGCATATACTAAAAAAATAATTTATCATTATAAATTTTATAAAAATTTTATTATAACGTATTTAAATATCATATCTCATATCTCACTCTACTTATTTTCTTTCACTAATTAATAGGGATAATATTAAAAATTTTTAATTAATACTCCCTTAAATTTTTAAAAATAATATTTAAAGTGAAAAAAATATATTTCAAATACAACATTTAAAATTAAATAAAAAAGAGTACAATCAATATAGAAATCAGTGGATTGCCTATGCAAAATAATTAATAAAATTATCATTGCATTGAAAATATAAGACAATTTTTTTTAGCATAATAAGAAAAGATTCATTACTAAGAGTGCCATAAATACACACAATTTAGAGAGTCATAATAATTAAACACTTTAACAAATATATAATTAAAAGAGAAGGCTATTCTAAGGTAGCACAAACGCAAAACAAATCAAATAGAAGCATAAAATAAGACTAAAACAAAGAATGGTGCATTAGATTAGGATTTTGGTGGATTTAATTAATTTTAAAATTTTAATTATATTCAATTCAGATTTATTTAGAATATCATAAAATCTGATAGTATTTAATAATAACTTTTTAAAAGTCTATTAAAATTTAATAATATTCAAAAAATTATAAATTTTAATGGATTTTGTAGATTTTTTGATTTCATTGGATTTTAAAATACTATACATGAATAAAAAACTATCTTACAAATTCAACATCTATTTTAAAAAATTTACAAATTCAACATTCATCCTAAATTTTTTATACTTATATATCTTTCACTAAAATTTATTTTTTTAATATAAAATATCTCTCGTATTTTATACTTATACTTAATTATGAAAATATTTTTAAATAATCTTTTATAAGTTGGATTTTTAAAAATTTTATGAAATTATAACATTATATAAAATTATTATTATATTTTTAAAAATTTTACTCATTTTTTTTGTTATGTATTAAATAGAAATATAATAAAACTTTTTGTTACAATAAAAATTATTTTTTTAATTAATTTATGTTTATAGCTATTTTTTGTTGAACTAACTAATAGTTATTAGTTTATGTTACTTATTATATGTGAAAATAATTATTAGTTTGTGAAATTAGTTCATATTTATTTATTAGTTAATATATAGAAGGAGTTAAACAATGATAAGAAAAATTATTATTTGAAGTGTTATAATTATGTGTGATGTATTGACATTTAGGTAATATAAGTTGAACAGTTTTAAAGTATTTTTTAGTTATGAAATTTTTTTTATCGTATTTTGATGTGTATTATATTTTAATAGTGTCAAATGAATTAATATTTTAAAATATGAATAAAAATATATTAATTTTTTTAAAAAATGGTTATATATATATATGTTGGGTAATATACTTAGTAAATATTAAATTATCATATTGAATAGTTTAAAAATACATTATTTATTTAAATTTTAATTGCAAATAGATGTTTATTAATTATGCATAAAAAATACAGTAGCATCTTTCAATTTTCTTTGACTATGAGAAATATGTGAATTTTTTTTTATATTTTATTTTGTATAAGATAATAAATATTAGAGATTATATGATACTTTGATATATTTATCTAAGGTTATTTAATATTTTAATTAATCCTTACAATTTTTATTTTATAATTTTTTTATCTTACAATTATAATATTGAAAAAATTTGATATCTATATATGTATTTATCTATTGTAAAATTTTATAATATTTATTCATTTGTCTAAGATCATGAATGTTATATTTATGATATAATCTTTTTAATCAAAATATATTATAATTTTACCAAAATATTAATTATATATAAAAATTAAAATTCTATCAAAATCTATCAAAGTCTATAATAAAAAATCTAATAAACTTCATTAAATTCTATATAGGATTCTAACAGAATCTATAAAATTTTATTAGAATCTTTAAATTCTATTAAAATCACCAATTTTTTTAAAATCTATTAAAATCCTCATTCAATACACAACCTAAAATTTGAAACCCTGCTACAAAATCGTGAATCATTAGGGAGCAAACCAACTTCTAGAAATCATAGCAAAACAACTTTTAGAAATCATACTTCAAATTAAGCATTGATATGTAGAGAAAGAAGGGATATTATAAAGAGAAATCTTTCATCCACTCTTCAAATTGCTTTTTGAGCCAATAACCTCTTCATTTAGGAAAAAGGGACATGGGAGGCAACAATAGAGATGGTCAAACATCATCATTTCTAGAAAGTCTTTACTTCTAATACACAACTTGTGTTAGCACAAAAATTATCATGAAAGTGAAGAACAAAACGAACACTAAAATGGCTAGTCCTAGGAGATAAAAAACCAAGCTATAAATTTATTTGAGAAACACAATATGAAAAATAAGAAGAAAAAAAGATTTAGAATTATTGACAGCCAGAATGATGATAATAACTCTAGATCTAAAGAAAAAAAATTGAGAACGGGGCCTGTTAAAGAAAGAGAGAGCAGAAGAGAAAAAAAGATTTTAAATAATGATAATATAAATAAAATGTAACATTATAAATTACAGAGCTGACTTTTTGGTAAATTAAAATAAGCCCTTACTTTAAGCCCTAAAACAAAAATAAACTCTATCTTTTGGTAAAAAAAAAAAAACTTTTAATAAACTATTTATCAAAATTACGTCAATTAGAGAATATGAATATAAAAAGTAGACCCCAAAATATTTTCATTATCTATATCATAACTTGTAAAATTTTAAAATTATTAGTTATTTATGAGGGAATTAATTTTAAAAAACTCTTAAGCTTTGCTTTAATATACAAATAATTATGTCTTTTAGTCTTAAAATTAAAAAATAAAATATAAATTTATTATCTATTTCCGTTATTAATATTATTATATGTAAGAATTAAAAAAAGTGATTAACCAATAAACACGTCTTTAAAAAATGCTTAGGCTTTATTTGGATGACTGTCAGTATAGTTTAGTAATGTATAATATTATGTTAAAAATAATATTTATTATATTTAAAAAGATGATAAAATATAATATACTTAAATAAAAATATTTTTATTTAATTTAATAATATTTTAAGATTTTAATATGTTATGAAGATAAAAAATTATTTATTAGTATATATTTGATATTTAAAAAAATTATTTTAGATATTTTTGACAAATAAAATTATAAAATTATAGAAAACCACTAAATTAAAGATTTAAAAATTCATAATTTTTAAACCATAAGATTATTATGAAAAATTATATCATAAAAGACAAAAATAAAAAAATAAAAATTAAACTATAAACCATATAACAAACGTGGCCTTACTTAGGGCTGAGCATGTATTTTAGAGATTTTCGAACCGAATTAAATATTCAAACTGAAAATATTCAGAACCAAAAAGATCCGTTGATGTTTAACTTTCTCCGAACCGAATTGTACCGAATTTTATAATATAGAGTGATTTTGAAAATTAGTTTATATCCAAACCGAATAACCGAAATAAAAATTGATTTATTACTCATAATATAAAATTATATTATATTATTACTTAACATTTAATATTATATATAACTAAATTTTGGTAATTTTTTAATTTAATTAAAAAATAAAGTAAACATAAATGTAAATATAATTAATAGTTATATATATTTTTTGATTTATTAGCTAATCGGTATTGGTTTACATATTTTACAATATTATTAAATGAATAAAATATACATTAAATTTAAAAACTTTAAATTTTAATAAATTATTAATTAAATATTTTAAATTAAATTAGTATTCAATATATTTATATAAATAATTGATACTAAATAATTCTTTATAACAATAATATTTATTATTGTTGATAAAAATGAAATATACAAGCGCTAATAATAATAATTAATAATGCTAGTAATTATAAAAATAAATAAATTATGAATGTATTAAAGAATAATATAAATACTAATTTAGATATAAGTATGATAAATTATTAAAATTTTATAAGATGTATTAAAAGTATTTTTTATATTATGTTATATAATATATTCATTTTATCATTTCTATTATATTATATATTATGGATATTAAATGTTAGATATTTATGATTATTTTATTATGAATATTTTGAACTATTTTATTATATAATAATTTTAATTTATTATTAATTAAAATTTTTTAAAAATAGAATTAAATTCTCGAATATTCAAAACTTCAAAATTGAATTTTTTCAAAAATTTAGAGTAAAATAATATGAAAATTTTTAAATTTTAAAGTAATTTTAAAAATAATATTTTAAAAATCTCAAATATTTAATTTAATTTTAAAAATGTTTAAATATTTGAATTGGTACGCCGTGGTCTACTGTTTTTGTTTTTGCAATGGCTCGTTGGCCGCGACTCACGGAGGAACTTTATTATATTTTTATACACCAAACGTGCGCTTTTACATTTACAGTCGCGCAGGAGGTTTCTTAATCTTTTTCTGTCACTGGCTCCTCACTTCAATGGAGGTTTTTTCTTCGGTAGCAGAGCTCTGTATACAAGTGAGTTAAAAATCAGAATCACTATAGCCTCAAAATTTCTTCAAAAATCACAATGTTTTTTTTTTTTTTTTAATTTCGAAAATTGTTGTAAGTTGCAGTTAATTTCCTCTGCATTTCAAAGATGTCGTGTATCTGAAGATATTTGCAGACTCTCAGTTGTTCTCAGATCATCTCCAGCTTCTGATTCTCCCATTACTCGCATTTCAAGTAAGAGTCGTTGATTATTTGTTTGATTTTCGGTTTTAGTTAAAATATCGATCGCATTTATATTCATTTTCTAAGAATTGAATCCGTATTAATTGGACTAATTATTTTTTATTATTATAAGTTTCTGATACCGGTGTTGGGAGTAGCTTAGAACAGTTTCAGAACCTGAGGTTCGGCATGGAAGTTATTGGTGCCGAAAAGTGGGGTAAGCACTGAGCTCAGAGCTGAGTATCAACATTATGCAATTCTTTTTTCTCATGGTAAAGAATACTGAGCATTTCAATTAATAGGCAGAAAACTCCTTTTAATGGATTGTTTGGCGTTAATCTTTCTGGTGCAGATGGATTGCTTTCTGTCACAACTACCAGTAAGTTCTCATTGTCTCGGTGTAATTGTGTTGAAATTGCTGGCATTTAACTGCACACGGTTATAATTACAATGCATGTAGTTACACTGGCTTTCTAGTTCTTAGCTCAAGTTTTATAAGGCTTTATTATGCTTTATGTTGTAATTTTTTCCTAATTGAATTTGTGCTCTGTGCCATGTCAAAGTTTTATTAATCATGAGAATGATAATAATGTAGTGATTAGAACCTTGGCAGTTGCTGAATTAAGGTGGTGTAACTGATTTGCCTAGGAAAAGTCTAATTTAATTATAATAGATATTCCTCTTTTATCTAGTTTCAGTTTCGGCTACTATTTCTATGGGCATTAATTGCAGGCTTCAGTGATAAAGGGGTATATCATTACCTTCTACATTTAAGAGAAACCATTTCTAGCAGAAGACTGACTCGTCTACCTTCAAGTCCTAAGAATGGTGTAAAATTCAGGCATGTAATATGGTTATTAATTTCTGATCTTTCATTCTGTTGGTTTTCACTATTCCCTCTGAGATTTGGTGTCATTTCTCTTTACAGTGGGACTGAAGTAGGTTTGTCCATTTCTGAGAACATTGATGTTTTAGTTTCAGAGATCAATTTCTTCTTTCACAAGGTTCTTTGGTTGTACTCTTAGGAATTTATGTCTGATACCACTTGAATAAATTTATTTTATCTTGAAAAATGGAGAAACTAATGACACTACATGAAGCACTAAGCCACTATTTGATAATCTCCTAAAATTAAGCCACCATAACTTAACATGATCAAATCTAATTGACTAATTAACAAACAAATAGAAGTAAATAAAAAATTAATAAAATATAATTTCAACATTAATATCTTTAACAGTTTAAACACTTTATCAGACATGTTAGGCTGTTTTTTTTTTTCATTGCTAGAGCCCCAAACATTGAATTGAAAGAAAAAGTAAACAAAATGGTAACCCTGCTGCAAACTTATTGCTGGAAGATATTTAGGGATAGTGGCTCATAATTTTCGATATGCATTTCCTAAGCTGGGTATAGGATTGGTGCTAAGTTGCTATAAAATCAGCTAAAGGAAACAGTTTCTGCTGAATCAGCTCATCAAAAGAAGTGGACTTGGCTGTTAACAAGGTTGAAGAAGATTTTGCCAGCCTTGTTCATGAATCTTCTTTAGTATGCAAAGAAAGTGTTTAAATCAGCAATCTCTTGTTCATATCAATAACTAGGGTCTATGATCAGGGAAAATGAGAACCTTTGGAAATGGGATACATCTAAATATTTTGGTATGCTAAGCAAGTTTTAAGGCTAAAGTAAGGTGCTCATGTTGTGTCTTAACTACAATTTTATTTTAATTGTCAACTTTTGATATGAAAGGACTCTTACTTGAGTTACATATTTTAGCAAGCAATCCATTTTGTTAATTTAATGCATTCAGCGTAATAAGTTCCTTATTGTATTAGGGATTCAGAATATGCTTTCATGTGCCCTATTAACTTATTTACAACCATTTTTTATTAGTTTTTAATAATCATTGCCATAACTTTATTTGCTAATTCAATTTGTCCGATATTTACCCCCCATTTTCATCTTATTTCTTTGCAGATTCTCATTCTAAAAATCCCTGTAAGCTGAAGTTGCAACTCTAATGCTTTTTTTATACATGATTTATTAATGGACTTGGGGCATATGTCTACATTCGTGCCAGAGAGAGCACATTTGGGATCAATGAGAAATGTTATTTGAAGTGCTCCAGGAAGCTGACTTCTTGCCAATTTAATGATAAATTTTACTTGGGTCAAATTCAATGGAATAGAGAACATGTGAATTTTAAATAGTCTGGACATAATTCTATTGCAATATATATAATATAATGAACAATGTCTACTATGTATTATAGAACATGAAAACCAACTATCCAGAGGAGCTGATCAATTCATTTTTTTTCCCAGAATGTTGCAATTGAACTAGTGGTGGAACGTGAGGATGACCCTGGATCACGATTTGAAAATGTCTTTCTAGCAAATGAAAGCTATCCGTTGCCTTTCTCAGTATCAAATGTTGAACGCTTGAAGTCCGGCCTTGAAGATTAAGCATGGACATAGGTTAACTCAAAATTGTAAATCTTGCTATCGGACTCGGTGAGCTTCCAGTCCATTCATGGAAGCTTCCTGTTTATATCTGGATTCTGCGGCATTCATTCAGGAGTTGGTAGATGGCTCACAGTTCAGTTACATTAATGATTTTTTTCGGAACTAAAATTTCTCGGATTCAATGTTTGCATGAAACTCTGCAAATGCCTTAATTCAACGAATTAAGATAGCAATATGAATGAGTTTTGCTGTCCTGCTTTGTTTGCATTACATTTCTTTGACAAAAGAGAATCGCCATATTCTTTTGCTTACTGAACACTGTAGGTCATAGGATCCACGTTTCTAATTGAGGTTGAGTCTTCATTCTTTTTACAGATGCTGACATAGAGCTTTTCGAAGGGGAGCTTTGGCGCAATGATAAGCATTGTCGCCGTGTGATTTGAGGTCACGGGTTCGAGTCGTGGAAACGACCTCTTGCAATTGCAAGAAAAGGCCGCGTACAAAGATCCAATGGGTTCGACATTTTCTCGGACTCCGCGCATAGCGGGAGCATTTATACACTGGGCTGTCTTTTTTTTTGACATAGAGCTTCCCCTCACCCCCTCTCTCTCTGTGTGTGCATGTATGTATATATATATCACTGTAAATATCTTTTTCAAATACTATTATGATTAATTAGGGTCTTAGGTGTTGGTTTGTGGCTATTGTTCCCACATTGAAAGATGTGGGAATAAGAGGGGGGTCTTAATGCTATAAAAAGACCCCTCCTCTCTTAGTTGAAAATATCTCAAATAAGCCAATTGTTTATAAGGCTTATTTTTTTCTTCTCTCTCTTTTGTATTTCTTCTTTGAAATTAGTAATATTATTTTGGCGGTGTCCGAGAACGTAGGCAAAATTAGCCGAATCTCGTTAAATTTGGTGTTCTCTTTATTAAATATTAAATATCTATTTTTGATATAGTTGTGGTGGTATTTTGTGCTAGTGATTATATGTCTAGAAAAATTCTGTCTAAGGAAATATTTGGTATTTAAGAGTGTCCATTGTGACCCACCTCTCTTTCCTGAAAATTTTTCTGGTATAATTGTTCACACACTATATATATTATTGATGAAAAATTAATCCAGTTTTCACAATAATTGTTATCAGAGCCAAGATTTTCTAAGTATGCTCTGTGGTTACAGCATAGTCTGATCTTCCACATCAGAAAAGATTTTGTTGGATTATTTGTATTCCGCATTTGTTAGCTATTAAATAATTTTTGAAGCAGAGATGACATATGACTCAAGGAATCATGATGGATCAATCAGAACTTTGACAAATGTTCGATATGTACCGAGTTTGAAGAAGAATCTCATTTCTGTGGGAGTCCTAGAATCAAAGGGCTTCATTGTAAATGCAGTAGATGGAGTAATGAAAATCATATCCGGTGTACTGGTGATAATGAAAGGAATAAGGAAGAACAATAACTTGTATTACTATCAGGGTAATGCAATTATTGGGACAACAGTAGTAGCTTTCAGTAATGATCAGGAGTTGGAAGCAACCAGATTATGGCATATGCGCTTAGGACATGCTGGTGATAAATTTTTGAAACTGTTGTCAGATCAAAGATTATTGAAAGGAGTGCAACCCCAAAAGTTAGATTTTTATGAGCATTGTGTCAAAGGCAAGCAGACTAGAGTGAAGTTTGGTACTGCAATCCATGATACCAAGGGTATTTTAGACTATGTTCACTCAGATGTGTGGGGTCATTCCAAGACAACTTCAATAGGAGGACAGCACTACTTTGTAACATTTATTGATGACTTCTCTCAGAGAGTATGGGTATATACTATGAAAACAAAGGATGAAGTATTGAGATTTTTCCTTATATGAAAAAAGATAGTGAAAATTCATATGGGCAGAAAAGTCAAATGTCTCTGCACAGATAATGGTAGAGAGTATAAAAGTGATCCATTTTTGAAATTCTTCCAAGATGAAGGTATTGTTAGACACTTCACAGTTAGAAATACACCACAACAGAATAGGATGACAACGCATTAACCGGATATTAATGGAGAAAGTTCGGTGTATGTTGTCTAATGCTGGGTTAGGCAGATAATTTTGGGCTGAGACTGTTATATATACATGTCATCTCATTAATCACTTACCATCAGCTGCTATTGGTGGTAAAACACCTTTGGAGATATGGTCTGGAAAGCCCGCTACTGATTATGATTCTTTATGTATGTTTGGTTCCACTACATACTATGATGTTAAGAAATCAAAGTTAGATCCAAGGGCAAAGAAAGCGCTCTTTATGGGGATCACCATTGGTGTGAAGGGACTTCGCCTTTGGTGTCCAGAAATAAAGAAGATAGTTTTTAGCAGAGATGTTACCTTTGATGAGTCTACCATGTTGAAAAAGGTAACTAATGAAATTGTTCAGCAGACAGATAGTACTTCGCAGCAAGTAGAGTTTGAAAGAAGAATTGTTGACCCAACAATAAATAAAACAGATGAAGATACTCCTATAGTAGAGGTGGAGTCAGATGAAGAAGAGGTTTCAACCCAAGAACCTCTACAACAACAAGAATCTATTGCAATAAATAGGCCACGATGAGAGATTTGCAAACCTGCTCAATTTGATGATATGGTGGCTTATGCATCCCTAATTGTAAATGATGACATTCCTAACACTTATAGTGAAGCTGTCCAAAGTTCAGAAAAGGAGAAGTGGAGGAAAGCCATGGATGATGAAATGCAGTCTCTTGGAAAGAATCAGACATAGAAGCTAGCTAATCTTCCAAAGGGAAAGAAGGCAATTGGATGTAAATGGGTATGTACAAAGAAAGAAGGATTTCTTGACAAGAACAATGTTCGCTACAAGGCAAGGTTGATAGCTAAAGGCTATGCTCAGATGGAGAGAATAGATTATAATAAAGTATTTTCTCCAGTTGTAAAACATTCATCCATTATAATTTTATTGGCCTTAGTAGTACAATTGGATTTGAAACTCGTTTAACTTGATGTAAAAACTGCATTTCTACATATAGACTTAGAAGAGAAAATCTATATAATTTAGCCAGAAGGGTTCAAGGTTGCTGGAGAAGAAAAATGGGTATATAAATTTAAAAAATCGTTGTACGGATTGAAACAATCTCCGAGGCAGTGGTGCAAATGATTTGACAATTTTTTTTTATGATGAGGCAGAAGTATACAAAAAGCAAATACGATCACTATGTGTATTTGCGCAAGCTACAAGATGAATTTTTCATACATCTTCTCCTGTATATTGATGATATGCTGATCTTCAAAGAATCTAGAAGAAATTGAGAAGTTGAAGGCTTAGCTGAATCAATAGTTTGAAATGAAAGACTTGAGAGAAGTAAAGAAAATTTTAGGCATAGAGATATGAAAAGATAGGAAGAGAGGGAAGCTTTGGTTGAATTAGAAATATTATCTAAAGAAGGTACTACAACGTTTTGGACTGAATGAAAAGTCAAAATCTGTAAGTTCACCGCTTGCACCTCATATGAAGCTCAGCTCATCTTCATCTCCTAAAAATGAAGTGGAACGGGAGTACATGTCTAAGGTTTCATATGCAAATATTGTTGGTAGCTTGATATATACTATGGTGTGTACATGGCTTGACATTTCACAAGCAGTTGGAGTTGTGAGCAGGTACATGCATGATCTTGGTAAGGAGCACTGACAAGCTGTGAAATAGATTCTGCGGTATATTTTGAATACCGTAGATGTTGGGTTGATATTTGAGTGGGATGAGAAAGATGGCCAATGTGTAGTTGGTGTGATTCCTGGTGACTTGGATAAACGTCGGTTAATTACTGGTTATGTGTTTACACTTGCTAAGGGGCCGGTTAGTTAAAAGTCTACGTTACAGTTAACAGTTGCCTTATCCACTACAGAAGCAGAGTACATGGCAGTATCAGAGGCTGTTAAAGAAGCAATTTAACTTCAAGGGTTGCTTGGTGAACTGGGAATTAGACAAAAACACATCAAAGTACATTGTGATAGTCAAAGTGCTATTTATTTAACAAAGAACCAAGTTTATCATGCAAGGACGAAGCACATCACTTTATAAGTGAGATTCTGAAGAAAGGTGAAATATTACTTCAAAAAATTCGGACCACTGATAATCTCGCGGATATGTTGACAAAGATGATGATAGTTGTCAAGTTCAACCATTTTTGGACTTGATAAATATTTTGAGAAATTGAAGATGAGCGCTACACAGTGCATTTTAGAGATACCTTTGAAATATTTTCTTTTGAGAGAAAATTTGCATATTGTAAATAGATAATAGCCAAGGTGGAGATTTGTTGGTTTGTGGCTATTGTTTCCACATCGAAAGATGTGAGAATAAGGAGTCTTAATGCTATAAAAAGACCCCTCCTTTCTTAGTTGAAAATATCTCAAATAAGCCAATTGTTTATAAGGCTTATTTTTCTCTTCTCTCTCTTTTGTATTTCTTCTTTGAAATTAGTAATATTATTTTAGTGGTATCCGAGAATGTAGGCAAAATTGGCCGAATATCATTAAATTTGGTGTTCTTTTTATTAATTATTTAATAACTATTTTTGGTATAGTTGTGGTGCTATTTTGTGCTAGTGATTATATGCCTATTAAAATTCTGTCTAAGGAAAGACTTGGTATTATTCTGTCTAAGGAAAGACTTGGTATTTAAGAGTGTCCATTGTGATCCACCTCTCTTTTCTGAGAATTTTTCTGATATAATTGTTGGTGCAATTGTTCACACACTATATATATTATTAGTGAAAAATTAATCCAATTTTCACAACATCAGGAGCGTCGGTGCATTGGGATGAGGTCTTAGTAGCCTATGATGCATGAAAGAAAACTTTTACTTATGCATGACAGAAAACTTTTAATTACTTGACCCACTGATATTATAAATCTTAACCTCTCCACACAACATGTTAGCAAGGACAGGTTCCATCATCACTCTGTTAAAATTTTCAGCCTCTCCAGATGCGTTAACTTTTTGACAACTGATTCTGTGGATATCTATTTTTCTCTGGGGTCACCAGAAATTCGGTATGAGATGTCAAATTATATTGTTTTTCCTCTTACTGGGGTTATTATTACTGAATTTTCATACTAAGTTTCTTTGGGCAAAAATGAATGCATCTATGTATACAGGTTTCACTTTTATTTATTTTTGACACATGTAGTACAGCTTTGCTGGAGATGTTTCACTTCCTTTTCGATTTTTTGTAGGGATCATCTTAAGGTTGGGAGTGGGACAACATGCAGCCTGGAAAGCCATAGGAGTTCTGGATCTGGACTGATGATGGAAGTGGTGATTATAATTAGTGAGTTAGAGCCAGCCATTTAGGGAATGCAGCTCAAAAACAGAGGTTTGTATCAATGTTTTCTGTTCCTCTCTCTTTTTTCTTCTTTAGGATTTTGTTATAGTATTTAGAATTTTGTCAGATAAGATGTCACTAAAAAGAAAATTCCACAATTTAAGCGAGGGATTGGCAATGATAGAATAATAATGCATTGTTGCTACTGAATGCAGAAGGTTGAATGGGGCAATCATTTCTAATTTTCAATATTCTGGGCCTTATATTGTCGATCAATGCATCTACTCGTAGCTTCGATTCATGGTGAGATATAGACTATTAGAATGAGACATGAAGTCCCAATTAATCTATGCACAAAATGGATACCGGTTCAAGTCATTTAGGTAAGGGATTGGAAGAGCTTTATTGTTGGAGAACGTGGAAACAAAGAAAAATCCCACATCCAGGAAGTAAAGAAAAGAAAAAGATTTATAAGTTAAGTGGTTCCAAAAACAAAATGGCTTTGATGTGGAAGCCCAACACACCAAGCAATTGAAAGAAAGCCCATGGAGTCCAAGCAAAAATACAACATTTATAACACTCAATTGGGCATATTAAATAATTTGAGCATACATGTATAGGTTACTAAATAATTTGAGATGGTTGGATATTAAACTTTAAGCATACATGTATAGGTGGAATTTGAAATGGTTGAATGTGCATTATGAAAACTAAAACGCCAAACAATATTGACAGATGCTTCATCAAATGCTATAATACGAATAGATTTTCTTGATCTAGTGGGATCGCAACTCTTTATTGTGAACATTGAAATTAGAAAATGTAGATTTCAGGAGAACATCGAAACTTGGGGGGTAAGTAGTGGGGTAGACGTGCTTAAATTGTCTCAATCTCTCCTCTGAATTTTGTGAAATGCTAGTAAATATCAACCCCCTATTTGACCCCCTTGATGATTACGAGAGCGGTATTTCAGGGACTTGGTGAGTGATGAATTATTGCTTCTTTTCATTTTTACATAAAGATTGCACATGTGAGATTGCTTTGAAGTTTGTAATATTTATTGCTTTCTCACATGCATTTGTTTGATCTGCTATGTTCTTTTCTAGGTCTTGTACTTTGAAGATTTCATACCTTGTCCAATTTCTGAATCATGCGTAAATGGATTGACTAGCATTGACTGGAAAAGTTATGGATTGACATTTGGGAAAAATGTGGATGGAGGAGGTTACTTGTTAGAATGGGCAAAATTACCTGCTGATACTCGTATAGCTATGGTCCTCCACTGCATAAGCAATATCCAGTATTTGTGTTGAATTACATGCTTCATATTCTTTGCTTCACCATTATGCTAGATTCTTTGCTGCCATTCCTATATGTTGCATTCTATATTTTCCTTGACTTAATTTTTTGCCAAGGACATAATACCATCAACAAAACCTAGGACAAGTAATCGCCATCTTATTAAAAGCAGTTAAACTTGCATTGGATGATTTGAAGGAGAAACATACCGGAATTCTCCCAAGTGAAAATTCTGTCAAGGTAAATCTCTCTTTCTCGTAGATTCTCTTTTAAAAGTTTCTAGGAAAAAAACTTTATATAAATTGTCAATACGCAATTGTTACTGGAACAACTAAGTTCTTTATGGAATATAAAGTAAATAAAATGTTCATATTCCTTTGTCCTTTATTTCCAAAGTTTGACATGATGTCTATTTGTTATAAGTACGTAACAGTTCCATCTAACTAGTTTATGACAATGAGTAGAGTTCATAAGTAGTGCTTAGGCATTTTAAAAGTTAAAATATTTCTTATGTTGTAAGATATGTCTGCATTCTGGACTGAAAGCTTGAAAGTGTCTTTATCCTCAGATTCGCAGCTATGCCAATGACCTTGCAAAATCTGTTGCGGGACTCGTCTTGTCATCGAATGATCCAGACTTCCAAGAAGAATGCTTCTCTCTTCTTGGTCTTCAATCAAGAGAAATTAGAGGGGAAACTGTTGAAGAAAGTATTAAAGAGAAAATCATTTCGGTTATAGACGCGAATGATAGGAAATCCCAGAGAAGCAAAGAAGTGGTAGTGGCACCTCTTCTTTTTGAAGACGACCGCTGCTGGAATTCAGGCTTTCAAGACAAGGAATATGAAGAAGGTGAGGATGCATTTAGTTTCTTGGATTAACTAATAATGCCATATTGTTTGTGTTGAAATTGATTTATTCATTAGAGTTCATTTCTGTAAATTCTTTAGTTTCAATTTTTGATGATCTTTCACTATATGAAAAAAGTAATATAAAAACGAAATATATAAAAATTAATATGATATTACCAGACCCCAATTTATTTAAAAAAAAAAAACTATCATTACACAATAATTACTTGATAGCTGAAAATCTAAAGAGGGAATATTATATGGTATTTACCTTTGTTTTTTTATCTCTTTCTTTGGTCCTTTATCTTCCACCAGACATGCCATTTCACAGAATGAAGTGGAATGTGTCAATTTCCAAATCCCACTGCGCTTGTTCTCAGTAATTGAATGTTACTGTCTCCTTTCAAGTCTGGAACATTCCTTGATCGGGCTCCATTCAGGAATCTGTCATAGCTGTTACGTGATGGATTTGGCCGATGGTCCTGCTCGAACCTCATTAGGAAGCTCACATACATATCCTAGATAAAATGTTCTTATAGATCAACTGAAATATTGATTGTTCATTGTTTATTAACCAGGAGAGACAACGATTTTTGTCCACAAGACGAATTAAAACATAATTACTTTTTATATTCAATAATCAATAATATTAAAATAATTCAAAATATATATATGTATACATATATGTGACAGATGTAAATAAAAAGAAAAAAATAAAAAAGAAGGAAAATCAGATTGCACATAAATTTGTGAAATCTGTCCAGTCTGCAAGTATAAAAGTGAATTATTATTGATTCCAGGCTCTAAAAGTTACATTCTTTCTGTTCAACACTTCAATACGTATTTTTGTACGGAAGTTGAGCCACACAAGGAGCAAAGGCCAACCATAGCCTCCAAAATTATAAAGAAAAAAAAACCAAAAGGTGTATATATTTATAATAATAAGTGTAAAATATAAAAGAGGTAGCAAAATACACCAAACTATTAATTCAAATATTATGTGAAGAGCAGGCAATATGTATAATGTGGATAGAATTTTCAAGCCGCAGAGGGAGCTGGAATGTAGGAAATGGCAGGCTCAGGCATGGAAGCCATAATAGATGTCCTTGAAAATGTTTCTTCTTCTGCAGGTACTGAGTTTTCTGGTTTCAAATCAAGCGACTCGTCGTTGTATATATCCCACCATTTTGCCACTAGCATCTTTATGTCCTCTCTGTCCATGTTTTCTTCCTTTCCAGTATATCTCCATGGTTTTGAACCCTGTATTATTCAAAATTTATATTAATTTAACTTAAATATTAATTAATTAAGCTAATTATAATTTACTATAAGAAGATCACTGTTATACTTACAGCAGCACAATAATGGGCAACCTTAACTTTTTCAACATTCACATTCTCAGGATGACGCCATAAAATGGCTAAAACCAGGTTGTATTCCAGAGGAAGTGGCTTGAATGTTTTCTCGAAAAACATATTCAGGAAATCCTGCCATTATTTTATCGTAAAGAAAAGTTAAATTATTAATTTCTTCCGATATATAGAATTGAAATAATTTATACTCTTTGCTAAACTAATTCATCTCAGCTCATTTAAGCTTTAATCCTAAGTTAATTAAAGTCTGCTATACATTATAAGCGAACTTACTTGCTCTGCAAATAGTGTTGGAGGGGTGATCTCAAGAGTAGAAAGAAGGTTATCATAAGTCAAGCGGCTAGGCTCAAAAACAAACATGCCGGCGTTGAAGTACAGAGGCGGAGGAGAACCCATATCAGCCGGCCATGGAACTCTATCTGGGCACTGTTGGCAATACCCAATGGAGTATTGAGGAGAATGGCTCCATGTTTTCTCACAGAAACAATCCATTACAGCATAAAAGTAGCCATCTGGAGTATCAAACAGATTATCTATATTCTCGAACACTTGAATATCAGCATCCAAATATAGCATCTTGCTGTACTCTTCAAACTGTAACAAAAGTCAAAGTCATTATTAATTATGCATATAAACTGTTTGTTGTAATGTCGATTTGTAGTTGATCCATGTTTGAATTTTCAATTTCTATATTATCAAAGAAAATAATTTGTGGGGTACGTACGTGCATGGTGGTCCATATTTTCCATTCTTTATTCATATTTTTCCATTTATAATTTTTTTTAAAAAAAATAGATACATTATATTAGATTCTCAAGCCGCCCTTGTTGGAATCCAAGCTATTGGCATGAAAGAATTATGAATATAAACCTATTTTATGATATATAAATGTGTATAATATAAATATTTCTTTTATTACTTTGAGGAATAATTTTGAATATTCCTTGTCTAATATATATGTGTGTATATATATTATATAATTTCTTTATTTATATATATATAAATGTACAACAATAAAACAAAAATAAGAAAACTACATGGTATGCTATTTTTTATAATTTTTCAAAAATATTCTATAATTGTTTAGAAAATTTCGAAAATATTTTCTTTTGACTTGACTGAATAATACTTTATGTATACTTCTACTATAGATGTATATTTTGGTATGTGAAATATATATATTAAATATCTCTAAAATTGAATATTTTTGAAATTGAAAATTGAAAAATAAATATGTTTAAAAGAAAAACTAAATTCTTTTGAAAATATTTTTTTAAGGATATTTTTGTCTAAAACACAAGAAAAATTAAAGTTTGGAGGAGTATGGTCTTTGTCATCCGGTTTGTTATAGAGTTCAAAGTTTTAACTTGCAGTAAACCCAAATAAGTAGTTGAATAGCCAAAAAAATTATAATACAATTTAAAAATCTAATAAAAATATAATTGATCATAAATTTTGAAAATTAATTAACTAATAACTTTTTCTAGTACTATCAAATATATAAATATCTAAAGAAAGGGATTATATCAAAATTTAAAACTTAAATAAGAACATAAATAATATTTATTACAACTGGACCTGATTATGGACCGGATCAAAATTTTGAAACATTTTTCAAAAATTTGACACTTATGGGCCAATTCATGGCTAGGTCTGAATATAAGATACATGGTTAATAGTTACAAACTAAAGTACGATTGCCAATAATATAATATGTATGGAACATAAAAATGAAAACAAACTTACATTCCAAATCCGGAGCTTGGAGTAGTTGATAACATAATAGGCCATAGCAAATTGAATTTGGTTATCAGGAGGATAAATAGGCTCAATTTCACTAACTATGCAACCTTGAGACCTCAAAATTTGGCGATGTTCTTCAGGAACATCATCCAATATTGCAACTACTAGTGGGTAAGCACTTTTCACTTTCCTTAATCCTTTTGCTAATCCAACTACTCCTTTCACATAATCTCCATTTCCTGCTAAAAATGTCACATAAGCTCTCTTTGAATACCCTGCAGTGTTCATGGTTGACACCTTGCCAGAGCCTGAATATACAGTAGACACTACTTCAGGGGCCATTTTTTTAAAAGTTCTCCAAGCTCAATCAATGGAGGATTTTTGAGGAATTCTTTGGAGAAATTAAGTAGAAGATTAGCAACACTAAGATGCTATCCAATACTAATAAACTTCTTTTTTTTTAATCCCTGAGTTCTTCCATGCTATTGTTGGCCTCCTTTATATAGATGTAAAATGTGAAATAAATTCATTCCAAATGAACTCTAAATCAGACTCAAATGTAAATTCATTTTGGTCCTTTTCATGGCTGATAATATATAACATAAAAAAATAACTATTATATATGCTTATTAAGTGTAAGGCGGTGACTTTTTTTATTTATTGATTTTTCTTTCAAGTGTAGAAAAATAATGAATGAACTATATTTTCTTTATGCATGCAGCTAACATTCATTTTAGCCTTATCAATAAAATGGACGGTTGAGATTTCAATTGGGGGCTTCATTCCATATAATTTATTTATACATACATAATTTTTCACTTGATGAATAACGTACCATGCAAGACTGCGAATTTCAATTAATGAAGAAAATTACAATTAGTCAATTTCTCCAAAATTTCTAAACTAAGACTCTATATCGATCTATAACCATATTTAAAATACGCAATGAATAACATATTTCTCTAAAATATACCAGCCAAGGAAGGCCATTAACATCTAGATATTGAAGTCTTGTGCTTATTAGGAATTTTGAGTTTAATAGATATTTATGGATGATAATAAATTGATTAAATAAGAAATTTCAAAACCAAAGAAAAATGGGGTTATTAGAATTTTGATTTGAGAGCATAAGAAAGTGATATCAGACTCATCCATTACCAGATTTAAATTTGACTATATAGTTATTAATAAATAGCTAAAATAATTAGAATAAGTTAAGGTATAAATATAAGTACAAAAAAAAAAGATGATTTTAAGACGTGATATTGGCAGGAAAATAGTATTCCTTGTTATTGATCGGCATTAGCTAAAGAAAACACTTAGAATAATAATTAACGTAAAAGAAAAGGCTAAAACAAAAAAGAAAGACTTGCTAAAACAAAAAGGGATAATTTAAAGGCTTGGAAATTAAACATATATATAAACCTTTTGGAACCTCCACAAATATTTCTTTGTTAATTATCAAATGTACTAATCACATTAAATTAGTGATTTTGTATTATAGAACCATAGACTAATAAAGTTATATTTAATTAGTGAGATTTGGAGAAACTTCATTAATGAATTTTTTTCCTTAAACATTATTATTTTTGTTTATGAACATCATAACTTCTAATTTTCAAAATTATTAATATGATTTACTGCACTAATTTTTATATGGTATTAGCATCTCTCTTTCTGCAATATATACATATATTTTTATTTTTATTTTTATTTTTTCTCATTTTCTTCGTTATATTGTTGCCCATCAAAGTTAAACACTATATATAGAGTGTGAAATTGGAGACAAGATGAAGCAAAAGTTAAAAAAATAGATTTGAAGAAAGAAAAAGAAAATGAAGAAGCATCAATTAATGGAGATTTGTATTCTTACTTCTCCCTTTCTTTAGGGCTTTAAACTGTGCTGGCTCCACAGCTTCTAAATATTCCACTGATTTTGGGATTTTTGCCTTTTTTTTTTCTCCTACCCTTACTTTTGTAAAGGAACCAAACAAAAACACTTCAAAATTAATGCCATACCTCAATAATTACCTTTTATAATTATAATTTATTTATCCTATTTTCCGTGTTAATCTTTTTTTATTAATATAGATATGAGAAAATAAACTTTAAAAATTAATTATTAAGGTTGGAGTATCTATTTTTATATTAACTAGATCATATTCTTATATTTTTTAAATATGAGATTACTTATAATTTATTGTATTATATGGTTCAACATTATATATACATATATATGTATATGGACGAAGTTAGAATTTAATTTATATTTTCATAAAAAAAATAACTTAAAATATATAACTAAAAAAAGTTTCAACAAAGTAACAGGTTAATACTTAAAGTATTATTAATATCTTTTATATAAATAAAAATAAAATTGACTCCCTTAAAGGAGGCGAATTTGGCTTTTTACAAGCTTAAAGGGTGCAAACTTGATAAAAAAAAATATGATTTAGGAAGGCAAATTTGGATTTCATTAATTTTTTATAGAGATTTCTTTTTTCATAAGTTAAGTACGGATAATTGTCTGACTCTTTTTACAGGTGGCTCTCTTTCTCTCTCTATATATAGTTGATACTATTTTTTAGTTTTTAGGCTCATCGAGTCCAATACCTAGTTGGTACCAAAATTATAGACCTCGATACCGAACACTTAGAGATTAATAGAGCTCCAAAAATTCAGAAACATATCTTAAATATAACCGTCGCATGTTATTAACATCTCCAAAAAAATTTGGAGTTATGGTTAGATATTATCCTTTACTTCTCAATTATAAATAGGAATAAACTTCGATGAATAAAGCATCATTTTTTATTCTCTTAGCTTACTTACCTACAGATAGATCGAGTATTAATTTAAGTATCCAAATTTTCTCACTAAAATTCGAGCTCTTTTTTTTTATCTTGTAAATAGATGAGCTGAATGTGATAACGAAACTCTTTTGAATCTACAAGGTCCACCTTTTACCAATAGTTATAGTTTTGATGGAAAAATATTTTCAACATAATTAAAGTAATGAGAAGGGTGAAAAACATTTAAAAGGAAAACAATAATGTAATAGTTAAAATGTGGAAGATGACGAAGAGCTGTATTTTGAAATATGAGTTAATTAATTAAATAACATTTTAAGCAAAAGTAGATAATTAATATTTAATTTGGATTAATAATGATATTAAATTTAAAAAAAAATTAAATTGTGATCAACACCGTTATTAATGCTGATCAAATCAAACATGTCAAATATGATTTAATTGATAAGTTATTTAAAAGAGCAGCTGCATACACTAACGAAAAGAAATTATATAATTTTCTTGATTGTTCTTTAAAAAAATATTTCTACCAAAAAAATATGAGAAAATATTCTAAGAAAGCAATATCACTTACGACAGGACAATTTATATATATATATATATATAATATGCATAAGATATAATGATATATGTTATAATCAAATTCAAGTCCACCATTCAGAATCTTCTATTGTGACTTTCTAAATTAAACAAAGACCAAATCAAAAGGTATTGAAGATTATCCAAAGGTTTTTTTTTGCCTAATAATGTCTTAATTCTTTTAATTATCTCTTATCTAATATCAACATCCATGCTTATGTGTGTTTACTTTGTTAAAATAAAATATTGAAAAGAAAAAGAAAAGAATTAAAATTAATAACAAAATATGATCACACTCATTAATCTACGAATTTATATAATTATTTTTAAGGAGCAAAAATATTTTCATATACATCAATTTTAATTACAAAACATGAATTGTTGAATTCATATGATTTTGATATATTAAATACTTAATCACAAAATGTATCAGCCCAATAATAAATTAAGATAATAAGATGTTAGTAACTATATATTCATTTTTTTTAGTTAGGTGAGTTCTAGGGCAAGTAAATCTAGTTGCTCATACTCTTGCTAGAGCAATTAGCTCTGGGATTTTATTCCCTGTTTTCTATCATCTGTATTGAGTTATAATTTGAGTTAATACCACTATATTTCCATAAAAAAATATCTATTTATTTTTATTTTTCTTTTAAAAAAAGATATTTAAGTATTTACAATTAATAATATAATTTAAAATTCAAATATAATAATTGTATGCCAAGAGGCATAATTTAGGGGAAAAAATACATATTTTTAGACAATAGACTACTCAGAATTAATTATCCTTTTTCATTGTAATATTCAAAAAGAAATCTCAAATTATAATAATTTAAAAAGGAAAACATCATTAAATATATATATATAGTTGAATTTTAAATCTTTCTTCTTTTATTTTTTTAGAATATTGAATATAAAGAAAATCTTACCTTTTAAAATTATATGACCCTTGAGGTTTTTTTTTTCTTAGCACAATAAAGAGAAATTCATTAACTAAACCAAGAGATAATCTTTCCCATGGATACAAACCCAGAGAACTATAGAAGAGTTACCTTATTAACCAAGGCAAAAAAAAAAAATACAAGATAATAGCGGAAATCTACGACTATGAGCAAACTCAAAAGGCTCATAAAATATAAACTACAACAAAGAAGAAGAAAAAACACTAAGAACTATTGTGACACCTCAAGTATCCTCAAATGTTGAATCAGTTGAGGGAAAACATGGATCCAGGAAGAAGGCTAACGCTATTACAGATCTTGAAATAGCTCACTGTTGTTGCATGATATGACCCTTGAGTTAGGATTATATACACTTCATACATCTTTATTCTTTTATAGGAATTATGTATACTTGAAGAGCAACTAGAACTTTGTTTCTTATTAGAAGTAAATTTACAACATGTATATACTTTGTCTCCTTGTGGACATTTTCTGCCACATTAGTAACTTTGGAAGATGAGTAAATTAAGCACAAAAGTTAAGGTTCGGAGTAGAAAATTATAAAATTGGGTAAGATCCAAAGTAGATTCTCTACTGAAACACTGAAGCAGACATGCACCCAGTATACTTTTCAGGTTGTTATAATTTATAAACCTCAAGCAAGTGGCTATGGCAGTGGTGGCCCAATTGATTATTTAGGTTTGAAGCTGCACCACACAACTCTTCTTTCTACTTCTACGTGTGGTGTCCGGTTGATTGGCAACCTTCGATCAGTACAAGAAAAAAAATTAAGATTTGTAAAACAAGTTCGTCAGTCTATCCATCATTAAGGATCTCTTATGGAATCTTCTTTACTTTACATCTCACTGGACTAACTCCAAAAACTTGTGATCATAAGACCAGTTAAAATTATGCCCCCCATGCAACTAAATAAGTGGACTTCAAGCGTAACTGCTGATTTATTATGATGCAAAACATTTTACCTGTCGTTGGCACAATTTGCCGGGGTTTTCCCCCCAGAATTTTAGCACAAATGAGTTCATTTCATTTTTTCCAACGCTCAGATTACAGCAAAAACCCAAGACAATATGATGCATCTCTTGAGTTATAACATTGCCAACCATGGAGACAGAACAAGTAGGAAAATAATACGGAAAAGATTGGAGCACAAAATACATTTTCAATTACAACTAGAAAAGCTGCATCCAGACGCAAATAAATGCTCAATAGTGTATCCAACCATATTCTATTACAATATAACAATAAAAATATCCTAAAAGGAAGAAAGATCATTCCAAAAGGAAAAGGGATGATAGTAAACACAATTCAGTTCTCTCTGAAAGAAAATAAAAAGAAAACAAAAACAAAAACACTATCTAATATTCACCCTGCATCCAGAATTGCCAATCCACAAAATCTCATTTTTTGCTTTAAGCCTGCAGGTTAAGCACACAAGCGCAGTTATAACCTTAAAAATAGAGACACAGTGTAAAAACTCAGCCTTACTAAATAATGCAAATCATAATCTTCCCCAAAAATTCATTGAAGTTGACTAACAATTGACTTTATTATACAAGTCTTCACTTGCTAACATAGACAATTGGGTAGTTGCATTGCACTCAACAAACCCACACAATTTTTGCTCCACAAACAGGAAGGTATCCATTCATACCTTGTTAGCAATATTATTGGAGATCCAGTCCAAGCCCTCATAAAGCCCCTCACCAAAGGTTGCACACGTGCTTTGGATGTACCTGAAAGAAAGAAAAAAAAAAGTGGCTTACTGGGGGGCCAAAATTGATAATTGATAATAAATAATACAACAAAAACTTAAACATAAAGTTTTACCAGTCACACTGGCGAAGAGAGTTAAGCCCAAGCTTGTCAGTGATTTCAGCAGCATTCATTGCATTTGGAAGATCCTGCTTGTTAGCAAATACAAGCAACGCAGCATCTCGTAGCTCATCCTGAAACCACCAACAATTACACTCATTTTTTCAAGCCACTCTTAAGCTTTCAACACCAAATAAAATGAGTTTTTGATGCCTTGGATTGCCTTGTCAAACACAGCACCATATCAGAAACTTGGGTAAAAAATTTAGAGGGAGAAATGACTAAGATCAAGAAACTCAGTCCATTTCCCAATGACTGAACATAAATAAAATCTATATTAAATCGAATACCACTCTTAACTGGATA
This sequence comes from Garcia nutans, assembly GCA_947685225.1. Classification (NCBI taxonomy): domain Eukaryota; kingdom Viridiplantae; phylum Streptophyta; class Magnoliopsida; order Malpighiales; family Euphorbiaceae; genus Garcia; species Garcia nutans. Next base: position 2,975,086 of record CANTUV010000048.1, on the reverse strand, counting down.
TTGGGATGCATGCCAAGAGATGTCCCCTCCGTAGAGTTGGTAAGTTATTTCTTTAAAACCAAATTCAGCATGCAAAAACTAATTCATTTTCAATATAATTGGCAACTATCTAAATGAAATAAGTTGCCACATAATATTACATATATAATCAATTTATTAAGAACTTTATTACATAATAGTTCCATCATGCACATAAACTGATTTTTTAATATTCCATCAACAACAATAGCTTCAAAAGTAATGAAGCCATTCTATCATTAACAATGAAATGATTCAAATAAAAAAGAGGCTATGTGCAAAGCATGTTTTACGGACAAATAATATTATCTGTCACCCATGTGCTTCTGAAATGCATGGATACTCTTATTCCTTGGAATATTTACTAGCACAATATAATTTAACCACTGAACATCAAGTATCACAATCTGAACTATAAGATTCCATAAATCCATAAAGGAAGTCATCACATTTCAATGCCCCTTCACATAATAAATCTCTTTCCTTAGGGAAGTTTTCATGCCCATTTAATTTTTCTGTTGTTAATGAAACTATTCGGTTTTTCATCAATTCTTAAGATCTCATCTTAAATAAAGATAAAAATTATTTTTTATTAAAAAATGTGTTAGTACACACAAAGCAATCAATGAATAATAGGTTGGCACCAAACAAAATGGCATACCTCATTCAACAACCTATGCAAATCATCCCTGGCTTCCACAATACGGTCTCTGTCATTGCTGTCCACCACAAAAATGAGACCTTGGGTGTTTTGGAAGTAATGCCTCCACAAGGGACGAATCTGTAACATACATTTTTAACCATCACAAGAAGTACAAAAATTCAACACTGACCTCTACATGAGCATTTTCAAACATTTATCTGTTAGTAATAGAGCCTAATTCAACAGAAAGATTGAAGGAAAAAGTTCTGTCTCATTGAGATGTCCAAAATACACTTCATCACTGTCAAATGGATGGAATTTATGTAGAGATCTCATACCTTATCCTGACCGCCAACATCCCACACAGTGAAAATGATGTTTTTATATTCAACAGTTTCCACATTAAATCCTGAAGAAAAGAGTAGTTTCCACATTTAAATACAAGTTGCATGCGTAACTTTCCAAAGGATAACCAGGCAACATCAGACAAAATTGAGAAAAAATGTAATCACACGAGTAAAGGAATTGAATAAAATACTATAGGCTGACAAACAAGGAACCTTGGAGTTTATCACAAGCCGGTAAACAGCATGCCCTCTAAATTGTATTTCCAAAATTCATTTTAATGATCTTTCAAATTTCATATTTCCTTGCTCCTGTTAAACATATTTTGAAGGAACAGTTATATAATATGATTAAATTGTAGGAAATGCCATCTTCATCTGAAAAACCTTGCTTCTTAAAGCATGCCAATCAAGTGGAAAGCCTAGCAACTCATAATCACCGGTTTTTAGGTAAAAATGCATCCCAACAAGATGCACAGTTGCACCTACAACAAATGCAAGTTTTGGGATTGAGCAAACACATGCCCAAGAATGAGCAAGCATGATATGTACATGTATGCTGTGAAAGTGGACATATATGCATGGACACGTATGTCCACTTAATGTGTTTGGAATGACCTTCTTAAAGGTTTCTTTTAAAACAGGTACACATTTAAAGTGAATGCACTTCAACATGAAATTTTAGAATTAATGTTCATGATATATTATCATCTTTGGATGGATAGATTCATCAATAGACAATAAAGAAGTATAATATCAAAAACAAGTCCAAACATTAGTTTAAATTATATAATTTAAAATAAAAATACAAAATAAATCCCTGAACTTCAATCCACTACCAAATGCACCATTAGAGAGATTTCAGCAAGAATTAACATTCTAACTCCATTAAGATGAATTCTAGATTAGGAAGTAACTAATACAATCAGTAATGATAACTAAATTCTTCCAGCGAGCAAAAATTCAATAAGAAAACAAACAAATATCAAAGGTCAATAAAACAATTTCTTTAACTGATCCAACAAAATCCCACAAAGCAATGTATTTTCAGAATACTTGAACAGAGCAGCTCAAAGATTGCAAAATAAATGACAAGACTCAAGTAGAAATCACTCACCAATAGTGGGAATTGTAGTGACGATCTCTCCAAGCTTACGCTTGTACAAGTTGAATTAACGAAACGCCGAATTTGCTTTTGATTTAACGAAAATGCCCTGATTTTTTATATTATATTATTGGCCAATTTTAAATGGGTTAAATTGATGTAAATTAGAAATATTTATGTATTAATTATATTAAAAAATAATTATTTTAAATAAAAGATTAGAATATATTATTTTTTTAATATAATTAATGTATAAATAGTGTTATTAGAATCTATTCTATGTTATTTTTAAGGTGTGAATGTATTAGATCAAATAAAATGCTGCCACGTCGCCCTCGTCCTTGCGTGAGGCAATGGGGTTTTTCGATTTATGGTATGCTAATTGCTACCAACCAAGAGAATGTGCCACGTCATCCCAGAATGTGAATGTGTTTGTGTATTGAAGAAATTATTTAATTTTAAACCAAAATTAAAATTAAACAATCGGTTCAAAAAAAAATAAAATAAAATACTAATTAACGAATCATTGCTGATTCAATTCAAATTCAAGGCTCAAAAGTTTGTAGAAAATATAAACGTTATTTATTAATTATGGTTCTAGCGGCGGCAGAGTCACTAAACACTAAATTTTTTTTTCAGGTATAAAAATTATAAATATCAAATTTTATATGAATTAAAGATTAGAATTCATTTATAAATCAGCATTTTAAAAAATTTTATTTACATATCTTGATTTATTTAAAATATATAATATATTTCATATATTTAATTTAATTATTTTATATATGATACATTAATACCATTGTTATGTCCTTTTCCTTCTTTTTAAATTTACTAAAAAAAATGTAATTAATCCATTCAATTGATTTTTTCATTGAAAAAAAAATGATTTTTTCATCAATAATCTCAAAAATTTCAAATCAAAATTATACAGTTAATTGTTCAAAATTATAAAAAATAGCTAAAATTTTTCCATATATTTGTAATAAAATATTAAACTAATAGCAACTCAAAAGAGAAATACTTTATAAACCATCCAACTATTGAAACTATAAAATTTATAAAATTTTATATCCAATATTTAGAAAAAAGAATACTTTTTGTAATGAATTTTTTTTTCAATTATGTTTATAGTTCTTTAAATTCATTCACATCTTCTGAAATTCTTCAAAATTAAAACATTTATCCATTTAAATATAAGTTATAAAATAATTTCACATGATTTTTAGAACATTATTATTTTCAAATGATTCAACATCTATTACAACTATATATATAATATGAAAATATATTTAAAATTCTAAAATGTGCATTTTCTTATTTTAACAAAATTGAAATAATAATATTTTTTTAAGGGAAAAGTTTTTTTTTTAAAATCCATAAAAAGCAAGTATTATATTGTACAGAAAATAAAAATGAAATGAAATTTTCAAAATAAATAAGATACACTAACTTTTCAAAATTAGTAACGATAAAATGCCAAAAAGATGAGTGTTAAAAATTATTTGAAAAATGTTAATATCTTCTATTAGAGTCCTTAATTCAGAGTTTCTAAACTCAATATACTCGATTCATTTTAGGATCCAGCAAATTAAATTATTATAATTCTCTATTTCAATTCTTCAATGATTGTTCGAATACAAGAATGTACATTAATTTTTAAAAATTGTGAGATAGTTTATTCAATTTCAAATTAAAGGATAATTAATAATAAAACAAACAGCTTAAAAATATTAATTTCGTTGTTCAAAAATAAGAATATGGCATCTTTTTTTTTTCCTTTCCTGAAAAAGAAAATAAAAAGAAAGAATGCAGCATCTAAACATATGCTTAGTTAGAAGTTTGGACAATATGAAAAGGGAATGTTGGTCGTAATGCAAGGGAAGCCGGAAACTTTTGGGCGTCAGTTGAAATCAAACTTTTGGGAATCAAACTGTTGGGCAACATAACAATGATAATCTTTCAAATAACATTTCAGATTTGAAATATAATTAACCCCAACTTCTTAATTCTTATCACCATAATTATTTTCTAATACTATTAACCGATGTGGAAATTGCATATTTTATAAATTTTCACAATCACGTAATTAACATTCTTAAGCTACATAACTCATTGCATTAACTTGAATAATTACACAAATTGTTACTGCAAAAGCTAGATTTTATAATAAAACTAATTTGTTTTGTTGCAATAAAAATAGTAGAAACAGATTTTCTTAATCTGCATTGTATGAACAAACAAGGATTTACATTTTGAAAATATTAATTGGTTGTGTCGAGTGTGTAACTATCAAAATGTTTGAATTCGGTGAGGTATGAAATTCAAGAGGAGCAATGGCAACCGTGAATTCCCTATTTCCAGTTAGCTATAAATAAAGACCCTTGCTAGGACCGATACCAATGATGTTATAAAGGAGGCTATGCATCTAACTTCTTTCTTTAATAATTCGTCTAGATCTACACGCTATATAACTCAAGAATTAAATTTATGTTCACTTAAATTTTATGTCCACCTACAAACACCTTTGATTCTCACTCTGTCCACCTGGAGCATACTTCATTTGGTTAGGTCAGGGGTCTTTCATCCCTCAAGCTGACTTCCAGTCTGAAACATGAGCAAAACAAGAAATATTACTAATAAAATAAATTATATTGTTAAAAATTTACAATTTTGATTAACCAAAATATAAATGTCATAATCATGCACTTAATTCTTTGCCCCAAACACACAGAATAGTTAGCTAAATAACCCCCTCTCATAAGGTTGGGAGCAGCCAGATGCAGGTAGTACAAATCAGGCATCAGTACACAGATAGAATTAGGAAAATTATATCAGATGACTGTGTCAAATCATTCAGTACCAAGTCACTAACTAATAGAAGGTTTAGATCTAGCAATACGTGGTCCGGCACAAACAAACATTGTGTTAGTACCTCATGCAACTTGGATTAGCCATCTATTTCAGTTAGTTTCAACGAAGATGATTCATGTGAAAATACCAACATATATGATGATTAAAGAAATTCAATCACAGCATCAGAAAATAACTCCCAAAACCAATCAAAAGAGAGACCAGGATAAGTAAATTACCAAGTTGCTATCGTGGAAGAAATCATTGTTGATGAATGGGAATTCTCTTTCTAATGTCATTTACATAAATAAAAAAGCATGGACACCATAGAAGATCTGTAATCTCGTCTTCGCCAACTCTAGACACTCTGCAAACATAATCAGCACTTCAAATTACCACAGGAGAAATGCACAACATTGCAAGATCGACAGAGCCAGGTACGTCTTCTGCAAAGATGCTTTTAGAAATGAAGAAAGTGCTGAGACAAAAAAGGGTAAAGGAAAAGAAAAGGATGCCAAATCAAAAAATTACCTTGCTATTTACAGAAGCATGGATAAAATCCGATGTATTTGTGGTCAGCGCCAGTACTGAGCCCAACGATGAATGGTCTCAACCATCTGTGGGAACAATGCACTGACGCTTTCATTAATAAGGTCCTGGAAAAAGTGTATAGCAGCCTCGTCATCCAAATCCAGCCGGAACTTCTCTTGAAGCTGCAAGCATCAACGGAGCTTCATTCAAAAGAAGAAAGATAGCCATGCTCCAGGCTGACTAACTAGATTACAAATGTAAAGGTACCTTAAGAATGCTCTTTTCAGGGTCAGTAGCTATGTCAGGAATATTGGAACCAGCCATCAGATGGAAAAGATTTAAAATTAGGTTACTAGATTTTCGGAGGATGTTGTATGCTTCACAACAATATGATTTGAACCTGGTATAATATTGGCTGCAAGAAGAAAAAGTAGGACAAAGTAATCAAACATATGCTGATTTTGCATCGCTAGATTTGCAGCACCACATAACGAGGTATCAAGTCTTGTCTGAGTCATATTTTATAGATCCACATATCTAGAAAGCTGGCAATAAAAAAAGAAACACTAACATAACTAAAAAAAATTAAAAGAGATAGAACAACACCTTTCTGCACCACCCATAGCCTCAACCATTTCCTTGCAGAGCTTCATTGGTGGTGGGAAGGGCTTAGGATCTCGGCCAAGAATAAAACCAAAATCCACATGGAAAAGACGTCCATCATCTCTAAGAAGAAGGTTGTCAAGGTGCCTGCAGATCAAAAAATTGACGCCTTTGGAATTACATTTCTATTTGAAACATTCAGCATCCTTACGATGTAGGAACTTAAAGAAATGCTACTGCGAAGATGAAGTTCCTACCGTTGAGCATTAACAATTGAAATTCTACAAAATTATAATAGCAGAAGCAGAAAAATATAATAAGATTCTCACCAAATATTGGCATGAAAATTTGGTAATCGCATTTAACATCAATAATACATCACAAAAAGGCAACCTGCTTTTCATATTTCTTTCTTTTTTTTTTTCCATTCCAGTTATAGGCAGAAATTCACTTTCTACAAGCAAGTTCAAGTGAATTTAGGAAGGATGAGGATGGCAAATCAAAATTTTCTTTGGTGTCTACTATGAGCAAGCACCAATCATTTTTTTTCCCAATCTAAATGTTATGCAAATATGATCTGCAAAACATGTTTATACTCCTCAAAGAGGAAGTGCTTCTTGCATTACTGAGCAATTAATAGGAATACTGAGTCAATGTGGGCCTATGGTTTGATTCTGGCAAATACATATTATATAAAAAGGGAATCATATCTAGTGACCTTTAAAAGTGGGCAAAATAGAAGTCAGATTGACTTCATACTCGCAAGAAAAGCTAGTCGAATTTGATGTAAGGATTGTAAGATTATCCCAGCTGAGGCTTTGACCACTCAACATAGGTTAGTGGTTTTGGATATCAAGTTTAAGAGGTTGACTAATAGGCCAAGGAGGAACAATAGTCCTAAGATTAGGTGGTGGACTTTAAAAGGTGAAAAACAATTGTTGTTCAAGGATGAGTTGGTCAATGCCGGAGGATGGAAGGACGATGTGAGTATGTCATCAAATGATATGTGGATATGCATGTCTATAACAATTAGAGGAGTAGCTAGAAAGATTCTTGGAGAATCTAAAAGGTGTGGACATCCCTCGAAGGAGTCTTGGTGGTGGAATGAGGAGGTGCAAAAAGCGGTAAGAAGTAAAAGGGAATGGTGTAAGAGTTTGCCCAAGTGTAATAACAATGATGCTTTTGAGCAGTACAAAAAAGCAAAAAAAAGATGTTAAAAAGGCAATTAGTCAAGCAAGAACACAATATTTAGAGAGTTTTTATGACAAACTTGGAACAAAGGAAGGAGAAAAAGCTATCTATAAATTGGCTAAGATAAGAGAAAAGAAATGTCGTGATATAAACCAAGTTAAGTGTATTAAAAATAAAGAGAATAAGGTTCTGGTTCAAGAGAAGGATATTAAGGAACGATGGAGAAGCTATTTTGAAGAACTTCTTAATGGTAATCATAGTGATAACATTGAGAGTTTAGACGTTAGGCCGGAGAAAAATGTGAAATACACTAGACGGATTAGATTTTTGAAAGTTAAAGAAGCTTTGAAGAGGATAAAAGTTGGTAAAGTTTGTGGACTAGATGAGATACCTATTGAGGTTTGGAAATGTTTGAGAGATACAGGAGTTACATGGTTGACATCTTTGTTCAATAAGATCTTAAGTACAAAGAAAATGTCTAATGAATGGAGACAAAGTAATTTGATACCTATTTTTAAGAATAAAGGAGATATTCAAAATTGCTCAAATTATAGAGGTATAAAGCTTATAAGTCACACTATGAAATTGTGGAAAAGAGTTGTGGAACACCGTTTGCGGTTAGATACTTGTATCTCCTCAAATCAATTTAGCTTTATGCCTGGTCAATCAACTATGGAAGCTATTTTTCTTATAAGAGATTTGATAGAAAAGTATAGAGAGATGAAGAACTTACATATGATTTTTATTGACTTGGAAAAGACGTATGACAAAATCTCTAGAGAAGTTTTATGATGGGTCCTAGAGCGTAGGGGAATATCTATACGATATATCCAAGTCTTGAAGGATATGTATGAGGGAGCTACCACCAGTGTCCGCACCGTGGGAGGGGATACTAAGGATTTTTCTGTTTCTATTGGATTACACCAAGGTTCAGCTTTGAGCCCTTATCTTTTCGCCTTAGTCATGGATGAGCTAACAAGACATATACAGGATGACATCCCTTGGTGTATGATATTTGTAGATGATATTGTATTAATAGAAGAGACTCAAGCAGGGGTAAGTCAAAAGTTGGAGTTATGGAGAAGCACTTTGGAATATAAGGGTTTTAAGTTAAGTAGGACTAAGACTGAGTATATGCATTATAGATTTAATAGCGAGAATAGAGAAAGAGGCAAAATTATTTTAGACAGAATAGCAGTGCCTCATAGTACTTATTTTAGATACATTGGCTCTATTCTTCAAGAAGATGGGGGTTGTGAAGAAAATGTAAATCATAGGATTAAAGCTGGTTAGATGAAGTAGAGGGGTGTTACAGGAATTCTATATGATCGAAAGATGCCAATTAAATTAAAAGAAAAATTTTACCGCATTGTAATACGGCCTGCGATGATGTATGGTAGTGAGTGTTGGGCAGTAAAAGGACAACACATGAGTAAAATGCATGTTGCGGAAATGAGAATGATAAGATGGATGTGTGGTCATACTAGGATGGATAGAATCCGCAATGAGTGCATTAGAGAAAAAGTGAAGGTAGCACCTATTGAGGATAAGATAAAAGAGCATAGATTGAGATGGTTTGGCCATGTGAAACGAAGACCTAGCGATACGCCGGTTAGAAAAACCGAACAAGTTAAAGAATATATAGCTAAGAGAGGCAGAGGTAGGCCTAAATTAACTTGGTCAAATGGTCTAAAATGATCTTATGATGTTATATCTATCAGAAGAGATAACCTTAAATCGTATTGAGTGGAAAAGAAGAATTCATATAGCCGATCCCAATTGACTTGGGATTAAGGCTTTGCTGTTGTTGTTGTACTGAGTTAATGTATTTTTTGTAGCCCAAGAATATGAAGATTTGATTCAGTTTCTATCCAAAACCTCAAAAAGCTTGATATCAGACTTGGCAAATTTGAAGAACATCTTTCTTGCAGCCTTTCTATGAAATGAAAAACAAAGGTTAATGTGCTTATCAAAGTGGCAAGATACATATCTAAATATTAATGGTACATGATTAAATGATTTACCTGTCTCCAATGCCCAGTATGTATGTGATAACAGAATAGCCAGCACAGCTTTTTATAAATGTTTCAAGACAGGTGGCTGTAATACCAAATGGACCATGGTCATCAGGATGAAACTTCTGCAAATAGCTTGTAATGCTGCGATGCTCAGAGAGAATCTGAATTTCAGACACATCTTAGTTACACATCAGATCTTCATTTTTCTTTTGTGAATACATATTGCAAAATTAAACATGTTGCAGATCAATTTCTTAAAATACATGCATGGCCATTACTCTGACAAATAATCCACGTTGGAAACATGGGTAATGAACAGTTGGGAAAATAATATAAGAGGCTTTCATTGTCCAGAAGCAAAAAGGAAAGGAATCAAATCAGTAACTGATGAGCCTGTTTCCAAAGCATCAACAGTTTCATAACCACTGTGATGATAGATCAGATCAATGTGCTGGCCAACGAAGCAGTCATTTGAAAAGCAAGATGCTAAAGTTAAAAGTTGCAATCCAACAAATATATTTTATACAGAAGTTTGCTGCACTTACATTCCTGTAACCTTTCAACTAACAACACACAAACAATGCTTTGCCTTCGTAACTTCTCAAAAAATGGAATATGTAGCAAAATGATTTCTTCAAAGCCAATTTGAGCATGATTATTAAGGCATGAAAAGGGATAAAAAGCTATTGAGAGAACAGCCAGCATACATGTCGATCAATTTTATTATGCTATAGCTCCGTCGAATATTTTTCACTTTTTTTTAAAAATAAAACGTAATTGCATGCAGTGAATGCACTCTCCCTTGAAAGAAGCTCCTTTCAGAGGATAAAATACCTGTGCCAATGATCGTGATGGTATGAATTCAAGCATGCCTTCATCTTGTCCGGTAGCAAGAACTTTATATGGAGTCAAGTGCAGATCAAGGTTTTCCAACTTAAGCAGTCGATCCATTAGAGAAACCATTTGAACAATCTACAATAATATATAGCGTAAGTATATCACTAATACCAAGGCCCCCATAAACTATTCCTCTCAGGCACACATGGGTTCATAGCAGAGTGTGTATGTGTGCACATAAGATAGAGAGAGAGATCAGGCAAAAAGACCAATTTTAGAGGCCTAGTTAAGATTTCTTAGCTAGTGCTAAGGATTTACCAATTGGTCTTGCCGAATATCATCACCCTTCTTAAATATGACTTTGCAAGTTCCCCCACTTTGTGTCCGGAAAGTCAGACGCAATGGATGCAGAGCACTCTTAAATATTGAGGACTCTGATGGTACAATCCCAGAGATTAGGACACCTGGAGCAAGTGGTGATCGTATTGGCTGGAAATATAAAAGAGCTACACATTACTTGAACACCATAAATAAACTTTTAGCAGCCATCTGGAATTCATAACTAGTCAAATGAAACTTCAATAAGGCAATAGAAGCTCATCAACACAGTGATCAAGGAAAAAGCAACTTCCAATTCAACACATACCTCTTCAAAATAGGTAAGTTCACTGAGAAGACCAGAGAGAAGTTGTCTAAGCTTTTCAATTTTCTTCTGAGTATTGCCTCGCACATTCCTTACATCTCTCATTATAGAGCACAACTGAGCTGTCAATTCTGTCTGACGCACCAAACTCTGCCACAACTTGAATCCATCTTCTTCTCCATTTGTACCACCAGGAAGCTGTGATATACCAGATATTATTGAACAAAAAGAAAGAAATAGGCAACCAAATGTCATCATCCTAAAATTCATAGTTCAATTGCTTAATATGCCAGAATTAGAATAGGCTAGCACCAATTTAAAACTCAAATCACCTTCATCCCAATAGATGCATGTTCCATGCAGCCAAAATAGTACTTTTAAAATTTCTGAAGGAACAGTAGGTTCAACTATTACCTACTATACTTGCAATGTTTTGAATACCAACCTTCACACAATTTCTGTACTAGACAGAATGTTATTCTGTTACTTCTATTTTTTTTTTCTCTAGAGGGGAATATAAGAATAATATAATTAGCATATCTAGTCATTGTCAAAATCTTAGGAAAAAATGCCATATTTTATCATTCTCAGGAGCTTTCACAGTAAAAGTAAATTTCAATCCTAAAAATTCTCTTATTAGCTGCACCTGATAAAACTTAAATGGAAAAGAAACTGGCAATAATTTATCCTGGACCAAAAACTCAGTGGCACTGACGTTTTGAAAAAATTGCAGAAATGATTAAGAACATCTTAAGTGCTCAAACCTTCATCATATTCTCTTCCAGAATCTCATAGGTGCAGTAAAAACGTTTGGCATATGCAGGATCATAAAGTTCCACAGCAACGTACCAGCGAAGAAAGCTAGCCAACTCAATGTTGTTTAACGCTGTCAAAAACCAATAAAAATCTCAGATATGGCAAACAAACTAACTGCATTATATGTACAATACATACACATGCACACACATAACCAATTGCAAGCAACCACACATAAATATACAATATATATTCATCTCAAAAAGAAACACATCCTATAAGCATACAGCGTTGGACAAGGAATTGAGAAAGGCGAGATTTATCAGAGCGCTCAAAGCGAAGAGCTTGCACCAATTGAAGTAAGTAACATTGCAACTCTTCATCATCAGCTCTTTCAAGAACACTGACAGCATATGCACGAACCTGTGAAGCAGAACTCCAATCAGCTACTATTCAGTCAGAAGTCAGGTGTACATGTACAAATTACAAAATATAAATGTACATCTACAAAATATCTATCATGCTACATATAGTTAATGAAATTATTTCACAATAATTGAATCACACTTTTGAAATCTAAAGAACTAGAAATTCACACTTTCTTTTCCAGGAAAATATGTGCCCACCAGGTTTTTATGCCCTACAATGAAAAGTGCAACTTTTCACACATTAGATCATTTTGAATGTTTTAAAGGCCATATCCAATTATGGTGTCCCCGGCATCAAGTCCCACAGAGAAAAATTTTGGGACAGATCTAAAGATCATCCCAAAAGAAATTTCCTCAAGAAATCCTGGTCCAAGACCACTCTACAAGGACAAGGCCACTAAGAAAAACTCTATGAACATGGTAGGGAAGAAAATGGAGAAGGAATAGCCTCAATCTTATGCATGTTTACCTCTTCACTTTCAAAAACAGGTGACAGAAGCTCTAACGCATCAGAGACATCAATCATTTCCCACCTACCCATCATTTCAAGTGCCTGTTTTGCTTCCTGCAAATGCATCAATCAGGATAATAATCATCAGAAATTATCCATATTTTGTTTGCTAACAAAATGATCTCTTTCACTAAGTCAGGAAACATGATCAACTGATCAAAACCCACTACATGAATCAGTAACTAAGAAAAAATCTCGAATGTTTTAAACCTGCATGCTTTTGTGAAAGTATTTAAAATTTTAAATATGAAAAAATAGAAGGAGAGAAAGAATTTAACAAACAAAAAGAGTTGAAAGCAATGTTTCAACCAGTTGGCTAGTACATTAAATCTCAAGAAATAAAAATATAAAAAAAGGGCAGCCCGGTGCATGAATGCTCCCGCAATGAGCGGGGTCCGGAGAATGGTCGGACTCATTGGGTCTTTGTACACGGCCTTCCCTTGCAATTAATTGCAAGAGGCCGTTTTCACAACTCGAACCCATGACCTCAGGTCATACGGCGACAACACTTACCGTTGCGTCAAGACTCCCCTTTCAAGAAATAAAAATATAAAGAGAAAATAAAATAATGCTGACCTGGACATCACTCCATTCAACACATCGCAGAAACTTTGTAAGAGCCCTCTTCTCTGACATCAGAGAGAAGCGAAATTTCCAGAGGAGCTGTCTCTCATCTCCATTCAAAGTTCTAGTTGGTGGGTATTTGAGAATTCTTTGTATTGACCTTATAAACAACAAATAGGTGAAACCAAACACATCCAGTCAGGAAAATCAACCACCAAAAGAATTAGAGTAAGCATTATTGAAGAAAAAAATATAGAACAAACTAGCAAATCAATCAATGAGAACTCCTCAAGATGGAGAGCAAATTAAAAAGTTCTCAGCTATGTGACAGTTAAACAATGATTCAGTTAAATGTATCCACATTGAACAATAACTAATAAAGAAACAAATCAGGGAAAACAGATCCTTTCAAGTTTCAACATGTAAGTGAGATGCTTAGCATATGCCAAAAAGAGAAACTGACTATACAAGTATAATAAACTTCAAATGATTCTTACCAGAGTTTACAAACAATTATTTGCAACATTAAGGCAAGATTAAAAAAGCTTACTTTCGTTCATTGGAGCTTGGCTTCAGATCCCTGTCAATAATACCACGGGTTAGACTCCTTGCCAACTTTAGTTGCTTATGCTCAGAGGGATTTACCCTTCCCAGTTCTGGGTCCCAAACAATAACAAGTTCATTTGTTGAAGCCACAGGAGATGGTAATAAGAAATTTGCTCCCGATTCCTACATGTTAACGGAAGAAAAAAGGGTTACAATGACATCCAAATTCCGACCAGCATACAAAGATTAGGCATTAATCAACAACATGAAAGGCAATTTGCGCATAACACAAGGATTTGACCTAAACAAAATGCAAAGTTTAGAGGCTTCAGGTTTGCTTTAATCATGTTTGTGTTGACATTACTGACATGATTACCAATTTGTCTAACCATTTGACCATCTAACTTGGATTTGACACAGGTGAAACAATCAATTAGCTATAAGAACAAAATGATACTGATAACTCTTTACAAAAACATATTTTTATGCAATTTTTTGAAAAACATAAAGGACAAAACTAGGGGGTGGGCATTCGGTCGGTCGGTTAGTGACCGAATTCAGCCATGACCGAAATTTTTGATTGCTGAATTTTTTAACCGAACCTATCGATTTTTATTCTCAATCGGTTCAGTTAACTCACAATTCAACCGAATTTTGAATGCCCACTCCATAAGAAAGGACAGCCATCACTCTGCTCTGTTTTTAAGTAAGGTCACGTAAATTACATGACAAAAGCACATGTCTCAGCATAAAGCAAGAGCAAGAAACTGAAAATGTGTTGATTCCTAATGGACTAAATTACATTACAGCAATTGTGATTGAATTTATCTAATTCACGTCCGCTTTTAAATTTCAATTTATAACAATGTGATCTGCCATAACTTTTGCAGTTGCAATAACACAAGGAAAAATTAGAAAAAACTCTAAAATTTACATCAAATTCCTGAAAAAAGACGACAAAAAAATTGAAAAAAAAAAGGTAAAAGAGAAAAATATAAAACTAAGAACAAAACCAGAAAATACTCTTTCCCTTTTTTTCACTGAAATTTACCCACCAGAGGAAGACAGAGAGAATAAAAAAAAAAAAGCTTTTCATTATCTCTCTTGATTTATTCAATTTCAAGGCCAACTCTTCTTATGAATTGTTAACAATAACAATCAAAGATTTAAAGAAGAAGAGGAAGTAAATAGAGGACTTGAAAAAAAATTAAATATTTGAAGAAGAAGAAGTAAAGAGATGGCTTGAAAACAATCAAAGATTTCAAAAAAAAAAAAAAGAAGCGAAAAGAGGGCTTAAAAATGGAGGTAAAGATTTACAGGTGGTTTAGAGAGAGAAAAAGAGAGAGAGGTGAAGAGAAGCCAAAGATTAATGGAGGTAAGGTATGGAAAGACACAGAGAAAGAGATAGGTGGCATAGGATCATTTGGGATGAATGTAAATAATGGAGGAAGTGTCAGTTTCTAACAACTCAAGTTTAAATTACTTAGAACATTAAAATATGCGAGGTTTTTTTCAGTTAACAGTTAACCGAATAGCCAAATTCGGTTAACCTAACCCACCGAACACTGCTATGTTTTTCAACCGAAGCTACCGTATTTAACATAAGATCGGTCAACAACAACAACAACAACAACTAAGCCTTAGTCCCAAATAAGTTGGGGTCGGCTGTATGGATCCTCAACAAAATAAGCTCAAAAGACACCAAAAAAGATACTCCAGCCTTAGACCCCTTTCAAGACACGGATTTTACGTCTCTATTCAAGTCTGTCATTAATCAAATCCGCATCAAGATCTAAGGCACGTAAGTCTCTTGCTATCACCTCATTCCACACAGTTCTAGGTCTTCCACGACCTCTAGCCCCCTCAATCAACAAATTCTCACACTTACGAACCGCAGCATTAGGAGGTCTTCTTAAAATATGCTCATACCATCTAAGTCTTCCTTCCCTCACCTTATCTCCGACATCCGCTACTTGGATTTTTTGTCGAATATGAACATTCTTAATTTTGTCCAGTCTGGTATGTCCACACATCCATCTTAGCATCCTCATTTCTGCCACACTCATCTTATGCAAATGTTGTCCCGTTGGTGCCCAACACTCACTACCATAGAGCATCGCAGGTCTAACAACCGTCCTATAGAATTTACCTTTCACTTTCAGAGGTATTTTCTTATCACATAGAACCTCAGTCGCACCCTTCCACTTCAACCACCCTACCTGTATTCTGTGAGCCACATCTTCATCTATACGGCCATCATTCTTGAACACCGAACCCAAATATTTGAACTGCTTGGTTTTAGGAACCAAAACTCCATCCAACTTAACCTCATGTTCCTGCTTCTTCCTTAGACTGAACTCACAGTGCATATATTCCGTTTTACTCCTACTTAACTTGAAACCCTTGTCCTGGACAAAACGTTCAATTTTACATGGCATAACGTTGTGCCATGTAAACTTCATTATGATGAGATAACATGTTAAGCAGGTCATACGTGCCCTGTTATTCATTAATTTTTGTTGTTGGGCTTCTAACACAAGTAGTTATCACATTGCATTAGACTTGATTCAAATTCTATAATACCAAAGTCTTGACATGAAATAAATATAACAAGGTAACCTGACTGCCATTGCAAACAATGATACAAAGCTAATGGAACTAGATGGAAAGAACATCAGAATTTGACTTCGGAAGTAACATTGCATATTCTAGCCACAATCACCAACGTGTTTTAGAAACAACATTTCATCCTTTAACAAAGAGTGACAGAGTAACATTATCAAGAATAATACTCTGCTTTTGTATTTATTCAATTTCCACAATTTTAAAATACAAGTAACAGAACTATCAAAAATGTCATGTGAAATAACAATATTATGAGTAAAATTGACACTGACAAGAGCCATTTTGACCACCGGTTATTGTTAATAAAAATTAAAAATCCACAAAAATAGAACTGAAATTTCAACACCTTTGAACCTTATACTGGCCCTAGAGCATGTTAAAACCAAGAAAGTCAGCCAAAAAATTGAATCTGATGACTGTAGATGGGCAGTACCTGAAAAACAACTCGATGTTCAAAGCTGCAGAAATCAACAACCAAGTATAAGTGAGTATTTCCATTTTTGCAGCTCTCGCGTTCCTTGATTTTCTCCATAGCTTTGAATGTGAGACGGTCAAGCCAATCAATGCACTGAATCTGTCCCCTTTCATATTTATTCACAAGTTTTTCTAAACGCTCCAACTCCCCGCGCTCTTGCCTGGGGACCTATTACCACAATATGCAGGGTTAAAAAATATGGCAGAAATTATCTCAGGTCTGCATTAAAAGAATAGCTAGTAACCTTTCCAGGAGTCGTTGTTTTCGGAAAGGATCCATCAGCTTCTTTTCCTGGCCAAAGTCTAAGCTTTTGCTTTCCTGTTTTGAGTTGCATCTTACCGTTGAAAAGAAGAATGGTAGCACCACCAATCAATCCCTCATCTTTACCACGTGAAACATCCCAAACCTATGTTTCCAATTAGATTGACAGTCAATAAGAGCAAAAATCCTCAATATGTGAGAAACGTGAAAAAAGGACAAGACTTTTACACTAAAAAGGAAATTTTCTTCTGTGAGCACCAAATATAATTTCCCAATTGCAAATCAACTGAAGGGTGACAACCAATCAGAACAACAGAAGTTCTATGGACTTTGGTTTACAACATAAACAAAGTATTTTTAATTTCAATAAATGATAAAGAAGGCATTTGCATAGATGCTTCATTAATAGCAAAACAAGGAATGCAATGTTGCTAAGACGGAATAAGTAGGAACATCAGTAGCAAATTGTATGCCAAATTTATGAGATACAAGGACAAGGAAGATCAGATTAACTTTCAATAAGGAATACTTCCTCACATAATAATGTAATAATGCCAGTTGGTCGAACTAGCATATTAAATTCCAACAAATTGTATTCTGGCCACCAAAAACCCTAACATAAAAATAATGTCTGTTAGGATACCATTTGGCTCAAAAAGAAGCATAAATAACCAATTTCTTTAGTTCCATGAACAATACAAATTTCCTCTTAGAAGACATTGTGGACATATAGGACCAGCCATTATGTTGTCACCACGACTACCCTGGACGCGTTAAAAATCATGAATGACATAAAACGTATTTTTTTCCTTCAGGGAAAATCTTGAATTGTAACTGCATTATAAGCAAAGGTATAGGCACAGAGTGTGCTGAAACAAAGCTTAACCACAGATGCATGAACTTCAAAAGGTAGGTCATGAAGAAGTCATGTACAGTCATATCCACATATTTCACAAATATTTCCGTTTAGGTGGTTTATATTTGGAAGCACTTCAGTCAGCCTAACATATATAAGAAACATAAAATGCAATCCTCATACAATTGTTTTATCGCACAAAATTGAAATGCAACCCATTCCTATTAAGATAGACACTAAACTGTTTGAAGGATCATGGAGAAAAAAAATTTTCTTTCCAAATTTAGAAATAAATCAAAAAAAAATTCCCAGTTAAACTTCCAAAAAGTACAGAAACCTTTGCATCTCTATTCTCAACCCTCTACATTATCACACTTTAAAATATACAAAAAGCAAACGAAAGAGACCTGAAACAAGTAAATAGCAAACTCACCGTTACAGCAAGCTGCGAGTGCGCAGTTAAGTCACGATATTTAGTACTCAGTGTAATAAGCTCATTCCAACAATACGATGGTCCAGTAGACTCCAGCCTAGTAAATTGAAACAAAATTTCAGAACTCCAAAAGAAAGTAAAAAAAAAAAGCAACTAATTTAACATTTACCGGGTTCTCATAGGAAGGCCAAAAGGAACGCCATCAATGTATAGAGCACACTCCACATAGAGCTCCGCTCTTCTCTCCTCTGTTGTGGAATCGATTCCTGCAAGATAATGAATATGAAATGAAGTGAAATTCACTCAATTAAGAGAAAGGATCTCATTATATCTTAGACTAAAAATCATTGAAATAGAATCGGAAAAACGGAAGGCAGACCTGAATTGGAAGATTTGTTAGAAGCCAACGATCCTTCTAATATCTCGACGCGAAAGGTCACAGGGAGATTAATATCACAGGACAAGAAGAATCGAAACTCGTTTCCACTCATAATTTTTCGATTTTTGTTCTCTCTAATCAATCGTTTTTCATTATTTGATTTGAAGATTTTCTGATCTTTGAATTAACAAATTCGAAAGCGGATTTGGAATGGAAGTTGGAGTGCTTGAGTGGGAAACAAACTAATTTATCTCGCTTTAGAAGAAACACGCGATAAAAGCTGAAATTGCTCTAAGACGACAACACAGAACAAGGATGATTTGGTTCTTCTTCCAGCGACACATCGTTGCGTTTGCATTTATAAAATATTGTCGTTGCATGTTGAGTTAGAAACATAAGGTAAACGACAATGGGTCGTTCAAGACGGATCGTCGTTTATCATGTTAAAGAATAGCAGTTAAATGAATATCATGATAATAATATTTAAATATTTTATTTATTAAAGTTTATATGTATTTCAATATATTTATAAAAATATAAAATTAAAATAAATGGAGAACTACATTGTAAAAAAATGAATGTGATAATAAGATATAATTAACAAACATGTGATTATGAAATTAAAAGAAAAATCATTTTAAATGACACTAACATTTAAAAAGTCCTTTTAAGCATAATTATAAATGTGCCTCATAAAATAAATAATTTTAGATTATAAATCTTATTAATAATAACTGTTGAATGCAAAATTTTAATTTTATTTAGAGTATATTTTTTAATAATTTAAATTGTTATGATAATGATAGTAACTGTTTTATCATTTAATTATAAATTTGTTTAAACAATAATAATTAAAAATAAGTTAAACTATAATATATGTTTTTATATGTTTATTTAATACTTAAATTATCATAATATTAGAATAGTACATGCACAATGTGCTAGGTATTTTTAATTAATATATATATATATTAAAATCCTATAATAATTTTAGATAAAAATTATAAAAAATTAATAATCATAAATATTTTTTCTTATTTAATAATTGATTTGAAGATTATAAAATTATCATCATA
Organism: Garcia nutans; assembly: GCA_947685225.1. Classification (NCBI taxonomy): domain Eukaryota; kingdom Viridiplantae; phylum Streptophyta; class Magnoliopsida; order Malpighiales; family Euphorbiaceae; genus Garcia; species Garcia nutans. The sequence goes on along the minus strand of CANTUV010000048.1, from coordinate 2,955,390 downwards.
TAATCATAAATACTATTTATGAATTAGCAATATTGAAGTGTTTTTTTTTTTGAAGCAAATCAATATTGAAATTTTATATATTACATATACAAATTATTATAATTTTTAATATTTTAAAATTTTTAAAGTAGCAAATCAATATTAAAATAAATAATTAAATACAATTATTATCAATATAATAAAGTAATACTTCTTCAAATATAATTATTTTAAAAATTAATTTATATTATTATTAATATTTAATATAATATATAATAACTAATTATTATTATTATGGATATCATAATTCTATGTAAACTCTTCAAATAATAATAAATATTTTTAAATTAATTTATATTATTAGATAAATAATTAATTAGTAGATAAAAATTAGATAAATATTTTATTAATTATTTAAAAACTTAAATTATATTATTATATAATAACCAATCATTATCAATGTTAAATAAGTTATTCTAATTTTATTTGAATTTTTTAAATAAATATTTATAATAATTAATTATTTATTTATTCTAATAAATAATAATTTAATATTTAAAAAATAATATTATACCATATGATATAATATAATATTGTGTCAGTGTTATCTATTTTAATATTATATATATATATATATATATTTTATTTAAATTGACATAATATAATAACAATAACATATGAAATTTGAGAAAATAAACAACCCCCATGTGTAGTTAAAATTTCTTTAATTTTTATATTTTAATTATTTTTGGGAATGATGAAAATAACAAAAAGTTTTGTTTGATAAAGATAAAAAAAGACATTATAATAAAAATTGCTTTTAAACATTATAGAAATTTGATTTACTAATATAATAATAAAATAAAAACGAATGGCAATGATATATTCTACGCCAAACAAAACGAGGAAGAAATTGCGTTTTAGAAAAGAAACGACCTCGTCGTTTCATCATGTAACAAAGGGCCGGTAGAATATTTGAATACAGTTAACACAGTGAAAGAACTGTCTTGGAAGGAGACTACAGAATTTACTTGAGAATGAAGTTTATTTAACTATATATATGTAAAAATGAAAGTTCTAAACCCTTAAACAAATTTAAATCTCTTCTTTTTCATCCTTCTCCTCCATCAAACCACAACCATGTATTTTCACACCAGTAAGAAGAGTAGAGTGAGCCAATGGCGGAACTAGCGACTTATTAAAGAGGGGCAAAATTTTCATCATCATTGTCGGAATTATTGGCCGGTCGGTTGTCGGAGACAGAGATAGTGAGGTTGTGCAAAAAAAGGAAATCAGACCAACAACCAAGAAAGAGAAACTTTGTTGCAGCGGTTGTACAATCAGCAGCCAAAGAAGCTCTCCGCTCCTTCTCACATGTGCTTTCGGCCGGCCGGCCAGCCAAGGAGGTCGTGCTACTCCACACGACCCTACTTGATTCTGCCACTGCAGTGAGCTCAAAATACACATTTCTTATTGATATTGAAAAAAAATCACATTGTATTTTTTATTCCACTACATCAAATTCCATTATATCTGTCAAAGGTCGTCGTGGAAATCTTGAGAAATCTGGACGTCTACGTTTAATATATGCTGTCTTCCCCTCGTTGTCAAGAATAATTGAAGAATAAGAAGATTTGAAGAGAAGAATTTCTGTATATTTCAGTATTTCTCAAAAAACAGTGTACAATCTATATATATTGTTTTCAAAGCTTAAAATAGGACATTAACATTGTATATATGAAATAAAGTCCGTATTAACTCCTATTGATCCTATAACCATGGGTGATATATATTTCCTTAATAAGAAGATTGACTTTCCTCAATACTCCCCCTCAAGTTGGATTGTGGGATCACACACATTCAACTTGCACAGTATAGCTTGAAACATTCGACCATTAATAACTTTAGTAAGCATATCAGCTAGCTGATCCTCGGATCGAACATGTGGAAGAGTAATAATTCCACTATCCAGCTTCTCCTTGATGAAATGTCTGTCAATCTCAACATGCTTGGTCCTGTAATGTTGTACAGGATTTTTTGAAATGCAGATGGCAGCTTTATTGTCACACATTAACTTGCATACCTCATGAACAGGAAAACCAATTTCAGTAAGAAGCTTCCTCAGCCATAATACTTCTGTAAGACCACGTGCTATTCCTCGAAATTCTGCCTCTGCACTGGAGAAAGCTACTACTTTCTGCTTCTTGCTTTTCCAAGTAACAAGATTACCACCAACAAAGGTAAGATATCCAGATGTGGATCTTCTATCAACTGAATTTTCTTCCCAATCAGCATTAGTATAAGCTTGAATCTCCCAGTGTCCATGTTTCTTGAACCACACTTCTCTTCCTGGAGATCCCTTTAAGTATCGGATGACCCTTAAGGCAGCTTCCATGTGATCAGACTGAGGGCAGTGCATAAACTGACTCAATATACCAACAGCATAGGCAATATCAGGTCTTGTATGGGATAAATAGATGAGTTTCCCAATTAGATGTTGATACTATCTTTGATCAGCAGACTCCGCTTCTTCACTAATCTTCAAACCATGATTCACAATCATAGGAGTGTCAGTAGGCTTGCAGTCCAACATCCCTATCTCAGCCAACAAATCCAGGACATACTTCCTTTGAGAGATAAAAAATCCCCTTATTTGATCTCAGTACTTCAATGCCGAGGAAGTATTTAAGTTGGCTCAAGTCTTTCATTTCAAATTCTTGAAAAAGATTCTCCCTAAGCTCCTTCATTTCTTCTATATCGTTTCCTGTGATTATCATATCATCAACGTAGATAATCAAACAAGTAACTTTATTGCTTCTATCTTTGATGAACAAGGTATGATCGGAGTTACTCTGTTGATATCCATATTTCTTCATTACCACAGTAAACTTCCCAAACCATGCTCTCGGGGACTGTTTAAGACCATACAAAGCCTTCTTGAGTTTACAAACTTCTCCAGGTTGAAAGCCTTCAGAAAAACCTGGTGATGGTATCATATACACCTCCTCCTGTAAGTCTCCATGGAGAAAGGCATTCTTCACACCAAACTGATAAAGTGGCCAGTCTTGATTAGCAGCAACAGAGAACAATACCCGTATAGTATCAATTTTAGCCACTGGGGAGAAAGTCTCAGAATAATTAACCCCATAATTTTGAGTATACCCTTTTGCTACTAATCTTGCTTTATATCTTTCTATAGAACCATTTGCCTTGCGCTTGATTGCAAAAACCCACCTACATCCAACTGGTTTCTTATTCAGAGGTATCTTACATTTTTCCCATGTCTTGCTTTTTTCTAAGGCTTCCATTTTAATCTTCATAGCTTCACGCCATTCATCTTGACTAATGGTCTTTTGTACATTCCTTGGAAGAATCTCAGAATATATTGTAGCTGCAAAAGCTTGAGCTGTAGTGGATAGGCTCCCCCTGACAATATTAGTAACTGGATACTTTGACTGTTTAGGCTCATATTCTGGTTCATATCTCTTTGGAGGAATTCTCCTTGTACTCCTAGGAGGAAGTACATATTTCTCAAGTTATGGTTCTGCTTCATTTCTGGACTCATGTTCTTCAGTCTCTGTATCAACATCAATTATATTGTGACTAATATTATTGTCAGTATTTACCTCACAGTCATTTAGTGGGGAGACGTGTTCTGGTGATGGATTCTGTCCCATGAGACAAGGTTGTTTGGTGAGATCACGTACTAGCTCTTTTGGACCTGTTTCAGACACAGTGGTAATCGGAACAGACACAAAAGAAGAATTAGACAACCAACTCAATGGATTAATTTTACTCTCCCCCTGACCAATGGGTTGGGTGGAATAAAAGAACTTGGTTTCTAGAAAATCACAATCCATAGACACATATATCCTACGAGTGGAAGGATGATAGCATCTGTACCCTTTCTGGTGACTCCCATACCCAACAAAAACACACTTGAGGGAATAGGCTTCGAACTTAGTTCTTTCTGTTTTTGGAACATGAACGAACACAGAACATCCAAAAACACGAGGTTGAAGAGTCAAAATAGAAGGAATACTCACATGTTTTGACAGTTCTTTTAGTGGTGTTTGGAGTTGAAGAATTTTTGTAGGCAATCGATTTATGAGATAAACCGAGGTTGCTACAGCTTCAGGCTATAGGAAGGTAGGAGCATGAGATTCCAGGAGCATAGCTCTCGTCATTTCTAGAATCAACCGATTCTTTCTCTCTGCAACACCATTTTGTTGTAGTGTATGAGGGCAAGAGGTTTGATGAATAATTCCTTTTTCCTGAAAGAACTGGCGAAGAGTGGAGTTAACATATTCCCCCTCATTATCAAATCTGAGGATTTGAATATTTTTCTAAAACTGGGTACTGATCATATTGCGAAATTCAATAAATTTGGAAGCCACCTCAGATTTAGTTTTTAGAAAATAGACCCAAGTCATACAAGAACAGTCATCAATGAATAACACAAAAAATCGAAATCCATTCTATGAAACATGAGTTCCTATTTGGGGGGCAGGCCCCCATACATCAGAGTGAATAAGAGAAAAAACATTCTGAGTACGAGTATTAGAAGGTTTATAAGGCTGTTTATGACTTTTTGATAACAAACATGTTTCACAAGACAAACTAGTATTATGCAGAAATAAACTTGGAAATAAAGTTCTAAGGTACCATATGGATGGATGTCCTAAACGCCTATGCCATAACCACTATTGTCTTTCAACTGATCCGCGAGTCAGCCCAGCAATCCAATGTTGAACTACCTCATCCACATAGTAGAGTCCTCCACGTTCAGTGCCACGCCCAATCACTTTCCCCGACTGAATATCCTATAAGAGACAAAAATCAGGAAATATTAGCACAATACAATTAAGTTCCTTAGTGACATGGCTAATAGATAATAATTTGCAAGACAGGCTTGGCACATAAAGACAGTTTCTGAGTTTTAAATTTTGAGAAATCTCAATTGTTCCAGCTCTTTGAACTTCAGATAAACCTCCATTCGCACTTTGAATCGAATTTTTTTGTGGAGCAGAAGAAGTAATCAAATCCTGTTTATCAAAAGTTAAAGTATCAGTAGCACCAGAGTCAATTAACCATCTAGAGTCCTTCTGATCATGACCCCATTCCCGTTTAACTGAAAAATTGGTTCCTGGATGCAATTGACAACTTTCTGAAGTTCTGGGACCCATTTGCAATTTTCCAGGACAAGATTCTGAATTAATCTCTAATTTGTTGCCTTCCCATAATTCTTTAAAACCTTCTTGCTCAACCTGTAAATTTTTTTTTGTTGAGGGACTTAAACGTAAAACATCAAGGTAACTAAGTTTACCTTTAAATCCCTCATTTGAGGGTTCCTCTCTTACCACAGCCGCATACCCCTATTTGCCCCTGTGTTTCTGCCTTCTTCTCCAGTGGTACTACCGGCGGTAGTTGCAGCGGTCCCCTTCTCTTTTTGCCGGCGATCCTTCCACCAATCTGGGTATCCAATAATTTCGAAGCATTCTTCCCTTGTATGCTTCTTTTGGCCATAGTTACTGCACTTGAGCTTGGTTCTGTCCCTTTTTTTCACGATCGCCACCGTCCCACCGTGATGGTTGCTGGCCATTTTTGGTCGGTTCTGAGCCGATCCTGGAGGCGAGTCCTTGGCTGATGATGACTTCGTTCTGAGGCCCAATCTTAAAACCAGATCCCACCTCTGCTCCCATGGTTTCTGGTTTTGATCCCATCAGTCCCCGACAAACGCCTTCTCGCCGGATTATAGCGAAGGCTTTTTCGACCGTCGGTAAAGGACTCTCCTTGAGCAAATCTCTCTGTTAAGCATCATAGATATCATCAACACCGCTCAAAAATTGAAAGAGTTGTGCTTCAGAACGTAGTCTGTTGAAGACGTTAATGTCTTCTTCATCTCGCATCGGGTTAGGTTGTCTCAACTCTATTTCGCTCCAGATTCTTTTACATTCGCTATAAAATTGTTCGATTGTGTTACTGCCTTGTTTCATACTGTGAGCCTTTACAGTTAATTCATATATTTGCATCTCATCATCTTTGTGACCGAATGTTGTTGCTAACCCATCCCATAAAGCTTTTGCAGATGGATATTCAGCATAGTTGGGAACCATATCAGGTTCCATATTATCTAAAATCCAAGTGCAAACAGTAAGATCTACTTGTTCCCATTGGTAGAAGTTCGAATATGTCATCTTTGGTGGTGTAGGAACACCTGTTAGGTGGTGGAGCAATCCTCTGCCTCCGATTGCCAACCTCATTAATCTGGCCCATAGAGTATAATTAAACTGATTTAATTTTATGCTGATATTCACAGCTTGATTTGTCTGTGTTGGTTTCTGCAGGAGTTTTGCCAATTGTTCTAGCAAAGTTTCCCCATTTGGTGATTCCATCGTCTGGACAGAATTCCTACTGGTAACATCATCATCAGCCATGGCTGAGAAAGGTTTAGTAGATGATGAGCACAACAGATCGACTACCTGGTCGAAACCATTTGCTCTGATATCATGTTGTCAGGAATAATTGAAGAATAAGAAGATTTGAAGAGAAGAATTTCTGTATATTTCAGTATTTCTCAAAAAATAGTGTACAATCTATATATATTGTTTTCAAAGCTTAAAATAGGACATTAACATTGTATATACGAAATAAAGTCTGTATTAACTCCTATTGATCCTATAACCATGGGTGATATATATTTCCTTAATAAGAAGATTGACTTTCCTCAATAACCTGCAAGCTCCTGCACAAGAAATAATTGTTTATGAACAAAAAGGGTCTGAATTATACTCGGGAATGGAGTATACAGATATGTATACAGATATAGAGTTAAAATGGCTTGAAGATCAGCACACTTTAAAGGTACCTGAAGTCCAGCATGGCCATCATCAACTGCATTAAGAGCTGACTTTAGTACTCGAATTGCAGTTGGACTATTCCTTAGTATCTGTCGACACCATTTAATTGTTTCTCGCTCTAAATTATCTAACTGGAGAAAAGCTACCAAGCTTTATTAGACATCAGAAAGCAATTTGCAGGGAGAATGACAGAATTGAGATGGATTAACATTTTGTTTAGGTTGCAGAAAAAAATGTCCTCCGCTAGTCATTGAATAAACAAAAAAAGATGAAAAAGAACTCACAGGTACAACAGTGTTAACAAGGCCCATTTTCTCTGCTTCAGAAGCAATATAAAACCTTACAAGAAACCACATCTCGCTTGCTTTTCTCAGTCCAACCTGTTCAACCAAAATTCACATTCTAGAATTATTCAACAGTCAATACTGAAGATAGCAAACAGACTTGTCACAAGAAAATCACCCGTTTGACTGATATACATGGTTGACAAGGCAAATACTAAAATCATAAAAGACTCACATACTAGTATGCCATTGGGCATTGTATTTTTTCAGCTGCTTTTCAAAACTGTAATTTGACCTTATTTTCATTTTTCCATTTTTTTTCACTGCTTCTAGTAGACATGTTTTGGACAAAGCTGGGAAAATCCAGCTTTTCATAAACCATAATTTGCCAAGTTCTAGCCGTTGCAAAAGCAATGCCAAATAACAGTTGCTTACCAAACGGAACATGATGGAACTTCCATAACCAGCATCAAAGCTTCCAACCTGGTGTATTGTAGAAACATAGTACAGTATCCAGTAACATCAATATGGATAGAAATAATCTGTAAAAATTAGTGTTCAGTGGTTTGGATAAAGGGAATCAGAACATGTGATATGAGTTGCTGTATCTGCTTGCTTTGCCACCACTATCATTGATAAGAGCATTTTTATACTTGTTTTTAGTATGATTTCTATGTGTTTTCAGTTAATGTTTCATTTGATTTTGGTTTAAAGTTGGTTTTAAGTGTTTGTTTTAGGTTAAAGTGGAAAAACTCCCTTGGATGGTCAAAACAATGAAGAAAAGGCAAAATTCATCAATAGACACGTCCATGGATATGCCCGTGTCACCAAGCGTGCCTTTTATAATGTTTCCAGTAGTTGTGACACGTCCAGTGACATGGGCGTGTCACTGGGCGTGCCATATACTGAAAATCACAGTAGCTGTGACACACCCAGTGACATGGGCGTGTCACTGGGCGTGTCACCTATAAAAACTTGAATTTTTCTGCACGAATTAAGGGACAAGTGGGAGACAAACCAATTACTTTTGCCAAAAGAAATACAAAACAAATGGGATGTGGGGAACAAGAGAGAGTGGTGTGAGCCGGTGTGAGTTGGGAAGCATGGACTTGAGCTTGGATTGACTTAAAAAGAGAAGAAAAGGAAGAAGAAAGGGAGCTTTTTGCAGAGGTTTGAGCTGGGAGTTTTGTGCAGAAAACAAAGAATAGAGGCAGAGAAGAGAGGTTTGAGAGGAGGAGGCTGTGCATACACGTTTTGGGCAAGGAGGGAGTGACACTTTCCTTGACTCTTCATCTTCATCCTCCATTTCCATCCTCTCCAGCACCTCCATCTTCCATTGGCAGCTCTTGGAGATTCAAGAAGCTACATTGAAAAGGGTTTTTCTAATTTCTCCTTTTATGTATTTTAATGTTGTTGTTGTATTAAGTGTATTGAATATGATCTAAATCATTCTCTATCTAGATGTTGAAGAACCCTAGCTTATTTGTATGATTGGATACTTTTAATTGATTAAGTTGTTTTATTCTTATGATGCTTAATGATTATTGCCAATTGATGATAGCATGCTTATTGATTGGTTATCATTTTCATATTATTGACTTGAGAAAGCTTGATATGAATTGATTACTCATAAGGGTTGAGGATTGATTGGGGTGCTAGAGATAGACCTACAAGATCCTTTGGTTTATAGTTCCTTGTTCTTAATGCATGACCTATTTAATTGTGTTTTGAGAAGAGATTCCGGCACTCTACTTAGTGATTAGGGATTAATTCACTCGAGAGAGGTTTTAGTCTAAGTTAGAGGAATGCCAATTCAACTCTATCATGCGATGTAATTGAGGCTAGGGGGATTCAATATCTAGATAGTGTCATTATCATCAACCATTCTTACACAACACACAATTTATCTTTACTTGCATTTATTTAAATTAATTGTCTTTAATTATAAAACTTCACAAAAATATGAATTCGCTAAACAACAGTTAAGATTTGAGCTAGTACTTGACCTTGTCCTCAGTGGAACGATAACTCACTCACTACTTTATTACTTGGGCGACCCGTGCACTTGCGGTAATTGCATATAGCACTACGGCACGCATCAATCATCTTATAAATATACCACATGAGAACCATTTAGGTGGTCTGACCAAAGTTGAAAAATCTGAACCTCATAAAGCTTTATTTGTTGTAGCAGAGAAAATAAAATTAGCTTAACATAAAAAGATAAAAGGAATGAGGCTGTTATCTTTGGACCAGTTTGGCCAAATATAGCATTATCTGCTGCAATTGTGAGATAACATACCATGTGTAACACATGTCCTCCTCCTACAGCATAACCTGCAACCTAATTTGCAGTGGACTAAGTAATCAGTCAAATTATAAGAACATAGCATATGATTTTCTCACAGGCTTGCATATTCTATAAAGCTTCAAGGCTTGAAAGTTATTGAAGAAATATGTGTGAGGTAATACAATCACATTTGCAGAATATTTCAAGCATTCACAATTATTTACCACATTCATGAGACAAAAATAAAGGGAAGCCTTGGCGCAACGGTAAGTGTTGTTGCCGTGTGACCTGAGGTCACGGGTTCGAGTCGTGGAAACGGCCTCTTGCAATTAATTGTAAGAGAAGGCCGCGTACAAAGACCCAATGGGTCCGACCCTTTCCTGGATCCCGCTTATTGCGGGAGCATTCGTGCACCGGACAACCCTTTTTTATTCATAAGACAAAAATGTAAAGAATTTAGAAAGGTATACCATTGCTATTACTGGTTTTGAAGACGTCAAATCTATACCTGCATGATTATGAAACCAAAAATAAGTTACCAAAATAGCACAATGAAGGAGAAAAAACAACAGAACTAAGAACTAAATACTGCCTTACGCATAATTTGATCATCGGCAGGGCAAGTTGATGGGCTACCATGGCAGTAAAGAGCTCACATTTCAAGGGAAGACTGCCTCTGGATTCAGGATCAGACTTCGGCGAAAGCGAAAAAAATGAGGTTTAACCCCTTTTTCTGGCTTTATGGTGGATCAATTATTCCCTTAAAGAATCTTTCGTATTCTATTTCTTTTTATTTCTATTTAAATTCTTAATATATGTGTTAATCCCTCTTAACTAAAGCCATGTTCTATTGAGTCTCATACTTCTCAATTTTAAGCTATTGAATCCAATTGTCAATGAGAAAAAATAACTTGCCTAAATACAATCAAGGTTTAAGGGCACACCAAAGGGCTTCCCATTCTAAGAAAGATCTCATGTTAAATTTCAGAGGCTGAAAATTGATAGTGAATCAGCATATGAACTGATGTAATGCAGAGTTGCAGACTCACAAATGTATTTTTTTATGAACACATCCAGTACACCAAGCAAGATCCAATTCAAGAACAGTTCAAAACATGTCTTGACATAATCGTACCTGCAAGTCCAAAACATTGAGACGAGCCATGTCATTAGGATCAACATAACCATCTGCAGTTCTTAATGACTGGTTACCACCACTGCAAAATGCCTTAGTTCCCTACAACAAAATGTGGTCCATAACAAATTTTTCATCAACAAATCCTTGGCATTTCGCAATAACATACATTGCTAGAAGCCTCAGTAAATTTCTATGGGATACCCATCAAATTCTACTATATTTCTAAATAAAATTCCAAGTTAAATATAGTAAATAAAGAAAAATACCTTGCCTGTAAGAATGATGACCCCAACAGAGCTATCGTCCCTAGCATCATTAAACGCCCGAATCATTTCCTTCACCGTCTGTGGCCGAAAAGCATTCCTTCGCTCTGGCCTATCTACAAAACATAACATATAACAAGAGAAAGTCACATAAAAAATCACAGCTTTATGTACAATTTTCTTTTTCCATTATTAAGAACTAAGCATAATTCTCATCCAACATTAAAAAAAATCAAACCTTTGCAATCCCTTCTCCAACTGCTTTCTCATATATAATGTCGGCGAACTTCTTACCCGACTCATCATAACAGGCATTTCTCCAAACGACTTGCTCATTCGATACTTCGCCATGGATTCTGTGATAGGAGCCGTTCATTGAAGCAGTGGTGGACAATCTAATTGACCCATAATTTGAAGCTTGAGGAACTGGGATTATATAGTTGGAAACCTAGGCCACTCTTCTTCTCACGGCTTGCAGCTCCTTATCTGGGATTTTCGCCACTGGAATTGAATGAACTATATCAAGAGAAAGGGTAATGTACAAGTCTTGACTATGGTTTTAGTTTTCTGAACTTGAATTCCAAAAAAGATGAGTTCTTTATTTTTTTTTTCGGTACATTATGATGAGTTCTTTGTTAGTTTAGGGAACGTAGAAAATGGCGGTCAATATTTATCATTTTTAAAGATTATATAAAATGCAAAATAATTATAAAATAATTAAAATTTTATATATTATATTAGTTAATTTTTATATTTTTAATATCTAATTTTTATATTTTTATTTTTAAATATTAAATTATTTAGTCTTTTTTTAATATTTTTATTCTAAAAATATTAATCAATTATTTTAATATTATAAAATAATTCATTTTTCATTTCTTTATATATTTCTTTCTTTATTATTTGTTAAGTCATATTTATTTTTAATTTTATTTATATTTTTTACATATAATTTAATTTAATTTTATAAATATTATTTAAAAATAATTTTAAAAAGTATAAATAATATTTTTTATTATTTTACAGACAATCCATATATATTATTTATTTTAATTTTATAGATATTGCTAAAAAATAATTTTAAATAATATTAATAATATCTTTTATTATTTTACAGATGATCTATATGCAAAATAAAATTAAAATTAAAATTAATAAATAACAAAAATAAATATATATAATTATATTTTTTATTTCTAATATAAACTATTTTTTATTAAATAAACTTAATAAATAATAAAAATAAACTTAATTATTTGTTAAAATAAATTTAATATTTTTTATTAAATAAACTTAATAAATAACAAAGATAAATATATATAATTATATATTTTTTTATTTTTATATATATAATATTTATCTTTATTATTTATTAAGTTTATTTTATTTTTAATTTTATTTTATATATAGATCGTCTGTAAAATAATAAAAGATATTATTAATATTATTTAAAATTATTTTTTAGTAATTTCTATAAAATTAAAATAAATAATATATATATATTATTTATAAAATAATAAAAAATATTATTTATATTATTTAAAATTATTTTTAAATAATATTTATAAAATTAAAATAAATTATGTATAAAAATATAAATAAAATTAAAAATAAGTCTGACTTAATAAATAATAAAAAATAAATATATAAAAAAATAAATAAATTATTTTATAATATTAAAATAATTAACTAATATTTTTATAATAAAATAATAAAATAATTTAATATTTAAAAATATAAAATTATATATTAAAAATATAAAAACTAACTAATATAATATATAAAAATTTAGGGAGGTTGCGGGCAACAATTGCACAAGATGAGACGGCAAGGGGATAATAGAGAAAAGGAAAAGAACGGCGTCGTATTCAATGAAGGAACAGTACGGTAAAACGGCAAGAATTAGCTCCGTTTCAATGGATTGTTTGTTTATTATCGAAAAGTTGCAGCAAACACGGGAAAAATGGGGTTTTGCTCTTCCCTTGATGATGCGAAGAGGCCAAACTGGTAAAAGAAGAGTGACAATTTCTCCTCTCTTGTAAGTCAAAAACTCGAACTTTTATTTTTGTGATCTATGGGTTTTGTGATGTGCAGTAGAGTAGCTTGATTCGAATTGAATCTGATAAAAATTTCTGTTTAAATTTTTATTAGTTCAAGTTGGATGAGTGTAGATTTGTAGATCAATAGCTCTTACAATTGTTTACACATTGTTTCTTGGTGAATAACCAGGTGTTTTTAGTGACTGAAATGAAGCATTTTTCAAAGTTGAGTTTCTGTAAGTTCGTTTTTAAAGAGGAATTTGGTATAAAAAAGAGGAAATTCAATCTATTTGGACTAATCATAAATAACCAAGTCAATTTTTTTTAGTGCATTTTTATACCACTCAAATGTATCTTTAAAAAATCTGTTTTCCTTTAATAGCCATTCTTTTAATTGTATGGTGACTGGCACAAAATTATTTGAATTTAACAGACAGGAAATTTTGGTTATCTGAAACAGAGAGAGGAGTGTGTTTACGCAGATGACTTTTCTGAATTGTTAGCATTGATTTCTTTCTTGATGATGCTGAATGCTGATCTGCCACCTTGTTGTAGTCATTGCTGACCGAATTTACTTGTTTTTGATGGATATTGTTTCCTCTTGAGGTTTCTGTTGCTAATTGTGGGACTAAAATTTCAAAATCCATTGATGATTTATTTATTGCATATACAGCAATCAAGCACGTATTATACTCTCGCTCACACATTTAAACAATCCATTATAGCAAATGATACTACTTTGTACAATATTATCAGACTCTAGCTCATAATACTGCCTGTATACTCTCACACAATAGGATCCAATGTAATCCTGCTGAAGAAGAATGCCCTTTAAAATAGGACACCTGAATATAAACCTTTATCTAATAAGCTAATGGTGCGATGGGGGTCAGAAAATCATGCCAACCTCGCAAGTCGATGCACCATAACTAACTTGGTTAAGCTCAACAGGCATCGTGATCTGACTGAGGCTGGTTGCTTGATGGCTTACCAATCTGTAGACAGTCAATTGGAGGAGTAGTAGGAGTGTTCAACTCACCGAAAGTTTGCCAACAGAAGGGATCATACATGTGATAATGTTCTTGCAGTGGTTTTAGCTCTATGGTTGTTAGGCTTACATCTATGCATGGTAGGGCATCACTACAAGCAAAGTGTACGGGTTTTACTGTATATGTTCCTCTGATTTTTTCATAGGTAATTCCTGATAGGGCCACAGCTGATGTTTGGTTTCTGCATGTGCTTTTGTCACAATAGAATTGATCAATGACAATTGGAAGTTGAACCTCAGAAACTTGAATGTTGGAGAATAGCACCCCTTGTACAGATCCTGATCCACCCTGCAATTTGTGACATTTTAAATTATATGTGAGGAGCATGATTAGCGACTTGGTTATTTCACTAAGAAACATTTCAGACTGATAAATCTAAATTTACATGGTAATTTGAAGTATGAACTTGGAGATATTATGGGGGATCACAAATTGAGCTATTGAGAAGCTTGGACTGTGTTCAAAGTTTCACTTAGAATGTTCCTTCCATTTTCAAAGAGTGCAAGCATATTCTCAAAAGTTTTGATTTTTTTCTGATACTTTTTCAGATTCATAAACTTGTGATAAATTAGGGTTTTCACAGTGTTTGAAATTTTAAAATAAAATATAGAAGTTACAAGCCTTAAAAAAGTAGAAACCTTTTTGTTGACTTTCCATTTCAATTGATTACATGATATGTTCTTCTTTTTCAGTCTTATGCTTGGCTTGGAATGTGTGTTGGTTTGTAAAAGTCAGTATAAGTAAAAAGATTCTGAATAAAATGGATTAGATGGTGGGCATACCTGCCAAGTCTTAATTCTGACACCAGTCATTGTGTTGTGCATAATGATATCTCGAACAGTAATGTTGGATACACAGGCTTTAGTATTGTCCTTTCCAAGACTTCCAATGCTAATTCCATGTCCTGGCCCACAATTCACATTGTGTATGTATACATTTGTGCATCCAGTTTGTATTGACACACAGTCGTCCCCTACATGAACAATGGTTATATCAGCATAAACGTGTCATGGATATCCTTCTGTGTTCAGTCAAGATCAAATTAAATTTTATTTGTAGACTTGAGATCACTTATTCTTAGTTGAATGCAGTCATTTGACTCATTACTTGTTTATAGGCTTGTTTTTTATTAACTTAACATGTGAACCTGTTTAATGTTTGTTGCTATAAATGCCAGGACTTTTCAGGTCTTCACTTAGGGAAGTGGATAAGAGGAGAAGGGGATGGAAATAGCTCCAGTTGCTGATGAGGACAAACGGAAAACTTGAGGGGTGCAACAAAAGATGTGTTCTTGTGGTCTTTAAGGTCCAACACGATCCTAAACTGGATCCCATTGACGATATGGGTATGACACATGGCAAAAGACTGGTGGCTATAATGCTCAACATGTCAGGATAGTTGACTACTACGTGTCAAGTAACTAGTGGTTATTGAATTGAGGGAACAGTTCAACAAGAAAGATAAGGTTATGCCTTTTTTTATCAGAATTCTATGAAAGAATATGACCCTTTCCTATCTGTAACTGCAGCAATGGCGTCAAAAGCTCACAAGTTTTTCTTTAGCAGTCGCCTGTAACATTCTTTTAACTGTTCAAGTCTGACTTATGTTTGTCAGTATTCGAGCTCAACCTGTGGTCCACATTGTCTATTTAAGAATGGTATTGTAACTCTATTTATCTTCAAATACTATAATTACCACAAGCAAGATTACTGCTGTGAATTAGCACATCTCTGGAGTTCTGTAGATGGATTCCATCTGTATTAGGACTGTCACCAGGCGATGAAATGCTTATACCATGTACCACAACTCCTATACAGTTGTCGAACTTGAGATGGCACTGGGGGCTGTTTTGAATTGTAATGCCTGTGACCGTTGCATTGAAACTCCCATAAAATCTTAGTGCCTGTGAAAAAAAAAATTTCCTGTTATGTGACTGAATGGTCGTGAACTATAATAGAAATCTTGAAAGTTGTCGAGTGGTCCTTACTGTTGGCTTGATGCTTGGCATTTTCTTACTGAGTCCACTTCTTACCTGCCACACAATTTGGAAGAGAAGCATGATCAGATGCTGACAATACAAGGAGTAATTATAGTTGAAGTATGAAATGAAGGTAATTACTGGAATTGGTGGGTGTCCTTCTATTGTGTTGTTTGGTGGGATAATGAGTTTTGTTTCATCGTCTATAGGATCATCAAATGGATGGTCTTGCCACCATACCGAGCCACTCCCATCAATGGTGCCCGTTCCCTGAATTGTAATTCCTTTAAGCTTTGTGAACTCAATCCACCACAGAAGACCCTTACCCCAAACATTGGAGTTTGTTGGGGCAATAATTTTGCCATCCAGCTGAGAAAAATTTTAACTGATCAGTCTAAAGCATTATCAATAGTGGCTGCATTACTGTAGTTTTCTTCAGTATATTGTTAGAATTTCGGCTGTTCCAATTCTTCAATATATCATTGCATCCCCGTGTAGGGATACATATTGAACACTTAGAACAGAGATGGGTAGGGTGATTCAAATGTTAAAGGCAAAGTTAGTGCCTATGCTAGACTATCCAATAGTCATATCCAATTTAGAGCAACATATTTACAATTCATCTTCTTATTGATGTGCTTGTCACTTTTACCTGAAATACAATGTTTGCTTGACAGTATGGACCAGAGAAAGAAATAGGTCCGACAAGAAATACATTTTCTGCTGGAACGAGCATCGTTGAAGCTTCCACTTTACAAGCAGCTGTCCATGCGGCCTGGAATGCCTGCGGTACACCATAACAGAACCATACTTTACTAGGTAATAATAACTATATGCTGAGAAATATGGTTAGTGTTTGTTTGTGTTTAACTGCATACAATAATTTTTGGGGCTGTAACCAAACTGCTGCAACAAGAAAATTTTCTTTCTTTTTTTTTGTGGAGTGGACCCCACCTTGAATTTTCTGTGCTTCTGTTGTATTTTCGTTTGTATCCTATTACTTGTTAGGTTTCTTTTGTTCCTTTTCAAGTGTAAGCTTTCTTAAGCTGGGGTAAATCCAAATTTGTTATGTATGTTATTCTTCCAAGCTCGAGAGATCTAAATTTGATGGTTTTGGCCTTAATGATCTTTGCTTGCTATGACCATGATGCAATTTTCAATTAATTCGAAATGTAAACGCTCTAATCTATAAATTAGAATGTGTCTTGAGTGTTAATAGTTCCATTGCTTGTGAATTCTATGAATTTTTAGTAAAAATAATGTTCGAGTAAGATGAAGGAATGTTTTCTATTTAAATGTGAAGTTGACATGTCTTGACAGAAAAGTTCTGTTTTTATGGCCTTTGCTTAATGAGTGTGTCATTGGGCATACACCTCCAAACATTCCAATGATTAAAGCCCGAAATTCTTATTAGTTGAATTGAACTCGAGCCACTAGAAAAGGATTAAATTAGACAAAATTCGAAATTTTGGCAATGAAACGTTCAAGCTGTGGAAATTGCTTGTGAATTTTAAAGCAATGCTGAATGTTTCATGCAATGTTTTGTTTCTTCCTACAAGAAGCATTCTAAAACATTTAATTTATGCTTTTAAGTGTGTATGTAACAGAATGATCACCAACCTTTGTATCATCACTCATTCCATTTCCCTTAGCACCAAAATCAAGCACATTAAAGATTGTAGAGCTTTGGAATGGTGAGGTTGATGGCGGTGCATCTTCTTTTGGTGGCTTTGGAGCAGGAGGAAGAGGCAATGGAGCTTTATGTGATGGAGGTTTGGGTTTTGGCTTTGATCGTCCATTATGGTGGTGGTGGCTGCTCCCACCACCACCACCATGGTTTTTTCCTTTCTTCTTAGACAAAGAACCTGAAGTAACACTGTTTTGCCTCCAATGCTTACCTCTTCTAGCAGTGCAAGTATCAAAACTTGAAGACCAAACTAGAAAAGCAATGAGGACCATGAATGTGAAGCTTCTGAAACTAAAACCACCCATTTTTAATTTTTATGTGTGGCTGAGCAGAGAGAGAATGGGAAAGAGAGAGAGAAAGAAAGAGAAAGAATGTGGCTGTACTACAAAAAATAAGTGAAGGTTGGGTTTATATAAGAAGAGCAGTAAGCAATGCAAAACTTATGAGATTATTTACATGAATAAATAAATATATTATTTTTGAATATTTTGATTATGCCAAGTATTAATGTTTATTCTCACCCTTGTGATTTTAGCTCTTTAATTAATTATCTTCTTTTCCTCTCTGTGAATTTTGGTTGGGACTAATTTAGGTCAGCAATAGTTCCATCTTTCTGCCACATGTCAGTATATTATTGCATGAAACTCGTCCAATTGTTTGTATTGTTGTCTAGTGGAGAGAATTTATAGAAAGTTACAAGAAGACTGTAATTGAATGGAGATTTAGCAAGATACTGTGAGTTATGGCTAGACATTCTTGTCTGTCTAATTCATAATTTTCTTCTCTAATTAAGACTTATAAGTTTGCGGTTATCATATAACTTCTTATCTGTTAAATTCTTCGTAATTTTCATCACTCGTTAACACATATAAGTTCACCATTATCATGTAACTTCTTATATGTTTAATTTGTAATTATTTTCATCACAATTATAAGTTCACTCTTATTGCATAGTTTCTTATATGTTTAATTTGTAATTTTTCTCACTAACTAAAACTCTTAAGTTTATCGTCATTGCATAACTCATCAAAATGTAATCAGGTCGCGAAATTTGATATTATACATTTTATTTTCAATTATGTATTATTATAGATTAGAAATGAAGATGAAACATAAAAAAGAAATAAGACAGAAAATTGAAGTATGGATGTTATGTATATTCAAAGTTACAGTCGCATAAATAATAATAATAATAATAATTGGCAAATGTATATAATTTGTCATGATTTACCTGTTTTTCCTTATTATGGGAATTGCAATAGCTTATAAATAAATAAATAAATAAAAGTGTTATAAAAATTGATGTAAAAGCCAAAAAAGCACACGTGAGTGGGTCTACAAGGTGTCAAGGCCACTGATTATAACAGCTCTTTTATGGTCACATGCAGCCTTCACGGGCATTAGTTTAGTTCTTTGTCCTTAAACCATGGCTGCCTACAATAATTTTTAAGGCCTGCAATCCATGTTATTTTCTACATTATTTTCCTTCTTTTTTATTTATTTATTTATGCACTTGCTTTCAATTTCTCAATAACCCTTTAACAAAAATTAATTTTGATGTATATAAAAAATTTCTAATAGAAAAAAAAATAATATTGTTTTAAAAAATATACAAATAATAAGAACACATTTCATAATAACACTATATTATATAGATTTACATATACAGAATTGAAAGTACAAAAAAAGTTTATAATATATAAAAAAAGTCGAATGCTACTAAAATGTAATTTCACATATTCTTTTTCATGTTCAAGAACTTTATTTTCTTTGACATTTTTCTTTTTATATTGAAGATCTTATATAATTTTTGCACTTAATTTGCATATTATTGAGATTTAAACTCGATTTTTAAAAAAATAAATACATAATTTCTTTAAAAATAAGGCGCAGATGATTGAATAGATAAATAATTCCAATTTACAATGGGGAAAAGGAGGAAACCTTCAAGCGCCCCTGGTTTTGGTGTATATTATAGAGAATGCTGATACTGTACTTGATATAATAGAAATTGTAAGGATTCAAGCTTCCAAACCAACCATAATTCACCACTCACAGCAGCTGGAAAAATCAAATGAAAAAATTTTAAAAAAAATAAAATGAAAAAAAAACTTTATTTTAGATCACATGTTTTAATCTCTATAAATCTCGAGATGTTTTTTAAAATACAATATGATGAACTGTACTAAATTCATATTTTTAATTAATAATTTCGCAATAAAAATTATTATTTATCAAAAAATAAAAATTTTTCAACTTGGTTATTAATTTAACACTTAAAGAATGAAAACTGAATTAACAGAAACTGCTTAAATCATATAAAATAAATATATAAATATATGTGGTGATATAATTACAAGAAATGTAATGAATTTACTACAAGAAAAAATAATTCAATCAAAATAACTTAAATTATTCTGTGTTATAAAATTTAAAATATTATAAATTCAGTATATTTTACCTTCTAGCTGAATTCTTTTACATATACAAGTATTATATAGAGTTGCATATATGTGTGTGTGTGTGTGTGTGTTTATGCAACAATAATAAAAAATAATATAATTTGTGAAATTAAATAGCAAATCTTGATGAATGCAAAAGCTGCAAATCTGCAACTGCATGTCAAGAGAATGGATCTAAATATATATTTGCTATCACTTCATGTGGATTGCTGAGTTCTGTCAATTGCAGGAAATCTAATTTTCTGAAATTCACAGGAAAATTGCTATATAAATTTGATTATATATATCTGTGTGTGTGTGTATCTCTTAAGACTATAAAATAAGTTTCGAAAATATGTATATAAATTAAATAAAAATAATTCATAAGTAAAACAAAAATAATAATAATTCTGATAGTCTCTGGAGGATTTGGTCAGAGGCAAAGCTATAAGGTGATTTTATGTTAGTTTCTGTAAGTGCCACGTAGATGTCGTTTCCGTAAGTGCCACTGAGTCTTTTAACATTCTCACCACACAACTCTAAATCCCCCTTCTCCATTATTTTTTCCATTTCCATGCGTTTTGGGGCAACCTCTTTTTTTTCACCCAAATTTCATAAATATTTTTTATTTTATATTTTTAAGAAAATGTTGACATTTTTTAGTTAATTTATATATATACTTCCTCTATCTTAAATTAGTATGTATATTTAATTTTTTCATATATTTTAAATATTAAATCAGTGTAATAATTTAATTAATATGTTAAATCTCTACTATATATATAATATTATTAATTAGAAATATTTATGTGAAACCTCTGGCTTTTAGAAAATTTAGAGATCAGGAGTAAAATGGTAATTTTACCCTCTTTATATATTCAAGGGCATTTTAAGTCATTTGGTATTTATTTTTATATTGGGGTTGACGAGACGGTCGTTTTAAGTATAATATTGTATTTTTAGCTTTAGGGGTATTTTGGTCATTTCGGAGGTCGGAAAATTTTCGAAATCGATTTTAAAATTTATATTGTCATTTTCATGACCACGACGTCATTACGGTTGTTTTGATTATAATATTGCTTGGATTTTATTTTAAGTATTTTTTTCGAGTAATTAATAATTAGTTAATAAATTAAATTAAATAGAATAAATTAATTTAATGGTATATTGATAATTTACCATCCAAATTAATATAAATATAGGTGTTAGGGCACCCAATCAAAGGCCTAGGGAGCCTTGTGCCGTCAGAGAGAAAAAAGGGGTAGAAAAAAATAAAATTTTGGGTCAAAAACAGAGCAGTGTCGTTTGGTCAGAGCGCTTGCGGAAAAGCTGGTGTCGTTCGGCGTTGGAGCATGTCGTTCAGCTCTGAGCTGCGGGTTGGAGGCCGTGTCGTTCGGCGGGGCAGCGTGATTTGAGGCCTTTCGTTTCGGGCTTCTCAATTCTGGCAGTTTTGATATTTTGAGGTTTTCTTCAATTTTTTTCAATTTCTTCCAACTTCATGGCATGGTTTCTGTTAGTTGGTGTTAGTATAACATATAGGATGTTTAAAAATAAAATTTTAAGGTTGATTTTGATTTTTAATGAATTTAAATACGTTAAATTGTTTAAGGGTGTTATTGGTGTTATTGAGTTTGGATTTAAGATTTATAAAAATAGGCTTATGATTTGTAACCAAATTTGATTTGGATTTGTTCTAGGGATGTTAAACTTGATCTATTAATTTATTTTGAAATTTTCATGTTTGATTTATATTTTTAATTCATTAATAAAGTGAAAATTTATTACTGTTTGTGATTGCTGATATTCTAGTAGATTTGTCGAATTTTTAAAAATTATTGGTAAATGATCTAGGTCTGAATTTTTGATATGTTTTAGGATATGATGTTAGGTGTTTGTAAAAAAATATTTTGAGGTCTGGTTCAAATGTTTGTATTTTGAAATAAATTTATTTCTCAACTGCTGCCAGTATGGTAACTGGTTGTATAAATCCGATTTAAAAATTAAATTGAGGGACTTAGAAGTTTCTAAAAATTCTAAAAATTTTATATGTTGTTCAATCTGAAATTAATTATATGGGAAAAATATTGGAGATTTTTACTACAACTATAAGATGATGAAATTGGTGTGTTATTGTAACACTGCTAGTTTGGGTTCGAAGCTGGAATCAGTGTATCGCAAAGTATTTTTGAGGGACTAAACTAATTCCGATTGCTATGAAATTTTGCACGGCATGTATTTGTATATTGGAGGACCTTCTGGAATTTTTTCAAAGTTTTTAAGCGTTAAAATTATTTTCTGTGAATTTTTGAAATCAATCACTATGTTAGTAAACTTTATTAGTTTTAGTTGAAAATGTGATTTTAGGATTTCGAGAGGAGTTTTATGCAAAAATGTTTAATGTTTGGATTAAATAAGTAAATTTTGATATTCTGAAAGTTAGAACCTTGGTTTATTTAATGGACTTTTGAAATTTATTGCCAAGTTAAACCATGGTCTTGGTTTGAGTCGATTTGGCTCAATATAAAATTTGATTTTTTGTAAATTGATGGAATATAGGTCAGATTGTATCTTTAATTTAATTTAGATGATCTAATGATCGCTAAGATGAAATTACTTAGAAAAATGTACTAGAGGTACTTTTCATTATTTGACTATATGTTTGATGTTTCGTCATTCATGGTATGCATGGCATTCATCATGTTAGATATATTAGTGATATTGATTATTGGGCCATGTAAACATTTTCTTAGGCGATAACCAAACCGGTGCTCAAAAATCAGTAGGTCGGTGAGGTTGTTTGGATTTCTCCGCAAACTAGGTAAGTTTCATGGGTGTATGTGATTATTTGTGATGTGCTACTTGCTAACCAAATACTATATATATATTACAGCCCTTCTCAATATATATTTATTCCTTTCAATTTCGCTAGACTATTCTTTCTACCCAAGCTTTGCATGTGAATAGAAGACAGAGAAACGTATGTGTTTGATTTATTAATTGTATTAAATGAACTTGAAAATCTTTGTGTTGTGTGATGGTGTGTCATATAGGGACGGAGGTTATTAATTGAGATTGTTCATTGACTATTGCTATTGATTGTTCATTGAGGCTATAAGCCTGATTGCTCATTGAGGCTATAAGCCCGATTGTACATTGATATTGATTGAAGGAGAAGGTATTATAATATTGGTAGACTCTGACACACCATCTTGTATGAATTGATTGTGATTGAAGTTCTTGTAATATATATTGTTTATTGTTATAGAGAAGTTTCTCTGCCTTTCATGAGCTTACTGGGCGTCTATATAACGCTCACACCCCTATAGACTGATTTTGCAGGTTCAGAGCATTTGGTTAGCATACGTTGTTATTTCTCCGCAGTCATTCTTTTAAGTTTCTTGTCATCAATCTTGGTTTGACATTATTTCGTTTCTAAATAAAGATTTCTAGAATAAAATATGGGCGGACCGAGTCCGAACCCTTTGCTTGTAATAAGAATAAAATATTTTCTCTCGTTTGTGATTGTATTTAAGAGTGGAACATTTAGATATCTTGCATTATAACTAGAGCATTTGGAACATGAAATTGAGTGTATTGAACTTAGAAAAGAGTTATGTATTATTTTAATTATTGAGTATTCAGACTTGTATTGTTGTACTTAGGTATAGCTATACGCCGGTCACGGCTTTTCAGTTGGGTCGTGACAATTTAAAAATTATATGTCATACTAAAATAAAGATATAATAGTAAAAATAATATAATTATATTTATCTTTTAAAAAAATAATTAATTTTTCTAATTTTATAAAATAAAATTAATTTAGAATGGATGAAATATTATTTATAATTTACGTATTATTCTTTCTGGCTAGACATGCAGTTAATTACGTGGAAACAAATTTTATTCTTATAATATTCTTGTTGCACTTTGGCTTGCCACTAGACAGTAAGCTAGTTGTACTATTATTTAATTATTATTATAGAAAGAAAAATATCATTTATTAAATGTAACAAAAATATCAAATATGAGAGTTGCCTGACATGCACGTCGTGAAATTTTTTATGTATATTTTTAGTTATACTCTGAACCGGTATTTAACTGCAATCCTTTCTGCGTCTTCAGCATAAAATAAATAAATAATTATAATTCACAACTAACAGTATTTGAGTAAAATTCGTAATTTTAACTTATAGAAATCTATTTGATTAACAAATTTTAATTTAATTCAATTACGTAATTTGATTTTTTCAAATGAAATCTAACGATAAAGTCACAAGTCTTGTCTTAATACTTTTCTATTTATAATTTTTTTTCTTTGAAAACATTGATATATTAGATGAATCGAGAATAAGATGGAATTACAAGAAAAATATAGGTCATATGTGAAGGAGCATGCAGTGCAATAATTTTAATAGTCTAAAACTAAATTTAAAGATGACACCATTTTATTTTTCCAAAAAAAATAAGTAAAAATTTTTGTTAGATTTAATGATCAAATTTTAGAGTTTAAAACTATAATTTTACTACATTTATACTCGAATATACGCAGTACACATATTATGTAAATATATAGATATACGGATACATTAAATGGCATAATTCCAGAATAATTCTTTGAAATATACTAAAGACTGAGTGCTTAAACATCAAAATATTTTCATTTTCAGACGTTTTTCACGGTTCCTTATTTATATTGCAACCGAATTGGATAAACAGTATTTATTATTGGTATCCATAATTAATTAGTATGGATACTTTTAATAAATTCGTATATACATGTGAATGTATACAAAAGAAGAGAACAAAAATAAATAAATAAAAGAAAAAGATAGGGTTTTAAATTTGGGTTTGAGACAAGCAAATGAGTGTATGATTTTAGACTTTAAGGGGATGAAAATGAGACCTCCTGAGCCGTCTTTTTGTGCATATTTGCTCGTGAACTTTTTCAGTCTTTTTGTGAACCTTCTTTTGATCTTTCTTTATTATTATTTAGCCTTCCTTTGGCTTTCTTTCTCTTTGTTCTATTATTAATTTTTTACACTATCCTAACTAATATCGATCTATGGTGTGAAAGTTATGTGTTCTTAGATTCTCTCTCATTTAAAATATTCATTATTTTTATCTATTTGAGAAATAATTTTATGTCAAACAATAATAAAATCATTTTAAAATTTATGAATGGATATTAGTTAGTAAAAACTGATTGATTTGATGTATAAGTAGGTCTCGTATATTTGTTCATTCATAAATCCATATACATATCAACTCATAAATTTTAATATGATATCAAAGTAACATAATAATAAAATAATTTAAAAATTTATGGATGGGATAAATAGATTTTAATAAAAACTGATTGATTTGCTATATAATAATTAGGACATTTATTTATTTATAAATACATATATACATATATATTAGCTCATAAATTTTAATATGATATCAGAACGTTATGCATAATTATAAGAAATTTATTTGGATATTTTTTATCATACTCAAAATTTTTAATTAAATAACATAAAGTTATATGCGGAATAAAGTGAAAATTTACAATTTTTTATTTGCGTATGGAAATATTAATGCATCTCTGTATCATAAAATGATTAGTAATTATTGTTTAATTTAGGGCCAAATTCCATGTCTTCATCCAATACCCCAGCATCCATTCTTCCATCTTATTGAACCTTCTAAGTAAAGCAAAAAATCTAATTAATAGTTAATAAATAAATTTTCTTTTCTATTTTTTTAGCATTAATTTCTATACTTTACACATTAATTTGATTAAGTACTTTCAGAGCATTATTTAATCAAAATAATAATAAGCTGAAACTAAAAATTATGGCTTGTCGAAGATGTGTTTCATTATGCAAAAATATATGTTGCTTTTTTTTTTGTGGAAACTAATAGTACTAATTAATTGACTAATCATGATTCTCAAATTTGTTTCTTTTATTAATTAATATAATTCCATGTTATAGATAATTATTATTGTTCCTAACAATCAACAACCACAAGAAAACCAAATTTTTAGAATTGGTGAGAAGTAAATTCATCTAATATAATTATTTGCAAGAGTTATCTAACAACTTATAATTATTCCATTAAATTGTTCCTAATTAATTAATGCACTAAATAATTTTCAATTAGAAGGTTTGGTTGAGTACCTTTCTTAATAAAGGAAATAGTTTATTTCATTTGAAGATTCATTAATCATTAAAAATTAATAAATAAATTATATATTAATAAATATTTATATAATTTTAATCAATAATTATTGTGAAATAAAAATGTGTCTATCAAATCGGGATGAAGAGGGTAATTATTTAAAAATTAAAAATAGTGTTAACACATATTTAGTCCAAGAAAAAAAAATACTATTAACCTAAGGTGAGTAGTATTGGGAATGTGAATCCCACATCGGTAAGGAATGAGCAGCTTCAGTCACTTATAAGACTGGACAATTCTTTTCTTGTCAACTCGGATTTTCAGGATGAGTTAGGCTCAACTCTAATATAGTATCAGAGCAATTAATGCCCAAACGGGCTAGATCTTGAGCCAAACCCTACATGACCGAAGCTGATGAAGAGATGCCAGCCAGTCCGCCCAAACGAGCTTGTGTTAATAAGTATCAACCGAAAGGTCCGGTTGAGTAGCATATAGCCGCATTAAAACTATGAAAATAAAATTGTAAAAAAGTGGATATTTCGGCTTTTTTCTCGAGAAAATGTTAAAAGAAAGTGATAGTGTAATAGTGTCTACCTCTAACATAAAAAATCGAAACTTATTTGATAGAAACAACAAAATTAAATGATTAAATCTTTTTAACACATTCAATTCTTGATATTAAATCAAAGCATATGCTTTTTCTATTTTTATTCTTAAATATTGATGCGTTCTTATTTTACTGTATATTATATTAGGAAAAAAATTGATTAAATCAATTTTACAATCATCAATATACCCAATAAATTTTAGATATAATTATCTAAATGTAAGATATATATATTTTTTTTAAAAAAGTGTCATATCATATAATTTTCTGAAAAGATATATAAAAGATTATTATTATTTATTAGATATAATTACCTTAATATTTTAAATATCTTAATTTTAAATTTTTATCATGTAATAATGTGATTAAAAAAATTTTAATATCATATATATAGTTGAAATATATTAATTAATACCTATTATTAGATTTAGAATAAAGCTATTGAACTAATCAATTAAACTACTAATTAGTTCGACTATTTTAACATTTAATTAATTTCAGATCAATTGAATTTAGTTTATCAAATTTGATGAGGTGGCAACAATTTTATACATTCATTCTCTTAATTTTAGATAAATTCATATATATATATATATATATATTATGCATTGATAATTACTTAATACTAATTTAAAAATTATATAAAAATTAATTTTTTTTCAAATATAAATTTAATAATGAGCTTAGAGAATCTCTACTTTCTCTGAATTTATTAAATTTATTAAATTCATAAATTTAATAATTTTTTTTTAAACATTTGTGTATAGATTCAATATATTTAACTATTGTATTGTTAGCTTAACAACTTAATAATGACATAAAATCATTTAGATTTCGATGCATACAAATGTTTAAATTGAATGAAAATTGTTAAAAAAATTAAGAATTTTCATATTATTCTCTAAATTCGAAGCTTGATTAATATAAAGTTTGTCGGCTCGAAGAAGAAACAAGCAAGTTGGTAGCCCAAGTGATGACACGTGTAATATTTTTGGATTCAGGTTAAAAGAATATACACTCGTTATTAAGTGTAGGTTTCTACGTGCTCAAATTTCTATGTTATTTATATTAAATTTTAATATTAAATTTTATTATTAATTTAATATTTGATATTTTTGAATTATTATATTTTCTTAAATTTAACAGTTGAACTTGTACAAACATAATAATAAGATTATATTAGAATCCTAACATTGAAATTTTATATTCAATTAAACAATTACTTGAATAGATACTTGGATTGCTAAAGCATTGAGTGAAAGAATAAAAACAATGTGAGCAAAATTAATAATTTTGGTAAATTTCAAGCACTAAAACCTAATCTAATTAATTAAGCTGCAATCCCAACATAATTTTGTATCTAAATAAAAATAAAATTTCTACAACAATTTTTTTTGTCATAGTTAAAAGTGGTCCAAAATGATCTTATGTTGTTATATCTATCGGGAGAGATAACCTTAAATTATATTGAATGAAAAAAAAATTTATATAATCGACTTTAATTAATTAACTTATGATTAAGACTTTGTTGGTTATGTTGTAATATAAGTTTTGTTTTTTTGTTTTTCCAAAAGAACATGGTGCAAGGTTGAAAAGCAAAAGCATTATATTTGAAGTGAAAATGATGCAAATTTAATTTAATTTAAATAAATACTATTGGCAATTATATATCCCTTTGAAATTGGCCCCTCTGTGTAACTGTTTTTTCAAAGAAAATGTCACGGATCTTTCTAGAAATTGAAGATCTTGACGTACATCAAATTATATCATTTTTTTTCAATCAAAAACAACAAATTAATGCATCTGAATTCTGATCTTGTGATTGAAAAAAAAACCTTTTTTAAAGTGTAATTTGTAGTTGATTAATTAATTCTGTGTATAGTTGTACACATGTGACATTCCAATTATTAAATTTTTTTTAAAAAATTCCCTTTTTCTCTCTTAATTCTTAAATAATAATAATAATAATATTCATAAAAAAAATACTGTACAAAATCCACTTTATTTTTTCTCTAACATTAAAGAAAAAATAAAAAAAAAAGATAAAAGACAATGTGGAAGTTATAAAATTTGTTGTAGCTTTCTCTTGCAATTACAAGACTATTTTTATAATTTAAATATATGACTTCAAGTTATATAGTGATAATATTTATCATCACGCCATAACACTTATTTAATTTTTCTCTAATATTATTTTTAAGAAATTACATTATATTTTTTTCTTTTCAAAATACTTACAAATGCATGTTTTTGAAATTGAAAATTAATAATTTTAAAATAGTGGTATTTTTAATATTTAAAGCTGTAAAGTAAATATCTAAAAAAATAAATATTTTTAAAAATATTTTTTTCAAGTATACTTTTTTTTTTATTAAAATTTATAGAGATCTTAAAATCATTGCCGTAACTAAAAGGCCATCTAAAACAATGTCACGGAGTGCTTTGAGCCCCCAAATTCTTGCCTTTTTTAACTCTTTGTTACTTTTCCAATGAAAATACCAATAAAAAAATTAGGATTCTGATAGACTATTTGACATCAATTGATAAGAGTGTTCTATTTTGTGTTTTTATATATATTGAAGTGTTAATTGGCCTATGATGCAAGTTTTTTTTTTTTTTTGTCAGAAGCCTATGATGCAAGTTAATAGTTACACATTTTCTCAATCCACGTTGCTAATGACAATGTCTGCCTATCTAATTTGTCAATTATAACACTGTGCATACACATGTCCATTTTCATTTTGCAAGTTGGAGCAGTAGCCTCTTTATATACACAATTTACACTTTTTCTCCATTTTTAATGGTTTGTTTGAGATTGTATTTGAAAATTGTAAATTTCTTAAAATTATTTTTATTTATAATTTTAAAGAGGGAAATCAATTTTGAATTTATTATTTTAAAAAATATATATTTATTATTTAATTATGTTTTAGTGTAGAAATTATAATTGTTCGAGTTGTAAATAATTTAAATATAGTAGGGCATAATATTTTAACCATTTCTATCCATTTAATTGCCACCTCCGGTTTTCACCAGCATTATATCGCTTTATGATGAAAAGAAATTGGCTTCTTGTAGTTTAGAAAAAGAAGATAAAAATATAAAAAGTAAAAGTTTTTTTTTCAAATAAATTTAGTTTGAATTAATATTAATATTTATTAATTTTAGGTGACATATACCTTAGGATGGGAATATAATTAAGGATGATTAATTTCCACTGCTATTGTTTAATTTGATAAAATAGATAAGATAATAAAATTTTTTTCTCGAAATATATTTTTAAAAAAATAAATTTGAGTCTAACTCAACTTTAAAAGCTGAATCATGAGGTAAAGATTACCTAAGATATTGTAAGGAGCATATATGTATTATATTTTATCAATGTGGGATACTTAACAAACTCCCTTTATTTCCAGATTCGAATACAAGCGAAAAATTTAGAGTGTAAAATTTGTAGAACTAGACATATATGAGCGATCCAACATTGAAATATTGGATCGTGGCACTGATAATATATTGAGAAAATGAACTTGAGTCTAATTCAACCTCAAAATTAGCTCATGAGATGAAAATTGCCCAAACTATTATAAGGAGAATATATTTATTATATTTTATCAATATGAAATACTTTAGAAATGACAATTCGATCCTATTATAATTCAAATATTTTTAAAGGGAATTGATTTTTTATTCCAGACTGAATTAAATAAAAAGAATAAATTTTTATTTTAATTTAATTCCATTATGATTTCAATTTTGATTCTGAAATTTAAATCAAATGCCTCTTAGAGACAATCATGATATGTAATTTGTACCAAAACTCTATTGCTAAATCAAAGACACTTTGATAATATTAAGGTTGTGGTTGGCTTCTTAAAATTGGCCAAACCGATCCAATTTATTTAATTTTTTAAATTATTGAGTCGGGTCGAATTTGTTTAAAAATTAAGTGAGAGGATAGGCTAAGAAGTAATATTTTCAAATTTGGATAGAGTTATTGGTTTATTAAAAAAAAATTCATTGAATCAGCTAAGCGGCTCAATATGATATATATATATATATATATTGAAGACAATAACCAATTTGTATCATTAAAAAGAATAAAATTTAGGACAAGACTATTATTTTTTAAAAGTCAAAATTAATTGTAATTTTACTATTTATAAGAAATAAGAGATGTATTGTATTGTTTATGATATTAGAAAAAATAAACGAAGGAAAAAAAAAACAAGGATAGCATTAACTTTTTTTTCTTTCCCCAAGCTATTAGGTGGCAGCTTCTAGTGAATTGTACATTGTCAATATAATCTTTTTTGGAATTGGTTATTTGTAAGTATCCAAATAGAAATGAAACTAAAGACACCACAAATAACCACTACATATCTGCCTAACCCGTTAGAATCAGTGCTGGCTTCTTTGTATTCCTATTTGGAATTTTTCAAATTTGTCTCTCTCAGTATCCTTTTTAATACAAATTTTCACAAAAAAAAAGAAGAAGAAGAAGATGCTAATAAGATCCCTTTTGCGTTTGTTGCTGTCTTCTTGACATTCCTAGTAAATTGTAAATTATTAATAATTAAAGAAATATAGTACTGAATGTACATATGATTACAATTAAAAGGACAAAATTTTTGGTAACAATAAGTGTGTTAGTTTCACTATTGAGATTTAATATAAACTGTTTCAAATCTGGCTGCCAGTAAGTTAATGGATTTTGCTTATCTTAATGACTTAACTAATGGTTGGTTCCTAATTGTCTTACTAGAATTGATGTGTCTATTTGTCCCTATTCAAGTTGATATCTCTAATTATGTTCTTTAACCATTTACATAATATGCTATTACTAGCTATACAATCCAAAAAAAACAGATAAACTTGTATGTTTTGATAGTACTCAAGCAATGCAAAACAATTATTAAGAAACTACTCTGAACGAATTAGGTCAAGTTTACCCCTAGTTCGCTGTTCCATTCTAAGACTAGGGAGATCGGATCATCTTGAGCTGGTCGAGTCAATCCAGTTTTTTTTTTTTTTTTAACTTATATATATTTTATATATATTGTAATAAACCAGGTAAGCTCTTCACTCAAGATATGCTCGAATTTCAAAATGAAATTTGAAATTTGATCCGTCTTTTTTTTTTAATTCGATTCAATCTCTCTAGATTAAGTCGGGCCAAACCAAGTCATCAGGGTTGATAGGCTGGATGAACAATCTTAATAATTATAGAATGACATGAAGGGAAAGAAAACTTAAGGAGCCAAATGATTGAATATTTTAGGCGGGGGTTTCAGGGCTGGGCTTGGTTTTGAAGTTTGCCTTCAAACAAGTCCTCGCCTTTTCACAGAAAAACTATAAGGACACCCCAACTTTCTGGACCAGAATAGAATTTGCCTATTCAGATATCAAGGATATAACATGGAAAAACCTTGCAAATGCATTCAGTAAAGAAAAATAGTATAAATCTCATTTAACTTTAACTTGTAACTGCTTCATTGATTTTTCTACAGAATTATTATTTTTTAGTGTAGTTTGTATGTATAGCTATATATCCTCCTGTAAATTACCATAAAATTTAACATAGGCACCTCAACCCTCCTCCAAGAAATCTCTACTAGTAAACTACATTCCAAATTGCCAATTTACTAAATTGCTATAGTATGGTTATTTTAATTTCTTTAGGAAGCAAAGTCAGAGTTCAGTGTGAACGATAACCTCGCTGTTGGATTCTGCGAGCTCTGCAATTTCTGTCTCATCAATAACATGGTCTTCAGCAATTTCTATCTGATCAATCCCACTGAAGTCTTTGTCTTGGGAATTCAGGCACTCGGCATAATCTTCAGCAATGTCTGTCTGATCAATCACACTGAAGTCTTTGTCTCGGGAATTCAGGCAATCAGCCGCAGGATGAACAATACCATATCCAAAGCCTTGCGCAGAGTTACAATAAGTCTCTACTGTCCCATCCTTTTTCTCTAAGTTGATGTTGCTGAGGACTATGTTACAGCAGGGAACTGTGTCACTGCAGGCAAATTTCATGGCCTTTGCACTCTTTGTAGTACCCGTAACATTCCGGTACATGATCTCACTTATTTTTACAGCGGATGTCTAATAGGGTAAAAGCATAAGAATACGCAATTTTCAGAGTTCAAACTGGGTAGTTGTTGGGAGTCCTGTATTGTCAGAACTTGGAATATACAATAAAAAAATTTTACCTGGTTTTGGCAGGTTTTTGGGGAATCACAATAGAACTGATCAATTATAATAGGGTTTGCAACTTCATCCATCCTTACATTTTCAAAACGTACCCCACGAACATAACCATTGCCTCCCTGCAGCAGAAAAACAATATGAAAGTAAGCAGGGTTACTACATGCACACTATTAATTATTTGCTTCATATCTGGTACTGGTAATAAAACAGCATTTTTAGACATTATTATTTGTGTCTGTAAAAGTTAGCAACTTCCAATTATAAATCAAATTGGCATATCTTTATTACCTGCCAAGTCTTAATCCTGAGGCCATTGGTTGTCTCCTTGAGGAATGCTGTATCCAAGACCACTTTTGTAACTATGGCAGTGGAGTTGTCCTTCCCAAGACTTCCAATACTGAGTACAGAAATGTGCACCATTAAAAAAAAAAAGGAGCCAATAGCGGAAGTTATAATTTCAGTTCTATTTCTTTTTCTTTCCAATTCCATCAGATAGAATAATGATCAAATGGAATACAGAATATCTTTATTCGATGTGTTATGGGCTTATATAGCATGAGGGGCAATGATTCATATTAATAGTACCTGACACCATGACCTGGTCCACAGTAAATTCTCTTCATCTTGATGCCAGAGCTACCATTGACAATTGAGATGCAATCATCACCTGAATATCACATGCCATTTATTCATAACATCAACTCCCACGCAAATGCAATAGTGCAATTTTTCTCATATTGGAAATTCAGAGATGCAGTGGTTCTGCATGCATTTCCTGCAATTAGTGTCTCTGCAATGTTTTCCCCTTATCTCTTAAGGTCCATTTCTTGTTATCGAAACATATGATTTTAAATGTTTAAAAAGGTTAGATATGGCTCCATTTCAGTAATAGCTCCATTTTAGTATCTGTCTCTTGTACAACTTAAAATGGAAATCAAAGAACAGGATAAGGTCCGAGTACCTGTTCCAATTTTGCAGTCTTGAAGAACAACATTAGTTGATTCAGTAATATGAATTCCATCAGTATTGGGACTGTCTTCAGGAGCTGAGACTAATACTCGGTATACTCGCACAGATGCAGACCGAGAAATCACAAAATGCATCTGTTGGCTGTTCTGGATGGTCAGGCCTTTTACCTTCACAGATGAGCTTGAATCAATAGTTAATGCCTACAAAAACCACGTCTGTTAATTCTCATACAGTGTACATATAGTAGTTTGTTTGCTGGGTAAGAAATTAAAGGTGAAAGGTCCTTACTGTTGGCGCTCCTCTGCAAGGCTGTATACAAATGAACAAAGAGAAACAAAGAGTTACATTTTATCTGTTGATTGTAAGCACTCGAGCAAACACGGATTAAGGAGTAGACTAAGATAAAATACATTTGACTTATTCTTCTTGCAAGATGACGCCCACCATTTGCTGCCTGAGCCATCAATAACTCCATTGCCTTGGAAAAGGACTCCATTCAGTTTAGTGAACTCAAGCCATTGCCGAGGAAGGTCCGGATTCCAGTCGTTAGGCTCATCAGGTGCTACTATTGTTCCATCTATCTGTATGATTCATAATGAAAATGAATTGTTGACATTGAATATAATGCCATACTTCTTCTAACGCTGATAATAATTCCAGTCAGCAAAGGATCAATACAAATAATAACTCTGACAACAATTATGAACTGAACTACCTGGATAACCAACTTATCCTCACAAGGCCCCTTAAATTTTGTTGCATTAACCAAATAGCGACGTCCTGGAGGAACCAAAAATACTGCTTTTGGTGTACTACAGGCTGTCTTCCAAGCTTGGACAAAGGACTGCAAAAACATAACAGAAAACTTAAACCCAAAGAGGGAAATCAAGGCAAAAGTAGTGACAATGACACTAATTAAGTGTATTATATTTCATCCTTTAGCTCAATTCATGATAATTTCAATAGAAGTTCAACTTTGGCAAGATAATATTACCGCAAAAGTGTCAGTTACAAGTTTTATCAGATGATAAATTTAACTAAAAATATTGTCAATAGTCTATCATTTTAATGGTCAACTGTTGACAGGCTATTAAAGCACTTCTGACGCTAAAAAAAATATTGTAAAGTCACTTTTAAGAATTCAAATATGAACCTTGGTGTCATCTGAAGCTCCATCTCCAACTGCACCAAAGCTATCGACATTCACAAGAACCTTGCCACCGCGTTCACTCGTCCATGAAGGGGTATCAAAAAGTTCCACCTCATCTTCTTCATCTATTTCAAAGCTTTTGAGTTCCTCAAGTAAGCCTATATTGTTATACGCCATGTTTCCTGCAACTCCATGAACAACTGTCAGCAAACCAAGAAAGGAAATAATGAATAATTTATCCATGATTTTATCTGTTCTGACTATTCCAAGACTGATTGATTTGTATAAACTCACAAAACATAGGGTTACAATTTATATGTGCTGATTAGATTTGGAAATGAAGAGTTTTATATGGCTTAGCTTAAAAGTGTATGAAGGACAACATTTTCTACTAGCCCACACTTAAAGTACAAGGGAAATTTTTTTTTTTCCTTTTAAGTTGTTTGCTTTACTCTTCAACCAGTACACACAAGTTAACTATTCAAAGAGGAAAAAAAAAAGGAACAAAGACTCGAGTTCTCTTACCAAGAGAAAAGGATATTGCAAAATAAATTGCTTTTCAAGTTTTCAGGCAATCTCATTTCTATAAAACGTAGAATTAAATATCACATGTATGAACATTGTGTGGTATAGAAATAACAAAAAATCCTAAGAAATATGGGGTCAATTGCCTTATTGGACCTAACAGGGCAACAAAAAAGCAGACCTTGATTGTCCACTACATGCACACTATATGCTTCAAGGAAAAGAAAACGTTCCATAACTGATCTATGAAGAAGATGTGGACTTCACAAGAGAGCTTCCCTCATGAGAACAAAGTGAATGTTACTACATACTCCATCCGACAATCCAGGATTGACGGTTGATTTCAGTTTTGCTGAAGAATTCCTAATCCTAATAGCAGTTATTCAAATCAATTAAACTGTGACCTATCTCCTTTGACATCTTCCTTGCTATAGCAATCTCTTTAATCTGCATTGAGGCGTCAAATTCCCCAATTTCAGAATAAAAGTTTGACACTTGCAAATTAACTGCAAAATCATTTGGATTGAGCTCCAACAATATTTTTGCTGCTCTTCTTCCCACAATTTCATTCCTGTGGACCCGACAACTTTGCAGCAATGAGCTCCACATCACATAATCACCCCTTCCTGGTGTCTGTTCCAGCAATTCCTCAGCTTCATTCAGCAGACCTCCACGTCCCAACAGGTCCACCATACATGAAAAATGTTCCCTGTCTGGGGAAATCCCATACAGAGATTCCAATGAATTGAAAACCGACTTTCCTTCTCCAACCAACCCAGAATGGCTGCAACCAGTTAACACGCACAAGAAAGTCACTTTATCAGGTTTCAAACCTTTTCTCATCATGGCTTCAAGCATCTCGAGACATTCTTTTCCCATTCCATTCCGGGCAAACCCATTGATGATTGATGTAAAACAAAAGACATTTGGTGAATGAAGAAGTTTAAAAACCTGTTGTGAAAGTTGAACATGACAAGACCTGGAATATGCATCAATCAATGAACATGCAACTGAAACATCAGATTCAAAACCTAATTTTATGGCACAACAGTGCACCAATTTGCAGCTGACCAAACTTACTAAACTTGATTCTGATAATGCTTTCAACACCGTGGAAAACGTAACCTCATCAAGTCCAATTCCTTCATCAATCATCAAACCAAACATCTCAAACACATCATCAATAATGCCACAGTGCAACAAAGAGGTCATTAAGGAGTTACAACATTCCAATGTTGTCACAGGGAGACTTTCATAAACAGATACAGAATTCTTAATGTCTCTGCATTTCCCATACATGTCAATCAATGCAGATTGAACATACACACTCCCATTGTCAAAACCCATCTTCAATACGCAACAATGAATCTGCTTTCCAAATAGAATATTACCGGTCACGCTAGACAGATTTAAGAATGCTACAAAGGACCGAATTGATGGTTTCTTGCCCCAAAACTGCATCATGTAAAATATTTCAAGAGCATAAAAAATTAAACCATTATTTGCATATACTGACAATATCGAATTCCATGATAAAACATCCTCCATTGGAATAGCTTGAAATGATTTCCTTGCATCACTTAAAGTCCCACATGCAGAGTAAAAATCCACCAGAGCATTAGCAACGAAAATATTTTTGTCTACCCATCCAAGCTTAATCACATGACAATGCAGTTGTCTCCCTTCATTGAGAGACCTCATGTTAGAACATCCACGGATCAAATAGCAAAAACTAAGCCCATTTACCTCCAAATCATCCATTTTTATTTTTTTGTATAATCCCAACAAGTCATCAAATCGACCCAGTTCACAAAATCCACGTAAAACCAAATTCCACATGGCTAAATTTCTCTGGGGCAATTCATCAAGCAACCTCAAAGCTGAATCATCATGTCCCACATGCATATATAGACCCACAACAGAACTACCAATAAACAAATTGAAATCGAACCCAAGTTTTATTACTCTGCAGTGAACTTGAATTCCTTCTCTAGGAAATCCAGAATCACCACAGATGCTCAAAACAGAAGAAAGTGTTGATGGGCTCTCTCTTACTCCCCGTGAAACCATTTCACAATAAAGATAAAGAGCCTGTTTATGGCTTCCATATTTACCATACCCAGTAATCAACAAGTTATATGTAACAACATCCCGCAAAAGCATTTCATCGAATAGCTTGTGAGCCGCATTTAAGTCCCCAGATTTGATATAGTTATCAACAATCCTGTTTTTGCTGTAAATAAAATCAGGGGAATTGGGTTTACAGTAAGATGCCAATATCCGAGCATTAATATACGATGGCGATGATATGGGCCCGTGTTTTGGTGTTGAGGTTGTTATGGTACGGACAAAAGGCAGAAATTTAGTGCTTTTCATTTTTGAAACTTGAACATCAAATGTCAACTTTCCAGTGAAGTTTCTGCTGCTTGCAATTGGCAGATTTTTTGCTCAATCTGTAAAAAGGATTTGAGAGAAAAAATTGGAATTGATTTTAAATTTCTGGCAGCAGACAAAATAAAAAAATAAAAGCTTTTCTCACTTGTGTTCTGACAAAACAAGCCAAGTCCAAAGCTCTTGGCTTTTCTATAATGAAGATATTTGCATTTTTCATGTCTGGTTATTCTCAATTTGCGTGTTCATGTTACAGCTTAAAATATTCTATGAAAATAGAAGATACTGAATTACTGGTAAGTGTATACAAATTTTTGCTCAGATCAGGTTAGAGAAACAACCTCAAAACTGTATTCCAATATATTACTGTGAATTTCAAACTGAATCAAATAAGGTAAATAGCAAATTTCTCCACTTTCCTCCCCTTTTCTCCGTCTTCTTGGCATCACAATTGATCAGCTTCTCAAATGGGAGACTGGAGTTATCGACTGTGAGTTAGAATAACACTAAGAAAGTAATACTTCAGAGTTGTAGATTAAATTAAGGAAACAACATGAACTACATGAGACAACCAACATGCTGGGCTCTAGGATATTTTCTCAGTAGTTGTGGCCATTGCACATAAAACTGATCAGCTATCCGCAACTTGTACAGAAGCAAACCACTTAAAGATAGCCTTTTCACTCTTGCTATACTCTCAACATAAAAAATAGACGACCATCTAATTCCAACCACCTGTAGACACAGTAGAAAGATTAATAAAGATTGAAACCAATTCCATCTTAGAGAAACACACTGCAAAAACTAAGAGTAGGGGGACGGAATAAAATCTAACCTTGAATAAAAATGCAATAATACACAGAGGAACACAAGTCCCAGGGCCATTGCAAAGGATCTGAGATTTTTAGAAGTAAGAACAGTCAGTACATACTGATCTAAGCATTTTCTCAATTCACAAGATAAGTGGAAGAAAAAATGTTAAATAAAAAGTTATAAATTATTACCACTTGAGGTCTGATTTTAATCATCAGCCACAACCCATGAGCTATAGCTATTAAAGTTGTCCCAATGGAAGTTATATACGACTGGCCAACTTCCCTGCTTCTGTATATCTGCATGAACTTTGCAGAGACCGCCTTGCCCCCAGCCTGCTTATAAAAATCCATTCAAATTTGTGCTACCCAAGACAAATCAGCTATAATGAATAGTGAAATAAAATGTAACATCAATTAGTTTATTGAGAGTCATAAATTCTACACACTTGCAATGGAAGCACAGAAAGAAACAGTATCAGACAATATCCCTCGTATTCAGAAGGTGTACAGTACACAGGATTCTTTTCCTGACCAGTACTAAGTTATTGACTCAATTTAACTCCATCATGGATCTTGGCTTCAAATTAGCAATAAATTCTAATTTCCAAAAATATTGAGTTCAGCAATAAATTTTAATTCTAGCTATATTGAGTTACGTAAGCAAGCATAGCAAAACTGATGGCATTTAGCGAAAGAAAAGCAAATAACTGATGATCTTACAGGCCAAAATTAAACTAAAAGCAACCAGCCTAACATGATAGTCAAAAGTCCCGATATTGCAAAGACTATCAATGCAGTTTTAGACATCTCACTTCATCTATACTCCAGATTATTACAATTCATATTTTTGTCAATGGTAGCATTACTGAAAGAAACAAATAACAACAAAATATTTGTCAAAAATAAATAAATTAATTAAGTATAATGATTTTATCTACCATATCAACTAGAGAGTCCTCCCAGACCCAAGCTTTTTGTAGACTCATATTGTCAGTGGCTGCCGCAATATAAAATCTAGGTGAATACCTATCCTTCTGTAATGCGGACAGCACATTAATCATCTCAGCGGTATGTCCCCCTGCAACAATGAAATGCCATAGCACTTCAGTTCATGAGAAAAATAGCTAGAAAATCAACCAAAACTGACTAATTAAGTACAAATATGCTATCTCATGAACTTACCTGAACCCAAAATAATCAAAGTACTCATTGGCTTTGTGGAATTAGGGCGCAAGGGTTTGCCAGTTTGATAAACAACATATATAACGCGAATCATCAAGCAAAAAACAAGGCTAATCAGGATAGTTATAGATATGGGACAGCAACTTTCATCTTTGCTCTCCATTAGCTGCAATATACAGGTATACACCTGCAAAAAACTTAAAATAAAAAAAAGGGTTAATTAAAAAATGTCCTTTGATAGACAAAACTCTTCTATCCTCCAACATACTAATTATCCTCAATCTATGAAGAACAAAAGCAGCCTTATCTTCATTGGTCTATTGATGATGACATTTCTTCCCCTAATTCCAGATTATCACAAAAGAAAATATTAAGCATTTTTAAATATAAACAAATTCTTAATCATGGAAGAAAATTTTAAAACCAAAAAGTAGAAAAAGAAAAATCAAGAAGAAACACACTTTAACAAATTCAATAACTATGCAACAAATATGGGTATTGATATTCATCAAAACATAACAATATGTATGACAACAAACAATGCAGTCTTCAAAAGAGTAAAATGAACACCATAAATAGAAAACCATCATGGAAATTCAAGTAACGCAGGTAATTCCCCACTTGTCAACAAACTCAAATTCAATTCAATACGAAATGGAGAGAGACAACTCACTGTGACGGCGAGAGAGGAGTTTGAAGATAAGGAGGAATTGTGAGAGGGTAAAGAGATGAGACCTAGAGCATGCCC
The DNA here is from genome assembly GCA_947685225.1 of Garcia nutans. Classification (NCBI taxonomy): domain Eukaryota; kingdom Viridiplantae; phylum Streptophyta; class Magnoliopsida; order Malpighiales; family Euphorbiaceae; genus Garcia; species Garcia nutans. The sequence continues at coordinate 2,914,617 of CANTUV010000048.1, read as the reverse complement.
ACCATTCGCATATTGGCCTATCAAAATTTAAAATTCTTTTACAAGATCAAGATCAAAATCAGATCAAAATCGCCGAACCGGCTCACACAGCCCTGCCGCACCTCCGCCGAAACCAAGAGTCGCGAGACCGTCGAAGGCTGGGTATTTCGAATTGGTTGTCGTTTTATTCACATTTGCTTATTATGAAACTTTTAATATTATTCTTTTGGTAAATAATGGAATATAAATTTTATTTCTTTCATTTTAGTTTTTGTCTGAATAAATTCTTTCAGGATTTATTTTCTTTTTTAATTAACGTAATCAAATTTAATATATATAGCTCAAGTAAAATATATTATTTGGCCCTTATATTTTTTTTTATTGAGTTTTTATATTTCAATTTTGACTCATTAAGCTTCTAAATTTTATTATCTCATTTTATTTTGGTCCTTTTTAAATTATTTTTTTAAATTACACACGGTAAATTTAATATTTAAAAAATATTTTAAATTTTCAAAAAATATATTTTTTTTCATAAATTTTATGTGTTTTAACATAAAGTCTTTAATTTTAACTTTTGTTTAATAAAATTAAACCTTTCAATTATATAAGTTGATGATATTGAGTCTTTTTCTAACAGAAGTTAAATGTGTATTTTTAATTATTGTTAAAATTGTATGACATATGAAGCAAAATGATATGTTTTGATAAAAAAAATTAAAAAATAATATAGTTTTTAGCTTTTGAATTTTATGTGTTTTATAAATTAAGTCTTTAAAATTTTATTCAGTGACATTAAGCCTCTTAATTGATAACGTGTGAAAATACATATTTAATTATTATTATAAAAGGATTCAATATCACCCATTCATATAATTGAAGGCTCATTTCTATTAAATAATAATTTATGTGGTTAATACTAAAACATATAAAATTTAGAGGCCAAAAAATATATTATTTTTAAAATTTCTAAGTTAAAAAATATAAAACAAACAATAGATGTACGAGTCTTACCACCATCTTCTTCTTCAATTTAAAACCTTTTTCGGTTTTTCTCTCAGCACATCTCATGCACACAATCATCATCTCTCTCTCTAGCTTCATTTTCACGGCACTAACATTTTATTTTTTAGGAACCAAACAGATATAAAAACAACACTCAGCGGCAGTTTTAGTTATTCATTTCTTTGACCGTATAATAGTTCTATTTTCTTTGCGCTACGGCAATAATAAACAGTGACGAAACTAGCAGTTTATTAAGAGAGACAAAGAATGAGTGATCGATGACTTACCGATGATGGCTTAGCTGCCTCTGCAGGTTTGAAAGCTTGGCTGAGGTCTGTTGCACCTCTTTCTCGCCTCTCTTTCTCGTCCAGTCTATCTCTTAGACTCCCTTTCTGCAAAAATACCACCAGCCAATTAATCTCTCTTCTTATTTTAGTGTATATAGTTGCTGACGAGAGGGGGTCGTCAGCTCCAGTATGACCCCGTAGATTCGTCCCTGACAATAGATGTCAATAATTACAAAAATAACATTCAGAATAGCATAATCTTTCTCAATAATAGCAGTAAAGTTGATAAACCTCCTCCTGTTAACTCAAACCTGTAGAGTTCTTTTAAATCCAAGTAGATAACGACTTCTAGCCTTCGAAAAAGCGCTCCAAGTTCTATTGGGACCGTTGCCGTTACTGCCAGAGAAAATGCTAGAGGTTTATTATTCTAGTTTTCTTATTTCTTGATTGAGATTTAATGTTTTCTTTGTTATTTTTTAAATAGTTATTTTTTTAAAGTTTTTTTTTTTAGTAAAACTGATAGTTTTACAAAATTTATTTTCCTTTTTATTCACATATAAAATAACGTTTTTTTAATATTTAAAATTCAGGTTATGCTATTTTCACAGTACGTCTAACTCATACACAAATAGTCTGTTAAAAAAAGACCAAAATAAAATAAGACAACAACATATAAAGACTTAAATAAGTTATAATTAAAATATAGAGACTCAATACAAAAAAACACTAAAACAAATAGACAAAATAATGCATTTTGCCAATAGTTTACATAAAAGTATTATCAATCTATCTATTAATAACTTAAAAGAGAAGTTCAAATTACCGTATTCTTTTACTGATTTTATACTTTATTTTTATTAATGTTATTCCTTTTTAATTTTTACTCTTGTTATTAATTACTATTTTATTTTAATTTACTATTTTATATTTTTTATGTATTTATACTTTGTTGTTAAATTTTTTTTAAAATTTATATTCTTTTAAATAATTTAATTACATGTTACTATTGAATATCAAATTTTATATATTTTGCCTTTAAAATTTTTCAATTCTACAAATTAGAAAAAAATATAATATTTTCTATTAATTTTACCATAAACTGTAAGTTTTAAACTTCATTCACTTTAACAGAATATAAATTTTATATCTTTAATCATATTAAAAAATGAACTAACATTAACAAATTAAAAAAATAGTAAAAAAATCACTATAAATAAATAGCAATTTTAAGTTCTTTTATTGATTTTATCTTTTATTTTTATTAGTGTTATTTTTTTTAGCTCTTGTTCTTGTCATTAATTATTATTTTTTTTAATTTACTATTTTATTTTTATATATATTTATCTTTTGTTGTTCTGTTTTTTTTTTTAAATTTATATTTTTTTTGATAATTTAATTACGTGCTACTGTTGTTGGATTTTAAATATTATAACATTTAAAATAGAAGCGCATAACACTGTAGATGGTCAGTGTTTTTACTTCAAATTGTCAATTTTTTTTTAACTATCCATTATATATCTAGTTACCCTTTACATAATATTAAAATTATATATAATTTTAATACCCATTTATTAAATATTTTATTTATTTTTTAATTTTACTCCTAACTGTCTATATAAATATAAAAAAGCTAAGGATTTGAAAACCTTATTAAAGCTGCCACATCATCTAATTTTAAGAATTCTACAATTCTGTAATTTCTCAATTTTGACGCAATTTCTCAAATTCAATTTATCAATTTCTCTCTTTTTCTGGGTAACTGAGAAGATAATACTCATCAAAGATCACGCTCTCTCTTTCTGTCCCTCCCTCTGCTCTGCTCTTAAAAAAAAACCGTTAGACAAACGCCATTTCTCTTTTTCTCTCTGTCTCACTCTCTACATAATCAAATATGATTTCCCTCTCTGTTTGCTCAAGAAAAGTTACTTAAAAAGACTTGCAGATAGAGACAATCAATCATTCAGCACAGTACCGTAAAATAAAGGTTTGCAGATAGAGACAATCAATTATCTTTCTCTTTCTATTTTTTAGGTTTGCCTTTTTTTTTTTGATACAAGGTTTGCCTTTTTTTTTAGTTGTTATTTTTGGTGGGTAGTGTTTGATTGCTGGGATTATGAAGGAAAATGAGGGATTTTGAAATGAGCATCTTTATCTATGTTAATGGGAAAGAATAGTTTTGGTTTTTGACTCAGTGATGGTTACCTATTTCAATCAGATCCCTTAATTGTCTTTTTAAATATTAGTTAATAATTTAGTATGTAATTTTTATTTCCAATCATGTTGTTATTGTGTTTCATTATTGATTTTGTCTTAACATTATTGGGATGTTGGTATTAATTTTTATAGCAGCTAAAATATTTGTTTTGATTTTGAAAAAAGAAAAAAAAAAACTGAGAGAATAATGATTTTGTGCTGGAAAAAGTGTTAAGGCAATATGAACTTGTGAAAGGTTCATGCCTTTTTTTTTTTGGTAAAATTGGGAGTTGGGTTTTGGGACAAAAGGCTGAGAGCTCTTCATTGCTGACACTTGATTAGGAATTAAGGGGGCTTTAATTAATCAGCTAACAACTGAATCAATCTGTATAGTTATAAAGATATACTAAACACATTTACCATTATTTTTTTTGCTTTAGTTTGGTGGGCTTCATAGCCTGGTATAAATATTTATTTTGATATTGATTTCTATATTTTGGAGCTCTGTTTGGATGATGAAATTAACTAATAAAATTAGATTTGTTTGAAAATTGATGGTCTAATTGAAATGTTTATATATGTTGTATTGATTTGGGAAGTATAGGTTGAGGCATAGAGGTCCTTATTGGAGTGGTTTGCATTGTGACGAGGATTGCTATCTTGCTTATCAACGATTGGCTATTTTAGATCCTACTTCAGGGGATTAACCACTTTACCATGAAGACAAGGCTGTTGTTATCACGGTATTTTTCTCTTTTATTATAAATGATTCTTAGAGTTGGCTGAATTTGATTCATTGAGAATGAAGGTGATAAGAATGTGGTTGTAAATATCATATTCTGCATTGATTATTATTGCAGCTACAGTAATTATATGGAGACACGGATGCTAATGTAGTTATCCATAGTGTTGGGTTGGGGGACTCTGCTAAAACATTTGAGCTGGATAAAATATCTATATGTGTTAGATGGTAGTCATTAATTGGGTTGTTTTTGTGCTAAACTGCTAAATATAAGTAGGGCTGTTTCTTTGTTTAATCCAAGGGACTGACATGACCAGCTGCTTCAGGAGTTATCCATGATATATAGTGCATTATAGTTGACTGTATTTATTTGCCAATGATTGTATATCTTGAAGTGGATTTTGACATTCAACAAGTAAATAATTAAGTGATACCTTTGTTGTAAAGTGAAAAGAAAAAAAAATGGAATTGGTTTGAATCTTGCTGGAGTTTATGAAAATTCAGCAAATAATGAAACTCTGAAATTGAGTAGACAAAAATGTATTCGTGTACTTGGTGGGATGGGAAGTTGTTGTCATTTATGTCTTGATCTGTTTACGAGTCATGTGTAATTGTTGTGTTTAAATGGCAGGTTTGGTATATCTATTAAATGAAAAATGACTTCTCCAATCAAGAGAAGAGATATGGACGTCATGAAATTGGAGTGCCCTTATTGTAAGATCTCTCTTCATTTCATTGTTGTTTCTGTTGCACTTATTATTTTGTTGGCTAGATAAAACTAATTATTGTCATGACTTATGACATGTCAACTTTAGACTCTCTGTCCACCCATCATGTTTCAAACATATGATCGTATTACCTATGATAGTTGATGCCTTTGATTTCTTTGTTAGCCTTTTGAAACTTTAAATGTCATTTTTCATTGCATTATATATTCAAATTATTTTTGTCGACGGAAACAATTGTAATGGACTAATGGTGTTTCTGCCTTTCTGCTCTCATACTTTACAGAATGATTAGTAACCATGCTGTGGAACTGATCAATGATGCAATTAATGAATTCAACATGGAATTCCATGGCCTAAAAGAAAGTAATTTCTTGATCTCTATCCTTCTTATTGCTTCCATTGAAATTATATATTTGACATTATAAACAAGGTGCACATAAAATATTATGCTAAAAATTATGCTTTGATATACAAAGGCATAGATGTAAATATACGGGGCGCACATACACAAATATGCATTAAGGTATGTATAACACAGGAATGGTGAGAAGATTATAGGGATTGTTTTGTTTGAGTTGTGTCTGCAATTGCTACAAAAAAAAATTTCTTTTCTTTTCTTTTATAATCCCTAAATTTTGAGGTGGGATAAGAATTTTTTTATATAACTATTTTTTTAATATGTGTATTATCTCAATGGTTGCAGGCCTTTATGAAGGGTTTTTTTTTTTAATCAGTTATGAAGGTGATGTTTGGAAAATCCATGTGGAGCTATGAGATGCTTATCGTGAAATTGTAAATGTAATAATAAAACTATGGGAATATATTGTCATGAATTTTATTTACTAACCTTTTAAAAAAATTATGTTAACTAACATAAATTTATATTCATTAATTTTTCTAAATTAAACTAAATCAGAATTTATACCAACAATATAAATTTAATACAACTCATAATTATATGCACACATTTCATTTATAGATAAATATTTTATGAACAATTCAATTAATTATAAAATGCTAATAAATTTTTTATGCCTTTTAAAAATATTTCATAAAAAAATTGCCTTAAAAATACATAAGGGTCATAATAAATGGTTAAAGTATGAAAAATATTATGCAAATTTTAATGATAAAAAAATTACATTTGTGCATTACGCATGTGAATGTCTAGTTATATTATATTTTAAATATTTTTTGACTAAAATTATTTTTTATAAAAAAAATAAAATATATATATTAATAAAGTAACGTAATAACATCATTTTAGTTTAATTTAATGCTAAAAATTTGAAAATAAATTTTATATTTAAACTTGATTTTTTTATCCATAATTTAAATAGTAATATTTTTTTTATAAATTTTCCCACTTAAAAGTATAAAAAAAAATGTGACTATTCATTAAAATATCGATCTTAATTTTTCTATTATAAATGAATTTTAATTATTTTTAGTTATTTATTCTTTAAATATATTATTTTTATGGTAAATGTCTTTTTTATAATTTTATAAATATAAAAAATAACAAATTTTTAACGAAAAAAATTTTAAAAAAAGGTACATAAACTAAAACTTATCTAAAAATTTACTGTAATTTATATAAATATAATTTTTATTTAAATATCAAAATCATTATATTTTTTAAATTATTATAGAAACACTTATCTCATTTTCACAATTCACTTTCATTATTTAAAAAAAAATTATAAAACATAGAAAGTGAAATTGACACTTTATAATATTAAAAAATAGATTACAGTTCAAATGATTGAAATTAATATTTTAAAAAAATTAATGAAAACCAACTTGCAATTAAGTATTAAACAATCTAAAAATAGGTATGGGAGTGTGGGAAGAATTTGAAAAACAAAGAAAAAGAACTCACACTCTTTTAAATCATATATTAAACTATGATTAAAACAAATGGTTACTTATCCTAGAGAAAAATTAAGAGTATACCATAAATAGCAAATATTTTGTCCAACAGAAGTTAATTAATTTAAGAAATCCGAGACTCCCAAGTCATGTCTCAAAATAGTCTCTTCTGCTTCAAGTAAACTCAAATGTTCATTCAACATTTTGAGCACTTTCACCCTCTTCACTGGAATACTAACCAGAAATCCCATGGATGCAGTTCAAAAACCATTATTGAAAACAGAAGTAACCAACAAGCCTAGAGTAAGAAAGTTGTGAAACTGGCAGCAATTATCAACTTATTAATCAGAACATACAGATAAAATGTGTACAATGGATGGTTCATCTTAAACACAAAATGTTCACAGAAGGCATACAGCAGTCCTCAAGTTCAAATGGTTTTTTCTTTTTCAAATTATTCATGACATTGATGCAGTTGATGTACAAGTACCAGCAAATGACAAACAAACATGAATACAGATAAAAAAAAATTAACATTGAGATAAATTATATTAACATGTTGAGGCAATAGCCTCTAAAAGAGAGGCAACAAATTGCATTTGTGTTTCTTCATCAATTATTGAAAACAGAGGAACATGCACAAAAAGAGATTTATGACCCTTCTGTTCTGCAAACTGAAGAGAGTGATAATAGACATAGTTGCACACAAAACGGCCTGCGTCATCTGATATGATCACATCATAGCCTTTCTTCTTCAAGAACCTTAGTATTGCCTCGATGGAGCAACAAGTCTTCACAAGCAAATATAATGAAAAGTTAACCCACATGCACACATAAAATAAATAGAGCTGATTGCAGTAAATAGCTCTAGATGAAGTTTAATGTTCAAGCATATTTAAATCATTTAGTTCCTTGACTTAAGCACCAAGCAATCATAATCAATAGACTAGTTACACATCATCTAACATTAAATAGCAGATAATAAGTTACCTCCCTTACGAAGGAAGTTCCTCCATCGCCAGGGATTATTGGATGTTGCTGAAAAGGCAAGACAATAAAATATCAGCTCCCAGAAGAATAAAAAGACACTGTAATCTGTATAACGTAAAATTGTCTTGTATAGGCTGCTAGAAACAAAACCACTCATATAAAACGGTTTTAAAGCTCCCCTTTCAGAAAAAATGAGGGAAGAACCTTGCAATGTCAAAATAAAGGAACAATAGCTCTTCAAATGGACCAAGCAGATTCACCTGAGGTTGCCATCCTAGCTCATCTGGACAGCAGAAGGTGGCTTCATTTACTGCCAGTCGCTCGATGGCAAATTTTGATGCCCCACTGTTCACCCCTAAGTGAAGCTGAATTTGGAAGAAATGAAGTTCAAGTACTTTAATTCACCAAAACTCAATTCACAAAACAAGGAATGCAAAAACAATACAGCAGCATATGCCCATGCTTGATATGTACCACTCGTAAATAGCCTCTGAAGAAAATAACAAAATAACCCTCAAAAACCAAGCTAGTACGGGTGTGCCAAGCTGATGAGTGGTAAATTAATAATTACTTAGCTAGAACATGTATACCAAGCCAAGCCAGCAATTGGGAAGTAAACGTATGAATAAAAAAAAATCTGAGGATTAACGGCAATGGAACATAGAGAAGCAATATAAACAAGAACATTGAAAGCATCTAGAGAAAATAACCAATTAAAGGATCAAAATTACATGCCACTATTCCATATGCTAAAAGCAAAACCACATAACGTTGAATGACTGAAACTAACCCATACGACTTGTTCATTCTTGACAGCATTTGTAGCTGCAGTGCCTGATTCCAAGACCTTGTAAAGCAGGGGAAAAGCACCATCTCCAGCAGTCTCGAGAATGGTGCAACTTCCCAAAGTAACCCCAGCAGGCAACGGTCTTTTCTCAACAAAATCCTTCATATTATTAACTATTGTCTCTGTAGGATTTTCAGCAACTCCTTGAAACTTCTTAAATCCAGTAACATGAATTACTATACCCTTTTGTCCTTCAGATCCCATATTATCCCCGTTATGAACACAAATACAATTCCCAATTTTCTATAAACCTTTACACCGAAACCTGTGCAATCCGCCAAAAACAACAAGAAACCTTAGTGATCAGACTCGGACAAGTAAGATTTTATTACCAACACACATAGATTCAAACCCTTGATCATTCCCACCAAAAGTCCTTTTGTTTTTAGCCAAAAAATAAAGGATAAAATCTACTTCCCAATTAAAATTCTCCAATGATATATAAATCCCACAAATTTCAACTAAAATAGTTATAAAAATTCCCAATTTCTACCTGAATCTCTAAAGCATCACGCAATTTCAACTGGGTAACAGGAATTATTATTTAGTAAAAAAAAGCAAAAATTGCAGAAACAAAATAAAAGCGACCCGTTATCTTAAAAAAAAAAACCCAATAGTCAACTTAATAATAAAATTACAATGTTCAGAATATCGGTTCACAATTTTACTGTTTTCATGCTTCTTGAACCAGAAAAAACAGAAAAAAAATAAATAAAAGAAAAGCTAAACTGAGAAATATTTAAAACAGAAAAATAAAAGCTGCTTAAGAAGGATGTAAGAGACCTCGAAATTGACGGTTGCTTGCTCCGCTCGATGCTTCTGAGAATGAAAATTTGCCTTTTTCCAGGGAACGAAAAATACTCAGAAAAAGCACAATTACTTCTGCGGCTCTCTGTGTCATTTTATTGACTAATCATTAAAGAGAATCACTAAAGGCCCTCTAATTTTACGCTTATTACGAGACAATGCCACTGTCTTTACTAATAAAAGTTTAAAACTAAAAATTATTTTCTATTTTAAAAAAAAAACTCTGTAAAAATTATATTTATATATTTAAAAAATTTTAATTCTTTATTTTTAATAATTAAAATTTAGTAATTATTTACTGTCAAAAAATTTATTAATATAAAATATTTTATATTAAAATAAAAATTTTATTAATATAAAATATCTTTTTAAAATTAAAATTCTTAAAATTATATTTTATAAATTATATATTAATGTGAAAATAATTTTTATTTATTGAAAAAAATTTAAAATTTAATAATATTATTTGATGGGCTTGTTTAAAAAAAACTAAAATTGAAAAAAAAAAACATTTTAAGCATAGCCTAAAACTATTTGGTAAATAGCGTTAGCAATGACGGTTGATTTGTCGTTAAATGTTTTTAATTGTGATGTTGCTACGTGGCTTTGTACCATTGGATTAATGTTTAAAAGGTCAAAGATGGTAAAAATAGGCATTGGCGACCTTACCGTAATATTTAAACAAATTATTTAAAATTAAAAAAAAATAATGACTGATAATTTTTAATTTTCAAAAAAAAGATCGCATTATTTTATGATCAAATTAAACATGACTATAATAAAAATAAAATTCTCTCTGTTAAATTTTAATAAAGCTACATATTTAAAAATTTAAACTCAAAATTTCTAATTAAACTAAAATATTTTTTTATCAATTAGTCTACGCACTCAATAATTAAACTGCACAAGATCTCTATCACGTCGTTGGTTTGCTTTGCTCATCATATACCCAATGAGCTTAGAATCTTTTTCTAGTTGGCCTAGTAGCTGAAAAAATATTCACATGCTACCTGTTACACAATTTATATATGACCAGCCAAAATGAAAGGTTCGGCTAGAAAGAGTAAATATTCTCTAAAATGTTCTATATAATTCTAGAGTTATAATGTAGAGAATATGCAAGAAAATATCTCTAGAATATGCTTAGGAATATCTTAGGAATATTATTGAAATATTTTAGAAATTATATAGAACTTTAATGTAAGCCTTTTGATCAAATTGATCACCACTATCCATTGAGGAGACGGAGTAGTATAAATAGGGATAGATTTCATTTGTTGTAACCATCCAAGAAATCCAAGCATTCTTTGAATAATAAGAGCTTTCAAGCATTCTCTCAATTCTCTCTTCTTCTCTTGTGATTGAGTTGCTTTCTTTATTGTTTAGCTTCCGCATTTAACTTGTCTAAACTAGGCAAGTATTTCGAGAGAAGGTTAACTAGCATTCTTTCAAGTGTTGAGCAAAACTTGTTAGTCCCGTACGGGCTTGAGCTTGTGAGAAAGAAATTCCGTGACAGTTGGTATCAGAACCTCGGTTGGAAAACTTCAACACAAGAGAATGACAAAAGCTACCAATCCTTCTGTTGCTACCAGCACCGCCCAAGGTGGAAAAGGCCGAAAGGATAAGTCGAGGGACGTCATCGCTGCCATGGAGGAAAAGTTGGCAAAGTTTAATGCCACCATATCCGAGATAAGGGATAAAGTCGAGGATATATACCAACGCATCGATGGGCCAGAGTCTATTGGTGTGGATGAGCTCCGCGAGAAGATGCAAGGTGCCTTGAACACGGCCTTGGACATAGTGTCCAAGAAATGCAATCCTCGGAGGCCACCGTTGCTGCGAAAGATGATGAGGTGAACGCTTGCAAAGTAAGGATTACTATCCTTGAATAAGTTGTGGAGAAACTTCAAACTCAATTTAGTATGTGCATGGTTGCCGTAGCCAATGGAGGTGGAGCTACGCATGTCGTTCCTACCCACAAGGTGAATATTCCCCAGCCTCAAGCCTATAGTGGGGCGAGGAATGCAAGGGAAATCGATAATTTTTTTTAGGGCGTTAAGAACTATTTTGATGATGTAAAAATCTTTGATGATGCTCAATGGATGAAGAGTTTCACTCCCTACTTAAGGGACATCGCCATGGTGTGGTGACGAAAGAGGTGTGATGATGTGAAGAAAGGTCTTTACACCATCGACACTTGAAAAAACTTCAAGGGGGAACTTAAGAAACAGTTCTACTCCGAAGATGCACAAAATGAAGCTAAAGCTAAGTTTCGTCGCCTTCAACACAAGGAAGGCTACATAAGGGAGTATGTGAAGGAATTCTCGGAGTTGCTGCTTGAAATTCCAAACATGGGCCAGGAGGATGCTCTCTTTTGCTTTATGGATGGCCTAAGTGGATGAGCCAAGCTTGAACTTCAAAGGGAGGAGTCCAAGATCTAGCTACCTCAATGGCCGCTGCTAAATCCTTGATCAATATCAAGAGGAAGGATTCGAAGAAAGAGTAAGGCAAGAAGTCCACCTACAATAAAAAAAAAAGAGGTGAGGGAGATAGGGATAAATCTCCCAAGAAGGGCCAAGCCTCTAAGGACAATGGCAAAGGAAAGAAGGAGGACAAAGATGATGCTTCCAAGTCCAAGATTGCTTGCTTCTTATGCAACGGGCCTCATCAGGCTTTTGGGTACCCTAAACATGAGAAAATGTTGCCTTATTCATAGAGGAGGAAAACACAAGAAGAACGAAGACTTGCTTCAATGCACCTACTTAGTATAATCCAAGCCAAAGTGGAAGAGCAACCACGAGGCCAAATGTATGTGGAGACCGAGATTGAGGGCAAGATCATCCAAGCCTTGGTGGATACTGGTGCCGACACGGTCTATATGGCCAAGGAGCTAGCGGACAAGATTGACTTATCCTATACCAAGAAGAAGAGCTTCGTCAAAGGGGTTAATACCAAGAGTCTCCCAATTGATAGTGTAACACGAGACACTGACATTAAAATCGGCCAATGGAGAGGTAAGGTCGATATCACTACTGCTTTCATCGGTGATATTAAGTTCTATTTGAGTATGAACTTTCTAGACATGGTGAAAGCTTTCTTGGTTCCTTATGCAGACACCATGTGTATATTGAAAAATGGACAACCATATATTGTTTATGTCAAGAGAGAGATAAGTGAGGAGAGAATGGTGTCCACAATCCAAGTAAGGAACTTATCTTGCCACCCTCAAAGTAGACGAAGGCTACACGCTATAGTCTTATGCAAGTTTGTAGAGAATTCCATAAGGCTTTTTAAGCTTATTTCCTTAGCCTTGAGCTTTGTTAGCCTACTTGGTTACCAATGCCTGTAAGAGGGTGTTTCTCAAAACTGGAGCTTTTTAGCTTATTGTAAATAAGTGATTTTTAGATTATAATCAGATTAAAAATAATTAGTTAAGCGTTTCTCTAAATTAGTTAATAATCAGCTGATAATTAGTTTATAATCAGTTATGTGTTTCTGTAAAATCAGCTTATAATCAGTTTTTAATTGCAGAAACTGTCAAAATGACCAAACTGTCCTAGAGTTTATTTATTGTATAAAAATAATTTTTTAAATGTCAATTCAAAATTTATTTTGCAATAATAATAATAATAATAAAATTTATTTAATAATAATAATAATAATAATAATAATATTGGTGTTATCAATAAATTATACAAATAAAAAACTACCATGTAAATATTACCAAATTAATTAGAATCCTAAAAATATTTTTAATTAGACAATGAGAATGGACATTGTATAGGGTGGACAAATTTAAAATATTGAAGATTAGGTAGGGATAGTATGGTCTTTTACTTGGTCAAAACTGCTTAAAAAATAAGTGCTTAAAAAAAGTAGCAAAATCCAACTTTTAAAAAACTGATTAAAATCAGATTATAATCTACTATTTAAGTTTTCAGAAACACTTAAATAAACAACTTATAATCTAAAAACTACTTATAATCAGTTTTGACCAGCTTTTAAGTTTTGAGAAACACCCTCTAATATCTTTGACTCCTCTTGTCAAGTCCGGGTTTGACCCATTGTCGCCTTTCTGTCTACTAGCTGGTTTAATTCTACAATAAGGTTGCGTTGTTACTTCTTCATTGTGCCGAGTTGCTACATTGTATTTGACCTTGCTTAGCCAACTTTTTTTCCTTCAAACTTGATAGCAATTGACGAGCATAACACCGTGCTAGTTTATTTTGTAAACAAAGTGCGTGAAAGTCCAAAAAATTAGATTCCAATTGGACTATAGTGGCTGATACAATAAACAAAAATGCATTAATATATTTTTAGCCCTTATACTTAGCACATTTAATTATTTTACTTTGTCAACTTTTATTATAACTATTTTTGACTCTCTAACTCATCAATTTCATATTTATTTTATTTTGGTCGTTAGCATGAGTATACTTTTTTTTATGTATGAATATATTAAGATTTATTGTATAAATTATAAAATGACAATAACACTCTTATTTAACATCAACCGATAATTTCTACGAGTCTTGCTCTCTGAGCATGGTCTTTTGTCTTACGTGCCAACCAATTAGGGTTCGCAATTAAGGTTCTGTCCTTTCTGTTTTCGTTAGTTTGTACATGGAGCAATCTATGGCTGATCTCATAATAGTGGACAATGAGGAGTCAATTTTACAATTGGATGATTCAACAGAGGAAGTGGAGAAAGTGTATAAGCACTGCTTTGTAGGTCGATTCAATACTGAGAAATCGATCCACTATGTCTATGAAATCCACTCTTGCTAATATCTGGCTTCCTGGAATGGGGGTTTAGATTAAAGAAATCACTACTGACCGGTGTTTATTTCAGTTCTATCATGCTTTTGATTTAAACAGAGTTTTGGAAGGTTCCTCTTGGACATTCAATGGCCACCTACTGCTAATGCATAAGCTAGAAAAGAATGATGTTCCGATACAAGTTCCTCTGTGGAAATATGATATTTGGGTACAGGTCCATGAACTTCCAGTAGACTTAATGTCGGAATTAGTAGCAAGGCAATAAGGGCCTCTCCAACCGTGCGCCAATTTCCATTATAGCGCACGGTTTTAACTCCAACCAGTCGTCATTTGTTGCTCCATTTTGAATATCAGCTACAGTGTTGCACTATATTTGGTACAGCACTGTAGCTGCACCATTTTTTTTTAAATTTTTTATTCTTTTTTATTTTTAACTCAAAACTTTAAATATTTTCTAAACAAGTCTTACTTTATTATTTTTTAAGTAAATTTTTGTAATTAGGTGTTTATTTTTTTCACTCACTCGTTATATTGTATTATTTATTAATTTTATATTTTAATAACTAAAATGTAAAATTTTATTTAAATAAATATCATGTAAAATATGAATTGTATTTATAACAAATTATTTTATTTATAATACATAAAAATAAAAAAATAAAAAAAAATACTTTAGCAAATCACATTCACAATTCATAAAAGAAGTTAATTAAAATATCCAAATTACAATGTCTTTACACTTAAAAAAAAAAGCTTGCTGTTTATGTTCTCAATGGTAACAGCTAAAGCAACAAGAAACAGCTAGCTGTTTATGTTCTCAATAAAAACCAGCTGCTAAAACAGCTTGCTGTTTATGTTCTCAACGGTAACAGCTAAAGCAACAAGAAACAGCTAGCTGTTTATGTTCTCAATAAAAATCAGCTGCTAAAACAGCTTGCTGTTTATGTTCTCCATGGTAACAGCTAAAGCAATAAGAAACAGCTAGCTGTTTATGTTCTCAATGGTAACAGCTAAAACAACAAGAAACAGCTAGCTGTTTATGTTCTTAATAAAAATCAGCTGCTTAAATAGCTTGCTATTTATGTTCTCAATGGTAACAGCTAAAGCAACTAAAAACAGCTAGCTCTTTATAAATAAATAATAATTTGTTGATTATTTTTTTCTCCTCATATTCAAAATTGATTTTTTCAAATAAAAGACTAGTATACTTTTATTTAATTTCAAAAACTCTAATATAATCAAAAACTAAAAACAGCTAGTATACTGATAAAAATGCTCGATTTCAATAATTTTTGGCTCGACACAAAAAAATAAAGGATAGAAATGCCCATTTTGCTCTTCGTGAAGCATTAATAGAGCATTTGTGGGAGCAATACACTAATTCAAATGACCCTTTCATCTAATTTGTATTTTCTTTAAAATTTTATGTAATATGTGTGTCTATTTTATTTATAATTTGCTATGATATATTTAATTAATGTGTGGCTTTAATTAATATGAATGTATTTTTATAATTAATATTTGCTTAATGTATTTTTATAATTAATATGTAATTAAAGAATTTTTCAACTTAATATTTTTTATTTGTCTCTAACAAATATAATATATTTTTTTATTAATTAATTTAATTATATTTGGATGAAAATGCAAAATATATAAATATATGGGCTGAAAATATAAAATGATATGAAATTTTTAAGTGAAATAGATAAATAAAGTTGAAGTAAAAAAATAATATAATATTAATGAGAGAAAAAAATTTAAACAGAATATTTTTTTTGGTGATAAAAATAATAATTGGAGATAATATTGCGCCATTTTAATATTTTACACCATTTTAGTGCAAAAAATAGTGCACGTAGTTGGAGTGGGCCTCAGTGAAGTATTTGGGTGACTTTCTCCGATATGATAGGAGTGCCCAATCCGGACTGGACATAAGCTTTATGCGAATAAGGGTCAGATTGGATGTCAGATTGCCACTTAAAATATCAAAGAAAATTGGGAAGAAAAATGGTGAAACGGTTGAAGTGCAGTTCAAATATGAGAGATTGCCAACGTTTTGTGTTGCGTGTAGCCTTGTTGGTCATTCTCAAGTTTTTTGCAGGAAGATTTTTTACTTCCCAGAAGGTGCTACGCCAAAAAAAGTGGGAAAGGGAGTTGTGCGCTAATCCCGTCAATCACCGCGAAAAGACTCACGGTGGTTCAGGCATCTGGCTAGAATGTATGGGACAGCTAGTGGAGCGGGTTTTTTGGGATTTAATTTTCAAAAGCCAGGATTTCAGGTAAATCCTGCTAATACGGGGATTTCAAAGGACCGGCTAGTGTGTATGGGACAGCTGGTGGAGTGGGTTTTTTGGGATTTAATTTTCAAAAGCCGGGATTTCAGGTAAATCCCGCTAATACGGGGATTTCAAAGGACACGCATGAAGTTGGGGATAAGGAAAACAACGGTTATAAGGAGAAGGACGGGAATGTCTTAAAACAACACTCTGATGTTGGGCCTTCAAATACTGGGCTGAACTCAACTGAAACAAAAAAACAACACTCTGATGACGGGCTGAACAACACTCTGATATGATTCTTATTTTGGAAGAGACAAAAAAACGACAGAGAGCATCAGATGGAGCTGGTTTTGTCTCGTATGGAAACTTGGCAATTACACAAAACCATGAGCGGACCCGCCGGAAGCAATGAAACTCAAAAGCTGGAGCTGCCGAGGGCTTGCCAACCCTCACGCAGTATTAGCTCTTAAGGAGCTAATGAGAAGATCTAAGCCAGATATATTTTTTTCTGATGGAGACGTTGGTTCATAGTAATAAGATTGAAGAAGTTATAAGAAGCATTGACTTTAGTAATTGCTTTGCTGTCGACCGACTTGGCAGAGGGGGAGGGCTAGCTGCCTTGTGGAAGGTTTCAAGTATGGTGAAGGTTGTTTCTTTTGGCCAAAACTTCATTGATATGTTAGTATCTGACTCTTATTTGCAAATGTGGCGTTTAACCGGTTTCTATGGTTCTCCGGAAAAAGCAAGGAGGAGAGACTCATGAAATTTGCTTTTGAATTTATCCCGTCAAAACTCCATTCCCTGGTGTTGCATTGGAGACTTTAATGACATGCTCTTTGAAGAAATAAATGCGGAGGCACGAAACAACTTGCTAGCTTGTTGTCTGGCTTTCGCAATACTACGGAGGATTGTGGGTTACTTGATATCCCTTTAATTGGTCACCAATTCACACGGCAGCGAGGACGTGGCACTAGTAACTGGGTTCAGGAGCGTATTGACCACTGTTTGGTAGATGATTCTTGGCTCCATTTATTTCCACTATGCTCATTGTTTAATCTAGCTGCTCCTTGCTCAGATCATTCCCCATTATTATTATCTTGTGATTATATTATTTCTAATGGTGGAAAGAAGAAACGATTTAAATTTGAAAATGGATGGTTGCTCTTTGATGACATTACTGATGTGATGTTAAATGGCTGGTCATGAGGTGATCATCGGGTTGTGTTGGAAAAAATTGACAGATGCAGGAAGGCTCTTTATGATTGGGGGAAAGGAAAACATGGGGATTTTAAAAATAAATTGCACAGAGTTTATCAGCAATTAATGAATGCCTAACAATCAACGCATAATTCAGCAGCAAATCAGTATGAAAATCTTCGACGTGAATATAACGAATTGCTAGCCCAAGAGGAGCTGTACCGGAAGCAAAGGGCTAAAACTTTTTGGCTGAAAAATGGTGACTCTAATACGAGATATTTCCATGCCCAGGCATCGTCTAAAAAGAGAGCCAACCTTATTCACAGATTAAAGAATGAAGATGGTGTGTGGGTTCAGGATCAAGATGGGTTGAATTCCTTGGTGTTGCAGTACTTTAATAATTTATTCAAAGCTATTTCGGAAGATAACAGGGCAGTTATTGACAAGGTGGAGAGACAAGATTCGGAGGCAGACAATATAGCACTCTTAGTGCCTTTTATAGATCTGGAATTTAAGGAGGCAATTTTTCATATGCATCCTGATAAGGCTCCTGATCCAGACGGTATGAATCTGAGCTTTTTCCTAAAATGTTGGCACATTATTGGTCCTGATGTGATTAAATGTTGCTATGAGTGGCTGTATCAAGTGTTTTTTCCTTCTACATTAACTGAAACAATTGTTGCGTTAATTCCTAAGAAGAAGCAACCTGAAACTTTGAAAGACTTAAGACCCATCTCTTTATGCAATGTATTGTATAAGATCATTCCCAACGTTCTTGCTAATAGATTGAAAAGAATTTTGTCAAAAATCATTTCAGAGTTTCAATCAGCTTTTGTTCCAGGACCTCTCATTAACGACAATGTTCTTGTTGCTTTTGAGATTGTTCATCATATGAAAAATAAGAGGAAAGGGAGTAAAAGAAAAATGGCTTTAAAAATTGACATAAGTAAGGCATATGATAGAGTTGACTAGATATTTTTGCAGGAGATAATGCTTAAATTGGGTTTTTGATTCAAAGTGGGTTAAGCTAATAATGTAGTGCGTTTCTTCAGTTTCCTATCATGTGGCTTTTAATGGAGCAGGGGTGGGCCTTATTGTATCAGGTAGGGGACTAAGGCAAGGAGACTCTCTTTCCCCATACTTGTTTATCCTCTGCGCCGAAGGGTTAACGGCATTGTTCAAGCAGGCCGAGGTGAGTGGGCTACTCATGGCTGTAGAGTAACTTGTAGGAGTCTTAGTGTCTCTCATCTTTTATTTGCAGATATTCTTTTTTCTTTTTCAAAGCAAAAATTCAAGAGTGCTGCAATATAAAGAACATCTTGTATACTTATGAGCAAGCATCAGGGCAAGCAATTAATTTTCAAAAATTTTAGTGTTAATGTGAGACGAGCTTCAAGAGACTGTCTAATATCCTGCAGGTTTATCAACCGCTTGACCATGGAAGTTATTTGGGCTTACCATCTCTGGTGGGTAAGAACATTAAACATGTCTCTGGCTTCTTGAAAGAATGGTTGTGGAAGAGAATTCAGACCTGGAAAAGGAAGCTTTTATCACATGCAGGGAAAGAAATTTTAGTGAAGTCTGTTGCTCAAGCCATCCCTTCAAATTGCATGGCGGTTTTTCACATTCTGCTCTCTACTTGTGATGAGCTACAGAAGATGATGAATTATTTCTAGTGGGGTTCAAAAGCTAATGGGAAAGATAATTTACACTGGCATCTTGGAAGAAACTTTGTGCTAGAAAGGACTTAGGAGGATTGGGGGTTCAGGAATGTTCATCTTTTTAACATAGCTATGTTGGGAAAGCAAGGTTGGAGGCTTATTGCAAATCCAAATACTCTTCTATTTCGTGTTCTCAAATCTAAATATTTTCCTAATCGGGATTCTCTAACAGCTGAAATGGGTAATAACCCAAGCTTTACATGGAGGAGTTTGATGCAGTCTCAATAATTGTTGAAAGATAGAGTCCGATGGAGAGTTGGTAATGGGGCTAAGATAGATATTTGGGCTGATTCTTGGCTGCCTCTGGAAGATCACTTTCGAGTTCTTAGTGAAGTACAACCTGGCTGTGAAGATTGGACAGTTAGCAAGCTAATGATGGGAGATCCTAATAGATGGAATGAAACAGAAATTCGCACTATGTTCTCTTCTACTGAGGCAGAGAGCATCTTATCAATTCCACAAGAGTCTTCATTGGGGCTGTGGACAAGCAAGTTCGGCATTATGAAAAAAGGGAAGCTATACAGTGAAGTCAGGATACAAGCGAGCTTGTGCACTTTTTGCGGATCAAGGATAGATGTTCCCTGCATTTAACTGGAAGAAAATTTGGCAATTAAAAATCCCACCAAAAGCACAAATTTTTTTATGGAGATTAATGCATGGTTTCTTACCAACAAGAGCCAAGCTTGCTGAGCGTGGAATTGATATTGATACTCTGTGTTCGACCTGTGGTCTATATGAAGACACTAAGCATGTGTTGTTATCTTGTCAGAAGCCTCAAGCATGCTCTGGGAGTTTGCTGATCTGAATTTTGAGTTTATGGAGGAGATTTTTTCTGTCTTTTTGTCCAGATTGTTCAACTGTGTGCAGAGTGAATTAATCAATAAATTCTGTATAATTGCTTGGCAAATTTGGAATGCTCGCAAATTGTTGATTTGGAAGAATGAGCAGAAAACTCATTCAAAAATTATTTCTCGTGCTCTGGGTTTTTGGAGGATTGGAATGGAGCGTTTGTTCTCAAACAAAAATTTAGTGCCGCTGGTGTTCAGTCAAATTGCACAAATAATAAATGGCAGAAGCCTTCTTTGGGGACATGGAAGTGCAATGTGGATGCGGCTTGGAGGGACAATGGTCAAGTGTGCAGATATGGGGCTGTTACTAGAGATCATGAAGGGTTATTGCAGCAAAATCTGGAAATATTTCTCCCTGTTTGAATGCCTCAATGGCTGAAGTAATGGTGTACTTCGACAAACTCTTCTATGGCTGCTAGACTTTCATACAGATCCAGGCATTGTTGAAATGGATGCGCAAGCTGTCTATTTTGCTCTTCTCTCTCACGAAGATGATGACTTAGAATTTGGCCTAGTTATTAAAGATTGCCAATCTCTTCTTAGAAATAGAGTGGATGTTTCTCTTAGATGGGTGAAAAGGCAAGCCAATATGGTGGCTCATGCTATTGCAACAGACTAGTTCCATCACTAGCTTTATGAGTTGGGATGGCCTTCCTGATTCTATTTTATCTTTTGTAATGTCTTATATTTCTTAATGAAGTTACCTGCGTTTTGTTTTTTTTAAAAAAAAAAAACAAACAACCGTTATACTTTTTAATGGCAAGATGCTATTCTGCATCGACAAAAATATACTTTGTTATGCACTTATATTATCTTCAAATAGTAAAAAATATTAAATGATAAAAAAATGGCTTTGCAAGAAATATACAATTATATAGTTTATTAATTATTAATATAATTATATGTAGTTTATTAACAATATACTACATCAGTATATTTTTCAATTACATGCAGCTTGATTAAAAAAACTAGAAAGAATTTACAGTAATTAAATTCAGGGTAAGCCCTGGAATTTAGATTGTTCCAGTTAATTTAAGTTTAATTATCCATTATTATTAAATGTTAAAAAATATAAAAATATCTAAATAAATTTTTCTTTATTTGTCTATACATATATGTAATTTTTACATATAATTTTTTTATCAACTACACGTAACTTTTGCATATAATTTTTTATTGTGATATATAACTTTTGTTTATAATTTTTTTTATTGCCTATAAATAATTTTTTTTATATAATTTTTATTTTCTATATATAATTTTTCTATACATTAATATTTTTTTTTCTTTATTTGGTTGCCCTGAACTCAAAGCTTGTTAGGCTTATTTTATGACCCATACTGATTAAATTGCATGTAATAAACAAACTTAAATAAATTTCAAAATCTTTAATTTAACCACTAGAAAAATTTGCATTAATAAACTTGCATGTAATTAATCTTCAAAGCGTCAAACTCATTTTTAACTAAAAATAATTTTTAAGAATTTAATTAAAAAATTTAAAATATATTTTTACTTATAAATCAAAAAATAATTATAAATAAACTTAGTTTAAATAAAAATAAAGTGATTGATAAAAAAATTACATATATTACAAAATAATCATAATAAATTTTAATTTAAAAAATTCAATAAACATTAAAATTTTTACTGTGCTTGATAAATTCTAAAATAAAAAAATCAATTGATATCCAAAATCACTTAAATTGAATAATCTATTAAAATTTAATTTTTAATAAGTATTTTCAATTACATATAAATTAGTAAAAGGAATTCAATTTTTATTTTTTAAAGGATTTTTATTTTCAATTACTTATGAATTAAATTTTATGAATTAAATTTTTAAAAAATTTTATTTAAAATTTATAAGTTATAGTTTTATTTATAAATTTATAAATCAAAAATAATTATCAATAAATTTAATTTAAATAAAAATAAAGTGATTGATAAACTATATATATGTGTATATTACAAAATCTTTATAATAAATTTTAATTTAATTATAAATATCAATAAAAATATTTTAATATAAATTAAAATGTTTACTATATATGATAAATTCTAAAAAAATACATTAATATCTAAAATCAATTCAACTGATTAATCCATTACAAAGAAATTTTTAATAAATATTTTCATTTATTTAAATTAGTGAAATATTCAAAATATTTAAAATAAGAAAATGAAAGTTTGCATCCAAATAAAAATCATAGTTCAGTTATCCTCATATATGGAGTGTACATGTCTAACCATACACCTAACCTAACCTTGGTTTAACTATTAATAAAGATAAAATTTAATACTTATTTACACGTGTCAAGATCTTATTTTGCATGAAATTCACGTGTCATTTATGTGGTTAAATAAAAAGTTGGGATGAGAAAATGACTAATTATTCCAAATAAAATACAATAGTTCGAAAGTGTTAAGAAATACAGGTATGCTTTCTCCATTGGACGTCCGCATGCTCTCCAAAGGACTTAAATCTCTGTCTAAAAGCTTTCGTTTTGATTGTTAATATTATTTGATTTCTAAATTCACAGACTGTTTGGTTGGTTTCAATGTAAATGTAAATTGTTTCCTTCTCTTTCCTTTCCCTCTTTGTTTTTCTCACCTGTTCTTCAGGCAACAAGATTTTTGCTGATCAGTTTTACATCTTTAATTCCGTTTTTGGTAACTCAGTTTTTTTTTCTTTGAAATCCTATTTCATTTTTGTGATAATTGAAAAGATGGAGAGAGATTACATTTTCTTGGAATTTTCTAATATAGTCCGCTTGTTAAACAAGCAATTATCACTGATTCTGCCAATATTTCTATATATATTCCTCACTGTCTTCTTCAAGGTCTGCAGGTTTATCATGTTATGTTCTTTATGCTGCTGGGTAACTGGAAGTTAGAAACAAAGGCTATCAAGTAATATAATATTGTGTGGTTGCTTGGTGGTAGAAGTTATTAGAGGCCCCCTGATCAAGATCATTATGGTATAAACTCTTTCTATTTTTTTTCTTTTTACGTTAAGTTTTGGTGTTTTATTTTTATGGCTAATGATTAATGTGCTTCAACTTGCGTAGGACGCAAGCAGTGACAATGACAGTATTGACTGGAACACAGACGATGAGCTTGAGATATGTAATGCTTCTGGTCAAGAAGCTATTAGGGGCTACGAGGTAAAATTTTATATCTTGACTCACAGTCCCCCGCCTTTTCTTTTCCTTTTCTTAATCTTTTGGCACATCCAAAATTCTCAGAGATAAATAGATTTCCGTAGATTCTAAATTTCAAATTTACACACTTGAGGGATGTTGGGATTGATTAATTTGGACCAATCCATTGTCATGAACCTTGGAAGGCTACATCCCAAAAGCTAGTTGAAGGGGTTGAAAAACCTAGAGTCTATATAAACTTCATATTGAAATCTCATACTTTTAATATGGAATTCTCAAGTCTCATGTCTTGAATACTTCACGTCCTCGGCAGTTTTTACTTCTATTGACATTTATTCGACACTCGATCAGTAGTTTTAATCTGACTTGTAGAGTCTCTTTTTACTCCCACTAACACTAGCATGACGCTCGATTTTTTTTTCCTTCGAAGCTATCTTGGTGCTTGAATTTTTTTTTCCCTCCAGGCTAGAGCCTATCAATAATTAATTTTAATTTAATCGGCAAAGCATTTCTTTCCGAATATTGGATTGTTCATGTATGTATATTGCTCTAATATCAATTGTCATGAATTTTGAGAGAATCACACCCAAATGCTAGCGTTGGGATTGAAGAGCCCAAAGTTCATAAAATTTCCATTAAAATCTCATCCTTTCAATGTGAGATTTCCAAGTCCTATACATTGGCCAATAGAAGGATCCTAACACCCTGTCACCATGGCCATTTCACTTATTACAGATATTTTCCAATTAATCATAATTATTCGTCTCCCTAATTAAGTGTGTTAAATTGTTCTCAATTTCAAATTATTGTTAGATCTATTCCTCAGAGAGGAAACAAGTCCCAGAATGCCTTGTTTTGGTGGAACCTACCAGAAACAAGAATTGTTAATTACTTTGCTTAGGTAGTGTATGCATTAGAGAAATACTCCAAAATCTCAACTATTGTACCGCAGCACTGATAATGTGAAATACTGAGATTTGGTTGCTTCTGTTTAAATTGAAACTTTTTCTGTCCTTCCAAATTATCAGCATGTTCAGGCAATTGGTTAACAGACTAGCTTTTATTTTCTCCAAATTTCTTTATTTTTTAACACCCAGCTCATCAAGGATATGCAGCCATTTCAATTTGGGGAGTATCTGCAACAGCTTGCAAATCAAATAACTTTGGCATGATGATAAAAGAAATAGTAGATGCTCTATTGATTCTTCTTCAGAGTTCAGACTATGAACAATTCTTCCTTTAAAAGCTTTTAAAATATGAGCTAGCAATTATTAGCAACTCTCCATGAGAACCTTTTTTTAACTTAGGAAAGAACTTGAATTTCCGTATTCTCTTCCGTAATCTTGATGCCACATCCACGTGGTGCTTTCATCATCTGCATCATTGTCGAGAAAAATGATGGCCTGACCAGACCATTTGCCTGCCACAATGCCATTCTTACTAGGATACAAGATTTTCTGGTTTATCACATCAATTGGCTCAATAAGAATAGCTTCAATTGCTCTGCATTCTTCTAGAAGAAAATAAAGAGCTCTCTTGGTCTAATACAAATCCACTGCTTTATGTAATGCTGAGTTGAATAGGTATGATATGTGTCTTTGAATCCCATGCCTCCTCTTTCAAGAGTGTTTAAGCATCTCCTAACATGTCCAACAAATGCTGTGTTCAGTCTCTTTCTCCCACCATAATTTGCCAGGAAGGCTGTTTATGCTATTAAATATATTTGGTTCGACTTTTAAGAACCTCGAAGCACATCAATGTGTAAGTGCACATAGCCTGATTTTATAAGCATTTCTACCTGTCTGGGCAATGCTTTCTGCTTCCATGCACAGTTTTTGGGGCCTTTCTATCCTCTTGAAAGGAAAGAGCTCCAGCACATTTGAATTTTCTTATACTGATGGTCAGCAGAAGTACTCATTATTTGGATATATCACCTTCATTTGAAGCTTATTTGTAGTCAGTATTCTTTTGATGTTTAGGATATTCCTACTAATGGAAAGGCTCATGGAAATTGTCAAAAGAAGGTTGACTGCTAATTTGCAGTAAAAAACACATTATTTTCTTCTAGACAAGCTCTTTCTGACAACAGATATTATAGCAATTAGAGCATGAGACATGGCAGCTTAATGTCGAGTGATTTTTAAAACTGTTTAAAATTCCTTTTGAGTGAGCTGCCTTGAGAATGGTGTTTCAACTGAAATGTATCAATTGTTAGTTACATTGCACCTTTCTTGTCTTTTCTGCTAAATTTTTTATTAAATATATGGCACGTATTTTATCTGTTTTCACTTCTCTTCCTAAACGTTTTAGCTTGTTGTCCTACATTGTGCTCAGGCAAACTCTTTAACTGGTTCTTCAAGAAAATGAGATTTTCAGAAAATTTGGTAATTCATGCAGTTGAGGAACATAGTTTTATGCAATAAAATCTTCAAATTTTAGATTGCATTTCAAACTAAGAATCCATTTGATTATTGATAGGTGAAGATGAAGCATCTATTTTGGACTCTCTTCCAACATACTCTGTGAGTTGATCTTACTTTCTTATAGTTCCATCATTACACATCGGCACTGGATTGCTTAGATTGACAGTTGCACTAGCCACATCTAATTTGGAATAATATCACTGCCAATGCAAGCAGGCTTGGTTTCTGAATAGAAAAATCTGTCCTGTAGTACCAAAAATGCCATAACAACAGGACAGAACCTAGTTGGATTCTATTAATAATTATTGGATTTAAAATTCATATATAAAGATAAGAGAACATCTTATCTTAAAGAAAAAATAGGAGTAGCACTTATTGATAATAAGATAAGAGAACATAAACTGAGATGGTTTGGACATATGAAATATAGACCTAGTGATGCAACAGTTAGAAAAACTGTATAAATTATGGTAGAAATAGCTAAAAAAGGTAGGGGTAGGCCTAAACTGACTTAGAAAAAATGGTTCAAAATGATTTTTCTGCTCTACATTTATCAGAGGAGGTAGTCCTAAATCGAACGGAGTGAAAAAGAAAAATTCATATAGCCAATCCCAATTAACTTGGAATTAAGGCTTTGTTGTTGTTGTTAAAAATTCATATCTAAAACATTTGTCAAGCATATCAACAGTTCAACTTTATGCTTCAAATTTTTTGATGGACAATTGATTGTATAAAAAAGATTACACTAGATGGCTATCAGCAGTGTGGTAAAAGGAGCAGGATCATTTATGAAGCATATCCCCATCAGTTCAGAGGAATGTGACAGTTGTCTTGCATGTTTTCGAGTTGTGCAGGCTCTTGAGAGTTCACCTGAAGAACAACCATGTGTTACCAAATCATGCCGTTTTGAATATGTAAGAGATTTTGATGATCACCTTGATGAGGAATGTTCATCTAGAATTGATGTGGGTAACTCTTCTTCACTTTTATTTGTCAAAAATTTCAGGGTTAGGTATGGTTGAGCTTGAACACCTTTGCCAAACACATTTGATTTTACAAATATGATTTTCCTAGCAGCAGAAATACACATTACACATATGATAATCGTATTTATTATTCCATAAAATAATCATCATATTGTCATGTGACTGTGCCTGAATTGATCGAATTAACAGCTGTTACATGGTCGTATTGAATAAGTTGGATAAATTATATGTATCTGATGGCTCCAACAGATTTTTTGCAATCATAGTTCTGAATCTGTCTTATTTGATTCTGTTTATAAAGAGTTATTTACAAAGTGTTCGGCTAATATTCCTTCCAGTTTCTGATGAATAAATTTTGTTCAAATACAACTACACGAGACTTCAGTCATTTTTATGTTTTCTTGCTATGGACTAACCAAAATTTTCCTCCAGGACAGCACAAACGATTTCCTAGAAAAGGACGAGAAGCTGTCTCTTCTGATGGATATGGGCTACCACTTTGAAGAAGCATTGATGGCTCTACAAAGATGTGGTGGGTGTAGAGTACATTGTGTATTGTTGCATTAATTGTTTGCACCTTAACTCGTACTCATTCTATTTTTATTATCTTTTATTTGGTTGAAGAACTTGCATGATTGTGCATATTTTATTCAGTCCACAAAGGATGTGTTACTTCGTCTTTGATCTTTTCTAATACCATCTGCTTGAAACATTGCAGGTACAAATGCCCATATAGAAGAGTTGTCTGATTACATATGTGCTGTTCAAATGGACAAAGAACTGGAAGCTGAGCTTGAAGAATCGCCTTTTGAAGATGATGTGATCTCCTATTCTTATCCAAAGGTATGCAATATACGCCTTTTGAATGATGCATTTAAGTGATTGGAGCCCCACCTAACTACTGATGTCGCTGAACTCTTTTTTCTCCGATACTGAATTCTTTTTTATTGAAAGATAAGGACTGAGGATTTTACCATCAAAAATAAGAGAGAGTTTCATGAAAATGCGAGATTAAATGGGGGGCAAAGCAAGGAAGAATAATGCACATGAAGGAAATAAAGAGATGATCAGCCTGCCCCATCCGATGATAGGATTTGGAATTCCTGATGAACCATGGCACATTAAAGAGAGGAAGCTTCCTGTGTTAGCTGCTGGTCCACCATACTTTTATTATGAAAATGTGGCCCTTACTCCCAAGGGAGTGTGGAGTAAAATATCCCGATTCTTGTATGAGATTGAGCCAGAGTTTGTTGATTCCATATATTTCTGTGCTGCTGCAAGAAAAAGAGGTTATATTCATAACCTTCCAATTCAAAATCGGTTTTCCCTTCTGCCCAGACCTCCACTCACTATACATGAGGCCTTGCCTTCCACCAAGAAATGGTGGCCTTCATGGGATACAAGAGCAAAGTTCAATTGTCTTCTCACTACCCATGGAAGTGCCAAACTTGTTGATAGGATAAGGAAGGCACTTGAAGATTGTGATGGTAAGCCTACTCCAAATGTCAAAAAGTATGTACTTGAGTAATGCAAGAAATGGAATTTGGTTTGGGTTGGGAAGAATAAAGTTGCACCTCCTGACCCTGATGAAATGGAAATGCTGTTAGGATTTCCAAAGAACCACACTAGGGGTGGTGGAATTAGTGTGAGTGATCGATACAAGGCCCTTGGAAATTCTTTTCAGGTTAGCACTTTTTATCTTTGGCTTTCAATCATGGTGCTTTTATTCATACATTGAATCTAAAACAGCAAATTACATAATTTGGTTTCAGGTTGACACAGTACCATCTTTCAGTCCTAAAAGATAAATTTCCTCATGGGATTAACATCCTCTCACTTTTCTCTGGAATTGGGGGTGCTGAAGTAACATTGCACCGACTTGGAATACCCTTAAAAAATGTGGTCTCAGTTGAAATTTCAGAAGTGAATAGAAATATGGTCAGAAGCTGGTGGGAGCAAACAAACCAAAGGGGACTTCTTGTTGAAATTTCAAATATCCAGGAAGTTGATGGTAATTGTATAGAACAATGGATGAATTTATCTGGTGGATTTGACCTTGTGATTGGTGGGAGTCCCTGCAATAACCTTGCTGGTGGCAACAGAGTAAGTAGGGATGGACTTGAGGGTAAACAATCTTCGTTGTTCTTTGACTATTTCAGAATTCTTGAACTTGTTAGGACAATGCAGGTTTGTTGAAATTTCCATTTTAAAAGCTTACAAGTTCAACAATACAAAAAAAAAGACTTATTGAAAATTTTTGGAATCTTTTCAAGTTTGAAATGAAAATTAATTAGCATTAGAACTTTTTTTTTCAGTATTATAATGGAAAAGGGAAATTGATCTTAAGTCTATTAATCAGGATTCAAGGGTACATGCATTTACTTTTTGTCTCGATATACTATTGAGCTTTTTAATTGTTGTTTCATTCGGATACAATAGGCAGGCATTTTTACACTCCAAGTGTACAAAGAACTTCTTTTGTAAGTTTGTGTTTGGTTTTGTCTGAACACTTTCAATAGAATACATTTCATATGCTGAAATGATTCTTTTATTTTTATGCTTAGCAGTTAGCAAAAGATTTCGGTTGATATAATATGTAAAGTTATTTGTGATTACACGTACTCAATGCTGGTTTCATTATTTACTTATTTGGTCAAAACCGAAATAATAGAATAATTGTAATTTTTTATTTTTCAGATATCATTAAATATTGAATACTATCAATAAAAAATTTAATGATTACAAATTATATACTCTGGATAAAATTTATATTTATATGTATTAATTAATAAAATTCTAGTTATTTTAGTTAGTTTCAATATAATTTTTTTGGGCGAATGAACCCTTATTAGAAAATATTTTTTTTTATTTTTTCAAAAATATTTCACTGTTTTGATATGATATATTAAACGCCTTTTTTTTTTAATGGAGTATAAGATATTTTTAAAAAAATCTCTTTTTTTAAAAAAATATATACTATATTTTTCAATTTTAATCAAATGCTGCAACTCTGCCACGTTATTTCTTTATTTTAGCTATTCAAACTGTCTTCAATCGACGACGTTTCAGGTAATACCCACCCTGCACTAAACCTAAGCGGTTAACGAACCAGCTTTAAATAAACTCTTCCAGAAAAATTGATCAGAAGTAACTGCTTGCCATCATCGTTCTCAAGATAATCTGATAAACCCTAATTAACATTCACCTTCGAATATTTATGAATCTTGCTTGATAATTGATCTCTTAATGGGTTCTTCAGGCTTCATATTCAATTGAATTTTGCAGAATTATCAGAACACCAATGGCTTTACCGATGAAGCGCGGCCGATCGAGCTCATCTGGTTCAGAACTTGCAGAAACCGAGCAGAAAGTGTTAGCTTTCACAAAAAGCAAAGAGAACAACGGCATAGCGAGGAATCAGATCAATTATGGAACTCAATTACCTGATACTGTAATAACGAAATCAATCTGTGAAAGCCAAAAATCTGGTAAAAGAGGTTATCAATGTGAAGAATAAGAGGGTTAGGCACTATGTGGGTGTAGAATTTCAACCCACAGATGAACTCTCAGGAGGCCAATGGTATTTAAATGGAGAACTTGATGTGGGATTCATTGAAGATTTGAGAAAAGTTTGCAAAACTCTCATTAAGAAAACAGTTGGCTCAGTTGAACATGTATCAGATAGTATTAACAAGTTGGGTGTAGTGGCAGGTGGGATCGGTAAAGATAAGATTGAAAAGATATTGAAAATGATGGTGTTGGATGGTGAGATTGAGCAGGTGATTAGTAATGGGAAGCTTGAATTTTGTAGTTTTCCAATTGGGGAAGTTTGCTACAGAGTTTCAGTTCCAAAATTGTCTAAATTAAACCCATTTTCTTCAATTCCTTGCGGGGTTTGTCCTCAGATTAGCCATTGCTCTGTGGATGGTATTATCTCCCCAAGTACTTATGTGTGTATTATAAGAAGTGGCTTGATTTTTGAAGGTAAAGATCAATTGGGTCCAGTTTGTTTGATTTCTACTGTGAGAATATGATCACCATTTGAACCACAAAGCCTTATTGCTCGTTGCCGCTCTTACTGAGTAAGAGCATTGTTGCTCTCGCTAGATCTCTTATTTGAGTCTAAAAATATGGGCACCGTTTGAAGAACATGTAATGCAATACAAAGAAAATCAATGGCAGGCTTAGAAATCTTGACTTCTAAATTTATCAGAAATATATTAATTAGGAAAAATTATATTATACGTCTTTTTTTAAAAAAATTCAGTTGTTTTATTATATTTTTAATATAATAAATGCATACTAAATGAATATTTCTGAAAATAATTTTATTTTTTAGGATATTTTTAAAGGAATTCTTAATAATTAACATGCTATTTTAAATATATAACTACCAAATAAAACTTACTCTTAAAATTAAAGTAGAATAATTTATTTTTTAAAAAAATTAAGTAAAAATATTATTTTTGGAAAAAAAATATTTTTTAGTAGTTAATTTAATTAATTTACAATAATAAAATGAAATTATTCTTTTCTAATCTCAGATCTTGGGCATGGCTTAGAAGTTAGACCCAAGCTTAGAAATGCCCAATTTGAAATTAGGAGGTTCTCCATTATGGGTAATCTCGGCGGTGTTCGTTCTGACGGTTACACCCTCGCCAGCTACATTCTGATTCCGCACCATAACTGTCAACTGTGAGCGAGGTTGGATTCGATTTCACTCTCAGTTTTATTTCAAAATCATATTATTTAGGGTTTTGTGAAGGGAGAAACATTTACAATGCCTCGATACAAAGACAAGCCTCCTGCAATTCGCGTTTATACAGTCTGCGATGAATCAAGGTAATTTTCTGTCTCAAATGTCATTAGAACTCTTAAAAGTTTAATTTTTTAACCTATTTGGGTTCTGGATATCAGATATTTGATTGTTAGAAATGTTCCCGCTTTGGGTTGTGGCGATGCCTTGTTGAAGCTTTTCGCTTCCTATGGAGACATTGAAGAATAACTAACTTTAATTTCTCCTCCTCTTTTTTATCTTTTCTGTCAGTTTCCGTTTAGGGGTATTTTATTGGTGTTTGTTTTGATTTTTATTTTTTTAGCTTTAAACCTTTTAAGTGAAAAAGAAGAATCCATATAGCCGACCCCAATTGATCTGGGAATAAGCTTTGTTATTGTTGTTGTAGCTTTAAACCCATGGATGCAGAAGATTGTGAACAAATTACTGATGTTTATTGGGTCCAATTTCGCTTGGTCAGTAATGCCAGGTGAGTGACTGAAGATTAGCTTTGGTTTGTTTGAATATTGAATATTAGCAATGTTTATTTGAATCATTCATATTTTACAGGTTTGCTAAGAGAAAATTGGATGAGTATGTTTTCCTAGGGAATCGTTTGCAAGTCTCATATGCACCTCAGTTTGAAAGCCTATCTGATACCAAGAACAAATTATAAGGGAGGAGAAAGGAAATTCTTGCCAGATTGAACCGTGAGTTTCTTTGTATATATGTTTTTGTATGCTAATGAAGGAGTCCTAATTTTGATGGTGTTTGGTTGATAGCAATTGCCTATTGTTGATGATTTGTTTCTTATGTATATTATCTTTGTTATTTTCAACTGGAAAATCTATGGGGCCTAAAGTTCATAGCCTAATTGTTTCAAGTGAGGCTTCATTGCTTGTAGCTACTTCACAGAATGATTGCATTTCTCAGCATAAAAACTCTAAAGTTTTTGTAGGTTCTTTAAACTTGATGTCCCATTTAAGCATTCTCTTTTATAAAAGTGTTGTTGTGGGGTTTAGGTTTTACTTAATTGGATTTGGTAATATGTCTATTGTCTTTCCTTTTTTTAGGGACTCTAGAGGATTACAACATAATTCTCAGATAAATGATCCTCCGATCACACGGGTTTCCTCCGACCAGGTTTGTTCTTCTATTCTATAGTACTTATGGTTTGTGACCATTATTATTTTCAATTTATGTGTAATATTGTTTTCCATGATATACCATGGAGGCGAGTGCAAAACTCTCAAGTCATTAATGGTAGCAGACTCGAAACATGATGCCCATAAAATATGTGTTAACCATCCTTATGCAATAAAAGAAAGCATTGAAATTCACTATCATTTTAGCGTGATTAGTCACAGTTGTATTTTATCTAGGACCAGTCAATGCATTATTCTCAATATAAAGATAATTTGCTGGAATGTTTTCCTTGCAGCACTTGTTCTAATACTGGCTATTGATGTTAAGAAGTAGTGCCATATAACAAATCTGTGGGAAATTTGAGATTCTTATATTTATGTAATTATTTGTAGCTAGAGTTTTTTTTTATAATTCTCCTTATTGTGATTCTTTGCAGGAATACTTCCCCTCCCACTCTATGAATCAGACTGTTAGATTGGTCAGGGAAAAGCTCAATAAGGTGATTAATCTGCACGCTATTGTTTTGAAAGTTCCTTCTTAAATCTTAAGAGATGAATTGTGTTTTTTTTTTCTCTTCTAGATTCAATCAAGTACTGAGCATCTACAAGGTGGGCCTGCAACCAAGAAGATACGAGTTGACAATAGAAGAAGAATCTGATGGACCTATATGGTGGAGACAATGGTATAATTTCTGAAGTGTGTTTTTTGCTCTAGTTTCCGCCGTCATTAACATGTTGGATAGCTTTTGCAATCATATGAACTACATATGTAAATTTCAGTCAGATGATGCTTTGAAATTGCTGATTTTTACTATTTTTAACTCTCCTTTTCTACAGGAGCTTGTGTAATATATGCAAAAACAATTGTTCCATACAATTCTGATATATTAACGAGTTAGAAGATTTTTGCCCATAAAATGATTCAATTTACACATTTTTTGCGTCCCTCTTTTTCGCAGGAATGAGCATTTAAAGATCCAAGTGATGCCATATCTCACTTGTATTTGCAAGCAATTGAACGTGATGCTAGATGTAATGCTGAAGTACTTCGAAATGCGTACTCCATTATGCTAATTACATTCTAATGATTTGTTGTCGAATTGAATGGAATGTAAAATACTAAAGCTTTCAGCAAAATGAGTTGATTAAGCATTAGCTCATGCTCATGCACATGCATAATCAACTAGCAGAGAGAGATCTAGCAGTACCAACTGATAATCACTCAAAACTTCATCTTAATGAAATAAGAGTTACTTCACATACAACTCATATTTCAGGGAAGGAACCCGTGCATCTCACAACCTTTTTACCGTGTTACTTTCAAGTGATTTACTTGATAATTTAAGCCAAGAATACTTGAACGCTAGAAGTTTTGATCAATTGGCATGCAGGACAAACACTAATTAACATATCACAGTCTTTACATAAACATAAATGCCTACAAGGCATTAACAACATGCACACCTCCTTAGATTTGCATGCCCTGCAGGTCATATGGTCCTTCAAGCCTTGGTAATTCCGGGATGGAGGTTTTGAAGTCCCAGCTGGAATGTGCAGGTAGTTGTTAGGATCAATGTATGAGGCAGCATCATCAACCTCACTGTCTCCAAATCCTTCCTTCCCTTGGTCAGCACCCTGTGAAATTGCCTGCTGAAGGTTACTCTTCAGAACATTCACAACTGACTCATTGTACTTTGCTCTGTAGTGCCAATTTTGGGCTTCCAGGGCCACTTGTTTTATCCTCTCAATCAATTCTTTGTTTTTACGACTCATGTTCTCTATCTCTAGGTCTTTTTCCTGCAGCTTCTTGCTTACACCCTTCTCAATGGCAGTAAGGAAAGAAGCAATATGTCTCTGCTTCATGTCCCTCACCCCCTTAGCCAGGCGCTCTTCCTGTTTGGAGACAAAGTAACTGAGTAAAATGGTGCAAAGTACATGTGCATATCATGAGCATATGAGCATACCATCAACAAATACATGAGCATATCATTATCAGGAATTCATCAAGATGTGTTATCAAGTAAGGATGAGTGAATTTTATAGAAGAGGCACAAATTAAAATCACTTGAAATTTGTGAGGAGGTCAGATTACAATTTCTAGGATTTTCAGGAAAAAGAGAGTGAATGTGGTGGAATAGCATTGAGGTTCATGTGTAAAAGTGAGCAACGTACACCAAGCAACCGCTAAGTTTATTGTGCACCTAAAGTCATGATACAAAGGCAATGCATAGACCTACCTAGATGCTATATTGGATTGTTAGAGTAATGGTGGTACCTGAAACTTAATGTACTGATCAAATTCTTCTTTCTGCCGATCAAGCTCAGTCCTAATATTATCACCAAGGGACAAGATGATTGATGGTGCCGCTGTCATACTTCCACTTGCAGAAGTTACAGACGAGTTGTGTTCATCATCATCGTATGATAACCTTAACCCAGTTGATACGGGGTTTGGATTTGGAATGCTTGCTGAGCGATCAGCTTCATCTTGACATACGTTATAATTTAAGGAAATCTGTAACTTTTGCTGTCTGCTGAAATCTTCTGTTTCCCTGCCTCTCTTATTGGGACGAAGCATCGGGGTAATATGCTCATTCCCAAAATAATTCGCTGGAACAACACTACATCCAGCTGGGACTAATACAAAAATTGTAAATCAGATATGTCAAATTACGTTAAGGTAATGTATCATAAAGAGAGATAAAAGACAGAATATCACATCAAGGCAGGGGGATGAACTGTCCAAGGCAATAAACAAATTTCCAATCTTGACTGGATGTTTACTTTGGGAACTACTTTATGCTCATGGCTACCATGGTATGAAATGAACAGCTGCTATTAAACATACGATATATTAATTTTGAGACCACTTGCATTAAATGCAAAGCAAAACGCTTAATTCCCTCCCTCATAGGAAAAAGTTTAATGCCTCACTTATTTTGTAATAAAATTGGTCCCAGGAGTTAAAGCAATGTAAAAATTGCCCAATTCTCAACAATTCATCATCAAACTTAGATAAGTAACAGTAAATAAAATTACTGTTAAGATAATTAAATATAATATAAAATTGGAATACAAGCAATGTTATCAACAATAATTGTTGGTTAACTGAAAAGGTCACAGCAACCAAATCTGCCAGAACTGAAAACATTTCAGAAAGTTACAACGCACCACAGCAAATATTTTCATTTGAATGGGTCTTCATCATGACTACAGTTTTATCATACATGCTCAAAAGTTAACCAATTTTGAGAAGCCAAATTACTTACTATTTAGAAGGTAAATAGCTCACAAAACCATCAAACAGTATAGCATTCATAGACCAGCTAGATCATGAGGTAAGAAAAAGCAAAAACAAAATTTAATTTGCCAATGAGATGAGAACTCACAATTACTAAATAACTGTAACTGATTTGAGGGAGTAGTCTGATAAGGTATACGATTCTCATCCACAAAAACAGGAAGCAGAGGATTACTATTGTTGCCTCCCAACATTTTCTAGTTTAACACAAAATATGTGGCGTCCCAAGAATGTATAATACAAGCGAGATTTGACCTGGCAAAGCAGAGGCAAAATCAGTATCTGTAACAAGCTGGTAAAACCAAAAGTCTCATGATGCCTACGTTGATTTTTGCTATATAATAAAAAAAACTAATAATTTCATTTCAAGAGTTGTTAGGGCAACTGGCTAACCACGAGGTAAAACAAGAAGATTAGAGAAGAAAAGATTGATATGCCAAAAGTATAAATAAAATAAGTGTAAAGGCATAAAACGCTTGCTTTTATACTGACAACAAAATAAACTAAGAAATAGGAAAATTTTCTAATGAGGAAAGTAGGAAAATAAACAAACACTAACAAAATAAACACTAACAAAAGGGTGCCAGCATGTTGCGCTACATTACAACCTAATGTGTTAACTAGTCACCAAAGATTGATCTCTCTATTCTTTATCAAAACACATGTCCATATTATTGAACAAAAGAGATATTTCACCTTTCATACTTAATCAATGCTATTTTCACATTCTTAATGTGCAGAAGCTTATGGGCAAAACACATGTTTGCTGAAACAAGAATTCACACCTACCGGGCGCTTATGCATATAGTTGTAAGAACTTTGTGGTTCAACAATCTAGCCTTATAAAACCAATTTCCCAACCACATGGGCACCGGCAGACCCTAAGAAAGGCATTGAACTTGGCTTGAAAACATAAATAAGTAATAGGGTTTGATGGCAATCAGCATGTACCACCTAAGAAATAGATAAAACCAGGGAACGACAAGGAAATATCCACATGATTTCTCTCTTTTCAACAGCAAACAACAAGCGATGAACATAAAGAAAATGGATAAGATAATGAGGATATTCAAAACGAGATCATTTATTCTGAAAAAAAACAACCTTATAGGAAATATTCATCCTTTCGATCTAAGAGCAATCCGAATATGTAAAAAAGAGAAAAATGGAAAAAAATCGCATGGATGCATCTTCAATATTAAGTCAGAAATTCCAGAAAAGATTTTGTATACTATTTTTTGATGATAATAACTAGACAAGGATATGCAAAGGAAAAAAATATCTAAAGGCACATCTAATAAACTTAAAACTAGAAGATTTAGATCATCAAGATTCACATGAATCTCCTAACCTCATCCAAACCCAAAAACAAAAATCTTTGGACAAGAGGGCAAAAAAAATCAGAAATTACCCGTAATCAATAAACAAAAGAATAAAGGGGCCAGAAACCAAATAACCTGAATATGCAAAACTGTGAGATTCCTCTTGATTGAAGAACACAAAGTGCCTACAGATCCTGCAATCATATAATAAGAGGACAATAATGCAAAGAATTCAAAACAAAATGGAAAATCAATAAGAACAATTTTACAATTTTTTTTTTTAAACTAACTCAACTCAAAAAACAGAAAAAAAAATACCTCAAAAAACAGAATCGCCTTTAATCAGAGAGCGCAACCGATCATCTAGGATCTGGACCAAAACAGTCTCTAAAAACGAAAACAAAACATGGGGTTTCAAGAAATAGTAACGGAAGAAGGTTAATAATAATGAATGGCTAGGAAAGAAAGAAAAAGAGAGAAAGTCAAAAGAAGATGGATAATAGGGATTAGAGCTGGAACTCGGAAGTAGAAATAATTGAAACAAAGAGTGAATGAAAGGGAAAACAAAAAGAAAATAAGAAAACAAAAAAAAAAATTGAACGGTGATGGAGTTAAGGCCTAAGGGCAGGGGTGTGTGATGGTACAGTCAGGCAGGCAAGGGCAGTTAAGTACTGCTAATCTTCCTCAAAAAAAAAAAAAAGTACTGCTAATCTTCTTCTTTTTTTTCTTTAGTGGGTATCGTAATTTGGTTAAATCTTTGTTAAAAAAAAAAGGTTAAATTACTCTCAAAAAAGACTGATTAATATTAGAAACAGGAAAATTTTTAGTAAGATTCTGCACTTAATTTCAATAAATCCTGAGTTTTGCTCCTTATATCAGGCCGTTGATGGCAAGTAAATACTGTTAATCTTGGGTATTTGCTACTGGTGACGCAAACTAAAAATTTATTCTTTGGTTATTTTCCTTCATTTTCTTTCTTGGAATCGGTAAAAAGAAAATTGGGAATTGGTTAAATTAGTGAAAGAAAATATTTTTCTGATTTACAGAGGCAGAGAGACGAAAAGGGTCCCACTATTGCAGAGAGTCGATTGAAGAGAAGACGAAGATGAAGGAAAGGTTAAAGGGCTAAAAGTATTTTCCCATAATTGTTCCCTTTGTTTAGTTTTTTGGTTGGAATCAAACTGACCCAAAAAAAAACAAATTAACAACTAAAGAAAATTGTTAAATTAAAAGTTTATATAATATATAATAATTTGCCACCAAACGTTTTTCATTGTTTTTCAACTCATTATTATTTTTTCCTCAAAAAAAAATTCATTATTATTTTATTCCCTATTAACTTGATCTTTATGTTTTATACGAATTTATTTAATTATTAAATTCTCAATTTTCAAATTTGGAAGAAACATTTAAGAACAAAAATACATTAAAATATCCTGCTATCTTGCTTTAAGTTCTATGTTTATCAAATTATTTTATCATATAATTCGTGTAATTATTTGAATTTTAAGTTATTCATTACTATTTTTATCCTGAATTAATAAATATATTTTAATTTTAAAAAATAACTAATTTTATTAAATAAATAAATTTATATATTTTTCAATTTTATTTATATATTTATTACAAAAATTTAATCAGTAATATTAAATATAAATGAAATAAAAAGTTAACATATTAAGTTATAATTTAAACTCAATATAAAAAAATGTACCTATCAATCTGAATTTAAAAGGATGGAGTTTGAAATTTTTTAAAAAGTTAACATATTTCCTACATTTGAGAATTTTTAATATGATTTTTTTAATTAATTTTTAAGAAATGAATGGTC
Source organism: Garcia nutans (assembly GCA_947685225.1). Taxonomy (NCBI): domain Eukaryota; kingdom Viridiplantae; phylum Streptophyta; class Magnoliopsida; order Malpighiales; family Euphorbiaceae; genus Garcia; species Garcia nutans. The sequence goes on along the minus strand of CANTUV010000048.1, from coordinate 2,875,394 downwards.
GAAGAGTAATATACATATGTATATAAATAAATGGTGTTTGTTTATCCACTTATATAAAAGACTTTAACAAACCTCTACGCATGCATTGTCTTGTTATTTGCACGTTACCTTCATTTTTGGCTTTTTTTTGTTTAATCTACTGCACTGCCTAAATTACATTAATTAATTTAATTAAAGTCTAAATCACAATTATAAGTTTCCACTTTCCATTACCTAATTATTTTGAGATGCTTGTTAATTAGAGTTCTATTAAATTACTATGATAATTATTTCATTATCTCTTTTCTAAATTAATAGTCATTTTCTTTTTTCATTTATTTTAAATTATAATTCACCTTATCAATTAAATTTTTATTATATTTATAATTAAATTAAAAATGTTTAATAATTATATCTATAATGATATAATAAGAAATATACATATATTTATTGTTTTAATAAAAAAAATAATTAATTTTTTAATTATCAAAAAATAAAAAGTGTATCTATCAATTCCATTATTTTTAAAAAAATAATTTAAAAAATGAAAAATAAATAAAAACATTAATAATTTAACGTGAGAATCATGAGAAGGTGGAGGTGGTGGTGGGTGGGTACGAGAGGCTCAACAAGAAAGAAAAAGAATTTAATAAGAAGCGGGAAAAGAGAGGCTTTGTTGGTTCACTTAATCTTCGTGGGTCCTACTTTCCTCCTCTTTCTTGGCGGGCAATTTTGGCGGGTAAGCAAAACGACGAAGTTTTGACGTCCATCAATCCCATTATTCCTCCCTTTAGATAACTAACACATAATTTAGAAAATTACATATATACAAGAAGTAATTGTCAATAATATATATAATTATAATATTATATAAGGTGTAATTGAGTGATAAAATAAATTGATAGATTAGTTAATAAGTATATATAATATATTAATTTATTAATAGAGCGTTCTAAAAATATTATTTTTAAAAATATAAATTTTAAGATTAATTAAATAAATAAATAACATAAATTATATTTATATTATAATAAAATATAATTCTATAAAAATAATAAGTTGTTAAAATTTTTATATAATTTATCATAATACACATTAATCTAAAATTAATAAATTATTTATATTATATAAATTTAAGAACTAAACTATACTTCAATTTTAAAAATAAGAATTTTATAATGAAATTATTAAAATATAAATGATTTATTAAATATATTTTATTGAATTGAATAGATAACATTAAATTATACTAAAAAATTAAAGAAAATGATAAAAAAATAAAAAAAAATTAGGGGCAAAATAAAAAAAAAATAATTACTCACTAAAAAATTAAAAAGAATGATAAAAAAAATATTAAAGGGTAGGCAAAATGGAAGAGGGAATGGAAAGTTTACTGTTCATCTACATCAAACTTCATTCTTTTTTAAATTATAGAATATAGATGAGATTATCCACCGTATCATATCTTAGCATTATTCAGTCACCATTTACCTAAATTAATAATTTTTTAAAATTATTTTTTAAATAATTCTATTTTGGTCTAATTTTATATGAATTTATCTCATTGCAAACTTCTATTTAGCAAAGGAGATTTGATGGCTAAATTATAGCTTTATGACATGTTTCAATTTAGTATGTATAACTTTTAAATGCATAAGCTTGCATAAGAAGTTTAATTTAATTTGAAAAAAAAATAATCTTAAAATTTTAATAAATATACAAATTGATTTGAAAATATTTTTTTCCCAACAATAATAATGATGTAGGAAAAAAAGACGTTAATTTGAATAAGGAAAATAAAAAAAAATATATAATGTTATTTAATTGTGAAAAATATTTGTCATTTTTTTAAATTTTCTTTTCCACTTCCTATTTTTTTAAATTTCTACTCTCTAATTATTCTTTGAATAAAAATTAAAAATTAAAAAAATCCATTAGAATTAAAGTAGAACATAAACTTCTATTCGTATATTTTTATAATAATGTATTTTCTATTTAAAAAATAACTATAATATTTTTAAGAATTAAACTATTAGCTAATAAATATTTCTAACTAAATAATAATTTTATTTTTCATTTTTTTAAAGAAAATTTTCTGAAAAGTTTGAGTTTTTAACTATAACTATTTTTTTAAAATTTTATTGTTTTTCCAAATCTTCTTGTTTAAATTTATTGTCTAATAACTTAATTTGTTTGACCTATTTCTTTATTTGCCGTAGTTTTTATATATTATATATATATTTATATATTATATTAAATTAGTTAATGCTGATATAATGTTGTGTTATATGCCGTATCTCAATCTTTCTATGCATCGTAAATTTTTAATATTTTAAATTAAATTTATTATTTATTATATGATAGATTTTTATTTAAAAAATTTAAATAGAATTGAGATATTTTGATATTAATTAATAATTATATTTATTTTGAGAGTTTAAATATAATTATAATATTTTATTTATTATCGATAATAATTAGTTATTTATATATACTATTATATTATTATTCTCTTATTCCATAATATTATTTAGTATCAAAATTACAATATTATTGTTTAACTGCTATATTATTTTTCATCTGGCGTGTGGGTAATATACATTTTTTTATATTTTTACTTTTATATTTTTATATTTTATTTTATTTATTAATTATTTATTTTTATTTATTATTATTATTTGTCCATCATATTTATAATTATAATAGAGAAAATTATAGTTTTTCATCTCATCGTTATTTTTCGCTTTCTTATTTTTATTTCATGATCAGTTATTGTTTATTGTATTTTTTTTAGTATTTTCTATTATATAATTATTTATTGAAAATTTTATTGTGTTATTTTATTTTATTTTTTGTTATTGATTTTTTTCTTTTTTATTATTTATTGATTATGTAATTTTTTGCATTGATTTTGTATTGTTTGGTTGATGTATTATTTATTTATTTATTTTGTATGTTCTTTATAATATTTTGGAATTTGTGTTGATTTTTTTGTTATTTGGTATTTTTAGCATCTTTTTAAGTTTTTTTTAATTAATTATTTCATTTGATTTTGGATAAACTATAATTTTTTAATTTATATTAGGATTTTTTTAATTTTTTAAATTTAATTTTTATTAGAGTTTACTTTAATTTCAGTTATATTAATTATTTTATTTTAATTTTCATTTATGTTATTATTTATTTAGGTTTTATTTTTTAAAATTTATGTTATCTAATTTTATATTAAATTTATTTAATTTTATGTTAAATTTATTTTAATTACTATTATTTAATTTTTATTTAAATTTAATTTTATAGCTTTTATAATTTAATTTTTATATCTAATTTTAATTTTTCTAACATGGGTTCAATTTTGAGGTATTTTGAAATGAGAAATTGATTATTTACTTAAAATTATTATTAGTTTTGAAATTTATATACACATATATTATATAAAAATATCTGCACCATCGCATGATATTTTTTTAGTATTTATAATTATATTATTTTATATATTTTTTAGATATTAATTTGATTTTACTAGTGTTTTTTTTCATATATTTTTTATAGGATTTATTGAATTTTATTCCAAATGAATATTATATTTTCTTAATTTTTTTAAAATATCAGTTTTTTTTTTAATTTTAAATCTATTACTTTCATTCAAATAAGTTTAAAAACACGGTGAAATTCGATTAATTTATTGAAAAAGAAAAAAGGCATCAAATAAAAAGTATTTTATGACAAATTGTCATTTCTAATATTCTATCATTATAATTTAAATTTATTTAAAAAGTTTATATATGTTATTATTATTTTAATAATGATATTATAATTTTATTTTTATATAATATTATATGTTTAATTATTTTATAATGATTGAATTGTATGTAATCTCATGTTTAAAATATATAAAATATGACATATTTAATATAAAAATATACGTTTCAATTTTAATAGATAACTTTTAAAATTGATCGTCTCATGTCTATATTAAAAAAATTAATAATATATTTTCATAAATATGAACATATAAACTTCAAAGAAGTTGGAATTTGGAAAAGCCTAATGCATGAATGCGTTAATATAAGACAATGGACGAAACCAATTTAGCCGGTTGAGCGGTCATCGGAAAGCGATGGAAAATCGGACAAACAACCAAATTAAGAATTTGAAAGCATTATTAAACTTTATACCAAAACAATGGAACCAATGAACCCAGTAAACGTCCACGTCGTCATCATCTTACCTTCATATTTCTCTCTTATGTAAAAATATCCATTTTTTTATTATAGATTAAAAAAATATCACCTTTTTTTTTCCTTGTCTTATTCTTTTATTTTCTTTTCGATGGCCAAAAATGAAAATTAGAAAAATTGCATTTTTTTACTTATAAACTTTAGATTAGATATAAATTAAATTTTTTAATTTTTATTTAATAAAATTGAGCCCTTCAATTATATGAGTCGGTAAAATTTAACTTTTTTAGCATATGTTAAACGCATATTTTCAACTACCATTAAAATTACATGGCTGCTGAAGTAAAACGATGCGTTTTAATAAAAGAAATTAAAGAATAATATATTTTTTGACCCCTAAACTTTATAAATTTTGCATATTAAGCACTTGAACTTTTATTTTATGATATTAAACTCATAATAATAGCGTGTAAAAATATACATTTAACGTAAGTTAAAAAATAGCTCAATTTTATAAAATTACATAGTTAAGGACTCAATTTTACTAAATAAAAGTTGACGGACTTAATTTATATTTAACCTAAAATTTAAGGGTAAAAAATGCATTATTCCTAAAACTTATAAAAGCATGCCTCATTCTTGTTTTATCCTATTGCTGAATGCTGATTCATATTTGTTTTTTAATTATATTTGTTTAAAATTTTACTTTAATTATTATCCCATAATTTTAAAAATAATTATAATAATACTAAATTAAAAATTTTATTAATAATAATAATCATTATTATTATATGTTCAATATACTGAAATTGTAATATATAATTTTCAAAGTTTCAGTAATTTATCTTTCGTTGACCAAATACTAATTTAATTGCATATTAACAAACAAGTTTATTGGGAATTTGTAGATGGAAGGCATGTGAGGATATATTTGACTTGCAATTAACACGTTGTTTTTAATATATACATTATATATAGACATCATTTATCCCAATAGGCCAATACATTACGGATATATTACTTGAAAATTATATAAAAATATAAATATAGTTTAAATTTAAAACTTAATTAACCCCTCCGTTTCAATTATGAAAGCAATTAAACCACTTCTGAATATAATTATACATGCTATTGATAATCTGCATATTGGATAAAATTCAACAAATTGGTTTGATTGAGAAAAACTAATAGATTTAAGGAATTAATTGACCAATTTTAGATTTGTAGACCTTATTAGAATCTGAAATTAATTAGAACCAGAGAAGGTAGGCCTTCAAGGCTATTTACGCAATGGCCTAAGGCTCTACCAGTCAGACCATTTTTATTTGGCAAAAGTAAATAAGCTTTCACCAGCCAATCCTTTTTTATTTGATAAAAATAAGTCTTTTTTAAAAAAAATTAATTATAATAATCTAAAAAATAGCTAAAATGCAATATATAGAATTAATGATCTATAATTTATTAGAAATCTAAGAAAAGTTTAATTAATAAATTTGAAAAATAGATTTTATGTAAATTGTAATGTTATAATTAATATATAATATAAGGCCTAAATTTAAATTATAGTCTAAAACCTCCAAAAAAGATTGAGCCAGCCCTAATTAAAACATTAGGAGAAATCGAAACAGCAGATCGTGTTTATATGAATTAACTGATCCTGTCAACGAAGAATTCTATATAAAAAAAACAAACACAGCCACGGTTTAAAACTCGAATTAATAACTTGAAAATACTATACATGAAGTTAAAACTTAAAAGCTTCTAGTCACATTACAGAGCCGTATACGATATATTAACTTATGTTAATTTTTAATTTACATTCAAATCTCATCTTTTATCAGTATATAGATTTGACTGTTAAAAATGATATAATTATTTATTATAGTAATCATACAAATTCAATGAATATGAATATATATTCTAATTAAATTTCGTCCCAATGCCAAAATCATGCACAAATAATGTTTGGATGAGGATGAAGGAGGGTTTGGTGGGACATTTGTAAGAACCATAGCTTATTCAATTAAATATAAATATATATATAAGAAGTTGTCCTCTCATGATCATACTCATATTGTCATTTTACATGGGAAAGGAAAAGGGGAACTTATATAAATATTTATTTGTTTGAAGAAACTTGCAAGTGTTAATTTATTTCCATGATTTCTTCATTTACCTACCTACTTTTTATAATATAGTTTTAGTCATATACTAATCTTCTTAGGCAGGCATTAGTCACCATTCTCAAGAGTAGTATATTCTAGGCAAGTGGGTGAACTCAAATATATCTAATCATTCATATGACCTTAAGTATTTTCTTTTAAAAAAAAGTATACAACATAAATTATTAAATCCACAACTATATTAAATATTACAATGTTTAAGAGAACTTAGAATCAGAAACTCCAGCCTCTTATATTAATAAGAGAGAATATGTGTTTAAAAATATATTGAACATGCGATGATAAAATTCTCATGATTTTATTATATCTATGTATATTGTTTCTTTAAAAAAAAGTTACAATTAAATATGCAAATTGATTCCTAATGACAAGGTGGACTCTCCAGGTTTTTAACCCGGGTTCGGGTTCTACTGCTAGCTTTTTTGTTTGTAAGACAAGATAAATTATTGAATTTCAATGAAAAAATTTCGATGTCTAAGTTGGTGCTCGGGTTGTCTGCATGTAAACAAGTTAAGAAAGTTGAGAAAAATATTATTTACTTATAGAATTCATCCATATTTATAGTTGAGAACGGGAAGACGAGATCTAAATATGTCAATGAATCTTTAAAAAGTATTAGTGTCATGCGACGGTAGCTTTAGAGATTTATATATTGAGTTTAAAAAGCTCCATTCGAACTTCTTGTGTCACGTATAACCATTTTTCAGAACTTATCTTGATCCAAAGGCTTAGTCCCAGTGGTTGATGACTTTAGATATATATGCAGATTGTCTATAAGGATCAGTACCAGTACCGAACTAGGATATATATCAATTCCTAATCTCTTTGGCATGTATTAGTTGTTCTATTCTTATAAGTGTACATTACGAAAATGAATCCACTGTTGATAAGTGAAAATGAATTAATATATTCAAAAGACCCGAATTTTATTTTTTAAAATATTAAGAATATAATTTCACATTGAAAAAATAATAAAAATATAAATAACTTAAATATGATAAATGATGATTGCACATATATGTGGTGCTAGACATTTTGGATTGATTGTTTTAAGTCAAGCCTCTCATTTTTCTCATATGTCCAAAAATCTTCATTCTAAATTTTAATATAATATCAGAGCAGTTATTCCGCTGCGTTGTTTCATCAGTTGTTCAATATTCAGTCCGGCCCGATTGTCTAATTGATTGTTATTGAGTTTCACTAGTTATCCGATGTTCATTCCAGCCTAGTTGATTCACCAAATATCTGATATTTATTTCGGTATAATTATATAATTAATTGTGAATTATTTTACCTGTGTCAAAATGGCCCAGTCATTCAGAATGAGTATTGAAAATTATATATTTCAAATATTAACTATCCTAGTTGCCACTTGAGATAGAGTATTAATAGTAACTTGAGATAGAATATTAAGAATATAATCTCATATTAAAAATAATAAAAATATAAACAACTTAAATATGGTGAATGATGATTGTCTATATGTCTAGTCTTAGGCATTTTAAGTTGATTGCTCTAAGCCAATCCTCTTCCATTTCTTATATATCTAAAAACCTAATTCTAAATCTTAATAAAATATAGAATATTGAATGAGTTTATATATAATTAGAAAAGGTAATCTCAAAATTCTAATTATATATAAACCCATTCAATATTTTATATTTTATCAATGTAGAATTGTATCATACTTATCAAGTGACAACTGGGCCAAAATAATTTTTGATAAGCCCAATTACCACTTGTAAATTTATGATATAGACTGGATCGAAATAATTTTTAGCCTAAGAAATTTTTCATACCAGACGAAATATTTAAAAGTCTGAGAAATATCTCATACTGGATGAAAAATAAAATTTGAAAGCTCATTATCAAGCGAATGAAATCTTCTATGGAGAAAATTTTGAATGATACTAAAGCTGAAAATATATTAAAAATTGAAAGAGAAATCACAATTTAAATTATGATAGGAAATAAATTATGTTAGAAAAAAAGTATATAAATATTATTTTTTTTTTGATACCATATAAAAATATTAAGAACTTATATATTCTTAAAAGACTCAAATTCAAAAGCATATTTCTACGAAAAAAATAATTAATGATATCAAAATAATAAACACTCCAGAAGAAAAATAAAAAAAAATAAAAGTCAAGTCGTAACAATGGATCAATGGCGGAAAGATTGCATTTTTGCAACTTTTACTTAGGATGTAATGCAAGCCAAACAAATAGACCATATGTTTCAACAAGAATTTTAGAAGCCTTGATAATAGTCAAAGTCAAGAATAGAGGAGGTCAATAATGGATTGTGGCGCGTTTTAGGATGCCAAATCAATAGAACAAAGAAGACCGGCGATTCTGGCTCTTGCTTATTCATATCCTTATTCCGTGCGGCATTACTTCAGGAAAAAAAAATTTTATTTCACTTTAAAATATCACTTTTCAAATTTTAAGAACATATTAATTATAAAATTTTAAATTTATTCTTATTTATTATATATTTTTATAATTTTAATAATTAATAATAAAAAATATTTAAAAAAATAATTAGATAAATTAATATAAATTTTTGATAATTATAATTATTTAATTATTATTTTGATCAATATGTTTCGTTCTTACATTATACAAAAAGTGAAATGGAGGATTTAATATATTAAATTGAAATTTCAAGCTCATATCCTTCTCAATGTGGATACTTACACTAATTACCCAAATTAGACGACTCATTAATAATGTAAACCACTCTATAAATTGACTCTCCTCCTCTTGCTTCTTTTTCATTGCCCCAAAATTTTTGCAACTCGGATTGAACTTATATAATATTTTTAGAGAAAATTACATAAAATACTAGTATATATATATTTTCAAAACTTCATTTTATTGTACTTTATTATTATTATTATTTTACAATTTTACACTTACGAGTTTATAAAAATACTATTTTTTTTATTTTTATGATATGTACAAATATACCAAAAATATATAAAAAATAAATCGTATCATTAAATTTTTTTTTATTTATATAGTATACGTGTAGATTTTTTATTTGCACGGTATATTTGGAATTTTTGTACTCTTTCAAAGTTATCTTTGTAAATTTCTATTTATTATCTAACCAATGCATAATACTCTTTCCATTTCAAATTTATAATTAAATATGCTTTTCCTTTGTCATTTGTCTCAAATTAAAATCCACTTATCATTTTAATAAATTAATCAATATGTTAAATCTCTATTTTACTCATATTTAATGTTAATTATTAAAATATTAAATAAATACATCTTATACTAAACTAAGAATATAATAGAAAATAAATAGAAAATGTAATTATCAATTGGAGGCAGAGAAATAGTGCACTTCCAATTTGAATTCTACATATCTAAAATTAGGGATATTATTATATATAACTCAGCTTAGTTTTTTTTTTCTAAATCATATCTATAAAAAGTAAATGATTATATATAGTTATTGTTAACTTATTTAAAATAATGATTATTTTTATCCTAAAATTTGTAATACAATAATTATATCTGAACAAATTAACACACAAATTGATTTAATGTCGGATTCAATTTGAAAATAAAGCATTATAGAACACATATTCATAAACTGAAATTAAATTTTAAAAATACTAAAATTTTCACTAATCCATTCAAGGATAAAATTGAAATTTCCAATCCAATCTATTAATTGGTATAATAAAATCACAATTGTTTGCCTGAAAGGAAATAAAATAAAAAGTTAGATAGTATCCATTAATTCTTAAAAACAAAACGTGGAGGAAGCGTGTACGCTAGCTAGCTAAGGTTTGCCTGATTAATTTGTATGCATGCAGCAATTAACAAAAGGGACCACTAGAGTTCTACACTCCTTGAAGGCAATAATGAAGAAAGTAGGATCCAAAATAAGCAGCAGCAGATGGATATTGATCAGTCAACAGGGGCATTCTTAAAAAAAAAAAAATCATCCCGAGTTGAGTTGAGTTGAGTAAAACTATAAAAACGATAAAATTTTTCATATTAAATTTTATTATAGCTATATATTTAGGGAATCAAATTCGAGAGTTCTGGTTAAATTAAAACAATTTCTTATTAATTAATTTACACTTAATGATCATAGGGACTCATTTCACTAATTAATTATTTATATAACTTTTATAAGTCTATTGTCGCTATTGGGTTGGCCACAAAAATTAATTTTTGAGATCTCAAAACACATCTAGTGAAGATGAGGTGAATCTATCATTTGGATTTCTTATGCTTTTTTGGCCCTTCACTTGGATATCCACAGGATAACAGTCACTCTCTTCACTCTTCAATTCACATCATAATAATAATAATATCTATTCCTCTTAATTTCTAAATTTCCTTTGCATTTTTTGCATATAATTGTCTGGTCTTATTTCTTTCTTTCTTATAATATACATTTTTCTTTACTTCTTTTGGTTGAATCTCTTTTGTTTTGTCCATTTCTATAAGCAGAGAACAATAACATTTCAAGAGAAAAAAAATATGAACCATAACCACCAACATCTTCTTCCTTGTTTGCATTGCCACCCACATAGCTACATTAGAATGGTATAATTAATTAAACTTTTTTTTAATTACCCTGTAATCTATAGTATATATTATTATAATAAATAACCATAACTGCTTAATTATGGTTTTTTGCATGGATATTATATGTATAAAATAGGTTCATCAGCTTATAGAAAGATGCTTGCTTCTTCACATGAGCAGAGATCAATGCATTAAGGCACTTGCAGACCATGCCCATATTCGACCTCTTGTTACACTTACAGGTCAATTAATTCTCTCTGCTTCTCTACCTCTAACGTTAAAGTTTTAGAAAATAGGAGTTGTTTAGATTTAAAGTTTTGATCTTTAATTGCATTATGAGATAAAATACTGATAATTATTTATATTAATGCGTTTGTAGTGTGGAGAGAATTACAGAAGGAAAATAGAGATTTCTTTCAAGCATATTTGCCTTCTGTTTCTTCCAGGCCTTTCTCAAGTAATAGTAAGACCCTGCTCTTTATATATATAATATGATCCTGTTAATTTACTAATATGGTCAGCTCACTCCTTCTTCTTCTTCTTCTTCTTCCTTTTTTTTTTTGAATAATTTTTCAGACAGGACGTGTATTCAGAGGGTGCCCTGCAGATTGGGAAGAAGGAAACAATGGAAATAAATTAATGAGAATATATATTTGCAAATATATATACTACTAGACCAGGAAAAAGGTCAATCTTTCTTTGATTATATACAGCTAAGAATTTAGGTTACAGTAATCTAATCTAAACTAATATATCCAATATTAATTTATATGTGCGTCCTTCATAAAATTAGATTATTTATGGAGACCTTATTATACTATTTATTCTAAGATCTCTGTCAATTCAATGCTTGAGCTCCAAGTTCAGGTTTTTTGTATATCTGCATCTATCTATTGAATTTCAACTTACTAATATTTAATTAAAACTGGGTTTCGATTTATATTTGTAATTTTTTTTATTGCATCTCATAAATCATAATTTGGAGAAAGCTAATTTTCGTACACACTAAAAAAGCAAATTGCTAGTTAAAAGAACTCAAGCGTGCTTTACTTACCCAAATATATAATTATAAATAGAATAACTGATATTAAATATTTAAAAGTTGTCCTTGAGACAGATCATATACATAATATATATATGTATATATCAATCATATCATTTAAGGACATTGAAAATTTTAAGCTTCTTTTTTTTGAAAATTTTAAGCTTCTTAACTCATTAAGTCAGTTCCAGTACTTTCACAACTTGGCAGCACAGTGAAAAACTCCATTCCCAAGAGCATCTCCCCTTTAAAGGACAAATGATTCAGAACCCAACCCTGAACCCTAAAAGTAGAATAATTTTCTTCTTATGGCAGTTTATATAAATAAATATAAAAACATTTTTCTTCTTCTTCTTCAGTCATCAAAGGAGGTTTTTGCATGCCCATATGGAATGCCTTGGAGCCTTTCTTTCGTGGAAACCTTTGCCTTCAATGTTGACCTGAAACTTCTCTTAACAGAAATCCATGCATCTACTTCAGTGGCATATATTACTACAAACATATACAGTTAAAACAATCTTTACACTGTCTTCCAATACCCTAAATATGGTTATTTCATCAATTCTGAAATTAATGCATGTACTATCTACTTTTATTCGGCTCTTTTGAATTCAAAGAATTGCGATAAATATATCATCATCACTCACCCTTTACTATATATGTTTTGTCACTACTATTTATATATACATATTCAACATGTAACCAATCATTTCTTTCCACTTAATTATTAAGCACAAAGTCTTGAAATCTTGTATTGATCCCAATAATATTTCAATCATATATATCATATGTATCACAAAGAGAACTAAATTATTATCTTATTGTTGATCATGAATTATAAAATATTCGAATTCAACACGTTTTTTAATATATTGAGAGTTAATATGAAATTTCTAGATGCATGGTACAAAGTTTCAATATGTGTAAGTTAAATAAATGGCAAGTTCATTGTGCTTGTCTTTTATATAGTACATGTATATTTATTTTTATTTTTGGTTCTTGTCATTAATATAACACATGAATATATTCATGTATTTAGGATTTAAAGATTCCTCTTGTACTTTTGAATAATCTCTTATATTTGAGTTTGAATAAATAACTAATATATATATATATATATATATACACAATTAGAAAGAACTCTTACTCGCATCTATGGTTGATTTATGCTGATTATAGAATTTCTTATAGCCATTAATTTGATCTTTCTGTGAGATTTCTAACCTTTTTGTACAATATATATATATATAAAGAAGAATATAATTAAACAATACCATCCAAGCCAACTAATGAAGATGAACTAACATTAATTGCACGCCGAGGCATAATCCAGTAGCAAATGTAACTCTCTTAAAGTCAATAGATCTAGAATCTATTACGTCTTCCCCAATGTAATATTCAAAAAAAAAACATTAATTAATCTAGGGTTACCTCATATGCATGATCACAACTCCATGTTGCCTTTTCTTCTTCATGACCACAACTCTCTCTACCATCTTTGTAATGAATTGGGGGGAAAATTGCCCACTAGAAATGATCAAACAAGTTAATTTATTGAAATTAAAATAATTCAAACAAATAATTAATCTTGGTGTGATTTCAATTAAATTTAATTAAATTAAAGTTACATTAGTTAAATTTAATTAATTAATCTTGGTGAGAGATGGTAAGTTTAATTGACTATGAGCAGAGTTTACTCTTACTTTCTCTGCTCTCTTTGTTCATGCTATTTCCCATCTCTTTATTTATTTTATTTTCAGCCTTTTCACCCTCTTTTATTGCCTAACATCTACTCTGTCAGTTTCCTTCTTTTTTCGTATGGCCAATATTTTGTTGCTCTTTTGACTCACCACCCATGTGATTGCTCTTCAATTTCCACCAGTATAACTCTTAAAATTTTATTATTGTTTAAATAAAAAATATATATATACATATATAACCCAACTTAAAATTTAATTTCAAATCAATCGGGTTCAGTTATATAAATCCTCCTCAAATCAATTGGGTTCGGTTATATAGATCCTCCTCACGTTAGTTTGGTCTATCCCATAAAACCATACTTAAAATTTAATTTCAAATCAGTTGTGTTTGGTTATATAAATTTTTTTCATATTAGTTTGGTCTATCCTTGTTGCTTCTAGTTTCGCTGCACATAGTTAAATCCTTTTAATTTATGCTTTATTTATTTATTTATTTTATCTTCAATCAAAATTAACTTCACATTTTTCTTCATTGTGAATCATATACATTTTAATAAAAATGATAAGAAGATTAGAACATTGAATAAGATGAATATTGAAAAATACTCATAATACTATTAATTGTAATTGAAAATGACTAATGTTAAAATAAAAATAAGAAGATTAGCTATTTTTTATCAAATTAATTTTTTCTTCTATACGTTTATTTCTTATATTAGAAATCATATTTCTAATGTTGATAAAAATATTTCGAATTGAAGAGCAAATTAATACAATTATCAACTCAACGGAATTAATTATTAGAATTCTTTAACTCAATATGATTAACATAATTTTTTTACAAATAAAAAAAGGAATATATATATTTCTATATTTTTACCCAGATTTCAAAATCTTTGTAATGAATCCATTGCAGAATAAAAAATTGATGGGTTTGAATGATTATTATTATTGCACAGCTACCACTGGGAAGCCTAGGCTCTGTCCTATGTTACACAGAGGGACCACTATCATTACCACTTTGAACAATTCTCCAATCTTGAATTTCATGGAGAGGAAGAATTAGTATTTTCGGTATTTAAAAACTCTATTAAGAACCTTATGATCGAGGGATTTATACTTTTATAATCAAGTTCCAGTAATTTCATTTCATTATAACCCAATTGCTAATGGTATCACAAAAGCTCAACCAGAAAATAGAAAGGTTTAAAGAGATATTATTGATGTAACACTCTTATATTCTGTATATGTATAATATATATATTTAATATGTGTAAAATATATATATACAGTATAAAAATATTACAGTCCAGATTAATAAAAAAAATTTACATTTCAAATTTAAAATCTTAAATACTTTAAAATGTATATTCAAATTACAACTAAAATATTATTATAAATTATATGTACTAAAATAAGTATTTTTCATAAAAATTTATAAGAAAAATTCGTCAGAGTTTTATCTATAATTTGAATATTTTCAAATTCAATAAAATCACAACTTGCACACAAAAACACTCCTAATAAATCAATTCATATATTTCCCAAATACTCCTTAAGTTCTTCAAGTTTCACAAAATATTTATACACATATATATTTATCCAAAAGCACATATAAAATTCATAATATAACATTTATCCAAAACGTCCTTTATAATTTATAATATATATACTAAAAACATAATATAATATATGTAATATCAAAATGTAATAAAAACATATACATACTAGCAGTCGGCACTGATCTCGAAAAAGTAGCAAAATTAACTCTACAATGAAAATCTCAAATCTAAACCCGACTTGGTCTAGAAGAACTCTCTGGCTCCACCGAATTTTTCTTGTCACCTACGCGATGAATTACAATCGCACTAAACAAAAAATCTAGCGGTACAAACTTTGATAACAATAAAACTCAAATGCACTGTCAATACACAATACTTATAGATATCATATCTCATATCATTTCATTTTAACATATTTTTCAATTGTTTCACAATTCACAATCCACATAAAAGTAAACATAAGCGTGAGTCCAAAGGATCTAATATGCTATTCAAATTTCAGAACTACTGATTTGGTCCATATTAACACCCAAAGTCTATCCTGAAGGCAAGTGATGCCCTGCACTTAGCTCGAAGACAAATCATAGTGATGTCCAGCATCTAGCTAGAAGGCAAGTAACGTCCAACATCCAGTCCAAATACAATTGACGTCTAACATCTAGTCCGAAAGTAAATTAAATAGTTGCTCAAAAGCTAGCCCCGAAGGCAAATAATGAGGATAACCTCATAGGCATACCGACAAGCACAAAACTCTGAAAATTGAATAACATACTAAAGACGCAATTAATTCATATTTCTCATTATTAATCTCATTCTCATTTTCTCATAATCAAGCTAGGCATATTGTCTCATTTTTTCATATTTTTCTATTTTTCTCATTTTTAGCAATATCAATTCATCACATTTCACCATATCATTACATTGCATCACATTTTACCTTAAAACTCATCACATAAATATTTTGGGTAATTTCACATAATCCACATATGATTCACATTTTATGCACTTTAGCTATTACCAATAGCTTTTTAACAATGCCCTTAATACATACATAATAAATGACATTACCCAAATACTTTGGGTCATTTTTACATAATACACATATTTCACATTTTATATAATTTAGTCATTAACAATGACTTTTTACAATGCATTTAATATATATATGACATTACACATGTCATAGCACATTATTCATACATATTCCATGTATCAAGTAGCTTAATATATTTTTTAATCCAAAATATGTTAAGCCCAATGTATTGCAAATATAATCAATTCATCCAAAGTTTATACATACCTCTAAGAGTAACAAAAAATAAACTCAAACACCACCTCCAACCTTCTCTTTCAACTTGCCCTTCAATACTTGGATGGGCAAATCAACTCTCTTCAATGCTTATACTAAATGTGATCATAAATAATCATTTAGTAGCACATTCTAAGGCATTTTCAATCTTAAATCATAATTAAATATCATTTAAACAAAAATTCTAAAGTTAAGGCTAACGTCGCTTTAATTTTTGAATACCATACTAGGCCATTCAATTTATATTTTAAGTTTATATATTTTATTAAAAATATATTTTAACATATTTAAAATAATTACATTACAAAAACACACTTGTGACCAAAATTCTAAAATGGCATAACCATCCCCCATTGAAGATTTTTCGTTCCAACTCAATCTATTTATCATTTCAAGCTTATATTCATCACTTTTATTACTAAACAACATGCTTTAACAAATCAAATCAAACAATTCAACAACTTTAAAAAATCACTTTTTCAAAACCCTAATCACCACTTTTATTCTCAAACTCCAATCAAACTCAACCAAATTCAATATTTGACTTTAAAATACTTGTTTATGCATCAAAATAACTCATTTAGAATTCATTTGGACAATTAAAATCCATAGTTTCTCAAACCCTAAAAGTCTATAACCTTAAATTCTCTCTCCTCACAAATCTTTATCCAAACTCAACCATTTCTTCAATCTAACCTTAAAATCATTGTTAATTACTTAAAATAACTTCATTTAATCCAAAATAGATAATTAAATCATATTACTT
Source organism: Garcia nutans (assembly GCA_947685225.1). NCBI lineage: Eukaryota > Viridiplantae > Streptophyta > Magnoliopsida > Malpighiales > Euphorbiaceae > Garcia > Garcia nutans. The sequence continues at coordinate 2,858,110 of CANTUV010000048.1, read as the reverse complement.
CATATATCCAAAATACACATATTCAATCTTTCATGAAATTTCAAGAAAAAATGTTGAAAATTTACTAAATTTGGTAAAAATTACTAAAAATCCACTTTAAATACTTTAAGAAGAAGCAAAAATCTTGGGCTTTCTTCAACGGAGGTTCGGCTAGAATGGAAGAAGAAGAAGATGAAAAAATAATTTAATTTTCTCTTTCTTGTCACTTTTATTTATAGCCACATATATATAATTTAATAATTTAATAATTTATTTATTTATTTAATTAAAATTTTAAATTCATTTTTCATTAAAAATAAATTATTTTTTGAATAATTTTAATAATTTGAAATTTTCAAAATTTATTTATAAAAATGCTATTGGACTTTGACTTTGACTTTTAAAATTTTAATTTTATATATGTTATATATTTTATATATATATATCACATATATATTTTACTTTTTTATTTAAAAATCCTTTATTTTTTATTTAAAATTATTAATTTAATTTATTAAATTAAATTTTAATTTATTCTATTAAATTTTTAAAAATTAAAATTTTTTAAAAATTTAAAATATTACAATTGGATTAATTTCATCCATCATGGATAAAAAATTTATTATTATGTGTCATTATTTTTTATTATCAATTTATCATATTGTAGTTTTTAAAATCTTTACTTTATTTTTATTATCATCTCTTTATTTATCTGTCATTTAAAATATTAAAAAAAATTAATGTATGAAATAGTATTATGTCATTTTAAGAGGTAATGTGACATCATTTATTACATATTATATCTATTCGTAAAAGGATTTTTTAAAATTCAGTGACCTCGGCATGAGTATACTGACAATAAAAAATGATAATGTGATAAAGAAGCTCTATTTACATAGAATAAAATACAATAGATGGTTAAGCATTTGGCTTTAATATCACTGATATTCATATTAAATTTATCAATGGTCGTATTTGTCCTTTGTCAATTTGTCATTATTATTTTGGTCGACAAATAGGATTCAATGACGAGTATTAATAAATATCTGTGTGATTAACCCAGTTATTATTTGATTATTTTGTGATTAGCAAATACATTCACATTCCATGCATTAGCAACCTTATTGTCATGATAAATTGATAATTCTATTGTATTTTATTATTTTGTGATAAATACATCCATTGTATTTTATTCTATGTAAATAGAGTTTGATTTTTTTTATAAGTATTTTTCATTTAAAATACTATTAGTCTCTACCACATCTTCCTTACAGTTTTCCATCACCATCAACATGCAAAATAAACGGGCCTAGGATTTCATTATTTTTTCTATAAAAGGGGAATTTGCATATTTTTAAAAGAAAATTTATGCTTTGAATAAATACATTGAGCCAAAAGAAAAAAGCTAATAGTATTTTTTTCGAATAAATATTTATTTGTTAATCTAAAAATAAAATTATTAGATAAGACGATCATGAAACATGGATATGAACTAACTCCAGAATGCTTATGGTTGAGTAGAAACAGAGCACGAAAGAAGAAATGAAAACAAATAAATGAAATGACACGTTATATTTTTTGACAAGGAAAACAAAAACACACACCGAAAAGATGGCGGCAGATAACATGCAAAATATCAGTCAAAGTTCAAGCTGAGAGCTCTCCCGAGGGAGGAGCGGATTGAACTGTAATTGTCTCAAAGATGATTGATTTGAATCAAACCACACCACATTTCTCATGGCAAAAACAGCTGGTGCAGACGCAAATGCAGCTTTTAGAGAAGTAACAGACAACCAAAGGCAATACCTAATTATAATCAGGTGAGCGTCAAGGTTGAGTTGCTTCTTTAAAAAAGTAAAATTTTAGACGATACTGGAAAAAATAGTCTACAGCAACAATATACATGGTAATCTAGAGCAACACCCATCCCGCCTCACAAAAGACACAATTTCAAAGTACCAAGCTTTCCTAGACAGGAATTGGGTAGTTGCCAACATTACATAGAATCAACCACCCAAGGATATTTTCAACAACTGGGTAATTGCCAAATTGGATAATTCAAATGCATCCAGAACTAAACCAATTCATACGCAAGGGTTTTTATTCAAGAAAAATTGTTGGCTTTATATAGATTTAATGTGCATGACGACATATGCTGGCCTAAACAGCATGTACCTTGATCCAAGCATAACATGTTATACATATTTAATTGAACCACAAGATACAAACACTCGGCACTAGTAAACAAGCGCAACCTTCATCGACCAATGATTCACAATCAAACAAAAAATTCATAAAATCTTCAACTTCTACCATGACTACCATAATAGTCATGAACATACTTCAGCTAATTCTTATCAAGTTCAACTCAACAAAATATTGATGAATGCTATTGGCCTACAAACTTTATGGATGATATTGCAGTTGAAAACCTATCAATTCAACAATAATCACTTGCAAGTAAAACATAGAAAGACAAAGGGTTTCATGCTTAAACATTAACTGGTTCTACGACTAAAAACATACCCTTTATCATTCACTCAAAATTTTTTAACATATTTTGAGAGACGTGAAGTAGCTAAAGGTTGAGTCTTTAGGATGCCTAAGGGAATGAGTAAAATAAATATGGTAGAAACATGATACAGCAATATATAAATTACATAATGACAAAGTACCCAGAATTAAAATAACATTCTCAGGCAAACCAAAGGAAATGGTATGAATTCATAAAAAAATCAAATGGCAAAGTAAACCATCAAAATAACTAATGGAACAAAATCTAAGTGACCAAAGCAAATTAATCATTAGACATGTAAAGATATCCAGATAATAACATATAGCGAAAGCAACAAAAAACAGCTATTAATATTCATCAAAGCATAAGAATCCAATTCTCAAGCTATTCAAAATTTTGCGGAAAAGTACCAAAACTAAACTTACCAAAATCCATTATAACAAAACAAAATCGCATTAAAAATAACCTAATCGGCACCAGCCTTATTGTAAACATAGGTCAAACCACACTTGCCGCAGTAGTGCCTATCGAAGTGGTTAGCCATGAAAGTCCCGGCCCCACATTCAGCATTGGGACACTCCTTCCTCAGCCTCTGCACCTTACCAGAGTCGTCGACCTTGTAGAACTGGAGCACAGCGAGCTTAACCTTCTTCTTCTTGTGCTTGATCTTCTTGGGCTTAGTGTAAGTCTTCTTCTTTCTCTTCTTAGCACCACCACGAAGACGAAGCACAAGATGAAGAGTGGACTCTTTCTGGATGTTGTAGTCAGCGAGAGTACGGCCATCTTCCAGCTGCTTTCCGGCGAAGATCAGACGTTGCTGGTCTGGAGGGATCCCCTCCTTGTCCTGGATCTTGGCCTTGACATTGTCTATGGTGTCGGAAGACTCAACCTCTAGGGTTATCGTCTTCCCCGTTAGGGTTTTCACGAAGATCTGCATCTTTGCAGAAAGGCAGCCACAGTTGGGAGATTTTAGGATTGAAGTAAAAATTTGGAGTACATATGGATTTTATATGAGGCACTTATGAATTTAGGGTTTTCGGAGACATGATTCAGTGTATTGCGGCTGCACTCGAGCTCTCCAATCAGGTTTACGGTTCGCAATTAAACCGGTCAATTTAAAAAATTTCATATTTTTAATTCATACGATATGAAATTGCATATTTATTTATACCAAGCCATGTGGAGTCAGAAATAAATTTGATAAATAAATAAATTAATTAAAAAATTATCTCTTTGCATTTTTGTTTTAGTATATAAAAAATAATATCAAATATAATTTATTAATTTAGTGATTAAATAATTATTAGAGTATGCATGCATTCTCTTAATTATTTGTTTATAATTTTCTTTATATATTTTTAATCTTCAGCATTCATCATATATAATACCATAATTATACTTTTATATTTTCTTAATTTTACTAGTGCTAAATTGTATTAATTTAATTTTTCTTTAATGTATTTATTTTCTCTTATAAAAATTATTTTTTTAATAAAAAATTACACAACTTTTTCATGTAAAATTTGTTAAAAAAACTAATTGTAAACTAGTCTTGAATAATTAAAATTATAATACAGCTAAATTACAACTAATTTATTTTACATTCATATTATGTTCATGTTATTTTATTAAAGTAAATATATATTTTGATAAATTTATTATATTATTAATTTAAAAATTATATTTATTTTATTATTTATAATATAATTTAAAATTAAAATATTGACAGTAAATTAATTACAGTAATTACATAAAAAATTATTTTATATTCATCTTATTTTATTAAGGTAATATAATATATTATTTGGGTGAATAAAAAAATAAAATACGATTGTATGATGAACCAAACGGTGACGTATTAGGAGAACCGTATAAAAATCACAAAACATCGCATCATAACATCAATAACCGGTGGCTTTCTTCCAATTTTCATCTGCAGCTGAAAACCTCTCTGTGGAAGCCATTAATGAATAGCTTGTTGATTTTTTTTTTCTTTATGTTCTCATTTGTGGATTTTGAAATTGAAATGCTTGTAGGTGTAAAGAATTAAAGCTGAAAAAAGGCACTTTCAATGGCAATTGTAGCTTCCTTGCCAGGTTTCAATCTCTTCTCTTCACTGCCATCAAACCCCACACGAAATGATCCAACAATCTATCCATATCCGCCTCAACCACCCATCCCTCTTCCCAAATACCCTCCGCCAGTCAGAAAATCTAAAACCCACCAAAATTCCACTCCCAGCCCAGCCTTCAAGCTCCCCCACCGTCGAACTAAGTACTACAAGCCAGTCAAAGACGGTGTCGTTTCATCCCATGGCGACAGTTCCGTCCTCATTGGTGAAAACGGGGTGTCGTATTTCCTCCCTGGGGCTCCATTTGAGTTTCAGTTTAGCTACTCCGAGACTCCTAAAGTTAAGCCATTAGCCATCCGTGAACCGCCTTTTTTGCCGTTTGCTCCTCCTACAATGCCGCGGCCATGGACGGGAAAGGCTCCGTTAAAGAAGTCGAAGAAAAAGATTCCACTTTTTAAGTCCTTTAATCCTACTCTGCCTGATCAAAAAGAGGTGAAGGTCTTGGAAATGCCTGGCCATTTCAAGTTGGGGAAGTATCCGAATGGTGGAAAATCAAGAAAGGAAATACTTGGAGAACCATTGAAGAAATGGGAAATTAAAATGCTTATTAAGCCTCTTTTGTCCGATAATCGCCAGGTTAATCTCGGTGAGTTTTTCAAGTATAAATTCTTGCTTAAATTTCATTGTTTTTCCTTTTTTCTTTTTTCTCAACTGGGTCTTCTGTTTCTCAATGTAAGAACTTGAAGATTACAAAATTCAAATTCTAACACACGTATAATTTATCTGTTGGATAGGGAGAGATGGATTAACGCATAATATGTTGGAGTTGGTACATGCACATTGGAAGAGAAGGGATGTGTGTAAAGTTCGTTGTAAGGGCATTCCCACTGTGGATATGGATAATGTTTGCCGCCATTTGGAGGTAACTCTATTACCTCTGGTACTTAAAAGTGTTTTTCATTCAGTGCAATTTTTGTTTGATGCATTTGTGCTGTGATCATGCGTTTTCTTCAAGGTTGTTAAAGCGCTTTTTTTTTCCTTGTGCGGTTTCTGTAATCTAAGGAAAAAACTGGAGGAAAGGTCATTCATCGAGTTGGTGGTGTAGTTTATCTTTTTCGTGGCAGAAACTATAGCCATCAAACACGTCCGCAATACCCAGTGATGATCTGGAAACCAGCAGCTCCAGTTTACCCAAAACTTATCCAAGAAGCTCCTGAAGGATTGACAAAAGATGAAGCTGATGAATTTCGGAAGAAAGGGAAGAATCTTTTGCCAATTTGTAAATTAGGTAAGTTATCAACCATTCATTCATATAAGAGATAGCCAGTTTCACTGTTCTTGTTTTGCTCCTGTTCTAAGTAACTCAGCTCCAGGTGCAAAAAGATCTAACTAAGTAATTTTTATTCCAAAATGGTGGCACCTACTTCATTTCAATTCCTTTTATTTGCTAAATACCATTACTTCTTAATAAGAAGTATGAAAAGCGACAAGTAAAGGAAATGTGTTATCTGTTCAAAGTTTGTCCTTTGATTTCTTTTCTCAGAGCTGAGACTATTGATTCATATAAGATATTTTTGACACATGCATATATTTTATAACCACTCACTTTTGTTTTGACATGGTAAACAAACACTAATATATTAGAAGACACAAATAACGTATCTATCATTACTCTCTATCAGTGATTATCTCAAAGAGCTTATTTCTTTATTCAAATTGCAGCCAAAAATGGAGTTTACATTTCCTTGGTAAGTGATGTTAGGAATGCCTTTGAAGGAAGTCCATTGGTGAAGATTGACTGCAAGGGGATGAATCCTAGTGATTACAAGAAGCTGGGAGCTAAGCTTAAGGTCTATAAATTTCCTGTGCTTTAACTCTCAATGATGCCGAAAATAGCCTGTGCACCAATTTCAAAAACATTGTTGTGTTTAAAAGTTAAGAACAAGATAACTTCACAGAACAAGCGGGGTTAAAAGAATGAATACGAGCGCATTTACTAAAAAATTTAATGAAAATCAGTCTGCGATTAGGAGATTAGAATGTGAATCTTTGGCTATTTTTTGATGTGCCAAGATTTTTTAGTAATGATTTGATACGCTTGAGTAGGCTTTTCTCTGAAATTGCAATGAAATTCTGATAATATGAAGAATAAAGTGTTGATTTACCCTTTTTATTCTTCTAATTTGAAGTGATTGTTGTATCTCCATTAAAGTTTCTCCAGTTTATAATTTCTTAGTTTTCCTGATCCTAGGCTGCATGTACTGTTCAATAAAATTTGTTGTGGAGACCGAGGTGTAGATATCGGTTATACATCCATGTTCTTAAGTGGTGTGTTTCTGTGTGCATATTCTGTATTAATATTTGAAAGAAAAGGAAAGGATGAACTTGTTGTTCTCGAGCATTAAATTTCTTTAAATTGTCTTGTGATGGTTACAGGATTACAAAAACTCACTAGCAAGGTGAAGCTAAGTTTTTAAGATCCTTTGCAACATTTTCGTAATAAATCTTAAATCTAATTTTTAGAGGTTCAAATGTCAATTTGTATGATCAGAGCACAAGAACCTGTGGCAACCAATTTGGCAAAATATTTTCAGTGTCTCCTGCAGTGCAAAGAAACTTTACAGTTTTCATTTACAGAATTCAAACATCTTCAAGTTAATTTCTTATTTGGTTCTTCTTTTGTCTCCATTTGGATCAGAAAAGAAATGGGTCAAGCTAAAGAATCATGTCAAATTTCTTAAGCATATGGTTTATTTTCTTTCCCTTGTATTTTCTTTGAACCAAGAGCATGTTGAGTTTCTTTGCTACTTCAGTTAAGGAGACTTCAGTTCCTTCAGTAGACTTAAGTGAAGTGAATACTGGGCCAAATAAGACATTCTCCTCTAGAGAGATGCTAGTTTCAATCTGTATGCAGAGGAAAGGGGCCTTCCCTGTAGCTTAGGTTGAAGTAATTTTTATCTGAGAATCAGGTCAAATTTTTTCCAGAGGATCATTCACCTTGCCTTGTTTCAGGCTTGTTAAGCTGAGATATCTTCCCATTGCTAGGCATGCTTATTGCATTGGGCTTGTCCTTATCCATTGTCGTGCATATGTGCATTTGGCAAAACAATGTTATGAAAGTTTTGCTTCTGTCAGTTGTTTTGTGCCTGAAAAAGAAAAGCACTATTTTTTCTGGGGTGGGGGGATGATTGGGAAGAGTTGCTGGTGAAAAAAAATTTGTGCTTCTATGAAAGTTCCGGTTGAGATGGTAAAACATTTGAGTTTTGTATGAAAAGGAATTGCTTACTTTTCGATTTTTTTCAAGATATTGTTATGGATGGAGGCTGCTCGCAAATGAATTGCAGTTACTTGTGCAAGTGTTAAATATTGAATTTTTTTAGTGTTGTTAAATTCCTACTGTGTTGCCTTAACTATTCTGGATAGCATGATGACAATTCCTTGCTTCTTAACAGGAATTGGTTCCTTGTGTGCTGTTGTCCTTTGATGATGAGCAGATATTAATATGGAGGGGACAAAACTGGAAATCAATGTATCCTGAAGTTCCTTCAGTTTCAATTCCTTCTGAAGTTGATAGTTCAAGTGATTCTGATGATTCAGGTATGTTCTAGAGAAATTTGCACGGCTTATCCTAGAAAAATGCAACTTTATTCCTAGCATAATCCCTGATTCAGTTAACTCCCAAGATACAAAAGGTAGCTTTTACACAACTGAAGAGGTGGGATATATATCTAGGCATACAGGAGGGCTCGCCAATATTCATCTCATAAGTGTTTCGTGTCAAGAATAATGGAATACTATGAAGTGCATTGAGAACAATTACTGAGAAGCTTCTCTTGGCCACTAAAATTCTGTTTGATATGAGGAAAGAATTGCCGCTGGATCCAGATTGTCCACTGGGTTCAGTTGTCAGCTATCATAAAAAGGTTGAATAGGTCACTTTTATGCATTAGATGTTGCATTAGGTAGTTTCCTAGAAATTGCATTCTTCAAAGCCACATTGTCTTCTTGGCAATGGGTAGTCACCTTATGCAATTCCTCTTTCCTTACCATGCTTCTCTTATTACATTAGCACTCTGATATGACACAAAGAACTTAGGTAAGGAAGAGGGGAGGGGAGTAATATTCAGAAAAGAAAAAAGTTAAAAAAAAAAAAATCATTCCGCCACATTAAAGAACAACACCCTGCCTTTTTCTTTGATTTTCTGGCTAACTTGTCAATCTGTTCCATGCTACTGTTTAATAATATTTGGACATGAGTAATTAATTCTATTATTTTACAATGAGAATCAACTTCATAATGTGACAATTTTGGATCCTCTGATTTTTTGAATGATCCCTTTCAGTCAAGTTTGATGATGATTGTGGCAATCCCGATGATAATATGGTGAGTTCAAGCCCTAAAATGATGTCCCAGTGGAAGCGGGCAATTGAGTCGAGCAAGGCAATTTTGCTGGATGAGATTGATCTTGGTCCTGATGATCTTCTGAGGAAAGTAGAGGAATTCGAAGGCATTTCACAAGCCACAGAACACTCTTATCCAGCTACAATTTTGCCTAGTGAGGGTGGTGCCAATAATATAATTTCAGCATTTGAAGATAGTTCACTTGGTGAAAGTTTTGGTGAAGACAAAGCATATACAGATGATGAATGTGATGACGAAACATATAGAGATGATGAGTACGAGGATGATGAATATTACGATAGCGACTCTTTCGAAGACATACCCACTTCAGTCCCTCTAGGATCATTACCTGTCGACCTGATAGCAGACAAACTTGATTAAGAATGAAAGTGCTAGACAAATCTGTTACAAGCACTAATGAGATTGTTAGAAAATGGAACCAGCTGCAACTCTGTAAAGATCAGTAATATTTGCTGAAAGAGCTAGAGTTGTATATTTGAACCTTTCTCATTCCCAAGGCTGGCCAATTTAAGTTGCTCAAAGGGAACGAAAATAGCAAGTTTATCTAAGTTGTACATTTGTAGAGCATGTAATTCAGGTAAGAAGGGTTGTTGGCAAATATTTTCTGTAATTTTTTCTCTGTAAGAAATGAATTGAATATATTTATGTGAAAAAGGTTCATTTCTGGGAGCCCTCTCTCAAGTCTTATGAAGATAATAATCATTCATGCCTTGGCCCCCAAGAGTGATGGATCTGTAAACTAACCACTATTTCTATTGGAAGATAAATCGTTTTCTTCTAGTATGGTATTGGTTGGCAGCAATATTGTTGCAAAAATCTCAACAACTGAATATCAGACCCAACCCAACAAAAATAAAATAACTGATAAACTGAATTTCTATTATGAAGAGTGAATATAGTTTAAAAAAGTTAAGATATGAAGAAAAAAAAATACTAATGAATGGCTTAAATATGTGCCGGCAAATCTTCTATGGGTAAAAGAATGGAAATTTTCTTTATACTACAAAGAGCTGGTAAAAAATTAATTTTTGAGTCTTTCAAACATAAAAATAATTAATTATTGATATTATTATTTTAAATGGTAAATCAAATATTTAAAAATCAAAATCTGACTGTCAAATGCAGAGTTGGATGTATGAATTTAATTGTGTCGGTAAACGGAGAATTGAAAACAAAAAATAAAGAAGTATTTTTTTGTTCATATTAGACAGTTGTTCTGTTGTAGAAAACGTGTCAAATTGCGACTGTTACAGGTCCCACGAGAACTGTAGATTTTTTGTCAATGGGCTTCAGTTGCCATCGTTATTGGTTTTTCTCTAGAGAGTCACCTTCCGCCTCTTCTTTCTTTGTCTCCCTCTCTGTAGCGGTAATCCACCACATAATAACAATAAACAGACTGAACCCACTTTGTTTTTCAAAGAAAAAATTATACCCAGAAGCTAAAGATTGAAAAATTGCTATCTATTTTCTCTTCTCAATCTTCTCCTGTCTCTCTGGATGTAAAAAATCGGAAAATTTCTGTTTTTAACTAATCTTTTTCGAAGGGGGACCGATAGCAAGAAAATTTATATTTTTTCCTTTCTCTCTTTCACTGAAGATTGAGAGAAGCAAACATCTTATTTTGCTTGATCGGCATTTCATTTCGGAAGCAGTAAGTGCCACCTTTTATTTTTTCCATTGTTTTTAAATGGAACTCGACTACTGTTAATTTTATCTCCTTTTTTATTATGATGATCTTAACCTTATTGAGTAAATTTCATCTAAAGTAAAGAATCTGTATTTTGTCTTAATGTGGACAGTCATGTGCTTATATTGCTCTTTACTTCTAGTATTTATTCCTTTAGTTTTTCTTTACGTGAAAAAGAAATGGATAGAAAATTATTACAATTTCTTAGTGTAGTTTGATTGCAAGTGTGATGTTGGTAACCAAATTTACAAATTGTTGTTGGCTAGGCAATTAACACTCACTTAACTACATTGAACCATTTCTGTTTTTTATTCCAATTTTATTTTTATATGCTTTTCTATATAGTTATTGTGGATTCAGTTCTCAGAGGGAAATATTATTGCTTTTGAATTTCCTGGCATTTAGTTAATTTAATTTTTACATTGTTTATTCTTTGGAGTTTGTTCTTTTCATTGAAAACTCTTTCCATTTTTAATCTAAAAAGTTTTTCTTGCAATGAATTAATGAGGACTTCTTTTGAGTTTTCACGTCTTTAACAGAACCATACATATCAGTATCATATTTGAAATTTGGGGTTCTTCTTTTTCTTTATTTTTTAATACTGGCTTTTCTCTGTAGAAATTTCTATCCACTATTTGCTGCTTCATCTAATCTGTTTGAGAAATGATTTTTTTTTATAATACTTTATGAACCGAATTCATAGTTGCATTGAGTATAGATTCTAATTTCTAGTTCCAAATATAAAGACTCATTCAGAAAGTATGGGACTGACTTTAAATAATCTGTTGAGTTTCTTATCAGGATCCTCAAAGCATACTTGGCAGGCCATCATGACTGCCGATACAACTGCTTTAAATTATTGGTTGAACTGGAGGTTCTTCCTCTGCGCAGCATTTATCTTATTTGCAATGGTATTTGCTTCAATTCTAATATGGAAGTATGAACGATACAGGAAAACGGATTCTACAAGGAGAGAGAATCAGCCTGAAAGTGTGGGATCTTTATATATGGATGAAGCTTGGAAAACATGTCTGAAAGGAATTCATCCTGCTTGGTTGCTTGGTTTCAGGATAATTGCTTTCATTATCATGTTATCGCTGATCACAGCAAATACTGCTGTTGATGGAGTTGGCATATTTTACTTCTACACTCAGTAAGTCATCAGCCAACCTATTTAGCATCTGTCATTTACTTGAACGTATCTTGATATAAATTAAACTTAGAAAGGTTTAAAATGGTAATCAGAAATAGACAGGTCGACAATCTGTAAACTGTGTCAAACAAACTAAGAAACATATTTCTATGTCCTTTACTATGGCATTGAAAGCCTCCCTGGACAGTGATGGAATATAGCTCTCAGTGGGATAGGGGAAAGAGGAGATCATGTGGTTGGTTATTTTTGCAAAGTTTGGTGCTATTTCAACGACTTTCGTTTTGATTTGTAACAAAGTAGTACAAGTGAACTCTTATTCATCACTCCTTAAAAAATAAAGGGGAGAGAAGGAGATAGAAATTGTTAAATTCACTCATTACATTTCTAACTCTTTTTCCCACTTTTCCTTTGTGCTGTACAGGTGGACTTTTACTTTGGTCATAGTATATTTTGATGGGAAGGCAATGATCATAACACACTAATCACAATCCTTCCCCACTTGAATGAATCTATTAGGGGATAAATGAACAAAATTTCCAGCAACAATATAAATCAATATGCTGCCACAATGCACAAATCAAATCATTCAACATAATAACACCGAATTTCTTTAACGTGGCAAAAACTCCTTCGGTGTGAAGGATAAAAACCACGGGACCTCTCCGCTGGTCCAAGCAAATAAATCCACTATCACAAATTACTGTCTTACAAAATCCAGCAGCTCACAAACAACATAAATAAGAGCTCAACCTCATACATCCACAAACAAGTTGAGATTATACAAAATGAAGTAATTTGTTTTAGTGCTACTGAAATGAGCCAAAACGAAAATGTTCCCACCTTCCAAATACAATCTCCACCGTTCAGAATCAAGAACAAGGAGTCATGAACATGTCTACCAAATTTCAGAACAATTGGACAAGGGATGACTGTCCATCCGTTGAAAATGATAAAACACAACACTGCTGGAAAGTAAAACAGAACAGCTCAAAACAACTCAAAGTTGGGCAGTAGAACCTAACCTTTCAGACCTCCAAAATACATCTCCACCGTTCAGAATGAAGAACCATGAGTCAGGAACTTGCTCACCAAAAATCAGTTCAATTGGACAAAGGATGACTGTCCAACAGTGCAGAATGGTGAAACACGACTCTGCTGGAATCAAAACAGGGCAGCAAAGAGTTTGAGGAAGAACCTCCACTTCCAGACCTTCAAACCAGATCTCCACCGTCCAGAAGCAAGAACAAGATGTCTTCTAACTGTCCTCCAAAAATCAGCCTGATCGGACACAAAATCACCGTTGGATTTGCAAATCAAGCAGACTGGCGGAAGACCTAAAAAAAAACTGAGCTCTTCTCTCCTCTCTCTCTCTTTTCTTTTCTTTCAAAATGAAAAATGAAGAATGCAATAAACCATACACGGCCAGCCCTCATATTAGCTGTTGGTGTGTTTTTGAAAATGACAAAAATAGCCCCAATGGGCTAATTTAAGTGGACTACAAAATATGTGGGTTTTACCACATAGGAGGGAACCCAAACCCAACAATTCTCCCCCTTCCCGACTATGTGGAGGAGGATGCCAAACCGGCATTCAAGCAACATGCTTCAAGTTTCATTATTGGTAGAGCTTTTGTACACATATCAGCACCGTTATCATCTGTATGTACCTTTTCAAGCTCAACTAACTTAGAATCCAAAACATCACGAATCCAATGGTACCTTACATCAATATGTTTGGATCTACCATGAAATGTAGGATTCTTACCAAGATGAATCGCACTTTGATTGTCACAAAATAGAACATACCTCTTCTGAGTAAATCCAAGCTCACTGACAAACTTTTTCATCCATAGCAATTCTTTGCATGCTTCAGTGGCTGCAATGAATTCAGCCTCTGTAGTAGACAAAGCAATGCACTTTTGCAATCTGGATTGCCATGCAACAGCTCCCCCTGAATAAGTTATCAAGTAACCCGAAGTAGACTTTCTTGAATCAATATCTCCAGCCATATCAGAATCTGTATAACCACACAACATAGATTTTTCAGACCCAAAACACAACTTCATACTTGAAGTGCCACGGAGATATCTCAAAATCCACTTTACTGCATTCCAATGCTCTTTTCCTGGATTTGAGAGAAATCTACTTACTGTACCAACTGCATGAGCTATATCTGGTCTAGTGCAAACCATAGCATACATCAAACTTCCTGCTGCAGAAGCATAAGTAACTTTTTGCATGTATTCTTTATCTTGCTCATTAGAAGGAGACTGTTTAATACTCAATCTAAGAGATGTGGGAAGAGGTGTTCTTACAGGTTTTGCGTTAGCCATATTAAACCGGAGTAGCACCTTCTCAATGTACTTCTCCTGTGAAAGCCATAACTTCTTGCATTTTCTGTCACGAGTGATTCTTATGCCAAGAATTTGCTTCGCTGGTCCCAAATCCTTCATGGCAAAGGACTTGCTCAACTCTTTCTTCAAATCCACAATCCTGGAAGAGTTGGGACCTACAATGAGCATGTCATCAACATACAGTAACAAGATGATGAAGTCATTGTCAGAAAATTTTTGGACAAAAACACAATGATCAGAAGTAGTCTTCTTATAGCCTTGCTGAACCATGACAGACTCAAACTTCTTATACCATTGTCTCGGTGCCTGTTTCAAACCATACAAGCTTTTCTTCAACTTGCAAACATAGTTTTCTTTTCCCTTCACCGCAAAGCCCTCAGGTTGCTCCATATAGATCTCCTCCTCTAAATCACCATGGAGAAAAGCAGTTTTTACATCCATCTGCTCAATCTCTAAATCAAGAGTAGCAGCCAAACCCAAAATAACTCGGATCGAAGACATCTTGACCACTGGTGAGAATATCTCCTCAAAATCAATTCCCTTCTTCTGACTGAATCCTTTGACAACTAATCGAGCTTTATACCTGGGAGATGATGAATTCTCTTCTTGCTTCACCTTGTAAATCCACCTGTTCTTCAAGGCTTTTCTGTCTTTAGGAAGCTTAACCAGTTTAAAAGTCTCATTGTCATACAAGGATTGCATTTCATCTTTCATAGCTGCAACCCATTTTTCCTTCTCTTCACTCTCAATAGCTTCTTCATAGCATTCTGGCTCCTCTGCATCTGTCAATAGCACATAATCATTAGGTGAATACCTAGTAGATGGAACACGATCTCTGGTAGACCTTCTAAGTGGAACTTCTTGTTGCTCCCCAAGATCCCCATACTGATCATCAACTACCTCATCTTCAGGAATATCCACCTCATCTGTATCTTGAGTATTTTCTTGAAGTTCAACCTGATTTTCAACATCAACTGTATCAGGTGTAAGAGTTGAAGGAACTGGATCTAGATCAATCAAGCTGTCAATCTGAGGCTTCTGCTTCTCCACCTTGCCAATATCTTCAATAGTTTGATCTTCTATAAAGACCACATCACGACTTCTGACAACTTTCTTCTCAATGGGATCATAACACCGATAGCCAAACTCATCTTGACCATAGCCAATAAAAATACATTGTCTTGTCTTGGCATCCAGCTTGGACCTCTCATCTTTAGGAACATGAACAAAACACTTACAGCCAAACACCCGTAGATGGTTATAAGAAGGCTTTCTCCCATACCAAAAACTATCAGGAACATCATTCTGCAAAGGAATAGTAGGAGTAAGATTGATAACATGTGTAACAGCATATAATGCCTCACCCCAAAAGGAATTAGGTAGTTTAGCATCAGAAAGCACACATCTAACTCTCTCCATTAAAGTTCTGTTCATCCTTTCTGCCAAGCCATTCAACTGAGGAGTCTTAGGAGGTGTCTTCTGGTGTATAATACCCTGCTCTCTACAATATGCATCAAATGGGCCACAATATTCACCTCCATTATCAGAGCGAACACATTTCAGCTTCTTACCTGTTTCTCTCTCAGCATAAGCATGAAATTCTTTGAATGCACCAAGGACTTGATCCTTTGACTTCAAGACACGAACCCAAGGACTTGATCCTTTGACTTCAAGACACGAACCCAAAGCTTTCTTGAGTGATCATCAATGAAAGTCACAAAATACTGTGCACCACCGAGTGACTTATCTTTTAAAGGACCACACACATCTGAGTGTACCAACTCAAGCAATTCTTTCTTTCTAGAAGGAGGATGGTGCTTGAAGGAGACTCTTTTCTGTTTTCCAGCCATGCAATGAGAACAAGTATCTAGCTCTCCACCTTTCAACCCAGAAAGAAAATTCTTTTTAGCTAGAATATTAAGACCCTTCTCACTAATATGACTCAACCTCTTGTGCCATAATTCTGAATAGTTCTCATTCTCAACTGCATTCACAAGATCTGAAGGAAGTGCAGTTTGTAGCCAATACAAGCCTGAAGCTCTGAACCCTCTAGCCACTACTAATGATCCTTTGTAAATAGTGCCGTACTCAAACAAATTGGTGCCATATCCAGCTTCATACAATTTTTCACAAGACATCAAATTCAATCTTATATCTGGTGCATGTTTGACATTTTTAAGCAATATCTTCATTCCAAGGTTGGTCTCGACTATCACATTGCCAATGCCCATGACTTTGGATACAGTTTCATTACCCATCCGCACAATTTCAAAATCACCTGGAGTGTAGGATGAGAAGAATTCCCTTCTTGAAACAACATGGTGTGCAGCACCACTATCCAGTACCCAAAGTATCTCATTACCAGCAACATTAATCATATCTTCATCAGTAACAATTGCCAAATCAATTGAAGTAACAACAGCAACCCGATCATTATCATCATCATTGCCCTTCTTTTCTTGCTTGCCTTTGTCGCCTTTGTTAGCTTTATTCTCCCTTTTCCACTTGTAACAGTACTTCTTGATATGCCCCGGTTTACCACAATGGTGGCATTCGAGGTTCTTGTACTTTGACTTTGATTTACTCCTGCTCTTGCCTCTCTTGCTATGATCTTCATTTTTGCTTTTACTTCTCCCCCTGCTTTGTACAACAAATGCATCTGACTGTGATGTGGAAGCCACTTGAGTTTTTCTTCTCACTTCTTCATTTAAGATACCACTCTTCACATACTGCATGTTTACAACACCATCAGGAGCAGAATTAGTTAGAGATACCCTAAAGTTCTCCCAAGAGTCAGGAAGTGTATTCAACAACCAAAGTCCCATAATTTCTTCATCAAATTTGACACCCATACTGAATAATCGATCAAAGATGCCCTGAAATTCATTTACATGATCAAGTATTGGAGTGCCTTCTTTGTACTGTAGACGTATAGCTTGTTTAAGCAAGAATAACTTGTTGTTACCACTCTTAGAAGCATATAAAGATTCAAGCTTCTCCCACAAAGTTTTGGCATGAGTCTCATTTGTAATATGATTCAACACATTGTCTTCAACCCACTGTCGAATAAAACCACAAACTTGTAAATGCTCAAATTCCCATTCTTCATCTGTTTTAGACTCAGGCTTACTAGTAGCAAATACGGGCAGGTGTAACTTTTTAAGATTAAGGATATCCCTCATCTTTCCTTTCCAACTATGATAATTTGTGTCATCTAAACAAATCATTTTATTCAAATTTACCTCCATTATTCAAGCAAGTAAAACAACCCAATCAACAAATAAACCGGAAACTCTGATACCACTGTGATGGGAAGGCAATGATCACAACACACTAATCACAATCCTTCCCCACTTGAATGAATCTATTAGGGGATAAATGAACAAAATTTCCAGCAACAATATAAATCAATATGCTGCCACAATGCACAAATCAAATCATTCAACATAATAACACCGAATTTCTTTAACGTGGCAAAAACTCCTTCGGTGTGAAGGATAAAAACCACGGGACCTCTCCGCTGGTCCAAGCAAATAAATCCACTATCACAAATTACTGTCTTACAAAATCCAGCAGCTCACAAACAACATAAATAAGAGCTCAACCTCATACATCCACAAACAAGTTGAGATTATACAAAATGAAGTAATTTGTTTTAGTGCTACTGAAATGAGCCAAAACGAAAATGTTCCCACCTTCCAAATACAATCTCCACCGTTCAGAATCAAGAACAAGGAGTCATGAACATGTCTACCAAATTTCAGAACAATTGGACAAGGGATGACTGTACATCCGTTGAAAATGATAAAACACAACACTGCTGGAAAGTAAAACAGAACAGCTCAAAACAACTCAAAGTTGGGCAGTAGAACCTAACCTTTCAGACCTCCAAAATACATCTCCACCGTTCAGAATGAAGAACCATGAGTCAGGAACTTGCTCACCAAAAATCAGTTCAATTAGACAAAGGATGACTGTCCAACAGTGCAGAATGGTGAAACACGACTCTGCTGGAATCAAAACAGGGCAGCAAAGAGTTTGAGGAAGAACCTCCACTTCCAGACCTTCAAACCAGATCTCCACCGTCCAGAAGCAAGAACAAGATGTCTTCTAACTGTCCTCCAAAAATCAGCCTGATCGGACACAAAATCACCGTCGGATTTGCAAATCAAGCAGACTGGCGGAAGACCTAAAAAAAAACTGAGCTCTTCTCTCCTCTCTCTCTCTTTTCTTTTCTTTCAAAATGAAAAATGAAGAATGCAATAAACCATACACGGCCAGCCCTCATATTAGCTGTTGTTGTGTTTTTGAAAATGACAAAAATAGCCCCAATGGGCTAATTTAAGTGGACTACAAAATATGTGGGTTTTACCACATAGGAGGGAACCCAAACCCAACATATTTTGCGGTATGTTTCATGTACACATTTGTTTATACGTTGTTCTGTAGTTTTTTATGGAATGAATTGTATGTAGTTCCTATAATGAGAAACATGTGAGTGTCAATATGAGTCCTATCAATTTGTCAATGTTTCAATATCTTTATTAGATTTTGCAGTCAGGGCAGCTCCTTTTCAGATTAATATAATTCCAATCTGCATAAGTCGATTATGTTACAACTTTGATATGTAGCTTGGATCGTCAATCTCCATTTATGGGTGTTGCAAACATCACAATGTTGATCGGGATTACAGAGATAATTTAGATGCAGAGCAAGGCAACTATACAGCTCCCTCACTTGAGGAAATTGCAGATGTATCTGACTTACCAAAAAGTCTAGATGTCAACAGAGGACCTCGTGGTTACCAAACTGCAGGCCCATGGGGCTATGTCTTTCAAATTGTTTTTCAGGTGAGTTTTCATTTAGAAGCAATATTTCAGCTTTTGTGAACAAATTGATAATTTGTTTTCAATTCTTTGTTCATCAAGTTTCTTTTTTTTCTTGCTTTCTATCTTTCCTTGAAATTCTTAATGTGAAACAAAGAATTTGTAAAAAATTGTGCATTGTATATAGTCTTGTGGACAATATCTGATGGTTGTTCATCAAGAACCAAGGTGCGTGGAAAGGGCAGTGTTGTTAACTTCAGTATGAAAAAATGCATGCCATGCAGAAGTATTGTAATGGTGTTTTGAGATTGTTTTTCTAGAGTTCCCAGATAGTTAAGAAGCAAGATTTCAGTTCATTGTCTGCGTGAGTAATAGTTGGTGTGTAAATGCAAAATGGCATTATGTCAAATATCAATCTGGTTGCTGAACCAGTGGATATAATATTGTTGGCTGTGGTAGGCCTCTACATGTGGTGATAATACTATATGGTCAGAGTGGCATTTGTGTATTTGTTCCTAGATAACGCTCATGGGCTTTTCTCTTCAACTTTAGGTAATCACAACCCATAAGGAATTGGCTTTTACCCATATCAGCAACTTTCCTGGAAATATAACAGTAGGAACAGGATTACCTTTCTAGTGTCAAGGACATGAAAGTAATTGTCGTTAGTGAAAACAAAGGAAGTCAGACAAGAATCCCATGAACGTGTACGTGCTTGCTAAAAAGGGTCTAGTCCAATAGCAAGGTCTCTTTTATCTGTTAGTCATGAAAGTAATTGATTCAGAAATCAGCTAGTTTGGCATCAAAATGTGTATAGTCTATTCTTTATGCCTTTTCTAATTGAATTTAATGTTCCCATGCCCTTTGTTCTTTTTTTTCTCCTTTTAACTAATTTTTTCCTTGTTACATGCTTCTTTTTCTCAAGTGTGTCCAGGTATGCAGTTGAAATGTCTTGCTAATTCATTGCTTTTTCTGTGAACGAATAGACATCTGCAGGTGCTGTGCTGCTCACTGACATTGTGTTTTGGTTCATTCTTTATCCATTTCTAATGGCCAAAGACTATTCTCTCGATTTTGTAAGTATTAGCCTAATCATTCAACTTTTTGTTTACTCTTCTATTGGATAGTACATAAATGGTCAAAGTAAGGGGTTTGGGGAAGAAGGTTGGACGATAACAGAAACTTAAGATTGTGAAATCCATATGAGAAATAAAAAACTTAAGATTGTGAGATCCATATGAGAAGTTACCTTGTTTTGTAATTAGACTATTGTCGCTTTTAGGTTGACAGTTGCTATTTATTGTCTAAACTATACTGCAAATATAATCTGCAACAAGGGACACTCGTGGTATGCGGTTTCTAGTTCTGATGGTGTCAGCTTAACCTTGGTCTGTGTTTGAATAAATGGAATAAAAATACATACAACCATTTCATAAATTGATATTCTTTACTCCATGTGAGAATGATTATTTTCCCTTAAAAGTTTGGACTTGCTTATAATTAACTTCTCATATCAAAGAACTCATGTAGCATGAGCCATGAAGTACTTCAATGTAAACTGTGAAGTCTCAACTATAAATTAAGCTTGTTGTAAGTAAAGCACACACAACTGACAATGTCATATACATGCACAGCTTGCCCTACTACTAATTAGATGGCTATTTTATTTCAAACACTTCTTATTTAAAATTTTGTTCTCTCTTTCTCAATTTCAGTTGAATGCTTGCATGCACTCAGTCAATGCTGTTTTACTTCTTGGGGAAACAATTTTGAATTGTTTGGTAATTCTAACTTCTCGGTGTTGCTGGTGCTTTTTCATTTCTAATTCCTTAATAGCCAAGTACAAATTTATCATCTTTTCCTTCCAGCGGTTCCCCACCTTTCGGATTGCATATTTCATTTTGTGGACATGTGTATTTGTCATCTTTCAATGGATCATCCATGCTTGTGTTTCATTGTGGTAAACTTATATAGCCCCAATTCATGTTGTTACTTGTTATTGGTTTGTGTTTTAGTGTTATTGAATAATGATTATGCTTTTCTTTCTATTTTTTAAGGTGGCCATATCCATTTCTTGACTTGTCATCCTCGTATGCTCCCTTATGGTATGTAGTTGTTCTGTTTTCTTGACTTTGTGAATAGAAACTGAGACTTCTTTTAGGATGAATCTAACATACCAATGAAAAAATTGTAAAATCAAGTACACTCTAGAATCAGGTCAAAAAAATTTTCCTTTGAGTCGATTCATTTTTAATACCATTTGAACTAAATGCTAATCCTTGGATATTTAATCGTCTGTTAAAATTCATTCAGAAAGGGTTTTTCTTTTCCTTTTTTATTCAAGTCATTTAAGCTTGTTGCAACTACTGGCTATTGCAACAAATGAAGTATCTTCAATATTTCAGTTTTACTGGTATATGATACTGCATCTTATAAACTAAGTCATCTCTATTGTTGTTATGGATTCTGCAGGTACTTAGGCGTGGGGTTAATGCATGTCATATGTTATGGCATATTTTATTTTATAATTAGGCTGAAGCATTTTTGGCTGTTGAGATCATATCCAGAGTCTTACCAGGGGTGTAGGTGAGAGGGGAATCGCACTTAATACAACCCACAATTTGCCACATTTTTCAGCACCCAGTTATTCTTTTTGGATTAGTAATAATGATGGTTATTTCAATCAACTAATCCTTGCTACATTAGTTGCTAAACAAGGTCATTATTTTTGGGAGAGGAGCAGCTGTTCATGTCTGAGAAAATATGCACTTACTGTTAAGTTATGTCTCGATATGCAAGTTCTGTTTTTTTTATGAAATAGTGATCGTAAGTTTCAGCAAGTTTCCGCTGGAAGTTCTTCCAAAAATATAACATTATTCCCTCCTAAGTTCATCTACAGCTTGGAAGCCTCGGCAATCAAAATGCAAAGATTGTGATTGTCATGTACTTGATATTATTTTTGTACCTCTTCCAGAAGAGTGACATTACTTGATAAAATGTACACTGATGATTCAATGTGAAGATTGGGACAGACTTGCCCCATGTAGCTTTTCTCTTCAGTATCATCACAATTTTTAGCCTTGTTTTTACAGTTTTGGGTGAAGCGCCGTATTCAAAAGGAATGAGATTACCATTGTTTATTGTACTGGATTCAAAATGTTTTGACAATGGTTGATGATCTGATATTTCAATGGTAACAATGGGTGATTCAGAATGAAAGCAAACTGTTCCATACAGTGGCTTCCATCATTGGATTTTGATAACCCATCTAACTATATTTTCAATTGATGGCATGAAGAAAGATTCAATCTATGGCAGAGTTGCCTTTCATCATCCGCCAGCCAGGCACAAATGTAACACTAGATCAAATCAAATTAATTATTGTGATGAATTTATGCAACTATACCTTTGTCAGGATTTCTATGTGATGCAAGTAAAAAAATAAACTGATTTTAAGTAATGAATATCATATGTAAAACAAAAGAGACTCAAGAAATCAAAATCACAACTTCTGTCGCTCAATGAAACAAAAAGAATAAAATGCCCCAAGTGAGACAGGGAGAGAGAATGTACTTCAAAACCAAAAAAGATGAAACAAGTTAATTATCAATTGAATCCAAAACAATAACAGTTGTCTCTGTATCATTGTTCCAAGAGAAACTGGCCACACCACTAACAAAGGCCAAAATGAATGTCTCAACCTCTGTTCTTTTTTCATTCTACTTTTCCCTCCTTCGATGTTTCCAGGGCAAGTTCAGGTTGTTTCTTGTGGTTTCTTTTTGTTTTTCCAACAACCAAGATGTAATAATAACCAGCTCCAAAGACAGGTCGATGATACACAGTATTATGTAGAACATGAACCTAGGGCCTCACATGTTCTCTAATGAACTGTTCCACCTGAGATATCTCACCAGTCAAACCAGAAGATTCTGCAATCGTAACGTTGTTAATGCAATGAGAGAATGAAAATGCTTCTCCAGGGATCCCAAGAGTAAAGTCATTTGCAATATCAGCTTCTGATATTCCTTTTCTTGATGCCCGTAATTTTTCACTGCAAAATAATAGAAAATAAATGGATTGAACAGCTGTATCTGCATTCCATTTAAAATGAGAAGACAGCATAATAACAAACAGAAATGCTCAATGAGCTAAAAATAAGCACATTACAATACTAGGACAATTGCTCAAACAAATTATACTAGTATACTAGCAATGAAAATCAGATTGCAAGCACTATGACTGCTTACTATTAATATTTGCCAGCAACTACTCACAGTGCATGAAAAGGGAAGACATTAATCAGGTAAAAAAAAAAGATCAAGCTTTACATTTCTTTCTCCAGTTGTTTTCGGATGAACTCCTTGGTATGTGCTGTCACTTTGTCTGTCTTGTTACAACAGATAAGAACTGGAACTTTCTTTTTGACAACACTTGCCTTGGTCAAAATATCATACAGATATCTATCACATACGAGTTATCAAAAATTAGAACACCGGATTATTTTATATTTTCATTTGTGGATGTGCTTGTGCAAACGAAAACATGTATGCTTAACGAAAAAACAGTTTTACAGCTTGTAATTACTCTGACACTCCTCGCAAGTTGGGTAAGAAATCCAAAGCATCAACAACAAACACTATGCCAGCAGCTTGAGGCAAGAACTCATCTAGTTTGGGTCGAAGACGAGAATGCCCAGGAACATCAACAAGGTGAACAGGTTTTATTTTTCCACTCTATCAAGATATAAAATAAGCAGGTAGAAAATTAAATGTTAAAAAAAAAAAAGGAGCATCCAATTTCAGTTGAATCTCCGATTCAACATCATGGATATTCCAAAAGGAAAGGGGAAAACCCCAGTAATTAATACACCTCAAATCCCAGCAGAATTTTGCGATATATTCTCATTTCATGTGAATACAAAGAATGAACCAAATTTATGCTTGCAAGTTCAGAGAAAGACCTTAGAGCTTTCAGAACTTAGAATGAAGGTGCCCTCGTTTGGTTCCATTGAAGTAACAGTGCCTTGATGTGAGGAACCATCTCGAAGCTGGCATATGCATCAAATATAGGGATAATAATTAGACTAATATGTTTAACGCACAAAAAGGATCATTCCAATAAACTCGATACCGTTGCAATAATCGAGGATGAGATAATAAAAAAAAGAATGCACGAATAAGGCCAATTACTTGAATCAATAAATTGCATGTCTCTAAAATATGAAATATTCACTGCTGCTAATTTCTCTTAAGATTTTCAAGGAACCAGACCAACGACATCAGGCTTACTTGATAGAAAAGTACAGTTTTGCCGCCCCCACTGAGCCCAGTAAGCACAATAGTGTTAGATTTTGTGCGTTTGAATAAGTGAACTGCAGAGGGAAAACAGAGTAAAGAAATTGAATATAATCATTCTAAATGTTAATATTGAGTAAAAAAAAGTCTTCATTTAAATGTTTGGCAGACTTAGGCTGTAATTGAAACACTAGATATGGCACAGGAGATTATTCATTCAAGAAGGCTATCGAGATAAGTGAGGTAATCCTCTTTTTCCTTTTTCCTTAAGGCAATCAGATGATCCCAAGTAGGTAATGAATCAACAAATGCCATTTATTCTTTAAACTCAAGAAAGCATGGACAAGATTTTAAAACCAATGTTCCCCATATTTTGCATCTGATTGTATTCGTCAGTTTTCACAAAATAGAACTCCAGTTCTAGGACATAAAGTTGAATTCCCACACCCCCAGTAAGCCAACAACTTGTGAAAACTGCTAATCGTTTTAATTGATATTAGGCGACCAAAAACTGCTGATCGTTTTTAGCAGAATCACACGAGAGAAGATAAATTGGTGACTCTACAATATCTGCTGCACAGGAATGGGTTTTCGAAAGACCAAATGCTGGTTGGTCCTAGTGCTATGGTAGGATGGTTTTGCAATTTATGTCAAGAATCAATATATACTAGTTACAAGGTTCTCAACCATTACAATTCATAACATAGATGAAGGCAAATGGGAACTGACAAAAGTTCAACTACAATTATGCTAATGAAGAAGATTTACCTGGCATTTCAAATACCCAACAAGAAAAAAATCAGTAACCCAACCGAAAAACACTTCACAATTGATTGAAAATGACACGAAAAATAAAAAATTATAAACAGGGAGAGGAATAGAAGAAGAGTAAGTGAATTACAGATTAAGAAGAAAAGAGCGGTGAGAAGCAAGACAACAGCAGCGGCATATAGCTGGGTACAGGGTATCTGATTAGTATATTCAATTCCTTGTTGTAACCATTGCTTTGCTTCGTTCCTCCATTGCTCCATCCCTTCCATCTTCACGATTCTGCAAATTTCATTTTCAACGCAATTCCAAAACCCATATATATTTATATATAAAACAAAATCTAAGCTCAATTATAGGTAAAAAATCACCTGCTTGGAGATGGAGATGAATTGCGCGGTTGCTAGGGTACACGTTAATTTCAGTAAGCCTTCAAGTTTCCGATACACTCCCTAGAAACCACTGTGATTTTGAAATTATTTTCTTCTGCGTAGTGCGTTCTATTGAAGTGAGAAAGGAAGATATTCCAGAACTCATTCATCGAGAGTTGGGCCTAGCCTATGACACTTGACTACGGCCCATAAAACTGGACTGGACCCTTACAATGTAAATTAAATTGTTACACTTCAATTTTTTTTTTTTTGAAAAACATAGTTTTTGATCTTATTGAAGAAAAATAGTTTGTAAGATTTGTTTCTTTGAAAATTATTTTAATAAAATATGTAAAATTCACTTTAAAATTATTAATTTATAAAAAAAAAATTAATCTAATATTATGTTAAATTTTTTTTTTTACTCTCTCTTTCTCCTTCCTTTCTTTGTCAATGGATTTTGATATAGGAACTATTATAAAGCATAATGAAAGTGAACATTAATTTTGTTGTGTTCACTCAAAATAGATTTACCTAATTTTAAAAGATTGTCAACATTTGAAGTCCTTAAACAACTCATTTGTCAATAAGAGGCTTTATGCTTATTGAATAAACTTGTCGATACAAAAATATTCGAAAAAATAATATTTTAAAAAATATATATTAGTCTCCTTTTTATTTAAACTTTTAATTAAAAAATATTTATTTTTAATTTATAATATTTGGTATATCAAAAATACATATATAATATATTAAATATATATAATACATTTTTTATTAAATTTAAAAATGTACATATATATACATATTAAATTTATTGTAAATTGTAAGATATTCAAAAAAAAAATAAAAATAATAAATATTATGTTATTTCCCCTTGATGGGTATAATTAAATTTTTGTAAAACATAATTTAGTTTTTTAGTGTATATTGTGCTTAAGATTTTTTTTTTTTTTTTGAGACAGTTATGCTTGAGATTAATTATTACTATTAGGCATTTAATCATTAAAATGCGTCGAAACCTGTTAAATTAGTGCTAGGCTAATTTTAGAATGGAAAGCAAACTTCTAAACCAAAAATTAGGAACCTAATTTTCATTAGCCTAATCATCTATTCATCATTCCTGAAATCATTATCAATTTTTTTTTTATTAATTATATATAAAACAATAAATATATTTAAGATTGAAACTCAAATTTTAAATAAAATAATACGCTATTCTAATTATCAAATTACACACCAGTTATTTGATTATGAATTTTTTTAAAAAATATATATTAAAAATTTGAGTTTAGACTTTTAAGCATTTGGTAATTATTACTTTTACTACGTTTTTGGAGTAGAATTTGATTAATTGCCAAACAAATTTTGACTAAACCACTCACTTTCAATTGCTTCTCTTATTGTAAAATTTCCGTATCCTAACCAAATATTAAATATTGAATTTTTTTTTGGTCAATCCAATATTGAACTTTCTTAAAAAAAAAAAAAAAAAGTCAATACTTACAAATTTTTACGATCCATAATACATTAAATATATATATATATAAATGAAGCTACCACCCCATTGATCTAATTACTCAATAGTAACCATGACAATTGAGGTCAACGTTAAAAACGTGTAACTATGGTTCAAAGATATGCAAATTGATACATAGAATAATATCTCTCAACCTTTTAAAAAAAAATTGTCACTTATATTATTTAAATTTAAGAGAACTTATCATGCAAATTGGGAATTATAAAAAATATATGGACAATAAATAAATAAATGGTTCCTGCAATATCACAAGAAAATGATAAAAATCCTTTAGAATCATTAATTAATTTTTATAAGGTACTTGACTATAGAGTTTGTGTGAATGATACTATCTTGGTGGAGTGTTTATTTACCTACCTCTCTCACACACACATGTACATATATGATTTTTTATTTTTTATTTTTCAAAGGTATCTTATAACTTTTTATATTTTTGGCATACTGCAGGGGGCGGAGGCAGGTGGGGTTGTGTGGGGGCTGACGACCCCCCTGCCGGCCGTCGGAGATGTAAATCTTCAGCCCTTCAACTCCCTCAGCCCCTCAGTCCCTTAGTCCCAGCCTCCCTTAGTCCCCCTTCAGCCAGGATTCCCCTGCCATGTACCTCAGTTTTAGCTCAGCTCTTTCAGCTCCATGGGCACCTCAGCTTCAGTCCCCCCTGTCGGCAGTCCTGGCTCCGCCACTGGCATACTGAGTATATACATTTGGAAGCAGTGTATATATATACATTAGATATAGTTATGAAAATAAAGTATTTTAGGAATTAAAAGTCCAAAAGTGGATATTTATAGAGAGAGAGAGAGGTAATTTTAAAAAAAAGATATTTTTGAAAAAAAATTTAATTTTTTTAAAAATATTAATAAGCTTTTAATCCAATAGAATTTTAATTTTGGATACAAATTAATTTCATTGGCAAAAACAGTGTAATTTGATATATTAATTTATCTTTTATAATATAATTATTAACAACGAGTGAATGAAAAAATTTTAAGAATTAAGAATTAAAACTTTTTAGTACTAAAAAACTTATTTATTTAAGAGATCTACTAGATCGGTCTCAGACTCATCAAAAATAACATGAAAGAGTCCATTTACTTGAAAAAAATTGAATTATGGACTTGACACTATATTCTAATTTAAAAATTTTGTATCTTTTTTACTTGTATATTTCTCCACGCCTAATATATCACCGTGAACGAATCCTTTCTAAATAACCATTGTTCTCATTTTTGGACTGAGGCAGAAACTCCATGGATACTATTCACACACAAGATAAATGAATCAAACGGTGATGAGCATCTCAAATTGCAAATATTAATCAATTAAGAATCAGCCAGTCAATTCGCATCTTTTGATTATGATTTAGCTACATCAATTTTGAATTTTCATATATATATATATATATATATATATTAGATTTAGATTCAAGAAATGAACATGGATACAAGTAGTGATGTATCAAATGGGAAAATTACAAATCAATGGTTGAAACGTTGGTCGTTGAAAGTAGTTGCAGCATGTGGTCACAGGTCACGTTGGTTATTACATTACACTTAACTAATACGTTCCCGCTATGAATATCGAGTCTGAATTTTCCCAACAAACTCGCTTTTTCTTCTAAATTTTGTTTATTTCATAAAAAAAAAAAAAACTCAATCTCAATTTTCGACTATAAATACCCTCATCGTAGCTCCCAAATTCAAGTCCCCGTGCTTCTTTGTGGCTCTCTAACTACCTAACCCATCAAGTGGAAAAATTATATGCTACAACCGTTGTAGCATATAATTTTCTAACTATATAATTATATGCTACAACCCATCAAGTGACCGAAAAAAAACACCCATCAATTTTCTAACTTTCCCTTCTCTGCCAACGGTAATGGCTTCCGCTTCAGTGATTTTCTTTGATTCTGAAAAGTTCCCATTAGCATTTTTATTATTTTTATGCGTTTATAGCTCCATAGTCTATTTCTTTGTGTAAAAGGAAGACAAAAATCAATTCTCATTTGGACTTTATTGAAGATTTTAATTTTTTTTCGTATGTTGTTATTTCTGGGTTTGCATTGGATGCATGGCCATGTTTTGGACAGAGGATGAGTTTGTGATCTGGTAATGTTAGATTTTAAGTGAATTTGAATTTGATTGTTTATGGGTTCTTTTGTCGTGGTGAAGATCAGGTAAACAAATGGCGCGCAAGAAGATCAGAGAATATGACTCCAAGAGATTGTTGAAGGAGCATTTCAAGAGGCTTTCTGGCTATGAATTGCCAATCAAATCCGCACAAGTGCGTACATTTTTCTTGATTTCCGTACAGAGTTTTAAATATTTTTGTTTGATTATTTATTGAAAAATGGGAACTGATGCCCTGCTATTTTTGAATACTTGAATTCTAAATCAGGATTTTGTCTTAGTTGCTGGTTTATAAGATTATGTTTGATGGAAGTAATTATCTTCTTCACTGGGAACTTTGCATGTTATGATTTTGGTGTGGGTGGTGGGCATATGACTGAACAGTTAAACTGTTTGTGGGAATTGGGACTAATTTCTATAAATTAAATTGATATTGACCAGTATTCTATGTTGGCTGTGTCTCCAAAGCACTGATCTCTGAGTTCGAAACTCCTTAGATTAGCCATATAATTTCATTCTTCATAAAATAAATTTGTTGTTGTTATGAGTTAGGTTACGGACTCAACCGATTTCAATGAGCTAGCAGAGAAAGAGCCTTGGCTTTTATCTGGAAAACTGGTTGTGAAGCCTGATATGTTGTTTGGAAAGCGTGGGAAGAGTGGTCTAGTTGGCTTAAATCTTGATCTGGCTGAAGTTGCTGTTTTTGTGAAAGAACGCCTTGGCAGAGAGGTATTTTCTCCCAATTTTATCTTTTGCTATGGCTAAGTGAACATCTTGATTGTCCATACAGTGTTTAGATTTTTCTTTTGGATTAATTTCTCTCTCTTGATTAACAGGTTGAAATGAGTGGATGTAAAGGACCTATAACAACATTCATTGTTGAGCCTTTCATCCCACATAATGAGGAGTTTTACCTTAATATTGTCTCCGAAAGACTTGGTTGCAGCATAAGCTTTTCAGAATGCGGAGGAATTGAAATTGAAGAGAATTGGGATAAGGTGCTCTTATATATGCATTTGTCAAGAAGTCTTTCCAATATTAATTTTTGTTTTAGTTCATGTTATATTACTACATATTTGCACCATCCCTACTTACAAAGGCATTTGTCAAACAGGTTAAGACTTTTTATGTTCCAACAGGTTCCACATTTACATCGGAAACATGTGCTCCACTTGTTGCAACCCTTCCATTGGAGGTAATTTCTGTGGCATCAGTAATTTGGTTGACTATTTGTGTTAATTCGATATGGGCTAGTTGTTTTCATTGGTCAGTGTTAGTTTACCATTAAGTTTCATGTTCCAAAGCTTAATCTTTACTCTAAGAAGAAGGAAAGGAAAAAAAAAGTACTACTTAGTTGATTGTCCATTGAGTTTTTGGATCAAACACTTGTCAAATAGGCAATCCTGTGGTTCATTTTGTTGATTTCCGTGTTCATCTTTATCATGAACTTGAAATCATTGACAAAAGATTCGTCTTCAATGCAGATAAAAGGAGAAATCGGGGAG
The DNA here is from genome assembly GCA_947685225.1 of Garcia nutans. Lineage (NCBI taxonomy): Eukaryota > Viridiplantae > Streptophyta > Magnoliopsida > Malpighiales > Euphorbiaceae > Garcia > Garcia nutans. The sequence continues at coordinate 2,827,499 of CANTUV010000048.1, read as the reverse complement.
TTCATTAAAGTAGTTTTTGCTCTATTTCAAGGTATGTTGATGGTTTTTGGCAAATCCAATAAGTTCTGAATTTAAGCTGTTAACTTTTTGAAATTTGTGTGAATCAGATCTTGACTTCACTTTCCTTGAGATGAATCCTTTCACTTTGGTTGATGGAAAGCCTTATCCCTTGGATATGAGAGGAGAGCTGGATGACACTGCTGCTTTCAAGAACTTCAAGAAGTATATTTCATTATTTCATTTGCTTGAGTATTTTTCTCCTTTGCTTGCTGTTTCAGCTGTGCCAATCCTAACAATCCAATGCATCTAATGTATTAAATGAATGCCTTTACCATCTACTATCCCCTTGCACTTCTTTTTTCTTTTCTAGGTGGGGGAACATTGAGTTTCCAATACCATTTGGCAGAGTCATGAGCCCGACTGAGAGCTTTATTCATCGGTTAGACGAAAAGGTACTTTGGATAATTATAGATACCTAGGACCTTACTTGCAATTTGCTTCATCTCCAAGTCATTTCCCGTGCCAAATTTCTCTAATTTCTCAAGAATCCTCTGTTCCCATGGAGTTGAAAAGCTAAGATCTTTGCTAAAATATATTTTAATAATAAAATTCTGCTACTCCATGATGTTCTAGAGAGACTTTTTTTTGAATCACTTTTAACATTGAACTTCTCATCTTTAAATTAAATGTCTTCTAAGAATGACCAATTTCGTATTTCTTTCAAAATGTTCAGTAAACCACACTGCTACTAGTTTTTGATAGAATCTTTTTCTTTTCATTTTTTTTAAAAATATAAAATCTTAATTTTATTGCAGACAAGTGCATCTTTGAAATTCACAGTTTTAAATCCAAAGGGACGAATTTGGACTATGGTGGCTGGTGGAGGTGCAAGTGTCATCTATGCAGATACAGTACGCCTTTATTTTTTTTATTCTTTTGGGATACAGGATTCCATGGAAATGTTCTTTTTTCCTTCTGTTTCCTATATTTGCACTGGCCTCTTATGTGAGAAAATTTGTGCTCATAAGGTTGGAGATCTTGGTTTTGCTTCTGAGCTTGGGAACTACGCAGAATATAGTGGAGCCCCCAATGAAGAGGAAGTATTGCAGTATGCTAGAGTGGTAATTGATGTAAGGACTCAACTCTCCACATAAGCAATGTGTCACAGTCTGATGTTAGCATGTGAAATTTTATTTCCAGCTACTCATAAACTCTCAGATAGGGATTATGTATAATGACTGCACAACTGACCTATCATTTATGTACAGTGTGCAACTTCTGATCCAGATGGCCGTAAGAGAGCCCTTGTAATTGGAGGAGGAATTGCTAACTTCACTGACGTTGCTGCTACATTTAATGGCATAATTCGAGCCTTGAAGGAAAAGGTGAACATAAAATTATTATATTTTTGTTTTCTTTATGCTTTCTTTAGCGTACTTGCGTTTTAATACAACTAATTCTACTGGTAAGTCTTTTCTGTGGAATCCCATTTATTTTACTGCAAGGTAGAAAATATCTGTCACCAGAGCCAAAACCTTTTACGGTAAAATCACAATCTTTTGAGGCAAAATCATAAATGTTGTGTTCACACCTAAAATGATATTTGAAAGCGAATGGTGAATGCTAACGAATTGATTGTTGCACATTTGTTCTCCATTTGAATATTCTCCTTTTGCTTTGGTCACCGCAATTTGGAATATTGGATTTTGATATTTGCATATTCATTTTGCAGGAAGCCAAGCTTAAAGCAGCAAGAATGAGCATATATGTGAGGAGAGGAGGTCCCAATTACCAGAGAGGCCTTGCAAAAATGAGGGCACTCGGAGAAGAACTTGGCATTCCTATTGAGGTATATATTTCTGAAATTCGCTGTCCTAGTACGCAGCTGCATTCAGCTATCTGCAAAATGCGCTTCACCATTAGAAACATTATCAACCCAATTGTTTCCTTATCTTGGCTTGCTTGCAGGTTTACGGGCCAGAAGCAACAATGACCGGTATATGCAAGCAGGCAATTCAGTGCATCACTGCAGCTGCTTAAATAGCCAACAATTCTTAGATGAATTTGTGTTCTCTGTTTCTTTTTTCAAATGGCAAATTTTAAAAGCATGGTTTAGATCTTTATTATCATTTTCCTTGTACCTGAAACCCCACAAAAATAATCAAATGGTGGCCAAAGTAAAAATTGTAGTCTTCAGCATAACGGTACAATTACTATAATAAAAAATAGTTACTTATATAGAGTTTAGCATTTCTTCTTTATATTTTTCAGTGTCTGGCATGGCATGTTAGTTAGTCTTAAATCATAAAACACAAATGCTAAACTTCAGTTTTTGGTAACAGAAAATCATAAGAGATTCAATTACATTTTGGAACAGAAGAAGAAAAAATATAGAAAAAAGATGCATCACAGCAACAGAAACTCCAATTGAAGTAGTGGAAGAACAATAATCTATAACATCAAATCGAAAAGGGATTTTTCAAAACTACTTTAAAAATAAAATCATTTTCAAAAATACCCTTTTGATATATACTTTATTTTCAAAGAAGCATATTTAATATATATTTGATATATTAAAAATATGTTAAAATATTAAATTATTTTTTAAAAAATAAATTAAAAATGTGAGATATAGTGTAATTTTTCCCGTAAAAAAATAAACAAATTATAGATTATAGCTTGTGAAAAATAAGCTCCAAGGTGTCCTCAGTGAGCTTGTGTTCTCCAGAGATGTCATAGAGAAAAAGCCCACGAGGCCTAAAGATAAGTCTCATATTGGGTTTTAAATTGTGAAGAAGGCTTTCTTAAAAGCCTAATATACTAAATGAGTTTTTTACAAAATTATCAGAAAATATAAAATAAAAAAAAATCATAAAATTTATCAAAGTTTCAAAATATTTTCAAATTCACTAATTACTACAACTTTGATTAATTTATAAAATTATTAAATTTATATAGCTTATTATGAATTTATTATAAGATTATTTAATACATTATAAATTAATAAATTTATTATGATTTTATTTTATATATTTATAAAAATAATTAAAAATATTTGTAATAAAATATCTACAATTTAGTGAAGAACTTAATTTGCCATACCTAATAAAATAACTACTTAGCAACATTAAGGACAATTGAGTACATAATAGGGGTGGACAAAATAACCGTGAAAACCGAACCGACCGAGAAATTCACCGAAAACCCACCGAAAAATTGGTTAACAGACTGGTCGGTTCGGTTTTCGGTTCTAAATTACATCAAACCGAAAATGTTCGGTCGGCCAGCGGTTTCATTGCTCAGAAAACCGAACCAACCGAAAACATACCAAATTTTTTTTGTCTAAACCAAAACCGTTGGTTTATAATGAAACCGACCGAATTTTTTTGGTCTAAAGCAATTTTTTTGGTCTAAACCGAAATCGACCGAATTTTTTTGGTCTAAACCAATTTTTTGGTCTAAATCGAAACCGACCGAAAATTTTTTGTTCAGTTTTTTCGCAGTTTCTAATTTTGTTCGATCGGTTTTCGGTTACTAACATATACGATCGGTTTTTGGTCGGTTTTGTCTGCTCGGTTCGGTTCGGCCAACCGAACCGAGTTTGTCCACCCCAGTCCATAACATGATAAACAGTTCAAAAAAAAAAGGTGAATATTTTGTTTTGACTATGCTTAACTTTTTCCTCTGTAATTTGTATAGGTTCTGGTTAAATTTAGTTATTATAACTACATTGGGACGAACTTTTTGAATTTTTGTTTTGTTAAGTATGTTTTTATTTTATATAAAATTGCCGGTTATAAATTTAAAAGGTATTTGGTTCAAATTTTAGAATTAAAATCAATATGAAATGAAACAAAACAATTATTTATTTATTTTTTGTCTGGTTTAATCTTGAAATTGAAATATAATTTCCTTTAAAACTGTTTAAATTATAATAAAATTGAAATCGGAATTGATATTAATTTTTAATATGTATATATATAAAGTGTTTTTATTTTAATAAATCAAATATTAATGATAAATATTAGAATAATTAGTAATTGACAATTTACATATTTCATCACTAATTTAATTAATGAGATAAAATATACATAATTATAAATTATAGATAATAAAAAAAATAACTATCTATTTTTGAAGATGGACGAAGAGAATTAATGAAGATATTTTATTTAATTTTGTATATTTTATTTTTTAATATAAAAAACTTATTTTTTTAATTTTGATTTTCTTCATCAATTAAAATTGATTAATAAGAAAATGATTTGAAAAATATACATTTATTTAATTGATAAAAGAATATATACATAATAAAAAATATATAATTCTCAAAAAAATAAATATATATATATATAATTAAGAAATAATTTTAAAATAGATAAAAAAATTAATGAAAATATTTGATTTTATTTATACAAAAAAATGAATTTATCATTTTAATTTTTATTAGGAATCAAAATTAATTAACAAGAAAATAATATAAAATAATTCATTTCCAATCAAATAACAATAATGAGAATTATTCATTCGCATTTTCATTTTCACGATAAATCAAATATCATCATATATCAAACGTGTGTGGATATTAATTGGAAAGTATATAATTCGGTTAAAGCTATCTAAACCATACAACTTTTGATTCAGTTTAGACGATTCATTAGTTTTAAAATTTTAATGCATTTTTTTTTATATTTTGCACTTGAATTTTGAAATAAACACAATTATTTAATTTTTAAACATAATAAATTGTTAATGATTTATAAAAAATATATATTTTCTGAGAAAAAATAAAGAAATATATGTGATTGATGAAAAGCTAAATACTGTAAAAGCTTTATGCAGAGACAATTGGATTTCAAGTGATCCCTTATTTGTGTCTAGAGAAGGCTTTAAATAGCCATTTACAGAAGATGCTAGTAAACCAAAATATCTGCTAAAATAATGGAAAAAATACAGCAAGATATAACTTTAACAACCCATAAGAATAGGTCCTTTTATTGACTTAATCTAACATTCCCTCCCTTGAACTTATTCCTCTGCTATAGAATTAGTTCAAAGAAGAAACAGTGCACATCCCCAACTCTTGTCGCAACTTCTGAAATGCTTCTAGCTTAAGTGGTTTTGTCATCAAATCAGCTAGTTGGTCCTTGGTGCCACAAAACTGCATCTCCACAATACCTTCTTTAACCAGATCTCTGAGGAAATGAAACCGTATCCTTATATGCTTGGAACGTCCGTGTAGAACAAGATTTTTTGACAATTTAATAGTGGACGCGTTATCACACATCAAAACAGTTCCCTTTTCCTGTGAGTGACCAATGTCTTTTAAGACTCTTTGCATCCAAATAGCTTGGCATGCACTGGCAGCCGCTGCAACAAACTCAGCCTCTGTGGTTGATAACGTTATAATTGGTTGTTTACGAGAAGACCATGCAACAGCTCCTCCACTCATCTGGAAAACATATCCTGAAGTACTCTTGCTATCAGACATGTCCCCAGCATAATCACTGTCCGTGTATCCGACCAAGCTACTTGCTCCTTCTTTCCTGTAAAAAACTCCATAGTTAACAGTGCCTTTTAAATATATTAGTACCCTTTTGATTGCTGCAAGATGGAGTTGTGTAGGACTAGCCATGAACCGACTAACAAGGCTAACAATAAACATCAGGTCGGGACGAGTAGCAGTCAAATACATCAAACTGCTCACCATCTGCTTATACCGAGTAGCATATACTTTTATTCCTTCTTCATCCCTGCTAATTTTCTGACCTGGAACGATAGGATTGCACACAGAATTGTGATTCTCCATGCCAAACCGTTGCAGAATCTCACTTGCATACTTCTTCTGACAAATAAAAATACCATTGTCTTTTTGAACAATCTCGATTCCAAGAAAAAACCTCATTTGTCCAAAATCTGTCATATCAAATTCTTTTTTCATGGAGGATTTGAATTCAGCCAACAGTTGTTCATCATCACCTGTAAACAGTAAGTCATCCACATATACACTAACGATCAGAATCTTTCCTTCTTTCCGTTTCACAAATAACGTTTGCTCATTTGGACTGTTTATGAAGCCTTCTTTATTAAAGTAACTCTCGATTCGACTAAACCAGGTTCTTGGTGCCTGTTTCAGTCCATAGAGTGCTCTCTGTAATTTGTAAACCATGTGCTCTCTTCCTTCCTTTTCGCAACCTCTTGGCTGCTCAACATAAACCTCTTCTTTTAGTTCTCCATGAAGAAAAGCTGATTTTACATCCAATTGGTACAACTTCCATCCTTTTTGTGCTACAAAAGCAATTATCATCCGAACTGTATCCATCATGGCAACTGGTGCGAACACCTCAGTGTAGTCAATTCCATACTGCTGAGTGTACCCTTCACCACCAGCCTTGCTTTGTGTTTGTCAATTTCTCCATGTTCATTCAACTTTGTTTTGTAAATCCACTTTAAACCAACTTTCTTTGCTCCAGTCGGCAAATCCACTAAACACCAAGTTTTGTTTTTTTCAATGGATTTGATCTCTTCATCCATGGCTATTCTCCATGTTTTGCTTTTGACTGCTTCATCGAAATCAACTGGGTCCGAGATCATCAAATAAGCAACTATATTAGCCTCATCTTCCTCCGATAATCCTTCACCTGAAACATAATCAGTTAAACGCAAAGGAGGTTGTCGAGTTCTTCTTCCCTCCCTTAACGCTAATTTTGTTGCAGGAGCGGGAACAATTTCAGCATCGGAGGAATCTGTATCCATGTCTCCTTCGGATATGCTTTCTTCTCTGTTATCTGCAATTTCTTCGCTATCTTCCCATTCTAGCTCATCTGCTTCTTTATTTTGATCATCTGTATTCCAATTCCACACCTACTCTTCTTCGAAAATCACATTGCGGCTCACAATGATTGTCTTGGCAATTGGATCAAACATCCTGTATCCTTTGGATTCGCTGCTGAATCCAAAAAATACACATCTGATGCTTTTGTCTTTGAGCTTGGTTCTCTTTGCATCTGGGACGTGTACATGGCCTATACACCCAAAAACACGAAAATATTCTACTGATGGCTTTTCCCCACTCCAGGCTTCTTCTGGTGTTTTATCTTTTACAGCTAAGGTAGGTGAACGATTTAGAATGTGAATCGTCCAACGCACTGCTTCTGGCCAAAATTCCTTGGGTATTTTCTTTTCTATTCTTACGTTCTGCAACTCCATTCTGTTGTGGAGTATAGGCTGTGGTCAGCTGTCTCTTCACCCCATGTTGCTTACAAAAAGCGTTGAATTCTGTTGAATTGAATTCGCCGCCTCTATCTGTTCGTAAGCATTTAATTTGCAGACCACTTTCTTTTTCAACAAGTGCTTTGAAACATTTAAAGTGGTAAAATATTTCAGATTTGTCCACAAGAAAGTAACTCCAAGCCTTCCTTGAAAAATCATCAATAAAACATAATATGTACCTTTTCTGACTGTTCGATGCTGGTGTAATAGGACCACAAAGATCGGCGTGGATGAGGCCTATCTTTGATTCATCCATGTTGCCTATTTGGAGACACTTCTCTTCTTTTCCAGCAGTAGGCGATTCTCCCAGTAGTACAAACATTCTATTTGCACTCATGACTTATTCCACCATTTTCCCTTTTCGTGGATGATAGAGACTACAAATACCATCCTTAAATAACACTGCCACTCCTTTTTCTTGAAGTTGTCCTACACTCAGCAGGTTGTTCTTAAGTTCTGGGACACAATACACCTCGCTGATTGTGTAGCAAACGCCCTGCAAGAATAATTTCATGACTCCTATTCCTGTAACCTTCATTCTGGAGTTATTTCCAAGCTTGACCGAGTGAGTGAAACTGGTATCAAGGCTTGCGAACATTTTAGGATCGCCACACATATGATTTGAGTATCCTGAATCAACAAACCAAGCATCCTTCCTTTGTGTTTCGTGTTGTTCCACATACGCCATCAGCAGTAATTCATCTTCGTCATCTAGTTCAGCATAATTTGCTTCCTTATGTAACTTAGGACATTCATATTGGAAATATCCTAAGTCATGACACCTATAGCACTCAACAGTTGCTTTGTTGAAATCTCCTCTTCCTCTTCCGCGTCCCCTTCCTCGATAGGAACCTCTTCCCCTGCTGGTTGTTCCTGAACGTCCTTCCACTTTTAGGACCTGATCTGCCTCAGCTTCGTGTGCCCGTCGGAATTTCTGTTCATGTACTACCAATGAACTTTGCAATTCATCCACAGTCATAGCATCAATATCTTTGGATTCTTCAATTGACACACAAATGTAAGTAAACTTCTCGGTTAGAGTACGCAGAATTTTCTCAACTATTTTAGTGTCTGACATTTCCTCACCATTACTCCCCATTTTATTAGCCACGATCATCACCCTTGCAAAGTAGTCACTGACAGTTTCCTCCTTCTTCATTTCAAGTACTTCAAATTCCCTTCGTAATGCATTAAGAAGGGATTTATTGACCTTTGCATTTCCTCCGAACTTCTTCTTCATAGAATCCCAAACAATCTTTGCGGTTCGTCGGTCTAGGATTTGCTCAAAGACTGTTCTATCAATGGCTTGAAATAAATAATGCTTAACTTGATGATCTTTGGTTTTAGCATCATCAAGTTGAGTTCGTTGTGCTTCTGTCAGTCTCGTGATGTCTTTTGGTTCTTCAAATCCATTTTTTATCAAACTCCAAAGACCTTTTGGTCTGAGAAGATTTTCCATAAGCTCACTCCAGTGATCGTAGTGACCATCGAAGTGTGGAATTTTCGTCAGGGTCTTGTCGTCACTCATTCTCACAATTGTTTGATCACTCAAAGCTTTGCTAATTTAAATCAGGACCAGTGGGGCTCTGATACCAATTGAAAAGCTAAATACTGTAAAAGCTTTATGCAGAGACAATTGGATTTCAAGTGATCCCTTATTTGTGTCTAGAGAAGGCTTTAAATAGCCATTTACAGAAGATGCTAGTAAACCAAAATATATGCTAAAATAATGGAAAAAATACAGCAAGATATAACTCTAACAACCCATAAGAATAGGTTCTTTTATTGACTTAATCTAACAATTGAGTAATCTCATTTATTTAGAATTTATAAAATAATAATAAAAAATAAATTTATATTTTAAAATAAGACATACACAATTATATTATTAACTATTAAATTTTAGTTTGATGGCTAAAAATATTGTTGCTCTTATTTAGAACTCCTACCCGGATTTTAAGTATTTCTCTCCAATGAATTTTAAAAAAAAAATCCAATCAATCGTAACCCTTCTAAAATCAATAATTTCAGTTGGAATTGAAAGAATTGACGAGCTTGGTCAATTTTATTTTTATTTTTATTTTTCAACCACATCTAAATTATGTGAATATTGTATAAGCAAATAAAGTTTATATTTATTTTATGATGGCCCATCTTTGAAACACATGAAATTGGAGATGCAAATTAAATCCCAAAACACATCATCTAAATTACATAAATTTTCAGTAGACATTCCGTTCCTTCTCATAAATTTTTATTCTAATTTCATTATATGACTTTGGTATTTATATTTAATGCAAATATATTTGGATTTATTTTATGTATCTTTATATATATATATATTTAAAAATATTAAAATTAAATATCAAGTAATTAATAAAATTAATTAATGAAGCATTTAATATGAAAATTTAATTTTTTATATAATAACTTTTATTTTGAATAAATTAAGTAAAATAAAAAAAAATTTTAAAACACATTATAAGAAAAATAAATAGCAAGTGAACAAAATAATATTTTTGATATATATCATTGATGTCATTTCAATATTGACAAGAAAATTGAGATTTATTAGAAAAAAATAATTACTTATATAAAACATAAAATAACCTTATATTTATATTATTTAGAATAATATTGATATATTTTGATACGAGGTAAAAATTGATTGTATTTTTTATACTAAACTGCATGAAACGTATATTAATTAATTTTATATTAAAAGAAGTAATGTGTTTTGTTCAATATGTGATTAAAAAAAATCCTCAATTATTTAATACAGACGCATACAAAAATTTAAAAATCATTAAAAGTCAATTGTGTTTAATATATCACTTAAAGATAATAAATATATTAGCAATTATTGATCAACAACCTCATCTAAGATCACATAAAAGTCAATTCCTCAATGAAATTCAATGGTGATGTGTTATGCCAGTTAGGAATTAATTAAAAATAATTTGCTTGTTCAACGAATTCAATCTTAATGTGAATTACCTGTCTATGAATAATTAAAGTAGATAAAATTCATATTTAATTATATTACTTAAAATATAATCAGCCCAACTTTTGAATTTTTTTCTTTTTTTTTGACTAATCTTTGTTTCCTAGTCGGAATTTCATTTACTATATATAGTGAATGAAACTTTGAATATATTTTCCGGTTTCGTTCAATGTAAATCTGCTTGTATTTATAATATTAAAAATAATGTTGTGTAAAGTTAATCTTTAATTAATTATAATATTATTTTTCATTTCTTAATACAAGATTTTGAAGATTAAATGAATCAGTTCAGTTTTAATTATCTTCCACGTTTTCCTTTTATTTATTTATTTGGTTTTTTTGCCATTTATTTCACTGTTTGTTAGCCCGCCAAATAAAAATTGCATTTTAATAATGATTGATCCTTTTTTTTTCTTTTTTGCTTTTTTTAAAGGGATTTTTATTTATTCAACCATATAAGACTAATTTTATTTGGATACTCCTCAAGCTAAGGCGATCCTTTCAATATTATTTTTTTTATATACAACTCTAGAGAAGAGAATTAAACTTAAAATATTACTTAAAAAAATTTATACCCTCATCCTTCTAAACTAACAATCGTTAATAATAATAATTGATATTATTTATTTTTGTATAGACTAGTTTTTTTAGTATTTATATATGGATTTATTCTAAATCTATTCTTTAAAGAAATATATATTTATTGTTGAATTATGTTTGATATGTATTAATTTATGTAGATTAATTATTGATTTTTTTTAATATAATGTAAAATATATATGTGAATAAAAATAATTAATTTTTTTAAATTAACGTGACTTATATATATATATGTGCCATTTTTTCTATTTTTTACCAATCAATTTTAAAAAAAAAAAGTAAATGTGTTTTAATACTATAAAAATTAAAATATTTATTATTGTGTAATAAATAAAAAATTAGTTTAATAATTTTTATTCACATGAATTCATTATAAAAACCTCCCATCATCGCCACCCAATAACACTAGAAGAAAACAAAAATGGCAAATAAGCAACAACTAGTTCAACAAGACGAAGCAGTTGCAGTCTCCTTTCATGGAGATATCTTAGAATTCATATTTACTTATGTACCACTCATTCATCTTGTTCATGCTTCTCGTGTCTCTAAGTCTTGGAAACGCACCGTTTCAACTTCTCTTCGCCATTTTAACAAAATCAAACCTTGGCTTATTCTTCACTCTCAATCCACTAGATCTCATTATTCTTTTCGTTCGCACGCTTTCGATCCTCGGTCCCACGTGTGGATTCAGATCCAACAACAACAGGACTCATCATCTGTCGATTACATCTCAGCCCTTCGATCTTCTCCCTCGAGTCTTCTTTACATGTTATCGCCGTCCAAATTTTCGTTCTCTTTTGACCCTCTTCATCTGACGTGGCATCACATTGACGCTCCACACGTTTGGCGTGCGGATCCTGTTGTCGCCGTCGTTGGCCACCGTGTTGTCATCGCTGGAGGCGGATGTGATTTCGAGGATGATCCTTTGGCTGTCGAAATGTACGATTCGAAAACATGCATGTGGGACACGTGTGAGTCCATGCCTGTGATTTTCAAGGACTCCGCCTCCTCCACTTGGCTTTCTGTAGCGGTTAACGGTGATAAAATGTATGTGGCGGAAAAAAGCTCCGGCGTGGCTTACGGGTTTGATCCAAAAACCAAGTCTTGGCATGGACCGTACAGTTTCCGTCCTGATAGTGCAAATATGTGTAATTCCTTCATCGGATTTGCTAATGACAGTCTGATTTTGATTGGTTTCATCGGAAACGATGAGGAAGGAGTTAACGGCGTGAAATTGTGGGAGCTAAACGGCGCGTCGTTTGAACTATGCAGAGAAATTGGTGAAATGCCTGAGCAACTTGTAGAGAAATTGAGAGATGTTTTCAGCATGTCGTCGGCGGTGGTGCATGTGATAAGCGATTTTGTGTATATAACTAATAGTTTAGCCCCTGAAGAGGTGTTTTTCTGCGATCTTAGCGGCGGCGAGTGTAGTTGGAGCAGTGTGAGGAACGTGGCAGTGAATGATAAGTCGCGAGTGGCGGAGAGATTGGTGTTTACTTGCGCTAACGTGGAGTTGGGCGATCTGCATACAGCCATAGTGGCTGAGGGTAGGCAATTCTCTGTAATATGAAGCGCAGATCCACTTAATATATTTTAAAAAATTTAAGTTCTGTTTTTTTTTTTTTTTTTCAAGAGAATGAAGACAAATTGGATTATAGAGAAATTTAAAGATATTGATAGCAATTATAAATATGTACATACTAAATTATAAGTAGAGAAAAAAAAAAGTTTGGCCTTTATTACATCTATTAAATAATTTGGTGTGATTAAATATATATTATTTTAAACAATAAATTCATCGATTTTCCTCTATATATCAATAGTCAGTTTAAGGCAGATTTATTTTAAATATATAATAAATATAAATATAAAATTATTAATTCTAATATTTATTGGTTGGCATCTACTATTATATTTATTATAAAATAAAAAAATATGCTCTTCACCACAATTTTAAAAATTTTTATTTTTTTATTAGAGATATTTTAATTATTTTATTATAAACTCATTATAAATTATGTAAAATTTATAAACTCATTATAAATTTAAAATAAGCTGATTATAAATTTTTTGTAAACTGGTTGTAAATTAATAAAAATTTAGTATTTTAATAAATATTTTATAAATTATGATATTTTGATAAATATTTTATAAATATAATAAATTTAAAATTATTTAAAATTCTTTTTATATTTTTATCAAAAGCACTGTAAAATAAGGATAAATAGAGGAAAGGATAAATAGAGGAGGAGAAAGAGCAAATGAAACCAAATTATGTAACTCAGTAACTTACCTGATAAAAAGGAGTATAAACTTGATGAATCAACTGAAAATTTTCCTTCCACGCAACTTCACATCACATTTGCATTTTTAGAATATTTATGACAAACATGCTAATCATCTATTAATTATTTATTAGTAATTCTGTATTCTGGAACTTAGGATATATTAATATATTCATCATGTTTATAAGAAAATTTAAATTAGTAAATTTTGTTGAATTTAATGTGTTTCAAAACATAATTTATTGATTTAAAATCATTTTTCTTAATAAGAATGCGAAGAAAAAACAATATTTTTATTTTTATTCTAAAAATATAGAACAATTTGCTGTAATCTAAATGTTATATAGATTGAAAGGATGTAAGTTCCTCTTTTCAAAAATAATTATTAAATAATTACATAAAATTATATTATATGTAATTTTTTTTATTATTTTTCAGATACCTAACTGTTGATATGCACAATTAATATATAAAATGTATATTATGTAATTTTAGTTTACTAGAAATATACTAAAATTATATATCTGAAAAAATTGATATTTTTGAAGAAAATTGGATTTTTTTTAAAATAATTTTTTTTATTCTGAAATCTCAAAATATTATTGGATCTAGCATAGATTTTTAGCCCAATAATTTAAAGCCCAAAATTCACTTTTGTTTCAGCCCTAAATTCAACAATTTCTTAAAGCCTGTTAAGCACACAGCATGGTAGCCCGCTCCACAATAAAAACTGGGAATTTCTTCAAAAAAATAAGTAAAAAATAAAAATATTTTCAAAAATATATAATTTTTTCTTTTAAAAAAATATAAATTTCAAATTTTAATTTAAAAAAAACCCTTTTCAAAAATATATATCTAATATACTAAATACAAATATCTCATAGATAATTAACAATTTTCACCGTCTATTTCTTTTCTTAAAAAATTTATTTGATATAAATAAATTTCTTAAAATTATTAAGAGTAGTTAATAAAGTAAAAAAAAAGGTTGATAGTATCAAAACTAGCAATTTCCAACTAATAAGTATTAGTGGGTCTGATTTGTATGTTGATCGGTGGAAGAAAATGAGACTTTAGCCCTCCTCATCCCACATCGATAAGTTAAGTATGTGTGTCTTGAGATATATAAGTTAGCATGTCTTTATAAAATTATTATAGTTTTGTGGTGATATGTGTCATGTCTCTATCCCTTTTTTATGTGTTAAAAAAATTACCAAATACAGTCCCATATGTAAAAAAAAAAAATGCTCTAACCACAAAACAATTAAATATTTTTAAGGTATATAAAACATGAGAAATCCTAAATGACATTTTTTAATTTGAAAGCAAAAGATACAAGTATTGAAAAAAAGAGAGCAAAAAATGACACGAAAATCCAAATAATCCAAAATTTAACATAAATAAAAGACCATTCAACAACAATAACAACAAAGCCTTAATCTCAATTTAATTAAGATCGGCTATATGAATTTTTTTTTTATTCTATTTGATTTAAGGCTACTTTTGATAAATGTAAAATAGTAGGTTCATTTTGGATAACTTTTGTGCAAATTAGTTTAAGTCCACCACTGCATCTCCTAGCCATTTCTACTTTGACTTGTTCAATTTTTCTGATCAGTAAATCACTAAATTTTTATTTCATATGACCAAACCACCTCAATTCATATTTTTTTTATCTTGAATTGACACTATCCCCATTTTTTTTTCATATGTACTATTATAAATTATATTCATTATAGTATATTCATACATCTATCTTATTATTTTTATTTTCATAACATACATCACGTCATCGTATGTCATATTATAGTGCCGTAGAACTTTTTTTTCATTTTAACTAATATCTTTCTATCACATAATATATATGTAATACCTTTTCACTTTATTCAACCAATTTTAATCTTATGAATTCAAAAAAAAAATAAATACAAGAAGAAAAGAAGATAAATACAAGAACCAAACATAAATACAAGATAATTTTAAAAAAAAAGTTGACACATGAAAGAACTTAAAATGACCTAACTATATAATAGAAATCAAGAGATATTATTTGTTATTATATTTTGTTATATTATAAAATTTTTAGTAATATTTAAATCCTTGAAAATGGGAAGAAAGAAATAGATCCTTCTATTCCCATGAAAGCATAAAATAAAATGGAATAAAGAAGACTTGAAAAAAAATAAGTAACCATCACTATCGATTATATTGAACACATCATCATATTAGTTAGAAACATCTCATTTAATATATATATATATATATATATACACACATGTATATCTATATGAATATATATATTATAAATTGAATATAAAGGAAATAATTGGTGTGGGCAGTTGATCCACCAATGGATAATGATGTCTTGGACATAGCTCGCAAAAAAAGCCCAACAAAATAGCTAATGTCATGTCATCGTTTCTACTATTTGTTTTGTTTTTCTCCACCTAATGACAATTAAAAACACTTTCATTTATCCTCCACCGCTTCCAATATTGAACTAACTTCTTTATTGTTCTTGTTTAGGTTTTTTTTTTGGAATAATACGAGGATAATTACTTATTAATTTTATGTTTTTTCATGTTAAGGTTGAGAGTATTATTCAACTATATTAAAAAAATTAATATTTTTAAATAAATATAAACTACTCAAATACTGAAATTTAGTTATTTTATTAACTTAAGACTGAATTGAGCATAACAAAATATATTTAATTTGGTTATAAATATAAACATATAATAAAATATATTTGATTTGATTTTAATAATTTAGTTACTGTATTTTATTTATTTCAACATATAAAAACGAGCTTTAAGATTCATAAAAATTTACATAAAAATGTATTTGGATATTGGAAAGGCTGTGGTAAAAAGGCAAGTCAAAATGATGAGAAAAAATGAATGAGTAAATAAGTGAATACAAGCTGGTTATTTTAATAGTTTGAATGAATATCACTAAAATTTTGCTGTTGTGTTTAAATTATTTGCCTATATAAATGAACTCTATAATTTATAAAAATTTACAGAGAAGTTGATGCGTGCCGTATGCTATATGCAATTACCGCAAGTGCACGGGTCGCCCAAGTAATAAAGTAGTGAGTGAGTTATCGTTCCACTGAGGACAAGGCCAAGCACTAGTGCAAACCTCAACTGTTGTTTAGCAAATTAATATTTTTTTGTGGTGTTTTGTAATTAAAGACAATTAACTTAAATGGATGCAAGTAATGAAATACAACAAACCTAATGAATGCAAGTAAAGATAAATTGAATGTTGTGTGTAAAAAGGATTGATATAAATGATACTATCCAGATATTGAATCCCCCCTAGCCACAATTACATCACACATGATGGAGTTGAATTGGCATTCCTCTAACTTAGACTAAAACCTCTCTCGAGTGAATTAATCCCTAATCGCTAAGTAGAGTGCCGGAATCTCTTCTCAAAACACAATTAAATAGGTCATGCATTAAGAACAAGGAACTATACACCAAAGGATCTTGTAGGTCTATCTCTAGCACCCCAATCAATCCTCAACCCTTATGAGTAATCAATTCATGCCAAGCTTTCTCAAGTCAATAACATGAAAATGGCAACCAATCAATAAGCATGCTATCATCAATTGGCAATAATCATTAAGCATCACAAGAATAAAATAACTCAATCAATTAAAAGTATCTAGTTATACAAATAGGCTAGGGTTCTTCAATATCTAGATAGATAATGAATTAGTTCATGTTCAATACAATTAATACAACAACAACAACAACAATAACAAAATACATAAAAGGAGAAAATAGAAAAACCCTTTTCAATGTGTGCTTCTTGAATTTGCAGGAGCTGTCAATGGAAGATGAAGATGATGGAGATGGAGGATGAAGATGAAGAGTCAAGGAAAGTGTCACTCCCTCCTTGCCCAAAACGTGTATGCCCAAGTCTCCTCCTCTCAAATCTTTCTTCTCTGTTTCTGTCTCTGTTTTCTGCAAAAACCTGCAACTCTCCCTCTCTGCAGAAGCTCCCTCTTCTTCCTCTTCCTCCTCTTTTTATTTTCCTCCAAGCTCAAGTCAAACTTTCCAACTCACTTCCAGCTCACACCCCATACCTTGTTCCCCATATTCTATTTGTTTTGTATTTCTTTTGGCCAAAAGTAATTGGTTGTCCCCCACTTTTTCCTCAAACTCGGGCAGAAAATCATCTTTTTCATAGGTGACACGCCCAGTGACACGCCCATGTCACTGGGTGTGTCACAGCTACTGTGATTTTGAATAAATGGCACGCCCAGTGACACGCCCATGTCACTGGGCGTGTCACAGCTACTGGAAACATTATAAAAGGCACGTTTGGTGACACGGGCGTGTCCATGAGCGTGTCCATTGATGAATTTTGCTCTTTCTTCATTGTTTTGACCATCCAAGTGAGTTTTTCCACTTTAACCTAAAACAAACACTTAAAACCAACTTTAAACAAAAATCAAATGAAACATTAACTAAAAACACATTAAAATCATACTAAAAACAAGTATAAAATCACTCTCATCAAATACCCCACACTTAAATCCTTGCTTGTCCCCAAGCAAGACTAAACTCAAAACAAACTAAACACATTAATTTTGTCAAGTTCAAGAGTTATAAAAATTGTATTAAGACTTCCCTATCCTTAAATCCGCAATCAATATCAAATAGAACAAAATCGATACCAAAGCAATTAAGTGGCTTTCCATGCACAACCTACATTGTCACTCTCTCACCAACTCTTAAAAAGTGTTTGATCAAGGTGGTATTTACACTCATAACAATCAATGAAAGATTATTGCCATAAGCTTGCTTATTTATCAAATCTCCACCACTTAATTACAATCAAGCATCAATCAAAAGGTCTTTTATTGGGTTGTAATGGGGTTAAGGTAGAGGCATGATATTTAGGAAATGTGAGCTTAATCATTAAGTTCAAGAGCACTTCAAGAATGAAGTAACCAATCATATGTATCACCTAACTATCTCAAAACACCTTGCTCTTATTTACCCCTTGACATTAAAGAACTTTTCAAGTGAACTCACTTATTACATCTTGCAAGGATTATTTCTAAAACATATCCAACCCTTTCAACAATAACAACAATTTTTCTTATTTTTCTTCTTTTTACTTGATTTTTATTTTTTTATTTTTTTTATTTGCAATCTTAAACCTACTAAATTTAACCCCACACTTAATTTAACACAATACTTGGTCATAAACGCTCTTAAAATGCTCTTGACCTAATGAAAGGGTAAGAGTTAAAAACAAGGTTCAAGCTAATGGTGTTGTGAAAAAGAAAGAAAAGGAGAAATGAAATAGGCTCAAAATTGGCTAACTAAGGTTAAAATTTGGGTAGGTCTTTTTAAGTCAAAGTGGGTTCACCTAATTGCCTTAATCATCTTGATACCAAATTGCAATTTTTATATAGTCTTAAAATGTATGTCAAAGCAAGTTCTAGCAAGTCATCAATCAAAGATGTCCACACACAACAAAAATAATCAGTTGATGGCTCAATTCCTCACTAGGTTGATGGTAATGCAAAGAAAAACCAACATAATTGACAATAAGCATCAATTCTACTCAATTCTCAAATTCATGCTTCAAAAATTAAAAGGGTCATCAATCAACAATGTTTATAACAATTGAACTTTTCAAAATTAATTTATTTAAAGAAAAACATTAACTAAACTAACACAAAAATAAACTAAAATTAAAAACACAAAACATAAAATTAACAACACAAAACACAACATGCACCCCACACTTAAAATTTCACATTGTCCTCAATGTGAGCATGCATAAACTAAAGAGAGTTTAGATAAAACCTGATTTCCACCGCTCCCATATGCGATGTGTAGGGCTCCTTCCACCCGTAATGCAATTGGAGTTCATGATTGAGAGGATAGACAGCATGCAACTTCGAAATGTGCCCAATGCATTGCAAAGCTTAGGTAGTATCTTTGGTTGAGCAAATGGCCAATGAGAACTCATGAAGGCTGTCTTGGGGAGATTTTCCAATGCTATAGGAACTTGGTAAAAATATTCTTCAGTATGCAACATGGTTATATTCATTTTTTGTTCTTTCTCGCTCCCGAAATTGGGAGGGATAATCATTGATTGCATATTGTTTTCCCCAACTAAAACAAATTTTAAAATTTTTGTTGTCTTTTGGAGTTCAACCAAGTTTGGTTGAATCTCTTCCTCATCCTCTTTAGCAATTTGAAGTTTCATCTCAACAACCTCATCGTTTAACAGTAATTTGCTCTCCTTAATTTTTAGATTGGAAATATTAGGCTCCACTTCTAAAGTCATGGCTACCTCAAGCTTATCTATATTATCTTGGCTATAAGACATGTCATAGAGTTCAGGAATATGCATACCTTGGTTTTCTTCCTCCAGCCTATATGGGGAATAAATTGGTGGCATAAAAGGATTTGGAGTCTCATGTAATTCTATCCAAGTTGATGCTTCCAGATTCTTCTCCTCCTTTGATTGACTCATCTCCTCCATGTTGGATTGGATCTCTTCGCCATTTTCTTCTTGATTGGTCCCTGCATCAAAGAAATCACAAAAATTGTTATAAATTACTTGTTCACTCCTTAAATTTGTGATTACCTGAGTTTGCTTCAATTGGCTAGGAGACTCCTCTTGTTGGTATGCTTGGGGTTGATGTGCCAGCTGCCCAACTAGAGCATTCAACCTCCTCTGTGTTTCTTGCAAAAATTCAGACCTTAACTCATCTTCCACTATGTATTGAGTTTGAAACTTCTCTGTGTCTTGAATGAAAGCATTCATTCTCTCCTCCAAAGTGGGTTTCTCAAGGTGGTCTTGGTGTGAAAATTCTTCTTGAAAGTAAGGACCTCCTTGGTAAGGCTGAAAACAATTTTGAGGTGGAGTGTACTGCTGATCTTCCCAATAAAAATTTTGGTGGCTTTCCCAACTAGGATTGTAAGAATTGAAATATGGGTCATTACCACCAATCTGCTCAAAATTTTGGTATTGCTGGAAATTTTGGTAGTCATATTCTTCTTCGTGCCATTCTTGGTATCGTTCGAAACCAAATGAACATGTATTGGCACTATGTCCTGCATTGCCACATGCTGCACAAATCGTGTTAGAATTATAGTCCCTATCATAAACTTCTCCGTGCCTTGAAAACTGCATCTTTACAAAAGGCACTCAGCAATTTAAAGAAAAACAAACGAACAAACAAACAAACAAACAAATTCAAACTCAATAAACAAACAAATTTACAGAACACAAACAAACGATTCAAAGAAAAACACAAAAAAAAAATTCAAAGAAAACAAACGAACATACTAAATCAACAGTCTTAATTATATTACTAGTATTGAAACCATTGTCCCCGGCAACGGCGCCAAAAACTTGATGCGTGCCGTATGCTATATGCAATTACCGCAAGTGCACGGGTCGCCCAAGTAATAAAGTAGTGAGTGAGTTATCGTTCCACTGAGGACAAGGCCAAGCACTAGTGCAAACCTCAACCGTTGTTTAGCAAATTAATATTTTTTTGTGGTGTTTTGTAATTAAAGACAATTAACTTAAATGGATGCAAGTAATGAAATACAACAAACCTAATGAATGCAAGTAAAGATAAATTGAATGTTGTGTGTAAAAAGGATTGATATAAATGATACTATCCAGATATTGAATCCCCCCTAGCCACAATTACATCACACATGATGGAGTTGAATTGGCATTCCTCTAACTTAGACTAAAACCTCTCTCGAGTGAATTAATCCCTAATCGCTAAGTAGAGTGCCGGAATCTCTTCTCAAAACACAATTAAATAGGTCATGCATTAAGAACAAGGAACTATACACCAAAGGATCTTGTAGGTCTATCTCTAGCACCCCAATCAATCCTCAACCCTTATGAGTAATCAATTCATGCCAAGCTTTCTCAAGTCAATAACATGAAAATGGCAACCAATCAATAAGCATGCTATCATCAATTGGCAATAATCATTAAGCATCACAAGAATAAAATAACTCAATCAATTAAAAGTATCTAGTTATACAAATAGGCTAGGGTTCTTCAATATCTAGATAGATAATGAATTAGTTCATGTTCAATACAATTAATACAACAACAACAACAACAATAACAAAATACATAAAAGGAGAAAATAGAAAAACCCTTTTCAATGTGTGCTTCTTGAATTTGCAGGAGCTGTCAATGGAAGATGAAGATGATGGAGATGGAGGATGAAGATGAAGAGTCAAGGAAAGTGTCACTCCCTCCTTGCCCAAAACGTGTATGCCCAAGTCTCCTCCTCTCAAATCTTTCTTCTCTGTTTCTGTCTCTGTTTTCTGCAAAAACCTGCAACTCTCCCTCTCTGCAGAAGCTCCCTCTTCTTCCTCTTCCTCCTCTTTTTATTTTCCTCCAAGCTCAAGTCAAACTTTCCAACTCACTTCCAGCTCACACCCCATACCTTGTTCCCCATATTCTATTTGTTTTGTATTTCTTTTGGCCAAAAGTAATTGGTTGTCCCCCACTTTTTCCTCAAACTCGGGCAGAAAATCATCTTTTTCATAGGTGACACGCCCAGTGACACGCCCATGTCACTGGGTGTGTCACAGCTACTGTGATTTTGAATAAATGGCACGCCCAGTGACACGCCCATGTCACTGGGCGTGTCACAGCTACTGGAAACATTATAAAAGGCACGTTTGGTGACACGGGCGTGTCCATGAGCGTGTCCATTGATGAATTTTGCTCTTTCTTCATTGTTTTGACCATCCAAGTGAGTTTTTCCACTTTAACCTAAAACAAACACTTAAAACCAACTTTAAACAAAAATCAAATGAAACATTAACTAAAAACACATTAAAATCATACTAAAAACAAGTATAAAATCACTCTCATCAGAAGTCATATAAAATATTGAAAATATGTTAAAAAAATTTGAGGGCAAATTAATTTGAATAATTAATATATAATTAAATGAATACAAACTACTCAAATGTTAAAAATTAGGTATTTTATTTACTTGAGACTGAATTGAGCATAATAAAATATTTTTAATTTGATTATAAATATAAGCATATAACATATAAATATAAAATTTAATATGTGTATTTAATGTTTTAAAAAATATAGATATTAATTTAATGAATAAATAAATCAAATAACTTGAATAAGCCAATATATTTTTATAGACATATGACACATATTTAAACTTACTTTATTGTATAACCCTATTATAATATAAATTTGTGATATTTGAATCTATAATTATGAAATAAATTTTAGGACATATTAAGATGTTAAAACATTTCATAGGTGTTTAATAAATAATTAAGGCAAAAATAATAAATAATAAATTAAAAATAAATCTAAATGTGCAATTTATGTGTGGATATGAATGTAGGTCGAGTATTGCGACTAAATCAACTAATTATTCTCAATGATCTAGAAGAATCAAATTTAAATATTCGAGGCGAGTTATAATGTTCATCTCTTACTTTGTCATTTTGAAATTCTTTGATGAAATTTGAACCATTGTTGATACTTGAGCGATTTGATATAATTTTGTTATTTGTGTTCTTGTAACAGTAAATTGTGAAACTCATTGTGGTCTCTAAGCCTATGTTATCAAATTAAGTCATTTGTTTAGTCAATATGACAGAACCTTAACTTGATAGATGTTATACCATCAAACTTTGTACACATAGAGATTTGTGATAAAATAGGTAGTAGCTAATATTCTTATGCGTGTGATGCGTGGTAGCACTAAAATGTACATAATAATATATTTTTTTTAGTGTTATTACTATGTGTTATCTGTCATATTATGTGATTTGCTTTGTGATATTGGTCAAGTTATTGTGGATTTTTCTTGCAGATTTAATTTTATTGTTATACATTTTATTATGCAGCCACCTTATTTATTTATTATTTTTAACCTTAAAATGTTTTTTTTGCACACTCTACCATAGTGACACTATAATCTCATTGAGTTAACGACTCATCTCATAGTCTGTAGTTTAAGGTAGAAGTGATCCGGGACTTTCAGTTTCTTATTTATTTTTCCAGCAAGAAGTTTGAGAATAATGTAATTAGCAAACACTATCATATGTAATTAAATAATTATATTTGTACTATACTCTAATTGCTCCGTAGTACTATTAAGAATAATTTAATAAAGTGTGAAAGTAATCTATAATATAAAAAAATAATAAATGCATATAATATATAATATCAAAATAAATATATAATAATATATCATAAAATTCTGAGTAAATAATAAAAATTATAACATGGAATTTTAATTTACTAATACGATTAATCAATATATATGAACACATAAATTAGTTGGTTTTCATGTTATGTTTGGTGGCTTTAAATTTATCTAAATCCTTATGATCGGTATACTTTTAAAAATGAAGTGTAATAATAAACAAGAAAAAAATAATGTGAAAAAATTTAATAATATTTTTTAAATATATAATTAAATTAGACTGCCAATCAATCCTTGTTATTTATATAAGAAAAAAAAACAAAACTTAGCATATATACAGGGAAATTGAAGCAATGGAACTGGATAAAATAAAATAAAAACAAAGATGATAAAAAATATTTCTTGGATTGGACGTCAAAGATTTTGTGGTGTACTGGAACTTTTTCGGCTGATGGATTGGAGAAATAGTATGTACCGAATTCACTATAGAATAAATCCTCTTTTTAAGGACATTTAACCCTCTAGTTTAGGATGATAGCTTGTTAGAATATTTTTAGATATTTAATTTATTTTTATCTATTTATTTGAATAATATTTTTATTATTCGTAATAGATTTAGATCAGATTTAAATATAGGTTATTGGATACTAATTATCTGAATTTAATTATATATTAATTATATTTTATTAAAATTTTAATTATATATTTATTATATTTAATTTTAATTATAAAATTATATAGTATAGAATTATGTTAATATTAAATATTTATTTATAATTATTTAATTAAAAAATTATAATTTATATTTTAAATTTTATAATATTTTTGAATTTTTATATTTAAATAGATTCGAGTATTAAATGAGTAATATTAAATAGATTTAAGATCGATACGAGTATAACTATTATTGAGTTTAAATGGATTCAAATATTTTAAAAATTAAATGGGTTCATATTGAAATAAGATATTTTTTATAGATATCATATTCATTTTCAATCCTATTTCTGTTTTAGCTTTAATCGCATAATTAAGAATGCTAAACATTTGATTTTAATTTCTTTTTCACAATTACACATATAGATTTGATTAGATAAGAGTGGGAATAACTGTTGTTTTTTTCGTGTATTACAAATTTTTATTCGACATTTTCTATGAGAAAAATGTACAGGAAAAATAAATGGCAATGCAATTTAATAAATATTATTATAAAGAGATCTCTGATAAAGAGATCTCTGATAAAGAGATTTCTAATAAATTAATTACTTGTAGATGTAAGATAATCCTTTTATTGCAATTACTTTTTAAAATTGACTAAAGTTTATAGTAATGGATAAAAATGCACTCAAAATTTAAATTTAAATATGCTTCACTTTCAAATGTCGGATAAGTAAGTAGAAAAATAGATTTTTTATTTTTATTTTTTTCTTGAAAAAATATAATTGAAAATACAAACTTAGAATGTTTTATGAACAATTGAATTCTTTATACTAAAATTAAGAAAATCAGTGTATTATAGATGCCTAGACAAAATTTAGACGCAATGCTTGAGAAATTCATCCAAGTTCGAATAAAAAAATTTGCAGACTGATATAGTTTAGTAATAAATACATATCTCCTTAGTAATTCAGGATCAATTCTCCCATCCTCCAATTATAATACTCAAAAAAATTAATTTTTTATGACTATATAAGTTTCGGATCATTAAATTATTTTTAAAAGAAATAATTAAATTATTTTTCTAATAAAAAATAATTAAATTACTACATATCGAGGTATAACCTAACTGTAAGTAAACTTTCTCTAAATTATTTAGACCGACTCCCATTCCTCCTCTAATATAAATTTAATGAATATGATAATCTTTATATACTCTAGTTGTCTCATTTCATTTTTTAAAAACATTAACAATATGATATATAAAATGACATTTTTTTTATATTATCGATAATATATACATATATACTCAATTTTATTTCTTTCACACGTTAAGAGTATTTTAAGGAGAACAAATAATAGTATATTTAGTCGATTATCAGAAAAATTTATTATTGATAATGTATTTTATAGAAATATATTATTAAAAAAAATTATATTATCATGGTAATTTATTTGATTACAATCTAATTTTTTTAAAAAAATTTAAATAATATTTAAATTATGTTTATAATGTCTATTTATAGTTTATTTGGATTATATGTAGAATTAAACAGTTAAAATAAATATATAATTATCTTTTAATAAGAGATTTCTCAATTATTTTTTTTAGTGAAATATTTTTTTTACTTTTTTTTATATAAAATATTTTATTAATTGGTTGATAAAGTTTATTGAGATAAGCATTCTATTTTATATAAATTATTTAAAAATAAATATAATATTATTAATTAAAAAGTACTATACAGTCAATTTTTTAAAAATTATAATATAACTAAATACACTATAAAAAATAAATATAAAAAATAAAAAATATGATAAAATTACCATATAATATACAATGCAAAAATGAATGTTAGAAATTTCACATTTGTGAAAATATAATTTAACTAAAATGTAAAAAATAAAAATGCAAAATAAGAGAACAGTGGGCAAGCGAAAAAAGGAAAATGCTTTCAATTCCTAAGCGACCAAAATACCCTAAACCCTAGGATTAGGACAGATAGGATATATTTATTAGAATTCTCTGCCACGTATTATTACACTTTAATAAGTTAAAAAAACATTAATCCATTTTTTAAAAATTATTTAATGATAGATTAGACAGAATATTCAGTTTTCCCAATGCGACAAAAATACCCTTGGGCTTTGAACTACTACATTACAGCACTACTATGCATTTCCCCTCCTTTTTTTTATTATTTTCTCAATTTAAAAAAAACTACTATAACTTTTCTGTTTTCCCTATTATGCCCCTCTTTTGTTTTTTCGGAATCCAGGAAAAATATAGTAAGGAATTCTTATTTTTCTTATTTTTTTTTAATTTTTATGCAAAAATCAACTTATAAAAGCTATAAAATATTGTACTCATCTAATATGATAAAAAAATCATTTATGAATTCGTAAACTATATATGTTAAAAAATAATATTTTTCTTAATTTTGATAAATATACATTTTAGAATGAACAAAAATTTAATTTGAATATTAGCATGAAAAAACGATGCTGAATTTGTATAGTTATTATTAGTTTGGGTTTTAGTATATAAATAAATGGCAATTCAATTTAATAAGAAAATTTTTTATTCCATTATAATTATTTTTTTAAATGCTAAATTCTAATAAACCAACTTCAATTCAATTTGATTTTTATATTTTGGAACAAGTATATTAATTTTCTATTATCAATAGAATTAAATTGAATTTTCTTAAGAAGTATATTATCATTGACGTAATTCCAAAAATACCCACGTACTGCCCTAGAGCAAGCGGCATGCGGTTCGGGGATATTATTTTAGAGATTCTCTCACAGTGTCCAAAAACAGAATATCATAGGGGCCCAAAAAAGCTACCTATGAACAAACCTGCACCTCCACCACCACCACCACTGCCGCTGCCACCCTCACCACCACCATGGCACCACCACCGCGGTGCATAAAAAAAAAACAATAACATATCTAAAAGAAATTTATAAAAAAAAATAAAAGAAAGCCAATGGGCACGCACCATCCGCACATGGCATGATGGTCATGGGTACCATCATGGGGTTGATTGATGCATCGATAAGCGGGAAAAAAGGCCAAAAAAGAAAAAGCAAAAAGGCAAAAGTGGGGTCCAATAAAGTAATAATAATGTTGAGAAATGCTTTGGTGCAACTTAACTAAGCATGAACATTAACGACCTCAACACTAATTTAGTAATTTCATTTAGATTGGCCATCTATAAAAAAATATTCTCGTCTTTTTCAATTATTAAAGTGAAAAGTAATTACTTTCTCCCAAAGGATAAAGATTTTTTTTTATTTTTCATAAAATATTATTTTATTATTTTATTTATATTATAATTAAATTATAAATTAATAATATATTTTTTATTTAAATATTTTATAAATAATAATATTATATTTAATTATTTATATTTTTTAAATTATAATTATATTTAATTTATTTAATAATTAATTTAATTTTTAATATTTATAATAATCAATAATTATTTAATATAAATAGAGAATAAAATAGATAATTCATAGAAAAAATTTTATTTATTAACTAAATAATTAAATTTTTTTAATATTTATGCAAGATAACGTATAAGAAAAAGAAAAATAATATATAAACTATTATAATAATAAATTTAAAGGTAAATATTTATATTTTTAATTACTATTTAGATATATATAGGATAATATAAAAATTTATATTTAATAAAAATTATATGCATGTAATTTAATACGTTAATAAAAATTATTAGAAAATTTTTATAAAATAAAAATTTATTAAAACTTTTAATTCGCCAAGTAGAAAAGCAAATAAAAAAATCAAAAGAGTAATAATTCCTAAGCTAGAGATTTTAAAATCATTTGAGGTGACCATAAATGAAAATATTATATTTGAGAATAATATACTCTTATTTAATGTTCTATAAAAAAATCAATTTAAAAATTGTCAATAACCATTGGTTAAGGTTTGTTGGGTTTTTACATTTGATATTAATCTTAATAATTCAAACAATTAAAAAATGCATTTTTGTTGTTAATATAATATAAATTATAAATAAAAAGAGGTCCCATTTCAAAAATATCAAAAATAATAATTGCTTGTTAATAAAGACTAATGAACATTAACAATTTATTTAAGACATATAATATTGTAAAATAGGGTTCTGTTAAGACATCGTTTTAAAATTATGAGGCGCATTTTAGCAAGGTGGGCCATAGGGTGCAGAAACTTTTAACAGAATGTGATAATTAAATTGCTTTAGCAAATGAAATTTGAAGCCACAACCCAACAAAGGCCGAGACAATCCAAGCACGTGACCTGCCAAATACTATCCTGCAAAAATAAAAATAACAATAAAATTGTAAATAATAAAAAATATTTTATTATTTTATTATTTTTTAATTTTTTTTATTATTGGAATTTAGACCTCTCATCCTCGTTGTTCTCTGTGATCACTTCTACACATCCCTTCAGTCCAATCGCTGAATTTTAAAAGGATTTAATAAATTATTTTTTTTTAGAGAATGAATTCAAGAAAAACAATATTAATTGAATTAATATTCCCTCTTCTCTAAAAAAAGAAAGCGAAAGAACAGTATTTTTTTAAAAAAAATTTGTTTTCTCTTTAGTTACTGGGTCTGCATCTGTATTTGTGTCCTCTTTGGCATTTTGTTTTGGCTCTTTTCACTTTCTCTCTCTCTCTGTGAGAGTAATTTTCATTAAAGATCTCAACTTTGGCTTGTTTGATTGTGTTATAGAGGATAATGGTGGTAGTAGTAGTAGTAATGGAATCAAAGAGGAGATGGAGTTACTGGGTGAGTAAGGTTACAAACTAACAACATACCCACATGGAATTTTCGTTGGGATTAACCAAAAGTTAAGAAATTTTATACACGGGCATTCCTAGATCTCTAGGATCTTAGTAAAAGTATCAGGCCTTGAATGGTTTTTGCTTGTTTCCCGAGAAAATTCTCTTCTTTTTCTGCTGATGGTTTGTCACTGCTCGTATTGTTATTCACATATTCTGTCTGCGTCAGCTGCGTACTATGTAAGACAGTGAATTTCGGTTTCATTTAAAGTTATCTGGTTTATTCAATTCAAAGGGCAAAAAGGGGAAAAGGAACAATGTTCTTTGTTATGGCAATGATGGTGGGTTTCGGCTTTTTGTTGTTTTGATTCTGAAGGAGGCCGTTTTATTTGGATAAGGCAATTTACTTGATATTATCCTGAATATGGTTTGTGGGGTTTCTGGGTATGGTGGGTTTGATCAGAAGATAGTAATTGTTCAAAGACTGAGAGTATAAGGTACAGAAGAGGATAGAAGAGTATGGAAGGCGGGAATTTCTGGCTGTGGAGAATGGGGTTTATGGTTTTGGCATTGATGGAGATTTCTTCTGCTACACTTTCTCCCACTGGTATAAACTATGAAGGTTAGTTTATTTTGTCCAAGATCTTTGCTATCCTGTCTCTCTCTCTGGGTTCTCTGTTTGCTTCTGGTAAACTTAATTGTTAATTGGTTCTATAACTCAATCATTTTTGTAATATTGGGGGAAAGTATCTTCTCTTCTCTTGTACTAAATGCTTTTAATGGCCCGCAGAGTTATCCGAACAACCCTCATAAAACCTTGGTTGTACATTTGTATAAATTTATTCATCTGCTTCCATTGACCTATCCGGTTATATAAAGAACTATAGCTTCAAGATCTTCTTCTGGGCATTTTTTGCTACATAATCTTTTTTTATTTTATTGAGAGGGTATTCTCTTTATACAGATTTTTCATATTGATGATTCTTATTTCCTATTGTATATTGAAATTTGAGCAGTTGTAGCTTTGGTGAATATTAAAACTGCTTTGCATGACCCATACAATGTTCTGGAAAGTTGGGATATCAATTCTGTTGATCCTTGTAGCTGGAGAATGGTTACTTGCTCTCCAGATGGATATGTTTCTGCTTTGTAAGTTGTTTATTTCACTATATCTTGTCTTCATCTTCCTTCCTTTTTTATTTTTAGGAATTGAGAAGTTACTTTTGTCTAAACAGGGGACTTCCCAGCCAGAGCCTGTCTGGGACTTTATCTCCTTGGATTGGGAATCTTACTAACTTGCAATCAGTGTAAGTTGTCTTCAATTTTTCTGTATGTTTCATTTGTTCTCTTTTGGCATTGTTTTGCTAGCTAAATTCGATTATTTTCATTAAGGAAAAATTTTCCAGTTTAATCTTACTGTGCATGAATGATATATGCAATCCTCTGCACAAATATGCAGGTTGTTGCAGAATAATGCCATTTCAGGCGTTATACCTGCTGCCATTGGGAGGTTGGAGAAGCTCCAGACGCTTGATCTCTCCAACAACACATTTAGGGGAGAAATACCTTCTTCTTTGGGTGACCTTGAGAACCTGAATTACCTGTGAGTTTGGATTCTTTTTCTTTTTTCCTGGTGAAATTTGCTTTCCAACAGATTCTGCATATTTGACTTTTTTGATACTAAGGACGACTATTTGAATTCTCACACATCCAATGTTGTTGATGTGCAATTCAGGCGGTTAAATAACAATAGCCTTACCGGATCCTGCCCTGAGTCTCTGTCCAGAATTGAAGGTCTCACTCTTGTGTATGTTCTTAAACCTTTGCATCACACAGTTTAGTCTTTGCTGCAATCATATTTATTTTTCTGTAAAAAAATAGCTGCCTTGTTTTGTGAGCATATTTATTCAGATTTGTAAATTACGGTGCTTGTAGGGACCTTTCATTTAACAATCTGAGTGGTTCCTTACCTAAAATATCAGCAAGAACTTTCAAGTAAGCAATCATTCTCCCTGTTCTTATTAGCTTGTTTTTCTAGCTCCAATTCATTGCTAGTTCATATTCTTCATGCTCTGCTTTTCATTTTTAGAGTTATAGGCAACCCTTTACTATGCGGACTGAAGGCCAGTAGCAACTGTTCTGCTGTCTTTCCTGAGCCTCTTTCTCTCCCACCAGATGGTTTAAAAGGTAGCTGTCATGTAATTATATATATAGATATGCATTTGTTTCTTATCCTCAGAACAATGGATGATGTGTTTCTGCTGCTGCCCTTTGGTTTATTAGGTCAATCAGACTCTGGAACCAGTAGCCATCATGTGGCTATTGCTTTTGGTGCAAGCTTTGGTGCTGCTTTTACCATCATAATTATCATTGGACTACTGGTTTGGTTGCGATACAGACGCAATCAGCAGATTTTCTTTGATGTTAATGGTTTGTTACTTTGTTATTTATCATGTTCTGCTGTCTTCCTTATTCTACCACATTCCATGCTTGTTTTGTTCATTCAGTAAAATAAAATATCAAAAACTGATTTATTATTCTATATACATATTTCATTAAAGAACTTAATTTCCATGATTTGGTCATGGGATATACTTCTTGCTACTTCCAAGTCATCATAGCTACTCCAGTTACAAATTTTTGGATATGCTATGGAAATAACTTTCATAAGTTGTGGTAGAATGGACCTTAGTATTGCTTCCTAAGTTTTCTTGGAAGTAATCGGGAAAGGCAACGCCTAGGAAATAGGTTGGACGGAGAAAGATAAGCAGAATGTCTTGCAAAGAACTTGTTTGTAAGATTGCCTCCATCCTTACAAGTGAAATTAGCTGAAACCATAAGAAAAAAAGTTCTTGTATATTTGCATGTTGTATGCTGCATTGTCAAATGCTTCTAACTATGTTTCAACTTGAAATAAATCTTCATGCCATGGATTCAATTTGGATATTGTGCTGTTCTTGCACTTTGTATCGTGCTTGGATTCTCAACTATTATGGGTTGCTTTTCAGAACAATATGACCGAGAGGTATGCTTGGGCCATTTGCGAAGGTATACGTTTAAGGAGCTCAGGGCTGCAACTGATCATTTCAATTCAAAAAACATTCTTGGGAGAGGTGGGTTTGGGATAGTGTACAAGGGATGCTTGAATGATGGGACTCTACTGGCTGTCAAAAGGCTGAAGGACTATAATATAGCTGGCGGTGAAATCCAATTCCAGACAGAAGTAGAGACGATAAGTTTGGCTGTCCATCGAAATCTGCTAAGACTCTCTGGGTTTTGCACTACTGAGAATGAAAGGCTTCTTGTTTACCCTTACATGCCAAATGGAAGTGTAGCATCTCGGTTGAGAGGTTAGTGGTCATTTTCAATTCAAGGCTCTAGCCTTCGTCCAGTGTTAATGTGGGAACCTTGGCTGCTGCCAGCCTACCAGGCCATTATTTTTACAACAATGATTTCAGCACTGACACCAGTTGCCCACTTTAGTAGTTATCATTTGGGGGGACCACCATAAATGCTCTTTAGTAGTAGACCAGAAAAACCCTAGCCAACAGCACCAGGCAATGTGAGGTCACTGCCACAACCAGGGACTTTTTGTTCATTCTCTGGTGCTTAATTTACAATTGCCAATTTTTACACCTAATTACAACCTCCGTGATAGTAGTCAACATGCCATTGTTTTCTGGCTTGTGGCTTCCTTTAACTGAATCACATATATCATTCTTTAACACTACGCACCCTTTCCCCAACCCAATATAATTTCCATCTACATAAGTTTTGTCAGTGAGATTAAAATCTCTCCATTTCGAGTCAATTCTTTCAACTTCCATGTGCAAACTTAAATATCCACTGTGATGCAGTTTTTACTGCAGTATTAAGTCTTACTTTTGTTTATTACTTGGTAACACATCTTAAGTTCATTCTTCTAAGCATACCAAATTTAGGCTCTCAAATGGTAGTTTGGCAATACAACCAACTTCATTATTCATTTTAACAAATTGGAACTCTCATGCTGTGCGATATTGTACTTTTGTTGCTAAAAACTATATCAAGATTGCCAATCATCCTTTTCTACTTTCAGCTTTATTAGTCAATGGTTGTTCTTTTCAACCTGCCATCTACTTAAGACTAATTTTATCTGGTTCTATTATTAGATCACATCCATGGCCGGCCAGCTTTGGACTGGGCAAGGCGAAAGAAGATAGCTTTAGGTACAGCCAGAGGGCTGCTCTATTTGCATGAGCAGTGTGACCCCAAGATTATTCACCGTGATGTCAAAGCGGCCAACATTTTGTTGGACGAAGACTTTGAGGCAGTAGTTGGTGATTTTGGGTTGGCAAAGCTTTTGGATCACAGAGATTCCCACGTTACCACAGCTGTTCGTGGCACTGTTGGTCACATCGCTCCTGAGTACTTATCAACAGGCCAATCATCAGAAAAGACTGATGTGTTCGGGTTTGGGATATTGCTTCTTGAGCTTATCACAGGCCAGAAAGCGTTGGATTTTGGAAGGGCAGCTAACCAGAAAGGAGTCATGCTTGATTGGGTACTCCCTCTCAATCTCTTTCTCTTTAAATTTTTAGAATCTATGATAAATGAATTTGAGAAGTAAATTGACCAAGTTGATATGAGATTACAAATTTCACTTATTTGATGTTTTGTTGGCATTCTTTTTCTATTTTTGCTCCTAACCATTAAGTGTTCAACTGTTTGCAACAGCATTGGTCAAATGCACAATCAACTTCATTTGTTGATATTAAAATTAAGAAAGAAAATAGTAATAGTGGAAATAGATGATACCCCTGTTACTGCTGTGGATGAGCTATGAGCCAAAGATAGTTCTGTATTCAGATGATTAAATTTTGTTCTTGTATTTGTTTTTTCAGGTGAAGAAGGTCCATCAAGAAGGGAAATTGAACCTCCTGGTAGATAAAGATCTAAAGGGAAATTTTGACAGGGTTGAATTGGAAGAAATGGTTCAAGTTGCTCTTTTATGTACTCAATTTAACCCATCTCATCGACCGAAGATGTCTGAAGTACTGAAGATGTTAGAAGGTGATGGTTTGGCAGAGAAATGGGAGGCCTCACAGAAGGTTGAGACCCCAAGAATATTGAAATCATGTGAAAAGCATCCTCTAAGATATTCAGATTTTGTAGAAGAATCTTCACTTGTGGTGGAAGCAATGGAACTTTCTGGCCCTAGGTGACAAACCCTTTTCCACACTGGCTCTTTCCATCATCTGATCTCATGAAAATCAAAGCTCTAAACTGAGTTACCACTTGCCATTGGTGATGATATTCGTTGAATGCATGTAACTCTGTAAAAAAAAGAAAAAACGAAGTCATGTACAAGTGTCCTTTTGTTCTTTGTTGGAAAATCATTTGAGTTGATTGCTCTCTCACAAAGTTTTGACAGTGTCTTAGAGAATTATCACAGGGAGATTTGTATGTATTTATTGTACCCTTTTAAGTTTTTGTCATTTTTTCCTGATGACCTTAAAACTGAGTATGCCATTAATAGATGGTAAGTAGGATGTTAATATTCATTTGATCAAACTGTTTGTAACAACAGTGTTTCAAAAGCACTTCACTTCAAAATATAATCTAATGTTAAATATATATTTTTTCTGGCAATGGTCCATGATCGAGTTTTCCTGGCAATCATCCATGATTTGGTATAACTTAAAAAACTCTGAAAGAGTAGATATTCCATTCCCATTACTTTATTTTAAATTTATTTTCCTAAATTTATCAAGTGGAGAGATTTCAAATTTGATAATTGCATTTGCGAGTGCTTTGATATTTTCTTTTCTCATATGAGAGGCAAAGTTTCGGTGTTATGGAATCATCGTGCACCTGCCACAAAAAGATATGGATGGGACCCCGCGTGCTCTGGCTCTGCCAGGTCAAGCCAACTTTACTTGTTGTTGTGAAGGCGCCACGTGTCCTTCGCTTGTCGGTGGTCCGTGATCTCCGTTTGTTATTTCTGTCGTTTCAGTAAAACCAAAAATATTAACAGTTTCATAACGGTCACATTAAATGACCAAACTGCACCTGCACTGTTACAAATAATTGCATTTTTAAAAATATTTTTGCAAATCAAATTATAATAGAGAATTATATAAAATATATATTACAAAAAAATATATTTGTTATTTGTTATTTGTGGCTTTTGAGATAATGATAAAATATGTTATTTCAAAACTAAGAATTAAAATTTTAAAATTTGGATATCTTATCAACCATCAATCTCTTAAAAAAAATTCAAATATAATATAAATACATTTAAATATTTAATATGAAAAAAATAAATTTATTCTTCTTTCATGTTGAGATATTTATTATTAACTTATCTTTATTTATCTACATTTGCACCCTGTTTAAAATTTTTAAAAAAATACATGACATATAATATATAAGAAATGAAAAAAAAATATTTTTCTTTTAATTTGATTGAATTACAAAAGTTTTATTCAAATTAAAATGAATATATTAATTTATTATTATTATTTAATTATCTTTATAATAATTGGATTAATATAATATGATAATTAATCAGTAATCACCCATATTTCTAATTATATTATGAATTTTTATTTCTTGTTTCAATAAAAATACTAAATATTATATCGATTTTCTTCATCAGCACAGACTTTTTTTTTCAGACAGTATCTTTATTTTGATTTTTTTATGTGAATAACTATAGAAAAACATTATATATTAGCGAATCTTTATTATTAAATTATTACATGAAAAAATTAAATAAATCTAAAAGTTTCATTAATTTTTTAATTTTAATTTATATTTCTTTTTTATATACACACTGAAAATTGAAGTAGAGAACAACTGAAATACAATATATATATTAAGCAACGTCGTCTACTTTTTTTTTTAAATCTAACAAATAATTTATATGATAAAATCAAACAAAGAGAATAAATTATCTGAAAATTTAAAATTTATTTTTATTTTAAATTTATAAAAATATCTATATTCGAAAAGAAAATCATATTGTGATTGCAATGGGAGTCATTGCATTGATGAACAAGTTTGAAATTGGCAAGAAATAGAGTTGAAAAATGGAGGGGGTTTTCTTGTAAAATTGCAGAAATGGAGTTCCCTCTCTTTACCTTATGACTCAGAGATTTTCACTTCTGTGCTATAATCGCTGTTTTTACATTTATTGAAACCAAAATCAATAAATGTAAAAACAAAATCAACAAATGTCACTCAAGTTCTCATCTTTGTGATCTTCGTTCAAATCTCAGGTCTCTTTCAATAACTCTTCTTCACTTTTTCCAGAGATAAAGCTCTGATTTGATCCCTCACAGTGCATGGTTTTGTTGAGTTATGGATCCTAAGAAACTTGCATTGTCAGACCAGGTTCTCTCCCCCAGAAGAAAGGTTGTTTCTGGTCTTTTTTTGTGGGTCGGTGCTTCTCTCACAGTACTATCTTTGCTTTTGATTGGTAATTCTTTCAAGGGTCGTGCAGTGGTGGCTCCTTTACTCCAAGGGTCCAATAGTGCTACTGTTAATTCTTCTATTGTTTCATGGCCTTTCTCATTTACTACTTATTTTCCTTCATCTGTTTCTAATAATGATACTGTTGATAAGGAATTTCATAGCTCAAAATCCCCTGGAGCAGATGCGTCAGATATTTTGTTGGAGAAACCCCGTTTGGGGAATTTCACTAACAAAACCCTGGAAGCAAAAAGTGGAAATTTCCCAGGTTCTAGTGGGAATGACAGTGTTTTAGAGATGACCCATTGGAAAGATTTTTCTGATAACGGGAAAAGTGGAAGATTGTCTGGTGAAGAAGGGATTGTTATTGGGAATTATAGTCTCCCAGGCGATGGATTTGTGGATGCAAATAGAAGCATTGAAGGGAAATCTGTGGACAATTCTGGCAATGTGAACAGTGGAGTGATAAAAATTGAAAATGATGGCAATTTGTTATACAATGGAGAACTTGGTAGATCCCATGGTGGAGAAGGAGAAAAGCAAAATACAAGCTTTGAGACATGCGATATATTTGATGGCCAGTGGGTGAGGGATGATTCAAAGCCTTACTATCCGCCAGACTCTTGTCCACATATTGATAGGGATTTTGATTGTCACCTAAATGGGAGGCCTGATGATGGATTCGTTAAATGGAAATGGCAGCCAAATGGGTGTAACATCCCAAGGTATGTTCTATCTAAATGCTTTTATTGCGATTTTTTTTTTTGGTATACAACTGTTACATTTCCAAAGTAAAAATAGGTTAAATCCTGAGTTAGTTCTATGCAAAGAATCGTAATCTAATCAAATCATAAGTTAGCACCATAATCTAATGAAATCATAAGACTGTCACTTGTCATTCAAACTTCGCACATTTGACTTTAGAAGGCTATAGTTCTTGTTGGGTGTGCTCATCAGTGCACTTCAAGTATTTACCTTCACAAGCCAGGTTTTATATCTATTTAAAGTTGTTCCAAAGGCCTAGATGATGAATGATAGCAAAAAGATGGAAGAGGTGAGAAAAAAAAATCTAATGCAACTGTTTGGTTAGGAAAGTCGATCATTAATCTAATGTTGAGAGTTTTTAAATCGAAGATTTTATGCTCAACTTATTTGGACTGTTAATGCTTTCAGAAATATTTTAATCTAATAAAAAGATATAAAAACACACTGTCTATCAAATTATTCAATGAATGTTATTTCTGGAGTATTGTGGTCAACTTTGAAATTCAACCATCTCTAAGATGTGATTAAATTAATCAAATTAAAGATTCTGTGCTTGACTCGTTTGGACTATTAATGCATATGTTTTGTGCTTGATTGCAAGCATGTTTTATCAAAGAAGAAATATTGAAATATGCTATAAATTGAGATCAAGCTGTTATTGCTGGATTATTATGGACAACCTATGAAATTCATCCATTTCTAAGATGTGAATTTTTGCTTCATATGTTTGTGTTTTAACTGCTAGCAAAATATGGCTAAGCCTTTTTGCCTGTTTATTCATTACTGGTGTACCAGCTTGAATTCTACTGATTTTCTGGAGAGGTTAAGAGGACAGAAGCTGGTTTTTGTTGGGGATTCACTGAATCGGAACATGTGGGAGTCTCTGGTATGCATCCTCCGTCATAGCATCAAAAACAAGAAAACAGTCTATGAGATCTCCGGAAGGACGGAATTCAAAAAGAAGGGCTTCTATGCATTTATGTTTGAGGCAAGTTACCAGATTCCCTTATCATCATCTGAGAAAATGTTTATTTAATTTGTGTTCTCAAATAGGCTATATTTTGCTGTGTTTGTAGGACTATAACTGTACAGTGGATTTTGTTGGTTCTCCATTTTTTGTTAGAGAATCATTTTTCAATACTAAAAATGGAAGTCTTGAAACCTTAAGGTTGGATTTGATGGACCATACAACTAAAATGTACCAAGATGCTGATATCATAGTGTTCAATACGGGTCATTGGTGGACCCATGAGAAAACTTCTAGAGGGTGAGTGCCATTTGTTTGATTAAATTCCATGTTCTAGTGTTTGTGTAGATTTTGCATTCTCGAATTGTCTATGATATCAAATAAAGTTTTGTGCTATCTTTTCATCTTTACATTTCCCAGGTCAGATTATTGTAAATGTTTTATGCATAGCAAATTTTCCTATCAGGGAACTTGACACTGTTTGCCTTTTGGAGTTTGTGATTCATAGGGAAGACTATTACCAAGAAGGTAACCATGTTCACCCAAGACTCAAGGTCTTGGAAGCATATAAGAGAGCCCTTCTGACTTGGGCCAGATGGGTTGAGAAGAACATAGATAGCAATCGAACACAGGTTTTTTTCAGAGGATATTCAGTTACCCATTTCAGGTATGGGATTACTCCTCATTCTGCTTCTGGGTGTGACTGAATATCTAGTTCATTACATTTTTTTTCTTTTATTCTTATTCTTGTAGTTTCATGGTCGTACAATGTAACTTGCATCTATGGGTTTATCCTTCTTTGTCCACAAAATAGCTGGTATTCTTCTCTCGTTGATTAAATTTTTATCTGAAGTACTTGATTGTTGAAATACCTCATAGGACAGCAGCATTGATGTTAGGTTGAGAATTCATAATATGCATATTGTTATCTGCACATGCATATATGTATGTATTGAATTGATATTGGATTTATCTCCTTCTATATGTCAATCTAGCCGAGCCATATAAATCACTTGGTCCTTTTGATTGCAATATTGTTTGTGTGTGGATTCAAATTGTTAAGCTGCTATTTTTGTAATATCTAGAGAAGCCTATGGACTGTTGTAGGAGTAAATTAGAAACTAGACCTAACACAGAAAAACCAGTAATTGCAAACTTGTCCTCACCTGCTCCTATCTGCATACATTCCTTGGTCGTTAAACTTGCATTTCATCAAACAAAGTAGATATTTCCCAGTTGTGTTTGGAGAAGTAAAATGAATTTTAGTATTTTTTTTAGGTCTCTATTATGAAGTGAATTCCATCCCAAAACTTTTGTTTTAATTTCTTTCTTGTTATAATCCTTGAAAATCAGTAAGAGTAAAATAGTTATTGGACTTTATCTTGTTCCCCTCGCAAGAATTAATGGTTCTTTCACAATAATTGCATGGGGAAATTTCTTTTCTTATTCTTTGCTTATGCGATATGATGAGGAGAAGTATCTGATATTTTTTATGCAGAGGAGGACAATGGAACTCGGGAGGGCAGTGTCACAAAGAAATAGAGCCAATATTCAATACGAAGCATTTAGCAAAGTATCCTTCCAAAATGAGGGCTTTTGAGAATGTGCTTCGAGAGATGAAAAGTCCTGTTCTATATCTAAACATAAGTAGGCTGACAGATTACAGAAAAGATGGGCACCCTTCTATTTACAGAATGCAATACAAAACAAAAGAAGAACGAATTGCTGCTGAGAGATCTCAAGATTGCAGCCATTGGTGCTTACCTGGTGTACCAGATACTTGGAATGAATTGTTATATGCTTCCCTCTTGAAGAGTAGAAGGGGATCTTGGAGAATCTGAATATGGTTGTGCAGAAACCATTTGTTTTATAATAATTTGTTATACTTAA
This sequence comes from Garcia nutans, assembly GCA_947685225.1. NCBI lineage: Eukaryota > Viridiplantae > Streptophyta > Magnoliopsida > Malpighiales > Euphorbiaceae > Garcia > Garcia nutans. Next base: position 2,787,583 of record CANTUV010000048.1, on the reverse strand, counting down.
GGGTTCCTCTGCTCCGGTTAAAATTTCCGCTGTTAAGATCAAAATATTATTTTAGGCTTGTAATTAACTTGAGAAGTGATAGGGCCGAGTTCCAGCTTTTCCTTTTTAATATTTAGTTTTCCATTTAGGCATAGAATTATGTGATAATTCATCTGAATGATGCAAGAGTTTCAGATGTAGATTCACAAGTCATCATTCTTATCAAAGCAATACAGATGATGTTCCTCTTTTAGTTTCAATTTTGACGGGAAATTATAAACTTTTATCATTGCAATTTAATCTTTTGCAAGTAATTTAATAAGCTTCCTATTACCTAAATATGGCTACAGCATCATTAATGCTTTCTCATCGCTGAAGCAACTGATAGACATTAGTTAATTCAATTACAGGAATGCATGTACTATCCACATTATGAGTTCTGACTCTTCTTCTGAACCTTCCTGTTTTAAAGTAAA